>OY728141.1:1399150354-1402075354 GCA_963277665.1 Viscum album
CTTCTAGGTACTCGATGAATACTATGTGACTAGTTCTCAAGGATCAGACCTCTGAGAGAGATGCGTTTAGGGACATCCGAGCCAGCATTATTCCTCTATACATTCCTACATATGCTAGGGTTCTACAGAGAACCATTGTGGTTGAAAGTTATTTGTCAGAGTAGATACAACCAGTGTATGTCAGTAGTAGAAAATCATGGAACAAACATTAGTCTCAGAGACTTAGAAGAGTAAAATGAATTCTTTCCATAGGATGTTTCGAATTTACCTCCTCATAGATATATTGATTTATGCATGAATTTTTACCTCAGTATGGCACTGATATCTACACCTTCATATTGAATGTCTTCCACAGAGCTCCAGGAGTTGTGGGTATAGTAGGAATACTTGCAGAGGAAGGGGTTATTAAGGCTTAGTGTTTCACCATAGGTAACCTACAATGTTGTTTTCCAAGAAGGGAAATAGAATATTATAGTTATTTGTGGACTATATACGCCTGAACCAGGTGACCGTGAAGAACATGTATCCTCTACCAAGAATAGATGACCTCTTCAGTCATCTGAAAGGAGTGTGACGGTTCTCGAAGATAGACCTCAGATTAGGAAATCATCATCATTGAGTATGAGATTGGGACCTCTCGAAGACAACATTCAAATATTATTATGGACAGTACGAGTACATATTGATGTCTTTTTGTGTGACAAATGCCCCATCAGTGTTCATGGGACTCATGAACAATATCTTCTGGTCATACTTAGACTAGTTTGTAGTGAACTTCATTGATGATATCTTAGTTCATTTTTCATCTGAGGAGGAGCATGTGATACAACTGAGGATAGTTCTGGGCACACCCTGAGAGAACCAACTTTATGAAATCTCTCAAAGTGTGAGTTCTAGATACGAAAGGTCATCTTTCTGGGACATTTCTTCTTAGAGTTTGGAGTTGAGGTGGATCCAGAAAAGATCGATGTGGTGCTTTCTTCGGTGCCACCCATGATTGTTAGTGAGGTGTGGAATTTCCTTGGGTTGGATGGGTACTATTATAGCATCATTCCTTTTTATAACATAATCTTTCATTACATTTTACAAAACCGAGGATCTTTAAGGCTTAGTGTCTTGGAAACCAGGAACTTAAAACATGAAAATATAAAGCATTCTTCATAAAAACTTGAAAGGCTTCTCCTCATGTTCATCCTAGGTTCATTATTGCATCTCATAATGTGGGGACATACATCAAAATAAAGGGTGAGCAGAAGGCCCAGTAAGGGAAACAAGAGAAACATTTTACATGTGAACTTGAGATACTTCAATAAGGTCAGGAAAAGAACATTAAGGCATGAGAAAGAAATCATGAGATATATCATAATAAAAATAACATTTTTCATAACTTGTATATGTGGCTACAAAATTTAATATTGACAATCATTTTGTTTCACCAAGGTCCATCCCCAAGGTGTCATAAAAAATTTATCAAGGTTATTCACCAAGGTATCTGTCTAAAAGTTCATCTCTAGAGATTAAGTCTTTACCCAATGCATTGGAGTGCTATCTAGGTGCACCCTTGACATGTCTTTATTATCATGTGTGTCACATATATCATCATCAATAATTTCATAAACAACCCATATAGCATAAAAAATGGGTTTCATTTCATAATCATAACGTTTTAAAAACTGTTTTAAAGACATGATCTTTTTGTCACATTAAACACAAGGAAAAGGGAAAGCGGGTTTCATGTATGTAAATACCAGAATATAAAATAGAACATTTTTATGTATATGTGAATACCCCTGTAGAAAAAAGAGCTTTGAGTATTCATTTAATAACATAAAATAATTTTGAGATAATGAGGGAGGCATTTTGAGATGAAAACTATGCAGCATAACGTCTATGATACATGGATTTAGAAAATATTGAAAAGAGAGGGGAAATGGGTCACCCACTCAAAAATGATACATAAAATGTAGGGGAATAGAATATAAAGTATTTATGAACATGGTAATGAAATTTGAATGATATACCATATGAAACGAATAACTTGAAAGGAATACAATAAAATAAGATTTCTCTTATGAGAATTCGGCAGCCTAACAGCGCCACTTAAAACTTCCAAAAATTGATTGAAGAGATCAAATAGGGTATCTCATCATATGAACATAAATGATCAGTATGATAGATATATAGATCATACCCCAACATAATAAAAAAGAACATGAAATACTTGACATGAAAATAGATATTGAAAACGTGATGGGTTGAAACCCCCTTAGAAATTTGGCAGCCTAACGGCGTCCATTAAACTTCAACAAAAGTGAATTGATGAGATCAAATAGGTTCTCTAATCATATGAACATAAAATATTAGTATGATATATTTAGTTATCATACCCCAACATAATAATAAGTAACATGAAAGACTTGACAAGAAAATAGATCTTGAAAACGAGAAGGGTGAAAGAATCCCTTAAAAATTCGGCAGCCTAACAACGCCACTTAAAACTTCAAAATAACGAATTGAAGAGATCAAATAGGGTCTCTCGTCATTTGAAAATAAAAGATCAGTATGATATATTTAGAGATCATACCCCAACGTAATAAAAAGAAACTTTCAAGACTTGACATGGAATTAGAACTTTGAAAAAGGAGAAAGGTGAAAGAACCACTTAAAAATTCGGCAGCCTAACGACACCACTTAAAACATCAAAATACTGAATTGAAGAGACAAAATGAGGTCTCTCATCATATGATAATAAAAATATTAGTATGATAAATTTAGATATCATACCCCAAAATAATAAAAAAGAACTTGAAATACATTACATGAAAATAGATCTTGAAAAATGAGAAGGAGAAATAATCTGTTACAAAAATTTCGGTAACCTAACGACGCCACATAAAACATCATAAAACGAAAAAATTAGAGTAAGAGGGGATCTCTCATTATATGAAAATGAAAAGGGAAGTAAGAGGAGAATAAAATAACATCCATTAACATAAGAACATGGAGCATAAAAGAAATAATATAAAAGAGATTTCTTGAAATGAAAGAGAGAGGTCAGATCCCTTACCTTAAAACATAACTCTTAAAACTCGAAGGATGGGTCCTTGAGGGCTTGGGGGAACCTTGGGAGGACTCCTTGGGAGGTAAGGAAACCATAACGTCTTTGAGGAAGGTTCTGGAGTCGAATTTATTAGAGTAGGGATTGGTATTTATAGGGAAAGTGAGGGGACAAGGCATTAATGGGAAGGGACACCACACAAGTGCTTTTATCAAAACAATGTGCTCTCCCCTGGAATTTACCATGGAGTTTGGCCACATGGGGCCCAAAATACAATAGTTCATTATCTTTGGTCGGCCTACCCTTAAAATATCTCATTACTTCATCATGACACAGTTATGATGTAATTAAACATACTGAAACCCTAAAACTGTATTTTTACTATTCACTAAAAATTCAACTTTCTCAGAAAGATTCAAAAATTTCACCTTAACCAAATATCAATGCTCTGATTTCATAAATTAACTCCATTTTATAAAAATAATTTTCTATATATTTTTAATTTATTTTTTAAATAAATACACTATTCACCAAAAATTCATTTTTTTCAGAAAACTCCCCAAAAATTACCTTAACATAATATCGATGGTATGAGTTCAAAAATGAAGTCCATTTTATAAAAATATTTTTGTAAATATTTTTAATTAAATTTGTAATTAAAAAACACTATTCACCCTAAAAAACTAATACTTGAATAAAAATATATGAAACTGTTATTTAAACATTTTATTGAATCACGTTACTTAATCAAAGTTTTTAGATTATATTAATAATTTCGTTAAGTGAGATTACTAATCCATTTGGTCACATTAATAATCCTAAGCATAAAATCACTATTCATAATTTACCATTCATCAAAAATCAAGTTGATCTTATTAGACTCTAAATTTCATACTAAACATAATTGTAGAAGACCATTTTAAGAAAATCATTACACATTTTTAAATATTTAAGGTTTACATAAACATTTTTAAAATATCGTTTTTCTAAAATTCATCAAAAATATGCATACTATATTTATCCGGTCATTTGAAAATTCATAAACTACATCATAAGAAGAAATTGAAATTTTTATTTTAAACAAAGGATTAAACAAGGAAGTTACGATCTCCTTATATAGCCCCTTATCACACTAGCATAGGACCTAAGTGTAAGGTGTGCTAAGATGAGAGAATCCAAGGGAGGCTTGGCCAACATCGCACGAGATGTAATTTCTATCAGTTTAAACTTCTCGCGAAGGCAATCCCATTCTAGCTTCACACGATGATGTTCAGATTGGGTTTGGTCCATAACCAAGCTTAGTGGTGCTACCTCCTTCCCAAGTTCTGTTAGATGGGCTTCGATCGGTCCAAGACTACTGGGTGAGGCCGTCAAATCTTATTTCTATATTAATTAACCAACATTACTTGTATTTAGAGACAATAATCAAAACGTTTTGTTTCCAACGGTCATATTGGACAATGGTCATATAACAGTCAAAACCCAATGGTATCATTTTAATTATACTCATGTTATCAAATGAAACATTTTTGTTGAGTATAAAAATAGAATAAAATAACACATAAAATTAGGAAACATGATTTATTCAAAATTTCAGGTTTCTACAATCTTCCCCCCTTAAGAAATTTCATCCTCGTAGTTTTTAAAATAGGGTTTTGAAATTTCATTGAATGTCCCATATCAGAAAAAGAGTCAGTAAACAATTACTTTAAAAGAAAGAAAGGGAAGTACAAAGGTCACCCGAGTTAACCCATACTAGGATCCCATGTAGGAAAACATGGACATGGAGGAAAAAAATAAGGGTCACGTTCTAATGGAGAGTGATAGAAAACATGATTAGGAGAAAGTTAACCATAAGAAAATCCCAAACTTATGATGTTTGTAAACGGTCTTTGATTACCTAGTAGGAAACGTAATCCAACAACATTTTTGTTTTTCGTTCCTTTTCATAATTTTGAGGAATTCATTTAATACATAGAACAAAAACATAAGAAAATATACCTACCTTCAAGTAGAGTTTCATCCATTAATAAGTCCCTACCAACACTAATCTTTTCTCCAAATGATGAGAATTCAAAAACACTTGGTCTCATAAAAAGCACAAGAATCATCTTCTAGAGAATCACATAATCCACAAAAATTAACTATATATTTCTTCTATCTTTAAACATTATCCGAAAAACAGAAAGGATAAGGTAAAACAACTCTTCAAAAAGAAAGAATCCCATAGGAATGGAAACTACTTTTAAATATTCAAAGTTTCATGGTACTACCCAAAGTTCATCATAGACCATTCAATAAATAACGGTCCTTAAAATTCCTCAAAATAAACCAAACTAAGATTGAAACCAAAATACAAGAAGTATTTGATAACGTAGTCTTCCAAAATAAACTTCATTGTTCATCTCCAAACCACATCAACCACTCCTAACATATTATAACAAATGTAGCTAACCTAAACATATTTTACTCAGGATAGGTTAATCATTCCCATAAGTAACCTAAATTAATATAAGTCCACCTTAAATTCATCGATTCTTCAAAATATAAGTCAACCTTACTCCTCAATGAAAATATCATAGTAATCTATTTACCTCGATCATATAGGGTCCCCAAAATAGTCAACGTCTTCCAAAATAATAATCAACTTTTAATCCCCTAATCTTCTATGTCATATTAATACAACAATCGTCACATTTCCAATCACATTGGTTGTTGGGACATGTTCTTCCATTTCCCACCATTAACTAAGAAGAGAAAGTATAATTAGAGGCTTAAATACTTAACCAATAATCATGAAAAGGAACTTAAATCATATAAGGATAACTTTTAGATGAAAAGTATAACCTAACTTATGATCCCCTAGGTTCCCATATAGGTTATCCATGATCATATATTCTTATGTGAATATTTATTTTATTTTATCTATGTTCCTTTAACAATGGTTCATACTAAGCTTATGAATTTACCAAAGCATATCCCCTGGGAGTGTCGTAACCAAGAGTGCAGCAAGGCCCATTGTTGTGTACCAGTTCCCATTCGAGTCTAGCTCAAAGCAGTGTTTTCGGGTTTTACCCCTATGTACATCTGTGGAAGAGCCACGTCTACATGCTTGTATCGAGACAGGGATGTATTTTCTTGGCAACCCCTTACTCAATACTCACCAAAATACCAGGAAGATTTACTATATTTAAAATTTTCGATAGGTTTCTTCCTAAAGATTCCATATCCTAATTTCCACTAATAACTAAACCATCCTTTGATACCAACTATAGCATCGTTCTTTTTTATCACATAAACTTTCATTACATTTTACAAAACTGAGGATCTTTAAGGTTTAGTGTCTTAGAAACCATGAACTTAATACATGAAAACATAAAAAATCCTTCTTAAACACTTGAAAGGCTTCTCCTCATGTTAATCCTAGGTTCATTACTACAACTAATAACCTAGGGACATACATCAAAAGAAAGGGTGAGCAGAAGGCCCAGTAAGGGAAACAAGAGAAACATTTTACATATGAACTTTAGATACTTAAATACGGTCATGAAAAGAACATTAAGACCTGAGAAAGAAATCATGAGATATATCATAATAAAAATAAAATTTTTCATAAAATTAAGATGAGGCTACAACATTTAATATTGACAATAATTTCGTTTCACCAAGGTCCATCCCCAAGGTGTCATAAAAAATTTACCAAGGTTATTCACCAAGGTATCAGTCTAAAAGGTCATCTCTAGAGATTAAGTCTTTGCCCAATGCATTGGAGCGCTATCTGGGAACACCCTTGACATGTCTGTATTATCATGTGAGCCACATATATCATCATCAATAATTTCATAAACAACCCATATACCATAAATGAAATGGGTTTCATTTCATTATCATAATGTTTTAAAAACTGCATTAAAGACATGATATTTTTGTCACTTTAAACCCACGGAAAAGGGAAAGAGGGTTTCATGTATGTAAATCCCAGAATTTAAAATAGAACATTTTTATATATATGTGAATACCCTTGTAGAAATAAGATCTTTGAGTATTCACTTAATAACAAAAAATAATTTTTAGATAAAGAGGTAGGAATTTTGAGATGAAAACTATGCAGCATAACGTCTATGATACATGGTTTTAGAAAACATTGAAAAGAGAGGGGACATGGCTCACCCACTCAAAAATGATACATAAATCTGTAGGGGAACATAATATAAAGTATTTAAGTTCATGGTAATGAAATATGAATGATATACCATATGAAACGATGAACTTGAAAGGAAGACCAAAAAAATAAGATTTCTCTAATGAGAATTCGGTATCCTAACGACGACACTTGAAACATTCAAAAATGGATTGACGAGATCAAATAGGGTATCTCATAATATGAACATAAATGATATGTATGATAGATATTGATATAATACCCAAACATAATAAAAAGGAACTTGAAATACTTGACATGAAAATAGATCTTGAAAACGCGATGGGTGAAAGAACCCCTTAGAAATTTGGTAGCCTAACGACGTCACATAAACTTCAACAAAAGTGATTTGATGAGATCAAATAGGGTCTCTCATCATATGAACATAAAATATCAGTATGATATATTTATAGATCATACCCCATCATAGTAAAAAGTAACATGAAAGTCTTGACAATAAAATAGATCTTTAAAACGAGAAGGGTGAAAGAAGTCCTTAAAAATTCGGCAGCCTAACTACGCCACTTAAAACTTCAAAATTCCGAATTGAAGAGATCAAATAGGGTCTCTCATCCTATGAACATAAAATATCAGTATGATAGATTTAGATATCATACCCCAAAATAATAAAAAGAAACTTTCAAGACTTGACATGGAATTAAAACTTTGAAAAAGGAGAAAGGTGAAAGAACCACTTAAAAATTCGGCAGCCTAACGGCGCCACTTAAAACTTCAAAATACTGAATTGAAGAGATAAAATGGGATCTCTCATCATATGATCATAAAATATCAGTATGATAAATATATATATCATAAAAAAAATAATAAAAAGTGACTTGACATACTTTTCATGAAAATAGATCTTGAAAAGTGAGAAAGGAGAAAGAATCCGTTACAAAAATTTCAGCAGCCTAACGGCGCCACTTTAAACATCATAAAACGAAATAATGAGAGTAATAGGGGATCTCTCATTATATGAAAATGAAAAGGGAAGTAATAGGAGCATAAAAGGAAATACTTTAACATAAGAACATGGACCATAAAAGAAATGACATAAAAGAGATTTCTTGAAAAGAAAGAGAGAGGTCGGATCCCTTACCTTAAAACGTAACTCTTAAAACTCAATGGTTGGGTCCTTGAGGGCCTGGGGCACCTTGAGAGGACTCCTGGAGAGGTAAGGAGACCAGAAAGTATTTGAGGATGGTTTTGGAGTCGAATGGATGAGAGGAGGGCTTGGTATTTATAGGGAAAGTGAGGGGATAAGACATTAAGGGCCAAGGGACACCTCACAAGTGCTTTTCTCAAAACCATGTGCTCTCCCATGGCATTTACCATGGAGTTAGGCCAAATTGGGCCCCAATACAATAATTCATCACCTTTGGTCGGCCAACCCTTAAAATATCTCATGAAATCATCATGACACAGTTATGATGTCATTAAACATACCGAAACCCTAAAACTATATTTTTACTATTCACTAAAAATTCAACTTTCTCATAAAGATCCCAAAATTTCACCATAACCAAATATAAATGCTCTGATTTCAAAAATGAACTCAATTTTATAAAAATAAGTTTCTATATATTTTTAATTTATTTTTTAAATAAATAGACTATTCACCAAAAATTCATTTTTTTCCGAAAAATCCCTAAAAATTACCTTAACATAATATCGATGCTCTGAGTTGAAAAATGAAGTCCATTTTATAAAAATAATTTTCTAAATATTTTTAATGAAATTTTTAATTAAAAAACACTATTCACCTGGAAAAAACTAATACTTGAATAATAATTTATGAAACCGTTATTTAAGCATTTTATTGAATCACATTACTTAATCAAAGTGCCTAGATAATATTAATACTTTCTTTAAGATAGATTACTAATCCATTTGGCCACATTACTAATCCTAAGCATAAAATCACAATTCATAATTTACTATTCATCAAAAATCAAGTTGATCTTATTAGACACTAAATTTCATACTAAACATAATTGTAGAGGACCATTTTTTTAAAATCATTACACATTTTTAAATATTTAAGGTTTAAATAAACATTTTTAAAATATCCTTTTTCTAAAATTCATAAAAAATATGCATACTATATTTATCCGGTCATTTGAAAATTCATAAACTTCATCATAAGAAGAAATTGAAATTTTTATTTAAAACAAAGGATTACACAAGGCAGTTACGGTCTCCTTATATAGCCCCTTATCACACCAGTATAGGACCTAAGTGTAAGGTGTGCTAATGTGAGAGAATCTGAGGGAGGCTCGGCCAACATCGCACGAGTAGTAATTTCTATCAGTTTGAACTTATCGCAAAGGCGATCCCGTTCAAGCTTCACATGATGAAGTTCAGCATGGGTTTGGTCCAGAGCAAATCCCAATGGATCTACCTCCTTCCCAAGTTCTGTTAGATGGGCTTCGATCTGTCCAAGACTACTGGGTGAGGCCATCAAATCTTCTTTCTATATTAATTGACAAAGATTACTTGTATTTAGAGACAATAATCAAAACGTTTTGTTTCCAACGGTCATATTGACCAATGGTCATATAACAGTCAAAACCCAACAGTCTCATTTTAATTATACTCGTGTTATCAAATGAAACATTTCTGTTGAGTATAAATATAAAATAAAATAACACATAAAATTAGGAAACAAGATTTATTCAAAATTTTGGGTTATTAAAACTATCTTAGGTTTATACCTGACTTATCCTGAGAGGAAACACCCACGACAACATTGATGATGATGGAAAAACCCTTCATGTGGGCAAAAAGATACCAGAAGATCTTTTAGCAGCTAAGGAAGAGCTTGAAATGTGCTCTATATTTTGGTTTCAAAAAGAGGGAGAAAACTACATAGTGTACTTTGACACATCATGAACCAGTCTTGGTAGTGTCTTGGAGTAAGGAAAAGTAGTGATTTTGTAGGGTTCAAGACAATTGAGGCCGCATAAGTAGAAGTATGTGAATCATAACCTTGAGTTATATGTGGTAGTCTTCGCACTGAAGAAGTAGATAAACTACATTATCAATGAAGGAATCATCCTCTACTCTGACCATAAGAGTCTGAAGTTTATCGTTTCTCAAAAGTTCTGAATATGAGATAGTGGTATTGGATAGAGTTCATCCAAATCTATGAATTTGACAGTCTATACTCCGGGAAATGGGAACATGGTGGAAGATGCTCTCACCAGAAGATAGAGTTCACAACTATTGAACGAGGCCTCAGAGTAGTTGTCCTCACTTCAAATATTCTCTGTGTATTGATATGAGGCAGCTTCTCTACAATCGATGGTAGTTTCCCCTCCACTCATACAACAATTCAAGGAGGTGAAACTCAGAGATTGCAGATCTGAGACTACATGAACCTCGATTTCCACAGGGCATCCCCATGATGGATATTGAAAAAGGTGGGGAGAACGTCATTATTTTCAGGGGATGCACCGTAGTACTAGTGGCATTATATAAGTAGGAGTTTAGGTATCTACATAAATACCATTTTGTAGTACATACAGGTGTGAAAAAGATTTCATATGATCTCTGGCTTCATTACTGGTATCCAAGGATGAAGAATTAAGTGGTCGAGTTTGTTTTACAGTGCCCCACTTGTTAGCAAGCAAAGATTTTGTATCAGGTTCAAGCAGGCTTGGAACAGCTACTTGAGGTGACAGAGTTTAAGTGGGATGGTATCTCGATGGTCTTCGTGATGGGATTCCCATACACATTCAATGACCATGATTATTTATGGGATATCGTTGACCAACTCACTATGTCGGATAACATCCTACCCATCCGGTTGCTAGGATATGTAGAGGGATTTTGGTGCCTCTACGTTTTGAATATAGTGTGGCTTCACAGGGTGCCTTCGACGATAATCTTAGACCGTGATGGTAGCTTCACTTACCGATTCTGGAAGGGATTACAGGAGGCATTCGAGACTCATCTGAGCATGAGCACATATTTTCACCCATATATTGATAGTGAGATAGAGTTGACCATATTGACATTGGAGGACATGCGTCATGCTTGCATCCTTGATTTTGGTCACTATTGGAAGGATAACCTACCACTGGTGGAGTTTGCGTATAGCAAAATCTACCACTCCACCATCAGTATTGAACCATCAAAGGCACTATAAGGATGACAATGCAGGTCACTGATATGCTTGACATACCCAAGGGAGTCATTAATCACGGGTCTAAAGGTGGTACAAGCTCTCACTGAGAAGGTGAAGGTCATCCGAGAGTGGATGAAGACTACACAGAGCTGAAACAAATTCTGAGGTTGATTGGCGATGAAGACCCTTGGATTTTATGGAGGGGGACCCAATATTCATATGAGTCTCTCCTCGACGAGGGATAAAAAGATTTGGTTGGGGCGACAATTTATCTTTGAGGTTTATTGGCCCTTTCCAGATTTTGAGCAGAGTGGTGAGGTGGCGTACCACCTAACTCTTCCCCCGTATATTCACCAGGTGCACGACGTCTTCCACATATCCTATATGAAGAGATACGTGCACAACCATTCTCATGTCTTCAACTAGGGAGAGCTAGACATTGACAATGGGGATACATTTTCAAAGTTCCCTATGGAGATATGGGATCGATAGGAGGGGGTCCTTCATGAACATTCAATTCCTATGGTACACTTTTGGTGGTAGCACAAGAATATCCAAGAGAACACATTGGAGTGAGAGGCTCATATTAATGCTCAGTACCCTCATTTGTATGTTTAGCCCTTGTTTTGGCTTACGAGGTTGTAAATCCCTAAAGGTGGGGGTAATGTAATGTCCCAGAATTCCTTGTAATTTTTTTTCAAATTATATGGGTTTATATCAAGACCAAGTGCTGAGAAGAAATTCGATTTTGAGGCCTAGAATTCCTAGAATTATCTATCAGAAAAATGTTATGCTTTAAATATCATGCTTGAGGGGTTTTCGAAAAAAAATTGGAATTAAACCTAAATAGGTGTCCGAATCACACATATGATGGCACTATTACATTTTAGATGGTGGGCTAACCCTAGTTGTAACATAATTTTGGTTGGCACGGGCCTCCAGTGAGAAAACCCATAAATGGAATAACCTTAAATAAAATAATTAAAAATAACTATTTTATTTTTCAAATGCTTATAACTCATGAATGGTGACACATATTGAATCATCAAGTCCACTGTTGTGATTTTGAGGGTATTCTTTCATTAGGTAAAGCATAACGTTTGCCAGCACGAGGCAGTAGTTAAAAATAGTTTTTGGACATAAATAAAATAATTAAGAAATAATTATTTTATTTTTAAATACTTATAACACAGAAATGGTAACTAGGATTGAAAATGTGAGATTACCATTTTGCTCGTGTGGATGTTTTTATCTTAGGCGAAGCTTAACCTCAACCAGTGTTGGTTGGGGGAAAAGTTCATTTTTGGTTGTTTTAAGAAAAATAAAATAAACATAAAAGGTTTATTTAATTCAAAAATTATTTCTCTACAACACAGTGATCATATGACTATTTCATTCCCTAAATGAAACAATGAAATTTATTATTATATGATGTGTAATAGATATGTTGTTTCATAAATGAAACAACATAACGATGTGACGACGCAACGTAACAGAAATGATGCGACATGATTTTATTTTAATGGGTTAACGTGTTGGAGAAATGGGGATAAAAACATGGAACTAATCTGAAGAATATTCAATGAGAATCCTCTCTAAAAATGAATGAATAATTCTGGATAATCTCTAGTGAAACTGGTGAACCCTATAAAGCGGGATTGGAGAGCAACGAACGCCAATAGAATCCCTGCATATAGATTTCTCCAACGACGAACCCCTTCTTGGTGTGGGTTATCTATTTTATTTTAATGGTCATTCTTCTTTCTAAACAACGAACGTGGACCAACCCATGAATAGGTTGATCCACATATCATTTTTTTATAGGAGGGTTCTCATTATTGGGGTTTTGCATCGGGATAGAACATTGTAAAAGCCTTAGAACCTAACCCTTGTTTTAAAAGCTCTAACGCAAAGGGTGTGGGCCGACATGAAAAATTCCTGAGACCCTATTCTCTTGTGGATTCTTGTAATTTATTCATGGAAACACCTTCGAAATGGATATACTGGGTTTTCGAGGCCAAAATAGGGGAGATAGAGACCCAAGAAGGCCATTGTCGTAGACGGATCATGAAAAAACCACCAGAGCGGACCAGATAGTACATGGATGGTGCAGTCGGAGAACCACGGTGGACAGATCTGTGGCTAGCTTGAGCTTCGGTGGTGCTATAGGAGCCGCCGATGCTCGGGAAGGCGGCTGGAAGGGACGAGAAATTGCCGACTGGCTGTGTCAGGTAGAGAAGCATGTGCCACGCAGAAGATGGCTCCCCGTGGGAACGCGGTCCAGCGACCGCGTGCGTGACCAAGTGGGGTGGCCGACTCCTGCAGGCCGCATGCAGCAGAACCATCCCAACATTCAAGCTTGGTCGTGGGGCACCGAATCGGACGCCCTCTTGGCGCCCGGGCTGGAGGAGGTTGGGCCCCTAAGTGGCCTTTTCTAGAGTAACCGACCTGTTATTACTGGCTGAGCTAGTGGAATAAAGTCGGGCCGTTGGACAACCCAGGTTTGGAAAGAAAACAGACCATCCAGTGTGGGTTGGGCTGGATATATCTGGGTCACTGGGTTACCCAGTGGGATAGACCCATGGCCAAATCAGGCCTGGTCTAGTAAGGCCCAATAGGCCTGACCCATTGGCTAGGTCGGACCAGGCCGACCCAAACTCAAACCAGTGCAGGTCAGGTTGGTTGAATCAGGATGGGTCATTTAGAACCCTCGGACTGGGTTGGTTGGGCCGGTACGATCGAGTTGGACCAGGACCAGACATAATTGGCCCTTGTTTACTAAAAAGCAAATATCATTAAGATCGGGTTTTCGATAGATGCATAATCATGGGAATTGTGACCCTAATGATGTGATTTTTCATTGGGCATACTCTAAGCGAGTTTTCATGGAAGTCAAGATACAACTAATATCTTGTGGAGTAGATTCTCCTAGAATCAAGTGTGTTACATGTGGGAATCCTATAGCAAGCTAAGACCCAAAGAAAAGCGGCCTTGTGTGGATCCGATCCTAGTGACTCTGTGTGGATCAGATCCTAGGGAACCTGTGTGGATCAGCTCCTAGAAACCTTATATAGATCATCTCCTTACGACCCTCTATGGATCAGGTCCAAGAGACCCTATGGGGATCAATTAAAAGTTGCGCTATGTGACCCAACAGACCCATGATACTAATATTGGATGAGTACCTCAATAGTCCAAGGTGTTCAGTGTTGAAACTGATAGTATTCCTTTCTGTACATTAGATTATACTTCTGTGAACTATATTTCTTCATGATAATGCTTACTGATTTTCCTTGTGGACTGCTTTGTGGTCATTCCTTTATGGTTTGGGGTCCTTACTATGTATTATGTTACTCACCCCTGCACGGGCATCACCCACACGTGTCATGTCTTGTATAGGTGATCGACTCTTCGATAGAGGGCTTGGTGTACCAGGACAAGGTGGTGCACATCCATATGGGACATATGAGCATAATTATATGGCTACAGGAAACTACCCTTAACCTACCCTTCAGGCGGGGTCTTCTACGGACATATTTCAGATATCTTTTGTACTTTCCTATTTTCATTTTTATTTTTTTGGGTTTATATTCTTTCCCATTTGACTTACATCTTGTACCTTTAATCATTGGTTGGTTAGTGGCATGCATTTGTTCCTTTCCAGTTGTTTGGGAGGTGGTTGAGTGTGTGTGAACACATACAGGTACTCAAGAAAATTCCTCCCACTTATGGGATAATGTCTTTGGTGGTAGTCTCCAGCCCCTAGCCTTTCGGAGGCGGGGTTGGGGTAGTCACGGAACGAGCCTTAGGGGACAAGTCGTGACACAACTAGTTGTATCTCAAAATATTCTAGATAACCATCTTGATAGTGATTTGTCAAACTCTTCTTGTTTACTTGACCAAGATGGTGATTCCAAATCCCGATGTTATATAATTCATATGAACATGATTACTTTTCAATTTAGAACAATTGGTTGTCATAATTTAATACAAAATGATCCTTATTTAAATATTCCATACCATAACATATGTTTTCCTTATAAAATAAACAACTTTTATTTTCAAACTTCAAAATAAATTCATCTGTATCTAGGTATGATATAGACATTATCTTCTTGGGAAATATAGGTACATAAAAACAGTATTTCAAAATGAAAATCTTTCATGTTGGAAATAAAATGTGGTAGTCACCAATGGGAATAGAATCCAACCTTGCACCATTAGAATCTCTTAGATCCACCTCTCCTCTGGAAATATTTTGGAATGTACTTGGTTCCCACATTTTGATACAAATGTAATCACTACAAGCTGTATCTAATGCCCAATGTGTAGATATGGAATTATTTCACTCGATAATAAATGCACCATTAGAATATCATTTCTTTTGGATGAAGTTCCTCTTATAGTGTCCTAGATTTCCACATGCAAAACATTATATCTTATTTTTCTTTCCCTACCTTTGGATATTAATCTTCTTGGAAGGTTGGTGCTCGGGAACTTCAGGCTGTTTAAAAGTCTTGGGGAACATTCCCTTGTTCTTTATTTTTTATTCCCTATAAGGACCATGGATTTATCATGCCCCATGTCCTTATCCACTTGGTGAATCAAAGTAAGAAGTTATGAAAGACTCATCTCATTATTGGTTATTTAGTAATTAGCTATAAAAATGTATAAGGTATTGGGAAATAATTGAACTATGAGATCTCTACAAAGATCATCTGGGGATTTAATCCCTATGATGTATAGGTTTTTCATGTATCCAATAAGCTTGAAAACATGAGGCCTAGCTGGCGTAAACACTCCAATATTTGTTGTGAAAAAATAATTGTAGATTTATAACCTTTCTTGTTTCATCTTCTCTTGATAGAGATCCCAGAAGTGAGACATCATTTTATATGCATTCATGTTATCATGTTTCTTCAAAATATCATTTTACATGGATAATAACATGAAACACTGAACATCAATAGAATCAGTAATATATTTCTCATAGACAGATAAATATTTATCACTTGCCTCATTATCAGGCATGATTGGAAAAGGTACTTCCAGTGCATTAATTTCATTTCATGGTGATGGATGACATGTAGGCACCTTTTCCATTCTTTGAAATTTGTGCATGCAATAATGTTGTACTTTTCAAGTATGGATAAAAATGATATGTTTAAATTCATTATATTATTTTCCTAGAAAATAAAATAAGAAGAATTTTTAGTACTTTATCTATTAAAATTTTGACAAATAAATAAATATTATATTTATTACCATCACACTATTTTATCAAAACCTAATATCAGTCACCATTGGATTCTGAATATCATATTTCCAGTACATCGTAGTGGAAAGGATCCATAATACCCTTCCCATTACCCCAACTTTGGTTGGTCAAGTAACTTGAATGGTTTTAGGTAGGAATTCCAAATTACAACTGCATTAACTCTCAATTCTTAAATCCACTGAGTGGACTCCCCAATATTGAAATCTTAATATTATATTTCTTCAACCTTTTCCTCTCAGTTACACTATTTATTGGTTTGGTATTCAACCCTTGATGTGAAAGAAGTTATGTAAACCCAAAACCTCAGGTTTAAATTCCCTGATAATTGAAATCCCCCAATCTTGGGTTGGTCTAGCACTTTTAACTATGGTTTGATTTTAACCGATATAATGGAAGGCTATACCAACGTAATATATATAGTTGAGGTATTTTATCTTTTATGTGTAAATTTACAATTAATATCTTTGTCATGTTACTTTTAATATTTAGTGGACTTACTTATGTGATTAATCATTTATTAGAAAATATTATCTTATAAGTTAAGTTAATTTAATTCTATCTTGCATGATCGTTAATTTCATTAATTTATGTGATCGTGAAAAAAAATCAATAATGAAATAACCATGAAAATAATAAAAATTTTAAAATAAAGTAGTATGATCATTATATATTACTAGTGATTAGTTTATCTAGTAGTTGATAAATTTAAGGTTGACCTAGGGAAAAACACCTTGAACCAATTGAGGTTCGTGTTGCAACATTCCTCTTGTCACCTATGTATCTCCTTGGATTGGTTTCAACTCAGCTCGGAACATGAACCACCTCCACTATCATGATAGATTCATCCTATACATATGAGTTTTAACTAATGTGCATGTGAGGGAAAAAAGGGTTTACAAAAAGGAAACCATGGGCACGCAGGACCTACATAATAAGAGGAGGGAAGGTGTGGATGCCAAAATTTTATTTTAATAATAAATTAAATGAAATAAATCCAATCACATACAATGTTTTGGTCTATTCCCATGATCATCCACATTCATTCAATGAATTACACATTTAATAATACTATAATTCAATTCTTAATCATTCTTACTTAAAATAAGTCATGCTCAAAACAATTAACAATAATCATTATTTAATAAATTATTTTATCTTAATTATCATCCAAATTTCCTTGAGATTATCATCAATTATAATTTTAAATAAATTTAATAAATTTATTTAAAATTAATTGCTTATATACTAGTACCTTAGAGGAAACATGGTGAGTACCCGTCTGATTCTACTCAATATGAATTATGTGTGTATACTTTTTTAATCTTGTGACATATGAAATAAACGACTTATAATGTACTTTCAAAATGTGTACTTCATGGATGATTACATGGATTACAATATTTTTCAGTTATGTGTTATGATTCAATTCACAGAGAGTGAAAAAATGTAATACGACTCATACATGATATGTAGATTAGATCATTATGTAGATAATAATGAAAAAAATTATATATATATATATTGAAACCTATCACATTGTGTGTCCTATCTTTATGATCACATGAAATTACATTTATCAAGGTTTACACTGTATAAAAAATAAATTTTATATATGTGTAACTTCGTATAAGTACACAATGTGTGCATCTGAGCTAAACGGCATGCACATCTCTCAATATTTATCTGAGGTACACGTCCAAGGACGTAGTATGATAATCAAACATCAAAAACTACAGCACAATGAGTTTCCAATAGACTACACGCCCTATGATCTCCAAATTAAACAGTCACTAGTCAGGTAGGTTGTGTGTTGAAATACACAGATCAACTTTGACTTAAAGGGACTACACATATTGTACATAGGATACACATCATGTAATCAAGAAGACTATGCAACATTATGTTCTAGATAACTCATGGTGAAATTAAAGCATGTAATTAATGATTAATCTTGAATTATTTTTTGTATCAATTTTGATGCATTGAGCATGACTACATGGTGAGTAACTCTGATTACATGGTGTGTAGACATGTGTTGTCTGAATAAGAAATTTAAAACATTTGGATGAGTTCCTATATTGTATTTTAATCATAAAATTAATCATCTTTATTAGATATATGGTAAATGAAGGAGGAATAACCAGATCATGTAATTCATATTAAAATAACAATTAAACTTGAATTGAAAAACTAATTTAAAAAAACATAAATCAACAATGAAATATAAATAATTATAAATAATTATGTGACCACTCTAATACCACTTGTTGGATCTGGGCACTGTATATGCACGCGATGGGCGGTGCCGAACTCTAATTTTTTCCATGATCGATGATCATTATTCCATTATATTATTTCTTTTTATGATCAATGATTAATCCAAGATTTAACACAATGTTAAATGTCATGAATAACAGAATTAAATAAAATAATTGGATGATGGAAATTATGTGAGAACCATAGGGAGGATCATCACATATTATATATAATTAATTTTATTAAATAAGGAATTACCATTGTTGGAATTCATTCTTTATTGATGAATCTGTTAAAATATCTGTGGTCCACCATCATTTCATATAAAAAACCAAGTGTAGATTTCCTCTATCAATGATCCACATGTGTTCCATGAATCTCTAGACATCTCAGAAATAATATTCGGGTTCCTGCATGGAATATCCTTTTTCTTTCATAGTCGTCCTTTGATCGCTACAAAAACCACATTCAAACCATTCTCCTTGATCCGATGAAGGAGTTTTTTTCTCTGTTCTTGGGAGAATTATTGTAGAAGGCATCTCTCTAGGCTTGATAGAATTCTCCAAATACATTGTGCACAACTAATAAAAAATCAATTAACTATTTAGAAAATAAAATAACAGGGTTTATATATTGCTAGGGTTAAAATAAAATAATTGTTGAAGTTACCTTAATTATTTATTTAATAAAAAAACCCCATGTCTAATAATAATAATAATAATTTTATTTCTCGACATTATCTTTACTTACAAATTTTTATTAAAAGTTATTTAATACAAAAACATTCGATATTTATTATTTCTCACTGAACCTAAAATCTTGGTCTATCATCCCTCAATAATATTTACTAAACCTTGAATAATTTATTTTTATTTATTAAATAAATATCACTACATTTTTCACCAATATATATATATAAATATTATATTTACTAAAATATAAAATAAATATTTATATGAAATCAAACATACATGGGTAATTATTAAACCATTTGTGAGGATAATATTTATTTAACCTGTTAAATAATATAAAATAATATATTATTTTACTGAGATTCTCGATACACTTAGTGTGTGACCCTAAAGGCATTTTTCTTAGTGACATTAGGCAGAGAAGCCTAAAGTCCAATGTTAGAATCTTGAAACACATCAATTAAACCATAAATAAAGGAGTTAATGTAACAATGAAATAATACCTCATACGGACAGTTACAGTGTAATATAATCCCTTTATCATGCAATCTCAAATCAAGGAGGTTGCATGATGGTTCCATTAACCTATTTTATCAATTTATCTTTCATTGAATTTCCAAAAATAGAACATACCTATAAAATACCATGGAAATGGATTTATTTAGGCTATATCATTTCTATTAAAGGTTCTGAGATATCAACTTCCATTAAATAATAGCAGGGACAAATCCTTTCTCTCATTATTCATTAATGCAATGTTAAGCATGACGCACCCCACATATCCTACTTATCCATGAAAATTTGTTATCACGGTTTTCATAAATACATAATAGTAAACAGCTCATAATATTAATTAATAATAATCTTAAATTAAAGAGACAAATACAGATGTCTGCGGATTGAGACATCCAATGACACGTATAAATTGGGATTTCCTACTGGAAAGTCTTGTTCTCTTAATATACTACTAGATATTACCAATGGAGTACACCATGAGAAGGTGCATCAAGGTACTATGAGTATCAAACCCTAATAACAAATATCATTTTTCCCTAAAATAATATCATCCATATATAAAACATATATTCAATGAATCGTAACACTTCTGGGTTCTCATCATAGCGAGTAACTTTTATGACCTTTTAGTGTGACATATATTCTTAGGACATTATCACATAATGTGTTATGCATAAGAACAATCATGATGTAATAAGTATTTTATTAAAATTAAAAACCATTAATACATGTTTATCATAAAGTATACAGAATTTGGTTCTAAGGAAACAATTCCAACAATAACTAGGTTTTCACATAGTAGAAAATATATGGGATGTAAATATTTGGAAATGGAAGAAAAGGATAATGTTCAAATAAAGGTTTAGATTGATATATATAATTGATCACAATAAATCGAATAATAAATATAAATTTAACAACCACTAAACCATGAACCAAATAGGTGTGAAAAAGGTTATTGATTTCATAAAAAATGATGGAAGTCGGATTTTTTTTTCATGGTCCTTTTTCCTGGAGTAAAAGAACTATTTTCCATATAGACTAAGATAATATGAAAATATACTTACTTGATTAGTATAATTTGATTATTTCATCAATTTCCAACATAATATTATTTTTCCCTCCAAAATATGAGTATTGAAGATGAACTTTTCATGAATAATGAAGTAAAATAGTCTTTTAAAAACCACATAACCATAAAATGGAAATCAAGATACTAAAATTGTATTTAGACATTAATACAAACCAGAATGGTTATCACATGGTAAGATAATTCCAAAAATTAATAATCCTTCATAAGATAAAATAATACATTAATCTCTAATATTCAACCACAATACCCAAAGTTAAAACAAAATCATTCCACAAATAAATAACCCAATATCCCAAATAACCTTGATAACATCAAAATTAAAGAGTGTTTTAACCTCAAATATTATCTCATATCTTTCATCTTACAAGAACAAAAATAAAATGATGTCTATTTGAAAAAAAATAATCATTTAGTCACTGATACACTATTATATCTCATGGTTATCTATACAATAAAACTTTTTTTTTCTTAATTACCTCAATATCAAAAATCATATAATCCCTAAATGTTATGAATAACATAAAACTTATGTTTTAAAAAAAATTATTTCATAATTCACATCGAACCAATGCTTTACATATACTTCAGCATTATAAAGTATCTCTTAAAATTTCATCAATCACATTAAGATCTCATCACTTAAAACCTAAAAGGGGTTTCTAATACATTGAAATTATGATCATATTTAATCTTACAGACCTATTATGGTATGAAAAAAATATTAATATAACCTCAAATTAAAATTTCATAATCTCCAAATTTATCTAATCATTTCATCTAATACCAACTATAACAACACAAAACTGTCACTCCTAGATCTGGTTCTAAAAACCTGATCATTATATTTATAACTTTGATATCTATAAAGGTGGCCCAATTTATTCCAACAAAACCTTAAAAAATGAAAAGGAAAAATTGGATAACTTACACTCTCAATGACCATTTAGGTGTAGAGTTTTAGATAATTAGGACAGACTCTTACATAAACTGTACCCATGTATTTAAGTTAGCTGATCTCCCACTTAACCTAGATTTTCTTATTTCGCATTAATTAATCATCATAAAAAATACGAAATCCATTTTAGAAATAGTTCATTCAATCAAATGCTTTACAGTTTCGGTAAAATGAAACATAATAAGGATGATCTCAAATGCTCGGTAAGGGTAAACATAAAGATTAAAAATTTAATGTCATTAGTGATCATAAGAAGAGAATAAGGGTACTATAATGAAATCAAAATTAATGAGTATAACATAGAAATATTAATACACATAAATAACTAGATCATCAAACATGAAAATATGTAACAAGGATTTTACCAAGGAAAGAGTCATCATAATCAATAATCTTAATCCATGTGATATCAATCATGATCATAATAGACATTATAAATCAATAGAAAAAATATATAAAATGTATTGATATCTTGGAATGTCATCATCATAGAACCATTAAAGAACACTTACAATTTTAATAACCATACAACCAACTTCCAATATAATTATTTAGATAACATAATAATTACCAAATGTATTATAGTGATATCTCGATGTATCCATTGTATAATTAATATTGAGCTCACCTGATGCAATATAGGTGCACCCAATGTATACACTATATTGGTCTCACCCGATGCTATCTTGTTGCACCCATCATATATAATTTCTTTGAACCCAACATGAATAAAGTATAGAGATCGTTCATTTCATCATATAATAATAAAAACAACCTATATTTTTTTAAACATGATTAACCCATAGAAAATAAATGAGTTCCATAACAATGTATTTGAAATATGATTAACTTATGGAAAAGAAATAGGTTCCATAGAACTCTCATTGAAACTTGATTGTCCCATGGAAAATAAATGGGTTCTATAAAAATCTCTTTAAAACATGATTAACTCATGTAAAATAAATTGACTCTATAAATATATATTCGAAACATGATTAAGTAGTGGACAAAAAATGGCTTCGATAACAATATCATTAAAACATTATTAACCCATGGGAAAGAAACAGGTTTCATAAAACACTCTTTGAAACATGATTAAACCTTGGGAAGTAAATGATTTCCATAACAATATCATTAAAACATGATTAAATTAGGGAAAAGAAATAGGTTCCATTACAATCTCTTGAAACATGATTAACTAGTGGAAAAGAAAAAACACTTTGAAATAATCAAAATATATCCAGAGAAATAATTAAGATTGAATCATTTAAAAATAACCCCATTGGATTATAATAAACAACATGGTTTTTTTGATATTGATTAATGTCAATAAAAATTAAAGATCATTAAAAACATTGTGGAGGAACATAACCTTTTCATTTTGAAAATAACATTTAAAAATTAGAAATTCAAAAAAGAGTGTGAGAACAAATCATTGAAAAAAACCTTGGTAACATATAAAGTAATGTTCAAATAAAATAATGTTTATTACATAATGAAATTCCATTCATGTTTTAAATATTAACAATAAACATTCCTTGTAAAATATTTGGTAAAATGGATTCAGAAGATACTTTTTTGGGAAACATTAAACAATTTACATTAAAAAACTTTTGAAATAAGGCCAGAGACCATGTAAAATAACATTATTAAATAATTTAATTTTATAAAAATTACATTTTTTAAAACATATTAGAAAACATAGAAATGTAATATAATGAAACACTATCTAAAAGAAAACACAAGATCGATATCACTTGAAAATGATATTCTTGATGTTTCTTAAATCAATAAGAGATGAAATGTAAATTAAACATGTGAAACACATTCATAAACACATTTGAGTAAAATATATTTGGTTTTATGAAATAATATCATATTATTTTATCCCAAAGAAACTTGAACATAAATAATCTTTAATGAATTAATATTATAACAAAATGTCTCTACAACTTTGGTAACTCTATAATTGTAATCCCTATGAACGAATTACTCCAAATAAAAAATTAAATGTCATAAAAAAATTATATATCTGATATAAATTTCCCAAATTTAAGTATAAATATCTCATATAGAATATAGGTTCATATCATAAACATATGTACCAAAGAAAAGAATTTGAGGTGATTAACCCTAAAAAAGAACATATCATTAAATTAAGAGTTAATAAATGGATAGATTATGTGTAACAAATTTAAATACATATAAAATAAGTTTAAATATAGAATAAACCAATTTAGAGATAAATATACACATAATAATATCATATCAAAGTCAATGAAGAAGTTTATAACCCAATGAAATGAAATTGAGTTAAGAAACTCTTTACCACTTAATAGCTTTCAATTCAATAACCATGGAAATATTAATTAATTTTTTTACATAAAATAACATTATTTATGAATTATTCATGATATTACATTTAAAATGGAAGTTATATACAACCTAAAATAACAGAAAGTGTTTAATATTTCATATGTATCATAGAAGTAAAAGCGAGGCAAGAAAATCCTTACCACGAGCCTAGATGTTCCTTATACTCACATTAACTATTATATAATAATCTTTTTAATATTATTTAATTTCTTAATAGCCAATTATACTATTAGAAAATTATAATTAAATAATTTATTTTATTTATTTATAATTAAACATTTAAATATTGAATCAGTAAAGTCGACATCGAGTGTTTTGAGGTTGTTCAGTTCATTGTTTGAAAATAGATTCATTGTGATGACTATAGCCCAATAGAAAATTATTTAAAAATATAAAGAATAATAATCATGAAATAATTATAATATTTATTCATAAAATATAATTTTAAATCCAATCGTGTAGGTTGGTTATAAAAAATGAAATATGTTACGATCTTGGAGACAGTAGGTCATACGTACACATGAGTTATGTTCCCATTTTTCAATAATAATTTTGGAAAAATGATATGAATTATGTTAGTTTTATATAATTATAATAAAATTATAAATAAATTTTTATTTCAATAAATTTATTTATACAATTCATTCTTGTAAGTGGTCATGAAAAAAGAAACAATTCATTTCGTGGAGGCATTAGTCCACACCTACACAAATAACGCTATCATTTTTCAGCGTAAGAATGAAAATGATATATTATCTTTTCATAATGATAAATATGTCATTAATATAATTATTATTTAATTTATATCACATAAATTAGTTAAAATTTTCTATTTTACCTTCCATATAAATATTTAGTGAAAAATCAATCACGTCTCTTTGGATAGTAGGAGTCCGCCTTATATACAAGTGGTGGTATCGTATCTCTAATGGAATGAAAATTAACATGTTATATGTGATATAATAACTTCATAAGTATAATTATGTTAAAAATAATATATATATATATATATAATCTAAATCCATCATTTTAACAAGTTATGAGATGCGGTGAAGGAAAACGAATAACATCTGTTCGTAAGGCGGTAGTCTGTCGTACACACAAATGATGATTTCATATCCCATTTGATGAAAGAATAGATGGATTTAGTTTATTTAATTATTATAATAATATATAAGTATATATTATATTCTAGTGTTATCACATTATCATGTCTTAATAATATTTTAGGGAAGTGGGAATAAATAAAACCAAATTGTAATGTTTGGAATTTTACCTCTTCTCGAACCTCTTTATGATTATACAAAATGTATTTCTAGAATGTAAATATAACCAAAAAAAGACCTATATTAACAGGTTGTGAAATATTTTATGTAATTTGGGTTGGTATTGTTTGATAAAAAATGGTTTTATTGTGTGAATACGATAAGATATGGAGTGACCTTTTATATGTGGGGCAAGGAAACCATAAGGAAACTATTTGAAAATTTCTCAAAAGAGTCCTAATGATAAATTTATTCCAATTAAAAAAGAATAAAATTTTCTATATATTTTAAATTTACAAGGATAATATTGAAATATTTCCATAAAATAGTATTTTGACATGTTCATAGGTCTTTTGAACCTTATATTTTTAGTTTAACGCCTCACCAAACCCATTTTAACCTTAACCATGGTTATTTAGTTTTACTATTGTAACTATTAATTCTAGTAAAAAACTAGGTTGAAATCATTAGATAACATAAATTATTGTGATCAAAAATATTTAATACATTTTAACAAAATCAACTCATATAAGTGGAAAAATTAAATTTAAAACAAAACCTATAGATGTGATAAAAAATTTGTTTTCAATAAGTGTATTTTTCAAGAAACAAATATTGTATATTAACTCTATGAATAATTATAAAAAATGTATAAATAAAATTTAATATTTATTGATATATAATCTGTAAATTTCATTTATAACATTACTCATTAATTAATATTTTATACAATTAAAATGTAGAATCATTATGAATTTTAAAACAGTATTTTGATAAATCACATTTTTAAACCTGAAAAACAAAATTATACTAAATTCCAATATATAGTTGATTAAAAAGAAATTAGGTGGACATAATTTATATAAATAATAAAAATTTGACATTAAATTTTAATCATAACCTAATAGTACTTTTCAATTACTTAATTTAGTAAAAAGAAATGACTTTTTTTAAATTGGTATTTTCACTATTCACTAAAAAATCTACATTTTATAAAAAATAAAAAAAACCTGAATTAAAAAATGATATTATAATATACTAAATAATCTTAATTTTATCAATAAAATTTTATAAAAATTTCAAAAGTTAATTATAACATTTTTTTCATGAAAAAAAAATAAAAATCATTTTTGAAGAAAATATATTTTTAAATAATTAAATTACTTTACAAAAAATTTATTGATTATTCATTAAAAATTTATAAATATTTTTTATTTATTAGCACATGTTTATATATATATATTTCATAATGTAGTAAATATTATTCATACCCTCTAATTTAACGGCTATGTTATGATGGTTATATATATCATGGGTTGTTTAAGCTCAGTGTTGCATTTTGAATATGCTATTGAAAATATAGGGGTTGTGTGTACAAAATGGATATAAACGATATTAAATTTATTTAAAAATAATTATATCATAATGTTTTGGGGTGTTACATTCTCCTCTAATCTTCATGTTTTGTTTATTTTAGGCTATTAAACAAAATTTTCTTCTTTTAAAATATCATGATGTTATCAGTGGTGATGTATGGAATTGTACTTCCAGAGAGATGGAATATTTCATACTCATTATCTAATGTTTAATAAATACTTCCTATATATATATATCATGCTTATTGATATGTGGAAACATGATTTTTTTTTCTCAAAAAATTGGAACATTTTCCAAAAGAGGGATCATGATTCCCTAAAGGGAGAAAGCTTATATTGTTGTAAGGCCTTATTATGACATTTGGTTGGCTTTATTATTAATGGTAGTTCTGAGAAATCCATAATTAAAATTCTTTCATTCCCCTCAATGGGGATGTCAGAATTTGACTAGTTTGATGAGTACACAATGTTAATATATGATGTTCCATCTAGAATGGATCCAAATCCAGTAGATATAGTATCCATTCACCCTATAGTTGTGTGAGCTTGTATTCTTATTGATTATTTACTTGGGCATTAGGGATTATGTTCTTGTTGTACTTCCAAATTTTATTTATATATTTATATATTTGAGCTTATCACATTCAAAAGCACTATATTTATCGATTACGTATTGGATAATGCAGGTGGCTCCCAAATGAGTTATAGTTACACCATACTCAAGAGTCCATGACACTTGGGTACCCAAAAATATCACATTTATTACATGTATAATTTGGTCAAGGGCCTGATATTGATCAAGGAGTAGGATAACATGAGTCATTTTGGAGTTTGGGATATGGTGACTCTTGTAAAGTCTCATCAGTATTTGGTTGATTTTAATATCATGTATACATGATTAGGAAAATTGGAAATCAAGGTATTGTGTCTTGGAATGGCCATTTGATCATGTTGTTTCTATATTGATTTATTACAGATGGTTTTTTCATTGGTTTCTATGTACTATATTTTTCTATTGTTATATATTTTCTTATTTATTTATTACTATATACTATGATTGAGGGTATAGTCTCATAATAGTTTTACTTTAGACCCTCACTATTAGCTAGAATCCTCTAACATATGTGAAAGTGTTCATGAGGTCATGTTCTACTAAGTTTTGATCTTGGTGGTTCTGGTCAAGGTGTAACAAAGTTCAATTATAAGAGGTTATTTTTATTTTTTCTTACTTATTAGGGAGATGGTAGTCATGATGAAAAGGAATGTGTTAGAGCTTATGATAAAACTCATTTTGGAGAGTCACAAATACATTTATTGAGAGGATTCAAGGTTGCTAGGTCATGGGATTATTGTACTTGATTTGATTTGTTATAGTTATATTATTTCACCTCATGTGAAACAAATGGATTTTGAAATCTATGGTTTCATGTTGATTTTACTTATAGTTTTGTCGGTATGATGTGTCGTATGCGTCACACTAAGAATAATGGATTCACATTACATATATGGTTCGTATGTGTGATTTTACCATTGATGGAGGATTCAGTTATTGAAATTTCAGAAACAAGTACTGTGTTTTCTTATACAAGTTGTTTTTTACAATGTATTTTGTTAAACCCCATATATCTATCTTTCTAATATAAAGAAATATGGATCCTAGTTTAGGATGATCTTTGGGAATGATTACATGGTCACTCCATCAAGGGTTGCATAAGACCCTTAATGAGTTGTTATAGGCATTGGATACTATAGAAGTGATTCTAGGATGAAAATTATTTTTGAGGATGTTGAAACCTTGAGTAGATATGGAGAAATTAAAGAGATTTATTCCATAAAATAATGTGGTAGAAAAAATGGACACCAATATAATTATGTACATACCTAGTTAATTATTGGATAATATGTTTAGGATGTGATTCTCATTGATGGAGAGTAAATATAATTGGTGGTTGGACCTATGTGGGATAGAGTGTGGGTTGAAATTTGGAGTCCTAAAAAAGGAGACCCATATTATTGGTGGTGTGTGGTGAATATTGGAAAGAAAGTGGATCTGATTATGAAGAGGAGTGGAATGGATTCTCCATGCATATTTTGATAATCATTTCTAGGATCGTACTATGTGGTTATAAAATGAATCCATTCTGTTCAATAATGAATAGGATCTTGAATGAGAACCATGACAAGGTTCTAATTGGATCACTCTACCTTGGGGTGTTGTGGGTGTTGGAAAAGATTTTTGGAAAAACTCTCACCATAATAGGTTTTGTGAGAATAAGGTATTTACAGTGTTGTGGTGAAGCTTATTGGTGATAATAACTTTCATATACCATTTATGTTTTTTGAGTTTTTCGTAAACTTTAGTAGCACTAAGATTTGTTTTTCTATTTTCTTTTCATGAGAGATTTTGGAGTGTGGACACTAATTGGTTCATGAGGAGCTTCTTGTATTATCAGCTTGATGTTTGATGATAATTAAAAATGTCCCTATCTGGGGAGGTAACATTGGTATAATATTAGTTTCTATGGAATGAAAAATCTAATTTGAACCATGACAATGTTATAGTTTTGGTATGTATGGGTGCTAGTGACTCAGAAAGAGAAACTTTCATGTGGTTTTGGGACCCATTTGTGTTGGCACTAATGGTTTAATGTAATAGAATCTGTACGGTGTGAATAACACCATTAGTCAGTTGATGATAATACCCTTACTCTAGAAGAATTGTTTTTATATCTACAATGGATTTCTCGGTGTCCTTGGAATAGGTTGTAATCAATATTAGAGTTGGAAATTGGGTATCAGTGGGACAACTATGTCTAGTCACTATGTGTGGAAATGGGCTGAATGTAGGTTATAGAGACTGGTGCTTTGGTTCAGTGAGTGATGATAATGATAAACTTATAATGGTGAGGATTTTAATGATCATAGGAATAATAAAATCATGTTGAGAAGATTGTGGATGTGGTGAAAAACTGGTTTAGGAATGGTTGAGCAGACATTGTGGTGTCATAATATAGTAAGGATGGTGTATTTTGGTTCCCTTAGTACCAAAATAAAATTTTCGATGAGTTTTAATGTATATTTTGTGCATCATCATTGACATTAGGGTATTTGGGTTGAATTTGAATTTATGTTTTAATGGAATTATAGTGCTCTAGGAGAGAGAATGATGATTGAAGAAAATTATTGGTGATTATGTTATGTAATTTCAACAAGTTTTTTAGATTATCATTGGTGTGTCTATGTTGAATGATCATGGGATGCCTCTATATTTTTAGGCCTTAGGATTATGTATCTTAGTGTATCTTTGGCTCATATATCTATGAAATGCACCGAGATTCAGTTTAGACTTCATTTTGGGAATACGGAGATTCATCTAGTGATCTAGTTTCATTGTAAAGTTCAACGGGTTAGAACCCAAGTTCATGAAATGGTTAATGTGGGGAACCATGTGATGAAATTTAGTTAAGTATCACTTTATGATGTATGTAATTGGGAATCTTGGGATGTTAATTTATTGGTTTTGGGAATAATCAAGTCCCAATATGTGAGTGTTATTTATGGGAATTCTATGATTGAGGTCAGAATTTCATTTTAGGAACCATTGGTGAGAATGAATGAGTGTTTTTAAAAAATTCATAAAAATGAATTTAAATTGTAATTATTTATATAGGTAGGACACAGTGAGAGGGTAACTTTTTAAGAAGCATCATTTATGGCTTTTTTAGTGGGTCAGCAGTCTATTAGAATTGAGTTTTGGTAGGTTATTTCTATAGTGGCGAGAACTCTGTTTTGGGAATCTTATTTTGAAATAGGATCCTTTTGGTGGTGGCACTATAAGATTCAATACAAGATGATAGTTGACTTTGTGTAATAATTGGAGAGGAAACCATAGAGAGCATTATATCAGTGTTTTGTGGGAGAAATATAGGTTGATTGACTCCTGGTGAATAGTGTGCCTTGGTGGTTGGTGGTATGAAATGGAAGTGACTTTGGATATAGAATATGAAATGTGTGAAATTATAAATGACTTGATGAACAGGTTATTTGGGATATGTAGTTCGAGAATTTCTATAGCCCCTCTAGGATGAGAGGAATTTTAGCAGGGATCTTGAAATGATCATGATTTTTATTGGTTAGAAATTATCATGGAAGATTTAAACCATTCTAGTAGTGGGTAGTCTATTTTGGGAACCTATTTTTAGTTTGGAACTCTAAGAGTGATGAAATCCTATATATCTATTTTTGAACATCGATTAAGGTTTTAGGGGAATCTCAAGTGTTCTGGTAAAAAATTGGGGGTTGGTTGAGGGTAAAGATATAGGAAATTATAGTTACAAGCCATCGATGATATTAATGGTTCATTCATACCTTCAATGGGTCATTCTTGTCATGATAGAACTTCAAATGTTAAGTATTGTCCATGAAAGGTCTGGGAGTGGGATTTGTAGATGTATTCTTGAAATTAACTTTTTGACACTCATGTTCACATAGTTAATGTGGTTAGGAAATGTTTACGTGTTTTAAAAAAAACGGGATTTAGCTCAGAATCCCTAAAGTTCTCTCCAGATCATTCCCCTGGATGTTTTTGATGATTTTTGGCTTTTGGGAGTTCATTCGTCCTTATTTTATTTTGGTTGGAATAATCATTTTATCCTAAAAACTCCTCTTGTTAAGGCTAACCCCACACATAATCCTTTCTCCATTTTTTCATTTCATGTTAATTAGGTGTTTTAATTATGGATTTAATTTCAATTCTACTATATGATAGTTGATTAAACTATGATCTATAGGGATTTGGGAATACCTATATGGAGGATGTCTCGATAACTAATCTACTCATCATTAGAAGCATATTCCTTGAAGGTAATTTGATTCCCTAAATTAATTTACGGTTCTTAACTTGAATTAGATTATTGGTACATTAATTTAGTGTCGTGTGATAATAAATTCATGTTTGTTGAGACCAAAGGTGTGATTTGGACACTTTGAGTGTAGTTAAATATGGTTTCAGTAAGGCGATGACATCCAATGAGTTATTTTGAAATTATTCAATTCACCTTTGGTTGTAATTTTTCGTTTAATGATTTAATTAATTATAATTTATTTATAATTAATTATATTGTAATTTTTAATAATTAAGAGTTTATAGTGATTGATAGGGTCTATATGTTCTTGGAGAAACAAAGCTACTAGGATTTTCTTAGTTTGATGTTGGCTTCATATTGAGGTATGTGGTTCTATGTACTATACCGTATGGTACTAAGCAAGGTTATTGGAATGTGATATAAGGTCTTTCACATGGCTATATTGACCCTTAATTCAAAATTGTTTTATTAACTTCCGGATTTTCATAATTATATTAATAATATTGATGTCTTAAATAATTATAGAAACTATGTAAAATGAAATGATCAAAGTTTCTAGGGCTATGATAGACCCCTATACACTATATTAATATCAGACATTAATGAAAGTGCTCATGATCAGAAATTTGTACCATAGATTAAACTATACCCTTGGTGGTATGATGATTCTATGTGAGACTTGGTGGCCTTTCGAAACCCTTTATTACTGTATTATGTTATTCCATGATATGATATGACCTTTGGATACTTTCATAACCCTTGTATATCTTTTAGTATTTAATGTGAAAATGTGTGTGTCCTGTAAGACCCATGTTTGATTTAATTCACATGTGGTGTGTACTAGAATAGACTATAATAACTAATATTGATATGATTCACTTGTGTCATCCACGTGTTGACCATGATACCTTTGAATGAAATGATTCTTAGGTGGTTTTGGGTTTGACTATGTATCTATTTATTAACATGAGATGATTATAAAAAACCATATTGTAGCTTTGTGTGTTACATATATAGTTTCTTTGACTTTTTAATTTAGTGACCAGGTTGGTATATATACACACGGTCTTTTCGAGAGTGGGAAAAATTGTCTATTCATTCTCTAAAATATGATAATTTCTACCCATAGAGGTATTATAATTCTTGATTAGGCTAAACTATTATGTTTATTCTCTAAAATATTGTATGTAATGCCCAAAGTGGGATAATTATTCCCAAGAGGGGGATAGATTGTATGGTTTTGTGACATTGTTATGATTAAAGGATATCTTCTATATTAAATTTTGTCTATGGATACTCCTTAAAGGTAGAGCATGGATACCCTTGATTGTGGGAATGTATATTCCCTCAATTGGAATGTGGGTAGATGAATGGTTGTTTGAGTATTTTGGCCCATCATATTTAATTTCTTATATTCTAAAACCAATGTAGGTATATATTGTCTTCAAGGACCCAAAATTTTTGTGTACTTATATTCTTATTAATTTTTTACCTATGCAACAGTTATTATTTTTTTGTTTTGAATCCACAGATTATTTATTTATTTATTTATACAGATAATATTATCACTTCCATGTACACTCCATTTACCAGTAATGTATGGTCCCATGTTGTTGGTTACCTACTAAATTTTAATCAAACCTTTCATAGGTATCCAAAGAACTTGGGTACCCATGAAACACTAAATTGTTACAGTTATAGGTTGGTTGATGGCCTAAGTTTGATCATAAAGTGGGATAAATCATGTCGATTTTGGAGAATGGGATGAGGTGAGTCCTAGAGTCAGTAGTAGATCCTCTTAATTTTCTACTATCTTGTATATGTGATCGGTGTAGTAGTTAATTAACGTCCTTCATGATGGAATGACTATTTGAGTCTATTATTCCGAAACTTATTGATTATGGATAGTATGTTTATTTTATTCTACGTACACAATTTTTATATTTCTATATATTTTGTTATTTTTATATTACTATGAATTATTATTTATGGTATAATATCCCCATAGTTTTAATATAGATCATCATTTCTAGTTAGTAGCCTCTATAATATAGGATGGTTATACTTATAATACAACCCAAATTTTACATACATAAATATTAAATTATTCTACATTAATATTCATTATATATCATCACAATCTATGTACTAACTATAATAGTTTAGTTCCATTGGAAAAATTGATACATAAACAACAATTATGTAAAATATCTAAACCATATCGCACTATGTTCTTCACAACTAGAACCTTTTTTATAAATTTCATACTTGAAATATTTATTACTATCATAATGAAAAGTAAACATAATAAATAGTGGGATCAGATTCTCTATGAGGTAATAATGGAACATATCAATCAATGAGCATATTTATGAATGAAATTAGTATAATAGTATTAGTTCTTGATCATAATATTTGAAAACCATACTCATCAAGCTATATATTTAAATCATGAGTCATAGAATAAAGATTCTAAAGACAGAAGACAGAATGATAAAGGAATTAAAAAACATAATCTGTGAGAAATTAATATTATCATAAGATCTTGTAATAAAATATTGGCATAATCATAATCATAGAAATATTATATCAAGGATATCTAGTAATATATTCATCACATGTTAGGCTTGCTATCACTACCCATATACTTACATTGTGCATAGGATAACCTCTTTTGTACCCTTTTTGGGCTTGGGATAACAACTTTTGTACCCTATTTTGAGGTTATTATAAAAATTCATGTGCCCTTGGATCCCATAAAATAATATTTTCTACCCAATAAATTGGATTGATATAACAGAACCACCAATTAAATAATCACAATACAGTCACATGTCTACCACATGATCAAGAAAACACTTACAATTTTTTTCATAGCTTAACTTGTTGAAATTAAAACTAGTTTCATCAATATATCATCATTATAATCATAAAACCTATATATAATTAATAAATATGGTATCATTGTCCTGTATCACTAGTGATGAAAAATTAACATCAATTTAAATTTTGCAAAATCAAAATACCATTTAAATATCATTGATTCATTTCATGAGGAAATTATTGTTTTCATTTTGAAATGAATTATTTAAAATCTAATAAGTTATATAATATTAGGAAAATATTCTTTTAAAAGTACCATGAAATCATATAATGTATAATAGAAATTTTATATAATTCCTGATGAATAGAAAATTAATTCATGTGGTATATGTTAAAAATAATAATATGTTCAGACCATCTCATTCTAAAAATGATATGAATATTCTCTTTAAAAAATATTATAGAATGTAAAATATTTGTAAAAAGGACATTTATAAATCATATTAGAATATTATAATCAATATTAATAACATTTTTACGAAAATATGGATATGGAATAAAAATATTCAAAACTGAATAGAAAATAAATTCAAATTTTCTTAAAAAATATTTTCTCAATCATTTTATATATCAAAGTGAGGATAAAAAAATAAAAACATTAAAAAAGACAAAATAGCCATAGGAGAAGAAGATAAATGGGTTTTAAAAGATAATAATAATATGATTTACCTTAATGTAAATGTAAAATATACAATCCTAAAATGTAATGAGATGGTAACATTAATCCTTAACTACATTGGTTTCTTTTGAATCATAACTCAATGGATAAAATAATATGAATTGTAATTTTAAATACTATAAATTAAAAAGGATTTCTAAATAAAAAATAAAAGGAGTTATATATACAACTGAAGATCATAAATAGGTCGATAACAGCCTACATATCTCAATAATAAACAATTGAGATGAAAAACACTTAACTTATGTCTCAGTTGATTTGTAATCTCCCTAACCTCCACTATATTGAGAGACATCATTTATCTTACACCTTAATCAATCATAGGATATCCGTAGGAAAAAAATAGAATATAATTAAAGAATGGAATGAATCAATGAAGTCATTATGGTATGTCTTGGTTGATATATATGGAAGAAACATTATGAATAAGGGAAGAGATATGGTTCCCTTTTATAAGTGATAAGGGTACATGCCTAGAATTAGTTAAATTGTTTAATATTATTTATTAAATTTTAAAATATAATTATTCAAAATATAAATAAATTAAATGAAAATGATTATATGGACTATATATAATTATCTAATAAAATTTTTACTACATTTAATTTTATTTCAAACAATAGCTTTTAATTTAACCCCTTTATTAAACCTTTTTAACCATAATTGTGGGAACACATTTTTATCCCTTTGAGTGACATAAATTTACTTAAAACATGAAAAGTGGCTCAAAAATAGTCCATATATTATATTTTTTTTTCCATTTAAACTATCCTCTTTTATTATTTTTATAAATTTTAAATAATTTAATATTATATTATTTAACATAAACTATCATTAATGTCAATTTTGGGAATATTCATTTGAGTTGAAATTAATAACATCATGATGATATATTATTTTGAATATAAATTTTTTTCACTTCAATTATTCATTATTATTAACCATAAAATACATTAAACACGCTAATTCATCCCAATTTTTTTTATGGTTTTGAAATCATTTACTGGATTTTTCATACTATTCACATAAATACTGAGTTAGTGTTACATAAGAATTTAAGATAATTATATAATTACTAAAAAATTACAAATAATTTAAAATAATAAAAATAATTAATTTTTTTCAAAATAATATTTCATATTCATTTATAACAGTATTCTATCCATGTGAAAACATATAAGAGAAAATAGAAATAGTAGAGTGACAATTTTTATCCTATACATATAATAATATAAATGTCATATTCCATGGAAAGTGGAATGAAATTACATGTTTTTTATAGTATTTATTTTTTTAATAGTACTAATATAATAGGATAAATTCATGAGTGTAGGGATTTTAAATCCTTACCCTATCGTTTTAACCCAATATTACTTGTTTTACCGTCACCGAGTTTCCAAATCCATTAAACACTATAATTGAGTTTCCATGTAATGATTGACTTAGAGGGTAGTGAAAATATGAACATGGAGGAGAAATATAATATTTTATGAGCAATATATATTCATAGAGAATAAGATCGTGAGAAATTTAATGAAAAAAAAAACATAAGTCACCCAGGGGTAAAAAATCCAAAAATTCTTTAGAAATAAAAGTAAAAAGGAAATCCTTTTCATTTTAAAGACAATTTTTCTTATATTTGAGGAATTATTTAACCATTGAATGTGATAAAATAAAAATTTTGATTTCTTCAAAATTATAAACATAATATCATCCTGTGGTTAAATCATTGAATTAATTTCCAGCTGTTTTAATCCAGTATTGTAATGATTAATGATTAATATGAAACTTTCATTACTAAAGCACTAAAATAACCATCTAATAAATCATTAGATCTATAAAATAATGCTAATATATTTTTCTTATATATATTTAGTAACTAATAGAAAAAAATTAGTACATTAAAAGATAAATAATTTAAATAATCAATCACATGAATTATTAATCTCAAAGATTTCAATAATAATACCCATTGATCAACACAATTATTTTATCATGAATATAAATTCCATGAGTCTATCAATCAGTCATAACCTATATTAAAAACATAAAATTTTAGAAAAATTAACATACAAGTTCATAAAACAACTAATATTTAATCTCTAAACAACATAAAGTAGCTCATAATATCACATATCATGAACATGAATACATTCATCATATATTACCATAAAACATTCTAATAACTAGAATGACCCTAAAACCAAAATGAAAACACATGTGCTTCAAAAATTTAACTCTATCATTATTTCTCAAAAAATATCATAGAATATTGAATATATTTCGTAAATCCAAAAATATAATTTATCTCATCAAAAATAACACAGATTACATTATCATCAATTCCCTACTGAATTTAAAGGTTACCAATAATATCCAATTTAATTACATGATATCAGTCATCTATTTATCATAACTAAAAATTATTATATCTATATTAATAACATATTATGGGTTATCAATCCCTTAATCACATTATTTATAAAAATATGATATTACCACTAAATCAATTTTTAGGTTATTGGAACCATTTAACATATGATTTCAAATACTTAAATAAAAACCCCTTCAACCCAATAATTATATGTTCCATTAATTATATAACTAAAATATAATTGAAAAAAAAAATTTAAAACATAATTCGAGAATCTTAATGCAAAATAACGTCAATCATCACAGTTCCTCCTTAAACCATTATCCGAGATTCATCGTCTTATTCCTTAATTCATCCTTTCAACAATATGAAATATTATTTGTTTGTTATGATTAATAAACCTTAATTTATTCATTTATTATGCTTTTAATATAATATATAATATTATAGTAAATCATACATTTCATGCATTATTCATAGTCTCTTCATTATCAGCAATAAATCCATTACTTGTACAACATTGTTGATCCTCCTCTCAGGAATTCCCCCTATGAAACAAATTTCATAATGCCCATAATTTCTACATTTTAAAAATCAAAATTAAGTGGTGACTTATTAAAACCATTATTACCTTCCATTAAATTAACCAATAATAATTTTTTTAGTAATTTATCACTTTATGTCCTTATTTTCCAATAATAAAACATTTTCTAGTTTCTTTGAGACATTACCTTCAGTGATTATTTCCACATATCAGACATGGACGAAATTGAGTCATATTTATTCTATGGTCTTTATCATATAAACATTAATAAAAATAAATTTCAATATTATTAGTTGTGTTAATAATATCACCTAGTATTATGTGGTTAATCATAAATAAAAATATCTGGTTCAGTACAGCCATGATATTTTCCACTCCAACTTCTATCATGATCATTTTCTCATTCAAATGACCTACATAGTGACCATTAAAACCATTTTTAAGTTGTTTCACCTTTGTCCCAAAAATTTTATTAAACCAAAATTCATAATTTGAGAAGAAATAATCATATATAGTAATAATATAATCAAGAGAGTTATTTATAGGATATCTAAATCATGACACCTACTTTTCAATTTGTGACACCTTGGGTTTAACCTAGGTCATCCATGGCCATCATATATTCAAATATTTCAAAATGGATCATGACGATAATTTTAATTAACATATTAAGATCCATCAAGAGTTTATATCCAAGTGTGTAGTCTTAAGCCCACTCATCATGCAATGATGATAATTGAGTTAATAACTAATACACCCATTTCAGAGTTCTTACCCCTAGGTGTATGTGTGATACAACTACATCTACTTTCCAGAATCTATAAATGGACACAATTCCAAGGAAAACCACACTACTTTCATTAAAATAATATAGTATTATATCCTACTCATTGTCTTTTATTAAGGGTTCTAACAAATTTTTTCTCATCCTAGTTTCTAAAAATAACTAAACCCTTCTTAGATACCAACTGTGGTGACTCAAACATTACATACATAAATATTAAATATTATTATATGTATATTCCTAACATATCATTAATATCTATGTCATTAATGAAATATTTTAGTTTCTTTTAAAATGTGGACACACAAATAACTATAAAATAAATGATATAAATAATCTCATAGTATTTTCTTCACATATAGAACCCTTATTAGACATATCATGCATTAGACCTTTCTTAATATCCCACAGAAAAGAAAACAAAATAAAGGGTGATCTTAGATTCATATAAATAGTAAACAAGTGATAAAGAAAAAAATTATAATTTTTAATCATAACATGATAATAATTTTTTTAGAACATGATCTTCGAATATGAAATTATACCCAACAATAGATCATAATAATGAGACATTTGATAAATTATTGCAATTAATAATCCATGAATTATAAAAGAATAAAAGAACATGATCCATGAGAACATAAAATTAACATAAGATCATGTCATAAATGAGTGGAATATAGTGTGGAATAAATATATCATATAAATATTATGTGAAGTCTGTAGACTAATATATTCATCACATGTTAGGTATGTGATTACCACTCATGTATCTACATTGGGGTAGGGATATCTATAGTGTATCATTATTGGGGTTGTGATAACCACCCATGTACCCAATGTTTGGATTTAGTTAACCTCTTGTGGACTATTTGAGATCATAAAACATTATCCTTTTCCATATTATTTGGAGGGATATAACAAACCCACCTATTATATAATCTTAATTCATTCATATTTATGACTTAATGTTCTAAAAATATTTTCCATTTTTTGAAATCAAAAGCCGAAGAAAATAAAATAGGTTTTATCAATATTTAATCATAACAGTCATCAACCATCCATATAATTATTAAAGATTGTATAATTTGATCATAAATCCAATTTATCATAACTAACATTATTGGATGTTTTTATAGATGAAAATACCATAAAAAGTTTAATGGAACATTTTAGAAGGAAAATATCCTTTTCAATTTGAAATAAATTATTTAAAACCTAAAAATTTCACGACTATTTGGAATTTTTATCTTTGAAAATAAACATGAAAACATGTAAATAAATCTTCAAAGAAAAGAGTAGTCATTTTGGTCAAAATAACCATTCATGTGGTATTTGTTAAGGAAATTATTTCATTCACACCTCTGGTATAAATTACATCATTCGTAAAATAACAAGAAAATTCCATTTAAATTGACATATAGATAGAGATACATGGGTGGAAATGAAATTTATAAATCATTGTATAATATAAAAACTAATTTTTTTTAATGAAAATAGGGACATGTAATTTAAAACCCAAAAAAACAATAGGAGAATAAAATAAATGGAATTAAAAATATAGATATCATATAATGTTTCTCAACTATTATATAAAAAAGAAAATCCTGAGAACAAATGAGCTTATAATACAAATTCCCTGCTACTTTGATATATTATGAATCATAATACAATGGATGAAATAACATGAATTTTATTTTTAAATATGAAGAATTAAAAATTATTCCTAACATAACATGTAAACAGGGTAGTTATACACAGCATAGATATAAATTAGATCATAAAAGATAACATGTCTCAAAAAACACTATTGAGATGAAGAAACATTACATTATATTTTACATGATTTATAAACACTATAACCTACTCATCATCGAGTGGTCTCCAATAGATTACACCTTAATAATTATTATCATTTTCATACGAGGAGACCATAAGCTCACAAATAATGTTTTCGAAGATATAAAGTTATTAGGATATGGTTTGGTTGATCTAATAGGCTTAAACTTTATGAATTTGGGAGGAGGTATTGTGAAAGTTTTAATTTAGGAGAGGACAAACTAAGAAATAATTAATAGATTAATATATAATTAATTTATTTCCTAAGTAAAATTATCCAAATAGAAATTAATTAGAGTAAAAAGAGGGTAATGTCAAAATATCATCAGCCAGTAATATTTTTAATGGATTTGGTGTCATTTTGAACTATATATTTTGGATTAACCCATTATTTAACCCATTTAACCATTAACATTATAATTTTTTTTAGGATTTAAGGGTAATAAATTAACTAATATGGTGTCAAGTGTCTCAAAAATGCTCCATGGATTATATAATATACCATTCTACATTCCACATGTAACGAAAAAAAGTTTTATCAATGGAAATCCCTTATTATAAGCATGCCTTAAAGTATAATCACATTAGGAAGCACAATGAAATATAATGATAATAAATATTTTGTGCTCATTAAACATAATTTTTCCACTTCCACATTTTCAATTTTGAAAATATGACACACACAATTGCGTCTAGTATGATTTTTGGGGTCTGATGAAATAAACATAATATTTGGTGAATATTAACCAAACCTTATTAATAGTGACTTACGCTTATTAATAGTTACCTACACTTATAAATAGTAACCTTACATATAATACTATACATATACGATTTAAATGAAAGTATGATATACCTATTTCTTAGAGTAAGTAAATAAATTATTTTAAATTGGTATTTTTTGAATAAAAATTTAATTTATTTAAAAATTTAATTTAACATATTTATAAAATTATATTTTAAATATGTAGTTAATTTTTGTATTCTATAGATCAAACAAATGTAGGAATATTTTTTGGTATTTATCTAAAATAAATAATTTTTTTGGTGAATTGGGAAATTCAATAATTTTCCAAATATGCTAGATAAATGAATTTATGCATTATGTTTGAGTCATGTCTGATGTAAATGGACATTGTTTTGAACGCACATGAACTTATTACTATTCTTGGTCATGGATTCATCACTATTTCTTATATTGTGGAGAAATAATAAATTAATGAATATTGTATTGTGAAAACCCATCTCCCCTCCACTATAAATACCACCCTTCATACCCTCATTTACTCACACCTCTCAAGAATAATGACTTGTCTAAAATCATCCCAATCATCTTTCATAGCCCCTCCCCCATGTCCTCCAGCTTCTTCACTCGTCAAAATACCAATCAAAGGTTCCTTAAAGAAGATTCAAGAGGTAATTCCCCTTTATCTTTTCCTTTGATTTCCTTTCAATTTCGTATTCTTTTCTTAATTGCATACCACCTATCCTCATCCACATGGTCTGGTAAATCCAGTATCATAGATATACTGTAATGTTATTATAATAATGGGGGAATATATCATCACACCACCTTATCCTCATCTTTTTATTTTATAAAGAAAAACATTGTTCGTGCGGTGTTAATTTATCACCACTATAAAAAAGTGATGTATACCAACCGGAATATACCAACAGATATTATACCTATTGGTAAAAACATGCAATTCCAATAGATATTATTTTATAATGATTCTAGTTGTACATACCAGAAATTATTTTAACCAACAAATAAATCGGTTGCTATTAACCATTCAATAACATCACATTTTTTACCATCAATTAAATTTGTTTTTTTATCATATTACCTCCACCAAATATTGTTTCCCAAAATAAATATATTGTTATTAATTATTATTACCAATAAATATTTTTCCATTACAACAATAAACTACAATAAACAATTCAATAATAATAATTTTTTTAAGATGTTGAATAAAAATTTATTAATTACCTAGACCCAACACATCATTCATTAATAAAAATATATACTCATAAACAGAATTAATGTATATATAATATAAAATATTTTTGAATTGAATATATATATATATATATATTATTGATAATGGATCTGAATTTATGAATATTATATTTTAAAATTATCCATCATACATTTTCAATAAATTTTACTTTTTTTCTAAATTATTTGAGGCTAATAAATAATCCATCATATAAAAGTTATTTATGAAATCTTTAAAATCTATATTTTTTATAATATATAAAAAACAATTGAAATAACTTCTATAATCATTTGTGATGAATTTAGAAAAATGAAATAAAATAATTACTTTTTATGCTGAATAAAAATCATTCTGACAATTGAAAATATATATTATTATTCCAAATCACTAATAAAGCCATCCACTAGAGCCTGTATGCTGATGTCCTCCCTCAACACCCTCTTCCCTCCCTGTGTCCCCCCATTAGAATATTAATAGATTTTATCGTTAGTGTGACACTGGTCTGGTAAAATAGTGGCCATCCGATTGACCCCCCCCACCGACATCGAGGTCAAAGAAAAAATGGCTGGGGGATAGTGTGGAACCTTCACCTGTGCATGTTATTATTCGTCTTTCTCTCTAGATTATTTGCCTCCTCCACATTCATTTTAGGTAATTGTTCTTGTGAGAAGGTTTTCTTAGATTCTGTAAACTAGAAATGGCAGTGTTTTAGATTTTTGTGGGTTTATATATGAATTTGGAAATCTATAGTTGAGATTGATTTTTGTAGACAATGTGAATAATTAATATACTTCAACAGTTTATTTTAGGACCCTATTACATTCATAATTTTATAGATTGACACTTTTGTTTCACAATTTTTACAAAATAGATCTATCTATAGAAGGGGACCAGATAGTAACAACATGATTCCATTAATAAGCTGATAGATTGACACTTTTGTTTCACATTTTTTACAAAATAAATATATCATTAAAAAGGGATAGGCTAGTAATATATTTTTTTCCCATTACAATGCAAATCATAATGATTATGGACATTTTTTATACTAAAATTTCATTCCTTTAATTGACCAAAATTTTGATTTTTCAAAATTCTTCACAAATAATATAAAATTGAAATAAATGTTAATTGATTATATTTTCCCTATATTTTTAGAAAAATTTGTATATAATTGATTTTTTTGTTTTTTCGTTTAATAAATTGTCTTGTTATTGTAAAAAAATCACAACAACCTATCTATTATTTTTTTATGATAACTTTTGGGTTTTAATTATATTTTTTCTGACATTCAGTTAGTGACAAAATTGGTGGCACTCCCAAGGATTCTGGTTTGGGACATCATGAATAACATAGTCGTGGGTCCTTATTTTACATAATCCAATCACATGTAAAATGAGTGATATATGTTTCCAAAATTAATTTCAAATGAAAACCAAATGTTTCATGACAATTATAATATCAAAAAAAAATTAATTACTACATCCTAGAATAAAAATTCAATAGAGTAGTAAGTAATTTCACAGGATGATGATAATTTATATAATACTTGTTACATGAAAATCTTATTTTGGAGACATTCCTTTAGATTGGAGACTGGGTTTAATTGAGAAATCCATTTTCATCTAGAAATATGTTAGGATAGTTTTAGTAGGATAATATAGATTGATTTATAGATTTAGTTTTAGGTCTACGATGGGTTTAGGATAGGCCTAGCACATGAAGTTAACTCAGGAATGTGTATTTTATATATTATATTTTTGGGTGTTTATGTTTGTTAGAATCTTAAATAACACTTTAGAGGGAATGGTGGAATATTGAAAGATAGAAATATGAGATTCTTATTCTTGTGATTAGGCATATAAAATGAGGATTGATCTAGAAAAACTCATTACAATATTATCTGATTTTATAGTTATCTAGTAGATGAATTTATTCATGTAATAGTCCCAAATTTTGATAAACAATGAATGAAAAACTCATAGTTAATGTTGTTTAGAATAATATGTATGTTTGACATATTTTTTTGGGTCTCTATCTATATGGTCAAATCGTGAGTTTTATATATATCAGCTATGCCTACAACACATGTCATCACATTACAAAACCTACCCAATCATAGATTTCAACTAATCACCCATAACAACTCATGTATCGAATATCCTGAATTACACCGCTTATCCCACGTCTAAAAACACTGAACACAATGCATGTCATTGGAAATTACACCCTTATAAGGCTTGGTCATCCATAATTATCTCTCCCTCTAGGCTATCAATTCACTAATTTTGTAAACTCCTTTTCTGTAATCCAAAAATCCCAAGTCTAATAGTTGATCCATTGACCTATCATCTCTCAATCATGTGATATTCAACCATTGATTGGTCATATATTATAATCCTATAAACCACTATTTATTTATGTCATAATCCCTTAAACATATCCCATGTCACTTACCGCATAATAAAATAGCCATAATTATCACCTCTAAATCATCCAATACTCTAACAATAAAATATGAACTAATCAATGGGTGGTTATTACTATGATATAAAGATCAACATTCACAATCATGCTAGACCACCCTGACCCTCTAAATTGTTCTTAGTCCCCCCACAGAAAGGTCACCACTATTAGTATACTAATCACTATATTGATTAATAAGTATCCACTCTCATTAGTGAATGATCTAGGGAAATATCTTATACCCTTTCATGTTTCATAAGACCTCTCATGGTCACATTATATTTTTTTATCTACTCTCAATTTATCAATGATATTCATGTAGGTAAAATTACAGCTGGTGGTTTTATATTCGATGTACCATTCTCAGAGTAACCATTATCTTCATAATTAACAACTCCTATCACACCACACCAAAAGGAACCCTACTTGGATCAATCTCTAGTCATTCTCACCCATTTAACCTAGATAGCATGTGATAAAGCAGTTCTAGTAAAATATAATGTAGTAAAATTATAAACCTCTAACTGGAGTTATCCCAATTCAATTAAATGCACAACCATGTTCACTTGATCTCCCTTTATCATTAACATTATCCATGAGGAATTTATGTTAATCAATAGTCTAAAAAATTAATTACAAACCATATTAATTAATTTTTAATTAAAAATATAATTATTTCATTTGATGCATAAACCACTAAAAGTCACCAACTGGAGTATGCTAACTAAAATATTGTGTAACCATGGGATGATGGATCATTGGTGACTTGTGGTCCCTTTATGAGTAAAAGATCAAATTTTCAACATCAATTCATAAAAAAATATCTCTCAATTTGATAAATACATGTGAGTAAATCAGTAAAATGAATTTTATTAAGGATGACTTCATCATATCTTGTATGTTAGACACTCCCAAGCCTACTATATTTATAATAAAGAAAACCCCCAAAACATTGATGTGATTATACCTTGCACTAGTGGTTACTTGACATAATGTGAATACATTACATGACTTCACATGGTCACACAGTACATCATCACAGGGTACATAGTGCTGTTTTTTACCCGTAACAACATATCCTCCTTGTCCACATCATCACCCAAACCCCTATATTTCCAAAATACTTATTGAAGAAATTCAAAAAACACCACATAGTTCTTACCTGTAGAAATTTTGATACGATCCCATGAAATCAAATATAACCCATCATAATTCCACTCATGCTTAGTACTTTTATGGTTCCACCAACTACCGAAAGAGAAGGTTATTGCAAACACCCTGTAACGACCCGAATCTAGATCCACATAACTGATGCCCCATACACGGTTCGCCACAAGACCTCAAGATTGTTTTCCCAAATAGTAGAGGTTACCGACTAGCAGCGAGGGCCTTTGTGAGTCGGTGGGAAAACTATTCCCTCATCTGGTAAATTATAGAGCAGAAGAACAAAAAAAATAGTGGAAGTAGTAAACAACATACAACAAATGAACTAAAAGTAGAAGCAATGTATAATATAATAATGATGAAGTATAGTAAATGTTTCTATGGAATGTAGTAAATAAATAAACATGATGAAATAAAACTAAAACCCAATTACTAAAAGTGAACAGAAACTCCAACAGCATCGCGAGCCAAATCCTGGTCCCATGCTCTCTAGATCTGACCAGCAATAAAGTAACTGAGGTAGAAGGTCCACAATCCCTATCCACACCTATAACCATATAATCTGTTTTGGATGAAAAGTAGGACCCAAACAGGGTGTGAGACTAATCCCAGTAGGCAACCACCATAAGATTTTGGCCCTATTGTCGGTGATCAATATAGAAAAAGTAATGAAAATAAATACAGTAATGAACAAGGAGTACACCAGAAAAAATACTTCCATTTACCATTCACATTCATTTAATTAAACAACCAGGGAAATTAGAAGTGCTCTCTATTCCATGTTAAATCAAGTAACATAGTAGGTAACTCAAAATAATACCTAAACCACAAGCTGTACAAACCCAAGATTGCTCTTTGGCTTGGTGTAATCGTCACAACCAACCAAACTAAATTCACATTAACTCTCTAGGTGGCTCAAACTAGAAGACCCCTATAGTCCAGTAATCAAACAAGGCACAAACACTCTGGGAAGCTCTCACGTCAATTCCCATATTGTCTTGAAACTATAGATATAGAATCTTTGAGGAAGCACTTATATCTAATTCCTCCTATGGTCCTGATACGTGCGTAAACTAAGAACACTCTTGGGAAGCACAAAGTACTAATCACGTAGGTCCTACATAGGAAACTAAATCCATCATACCCTCTTGGGAATCACTTAATCATCTATTCCACCTTCGATATCCCGCACCAGGTTCTCAGAGGCCTGAGCGGTCCAGTCGAGCGTAATCGACAGTCAGCAGCCCTAAGTAAGTTCAACAACTACTTGGTTAATATCTACAAAGCATCAATAGAAATTAAACAGCAGGCAACACATTTAATCAGTCATAACAAGTAAACTGGCAATTGTAATAGGGTTTTCCTCACACACAACGGTTCCAAACAGAGATAAACATCCAAATAGGGAAAAACACCCATCGGTGATTCTCATACATGAAACAAAGCATATATTTGTATCAATTAATCATAAAATAACAAGAAATCTAAGGCAAATAAACAATAGTATCAAAATCCCAAACCCGGGATACCCGGTACATGGGTATCTGACACTTTTGCAACCAAAACTCAATGACATTCAACGCCAAGAAACTAACCACCTACCTCGATTCTATGAGATTGATATAAGTGAACCACGATGATTGATTCTCCTTAGAATGTCGAAGATCTGAGAAAATGTCCAAAACGCCCAACCCATGATAACTTGAAAACAAGGGAGAATCTTGGAACAAGGCTAAAGTAGAAGAGAGAGCTTACCGAGGTGATCCTAATGAAATCGACGATGGATGAAATGGAGATCGGATGGCATCTCAAGGTCTAGAGGAAGGATCACATCCATACAGAAGCTCTCACCCGAATAAAACCTAGAAGAAGGTCGTTCTGTCAATTAGGCGTGACCTCGTTAAATTTAGAGAACAAATAAAATAAAATACACGGCGTGTACTTCTGGGGTACACTGCGTGTACTCTGTTTTTCTATACTCCACTTTAAGAGGCCTCCACCTCACCCCTACACAACGAGTGTGTGTCCCAGACACGGTCTGCACACGGCTACAAGCGAAAAAGGAGTACATGGCGTGTACTCTGAAAGTACACGACGTGTACTTCAAAATTTCTAGAAACTCATATTTTCTAAAACACGACCAGAAAAGGAAAAACATACCTGAAACAAAGATCCAGGTTCTTACACACCCCAAACAGACTATTTCTCATAATAAATAAAAATATAGTGGAATCTCATTTAAACAATGAAAGTCACTATACTAGATAGATTTTTAAGGATTCCTACCAATACCATAATGTAATGATTTCCTTCAAAAAGATAACAAACTATGCAATATGAAACCTTCTAAATTCATCCAAACTAAGATGATGCTCTGGTCCTAGTGTCATTATGATTTAATATAATTATAAATGTGTCTTACCCCATGATAGAAGTGGTTAATGTAGAACATACCAAGATCCCGCCAATTTTATAACTCTGCTACCACTAGATCATCCATATCAAAATGTGATGATTCGTTCATCAGGAAATCTGACAAATGGCTCCTAACTTTATCAAATAGTTATTTATTTTCTTCTCTACGTACATTTATTATTCAAAATTAAATCATTTTTCTTGTAATTTTTTCAGATCACACACCTAGTCAAGTTGCAGCTACACAAACTGTTAAATGTGTTTGGGATGTTGTAAGGCAAGGAGAATATTTTCATTATTTACTCTTTTAATTATTGGTGGATGTCCAGTAAAAGGGGCTTCGAGATAGCATGACTTGTATTGTGATCTATACGTGGTCGTGGAAATATTTGAAGACAGATCTTCCATGTTTTTTGAAAGGTCTATATTTTCACACTATCAATGATTATCAATATTTTTTTAACCTAGAATAGGTGGATTACATGTTAGATATTAAGTACCCAACATGTATTATGCTCAAGCTATTCATATGTGTTGTTTTTCATGTGGAGATCTATCATGGTGAAGGGACTACAATGCACACTGCCTCCACTAGCTTGGGGATGGTCTATCCCGAGGTTATTATATTTATCTATTAAACCTGCTCGGATTTGAAGGGATCCATATATGGATATAGGAAACCAGGTGGCCTTGATTCACTCCCTCACTGCTAGCCAATTTTTATTCATCGGATACTCTTGTGTAGATTTCTTTTATGAAACATTCAGTTATGACTTCTTAGGTTGGTTATTGATATAAATTTTCCTTAGGTAAATAGATATATTGACGGTGCTAGGTTGAAATGAGTTTATAAAATATTATATACTGCTTATATATAATGTGATTTTTTTTAAATATTCAATGTGTATTTATCTACAATGATGAGAATTTGTCATGTAAAAATGTTCCTTTTTCTGGAAACATTCATGGATATTACCTTGTTTTGCATTCATTCTGATCTTATTTCTCCAGTTTATATATTTGTTTTATGATTTTTAGAATAGATTTGCCATATTATTTATGTCTGTTGGTGATATTAATTACTTAAACAGTTTGTGTCGGAATATGGTTATCGGCCAGATTTGAAGAATGAAGAACTTTCTAGATTGAGTTCCCCTTCTTGATCTCACTCATGGATGGGAAATTCTCTGAGGCATAGTAGGAATCATACTAAAACATGTTATGTTAGAATGCATGAATACTCTTTCTTTCTCTTTTTCATGTTTGATTGGACTAATTTTCTTATTTCTTTTGTAAAATTTTGTGATGCATATGATTAATATTTTTTAATTGTATTTTTGTGTGTTTTATTTGGGAAAACTATATATATTAATTATTATTATTTATTCTTATAATTATGTCATGTGTTTTTTAATATTATTCATAATGATTTTCTTGAACCAAATATCAAAGATGAGGTTTTATTTTTATTATTATCAAACTTTTGTAGTAATTACAGTCATTTTTTATAAATTATTTAAAAAAAATAAGAGGAAAAATAAGCCGGTTTAACATTGAGTATGTTATTTTATTTTACATCTTTATGATGATCAAATAAAGTGGATGCAGGATTTCCAAATGATTATCAAATGTATACTGGGAATTTAGATTGGCAATGGAATTGATCTTGTATAAGTATCTTCTTCTTAGGATAGAAAATTATATATTTAAGCATTGAAAATTATACTACATGATTGTTCTACTATGTGAGAAGAAATACATGTGGAAAGGGAGAAGGATTCATCATCACCAGCATGAGTATCCCATACAAAATTATGGAGTGTGGTGCTAGTAGTTAGAGTCATCCTTTTACAATAATTAGGGTCTTTTTAATTGTATCATTTTGATCCTTTTAATGTCATGGAATGAGATTGTTAGTCTGATCGATGGTTATTTCAATGCTATGTATGCACAAAATTGATAAGGTGGCTTAAGGACTCATCTAGTGGTGACCATAAACCCAACCGATTAGTTTCACAGGTATTCCATAACACTTTTTTTCACCTAAATCCTTTTTATCCAAGGATCATTTATGTATGTGAACTCTTATGTTTAGGATCCCAATTTTTTATTTTGGACTTGTGTTTGTATCTATAGATCATGTCGTCAAGATATTTGGGACCACATGAGTAGGTAGTATTATTAATTTTTTCTATAATTATTTAACTCAAGGTCAATGTAGGGTCTTCTAAATTGTATAATTTTAAAGAATACCATCTATTTCTGGATCAGATAAATTATCATGTTAGTTCAAGATCCATGATGTTGAGGAAATATATATATAAAAAACCCATGGTTAGTTTTCTGATTTGGATTTATTTTGGTTGTCTCTTTACTCATTGACTTTTGTTTCTTTTTTTAATGGTTTTTAGAAGTCCTAATAATTATATAATCCTTTATTGGTTTTTCAGTAGAGTGGATGAAATGTTATAGATGGAGCCTACGAGCATTGCATTTCAAAATTTCACATACATCTTCCTTAACATCTTGTTCTATAAATAAGAATGCTCCAGTAAGTAATAATCCATTTCAAGGATATTTTATGGTTATATTGTTTTTTAAAATACATTTTACCTCCACTTATTTTGGATTTTATGTTTATATATTGGAATTGATATGGAATCAAAATAGAAGTGGATAAAGAATAACATCATTTTTTTTCCCAATTCTACCTTTCTTATTCTGAGGTGGAACTCTTGGATAGCATTTCAGACCTCAAGGGTCAATGTCATGAGTTCTTAAAATTGTGAATGTTCAAGGTACGACATGTATTGAGTGGAAAATTTTCTCTGATGGGTGTTTCTTTAATTATTTATAAGGTAAAAATATTCTATCATTAAATTGTATTTGTTATTTATTTTCATGTATAGAAATAATGTGAAATTGTGATTGATATTAAGTCTTATGATAGGTTCGCCAAAAATTGACGAGGAAGGTGTCATGAATGAGTGATCTGATGGTGACCATAAACCCAACTTATCCAAAGGACACATCTATGTGCATCCCCTATCCGTGCATGAGTTGTATCCATATATATGAGCATTTTCTCGTCATACACAACATGAATGTAGGACTGTTGGATGATATGTTGTTTTCTGGTTTTTACCCACATATCATAGAACTATTTTTTTCATTCACATCATTCCTTTTCAAATTTTAATGCGGTTTATTAGTTTGGGGTATAGTTTTTTATAATAAAGTGTAAATATATATTTCTATGTTTTTATATTATTATTTTTGGTTTACTGATAAAATATAATGAGAATAGTAGTTGGTTTAGTTGTTAAATAAGATGACTATGTTTACTTTTGACTATTGTCCATGTGGCTATCCTATTTCCACAAGTTTCATTCAAAATTATTTCATAATTATTACATAATAATTATAATAGACATATTATATATAATTATATTATTTCATACAATTTAATCGATATTTTAATTGAAAGGAATATATATTTTTTTATTTAAAAAATATATTATCAACAGATATCACTGTTGGTATTAATTAAAAAACAAAAAATTTATTATCTATTTGTATCATTATAATTGCAGCAGAACTATTTTAACATTCACAATAACATTTAGCGACAATGATTTTACAAAAAGTTTAGTAACTTGTATATATAAGCGGGAAAAACATTTTTCCAACATGAAATTTATATATTCGAACAGATATACCCTTGTTGGAAAAAAGTTAAATATTTTATAGTGCACCTTCATGAATGACATGTTTTCATTTTACTTTACTGCATTCAAATATGTTAATGGATCCAATTTTATTCATGAATAAGATTATGTTATATGTATTATATCTTATTTAATGTTCTATAAATAACTTATGTATGTATTACTACATTATTAAAAAAACAAGTTTGTTGTGGTCGAAAAACCGCCCGAATTAACCCAAACGATCATCCTTAAATTCTTATCTAATGATTCATTTTCATTTTATATAAACAAATTATTTTTAAGATCATTTCAAGGTATGTAATATCATAAATAAAATATAATTAATATTTGTGTTATTTATCCATGTTTTAAATGAACTCCCATTCATGAATACAGGAGAACCGTTCAAAAAACTATAAATATTAATGTTACCGAATAATGAATTAAGCCCTATAACTCATCCAAATCCCAAAAAAGAACTTAATAAAATATTAATGAGTCTTATTAATGTATAAATGGTTTCTAATTGTTAATTAATCAATCTAATGTGGTTATAAAAGGCATTAAATTAAATAAAGCGTTCAGATTCAAGGTAAGGGGAAATTCTCGAACCAAACTATCTTTCTTCGGGTTTTCTCTCATAAACCCATTTTCCACATGGATATTACATAAAAATAATTTATTAATAATTATTTGACCTTTTTTGGGATATAAATGTTCTCTGATTTATTTTATGAAAAAACCGAATGTTTTCTAAAAGAACACTTCTTTTAAATAATCCCACCCTTATACTTCTCAAAGATTCTTCCACTCCTCACAAAAGGTTAATAGTCTTATGTCAAGAATGATATTCCCTCTTTATCATGGGAACCAAATGTTTATGAATGTATGATTTCTGATGTGAAACCCATTTCCTCTATTTTTTTTGTTTAATTTGGACATATTTTCAATGTGGCATGAATGATAATGTAAATATTGTGATTTGATGGGTGAACCTAAAATTATATAGCACAATATGAATGTTTGAATGTGATGGGTTTGCCTGGAATTATACAGTGCTCCAATGAATTGGGTAAAGTGATGAACAACATGAGTAAAAGTGAAATTATTGGTGGGAATGATCATATCTTTTTTCACAACTTTGTGTCGTAGTTAACCACTAAGACATCAAGTTTCATTTTTTTGAATTGCCACATTTGAAGTCTTTATTAATGCTTCCTCTGATGTTCACAATACTTTGGTTATGTTATGATTATTTTCACCAATTGTTATATTTCTCATATCCATCCTCTTACTGGGCTTTTAGCTCTACCCTTTTTATGTATATCCTCATGTTATTATGTGTACTAAAGAGTTTTGAAGGGAAAATAAGAAGCTAGAGAAGAATGGATTATATAAATGTTTAAATTTTATGTTATAAATGTTATGTCTGGTAGTAGTTTTCCCAAGACACAAAACTTATGGATCCTTGTTGTGTAATACTTTTATGCTATTTATATTCAAAATGATGTAATAGTAGTTTAAGAAAAATATGGGTCCTTATAGTTGGTATCAGAGGTATGGTTTAGTTACTTCATGAATTAGGATTAGTGAACCCTAGAGAAAACATCTAGTATAAGACTAAGTACAATTATGAGAAAAATAATCTATTCTAAACATAGGGATCCCATAATATATTATTTTATTGTAAATTTCACAAATGAATAAGTTATTTATTCATGAATCATTGAATTATGTTTTGTTCTATCCTTTTATAATTTTAAAAATGGTTGGAACTAGGATAAACCAGGCCAACAATCCGTGTGAGGGCCAATGAAACGATTGCCAAAATGACATCACCAATTATTTTTTAGGTGAAGTCCAAATCTTCATAGAGATGATCACCAAACTATATTAGGTTGTGAAAAATAACTATAATAATGGGGAATAACCTCTTTCACCAAAGAGGGAGTAACTTTCTATCGAATGTTTTATGTGGTAATGACCCATGATTTTTAGTGGTTCTTCCAATACACTATTTGTGTAATAGTTGGTCAACACCAGGGAGAAGATATTTTATGTGCTTTACTATTTAGAGATGAAGAAGGTGACTCTGTCTGTTTATCATCCAGAAGGAGAGACCGACCAATTTTAGGATTTGGTGAAGAACACCCAGCTGGATGATGAAATTGAAGAGATGATATGGGAAGACGTTAAGATAATATTTCATAACATGTATTTCCCAACAACTCTTCATACAAATATTGAGAGGGAATGCATAGAGCTCAATTAAAAGGAAGTAGAATCTATCACAACCTATGAAACAATTTTCCAAATTCTTGAACGGTATGCTATTGATTTTTTATCAACAATGATAGAAACATTAATAGATTATTTCGTGGATTAAAACCACACCTTTAAAATAATCTTGAAATTCATGACATTGGGTGTTATGAAGAAGTTGTTAGATGTGATATCAAAGTGGATATGGAGTTTTGAGAAAGTTCTCATGGCTATAGTGATAATAAATGAAAGATGGAGTTTCAAGACGGAGGATCTATTGATAAAGGTGGAAAGAAAACACAACCACCCAACACGCAAAAAATGTGGGAAGATGCATCATGGGAACTTCATCAAAGGTATGAAGAAATGCTTCAAGTGTGGGAAAGAAGGCCTCTAAGCTCATGAATATCTAAAAGACATGTGAAGGAAGTAGAATGTGTTGGAATAAAGGAGAGAACCACCCATGGTCTAATGCTACAACTGTAGGGAGTGAGGGAATTATGAAATCTAGTTCACTAAACCTTAACTACTCGAGGGTAATCAGTGTCATTAGCCACAAAATACAATGGATCAAGGGAAGGATTATTCCATAACTACTGTGGAAGTGAAGAAAGAAAATAAAGTTATACATGGTACACTTACTATTCAATCTATAATGGAAAAATTATTATTTGATTCTTGTTCTACGCATTCCTTTATATTATGAAATTTTTCTAGAACTATAGAAACGAAGCCCCATAACCTTGAAGTAGAGATATGTGTAAAAACACCAAGTGGTGAAATCATTTTAACCATAATGTTTGACTCTTTTCTTGTTGGTTTATGTGGGAAGATTATTACAGATAATCTCTTACTACTTCCTTGGGTGGAATTTGATGCTATAATGGGAATGGATATGCTCTTGTTATATAGAGCACATATCAACTATCAGGAAAAAGAAAATAAAATTTCATATTCCGAACTATCCCATACGCCTCTACACATGCAAGGAAGATCATGAATCTCTTTTGTAAAATCCTTTAATGTTTTGGGTGTTGATTCCATTTGAAGAGGCATACCTCGCTCAAATGGTTGAGTTAATGGAAAGTGTCAACCTAGTAGAAATGCCCATCATGAGGGAATACGTTGATGTATTTCCTAAAGTGTTATCCAGACTTCCCCCAGACTGTGAAGAAGAGTTATCCATAGAACTCATAACTGGAGCCACTCCAATCTCACATTTTCCTTATAGGATGGATCCTATCGAACTTGAGATATTAAAGAAGCAGCTGCAAGATCATTTCATAAAGGGTTCATACACACTAGTGCATCACCTTGGGGTGTGTCGCTGCTCTTTGATAAGAATAAGGATGGATAAATACGGATGTGTATCAATTATCAAGAACTCGAGAGGATTACCATAATTAACAAGTATCCTCTTCCAAGGTTTGGTGAATTGTTCGATCAGTTAAAAGGATCTCAATACTTATCAATGGTGGATATTTGTTCTCGATATCACCAACTTAAGGTGAATAAGGAAGATATTTAGAATATTGATTTTCATATAAGGTATGTGAACTATGAGTTTATAGTTATTCCTTTTAGACTTACTAATGACCCTATAATTTTCATGGATTTGAGGAATAAAGTATTTAGACATTTCCTCAATAGTTTTTTGTGGTGTTTATCGATGATATTATCATCTACTATTAAGGAAAGGAGGAACATGAAGAACATATAAGGCTTATATTGGAGACATTAATGATGGATTAGTTGTATTCCATGTTTAGAAAGTGTAAATTCTCGATGCATTAAGTTGAATTATTGGGACACATAATCACAAGAGAGGGAATTTCTATGGACCCTTCAAAGACGAAGGCAATTGAGGAATGGCCTAGACCCTCTAGTGTCATTGAAATTTGTATTTTTCGAGTATTAGTAGGGCATTACAATCATTTTGTGAGTAATTTCTCATGATTTTATAGCACTCTAACTATGTTAAAGAGGAAATGGGTAAAGTATGTCTAGACGGAAGAATATGTGTAAATCTTCATGAATCCAAAGAGAAGGTTGATTACTACACCGATACTCACATTACTAAATAGTAGAGAATGTTTTTTTGATATACAGTGATTGTTCAAATTATGGATTTGATTGTGTATACATGAAAAATGATATTGTGGTAGCTTATTCCCATGGAAGTTGAAGATCCAAAAGTAGATCTACCCGACGCATGATCTAGAGTTGGAAGACATGATTTTTGCCTTGAAAATCTACTGGAACTACTTTTATTGTGAGAAGATAGACATATACACTGACCACAAGAGCCTAATGTATATATTCATAAAAATGTAGATTAACATGCGACAAAGGAGATGGTTAGAGCTAATCAAGGACTATAATTTCTCTATTCATTATCATCCTAACAAGGCCAACATGGTAGTTAATTCTCATATCAGAAAAGAACCTACTACTCTATCCATGTTGCAGATTGAGAAAGACCCTATCTTATTGGACATTCAAAGGATGGGTTTGGAAATAATAAGTGAAGGGGATACATACTAACTTTCCCCAATGATTTCACAACCATCTATGAAAGAGAATATTAAGTAGGCATAATGGGATGTTCTAGAGTTTCAAAATAAGGTGAATGCAGTAAAGGAAGGGAAGTTGAATGAGATCTATATCGATGATGATGGTTTGATTCGGTTTAGAATATGTATTTGTGTTCGTTCATCACCCAGGATAATGAATGATCACAAAGATCAACATTATCTATCCATCCTGGTAGCACCAACATGTACTGAGAAATCTGAGAACACATTTGGTGAGATAACATGAAGCAGAATATTGCTGAATATATCTCAACGTGGTTGATATGACATCATGTTAAATTATAGAAACAAACATCCATAAGGATGATGCAACCATTGCATATACCCATGTGTAAATTGGAGTATGTCACTATGGACTTTGTCATGGGTCTCCCAAAGACATCGAAGGTAAATAATGCGATATGGGTGGGGGTTTACTAACTCACCACGACTGCCCAATTTATCATAATTTGGGAAGATATCTTACTTGAATTAATTTCAAAGATATATTTGAAGGATGTGGTGAGATTTCATGGTGTCCCACTATCGATTTTCTATGAACATAATGTAAGGTTCACATCTAAATTCTAGAGAAGTCTATAATATGCATTGAGTACTGGATTAGATTTCAGTACAACCTATCACCCCAAACCGATAGAAAATTTGAATGAACTATTCATATACATGAATATATTATAAGAGATTGCTCTCTAGAATTAAATGTTGGATGAGATCAGTATCTCCAATTGTTTGTGTTCTCATTAAACAATAGTTTCCAATCAAGTATTCAAAAGCATCCATATGAATCTCTTTATGGAAAGCGATGTAGACCTCCAACCTATTGTGATGAATTTGGAGAAATAAAGATACTTGGACCTGATCTTGTGCAAGAGATGGTAGAGAAGATTCAATTCATCCAAAAACAAATCAATGCTGCTCAATGATGGAAAAAGAGCTATGATGTCAACTGTCAAAGGGACTTGGAGTTTGACGTTTGAGATAATGTTTTCTTTTGAATATCACCATGGAAGAGAATCATGTGGTTTAGAAAGAAAGTAAGGATAAACCCAAGGTACGTTGGCCCCCTTGAGATCCTTGACCTCATAGGATCCAGGTAATATCATCTTGAACTTCCACCAAGTATGGATCAAGGTCATAATGTGTTTCAAGCATCAGTCCTGAGGAATTTCATAATAGATCCTTCACATGTACTAAACTCAAAGGTGGTAAAAATAGAAGTTGATCTCTCATATGAGAAGCAACTAATAAAGATTCTAGACTAGAGAGATAAGGTTCTATGAAACAAGAAAACCCACCATGTAAAATTGCTATGGAGGATTGGTTAGCTTGAAGAAGAAACTTGGGAATTGGAGGAGGTGATGAAGGAGAAGTACCCTCACCTGTTTGTGTAAAATGAAATTCTGAGGGTGAAATATCATAAGGGGGGAAGAATTTAACAACCCAATGTTTTATAAATTAAAATACCTTCTTATAATCATGCCTTAAAATATAATCACATCAAGAAACACATTGAAATTTAATGATACTATAGACTATGTGACCATTTAAAATAATTTTTCTACTTCTGTGTTTTGAATTTTGAAAATATAACATACGCGGTTGCATCCAGAATGATTTTCGGGGTCTGTTGGATCAAACATTATTTTTTGTGAACAGAAAACTACCTGTATGAATAGTTAAATACCCTTGTGAATTGTAACCTACCGTTATGAATTATATCCTTACATTTGTTATTATATAAATATGATTTAAGTGAAAGTGTGATATACCTATGTAATTGGAGTAGGTATATAAATGATTTTAAATTGGTATTTTTCGAATAAAATATTATTTTATTTAAAATTTTATTTTAACATATTTAGAAAATTATTTTTGAAAGATGGAGTTCATTTTTTTATTATACACATCACAAAATGGTTATGTTGAATTTTTGGGTTTTTTCTAAAATACTTGAATTTGTGGTGAATAGTGAAATTGAATAATATACAACATATGATAAATAAATGAATTTTTTCATCATGATTGAGTCATAGATGATGTAAATAGCCATAGTTTTGAACTCACATGAACTAATTATTATTCATATTAAAGGAACTATCAATATTTCTTGTCTTTTGGAGAAATAATAATTTAATGAATATAGTATTGTGAAAACCCCTCTCCCCTCCACTATAAATACCACCCTTCACACCCTCATTTCCTCACACATCTCAAGCTTAAATACTTATCTAAAATCTATCCAAAAATCTTCTTTAGACCCTCCCCCACGTCCAAGATCTTCTGGTCTCATAAAAATAAAAATAAAAGGTTCCTTAAGGAGTATTCAATAGGTAATTCACCTCTCGATTTCCTTTAATTTCCATTCAATTTTAAGTACTTTTCTTAATCACACCCCACATATCCTCATAAACATGGTATTTTCACTCCATTTTCATACATATAAGGTAATTTTATGATAATAATGGGAGAATATATCATCCAACCCCCTTATCTTCTTTTTATTATAGAGTGGAAAATGTTGTTCAGGAGGTGTTAATTTGTCACCTTCGAGAACGACACGTTTTCATTTCACTTTACCACCTTCAGATATGGTCATGAAACCATTTTTATGTTTGAAAAATATAGTGTTATATTTATTATATCCTACTTAATGTTTTGTAACTAACATATTTATATAGTACTAAATGATTAAACAAAACAAGTTTGTTGTGGTCGAAAAATTGCCCGAATTTACCCAATCGATCATCATTAAATTCTTATATAATGATTCATTCCCATGGTATATAAATAAATTATTTATAAGACCATTTCAAGTTATGTAACATAATAAATAACATATAATTAAAATTCAATATGTTTATCCACGTTTTAAATGAACAATAATTCTTGAATACAAGTGAACCGTTCAAGAAAACTATAAAAACGAACGTTCTCTAACAATAAATTTTATCCATAAAACTCATCCAAAAGCCAAAAAATGAACTTACTAAAACATTAATGAATATTATTAATTTATAAAATGTTCTTTAATTTTTAATTAATTAATCAAATGTGGTTATATAGGAAATTAATGTGAATAAATTGTTCAGATACATGGTTAGGGGAAATTCTCGAACACAACTCTCTTTCTTTGGGTTTTCCCTCTTTAACACATTTTTAGCATGGATATGTCATAAAAATAATTATTTCATCATTATATTACCTTTTTTAGGATATAAATATTATCTAATTTATTTTATGAAAAATCCAATGTTTTCAAATAGAACTCTTATTTCAAATAAACACACCCTTTTTACATATCAAATATTGTTCCACTCTTCACTCAAGGTTAATGGTCCTATGTCAAGAATGATATTCCCACTTTATCTTGGGAACCAGATTTTTATGAATATATTAATTATGATATGAAACCCATTTCTTTCCATGTGTTATTTTATGTTCACGTTGGACATATTTTCAATGTGGCATGCAAGATAATGTAAATGTTGCGATGTGACGGGTGTACCCGGAATTATATAGCGCAATAGGAATGGTTGAATGTGAAGTGTGTGACCAAAATTATATAGAGCTCCAATGCATTGGGTAAAGTGATCAACATCATGATTTAAAGTTAAACGAGGTGTGAACATGATGCTAGTTTTGTTCACAACTATGTGTGGTAGTTAACCGCTAAGACATGATGTTTCATTTTTATGCATTTCCACATTTCAAGTATATTATTAAGGATTCCTCTTAGGTTAATGATCATTTTACTATGTTATGATTGTTCTCACACATTTTTATATTGTTCATAAGAATCCTATAACTTGGATTTTACCTCACCAATTTTTTATGTATATTCTTAGGTTATTATGTGTATTAAATGTTTTAAAGGGACAATAAGAAGCTGGTGAAGGATAGATTAAATAAATGTTTACGTTTTATATTTTAAATTTTATGTATGGTCCTTGTATTCCCAAGACACTAAACCTTTGTTTCATTATTTTTTAATACTATTATGTTGTTTATATTCTAAATTATGTAATAGTAGTGTTTTAAAATGTTGGGTTTCTATACCACATGTCCTCTTGAAATATTTTTTGTGATTTTTAATTAACTTAATAAAATATAATTTGACAAAAAATATCACTAAAATAATTTTGTGGAAATTCATTTTATTTTACATTAATGTCAAGAAAATTAAAATTTATTTCAAATATAAAGTCTTTTAACGTCAATTTTATTTTAATAATATCAATAAAATTCATTTAACACCATAATTATTTAAAAAAATAATTATTTTAATGTGTTGAAAATAATTTACTATATTTTTTATACTATCTAAAAATCACAATTTGTGGGATCCATAAGTAGTTATGGTAATTATACCAGCACCAAAAGGGGTTATTTTTATATCTATACTATGAAAAATGTAAATATACCTACTTGATATGTATAATTTCATCATTTAACTAACTTCTGCCACAATCTCATCTTTTTCTCCAAATGATGAGTATTCAAGATGAATTTTTCATACCTAGAGCACTAAAATAAACTTATAACTAATCATATAATCTATAAAATAATAATAGTATATTCATATAATCTTTACTAAAACCAAAATTGTTTTCACAATATAAGATAATAAAAAAATTAATATACCATTATAACAAATCAATAATAATACCAAATGTTTAATATATATCATAACCCTATATCCCAAATATGCTAAATAACATGACCATGAAACAAATTTATATGATCAAATTTTATCTCATTCCATTTATATTATAGTTTAAAAATCATACTGACATTATTCCCAAATAATCATTTACATTCAAATTAGAGGATATATAAATACCTCAACCCATTAAGTCTCCCAAAAAACATCAACATCTAAAAATAAAAATAATTTATCCTATTATATGTTTCCCAAAATCGACATACAATTTTACCTATAAATAATGTATGTAAAAGAAATTTAACACTACCAAGGACATCATGTAGGTCAGTGGCAGGCATGAAACCCTTATTGCCCTCTGATTATGGGTTCAAACATCGTGGTCTTTCTAGATATGATATGTTGTCACCTAGAATGCATGATTTCCATTTTCTAAAACTATATTAATTCAATTCCAATAAAATTAAAAAAAATATGATTAATATCCCCAAAATAATATTAATCATTGAATCGATTTTTGACCTCTAAAGTATTCTATACAGCCTATTTTTCACCAAATCATATAATTTTAATTAACTATAATTACCTTAATATGAAGCACATATCAATGGTTTTGTAATCCTCAATCATTTTTTTTTCTATCGGACAAAACCTTACCATTAAATATCATTTATAGTTCATGAGTAAAATTCAATATATTCTTTCAAATCATTAAATAACAATGAGTGTGGAACAATCCATAGAAGTTTCATGATTCTTGTAACCAAAATACAATTAAAAACACATCGACAACATGAATCTTTAATTTCAAAACCTAAACACTTATATAATTCCTCCTAAATGATTTTTATAACATTAAGACTTAGAAAATAAACCCTTCATTAGTGAATTGACATGGATAATGACTAAGTTCTTCACATCTATGAAATTTAACTAATATCAATGCCTTACGTTGAAATTTATTTTTTTATGTATTTTTAACCGGACTCTTCATTTTTTTCAATAATTTACTACTTTATATCATCCTTTACCACACATTAAGAAACTTATAGTTCCTTTCAGGCATATACCATGGTGCCTCTTCCCAAATTTTTGACATGTATGAAATTAAATATTCTTTTATTTATTATATTTAACACATGGACTTCCATGATACAACATACTTATCATTTTTGATGTGTTTGTAAATTCAAATATTTTCTAGTTGTTATTCATAATTCATGATAGATCAATTTTCAAGATCAAAATATGTATTAATTATATTCTTAGTATGTTAGGAATTTTTAGGTAAATCATTACATTTCGAATCAGATCAGTTGTTGGCATGATTTCTCCTATTACCCAATATTAACTAAAATAATTAAAAACTATATGACAATACATTAACATGAATAATAAAACGTGTAAAATTAGAAGGAATAACTTATAAATTATAATTATTTCTTTAATTATGGGCCTCTAGGTTTCAGACACATTATCCATGGTAACATTTCCTACTATGTTTTTGAATCTGACAATTTGTTCAAGTCCATCATAATGGTTCGTAAAGAGTTTTTGATGTTCCAAAACATATCCTCGGGGAGTTTTAAACTAGGTGAACAATAAGGCACATTGTCATATACCAATTAATGATCGAGTCAAGCCTGCCATTTCTTTATTTGGAGATATTACTCCAAGGTAAATCTATTCCAGAACCATATCAACTTGTAGTATCCTGATAGAGATGTAATTTCATAGAAACCACTCACTCTATACCTCACCAATATTCCATGATTTTATTATATACTTATTCTTAGCTGTAGAATTATTCTTAGGGTTCTCACTAAATATTTCAAATCACAGTTTCCAATGTTTAGCTAAACCAATCCTCTGATACCAACTATAATGACCCATACCTTTTACTAATATTAAATAATGATTTATAACATAATCATACATTAATTACAACCCATTGATCATGAGGCCTAGTGTATTTGGAAGAGTAGAATATAATACATCAAAGAAAACTAAAATATGACCTCATTTTGCCATTCGATCTCCTAAAACTGTATAGTATATCCTGGAGAATTCCTAAAAGAAAGTGGTGAGTTACAAATCCCAGTAAGGTAATAAACATGATAATGAAGAAAAACTTGTTAGTCAAAGATATAACATGATTTCATAAAATATAATTCACATGAGTAATAACATGGGAGAATATCATGATGAACATGGTTTCATAATATCATGATAACATAGGAACTGAGGTTTTTTCACAAAATATGGTATATAAAATATTCAAATCAAACTGTCTAGAAACTTCACATGGAGGACAAAGTCCCACAATGGATTAGGATTGCTCCCTAATCCCATACATGATGTATCATGAGATATAAACATTACCCATTATATTGGATTGTTATATGGAAACACCCATCGTAACATGTTCATGATTATGTGTTCCATAAAATTTAAACCAATCATAATTCATAAAAATAGGAATTACACATAGAAATAAATGGGTTGTATAGTCCTGTATCATATCATAATCAAACAAAATTTCATAATGAAGGAATTTGAGAGAGGAACATAAAGAATGTTTAAATATATTAAAGAATGTGAGAAAAATTAAGTAATATATGTGAATGAAATATATACATAATATATTAGCAATAAATAACATCAATTATTGTCTTTATTGATGAAAATGTCTTTATAATATTACATTGAATATTTATTAGTTAAATTTTCATTTTCACTTTGAAATCACTTCTTAAAAAATATAAAAATCAATAAAATTTTACTGAAACAAATTTATTAAAAAATAATCATAGAATACTTATAAATTAATATTTAATGAATTGAGTGGTCAAGACACTAGGAAAATCCCTACATGTTGTGTAAACTAAAAAATGATTCTTTTTCACTATTATAAAATGGATAAAAAGTACCTCATTCATAAAATGATGAGAATATTACTTTCAAACCATTTTGTATAAAGTATAACATGGGTTAAAATTTCTTTAATAAATCATTGGGATAATGTTAAAAACATTTTGGAAAACATGTTTAGAAAAGATGAATATGGAAGAAAAAGAATTTTTGACCGAAGAGAAAAATAATGTCGTATTTTCCTTAAAAAATATTCTCAATCATATTAAATTCCAAATAGGGGATCAATGGTAATTGTTATTGAATATTTTCATGAATAACCATAGTAAAATACAATTTAAGGATTTTATGAGGAAATGATCAAATAATATCCTATAATGTAAATTCAAGCATAAAAAATCCTTATTAAACTAATATTGAAACAAAAACCCTTATTAATTTCGTAACATTGGAAACATAACTCACATGAATAATGTAAATTAATTGTAACTAAAACTATAATTTATTATGAATGAATCATAATATAATATGTAAAGGGGAATTATATACACCATTTAAAAAATTTAGGTGCATAAAAAACATGTATCTCAAAGGAGGATGTTTTGAGATAGAAACCCTTACACATTTTATATCATTAAGTTGAGAGTTAATCAATGAAGTGATTATGTGAAAAAAATGTATATACACACAAATAAAAGTGTAAATAAAACATCGATTAATCGAATTTGTTCTCACATATAATCTTTGTATAATATAATCAATGATGTAGACATATAACCCAATAAATGGAAATTGAGATTAGAAACCCCTTGCCTCAAGATCGAATCATCATGTGTGTTCCTAATATTCCTGAATAATAAATTTTTATTAATTATTTTATTTCCTAATATAATTTTTAATTATAATTAATCATTTTTTTTAATTTATTATCATGCTATGTTCAATTAGATAATCATTTAGGTTTTTGTCATGCATTTTGACAATGTTCAACTCATGTGTCCAAATTCACTTTGGTAAGTTGACTAAAGTCAAAGAGATTATTAATTCAAAATTTATTAAATAATAATCATTAATTAATTATAATTTTTATATATCAATTATACAATTAAAACAAATCATTATTGATGGTTATGAAAAATAAACTACGTCAAAATCATGGAGGCATTAAGTCATATGTACGTATGAGTAATGTTTCCATTTTTCAACAATCATCATTAAAAGAAGGTAAGTGTTATTTTATATTTACATAATAATAATTATATCCAAAATTTCTTAATAATTATTTAGATATAATTATATATACCATCCATGTGATGTGGTAAAAAAAATGAATCACATGGCTTGGCGAGGCGATAATCCATCAAACACATGAACGATGTTATCATTTATTCAATGGATTATAAGGTAAGATATTATATGATATATTTAATTTAAATATTTATTAATATGTAATTATTTTCATTTATAAACATAATATTAATCTTTATTATATTCCATGAAAAGCATAAGTGAAAAAAGAATTACATCGCATCATGAGGTGGTAGTCTGCCGTACAAACTAGTGACATTATCATATCCCTTATAGGATGAAAATAAAAATTAATATGTGATATTAAAATTAAAAAAGTATAATTATTTCATAAATATACTTTATAAACATTAAATACAACATTATATCCAACTGTGATAAGGGAAAATGGAAAAAAAATTACGTCTGTTCGTGAGGTAGTAGTCCGTCGTACGCATGATCAATAGTTTCGTTTTACATTTAAGGGAGGAAGAGATGGTTTTATGTCATAAACATAACATAACAGCGTATAAGTATATGGAAGAAACTAAGGTTATTATATCATTTTGTTTTTATAATAGTTGAAGTAGGAGGAAGAATAAATAAAATAAAACTCCCAGTTAAGAATGCCACCACTTCTTCGGACAACCACTTTAGGATTATAGGTAAAGCCTTACTAAATTGGATTTATGATAGGAAAATGGCTTCTATGATGAGGGGATGTAAGTATGAAAGTTATTTGGATAGTTATTGTTTGACCTATTTGGTTTTGAATGTGGTAAGAGGGTAGTAGAGGGGGTGGCCTTTTATAAGTGGGGGGCACACTTGGAATTTTGGAAAAGAAATAATTACACCCACATTTTTCACATGCCAGAAGGATAAAAATGGACCATTTTAAAACCATTGAAGATATAAGATCTAAATATGAACATCCAATATTAGTTAGAAAATCTTTTGCGCATTCTTAACCCTAATCATTTTAGTTTACCCTTCCTGGTAAAGTTGTTTTTACTTTAATCACAGTAAATTATTTTTACTTTTTTTACAATTTGTTATAATAAAAAAATAAGTTGAACTTATTAGATAATATAAATTATTATTATTCTTTATTTTAAATAAATTATTTCAACTTGAAATCATATAATTTGTAAAATTAAATTTAAAATTAAATTTGCAGACGTGTCAAAAAAGTGTTTTATCAAGAAATGCATTTTCCATGCATAAGATGATATTATAATAACTATATGAAAATTATCCATAATTAAATGAATTTAAATTATTATTTATATATATATTTTTTATGAATTAAATTTAAAACAATCCTCATTATGGGTTATTTTAATTAATAAAAAAGGAGAAACATTATGCACATTAAAGCATTTTTTTGAAAATTGTTTTTGACGCCTAAGAGTAAACTTAAAATAAAATATTGCAAAATGATGTTTTTAATTTAGTTAATTTTATTCAATATAAATAAATAAAAATGATGATAATTTGGAATAAAGTAATAATAATAATGGTATTTAATCTATTAAAAATAAATGGCAAGTTTATAAAAAATGTTATTTTTCATTGTTCACTAAAAATTTAATATTTTTCATTAAATCCAAAATTATCATCATAAATTAATATCAATATGATGATTTCAACAATTATTTTCATATTATAAAATTATATTTCATTAAGGTAAAAAAAATTATTTATAATATTTGATCACCAAAAGCAATAAACATCATTTTTGAATTAAATGGTTTTATTAAAAACTGAATGCTTATTTCATAGGTGTTTATAAATACCTTTATATTGGGTAGTAAATTTATATATATTTTTTAAGTAGTTAAACTTATTGATAACCACCAATTAAATGGCTATGTTATGACAATCTTATTTAAATAATAATATGATGTGGTTTGTTTAAGATTTGAGTTGCGTGTGGAATACACAATTCAAACAGAATGTTCTATTTTAAAATTTTGGGGTGTAAAATAAATTATCTCTTGAAAAGAGGATGTCTTTGGTAATATATTTTGTGAATATTAGACAATTATCTTGGAACATGAACTCTTTTAATTGGATTTAAACATTAAATATATACATTCAAATGAATTAAAAAATGAAAATTTTAATCTAGGTTGAACTCTTTATTTTATTCTTTAAGATAATAGATGAGTTATTTATCCCCTAATAATTTATTATGTTTCCTCATTATAATAGTGTGTCTCAATTATTATATTTTCTAATAATCTGAGTCTATTCTTCTGTAGGTAAATAAAAGTTTGAAGTTTCAGTTGAATGAAAATTGAAGGGATTTTAAGTTGTTTTCAACATTCCAAGGCCAATCATCATTGAAAAATAAGAATCAATTTTGTGAAATAAAATTTTATTTTTTTTCGGGAAAATATTTACATATCCTGGTGAATAAAAGGGGTGGAATCTTTTTGAATCCCCCTTTTTGTGGCTCTCCTGTATTTTTAGCATTAGATTCATTTCATTCCACTGAAATTAACTCATTGTTATCTTAAGGTCAATCAAAATTTTAGTGTGGGGAATTTAATTTGCCTTTATTTGGATACCAATTTTCCGCTTATAATATTTAATTTAGTTATGATATAATTTTTAATGTAATGTTTTTATTGAATTATTTACAATTGATTTTAATTTGGTGTTGAATTAATAAAGCTTATAATTTTGTGTTTAATTATTGGTTTTTATGCTTTGAAAATAATTTTGTACAAAATTTGTGTTTCTTATTTAGTTTTGAAGATTACTTTATGTAACTGTCCAATCTAGCCCATGATCATGATATTTTCCACATTAGGGCTAGTCCACACAGTTTTGTTTTTCTTGGGTTCTGAGCGTTAGGAATCCCCCAGGAAAAGGCATCATGATGGTAGAGGTATCCACACAACATAATAAAGGGATGCTTCGTGCACCTCCCCCATTGATATGGGATTATCACACCCCACCCCATAATGGACCAACATCCTTGCTGGCACATCGAATGGAGACCTTCTCTAATACCATTTTTGTAACGGCCCAGTCCAGTCCACGATCATGATATAGTCCACTTTGGGCTAGCCGGTATGGGTTTTTTGGGTTCTAACCCTCTTAAATACCCCAGTAAATAGTCTCATTATGGGAGAATTATCAACCCCACCTTATAAAATGGTGCATTGTGTGACTCCTCCTTCGATGTGGGATTCTCACATATGTGATGTCCCCACCCCGGAGCCACTGAATGGAACCCCAAGACGGTTGGCCACATGAACTCAAGCATTCCTCCCTGTATGAAAGAGGTTGAAGACTAGAAGCGAGGGTATTGTATGTCAGTCTTAGGGAGACTATACCCTCTATTATCATAATAAGACACCAGCATAAGCAATTAAAAAAAACCAAGTGCGTAAGCATATATAAATAACCAGAAAAAATCCATGTCATAAGAGAACCATATCATGAGAATAAAATACTCAACGGAAAGGTAAAACATGATATTCCAAGTAAAATTTCAAGTGTATACAATGAAACTGAATGTAAAAGCACAATGAATCCCAAATGGGTCATGAACCACATCTACTTCCCTCTCCCATACTCCAATCCAAAACTACAACCCATCTCTGGGCCTTTCCCTTATTATTTTTTACAACAAAAAATTCTTTTTGGGTGCCGATTAGGCAACCCGAATAGGGTGTGAGTTCAACTCAATAATCCATCACCAATGATATCTAAAACGAGTCCAGTCAAAAGATAGTGCACGCAGTTTTATGAATCAATAAATACAATGCATTATTTAAACAGTTATCACATTTTCATTTAATCATTAATTATCACATTAGGCCAATTAAATTCATGTTTCCCATTTTAATCATCATTCATAATAATTAATCATTTGGTGTAGGTTTTCATTCATAGAACCGTAATTCTTATTTGAATCAACATTCATTCTTATCATTTATCATTTGGTGTATGTTGTTATGTCTATCTCCAAAATATCATTGAGTTTAGATCGTCATGCCTAGTACACCCATTCTCATTCGGTGTAAGTCTTCATGCCTAGAACCCCATAATTTCAAGATTGGATTACTTTTGTGGAGGAAAACCATGTCCAATTCCCAACTTCTAATTGGTTTAGGATGCCATGCCTAGCACCACAAAATCTCAACCATTTAATCATTCATTAGATCATAATAACTTCCCACATTATTTATTTACTAGTCCAATTATTAGTTAAACATTTCAAAGGCTATTATTTAATTAAACAATAAACTAAGAACATAACCCATTAATTAATTCATAAATTAATCAATCAATCAATACTATTCTCAATCCATAATAAATTCTTCATAATTAATTATCCATTTCAAATCTAAACTTTCCATAATTAATTCTCATAATTAATTATCCTTGATCAACATCATGACATATAACTAATTATCCCAATTAATTATATTTTTTCAACATCATGGAAGATAATTAATTATCAAATTTTATTATATTTTCATATTCAATTAAATATAAAAATTAAAATATCAAATCTCTAAGAGATCTATTTGAGCATCACCGCATTGTTTGTTCCGTGATTCAATCATCAAATAAATCACCAATGAAAATCAATTCAATAACACATTCCAAATTAATTCAAATTAGGAAATTAAATTATCAAAGGAATATATAAAATTCATAAGCTCATACATATATTATAAATCATGACTATGAGAATTTTATTTATACCAACTACCTCGGTTTATTGAAGGAAGTTAGCCCAATGGAAATCCCCGAAATTTGAGTGGCACAACGCCGTTGATCAAACTCGATCTAAAATCCGTAAACCAAAATTAAGATCAAAGGCATCATGAACTTTTAAAACAAGATCTAGATATAAAATTATAGATATAGATCATAACTCATATTTTTAGAACCATGCAATTGGTAGAAAATCATCCATGAAAAGATCATGTAAAGGTAGAGGAAAGAACGAGAGAAGCATCAGGATGAGATCCACTTACGAGAGGGAGATAAGATCTTCAATCCGGGCTTTCAATCACTATTAATGGTGTTTGGATCAACTTGGAATCTCTTGGTAAGGATTTGGGAACACCTACAATTTGTAAAGCTTGATCTAAGGTCAAAATATGGGAGTCTTGGGGGGTTTGGGTGGTTTCAAATGTAATTTTCGGATATTAAAAATTGTGCTCACAGTTTTCTGGGAAGATGCACACAGTTAGGGAGAACCGTGCGCCAACCATGCAGACCCCTCTATATAGTTTTTCATATTTGACATGGTTTGGATGCAGGGTTTTTCAAACCGTGAAGAAATCATGCGGACCTCTTTATCTAGTTTTACACACATGGCATGGTTTGGTCCCACGATTTATCAAACTGTGCGCAAACAATTTACAGCCCAGTGTCCACTAGTTTTCATTAAAAATTTACCCAAACACACCACAAGACACTACTCTAAATAATTGGTACTTAAAAACGTAAAAAATTACCTAAAAACGTGCCTGAAATGACTCCAGAAAAGGGAAGGATCTTATAATCTCCAACCCTTATAATAGCTTGTCCTCGTGCTGAACTCCCAAAATTATCTAATATTACAAGACAAAAATAATGGTTCATTGAACCCTCATGTATTTTTCCCATTCCCATGTTTCTTCATGACCATTTCTAGGTTTCAATAACACATGATCTAATGACATGGTCTTTCACGATAACACTTTCTCACTGCGACCCATCACATGTATCGGATGATCCTCAAAGGATGCATCTATCATGAGGCCAAATTCCTCTACATCAATTATAATGAACCATACATTACATAAATTGTTATTACTTCAAAATTGAATTACACTTATTACAACATATAACAAACCCATGAAAGAACCTTATAGGTATAATGTCTTTAGAAACTGGGAAACATAAACAACTTGTTCATAAAGCGTCTACACTATCTCCCATTTATTTCATCATATATATTGTCCCTTTTGGAATATATTAATTAATAACATTCTTCCTGACCTGTGGAATGAAAACATACAAAAGGGTGAGCTCAAATTCTCAGGAAGGGTATACAAAAGAAATATCAATCACATCTTATTCATAAGAACATAACAGTTTGGAAATCTTACCCTGCAAAAGAGATCATAATTTCTAATATGGGTTAAATCATGGTAGTGAAATTTAATCACAATAATAATAACATAAAACATGATGCTTTCTGTCATATACAAATAATCATAGAGAATCATTTCTTATTAGTCATGACTCATTTCCAAGACTATCTTAATGGACAAAGTCTTTTTCTGAACCGAGTTCATTTCTCGTTTCAGTCCTGTTTCACTGAACCGGTTTAACATGTCGTTCCAGCCATGTCTATCTCATGAGACATAAAATCTTTACCCAATGCATTAGAGGTAGATATTGGTCCCACCCATCTCATAATGATACCATTCTTATGTGTTCCACAAAATCATAAACCATACATCATAGCATAACCCATGTAATAAAAATGGGATTCTTAAACATCTTGACAACATAAAACAATTCATATAAGATAAAGGAATTCATAAAAATAATTCCATCATAACATAATCAAATAAATGTAATAATAGGGATAGAAACATAACCCTTTATTATCTTATATGGAAAATAATTTTGATAAAACACTTGAACTCCATTCTTGAGGAAAATATCCCTTCTACTTCAAAAAAACCTTTCCTTTGTTAACATGTCATACAAATCTATACTAAATAAAGTTCATTAGAAATAAATCTGAAAGATTTTAAAGGCATATTCAGGGAAATAATGTTTTAAAAAAACCATTCATGCTGTATAAGTTAAAAAAACATTCTTCTCATACTTTCGTCAGAAAAGTCAAAAAGTACCTCGAATGAAAAATGACAAAAGATTCCTTTCATATCTTTTACTAAAAACTCACTGAAGGGTAAAATTGGATTTAAAAAAATTGTAGGTGGATGGGAATAATATTACATATTGAGGAAACATGGATGTGGATGATAAAATACTCCCCAGTAAATTCTGAAGTATAAACAATCTTGGATAAAAATTGAGATTGCGGGATTGTCCCTTACCTTAGGTCCGATTTGCTTCGTATGTATCCGAAACTCCTGTATAATGATTTAAATAATGTTATTGACATTTTCTAGAATCATAATTATTTTTATGATATCATATATGGTTATATTATTAGCTTTTTATTAGTAATAATTCGTTACTACTTGTTATTCGGGTGTTTATTGCTTTTTTGTTCTTATGCGTGTTTTGTCGAATAAATTCTTATTCTTCTCTTTAGGTTATAGATACCAAATTTCCAGAATGGTATTACTATACTATATATCTTATTTATTCATTCAATTCATTTATATAATCATTATGAAATGAAGATCATGTAGAACGAATCGCATCACATCGTGGAGATAGATTCCGTACGTACGCACGAGCGATGATATCGTTCCCATGAACGTGGAATTGTATTGGAGTGTATCTATAAAATTTCAGAATCAATATAACTTTAAAATAATCATATATAGTTATTTATTTTCCCCATTAAACCCATCTATGTAAGGTGGTGATTGAAAATACATTACAACACGGCATGGAGACGGTATTCCGTACGTACGCACGCGCGGTGATTTCGTTTTCTGTAGGATGGATAGATGGTGAAATAGGGTTGTTTCGTAATTATAATAAAATATCAGTATATGAATTATACTGATTTTATTAATTAATAATGAAACGTCTAATGAAGAATAAGTGGAAGAAGAAATAATGTTGAAAGAATCGGTAACGGACATTACCTCTCCTTTGAAACGCTTCTTTGAGACCCCCTTTTAGGGCACTAAAATTGGTCTTTAAAGAATACCAGGACTTCTAGGATGTTTCTAGGGAAGTGGAGAGAAGATATATTGGCAGGGGATGGCCAAGATTTAAGGCTCAATGTGGTTTGAGGAAGAGAGGGAGGAGGTGGCCTTTTATACGGGAGGAGAAGGGCACCTTTGGAAAAACTAAATATATTATTTTATTATAAAGACATATTCAGTTTTAAATAGCTCCAAATTGATTTATATAAAATCTAACGTGGGTATGGGTCGAAATCCTCTCATCATATATAATTTGGACAAGTTTAGTCTACAATTTTAACCTTATCATTTAGATTTAACTTTAAGTTTGATAATTTTACTTTTACGATGACTTTTTATTTTCTTACACATAAGGATAATAAACACACAATAACAAGCCAAACAAACCCCAAGATGTTTATTATTAATATATATAACCTTATATATGTAATTTGGTCTAACATTAGATTTTTAGTAATAAAATAACAATTGTTAATATAATATTTGTTTTAAAACCTCTTTTGTGTCAATTTTGACTGTATTTAGTAGTTGAATTTTGTGAAAATAATAACAGAATAATTAGCCAGACATAGTTAATTAAATCAATACTAACAAGTAATATTAACCTATAAAATTAGTTTAATTCATAAAAATCCCTAAATTACATTTATTTGGGTATTTATAACATCTATTATGTCAATATTTCATTAATAATATAATTACTACATCATCTTTGTGTCATAAATGAATTAAATTATTTAATGTCTAAAAATTACAAATAAAATACCATTATGTATGAAATTTTTTATATTTCTAATGAATTATTATAGTCTAATTTATCTTATATATAACCCTATATTAAAAATTATTTACTTATTAAACTTTGATTTTAACTATTTTAACCCTTCTTTAAATTAATTAATAATAAATGTCTGAATCTAATCCATGTGGGCTTAAATGGTCATATTTTATTTCTAAGGTTGTTTTTGGTCGAATTACACTTATCCAATAGAATTTGGACTTGTGTTAGGGTAATAATAATAATATCATTTTTACCCTTAATTACCCTATTTACTTTTAACCGTGGTAAATAAAAGTAAAAAGTTACTATTCACCAAAAAATATTTTAATTTCATTGAACAAAATTTTACTTACTAACATCAACCGTGTCTCTCAGATTTTAAAAATTCCACTCACAGAAGCAGTAAAATTAATTTTTATGTAAATTTTCAAATTATCCTATGAGGTGTGTAAAAGAAGGTGACAAATTCAATAAAATTTTTATATATCTAAAATTATTATAAAATTACTCCAATGAATTACATTGAACATATATAGGTATTATGTATCAATTTTGACCTATAATAAATTTAAATAAAATAAATAATTATTTAAATAAAAAGTCGGTTTTTAAATACTAACCCAGTGTTTTCACTATTCATAAAAAAATTGAAAGTTTCCAGAAAAATACAAAAATTTCACCCTAAGATAATTTCAATATTCCGAATCCAAAAATGAAGTCTATTTTGAAAAATAAAATTTACAAAATTTTAAAAAGTGGTTATTACTATTCATAATGGCTAGTTTTAATAATATTTTAATAACATATCGTTGTTTAGTGAAACTCGGTATTGAGTACGACGCAAGCTATCGAGGAAGGTCGTGATTGTGTGTAAAGAAATCCAAGAAAGTTTTTTGTGTAGTGAATGATTCTTTTGATGATTTATATTACATAAAAAAAATATTTCTTATAAAAGCCTCAGGTGTTACATTCTACCCCCCTTAAAATGAATTTCGCCCTCGAAATTCATCACTTTGTAACAAAAAAATGAGGATACCACTCCCTCATCATATCCTCAAGAACTCATATAGCTTCTTCTAATTGGTGGTTCCTCCATAAAACTTTCACCAAGCTAGTGGCCTTGTTCCGTAAGAATTTTTCACTACGATCAAGAATCTCTATCGCCTGTTCTTTAACAGAAAGATCATGTTCTAGCGGTACAACTTCTGATCTGAGTACATGTGAAGGATCAGGTATGTACTTTCTCAGGAGAGATACATGGAACACATCGTGATCTTCAGAGAGATTCGGTGGAAGCACCAATTGGTAAGCTACCTTCCCAAAACTATCCAGTATTTTGAAAGTATCGGTATACCTAGGGCTCAGCTTTCCCTTCTTTCCAAATCTCATTACTCTCTTCCAAGGAGATATTCGTAACAACACGTTATCACCCACTTCAAACTCTATGTCTTTTCTTCAGTTGTCGGTATAACTTTTTTTCGACTCTGAGCTGCTCTTATGTGTTGTTGAATAGATCGCACATTTTCTGCCATCTCATCAACAAGATCAGGTCCTAATAGCTTTCTGTCCCCAACTTCATCCCAGCAAGTTGGAGTCCTGCATTTCTTTCCATAGAGAGATTCATAAGGATCTATCTGAATATTGGAGTGAAAGATATTATTATAAGAATATTACACCAATGGTACGTGTTGATCCCAAACACCTTTGAAATCCATAGAGAAAGCTCTCAACATATCTTCTTGAGATTGAATTGTCCTATTAGACTGACCGTTTGCCTGAGGATGATAAGAAAAGCTGAAACTCAACTCTGTATCCAGAGTATGCTGAAGGTTTCACCAGAACTTTGAGGTAAGCCTCGGATCCCGATCAAATATAATAGAAATTGGTACTCCATACAATCTTACCACTTCCTACACATATATGATGGCAAGCTGATCTAGAGATAAATCCTCTCTAATACCGATGAAGTGTGCCGACTTTGTAAGACGATCAACTAGGACCCAGATAGGATTATTTCCTTTGGATGTTTTAGGAAGTCGTGTGACAAAGTCCATAGTGATGTTTTCCCATTTCCATTCGGGTATGGGTAATGGTTGTAACATCCCCTTAGACTCCTGTCTCTCAGCTTTAACTCGCTGACAAACCATGCATCGAGAATCATATTTAACAACATCTCTTTTCATTCCATCCCACTAGAAGTACTCTTTTAGGTCCCTATAAATCTTCGTTCTTCCAGGATGAATTGAGAATGAAGAACTATGAGCCTCATCCAGCAGCTCCTTATTTAATTTGGGGATGGGAGGAACACAAACCCAATTCCTGAACTTTATTATCCCATCACAATAAATGTTGAATTTATGAACATTTCTCACCTTCTTTTGTAACTCTACATCTTCATTATGTTCCTATTTAATCATAACATGTATATATTGTTGAACATTCATTTGATAAAGATATTATTTTCCCCTTTAATTATTATTCAATGATCCATCCTTTGTAAATCCATATATATTGAATCTTTTGTGATCCTCATCATGGATAAACTGGAATGGTCTTGTCGACTTAATGCATCTGCCACCTTGTTTGCTTCCCCATAGTGGTAATGAATTGAGCAGTCGTAATCCTTAATCAGCTCCAACCATCTTCTTTGGGGCATATTCATCTCCTTTTGTGTGAAAATATACTTTAAACTTTTATGATCAGTATAAATGTCACACCTTTCTCTATAAAGATAATGCCTCCATATCATTAATTCAAAGATTACCACAGCTAACTCCAAATCATGAGTTGGGTAATTTTGGTCATGGATTTTCAACTGTCATGAGGCATAATCTATCACCATATCATTTTGTATAAGAAAAAACCCCAAACCCTTCTTGGATGCATCATTTTAGATCACAAACCTTTCTCCACTACAAGGCAGTGTGAGCACAGGTGCACTGGATAACCTTCTTTTCAACTCCTTGAAATTCTCTTCACATTACTCCGTCCAAACAAACATAACTCCTTTCCGAGTCAACCTGGTGAGTGTATTAGATAATCGTGAAAAATATTTCCCAAAACGTCGATAATATCCAGCCAAACAAAGAAAATGTCGGATATCAGTTACTGTTGTTGGTCTCGACCATCTTTTGATAACATCTATTTTTGCTAGATCCATAGATATCCCCTTTTTGAGATTATGTGACCCAAAAATGAAACTTTTGAAGCCAAAATTCACACTTGGTAAATTTGGCGTAAAGCTTCTCCTTGCTCAGGGTCTCTAATATAATTCTCAAGTGATCTTCATGTTTTTCTTTTCTCGTTGAATATACAAGAATATCGTCTATAAAGACTACCAAAAACTGATCAACATAGTCTCTAAAGACTCTATTCATCAGATCCATGAAGATAACAGGGGCATTAGTAAGACCAAATGGAATCACTATAAATTCATAGTGTCCAAACCTTGTACGGAAATCCGTCCTTGGTATATCCTCCATTTTGACCCTTAATTGATGATACCCTGAATGAAGATCAATCTTGGAAAAGTATTGAGCACCGCGTAGTCGGTCAAATAAGTCCTCAATGCGCGGGAGAGGATATTTGTTCTTGATAGTGATCTGGTTAAGTTCTCGATAATCAATGCAGAGTCTCATTGATCCATCTCTATTCTTAACAAACAAAACAGGTGTTCCCCAAGGTGACGCACTAGGGCGTATGGACCCCTTATCAAGATTCTCTTGGAGTTTCTTCTTAAATTCCTACAACTCAATTGGGTCTATTCTATACAGTGTATTTGAAATAGGAAAAGCACACGGTACGGGTTCGATTGGAAACTCAACTTCACGATTTGGTGGAAGAACCGGAAATTCATCTAGAAATACATCGTCAAACTCCCGTACAATGGGAATATTCCTAATCGCGAGTATCTCTCCAACCATTTTAGATAAAATAACCATCATTTACTGAAATCAAGACCCATAATATGGATGAAATTTCCACTTGAAGATTATGTTCATCCTTGCATCGATAGATGATCAAAGAATGCTCTGGAATATGAAATGTGACTTCCCTTCATTGTCAATTGATACGAGCTCCATATAGAGAAATCAAATCCATGCCAAGAATCACATCAAATTCCACTATAGGGAGGATATCAAGATTTGTAGGAAGCACTTTCCCACAAACATCAATCGAAGATGAATTATAAACTTTTGATGTGACTGTTGTTCCATTAAGGGTTTTCACAACTAAGTCAACATCTAATTGTTGAGGTAATACGGTGATACCCTTAGAAAATTATTCAGAAATAAATGAGTGGGTGAATCCAGAATCAAATAGAACATTTTCTACTTTAGAGTGGATGGTAAGTGTACCTTTCACCACATCGTTATCATACTCTACATCGCTGATAGAAATTGCATGTGACTTTCCTTTGTCTTTAGCCTTAAGAGTTTGTTGATGTCGATCATCATCCACAACCCTTGGATTAGGGCATTGATTGGAATAATACCCCATTTCCTTGCACTTGTAACATTGAAGTGTAGGAGGTGCACTATGTGTAGCATTTTCATTGTTCACATCACTAGACATCTTCTTCCCACCATTGCAGCATTCAAATTCTCGATGACCTTCCTTTCCACATTTGAAACATTTACTTCTCCTTTTAAGACAACTCCCTCCATGTTTCTTTCCACACATTGATGACAAGGGAAAACTCATCTTCTTTTCAGTGAGCTCTTTAGATTTTCCTTTGAATTCCATTTTCCACTTCTTATCAAACCCATATGACTGATGGGTTACTCAAATCTCCATCTCAACATTGAGAGCACATCGAAGGATTTCCTCGTAGCTATTGATGTCCCTTATGACTAAGGCCCTTTGAAGACTTGGTTTTAAGCCACCAAAGAATCGATCAATCTTACTTTTGAGTTGGATAATAATACCAGAAGCGTACCTTGCATGACTTGTAAAATTTTCTTCATAGGTACCAACAGATTCATCAACCTTTTTCTTTAGTTCAAGAAACTCCTTCTCTGTCATTGTTCGGAGAATAAGAGGGAAGTACTTATTGAAAAATAGTTTATTGAACTCATCCCATTCCAGGGACACAATTTGACTTCTTGGCCTCGTATTCTTGATAAGATTCCACCATTGATTATCATCACCTTTCTAAATGATACACTGCTAAGATGACTTTATCATGTTCAGAACATTTAAGAACTGAAAATATCTTTTTAGTAGTACTGATACATTGCTCATCAACTATTGGATTAGTAGACCCGCTGAATGAAGGTGGACGCTGTCTCATGAAGGATTAAAGATAATTTTGCTCATTCCTTTGCTCGTTTGGAAGTCCTGTATGATTCATAGCTTGAGAAAGTTGTGTGATCATGGATACAAGATTTTGAATTCTAGATCCCATAATGTTTGGTTGCTCAGGGGGAAAATTATTGCATTTCCCGTCACATTCCGCATTAACATGGTTCCTTTGGGTTCCAGCTATTGACTAAAACCAAGAAGAATAGTGTGAGAAACACTAATTATAATAGGAAATCCACATAATCAAGAATAAAATTTCACATTTAAGGTATTATCCTAGGTTATTCATGGCAATTTCTAAAACACTATGATTGTGTTCTATGCTTAGACTTATCCTTAGGATTCTTACTAAGGCTTTCACATCCTAGTTTCCAAAGGTTGACTTTACCTTTCCTCTGATACCAACTATAACGACCCATACATTACATACATTGCTAGTACTTCATAATTGAAGTACACTTATTACAACATATAATAAAACTTTAAAAGGACCATATAGGTATAGTGTCATTAGAAACTAGGAAACATAATCAAATGGTTCATAAAGCGTCTACACTGTCTCCCATTTATTTCATCATATCTATAGTCCCTTTTGGAATATCGTACTTAATGACCTTCTTCCGGACCTGGGTAAAGAAAACATACAAAAGGGTGAGCTCAAATGCTCAGTAAGGGTAAACAAAAGAAATACCAATCATATCATATTCATAAGAACATATCATTTTTGAAATCTTACTCTGCAAAATAGATCATAATTTCATAATATGGGATAAATCAGGGTTGTGAAATATAATCACAATAATCATAACATAAAACATGAATATTTGTGGCATACACACATAATCATAGATAATCATTTTTTATCAGTCAAGACTCATTTCCAAGACTATCTTAGTGGACAATGTCCATTTCTGAACCGAGTTCATTCCTCGTTTCAGTCATGTTTCACTGATCCGGTTTAACCTGCCATTCCAGCCATGTCTATATCATGAGATATAAAATCTTTACCAAATGCATTGGAGGTATATATAGGTCCCACCCATCTCATAATGATACCACTCTTATGTGTGCCACAAAATCATAAACCATGCATCATAGCATAATCCATGTAATAAAAATGGAATTCTTAAACATCGTGACCTCATAAAACAATTCATATAAGATAATGGAATACATAAAAATAATTCCATCACAACATAATAAAATCAATGTAATAATATGGATATAAATAGAACCCTTTATTATCTTAGATGGAAAATAATTTTGGTAAAACACTTGAACTCCATTCTTGGGGAAAATATCCATTCTGCTTCGAAAACACTTTTCCTTTCTTAACATGTCATACAATTCTAAACTAAAAGAAATTGATTAAAAATAATCTTGAAAACTTGTAAAGAAATATTCTTTGAAATAATGTTTTAAAAATCCATTCATGCCTTATAAGTTAAAAAAACATTCTTCTCGTATTTTTTTCGGAAAAGTCAAAAAGTACATCATATGAAAAAGGACAAAAGATTCCTTTCATATCTTTTACTAAAAACTCACATAAGGGTAAAATAGGATTTAAACAATTGTAGGTGGATGGAAATAAAATTAAATATTGAGGAAACATGGATGTGGATGATATAATACTCCCTAGTAAATTCTGATTATAAGTAATCTCGGATAAAAATTGAGATTGCGAGATTGTCCATTACCTTAGGTCTGATTTGCTTTGTAAGTGTCTGAACCTCCTGTATAATGATTTAAATAATTTTATTGACTTATTCCAAAAACATAATTGTTGTTATGATATCATATATTGTCATATTCTTATCTTCTTATTAGTAATATTTCATTACTACTTGTTATTCGGGTGTTTATTACTTTTTTGTTCTTATGCATGTTTTGTCGAATAAATTCTTATTCTTCTCTTTAGGATATAGATACCTCATTTCTAGAATGGTATTAGTGTACTATATATTATATTTATTCATTAAATTCATTTATATAATCATTATGCAATGAAGATCATGTAAAACGAATCGCATCACATCGTGGAGAGGGTATTCCGTACGTACGCACGAGCGATGATATCGTTCCCATGATCATGGAATTGTATTGGAGTGTATGTATACTATTTAAGAATAAATAAAACTTTACAATAATCATATATAGTTATTTATTTGCACCATTATACCCATCTAAGTTAGGTGGTGATGTAAAATAGATTACACCACGGCGTGGAGACGGTATTCCGTCAGTACGCACTTGTGGTGATTACGTTTTCCATAGGATGGATAGATGGTGAAATAGGGTTGTTTAATACTAATAATTACATATCAGTATATGAGTGATACTGATGTTATTAATTCATAATGAAAAAACTACAGAAGAAGATGTGTAAGAAGAAATAAAGTTGAATGAATCGGTAACGAACATTACCTCTCCTTTGAAGTGCTTCATTGAGACCTCCTTTTAGGGAACTAAAATTGGTCTTTGAAGAAGACCAGGACCTCTAGGATATTTATAAGTAAGTTTAGAGGTTAAATTTTCAGGGGTTGGCAGAGCATGAAGGCTCAAAGTGGTGTGAGAAAGAGAGGGAGGAGGTGCCCTTTTATAAGGGAGGAGAGGGGCACCATTGGAAATACTAAAACTATTATTTTATTATAAAGAAATTTTTTGTTTTAAATAGATCCAAATTGATTAATTTCGAAGCTAAGGTGGGGATGGGTCGAAATAATCTCATCCAATAGAATTTGGACAAGTTTAGTTTACTATTTAACCTTATCTTTGAGATTTATCTTTAAGTTAGATAATTTTACTTTTACAGTGTCGTTTTGTGTTCTTACACTATAAGTTTAATAAACTTACTATAACAAGCAAGACGAACCCCAAGTTGTTTATTATTAATATATATAACCCTATATAAGTCATTTTTATGAAACTTAGATTTTTAGGAATAAAATAACAATTAATAATATAATATTTGTTTTAAAAACTATTTTATGTCAATTTTGACACTATTTAGTAATTGATTTTTTTAAAATCATAAAAGAATGATTAGTTCGAAAAAAGTTAATTAAATAAATACTAATATTTCATATTAACCTATAAAATTAGTGGAATTCATAAAAAGTCTCAAATTACTTTTATTTGGGTATTTATAACAACAATTATGTCATTATTTCATTAATAAGATAATTACTGCATCATCTTTGTGTCATAAATAAAATAAATTATTTAATTTATAAAAATTAATAATAAAATACCATTAGGTATGAAATCTTTTTATATTTCTAATTAATAATTATAGTCAAATTTATCTTATGTATAACCCTATATTAAAAATTATTTTCTTACTATACTTTGATTTTAACTATTTTAACCCTTCTTTAAATAAATTAATAATAAATGTCCTAATCTAATCCATGTGGGCCGAAATGGTCATATTTTAATTCTAAAGTTTTTTTGGTCGAATTACACTTATCCAATAGAATTAGGACATGTGTTAGGGTAATAATAATATCATTTTTACTTTTCATTACCCTATTTACTTTTAACTATGGTAAATAAATGTAAAAATTTACTATTCACCATAAACTATGTTCATCTCACTGAACCACATTTTACATACTGACATCAACCGTGTCTCTCGGATTTTTGAAATTCCACTCATAGAAGCGGTAAAATTATGTTTTATTTATATTTTTAAATTCTCCTACGAGGTGGGTAAAAGACGGTGCAAATTTCAATAAAATTTTTACCTTTCTAAAATTATTATAAAATTACTCCAATGAATTAAATTGAACATATATACGTATTATGTATCAATTTTGACCTAAAATAAATTTATATAAAATAAATAATTTTTTAAATAAAAAGTCTGTTTTTAAATAGTAACCCCATGTTTTCACTATTGAGGAAGGTCGCAATTGCTTGTAAAGAAAGCCAAGAAAGAGTTTTGTGTGGTGAAAGATTCCTTTGATGATTTATATAACATAGAAAAAAAATATTTCTCATAAAAGTATCGGGTGTTACATCAATCAAATTAGAAGGGTCTAGGTGATACAACAATAGCTGTGACACATTGAAAACATAATGCATTTCCCTAAATATTTGTGGAAGTTCTAAATTTTATGCCACCGACCCGATTATCTCCAGCACCTCAAATTGTCCCATAAACCTGGGCATTAACATGCCCTGCCTCTGTATCCTGTGGTGACCCAATATAGGAAAACACACGTAAGAATATACTATCACCCTCTATAAACTCTAGGGGTCATCCCCGTTCATCAGCATACGTCTTCTGCCTACTCTGAGTCGTAGCTGTATGCTTTCAAATCAATTAAACCTGATCTGATGTCTCCTGAATGAGACTCGGTCCCAACTTCACTAACTCACCCACCTATAACAAACATAAAGGCGATCTACAAGGTCTAACATAATGTTCCACGTATAGTTATATATGTATAGTTTCCTGATAACTTTTTTTATTGGAAAAATCCACTAAATCCAAGTGCTTTTTCCAAGAACCTCCAAAGTCAAGCACCCATGCTCGCATCATATCTTCTAAAACATGTATGGTACTATCTGACTGCCCATCTGTCTGTGGGTGAAAGTTCATACTTAATAGAACCTATGTATCGAGGACCATCTGTAAGCCCTGCCAGAAGCATGAAGTAAACCGTGAATTGCAATTTGAAACTATATTCTGTGGAACCCCATGAAAACGAACTATCTCTCTAACGTACAGTTCTCCCAACCTCTCTATTGTAAAGGTTCCAATAATATATAACAAATGTTCTACTTTTGTTAGTTGGTCCACAACTACCCAAATAGAATCATTCTTCTTATGAGTCTTTGTAAGTCCTACCACAAAATCCAAAGTCATGTCTTCCCACTTCCATTATGGAATAGAAAATGATTACAATAGGCCTCCAGGTCTTCGATTATCTTCTTTCACCTACTGACAGGTGAAACATATTCTTACAAACCCTGTTATCTCCTTTTTCATGTCTAGCCACCAAAACTGCCACCGAAGGTCAAGTTACATTTTTTTCACTCTAGGATGTAACAACCACATTGATGCATGAAATTCTCACATGAGTTCCTGATGCATACTCATAGGCACAACTACTTGTTTTTTCACATATATGACCTCAGACTCATCTATTTTCCAGTTTGAGGGTGTCTCCCAACCTTCAACGATTTCCATCAAGGCAAACCACTCCACATCCTCATACTTCATATCCCTGATCCATCTCATGAGTGTAGACTCCATTGCTACTAAAACCAGAATCTTCATATCCTGGCTCTCCTAAAATACCACATGCATTTCCGCCAGCAAAGTCATCATCTTTGTAATCTGCACTTGACTCATGTAACAACTGAGTCTGAGTTTTTCTGCTCAAGGCATCAGTCACACTATTCCCCTTATTGGGTTTATATTCTAGTTCAAAATCAAAGGACTGCATATACTCTACCCATATTCGCTGCGGAAGATTTAAGTCACACTGTGAAAAGATATACTTCAATCTTTTTTTATCCTTAAATATGTAAACTTTTCAACCAAAAGATATTATCACCAATACATAAGAGCATAAACCACCACTGGAAACTCGTGGTCATGTGTAGGGTAATTATGTTCATGTGGCCTCAAATACCGAGAACCATAAGCAACGACATTGTCTCCTTGTATCATCACAGCTCCGAGTCTGACCCCAGTAGTTTCACAATACACCGTGTAATCCACACCTAACTCATGTAAGATCAAAATTGGTGCTGATTTCATGCACTTTATCAACTCCTTGAATGAATTCTCGCATTCTTCTATAAAAAAAACTTTTCTCTTGCTTTTTCAAACTAATAACGGTGCTACCATTCTAGAAGATTCCTGGATAAACCACATGTAATAGCCAGCTAATATGAAAAATCATCCAATATCAAAAACATTCTTAGGATGCTACCAAGAAATAACTGCCTTCACTTTCTCTGGGTCAAAATTCACACCTTATTCTGAGATGATGTGCCCCAAAAAGTGTATGCTATCAATCCAAAACTGAAATTTAGATAGATTGGCATACATGTGATTATCTCTCAGTGTACTCAGGATGACATAAAGATGTTGGGAATAATCATCATGATTCTTATAGTACACTAATATGTCATCCACAAACACCACCACAAACTGATCTATGTATGGATGAAAGATCATGTTCATCCAGGACATAAACACGGTTGGAGCATTAGTCAGCCCTAATGGAATTAAGACAAACACATAAAGACCATACCTTATCTTGAAAGAAATTCCTGATATATCATAGGTCTGAACTCTCAACTGATGATACCCTAATCTCATATCAATCTTTGAGAACAAACTAAGCCCCTTCAGCGGGTCAAATAAACCATAGATATGAGGAAGAGGATATAAATTCTTCACACTCATGTTGTTCAACATTCAGTAATCGTCCCACAATCATTAAATCTCATCGGACTTCATTGTAAACAAAACAAGTGATCCCCAAGGCGACATACTTGGACAAATAAAACCTTTATCCTCTAACTCCTCCAACTGTTTTTTGAGCTCTTGAAGCTCAGTCAATGCCATTTTTGTAAGGTGGAATATTTATTGAACTAGCCCCAGTAATGAGATCAATAGTGAACTCCACATCACTATCAGGTTGAAACCTAGAAAATTATTCAGGAAAGACAAACTAAAATAGTTCTACTACTGGTGTAAGGACATCTGTCCTACCACTAACATCATCCAACAAAAGACTAGCGACATGAGTTGTGAGCTCTCCTAGTTGTTGAGTAATTTTTCTATCTCTACCAAAATGAATATCTCATTCTCCACAAAGGACATATTGATCACCCTCAGGAGAAACTAAGTTGACTCTACTACGGTAATAATCTTTGTGGGCTCAATATGCGACTGGCTAGTCCATACCCATAATCAGATCGAAGCACATTATATAAAGAACATAGATTTCCCAAAGGAAAGGATACTCTTATATCTATAGCGAACATCCCTTGAATAAATAGATATATCTCGTCCATTTTCAAAATGGTGTATCGATATTTATCATCCTATATACGTACTCCACCTCTATACTCAATCGATTAAAAAGATTTGAAGAAATAAAGGAAAGAGAGGAACCAATATAAAAAAAATAATTTAATGTAGAAGAAACTATAATAGTACCTCTCACTGTCAAAAAACCAGGCTCGCTCTCTACAAGTGTAGGTTGCACTGAATGTAATTGTCCTTCCCCTCTTCCTTACCGTGTAATCTGACTCCCCTGAGTAGCACCAATATGCTGATGAGGGTGCTCAAACCACAAAGAACCATGTCCAATTTCTCTACTGCCTCTTCCAATAGAACTCCATCTACCAAACATGTATGGTGTAGAAGACCTCCTTCCCACACTCTGACTCTGAGCAGCTGCTCCCTTAGCACCAGTATACCACTGATTCTTGCATAACCAATGAAGATTTCCCATCTTTCCACAAAACGAGCACTCTACTAGTGGTCGAGGACAATGTATATGATAATGTCCCTACCTACCGCACTTGTGGGAAAGAACGTGTGAATGATCTAGTGCAACTATTCCTCCTCACTGTCCAACTTTCTTTCCACAGGCCTGACTATGATTCTTGTGATGATGCTTATGTCTCTGTGAAGGCTTACTCCCTGATCGTCCAACTACTTGTCTTGAAATGGAAGCCTCTTTCAGGTTCCCCCTAGAAATGAGATCATGATTAACCACTTATGAAAATTTCTTCAGCCAAAATATATTCACATGGGAATTAATTTCACACATAAGTCCATCCTGAAATTGTTTTTCCATAGATTCCACATCAGTCGCCAAAGCTGGAGAAAAACTCTGTAAATCTATGAAACGTTTAGCATACTCTAATATGTACATTATCCCTTATGTCAGATGCATAAACACTAAATCATTCTCTTTCCTCATAATTTCTAGATAGAAGAGTTCCAAGTGATTCTCCAAAAATTCCTTCCATAACATCTCATCAGTCTGTCCAGATCGTACCTGATTTTCCCACCAGAACTTCATGGAACCCCACAACATAAAAGCATCCAACTTGACCCTCCACTCATCTGAAGTCTTCAAATGGTAATGTATCATATCTATGTATTCAATATACAATTCATCTCCATCAGGTCCACCCTCTCCATCAAAAGTCGGAGGGTGATGCATGTGATACTCCCGTATCAACTCAGACATGCTTTTCTAAACCCGCACTGGGTATCTCTCCCTGAATTGCAAGAAATGAGAAATGTTATCTCAGAAATGTTCCCCTTATTCTTTAAATTCCACTAATGGTGCCTCAATATCCATGTCTGGAATTTTATTCTGGGACATTTCCCTTGGTATCTCCCTCAATAAGCATCGTGGAGGCATACTCCTAAAAATCCAAACACATGTCTTTGGTCTCATAAAACAAACTTATAACATTTACGTGAGAGGAGAAACTAACACAATATGTTTCAACAAGTCTTTCACCCCCTTTTTCTTACCACATGGTCAATGTCAAAGCCTTACCACTACCCTTAACCATCATACTCCAAGGTATTGGTTAATAATGGTATATTCATGGTCATTAATTAATTCAACCATTAATTAATAACATTATCTCAAGATAATTAATTCATCAACTAATTAATTTCTTAAAATCAATTCAACAATCAAGGTTCTCATTAGACACCAATTTGTTCTCATTTTGAATCATTATTTCATTCTCACAATAAGGAATAGTAGTTCAAGTTAAACTACATACCCATAACCCATTTTACCATGAGTGCCTAGAATGATGCATGTTACAAAAACCCTGAGATCCTAGAATGATGCATGTAGACTCAACTATCTTTCCTTTTGGGCCACGAATTAAAATAAAACAAATTTGAAAAAAAATATCACAAAACACCACATGTGCGTCACCCAAGGTGAAATAATATAAAACTGTAACAACAATCAAGAATCACAATTATCCCATCCTGAGTACTTGGATTTTCCCCCATACATGGGTTTTCAACTCCCATGCATGAGCTCATTACCAAGCCTCGACACTTCCTAGTCTCTTGTCTACCTTTTACAAAAACACAAATACAAAAGAATAATAGAGAAAAGAAAACTCTTTTGATACCAATTTGGGAAATCCAAACCTGGGAGCCACTAAATGATACCCCAAGCCGGTTGGCCACATCCCCTCAAGCATGCCTACTCATACTCCAGAGGGAGCTGACTAGAAACGAGGTTCTGGTATGTTAGTATCAATGGGACTATAAAATCTATTATTAGAATAAGATAGAAATGGAACCAATTAAAAATAAACAAGTGCAGAAGTGTATATAAATAACAAGAACAAATCCATTTCATATGATAACCAAATCATGAGAATACATTACTAAACTGAAATGTAAAGCATGTTATGCCAGCACAAATGTCAAGTGTCGACAATGCAATTGAAAGTTAAGACACAATGGCTCCCAAACAGGTGCTGAACCACGTCTGGTTCCGTATTCCATGCTCTAATCCCAAACTTCTACCTATCCCCGGGCCTTTCCCTTATCATGTATTGCAACAACAAAATCTACTCGAGTGCTGATCAGGCGGCCCGAATAGGGTGTGAGTACAACTCAGTAGGCCACTACCAATGGTGTCAAAAATTATTCTAGTCAATGTATAGTGCATGCAGTTTTATGAAGCAATAAATACAATGCATAATTTAAACAGTTATCACATTGTCATTTAATCATTAATCATCACATTAGGCCAATTAAATCCATGTTTCCCATTTGAATTATCATTCATTATCATTAATAATTTGATTTAGGTCGTCATTCCTAGTACCCCAATTCTCAGTTGAATCATCGTTCATCATTATCATTAATCATTTGCTGTAAGACATCATTTCTAGAACCAAAAATCTTGTTTAGTGTAATTTGTCATTCATAAAACACCAATTCTCATTCGGTGTAGGTCGTCATTCCTAGCACCTCATAATATCAAGCGTGGATAACTATTGGGGAGGAACATCATGTCTAAGTCCCAACATCTAATTGGTCTATGCCACTCTGCCTAGCACCACAAAATCTTAGCTATTTAATCATTCTTTATATTATAACAATTTTGCACATTATTCATTTACTAATCCAATGATTAGTTAAACATTTCAAAGGTCATTAGTTAATTAAACCATTAACTAAGCACATAACCCATTAATTAATTAATTTATTTATTAATCAGCCAATATTATTCTCATTCCATAATTAATTCATCACAATTAACTATCCCTTTCAAATCTCAACATTCCATAATTAATTATCAGAATTAATTATCTTTGATCAAAATCATGACATATAACTAATTTTGTAATTAATTATCTTTGGTCAAGATCATGACACATAATTAATTCTCACAATTAATTATATTTTCAAATTCAATTAAATATCCCAATTACAATATCAAATATAGAAGATATATATTGGGAAACCCCACGTTGTTGTTTCTATGACTCAATCATCAATTAAATCGCCAAGGAAACTCAATTCAATTCCTTATTCTTAATCACTCAAAATTTGGAAATTTAATTATCAAGGGAATCTAGAAAATTTATAGACTCATACACATATCATAAATAATGACTATTGGAGTTTGATTTAGACCACCAACCATAGTTTATTGATAGATGTTAGCCCAATGGAAATCCCCAAAGTCTGATCGGCACAACGTCTTTGATCAAGCTCCAGATCTAAAATCCCTAAACCAAAATTAAGATCAAATGCCTCAAGATACTGAAAAACTAGATCTAGATCTAAAATCCTAGATCAAGATCATAACACATAGATTTTGATCCAAAAAGGTGATGATTCTCCATTAAAAGATCATGGAAATGTATAGGAAAGAGAGATAGAAGAATCATTATGAAATCCACTTATCTGGAGCAGAGCAGATCTTCAATCTGAGCTTTAAATCTCGAATAACAGTGTTTGAATCACCTTGTAATCTCTCCAGAAGGACTTGGGAACCCCTAGAATTTGTCAAGCCCGAACCAAGGTCGAAATATGGGAGTCCTGCGGGTTTCAAGAAGCTGAATGTAGATGATGTTGTATGCCACTCCTACCCGATTGAGTGATCCCAAAGAAGAACAATGATATCAGATCAAAGATCTGTCTAAAATCCCAAGACGAGCTCGCATGATTGAAGATGATCAAAGAATAAGAAACTTTTGACCCAAGATTTAGATATCTAACCTTCCCAATGAATCTTAGGGATGAAGTTCCTAGCCATTTTATAAGAACAGAGCCAAAAAATAAGATCTAAGAAGATGAACTAGTCATGGTGAGGAAGAACAAAGCATCGGTTCCTGGGGTCTTTTTCTGGTGGAATCTTAGATTGATGAAGAGGGATGGTGTCATCTATTTGGATGAAGAATCTTATTGAGATCACTATTCCTAGGGAGCTGAGATATAACCTATCCGATAAAGGTTTTCTGATTGGTTCAACAACTTTTTTGAAGCTTGAAGAAGAATCCACCGAGCTCGCGAATGAATCCTAATGTTGTCGATACTGAGTATTTTTGTGTTCAATCAAATGGTTCAGTTCGTTTTTTATGAAAATGAAAACACTGGATCTGCCAGAGAAGAAGGATTTGATCCTTTGCTGAAGACGACTGGTGTCGCTAACGTGATCCTATCCGAGTTTATGGAATCTATCGATCCAGGCCACTAAACAACAAAGGTCGATATGATCTTTTAAAATAAGCATGAAACCCATACTTAGCTACAAACACCATATCAAAAAATATCTAACTAAATATTTTATCATCAATAAACAATTATAAAAAACAACATTTGATGAAAATTCGAATAAATATAATGACCTTTGTATTTAAAATTTATGTAATGGTTTTAATGTCTCGTTTCATACATTAATTATTAGTGAAGATTCTAAACTCATCACCACTGACATCATCCCTAAAAATAAGTCTCTATGGCCAGCTCATCCCATGAATAGTTTCTGACTTCAAATATTGCAATATATTCCAATTAATCAAATACATCCCCACCAAAATCCCATATCATTGTCTCTCCCTATGCATATTGTGGGGTCTTTCATGATATAATACAAAAATTACTATTGATAAAAACAAAATATTCTGTACGTTTTGGTGATATCTTGTTTTTTCTCAATGAGTGTACAAATGTTTTAAGTGCTCTAATTTCTTATGGCACATGATGATGAAGAATGTTGTGAAACTAGACTCAAGGATATGTTTGAAGTAACGGTGCACTTGAAACATAAAGAAGCCACCAAGAATTAGAATCCACATTTCACATATATTGTATATAATAATAGTCTTCAAAACATCCACTCTTGTCTATGAAAGTTGCATACTCTATGTTGACCTTAGTGTTGTCTCCCAATTTAGGAAAATATCTCCTATGCATTTTACCCTTCATTAGTTAATGCCAACATCTTTGTGTGGATGCACTTTAGTGAGATCTCTATTAATCCATTCATCACTATAATACCTTTTTTAAAAAGAAAAATGGTATTAAATACATTAATAAAAATAAATTATATATGTTAAAGAATCATTAAATCATAAATGTTATCTTTGATTCAAATCATATTCTAAGCAATGAAGTGGAGTGATTTTCTTGGTCCAAAGATCCACAATAATTTGATACACCACTTGATAAAAGATTTATTCTTCATCTAATCTTTTCCTTGCATGAATATATATAGCTTTTTTCATTTTTTAAATCATACTATCCCACATATCATAAATCTAGTGTAGGCAAGACATAACGATATCTCAAATTTGGAACATGTCACAGATTGGAGTTGTGAAATAAATAATATAGTCAACTTTCTCCCACCACTCATCTTTTAAGACCTTATCTTTAACAAACATAGCATGTTTCATATCATCTTCCTTGAAAATACTTCATTTATAACTAATAACATTCTATTAAAGACCATTTTTATGAGTTTAAACCTCTTAAGAATCACAATCAAAGAAGAGAAATATGTTTCAACAATGGAAATTAATTCCAAAATAAAAAATCCATTAAACATTTCCAATATCATCAAATAATTCATAAAAAATTTCTTGATGAACACAACACCATCAGTAATATCATTAACCCAACCAAAACTATCATAAGAAAGTTGATTACTAACCACATTTTTGGGTGCACAAATATTATTTAATGCAATATTAAGTGTGTGTACCACAAAATGTGTCCAAATGATGGAGGAAAACGGTTTCACAATGAGTTGTCATACAACCTTGTAAATTGAAGCATCGTATGTAATTACATGGATGAAATTTTCACATCCAACCTCATTGATTACCTCTTTCAAAAAGTTTGCAAAGACAATTTTATCTCTAACCTCTCCCCAAAAATGATCTTATTTTATAAACATAACATCACCATCAAACATTTCAATAAAATTAATAAGGGTCCCCCATCGTGAGTGACCCTCCACTCACAATACTTACCCATTTGTCTTTCCAAAATGATTTAATTGTTGATAACAACTCATCGATATTATATTTTTCTTTTTGAAAAATACTAGTCCTAACTTATTGTTCCGAGGTGTCACATAACCCGCAATATTATGATTGTAATCATAGAAAACAATGCTTGAAAATATGGATTCCTTTCTTGGTTGAATGACAAACCTGCTGAATAAAAAATCCTAGCAATCAAATAATCCGATTGTGTTCTCTCACACATGTTGAATTTATTCTCAATAGCACTCGAACCCACAATATATATCTTATTTTAATCAAATGATGAACTATAAGGAGGCAAGGGTATAGTCCTAGATGCATTTTCTCTCTCTCTTTGCCTATCTTATTCATTTAAATTTTCCATATCCTCACCGAATTCATGGTTACTTTTTTGAAAGCTATAATCCCTTGTCTATGAATACTCAATAAATGAGCTCTCAGTCCAGTGTAAGAACTCTTGCTGTCCTGGATACACAATTTTCATATCCAAAAAACATTACCACATTTATTACCCTCATCTAATCTTTCAACAAATCTCCTCAAAGGTTTTTTGGGATCATTATAGTCAGCTTGAATTGTATCAGTATTACTATAAGAACTAGTAGTACTTGAAAAATACATTCTGAAAAAATATATAAAAAACATAAACTAGAAATAAATTTTAGAATAATTAAATATATAAGGGTCAACAGAAGACATTCTATCATTTATAAATTATTTATATATGTCAGACACCGTCATTGAGATTTTACTAGGGTTCATCCAAAAATCTAGAAGAAGCCTTTTCATGGAAATCATTACACTATGTTATTTTTCAGTATCATTTAATCCATAATCATGGCCATTCATCCCAAGCTTATTACGTTAGCTGTGGACAAGATGGAAGTAGTAGTAGAATGAATGAAAACGTAAGAAACACTAGTGTGATCATATTGGAAACAATTATTAAATGTCTTCATGGTTTTATATAACCATTACATCAAAAAATAATCTATTTACTAATTAATTTTCTATTTTTATTTAAAAAATGGAACCAAAAACTAAAATCATAAAAATTGAAGATCACACATTTGAATTGTGAGATTAGATAGTGTAAATAAAAAATGGATTGAAATAAAAAATTAATAAATCTTTTAAGCATCAAAAAAGTTCACAAATCATATAATTATGAAATTAAAGGAAATGAATTGGGTGTATTAAGTATGCATACAGAGAGGGGGGTGCATGAAGGAATTCCAATAATACAACTTCTTCTAAAAGATATCAGATAAATTGGTTATTCTAGAAATATAATTATTGAACAAAAAAACATAATTAAAAATAAAAAAAAATTAATCTTCAATGATTTATCTAACATTTAAATTGAATTAATAGTTTTTATGTAAGAGTTTTGTTGGGGATACAGGATAATTGTGGGGCAAGATATGTAGCATGTCGATAGTGGACTAGAGGTAGACCGGTAGCCAGGGAAACTAATGAGAGGTGGGAGAAGGTTGGGGCAGGACAAGTAGTAGAATGTCAGGGGAAACTGCTTGCATGCATAGAAGTGGTGGGATGAGGGATGTAGGGGGAGGGGAGAGGATATCATAAGGGAGGAAGAAGTGACTACTGTAAGGGAGGGAGGTAGGGACGGTAGGGTTTTGGGGGAATCTATTTTAATGTTTACATATTTTTTTAATTCCCCAGATCTGTCCTATGTGAGTTACAGGCATGCCGAATGGGAGGGATGGAATAGATTTTTTAGCATGTTGCAGATGTATCAATTGTGTTTCCAACACATGTTAGTTTCCAAGATGTGTCTAACAACGATACATACCTGATTTGGCCGTATCGATGCTACACAACATACCTGGTTCAAATGCGATAAATTTGATCCTGTCCATTAATGATAGACCCCATTCGATGCTTGAGGATCCATTTCTGGTTTTAAATTAAAAGAACCGATTTATAGTGGGATTGTTTTTGTTTTTTAGGAGTGAATGAGGATGATGAGAAGGGATCAATACGCCCCTGCTGGTATGGTGTTACATGACCCCTTGGTGCTTGATGAAATGACTGAACGAGTTCAGAGGCATTTCTGATATTCTTATATAGTTCATTGGAACACGTAATGGGTCTTTGTAGTGGCTGATGAAATCTACATGGTTGAAACAAGAGGAATTTTATTAATGTTACTTCACTAGTAACTAAAGGTTAGAGAATTAATTCCCAAGAGTGACTGTTATGAAAATGAGAAAAGTTAGGAGTATATGAATAAAAGAGGCATTTCATATTCATTTGTGGTAGATTATTCTAGAGAGGGGAAAACAATTTATGGACATTTTTTGAAGTTGAGTGGCGGGGGAAAAAAATATAGGATCTTCTGCAGAATTGTATCTATCTCTGATGTGAATGAAGATGGAAGGACTTTTGTGCTTCGTGAACATGAGCAGAGAGATTTCTTATGGATCCATCTTGTAGATTATAATGGTGAATTTTTGTTGATCTTTTATTTATTTACCATATAATATTACCTTTTTATATATTATTCTAGGTTGAATAGTTGAATACCATTTAATGATCATCTATATGTCACTTCATGTTCTTCTTATTTCTTCCAATCATTGGTCGATAAATTGTTGATCGGAGTGTGTAGATCATAGAGTGATAAATGATAACTTATCTTTGTTAGGAGATCAAGGTTGAATCTTGTTTTTTAAACATAAAAATTCCCAATTAAGAATAGTGAACACAATGGGAGAACGACTATGTCTTAGTGATCAAATATTGTTGAGAGCTTTCACTAGCTCTTAACAAATGTAGAATAACAACTAAGATTTTCATTATTGTTCTTGGAATTTAGAACCAAATGAAATTATCACATTAAGATTTTAATTCATTCATTGATATAGTTTTTAATTTAAATATTTTCATGTGATGTAGAATGTTTGAAGAAATATATCTATTAGATTCGGACACCTTTCACTTCTCTATTCTCTTTTTCATTCATCTCTATTACTTCTATCTGAATACTAATTTTATTTTTCAATATTTTATTTTCATTGTGTTCTATGATTATAGTAATTTATTTTATAGCCATATAAATCCCCTTAAAAACATTATAAAAAAAATCAATAATAATAAACTGTGACATAGATACTCTTGTTTGACATTTTCATTGAGAGGCAACCTAGGGCAATGCTATTTTTTAGTACTTATGGATAAAAACATAAATAAGGTTTAAAATGAATAAAAAGCCTTATTTTCATTGTCACAAAACATACATTTCAAATGTTACTCCTAAAATTCTGAATACCTTAAATTGATTGTTTAAACCATGACTTGGATGTGTTATGTGACTATTGTACATGGTTAGAGGTTAAAGACTCAACCTGAACCACATGATGGGTAGTTTCAATCTTATGCCCTGATGACTAATTTTCATTATTACCAAAAACAAAACTAAAATGTTTTTGTTATATATATGGTTAATGATGAAAAAAATCTCTTATTAAAATAAAAATATATTTTAAATTCAATGTACCTAAAATATGGTCTTTCTATAACACTTGTGAGTGAAATGTTTAGATTAAAGTAATGAATTAATATGTGGAGTGGACATACCCATATACCAGTTAATCTATTTTAATTTATTTAATTTAAAGTGGATTGTGAGGCCATGTCACTTAACCCTTGTTAATGATCTAGTGGAAAGTGTATTAAAATGAGCCCCTTTTTATTACTGTTTAATCATATGGATTTATAAATGGACTAAAATAATAAATGGAATGGGTGAGGTTCCTTGGCCATACTCATGTTCACACAATATTTACTTTCTATATTAGACTTGATGCTGTTATTTTATTTATAATAATTAATGGACATGACATTCATTATTATCATTAGTTATTATTGATGGACATGGAATTTCATATTGTTTACTAATTATTATAAGACACAAGTTTCTTATTGTTCATTGATCGTTATTAGACATGAAGTTCCTCATTGTTATTTGATTATTGGTGGACATGATGTTACCTACTATTTATCGGGTATTGTTTGACATGACTCATGATTCCCATTCTTTATATAATGTTGTACATGGATCCTCTTTGGTTAGATTCATGATTAACTTAGTTATCGTTGACTAATACGTCCCAATTTACATGGGAAATGATTATCCCATATATAATTGTAATTGTTCATGGATTCTTTAGTCATCAGTCTTGGGTTCAAGGTTTATATCGATGAAGAAAAATACTCATTAACATTCCGACTTAGGCCGAATCAGTTATGATCAGCCAGTGTCCCAAGGGGAACCTGTGATGGCATGGTTATGTTTATATTTATTATAGCTTGATACTTATATTCTTATATTATCGAATTGGATTATATTTATGCACTGTTTTTGATGGATTACTTTGTTTTTATTACAAAGTGTTCTGGTCACCGATTGGTACCTGAGTAGACTTCCAGGTTGTAGGTTAGCACCCTGGACTGTAACACATTTTTTTCTCTATATGGACTATGACTTGACCATGCTATTGGGATAAATCATGTACTCAAGATACCTATAAGAGTTGGTATTTTTATTCACTTTTTTGTCAATCTAGTCCTGTTATTTGTATTACCTACTGTATATGTACTGGTCGTATTATGATTCATCCTATTCATGAATGGATATTTATTTACCACTGACTCGGTTATACAGTTATTATTGTCTTCCTCTGCCTTTAATTTGTTTATTGTTATGCCCTATTTCATTACAGATCTTGAGGGTATAGTCTCTCTACTACACCACCTTTATATTCTAACTACTAGTTTTCATCCTTTGACATATGAGGAGGATCACTTTATGGCATGTGGCGGGACAACTTGGGGAACCATTTAATTGGATCATGGTTCATAATTTTACAAGTGGTACCATAGACCTTTATTTCTTTTGTCATGCCACTTTTTGATTGGTAGATAGAAGACTAGGAATGTGTCAACACTTGGTATCTTGTGTCAAGGTATGGACAACCCGCAGAGAGAGGAAAGATCAAGTTTCCAATAATGGGATTGTTGTTCATGTTGTTTGTTATTACAATTGATTATTATTTCACCTTGAGTGATTATTTTACTAGTGATTGTTTTACTTTCCGTTGGTTACTGATTTATGCGATTTACCTCTTGGCCCGGTATTGAAAGATATGGGGAGTGTTCATGAATCATTGTAGGCATATAGAGATTCAAATTCCATGCATATGTAATGCCAAGTAGATTTCATTGATTTCCTGATACTTATGGAATATTCCTTGTTTAACTATACACACCATTTAGGTGATTATCAACAGGCTTAAATTTATACCATGCTTGGGTGATTTATTATCATGCTTATATGTATACCATGATTGGGTGACTATTTATAGGTTTACTTGTATTTTCTACTCTTTGATAGCATGAATTGTTATAAATATGATATATGGTTGGCTAAATTTGTCTTCATCAACCTAAATGGTGTTTACCACATAGATTGATGGGGTAATTATTTTTAACTAGCCAAAAATTAATTAAGGAATAAGATTGATTTAAATTGTTAGTATATTAGCTTTAATGGAATCTTTAAATGTTGATTAATTTGATCTATTTTAATATATTAGTCTTATTTGTTATATATTTATACTAAATGTCTTTTCAATTATAACTTATAAAGGATAGTAACTTTATTACATGTTAATAATGACCAGTATAATTATATCCACTTACGATTGACTCGACACTTGTAGGTGAGTTTTAGTATTATATGATTATGAGATGAACCCAATATGGGTGGGAAGAATATTATATAAATTTAATATTAATGGGTTTCACATATATGGGATGGAAACTATAGTTTATACAGTATTAACTCCATAAATTGGGAATGGTTTCCCATATAACAAAACCTAGGATTGTATGATGGGACCCTCAAGGGTTTCCATTACTTCTTTTTATGCATTGTTTAACCTCATGGGGGTATGTTTATGCTAATGGGAAGATTATATAATGTGTATGAATTTTACTATATGGTGTAACATATACACATATGGTGGAATCCTAAATAACCGATCTCCTTAAAATGATAAAACACTTTTTTATACTTATGTGCTTTACCGAGATGGAGTTTTAGTTAATTAAAATTCCAATTACTACCTAAAAAGTGTTTTCATTTAAAACATGGAATTTTAATTTTATTTACTAATCCTAGTTGTAAGAAATTATGGATATATAACGGTTTAATGGAAATAATGAGATAACTTTCCTATACTGATGTATGACGTCAGCTGAATAAATTACTGAGTATGGTTTTAAAATGATTATTTAATTATTGGCACCCAAAAATTATTATGTATAAACTTATTTAATGATATAATAAATGTGTATTGATGTAATGGATTGAATAAAACATGTTGGTTATGATGATAATGAAGAATCCTCACGTATGGGTTATTTATAAAGATTCCTAGAGAGTTACATTGGACAAGAAGGTGAGAGGTTCTCATAGGTTCTATTTGGATTCTTTTCTCTTATTTCTTGATCTTAGGGGTAAGTTTTGGGAACAATTTTTTTATAAGTTTCTATTTGTTGTCAATAGTTGTCAATGAAGATCAAAATGAAGGAGATCAAGAAGAACTCCAATGAAATGGAGGAATGGTGAGGTATCAACCATCTGAGAATGGTTGAAGAAGAATGAGGATTTGAAGAAGACCATGAAATTATTGATGATTTCCGGAGAACCATGAAAGATATTTCTATAAGAATATAATAATATGATTTCCATGAATTATAGAATGATAGTTAAGGAAGATGAATGAGTATAGATGGGCCTGTCATTCTGAGATGGCCATGCATTTCACATTGTATCTAAATCAGATGATGCTTTTCTGATTTTTAGTTCACAAATATCATTAGTTATGAGAAATTGTGATGAAAGACTTATAAAGGAAAGGGGGGGTATAGGTGATTCCTGTCATATTAAGTTTTTAATGTAATGAATGATGCTGATGAAAGATAAGGAAGTTATAGTAATTCTTATTGTATCTCTGATCATGCTAAACTTGTTCGATCAAAGGATACTTATCATGATAGTGGTTTTCATGGTGGAAGGTAAAAAATGGTTATGAAATGTAGTGAAGTGAATCGTGAAAAAGGAATGGATGATCTGGAGGTAGCATAAAATAACGTTTTTATGGATGAGTTGTTCACCAATATTTTCCAAATTTTTGGGGCTAAAAATCAGAAAATGGAAAAACATGTTATTGGAAAAGGAAGGTGCACAGAAGATTTTAAGTGTGTGCAAAAGATTGGTTTTTTTTGTTTAAGATTGAAGGTGTTTTTGGAACATGGAAATAAGGAATGTTTCAGGAGAAGAATGTTGAAAAATGGAAAAGAAATTATGTACATGAAAGATTTGGAAAAGTACGCGAAATTTGAGGCTGCGCGAAAGAAACATTCATGCACAATACGACATCAAACAGGGTTTTGTGCACCAGGCATGATTCAATGTCAAAACATTGAAAAATGAAAAAGGTATGAAGTACACGAAATATTCAATAAGTGCAAAAAATATGAGGTAGGTGTGAAAAAGAATTACCCATCCAATGTGACATCAAATGGGGGTTTACGCAACACGTCAGGATCATGCGTGACACATTTGGTTTTTTTGCGCGTGGGGGTCGACGAGGTCTACAAATAAGAGGTGACCCTCTCACATTTGAGGAGCTCGACACCTAGTGAAATACTATGCTATGAGGCACAAAATAATTTTATGTAAATAATAGTGCACAAAGAAGTAGAGTTTCATGCAAGAAGTAGAAGTTGTGTGCAAGAAGAAATTTGCGCACAATATTGACATTTCATGCAAGAGTGTTTCTCGAAAAAATTTAAATATTGCACGTGTGGCATAATGGATGCATTCAAGTCACATCAAAGGATGTGAAAAAAATATTTCGGTCCCGAAGGCGTTCAATAGGTTCTTAGCGCTCTCGAAGCCGTTTTTTTGAAGAAAGAAGTACCGTGAAGCATTCGGTTTTACGAAGAGAATTAGTACTTCACACACACACAACTGGGGTTTAGCACCCTCATTTTTCTTTGCGAAGATAAGATTACCAATACATGCATGTAAACTCTGATCTACACTGAAAGGAGAAAGTATACCGATACACATAGGTGTTCGTATTTGGAATTAAAGGAAGAGATGAAGGAGAAGAACATAGTGTGCCCAACTGAAGATTGTGAATTATCCAAGACAATACTGTTCTGATGGTGTTTTGAATATCTAAGGCAATGGTTTAGTTCTTTAAAGTGCATCAATCCAAGACTCTGATGCACGCAGTGTCTTTTGAGGAATAGAGACAACGACATCAATGCAAATATATTGAAGGGACCTTCATGTCTATAAACTAAGTGTGACTTCACCATAAGAAGTGAGCCAGGGGGAGTCAATGGGATTGACCTAAGGGACATAGTGAGATATCCTTGATCCTTTTTAATGAAAGTGAGCCTCAAATAGAGTGAGTGTTCCCAAACCTTTGAAATCCACAACTAGCGAAGATTAGTGGAATTTAGTACATCCAACAACCTATTGACATATGCTTCTTGGACGTAGCCCATAGTGGTGAACCATGTAAAAGGTGTTGTGTTGTCCTTCTGTGTGTTTTAATTACTGCACATATCCATCATACCGGTTTAAAAAAGTTCCTAACAACATGGGAACATGATACAAAAAATTAGAGAAAACGTTGACACCCTGATTCACCCCCCTCTCATAGTGGTCTAGGGTCCTTTAGTAAGTTGGTAGGACCCAGTGGCCTTTTAATTGTGACATTGGTTTAAAAATTTGATGCTTTGTGTAAATAAGGGGTAAGCTGTTGTGGTAGTGCCCATGGATATTTGGATTCAGTAGACTATTTTGTCATGTTTATAACCATCATATATATTATTCATTGGATTGTTAATGTGGGGTATGACTCTTAGTAAATGAAATGAAACCCTTACAGTAAACATGTGGTCTTATGGTAAGTTGAACCTCTAAGGGGGTATCACCTTATACAAATACCCAATGACAGTCAACCACTTATCATTTTATGTGGGTACATTTACCCTCTCAGTGATAATTAGGGAATGACGTGTTGATTCTTGGTAGGTGATGCTATTATGCCAATGTTTATAGGTTTTTACCCCTATATGTCAATAATACTTTTACATACATACAATTTTACCTATTTAGAGGGAGTTTATAGGTGCGTTATATTATTTTTAAAAGAGGCTCGTACTTTCTAACTCCAACATTTGTGAAGAGAACTTTGGTTTATTGTGGGAAACCTATGAGTGAGGCAGTCATGGGGTTTATGATTTCCTTAAATGAAATTATCTTATATTTACTCTTTTTTCGATACTGATACGAGTAAGGTTCTTGGGTTTTTAATTAAGAATTGTAATTCCTGTAACGGCCTAAATTATTATAAATAAAATTCTCATTCTGATTGTATTAAATCATTTATTATGTAATATAGTTATATAGAAAATGTAATTAGTTGGTTTTATTATATACTATCATATTTAAATTAATATTACCCATCATTACCATTGATAATGTAGCCGTTTATTAGTGATCTCTTGATTCATATAAGTATATGGTTTTATTAAATCCAATTAACATAAACAATGAAAGTGATGAACACAACTAGTAGGATCATAACTTAAGAAACCCATTTATCGGAGCTTACAAGGGAGATAACATCACAAGGATTTTCCATTGACCAATCTCGTGTATAGATCCAATAACTTAAGCATGACCGAAATCATTTATATGTGAATTTCATGCTCATCGAGATCACAATATAAACCATGTATGCTGAACCACCACATATAAGTCTCACCATTGCACCCCTTAATCTTGATAAATTTTTTGATGTATTAAACGAATTTGTGTCAAGACCCCAACAACATGATTATGTAAATTGTTTTTTATAGAATAATAAATAAATTTTCATCCTATTATTGTTACCTTATAAATGTTTTTTATTTTGATATAATAAGACACAAATAGTATTTTTGGGTAATATTCAAATTCAAATAATGAATTTATTTTAATAAAATATTGAGTTTTTGGAATAAATAATATTTTAAGAAAATATTATTATTAAATAATTTTTATTAAAAAAAATTATCATATAATTTTTATGAATTCAAATGTGATTTTAATAAGGGTTGAATAAATGTTTTTAAAAAAACCTAATGTTTATCAATAAATAAATAGTTTTTAATTTAAAAGTCTAAAATCACATTATTAGAAATTTATTTAGATAAAATAAATATTATTTTTGGAATGAGAATAGTGAAATCATCAAGTGGGTATTTTTCCATAATTTTCTGAATTAATCAAAGTTTGGGTAAAAATTAAATACGGTATAAATATACACTGTGAATTATGAAATCATAATTACCCAAACGTGATGTAATAAATACTATAAAGGGAATACAAGACAAAATATATGTTTTGACTTTAAAATAATTTGATTTAATTTTTATTTTATTAATTTTATAAATCCTGTATCAATCCTCCAATACCATTAATATATTGTAATGTTTCAAAATCATTTCTTTAAGAGTATGAAATTCTTACACAAAATAAAGGGTATTATTTTATTTTGTTAGGACTTTTAAATTATAAAATAAAGAAAACCATATAAATTTGAAAAAAACTATGGGAAAAGGCCCTTCGGTGGTTTGTGTTTTTGGATATTTTATTATACAGATTCCAAAATATATGTTTGAGAAATGATAAATAATTCCCCACTAATTTCATAAATAAAAACACATAATATCCCATTTATCTTCACTCAAAATACAGAGAGTACATCCATACTGTTACCTCCCCTATATAGATTCCTTCCATGGTGCCCCCATATAGAAAAACTAGTCTTTTACACATATCATTACATGATTTTAAGCATAAATAAACATAAAATTACAAGCCATGGATCACAATGTCTAGTATCTTGGAAGACTAGGTACATAAAACTCAAAACATGGGAATAAATAAAAAAACATTATTTATAATACATTATGATCTACTAACTTAATTTGAGACATTACATCTAAATAGGATAACCTGGGGATATAATGAAAAAAGGGATGATCTAAAAATCTCGGTAAGGGAGTTAACATTAAAATAAGGCTTAACACACGGGTTAGAAGGCATAACATATTGATATAAAAAGGCTTAGAACATGATTAAACATAAGTAATCATAACCCGGGATTATATAATAGTGTATTCATAGTAAATCATCAGAAACATAAAACAATACTTTAGCATGTTTCAAGGTTCATTACACATAGAGGAGAATGAGTCAAGGCTCGTTGCACATAAAGGAGCATGAGTCAAGGCTGACCACCAAGACCATTGCACATAATGGCCCATGAGACTAAACATGTAACACCCCGAGATATTATGAGATATATTCTTTTTAATTTCTCTGATGTCTTCTACTGTACATTACACCAAGATTAGAGTGTACTATACGCAACACCGTATTAGCTTGCAGGATACACAACACTATTCTTGGCTTATGTTACACACAATCTCAGGTTCGTTTTGTGGAAATTATTCTACGGACCATTAAGTATAGATTCTTTTTAATTTTTAAATGAAATATGTTTTGATTATGTAATACTCAACACCAAAGAGAGCTTCCACTACACGCATCCCTGACATGGATTGTATTACAAATAATAATTACCTTCTTCGATAGCGTGTGTAGTACACAATACCGGGTTTCACTAAACAATGATATATTTTTATAATATTATTATGAACTAGACGTTATGAATATTATTAAGTACATTTTGAATTTTATAAAATTACTATTCATCTTCATCTTTTTTTAGATCATGGTATGAGAATGAAATAAATTTTTCAGGTAAAATAAGCATTTTTAAAAAATGCAGTTTTCCTGCCCTTTGATGGCAAACCAACTTTAAATCTTGTTTCTGACATGTTTATAAGTTCAATTTGACAAAATAAAATTTTTATTTGGAATCAGGCTATAAAAAATTACTTTGGATAAATTTTTCATCTTATTATGATAACATTCATATTTTAATGAATATAAAAACACGCAATATTTCAAATAAAGAAAACATTTATTCATCACAAGAATTTATATAGTAAAATTATAATATTGAATATCTTTAAAGAATAAATAGAATATATTTCTACCATTTAATATAATGTATGTCATTAGAATTTATTTTACATTGAATTCATAGGTAAAATCATTTCAATATTTTGCAATGTTTTAACTTTTATAACTCTTTTTCTTAACAATGGGATTAATTTTAAATTAATTTTTTCAACTTCGGTGATTTGAATATGAAAAAATGGATTCCATAATTGGAATCAGTAGGTCAAAATTATGTTAATAGGCTACTTTTTTATATTTGGGCACTATGAATAGTAACTACGGTAAATTTTATTTACTATAGTTAAAGGTAAATTTGGTAATTAAGGGTAAATATAATATTATATAATTACCCTAACACTTTTATTAATATAATATTATTATTATATTTCTTCCTAAAACATTCATGGGTCGAAATAAAATCTATTTGAACCCATTTGGATGTGATTAAAACCTTTAATTTATTTTATTTAAATGGAAGTGAAATATGTCTCACTCAAACTTTAATAATTAATGTATTTTTAATATAAGGTTATATGGAATATAAATTAGATTATAAATACTCATTTTAAAGATAAAATGTTATTATTTGTTATACTAATTTATTTGTTTTTTATGAAATATTTAATTACCTTATTAGCTTATACATTAATGATGTAGAAATTATTAATTTAGTGAAAAATAAATAATATAGTTTTTAATAAAGTAATAATCCCCATAAAAAAGACCAAAAACTTGACCAAAACTTATTGGTCGAGTATATCTATACCATAAGAATCCAAGGGTATAATTGAGGACCATTTGGATCTGTATAAAAGATATTAGGACAATTATATTATTTTAATTTAAATGATGTCAAAGATGTCACGTTTATAATTTAATAAATATAAAAATTTATATGTTGTTATTTTAAGATGAAAAATTCTAGTAAAATTATTATTATGAAATATATTATATTTATCTTCATCATAGTATTTAAATTTTAATTTTATGAAAAAAATAATTATATTAAATAATTATACAAAAATGTTGTAGTAAAAATTTCAAAAAAAATCAAAAAAATAGTTTTAAAAGTATTAAAATAAATATTATATAAACTAATTAATGTTTTAAAAAATATTTATAGATAAATATGACATGGTATAAATCTATTTAAATTTTTTATAGAATATATCCACTATGTGGATTTTATTTAAATTCAAATAAATGAATTGTGTCAAAATTAACACTATTGTAATTTTATAAAAATAACATATTATTGAATTGTTTAAAAATAACAAATATATTTAAAAATTATAAATTTAAATTTATATGATCTAAAATTTCATTAATTATTACATTATAGACGATTCACAACACATAAGTAATTATTTAAAACAATTTAAAATTTAGAATATTATTTCCACAAATAAAATTAAATAGATTAAATGAATATTAATCAAGTTGATATGGTTTAAAATAAATTACCAACATGTCTAAATTTTATTGGTTGATAATATTACATCCATATATCATCTCATATTATAATTGAGTCATTTTTGGAGGTTTTTAAGTGGGTTTTGAGTTTATTAAAAATTAACATTTCTTATGTTTCCAATGGTGCCCCTATCCTCCCTTATAAAAGGGAACCACCTCCAACTCCTCCTCACACCGTTTTGAGCCTTAATTCTCGGCCAACCCCTGACATTTTATCTTCTCTAATTCCCTATAAACATACTAGAGGTCTTGTTCTTCTTTAAAAACCAACTTTAGTGCCCTAAGAGGAGGTTTAGAAGAGGCTTGTCGAAGAAGAGGTAATATCCTTTACCGACTCTTTCAAATTCATTTCTTCTTCTACTTCCTATTATTTTGTTGTTTTATAAAAAAGTAATAACATCATAATCACTCATATAATAATATGTTATTATAAATAAGAAACAACCATATTTCACCTTCTATCCATCCTACGGAAAATGAAATCCCCGCGCGTGCGTACGTACGGAATACAGTCTCAACGTCGTGGTGAAATCTGTTTTTTCCACCACCACCTTACACGGATGGGTATAATGTTTTAAAGAATAACTATAAATGATTATTATAAATGATAATAATTTTTATATATTATATCATCTTCTTCAATACCATTCAATAAATATGGGAACGATATAATCGCTCGTGCATACGTACGGATTACCGTCTCCACGGCGTGATGAGATTCATTCTCCATGATTAACCAATAAAGTATGATTGTAAAGTATATATAATATATAATCATAAAATATATGACATATTAATGATACTGGATTTATGTATATGTTATTTACTTTCTTCCATTCAATTTAATAAGGAAACAAAAACAGTGTTCATGCATACGTACGACCCACCATCTCCATGAACAGTGTATTTCAATCCATTTATCGATCCATTATATATATGTATATTGTGAATATATATTATATATAAATATTGTTTTAAATTCAATAAGTATTTAATATTGATATCAGTAATCATATGAATAATTACAATTCAAAACACTGATGATAAATGAAACGATTTTACCCAAAACGCTACTTTAACATAGAATTAACAAATGAACAGGTAATATAAAGTCGTAAGAGAATCATATATGATATCATAAATATTATTATGGTTCTTTTACAAGTTAATTATATGTTTAAACCCACTATAATAGAGTCTCATACACATATATAAGAAATTGGACATATGTTAAGGGATAATTTTTCAATCTCATTTTTAACCAAGATTGTTTATTCGTAAGTATTTATTGGGGTTATATTTATAATCCATGTCCATGTTTTATAAAAAAAAATTCAAGTATGATAAAATTCCATTGTAGAAATTTTTTAATTTTACTACATGGTATGTATGTAATATTTCTTTTTTTTCCATACGAGGTACTTTTTGTCTTTTTTTGGTAAAAGTACGAGGAGAATGTTTTTTTAACTTATACGACAATAATAGATTTTTACGGTTTCATATCTCCTTTTCTTTCTGAAGCTTATTCTACAATATTTCATTATTATATTCAATAAAATCATTTTTTTAAAATTTTCATTGCATTTTGTGAAGAGAAAATTATTTTGAAGAAGAAAATATATTTTCCTCATGAATTCATATGATGTCTTTTGTCGAATCTATTTTCAACGTAAGATGACATTATTTAGCATGTTTATGTTTTAGGTATAATGTATATATTATTTACATGGATTAATTACTATTATGATTAAATTATACCCATTTTTTATATGGATTAAGTAACTATGAGAAGATGTTTATGAAACCCATTTTATTCATTGGGTTATAATAAATGATTAATTTTTATTTTCTGGCACACGAAAGAATTATTTCATTATGAGATGGGTGGGACCTCTATCTTCCTCAAATGAATTGGGTAAAGATTTATATCTCTTACGATAGACATGAATGGAACGTCAAGTGATTTCGGTTCAATTAAATAGGGCTGGAACGACAAGTAAACCCGATTCAGTAATGGACTTTGTCCACTATGATGGTCTTGGTAACAATGCCTTAGCTACTATGGAAATCAAATCACGTGCTTAATGGTTTCCACAATTACATGTTTTATCCCAATGCAATTTTATCATGGTTAATGTTCCTTTTTGATATATTCCTTATGAACTGATAATATTTATGTCATTACTCATGATATTGATGTTTTATGTTCATTTTCTAACGTTCAAATGTTTGGGGATTTTTTTATGTTCTACATGTTTTCCCTTACTGAGCATTTTAGATCACCCATTATATGTTTTCTTTTCCCCAGGATATAAAAAAAGGTTTTAGGTAAGAAAATAAAAGGGGAAGATTTTTATGGGAGATGTTTCAGACCATTCACCATGGGTAGAATATTATGTTCTGAGTTTCCAAATACACTAAACTAATAGGGCCTTTGGGCATTAGTTTTTGTCATGTATTAAGTATTCTGCAAATGTAATGTAATGTCTATGTACATCAAGCTTTGGGTCTCTACAGAACAGTACCCAATGTATTAAATTGAAATATAGGTGAACTAATATTAACATGTTCATGAATATGTGTGACACTTGAAGAATCATATATAAGGAATAAAACATAAATATAAGGGATACCCATGAGAAGAATTGGGTGTCATAATATTGTCAAAAGGAATAACACAAGGGATTATCACAATAATGTCCCTGAAAGAAAAGATTTAAATCATAAATTGAAATTAATTAGGATACAATAGGCATATATATTTATAATTTATTTGAAAATGAAGTGATAAAATTTAAAATAGTATTTAAGAAACTTTATAATTGAAACATTTTAGTGCAGTTTAAAGAAAATATTAAAAATCATTTAAAGAGGAAAATGTAAAAGTATTTTACATAAAACCAGAAGTTAATAAATACAATTTTCCTTCTAAAATGAGTGATTTTATAAAAATAATTATGGCTTAAAACATATTATGTAGAGCACTTTAAAATGGGTAAGAATTCAGGAAGTTCCATTAAATCAAGCTTACTTATTAGGAAGAATTGAGTAGGGAACCTATAAAAAAATTTATATCCCCCAAAAATAAGGATGAATGTATAATGATACAGGATTTTAGAAAATATAAAAATTATTTATAAGATTTAAATAATAATAATAATATATAATTTCATTATTGTAATAAAATATAATGAGAAACCTAATGGAATAGTAGAGGTTTGGGTAGAATCCCTTACATTATGTTCAAAATGATTTTTCACTTGATATTAATGACTTGAATAATAAAACTAAATTCATTAATAGATAATTCTAGAACAATTTATACATTTATTAGATTTATTATAACATTATTTAGTTAGATTATGGATTTTTTGTGGGTTAAGAAATTCAATTTCATCGTTTGGGAGCGTGACTTTCCTTATTTTACTTGTAAATGTGTATGAAAAAACATGTATAATGAGGATAGTTTTCCATAAATGAACATATATGTTATTAATAAACTTATATAATATTAAATAAAAATTACTGATGTGAGGATGATACATTATATACATCATTAATGATAATTGTTTATATTAATTTAGCATTTTTATCATAATAAACTCATTTTGTTTTAAAAATTAATGTCATGGGAAAAAATGATTGCATAAAATTAAATAAGATTTAATAAATATAATATAAATTGGTTCAACCATAAAAATAGTTTCAATACCATCCTTAAAGGTGTAATTGAAATATGAATGAATTTCACCCACAAAGGCGGTAAATCAGCACATCACAGATGATGTTTTCATTCTTAAAGTAAAAGATAGAGAAGATGAGATATGATGGATAACTATTGAATCAAAAAGATAAAATTATAGTATATTTATGATAATGGAGTTCTCATTCCAGTTGTACAAGGTTTAGTGAGGATAATACAATGAAATAAATGAACTTGAAATGAAATTAAAAGAAAAATAATAGAGTTTTACCTCTTGATTATTTCTTCTTGAGAACCACCATAGGGGATTTGTTTTGTTATTTTGTAAATAAAAAATTCTCCTAGAAACGAGGAATAGGGTTTTTAATAGTATTGGGTAAAATATAGACAAGGATAATGTCTTGAGAGGTGTGAGGAGAAGAGGTGGTGGGGTGGTATTTATAGTGGGCGGGGGTAGGTGTTTTCACATTATTTAATTCATTAGTTTATTATTTTTCTCAAGAAAAGAAATACTATTGATTCTTTATAATAAATGCATTAATTAGATTGTGAGAGTTCAAAATAATTATACTTACATCATCCACGACTCAATGAACAATCTATTTAACCTATAATGTATATATACCGTAAATTACTGTATTCTACTATTCACAAAAATTCATGTATTTCAGAAAAATCCCAAAAATTCACCCATACAATTTTTTAAATATAGAATTAAAAAATGAACTCAATTTTATCAAAATAATTTTTAAAATATGTGAAATATAATTTTTAAATCAAATTATTATTTACTTCAAAAATACAAAATTTAAAATTAAAACTAATTTTATATTTCCTTGAAAAATTAACTATGGTCCCATAAAATTATCTTATAATCATTAGACATAAAAATATTAATTTATAAATAAATTTAATGAAAATAAATTTTCTTTTAAATTATTAAATTATTCATAAAATGGTAATTAAATATTTATAGCTTACAAAAAATACAAACACTTAATTAATAATTTTAAAAACACTTATTTAATTATACAAAGATATAATTATATCCCATTACCATTTTTAAGATGATTAAAATTTATTTTTAATTTCATATGTGATGTTACTATTCATTTGGTTATATTAGTATCCGTAAGGGTAACATTACTATTTCAAATGGTCAAGTTATTATTCATCAAAAATATTTAGTTGACCATATCAGACATTAAATATCTTATTTATCTTAACCATGTATGTCTATTTTTATAAATTGAATTCCTAAAAGTGGAAAAAATGTGTTTAACGGCATGGTTATAACTATCTCATTCAAATAATTATAAAAAAAGTGTTGTTTTGTAGTTACCAAGTATTGCGTGCATTACAGGCTATATCATAGTTTTTTGTTTATCCATGGGGTGTTACATTCTTCCCCCTTTTTAAATTTAACCCTCAAAATACCATTTTACTTTCAAAATTGTAAATGAAAAGTACTTCCTAACTTGTGATTCCATAGGTTTCAATCTAGTATATCCAGGATCTATTTCCAAACATATATTATTATGTGCATTTTCTTTATTCCCTTGATAATGGTTTGTAATGATCTAATGAATTTACCAAAGCATATTCCTCACGAGTTTCAAACTAGGTGCACTGTAAGGCATGTTTTCATCTTCCATGTTACCCCATATCTGGCCAGGAACACCTTGTTTGAGATGATAATGCTAGGTATATATGTTCTAGAACCACATCAACTTCTAGTATCCAGATATGTATTTATTTTATTAACAAAACACTTACATTATACTAACCAAAATTTAGGATGTTTTCTCATACTTAGTCATATCCATAAGGTTCATACTAAAGTTATCTATTCCTAGTCTCTATAAATAACTAAAAATTTCTTCTGATACCAAATATAGTGACCCTAGTAATTTATAGATATAATTACATGATTTTATGTATAATTAACCATAAAATTAAAAGCTAACGATCATAAAGGCTAGTGTATTGGAACAAAAGGTATATAAAAATGAATCATGGGACTAAATAAAACCTTTCTTTATATATAATCAATTATGTGATCCAAAATTCATTTGAAACCATAAATCTACATAGGATTACCTGGGGATAACATGAAAAAATGGATGAGCTAAAATCCCATTAATGGAGTAAACATTAAAAAAAAGATTATCACATGGGTTAGAAGGAATAACATGATGATATAAAAAAAGAAAGGAAATTGATTTAACATAAAGAATCGTGACATGGGATCATATAATCATGGATTCATAGTAATGTTTCAGCAACATAAAACATGAATTTTTCATGAATCAAGGAACTTTGTACATAGACGAGCATGAGTCAAGTCTCATTTCACATAAATGGGAACATGTCAAGGCTATCCACCAAGACTGTTGCACATAACATTTCATGAGACTAAACATTACCCAATGAATTGAAGTGCTATCTGGGTGCACCCATCATGTCATGTTCATGATTATGTGTGGCACATAAAGATTCATATATAAGGAATCAAACATAAACAGAAGGGTTACACATGATAAGAATTTGGTATCATAATCTTGTCAAAAAGGCATAACATAAGGGTTTATCAATATGGTGACCATGAAAGAAAATATTTAAATCATACATAGACATTTATAAGGTAACAATAGGAATATATATTAATAAGTGATTTCGAGATTAAGTGATAACATGTAAAAGAATATTTAAAAAATATTAGAATAGAAATATTTTAGTATAGTTAATGTAAAATATTAATGATCATTTAAAGAAGAAAATAGAATAATATTTTATATAAAAACAGAAGTGCATAAATAAAGTTTCCATAATAAAATTAGTAATTTTATAAAAATAACTATGTCTTTAAATAGATTTTGTAGTACACTTGAAAATGGGAAAGAATTCAGGAAGTTCCCATAAATTAGGATTGCATATTAAGAAGAATTGAGTAGGGAACCTTTTAAAAACATGAATATCCTTGAAAAAGAAGGATGAATAAATCCTGATACATGAGTTTGGAACATATATAAAAAATTTATTCAAATTTATATAATAATAATAATAAAATATTACATTTGGTTAAAAAAATAAAGAGTAACCCGAAGGAATAATGGATGATCTGGTAGAATCCATTACCTTATACCTGAAATTAATTTTCACTTGATCATAATGTCCTGAATAGTCAAATTAGATTTATTAATTAAAAATATAAAATAATATATTCATGTATATTATTTATTCTAAGTTTATTAATTTCATTTATAGTTTTTATGGGTTAAGAGATTCAATTTCATCATTTGGGAGTGTGAGTTTCCTTGGTTTTAATGATTGGTTTACATGTATATGTGTATGGAAAAACATGTATAATTAGAATAGTTTTCAGGAACAAAACTTATATGTTATTAATGAAATTATAGAATATTAAAATACCATTTTTTCATTAGTGACGATGATTCATTAGATACATCATTAATTATAATCATTTAGATTAATTTAGCATTTTTTTCACAATGACCTCATTTTGTATTATGAATTAATTTCAGGTGTAAAAAATGATTCCAAAACATTAAATAAGATATAATACATATATTATAATCTTTTTAAACCATAAAAATGGTTTTTATGACCAACATTTAAGGTGGAATTGAAATATTAAAGCATGAGATCCTCGAAGGTGGTAAATCGGCACCTCACAGATGATTATTTCATTGTTTAAGTAAAAGAGGGAGAAATGAGATTTTATGAATAATTATTCCATAAACATGATAAAATTATACTATATTTAAGTTAATAGAGTTTTATTGCCACTTTTTCAATGGTTTGTGAGTATAATATAAGAAAATAAAGGAAGTTGAAAAGAAATTAAAAGAAAAGGAAGAGGGTTTTACCTCTTGATTCTTTTTTCGTGAAAATCTCAATTGGGTATTGGGATGGTCTTTTATTAAGAAAAAAATATCATGGAAATGGATAATATGGTACTTAAGAGTATTTGGTGGCATATAAATAAGTATCAAGGATTTTGATGGGTTCAGAGAAGAGGTGGTGGGAGGTGGTATTTATAATGGAGGAGGGGGTATTTTGTCATTATTTAATTCATTGGTTTATTATTTTGCTCAAGACAAGAAATAGTGTGATTCTGGAGACTAAAAATTGTAGTTAGATCATGTGATATGGAACCAATTGTGATTACATCATCCATTACTCATGGAATAGTGTATTCAACTTATAATGTATATAAACCATAAATTACTACATTTTACTATTAACAACAATTCATGTATCTTAGAAAAATCACAAAAAAAAGCACCATAACCAATTTTCAACATGTAAAATTCAAATAATAAACTCCATTTTATGAAAATAACTCTCTAAATAGAAGAAATATATTTTTTAATTAAAATCATCATTAATTTGAAAGATACAAATTTTAAAATTATAACTAATTTTATATTACTTTTGAAAAATTAACTAAAGTCTCATAAAATTATCTTATAGTCATAAGACATCAAAATATTAATTTATGAATGCATTTTATTGAAATTAATTTTCAATTAAATTATTAAATTATTAATATAAATTTATTTAAATATTTATGACTTACAAAAATACCAAAACATAATTAATAATTTTTAAAACACTAATTTACTTATACAATGATATAATTATATCATATTACCATTTAAATGATGATAAAATTTTATTTATACTTTCATAGGCAATGTAACTATTCATTTGTTCATATTACTATTCCTAAGGGTAATATTACAACTCCAAATAGTCAAGTTAAAATTCAAGAAATAAATTATTTTGATTCTACCAAACTCTAAATATCTAACTGATCACAACCATGTATGTCTTTTTTTCAAATTAAATTCATAGATGAGGAAAAATTGTTTTTAACATATAGATTGTAACTATATACTTCAAATAATTATAAAAACAAATTGTTGTTTTTCATAGAATCAGTTTTCCATGCATTACAGGTGATATAAAATATCTTTTCAAATACCTTGGGTGTTACACCCAGAGCTCTCAATATGCTCCTCCTAAGAATATAGAGTCAAAAACTCAAGTAAGGGATCATCACCTTCTCTTCTTTATTCAACTCTCTTTTTTATCTTATACCTTCTATTGAAAATTCATAGTGTTTGTATATGTAATTCCATGTACCTATTACTTTACATTATATATCTAAATTATGAGAGTCCCCTTTCACTATCAATAACATTTTTACAAATTTTTAAGAGATACAACTATGCTTCCTAAATTTCCCTACGATTTTTCGTTCCAAAATATTTGTGTAGTGAAAACCATTCCCAATTCATATCAAAGGTGTTCACCACTATACACTTATAATATTTTTACTTGGGACTTAAATTAATTTATTTCACACTCATTGATTATGGAATAAAATATATTGATTAATTAATCCATGTTTTATGAACTATTTGGAATACTTAAGAATGAAAATGAAATGAAAGTGATGGTTTCACCTAGAATTATATAGCACTCCAATGCATTGGGTAATTTTTAGTCTCATGAGATGTCATATTCGGATAGAAAGTAAACATGGTTCATTATGAGACTTTTTCCATCATGGTGTCTTGGCAGTTAACCTTTACCTATGTTAATGATGTAGTGTTTTAAGTTGTTTCCAATTTTACCATGTTGAATTTATGTTATCATGTTATATCATGACTCATTGATCCTATTTATGATTCAAACTCATTTTATTCCACATTGATATGCCAATTTTCTAACATGTATTACCTTATTGATGTTATCTTATTTATCCCATTACTCGGCTTTATAGCTCACCCCTTTCTTATGTATGTACCCATGTTATCCCATGTAGTTTTATGTGCATGCATGTTAAGTATGTTTTCAATAAATATGATGTTCTTCTTATTTTAAGTATTTAGGTAATGTATCTAATTCCCAATTACACTAAACTTCTCAATGTTTTGGGGTTTATTAAGTGCAATCTTTTGTAATAAATAATGAATTAATTTGAAATGAAGAGAAGGGTTGTCATAGTTGACATCAATGGAAAAGTTTCATTATTTTCTGTATTAGGATTAGAAAACTGTAATGAAAGAATGAGGGATAAAACTATGTATAAGAAAACATCCATAAATTTTGGTAAGTATAGATTTAGTGGTTTAATAAAAAATACATCTCTTTATGGATACTATAAGTAGATGTGGCTCTGGAAATAATGTACATAGGGGTAAAACCCAAAAAACTACATTGAGTTAAACTCGACCGATAACTGGTGCATGATAATGTTCCTTTCTACACACCTGGTTTGATACTCCTAGGGGATATGATTTTTTAAATTCATAATCTCATTACAAACCATTATATTGAGAATAAAAAAATACCCATAAGAATATATGTTATAAAATAGATCATGGATAACATAGATTGAAGCTTAGAAATTCATATCTTTAGTAAATATATGTAATTTATAAGTGATCACTTTAATGTCATTGTATTCCTATTTATGTATTTACTAGTTTAAAAATACTCATCTATAATTTTTATTTTTATTCTTTCCAATGGTAGGAAATAAAATGAATCAAGTAAAAACCAATGGGATAGGAAATGTGATGACTATCCCAATGCGATGCACAACCTGATAGTAACAGGAACCATGAAATTTGTGATGATAATTTCTCATCTGAATCAGTTTCTAAATAGAAAGATTTATTGTGATGAGTTCCCAAATCCCCCTATGAAATAAAAATCTGAAATTTATAGCTTTATGTGATAAAGGTCCCTGACTTTCAATGGATCATATGATCCCATAACCGTGAAACAATGGATCAAATTCATTGAGAATATCTTCACCATCCTTCAATGTTATGATAAAGATAAGGATATATTGGTTTATTATCATATTGATGGAGAAACTGTCAATGATGGACATTCATAAAAAATACAAAGAATGAGGAAAAGATCGAAGTGATGGGGTGGAAGAAATTCCAGATAATGTTTTTTGATAAATATTTTTTCCCTCACACTCTTTGACTTAGAACGGAAGAGGATTCCCATTACCTTATGAAAAAATATGATGAATCTATCAGGGTTATGATACAGACTTCACAAGAATTTAATGATAGCCTTTGGCTTTATTGATACCTCCCAAATGCATGGTTGACCACTTCATTGGTGGGATAAAATGTAGTCTATGAAAATACCTTAAAATTAGAGACTTTGATAGCTATGAGAAAATTTTCCAATGATCCCTCAAAGACAAAAATAATATTTAAAAATTTCAAGGGTATCATGGGGATAAGAAGTATAAATGGAAGATTAATTATGGTGGTCTGATGGATAAATCTAATGGTGATAAACAATTTCAACATCCCACTTGTCAACGGTGCAGAAAAAAGCACCCCCAAAATTTCATAAGAGGGATGAGGAAGTTATTTATGTTCAAGAAGGATGAAAACCTAGATAGAGATTATCAAGAAGAGATAACCACTAATGAATTGGTGGAATGGAATTCTCAAGTCAACCCTGAACACATTTTCCATTGCTTTAACTGAAAATAATAAGGAAACTTTTCAAACAATTCACTAAGACTAGGGTCTTCGGAGAAAACTAACAACCTCTAAGGTAGAAAAGGTGATGTTTTTCCCTAAAAACCACTAAGGTGGGTCCCCAAATGAAGTGGCGAAAAGTATGATGGTTATTCATTCAATAGTAGAAAAAATATTTTTTTATTCTAGTTCTATGAATTTCTTCATATAATGAATGTTTAGTAGAACTATTCAAAAACTACCAAAAATCATGGATGTAGGGATCTTAATGAAAATGGAAAATGTGGAAATTATTGAATCCCAATTATAAAAATCCTCCCCTTTCATTATTTGTGGTTTGAACTTCCCTGTCAACCTTGTAACTATCCCTTTGGTGGAATTTGATTCAATTATGGGTATAGATTGGATTTCCTTATATAGATCCAACATAAACAACTGCAAGAAAGAAATCACTCACTTTATTGAAAATCGAACCACAATTCTGTTCAAGTTAAATGAGGATATTGACTCTTCTTTAGAACAAAAATATAAAACATAGATATTATTTCCCTATGATTAAGTGTATATAGCTCAAGTGATTTATTATAAGGATAATATCATCCTTTGAGACATTCACATTGTGAGGGTATATGTTGATGTGTTTCCTGAGGAATTTTCTAGTCTTCCTCCAAGATGAAAAGTGTAAATTTTTATCATGATTATACATGAGGAGTTTCCATTATCCTAGATCCTGTATAGAATGGATATTGGGGAACATGAGGATTTGAATAAAAAACTACTTTAGAATCTGGATATAGGGTTCATACACCCAAGTGCTTCACCATGGGGTGCACCATTTCTCTTCACCAAGAATAAGTTTGGGTCAATGTGCCTTTGCATTAATTATCAAGAGCTAAACAATATCATGATATAAAATGTCTCTTTTTCCATAGATTGATTAATTGTTTGATCATCTATGTGAAGAACAATACTTCTCCAAGGTGGATCATTGGTAGGGATATTACCATGTTAGGGTGAAGAAGGAAGATATCCCCAAGAATACATTTCGTATAAGGTACAAGAACAATGAGTTTACAGTAATGACACTCAAACACCCTAATACTTCCAAAATCATTATGGACCTGATAGATATAGCCTTTAAATATTATCCCAATCAATTTGTGGTAGTATTTATATATGATATTCTAATATTCTCTGAAACCAAGGAGGAGCATGAGGAGCATCATAGTACTGTTATAAAAACCTTATTAAAGGTGAAATTTTATGCAAATTATATAAAATGTGAGTTATGGTTGAAGTAAGTATAATTATTTGGGCATATAATCATAAACAATGAGATATCTATGGACACTTCAAAGAAAGAAGAAATTAGTGGATGTTCAAGGCCAACATCAACGAAATATATCTATATTTTCCTTATATTAGTTAGGTATTATCCTCGATTTTTGATAAATTTCTCACAATTGTCAAACCCTCTAGCCAAACTATCCCAGAAAAGAGTCATGGTATCTTGGAATCAATAATGTGAAGAGAAATTCAATGATATGAAATGAAGGCTTATCACTGCACCTATTCTCACAAAACCCACAATTGGAGAACATTTTGTGGTATTCAACATTGCTTCAAGGAAGGGATTGAGTTATGTGTTAATACAGAATGAAAAAGTCATACCTTATTTTTCAAGGAAGTTAATATTTCATGAATAGAACTATCCAACGCATGATCTGAAGTTGGCAGTTTTGATATTCTATTTAAAAATATGGTTGCATTATCTCTTTGATGAGATGTGTGAAATATATACATATCAAAAAATTCCCAATTATATATTCACACAAAAACAACTGAATATGCTCTAATTAAGATGATTAGATATGATTAGGGACTATGATTTATCAATTCACTACCATCCAAGGAAAGTGAATAAAGATTTATATTCAATAAATTTAAAGGATCCATAAATTTTATCCTTGAAGAGAATTTATAATGTTATGATCTTCCTATATTTGAAAATAACGGATACGAGAATCCTAAAAGAAGGAACATCATCTAAAATTTGAAAAATTATTACACAATAATCCCTTTGGAGAAGAAAAATGAATCTTAAAGAGATGATGTATGAATTTAGAAGAATGAATAATCTATAAAAAAGAAAAATCATCTATATTCAATGTTAATAAAGAATGTGTTGTGAGATTTGCGTCGAAACTATGTGTACAATCAAACACAGAGTTAAAGAAGGAGTTTTTGGATGATACACATAACACAAACTTCTCTGCCCATATGAGAAGCACAATGATGTAAAAAGATCTCCAAGAGAACTATTTGTGAAACAATATGAAGAAGAATATTGAAAAATATATATCAATTTGTCTTTTATTTCAATAAGTGAAGGCAGAAAGACAAAAATTCAAGGGGATGATGCAACCATTTCCCATACCAACATGGAAATATGAAGACAACACCATGGAATTTTTAAATTTTATTCTAAATACAGTAATTGTAAATAATTATATATGGGTTGTGGTGGACCGTCATAAAAATACTTTTCCCTTCATTATGATTCAAGAGGTATTCTCACTGAATTAACTATTAAGGATTACATTAGATATGTGGTGAGGCTGTATGAAACACCACTATCAATTTTATTTGATCGTGACCTAAGATTTAACTCTAAGTTATAGAAGAGCCTCCAACATACTATAAATACTGAGATGAACTTCATCATGACTCATCAATCTCAAACTAATGGCCAATCTGAGTGGACTGTCCAAAAACTCTTGGACATGTTGATAACAAACTCAATTGACTACAAATGAGGACGAGATCAGCATGTTCCTATTGTCAAGTTATCATACAATAAAATTTTCCACTCATGCATCCAAATATCTCCTTTTGAATCCATTTATGGGAAGTGGTGTGTAACACATACATGCTGGGATGAAGTTGGATAACACAAACTACTATGTCCTGAAATGGTTGAAAATGTTATGGTCCTTCAATAACACATCAAGTCTACTCAGAGTCGACAGAAGAGCTATAATGACAATCATCGATGAGACCTATAGTTTTATGTTGGAGTTATGGTATTCCTATAAATATCTCAATGAATGAATTTCATGAGATTTGGGATAAAGGGAAAGTTTAGTCCAATATACATCATCGCATTGGAGATCCTTGATTTCATCAGAGTGGTGGTCTATCGAAAATCACTCACACCTAACCTATCTTAAGTACATGATTTATTCCATGTATTCCTATTGAGAATATATGTACCATACCCCTCACATGTACTCAATAAAGAGGTGGAACCTTTGGATTATGATCTTTCATATGAAGAGAAGCCGGTGACGATCTTAGATCATAGGGAAAAAAATATAAAAAATAAGAAAATTCACCTCGTCAAAGTGTTCTAGTGAAATCAAAAGTTTTAAGAAGTAACAATTGAAATAGAGTAAGTGATGAAACAGAGTTACCCTAATCCTTCTTGGCATGGTAAATGAAATGTTTCAGGGTAAACGTTCTTAAAGGGGGATGATTTTAACGACCTAAACTATTATAAATAAAATTACCCTTATGATCTAATTAAATGTATAGTTATGTAATATGGTTATTGAAAAAAATTTACTTATTGGGATTTATTATATCCTATTATATTTAAAGGACCATTAAGTAGCATTACCATTGATAATATAGCCATTGAATGGTGATCAGATGATTTGTCTAAATATAGGGTTTTAAAAAATCTAATTTAAATAGAAAAATGAATTGATGGCCTCTACTAGTATGATAGTACCCTATGGATCCCATTTATTAGAGATTAAAAGGGAGATTACATCCTTGGTATTTTAGCGTGATAAAATAAAAGATGATATCAAATAAATTCTCTATGAGTGAAACAATTTATGGGAGAAGTTTAAGATCATCAAGATCATGACCCAAACCATGTACACCGAACCACCCCTTGCAAGTCTCATCATTGCACACCTTAATTGTAGAGATTTTTGTGTTATATTAAATAGATATGTATTAAGACCCCAGAAATATGAGTATTTGAATTATTTTTTAAAGAATAATGAATAATATTTCATCCTATTATTTTTACTTTAAAAATTATATTTATTTGGATATAATAATACACAAATAGTATATTTGGGTAAAATTAAAATTCAAATAAGGAATTTATTTTGATGAATTAATGGATTTTTATAATAAACAATATTTTAATAAATATTATTATTAAACATTTTTTATTAAATATAAAATTATCATATAATTTTTATAAAGTAAAATGTAATATTTATAACGGTTTGAAAGCATTTATTGTCAAAAAAAAAACAAAAATCTCTCAATAAATGTTAATTTTTAAAATATAAAAGTGTAATGAAAATATTTATTATATTATATATATATAATTAATATTATTTTTGGAATCAAAATGTTGAAATTATCAAACGGTAAATTTTTTTAAAATTTTATAAGACTCAACTTTTCAGGTAAACAATTAAAAACGATATAAATATATGGTGTGTATTATGACATTGGAATGACATAAAATTTATGTAAAAAAATACTATAAGGGGTATACAAGGAAAAATATATTTTTTAACATTATTATAATATGATTTAATGTTTATTTTAGTAATTTTATAATGGCTTTATGAATCCTCTAAAACCATTAATGTATTTTAGGGTTTTAAGATAATTTTATTAAGAGTGTGACTCAATTCAATATAAAAAGGGTATTATTTTATTAGGTTAGCCCCATTGACATATTAAATAGTAAGAAGATCTTACATTTGGAATATAACATGGAAAAAATCATTGTTGGGTTTATGGTTTTGGTTATTTTATTATATAGAGTCCACAACCTTTGTTTAAGAAATGATAAATATTTCCCTACTAATTTCCTATATAAAACCACCCAAGATCCCATTTATCATTACTAAAAATACATGGAGAATATCCCTACTCTTCTGTACCTTGTCTAGATTCCTCCAATCGTGTGTCCAAGCTCTCAAGAAGCTCCTCCCATGCATTTTGCATCACACACTCAAGTAAGGGATCCTCACCTTGTCTTCATTATTCAAGTTTCATTATTATATTTTGCCTTCTATTGTGAATTAATAATGATGGTATATGTATTTAAATGTACCTATTACTCTCCATTTTCTTTCCAAATTATTAGATTCCCTTTTCACTCTTATCAACCCTTTTTATGAATTTTTAAGTGATGTTGTTATGTTGCCAAATTTTCAGCTCGATTTTCCATACCAAAATAATTGTGTAGTGAATACCATACCGATTTCCTATCAAGGGTGTGAACATTTATACTCTTATAATTATTTTAATTGGTAATTAAATATATGTATTCCACACGCCTTTATCCTAGAATAAAATATAATGATGAATGAATCCAAGTTGTATGATCTATGTGGAAAACTTAAGTGTTGGAATGAAATGAAAGTGACATGTGTTCCCATAATTATATAGCACTGTAATGCATCGAGTAATGTTTAGTAAAATGATACATAATGTTGGGGTAAGGAGTAAACATGATTCCTTCATGGGAATATTTCTATCATGATGTATTAGAAGTTATCCTTTACCTATTTTTATAATGCAGTGTTTGAATTTTTTTCCACATTTCCCATGTTTCTTTTATGTTATCATGATATATCATGGATAATTGTTGATGTTTATGATTATAAATCCTTTTATTCCCCATTGATATGCCTATTTTAAAACATGTATAAACTTATTTGTGTTATACCATGATTATTCCCTTACAAGGCTTTATTGCTCACCCCTTTATTATGTATGTCCCCTGGATATCCCATGCAGTTTTATGTGTGAGCATATTAAGGATGTTTTCAATAAAGATGATGTTTTTACTATTTTAAGATGATATAGAATGTACCTAATTCTTAAAGACACTATAATTATCGATCTTATGATCTATATTAGGTATAATATTATGTAATAAATAATGTATTGATGTGAAATAAATAGAAGGGTTGTCATAATGAATGTGGTTTCTGAAAAACACCTAGAGTTTTACGTATTAAGACATTATTCAATGCGAAAGACTATTTAGGTTCATAAACCTATTGACCAGTGGTGGAGTGGTTGATGTTTTAAATTATAAAACAATTATGTGAAGTGGGCTATTATTTGACAAATCATATAAAATATGAGGTTCTATATTTTGAATAGGATTTCCATGGGTCCTCTTGACATGTGTAGAACTGACATTCCATGTATCACAATCAACATGGCCTTGAAAATGGATAAATAATGGGAGAATTATTTGGTTCCTTAGTTGGGTGGTATGGGATAGAAACCCTTTTCATGGTAACATTAATTTATGCTGGTTTCGAGTGGTAACTATTTAGAAATTGACTAATGCGGAGAAACTGGGTTTGGGATGAGTGTTGAGGGTTTCATGTATATTATTCTTATGGGCATGATGATACATAAAATTGGTTAAAATTAATGAATTTCCCATGATGATGATTTTTTCTAAATAAAGTAGGTGTCATGAGATGGTTAACCCACAAAGGGACGTTGAAACAATGTGTCATGATACATGGTGTTAGGACTTGGATAAGTAATGATAGGATACATTATATGGGCATGGATTGGAGGGAGCGAATCATGCCTTATGATAGAATCATATTTTACTCTTATTTAGAGTCAATCTGGACCAATATCATGACATCATCCTAGGCATGCTAAGAGAGTGTTAGATATATGCTGAGATACCTATCTAATCATTCGTATGATTTGATGAAATTAATTAGTAGGAGTTGTGCTCAAGAAGTACTCTAAAAGTAATCCAAATGACAGGGAGTACATCATTGGCTGTTTTAGGTTGGAGACCCTTGTTGTGTGTTTGATTTTGGAAAACTCTATGAAATCCATTATTAGGGAGTGGGAATGGTTGATGGGATACATTTACATTAATGATTGGTGATGAGTGGGTTCTTATCCATTCTAGTTGTTATGTACAAGGATGTGCACTTCATGGATTATGGTAATTAGGAAATTGTTTCATGCATGAAACAACGATATGGATTCTCCTAACGTGGGGGTGGGATATCAGTCTCTAGTGAGAGACCATCATGTGCGAAGGGTTATGGGACTTTGAGACTGGTCATGTGATGGTTATTTTGGATTTCAAATTCCATGGGATAAATGGAACAATGTACAGATTGATATCTCATTAAATTCCAGGTAAAAACTCGAATACAGACTCGAGTGAATTCTGAATGTATGAAATAATCACGGAGTAGCTTATGAAGATCCATAGATATTAGATTGGGGGTGTGTCGATGATTATGTTATATCTTGGAGACAATTTTTATAGGGGGTGGTACATCCAAGAGACGCAACCATAATTAAGGTTTGGTATTTAGTGAGCATAATTATAATGATCTTAGTATGACTTGGAATACGACTTCAAAATCTAGTTTCAGTGCTGAATTGTTTGAAGAAGACGAGAGTTCTTAAGAGTAGTCAACTGAAGATGGTCTGACTTAACTTATCTCAATAATTAAAGGTGTATAGTGAGGAACTTTATCTAACTATATCTTTAAATGATATGGGTGCAATATAAAGGTTTTTCATGGATTTTTAAGGTAATGTTTTGTACAACCAAGTTAATTGGGGTTGATTGGAATTTGACCATTATGGTCTATCTAAGAATCATTCCAAGAACATTTTTAGGATGCAATGAATTTGATTCAGTAGGTAATTATGATGGTGGGAGTACCATGACTTATAATTGTACATTGAAAGCTAGAACCTATAGTGGGAAATTCAATAAGATTATTGATTAAATTGATGATGACATGATCATGTGTTTAGTTAGACAGTCCTGTGAAAGATTAATCTTGATGTTTTTGTAGTAGTTACGAGAACTAGATATTGTTTTATCAATTTAACTGATATATTTTTAAATTGATTCTTGGGGGCATGTTAGGTATTCGGAAACACAACAGGATAAGTTTAATGGAGATTCTTGACTTTAATATTCCAAGGGATGTTTTTATTTTCCACCTGAGATTCTAGGTAATGAGAATTTCCAAGGTGGGGATGTTGTAACATCCTGTGTTTTGGAACGTGTTGAATTTCCAAAGTAATTTATACTTCTATTTTGGGGATGGGACAAATCTTTGAAAAAATTTCAGAATGAAAATTTGATAGATGTAATTTTTTAAATTATTGTTTTTGGATTGATTTTCATGACCTATAGTTGTCTCTGGAGTCCTGACAAGTATTGGGAAAATCACACTTTGAGAGCTCTATTTATGAATTGGTAATGGGAGACACATAGTTAGAACATAGTTAGTGATAATCAAGAACCAAAACCATGTGTCCTTATAAGGGTGTCACATGGATAGTAAAACTATTCACCCAAGGTCACATTTCCATGTAAAAAATTTGAAATAAATTTCAAAGGAAGATCACCTGGTTTGCACACAGTCTGTCAAACAGTGCGCCTAGCCCTTGAAAGGGACTTTCCCTTTGGAAAGTGGCACCGTATAGTAGGTGTACGATTATACAATCCCTAAATCTCTCAAAAAAGGGTCAGAAATGATTTTTTAACCCTACCTCCTTTATCTTTTCCACTTCCCTTCATTCCCTTATTGTTCACATGCCATGAATACACTTGAGATCCTCCCTTGGCCTCTACATAGGCTTGATTGAATACCCTTCATTCCAACTCAAAATTGAACATCTTTGGTCACATTGTATTGACCTTAATTATTTTATGATTACTCTAAATTATTTTCTCTATTTATCTCTCCATATTTAATGTTTTCTCTTTGATATATTATATGCTCTATTTTTAAGGAATTTGTCTTTTTCATTGATTTCACTTATTCTAGTTTGAATCAAAGTAAAGAATCCTTAGTATAAGTAATATTGTTATAGATTTTACCTAATGGTAACACCATCTATAATCTATTGTTGTAATAGATGGAATTAATTTCACACAATACTCCTAGAATGTTTAGTATCATAAATTAATTGTTTAAAACATGACTTGGATGGGTTATGTGACTATTGTACTTGGTCGGAGGTTAAAAACCTCAAAATTAACCACCCCAAGGGTAGGTTTGACCTTTTTTCCTTGATGAATAATTATCCTTATAACTTGAAACACCACTAAGGTGTGTTTTGTTTTTCTATGATTAATGAAGGGTACAAATGATCATATTAAAATTGTAATAAAGAGTAAATAGAATGCATATAACATATAGTATCTTATTAAAAATTGAGAGTGAAATGGTTAGAATGATGGAATGACGAAATATGTGGAATGTACATAACCATAGATAACATAATATACTTCATAGAATTAAATAGAATATGGATGGTGATACCATGTCAGTAAAATCTTGTTAACGGTGTAGTATAAAGTGGATTACATTGGGCCCATTTTATTAATATTCATTCATATGGATTTATAAATGAACTGAATTAATCAATATAAAGGATGGTTTTCATTTTCCTTGTTGATGGTTTCATCATATTTACTTTCTATATTGGAATTGATTCTCCCCCTCTTTTATTTAGAATTATTAATGGATATGATATTCCTTATTGTCATTAATGATCCTCGCATTTCTTGTGTTGTTATGATTGTTTTGGTCATGAAGTGAAGTAATCCCCACTCATGGGACAACTTACGACAAATCTGTATGTGTAAAATGCCTTATAAGGTTATTTCATACATTATCAACAAGAGGCTTGTGGCCTTCTTGCCTCATTGGATAGGCAAAGAATAGCACAGTTTCATTATGGGTCGATCCATCCAGGGAGCTATGGGAGTTGTGGGAGAATTGGTTAGTGACATAAATATGAAAACATTTTGGACAAACCTAGCCATAAAATTGGACATGAAAAGATCTTATGATAGGGTGGAATGGAGCTTTATCCTTAGGATCCTTGTTTGAATGGGATTTTCCTTGTGGGTTACTGATATTCTCTTCAGATGTTTCAGCTCAGCCTGGTTTACCACTTCCTTCATGGGACAACACTTTGGGTATTTAAAAGTAGTAGGGGGTATCAAATAATGGTATCCCTTATATCCTACTCTTATTATTATTTCTCATGATGCTCTCAGTCAGAACATTCACAAGGAAATCAGACGGGGCCGCATACTTCCCTATTGCAATAGTCATGCAACCAAGGGTATCACCCACTTGATGTTTGATGACAAAACCATCTTGCTTATTAATGGTACCATGATCTCAGTTCAAGGAATAAAAATAATTCTAGAGTTGTAATATATGTTTAGTATATAACTAATCAACTTGGATAAATGTATATTCTTCACCGCAATCCATGTGATTGACAGAAGGGTCAGAGATTTATAAGTCAATATAGACATGAAAAAAGGATATTTCTCAATGGATTATTTGGCCTTTATGGTTGGACCAAACACTCCTCACATTCATAACATTGATAAACTAATCAATATAATGTCATGGAAAATCCAGAACTAGAATACCATATTTCATTCCTTCAGCGGTCACAGTTCTCTATTGAACAGCGTATTGACCTCCATCACAATGCATATTATATCCTCTCTAAAACATCCAAAAATGGTGATTTCTAAAATGGTGTGAATGATGGTTTCCTTTTTATGGGAATTTAATATTAATGGAAAACATCATTGGGAATCTTGGAAGAGGCTGGCTAGGTCGACATTGGAGGGAGGGATCAATCTTAGAAGCATATCCGGAACAATCTAGGGGTATCACGACAAGGATACATTGGAGGTTTTGGAAGGGAAGTCTCTTTAGAGTCAGTTGATCATGCACAATTATGGGTTCAGATCTATGGAACGAACAAGACTCTCTCCCTTATTGCATATAGTCCAGACATACATTGAGCTCCTATAATCATTTATCTGCTGGATCCAAGGTAAGAGGAATATTAGAATATGGCACCAGGACTGGGGGGACTCGATTTTTGGGTTTCATAGCTATCCAGTGATGGGCATTTCATTCATGGAGGTTCAAATTCATCCAATGTTTATCCAGGTGATATTCAAAGACTCCCATCATGAAACAATTTATAGAATTATGTTAAATGATGAGTTAGAAAAATGTATTTTCACTGGTTCTACTTCAGAAGATTTCTCAGCCAGTGCTTACACCATGTTGGGGATGAATCCAGAAAGCAGGGTTGAGTGGGGGGAGAAATTTTGGTGCAACTAGGTAACATACAAGTTTACTTTTCACCTTTTGTGTGTTATGAATAAGGATCTACCTATAGATGATCTATTTAAATGCATGGGTATCCCCATTTCCTCTCACTCTTATAACTGTAACCTGAGACAGAATCCATTAGTCATTTATTCTTTGGAAGTGAATGGGCCAACTGTGTTTGTAAATCCTTTAGAGCATTCATATGATAGTAAGCTCAGAAAAATACATAGGAGGTCTTCCATAAAAATTGGTTACAATGGGATATCAATAAGGACCCATAAAGTAAATCCCTCTCCATCATTTTCAGCATCTGGTGTTGGAATCATTGGACAGCAAGGAACGCCGCTCACCACCTCAATAAAAGTGAATCCAGAGCATGTGTCTATTTCAAAAAAAAACATTATTCTGGACCTAATAATTCTATGTAAGGATAGTGACTCATGCCCCTCTATTATATATTTATTGGGAGCAAGGCTCTCCCCCAGTATTCATGGCTTAAAACATGGTAGATGGGTCCGCTGGTACCCCCACTACAAGACCTCAAACTGAACATGAATGGGTCTTATATCTCAGGAAACATGTGTGGGGGTATAGTGATCAGGGATGAGGAGGGATTGATCATCGTGGCCTTTGCAACATCCTACAATATTGGTGATTCACTTCAATCCGAGGCACATGCAATGGTCACATGCCTCAGGCTTTGCATTCAATGGAATCTTATCCTTGGCAGTGTCAAGAATGACTCCATGATCCTCTTCAAAGCTCTTACAGGTAGTGAAAAAACCCCATGGTCAATTATGGACCCAAAAAGGAGTTAAAAAGAGCTTCTGAAAATTAATATCATTATCTACCACACAATCCACAAAGGTAATACAGTCTAGGACTTCCTCACCTATAAGGCGACCCTTTATGAGTTGATTATCCTCTTAATCAATAGCAGTTCCTTTCCTAAAAAGGGACTAAAGTTCATGAGAGATGATGCGATGGGGATGAATTTTTTTAGTCCACCTTAATTAGAGGGTCAAGGTTTTGTGACTCGATTAATTTATATTTTGTTTGGCTACTTTGTTTTCATTATTTATTGTATCCCCTATTTCAATAGAAATAAACATAAAGTTGGATTGGATTATTTATTAAAATACATGAAGTTCCATACTATTTATTAATCATTATTAGACATGATGTTCTAAATTTTATTTTATTATTTATGGGTATTATGTCCCCTATAATTTATCAGGTATCATTGGACATAATTCTCAACTCCATTTGTTTATAGTATGTTGGACATGATTCCCCTTTAGTTAGATTCCTAATTTCCCTTTTTATCTTTGATTTCTACATACAAATATACATGAGGAATGTTAATCCCTTATATGTTATTTATTATTCATGGATTCTTTTATTATGGGACTCATGTTACAGGGTTATTCACCTAAGTAAAAATGATCAGTGGCATTCACGATTAGGCTGAAACAGGCATGGTTGTCTAGCATCCCAAGGATAAACTGATCTGACATGGTTATGTTTACATTTATTCATTACATTTATTATTCTTGATGACTTATATTATTATATCCTCATAATTAATTTTTTATAGATACCATTGGTGGTGTCCTAATGATTCTTTATCATGCTCTATTTGGGTCATTGATTGGTACCTAGGAAGACTTCTTGGATACAGTTTACGTCCATGGATTGTGTTAATTTTCTTTTTATATTTATGATCTAGTAATTTACATGGATATGGGAGGGGGATGTACTCAAGATACCTACATGAGTTAGTTCTTCTTTTTATTTATTAATTTTTAACTCTAGTACTATTCTATTCATTACCTATTGTATTCTAACTTCATGTATTATGACTCAGCATGTTCAATCATGAATATTTATTTAACAATGGTCGGGTTATAAAATTATTATTACCTTCTTATGAATTTAATTTATTTATTCTTCAAATCTATTTTATTATTGATCCATAGGGTATATTCTCCCCACTATACCACCTTTAGACCCTCACTACTATTCGGTAGCCTCTATTATATGGTGAGGTGTACATAAGGCTATATTTCCAACTAGCTTTGGGGACCATTTTAGCGGCTCTAGGGATGAGAGATTATAGTAGGATCATAATTTTAGAAGAATTAAAATACCTCCATCGAGGGATCATATAACAACCCATACTTTACATACATTCTTAGTACTTCAAAATTGAAGTACATTTATTACAACATATAACAAAACCATGAAAGGAACGTATAGTATAGTGTCTTTATAAACTGGGAAACATAAACAACTGGTTCATAAAGCGTCTACACTGTCTCCCATTTATTTCATCATATCTATAGTCCCATTTGGCATATATTACTTAATAACCTTCTTCCTGACCTGGGGAAAGAAAACATACAAAATGGTGATCTCAAATTCTCAGTAAAGGTAAACAAAATAAATATCAATCACATAATATTCATAAGAACATAAAATTTTGGAAATCTTACCCTGCAAAAGAGATCAAAATTTCATAAAATGGGATAAATCATGGTAGTGAAATGTATTCACAATAATCATAACATCAAACATAAAGCTTTGTGGAATACACAAATAATCATATAGTATAATTTCTTATTAGTCAAGACTCATTTCCAAGACTATTTTAGTGGACAAAGTCCATTTATTAACTGAGTTCATTCCTCGTTTCAGTCCTATATCACAGAACCGGTTTAACCTGCCGTTCCAGCCATGTCTATCTCATGAGATATAAAATATTTACCCAATGAATTGGAGGGAGATATACATCCCACCCATCTCATAATGATACAATTCTTATATGTGCCACAAAATCATAAACCATACATCATAGCATAACCCATGTAATAAAAATGGGATTCTTAAACATCGTGACATCATAAAACAATTCATATAAGATAAATGAATTCATAAAAATAATTCCATCACAACATAATAAAATAAATGTAATAATAGGGATAAACATAGAAACCATTATTATCTTAGATGGAAAATAATTTTGTTAATACACTTGAACTGTATTCCTGAGGAAAATATCCTTTCTACTTCAAAAACACTTTTCCTTTCTTAACATGTCATACAATTATATACTAAAAGAATTTGATTATAAATAAACTTGAAATCTTTTAAAGAATTCTTCTTATAAATAATGCTTTAAAAATCTATTCATGTCTTATAAGTTAAAAAAACATTCTTCTCGTACTTTTGTCGGAATAGTCAAAAAGTATCTCGTATGAAAAACGACAAAATATTCTGTTCATATCTTTTACTAAAAAATTACAGAAGGGTTAAATTGTATCTAAACAATTGTCTCCGGATGAATATAATATTACATATTGAGTAAATATGGATGTGGATGATAAAATACACAGCAGTAAATTCCAAATTATAAACAATCTCAGATAAAAATTAGATTGTGATATTTCCCTTACCTTAGGTCTAATTTACTTTGTAAGTGTCTGAACCTCATGTATAATGATTTAAATAATGTCATTGACTTAATCCCGAATCATAATTGTTGTTATGATATCATATATGTTCATATTATTAGCTTCTTATTAGTAATATTTCATTACTACTTCTTATTCTGGTGTTTATTACTTTTTTGTTCTTATGCGTGTTTTGTCGAATAAATTCTTATTCATCTCTTTAGGTTATAGATAACTCATTTACAAAATGGTATTATTGTACTATATATCATAATTATTCATTCAATTAATTTATATAATCATTATGCAATGAAGATAATGTAGAATGAATCGCATCACTTCATGGAGATGGTATTCCATACATACGCACGAGCGATGATATCATTCCCATGATCGTGGAATTTTATTGGAGTTTATGTATACTATTTAAGAATAAATAACAATTTACAATAATCATATATAGTTATTAATTTTCACCATTATACCCATCGAAGTACGGTGGTGATGGAAAATAGATTTCATCACGGCGTAGAGACGGTATTTCGTACGTACGCACGCGTGGTGATTTCATTTTCCATAGGATGGATATATGGTGAAATATGGGTTGTTTCATACTTATAATAAAATATCAGTATATGAGTGATACTTATGTTATTAATTCATAATGAAACAAAAAATGAAGAAGAGGTGGAAGAAGAAATAAAGTTGAGTGAATCGGTAACAGATATTACCTCTACTTTGAAGCACCTCTTTGAGACCTCCTTTTAGGGCACTAAAATTGGTCTTTGAAAAAGACCAGGACCTCTAGGATGTTTATAGGGACGTGTAGAGGAGAAATTGGAAGGTTTTTTCTGAGCTTGAAGAATCAATGTGGTGTGAGGAAGGGAGGGAGGAGGTGCCCTTTTACAAGGGAGGAGAGGGGCACCTTTGAAAAAACTACAAATATTATTTTATTATAAAGCCATATTCAGTTTTAAATAGATCCAAATTGATTTATTTCGAAGGCAATGTGGGTATGGGTCGAAATACTCTCATCCAATATTATTTTACAAGTATAGTTTACTATTTTAACCTTATCATTGAGATTTAACTTTAAGTTAGATAATTTTACTTTTACCGTGTCTTTTTGTGTTCTTACACTATAAGATTAATAAACATACTATAACAATCCAAACGAACCCCAAGTTGTTTATTATTAATATATATAACCTTATCTAAGTCATTTGTCGAAAGGTTAGTTTTTTAGGAATAAAATAACAATTAATAATATAATATTTAATTTAAAAACTATTTTATGTCAATTTTGACACTATTTAGTAATTGATTTTTGTGAAACTCATAACAGAATGATTAGCTCGAAGAACGTTAATTAAATCTATAATAACATGTCATATTAACCTATAAAATTAGTGTAATTCACAAAAAGACTCAAATTACATTTATTTGGGTATTTATAACATCAATTATATCAATATTTCATTAATAAGATAATTACTGCATCATCTTGATGTCATAAATAAATTAAATTATTTAATGTCTAAATATTACAAATAAAACACCATTATGTAGGAAATTTTTTTAGCATTATAATGAATATTTTCAGTCGAATTTATCTTATGTATAACCCTATATTAAAAATTATTTACTTATTAACCATTGATTTTTAATATTTTAACCCTTATTTAAATAAAATAATAATAAATGTGCTAATCTAATCCATGTGGGCCTAAATGGTCATATTTTATTCCAAATGTTTTTTGGTCGAATTACACTTATCCAATAGAATTAGGACACGTGTTAGGGTAATAATAATAACATTTTTACCCTTAATTATACTATTTACTTTTAACCGTGGTAAATAAAAGTAAAAAGTTACTATTCAGCAAAAAATATTTTCATCTCATTTGACCACATTTTACTTACTAAAATCAACTGTGTCTCTTGGATTTTTGAAATTCCACTCACAGAAGCGGTAAAATTAATTTTTATGTAAATTTTCAAATTCTCCTGGGAGGTGGGTAAAAGACGGTGAAAAGTTTAATAAAATTTTTATATATATAAAATTATTATAAAATTACTCCAATGAATTACATTAAACTTATATAGTTATTATGTATAAATTTTGACCTAAAATAAATTTAAATAAAATAAATAAATATTTAAATAAAAAGTCGGGTTTTAAATAGTAACCCATTGTTTTCACTATTAATAACGGCTAGTTTTAATAATATTTTAATAGCATATCATTTTTTAGTGAATCTCGGAATTGCATACGACGCAAGCTGTTGAAGAAGGTGACGATTGCATGTAAAGAAATCCAAGAAAGTGTTGTGTGTGGTGAAAGATTCCTTTGATAATTTATATAACATAAAAACAAAATATTTCTCATATAAGTCTCGGGTGTAACATTCTGCCCCCCTTAAAATGAATTTCTCCCTCGAAATTCATCACTTTTTAACAAACAGATGAGGATACCTCTCCTCATCATATCCTCAAGCTCCCATGTAACTTCTTCTAATTGGTGGTTCCTCCATAAAACATTCACCAAGCTAGTGGTCTTGTTCTGTAGGAATTTTTCACTACGATCGAGAATCTCTATCGGTTGTTCTTCATAAGAATGATCCTGTTCCAGTGGTACAACTTCTGAGCTGGGTAGATGTGAAGGATCAGGTATGTACTTTCTCAGGAGAGATACATGGAACATATCGTGAACTTGAGAGAGATTTGGTGGAAGCACCAATCGATAAGCTACCTTCCCAACACGATCCAGTATTTTGAAAGGACCAATATACCTAGGGCTCAGCTTTCCCTTCTTTCCAAATCTCATTACTCTCTTCCAAGGAGATATTCGTAAGAACATTTTATCAACCACTTTAAACTCTAAGTCTTTTCTTTGGTTGTCGGCATAATTTTTTTGTCGACTCTGAGCTGATATTATGTGTTGTTGAATAGATCATACCTTTTCTGCCATCTCATCAACAAGATCAGGTCTTAATAGCTTTCTTTCTCGAGCTTTATCCCAACAAGTTGGAGTCCTGCATTTCTTTCCATAGAGAGGCTTCATAAGGATCCATCTGAATACTATAGTGAAATCTATTATTATAAGAAAATCCCATCAATGGTAGGTGTTGATCCCCACCACTTTTGAAATCCATAGATCAAGCTCTCAACATATCTTCTAGAGTTTGAATTATCCTCTCAGACTGACCGTCTTTCTGAGGATGATAAGCAGTGCTAGAAACTCAACTCTGTATCCAGATTATGCTGAAGACTTCACCAGAACATTGAGGTAAACCTCGGATCCTGATAAGTTATAATAGAAAGTGGTACTCCATGAAATCTTACCAATTCCTTCACATATATCCTGGCAAGCTGATCTATAGAGAAATCCTCTCTAATAGCGATGAAGTGTGCCAACTTTGTAAGGTGATCAACTATGACCCAGATAGCATTATTTCCTTTGGTTGTTTTAGGAAGACCTGTGACAAAGTCCATAGTGATGTTTTCCCATTTCCATTCAGGTATGGGTAATGGTTGTAACATCCCCTTAGACTTCTATCTCTCAGCTTTAACTTTCTGACAAACCAAGAATCGAGAGACATATTCAGCAACATCTCATTTCATGTAATCCCACCAGAAGTACTCTTTTCGGTCCCTATACATCTTCATGCTTCCAGGATGAATAGATAATGAAGAACTATGAGCCTCATCCAGCAGCTCCTTCTTTAATTCGGGAATGGGAGGAATAGAAACCCGATTCATGAACTATATTATCCCATCATAATCAAGGTTTAATTCAGGAACATTTCTCACCTTCTTTTGTAACTCTACATCTTTTTTCTGTGCCTATTTAATCTTCACATGTATAGATAGTTGAAAATTCTTTTGAGAAAGATATGATTTTTCCCCTTTCATTAAAATTGCATGATCCATCCTTTGTAAATCCATAAATATTGGATCTTTTTTGATCCTCATCATTGATAAACTGGCATGGTCTTTTCGACTTAATGCATCTTCCACCTTGTTTTCTTTCCAAGGGTGGTAATGAATTGAGCAATCTTAATCCTTAATCAGCTCCAACCATATTCTTTGGCCCATATTCAGCTCCTTTTTGGTGATAATATACTTTAAACTATTATAATCAGTATAAATGTCACACATTTCTCCATAAAGATAATGCCTCCAAATCATTAATGCAAAGATTACCACAGATAAATCCAAATCACGAGTTGGGTAATTTTGCTCATGGATATTCAACTGTCGTGAGGCATAAGCTAGCACCATATCATTTTGCATAAGAACACACCCCAATCCCTTCTTGGATGCATCACTGTAGATCACAAACCTTTCTCCACAACAAGGTAGTGTGAGCACAAGTGAGCTGGATAACCTTCTTTTCAACTCCTTGAAATTCTCTTCACATTCCTCCTTCCAAACAAACTTAACTCCTTTCCGAGTCAACCTAGAGAGTGGATTAGATAATCATGAAAAATCATTCAAAAAACGTCGATAATATCCAGACAAACCAAGAAAACATCGGATCTGAGTTACTATTGTTGGTCTCGACCATCTTTTGATAACCTCTATTTTTTCTCGATCCACAGATATCCCCCCTTTTGAGATTATGTGGCCAAAAAATGAAACTTTTTGAAGCCAAAATTCACACTTGGTAAATTTGGCATAAATATTTTCCTTTCTCAGGGTCATCAATATAATTCTCAAGTGATCTTCATGTTCGTCCTTTCTCTTTGAATATACAAGAATATCGTCTATAAATACTACCACAAACTGATCAAGATAGTCTCTAAAGACTATATTCATCAGTTCCATGAAGATAGAAGGGGCATTAGTAAGACCAAATGGCATCACTATAAATTTATAGTGTCCATACCTTATACGAAAATCCATCTTTGGTATATCCTCCCTTTTGACACTTAATTGATGATACCCTGAACGATGATAAATCTAGGAAAAGTATTGAGCTTAGCGTAGTTGGTCATATAAGTCATCAATGCGCAGGAGATAATATTTGTTCTTGATAGTGATCTTTTTAAGTTCTCAATAATCAATACAGAGTGTCATTGATCCATCTTTCTTCTTAACAAATAGAACAGGTGCTCCCCAAGGTGATGCACTAGGGTGTATGAAACCCTTATCAAGATTCTCTTGGAGTTTCTTCTTCAATTTCTACTACTCAATTGGGGCCATTCTATAAGGAGTATTTGAAATTGGAAAAGCACCCGTTATGAGTTCGATTGAAAACTCAAATTCACGATTTGGTGGAAGACCCGACAATTCCTCTAGAAAGACATCATCAATCTCCCATTCAATGGGAATACTCTTAATCTTGAGTTTCTCACCAACCATTTGAGATAAATAACCTTTATTTAGTGGAATCAAGACCAATAAGATGGAATAAATTTCCACTGGAAGGTTATGTTCATCCTTGCATTGATAGACGATCAAAGATTGATCTGGAATGTGAAATTTGACTTCCCTTATTTGGAAATTGATATGAGATCCATATAGAGAAAGCCAATCCATGCCAAGAATCACATAAAATTCAACTATAGGGAGGATTACAAGATTTATAGGAAGCACTTTCCCACAAACTTCAATCTGAGTAGAATTATAATCTTTTGATGTGACTATTGTGCCATTAGGGGTTGTCACAGCTTACTCAACATCTAACTGTTGAGGTAATACGGTGATACCCATAGAAAAATCATCAGAAATAAATGAGTGGGTGGATCCATAATCAAATAAAACATTTTCTACTTTAGAGTAGATGGAATGTGCACCTTTCACCACATCGTTATCGTACTCCACATCGCTGATAGAAATTGCATTTGACTATCCTTTGTCTTTAGGCTTAAGATTTTGTTGACGTTGATCATCATCCTCAACCCTTGGATTAGGTAATTAATTAGCATAATGCCCCATTTCCTTACACTTGTAACATTGAAGTGTATGAGGTGCACTCTGTGTAGCCTTTTCATTGTTTGCATCACTAGACATATTCTTCCCATCATTGCGGCATTCAAATGCCTGATGACCTTCCTTTACACATTTGAAACATTTACTTGTCCCATTAAGACAACTCCCTCCATGTTTCATTCCACACATTGAGCATAAGGGAAAACTCATCTTCTTTTAAGTGTGCTCTTTAGATTTTCTTTTGAATTCCATTTTCCTCTTCTTATCAAACCCATATGACTGATGGGTTACTCCAATTTCCATCTCAACATTGAGAGCACGTCGAATGATTTCCTCGTAGCTATGGAAGATTCTTATGGATAATGCCCTTCGAAGACTTGGTTTAAAGACACTAAATAATTGATCGATCTTACTCTCGGGTTGGATAATAATACCAGAAGTGTACCTTGCAAGTATTGTAAAATTTGCTTCATAGCTACCAACAGATTCATCATCCTTTTTCATTAGTTCAAGAAACACCTTCTCCATCTTTGTTTGGAGAATACGAGGGAAGTACATATTGAAATATATGTTCTTGAACTCGTCCAATTCCATGGACTCAATTTCATCTCTTGGCCTCATATTCTTGATAAGATTTCACCATTGATCAACATCACCTTCTAAACGATACACTGCTAAGATGACATTATCATTTTCATAACTTTGAAGAACTGAAAATATATTTTCATTAGTACTGATCCATTGTTCAAAAACTAATGGATCAGCAGACCTGCTGAATGAAGCTGGACACTATCTCTTGAAAGATTCAATAGAATGTTGCTGCTTCCTTTGCTCATTTGGAAGTTTTGCATGATTCATAGCTTGAGAAAGTTGTGTGAGCATGGATAAAATATATTGTATTCTAGCTCCCATAACTTTTGGTTTCTCAGGGGGACAATCATTGCATTTCCTGTTGCATTCCGAATTAACACGGCTCCTTCAGGTTCTAGCCATTGACTAAATCCAAGAAGAATAATGTGAGCAACACTAATTATAATAGGAAAACCACATAATCAAGAATAAAATTTCACACTTAAGGTCTTATACTAGGTTATTCATGGCAATTTCTAAAACACTAAGATTGTGTTCTATGCTTAGACTTATCCGTAGGATTCTTACTAAGGCTTTCACATCCTAGTTTCCAAAGGTTGACTATACCTTCCCTCTAATACCAACTATAATGACCCATACTTTACATACATTGTTAGTACATCATAATTGATTTACACTTATTAAAACATATAACAAAACCATGAAAGGACCGTATAGGTATAGTGTCTTTAGAAACTGGGAAACATAAACAACTAGTTCTTAAAACGTCTAATCTGTCTCCCATTTATTTCATCATATCTATAGTCCCTTTTGGTATATCTTACTTAATAACCTTCTTCCTGACCTGGGAAAAGAAAACATACAAAAGGGTGATCTCAAATGCTCAGTAAGGGTAAAGAAAAGAAATATCAATAACATCATATTCATAAGAACATAACATTTTGGAAATCTTACCATGAAAAAGAGATCAAAATTTCATAACATGGGATAAATCATGGTATTGAAATTTAATCACAATAATAATAACATAAAACATGAAGCATTGTGGCATACACACATAATCATAGAGAATCATTTCTTATTTTTCATGACTCATTCCCAAGACTATCTTAATGGACAAAGTCCATTTCTGAACTGAGTTCATTCCTCGTTTCAGTCCTGTTTCACTGAACTGGTTTAACCTACCGTTCAAGCCATGTCTATCTCATGAGATATAAAATCTTTACCCAATTCATTGGAGGGAGATATAGGTCCCAACCATCTCATAATGATACCATTATTATGTGTGCCAAAAAATCCTAAACCATACATCATAGCAAAACCCGTGTAATAAAAATGGGATTCTTAAACATCGTGACATCATAGAACAATTCATATAAGATAAAGAAATTCATAAAAATAATTCCATCACAACATAATAAAATCAATTTAATAATAGGGATAAAAACATAACCCTTTATTATCTTAGATGGAAAATAATTTTGATAAAACACTTGAACTCCATTCTTGAGGAAAATATCCTTTCTCCTTCAAAAACACTTTTATTTTCTTAACATGTCATAAAATTATAATCTAAAAGATTTTTATTAAAAATAAAATTGAAAACTTGTAAAGGAAGCTTCTTGGAAATAATTTTTTAAAAATCCATTCATGCCGTATAAGTTAAAAAAACATTCTTCTCGTACTTTTGTCAGAAATGTCAAAAAGTACCTCTTACGAAAAATGACAAAAGATTCCTTTCATATCTTTTACTAAAAACTCACCTAAGTCTAAAATTGGATTTAAAAAATTATATGTGGATGGATATAATATTACATATTGAGGTAACATGGATGTGGATGATAAAATACACCCCAGTAAATTCCAATTTATAAACAATCTCAGATAAAAATGAGATTGTGATATTTCCCTTACCTTATGTACGATTTTCTTCGTAAGTGTTCGAAACTCCTGTATAATGATTTAAATAATGTTATTGACTTATTCCAGAATCATAATTATTGTTATAATATCATATATGGTCATATTATTAGCTTCTTATTAGTAATATTTCATTAATACTTGTTATTCGGGTGTTTATTACTTTTTTTGTTCCTATGCTTGTTTTTTCAAATAAATTCTTATTATTATATTTAGGTTATAGATACCTCATTTCCATAATGGTATTTGTGTACTATATATCATATTTATTCATTCAATTCATTTATATAATCATTATTCAATGAAGATCATGTAGAAAAATCAAATCACATCATGGAGACGGTATTCCGTACGTATGCACGAGCGATGATATCGTTCCCATGATCATGGAATTGTATTTGAGTGTATGTATACTATTTCAGAATCAATAAAACTTTAAAATAATCATATATAGTTATTTATTTTCACCATTATATCCATCTATGTAAGGTGGTGATGGAAAATAGATTACACCACGTCGTGGAGACGGTATTCCGTACGTACGCACGCGCGGTGATTTTTTTTCCATAGGATGGATAGATGGTGAAATAGGGTGGTTTCATACATATAATAACATATCAGTATATGAGTGATACTGATGTTATTAATTAATAATGAAACAACTAATGAAGAATAAGTGGAAGAAGAAATAAAGTTGAAAGAATCGGTAACGGACATTACCTCTCATTTGAAGCGCCTCTTTGAGACCTCCTTTTAGGGCACTTGAATTTGTCTTTGAAGATGACCAGGACCTATAGAATGTTCCTAGGGAAGTGTATAGGAGAAATTGGCATGTTTTTGCCGAGCTTGAAGGCTCAATGTGGTGTGAGGAAGGGAGGGAGGAGGTGCCCTTTTATAAGGGAGGAGAGGGGCACCTTTGGAAAAACAAAAAATATTATTTTATTATAATGCCATATTCGGTATTAAATAGCTATAAATTGATTTATTTAGAATCTAAGGTGGGTATGTGTCTCAATCCTCTCATCCAATATAATTTGGACAATTTTAGTTTACCATTTTAACCTTATCATTAAGATTTAACTTTAAGTTGTATAATTTTACTTTTACCATGTCTTTTTGTGTTCTTACAATATAAGGTTAATAAACTTAATATAACAAGCCAAACGAACCCCAAGTTGTTTATTATTAATATATATAACCTTTTATAAGTCATTTGGCCGAACCTTAGATTTTAAGGAATAAAATAACAATTAATTATATAATATTTGTTTTAAAAACTATTTTATGTCAATTTTGACACTATTTAGTAATTGATTTTTTTGTGAAAATTATAACATAATGATTAGTTCTAAAAAAGTAAATTAAATGAATACTAACATGTCATAGTAACCTAGAATATTATTGGAATTCAGAAAAAGTCTCAAATTACATTTATTTGGGTATTTATAACATCAATTATGTCAATATTTCATTAATATGATAATTACTGCATCATCATTGTGTTATAAATAAATTAAATTATTTAATGTCTAAAAATTAGAAATAAAATACCATTATGTAGGAAATAATTTTATATTTCTAATTAATATTTATAGTCTAATTTATCTTATGTATAACCCTATAATAAAAATTATTTACTTATTAAACTTTGTTTTTAACTATTTCAACCCTTCTTTAAATATATTAATAATAAATGTCCTAATCTAATCCATGTGGGCCTAAATGGTCAAATTTTATTTCTAAGGTTGTGTTTGGTCGAATTACACTTATCCAATAGAATTAGGACATGTTTTATGGTAATAATAATATCATTTTTACCCTTAATTACCCGATTTACGTTTAACCATGGTAAATAAATGTAAAAAGTTACTATTCACCAAAAATTATTTTCATCTCACTGAACCACATTTTAGTTACTGACATCAATCGTGTATCTCGGATTTTTTAAATTCCACTCGTAGAAGCGGTAAAATTATTTTTTATGTAAATTTGAAAATTCTCCTAGGAGGTGGGTAAAAGACGGTGAGAAGTTCAATAAACTTTTTATATATCTAAAATTATTATAAAATTACTTCAATAAATTACATTGAACTTATATAGGTATTATGTATAAATTTTTACCTAAAATAAATTTAAATGAAATAAATAAATATTTTAATAAATATTTGGTTTATAAATAGTAACCCTGTGTTTTCACTATTCATCAAAAATTGAATGTTTCCAGAAAAATAACAAAATTTTACCCTAGGCTAATTTCGATATTCCGAATCCAAAAATGAAGTCCATTTTGAAAAATAAAATTTACAATATTTCAGAAATTTTTTATTACTATTCATAACTGCTAGTTTTAATAATATTTTAATAGCACATTGTTGTTTAGTGAAACTCGGTATTGCGTACGACGCAAGCTATCGAGGAAGGTCGCGATTGAGTGTAATGAAAGCCAAGCAACTGTTTTGTGTGGTGAAAGATTCCTTTGACGATTTATATAACATAAAAACAAAATATTTCTCATAAAATTCTCGGGTGTTACAGATCACCCTCATGTAGTCAAGGTATGAAGTCAAAGTCTCGAAGGAGCACAACTTCGACCACATACACGAAGGCTTCATATCCTAGAGCTCCTACTATAAGAGGTGTTGGATTTTATATTTCTATGTAGGGAACCACCTCAAACTCACTCACAACATGTGACTTAGTCAATACTATATATTCCTAAGATGTTACTATGCCATCACCGACCCTGGATAATGAAATCTTTATCACTACCTCATCAATAGAACATGGGCCCACCATAGGGATCTCAATGTCTTCCTTAAGATATGGCACCTTGAGTTTTTTATTGACCATTATGGCCTCTTCAGTGACCCATAACAAGGACATAGATTTGTAAGATTCCACGCAAGCTATTAACTCCACATGCTCTAAAATTTCCTTAGGTGGTTGGTCCCCCATCATAGGTATTACTACAATTGGGTTGTGTGGTCAATGAATCCTAATTTGTGATTGATCAAAAAAATGAATAAGGAAAATAGATATACATAATGAGTAATATGAAAAAAGGTTTAATTGATGATACCATTCAAGTGAAGCTATCGTATGGATGATCCTAGGATCAAACCCGCATGTTAGTCTATGTATGGATTTAGACACCATCCACACCATAAAATTGGGATTTTTGGAGCTCAGTGGGAGGTTCCTTTCCCACCCCTTTGAGGATCTAGATCTACTCATCCTACATGAGAGATTTATCATAAATCTCTCCCCCTTCTGCACCAATCGATCCCTAGAAAAGTCAAAATGATACCAGCTAACAAACCCAAAGGGTTTCCAATTGGATCATGTCTAAAAAACCAATAGAATGAGCTCATAAATGGAAAGGAATTCTTCTATGGGGAGTCCAAATATATTCTCTTCCCCAGAACTCATCATCACCTAACTCCCCTATTATTGTGACTTTGTCTGATCTACACCCTGAGAGATCACCAAGATATTGAATGTACAACACACCCACACCAATTAGTTAAGGATTGTGCCAAACTAGGGTAGTGGAACACTTTATCCATCTCTTACAAGTAGTTTTTTTATTCAATATGAGGATCAATGAAGATGAACCTGGAATTCCCATCTCAGGACGACTTACCACATTCCTTATAAGTTGATTCCATGTTACCAAAGATAAGTTAAAATATTTTATGATGTCCCAATTCCCACAAACATTATGAAATACTAAATTTTATGGTATGTACACCCTATGGCATAGGAACATACCTTTATTCACTCCAAGAACACTTATGGCCACCTAGGAAGAATCACCCTACTCTTAGAGTCATTTTCATAGGATTATTTGTCTCTCCATTATGAATCACTCATGATCTACACCCTGTAAAGGAGTAATAACCTCTAGAGCCACCACTAACATTTCCCTTGTAGGTCAACCTCTATTTCCTTGGAGTACTCCCATCATAATATAAATCAAACATCCATGTTTTCTCACATCCTATTAAAATTATTATTGGATCCCTGACCATCTTAGCATCTCCTGAGGATAGGTTCTCCCCCAACTATGTGCATAGTTGTGGAATAACCCAAATGAATCAATAGTAAGAAACCATAATATCTTGTCCCCATTTCATTCACTAATAAATATGTTAAATAGTTTTAAAAGGACAATGGGAAGAAACTAAAGGTTTAACCTAGTATACACCCTCGGTTTCAGTCATTAAAGGAAATGAAGAAAGGGAAAACTGTTATGGATTATAATTCTTACAAATACACCACAGTTAACCTATTTCACTAGTAAAAAACCTAAAAAATATAAGAGGTATTACCAATTTTTAATTGATCCTAGTAATTACCCCTAATAATCCTCATTGGGATAGGGAATGGATGAAAGAAGAACCACTCTGATATCCTGACCCAATTCATGTGCTCTAATTCACTCCATCAAATGTGGGAGAATCCTAGAAATATTTAATAAATATGGATAAAAGTAGGTAATTGCATGTAAGATAATGTAGAGGTACTCATAAAACTCTATGTGATAAAAAATCCACCCTTAAAGGAAATAAAAAATCACAGACATGCTAGGGGGACTTATTTCTACAGATATGAATCAGTAGCTGGTAGATCATCATCATCACTATTTTCCCCCCATTGATGTGATGCCCCATTTCAAGTATTACCCATGTAAAATATGTGATTTTACTCAACCCTATGTACTCATCATGAATATAAATCATCCACTAATGGAGAGTAATTTTGATAAACCTATCCAACCTAGTATTGAGATTATGGGTGTTTTTACTATCTCCATATATGAAAAACCATATCCCCTTGAAGAGTACCCAATATGATACCCATTTCAGACATTGTGTCCCCCCTGGGAACCGTTGATACCTCCTTGGAATGTAAACCTCTAGATCATTTAGAAAAATTTCTAACCACTACTTGAATGAAATATCCTTAATGCTATGATGGTTTCATTTCTCCACTTTCGTGGTATCCAACAATGCATATGAAGCTGAAAAAATGTATTCTAGACCTTCCCATATGTTCCCCACTGGAAAAAATTTCTCATACATTTTCCCCTAAATAGGGATCCCACTAATGTGGTAGTGGTACCACAATCTGAATTCGACATCCCCATGGTGAAGATGAAATGTGTTGGTGTATGGAGACTAAATACTCAATAGATCCATTATGATATTTGGGTGATGATAAACATGTAAATGGGAAGTACAAACCACTTCATAAATCCCATGATTATTTCGGTCCACATAAAATTCATCACAGGAATGTAATATCCCATATTCTCAAGAGCACTCATCGATAAAGTTTGCACCATAGTAAAATTTTTATTCTTCTATCCATCACTGAAGATGATCTTCTAAGACTGCTTTGAAAAATAAATCATATTTTGATGGATATGTTTTTTAGGTGTAGGTTCTATTTTGAATATATTTATAGGATTTTAATGATATTGGGTTGTGATCGAGGAATTCTCCTTGACACAATGACCATAAGCAACCTTGTTCAACCAATAAATCCCTAGTGAACTACTGAACCAAAAATCAAGGGAATCTAAATCAATAAATAGGATCATAACATCACACCCTAACCAAAATACATACAATTATGTCCTATAAAAAAGGTTTATTCTTTTAATCTTTGGTTAATAGATCTAATAGATTGTCTTGTTTAGACTCAGTTATGAAGCTCTTTCCAATATGGTTATTTTCTTCCATCTACCTTCTTTGTGAATTTTTTTTCAACCATCACCTTCCATCATAGAAGGTTTGATAAAAGCCACTATTTCTAGTTCATGATGGTTAGGTCATAAATATTTATCCCTCAAAAATTTTATTTCTCATCAATGTCCTATAGTAATAATTAGCGTGCACAGAAGAAGATTCACAGAAGTCATTTTACAGAAAGTATCAGTGTCATTAGAACTATGTATTTAAGTCATAGAATGACCAAATAAGCGAACATTTTACTAAATGATTGGAAACATTTGATCATTAATGAAAATTCATGGTCCTTTATATAATTCATTCCCTATGTATAGGCCAAGGGAGGGATTGAGTATCCTAAACCAAATAGTTGGAATCAATGTTTTCTTGTGCTTTGGTCTCAGAATATATTCCTCCTCTCCTACAGTAAATCCCATTCTGGGGGGGGGGGGTAAAACATTAAACCCCATGTTATATAAGACTCATAGGATCAAAATTATTGAATGTGGATATTTTCCACCAATATAGGCACACAAATCACAGAAGGATTTGAATTCACGAAGGTCCTATCCTTCCGGAAATACTAGAGTTTTGTGAATGGGAATCAACATACCGTGATAATCCACTATACATGAAGATAGTAATATATTGTTTAATGAAATTTAAATCTTATTTTGTATATATAAATAACCTCATAACCCCTTTTTGAGGGGAATCTGACCTTTTTACTTCCAACTGTAGAACTCAATTCATAAAACTCTATCCTTAAGACACCAAAGAACACATGGATTTATATTGGTATAAATCCATAATGAGATACCTCCCATGGGTCCTTTAGATACTAGTATCATGGTGGAGATTAATTTAGCTAAAAAGAACACCCTTCTGACTATAGGAATTTACATCACACCTCTTGGAGTTTTAATGTCCTATTTATTTGTGATGAAACCACTTCCATGGGAATTAATACACCTATATTCAATGGGAACATCTGTCTTGGGAATGTATCTTCTTTAAAAAACCCTTAACCTCTGAAAATATAGCTCTAAGGGACCCTGCATTCAACCTTTCATGGAAATATCATTGAAAAATTTGAGTGTTCATGATATCTGCACCTATCTAACCAAGATTTACTCATACATCTACTATCTACACAACCATCATCATAGAACCTCATGCAATAGAACGTTTATCCAATCCCAAATCAGGAACACCAATTTATTTCTGCTAGGAAGAATATGTTCCCACAAATTAGAACCCTATCATTCCTCATAAAATGGGTACTGTATATTTTTTTCTCCTCAATAGAATCTGCCTAGTGGACACATAAGCCCCAATGGTGGAATCATGAAGCGGAACTAACTATCACCCCCCTTGATAGGTTCATGTGGGGTCCCTTGATCCATACATCCTCCCACCCTAACTGGTAATGAGAGGATCCATGAATAATTCAAAATAAAATCTAACATGTAAAACATTAAACTATATATAACCAATGTCCTAGTTAGAAGACGTTAAATTACATGAAAATATCCTGATCACATAATGTTAAATTATATCCTAGGCATATGTGGAAAGCATGATATTCTACATGCGTGGGGAATGAGATGATACTCTAGTATTTTGGTAGCTTCTACACAGAATACAGACACCATTCTTTGTTTTTCCTCCTTTGTCAACACAAGAATCCTTACCACATGTTTTTAAAATACATGGAATGATTTTTTTAACATGACGATAAACCATAAACTCAAACTAAATGGGTTTTGATCCCTACCCCTTAATAGGGTATGTAGGATTCCTCCCTAAGATTCAATCATAACAGCCCATCACTACCAAAATTTTAACTCCCCTTAAGAGGAAGTAATTCCGAAGCTTTGCCATTATTCAGAAGTATGTTGTACCTATCACCATCTAATTATATGGTCCTCAGTAAACTTAAACATCATCAGAGGAATCCCTATTTTTCTTCACCCAGTATGAAAGGAATATAAATTGGAAGCATCCCCATTTCATTTGAAGCATGTGGACGACCCACATGTGACAAGAATATGTGGTATTTTCTATATTGGAAAATAAATATGAGATGAAGACTCACTGTACATTTGAATTTTGACCCCTCCCAATGCATTAGAACACAGTCCTAAGTGATGTTCATAGGGAACCATACATGAAAATACTAATAAGAATATGTAAGGAGAATATAATCTACTCCATCTCACCCTAGTGATGATCCTCGGCTTCTACCTTGTGTGAAGAGAAAGATATGAATTAGGTAAAAAGACAACACAAACTCAAGTGATAAGTATAAGTTTCCTAGATTGAAAATCACCAAATTTCTCATAGAGAAAATAAAAAACACGTGTTTCCATTTGGGATGATCATAGGATACCTAATGTGATGATCCTGGGATTCCTTTTATACTAATCATAACTTTCCCTAGAGTGATCATGTGATTCTATGGGGTTTTCACCTGAGAATAATTGTAAAATACACATTATATTCCCTTACAATATCAATCATGTAAGGCTTTTACAGACTCCCAATGTACCCAAATCCATCCCATATACCTACCTCACAAAACATCCTCATCATCTTTAAGAAATAGGTGGATTCTATATCATGGAAGCATGTGGTGTAAAAAACTGGTTTCCATAAGAAGATGTTGATGGGAATCAGATTCACGAGCATATATTAAGTATAAAAAAGAGACATCACAAAGGAGATGAAATATTTTGTGGAATCTATATAAGGAAGATCTAAAATCCCATCTCCCCATTCTGATCAAGTAGTCATTAACATTATACTTGGTGGTAAACATTTCCATACATTGGAAAGTGGGAATATATTGCAACAGGGAGGGTCATGACCAGTCTAAGGTTGTTGACCACTCCCAAGAAAATCATAAAATCACACCCTAGTTGAAGCATAAAATAATAGACGACATCATATATAGTAAAATTAAGTGCATGTGGGGAACTATAATATTGTCTATAGGATTAATATATACATTGTTGTGGATATATTTACGACTTATTTAGAAAATGTGGAATCAACATGTCAAGGGGTCCCTTAGGATCAAATGTGCTAGTTACCAATGAATATGAAATGTTTTTGGTAACTTAAACAATCAACATCAAGAATGTATTATAAGAAAATATAATTTTTAAGGGTGACAGGGATATTTTATTATTCCACAAAAAAACATTGTAGAAACACTAAGAGTGGGATTAATCAATGCATCTATATTTTACCGAGAAAACCTTTTCCATTACCTCGTTACCCATTATCATGAATTCATATCAATCTCCCAACTCACAATCAAACTGCATGAATAAAAGAAAAAAATAATGAACAACACATGTAGATATACATGTTTTTTCCACAAATGTGGGTGGATACATACATAGTATATATTGGTTATTATCCCGCACATAGATGGGTGAGATTTTATTATAAATATTCAACCAAGGGCAAGGGAGTGTCTAGGAAACCTATGTGACCACCCGCCAAATACAAATGAACAAACTTATAGATTCACATGAACAAATTTTTAATTGTAAAAATCATAGTGGATAAATTTTTGAATATTGATCAATAAGGTAAGAATAAGTCCCCAATAATCAAAACATATATGATTTTCTTATTTTTTAAAAGAAATCTTTTCATGGATGCCTCTTCCTCTTCTTCAAAATGATCAACATGAGAATAGTTCATGAAACTCCATGTTGTGTTGTTCCTAAATATCTATTCCATACAACATGAAAAATGAATCCTAGATTTCTCTTGTATTCAATAATCAATTTATTTATCTATTATTCTCATATTCATTAAGAACATCGATATCCAGATCATATTTATGACAATAGTTCTCTCAATGGTCACTCTCTTCTTAATATTTTTTATTGATATTTTAAATATAAATATTTTCATCATATGATATACCTTTATTATTTATTTTTGACATTTAAAATATTCATAGGTGTCACAGTAGTGTCTCGATATTTTCCTCTACACTATACTTATTCAACTCATTTTCTATTTATAAAATAAATATAATAACATGAATATTTTAAAATATTAAATTTTGAAATTACATAAAAACTGAAACATGATATTTATATTGTAATATTTTAAAATTATTCAATCTCATAATATATTTACATTTTATATTTATTAGTGGAGTTCAATGTTTCGTGGCTCTTTGCCACATCACTCAATAATATTTTGATAATGAAAATATTATTATTTTATTATCTCTAAAAGAACTCGATAATTTTTTTAATATTAAACTAATTGTAGAAGAAAATAATATTTTAAATATTTTTATTGAATTTTTATTCTCATTAAATATGTTTTTTATGAACAGGTTCCGGATAAAAAACCACATTATTATTAGTTAGGTTAACTAACATGTTTCTGATTTATTTTTTTCCAAATAAATATTATTATGTTATTTCGATGTTTTATGAAATTAATTTTTAACTAAATATAAATTATTCTCTTCTAGATTTAAAATTAATATATTTTACCTTAAGGATTTTCACAAAGTATTAAAAGTCATTAAAATTTATTTTTTCATAATGTATAAATTAATAATTTTTCTATTCAAAGTCTTATAATAATTTAATTTTCCAATGAAATTGATGAGAATTTATTATAAATTGAATGTTTTAATACATATAAATCCATATTTTTCTTTTTAATTGAGACATGCTAATCTTAATGTCTGAAAAACTATGAAAACTCTAAAAAAATCTAATATTTTGAAAAGTATAAAGTCATACAGGATCCAAATACCTATGCGGTGTTCCATAGAAAAATCCATACAAATGAAATAGTGATTTACACAATAAAATGTCTTATATTGTTTTAAAAGTCTTATGTGAATCACATGAATTAATAGTTGGTTTTTATAAATTTAGAGTATGTTTTTCTATTATAATTTTATATTTCAATTTATTATATATCTAATTTAATTACATTTTATGATTTAATTGATAAATAATTTGTTATTAATTATTTTGATGATTGAAAAAATATTTGAGAGTATTTTACATAGAATTAAATTAAAAAATAAATGGATATTGTTTTTTGACATTTATGCTTCTTTCTTTGAAATTTTATGTGATTCAGATTTATATTACATGAAATATGAAGATTTGGTCTCACATGTTTCCTAGGAGTTTTCCATGGACCTTAATATATATTTTTATGATAATATTAAAAGATATATTAAATTTTATAATGATTTTGGGTGTATAGTTATTTTATATTTTAATTATTATCAATAAAAAGACCCAAGATAAACATATTTTAAATATTACATTAATCCAATGATTTTAAATAATAAATCACACAAAAAATCTTGTAACCTAAATACTGAAAGGTTTATCATCATGAAGATTAAATACATAAATTACTAATTTCAAAAAACATGATAACTATATTCTATAATCATTCTCATATAGAACCTTTTAGAAATATTAGATGATATATTTATCTTCATAATCTGGGAGATGGAAACCAAATAAATGGGTGAGATTAGAGTTTTTGTAAGGTAAAATATATCATAATGAAATAGATGATAAACATAAATGATAACATTTAGAAGATATAAACAACTTAACAAAAGATCATAAGACTATAGGTTATAATCATAAAACGTGATCTAAAAACTTAAGATCATAAAAAGATCATTAAATAAGTTTACAAGTTATGACATGGCTAAAAAAATAACAATAATCATAAAATATGTGATCATTATATAAAAGTGAGGAATACTTTAGAAATAATGTGTAATCATGAAAACAAGGAATATCATGAAAAGTATCTTGGATATGTGGAATAACATGATAAAAAATTGAAATTTTTTAGCAACAATAATTATTGGAAAATCCTTTTGGGAAAAAACATTATTCTCATGCCGATGTGAACAAACTCATTATTTGCACACCAGAAAATGTGAGAAAAACCATAAATCATATGACTTTGTAAAAAAAATACTAATGTCCATGAATCATAATATCATGAGATATAAACTGAAACCAATAAATTGGAGGGTAATTTAGGACCTCATTCATCATCATCCATACATATGTGCGCCACATAAAATCAATCACAAATATATCTCAATGTTTATATGAAAAAAGACTGGGTTTCATAAAATTATCACATAACATGAACTGAAGAAATAAAAAGATATAAAAAATATCATTTTATAAAAAGGAATAATATAATAATAACATATATAATGTGATAAAATTATCACTTCATGAAGGATATAATTTGGAGGGAACATAGAAGTGAAAATTCAGATGTTTTCAAAAAACCATTTAAACATTATTATATAAGATTATGTAAAAACTACATTCAAATAAAATTTTACCAAGAAAAAAATAATAGGTTTGAAAATATTATTTTAAAGAGATTAAAATAAATAATCCTTTAAAATAAATAAATTTTATCAAAAAAATGTGGAGTGGAAGATAAAACATTTTATTTTTAAAGGATAAGAAATCCTTTTTTAAAAAATTTTAAAATACCTTGGATTGAAAATGCACATTGTAAAAATGATTATAAAATTTCCATTCTAAAAATGGGTAAATATAATTATGAGAATCATTTAAAATAATCCATTTTATATGTCCTAAAATTTGAGGAAATATTTTTGAGAATTGAAAGCATGTACATGGAAGGAAACATTCATTTGTAATTATATTATTTATTATTACCAGTGCTACACTTATATTTTAGAATACAGTTGATAAAAAATTAGTTATTTATGATTTTAATTAATTTACCATGTGAAAAAATAGAAAAACTATATAAAATTTGGAAATGGTATGATAAAAGGAAGTATAAAAACTATATTCATGAAAGAAAGTCTATGTCCCAATGTATTAAGATTTTATCTGATGAAACCCTTTCTGTTACTCTTGATCCTAAAGGAAGGGGTTAAAACTCTTGTATAAAAAATAAATATCATAATATTTTTTTATAAAATCTTTAATACACAACAATATTTATAATTTTAACTTATTGTCATTGTCTATATGTATGTTATTTTTTGTTTTTAAATGTTTTCCCACATCAAGTGTTTATAGATTTACTATTTTTGAAGGATCAGTGTCATTATTCATTATTCTCTAAAATTTAATTATTAAAAAACAATTAAATGAATTGGAATTTATGATTTATAAAGACCTATAGTGATATAATTTCATCACATCGTAAATTAATTCATGTTTTACAAAGATGAAATCAGTGATTAACTATTTTTGAGCTATTTACCGATATCAATGGATAAACGTATAAAAATCAATACTTGTCATGTTATCCATAAATAAATGTATTAATGATATATTTTAATAATATATATAACATATAATGAAAAAATATAAACTAAAACCATCCATGATAGCTTATGTAAAAATAAAAAACATTTATTTGTTTAGTCGGTAGTTCACACACACGAATAAATCACATTTTCATTTTTTTCTTAATGGATAATGTAAGAGTTTATAATGATTTTTACATAATTATAATAGAATATTAGTATAATATTGATAATTATGTTATAATTATATTATTTTTTATTGGAATTTGGGAAAAAATAAGTGAATATAATGAAATATAAAAGAGAAATAACCTGTTCGAAATTTATACCTCACTTCTTGGATTATCTCTTACACAAAGGGGGTAAATCTTTTGTGGGATGGACATTTGAGAAAAAGTAAACCTATTTAAGGTGTATAAGTGGGGTTTTTATAGGTTTTTTTATTGTTTTGGATGAAATTATTATTATTTTTTTAGGGTAACTAAGGAGAGGAGTTTCACCTTTATAAATAAAAAGGGATGGCATTTTTGGAAATACCCAAATCTTTTCAATAATGGGAAGTCATTCTCAAGTAAAGTGGCTCCAAAATTAATAAAATAATGGATATGGGAGTATATATGGTATATAAAAAGTTAAAATAATAAATTACAAAAATATGCTTATCATGTTAGGCCCATTACATGTTAGGTTACTCATTTTTACAATTTATCTTTCCATCACGGTAACTAGTTTTTACTGAAAGAAAATAATGATTTATGGGGAAAAATAAAGGGGTTTTTATTACGTAATTTTAACATACTAATTTAAAAATTAAAAAATGTTTAATAATTTTAAATTTATAATGGTGATTAAAATTAATTTTAAAATAATAAATTTATAATATCATAAAAACGATTTTTTAAAATATACAACATAACTTAAAAAATGAGAAATATAAGATTATAAATATAAAAATTATTTTTTAAAATTATACTGTCTCTTATAATATTAATTTTTTTTCTTTTAAAAATTTTTCATGAATTTCTAATTTGATATTTATAAATTCATAATGTCATATATTTCTTGTTATTTTTAAAAACAATATTTTTCACTCTTCACCTAAAAATAAATCTTTTTAGAAAAATTCAAATTAATTATTCTTAAGATAATATTACCTTGTTAAATAAAAAATATTAGGTTAATATTTTCAAATTCACATCCTAAAATTTATAAATTTTATTTTCAAATATAAAATAAAAATATAGTGAAAATTTACTATTATTTGAAAACAACATTTTTTATATTAAGAATTATTTTTCTAATAAATTAAAAATTAATCTAGTTGTTAATAATTTATTTTTAACGAATATATTATACTTATAAATAATTATAATTTAGAAAAAATATATTATAAGATTATTAGCTTTACTAGCTGAGTCAATATTTAAAGTGAGATATTTTATTATTATGTATATTTTTATTTTTTTTGTTTATATATATTTCATAATTCAATAACAAATATTAATACCTACAAATTATATGGATACCTTACAATGTTCTATATTTTTTTTGGTTTTGGTGTTGCAGTTGGAGAAAACTTTTGAACAAGGTATTTATTTTTGATGGAATATTGTACTAAAACATAAATCATTACATTCTAACCCCCTTAAATTTCATCCTCAAAATATTATTACATAGAGGAAAAAAGGGATGTTAATTTTATCCCATTTCATCATCGGGTTCCCATATAGCCTCCTCAAACATATGATTTCACCACTCAACATTGAATATATGGGTTTTTTTCTCATAACCTTGTCTCATTGATCTAGGATTTTCATAGGTTGTTCATCATATCAAAGGGTATGCTCCAGTTATACAGCTTTAGATATTAATAAATGTGATGGATATGGTATATAATTTTTCTATAGTGATACATAGAACACATAATGAAATTGATATAGATATGGAGGGATTTATAAGTGATACTTTATGACCATAACACATTCCAGAATCTTGAAGGGATTGATATATTTTGGTCTTAGCTTCCCTTTTTCCAAAATATCATAACCTACTTCTATAGAGTCATTATAGGGAATAACTTTTCACCAATATTAAACTCTAGGTCATTTAAATGATCATTTTCAGAAATCTGCTATCACATTTTTTTCACTTATATATGTTGTTGAATTTTTTGAACTATGTCTATAATTTCTTGGACAATGTTAGGAACAATCATAGTCCACTCTTCAAATTCATCCCATAACATTGGATTCATACATCTCTTCCCATAAAAAGTATCATGTAGTTCCATCTTAATGATAGAATGAAATGTTTTATATATGGGAAAAATACCCTTGGGAGGTGTTGAAGCCACCATTCATGGAAAACCATTGATCAAGATCTCAATATATCCTCTACAATATTACATGACATATTAGACAGAAAATTTATCTACGAGTGATAAGTAGTGTTAAATGTTATATTTGTCTCCAATGGTATCTTAAGAATTCTTCATAAACGTGAGTCATTTCCTTAGATCCCAATCATATACAATGGATAGTGGTACTCTTTGAATCCTCACCAATTCCATTATGAATTTCTTATAGATTTGGTCAGGGGATAAATCTTCTTTGATGTAAATAAGATGAATAGAATTTGAATAGTGATCAACTACAAACTAAATATAAGTATTGATATTAGGATTTTTGGAGTCCTATGATGACGACTATGTTGATGGTTTTCCATTTCTATAGTGGTATATGAAATCATCTCAACATAACATTAGGATTTTTATTTTCAACCATAGCTTGTTTCCATACCAAGAATCAAGATATATATTCAATATATTCTCTATTCATGTTATCCCACATGATGTTTTTTAGATCTCCATACATATTTGTACTTCCTAGATGAATATAAGTGGGATGATCTATGTGCATTTTACAAAAGTTTCTTATTCAATTGTGATTTTTATGGTAAACATATTTTGGTTCCAAACCATATAAATCCATATTTTTCAAAGTTGAACTCCGGAATATTTACTACCATTTTAAAATATTTATATCTTATATATAGGTTTCGCTAATATTTACATGAATATAAGGTTTAGTAGTATGTTTTGAAAGATAGAATCTATCATTTCCCCTTACGAATTTAAAATTTATCCTCTATAAATCCATGCGTATTGTTTCCTTTTCCACCCTCATTATAGATAGTGTATCATGGTATTTCATTCTCATTGAATAAACCACCTTATTTTCATTTTTCAAGTGGTAATATATTGATAGGTAGTAATATTTGATTATTTTCAACCATCTCCATTGTAACATATTTAACCCATTTTACGTGAATATATATTTCTAACTCTTTTTGTTGGTATAAATATCGTATTTCCAATTATTGATATACTTATACTTAAATTTTAATAAAAATATCACCACCCCTATCTCTGAATCACACGTCGGGTAATTTTTCTCATGAGTATTTAATCGGTATGAGCTATAAGAAATGACCTTATAATTCTACTTGAGGATGCAACCAAAACCAATTTTCAATGAATCACTATATATTGAAATAACTTCTCCACTATAAGATAATTTATGTACTACAAGAGTGTACAACCCAAATTTTAGTAGCTTGAAACATTCTTCCCATTATTATATTCTATAGAACATCATTCCATTTTATATTAACCTGTTTAGAGGATTTGATAACAATGTGAAATTTATAAAAATGCCTTAATAATATAATGCTAACCCAAGAAATCTATCGATATTGATAATAACGGTCAGTCTTGTCCCCTTCTTAATAATATACATCATTGATGAATCTACAGATATACCATTTTTGGGATTATAATACCCAATAATGATACTTTTTACAACCAGAATTCACAATTTATAAATTTGGCATTCAAATTACCCTTTTATGATGTCTATAGTAATTTCTATGTGTATGATTTATGAAAATCCTTTTTATATGAATATGTAAGAATATCTTATATAAATATTTCCACCTGTTGAGGAAGATTGTCTCTAAATACTCTATTAATTTGATTCATAAACATCGTGGGATAATTTATATGTCTAAATGACATCACTATAAATTCATATTAAACATGACTCAATTGGAATGATTTATTTGAAACATCCTTTCTTTTAACCCTAAATTGATGATATCCATATTTACAGATAATCTTAAAGAAGTATAGATTCCATCTAATATAACTGAATAGATCACAGATACCGGGTATAGGATACTTTTTCTTCATCATGATTTTATTACGCTCATGATAATCAATGAAAAGATGCATAGATCTATCTTTACTTTTGACAAGGATTACTAGTGTGACTTATATAAAAACGTGGACATAATATAAAAATTTAACACATATTATATTATACTTTCTTCTTCACCTCTACCAATTTAATGAAATCCATTCAACAAAAAATATTTAAAATAATCATAGATATTAGTATATGTTCAATTTAGAAATCAAACTCATGCTTTGGGGGTGGTCATGTAAGTTCATCTAAATATAAATTATTATATTCTAGTTGAATAATAATATCATCAATGTTGACTTACTACCAGATAATTTGTGTCTATAGTCCCTTTTTTGGGGAATCATTACCCATATTATATAAATTTATTCAATAGGGTGTTGATAATTATTCTAACACTATTAATTGATAATCAGATGATTTGGGATAAAAAAAGAGATTTACTTATCTTGATATTTAATATATGATTTATGCATTGAAATCCAATCCATGCATAATATTAAGTCAAATTAGACCAAATTAACAAATGTTAGATCTTCATAAAATAGACTCCCCTAAATCTCAATTGGATTATATTTTTAAATCTTAGACGTGATAACTTTTACACCGAGGGTTTTCACTAATAGTTTAAGGTTCATTACATAGGGTGATGGTTCAACATTATTATTATATAATATAATATAATGAACTAGAATCTAATAGTAGATTATCATATCTATAAAAGTAATTATGTGTAACATGAATTACCTCATTATTAGGATTTACCTTACTGGTAGTGATTGTGAATTCCCATCCTTATCCCTTTGGTTTGGTAGGATATTAGGAACTATTTTATTCATTATCACTGGGGTTGGGTCTTTGATTCATATAATTTCTAAACTCCTTAAACTTTAAAAATTATATTCTGGGTGGATAATTACTTACGAAACATTTATTTTCTATTGAGTTAATCATCCTTTTAGTCTTAGTTTTATAGTTCTAGGCTTGGTGACCCCTTTTACTACACATAAAACACTTACCTAATTCATTGAGGGAATTACCCAGCTTCTTTCTTAAACAATAATTAGATATAAGAAATTATAATTTCATACCACAATGTCTTATGATTAGTTCATCTCCAATAATCCAATATTATTTTATTTTTACCAAAATATTTAAAGGTTTCAGTTACCATATCTTCCTAAAGTGAAATTAAAAAAAAACTCTTCATAGCTACAAAAAATATCAAATGTATAACACCCTTAAATGACTAAGGCGTAAGATAATAAAGAATGGAAATATTTGTCACTCAATATTAGAGATGAAACAAGAGTGATACCTCCCATGTCATGTGAAATTTTCCTCATATGATCTAATAAATCCAACCTCTTTTTTCTTCAATTCCAAGAGTTCCCACTCCATTTTTTTATAAAACGTTTTTCAAAAAATACATAGTGAAAATTATTTTCTTGAACTCTTTAAATACCATAGATTCAGCTTCCTCTTTAATTTTGGTATTTTTAATGAAACTCTACCCATGGTTAGAATAACCTTATAGACTATAGACTATCGAAACAACCTCCTCATGATCTAAGAACTAGAGATTGAAAAATAAAATTTCCTTTTGATTAACCCACTACTAAACAAACAGTTGATGATAAGACCCTCTAATATAAGGTGGATTGTTGTGAGTTGAAAATTTCAACATTTTTTTATCATATTTTATTCTAAAAAACCCCATAATTAAAATAATTATTCAGTAAAATGATTATTTTCTATGACTTTATGAAAAATGAAATTTTTTTACAAATTGATCAAAATATTATTTTTTATTGATAAATTAATTTTTTAGGATAATGTGAAATATATATTCCATTAAAACCATGATTATTTTTTTATGCTGTGAAATTAAAATAATAAATATTCAATATAGAAATAATTTCTTAAAAAGCTTAAATTTTTTAATATTTAATCTTTCAACATTTTCTTTTGAATTAAAATGAAAATACATAAATTAAAATAATTTTGAAATGAAATTTCTTAAATTTAACTTTTAAATGAATTGAAATTAATTATTTTTTAGAGAAAGATATATTATTTTAATTATTTGATCATTTTTGAAATTAATTAATTCGAATAAAAAAGTTTATTGAGAGAAATGATTTTTTTATGTAGGTAAAAAAATTCGAAGGTCCGAAGTGACCATAGACTGAATTTTTACCACCTAGACAAGGCACATTAATTTTCAATTGACCATACCAACCCCTTCTCATGGTTAACACACTAATCGCGAGTCCTTGAAGTAACCTTTAATTGATCATATAACCTACTGCATGTCCAACACCCTACAATGGATACCACCTATGATCACTTTGTTACCACCCAACTACAATTCCATGGTCACTATATGCACCCTACCATGACCCATTCCCGAATAGAAACCTCAACCCCCCATCGCACCTCCCAAAAGAGATTTATTCGAAACCACCTATGCTTATCATTGAAGGACCACGACTCATGTCACCACGAATAAGGGAAACATACCACTGATGATGAAAAACCATCCCTTACATAAAAGATGAATATATATATATACACAAACATATAAATTTATATAATAAATAAATAAAAATAATTTCAATATTTTTTCAATTTCAGTGATGTATTTAGGCTCAGTCCTAACAATAAAGTAAAAAATTCATCTTGGTCCAGGACCAATTTACAAATCACCTTCAAATCATCCATTACTATCTTGACCTATATAATTTGTAATGAACCCATGTGTTTAGTGACATCAAACATAATCTGACTTTTACAGGATCAAAAAAACACTGAAAAAATTCTGAGTGTGTGCATTAGCCTAGAAAGAGTATACTATAATAAACAAAATCAGTCACAACCATTAGAGCTGCACATGTGGAACTCATTGAGTTCAAATCCAAGATTGCCTTGATGTGTAATATATAGAGGGATATTTCATTGTCTATAAATATTTCACCCTATCCCCAATTCGATAAATTAAAAATATGATAACCCAAGCTATAATTTCTTTCCACATTATTCATTTTTTATTCTTAATTCAATATTTCAATCTATTATTTGATCAATAATACTCTTTTTTTATTTTCTCACCATCAATTTATTCATGTTTTCTTATCTTTGTGATGTCTCAAGATTTGAATATTCATGATCATATAGAACTAACCCATTCGGCGTGGTGCAATGGTGAATCAAAATGAAGATATTTAATTTATTCATTTAATTCCAAATATATCTCCTCTATGATTATATTATGATACTGGATGTTGATTGTGTAGGAGGAAGTCATCACTCTATAATCCATTAACATTGTTTATCTATAACAAATACTACACAATAATGTGTCCATCCATTTTGGTCCACACATCATATGAGTGATGTTATGTGATTCAATATGAATAATTGTATGTGATTTCTTCCTGGTATGTGAGTGAGTTGTTCACTTGATTGGGAAATGTTCTTACCCATTCACTCAGAAGAAAACATGGAATTATTGGTATATTAAAGGATCTCTTCAAAATATTAGTGTTTTATACCAAATATAATATTATAAGGTGAATAGGTGAATGGTATTGAACCTACTAATTAAATTAGATGATTTTAAAAAAAAGTAAAATATGATAAATCTCACTGAAATTAATCATTAAGTCCATTTTCATTTCTTGAATTCATTATCTATGCATATATAATTCCATTTCATTAAGTGTTTCAATTCTAAAGAAAAATACAAATAATCATCTCTGGATGCTTTAAAATTTAATAAAACAACACCCGAAAAAATATAGAAGTGTTAGGATGGTGAGACTCCTGAACCCTTATCATTGAGAGACCACCCTGATTAGAAATTAGGCTTCACTAAGAGTAAAATAGAAATTCTATTTGACCATGGTACATGAAAACCACACTATTAAATTGGAACCATTTCTAGGGATAATGTTTGATATCCCAATTTCTGAAGACATCTATAATTACATTTTTTTCATTGTTTATGTTTTATTCATTCATTTTTTATCATACTAATGTAAGAATTAAAGTGAGGGTATTATTTAATTTATCCTCACCCATATTCCCTATAGACATACCCATTGGTGTCCCATAAGATTTAATCATAATGTAATTACGAGCAACAACCCTCAGTATACACCAATGGGTGGGAATATGGAAGGTACTTCATGAACAAACCCAACTACCATAAACAACACATGCCCCTACACCATAAAACATGAGATGATCATAAAAAAGAGGAAATTTATTGCTACTAATATGTATAAGAAATTTCAATTGAAATAAAACCAATAATTAGAGGAATATTGATAAATTATTAAGGAATTAAAGGGTAAGAATGTTTCAAAAATTACTACCCTCTAAGAACTCATCAATAAAATGAAGTAACAGTAATCTTACAAGTTTGAGGCCAATATATTTGATCATAAGGATATTGAATATGTATATTGTTTTGTGGAATAAGATATCACACTATTTACCCTTAATAACATCTTTCCATAACTGTTGTACTGATCAAAGAATGTACATGCTACAATTTTTTAGGGAGACTTTCATTTGAACATTACTTTCTCTGATTTTGTTAAAAATTAACTATATATTAATCTCAATTATATTGTAAATGAAAACATAGGATATGAATATTAGCTACTTATATTGGATAATTAATATGAATATGTGGACGATCTTGTATTTTTAGTGAATATATAATTCTAAATGTTTCCACCATCCACACAAGACAACATTAAAGAGGCATTGCACCTAGAAAATTATCTATATAATGATACTTATGAGGGGGTTACCAATGAGTTGAAATAATTAATTTATATGTTTTTAAAAGATTAATTATCTATTCATACACATAATTTTAATTTTGAAGACTCATCCCCACTGACATCCATCTTGGATGATGAAGAATAAGTATTTGAAAGATACATGGCTGAGAATAGAATTAAAGAACCAAAAGTTGTGGGCATTACAAATGACCTTCCAAGGGAGTTTCATGAGCAACATGGGTTTCAACCTAGGTCAAATGATGGACTTAATCCATCCTTAAACTATTTTTTTAAAAATATATTATCTAACATGATCTCCATGTTTTTAAAATTATAGAACCCATGTTATTTCTCTAAACCTGGATGATGAAGATGAAGAACTTTTGAAATCTATGCTTGAAGAAAAATTAGAGCATGAAATAGTGGATGAGAAACCAAAGTTTTTGGAAATTGAATATGATACTGCCTAGGATGATTAATAGGAGGAGATGGATGAACATTACCTTAATAGACTGCTTTATTTTTATTTTGAAGAATTTAAAGAAGACTCTATAAGAGAAGTGACTACTCAATAAGAAGTCCCCAGAAATGTTTACAAGTCACTACTCACTCAACATTACCATGAACATAATATGGAGAGAGGCACAATTTTAGAATAATAATCACCAATGATCCTTAAATAAGAAATATAAGTACATGTATCTACATATGAAGGGAGATATCTTAAATTTAACTCACCATGTTGTGAATTTTTTAAATTTTATTTACATATTAACTTCCCATTTTCTAAATACTATGAGAAAGAAAAGATTACACGAAACTGAATAAAATAGAACCCAATACTAGTGTAAAATAACCTAACTAAACTCCATAATCTTTCTTCCACCCTAACATTATGAGAAACATCACACTGATGAAGCGGGTGGACATGTATAACTCTATTAAATGGTTAATCCAAGAAGTAGGTCTAAGATGTTGTAGAGGAAAAAAATGTGGTGGTTCTTATCATTGATGATCCATCCTCTTGTAAATTAAGTATATTTACAAGACTATCTAGCTGTGGATAGTCACAAGTCTATCCAGTTGTGGATAGTCTAAATACAACCCCTCTTGGGAGGGATAACCCAAGCCCATATTCTTTCCTCTGTCCTTTTTATTTCCGTTATCTTTATATTCAATATTTTTTTCTAATGATTATTTAATTTTTTATAAATGTTTTTCCTAGGGGGATAGAATTCAAGAGGAAATATTAAGGCTTCCCACATAACACCAGGGGAGAGCTCAACTCAAAATTGTTGAAAAATAAATATATAGTTGTGTATAATCTTTTTCATTATTTTTTTTCATTGTAAATAGGAGTATTTACTAGAAATATTAAGGGAAAGTTTACCAAAAAAGTGTGGGGGATGAATTGATGTTTTTTAGAACTATAATTAGTTAATTAATTAAAATATATTAACAATTTAGGTTCAACATTTTTAGTACATTTTTATTAAATCTATAAAAAAAAATTTCAAAAGGAAAATGCAATAAAATGTATTTTTCCTATTTGTAAATTTTTAAAATAACCATTTTTTATTTTAAATATAATTACTATCATTAGTTCAAAAAAAAACAAAAAAAACAATAAAATAAAAAAGAATCTAAAAAAATAATAATCTCTAAAAAGTTTTTATATGTTTATATTTCTCATTATTAAGAAAATTTTTTGGTAAATATAGTTCAGTAAATATTCTTTTTAATATATTATATTTTTTTCAAAATTTTATCAAACATCATCATTACCCTATCTAGTTTGAAAATATTATTCAATAATTGAATAAATTCATTGGTTTTATAATTGTGAGATTTATATTTTTTCTAATTGAAATCAATCAATGCATTTATGGAAGTTTGGTCTTATTACTATGAAACAGAGTATGAGTGAAATATTTTTTTGGAATCAATTTTTTTACTTAATTTCACTGGAAATTAAATCTTAATCTGAGATAACTTGGTGTTTGTGATAAATATCACCTTAGGGATCCAAATACATTAGAAATTATATATGTACCTTAAATTTAGATTAAAATAGGAAATTGGGAACCCATAAATGGATCTCTAAGATAATGACACAGAGTGTGTGAGTAACTCTTTGTAAATTTAAATAATTCATTTTTTACATTAATATACACAAACATGGCTATGAAATTTAAAAAAACCATAAAAAATTTAAAAAAACAATAAGAATCATAGTGAAAAATGAATTCATTCAAGAGAGGTGAATATTGAACCCATGAAGGGGAAAATTGAACTAAATCTACTTCATTTGAATTGTTTCCATAAATTGAAAAATAAAACATTGGTTTGAAAAAATGTAGGAAAGAGGGATAAATGAATGTTAATTTTGTTAAATAATTTATTCTACTAAAAACTCATTTGCTCCATTCCAAAACTGGGACATTGTTTTGATTGATTTTATATAGTGGATTGATTCAAATAAGTGGCATGATAATTTTCATAGTGGATAAGTCAATGTTTACTTCTTCTGTAGATATTAAATTTAAATACACATGGTATTTTATTATTTCTTTTTATATTTTTAATAAATTTAAATTCAATGATAATATTTCCTTGGAGTGAAATAGATCAATTATGAAGGAGTTATGTGAGCTGAAAATATCCACTTTTCTTTTTTATTTTTATTGAAAACATATTCTAATTCAAACAATTCCCAGGTAAAAGAATGTTTTATATTAATTTATAATAGCTGTATATTATTGATAAATGATTCAAAATATGATTTTTCATTGGTATATTCATTTTTGTGGATAATGTGAAAAATAGATACCATTAATACGGTGATTAATATTTAATCAATAAAATTACAATTTTAAATATTCAATATGGAATTAATTTCTAAAACGGATTAATACTTTGAGAATTAAATCTTTCCAAATTTTCATTTTAATCTAAATGAAAAACAATAAATTAAAATCAATCTGAAATATAATTGTTTAAAATTAATCTTTAACTAAATTGAACGTAATTCTTTTTTAGAGGATGGCATATGATTTTAATTGCTTTATCATTGTTTGAAATTAATCAATTAAAAAAATATAGTTCATTGAGAGAAATTAATTTTATGTAGGTCAAAAAAATGAAAATCCCAGAAGTGAACATTCCTTACTCGATCACCAAATTGATTGTGCATATTGATTTTCAACAAGATATAGAAACCCTTCTTCATGGACAGTACACTGACCGTGAGTCCTTCTTATGGTAAACTCAAACTGACCGTACAACCTCCCACATGTCCCTAACCCTACCACGGATACCACCTATGGTCACTTAGAAACCACCCTAGCACACTTCTACAATCACCACCATCACCTTACCACGACCCCTTCTCTCACATAAATCTCAAAACCCCATCACACCTCGCCAAGGTGATCCAATAAAACCCAGCAGTTCTTATCATTAAAGGAATCCAATCCCTATCACTACAAGGAAGTGATGTAGACCACTGATGCTGGAGATCCTCCCTTCACAAGAAGAGGAATATACAAAAATATAATTAATAAATAAAAATAATTCCCTAATTTTTTTCAATTTTATTGATCTCCAGAGTCTCCGACCGAGCATTGAAGTTAGAAGTCATCCAAGCCTAGTCCCAATTTCTAAATCAGGTCCAAATCTTCCATTAATACCTCATCCTAGATGATTCATCAAGAACTATAATGTTTGGTGATTTTGATTAGTATCTGACTCTCAATGATGATATTATCCACTATAAAAGTTATGATTTCATGCAAGATCATGGAAAAAAGATTCTCATAATAGAATCAATCACAACCATTGGAGTTGCACACTTGGAACCCATCAAGCTAAAATCAATGATTTCTTCTATGATGAATTCATTAAAGGATATGTCATTATCTATTAATATATTCACACTCTCCTATTAGAGATATTAAGTATCTTCTAAACCTGTCTGTAATTTTTTTTATTTTTCTATCTTTATTTTTAATTCAATGTGTCATTATGTTCTTCGTTCAATAATACTATGTTTTTATTTTCTACACCTAAATTTCTTCTTGTTTTCTTACATTGTTTTGTCCCTATGATCTGAATATTTTTTATCATGGAGAACTAAACCATTGTGGTTGGTCTGAGGGTGAATCATAGTGACGATCTTAAATTTATGCCTTTAATTCACAATCTATCACTTATATAATTCTAGTGCGATAGTGGATGTGGAGTGTGGAGGAGGTGATCATCACTCTATAATCCATTAACACTATCACACTATTTAAAATATTTCACAAATAAGTATCCCTCTATTTTGGTCCACACTTTATATGAGTGAAGTCATGTGGTTTGATAGGAAGAATGATATAAAATTACTGCTAGATTTGTCAGTGAGTTTGTTCCCTCGATTGAGGAATTTTCATGCCCATGAAAATACATGGAATTAATGGTTTGTTTAACAATATCTTGAGTAGATTAGTGATTTAAAAAAATAGTGGAGGGTGAATAAGTGAATGATATTAAACCTAATCATTAATTATATGATTTAGAACAAAAGTAAATTAAGATATATCTCCCTAGAATTCATCCTTAAGTACATTTTCATTTTTATCATTCATTATATGTGCATATGAATTTCTATTTTTGTTCTATTTTTCCAATAAAAAAATTCCAATTATCATCTATGGATGTTTTTAGAATTGAGATAATAACAAAAAAAATACACAACTGCAAAGACAATGATACTCCCAAACCATTCTACTTGACAGAAAACCTTGATCAATCACTAGGCAGCATAAGGTGTAAAATGAAAATTTTGTTTGATCATGGTATGTGACAACTGTGAGATCATGGATGATTCATCTAAAATGAATAGATACTATTTTTATCTTTCCTTAATTAAATTAAGAGTAAATCCTTGTTTGGGTTATTACCCACAAATTCATATATTTGGGTGATCATTTCCACGAGATTTTACATTCCATCCCCAATCATATTAGTCTTCTTGTTGTCACACTATGCACACTATTCATTAAATCCAATATTTACTTAGTTCTTTTATGTTTATAACATTACCATGCGTAAAGAAAAATTTGGAATGATTATACTTAAATTAAATAAATTATATATAATAAAACTATAAACATAGAAATATTATTTCATAAGTGAACAACATATGTTATCTAATGAATATCTAGGTTTCAATCTAGGTTATACATTTTCATTTTTCTATTATGTTATATTACCTAATTATTTAATATCATACTCAAATAATTTATTATTATTTTTGTAAAGACAGTGTTCATAGAAAAAAGAATATCCACATAGAGTGTCAAATCATGTATACAATTTGGCCTCTTTGTCGTTCAGTAGGTGATGATCGAGTTAATAACAAATCCTTTATTTTAGAGGATATTAACGTACGGTACATTTGTTTCAAATCCTGTATCCAATCATATTATCCATAAATGGAAGTAATTGTATGGAGAACTACTCAATCTCTATTTTAAAATTTTTTATGGTGTTGTCATATATTTAGACTTATCCCTTAAACATATCTATGGGTTTTTCACTATGGTTATCTAAAATAATCCGAAAAATAACAAATATAATATAAAAAATACCTTAACTCTTATATAGTACTAACTAAGGAGACACAAGATAAAGATTATTTAAATAATATATTAATCTCATGATTTGAAATAATATATCTTGCATATAATCACACAACCCAAGGCCCAAAAACATTACTATCATGAAAATTAGTCATATAAACGAATTATTTTACAAAATTGAAAAATATACCCCATAATATCACTCCCCTAGATCATTTTAGACATCTCATATGATATAATCATCTTTATAACATGGGATATGGAAACAAAATAAAGGGTTGTGCTCAAATTCTCAGTAAAGGAAAAATATATCATAATGTGTCAAATCATTAACAAGATAGGGAATACAAGGAGGAAATTAATATCTTAATAAAATATCCTTATAATAAACATGTTAATTATAATACATGATAAAGAAACATAATATCATAACAATATCATTAAGTAAGTTTAAAATTTATTATTCATCTCATAATACATATTAATAATCATAAAACTTGTGAGCATGATATAATAGTGTGGAATACATTAAAAATAATGAGTAATAATGAAAACAAGGAATATCATGAAAATTATGTTATAGATATTTAATAAATTTATAAAAAACGAGGGAATGTTTAATAACCATATTCATAAGAAAACCATAATGAGAAAACTCATTATGCTCATTCCTTTGTGAACAAACACATTATATCCACGCCTAAAAAAGGGAGGAAACCCATTTTTCCCATGTTAGTGTGATAAAATAATTATATCCATTCATAAATATAAGATGATATATATAAATAAACCAATTCATTTTAGGGTGATGTAGTACCCAACCAATGATCATCCATAAATATGTGCGCTACTTAAAATCAATCATAAACACATCTTAATGAACCCTTGGAAAAAGATTGTGCTTCTTAAAATTATCACAAAACATGATCTTAAGAAATCATAGGGTATAATAAATTTAATTTTATAAAATTAATAATATAATAATAAATTATATAGGGAAATAAAGTCCTCACTTCATTAAAGATAGATTTTGGAGGGAAACTTCAAGCGGAAATACAAAAAATTTAACAAAACATTTTAAACATTGTTATGAAAAATAAATTAAAAATTGATTAAAAACATAAAATTTAAGGAAAAAAGAAGGCATTTTAAAACCATATTATAATTATTTTCTAGTAAAAAATATAACACCTCGAGCCCACTCTTCCGGACATAGTGCTTAAATTGCAGTGTAAGTTTTTTATAAAGGTAATTAAACAATTACACAACAATTTAATGAAATGAGGATCTTTTAACAATATAGGTTCTGGATGATAATACATAACCTTGAATTGATCAGGGTTGAAAAAAAAATTATCTATCAACTACACTTACGCACGCACTACAACACAGATGACCAACTCTGGAATTCAATCGAACCTGTGAAAAGAATTTCAAAAATGTAGGGTGATCACAAGAGATGCCCAGTAGGGGGTTTTGAAAACCTTAAAAAAACATTTTTTTAATATTATATTAATAATAAATTTGAAGAATTCAATTTTAAATACATTTTTAAATCAACCTTTACAAAAAATGTATTCTTTTGATAAATAATTATACTTTGAAAACATTTTTAAACTAATACTGTGATTTTATTAGGAAAATATTAAAAAAAACTTATTTAAAACAAAAAATTATTTTGAGGGAACATAATTCGTTGAGGGCAGTCTTGGGCCTACCCACTTAGTGAAGGATGGGTTCACTCCCTGATGACCTTCTATTTTTACAACGAACATGCGCCCATATATTTAGAAAATGTTTAAAGTTTTTTTTACATATATATATATACACTAGTATTTCTCAATGGAGTTTTTAACTTTAATCATGTAAGTTAATTTAAATAATAATTTCCACTAATATCTATATATAAGGGTATATATATATGTGAATTTTTATTGAAAAACACTTGTGAGTACTGATTCCCAAAAACTAGCATCACTTGGCATGTACATAAACACAAACGTACCCAATATTCCATTGATAAATAATAAAAATAAATATCAATGATTTGTTTTCATAATTTAATGACTTAAACCAATATTGTAATTCAAAACCAGAAAATAATTATGGGCATTCACTAACGATTATAAATGACAAATTTTTAAAATCCACTTTTCATTCATGAGTAAAATTATAAATATAAACAAGTACAAGACAACTCAAAATTATAACATGTCTATAAACATTTCATCCAATTACATTAAAATTCATTTATTTGTAATTTTTATCCAATGTTCATGAGTATTTGTATATACCTATATATACATATGCATGTATGAAGAATTCATGAACATACATTGATGTATGTCCATAATCGTGATGCGAGTATTCCATCCGTGGAGATCAGTAAATTATATTAATATAATTCCATGAATAAATATTTGTTATATATCCTTTATATAAAATGGATCTTATTAAAAAAAATTGAAAATAAATAATAAGTATATCCTCAAAACAATAAAAATAAAATCAAATGTTTTCAAATGATTAAACAAACTATATTACAAAATTTTCTTCTACACAAAAATGAAGACTCATAAGTGTTTAAAATAATAATAATAATTTATTTCCTTGAAAAAAATAAATAATATTTGGAAGAATATGAGGACCAATGGAGTAAAACTCCATCATGATGAACTATGTAATTTAAGGGCATTTATTAAATAATTAATTGAAAGAAACAAATATTTTACAAAATAAAATTTAAATCCATTAAAAATTTAAAATATCAGAGTATTTGAAAATAAAAGTTCCTTAGAAAATTTTAATTTTATGAAATAAGAATGAGTTATCAAATGGAAACTAAAATAAAAATAATTTGTATTTTCATGTATAATATTTTTAAATACATAATCCCTTACCTGGTTTTCTGTGTACATGGAACCCCTTATTTCTACTTCTTTTAATTGAAACTCCTCCACTCCCACTCGATACTCATGGAAATATAAATGAGGGAAGGATGTTAGAGGCAGATAATACTATTTTCCTCACCTACCTCACACAAAGAGCACACACAGAGTACTAACTTTCTCACCCTCTACTAATTCTAAGTGACATAGCTACAAATAATGAAGGATTGATTTTATAGAGCTTCAGATATCTATAGCAGTAGAAAAACAGCTTGCGAAGCACACATAAAATATATTATAAATTTATTGATGATGAGGAAAATGATAAACAAATAAATTTAATATTCAACCGATTACAGAAGCATCATAGCAATAAATCCAAAACAATCTCCACAGACTTATCAAATATTGGAGATATGGACGTTCAAATAAAAAATGCAATGTATGCGGTGATACTCAAAAAATGAAATTTGTTTACTAATCAGGCTCTAATCTATGGATAGATAAGAATATGACATATAAAAAACGACACTCTCAAACGAAGATTAAAATAAAATAAATTTGAGACAATCTCAACAATAATTCAAAGTAAGATATCAATAACATATATCGAGTGGATGAAATTGAAAAAACAAGATATTCATAAGCCGATTTCTTGAGATTCAGAAAAAAAACAATTAATGGAGACCTACATTCAAGTCGGAATAGATCTTATATATCTTTGTGCCATTCTCTCCAAATTACCCTTCGGAAACACCACGAGACTCAACCAAATCGAAAACATATCCAAATCGTATTCAGTCCCATTGTCCCAAATCAAATCATGGTGATCGAACACATCACCTTCAGCTTCGACCACAACCCAACTATACTTCGATCTCCATCCGAGCATCCTCAGAGTTCATGGCCAGACCTCTGATCGGCCTCGCTGAAGAACCCCGCGAAGTTGGACTCCCTCTATGCCTCTCTTTCGCAATCGATCAACTAATGAAACCCCAAAACCATATTTCAAGATTCTCTTTTTATTATTATCATTTTGCATTTTTCTTTTATCGTTTTTTCCTTATATATGTATAATCAATTTTATTTCCAAATTAATCTATTTATGAATATATTAATAATAATACCTTGTTATATTTTAAAATAAGAATGATGATATTATATTTTGTGAGTATGAAATCAACAATTAAATTCATTTTGTTATATATATATAATCCTCATATTAATATAAGACATATAATAGTAATATTTTGGTAATTGTTTCAGAGATTTATGTATTTAAAACATTACTTTGTTTTTTTATTCTTAGAATAATTTATTATATATTTTTAAATTTTCTTTGTTTCATAATAATATTCAAATAAATATTGTTTATTTTATATCAGCGTTTATCATAAGCCTTCTCTAAATATTAATAAGAAAACTTATAACAGATAGTTTTTTTATAATGATAGAATAAAAACACTATAAATATCAATACCTAAGGGTCGTTCAAAAACATAGGAAAATAATATCATGACACTCCCGTCACTATTTTAAGAGATGGTTTTATATGTTCTTATTATTTTTAGTTTCATTTCTATTGTTCTGGGTGTAACGTTTCTACTTCTATTAGATCCAAAAGATGATAACTACTTGATCGGCATTGTTGTGTTTCTCGGTGGTCTTCCAATTGTTTTATTATCAATAGCAGTGGGGTTAAAGGGTCGGTTTTTGTGTGGTAAGGATGTATTATGGTATTTGTATGAATAATGTGCTCGCTACTTATATATTTGCATTTATAAATTTATATATTTCATTGCATCTTGGAAACATTGACAAAACATAAAACATAATTTTAGACCTTGGGTGTTATATTAAAACCCCCTTAAAAAGAATTTCACATTCCAAATTCATTTAAACTTATCTCTCTTAATTTTCATCTATTCTGAGTCTCACATGATGTCCCCAAGGTTTGTTCAGTTTTCTTCCACAGTTTCCATGTCTTCATCTGAGATTAGAGTTCAAAGTGGCTTCGAAATCTTCCACTTCCATTGCTAAAATGCAACTAGTGCAAGTGTGGAAGTATGGATGTTGGCACCGGAAGACAGTCCTCAACGAATGATAGTCAAAATAGTATATGAGAAGTTCTTCTTGAATTTGATTTCTATAATAAAGTCTCATTTCATCGTCATCAAAAGCTTCAAAGTTATCATAAATTATTCCTGTAAAACAAATGAATAAAATATGACACAGATAAGCTGCGTGAATATTCCCTTCTTCAGATTCTTTATAAAAAGTTGAGATTGATTATGGATACTCAAACATGGTAAGGAATCTAAAAAGTCCTTCATAATATTCCCCTTAGCATATATAGAAGTGACGTTGGATCTGTCTGATATCATCGAAGACGAAACTAGAACTACGGTGAAAATGAAGTATATCAGGTGTGCCTGATATATTATAACGGCATTTACAAGAAAACCACATGGCTTCATAGGCCTCAGGTTCTTTGTTGCATGATTTTTCCATGATCATAGCAAGTAATTCATCAGGAAGGCCTAAGATACATGTTTGAGTAATCCTTCCTTCCATCTAAAAATTACAAAGAAGAATGTTGATTGAAAAAGGATAGTCAATTTTTATAAGGGTTCTAAATTTCCATATTTTTCTAGACCGTGCCTCTGATACCAATTATAATGCCCTGATCCCACTCTTCCGGACTTAGTGCTAAAAATTCTGTGTAATTGTTTTTATAAAAGTAATGAATCAATTACACAACACATTAATAAAATGAAGAACTTTTACCAGTATAAGTTCTTCATGATTAGAAATAACCTTAAATTGATTAGATTTGAAACAAAAAAAATTAAAACAGTTGTCCACTAAACTTCCGCTCGCACTACAACACAGATGGACAACTCTGTAATTCAATCCAACCTTTGAAAATCATTTCAAAAAGGTAAGGTGAGCACAAGAGATGCCCCATAAGGTGTTTTGAAAACTTTTGATAAATCATTTTAAAAAAAATATTATTTCAATAATACATTTCAAAAATTTAATTTTAAACAAATTTGTAAAACAACCTTTACAAAATAATGTATGATTTTGAAAAATAATTATACTTTGAAAACACTTTTAAACTAATCCAGTGATTTTATTTGGAAAATATTAAGCAAACTTCTTTAAAACAAAAAACCATTTTGAGGCAACTAAATTCATTGAGGGATGTATTGGGCCTACCCACTTAGAGAAGGATGGGTTCACTCCCCAATGACCTTGTATTTTTACAACGAACAAGCACATATATTTTTCGAAAACGTTTAAAGTTTGCTTTACATATATATATATATACTATTATTTCCCAGTGGAGTTTATACCTTTAAACATGTTAGTGAATTTGAATAATAATTTCCACTAATATCTATATATAAGGGTATATATATATATGTGAATTTTTATTGAAAAAGCACTTGTGATTATTGATTCCCAAAAACTCACGTCACTTGGCATGTACATAAACACCAACGTACCCGATCTTGCATTGATAAATAATAAAAAGAAATATCAATGATTTGTTTTCATGATTAAATGACTTAAAACATTATTCTAATTAAAAATCTTAAAATAATAATGAGCATGCACTAAAGATTATAAATGACATATTTTTAAAATCCACATTTCATTCATGAGTAAAATTATAAATATAAACATGTACAAGACAACTCAAAATTATAACATGTCTATAAACATTTCATCCAATTACATTAAAAATCCTTTCTTTATATAGTTTATCCAATGATCATGAGTATTTGTATATTCTTATATTTACATATGCATGTATGAAGAATTCATGAATATACATTGATGTATGGCCATAATCGTGATGCGAGAATTTCATGCGTGGAGATCAGTAAATTAAATTAATACAATTCCATGAATAAATATTTTTTATACATAATTTATATAAAATGGATCTTATTAAGTAAAATTGAATGTAAATAATAAATATATCCTCAAAACAATAAAAATAAAATCATATGTTTTCAAATGATTGAAAAACTATACTAAACAATTTCCTTCCACACAGAAATGATGACTCAGAAGTGTTTAAATAAAATAATAATAATTGATTCCCTTGCACAAAATAAATATTATTTGGAAGAATATGATGACCAATGGAGTAAAACTCCATCAAGATCAACTATGTAATTTAAGGTCATTTAGAAAATATGAAATTTAAAGAAACAAATAATTTCACATAATAAAATTTAAATCATTTTGAAATATAAAATATCAGAGTGTGTGAAAATAAAAGTTCCTTACAAAATTATAATTTTATGAAATAAAAATGAGTTTTCAAAAAGAACCTACAATATTAATAATCTCTATTTTAATGAAGAATATTTGTAAATACATAATCCCTTACCTGGTTTTATGTATAGATGGACCCCCTTTTTCTCTTCTTCTTTCAACTAACACTTCTCCACTCACACTCGATACTCGTGTACATATAAATGAGGGAAGGAAGTGAGAGGATGAGAATACTACATGCCTCACTTTCCTCACACACAGAGCACACACATAGCAATAACCTTCTCCCTCTTTACTAATTCTACGTGACATATCTAAAGAGAATGAAGAATGGATTTTATAGAGATTTGGATATCTATAGCAGTAGAAAAATATACTGTGAATCACGCATAAAATATATTATACATTTATTGATGATGAGGAAAATGATAAACAAATAAATTTTATATTCAACTGATTAGGGAAGTTTCATAGAGATAAATCCAAACAAATCTCTATAGACTTATCAAAGATTAGAGATAGGGACATTCAAATAAAAAATTCAATGTATTCGGTGATACTCAAAAAAAGAAAGTTTTTTACTAATCAGGATCTAATCTGCAGATAGATAAGAATACGACTTATAAAAAAATAAAACTATCAGACAAAGATTAAAATAAAATTGATCAGAGACAATCTAAACAGAATTTCAATGTAAGATATGGACAACATATATCGAGTGGATGAAATTGAAAAAAACAAGATGTTAATAAACAAATTTCATGGGATTCAGATAACAAAATAAATTAATGGAGACCTATATGAACGTCAAAATAGATATTATATATCTGTGCACCATTCTATCCAAAATACCATTCGAAAACACCATGAGACTCAACCAAATCGAAAACATATCTAAATCATATTCTGTTCTGTCGGCCGAAATCAAATCATGGTGATCAAACGCTTCACCATTAGCTTTGATAACGGCACAATTGAACACCCGTCTCCATCCGAGCTTTATCAGAGCTCACAGCCTAACCTCCAATCGGCCTCACTGAAGAACCCCTAGCGGCTGGACTCCCTCTATGCCTTACAAACTCAATAGATCGACTAAAGAAACCCTAATACCTGATTTCAAGATTCTCTTTATTATTATTATTATTATTATTCATTTTACTTTAATTGTTTTATCCTTATATGTGTATAATCAATTATATTTCCAAATTAATCTATATATGCATATATTAATAATAATACCTTTTTATATGTTAAAATATGAACAATGATATTATATATTGAGAGTATGAAATGAATAATTAAATTCATTTTGTTATATATATATAATCCTCATATTAATATAAGATATGTAATAGAAATATTTTAGTATAATTTTCAGAGTTTTATGTATTGAAACCATTTTTTTGTTTTTTTTATTCTTAGAATAATTTATTATATACTTTTAAACATTGTTTACTTCATAATAATATTAAAATCAATTTTGTTTATTTTATATCAACGGTTATCATAAGTCCTCTCTAAATTTTAATTTTAAAACTTATAACGGATTGTTTTTTTATAACGGTTGAATAAAAACACTATAAATATCAATACCTAAGGTTCGTTCAAAAACACATGAAAATAATATCATGACGCTCACGCAACAGTTTTCGGTGATGGTTTTATATGTTCCTCTTATTTTTAGTTTCATTATTTTTTTGTTGTAACGTTTCTTCTTCTATCAGATCCAAAAGATGATAACTACTAAATCGGTATCATTGTGTTTCTTGGTGGTCTTACAATTGTTTTATTATTGATCGAAGTGGGGTTAGTGGGTTAGTATTTGTTTAAAAAGGATATATTATGGTATTTGTATGAATAAAGTTCTCGCTACATATATATTTGTGTTTGGAAATTTATATATTTCACTACATCTAAGAAACAATGAAAAAAAGTAAATCTTAATTTTAAACATGGGGTGTTACAAAAGAATCATTGAAAATACATAATGTTTAACAAAAATCATGTGGAGTGGAAGAAAAATATTTTGTTTTGAAAGGGTGTAATTCACTTTTTAAAAAATATTTTCAAATAACTTGGTTTAAAAACTCGTATCATTAAAAATATTAGTAAGCTTTAATTTTGAAAATAAGTGGAGATAATTATTATAATCATAGAAAATAATTCATATTATCATTCCAAAAACAGAGTGGGGAACATTTATAGGAATGAAAACAAGGACATGGTCAGAAAGATTCATTTGTAAGAATGAGAGTTATTCTTACCAACATTACACATTCAATTTGGAAGACATTTTATCAAATAAGTAGTTATTTATGATGATATGTAATTTAAATAAAAAATTAAATTAAAAACATTAGAAAATAATGAAATTATATGATTAATGAATTCATGAAATTTATATTCATGTAATAAAGTCTCTGACCCAATAAATCTAAAACTGTGTCGATGAAACCCATACCATTTCACTTTTTTCCCATGGAAGTTCTTAAAAATACAATATAAAAAGCATAAATATCTTAATAAATAATTTTATAACCATATTTATAGTCTTTTTTATAATTTTTTCCCAATCATTATCTACATTTACTTTAGTTAGCTTTTACGTATTTTCACACATCGGGTGTTTAAAGTGTTACTAGTTTTGTGAGAGAGGTGTCAATATTCATTATAATACCAATGTCCATTATTACCAAACCATTAATAGTATTGGAATTTATGTTTTATAATGACCTTTAATGTTATAATTCCCTTACATAGTATTTTTTATTCATGTTTCATGAAGATGAAATTGATGATGAATTTGTTTCATGCTATTTACTGATATTGATGGATTCCCTTAAAATGATCGTTGCATTTCTTGTTATCCATAAAGAAATGAAATCATGATATATATTAATTAAATATATATATCATAAAATATAAACTAAAATAATATATGGTGTCGGTACTAAAAATGAATCATGTTTATTTATAGAGGCGGTAGTTCACACACATGAATAATTCACGTATTCATATTTTTTCTTAATAGAAAATGGAAGGGTAGTTATTTCATATTAAATTATTATAAAAAATATAAATATATTATTGATAATGAATTTATAATTCGAATATGGTTTGGTTTATGTTTAGGATGAATAATTTCACATAATAAATATAAAAGTTAAAGTATGAGTTAGAAATTTATACCTTACTTCTTAGGTAATATCCTTTACAAAGGGGGTTAAGACTTTGAGGTATTGTTTTTTAATAACACTAAAACTAATTTAAGGTGGATATTATTGTTTAAGAGAGGTTTGGGTAGTCTTTTTGCTGAACAAAGGGGGTTTTTTCATGAGTGAATTTGAGGTAGGGCGTGCACCTTTTAAATGTGAAAAGGGATTCCATTTTTTGTAAATACCAAAGAATTTTTAATAATGGGAAGTCAAACTCAAGGAAGTAGGAAAAGAATTTGAGAAATAATGGATTTTATAAGATATAATGTGAATATAAACATCTAATAGTCAATTAAAAACATGTATTTTAATTTTTAGACCCTTCACCTCATTGGTTACTCATTTTTCCTTTTTCATTTTAACTAATATAACTTGTATTTATATAATATGGATTATCCATTATGAACAAAAATAAATTACTCATTATTAAATAATTTGGACCTATTGATTATAAATATTAAATCTTTTTAGTAATATTAGATTTATTAGAGTGATAAAGATTAATTTAAAAACAATTAATGTATAATGTATTTCTTTTCAAATATATAAATTTAGTTCTAAAATTTTATATATGGCTTTATAAATTAAAATTATTTTTTGTTAAAATTAAAAAGACAAATATAAAATAAATATTTTGTCTTATAAAATGATTTAATGATATTTGAATTCATACTTATAAACTAATAATGTCATAAAATCTAGATTATTTATAATAAAGTTATTTTTCTCTATTAAACTAAAAATTAATAATTTTAAAGAAAATCCTAAAAAGTTATATTAAGATGATATTTCTATAATAAATAAAAAAATGAATTCAATTTTTTTTAAAATTCACATTATAATATTTATAAAAAATTATAAATTAAATCATATAATATTGTGAAAAATGATTTTAATTATAAAATAACTTTTCGATTATTAACTATTATTTTTTCTATAGATTAAAAATTATTCCAGTTTTAATAAATTATTCATATCAAAATATATTACACTTTAAAAGAAGTAAATTTTTGAAAACAATAGTTTATCGGATTCTTAGTTGTACGTGTTTATTTTATATATAAAGTGATCTTTATTTTATTATTATTATATATAAATATTTATATATTTGATAAATATGTTACCAATGATTATAATTTTCATATCTACAAATACCTTACAAATATATATATATATATATATATATATATTTCATTTTGGTATTTCATGTGGAGAATACTATGGAAAATCAAATTTATTTATAGGGGAATATTGTACTAAAACTCCGATCATTACAATCATATTTTCTCATTATTCAGAAAATTTTCATTATCATTGACAAAGAAAAGTGAACCTATATGGGAAAAGATAAAATAAAATAGTTATTCATGAAATTATATTGTTTTTAAGGATACTATTTTTAAAAAGAAATCTATATATAGAGTTTAATAGGGATAATTAATGTAGTATGAGTTGAGGATAAATAAATATTACTATAAAACATGTTTTAGAAATTTTATACTCTTAGGATTTGGTGTAGAGAAATTATTTATATTGATCTTGTAATGCCAAAATGATAGCTACTTCCTCAACACCTCATCTCTCATTATCAAAAATGTTTCTATATTTCTGAGTTCATTAGATCTTTTATTCATTGTTTTTTTAATTGTTTTTTTTAATTTAAAATAAATAACTTAGTGTGAGGTTATACTACCCCAATATAAGGTACATTTTCTGTTGTGACATAGGGTATAAAAAAGATGTTTCTTGGTTATCACTTGGTCTAGTTAAAGTTACGGGTTTTGGTTGGGAATGGCCTGAATAAACGAAATGATGGATTTTCCTCCACTTCAAAAAAAAGGTTCTCATATGTTTTTCTAGGTGTGAAAAAATTGTGATAGGGTCTATGACTATATGTGTAAAAAAGATAGTATAAAGGGTTTAAATTCCTTCGAAATTAAGCACAAAAATATAGTGAGTGAAATACTCTAAAATTGAGAGTGTGAAGAGAATATATATGATCACTTTGATCAAAATTGCTATAAAAACCCATTTTTATTTTATTTATTTTTAAAATTATCTTAAATGTAATAATTATTTATATATTATAATGCGATTAATTCATCCCTTCTTGATCATTCAGCTATTATCAAATCGAGATCAAACAATTGGCATTAGAGTAGGTCCTTAAAATAATTTTTATATCTTTTATATATATTAATTTTAACACTAATTATATACTAGACTTAATAATTTAGGAAAAATATCAATGTGATATGTAGAATAAATATCTAATAATTATTGGATGCTTAGAAAAAACATCATTTTATAGTACTGACTATGGTTATTGGGAAAAAAATGGAATATTACCAAGTATCTTAGAATTGATCAGTGAAACACAATAGTAAAATGTTAAAAGATACTATAAAATTCACCCGAAACATTGACTAGAAATGATTCTCTTACTTATGATTATAATCTCAATGTAATAAATATTTTATATATTCAAAATTGGAATAAATCTATTCATTCAGATCTCTACTTGTAAAGCTGGACATGATATTTATAAGATATTACAACTATCTCATTATAGTACTGATAAATTAAAAATTTCTAAACTTGGAATTCTTAGATAATAATAAGAAGACATTAAAATGGGTGAAGAGAAAACTATTGATCAAATATCTCATAGATTTACTAGTATTTTTAATGTTATTAATACATTAGAGGAGTCATTATATAATATATTTCATGTTGAAATAGTTCATAGATATTTATCAAAATTGTGTAATATTAATTTTGTTTAATTAATAAAAGAAATATCTTTAATGAATATAATCTTGATGATCTTACTAGTTTTATGATGTAATATGAATTGTAAAATAAAAATATTACTAAGGAATAATGAACTAAAAATAAATCAAATGAATTTAAATTTATAAATTTTCCTACTTAGTCATTATATTTTTAGATATAAGGAAATTATAGTGATGGAATTTATAAATTCTATAAGGGAATACAAAAAACATAGAAACGATATTCTATAATATGATTATGAATGTTGGAGGAAATGAAAAATTATACATAATGAAAAAATTTATGAAATATTGAAAGAAAAATAGTAGAATAAGAAGGATATAAGAGCACATGAATCTAGGATAAGCTATACCTAGGATATAGATTCAAGTAATGAATATGGTTCCAAAAAAGTAAACAAATATCATTTCATAATGATCTATTCAAATTAGGTATGTGATTTTAATTGTGAATCAATTTATTTTTATTCTTAAGAACCTATAGTTTTTGATCCATATGATGAAATTGAAAGGTTTCATTATTATATATTTAAAATTTTAGAAATACACTTGGAACTCCGGGATATGTACACAACACTTGTGGAAAAAAATAAAACCACTCTTGAAGAAAATGAGAAGTTAAAGAATACAACTTATAGTTTTCATGGTAAAATCACTACTAGTTTTGAATTTAATAAAAAATTTATTAAACATAAGTATTATCTTTTAAAATTCAAGGGAGTCAATATATAAAGTTAAATACTATTATAGATAGAAATGATAAGCTCATAAATATTCTTGAATAATTAAAATCAAATCTGTCTATATCTATTCAAGGAAAGTAAAAATATGATAAAATATTAAAAATGAAAAATATAAATAAATTTTTTATTGTTCTTGGTTCTGATAATAAAAAACCTAAAATATAAAAGTTACATTTTTTATGAAAGTTCAAAGAGAATTATTTTAGTAGTTACTTGTTTTAAATGTCGAACGAATTGATATTATGAAAGTTAATGTTCACTGAGATTTCCAAAATCTCTTGGTCACACAAAATATTGTATTTAAAAATATGTATCCTATATATAAACTATAAATAAATGTTTGGAATTAGTTTTGGATACTAAGAAATCTTCTTATAACCTAATTGGACCAAAGTTTTCATGGGTACCGAAAATATTCTAAATCAAATTTTGAATGATAATTATCCTGGATGTTGAGAAAACAATCGTGGAATATGAATAATATATTTTCAAGGAACATTGTATGAATTTGTTATTATTTCATTTCATTCAAAAAATGTGAAGGAGGAAATGTTACATTTGCTAATAATTCAAAAGGAAAATTTAATGGTTCAGGAAAAGATGGAATTTAAACTAATGTTATCATATTAATTTTTGTAAAAGTTGAAAGATTAAATCATAATTTTATTTTATTTTTCAACTATGTGATGATAGAATTAATGTAATATTTCAAAAATATTAAGTGTGTATTTTTTAAATATGAATTTGTCATATTATATGGAAATAGAAAAGACAATATATATTCTATCATTGTTTTAATTTTATTTACAATATAATAATTGTTTAAGTGTTATTCAGTTAGATAAATTCTAATTTCATATAAGGATTAATAATTATAACCATAAAATGTTTTTAGATCATAAAAAAAATAAAAAAAATCTTTAATATTCCCTAATTGAACCTAGAAACAACATCATTTTTGAATCTTTAATAAATTTTATGCAACACAAAGAGGATTTCTGATATATTAAGGATGTGAAAACGATAATACCAATACAAATCATTCAAATTTATATATTTAGAATTATATGTAATTCTAGTATAAGTGGTAAATGGTATGTTTTTTTGATGAATTGAGTTGATTTAAATGCAATTAATATATTTTTTACAAGTTTTACACCTTATCCAATTCACTATTTATTGTAAAATTGTAAAAAATTAAAAAGGAGATCTAAGTGCATATTTAATAAGTTTTATAGGTAGTGAGTATTTAAATAATCAATTTTAAAAAAAATTATGATAATAATTTTAATTTTTTATAATTTTTCATCCCCTGGTACACCACAAAAAAATTGATTAGTGGAAATAATAAATATAAATTTATAAGAAATGAGTATAATTATGGTAAATATATTTAATATACAAGGATATTTTTGGAAAAAATCTGTAAATACATATTTATAGGTGTATAATATAGTTATTTTAAGACATAGTTTAAAGAATAAACCCTATGAACATTAGAAAGGAAGAAAACCTAATATTGGATAATTTAGTGTATTCAGATGAAAAGTGTATATTTTTAACCTTATGGATTACTTCTATAAATTTAATAATTTTTTTAAGTAATATTTTTTTATTATACAAATTCTAATAAATCCAATTGGGGTTATGATAAAAGAACCATAGTAGATGAATAATATTTACATAATAAATTATATTAACTTTCATTAAATAAAAGAATGGTGATTTAGAAAAAAAATGAATATGAGGTTGAAGATTTTAATTTTGGAGACATTGAACCCAAAAATTAATATAAACATGTTAAGGGGGTGTCTCTCTACTGAAAAATCAGGGAATTCAATTTAATATCATCTATTGTGTCATGTAATTGTAAATATTGATTCAAGAATTCATATAATAAACTGCATAAATAATTCTTGTAATTATTCTATTTTAATATAAATTTTCGTTCCAAAAAATATTTATTATGATTTAAATGATTCAAATTTTATATTTTCTATACAATAAGAGTTAATTTTTTATAGAAAGAATTTCTGAGATTTAGTTAAAAAACCTAATGATTCTCAAGTGATTAATATTAAATAGTTCTTTATAAAAAATATGGATATTCTGGAATATTATTTGGAATAAATCCTGATTAATTGAACAAGGCTATGAGATTTAAGATTTCATAGATTATAATGAAATATTTTCACACGTTGAGAGGATAGAGACAATACAATATTTATTAATTTATGCTACTTTTCATGGATTTAAATTATTTCAAATGGATGTCAAAAGAAAGTTTCTAAAAATATTTATTTCTAAATAAATATTTCCACACCTTGTTAATTTTGGAAAAAAAAATTTGTGTTTTTTTTTCATCGATATCATGAATTACACGCAACATCGAGTTTAAATGAATCATGATATACTATTGAAATCTTATTATTTATTGTGATACTTATCGCCTGGTCATTGGAATATAGGGTATGAATTTTGATGATTATCTTATGAAAAAAATAAGGTTTAAATATGTATAAACTGAATTTATTTTTTACCAACTAATTTTTAAATGAAAATATGATCCAATTGAAAAATAAAGGAGTTGTTTTTTTGTGAAAGTTTATTTATGCATATAATTTTTGTTTATCGTAAAAAATAAAATTGATCACTATTGGTGAATGATTTTAATAAAATTAATATATTATATAGTCAATAAAATGTTTTAAAATTCATCAAATAATTATTTATATATGTGTTATAAGAATAAATCTATTGTTTTGCATAAAAAATTATTATTTTTTCAGAAAAGTGGTTTCATTTAATTTTGATCACATATATTAAAATTATTCATTTCCAATTTGGTAAATATATTTTAAAATTAATTATTTTTTGATACCAAAATTAAATAATTATATTATTCTTAATTTTTTATAATTTTATAAAATGATTAATTTGTCATCGAATTGTGAATTTTTTTTGTTTTTTTATTAAAAATTGACTTTTCATTAAAATAATTTATAAAGTTAATTTTTTTAAAAAACTAATTTTATAAGTAAAAATAGTTCAATTATATTATTATTTAACTTATTTAGGTAATTTAAATCCATTTTATGTCGATTCCCAGTTTAAAAGAATTGTATACTTAAGAAAACCTTCTTTTTTGAAAACCATTTTTATCACCCTTTATGGGAATATTAGAAAGAGAATATATACCACTTATAGAAATTTAATTTTATTAAATGAATTACATATATTTAATCACCATAATTTGCATTATTTAATAAGGTCAACTTAATTTTTAGTCATAATTATCAGTGAAAATAGTTCAAATTTGTCACTACGGTTAAAGGGTAAATCGAGTTAACCTAGGATAAAACTAAATGATAAATCCACCATTTGTCTTCATAATTATTATTGTATGGATATATTTATACACTTATCACCTTATTATATAGATATATTTTTTATGGTAAACAATTCCATTAAAATGACATATATAATATTTTACATTAAGAAAAAGATAAAATATCACTCTGATGCTTTAAAATATTTATAATGTGTTCACATAGTTTCAAATTATAATTGTGAATTAATGTTAAAAGTTATTTTGAGTATAATGAATTATTTTCATGCTGGTTTTACGTTTATATTTTTTATTAATGAAATAATACTTTAAATGTTTGTGTAACACTGACACAACATTTATTTAATTGATAGAAAAATAAAATAAAATTATTTTAAAAATATGAAATTTAATATAATTTGAAGTATTTATTATGTATTGAATTTTTTATAAATATAACAATTTAGTTATTTTTAATGGATTATATTCTATTTACATTTCTTTCATATTTTTTTCAATGTCAAATTAAATGGATTGTTCCAAAAAAAGAAATAATGATATTTTATAATAATTAATATTTTTTTAAGTTATTTAAAGTTTTGAAAAATAATTTCAATGGGGAAGTGATTTTTATTTGGTTAAAAATATAAAAAAAAGTCCATTTATTAAACAACTTTCCTTTTATATTAACTAGCTTGATCATTGAATATTAAAGACTTTTTTATCATGGTAATTGTCTAAAAGGTTTAACATGTGTTAAAATAAAGAGATAAGGGTAAAAAGCTAATATAAAACTGTTCAATTTTTTTTATGAAATTATTTAGATCCATAAGGATCATACATTCAAATTATAAGATATTTTATCATTTTCCATCAAAATTAATTTATATTAATTTAATATTCTATGAAATTTCAAAAGTGACCCTCCCCTCACTTATTAAAACTCTCCACCAATCCTATTTTGTTCACACATAGAAATCTATTTAGATCACACAATACCTACCCAAATACCTTAATTACTTCAATACAAAATTCCTCAAGTCCTTGGTTTGATTATAAAATTTCTTAAGGAAGGCTTTTGATGTAAACCTAAAGAAGTTTTCCAAAGAAGAAGTATTGTTCTTAATCAAGATTATTTATTTATTTATTCTTTTTACTCCTTAATATATTATTCAACCATGCTGATATAATATGATAATTATATCCCATATACTTAGATGTTACTATTTTAATGGTATAACCTATATCTATCTCATCTTCCATCAAATGTGAAACAAAACCTCAGATCATGTGTATAGTGGACTACCACCTCGTGAAATGATGTAGTTTGTTTTCCATCACCTCTTCTCATAACTAAATATTATGATGGATTTAATGTATATATATTATATATATTAAATAATTATACTTATGTAATTATAATCTCACATATACCTTCTCACCTTTCAATCTTTTGGAAAATGATATAATTGCTTGTGTGTACGTGTGGACTACTACCTTGAGAAGCGATGCAATTCATTTTTCATCTCCATTTAAAATGGATGTTATTAAGGATTTATTTGACTAATAAATTTATTTATACGATATAATAATGATTCTATGTTTTTTAATAATCATTTATCTTTATTCTTTTCCATCCATCAAAAAATGAAAACATTGTTCATGCACACATACAACCTATCGTCTCTATGAATGATGTAATTCATTTTTTTATCTATAAATTTTATGGATGAATCTAAATATGTATATAATTAATATATAAGACATATATATCATGATTAACATTTTTTATATCATGTAACCATTATAAAAATACATGGACCAAAACTAAAAAAACATATATGAAAAACGATGCGGTTGTCACCCAAAATAGTGTTTTTAATAGAGAATTGTTAATAAACGGGTGATAAAATGTTATAATTAAATAATATATGATATTATATAAATTATTATGGTTATTTAATAAAATTTAAATAATCTTATATTTATTATATAGGTGCTTCTAATGTGTATAAAAAATACGAGACTTGAGGTAATAGATTTATAGTCTCACTTTTATTTCTAGGGTACACATGCCATATTCACCACTAATTTATTATTTTGGTGTATATACATCCCATTTAAATGTTATATAATTAATATTTTATTTCTATTTAATTTTTAAATTCAATTTATTATTTAATTTGGGTTATAATTCAAAATTTACCAACATGGTAAGGCATTTATGTTTCAATCCTTTTTTAAACTGGGATTGTATATTCTTGAATTTATGTTTAGGAAATTTTATGATCCTTATATAATAGTTCCATTTAATATTTTATAGTCTGATTAATTCTCTTGAATACATTTTTTTTAATTTTACACAATTTACGTACTCAATATACCAAGAAAATTTTTAAGGAAAACAAGATATGTTTTATTATTTGTTCAAGAATATATCTCTTTCATGTCCATGTTTTCTAAAATTTATTTCATGAATATTTTTAATATTCTCTAAATATTATTTAATTTCATTTTTAATGTTGATTTAATTTTTAATTTTTTAATAGATTCTTTTATGTTTTTTGAATGAAGAAATTTTTTATTTTTTTAAAAAAAGGTTAAAGGAATGTTTTTTTACTTGTATGGAATAAATATAATTTATCACCATCATTTCCATTCAATGATTTATATATTACTTTAAATTATTCCAAAGTTGTTTTAAATGTAAAATTTTACCTCAATATTTTAAATTTTTTATATTTCAATGAGTCGATTTCAAAACGGAAAGGTTATTTTACTCATGAATGTTTTAATAATATTTTTAGGGTATTTATATTCATCAATGACAAAAACATTTGGGTGTTACTTATGTTTTAATGGTGATATGATCTAATGATACCATCCTTATTATTTATCTAGATGGTTTATGATTATGATGATTTGATTTTTATGAAGTCAATAAATTTTCCATTGGTAATTATATGATGGATTAATGAACAGATTATGAGAACTATTTTATTTTAATGGGTTATGATATAATGATATGATGAATTTTTAGTGATTTTATGACACACAAATTTATGGTTTTTATTAGGTAATGGTTTGTTCAAGAATTATGTATGCAAATAATTATTTGGTTAAATAATTATATATCAATATTTAATTATGGGAAATAAATAATTGTTATCGATCCATTATGGTAAACTAATCGATGTTCTTGGACCAACTTAGGGAATAAGTAGATGTTCTTCATATACTATTGGAAACAAGTAGATATACTTGATCCACTATGGGATGAATGTGGTGATTCCTGGTCTTTTATGATATGTGAAAAAATTAGGGATACCTGATCCACTATGATTTGATTGACTTAGTTCTAAATCGATGATGAAACCTTACTTTTATGACATTAAGATATAGTTCATAATTTATTTATGATGACTTATCACAATCATAATTTATGTATTTTTAAATTACAAGGCTTTATGTTATGACTCATGATTATGATCTTCGATAGATTGGCTACGAACTTTTTATGTTATGGTATTGATATTATACCTTTATTATTTTCATATGCTTTCGTATAATCATTGATTGATATCCACTGTGCTTACCCTTATGGAACATCTAATCTCACTCTTTTGTATGTTTTCTTTCCCAAGTATATGATGAATGGTTTTAATTTGGGTATATATAAAAACAGTGCTATATAAAAATATAATTGTGGGAGATGTTGAGGATATTTCCTGAAATATGAATATTTGGTATCTAGCCTCCAAAGACACTAAACAATTATTGTCCTTAGGTGTGTGTTTGTAAAATGTATTGAATACTTATAAATAATATTAAATATTTATATATGAAAATCATTTTTCATTATGGTAGGAATTATAGAAAATTTTTAGTTACTATTTTGTGGTTAAGAATAGAGATATTTTTTGAAAACTCCAGGGATAAGTCTATGTGTATAATAAAATATTAATGTTTTGATATGGAATATATTATGTTGTTTTATTATAAATAAATACCTATATGGATACTAAAAATGTATTGGGTTTGGGAATAGATTCTTAAATGGTTAATAACCATTAAAATAATTGTTTGATTATATCATGAACATTCTTATGGAGCACTGTGAGTGTGACCTTTTTATGAAATTGGTTAGAAACACTCAAGGGTTACGCCTGGGTTAATTCAAATTTTCCTTATAAATAATCATAATGTATTTGAATAGATGATGACCATGGATTACCAAGGTTAAACATAATTTATCTTATATGGAAAAGAAGGTGTCATGATTTATAAATCCTATAAATTATTTTCAGGACTATGTGGTTCCCCAATATTATTATTATTTATTATACTATGATTTTTGGCTTCAGTCAATGACTATCATCGTAAGGAAATGGGTTAATATTGAATGTGATGGACAATGTGGTGATTATGAGATATTAAATAGGATGATGACTTGATTGAATGATATTGGTATTATTCCTAATAATTTATCATGATATATGATTAATAATCATTAAATTAGCCAACTCTAAAAATCAAAAAAAAAATTAGAGAATGGTAGAGTTTTTGGAGTGCTCAGATAGTGGATACCATAGAAGAAATAAGGCTCTATTTTTTTAAGGTCCTAAATGTGGAAATTGTCATCCTAAAGAATATATCAAACGAAGGGGATATATGTTTCTATGTTTAAATGAGGGTAATTTATCAATGTTTTCTAATGATTAAATTTATTTTATGTGGGGAACATGGTCATTATCTTAATAAATGCTCGGATCTGAGGGTTAATTCTTAGACCAAGGAATGACTTATTCTACATCAATCATTGAAGTGGAAGGATTGAATTTTAAATATATTGGGATTTGTGAATTCTATTAAAGAATTTTTATCTCAATGATGTTATGATTATAATAATAATGAACCATCTATTTATTGCTCATCAAAAGTCTTTATTTAAGGATTTAAAATCATATTTTGGATGGTACTAATGACCAAGAAAAAAATTTAATGGTACAAATCACAAGTAAGGGAACGATAGACCTTAATATGTGCCTTATTTTGAGATAATAATAGGTTAGATAAAAATGATTTTTTTTATAAAGTAAATAGTATATTATTGATAGCCTTGGAACTGATTATTTATTGTATGAAAATGTGTTTTATGTTGTCTTTGATGAAGTGTATTGTATTTTAGGATTAATGGAATATATTCAATAGTCTATGATTTCATTTTAGTAATAATGATTGTTATAATTTTTGGAAGCATATATGTTTTCAAATGGGGTTATATTAAGAGTTATGTAAACCATATTGGGATTATAATTTCATGGTTTATCATAAGTTCAATTTCTTCTACACCCCTTTATTGATTTTACATAATTTAATTTATAGGTTATTCATGATATTTTGGGATATATTTTATTGAGTTGTGGTAAATGTAACCCTTATATTTAACATGAAGTATTATTTTATAATAATTCTATTAATCCTTTTGAAGATGAAATAGAAAAGGCATAAGATCAAATGTGAAGCTAAAAAATTCATTAATGATGAAGTTATTGAGTTAATTTTTGATGTAGGGTTATTTTTTGTTGAATGATCTATGATTAACCTTTTGTGTTATTTTTTAAAATTTGGGGTAAAATATATTACTTATCCACATAATGGTTTATAAATTTTGGATATTATTTCACCTTATGATAACCATTTTGGTTTTATTAAAGTTTAAATACAATATAAATATTTTTATTTCAATATTTAGATCATGTGATCCATTAGAAGTTGATTTTAGTTCTTCAGACATGAAAAATTCATCTTGAATACTCATTATTTGGAGAAAAGATTTGTTTTTAGTTCAAAGTCTTTAAAATATAAAATTCTAATATTCATGAAACTATATTTTATTGTGTTTCTAGTATATATGTAAAATAATTTGAAAATACAGGGAAAATGTCTTGAATAAAAAATGGTATCCTATTAACACCAATTTCTATTAATTTATGGTCTTTTCATCCATCACAACATTATCGTTTTCTGGTCATTAACTTTCTCTAGAACATATTATATATCACTTTCAATTAGTCCATGATAGTTAGTTTTCTAATCCATTTCTATATTTTCAATTCCCACTAATATTATCATATTTTAAATCATAGTTTGGTGACGAAATTCATGTTTAATATCCCTTTTTTAGAGGATGTTTCATTAACCTTTTTTATGATTTTGGATTTTACAAAGTAATTTTCAAATGTAAAAACATTTATTATAGAGAATAGGTTAAAATTGTGAGGATAAAATTTATTTAAGGGGGTGAGAATGTAATACATTGATATTTTATGAAATATATTTTTCCAAATACATTTTATTTCTTTGATAGCTTTCACTACACATAAAATCAAGTTTAAAAGAATAGTGATATAGTAATAAAATTTTATTATTTAATTTGGTAGTTATCACCTAGCCTTTGGATGATGGGTATGAATAAGAGAAACTATATTATGAAAAATTTAATTTTTACATAATTATAGAATATTTTCTTTTCTTATCAATTAATTTGAAATGAAAATAAAAAACAAATACAAAATATATGGGATATTTTTTTTGAAAAACTATTTGTATTCATGAAAATTTTTTTTATCTTAATAAATTAAATTGATCACTATTGTTGAATTATTTTAATGAAATTTATATATATTATATATTCAATATTTTTTAAACATTCATCTTATATATTTTTCTAGATGTGGGATAAGAATAAATCAACTATTATGCTTAAAATTTTATGTTGTTTTAAAAGATGACGTTTCATCATTTTTGTACCCTTATTTTAAAATTAATTTGTTCCATTTTTTGAAAATATTTCTGAACAAATAATTTTAATTTTTTAAATTAAAATATCAAAATTATCATACATTCAATTTTGAAAATTTTCTAAAAATAATAATTTTTCAATGAATTGTAAACAATATTGACATTTAATAAAAAATTACTTTTCATTTAATGCATTTATAATGTTACATTTTATTTTAATTTTTTTAATAGTAAAATCAGTTCAATTATATTATTATTAAATTTATTTTGATCATTAAATTCAATTTTATGTTGAATCTTGATATATAAACTTTTCTTACATAAGAATAATTTCATTTTGGAAAACCAATTTTCATTATAATTTTTCAGATTTTTATAAAATGAATTCTTTCCACTTATAGGATATGAATTTGGTAAAATTGATTACATAATTTTAATCCAAATAATTTATTTTATTTAAACATTTAAACATAATTTTTTTCATAATACATAGAAAAAACAGTAATTTTTTTATGAGGGTAAAAGAGTAAATCAGGTTAACCTAGGTTAAAACTAAGTGGTCAGGCTATAATTTTTCGTTTTAATTATCAATGTATGAATTTATTTTTACCTATATTACATAATTATTGAGATTTATTTTTTATGGGACACTTTTCAAAGAAAACAACATATATAATGTTTCAATTAAAGAAAAAGGCCAAATTCCACTCTCTTACTTTAAAATATAACATACGTATTCACATTAGGAAGAAATATGTAGTGAGCTAATATTAAAGGTTCTTTTTAGTATAATAAAATTATTTTATTTGTGGTAATTAATTTTATATTATTTATTAATTAAATAAATACCATTAATTCTTACTCAACATAGAAACATCATTTAGTTAATTAATAGAAAAATTAAATAAACGATTTTAATTTTTTTTAAAGTAATATATTTTGAAATAATTATTGGATTCCAAGAATTTTTTATATAAATATAAAATTATAATGGTGTTTTAAATGATTATATTCAATTTTTTCAAATATTTTCAAAATTAAAATTAAATGATTATTAACAAAAATTTTATTAGTAATATTTTATAAATATTAGTTGTTTATTAAATGATTTAAAGTTCACAAAAATATTATCTTTTACCAAGTGATTATAATATAGTTTTAAATATCTACAATAGTTAATTTATCATCCAAATTTTCATTTATTGTAACTATCTTGACTAATTGAGTAAATTGTTACGACTCAGATTTTTAGAGCGGTACATTTTCTTTAAATTTTAGTCAAACCCTTATTGATTTACCTTTTCTAGATTAGAACATGGTGAATAAGTCCATACATTGGATTTTTTATTTTTGGAAAGAATTATTAGGGGATAATGGTTGGGTGTAGGCCAAATACACAACGTGAAATTGGTTCGCTTGACACCATGCACGTCATAAACTAGTTTTTACAAGGAGGTGAAAAAAACCGAGCTTTATAAATAGGTTAAAATTTAAATTCCCTGTAAATTACTTTGGTTTTTTTAAAAGGGAAATGGAATGTTATTTTTTTTACATAACCACCTTTTCTCTTCTTTTTCACAGTGGGTGCTGCACAAGAGATCTCGAACACACCATCACCTATATTAATCTCATTTTTCTCCATCCAGACTCTGATCAGACCACTGTAAGTTGCATTGGATATTTAATAGTTAGATGTCTAATCCCTTGTTTTAGTAGTTTATCTCGTTTTCTTTTATTCTATTTTTGCGAAATCTAATATGCCCAATAATTTAGGGTATATTTTCCTTTTACAGATTTATTCTATTCTTCTTTGATTCATTGAGTGATACATAATGAGTGGTCATCCATGGTCTAGAGGTAGGTTGTTAAGTAATTTTACATAAAAATTTATATTTTTTCATATAATATTCCATTGTTCCATATTCCTGACCTTTCCATGCATTTCCCTAAAATGTGATTTTTCTTTCTAATTAATTTCACCATTTTATGATACTCTCGTAGATTCGTGCCCACCCATTATAGGATAAATAATTCTTTGGTTGAAACCCCTTTAGATGGGTTGTATTAAATGCCTATGTAATATAATCATTTCATGAAAAACCCACCTCTTAAGTGTTTTGGATTGACATTCACATGGAATCACCTTGTCTTTTGGAGGTTAATATTTTGAATTAATTAAATTGATGTGAGTTAAAAGATCACATCTTTTGTTATAATTTGATAAAAAAAATTTATAATTTGTGATCTCATTGCTAAATTTGGATTATTATTACTATTAGTCCATATATTGGTGATTGGAAAATGGTTATGGGACTTGCTGAGCATGGTGTTTCATGCTCCCTTACATTGGGTGTTGAGCATGGCATTTAATACCATTTACTTAGATGATGTGAATTTCTTTCCACAGTAAATTACATCGGGTGTTGGAAATGATGATGCACCCCACTATATTGAGTGATTGGAATTACATCTCTCACTACCATGAGATTTAGGGATAGTACCCATATTGGATCCTTTAGCTCATTTGACTATGCATGTATTCCTGAGATACTCCTCAGGTCCAGCTAACACCACGTATCAATGTATATGCCTCTATATGTACTCATATATATAGTTTATATACAAATACAAATATTATATATATGTGATTATTCATAAATTTTTGTACACGTTAAAATGATATTATAGATATTTTGGCCTATGTCTAAGCAGGGATAGTTATCCAGGTGTCCTTTTGGAACATGTGTTAATTAGTATATCCCTTTTAGTATTATTTATTATTTCTTATACATGCACACTGCTATGCTATACACAATGTATGAATTATTCTAGACACTGTTGTTGGTGGTATACTAAGTTTATCTCAGACCCTATGTGATCCACCATTAGTTCCTAATCCGACTATATGGTCAGAGGTATTGACAAGGGTAATCTCTCGGTTATGGATGTTTGATATATATTTATTATATCATCATATTATGGGAGAAGTTGATTGATCATATGCTTGGGATTCTAGTGGAGATACCTTTTGGTATTTTTTTACTTTTGTTCATCATGTTGTATATTTTAGTACTATGTATCTATTGTATTACCTTTTTGTATATCAGTATGACATGACTTCATTTTATATATGTCTCAGCTTATGGATTTTGATTATTATACTTCTTGGATGTTTTATATTAAAAATTGATTTAATATTTATCTTATTTACACTATGATACTATGATATGCAGGTATTTTCACCCCAGTATACCACCATGGACCCTTATTGCCAGTCGGAAGCCTCTAGTGTATGGGAGGCACGCTTGTGGCCATGTGACCCTTTGGTTAAGGGTAATATTTTAGTGGATTCCCTATCGCAATGTTACAAAGTGGTATCAGAGGAGTTTCTTTTCTTTTGTATTATTGTTTGGGAATATTAGACATGATATGAGGAATGTGTCTAATTTTGGTAATGAGCCTATTCTTGGGAGTATCTAAACCCAATATAAAGGAAATCCATATTACTTGGGATGAGATATTGTTGTTCTGGTTTTTTCCTATTACAATTGAATTGATATCATAGTTGGTTTAAAAATGATATATAATGTTATTATTATTACTATTACAATCTTGGATTTTATCCTTGTACTATTATGGTAGTGAGATACTTGATCATGCATCATTTTAAGATCTTAATAACTCACTGGTCATGCATTTTTTCATTCCATATAGGTAAATTTTTTTGCATGCATTGCTTGGACTGTTTGTGGTTTCTATGAGTGATTGATAGTTATATCTATAAAATTGATAATGATTATTTTTTGGAAATGATAACCATAATTGGAACTTGAAGTTCCTTCATCGACCTCATAGTTTTTTCCAATATAGATTGATGGGGACACCTTACATAGTTAATTATGGAATTTAGAGTCATGGTCCATTGGTCACAAGGAATGAAACATGATTATAGTTGTAATAAAATGGATTCCATATTAAAAATTATAAAGTGTATGGAAATTTATAAATTTGAAATTTTAAAACACATAATTCTACAATCTCAAGTGATTTATATATATATTTGTATGAACATATCTATGTTTAAATTTCCAAATTAAATGGTGGAAATTAAATGGGAATACCTTTTGACACGGTAATCTACTATGTAAGGTAATATCGTGACCCTGAACCGACTTGAGTAGGGGCATAGGGAGATACATTTTTGTTTCTTTATGGTCACTTACTATCTGGTCCTTACTTATAGAGTAAGAAAAGAGGTGTAACCTTTTCCATAGATTGACTGTGTACCTATAATGTTATGAATATGTGATAATTTTTATGATAAATTATTTTTGGATGCATACATATAGAATTGTAGATTCATGACACCATAACAGCCTCATGTTTTACACCATAAAGGTGATGATGACCATGATCTAGATGTGTTGGTTACTAATCCATCTGTATTACCACCACTAGTTCAACAAGGGGACCACATTTTATTCTCGACTTGGGTGCTCATACCCACTTTTGATAGGGTTTTCTATGTATAGTGAATTTTATGAAAGGAGTTTATCGACCTTACCTTAATATGTTAGAGTTGAATAGGGAATTAAAATAGTAATATCCATCTATGTTCCTGAGGGGTCAGAGGCCCTCAGGATGCTGAAACAGGGCTCGGGGCCATGATTTATACATTTGAGCATCTGTAGAAGCCTCTTGAGAGAAGGGCTAAGATCACAACTTATATGTTATATAGTTCTTCCATGTTATGTAGGGATATCATAAAATAGGAATAATGACATCGAGATATGATATAGAGAGATTTACAAATGGTAGTTTATGATTACTTTTTTCCATTTACATTGAGGGGAAACTGAGCTAGAGAGTTCATTAATTTAAAGTAGAGAGTTATGTCTATAATAGAATATGCTTCTTGTTTTACCAACCAAGATAAATTACCACTGACTTTAGTTGGTGATGAGATGATAACTATGTGGCAATTTAAAGAAGTGATGGTTTACACTATCCAATCATCATTTAATGTTTTTTTGGTTAACAAATATTTCTAATAAATTGAACTAGGCCCTCATTACTAAGAATAATTTTAGGTATGATAAATTTGTGAGCTAGGATGATTCATCCCAAAAAATTGGAGGTAGTTGTTATAGTGGAAGTAATATTCTTTTATAGGATGATCATTGGGGTAGTGGAAGTCAGACAACTTGTACTGACAATTTGTTATATGTCATTAACATGGGAAGCCTAGTATATGAAACCCCAGTGCATGCAAGATCTAGTTGAATACCAGAGCAGTGGTAGGATGGTCCATATTTAGCATTTATACGGGACCATTCCACCCGTTCTTAGAGAGATATAATTTACATTGACTCCATGTTCAAGAGATGGAAGAGTTTCACCTATCCAGGAAAATAATAGGAATACCACCGGCCACTCTAGCTAAGGGGGTGGTCGAGGTAGAGGGAACCCAACTCAGGGTTTATAGTGTCATTAGATCATGCATACTTAGGGAAGTTAGGTTGTATCTTAGGACCATGTTATGGGCCAATTACATGAAGTGAAACCTATGTCAAAGTAGTAGTGTTCCATACCGCATACGGTTTGAGGTATTATTATAGTAGCCTTTACAATAGTGTTATATTTGTTTGACATAGGTGTATCTCAATCTTTTATATCTACAACAATTCTGTAGAGTTCGGGCCTTAAGATATTGTGAGTATGCGATAATATGACACTTGATACCCTACTGGGAATATGAATAGAGAGTGTTTTCCAATGTAAGTAATGTACCCTTAAGATATGTTGATATCTATTCATGTGTAATCTTTTCATCCTCAATATTATAGGGTTTTATGTAAGTCTTGGGATGTATTGATTGATTCCCTATTGATATCATATTTTTTTTATCATAGTAGGGTGATGTTCAATCACTATAGGATAATAAAATTTTTTATTAAGGAGAATGTGATGTTCACATGACTCAATTTGGACCTAATCATCTTGGATTGGGTAGAGTGAAAACCCAGATTAGTAGTCTCCATATTGATGATCAGGGTATGCGACCTATCATTTTTAACTTGTGGTGGATTGTTCAAGGTATATCTTCCCTGATGAATTTTATTGGCTACCAATAGTAAGGGAGGTCTAATTCACAAATGAGATAGTTCTATGAGTGGCACCATTGTATATTATTTCTTAGAGTATGGAACCTATAGAGATTGTAGAGCTCAAGAAGCAATTGGAAGAACTAAAAAACAAGGTCTGTATTTGATCTAGTACCTTTTCATGGGGTTTGTCGGTCCGATTTCACCAACAAGGAAGACATTATCGTCATGAAATTTCATGGATTACTTATGGTTTAACTATCTTATGGTTAATAATTGATATCCACTACCTAGAATAGATGACCTCTTTGAGAGGCTCTACGGATCCCGGGTTTTCTCAAAGATCAATTTGATCTAGGACTATCACTAGGTGAATTTTAGATCCTCATACACACCTCTAACAGCTCTATAGATCATGTATGGTTTTTTTGATCATTTGTTTATTCCATCTTGTCTCATGAACACACCTTTACCTTTTATGGATCTAATGAATCAGGTTTTACACTCAAATAAAGATTCTTTTATGGTGGTATTTGTGGATTAAATCTTGGTGTATTCTCATACTAAAAAAAACCATTCCAAACATCTTGAGATTCTACTGAATACAATAAGAAATAATTAAATCTATCATAATCTTGGAAAATTTTTCTTTTGGATTGACAAGTTCAACTTCCTAGGTCATATCATATCAGAAATGAGTTTATCCAGAGAACTATTTATGGTAAGATTTGTAGTTTCCAAGGAGTGGCACAATTTTTGACATACTACATTTCATAATGATATTTTGGTATTACAAACACTTAATCAATTATTTTTCATGCCTTGAAGCTCATCATATGACACTGACTAAGAAGTGTGTGAAATTTTTATGGTTTCAGGTGTGTGAGAAATCCTCTTAGGGGTTTGAGGGTAGTCTGGCTTCAACACTGATCCTGATTCTTCCAGATCTGGGTAGATGCTATTATGTTTATTTTGATGCATCAGAAATTGGTCTGGGGGTATTTTTGAAGAAGGATGATAAATTCATTGAGTACGAGTCTCATTAGTTGAGGACTCATGAGTGGAATTATTCAGCGCATCATCTCAAGCAAGTAGCTAATGATCACAATTTGGGTTAATGGAGGAACTATTTGTTGGGTGAGAACTATATGCTATTTATAGATAAAAAACCCCAAGTATATCATTACACAACATGATTTTAATATCACCTATCATGGATGGGTTGAGTATCTACAGTCATTTGATTTTGAGATTTTATATATGCCTAGTAAAGGCAATACAGAAGCTAATGGTATAATCCAGAAGACTCAGAACTAGTTATTTTTTGAGACTAGTTGTGTGTTGAAACTTATGGAATTGTTTTTTGAAATGCATTCTTGAGTTTTAAGAGGAGTATGTTAATAAATTACTCGTATCTTTAGTAATCACCTCTATTTCTTTGGAGTGGGTAAATATGAGATAACTTTTTGATCCTAAGGCCTATTACTGAGTGAAATTATATCATATGAGGATTCATTTCCTAGTTTTACTATGAATAATTATGAGATATTATGCATACATGGGCATGTCTGGGTTCCATAAATAATATAAGAGGAGCTTATATCTGAATCCCATTACATATATTAGGCATTAAATCCATGTTTTACCAATATGTATCAAGACTCACTTCACTAGTATTGGTGGACTAGTATTAAATGAGAGATAATCGACTTTATTAATCAACATTCCACATGTTATAAGGTGAAAGTAGAACACCATCAACTAGAAGGACTATTAGATCCATTTTCCATTCTTGAGTGGAAATGAGATGATGTCACCATGGATTTTATGATAGGTTTTCATAGACCCCCTTTAAAAAATGATATAGTATGGGTTGATATTTATTGATAAACAAAGGTTTCCCACTTTTGAACTATTCTAGAGAATTTTTAAGAAGACAATATTGGGAGGATATACATCAAGGATATCATACACCTACATGGAGATACTTGTTGTATCATATTAGATAGGTATTCTCATTTCATATCATAGCTTTTAGTAGGGTGTATAGAAGTAATGGGGTACATAGGTGATTTTTGAGCATGACCAATCACCCCCAGACCGACGGTTAAATAGATTGTACAATTCAAGTGTAATAAAACATGATTTTTGCATGTGTATTTAACGTTAGTGGTTCATGGGAAAATCACATACCCCTAATTGAGTTTTATTACAATAATAGTTTTCCTGATACCATCTAGATTACTCTTTATGAGGACTTATACAGTAGGCCAAGCCGACCACCTTTATGCTAGTTAGAGGAAACAGATAAAGATTTACTTGGGATTTGTCTTGTTAAAGAGAATTTAGATCAGGTTTATTTAATTATGATGAACATGATGAATGATGAATCTATGAATTAGTTCTATTCCAACTTCCATAAACTACCTCTTGATTTTGAGGTTGAGAATCTAGTTTTCTTATGTGTTTCACCTAAATTCGGTCATATACATATTCAAAGATATGGTAAAATATAACCTCATTACTTCGATCCTTTTAATATTAGGGAAAGATTTGGGTCGATAGACTATATGATGGATTTACATCAATGGTATCGGGTCATGTACAATGTCTTCCATATATCATCGCATTGCCTTTAACATCTCGAACTATCTCATTCATTTGACCCTAATGATATTAAGCTGGAGGCTGATGAATTCTTTGAGTAACATCATATATGTACCATTTATCTAATCATGAAAAATATATAACGTTGGTCAGTTCCTTTAGTGTAGGTGATATGGTAACATGGGTGAGTACAGGATGAGATCAGGGAAGGATAGAAAAATGAATGTTCTTAGTGGATGAAACCTTTCCCAGAAAATTATCTACCACCCTTAGAAGGGTAACATGGTGATTATTTGTTTTAAGGAGGGTAGGATGAACAGAACAAAATTTCCATAGAGGTAAATTTTCTTTAAATTTTTGTCAAACCCTCATTGATATGCTTTTCTTAGATTAGACCCTTGCAACTGGGCCCCTAGGTTGGTCATTTTTCAATTGGGAATAAATTAGCATGCAGATGGAGGTAGGCTACATGCCAAATATAAAACATGTATTCTAATTAAATGACATACATTTATAATACATGAAATGAAATGGGATAACCATAGCCCTTGCACATCATGAACTGGTTTTTCCCATGAGGGGAAAACCTAAGGTTCATAAAACATGTAAAATTTACAAATCATGTAAATTACCTTGGTAGTTGTATTAAAAAGGATTAGGGCCTATTATATTTTTTATAGAACTACCTCTTATTTTCTCTCACACAACATGAGTCAGATGAGATTCCTCCTCCTTGCCATCACCTTGGTTCCTCTTGTAATGAACTGACCCCAGAAGCTCAGAGCCGGCGAATTATTTTATTACATTAGCTTAATTAAAAGGAATTAAATCCTAAACTAATGATCAGTTTATTTTTATTTAAAAAACTAGATACATAAATGGAACCCATTTTACATTGGGAAGGAAAAAAATATAAAACATAACAAAAGCTAGTAAACTACATCCTTGAAAACTCAATAAATGATCTTTTCTTAATAACATGGGAAAGGAAAAAAATGAAAGGGTGAGATATAATGATCAATAAGGGTTACATATAGTATAATAATGAATCAATAACATGTAAATCATAATAAATTATACATAATAAATATAGGATGTTGAATACATGAAAATAACACCCAATTATAAAACATATAATGAAAATGCAGCCATATAATTTTTCAAACGAAAAACTCATGGAAAGTAATAACTAAATATAGAATAAAAAAATTATTATTATTTCGATGTCGAGTATCTGGATGATGAAAAAACATACTACCGGAATGGTTTATGTCCGCAGGTAGATTCCCGTCTGATTATGTTTTGGAAACAAACTTGAAGGGGTTTTCACCAAATATTTTGTCTCATGAGACATGTCGATACAACGAAGGGCTATAATAAGACTTGAACATCACTAAAAGTCCAAATAATTCACTATAAATATAATTAATAGATGAAAAGTATTCCTTTTTAATATCCTTATTTAGTAGAGGATACATATTCATCAATATTTCTCCAGTTAAAACAACATTCAAAATAAACCCCACTTGTAAAATGGTATACCACGAAGACAATAATCATATCCTTGATACATGTATATGGATATTTAAAAGAAATATAATTTCAAATGAAAAATTATCTCAAATGGGTAGTAGATAAACCACATAAAAATGATTAGGTGCACAATACCAAGAAAGTCTCAATGAAATGATAATTGAGATGAAGTCCCTTGCCACATTGTAATCAATCGAATCGTATGAAAAAAATTAATAATAATTAAATGAATCATTTAATACCATAAATATAAATATAATCATGATATAATATATCAAATGGGTGTATACATACACCACATACAAGAAATATGTGGTGAATAATTGAGATCTCATGGAAATTAAAGTGAGATGAGAAACCCCTTACCTTATGTCTGAATGTGTTCGAAACACGATATTAATGTCCTAGATAATCAAATTAAATCCATTAATTAATTAATTAATAACCTTTTAAACATGTATATGATTCATTAATGTTTTATTAAGTTCATTTATTTTTTATTAAATGATTTATACGATACAATTTTATCACTCATGATCGTTTATTTCCTTGGTTTTCATGAACAATTTAATTGTATACACGTAATGAAGTTCATGTAAAATGGGTAAAATTCTATAGAATTGAAATTATATGTTATTTATTAAAATAAAATGTTATAAATGGTTATATTTATCATTTTTTCATATGGTATGATGATGAATCATTAGATAAAATTTTTCTGATAATTTCTTATATTATTTAAGTGTTTTTTCAATCATCACACACCATTTTTGTTTACTTAATTAATAATTTGTATATATAATGCTTCCCAAAAATTAAATAGTTTTTAATAAATATTTTATAACATGGTTATAACATTAAAATGGTTTCATGACTATCCTTCAGGGATAATTTAAGAACAAAAAACCATCTTCTATGGAGGTTGTATATCAGCACCAAACAGACGATGATTTCGTTTTAAAAAAATAGAAAGAGATAGGATTTTGATGAAGTATATGACATTAAAATGATATCATTAAAATATAGATATGATACTTGTGTAATCATGATTATTTTAATATATGAGGTTAGGATATAAATTGAGATGAATATTAAAGAAAAAAGAAAAGGATTTGCCTCTTGATTTCTCCTCCTTAAGAACCTCCTTAGTGAAAGGTGTTTTAGACTTTTGGTATGACCAAGAGCTCATGAAACTGGGGGAGAGACTACGAATGATTATTTGTGGATATGTTTTACAAGATTAAAGGATTAGAGGTTTTCGGAGATGTGGGGGCGAGGGGTGGTTTTTATAGTTGAAGAGAGGGGTGATTTCTCGTTATTATATCCATTATTTTATTATTTTGTTCAAGACAAGGAATAGTGTTGATTATTGTGAATAATTACATTAATGAGTTCATGTGAGTTATAATTAATGGGGATTACATATTCAAAAAATTAATCATGACTCTATAATTCATGTATTTATCATTTATGGAAAATTATCATATTTTCTTATAAAAAAAATCATTTAATTTAGAAAAATATAAAAAATTTAAACTAAACGTTTTTCAATGTGTATAATTAAAAAATTAACTATATTTTTTAGGAATAATTTTCCAAATATGGGAAATTTAGTTTTTAATAAAATATCACCATTTACATTAAAAATATATATTTTAAAATTATAAGTGTTTATATAATACTCAAAGTTCTAATTAAATTACACTAAAATCACAAGAAAAAAATTTATTTATGAATACATTTTATGAAAATGAATTATCTTTTCAATCAATTTATTAATTATAAAATTGTAATTAATTATATATTACACATAAAGATACCAACGGTTAATTAGTAATTTTTTAAAATATTTATTTACTTATACGATGATATAATTATATTAGACATTCATTTATAAGGTCCCTAAATTGTATTTATACAATAATTAGTGAGGTTACTATTCATTTAACTGATATACTATTGATAAGTGTCATATTAGTATTCATAATGGTACATTACTATTCCAATGGTTCAAGTTAATATTTAACAAAAATTATGTTGATCCTATCAAATTTTAAATATCCTACTGATCACAACCATGTATGCCCTTTTTTCGAAATTAAATTCACAAAAGTGGGAAAATTATGTTTAATTTCTACGTTATAATATAATTTTAATAATAGAGCGTCTTTTCACAATGAATTAGTGTTGTGTAAAATATAAGATATATAATTAATTAATATTATTTATAAAGACACATATCATAAAATATTGGGAAATTATGTTCTTCCCTCCTTCATAAATTTCATCCTTAAAATTTTCTATGTATAATGCCCTCTAAAAAGATGTCGGTGGTTCTTCTTCATAAGATCCTCAGGTTCAATCATTGATTCCTCCATGTTATGGTTTCTCTAAAAAAATTACCAGTTGGGTTGTCCAATTTCTCAATAATTTCTCTCTAGTTTCAATAATCTCAATAGGCTCATCACATTAAGATAAATCAGGTTTCGATTTTATTTCTTCATATGTGAGTACATGCATTGGCTATAGAATGTAATTATTTAACAAATACATGTGGAACACATCATGAACCTTGGAGATACTTGTTTTCATAGCTAAATGATAAGATAATGATCCAATTATTTCCTTCTTTTCAAATGGCCTGATGTAACGTGTTCTCAATTTTCCTTGCTTACCAAATATTAAGACACCTTTCCATGGATATACATTCAAAAAGGCATTATCTACCACTTAAAATTCCAAATACTTTCCCTAGTTTTCATTATAAATATTTTTCATACATTTGTCTTCTTTAATATGGGTCTTAATTATATTTACATTTGTAGTTGTCTCTTAAATAAGTTTTGGTCCTATAAGTTTCCTCTCACCAACCTAATCCCAAAAAGTTCGAGTTTGACATCTCTTTCCATATAATGATTCATATGTCACTATTTGAATACTATAATGGAGACTAATATTGTAGGAAAACTCATAAATGGTATGTACGGATCCCACATACCTTGAATGTATAGTGATAATGATCTCAACATGTCTTCCAATTTTTGATTAGTCCTTCCATACTCTATCAGTTTGGGAGAGAAATTCATTACTCATATGAATCATTGAATCCAAAGCCTTTTGAAAACTCTTCCCGAATTTTTATGTAAATCAATGATCTCAATCGGACACAATCGATAAAGGTACACCATGAATTCTTACAAATTTATTAATATAGAGTCTTTCTTGTCTCTCAAGTTGTTTATCTTCTCTTACTGCAAGGAAATGTGCTGATTTTTTCAGATGGTCAACAATTACCCATACTGCATTATTCCTTTTAGGAATCCATAGAAGTCATATGAAAAATTCCATTGTAATTTCATCCCACTTTTACATATAAATATTTATAGGTTGAAAGAATCCTATAGGGTCTTTTCTCTCAGCCATCACTTTTTGAAAAACTAGACACCTTGACACAAAATTAGTAATTTCCCACTTCTTATTATCCCTTCAAAAATGTTACTCCAAATATCCATACATATTGGAGATACTAGGGTGTATAGAGAAATTTGAGTTACAAGAATCATCTAATATATTCCTTTTTATCTTAGGTATTAAGAAAACGCATAACCTCTTTCCAAATTTTAGAACTCCAACTTTATTCATGAAGTCTTCCAATCTTCTATCCTTGACAACATTAATTTTCTTTTGAAGGTTCTCATCATCAGATTAAGAGTTTATTATCTTCTCCAGTAATGATGGATTAGTAATAATTTGAAAAAATAATAATGTTTCATATTCCATAATAATCCTCATATTCATGTTCACTAGATCCATGAACATAATATCTCTCCCAATCCTAATTTGGGGCAGAAGTCCATGATATTTCTAGATTAATGAATATTTTAACTTATTTTTCTTTCATGTGTGGTAGTGTATTGAAAAATCATAATCTTTGAGTAACCTAAGTCATCTACTTCACCTCATGTTGAGTTGTTTCCCTGTAAAAATGTATTTCAAACTCTTATGATCCATATATATTTCACATCATTCAATATTGAGATAGTGTCTCCATATTTTTAAGGTAAATATTATGGATTCTACCTCAAGATCACAAGTTGGAAAATTTTTTCATGTTTATTCAAATAAGTTGATGAATAAGAAATAAATTTATCCTTTTATATAAACAAACAACCAAATACATTATTTGATGCATCATTTTATATCACAAACCCATCATTTCCATAAGGAAGAGTCAAAATTGGAGCATTGACCAATCTTCTTTTCATTTCTTCCAAACATTCAGAACAATATTTCTTCTATAAGAACATTACCCCTTTACAAGTAATATTAGTTATCAGGTTAGAAAATCAAACAAAATTTTATAAGAAACATCGATTATAACCTTCTAATTCAATAAAACAACATACCTCAATTGTGTTCATTGGAGTAGGACATTATTGGATTTCCTTTTTCTTTACTGGTTCATCCAAGATTCCATCCTTAAAGATAATATGGCCATAAAAATAATCTATTTGAAGTGATAATTAACATTTACTAAACTTACCATATAACTCTTTTCTTATAAGAGTCTCTAGAAAAAACTATAATTGATTCTTATGGTACTCATATATTTTTAAAAATATCAATATGAAATCAATAAATACCACAATAAAATCATAAAAATATTCCTTGAAAACTCTATTCATTATATCCTTGAAAATAGAGTGAGCATTAGTCCATCCAAATGAAATTACTGTAAACTCTTAATGTCTATATCTAGTTTGAAATGTTGCCTTTGTATTATTTTACATCCTCACATGCAATTGATGATATCCAGATCAAAGTTCAATCATCGAAAAATATTGAGCTTCATGAAGTTTATCAAATAGACCATCAATGCGTGGTAGGGGATACTTTTTACTTATGATAAAATCATTGATTTCTCTATAGTCAATGCACAAACACGTGGATCTATATTTCTACTTGATAAATAGAACATGTTCTCCACATGGAGAAATAATAGGATGAATAAATCCCATATCAGTTAATTCATATAGTTATTTATACATTTCAACTAATTCTACAATGTACATTCAATACAGAGTCCTTGATATATTAATTTCAATAGGAATTAAATCAATAGGAAACTCAACTTCTCACTATCGAGAATGTTCGGCTAAATCCTATGGAAATACCTCAATATATTATTGTACAATTGGTATATCCTATATTCAAAGATTAAATCCCTCACCCATAGATGTTTTTTCTTCATCCACCCCAATAATTTCATTTAGTAGAACTATAGAAGGTGGCTCTAGATAAGAACCATATGATGATGATTCTTATTTAATACTATGGTATTCTCAACCTTTCTAAAAAATTGTAACTTCCTTATACCTATAATAATTTTTTTCATAATAGTTTGAAATATAGTTTATAATAAAGATTATATCAAATTCAATCATAGGTATGATGATAAGGTCAACAACTAAAGTACATTTATGTGTCATGAAGGGGTCTGGATAACAAATCTTTCTTGCAATGATACTTCCCTCAAGAGTTTTCTCTGACATCACCTTTATTAATTAAGATAGGAAATATATATTTTTCATTGAAACATAGGTAGATATAAATGAATGTGATGATCTAGAATCAAATAATGAATTGTCTAAATTGTAATAAATGATTAAATTACCTAACACCACATCATTAAGAACGTAAACTTCTATAGTTGAGATCACATAAACTTTGACATATCCCCTTGGCCTCTTCTATGGTATATTCCCTTGACGATTGGGAAATTAATTTGAATAATTCCCCATTTCATTGTAATTTATGAATTTAACATAATTGATTTGTTTTTTTCCCTTGCATTCATTAGCTAGATGACCATATACTTATAAAAAACTACCATGGATTTCAAGCATTTACCAGAATGATTCTTTCCAAAATTTTCACATAATGGAAATTTCTTTATTCCATTATTCTTATTTGATGCTTCACCTTTACCATGGTTATCAAAATACCTCTTATTATCTTCATTTCAGTCTATTTCCCATGATGGTAATATTTTTTGAATAATAATTCCTTAAAATATCTCCATTTTATATCTCCTATTTCATCCTCCTTCTATGTATTCTAGATCAAAGACCAACAATGATCAACATAACCCTTGATACAATACACTTCTGGTAAAACGTTTTCATTTTTATTTCATCTTAATTATAGAAATATATTTTCAAGAGAATTGATCTACTGCTCAGATACCACTAGATTAGTAGTCCCACTAAAAATGGTTGTTTATTCCACCTAAAATGATCCAACATAGGTTTAGTATGGTTATTTTTCACAATCTGGGTATGTTTTCCTAATATGGTTATGATATGTTTATCTCCAACACTAACTGTGTTTACATGATTAGTGGGGAAATCCATACATTGTCTGTGGGAATTGATTCCATTTCTTCTATTAGGCACCATAATTAATCAACAACATACACTAAATTATGTTATGAATCATAATGCCTTATAAAAAACCAAAAAAACACTTAATTTAAAATTTAATAAAAGCTAATATCATAATCATATACATGGATTCAATTTAATTTTAAACCCCTCATAATGGTTTTTAAAGAAAATGTGAATTATCATAAGCTTATACCTTGGGAGTGTTAAACTAGGTGTGCAGTGAGACCCATTTTTGTGTACAAGGATACCTTGAGTCAGGCCCAAGACACCTTATCGAATTTGTTACCCCTAGGTACATATGTGCCATAACCACATACAATTATAGAATCTAGACAATGATGTATTTCCATGAAGTCCCACATAATATATAACTTTCCAAAATTATAGGATATTATTCTATTCTTTATAAAAATCTATTTTATTTTTATGTTCCCTAAATTATATTTTATAAATCATGTTCCTAAGGTTTCTACTAAATATCCTCTCATACCAACTATAATGCCCAAACCCCAGAAACTCAAAGCCAGTGCATTATTTCTATTACATGGGAATGATTACAAGGAATCATATCCATATGTAATGATCAGTTTAGTAGTCTTTATGAAACTATATACATACATGGAACCCATTTTACATTGGCAAAGAAAAAAATATTATACATTACAAAATCTAATAAACTACATCCTTGAAAACTCAATAAATGCTCTCTTCTTCACAACATGGGGAAGGAAAATAAATTAATGGTTGAGATAAAATAATCATTAAGGGTTAAATATAGTGAATAAATTTATCAATAATAAGTGAATCAAAATCAATTTGACATAATAAATATGGCATAGTGAATAATTGGAAAAAATACGCTATCATGAAATTGAGAATGAAAATTCATCCATAGAAGTTTTCATTGTGAAACCTCAGGGAAACTAATAACCAAATACTGAATAAATAAAATAATTATCATTTATATTTAAATTATCTAGAACATGAACTATCGTATCGTAGAGATGGTTTATGTTTGTGGGTAGATACCAGTCTGTTTATGTTTTGGAAAAAATCTCAAATGGTTTTGGTGAACTGTTTTGTCTAATTGAAACTTTCGATGCATCATGGGGATATAAAGGGTCCATCCCATCAAAGAACATCCAAATATTATGTATACATTTATTTAGTACAAGAATAATATGCATTTTCAATATTCATATTGAGTATAATATACAGATTCATAAATATTTACCCTGTTGAAACAACATTCAAAATAAACACTTCTTATAAAATGGTATACATGTAAGAAGATAATCATATCCGTGGTACGGGAATAGTGATATTTAACAAAAATGTAATTTCAAATGCAAAATTATCTCAAATCGGTAATAGATACACTACATAAATATTATTAGATGCACAATACAATGTAAGAAAAAATGAAATGGAAATTGAGATGAAGTCCCATACCACACTGTAATCAATCAAATCACATGAGAAAAAATTAATAATCATTAAATTAATCAGTTAATGTAATAATTATAGTGAGAATAATTATATTATATATCAAATTCGATTTTAAATAAACCACATATAATAAATATTTAGTGAATAATGGAAATCTCGTGGAAATAAAAGTGAGATGAGAAACCCTGTACCGTATGTTTGAATGTGTTTTACACCTGATATTAATATCCTGGATAATTAGATTAAATCCATTAATAAATTAATTAATAACATTTTATACATATATTTGATTCATTCTTGTTTTATTATGTTCATTTATATCCTTATTTATGAGTTATACAATATAATTTTATCACTCTAGATCATTTATTTCATTTGTTTTCAAGAACAATTTACTTGTATAAAAGTAATGAAGTTCATGTAAAATAGGTATAATTTACCAAAATTGGAATTTTATGATATTAATTAACATAAAAAAGTTTAAATGGTTCTATATATCATTTTTATATGATATGAGGATGAATCATTAGATAAATATTTATAGATAACGACTTAGATTATTTTAGCATTTTTTTGATCATCACAAACTAGTTTTGTTTAAATTAATTAATAATATGTATATATAATGACTAAAAAAATTAAATAAGATGTAATACATATTTTAAAAACTGTTTAAATAATAAATATTTTTTCAAGAATACCCTTAGGGGAGAAATTGAAGAACAAAAATTCGTCATCCCTGACGGTTGTAAATCAACACCTCGCGAATGATTATTTTTTTAAAATAAAAGAGAGGTAGAAAATAGTTTGATGAAGTATATTCCATTAATAAGTTATAATTATAATATATAGATTATATTTGAGTTATAATGCTCATTTTTAAAGAGGATATTAGGAGAAAAATTGAAATTGAAATAAATTGAAATGAATTTAAAATAAAAGAGAAGATGATTTACATCTTGAATTATCTTCCTTGATAACCACCTTAGTGAAAGTGGTTTTGGCCTTTTGAAAATACGAAGAGATACTGGAAGTGGCGTAGAGACTAGGTAAGATGATTTGTTCAGAATTTTTACAAGATTCAAGGCATAGAGGTGTGAGGATAATAGGGGGTGAGCGGTGGTTTTTATAGTGGTAAAGAGGGGTGATTTTTCCTTATTGTATTCATTGATTTATTATTTTTATCATGATAATAAATAATATTGATTATTGAGACTACATAAAGTAATAAGTGTATCTGAGTTCGAAAAAATAGTTCTTACATCATCCAAACATCATCCATGACTGTATATTTCATATATTTATCATTTATATAAAATTATCGTATTTTACCATTCACTAAATATTCAAGTATTTTAGAAAAATCTCAAATATTATCCCTAACCATTTTGTTACATTTAGAATTAAAAAATTAAATCTATTTTAAAAAATTAATTATATATATATATATTAAATATAATTGTTAATTAAAAATTATTATTTAATTGTAAAATATAATTTTTAAAATTATAACTGATTTTACAATACACTAAGGTTTCATTAAATTATCCTAAAATAATTGGAAAAAAATTTCATTGATGAATAAATTTTATGAAAATAAATTATATTTTAAATAAATTTATTAATTATAAAATTATAAATTAATATTTATTACCTACAAAAATACTAACACTTTATTAATAATTTATAAAAATATTTATTTACTTATACTATGATATAATTATATAATACTTTCATTTATAAGGTGACTAATTTTATTTATATATTCATGAGTGAGGTTACTATTAATTTGGTCGATAAACTATTCAAAAGGGTTAGATTAGTATTCATAACGGTATATTATTATTCCAAAGGGTCAAGTTACTACTCACCAAAAAATTAATTTCATCCAATCAGATTCTAAATATCTTACTGATCACAACTATGTGTTCCAATTTTCAAAACACAATTCATAGATATAGGAATATTATTTTTAATGTCCATGTTATAACATAATTTTATTAATAGAGTGTTGTTTCATAGTGACTCAATGTTTTGTGCAATATAAGATATCTAAGGAATTGAAATTATTTATGAAGAAACATACCATAAAATATTAGGACGTTATACATCTCATTCTTCTCTATCTATAATCTTATCAAACATACATCACTTATGTTGGATATATAATGGAAATAACTCCACTCCTACTTATATTTTCATTGATTATATCATATTATTTTGAGCAATATTGGTGAAAGATAATATGCCCAATTATTTGGTTATTTGTTTCTTTTTTATATTTATTTTGTTCTTCTTCGATTAAAACACTAATATTGGAAGATTAGTCATCCCCGAACATGAGGATGTTGGTATAATAATTTAATCTAGAAGTTTTTTTGTTTTCATAGTATATTCCATTGTTTCACATGTCAATAATTTTCATTCATTTACTTAAACTATATTTTTTCTTTCTAATTTATTGAAACCTGATATTATAATTATGTAGACCCATGTTGATCCATTAGAGGATGAATACGTCTTTGGTTTCCAGCCATTTGGGTTTGTTGAATTAAACTCACAGGTAAAAATATTTATGTAAAAAAATTACCCCTAAGTTGTTGGGATTGAACATCACATATAATTTCTTTGTCTTTTTTAAGGTAGATATTTTGAATTAATTAAATCCAAGTGAATGGAAAGGCCACATCACATGTTAAAAATTGGTAAATAAATTGTATAATTTGTGAAATCATGGTTATATGGGGGAACTAAATGTAAATGATTTAAATAAATATTCTATATGATTATTATGATTAGGCCTTGGATATTCTTAATAGGAAAATTGTTAATGGAAATGCTGAGCAAGGTGTTTCATTCTCCCTTATTTTGAGTGTTGATCATGGCTTCTAAAACTATTTACTTGGACTATGGGCATGTCATTCGATGTTCCCTTATATCGGATGTTGAGAATGATGACTCACCACACTATCTTGGGTGATGACATGATGTGTCTCACTCCCATGTGATTCAAGGATAATACCCACGTTGAAGAATTTAGCTCATTGGATTTTGTATAAATGCCTATGTTATGTCCCAGGTCCATATAAAACCTTTTATTTATGTATATGTCTCTATATGTCCTCAGATATATATTGAATATACATAGACACACACACACACACAGATATATATATCTATATATATATGTATATATATATATGATTTCTCTTAAATGTTTGGTAATGATAAAATGAGATCAGAGACATTTCGACCTATGCCAAAGAAGGTAGAGTTAGATTTGTGTGATTTAGGAACATGAGTTAACTAGGTTTTATTTTTCATAATTTTATATTAGTTATTATTTACACACAATGCCATACCATAAACCCTGATTGGATTATTCAAGAAATTGTTGGTGGTGGACTACTGAGTTTAACTCACATCTTATTCGGGCTACTATTGGCACACATGAGGACTTTATAGTTGTAGGTATTGACAAGGGTATGTTTTTGGACATGGATTAATCATCTTTTTTTTCATGTATCATGGAATCAATGGAGCATAGGAGTGAGAAAATCTTATGATTTTAGTGGAGAAACCATTATGGTCTTTTGAGCTTTTATTCAACATGTTGTATATGCATGTAGTCTATATCAACTATATCTCAATTATTTATATCAGATTGACATGACATCATTTTTTATAGGACTCAAATTGTGGATTCTTATTAATATACTTCTTGAATGTTTCATATTCAACTATGTTTTATTATTTCTCTTATTTAAGTTGTGCTATTCCGATATGATGATAAAATCTTCGCACCATACCACCGTGGACCCTCCCTACTAGTCAACAGATTCTAGAATATGGGAAGGCATGCTTGAGGCCATGTGACCCAATGGTTTTGGGAAATTTTTTAGTGTAATCTAGTTTAGGATGTTACATAAAGACATTGTTTTGATTGTAAGTGTTAAAAGCGGTTAACTAGGTTAAGAAAAAGAGATAAATGTACAGACCTAATATACACTTGAAAAAGTTTTATTATATGATATAATTGAGATCCTTACTCATCCTATATGAGAAATATATTAATTTTTATACTTTATTACGTTAAAATTAATTTATTTTAATTTAATATTTTAGGAAATTCGAAAATTCCCCATCACCACTTTTAAAAAAGGGAACCTCCTCTCTTATTTTATTAACAATTAAAAATCCTTTTGGATAAGAAAATACCTTACCAAATCCATTCCTTACTTCCATTACTATTTCCTAGATTCATTTTTTATTATAAAACTCTATTAAGAAGGCTTTTTGTGTTAATATAAATCTGTTTCCAGAAGAAGAAGTGTCGTTCTTCAAAGAGAATTTATTGTCTCATTTCTTCTTAAAACTCCATAAAATATTATTCATCCATAATTATATAATGACATTAGTATCTCTCGTATACTTATAGGTTACTATTTTAGTGTCATAATGTGTATACATCTTTTATTCCATAAAATGGGAAATGAAACTATCTATCATTTGTACAATGAACTGCCACCTCACAAACTGATGTATTTAATTTTCCATCACCTCCTCTTATAGCTACATAATATGATGGATAATATATATATATATATATATATATATTTAATAAAAAACTATATTTTTTTAATTATAATATATTTCCACTTTCTTACTTTTCAATCCTTTTGAAAATGATAACACCACTAATGCGTACATGTGGACTACCCCTTCCACCAAGCGATGTGATTTTTTTTCAGTTTCAATTTACATAGATGGTAATAATGACATATTTGATGAATACATGTGAAGTATATTATATAATATTTATTCTATAAAGTTTAATTAATATTTACCCTTAAATATTTTCAAATAATTGATATATAAAAACATTGTTCATGCATACATATGACCTACCATCTCTATGAATGGATTCATTCCTTTCTCTACCTATAAAATGTATTGATGAATATAAATTTTTTTATAAGTAATATATGTGATATTTATACCATGATGATATTTCTAGATATTATGGAACCATAAAAAAATTATATGACTAGAAACCTAAAACAAAAAAATACATGAAAAACGATGTTGTAATCCCCTAAAATTATGATTCTAATAAATAATTGTTAATAAATAGGTGATATATGGTTATAAGTAAATTATATATTATATGATATATATTATTATGGTTATGAAATACATTTTTAATAATCCTATATTTTTTATAAATTATTTTTCAATGTTTATGAATAAATTCAAGACTTGAGGTGTGATATTTCTAGTATCTATTTTATTTCGAGTAAACATATTCCATACTCAACACTCATTTGTTGTGGTGTATATACTTACTCATTTAAATTTTATAAAAGGAATTTAATTAACTTCAAGATATTTATATTTATATTTTATTTTTTTCTTTAATGGGGATTATGATTAAAAATTAACAAAATTGGTATCATACCTATGTTTCAATCTTATTTTTATTCGGGATTTTTTATAATTGAATTTATATTGAGGAAATTTTATTATATTTATTTTATAAAACATTTTCAATTTTAATATATTCTATTTATTTTTTAATAATAATAATTTTCCTTTAATTTTCATTCATTTAAGTACAAAAGAGATCGAAATAATGTTTTTAAGGAAAACTAATTATGTTTTACAAATCATTTGGGAATCATTAAATTCTATATCGATGTTTTATAAAAATGTATTAAATAATGTTTTTAATATTTTGAAATTTTTTAAATAAATATTTAATATTTTTTTTACATTTTAAAAAATTTTCTAAAAGAAATCTTCATTTCATTTTTTTTATGATGTAATTTTTTGTTTTTTTTCAAAAATGTTAAAGGAATTATTTCTTTTAACTTTTATGGAATGAATGAAACTTACCACTATAATGAACTCCCAATTATTTGAACATTAAATTAAAATGTTTGAGTAATTATTTGAAAAGAAAAATCATTCTACAATATTTTGAAAATTTTCATATTAAAAATAAATGATTTAAGAATGGAATGTATGTTTTCCTCAAATGTTTTAATGATATTTTTATGGTATTTATATATAAACAATAAGATCCTTTAGGGTCATTTATTTTTTACTTGGGATATTATCCAATGATACCGCAATTATTCATTCTCTAAATGACTTTTGATTATGATGATTCGATTATTTTAAACCCATTTATTTTCCATGTGTTATGGTTTGATGCATTAATGTAATGATTATAAAACCTATTCTCTTTGTATGAGTTATTATATGATAATATTATGAATGTTTATTGGTCTTGTTGGAAAAAATATATAAGATTATCATTATGTGATGGGTGGGAATGGAATTATATATATCTATAATGAATTTGGAAAAGTATTATAACTGATGAGATAATTTTGGGAAACATGTAGATGTACATGATCCAATATGGGAAACAAGTAGATGTTCTTGATCTACTTTGGGAAAAAGTAGACCTATTTAATACACTATGGAAAAAATAAGATGTTCTTCATCCTCTATGGGATGTAGATTGTGATTCATAATCTGTTACGTTATAGGAAATACACATGGATGCTGATCCACTATAGATTTATGGTCTCAGTAGTTATCCTTGAAATATGAAATAGTTTTTTAACTATGCTGGTGCCATACTTTTCTGTCATGAACTTATAAAAATGATTGATTTATGATGATTTATCACTCTAAAGATTCATGTATTATGAAATTATAAAGCATTATTCCATGACTCATGTTCATGATGTTTGAAATATTGGGTATAACTTTGTATGTTATAGTCATGATCTAACACCCTTATTCTTATCTTATGCTTTAATATGATAATCGATATTTATCTCATGTATTTACCCTTACTATGAATCTGATAACACCCTTTAATAATTTTTTCCTTTCTTTACGTTATAATAAAATGTTTTATGTAGGAAATTCCTATAAATAGAACTAAGTGGGAAGATACTTATGGAATATGTTGAATATATTTCATTAAATATGAAGATTGTGTATCTAGTAACTAAATACACTAAAACATTACGTTCCTCGGGCAGATGTTTTTAAAATGAATTCAATATTCATTTAAAATATGAAATATTAATGTATTAAAATCTTGGGTTATTATAGTAATTTTAATATATCCCATATTTAGAAAATAGATAAAATCCAAATCTGATTTTAAACTTTTCGAAGAAAATGTATATTCATAATCAAGAATCAAGATCTTGATATGAATATTATCAATTTCTATTGTGAAAAATTAATTTTCAAAAGGAATGGTTGACCATAAATTATTTATTAAGGATTATTACAAAGATATTTTTATTGTAAAATTATTTATTGAAGATATTATTTATGTAACTGTAAATGATATTTTATCTAGTGAATCTTCAAAATAATGGAAAACTGAATAAGACATAACTCTTTTTGGAGAATTAAAATTTTTCCTTAGAATTTAAAATTTTCAAAGGAATTATATCATATTACTAAATAAATATAGTCATTAAAATGAACCTTTTGAACGATTTGTTATAGATAAATATAAAATTTAAATCATTCTCATGAGTTCATCATTTAAAATAAATGTTGATGATTTTAGATAATCAATGGATAATAAACTTTACTAAAGTAGGATTGGTAAATTATTTTATTTAACTACACATCATCTTAATGTGTTTTTTTAGTTTGTATTTATGCTAGATTTCAAGGTAATCCTAAGTAAAGTCACTTAAAATCTATAAAAAAATCCCTAAAATATGTTAATGGTTCTATAAACCATGGTTTATTTTGTCCTATTAGAATTGATTTTACATAGAAATATGTTTAGATTCTTATTTTGGTGGATGTAAAATTGATAGAAAAGTACAAGTGGAATCTATCATTTTCTAGGTAAAATCACAATTTATTTGATATCAAATAAAAAAATTTATGTCGATTTTTATACTAAAAAATCATAGTAAAAATTTGTTATAAATTATTGTGGTAAATAATTTTGATTAAATGATCGTAAATATATTTTTATATTTACTTTAATAAGTTTACTAATTATTGTAATAATTCATCTATTATTACAAATATAAAGATTCTTTTTCATAATGTGATAAAAATAAATATTGAATTAAGATACCAATTTTTTATATTCAGTGTTCAAAAAGGTGGAATTTTTCTAAAATATGTTCCAAATAATCATTGGTTAGATGATATATTTACAAAACCTATGGAGTCAACTATGTTTGAGAAAATTAAATATGAACATGGTATGTTGGAAGATTAAAATGAATGATTATACAAATATTTTTTGAAGTATATATTTATATCCATTAAGTTTTAATAATTTTTTTTGGATCGTTATTTAAGTCTAAAATTAATTCACCTATTTAGTCCCACTTTATTTCAACTGTATTAATTTGGAATTCAACATTAATATGACATATTTCTTATTTTAGTAAGTAAAAATGCATAAAATTATTATATTTTAGGTTTTATTGACAAGAATAATATTTTTTATTCATGGATAATATGAATTTAAAATTAATTCTTTATCTAGTTTACTTGCATAGTGAATCTTTGTTAGACATTTTTTTATTCCTAGAATATAGTAACATGATTTCATGTCTCCTTGTTGGTTTTTGAGTATTTATGAGATATAATTCACACTTATTTATGAATATAGTTTTTGAAATATGTTTATATAAGTTTACAAATATTTAAGCATTGTTTTGGTGTTGTTAATTTCTATAAGGGATATGATGCTATAAATAAGGGGAAGTTTTATTAATTTTTTCACCATATTTTATTTTAATTTTAATTTTTTTAGTTGGAATCTATTATTTATATGAATAAATTTATGGGGAGTAATTTTATATCATATTTCTGGTATTCTAAAATATTCTTTAACATATACTCCAATAATGTGGGAGTTAAAAATTACATCCATAAACCTATTTTATTTGGATTTAATTATACAAAAAATTTGTTTTTTGGATAAAACTATCAAAAATGGGAGAAATTATTTTTCATTAAAGTATTTTTTCAAGAAGAGGAAGATGTATATTTATTGAATATTATTTCATCTTTTTGATAAATTCAAAATGGGGGAGAGTTTATAAAAATATTTTTATTTTTTAAATTATAACAAATTGGGATTTTTTTTGAGTGACTCTGTTCCAGTACAGTAAATTATTTTTTGACAATTACAAAATTATTATTTCAATAACTCTTACATTAGTGATGAAATTTATTTTAATCTTGAAATACCTTCAGAATAATATATTATTGGTTATAGTTTTTATTGTATTGTTCTTTCTATTTTTTATGTATCTTATCAACTTCTTGTGGTGAAAATTATATATTATTATGATTTAAGATAACTCATATGTTGATGATTTATATTTTCAATATGAAAAGTATTACTTGATATTAAAATCATAATAGATGATTTTTTGGATGATTTTGATGTCTTTCATCCTAGATTTAAATGATTTATTTTATGGATTAAGGTTTTACACTTAGGAGTAAGTCAAAAAAATATAATTTTTCAACAATTATAAAGTCTAATATTTTCTATTCAAAACATTAAGTTCAATTAAATGTCTTACAAAGTTGAATTTAAAGTCCTAAAAAATGAAAAATCCACTATTTATACTGTTTTACGTGGATTATAAATTCATACATACCGATCTAAAATTATGAACATCTAATAAAAGTTTAACTATGTTTGATATTTGGAAATGTATAATGTCGAATAAGATCCAAAAACCTATATAAACTAAATTCATTTACACTATATTGAATTAAAAAATCATAGAAAATCCCATAAAACTAAATGTTTTTACACATTATTGTATATTAAAATGTTATTTCAATGAATTATGTTATATTGAAAGCCAGACATAAAATATGCGACTTAGCAGTTTGTTTTTTTTAAATCTCAAAATATTCAATATTTTTATTATATTTTTATATTTTTATTTTCAGTATATTAATTTATAAATTTTTTGGATTTTTTTTATTATTAAATATTATTTATTTGTATGTTAGTAAAAATTATTTGAGAGTGTTTTGTAGAGAATCAAATTATAATATCAACGGATAAAATGTGTTTCATTTTTATATTAATTATTTGTAAATTTACATGATTCAAATTTGAATGATTTGAAATTATACGAGTTTTTGTCACATTTTTTTAGGGAGTATTCCAAGGTATTATATTTTCTATTATGAAAATATTAATATATATATTTAATATTCAAACATTTTTTATTATAAAATTATTTTACATTTTCAAATTATCAAAGAGACTCTCAAATATATAAATTTTCAATATCCTTGATAGAGAAATGTGTTGTTATAAGATAAAAGATAAACTAAAATAGTTATACATACAATTATATTTTTTAAATGATGTTCTATATGAAGGAACCCAATATATAGAGTTTGAAATAGCCAATTAGAGTAATGGAGGTTAATTATATTTAAAATATACTATGTGATAAATTATTTAAAATTACATAATGATGGGGTTTTTCATTGAGAATATTATTATCCAAATATTATAATGCTAAAGTGACCACTACTACATCAACACTTAATATCTCATTATCTAATTAATTTCAGTAGTTTAGAATTATTTCTATATTTTATTGTGTGTGATTTTTTGTTTATACTTTTATATTTATATGTAGGAAAATAGAGTCGAGTTATACTAACTATACAATAGGTACATTCTGGGTTGTGCCTATAGGTAGAAAAAGGTTGTTTCTTGGTTGTTCCTTATTCCAATAAAAGTCTATAGTTTCAGTGGAGCCTTATTTTCTATAAAGTCAAGGTTGGTTGTTCTTCTACTTAAAGGAAGATTTTTTGTTGCTCCACAAGTTATTAAAAAGGTATTATAGGGGTTCTGCTTGTATGTTTAAAAATGTATTTATAAAGGGTAGTTAATCCATTCAAAAGTAGGGCCACATATATTGTATATTTAAAACACTATCATTATGACCTTATGGAGTATATTTAGGATCTTTTTTAACTAAAAACTACAAAAAATAAATATTTTATTTTTATTTTTTACTGCATAATTATCATAACTATAATATTTAATTAATTTTTATAGAGGGGATAATTCACCACCCTCTTAACAACTTATATATTCTAAAATCTCAACTAAATATCCAAATAATCCTTTTTAATCTTCTTCTTTCACAGATAAATATCCCAAAACATTACATGATATTATTTATTTGATTCTCCTCAAACCTTATATTCTTCTTCCATTATATATTCCAAGAATTCTATGCCTTAATTCCCTTGATTTTATGTTAACATGAAAGAAAATGCCTGGTGCAAATTTCTCGAGGATGGTGAAATATTATTCCTAAAATTTTAGTAAAACAATTTTTATCATCCATCATGCCTTATTATATAGAATTTTGATATTTATAGCATAAATAAAACCACATCATCATAAAATTTAATATTATAATGTACTTAATAAAGCAACTATATTAGTCTTATGATACTACTACATGTATATAATATATTATTTGAATCAATAGGTTACTATTATGTATCCTTAAACATAATCTTATATATGTTGTGAAATATAGATGTTATTTTTACATATCAACTTATTAATTTTACTTATTCGTCAATTTACACGTACATATCATAGTATTAATAACTATTTAACCCTATAAAATATTATATATATATATATGAGTTAATATATTTTTTTCTTTGATTTTTTTCTGACTCTAGATATTATATAACAAGACTAAACCAGGGTTATTCTTATATATAACAATTAGCTATCTCAAATCAAATGATATCTTATTTATTGTTATTAGAAGGGATTGAAACTTTATCAGCTAATATTTAATTAAATTTAGGAACCTCAAATCAACAAAAATAACTCTATGACACATTTAAATCATCTTCTATTGTATCTATATCATTCGAAAATATCATACACCACACATGAACATCATTGAGTATTTCAATAGTCTTCCACTCCCTTAATTACATCAAATTTTCATTAAAATTATATTATAATTCATTTAAATTTCTATTATCATTAAATAATCAATACATTACCAATATCAATAACTCATCTCTCAATCTATATCATCATCTAATGATATATCCATTCCATGAACATCCCATGAATTATAGGAAAAAATATCACATGAAATCCACATATTTATTTTTTCTTTAACTTGTACAGTAAGATAAATATCATCATTCAAGATTCATATGGTTCAATAATATCTATTTTCCCTTTAATATTTAAAAAAACATACCCAACATCATTTTCCAAAATTTCTATCAAATTCTATAACCATAATTGTATGTATGATTCTGTATACTAAATCTTCAAGTATTAATAATTTTATATTCCATAATCATCTCAATATTTTATTTTCTTTTATTATATTTAGAAGATGAATATACTATATACATTATGAATAATATAAGAAAATCACTCTTCAATATATTTACATTAGAAATTGTAGATAAAAAATAATGTAATTTGTATCTCAATAATCTCAATCCATTGAGTTAATCAATATTCCCATTAATTAGGTTATCTATATTCACTTATCATACATTGAAAAAATATCTTATTGAAAAAATATAACATCATTATCTGAATGACTAACAATATTACTATTTTTATTATTTATCTATACCCGTAAAGAATTATATGTTAATAAGTTCTAAACCTTATTCAACTCCTCCAAATTAAAAATAAATAAATATGTTGTAGTACATATGTGTTTATAAACTAAACAAATATAAGTCTACTTGATTGATTATTGGTTTAGAAAACAAGTGTGGTTAATTAATTTCAAAATAATCTTTACAATAATTATATATTCATTAACAACCTATCATTTTTCATGTCATTAAATAATATAAATTCTTCACCTTATTATAAAAATTGATTCATTCAAAATAATAATGTGAAAATATGATGACCACACCTCAACAATGATATTCTCAATCAAAATATAGATTCTAAAAATTTAATAAAATAAATATTTATTGAATATAACTCAATTTATCTCAACCACTATTGGTTTATTCCATCCTCTTTTTATCAAGAATAGTCACTTCTTTAAATAAACTGTAATCACCATATTTATAATATATATTCCAGAACTGATATAATTATGATAGATCACACCATGATCAATATATCATACTTGTTATAATATTTTTATACCCTAATAATATTTTCTGTTCATATACTTAATGAATCAACATCAAACCCTTGAACAAAAATATAAACATAGTTGATATAGGAATATGTTGGTTTCTCATTTTATCATTTCTAGTAGAAACAACATTTAGAGTTGTTTCTCGACCTAGAAAATCCATTCATTTTATCTCTAATTTTGAGAGAGATCTTCATTCTTGCTCATTTTATTTTTAAAATAACAATATCCTTGGATATTATGGTCATTTTTGTTTATTTCATTTTTATCCTTTGGTGGAATCTTCTTATTTACTATACCTATTATAGAACATATATATTTTGGTGTCTGGTTTATTTCATTCAGTATTTCTAACTGGTATTATAGTATGATTATGTAATTTCGTGGTTTTACTTAGTTTTCATGAACATTTCACATAATTTCTCATGAAATCTCAATATACCCTCTATTAATAATTAATCAAGAAATTTATCTACTCATTTATTTTCATACATGTATTCCACTAAACCAACCCCTTGTTTAATTTTTTTATTTATAATTTTTTATAGACCATATTAAATTCTATAAAAAAGTATTCATGGTTTTTTTTAAAATTCCATAGTGTTCCATTTTATTCTATAGTATAAGCATTTTCTTCTAATATTTAATGAATCATCATTCTCATCCTTCTTGTATATATGATATTCAATACTTTTATTTTTGACATACCCTAAAGAGATGTCACTATAGCATCTTAGACAAATAAGGAATAAGTAACTTTTTATAATTATTAAAATTTTTGAATTATATATTAATTATACTTTAAAGGGACACTATGCTAGATGGAGTTCCCAGTACGCAACAACAGGTTTCATTGAAATCTTACGTTGCACACTAATAATATAATATTATTATTTTAAATGGTAGTTAGCTACCAGCCGTTGTATTGGAATGAATGAATAGAAATAAATAAATGTGACTATACATGTTTGTAAAATGTTTTTACATTTATCCAATAAAATTTAGAGGCGTAAAATGTGAATGAATTCGATTTTGAGAAAAAAAATACTCTAATATTATTTAAAGGGTTTATTTACCCCCTTTTGATGGTGAACCATTTTGAAATATAGTTTTTGTTCACTTTTATATGTTCTATTTGACAAAATAAAATTTTAATTTAGATTTTGGACATCAAATTTTACTTTGGATAATTTTTTGGAATTTTTCTGATAAAGTTAATTTTTAAATGAATAGTGAAATATATTTTATTTTAGTTTAAAAGTGCCTTTTAATCTAATTAATTTATATGGTTATATTAATCTTTTAATTGTTTTTAAAGTATAAATAGATTATATTTTTTCCAATTAATCTATTTTTTTTCTTTTGATGCAATTTCACTTTGAAATAGGACTTAATCAACTGTCAATATTTTGATAGTTAGTATTTTCTAAAACACGCTAATTATTTTAACAACATGAATTAATTTTAAATTAATTAATTCCACTAATATTTTTTTGAATTAGGAAAAATGGACATCATTCTTGAATTCATAATATCAAATAAATCTTAGGCTGAATTTTTTGTATTTTTTTTGAAGAACTGTATTTTTTGATAAATAGTGAAACCACTTAGTAGTTGTTAAAAAACTTCCTTTTTCAGCTAAATGATATTTTACAACTTATGTGAATTGAATTATTTAAATTTGACATAAATGGTTGGTATTATTATGTAATATGTGGTTCAATAAGAAGAAATTAATTTTTGGTGAAGAGTAACTTTTGACTTATATTTCTCGATGTAAAAGTTAAATAAGGTAATTCAAGTTTAAAATAATATTATAATAAATCAAAATTACCTTAACAATTGTCATAAACTTATTGGATGAGTAATGGACGACCCGGGGCATCTTTGGGTCGTTTGTGGACCCCATTGAGACACATATGAATGATAATGACACTTTAGATTAAATAATTTAATATAAAGGAAAAATTGACATAAACAAAAATATTTTGGTAATTAATATTTATATGGTGTTATATAAGTAATATTTTTGACTATAAATATTTATTGGATCGATGAAAATATTTAATACATCATGTTATGTTTTCATAATTTTATACATCAAATAAATTTAATTATTTATGACACAATAATGATGTAGTATTTACCTCATTAATAAATTATTTAAATAAATAATATTATTATGATTAAAACATTATCCAAAACATGTCCAATTATGATTGGATGATTTTATTTCGACTATGATTCATCTTATATTAGACGTTAATTATATTTGGACCTTTATAAACAGAATATATGTATATAATAAAACAATATTTTCACACTTTCCTAAAGAGCCCCTCCTCCTCTTTATAAAAGAAGACAATTTCTAACCAATTCATCACACCTATCAAACATTTTAGCTTATCCAACCTCTGCACAATTAAGTTCTCTGCATCCCTCTCCCCTTTCTAGAAGCCAGACCTTAGGCAGAAGGATATTCAAGAAGTCCTTTGGTTCAATCCAAAGGAAGTTACCCAAATAAAAGGTAACTGTTTCTCTTAACTTATTTTCTTTATTTTACTTCTCCATCCCCATAAACTCTTTTTATTCATTTCATTTATAACAAAACCAGTATCCTATATATACTTGGATGTTGTTATAATAAGTAATCTAACTAAACTTACACACACCTCTATTTAATGGGTGAATATCTTAATGCTTTTGTGGATGGAAAACTAACACCTCACGAAACAGTGATGGTTCAACTACCTCTTACCGCCTCCCATGGTGGCCATTATGATAGAACTGTATTTATATATGATATAAATTATGTTTATGTTTTCTTTATTCTTCTATATTTTCCATTTATATTATACCTTTATGGATTCCATTATGGGGAATCACGATAATTTCATTTGAGGAAGTGCAGACTACCACCCCCTCAATGTGATATGACCCATTAATGCCTAATGTTGGATTTATAAATGATGTGGATAATGATATTTTATATTATATTATACATTTATTATTATATAACTATGTATCATTATGTTTTAATTCCATTAAAATAAGAAATATAATTAAAAATAGTGTTCATGCGTACGTACGACTTACCGTCTCCATGAATGGTGCATTTAATTTCGTACATTCAAATGTTATGTACTATTATAAATATAAATATAAATATAAATATATATTTATACTGAATATATATTACACATATTATATCCAAATCATGAATATCATTCTGGATATAATTATATTTTCACCACATGAACAACATGTAATTATAAGAAGTCCATTTTTGCTTCAAGTACCAAATATCGACAAAATGAATGTTATTAACTTAAATTATTACATAAGGTTTATAACATGGTAATAAGTCATTTAAAATGAATAATAAACTTGGAAAAGGATATCAAGAAAATATAAATTAACTTTAGTTTATTATTCAAGAGATTAAAGAATGATCGAGTCAAGTCGGACACAATGTTAGGGACTTCGTCACAATCTCCTATCATTGAGGAATATTTTGTTCTAATACACAAATTTATTTTATACGTATAAAAAACACCATTTAATTTTAATTTCATTCAAAGGGAATATTTTTCTAAGAAGTGTTTTACTAAATGAAAAGAATTAATGTTTCATTCAATGTATGTGGTGACAATGACATTTCCGCTACCACGAGTATTATTTGATCTTTGGATTCCTCAACAAGTCGAAATATATTTTTAGAATTAAATAAATACCATATAATATTTTATTTATTTATGTATTTAAAATGGTTTTCATAAAGGATTATTTTATGTCAATATATTAAAATGATATTTTTTCATTGAAATGTGGAAATGTTATCATTCCATTATATTGGTTTTATGTGTTGTGATTTATAATGGTACTTGGATATTTGAAAGGTGGTTTAGTGATAAACTAAACGACGGGTGGGGATGTGAAATCCATGATGGGTGGTGAAGTTATAACCTCTGATGCATTGGGTATGTAATTTGGTCGTGTGGATATTATATTTAGTTATATGTGAGGAATTCGACTGTGTGGTTATTCCATTTAAGTGTGTTTATGTCCCAAGGTACCTTTATATGTTATGTTTTCTTTATATGGGTTTACGGTAATATTTTGGTTATAAAAGTGTAATTAGTGATCTTTTATTTAGTGAAGAGTATTTCCTATTTCAAAAAGGTGAAATTTATTGATTATTTTAAAGTATTCATGGTTTACTTGTCATATGAAAAAACTAATAGTTTTCCTTCTTTGTGTATCCCATACTGAGCCTTTTATGTTCATCCCATGTTTTTGAAATGTTTTTCACAGAACATAATATGGAATAGGGTCAAGGATGGGATAAAAAAAAGTCGTGTTGTCTAAAACATGGAAGTAGTCATGACTCTTTCTTTCAAGAGTTTTTATTTTATGGAAATCGAGTACAAGTGTCTTCTTTGTAATCATTTGAGATGTAATAGTTTTGTCTTAATTCTCTAAAACTATAAACCTGAAAAGATCCTCAATGCGAATTATTCACTCCATTCTATATTATGTATGTTTTAAGGTCATGTTCTTATAGTTGGTATCAGAGGTTGGTTTAGATTAATTTAAAAGATACGGTATTGTTAAATTAATACACATAAAGTTATTTATGGAAATATTGAAATGATATAGAATTTATAGATTAACATGTGGCTTCACCTAAGATATTTCTATTTTCAGAATGGTTTTTCATAGAGGTAACATGGTAGCTATGGTGGGAAAACATCAGTAGGAAGACAACCATCCAAATCAAAAACCTGAGATGGTCGGAATCAGAACTGAATAGTTTGTTCTGTGATGGAACAGTTGACTCAGGCTATAAATGGTGGTGGTATCCATGCATGAGATCAGCCAGATGAACCGCAGAGGAACATGTCAGTAGTTGATCATTTCATGAGGCAACGTCCCCTATCATTCATAGGATCATCTGACCATGTTCTAGCTGAAGGGTGGATTAAAGTACTAGAGAAGATTTTTGATGCCATGGGGTGTTCAAAAAATCAAAATGTTATTCTCACTATTTACCATTTTGAAGGTGAAGGTTATCAGTGTTTATCCATGGTGAAAAATATCTAAAATAGTGAGGAGAAAAATTCTTTTCATTGGGATGAATTAAAAGGTATGTTTCTTGAGAAATACTATCCTAATGTGGTTCATCATTAGATAGAAAAAATTTCCTAGAATTGAGGCAGGAGGATGACTCAGTGGTTTCTTATGAAGATAAGTTCACTCAACTAGAAAGGCATGCACCAAATTTCATCCAAGATCATGATAGTAAGGTAAATTGATTTTACTCAGGACTAAAGCCATGATATCGAAGAGTGTTAGCCTCTTGTGAGTTCAAATGTAATGAAAAACATGTTCGATGTGCGGAGAAGGTAGAAATGGAGTTTGCAGATGATCATGTGTTCTTTGAAAAACAACAGAATAAGAGGTCCAGTTGGTGGGAAAAGGGGAAGAATTCATCAAAGAAGCCTGGAGTAAGAAAACTAAATATCCAACTTGTGAGAAATGTGGTAAAAAAATCCTGGAGAATGTTTATCAATGTCTGGAAAGTGCTTCTGGGGTGAAAAGTCCGGTCATATTGCTCATAACTATAAAGAATATTATCAAGAAGGCAATGATAAACCATCGATTAGATGTTTTAAGTGTAATTAAATGTGTCATTATGAAAATGGGTATTCTGAGATGAACTCAAATGAAGGAAAGAATCCATACTACAAGCAAAATGGGGTGGTGGAATCCTTTGAAATTACTTCTACAGATGTTGGGCCATCGAATGAAGTAGTATTACATACACTATTTGTTTATTCAGACTATGCCAATGTGTTGTTTGATTAAGGGTCTACAAACTCTATAATTTCTGATAAGTTTTCTAGTAAATTATGATTTACATCTCATGATACGAATACTGAACTTATGATAGAAATACCTAGAAGAAATGTTGAGATAAAAAAAACATATGAACATTCATGTCATTGGGTGCGGAAAGAATCTACCTGCAAACCTTATTGTTTTGCCTCTAAATGAGTTTGATTTTATTTTGGGAATGGATTGGCTGTTTGTTTATCATGATAAAATTGACTGGAGAGCTAAAGATGTTCATTTTAGAAATATTTTCAGACTGTGTACAAGAATGAACCCTTTATTTTGTTATCATATCATGAAGTTGAATAATTGGTAAAATATGGAAATGAATGTTACCTTGCACATATTGTTGAAAACAAATGGACTATTCAGATTAATGATGTTCTAGTGGTAAATGTGTACCATGATGTTTTTCCTGACGAGTTACCTGGTATAATACCTAACTAGGAAGTTGAATTTACTGTTGACTTCGTTCCTAATGCTAATCCAATTTCAAAACCCTTTTATCAAATGGCTCAAATTGAACTATTAGAGTTAAATAAGAAATTGAGGGAATTATTAGATAATGGTTTCTTTTGACCTAGATCATCAGCAAGGGGTGCCCCTATATTTTTTATTAAAAATGATGATGGTTACTTGAGACTTTGCATTGATTATAGAGCAATGAATAACATTGATGTTAAGAACAAGTTTCCATTCCCTGATATTGATGATTTATTTGATCAGCTCCAAGGAGCTCAATATTTTTTGGAAGATTGATTTGAGTTCGGGGTACCATCAGTTGAATGTAAAGGAATTAGACATTCTAAAGACCGCGTTTCATACTACATAGGGCCATTATGAACTTGGATTTATGCCTTTTGGGATAACCAATGCACGTGTTGTATTCATAGATCTTATGAATATAATTTTCCGTGAGTTCTTTGATATGTCTATGGTTGTGTTCATTGATGATATTTTGGTATTTTAAAAAAGTAAAGAGGATCATGAATGTCATTTATGGGTTGTCTTTCAAACCTTAAATAAAATAAAATTTCTGGGAAATTCAGTAAGTGTGAATTTTAGTTGCAACAAATTTCAATCCTTGGTCACATTGTTTCAAAAAATGGCATAACTATTGATCCTACGAAAAAAAGTTGTTGAAGAATGGACAACACCCAAAAATATAACCGAGATTTGTAGTTTTTTTGGATTGGCAGGTTATTAGAGGTGGTTTGATGAAAAGTTTTCATTGTTATTTATTCAAATGACTAAGTTAACTCGAAAAGGGGTTAAGTTCATTTGGATAAAATAATGTGATGATTATTTTAAGGAATTGAAAAGAAGATTGGTGAATGCTATAGTTTTGGAAGTGTCATCTAGAAATTGTGAGTTTGTTTTGTACATTGATTCTTTGTTGAAAGGAATGGGTTGTCTCGTAATACAGAATGACCAGGTAATTTCTTATGCTTCACGTCAACTGAAACCACATGAGTTAAGTTACCCTACACATGATTTGGAATTAGGTGATGTTTTTTCTCTAAAAATTTGAAGGCATCAATTGTATGGAGTAAAATGTGAAATATATACTGATCAAAAAAGATTTAAGTATATACTCACTCAGAAAGAATTGAAAATTAGACAGAGGAGATGGTTGGAATTAATCAAGGATTATGATTTCATGATCAATTACCATCCTGAAAAAGAAAATAAAGTGGATGATGTTTTGAGTCGAAACATTAATGCTTCATTAACCATGATACGTTTGGAAAAAGATCCTTTGGTTTTTGATTTGATTAACCTTGACATTGAAGTTGTTGGTGGAGGAAATTCTTCTATTTTTTAGGTGTCAGTGAAATCATCTCTATCAGACAGAATAAAGAAATCACATAAATAAGACAGTGAGTTGTAAAAAAAGGTTGAGTTGGTTCAGAAGGGTAAATATCCTGATTTTAATATTGATAATGATTGTGTTTTGAGTTTTTTTAAGAGATTATGTGTGCATTGTGATTCACAGTTGAATAATAAGTTTTTATGTGAATCTCATAGTTCTCAGTTTTCAGTTCATCCTGGTTGTACTAAGTTGTATAGTGATTTTCGGGAGTATTACTAGTGAGATGTAATGAAAAGATATATTACAGATTTTATTGTGAAGTGTTTGACATGTTAGAAGGTTAAAGAAGAGAGGTATTTATCGAAAGGAATGATTCAACCTTTATAGGTGCTAGAGTGGAAATAGAAAATATATCCATGGACTTCATTATGGGATTACCAAAGACATCTCGAGGTAATAATGAAATCTGGGTTATTGTTGATCGATTGACTAAATCTTCTCATTTACTTCCTATTCAAGATACATTGTCTCTAAATCAACTTTTATGGTTGTATGTTAAAGAGATATTCATCTTTCATGGATTTCCCTTATCCATTGTATCTGATCGTGATCCCAAGTTTACTTCTAACTTTTGGAAAGTCCATCAGAAGTCGTTGAGTAATGAATTAAATTTTAGTACATCTTTTCATCCTCAATCAGTTGGGTAGTCAGAATGAAAAATTCAGACCATAGAGGATATCCTACGTGCTTGTTCACTAGATTATCAGGGAATTTGGTTCCAACATCCTTTTTTGGATGAATTTTCATATAATAATAGATTTCATTTAAGTATATAGATGGATCCATTTGAGGAATTATATAGAAAGCGTTGTTGAACTTCATCTTTTTGGGATAAAGTATGAGAAAGGAAGCTAATGGGACCAGAATTGCTAGAAGAGATGGTAGATAAAGTTCTGTTAATTAAGAAGCACAGGAGAACAGCTCATAGCAGACAGAAAAGTTATGCATATAACCGGAGGAAGGATATTTCTTTTGAGGTAGGTGATCATGTCTTTTTCAATGTTTCTCCATGGAAAAGTGTGATGCGTTTTGGTAAGAAGAGAAAGGTGAGTCTGAGGTTCATTAGACCTTATAAAATCTAGGAGAAAGTTGTATTAGTTGCATAAAGAGTGTCTTTACCTCCATGTATATCCCAGGTACACAATTTTTTTCACATTTTGATGTTGAGAATGTATATTCCAGATCCATCACATGTTTTGAGTCCAGAGGTAGTTCAGTTGTAAGAGAATCTCTTTTATGAAGAACAATCAATCCAGATTCTTGACCATATAAAGAAAGTTCTGCGAAAGAAGGCAATTCACCAGGTTATGTTTTTGTGGAAAAACCATATGGTTGAAGAGGAAACATGAGAATCTAAAAATGCAATGAGAGAGAAATACCCCCACTTATATGATAAGTGGATAAAATAGTGAGGACACAATTCTCATAATAGGGGAAGGATGTAACATCCTAGATAAATAAGGAATAAGGAACTTTTCATGATTAGTAATATTTGTGAATTAAATATTAATTTTACTTTAAAGGGGACGCTATGTTCGATGGCGTACCAGGTATGAAACAACGAATTTCATTGAAATCTTACATTGCACAATAATAATATAATATTATTATTTTAAATGGTAGTTTACACCTAGACGTTGTATTAGAAATAATGAATATAAATAAATAAAATGTGATTGTACAAGTTTGTTAAATGTTTTTAAATTTATCTAATAAAAGTTAGAGGCTTAAAATGTGAATGAATCTAATTTTAAGCACAAAATACTCTAATATTTTTTAAAGGGTCGATTTACTGCCTTTTGAGGGAGAACACATTTTAAATCAACATTTTTCATTTTTATATGTTATATATGACAAAATAATATTCTTCTTTAGATTTGGGACATCAAATTTTAATTTGGGTAATTTTTTGGTATTACTCTGATAAAGTTCATATTTAATGAATAGTGAAAATATTGTATTTTAATTCAAAAGTGCCTTTTAATCTAATCTATTTATATGGTTATATTATCCTTATAATTTATTTTTAAAGTGTAAATAGATTGTATTTTTACTATTTAATCTATTTATTATCTTTTGAAGAAATTTGACTTGCAAATTGGACATAATTAACTGTTAATCTTTTGATAGTTATTGTTTATTAAAACATGATAATTATTTTAACAACGAGATTTAATTTTAAATAAATTAATGCCACTTCTATGTTTTTAATTTGAATAAATAAAAAACAATTTTTAATTCGGAATATGAAAAGTACCTTAGGCTGATTTTTTGGTATTTTTTTTTAAAAAACTTCATTTTTTGATGTATAGTGAAACCACTGGGTATTAGTTAAAAAATTGACTTTTTAATCTAAATTAAATTTAACCACTTCTGTGAAATTAATTTAAAAAATTCGACATAAATTGTTTTTATTATTAAGTAAAATGTGGTTCATTAAGGTGAAAATAACTTTTGTTGAATATTATATTTTGACTTTAATTTATCACGGTTAAGGTTAAATAGGGAAATTCAAGGTATAACGAATATTATAATAATTTAAATTTACCTTAAAACTTTTACTAACCTTATTGGATGAGTAATGGCCGACCATGGGAATCTTTGTGTCGATTTTTGGACCCAATGGAGCCACTTATGAATGAAAATGAATCTTTAGATTAATTAATTTAAAGTAAAGGAAAAATTGACAAAAACAAAAATCTTTTAGAAATTAATTTTTATATCATGTTATATAAGTAATATTTTTTACTATAAATATTCATTATAATGATAAGAAGATTTACTAAATCATGGTATTTTTTTATAATTTTCAGACATCAAATAAATTAATTTATTTATGACACAATAATGATGCATTATTTACCACATTAGTAAACGATTTAAATAAATAAGATTATAATGATTAAAATATTATCCAAAACATGTCTAATTATGATTGGATAAATTTATTTCTATACCTGAAAAGATCTTCAATGTGAATTATTCACTTAATTCTATATTGTGTATGTTTTACTCCGGGTCCTTATACTCTTCTTCACTTTTGATTTCTTATCATATATTTTGGCCTTTGTTCATAGAATTCATTTTTCCACATGATTCATTAGCTTAAAATATAATTTGTTACCACAATTACCACTATTGTTGAAATATATATAGATTTATTAAATTATTACAATTCTATTATTGATAAATATATTTTTACGTTTTCTTTTTGTACTATTATTCAACATAACTCTTTTCTCCCCTGATGGAGGCCTTATTTATCATTCAATGATATATATATTATTCCAAAATTCAATATCCTTGTGCCCAAATTTTTTAAACCCCAATAATGTCCAATTACCATGTTTTTATCCTTTGAAACACAATCTATCCATCATTGAAATCTTGATTTTTATAGAAACCATTATTGTGAGTATATTTTTTGGAAACAAGCTATCATTTAATTACTTACCTACACCTTTGAAGCGGTGGTGGGTTCCCCACTGTTTTTCAAATACATTTGTGTAAACATAATATTTAATTCCTATGATATGTATGAAAATAAAATTAAAAGAAATAATTTTTTATTCGTAATTTTTTACCAAACTATTCATTGATATTATATTAAATATATGCCAAAGACCCTCAACATCTTCTTTATAATATTTAGTGTAATTTTATTACAGATATACTTATAAAAAATACATAATAGTGAAACTTCATTTATATGTTTTTAATGGTTCATCTTTTTTCACTTTTAATATTTTCAATTTTACTTATAGTTGAGAATATTTTTCTCATCCTTCACTGAATTTATTTTATATTTACTCTATTTTTGAATCTTCTCAAAATAATTTCCATAATATTCAAGAATATTAATCTTAACAGGTTTGAAATTTTCAATTAATTTTACTTTTTCATCTTTGATATCCAAAAAATAATTTTTAACATCAATGACAGATCTATTTTCATATAATACATGTATATTTTTCTCATGTTCCTTATCGCCTTCAACTTTAACTTGAATTGTTTTAATTGATTCAAATTTAACTTTGGATCATATTTCTTAAAGATTCATATTTCATGAACAATTAGACACATTTTTTTACCGATATTTACACAAATCAACATGTTATGTGACATTTCATTCTCTATACATTCATAGTACTCTTCAAGTTTGGAGATCTCATTATATAATTCTTTAAAATATCTACAAATATATATGACACATTCTTTATGAAAATTATATAAGAATTAAATAAAAATAATTTATAAATCATCTTATGATTCCAGGGAAAATTGGTCTTCCCCATTTCCACTTAGTTCAGCAATAGGGAAAACCATTAAAAAAATAAATTACCTCTTCTTTAGTTAATGGAATTGAAACTCCTTTAGGTTGTAGTGTTTCCGATCAGCTCACTAAAATATTTTTTACTTGGATTTCTCCATCCAAGAAATACTTGGTTCTTCTATGATTATGTCATATAGAAGTACATGATTCTTCTATATTATTTTTCCTCATAGATGAGATCTTATTCAACTTATTTTATTCTCTCTTCATACTCTTCTTTATGTTTTTGTTAGATATTACCTCCACATATTCTATAATAGAGAACTCAAAACTCCTTCAAATATAAACTTCATGATATTATATGAAAGAAAAACTCAAAACTGTGATATTTCACTAAAATATAATCTATATAATGGTATAAAAGAATGATCTAACACAAACTTTGGTTCCTCATAGGATCAGTGTATCCATTAGGGAGGGGATGAATCAATGTGGCCATATTTTAAAAATTATTATTATTTATTTTAACTCCACAAATGATAGATTGAATATATATTAATAAAACAATTCAGTATTTATTTATATGCATGAATGTAAAAGAAAAAACATCGATAATATATATATATATATATATTTATTTATTTATATGTTTCACGCCCAATGTGGTTGATTACATCCATAGTGTATGGTGGTTAGTATCTGATACACACGTGACTGATCTATTATTACCATGAATCATCCAAGGGAAATGGAATCCCCCTAAACCCAATGTTATAAACCACCAATTATAAAATCACTAAATTATAGATATACTAGAGAAAACTATAATAATGTAACACACATGGGGTACCTTCTTGATGAATGATAAAAAAAATGTTAGAATAAGTCTCTAATGGACTAAAAAGATAAGATCTTCTTACTCTATATATGAAATATCATCATGGATACCTATTCCTCTTCCTCAAAATGATCTATGTGACAATAGATCATAACACTAAATTTATTTTTTTCCTAAATATATGAGCCTTATGATATGAAAAATGGATCCTATCTCTCTATAACATTTAAAAATAACTTTTTATAACTCTTATTATGACCATAATCAAGAACATTGATTACTAGATGATATTTAGGAATAATAGTTTCCTGATTAGTCTCTCTCTACTCAATAATTACATATAACTCCGGAAAATTAACCGGTTTAAAGGATAAATGTTATTACCCATGTAAATAAGGCGGATCATTATTTTCAGGAACCTACCGGATTAGAAATCCATAGTAGGGACAGATTGGAATAGAGTAGATTTAGGAAGGTTAACAACCTGGGAAATTTCCTAGTGTGTTTTGGTGTGAAAGAAATGTTCACTAAAAAATCCTTTGTTGGCCTGTAGGGAAAATCATTAGTCAGATGATTTGTTTGGGCAAATAGTTGGTACCTAGATATGGGAAAATATACATCTATGGGGATTTGGTGATGAATTATGTGCCAATACTTGATGATAATGTTTAAAAGTTGAGGTGTACATTCCATTATTGGGGCCCATTTGTTATAATGGTATTAGAGGGGTACCCACCCATAAGTGAAATGGAGCTACCTAGGTTGAACTGTAGGGTTCACGATTATGATTTTGTCCTAAAAATGGAGGTAAAATTTAAAATCCTATTATATATAATAGTTTAAAGAAATAATATTACAACCCAAGAAGAGATGGTGAATCATTATTTTTGGGATCATACAATATTATAACTGTAGAGATGAGAAAGATCATTTTTGAGTAATTTTAGGATGGGGGACTCTTAAAAAAAATTGAAGTATTTTTTAGTGAAAAATGCACATTAAGTGATCATGTTTGGGAATTTGAGGGATTAATTAGCTATATTACCCATTTTGGCACATGGGTGGGCTACAGGAAGGGGAAAAATCTTTTCTATGATGAGACTAGTGGTGCCTGGAGGTACTAGACTTAAGGACCATTTTTAAAAATAATGGATCAAATTTCTTTGTCAGGTTTATTTATTTCAATTTATTAATTCTTGAGATATTTATCTGTAATTAAATTATACACTCATCCTATTTTATTCATTATCTTAGATGCATTAGAAATTCAGAAATAGTCGGTTGGTGTCTCAATATCTCTTTCTATATCATATTTATTCACATCAGATCCTCTAAATAGACTCAAAAATATCAAATGCATATTTTCTAATATTGAAATTTAAAATTCCACAAAAAATTAAAATTTTTTCATTATATTTGAAATTGAAAAATTATTCAATATAAAAAATTCTCCATCATCTATCTTCATAAATGAAGTATAAATATTACATTTGACCCCCTTTATTTAAAACATAATGAATCTTATAAACATTACTTATGTTTTTTATTTAATTCTCCTCCAATATAGAATTCTTCCATTTTTTTATCTTCCCAAAAAATTTCAATTTCTATTCCACATCATCATTATTACATAGAAAAAAATTATAGTTCTATTGTATCCCGTGCCACTCTGAGAGGCATGGTGAAATGGTTTATTTCCTAATTAAAACATTTTCTGAGTAACAAATAACATTACCTTATGATATTGTCCCATTTAAAAAATAAATAAAATTAAAACTTATTTTACTTTATCTTTATCAAAAACATACACATATTTTAACATGGACATGTGTAGAAAATAAAATATATTGGTACACATGGGTCTTATCAGATCACCCATAATGGGATACATTTAAGGAGAATACAGTCAATATTTTTCTGGTGTTCCAATATCCAATATTACTGACTATTAATTTGGATAAAAACATTATGTGAAGTCACTCATCACCATGTCCCACTTCTAGTTGAATGGTTTGGGTAATGAATCATTGTATCTCATGGGACATTACATTATATTTCTTTTTCACACTACTCTATAAAATATCAATTTTTATTCTTGTAGGTCACTTATCAGTTTACTAAAATGATCATAACTCCAATAACAACATGTTGAACCATTGGAAACTCAATAATAATTTCTTGATGTGATTCTACATTGTATACCACTGTGATACTCTCAAAAAATCTTATAAATATGAAAAACTATTTTTCAATGGAGTTGAGTATTCTATCCTCAATCAATCTTCATACATTATTTAAACACCGTATAAATTAATTCCATCATATTAACTATTGTTCAATTTAATTTGTATTCATCACTTTAACCAGATAGATATATCCTTGATATTTCACAAAATTGAGTCCTCTTCCCTATTAAAACTAATTATAAAATGAATGGTTTACCACTTAGGTTCACTATATCAATTAGATCATATCCTCTATATTCATTCCTCTTTACTAAAAATAACATTTCTCCATATATAGTTATTCAAGGAAATCTTATACTTTAGTAACAAAATACTCTTAATTAAATTCTTAATAAAATCCCATGTTATTAACCTCATTTTTTTCCTATAGGGAACACATATTTATGTTTATATGTTCCATATTTCTTTGATATCTTATATAATCTACTAAAATTTCTTATTAATATTTTATTTTATCAATCTCCCTCTACATTATGTTTTCAAATTTTAATTTCAAATTAAAAAATCAAGTAGGTAACTATTTTAAACTTCCATTGTTTAAAATTTTACTGTAACAACATCTTTAAATATATTTTCCCCTTTTATATTCAATTATTTGTTTTTATTCCTTTCCATAAATTTTAATCAATTATTCATAGTACCCAAGTTATATAGTCTATTTAAATTATCAAAGTTACAAATTTATTTGTATTGAAATATTTATAATGGTATAGTCATATGGTTTTATCAAAAACTTCATGATCCATCAAGGTGTGATACAGATCTTATGGATTATACCTTTCATTATTTTTTAAAATATCATGGTTTTTTATTTTTCACAATCCTTATAATTATTTCAATTTATGACAATAAAATTATGATTATTTTAATCATACCAAGGCATATTCCATCATAGTGTGATTAAAATAATCATAATTTGACTGTTATAAATAGAACTTCCACATAACATTTTGAATATACAAATTTTGGTTTTGAGATATTGATTCTTTATTCCTAATTAAAATATCATATGTGTTTCTGATAATATATTTTCTATAAACTAGGCATACAATATTCTAGTTGGAATAATATCCCCATTAATAATTTATTAAAAATACTTATATACAATCCATAAAAAATCAAGAGATAGATATAATCTATCACCCTTTATCTTTTAATGAAAAATCCTTTGATTTTTTTTATTTTATAGAATTTTTCCACCATCTTTTTATGTAAAATACAAATGTTTCATTTTCTATAAATACATCATTTCATATTTAAATTCGTTACCTCCCATTTAAAAATAATGTTTCTTGCTTCATATTTTGAAGAAATATAATACAGTAGACATTTTTTCAAGAGCCTCGATATCATGTCAGACTACGCTCCTCTTTGATAACCCATATCTTCACAACATTCATTTACAAAATATTTGGAAAATTTAAACCACTTATTTCATATCATATGATCCTATGAGAATCAATATCTCAACATTCATTGTATAATAATGTTCAAGTCAATTTGTCTTTCAGATGTATTATTCTCAAATAAATGATAATAAGTGAATTTACAACTAAATCCTCTAATTTTCTAGATTCAAGACTCGATATAGGTAATAAGAGATTATTTTAATAGATTTAATGTTGTTAATGACAGTCATTATTTTTCTAAGCACTCATGAGAATCAATAAAGAATGTTTTATAAACATCAACAAAAATGTGATCTCAATCACACTTAAAAATTAATTTCAGTATATAATTAATAAATAAAAAATTTTGCAAGTCATACCATATGATTAATCAATAGATTTGACTCATTGAAAATAAATTAGTGATGCGACTTATTACCCATGATCATCCTTTGTTTATGGGTCCTATCTATTTTTAGAAAAATCTAAATTATTCCCACCAAATATTACTATCATATAAAGGAACCGATTGATAAAATATTTTTATTTTATAAATAAATAGATCAAGTATTCCTCGATGAATAGAACAATTTCATTATAAATATGTCTATATTATTCTTTAGGTACTTCCATCTCTTTATGAAGGTCTAATAACCAATTTTGATTTCAAAAATTCACATGATAACATTTAGAAAATTTAAATATGAATATGACACCTATTTTACACCAAATTAGGATCTATATTAGCCGTACATTATCATCATAATATATATAACCATATTTAGATCTGATTCTTCATAGTGGATTATTTATATCACTTTTGGATTCTATTTATATTGAAAACACATGAATTTATTCAACACTTAATATGTCTTCATATTTACTATGGTTCACCTTTCAATCTCATTCAACCAAAATGATATATTATACTTTTATTCAAAATTCATAGTGGTTATGTATAATATCACTTGTTGGACTCTATCCATTTTTAATTAAATCTATCAATCTCAATGAATTAACCCTATTATAATTCATTCATCTTCATTAAATGCATACACACACCAAGGAACATATCTCCATCTTAATTATATATCACTCTAATCATAATATATACATTTTATGTGCATAGGGATAGGGGTACCTCGAACAATAGGAAGTATAGGAATGTGGATGGAAATTCCAAAATAACCCATGGCCAATGATATTTTCCCCTGATTTTCTCTAGATAGCACAACTATTAACAATTTATCTATAAATGTTTATATCTGAATCCTTGTTCTTATACATATTTGTATTCGTATCCTCTATGAGAATCATCTCACAGGTACAAGTTTCTTTCTTTAGTGCATCATTTTTGAATTCGTTCCCATAATCCTATCTCTATGGAAGGGAAACTGAACTGATATTACCCTCATGATTTGTATTTTTATGAATTTAACAATATAGGTATGTATCATACCTATATTATATATAGGGATTTAAAATAACTTCATATTTGTTTATTATTGAGAAAAATATTATCCATAATTAATTCAATTTTTTAATGGGAATAACCTCTATCCTTTTAGAATGTTATGAAATTTCATTCACATATTATTTAAAAAACATGAGAATAACTACTTAATAATTCATTTTTCTCATTGATTATTTATTTCCTTTCTATGAATTTTGATACATGTAAACAGAAATTGTTGTTTTATATTATCTTTCCATTTGTTTCCATGAAGGCATCATGGAATAATATATCAATGACACAAGAGTCAACATCAATGATACAATAGGGTTCCTCATTTTCCTTCTATATTAAAAACCATAAACCATTACAAAAATACTTTTTAGGGAAATAAATTTTTATTTCTTCTATTTATTTCTCCTTATCAAAATAAAAAGGGTTCTAATCATGAAACTTCCATTTCCTTTGATGCTATAGAACCATTCACAGTGTCACTAATTTTCATAAATATAATATCTACTTATAAAATTATACCTTTCAACATGCATCTATGTGTGAGATATAATAGTAGATTTCCTATGGTTTCACGACACAAATTTCTCCATTTACAAATCCATTGTGTGTCCCAATATTCACGAAAATATCATTTTAATGATACATTTATTTATTAACCATTTCTATCAGGTCTAACATCACTTTTATATCTTTTTTATGATTATATATTTTTTTATTCTTGATAATAATTGAAGTCTCCCTGAGATAATATTCAACTTTTGATTTATTTCTCATAGTATGAATCTCTCCCTCAATATTTTTAATCACAAAATCATTAATGATTTATTGGACATATAAATTCTTGAAGTGATAATTCCTTTCATTATGAATGATAATTAATTTTTATTTATATTTATCTATTAAAGAAGACATAGATTCTTCATAGAGTTTTTATTTTTCCATGATTAACCTCAACTAATGAACATGTATTTAAATTATATAATTACATTAATTAAATTTATTACTCATTCCTATAATGAAATCCTTTGAAATAATTTATTCCTTCATAAACATTGTCACACATCAAAATTTAGTTTTCTTATTAATTTATGCATTGATCTGTTTTTGTTTTTTCATCATTCCAACGTTGATTCATTTGAGATTTTGAGGAAATGATGATTTAGGGATAGGGTGAAAGATTAGAACCTTTTTAGGGCTAACCATGTTAAATAGGAGAGATCCTTCTTAATGGTGTCCATAATTAGTGAATGAATTTTTAAACCATGTGGCCAAATCATGAATTCAACTCTTTCAAATAGGGATCTTGTACATAGTTGACACATTATTTATTGGAGCTTGATTATATATTATGCGAAATTATCTGGGCTCTTCTATTTAGTGTTTTAGCATTAGATCATTTCATGGTTAACCATTTAGACAGCTAGATCATTATAAATTTGGAATTTTCCAGTTTTTCCTGCTTTAAATTTAACCCCTTAACCCACTTATTATCCTCAAATTCAACTCCTACACTATATTTGTGTCGCCCTCTTAGTTATCATATTATTCTTTCCTTCTTAATCGATATTATTCTAGTTTTGATATGTATTATTCAAGATAATGTATTTTAAACCATTCCTACTCCTATCCCTCTTCCTTCCCCTCCCTTCATATTTCCATAAAATTATTATAGTGGCCTTTTTTGGGTTTTTATTGATCAAATTTTTCATGAGGATTATTTTTCCTTTGGGTAATTTATGGTCTTATATGGGTTGCTCTTGATTTTTTAAAATATTACTGTTTTATTTTATTTAAGTGTTGGATTGGGTTTGGTTGTAATATGAATGAAATTTTAAAATTAAATTTGTAGACTAATTTATTGTTTCAATTCATGATTAATGCTCTTTTAAATATATATAAATGGTATCTAATGATATATACATATGGAATTTTTTTTACAGTTGGATTTTATTTAGAATAATGGGAATTACTTAATTTTATATTATTAACACCTATTTTCATATAAACTGTGCCCATATAGTGTCTATATAAATGTTTTATAGGCGTCTTAAAAAATTATATGACTATTAAAAGAATTATAATTGATTATTTATAAAAATAATTGTGTGCATCTATTTTTATTTGAGTAAATTTGATAGTGATTATTTTATTTTCTTTTCAAAGAGGATCTTAGAATGAGATTTCTTAAAATATATTCAAGGCCTAGTTATAACATTATAATGCGGTATATATTATTTAAATTAGCCCTTGAAGTGAGACTATTTGTGTTATTTTATGAATTATAAGTAAAAAATCTTAGCTGGGGGAATTATTTGTGATATCATTATTTTTAAATCAAATATTTTTCTATGAAGTTTTTTTGGAGGTGAGGGTGTGTTATGATTCATATCCAGTATAAATTTGTATTTTTTACTTCATGAGTGACCATATTAATTTTATAGATCATGAGGAACCATCAATATCTAGGTGGGATATCTTGGTTCACATACTATACTAGTTCATGATTTTTCTTTGGCTTATAGCCTCCAGTGAGGAAACACCCTACTTGGTGTATTTCCCCTTACTCTAACTAGATATAGTAAAGATCAAGTGTAAGGTCAATTGAATTTCCATAGGCCCAAATAGAATGGAATCTATTTTATTTTTCTCTTATATTATCCATAAATATTCTATATTCTCCCATGGTAAATATTTTTTATTATTATTATGATTGTGTGTAACACCCTTCAAATTTATAACGAATTTTAAATTTTTTTCTATTTTTAACTTTTCATTCTGGGTTTTGAGCTATGGTTTGGTGTTTGGTATTGAAGAGTATCTGGGTAGTTTTTGGATTTTATGTGGTTTAGGGGGTGCATGGTTTGTGCATGGTTAGGGGAAACCGTATATATATCTCAAGTAATAATTTTATTTTATATATTAGAGATATTGGTGTTTAAATGGTTTTTATATGGTCCACCAAATTGTGAAGCGTAACCATGAGACTTAACCCTAGTTTGGATAGTGGCTCTAAAATAGTTGGTGTACTATTTACTAAACCATGTGAATAAACCATTCACATAGGATTAATTAGTTTTAGAATTTTGTTTTTAACTAGAAACCTTACTAAAAACATAGAGTATTCCTCCTAAGACTAGTGCTATCAAACTAAGAGACTCCTTAGAGTGATTTTAGATATTCCTTTCCATCTGAAGTGTATTATGAAATATTCTTGATTTATTATATCTTGGATTTGAAGGTATGTTTCCATATTTTTCTTTCCCTCCATGATCTTTTTATCATAACTCTTAAGTTACCTTATAATGGTTCCATCATGCATGTATCTATGTTCTATATCATGGATTGATTAATTTTATTGCATTTTTTTAGGCGAGAAACTTAGAACCACTATTTTCTCCTTAAATACCATATCTGATTTGAGATCCATTCAACATAGAAGACTCTGTTGTATAAAATGAAATATATCTTAACCATAGATGTTTCTTTATTATTGGATATTCATTCTAGATTTATAATATGATGAGTTTAGGTCCGATTCTAGGGCTATTTTATGTTAGGATCAATTGGTGTGGTATATTATTATAAATTGGACTTTGATATACATATGGTGTGAAGTATTTACCAAGAAATGAATTTATATAATGATTTATGTATTGATTAGAGTGAGGGTGTTCTTGTAACCCAGTTATAATTCTACTTTTGACCATGTATGCATATATGTTATTTTTTCATCAATAATATTATGGATATCCATTAGGATATAGTTGACTTATGGAATGAAACATTTTACTTCATTTAATTATAATTTGGTTATCTATCATGATATTATTGAGTCATTTTATAATATGTCTCACTTTGTTGTGATGAAATATTCATTATCTATCATTAGATGGTTGAGTCTTTGGATGAAATGTGCTACCTTGTTCAAATTATGTGACATTATTGATGTCATATATCTTTTGTAATGGTTCATAGAAGGTATAACTGGGGTTCCTAAAAATTTGGTTTGTCCAAGATGAATAATTTGATTATATGTTTATTTTTTATTTTAATCAAGTAATTTTGTACAAATTTATATACACATATTAATTTTTTTAAGGAAACATTAGTGGTGTCCTACTAGTTTTTATACTCACAACCTATATGTAAATCTTAATGCACATGCATACTTTATTATTAGATATCTAGTAAAGGGAAAGGGATTTTTTTGGGAATTTGAGTGGGATAAGAAAGGTGGACCGGGGCAATGTCATGGTAGACATTAGGATCATTTTATAACATGCATCATTTGTATTTTTGTTATCAATATATATTATGTTGTTGATTCTTGTTATTATTGATGTTTTGAAGTTTTTATTTTCTTTTATTAATGATGGAATATTCTCCACATGTTTACACCCAATCCCAAACTACTATTCAGTAGCCTCTTCTATATGGGGAGATGCACATAATTTTATATGAACCTACGATCATACCAGGTGATTCAGGTTGGGGTATAATAAAATGGTATCAAAGTAGGTTTCATTTTTTACATTATTTTGGAATTAGTCAAAATAAGATAGGATCTTTAGTACTTGGGTTGGTGAATTATGATGGAACCTAGACAACACTCATATAATAGACCTCCGTGTTACCTGAGAAGTGGGATTTTGTTATGGTTTTTGATGTTACTATTGATCATTCTTTCACATTGAGTAACTCACATGGGTTTTCATTTATGATTAATTGTATTCAATCTTGGTCTATTGGTAAGATTGTGTGAGTTCTTGGATTAGGTTTAGTAATATAGGTTTATATGTTATACACTTGTTTATTATGATTGATACAAAATAAGCATGTTATAAATTTTTGTTTATATAATTGTGACTAACATGACAGTTCCATGATGGGTTTAGAACATGGTTAGTTGAGAACTTGTATGCCTTGTAATAGTTGGAAGACATATAGGGTCTATTTCATATTAAATGTTAGAATTAAACTTTATACACTTATGTAATAGTTTATTTGATTAGTTGAGTTTATTCTAAAACTTCATAGATTCCTCTTATATGACATCCTATTGTGCCACATAGAAACCCGAGACAAGAGGTTCCTGAGTTAGAATATGATCTTGTTGTTCGTTTGAATGTGAAATAGGGTGTGTCTCATTATGTTATAGTATTTTATTCAAGTAATCCATGTAGTGGAACTAATTAAAATAAGAGTTTTTCATTTAATGTCCATTCAGGTAGATGAGAATAAATATTTAGAGGAATAATGGTGGATTTTTTCTCATTATTGTAAATTGATTCATCCTTCAACATTCCATGATATATAATGTCATCAAGATACTAAAGACCAAATAGTTATCATAGAAGGTATTATTGATCAGTTTGAGACTCATGGTGAATAGTGGGTGATTCTACCCACATATATGATTCAAGGATCCAGTAAAATATCATGTATATTCATAATTCTGGAAAAGAAAAATATGAGACTAACATGGGGGTACATAAAGTAACTATTAGTTATGGAATTATAATTGGAGATGATACAATTATATGAAGAATAATTTTAATGGATCATCTTTAATGAGTTATATCCGTGTCCATTTCTGCCACTCATTTCATGGATTTAATGTAATTTTCAATTTTTATCTTTAAGAATGAGGATGAATGGGATAATAAATTTAAAAATTTGTTCCAACCTAAGGTGAGGTTCTAGGATAGGAACATTAACCAAACATCATATCCATAATATCTTCATAAGGTTCTCATAATTGAGAAGGGTTTGAGGAAGATATGGTGACAAGACATATTCTCATTTTAGCAGACCAACAAGTGTTCTATCTATTAGAATTGTGGGTGAATATTCAAGTTATAGTCAGATGAGATCTGGGGAATTTCTCTAGGGTTGTGAAATCCAGTTAGAGTAGAGTAGATGTTCTTCATTTCCATCTATGGAAGGAGGTGTCCTTATATGTTTTCAATGTGGGTTGAGGGTGTATCACTATAAGTTATATACAACTCTACCTAAAGAGTTTAATTTTTTTAGGTAATATGGGGACCCTATGGTATTTCATTCTCAAGGATATAGTACAGAGGATCATAAAAGGTAGAATAAAAGATATAAACATTGAGGGCGTGGTTAGGGGGACCTAAAACTAATATTCATGCTATAGTAGAGAGGCTAGGCTATAGAGCAGGTTGGGAATCTTAATAGTATTTGTATACTACATATGATTCCTAGGTGAGACAGGTTCAATTGGGGAAAATTATTATGTATGATGAAGGTAGATTTTATGATATGTATCAAAATTCTATTGATGCATGAGATATTCCTTTAAGGACATTATGTGCATTAATAATTATTTATACACATTATACTACCTTTTTTGATACATGATCATCTCATTATTTTATGTCTATTCAAGATATTTATGGTTTAAAATTAATAGTAATGTTATGTTCAAGATATTTAACCCTTGAAACACCTGTTGGACAGATTTTAGATCATATTAAAATATTCTTAGAGTGTCAAATATGAATTGAGGGTTACATACATCAATGGGATTGTTTGATTATAGAGATAAAAAGCATAAATTTTATCTCTGGTATATACTTGATGATAAATTATTGATCACACACTAGATGCTACCACATGTTAGTTTTCTATACCAATACCATGTCAATGGATTTTATTTCAGGGAATGAAATTTATGAGAATTCATAATATGATCACACCTCATTAAAATAAGTACCATTACAACATAGGTAGTATGAATAGCTCTTACAGAAGATGATGTGATTTTTTCATCCACTCTTCCTTCTATGATGGACCATTATAGGAAACTTTTTATAGATGATTTATTTATGCTTCCCCAAAAAGTGAAATTGAATTTGAAATTGAAGTTATTTCAGGTGCATTTCAGATATTGATTCATGTATATCATATGTCCTTTGCCGAGCTAAATGAGTTAAAATTGTTTTTAATGAACTAGAGACTAGAGGAGTTATTTGGTTGAATGCTTCTAATTTGGGTGATCCTATCATTTTTATAATACTTTAGATGGAAATATTCATTTATTTTTGGATTAATAAAATATAAATCAGGTAAAATTGAAGAATATGTATATGATTCCAAGGATATATGATTTGTTTGATTAATAGAGTGGAGCCCAACGGTTCTCTAAAATTGGATTGTGATCTAGATATCACCAAATTTGGGTTAAAGTCACGTAAATTATAAAAATATCATTTAGATGAATTTATGGGTTATAATTGTATATTTTTATTATATTTGGGTTGATAAATTCACTAACAATTCTTATGTATCTCACAAACTAGATTTTTTGTCCCTATCAAGACTGAATTATTATTGTTTTCATAAATAATAACTTAATATAATTTCTCTCCTATGAGTATCATGAAACAAATGTAGATACTATTATATGTACACATTAGAAGTATCATATTTATGCTAATTTATTTTACTGACATTTTTTGATCCAAGAGGAATAATTAATTGAGCATGTGATCTAAAAAATGAATATCAATTGATCCAAAGAAGGTGGAGGTAGTGATGGTGTGGGCATGGCCTAAGAATGCATTTAATATTTATATCTTATTAGGGTTTTTTTGGATATTATAAGGATTTAATTAGAGAAATTACTCTTTTGTAAGTGCATACTACTAAGATGCAGAAGAAAAGAGTTATGTATGAGAGGATGAATCAGTATGAAGATTATTTTCGTGAACTCAATAAGAGACTGGAATTCACTCCTATTATGACCATTTAAAACCATGATATTGGATATAATGTTTATTTGGATACTTTTAGGGTTATATTAGTGTATAATGTGATTCATAATGATTATTTAGTCATTTATGAGTCTTGTCAGATATGATCCTATGAAATTAACTAACGTAACCATGATCTAGACATGGATTTTGTCGTTCATTCATTAAAATATTTGCATCATTATCTCTTTAGTGGGAGATTTTTCATCTACATAAACCATGAAATAATGAAATATATTTTTGTTTAATGGGACTTAAAACTATGATAGATTTTTTTTGGTAATTTATTTGTATATGTTTGATTTGGAGATAGAATATTCACTAGGTAAAGGATATGTTGTTACATATGATTTTTGTAAAAAGAGGTAGGAATTGGGAAAATAAACACCAAAATATGAGTGAAGGAAAATGAGATTATTAGCATAGTGGATGATTAGTGAATAAGAGGATTAAGGGGTGGTATCCAATACTATCGGGGTCATCCATTCTTCACTAAAGTATCTATTGAAAGATGTACAAGAATCCCATTCTAATTTTTAGGTGATGTGGAAATGACCGATGGGAGGAAATCCAGTTCCAATATATTCTTTGGACATTAATGAAATACATCATATGTAATGAAGATCTTTGGTTCCCACAATCATGTGGGAATAGAGGATGAGAAACTCTCAAACATTGTAGTGGGTGGTAAATCTAGGATCGACTAGCATGTATGCTAATATGAGGCATTATTTCTAGTGGTAGATCATGAATTAAGACACTGTAAGATCTTTCAATCATTATCTCATCTAATAAATAGTAAAATAAGAACATAAATGACCAGATGGACTGTTTCGCCCTCTTCTAATTCTTGGGTGGAAGTGGTATGAGGTGACAATTTACACCTTCATGTGACTACCTTGGACACAAAGGAGTCTAGATTCAGTGTAGTTATAGGTTTAATGGTTCAATAAGGATTCAAATTTTTTTAGTATTCATGAAAATATTCTATGGATGATTTTTTATGCTATATTTATAGAAAATAGTGTAAGTTCATTGTGTGCTGACATGTTTCATTTTAGGTCAGGATGTTTTTTTCATGATATTTTGTGAAGGATTGCAAAATGAATTGCAATAATAGTAGAAGTTAAATATAATATACCACCCTTGTATAGAGGGAGAGTTTGAGAGGATGGTATGAATTTTATATGATATAATCAAAGATTATTAACATGATTTATTTGGGTCATGGGATGACCATAGTGACATAGTTGATTTATCTTACAATAACATATTTCATGGTTAGATTTAGATGTCTCTTTTTGAGGAACTTTATGATATACCAAATAGTTCATTATTATGTTAGTTGGATATGGGAAAGTTGGTAGTGATCAGGCTGAGTATAGTGAAATAGACTTCTCAATGTGTGTAGTTGATTTAGAAGTGATTGGTCAATTCTTGTAGTAAGAAGTACTCATATTCTCATGTAAGGGCATGACCCATGGAATACTTCATGGGCGACCTATTATTAAAGCCAATAACTCCTTGGTCAGGGAATCAATTGTTATAGAGATAGGGAAAGTAAGCATAATAGTTTATGAAATTCTTAGAGATAGTGGGACAAATAGGATTGGAGGATTACAAGTTATAACTTCCCCCATGTAATTAAGGTTTGGAGAACATGTTACATGTGTCACACAACCACAATTATGAATTGGATCAAGTGCATGTGATTGATGACAAATATGTGGTGTTGGAGGAAGAAGATTCATATAAGGAATGACCTATATGAATTTTTTTATTGAAGAAAAAAGGTCTTATGAGAGAAGATGGTTCCAATTGATTGTGTTTTTTTGAATAATATTTATATTCATGAAGAGGTTTGAGAGTAGGAATAAGAAATATAAGTTTAGTGGACTGAGTTTTTTTGAGAAGCACTCCTATTGACACTTCATGAGAATGATATTTCCTTTAAAGGGGTAGTTTTTAATTACCCTTGAATTTATAAGTTGTGATACATTTTGTATCATTTTAATATAATCCTTATGGGTTTTTATATATGGTTTGTTGGGGTTTGTAATTAAGAATATTTAGGGTTATTTCACGATGTTTTGGAAGAGATTTAGGGGGTGCATAGTTTGCAAATGGTTAAGGGAAGATATGTGGATTACATAGGTAAATTTGAAAGAAGAAACTTTAAATATAGTGGAATTAACATAAATTTTGAATATTTTACCAAAATAAGAATCCTAACCATGAAACCTAACCTGGGTTTAGATAGTTCCTCCTATATAATTGAAGCAAGATTTGGTAAACCTTGCGGCCAAACCATTCACATGGAATTACTTAATTCAAATATTATTTGTAAACCAAAACCTCCATAAAAATATCATTATTCCTCATATGATAAGGTATCTCATTATAAGATACTCCATTGGTAAATTTTCAGATTTTATTCCATCAAGAACGTGTTTGAGTTGGATCTTAACTTATTGGATCAAGGTATCAATGGTACTTTTCCATTCATTTCCTCTACTCCATGATTTTATAAAGATATCTCAAAATGAACCATATAATGGGTCCTTCTTGTATGAATATAACATTTTGAGTATAAAATGATTATATTTCATACATAATTGAAGGACATGAGATCAGATCATCCATTGGCTCCTCAATTTCCTTGGCCAATTTGAGATCTGTTCATCATGGTGTGCACCATTTCCTAAGTCTATGACAATATTAACCCTATATGTTTTCTTATTCTTTTATTTTAATCATATAATCATCTATTAATGATTTTGGTCTTGATTCTAGTGATTTTTTAGATTGGTATTGATTTTTTTGGTGGATTCTTATGACTTAGACCTTTTTATGTTTTTGATAATGTGTGTAACCGACTATAATTTTTTAATTATATCCTTGATTTAATTTTTTAGTATTTATATTAATTTAAACAATTAAAATTTCTTATTTTTTTTGATTCTTTAAAAAACATTGAAATGTCTAAAAAGTAGAAATTTAAAAAAGTCTGTTTGTTACTTTTACTATTGAACATGAGTGAAATTTTTTAAAATTATAGAAATGACTATGAGTGAAAACATGAAAAAATATAGAATTTAATATGAGTGAAAATTTTACATAGTCTAGAACCGTCCATGACTAAAAATATAAATAATTATCAAACTGTTAGTATGTGAGGTTTGTTTAGAGTCTCAAATCTACTGTACGTGAATCTTTAAAAAACTATGGAAACAACCAAAAGTGAATATTTGAAAAATTCTGGAATCTACCATGAGTGGAAATTTGAAAAATTCAGGAGGTGACCATGAGTAAAAATTTGGTAAATTCTGGAACCAGTTATAAGTTTTTATTTGGATAAGCGTTGAACTTACCCTTTGTATTTTGGCTATAAATTCAACTATAGAACACTAAATTAAGTGATTAATTTTTAATTTAAAAAATATAATTTGTTTTCATTTCTAAATAGTATACATTTAACTATTAATTGTTACATATAATTTTTAAAATTAGGTTTTAATTCACTATATGTTTTCTTTCGAAAATATAAAAGTTTTTAGAACATTTATGATACTATATTTTGAGGATTAAGTGAGATAAATAAGTCCAATTAGGGTTATTATTGATTATTTGAAAAGATAACGAAATTATATATATATATATATAGAATGTTAGAAGAAAAATTATATATATTATAATGTATATTTAGGTATTAAATTTGATAAGTCAAACATTTTTTTTCTTCAAATATTCGGAATTGGTTACATGAATTCAGCTACGTTGATTCTTATACATGATTCATCTACATCAATTTTCTTCCATAAAATGGATATTTGAATTTATTTACATGAATTAACTACATTATATGCTTACATATGTTTTGATATTTAATTATATGAGTTCTACAGTTCACTATCAAACTTGTAAATATTATCTATTTTACGTAATAGTTGACATTTAAATTATCTACAAGTTTATTTTATCTATTTCAAATGTTTTATTTATTCTGCAATTAATTATTAATTATATACAATAAATGAGAAAATGTTTTAGGTTATTCAATGATGAATTAAAATTAATTTACATGGTATAATTTGTGTAAAGATATTAATGGTGATTTTTTTGAGAACTGAAATATCCTATATTAAAATCGTCCAAAATTAAAAGGGCCAGCCTTGATTATTATAAGGCCCCAGCCTTAAACCTTACTTAATCATGAGTTATTACAAGATTACACATTGAGGATCTTTTTTGGTTTATAGTTTTAGAGAATTTGATCATAAAACTTGCATTATATTCCACATTTAAACAAAGTGGTTACATAAAGATAGTATTCATTTTTTCCAATCAAAAGAACATATTTAAAATAAAACATGGATTCATTCTTGACACTTCCTTGACACTATAATCATATCTTGTACCTTTCCCTTGACCTGTGAAAAACTTTTCAAAAAAACTTGGGATGAGCATAAAAAGCTCAGTATGGGTTATAAAAATATATAAAGGAAACATAAGTTCATATATATATAAGAATGAAATCATACTTTACCCATAAAACATAATCACTTTATCATACCTCATTAAATCATGAATAAATTATAGAAATCATAAGACATAAAGGTAACATGAGGCATTCATATCATTCGTACGTAGGGAGTAACCCTCTTGGTTACGTTTGGAATACCGATCACAGTATATTCCCTAATCTCTTCGGAGAAACATTAACGTTTCAATCCTTCACATTACCTAATGCATTGGAGAGCTATATCAGGCTCATCCACCCTTAGTTTATCACGGAACTACCCATCTTCATAACAATGCGCAAGAACCATAACATAATCGTATCACATAAAACATACATAAAGGAAACATAACATTTCCACATTTCAATCACAAGATATCAATAACACAGTTATATAATAAAAACATTATCAAAACCATTTTAAATACAAAAATAAAAGAAAAGTAAAACATGGTATTTATTTTTCTTTAAAAAAGGTATCGCTTGTAGAGGAATCTGAAACTCAAATAATGGTCACGGTGGCAGAGAAGTCGTTGTCGGCGCATATGTACGACAAAAAAACATTCCCTTTTGTCATTTTGTAAAATTCTTCTTATAAAAAATATTCCTTTTGAATAAATGTACAATTCAAAGTGGTTTATACACCGTATAAAAGAAGGTTGTGTATAAAATAAAATATGCCTCAATGGAAGGAGATTGAGACGAAGTCCCATACCTCGGGTCCGACATGACTCAGTTGTTCTTTAATCTCCTGAATAATAAACTTGAGTTAATTTCTACTAGCTTAAGAACCTTTTTCAAGTTCATTATTCCTTTTATATCACTAATTTCCATGTCATGAACACTATGTAATTATTTAAGTTAATAACGGTCGTTTTAACGATCATTGGTACTTGAGTCAAAAATAGACCCTTTATAATTACAAGTTGTTCATGTATCCATTATATCCAGAATTATAATCATGATGTATATATCATATATATCATATATATCCAGTATATACATGAATTTATAATATTACATAATCATTTAGAGGTAAGAAATAAAATGCACCGTTCATGGAGACAGTAATCCGTACGTACGCATGAACGCTAATTTCATTTATATTTCTAATTTTATAGAATGGAATCATAATGATATAAAGGTATATTATAATTCCTGTGTAATATCATATATAATAAAATTAATTACATCCTTTATACGTCCCACATATGGCATTAATGAATCAAATCACTTTGAGGGGGCGGTAGTCCGCACTTCCTTAAATAAAGATATCGCGTTTACCTATAATGGAAACCATAAAGGTATGCCCAACATGAAAAAATACAGAAGTTTTAGGAAAACATAAACATATTTTTTATCATATATAAATATAGTTTCATCTTAATGGCCACCTTTTAAGGTGTTAAAATAATGTTGAACAATCATCGTTTCGGGAGGCAGAAATTCGCCATCCACGAAAACAATATGTTTTTTAACCATTAGATGTAGGTGTGTAAAATTGTAGCTCGAATAAATCTTATAAAAACATCCTAGTATATTAAAGATACTAGAGTTGTTACAAAAGAAATGAATAAAAAGAGTTTAGGGGGTTGGAGATGTAAAATAAAACATGACTCTAGTGAAGACTTTACCTTAAAATCGGGTAACTCCCTTTCGTTTGAGCTCAAAGGCTTACTTGGGAAGCATTCTGCCCAAAGTGAGGCATCAAGGAGTAAGATAGGTATGTAGAGAGACAAAATGGGCAGGGGTTGGAAGATCCAAAGTCTTTGGAAGTGTGGGTAAGGAGGTAGAGGTGGGGGCTTTTTATAAGAGTAGAGGAGGGACACTCTTGGAATGTAAAGAAATGTTATTTTATTTTAAAATGAGTTTCAGATTAAAAAGGTCCCTCATTAATATAATTCTAGGGTATGGTGATAAGGGTTCGTAATCCACCCATCTAATAGTTTTTGGACATGTTTAGGTCAAATATTTTACATTATCATTTCATTTTATTTAAATCCTTTATTATTGTGGTAATCAATGCATCATCATGATGTCATAAATAATTTAATTTATTTAAAGGATGGAAATTATCAAAAAATTGCCCCGATGTATGAAAACGTTTTAGATTTCAAATGAATATTTATACTCAAAAATAATACTTGTATAACCCCATGTAAAAATTGTTTTAGTAAAACATCTCATGTTTGTGTCATTTTTACTTTTACATTAAATAAAAAGTTATTTATGTCATTTCCCAACCAAAGTGGATCCATGGAGTCCCCAAGTTGACCCATGGATTGGCATGGTCGGCCATGACACATCCAATAATGGTATGACATGTGTGAAGCTCATCTCATATTATTAATAAATTATTTTTACCTTAAACTACACTAATTATTTCTAATCGCGATTAAAAACATAAAAGTCACTATTCACCAAAAAATTATTTTAATCCCATTGAACCACATTTTACTTCTTAATGACAACCGTGTATGTCAAATTTTTTGAAAATCAAATAACAGAAGTGGCAAAGTTTCATTTAAACAAAAAAACAGTTTTTTTAACTACCACTTAGTGGTTTCACTATTCATCAAAAATTGAAGTTTTTCAGAAAAATACCAAAACGTCACCTTAAGCTATATTAGAAATTCTGAATTCAAAAATGATGTCTATTTTAAAAAATTCCAATCAAATAAGTTACATTAATTAATTTAATAATTAATTCCCACTGTCAGAGCAAATAGCGTGTTTTTATGAAACAATAAGTATCAAAAGATTGACACCAGTTTAAGTCCAATTTCAAAGTAAAATTGATTCCAATGACCACAATTGGATTAAATGGTAAACATATATTCTAATTCCACTTCAAAACCAATTAAATATATAGTCTAATCATATAAATAAATCAGATTAAAACGAGGTTTTGATTTAAAATACAACATTTTCACTATTCATTAAAAATGAACTTTATCGGAAAAATACCAAAAATGCACACAAAGTAAATTTTGATGTCCCAATCATAAATAATAAGTTTATTTTGACAAACATAGCTTATAAAATTGTCATAAGATATATTTAAAAATGGTATTCCATCAAAAGGTAGTAAAACAATCTTTTAAAAATATTAGTGTATTACATGCTTAAGATTGTATTTCTTTTCATTTTAAGCCTCTAAAACACTATCTAATTCATTAATAGACAAAGATAAAAATATAAATTATTCATTACTTACTTGGGATGTTACATCCTTCCCCCCTTTAGAAAATTTTGTCCCCACAATTTATTTACTTATCGAATAAATGGGGGTACTTATCCCTCATTTCATTTTCAGATTCCCATGTTGCCTCTTCCATCATGTGGGTTTTCCACAAAACCTTTACCTGTTTAATCATCTTATTCTGTAAGACTTGCTCCCTGTGGTTAAGAATCTGGACCTGTTGTTCCTCATATGATAGGTTCTCTTCCTACTGAACTACATCTGGACTCAAAACATGAGATGGATCTGGCATGTACTTTCTCAGCATTGAAACATGAAAAACATTGTGTACCTGAGATAAAGTCGGAGGTAAAGCCACCCAGTATGCAACTGATCCAACTCTCTCCAGAATTTCATATGGTCCAATGAACCTTGAACTCAGCTTTCCTTTGTTACAAAATCTCATCACACTTTTCCATGGTGATACATTGAGAAAAACATGATCACCTACCTCAAAAGAGAGATCTTTCCTCCTATTGTCCACATAACTCTTCTGCCTACTCTGAGCTGTTCTCATGTGTTTCTAAATCATCTGAACTTTTTCTGCCATCTCTTCTATCAATTCTGGTCCCATCTACTTCCTTTCACCCAATTCATCCCATAAAGCTGGAGTTTGACACCGTTTCCCATATAATGCATAAAATAGTGCCATCTGTATACTGGAATGAAAACTGTTATTATAAAAAAAAATCAACCAAAGAAAGATGTTGGTCCAAACTTCCTTGATAATACATCGAACAAGCTCGTAGCATATTCTCCATGGACTGGATTATTCGTTCTGATTGCCCATATGATTGAGGATGAAAAGCTGTACTAAAATTTAATTCAGTACCCAATGACTTCTGAAGGCCTTTCCAAAAGTTACAAGTGAACCTGGGATCACGGTCAGATACAATGGAGAGAGGAACTCCATGTAACATGACTATCTCTTTAAGATACAAATGGGAAAATTGATCTAGGGAGAAAGTATCTCATATAGAAAGGAAATGAGAAGATTTAGTCAAGTGATCAACAATAACCCAGATTGCATTATTACCTCGAGGGGTCTTCGGCAATCCCAAAACGAAGTCCATGGATATATTCTCCCATTTCCACTCTGGCTCTGGTAATGGCTGAAGCATCCCTTTCGGTAACTGCCGCTCTACTTTTACCTGTTGACAAGTCAAACACTTCATTGTAAAATCAACAATACCTCTTTCCATTTCATCCCACCAGTAATACTCCCACAGATCTCTGTACATCTTAGTACTGCCAGGATGAACTGAAAACAGAGAACTATGAGCTTCAAATAACAACTCTCTCTTCAACTGTGAATCACAAGGCACACACAATCTCTTCCCAAATCTCAAAACACAATCATTATCAATGTTGAATTCAGGAAACATACCCTTATGAACCATCTCTACCTTTTTCTACAACCCACTGTCTTGCTTCTGTGCTTTCTTGATTATGTCAGATAGATATGATCTCACTAATACCTGAAACAAAACATGAGAACTTCCCGCTCCAAAAACTTCTATGCCAAAGTTTATCAAATCCTTAACCAAAGGATCACGTTCCAAATGCAACATTGTTAATGAATAGTTACTTTTTCGACTCAAAGCATCGACCACTTTATTTACTTTTCCTGGATGGTAATGAATTGTACAATCATAATCCTTGATTAATTCTAGCCATATCCTTTGTCTCATGTTCAACTCTTTTTGAGTGAATATATACTTAAAATTTTGTGATTGGTATATATTTAACACTTTACTCTATACAAATGATGCCTCCAAATTTTTAAAGAGAAAACAATAGCAGCTAATTCCAAATCATGTGTAGGGTAATTTACATCATGAGTTTTCGACTGTAGTGAAGCATATGAAATTACCTGATCATTATGCATTAGGACACAACCAAGTCCTTTCAATGAAGAATCACTATAGATAACAAACTCACCATTCCTGCAAGGTAGTGCCAAAACTGGAGCATTCACCAATCTTCTTTTCAACTCCTGAAAACAATCATCACATTATTTTGTCCAGATAAACTCAACACCCATCCGAGTTGGCTTATTTATTGGAATAGATAACCATGAAAAGTTTCTAACAAATATTCGGTAATAGCCTGCCAAACCAAGGAAGCTACGAATCTCAGTTACATTTGTGGGTCTTGGCCATTCTTCCACAACTTTTGTTTTTACAGGATCAACAGTTATCCCATCTCTTGAAAAAATGTGACCTATGAAAGATATTTTTTGCAACCAAAACTCACACTTTCTGAATTTACCATACAATTATTTTTTCTTTTAAGGTTTGAAAAATAACCCTTAAATGTCTTTCATGCTCCTATTTACTTTTAGAAAACATGAAAATATCATCAATGAAACCCACCACAATCTTATCCAAGAACTCATGGAAAATTCTATTCATTATGTCCATGAATACAGCAGGTGCATTGGTTAGCCCAAAAGGAATTACTACAAATTCATCATGGACATATCTTGTACGAAACGCAGTCTTCGGAACATCTGCTTCCTTTACCTTCAGCTGATGGTACCCCAACCTCAGGTCAATCTTTGAAAAATACTGAGCTCCCTGGAGCTGATCAAACAAATCATCGATATGAGGCAAATGATATTTGTTCTTAACAGTGATGTTATTCAAGGCTCTATAATCAATGAAAAGTCTCATAGAACCATCTTTTTTTAATAAATAAAACAGGAGAACCCTATGGTGATGTGCTAGGACGAATGAAACCATTCTCTAATAAATCTTGCAATTTCTCCTTCAAATCTAAAAGTTAAATTTGAGCCATTCGATAAGGGGGTATCGAAATTGGCATAGCATCAGGAACTAAGTCAACAGTAAATTCAACTTCCCGATCTGGTATTATTCCCGGAAACTCCTCAGGAAAAACATCAGGATACTCATTTACCACTGGCACATCATTAATCTGAACAGTTCCCTTGTTTTCAACAATATTTGAAAGGTAACATTCATTTCCATATTTTACAAGTTTCTTGGCCTCTTGATATGTTATTAACAGTAAGGGTTCCTTCTTGTACACAAACTAAATTCCTTTCTGAAAAGAAACTTCATTAGCTCTACAGTAAATCTTAGCATGGTAAATAGAGAGCCAATCCATACCCAGGATATCATCAAACTCTACTAGAGGTAGAACAATAAGGTTTGCAAGTAGGTTCTTTCCACAGATAAGGATAGGAAGATTCTTATAAATTCTTTTTTCCTCAACATTTCCCCTAGGTGTTTTTACCAAATGTTCAGGAGTCATTTCTTGAGATGGTATTCCCATTTTACTAGAAAAGTTTTCAGAGATGAAAGAATGTGTAGACCCCGAATCAAACAACACACTGGCATAATCTGAAAAAACAAAGTACCTGATACAACTTCATTTGATGGCCCGACATCTGCTGAAGTAGTTGCAAAGGATTTCACCACCCCTTTCTGCTTGTAGTCTAACTGCTTCCCATCACTCGAGCTCTTTGTCGGACACTCGTTTTCATAGTGACCCATCTCATTGCACTTAAAACATTTCAGTAACTGTAAATCAAATTTGAACTTACCATCACCTTGATCTTTTTCAGTGCAATCACGAGCCTTATGTCCCATATAACCACATCGGTAGCACTTTCTAGAATTCAAAAGACATTCCCCAACATGCCTTTTTCCACATTTATCTCAAACTGGAAACTTAGATTTCTTACCATCAGACTTTTTTGATGAATTCTTCCATTTCTCCTGCCACCTCGGTCTCTTATTCTGTTGTTTGTTATAGAACACTTGATCATCGGAAAACTCCATTTCCACATTCTCAGCACATCGAACAAGCTTTTCATAACTTTTAAACTCACGAGAAGATAATTACCTTCGATATTTGGGCTTTAATCCTGAGTAAAAACGATTGATTTTACTATCAAGGACTCAGATAAAATTTGGAGAATACCTTGCCAATCGAGTGAACCTCTCTTCATAGGCAACCACTGAGTCCTTCTCTTTCCTAAATTCCAAGAATTATATTCCATCCTAAGTCGAACAGCCTTAGGAAAATACTTCTCAAGAAACATACCTTTGAATTCATCCCAGTCGAGAGCATCAATCTCATCAGCGTCCCTGATATTTTTAACCATCGACCACCACTGATTTGCTTCACCCTCCAAACGGTAAATAGCAAGACTAACCTTTTGATTGTCTAAACGCCCCATGACATCAAAAATATTCTCTAGTGCTTTAATCCACCCTTAAGCTATCACAGGGTCAGATGATCCTCTAAATGATGGGGGATGTTTCCTCATGAAATGATCCACCATTGACATGTTCCACTGCGGTTGATCTAGATGATCTCGTGCATGGATACCACCACGATTTATCGCTTGAGTCAACTGCACCATTACTACAAAAAACTGTTTACTTCCAATTCTGACCATCTCAGGATGTTGATTCGGAAGGTTATTTCCTTCTCTATACCTTCCTAGCACTGCTTCCCTATTTCCTCTACGGAAAACCATTCTGAACAAACATGTCTTAGGTGAAGCAACATGGTAATCTTCAAATGCTATATCATTTCAATTTTACAATAAAAAAAAATATTTTTGGATAATGATTTAATATAATTCTAACTCCTAAAGTTATCTAAACCGACCTCTGATACCAACTATAAGGCCCCAGCCTTAATCATTACTTAATATTGAGTTAGTACATGATTACACATTGAGGATCTTTTCGGGTTTAGAGTTTTAGAGAATTAGATCATAAAACATGCGTTACATTCCACATTTAAACAAATTGGTTACATAAATATAGTATTCAATTTTTTCCCATCAACGGATCATATTTAAGATAAAACATGGATTCATTCATGACACTTCCTTGAAACTATCATCATATCATGTACCTTTCCATTGACCTATGAAAAAAATTTCAAAAAAACTTGGGATGAGCATAAAAAGCTCAGTTTGTGTTATAAAAATGTGGAAAGGAATCATTAGTTCAGATATACATAAGAATGAAATCATACTTTACCCATAAAACTTAAGTACTTTAACATACCTCATCAAATCATGAATAAATCATATAAATCATAAGTCAAAATTGTAACTTGAGGCATTCATAACATTCTTACATAGGGAGTAACCCTCTTGTTTACGTTGGGAATACCCATCACAGTATTTCCTAAATCTCTTCGTAGAAACCATAATGTTTCACTCATTCGTGTTACCGAATGAATTGGAGAGCTATATCGGGCTCACCCACCCTTATTTTATCACGGAACCACCCATCTTTATAACAATTCCCAATAACCATAACATAATCATATAACATAAAACATACTTAAAGGAAACATAACATTTCCACATTTCAATCACAAGATATCAATAACATAGTGATATAATAAAAACATTATCAAAACCATTTTAAATTCCAAAATAAAAGAAAAGTAAAACATGTTATTTATTTTTCATTAAAAAAGCGTATGGCTTGTAGAGGAAGCCGAAACTCAATTAATGGTCACGACGGTGGAGAAGTCGTTGTTTCCGCATACGTAAGACCAAAAAAACATTCCCTTTTGTCGTTTTTTAAAATGCTTCGTTTAAAAAAGATTCCTTTTGAATAAATGTAAAATTCAAAGGGGTTTATACACCATATAAAAGAAGGTTGTGTATAAAATAAAATATGCCTCAATGAAAGGATATTGAGACGAAGTCCCATACCTCGGGTCTGACTTGACTAAGCCATTCTTTAATCTCCTGAATAATAAACTTGAGTTAATTTCATCTTGTTTAGGAACATTTTTCAAGTTCATTATTCCTTTTATATCACTTATTGCCATTTCATGAACACTATGTAATTATTTAATTTAATAACGGTCGTTTTAACGATCATTGGTACTTGAGTCAAAAATAAACCCTTTATAATTTCTAGTTGTTCATGTATCCATTATATCCAGAATTATAATCATGATGTATATATCATATATATCATATATCTCCAGTCTATACATTCATTTATAATATTACATAATCATTTAGAGGTAATAAATGAAATGCACTGTTCATGGAGACAGTTAGCCGTACGTACTCATGAACGCTACTTTCATTTATATTTCATATTTTATAGAATGGAATCATAATGATATAATGGTATATTATAATTCCAGTGTAATATCATATATTATACCATTAATTACATCCTTTATACATCCCATATATGGCATTAATGAATCAAATCACTTTGAGGGGGCGATAGTCCGCACTTCCTTAAATGAAGATATCACGTTTAACCATAATTGAAACAATAAAGGTATGACAAAAATGAAAAATACAGAAGCTTCAGGAAAACATAAACATATTATATATCATATAAAAATATAGTGTCATCTTAATGGCCACCTTTTAAGGTGTTAAAATAATGTTGAACAATCATCGTTTCAGGAGACAGAAATTCTCCATCCACGGAAACTGTATGTTCTTTAACCATTAGATGTAGGTGTGTGTAAGTGTAGCTTGAAAAATTATTATAACAACATCCTAGTATATTTAAGACACTGGATTTGTCACAAAAGCAATGAATAAAAAGAGTTTAGGGGGTTAGAGAAGTAAAATAAAACAAAATGACTCAAGTGAAGACTTTACCTTAAAATTATGAAACTCCCTTTGGTTTGAGCTCAAAGGCTTACTTGGGATGACTTCTGCCCAAAGTGAGGATTCAAGGAGTAATAGAGGGATGTGTAGAGACAAAATGGGCAGGGTTTGGCTGAGCCAACGGCTTTGTATGTGTGGGTAAGGAGGTAGAGGTGGGAGCCTTTTATAAGAGGGGAGGAGGGGCACTCTTGGAATGTAAAGAAATGTTACTTTATTTTAAAATGAGTTTTGGATTAAAAAGGTTCCACATTGATATAATTCAAGGATAAGGTGATAAGGGTTTGAAATACACCCATCCAATAGGTTTTGGACATGTTTAGGTCATAGATTTTACATTATCATTTCATTTTATTTAAATCCTTTATTAATGAGGTAATCGTTGCATCATCATGATGTCATAAATAATTTAATTTATTTAAAGTCTAAAAATTATAAAAAAAATAACATGATGTAGGAAAACGTTTTAGATTTCCAATGAAAATTTATATTCAAAAATATGACTTGTATAACCCCATGTAAAAATTGTTTTTGTAAAATATCTCATGTTTTTGTAATTTTTACTTTTACATTAAATAAAAAGTTATTTATGTCATTTCCCAACCAAAGTGGCTCCATGGGGTCCCCAAGCTGACCCATGGATTGTCTTGGTCGGCCATTACACATACAATAAGGGTAGTACATGTGTCCATCTCATCTCATATTATTAAAACATTATTTTTACCTTAAACTACACTAATTACCTCTAATCGCGATTAAAAACATAAAAGTTACTATTCACCAAAAAATTATTTTAATGTCATTGAACCACATTTTACTTCTTAATGACAACCATGTATGTCGGATTTTTGAAAATAAAATCACAGAAGTGTCAAAGTTTCATTTAAATGAAAAATCAGTTTCCTTAACTACCACTTAGTGGTTTCACTATTCATCAAAAATTGAAGTTTTTCAGAAAAATACCAAAACATCACCTTAAGCTATATTTGATATTATGAATTGAAAAATGATGTATATTTTACAAAATTCAAATCATATAAGTTACATTAATTAATTTAATAATTAATTCCCGTTGTCAGAGCAAATAGCGTGTTTTTATGAAACAATAAGTATCAAAAGATTGACACCAGTTTAGTTCCAATTTAAAAGTGAAATTGATTCAAATGACCACCATTGGATTAAATGGTAAAAATATATTATAATTCCACTTCAAAACCAAATCAAAAGATAAACTAATCATATAAATAAATTAGATTAAATAGAGGTTTTGAATTAAAATACAATATTTTCACTATTCATTAAAAAAATGAACTTTATTGGAAAAATACCAAAAATTCATGAAAAGTAAATTTTGATGTCCCAATAATAAATAATAAGTTTATTTGGACAATCATATCTTATAAAATTGTCAAAATATATATTTAAATATGGTTTTCCATCAAAAGGTAGTAAAACAATCATTTAAACATATTAGTGTATTCCATGCTTAAGATTGGATTTATTTTCATTTTAAGCCTCTAAAACACTATATAATTCATGAATAGACCGAGATAAAAATATCTATTATTAATTACTTACTTGGGATGTTATAATTATTATTAGAGATTTTTCAGAGGATATTTACTGTTATTATTTTATAATTAATTAAATTTTCTAATAAATTTCACTATATTATTTTACTTATCATAAAAGATATCAATGTTGAATTACAAGAACATATTTTTTCATTTATAAATGATATACACATGGAATATAATTTGAGAAATATGAATATATAAATCTATTTTAGTTCATTGAAGATTCATGTGTGATTTTACTTCAAGAATATAAAAAATGCATTGGTATTCTTGTTTTAAATTTTTTTCTCACAAAAAAACTCTATATATAGAGTTGAAAAAACCAGTGTATAAAAATGTAGAGGGATGATGATATTTTTGAATAGTACAAGTGCTCTATTTTTTATCAATAAAATACAACTCATAGTTAAACTCAAATTATTTTGATTCATTTATTTAGAAGAATTTATGTTACCTCAACATTGAGACAATGAATATTTCATATGGTTAAATGGTTTTACTTCTTCCTATTCTTATTTTGTGTCCATTCTTGTAAAGTGTGATACTACCCTCTAAAATGTAGGATTGTGGGTTGCAACTCCTAAAATAAATTTAGGAATTGGGTTGTACGTCTTGGGGAAAAAGGAAAAAATGTTCAGGTTTTACATCTAGTGGTTAAAAACTAGAGAATTATTGTGTTTATACCTATACGGGAAATAATATTTTCAATTGGGTTGTGGCTCTAAGTGGGGAAAAGTCATTGTAATATTCTATTATATTGGTTATAATGGGTTTTATCAATCTCATTTCAGGGGAGGTGGGTAGAGTGGGATATGGTCATTAATATTTTAACCACTATAAAAAAATATGTGTTCATGTATTTTTATTTTCTACAACATTAATCATTATAACTATTACATTAAATTTTTATTTATTAATTTTTCATAAAAGTCCTATTCACCCCTCTTGTATATTTATCCATCTGAACGCTGGACCAAAAATTCATATAATAACTTGACCCCTTTCTCTCTATAAATTTTTTTATTTGGGATATCCATTTCATAACTTACCTATAAATTTGATAATATATATTTTAGATAGTATGAACAAGCTTGAAAGATGGATGGATACCTCAAAACCACCTCATATTTATGGTACTGATTATGGATATTGGAAATCTTGAATGGAATCCTTCTTAAAGAAACATACATTGATCATTTGAAAATTAATGATTATCCATAAAAGATGGATGTAAGCGAATATGAATCATTATTGTAAATAATGTGGCAAAGTAATTAATGAATTACAAGGTAATGAATATATTATACCATTAAAAAAATTATATTGTTTACAGTCTTGTTTTAGCATGTAAAAATACTCCGTACAAAAGGAAAATTCTGAATGTTACACGTCATTAATCAGATAATCTTATTAGAACTATGTTGGGTATGTTAAGAGCTGAATATCAGGAATAAAATTAAGGAATATAATCTTGATGAACTTATCATAAAACAGTACAATATGATTTAGAAGATAAAAATATATTTTAGGAAGATATTTTAAAGAAGAATGCATTTTTTTAAATCAAATATATCAGCTTAATCTTCTAATTTTCATATATAGAGTAATAACCAAAATGATACTACCTATGTTTGAAAATGTGGATATTTAAGGAAGAAATGACACTCATGGAGATCCTGGAAAGACTATCCTATGGATGATCATAATGATAAGAATAAAGGTAATTTAATTTATAATTATGCTCAAGATATAATTTTTTATGAGGGTATGAAAATGGGGAATATCAATATTAATTTATCAAAGATGAATATTGAAATGAATGAGAGAAATAAACACAATAAATAAATGAAGTAAATAGAAGAAACATAGAGTTTTACTAAGGATTCAAATAATAATGAATAATTTAGATCTGAAAAGGATTTTATAATCTTTTGATTAATTGATTGATCGTATATAGAAAGTAATTTTACTTATAATTCATCCTATGAATAAAAATTTTATAACACCACTGTTGAGTAATTCTTTAATAAAGTTGATATATATGAACACAAAGTTAAAAATGTCACTAGTTTATACAAGACACATAAAATATAACTAAGTATGTTCTTAAGGAAAGTGAAAATTTGAATAAATCTATCAATGATGAATAAATTATGCTTGTATAGATCTAAAAAATTGTCCAAAAAATATGAAAAATTATCTTTCATTAAATTATAAATTAAATTTAGAGGCTGATTTTAATTCTACATTTCATGAATATGATGTAAATAATTTTTATAATATTCACAAAGAGAAATAACTTCTCAAAGAGGAAAATTAACATTTAAAATAAAATCTATCCATTTTTGTTTATGGTTAAGAAAAATATTATAAAATGATGAGCTTTAATAAAATTAATAAGAACAGGATAGTTTTTGGGTTTGATAACAATTAACCATAAATGTATATGACTTAATTTTCTAATATATCTAAAAAAATATAGAACAACTTGTTTTAGATTTCATATGAGAGTTCATTATGAAAATGAGAATTCTTTGAGATTTCCATAATATCTTGGTCATAATAAGGCTTTCATTTATAAATCCTAATATTTTTTATTTTTTAAAAAAGGTGCTTCAAATCAGTTTAGATTCCAATAAAATCATATAATAATTTCATTGAACAACAATTTTCATGGGTACCAAATCTTTCTTAAATATCATTCTATAATAACTATTTCTTAGGAGCATCAAAAACAATATTCGGCACATGAATTGTGGAATCTAAAGACACATGTCTGGTGATATTTCAAAATTCATATCCTTAAATAAATGTGACAATCTAATGTTACTTTTGATGATAATTTAAAAGGAAAAGGTAAAAGGTTTTGGTGAGGTTGTAATTATTATTTCTAAATTTTTATATGTTTATGGTTTGAATCTAAATTGAACAAGAATTTAATAGCAATCTGATGCTTAATTTTTTTAAAAAAAAATTTCAAAATGATAATTTCATTATTTTCAAGGATAAATATTTTTTATGGAAACAGAAAATATAACATTAATTCAATGAATTTTTGTGAATTAAGTGTTCAAAATTTAAAATGTTTAAATAAGGTAAAATATGATAACATTTCTTTGAATTGAAGGTTAATACATTATAATTTTAAGTTGATTCACAATCATTTTATGAACCATATATTTTTTAGCTATATAAATTTAATATAGAATACACATTTATATGTGACTCTTGATTGAAAGGTAAATAATAAAAAAGTAGTTCAAGTTAGATAAAAATATACAAATTGTAAGGCCACATAATCTAATCCATTAATATTTATTTAGTCATAATAAAACATTATGTTCTGGAGTTAAGAGATATTTTTTATTATTATTGATGATATATATATATATATATGGATTATTTTATTACTCGTAAATATAAAACGATATCTATGTTTACCAATTTTTATAAATTGATTCACAATGTGAAAAGATACATAATAATGTCAATTAGATGTGATCATGGTGGTGAATTAAAGAATCTATAATTTCTATAGTTTTATGAAGACTAGGTGTATTTTAATGAATTTTTAGCCCATAGGAAAACAATATAAAATGTAGTATAGAGGAGTAATAGTACGATTTAATAAATGGAAATATCCATGGTAAATGTGTTTAATTTTCCGAATTAATTTGGCAAAAAATATATGAATAATTATTATTATGTCTCTAATAGAATTATTTCACGATCCTTATTGAAAAAGAAAGAATATGAACTTTGTAAAAGTGAGAGATCCTATGATTATTTATTTTACAATCATTGGGGGTAATGTTTTTTTATCATTACTAATGATTATTTGGATAAATTTGATACAAAATATAATGTAGTTATTATCTTAGGATATATAAATAATAGAAAATAGTATAGAGTATATAATAAAATATTCATGGTTATTGGACAATATGTTCATATTGAATTTGATATAAAGTCTCTGAATAAAAGAGATGTTGATATTTATCAATATGATGAAAAATTTATAAATTTTAATTTCAAATAATATGTTTCTCAAGAAAAATATGCACATATTGATGGGGATAATATTAATTCTCAATATTTACCTATTCATTAAAAATCGTGGAAGGATTATAGAGATCATAATATAGATAATATGATTAGAGATGTTGAATCAATTTTTAAACCATAAAATATTTTATATATGTTTTTTCTTATCATAGGTTTATTTCCGATTTTTTAATAAATATTATTAATGAAGATTTTAGGGATTCTAATTGTATCTTGGATATGAAAGATTAACGAAGTAAATTTACTATAAATAATGTGAAGACTTTAGTTTCTCCACCAAATTATTCTCATATTATTGGGAAAAATGGATTCTTATAAACAAACCTATTGTATCTAGAACAATATTTAAGATTAAATCATGGAATTTAGATTCAATGATTTTCCCAATAAGAATAATTTATTGATTTTTAAGAATCTTGTTCACCTATTTAAGTATTAGAATCAATTGGGATATTGTTGGATTATGCTTCTTTTCATGGTTTCAAATTATTTAAAATAGATTTCAAAAATACTTTTATACAATGTTATATTTATAAAGAAGTATATTGTAGTCATCTCCCTTATTTTCAAAATAAAAAACATATTAATCATGATTTTAAACAATAAAATGATTTATATTGTATGAAACAATCTCCTCAAGTATTTTATGAAAGCATGATTAGTTTTCTTTTGAAAAATGATTTTTAAAAATCAAAGGTTGATCCTACTTTGATTATTAAGAAATATTTTAATTATATTTTAATTGTCTAAATGTACATTGATGATATTATTTTTGGATCTTTATGTGAAAATATATGTTCTGAATTTTCAGATTTAATGAATTAAAAATTTGATATGATTATGAAGGGGGGATTTATAAATTTTCTTGGTTTTTTATTTTTCAAATAAATAATTTTATATCCCTAAATTAATAAAATTATTATAAATAATTATATAATAACTTTTGTTTGGAGTCTTCTAAAAGTGAATTCACTACTATGATTACTATTTTCAAGATAGATTTAGATAAATCTAGAAATCATGTTGTTATTAAAACCAATACCATAATGATTGTAAGTTTATTATATTTAAATACATCTAGGCCTAATTTTTTATTTTCAGTTTTCATATGTTAAAGATATCAATATTACCCTATGAAACATCACATTAAATATATTTAAAGTATAATTAGATATGTTAAAGGTTCATGGAATCTTATTTTATTTTATCCGACATAAACATATTTTCATTTAACAAGATATTATTATTCTAATTTTAGTGGATTCATGATTTATGGGAAGATCAAATTAGTTTTATTCCATTCAATTGGTTGTTATTTAGCTTCATGGGATTAAATGTAATAATTTTATTTCCTATTTCAACTACATAATCTGAATGTATAGTTTTTTATCTTGATGTTCTCAAAATTTATATATTAATTAAACAATTTTTATTTGGTTTTTTATTTCTATAATAGTTCTATTTTTTTATGAAAATTATTCTATTAGTTAAATTTTAAAAAACCCATTACCATATTATTGAACTAATCACATTGTTGATAAATATCATTTTATTGGGGATCATTTTCAAAAGAAAAATATATGTTCCTAATTTATTTGTTAGAAAATAGTTAGTATATGTATTTACTAAACTATTGTATGCTGGTAATTTTGATAAAATTAGAGTTGAACTTTGAATGATGGTAATTTAACCATACATTATATATGTTGGGTGAGTTTGATTCTAATTTTGATCTAAAACATAAAATTTGTTCCATATGGCCAATGTGTATATTGAATCTATTTAATTCAATTACACACTAGTAACATCATATATAAGTACATAATAGTTGAAAATATAGGGTATTCAAATTTTAGTGGTTGTTGTCACATTAGGATGGTTAGTTTCTTCCCTAGTAATAAATTTGGGAGAGATTATCATGTCTAATTACAAATGTTAAATTATTTTCAAATAATAAATATTTCTCATAGGGGATGATTCTTTAACTATTAAACATTTTAGATCACTGTTGAAAAGTGTAGATATTTTTTGGATTGAAAATTTCATTTCAATTATTAAAAAATGGGTTCAATTTTGAATTGGATCTTTTATCAAATTTATTAGTATTTTCGATAATCGAAAAAAATTATAATTTCACTTTAGTTTTTTTATTATATACATTATTTTGAGATGTTTGGAAAGTGAAAACTTGGTAAATTATAGTAGTGACCATGAATATAGAACATTATTAAAATTTAAATAATGTTTGGAATAAAGAATGAGTAAACATTAGAAAAAGTCTGGAATCAACCATGAGTGAAAATGTGATAATATTTAGAATTGACCGAGAGTGGAAATTTGATAAAATATAGAATTAATCGTAAGTGGAAATTTGAAAAAATATATAATTCACCATAAGTGAAAATTTGAAAAATTCTAAAATAAATAATAAGTGAAAATTTAAAAAAGTATAGAATATAACTTGATTGAAAATTATACAATTTCAAGAAGTGACTGTGAGTGAAAATTTGAAAAATTCTAGAACTGATTGTATGTTGAAATTGTATAAAAGGTTGAACATACCATTTAAATTGTGATATAAATTTGGACTAAAAATTAAAAATTACTTGATTTATCTTGTGATAGAAATACTAAAAAATTATTAAAAATTCATTATAATATGTTAAACTCAAAATTTATATCTATCCTATTTAAAATAAGTCTACAAGTCACTGCATGTTTTATTTCTGAAATCGACAATTTTTAGAACAATTTTTCTACTATATTTTGATGATGACATAACCTCTGGAAGTAAACATATCTGTATTATTTATTATTTATAATGAAAATTAAATTTTGTAAATATACATTAATTGTACCAAAATATAATTCTCAATTTTAAAATGTATATAGTATGTCTTAAAATTGATAAATCAATCTGTTATTAAAATTTGCATAATTAGTTACATGAATTCGTCTATTCCAATTTTCTTACTCGATTTGGCTTTGTCGATTTTATTTAAAAAAAATTATTACTTTAATTATTTTACATGAATCAGGTATGTGAAATTATTACATTTATTTGGATTCATAATTATATGAAATGATACATGATACTCTAAAATAATAAAATATGATTTGTTTTACGTAATAATTGATAATTCAATTTTCTAGAAGTTTATTTTAAGTATTTTATATGTTTTATTTATTATATAATTACTCATTAATTATATAGTAGATATAGAAATAGGTTTTATATTATTTAATTATGAATTAAATGTGATTTACATGGGATTAAGTGTGTATTGGTATTCATTCTAATTTTTTTTGAATTGATATATCCAAATTCAAATCAGCTAAAACACAAAGGGTTGAAATTGATTATTATCAATTAGTTTTTCAAGGATATTGATAATTTTTTACTATTGTAGAAAATTTTATAATGGATTCCATAGTATATTTTTTAATTATATTACTTGATATTGATGATGACTTATAGGAATAGGTTTTTCATTTATAAATGATATATGTATAGAATATCATCTAGGAAACCGGCGTAAAAAACACTAACGTAGTAAATTGACTGAATGCATGATTATATCATCAAAAAATGATACAATGGTATTTTGATTTTAATCTTGATTATCCCAAAGAAACTATATATATATATATATTTCATAGAACTAGTGAAAGATAACAATGGAGGTCGATGATATTTTCGAACTATACATGTGTCTCATTTTATTGGTGATCAATTACTACTCCTAATAGAACTCAAATCACTTTGATCCTTTTCTGCTGGACAAATTCTACTACCTCACACTCAAACATTGATGCTATCATTTGGTTATATACTTTTACTTCTTCATATTTTTCTTATATGTGAATAATTTTAAAGGGTTATATTACCCATTAAAATGTAGGATTGTGGGTTATGACTTCCAAACAATAGTATAGAATTGGGTTGTGCCTCCAGTGGAAAAAGGAAGGCTATTTGGGTTGTTCCTATAGGGTATAAAATAGAAGGGATTATTGGGGTTAATCATCCTAGGAAAAAGGATTTAAATTTTTTTTTTGAATCAATGTGGGAAAATTCATTATAAGATTCTATTATATTGGATATAGTCGGTTCCATCACTCTCAGTTTGTCAGAGGGGTGTAGTCTAGAATATGATTATTTATATTCGATCCCCTTTAAAAATATATATGTTTATTTACCTTTTATTTTATAATGAATTAATATTTATAACTTTGATATTACATTTAAATTCATTAATTTATTTTTTCAAGGCAAATTCACCCCACTATTGGCCATTTTCCATCTTAACTCCAGACCAACGGTAACCTCGAGTATAAATAAATAGTAATGAGGTATACAATTATAGAATTGCCAATGGATTGTTGGTTATGAATAATAATAAAATAAATAATTAAAATTTTATGCTTTACACATTTATAAAATTATTTCATTTTTGGAAATTGAATATAAAAATCATTTGAAAGTAAATGATACTTTTTTCTAAAAAAACTATTATTTTGGACATAAATTAAATATATCCCTATTTTTTAATGATTTTAATTATATTTATATAATATAAATTTATTAAAATGTTTTAAATTTTATCTAATATTTTATATTTTCACGAGATAAGAATATATATCCAGTTTTATGCTTAAAAATAAATTTTTTTAGAAGCGGTTTTCATCATCTTTTCCATAATTACATTAAAATGAATTTCTTCCACTTATTGAAATTGAATCTTATAAAATGGAATTTATATTTGGAATATTAATGATTAATTTTTTTAAATTTGTTCCGTTTATTTTTTAACAATATGAATAGTAACCATAGTAAATTTTTGTCACCTTGGTGGAGGTAAAAGAGGTAAAATAGGGTTAAATATTTTTGATAAGGATTTCAAATTTCACTAAAACATTCCTTTATAATATTCTATGGGTTTATATAATCCATTTAATCCATTTCGTGAATATATGGCTACAAAGATCCACTTTTCATTGATTATTACTTTTATATTAATTTATGAAAATAATTAATATAAATGGAAAATCTCTTGACGTTAATTTCTATCAATTTTTTGTATAATGATATGAAGAGTTTATGTTAAGTAACAAATGTTTATTTAAAATATAAATTTATTTTTTACCATAGAAATTATTTTAATTTTTTATTTATTTAATAATTAACTTAAATTCTTACCCAAAACACTAACACAATATATATTCAATTAATTGAAAAATTAAATAAATGATTATAAAATTATTAAAATAAATAAAATTTTAGTGAGTTATTATGTACCATTAATATTATTGAATAATATAACATATTGTATATGTATGAACTACTAATATTTTAATTCCATTACTTTGATGTTGTCTTCAAAGTCATATTAAATGAATATTGTCAAAAATGACATTTGTGATATTTTATGAAAATCCAATTTATTGAATTATATAAAAAACATAAAACTATTGAAATAGTACAAGGTTGAAAATATATGGTCATAAATTTCATCTCATTTCCATTTATTAGAAAAATTTTACCTTATAAATAAAATTATATCCCATTAATATTGAAAAAGGTGTTACCAGAGTAATGATTAAAATTCTTAACTAAGGGGTTAATAAATAATATATGGTTTAAAATGACACCAAAACCTTTATAAATTTCATTATATAATGATATATATACCATGTGATGTTTTTTTGAATATATTTCCATTTTGTGTCATTTTTATTGAGAAGGAAATTATTATATTTTAATATTTTATGAATTTCCATGAATGCCTTTCCCTCAGTTATTGGAGGGAATCCGTTAACATTTTTATGTACAACACATTGAGTGTAAAATATTAAAATAAAACTAATACTTTATATTAAAATATTCCCTATAAAATAATTATATGTGATCATCTCCTTAAAATACCTTTGCAAGAGTCCTTAATAAAGGATCTAATGGAGGCCAACCGAAAGAGAGGTAATTGTTTTACCAGACATATTTAAATTTATTTATTATTATAAATATTATAAATATTTGGTATTCATAATTAAATAATAAATTTAATATACTAAATATACATAATTTTTATTGTGATAATTAAACCACCATTAAACACACTTTATTCCATAAAATGGGAAGTGAATGTATCACTCGAGTGTACTTGTGGACTATCACCTCCACATAGAAATTCAATTAATTTTTAATATCATAATTCATGGATGGTTATTATGAAGGGTTTAAATTATATTTATTATTTTTATGGAATAATTATTATTCTATAATTACAATAACACAACTACCTTATTACCTTCCAATCCTTAAGAAAATGATAACATTGCTCATGAGTACGAGTAGACTACCTCCTCTATTATGTGATTTGATATATTTTTATTTATTTTTAGATTGATTTTAATAAGAATATACATAGTATATATATATGAAATATATTTTATAATAATTATTCTCTAAAGGTTAATTATTATTTACCATTGTTTCATTCCATTTGTCAAAAAATAATAACATTATTAAGGCATACATACGATCTACCATCTCTATGAATTATGTAATTCATCTTTATATCTATAAATTTTTTGGAAGACTATATATATATATATATCATTAATATATATTAAGTTTATATCATGATTAAAATTATAGATATTATTTTACAATAATTAATTACTAGGAACAGGGATTACCAAACGAAAACATTCCTGAACAACAAATCAATTATCAACCATTTGTTGATTTTAATAATACATTTTAAATAAACAGGTGAAAAATATATCATAAGAAAATAATAAATGGTATGATAAATATGATTATGGTTTTTGAATATATGTATAAAAAAATTTATTTAATATATAGGAGGATAAAATGCATTCAAAGAAAGATTATACTTGAGGTGGGGGATTTTTGTTTCAATCCCATTTTAAATTGGATTTCTTATAATTGATTTTGTATTGAGGAAATTATATGATAATTATATAATAAATAAATTTCATTTTACTAATGTATATTTATTTATATTGAATATAATTTTTATAGTCATTTTCCTCACATTAAGTACTAAAGAGAATGAAATATTGTTTTTAATGAAAAACATTATGTGTTTTACAATTCACTCAAGATATTTTTCTTCAATGTCCATGTTTTCTTTAAAATTATTTAAATAATTTTTTAAATACTATAACATTATTTTTTAAGTTCATTTATACCCATGTTTAATTATTTATAAAAAATTTAAAAGGATTCATCTTTCCATTTTCTAAATAAAGTAGTTTTTATTTTCTACAAAAAATTATAAAAGAAATTGTTGTTATAATGTACTCGACCTGAATAGAATTTACGGTCATTTTAAAAAATCAATAATTTTCATATTACAATAAAAATCTCCATTTTTATTATCTAATAAATTATTTCCATAATATTTTGGAAATTTTTATATTTTAAATTATTTATTTTAAAATATAATTCAATTTACCTCAAAAAATATTGCAATGATTATTTTAAAGGAATATTCATCTATGATAACATCCTTTAATGTTAATTATGTTTTATAGTTGATATGGTCTAATTATACCATCCTTATTTATTCACTATACGGTCTATATTATGATGGTAAGATGTTTATGAAAACCATTTTTTATGGGTTATGCTATGATGAAATGATGATATGATTATGAAACCAATTTTCTTTTCATAGGTTATGTTTTTATGATATAATGAATGTTTCATAATCTTGTTGAACAAAAATATGTATTTATAATTATGTGATTTGTGGTCTTGTAAATATATATCCCTCTAATGGATTAGGTAAGTCATTATGTCTCATGAGATAATTATGGGTTGCTAGTCTATGTGCTTGATCCACTAGGGAAAACAAGTTAATGCGATTGATCCATATAGGACAGAAGCAGTGATATATGATATATTATGATATGATAAATTGGTATGTATTGCTAATCCACTATGATTTTATGGTCTCAGTAGTACACCATGACTTATTAAATGGTTTCTATAATAATGTTGGTGCTATAAATTTATGAAACGAGCTTATAGTTCATGATTTGATCAGTGGTTTAATTTTGGTTCATTATTTATTTATTATTATTTATCAGTCTTATGATTCATGTATTTTTAAATGGATATTATTTATTCTATGAATCCTATATGCGATCTTTCCCATATTATGTATGAACTTTGTATGTTATTTGCATGATCTCACACTGTTACACTTTTCTTATGATTTCATCATCATAGATTGATATCTCCCATTTTTACATTTACTACGAATCCTAGGTCACCCTTTATTATGTTTCCAATCCACAATTTATGAAGAAAGGTTATAAATATGGCATTTAATGATGGGTAAAAAGTTTGAATATCTTTCTGAGAGATGATGAACAATGTACTTAAGTAATATTTTAATGTATCTAGCCTCCAAAGACACTAAATCTTCTGGATTATTGTGTGTATTTTAATGTTATGTATTAAATATTCATCTTAAAGGATATACTATTTATATGTGAAAATATTGGGTATCTATAGTAGGTATGAGAGTAGGTTTTAGTCAATATTTCGAGTTTAGAGTTTGAAAACATTAGTGAAAACCCTGGGGGACAAGTCTAAGTATATGATAACATCCTATAGTATTGGTAATGACTATGGATAACCAAGGATAAACATATTGTTAAATATATTTAGTAAATGGTGTCATTATTTAGACACCATGTTAATAAAATTTCATGATTATTTGATATCTGATTCCAATTATTATATTTTTTTCTTCCACATTTTTTATGGTTTTAGTCGATGATTAGAACCATAATATGTCATGCTAACAATTAATGTGATTGAAAATGAAAAAAATTTCCACATGTGGAACCAAATTCTATGAGAATTATAATTCATAATCTTATTGATATTCTCTTTCAGCTATCTCAGGGCATGAATAATATTGATCTTACAAATGACCAAAAGAGGAGAAATATAATTTTGAGTCTTTGATGAGGAAAATACACATTATTTTAGCTTTTATTATAATACAGAAGTGTCAAATGATGAATCAACACCATTGAAAAAATATTTTCTATTATATAGTACCCAAAAAAGGTTATCATAGTCGTGTATGATTTAGAAGGTGAAGTAGAACACTAGAGGAATCTTATGAAGAATACAATGCAATAGGAAGAAATTAAGTGTATGGAATCAGTTTAGTTTAACATTATATTTTTCATTAAGTACATACCTATTATTATTTTTACAAGGATGGGGAATTAATTCCATGATCCTAAGTTAAAGGATGATGAATCAATTGGTACATATGAGGAAAATTTTACAAAACATGCACAATATTCTTTAGGTTTAATCATTATCCATGAAAACAGAATTGATTGATTTTTTAGTATCCTAAAACAAAGTATATAAAAGGAATTATCTTTAATATACATTAACATATACAAAGAAATATTTCGATTTGAACTCAATGTAGAAATATTTACTAGATATTACCACTATTCCCATGGGTTTTATCATAAAAGAAGCTCAAATATCATGAAAATCTGAATAAATTGCATGGTGGAAAGAAATTACATCCATCTACATGATATAAATGTGGGAAGCAACATCATGGGAATTTCATTAATTGAATTGGGATTCTTGTTAAATGTAGAATAAAATTTCATAAACCCTATGAATATGGAAAGGAGGTGAATAATTCAATAAATATATTGGATTATAAGATGTTAAAAACTAATGAAAAATTATTTCTCCAATTTTAAAAATTAAAGGAGTATAGGAATTATACCAAATAGTACATGAATCTAAAGGTTTAGGATGATGATCAATGTTAGAAACATATTAATCTCAATGATTTTGGGAAATATTATATTATCATGACCAACAATGTGGGTTATGAGAATGACATTGTTAAAGGCATAATTATCATCTACTCAAGAATAAATAATGTGTTATTTGATTTTGGATCTACCCACTCTATTATATATAAATAATTTTAAAATGGTATCAAATTACCATCCCAACAGTTAATGTTGAGTTAGTGCTGAAAACTAATAATGGAATGATGTTTTCATCTCAAGTTTACCAGTATTCTTTAATAGAAGCATACACAAATTTTCATCTTGAAAATCTACTTATTCTTCCTCTAGTTGAATTTGATGTTACAATGGGAATAGATTGTATTTATTTATATAAACCCCCATCAATTATGGATGAATGGGAGTCAAATTTTATATTCCAAATCAATCTATTATCAAATACAGGTTTGTTAAAAAATACGATTATATAATGGAAATTGAATCCATTGAATGGCACTTTATTCCAAGAAACAAATTTTTATAAAGATACTCATCATTGGAGACATGCTTATTATGTTGGAGTTTGTTGATGTATTTCTACAATTGTTTCATGATATTCTATAAAATTATGATGTTTAGTTTTAATAGAATTCATACATAGTGATATACCTAATTCAAAGACTCCATATATAATGAACCTAACTGTGTTGCTGGATTTGATGAAAATCCATGAGAATCATTATAGGGAATTCATTCATCCAAGGGAATCACTATGAGGTGAGCCTTTTCATTTTATTGAGAATAATAATATATTAATGTAAATATTTATTTATTATCGGTAATATAACAAGATCATTATCAATAATAATTATCCTCTACCCCATATCAATGTTTTTTGTGGAATTACAAGGAGATAAATAATTTTTTATGATTAAACTTCATTTTGGATATCATCAATTGAGGGTTTATAAGGAGGATATACCAATGAAAACCTTCTGTATGAGGTATGTGAATTATGAATTTGTAGTGCTATAATTTGGAATTAATAATTCTCTTATTATCTTCATGGATTTAATGAATAATTTCTTTGTATATTACATTTATTATTTTATGGTATTATTTATTGATGATACTATTAAATATTCAATGTGAAATAAATAATATAAAATTCATTTCAGGAATTGGATAAAGACCCTTCATAAAGAGAATTTTAATGAAAAATTTACCAAGGGTGAATTTTAGATATATAATGATTCATTATTTGGTCATATAATCTCACTTGAGGGTATTTTAGTGGATCCATCAATGATTTATGTTATTTAACAGTGGAAAAAACCAACCATGGTGACTAAGATCCACAATTTTCTTTGTTTTACAGGATATTATCAATGTTTTGTGGACAATTTATCATGGTTATCTAATCCCCTCACAAAATTAACATGGAATGTATCCATATTCCTTTGAAAAAATGAATGTAAGGAAAATTTTAAGGAACATTATAGAAGTTTAGTCAACATACCTATTCTTACACTACCCTATAGCTGAGAAGGGTTTGTGATCTATTGTAATCTATAATTGAAGGGGCTAGGATGATTTATCATGAATAATGATATGGTGATAGATTATGCCCCACAAAAACTCAAGGATCATGAGAAAAATCACCCAACTAATAATTTGGAGTTAGCTATTGTACTTTTACCATTAATTTTATGAAGGAATTATCTTTATAGAGAAAGGTGTTATATATATACTGATCTAAAATGTTTTAAGTATTTATTCACTTATAAAGACAAGGATTTACACCATATAAGATGTTTGTAGTGGATTAATGATTATGAATCCTGAATAAATTACTATCCTAGGAAGGTGAACAAGGTGTATAATGCTATGAGTTAGAAAAAAAAATGATGGATGGTCTATGATGTGGATAAAAAAATGATCCAATAATTAAAAATTTACAAAGGAATGATATTGAAATATTAAAGGAAACATGGAAATCATATCTTAATCAAATGAGTTATCAACCATATATCTAGGTAAAGAGTAAAGATGTTCAATAGGAATATGTATAACTATAATAGAATGTGATAAATGTTTCTATATTTAACCTTGATTGTAATGGAATGATAAGGTTCATGAACTATATTTCTGTCCCATCAATAAAACACTTGAAGAAGAATATATTGTAAAAATATAAAAGTTTATCATTATCTATTCATTCAAGAAGTATGAAGGAATATGGAGATCTGAAAGGGTATATGTGGTGGGAAAACATGAAATGGGATATTGAAAGATTTTTATCTCGATGCCTATTATGCAAGAATGTCAATAATAAAGGAATTATTTTTAAGGGGATGTTATAAGAAATACCAACACATGAGTGGAAATGGGAAAACATTACCCAAGATTTCATTGTCAGACAACCAATAACATATAAAGGGAATAATGATATTTGGGTTGTAGTTGGAAACCTTATGATGTCAACTTACTTTATTGATCTTATAGAACACTTCTATCTTGATTAGCTTTCCAGGTTTTGAATTAAGGAAGTGGTGATACTGCATGAAGTACCACATTATATTATATCTAATAAAGATCTAATATTTACCTAAAAGTTCAATCAAATTATTCAGAATGAAATGGATACTGAGCAATGTTTTATCAATACTTATCAACCAAAGATATATGGTTAGTTATATAGAACTATTCAAACCTTATAGGATTTGTTGAGATATTTTTTTATGGATTTTAAAGGTATTTGGGTTTAACACCATCTTCTAGTTGTGTTTTATTAAAAAATAAATTTCAATCAATTATTCAGAAGGCTCCATTTGAATTACTCAATGGTAGGAAGTTCAAAAGTTTTAAATTTTGGGATAATGTTGGAGAAATAATGCTATTGGGACCTGAGCTACTAAATGTAATGGTTGAGAATGTCAGATCCATTCGGTAGCACATACGAGCATCTCAAAGTTGATATAATAGTTTTTTGTCTATCATTGTTGTGATATAGAGTTTGAAGTTGAATAAAATGTATTCATATAAATTTCTCCCAGGAATAAAGTTACGAGATTCATAAATAAGGGAAAGTCGATCCCTAGATATATCATTCTTGTTGGAATCCATGATTGTATTGGGATTGTATCTTATTATTGGCACTTCCACTGGATCCCTCTTATGTTCATGAAGTGTACCATGTATCTCTTTTGAGGAAGTACATACCTAATCCTTGTCATTTAATAATATCAGATATCATACCAATAGAGACATATATCTCTTATTAGCATCAACCAATGTAGATTATGGATCATAGAGACAAATAAATATGAAACAAGACCACTCAACTGGTCAATGTTTTTAGGGAAACCACAAATTAAAAGAAGTTACATGGGAACCGAAAGATGAAATGAAATAAATATATCATAATTTTTCTTATTATAGTGAAGGTATTTCTAGGGTGAAAATCATTTAAATGGTTGTATAATGTAACACCTTGAGATTTTATTATATATTTATTTTTAAAAATATTTAATTTATTCGATAGCTTGTGATATATGAAACCCTTAGAATAAATGAAATATAATAAAGTATATAGTTATCATCTAACTATTGGATTAATATATATTAATATGAATAATTAAATTAAAAAAATTTATGGGTTTCACATTTAACTAATGAATTCATTGATTATCATTTGATTAAAAAAATAATTTTAATGTAAAAGCGATGTTTTTTTTTCTAAAAAATTGTTTTTATGCACATAAATTACGTTGATCAATATCTGTGGGTTATTTTAATGAAATTTAATTATTATATATTCAATAAAATGCATTAAAATCCTTCTAATATTATTTATAGGCCAGAGATAAGAATATATATCTAGTTTTATTCCTAAAATGATGTTAAGAAATTGTTTTTCATTGCATTTTTTACACATATTTTAATATTAATTTATACCAAAGGTAGAAACTAAATCATAAAAATTGGATTCCATATTTTGATTCCGAAGCATCAAATTTTGTAAAAAGTTTTCTTTTATTTTTTGTCAATATGAATATTCACCATAGTAAATTTTCATCCCTCAACCTAGGTAAAATGAGTGAAATATGGTTAAATCATTTGGATAAGGCTTTAAAATTTCTATAACAGTTTTCTTTTATCTTATTTTCTAGGTGGAGTTCAAACATTTTCATCTAATTATACAATATATGTTTACAGGGTTCTATATTTTTTCGACTATGACCTTTATATTAATTTTAGAATATCATAAATTCAAAATTACACTTTCTTAACTTTAAAATATCTAAAATGTTTATATAAGAGTAAAAAGAGGATAAGTTTAGTTAAAAATGTTTATTTGAATTGATCACACTTTTTTCAAATTAATTTTTTTATTTTTGGTAATTGAATAGTATCATTAAATTTTCATGCAATGCCGACACAATATTTTTATAATTAATAGAAAAATAAAATAAAAGTTTTTTACAGAATTAATTGCAGTATAATTTTGGAGAATTATTGTGTTCCAATAATTTTATATTATAATATAACATATTAATGATGTTTTATTGTTTTATACTATAATTATGTTTTTTAGATCGTCTTTAATGAATAATTAAATTAATAGTGTCAAAAATGACTTTAATGATATTTTATTAAAAAAGTATTTTTTTAAATTAATAAAAAGTCATAATAATCTTGAAAGATGACAATGTGGATAATATATAGTCTTAAATTTATTAAATTTTACATTTATTTGTAAAATTTTAAATTATATTTAAAATTATAACCCATTAATATTGATAAATACATTACCACGATTAATAGTAATATTAGTTAACCAAGTGGTAAATTAAAAAGATAAAATTTTAAATTACACAAAAATCTATATAAATTTGATTGGGTGATTATATTTCAACATTATACTATGTTTCATAAATTTTATTTTCATTTGGATTCATTTATCATTAAAATGACATAATTATTTTATAATATTTAGTGAATTTCTAAGAATGCCCTTACCCTCACTTATAAAAGGGACACACTTGTCTTTTCATTACACAACATTGAGCCTTCTATCTTAACAAAAACCTAAAAATTTTATTATAAACTTCCCTACAAATATTTTAATGGTTTTTTATTAAAATACAATTCCAAGGGTCAATAATAATGGATCCAAAGGAGGCCAATCGAAAGAGAGTTAATCATCTTTCCCGACCTCTTTCAATTTATCTATTATTATAATTTGTCTAAATAAATTTTAATCATTACAATAACAAATAAATTATATTAAATTTACTAAAATTTTATTATGATCATGAAACCAATTTTATCCATCCACTGTTTTATCAAATGGGAAGCCAAATAATCGCTCATGTGTACATGTGGACTATCACCTACATAAAGGCATACAATTTATTTTCCACAAAAATAATAAATGGATAGTTATTATGATGGGTTTAAATTTTAAATATGATAATTATGTAATAATTGTGATTTTTTTAATTATAATTTCACATCTTCCTTCTTAATTTACAATCCTTTGGAAAATGGTAACGTTTCTCGTGCATATGTGTGGACTACCACCACCACAATGAAATGTGATATGTTTTTAATTTCCATTTTACATGGATGGTAATAAGGATATTTTTAATGAATATATATTAAATGTATTAAATTATTATTATTATTTAAATTTTTATTATTTTTATCTTTCATTTCTTCAATTAATTGAAAATTGAAAATAATTTTCATGCGTACGTACGACCTAACATCTCCATGAATAGTGTAATTAATTTTTCTGTATCTACATTTTATGGATAACAATAAATATATAGAAAATTAATATATATATAATTAATATCAAGAATAAAATTATGGATATAATGGAACCAGGATCAATGTACAAGTACTAGGACTACCAAACAAAACATGCATGTAAAATTAATCATTTTTAGTAGGAATCATGATTTTAATAAAACATTTATAATAAATTGGTGAAAAGTATTCATAAGTAAATAATAAATGGTGTGATAGAAATTATTAAAGTTATATAATATATTTATAATAAATATATATTTATTATACAATATGTTCTAATATTTAAAAATAAATAAAAAACATAAGGTAAGGGAATTATTCTTCAAACCGATTTTATTCGGGATTGTTTATTTTTTAATATAAATTGAAAATATTATATGATACTTTTATGATAAATCTATTTATGATTATTATCATAGGTTTATTTATGAATAATAAATTTTTTCCTTTCATTTTTCTCACTTTAATTACTCAAGAGATCGAAATAATTTTGTAAGGAAAATCGACTATGTTTTACTATTTGGTCGGGAATACTTTTCTTCTATGCACATGTTTTCTTTAAAATGATTTTATATAATGTTTTTAATTTTATCCTATGATTGTTTGAATCTATTTGTATCCAAGTTTATTATTTTTTTAAAAAAATTAAAAGGAAGATTATTTTAATTTTTTTAATGAGGTGCTTTTGACTTTTTACTAAAAATGTGAATGAAAGATTTGTTATAACATACTCAACATGAACATGTTTTATCACCATTATGACCCCTAATTTGTTTTATGATTCCTATAAATGTTTCCATGGTTCTATTCAAAGAAAAATTATTCCATCAAATTTTATTATTAAAAATGTGTTATTTCAAAATGAAAATTGTATTTTCCTAAAACAAATATTACTGTGCTTATTTAAATGTAATTTAGATATATGAAAATATCATTTGATGTGATTTTTTAGTTGGGGATATGATACAATGATACCATACTAATTATTTATTTGTATGTTTTATGATTATGGCGATGATATTTTTAATAAACCCTTTTATTTTCCATGTGTTATTCTAATAATAAATATATATGGAACTTATTTTCATTCCATATGATATATTATCATGATATGATAAATGTTTTATGATCTCATGGAACAAATATATATTGTTTTAATTGTGATACAAGTGGGTTTATAATTATATATCCTTCTAATTAATTGGTAATGACTTTATCTCTCATGTAATAATTATGGTACACCAGTTGACAGGTTGGTCCTCTATTGGGAAAATTTCATTGTTCCTGATCCACTATTGAATGCATATGGTTATGCATAATCAGTTATTGTATGGGAAATAGGTAGGGATTTGTAATACCTAATGATTTTATGGTCTGAGTAGTTAACCTTGAAATATCAAATAGTTTATGTACCTATGTTGGTCCACACATTTATTAAAAAATATTATGGTTCATGATTGAAGTATTATTATTTATCTCTCTTATGATTTATGTATTTTTAAATTACAAATAAAAATGTCATGACTCTTGTTTATTCTCTTTGAAACATTGGGTATGAACTATATATGTTATGTTCACTATTTCATATCCTTTTACTTATCATATGACTTCATTTGATCATTTATTTATATCTCCCATGTTTATCCTTACTGAGCACATGAGATCACATATTATTCTATTTCATTTCCATTTTTTTATGAATAATTTTTTTTCAAAATGGTATGTTAAGCATGTCAAAAAGTGTGATGAACATTATGAAAGATTATGAAGAGTATAAATAAGAAATATTTTGATGTAACTAGTCTCCAAAGTCACTAAAACTTTATAGTTATGTTGTAGATGATAATGTTTTAAATTTAATATTACTCTAAAATGTTATAATATTTATTTGTTAAATTATTGAGTTTCTATAATGTATATTTTTATTGAAATCTAGGTATGTTTATAACCCCATGAGAACTATTTTTTGGACATGTATGATGATATTATCATTTTGTGATAACTATACGGTGGCTATATACCAGGAGATAGTTGGGTATTGTGATTAATCATGTTAATTTATCAATTTATATTGTGGTTATCCATCATAAGATGGGTGAGTTGTAATATTATAGTTGTAACTTGGTAATGATACATTTGTAGTTATCCATCATGAGATGGTTGAGTTTTCAGATGATATGTGGTCCATTTTATAGTTTATATTACTCGATTTATGTACTGTATCTTTTAGAATGGGTTTGAAGTAGGTAGGACTAGGGTTTGTGGTACTTTGGTTAGAACATGATAACCTGTAAACTTTTTTGTTTTTAATGATTTTACTCCAACAATTTTGTACAAATTTATATAAACATGATGCACATTTTGTAATGATTAATTGGAGGTGTAATATTTATTTTTATACTCAAAAAATATATTGGATTCTCAATGATAATGTATACTTTATGGACAAGGATCCATTGACGGGTAAGGGACCTATGTCAGATATTTTAGTATGAGGACATGGATGGATCTGGGTGGTCATGTAGAAGACTCTTGGTTATCTTGATATCATACATCATTTATCTTTCTATTTTTCTATATTTTTGGTACATTTATCGACCACATGTGGAGATCATGTTGTCTTGATAGTTCCCTTGTATTACATTTGTTAAAAATGGACATTTTCTTCCTTTTCTTATTCCATTTTATTATAGTTGATATATTTTATATTGTTAATTATTATTATTTCTGATGTACTTATGTTTTTATTTCTTTTATTACTGAAGTTATTGTCTCCGTATAGTTCCTCTTAGACCCTTACCATTATTCAACAACCTCTTGTGTATATGGATATCAACATGATTCCATGATACCCTCTAATAGGACTAAGTGATTCCAGTTGGGGTGTAACATTGTGATTCCTCTATTTCAATGAAATTTTACCAATGGGTATTTAATATCAATTATATATCATTAATTTTGTGGTTATTATGATTACATACCATTAAAAAGGAATAAATATTTCTTCTTTATTTAAAATTATGTTGTTTGAAAATACTTTATCTATTATTAAAAAATTTTAAGGAAGGATCTAAAATTCATTATTGTATCAAATTATTCCTTTTATTAAAATTTATTGCAATATTTTATTTTTGATTTTAAAGTGATATTTTTTAAATTAAATAGTTTATAGTGATTATATAATGTTATTAGTTATTAATTAAATTGAAATGATTAATTATATTTTTTTTTCAAACTAATAAAAAATATATTCACTTTTTATGGTTATTTATGGGGTGTGGGAAAAATACCTATAGGGAATTTTTTATCAAACATATCATATTACATGTTTAGTATATGTTTTTTCATGATGTGTTAGTTGATTGTTGGATAATAGTTTAGGTGAATATTAATCACTTAAATCATGTATATGGGTGTGTTTGGTCCTTGTTATATTTTTGGTATTATGTTTATCAATTATTATTTTTCCATGTTTGTGATTATTCATAGCTATTATCTTTTTGGGTTTTACTATATTTGTATTTATTCTTTAATGTTGTTGATGTTGAAATGTTTTAGTTACGTATATTGGCCATTCTATTTTTCATCAGTTATGATTATTTTTTTATTCACCATTTATATTTTTTCCATTATGATTGTATGATTATTTCTCATAGATAAGATTAGACTTAGGAAGTGTTCATGTGTGTTTTCTATGTGGAAGTTGCTCTAAATTATTTTTTTTATTAAGTAAAATAATTCTGAATGATTTATGTGTTGGTTAATTCGAACTATCCATTAGACTATGGTGATTGGGAACATTCTTTAGGTAATTTCATTGTCCAAATAAAGGAATCATATTAGGGTAATCTTGAGTTTCTTTTTAATAAAATTATTATTTTATTCTTTTAAATTTTTTATGTCAACATAGTTTTCACTTTTAGACTTCAATAAATTTAATTCACTTCACATGTATTGAAACTTATCTTGTTTGATTCATAAATAATTTCAATATTTATCCCATGACATGGTTTCCTATTTTCTACTAGAATATTCCAACCATTAAGGTAATATAAAAAATATATCTTTTGATTTATAAGAAACATATATTATAGAGGTAGATTAATACATAAATAATGATTCATTTTTCACCTCCATTGGTATACCTAATTTCTTGTATTCTTTATTCTTCTTATTATTCTTCTTGACTTGAGGCATATGTGATTTTTCTTCTAATAAATTTATATCTAAATTAAAAATTAATTCATATGAAATGAAAGTATACTTCTATTATTCCAATAATGATTATTTAACATAATACTCTTTTAACTTCATCCACATTTCTGTAAAATATTTAATGTGAGTTATCTTATTAGATAGAAGTTATTAAAAATAATCATTTAACAATATCTTGGTGAAAATATCAATATAAAATTTATTTGATCAATCTTAAATAAAATTCCATACCGACTTCATGAAAACATATATTTAACAATATATCATAAGGAATTCCAACATGTACTTCTTAATATGATATGAAATTAGTATTCCAATTAGAAAAATTCATTCCCTTGAATTAAGAAATTATCATTATCAAATTCACATATTTAATAATCTCTAAATATTTACAAGATTATTATATCATCATGAATACACAATAGTACCTATTTACTTTGATACCACTTTGTTTAACTCAGTACACCGTATGGGGGGGGGTGAATTTTTGTGTTTACGAAATAAAAAATTATTTTCCATCAAATATTGTTCACTTACTATAATTAACATTGTTTATCCTTTAGTCACTTCCTCTTTATCAATTTCATCTATATCTATTATAATGCACATGCTTATAAAGTAAAGAATGTATAAATACAAGGATTTTACTTGGTTCACAAGCACTGGTTTATATCCAAGGATCATACAATCGACATTCTATTACTGAACAAAAATATATTTTAACTCACTATTTTTATGGATACAAATTTTTGGCTAATTCAATCATCACCAAGGCTTACTTTCTGTTGAATGTTTTATGGAATATCTCACTTCATTCAGAGGGTTTCTCCCTAATCTTACATTCTAAATTTTCTTAGAAGGTATCCGTTTATATATTTGGATTTCTCTTCTATGTTTAGTGACATGATGGTCACTCCATGTTCAATATGTAGAAATATTTTTATTTGTATCATAATATAAAAATGTGACGATCCAATTCACACTAGTTTGATAATATCAAAAACATTTCCAAGTAATAACAGCATTGTGTCATAAGAGATGACAACCGAGACTTTTTATCCACTCAAAATTGATAAATAAAATATTGATTTATATCTTGGGTTGACATTTTACTTTAGACCATATCCTCTATATTATATCAGATTTACTACACCATAATATTTTTCCTTAAAGGGACATGGAATGAAATACAATCCAACAATAATAGAATCATCTTAATTTAATTATTTGAAAAATAACACCCTAATAAAATCATTTATCCTTCCTTCTTGGACACATGGTTTCATTTTCTCTATTCACTATTTCTTTTATATCCTTTATAAATTATATAGTTTTCATATTCCTATTTTATTTAATATATTTCCCACTATTCCCAATTAAAAAATTTGATTTTCAATTTTTTTTAAAAAGTAATTATCTACCTTGAACTTCCATTATATTATTTTATTATATCAGATATCTTAATATAAATATACAGAATTGACATTAAAATATATGGTTTTAGTATGTTCTACCACTTTTAAATATATCTTTAGAATACTCGAGTCATCTATTATGTTTAAATTTTCTAGGTTAAAAAAGTCATGATGTTAAAAAATTAACCTGGATTTTATATATGGTTTAATATTACACTACCAAATTCATAGAGGCATAATATGTAGCTTCATAATGTAGAAATTATCTATGATATAAAATAGTATGAGACTTGAGTTTCATTAACCTACTACTTCCTTCATATTCTAGCAACTATTGTCAGATTCCCTCAATAACAAGGTGACTTGTTGCATCTAGTAATGATTGATTTGAGATGTTTTAGATCTCAAACTATGTTGTATCATAAACCCAATCAATGGTTACGGTGTCTCACCATAGCTATTATTAATATGAATTCACTTAACACTCTTCATGGGTGGCCTCTAGTTCATTAAATTATATCAATCATAATTTTAGATATCTTATATGGAACGTAGGTCTTATGAATTGCTTGGTAGACTCATTTATTATTTCCCTTACAAAATATCATACATAATACTAATGTATGAGTCTTCACATAAAATTACCTTTAAATATGATATCTATAAACTTATATATCTTATTTTGGATCACTGATTTAATGATTATTCTAACTTGTGCTTCAGAACATGTCTATAACTCCCATGTCATTAAAAATTCATCTTCTCAAAAAAGTATAAAACCTTACACATGCAAGGAAAAAATTTATGCATCATGGAAATTTTGAATTTTTACAAACACTCCTAATATCTACAAAACTCACAGATACAAGGTGACTGATTTTCCTTTTTAGAATTTCTATTCCACTTCTACAATTATATATTACATATATGACGATAGCATAAGGACTTCTCCAATTTCATAATATTTGTAAAATATTAAAAAACTTCTAAAAATATCTTATATATATAATTATGGTTCTTCTCTTTACCATAATTTATAAACATGATTTAGAATATTCTTATAAAATACAATTTCCATTAAAATGCTTTCAACCATAACCCAAGTCCCTATTCATCTTATAAGAAGTGATTTCATATTGAAATGATTTTCAAAACACCCATAGTAATATATTTGTTGTTTCATTCCCTACCATGTCCTTTTAAGGCTCACTATGGAATGATGAGTACTCTCATTACCAAACCTCTCTACAACATCAAAACAACTTATAGAATAATTTCTTAACTTCTTCTACAATGAAAACCTGCTAAATTTCAATGTTTATTCATGAATATATTCTATATATATCCCAATGGTTATATAATTATAGAATATATATACTTCACATAAATTTTGGAACATAAAACTTCATGTTTATAACTACTGGATATTTATTTATAATAAAAAAAATCCAATAACCATATCATAATTGATTTTAAAAAGTAGAACATAAATATTTATTGTTAGAATTAGTTAAATGATCCTGCTCATTGTGAAATATTCTTTTTCCCAAATCTACACAATAACATTCATCATAAATCATATATTATTAAATAGCATCATGTTATTTGAATCATGATGAATTGATCATATGTATTACTCAAACTAATAGGTTATTTTCAGTTACCCTCACACATAATCTTACATAATCTATGAAATTTAAGAGTTATTATTATGTATCACTTGGTTAATCTTACATATTATCTACGTTACTCTCACATTACATCATAAAATTCTAAATTTTATTTTTATAGATATTATATATACAAGATATAATCTTATATATTTTCCATTTACATTTTTATACTAACTCTAGATGTTATATACCAAGGCTAAAACCAATGTAATTATTTGGTCTAAACACTATCTATGTCAGATAAACTCATAACATTACTCTTCATAACAGTAAATCTATTAACATAATAAAAACATCATGTATCATTCTGAAGCACCTCAAACAAAAGAAAATACCTTTAAAATATATTTAAATCATATTTAATCAAATAAAAATTATTCTAAAAAACATTAATGAAAATGTTAATCCCTTTTAGTATTTTAATGGTATTTTTCTACCTCAATAACGACATCTATTCTTTAAACATTTCCAATACTTTAAAAAGTTTTATTTTATCATTTCAAAAGAAAGAATCAAATTTCTTGAAAACTAGATCATTAATATAAATCACCATCCAAGTGATAATTACATTCAATGAATATGGACAAAACAATAGGATGTATTCTTACCTAAAATCTATAGCTAGAATTATTCTTCTACATATATAGCTAGCTTCGTAGATTATTTATAGTGAACTATGGTTAAAAAAAATACATTCTCTATGAGATTCAACCAAAAATCCCTAAATTCATAAACCAACTTTCCCTTCAAATTCTTCAACCCAAGATGAAATTAGAATTCTACATAGTAACACATCAAGTAGTAACAACCTCATTTTACATGATCAATTCAAATTTAGATTTTCTTTTACAATTTTTAATAGAATAATATAAAATAAACATCATTATCAATGGAATCACCTCACTCTTCAATATCATTATAGTATAAAAGATATATATTAAAAAATTATATGTTTTATTTTAACAATTTTTTCCCAATGAGTTCTTTAATCATACCATTCATTAGGTTCTTCATATTTTCTAATCATATCTTGATGTCTCACCAAAAATGATATTTTCGGGTATTTTATCATTTATTTTTTATCTTTTATTTTAGAAATGGGTTTATCATGATTTTACCTTCGAAAATGGGAGTTTGTGGGTTTTAGTAGTGTGTAATATGGTTACTTCATGATTAGGGGAAACTATGAAACAAACACTAGAAACCATATTGGGTTTGACAAAGGCGGTGGGGAGTCTGCACAGCTAGGGGCACAACCATGGGCTATCATCAGTCAAACCATGCAGCCCAGTTAGTGGAATAAGAGTTATAGAATGGTAAATAAAATATTTTATAAAACTAAGTGGACCAAAACATACATCCTCCATCTGTTGGGATAGAGGCATCCACACGATTGGTGTATAGTCTGAAAAATAGTGTGGCAATCCTAGTTTTGAAATAATATAATTTCTCCAAAAATACCCCTCCTTGACATTAACCCCCCTTTTCACAACTCATTTATCCCACTAATCACACCAGCCCTAAAAATATATCTCCTATTATCCACCTCCATCTTGGATTAGATATTTATGTTTTTTGAGCTTTATTACTCAATAAATCTTCAAGTGTATCCCCTATTATTCACTTGGTCTCTTGTACACTCTTTATTGGATTTCCTTATCTATAGTGGTTGTAAACACCTATAGGGGGTTTAATATAAAGGGTTTATATTGGTTTTTTTATGTTTGTGGTGTCTTATTATTTCTATAGGATATCCTCTTTTCATTTTTTATTGTTTTCTAAAAGATGTCGGTGTTTCTAGAAGAAAGGTGGGTGGTTATATGTTGTGATATTATTCAATGTTTTAAATATTCTTCTCTCTATTTAGAAATGTGTTTTAAATTGTGTGTTTGTGCGTGTGTGTAAATTTGTATTTAGAAATTTTTCATGTGTGCAAGTATTTGAAAATTCCAAATCCCAATTAATTTTTTCAAAATTATATTTTTGGATTGTGATGAGTTATTTTGAGAAAACAAAAATGAATATGTATGATTTCAGAATGGAAAATTCATGGGAACCTTGTATACCTATGTAGGTGGACTAGGTTATAGTACATTAGGTGAGTCGGTTATTCCTCAACCCTACCTCCCATGAATCCTTATAATACAACACTAACTAAACAATATGATACTACTGTGGGTACCACTAGAATTTATATTCAACCTCTCTAGTGTCTTGTGCATGTGAAGAGTTATTCATATGATCAATGATTGAGTGTTAGATAATTCTAAGACCCCAATAAAATATATTTTTTGGGGATTACCATGGTTCTTATATAGTGTTTTTACCTTTTTTTAGTTATTCATTCATATTTATTTTCCTCACATAGATAGATAATGTTTTTAATATAAAACTATTTTACATCTCATTAAAATTAATTTTTTTAATCTAATAATATAAATTAATGTAATACCAGGTGGGATCCTACTTGTAATGTGATCTCACACCATATATACACCCAATAGGTGTATGAAACCCATGTTTTCTCTAACTCAATTATAGGAAAGGATTTCCATGGATGTGGAAGCAAGTACTCTTATTAAAAGTGGTTTTCCATTTACTTATGATGGTGGTGGTGAAATGGTGGGTGATACCCCTAATTCCATAAGGAGTCATTTATTTATATTTTTTTGTTCCACTACTATTTATTTTTTCTTAGGGTTTTTACTTATATTTGTAACTATAAATTGAACCTTGTATATGATTCCCTTGTATAGTTATATTGTTGATGGTGGTTATGATTTTATGTAATTAATGTATTGATGTTTTATGTATATGTTAACCATTGTACTTATGGGTAAAAAGTTCCTAAAAGAGTTATTCAATTTCTAAACACTAGTTGATAGCCCATTGAGAATGAGAATGACCTTTGATCTGTACCACTAACTAGGTTGTCTGATAGGTTGGATGGTATCCCCAATCTGTTCATGAAAAAATGGTGTCAATGTAGGTTTTACATTTATTTGTGTCTTGTTATTTGGGAAAGTTTGTATAGATAGAAGATATGTCTATTATGGAGTGATGTTTTGGTTATGAGGGGTTTATATCCACCATACCTCATTATAGACCATAGGTTACCGTGGGATGTCATGAATTTTTTTAAAACGTTCCATAAAGTGTAATTCACATGCTGCAGACTGGGCATGGGCATCAAGGTAGCGTGAAGTGGTTTAAATTATTTGTTGAGATGTTTTCTTTTTATTTTGATTTACATTGGTGTTTTATCATGATATTTACTTAAATATCCATGGGAGTATGTATTAATGGTGTAATTATTGTGCTTGTCTGGATTTGGATAATATAATGCCTCCAAGGAGACCTCTTGTATAACCACTTCAGGAGGTCAGAAGGAGTTCACCTACACCAGTTGAACATTAAATAGTTTTGTTTGTGGTTTGGGTCATCCAAGTCATAGACCAAAGATTTAAATATATTTCTTCTCATTCTGTGGAATCCTAACCTGGAATGTAATAGGATCTTATTCTAGAATTTCTTAAAGATAAGTACAATTCATTATGAGAAAGCGAAGATCGCTTGAAATTAGAAGAACAAGTGAAAAATATTGATTAGATATTTGAGTTTCATAGGACTCTATAGACTTTTAAGGTGATGTGTGTAGTGATTATTCTAGAGGGCCTTAGTCATAGGTGGTAGTAGTCAGTGGTTCAGGAATGGAATCATGAGTGGGTGGGATGGAATGAATTAAATTCCATCTTTTTCATGTATTACATTCATGATAAATTTCCCCTCACTATGTCATTAAAATTTCTGAACCTTCATCATGGAGAGCGTTTAGTTTTGGAGTATGCTGACATATTTTCACATCCAGTCAAATTTTATCATGATATAGTAACCAATAAGAAGATGAAAGAAAAATAGTTTGAAATAGGTTTTGACTTGACATTCGATCTCAATTGTTATTTTTGTAGTTGAATATGTATCCTGAGGTGCTTGACTAAACTTTTATGGTGGATATAGACCAGATAAGTATGTCTGACATTTCTAGGGTATTTTCATCCCTCAGCCATATCATGACTGTCTTGTATGAAAAGAATAGAACATGTGAAGAGTATGTGAAGAACGGTTATAATAGCTCTGGATATCTAACTTATCCTCCCTTATCACCAGCTACATGTGGTGGAGCTGTCATGTCCCATTAGTGTGTAAATTCTGGGAATTTGAAGACCACATGTTAGGTTCAACCTATAATTTTCCACCATTGTGGATGCATGGTCCACTTTCAATAGTTTTCTAGGAATGTATCCCCATCTGAAGCTGGTGCAGTATCTACAATTTATAGGGGAACAAAAAATACATCTTCTTCATCTAGAGATATAGGGTCTCATTTTTTTCATTAAGGTAATGATGGATGTTATTTTGGGAAGAGTTATCTTAAGGTAGATCCAAAATTCATTATTTGACCACAGACATAACCAAAGATGAATCACCTTTCTGTTATGGATCGAGAAGCAATCGAATCAAATGCAGTACCTTCGAAGGTTCAAGGTACTATTATTTATTCATCATATATGGTGGTTTCTTTGTTTGATACATGTGTTTCAAATTCATTCATTTATTTTCAACTTTTGGATTTTTTGAAAATTCAAATTTAGTTTATGTTTTATTCCATGGAGCTTGTTACACCTATTGGAAGGATAAAGGAGTAATGTTTTTATTTCCCTTGTTTTATTGTCTCCTTTTGAGAAGCTGAGATGATATGGCATTTCATTATTCTAGATATGGATCATTTTGACATGATACTAAGTATATATCTAATGATGTTATTCAAGGTCCACATCAACTATTATCTACTATGGTTTACTTTTATAGCCCCTAATAAGAGAAAATGATTTTTTCAAGGATACGAGGTTTTGTTGTCAGTATGAGATGGACCTCCACTTCTGTATCGTGGTAGTATTCCTTGTAATGTTTCTTCCTTATTAATGGAGGATGATTGGATTTCGTGTATTGTGGGTTGCCTCTGGTGATGAAAGAGTTTCCCATTGTATTCCTAAAGGATTTATCAGGTTCGACTCTTAAATGGTATGTGGAGTTCACAATTGATTTCTCACCAAGAACATAGTCAATATATATTTAATAATATTTTATATCCCACATTGAGTAGAGGTAGTTAATGATAATCTTATATGAATTGGAACCTAAATGGATTATTCACCTATGCATATCACCTTGGGTTTCTCTAATGACTCTTGATAAGAAAGTCAATAGATCCATCAGGTTGTGTATCAACTACTAAAAGATGATTTGGGTTTCCATAAACAAAAAACAACACTTTACTATATTGAATATCTATTTTAATCACTCAAATGATAAAGGTGGTTCTCAAATATCAACCTTCATTTAGGGTATCACAAGGTAAGGGTGAGAGAAGCAGATGTTCCCAAGACCTCTATCCAAAACATTTAAGACCATTTTGAGTATTTGGTAATTAATTTTATACAAATTAGTGATCCCATTCTTTTCATGGATCTTATGAACTAGGTATTTCATAGTTACCTTGACTCTTTTTTCACATTGTTTGTGGATGGAATTTTGGTCTATTAGAGATCGAAAAAGGATAATGTGAATCATTTGAGAATTGCTCTGGCGGTTCTGTGAGACCACCATCTTAATGAAATGTTATTGAAGTATATTATCTAGATCTAGGATTATTACTTTTCGGTACACGTGATCTTTATAATGGTGTTTCTATTGACCCAAAAAATGTCAAGGAATTTATTTAATGGGGTGATAATAGGAATTACATTGAGGTGAGATGATTTTTAGTCTTGTAAAAAAACAATGGGTGGTTTGTAAGAATTTTATCTTGTATATATTTGAATATGATATCTATAACCCAAAAGGGGTGAAGTTCATTTGAATATAGGAGTTACAAGTGTCATTCAATGAGCATAGTAAGTGTTTTACCACCACCCATTATTTATTTTCCCATGTCTAGATAATATTATGTGGTTTATTTTGATTCTACAAGTAAAAGTTTGGGTTGAAATCATATGATGGGTGACCATGTGATGGTGTATGGATCTCAAAAAATCCAACCGCTTGAGAAGAATTATCCCACTAATGAAAAAGAGCATGATGTGTATATACATGCCATTAAATGATGGAACCACTTACTTTTAATAGAAAATTTTATAGTCTACTAAGACCACAAGAAGCTAGAGATATATCTCCTCCTGAAAGGATATAAAATTGAGGTTCAAACTATGGATCATGTACTTTTAGATGTTCAAAATGGATATCTTATATACCCTAGGTAGTGTAAATGTGGTAATTTATTCTATATGTTGGAATTTCGGAATGTAGTTTTCAAAGGAGTCTAGTGATGATTGGGTTTGGATGGATATTTTTCATAGATGAAGCTAGAGGCCAAGAAACATGGTGGAGGTAAGTTACTTGCAAGTTTTTAGTTTACACCCTCTCTATAATAGTTTAATATAGAATAACAACCCAATTATGTGCTATTTATAAAATGTACCGAGTTTCTAAATGGTGGGTAAGTGAATCAAGAATGGTAATTTTCTCCTGAGCGAGTACATTGTTTTAAGGGCCACCGTGTTTTGTTGTTGTATAAGAAAAACTGTGTGATGAATGACTGTTATTAGTCTCAGTGGATCATTCATCCTAGTTCATCAATGATGTTTTATAATGTGCATCGCTTCTTCTGGTGTCCATGTTTGAGAAGTGGTATAACTGACTTCTTATCTCGATGTCATAATTGTCCGTAGTTTAAATTCAAGTATAAGAATACCTCATTTTTTATTTAGCCTATTCCCATTCCTACACATATGTAGAATTAGGTATCCATAGATTTCATCATTATGATACCATATATAGCCTAAGGATGAAATGTGATCTAGGTATTCATCGATTGTCATACCAAATATTCCAATTTTATCTCGATCAAGAGGTACACTAAATTATAATAGTTTGGAAGGTTTTCTGTTCATGTTTTCATGAGGGTAAATAATGTGTTGTCTTCTATAATTTCTGAAAAAGTTCCCTTTATATGGAAATGGGGTTATAGGTAAGGCTTAAAACAATATCCCATCCTAAAAAAGATGGCCAAACATAGTGAGTGAACCAAATTTTGTATGATATGTTCTACACCTGTGTGTTAGACTCCATAGTCTTGTGAGTTTTAATTATTGCATTAGTGTAATTTTTTTATAATAATAGTTTCAAATCCTTGTTATGAATAGATCCATTTAATGTGTAGTATGTTTGAACATTTTAGTCTTCTCTATACCGAACAGAAGAGGGTGTGACTTTCCTCATAGGACCATGTATCGTATGAGATAGGAATTGAAAAATATGGATGATTATGAAGCATTTTTTTCTAAACATAGCCATTTAATATATTATGCTGACCATAAATTTTGAGATTTATAATTATTTGTGGGTAATTGGGTGTTTTTGATGGTGACACCTCAAATGGGTCATCATCATCTTGGAAGGCATGGGAATCTCATGCCAAGGTATGTCGAATCTTTTGCGAACACCGAGAGGATTGTAAAGTCATATTAAACATGTATTTCCTTATCAATTAATATATATTTTTAAATTTTTCTATATATTGAATTTAAAAATGAGTACACTTTGGTCCCTTCCCATGTTTAGAGTTTGTAATACCTTGATTTGGAACCCTGATCTATGAGTGACCAAGATTCTAGTTCAGATTATGGATTAACGAATTCAAGTGATTCAGGGAAAATCAATTCTATAAGTCTAGGTCCTATGGTATATTAGGAATTAAAATACTAATATGTCGGAAAATAATTATTACACAGAGGAGTAGTACCCTATCTTATTCTCTAATTTGACTATGGGATGTGTTTCCATGGGTAGAATGTGTCTTGGGGGGAGAATTGTCACACACAGGGTGTAATATTTAAATAATATTATTTTATTTTTGATCATTTATTCTATATATCAATTTTACAGGATTTTCCATTTAAATATGGGTGTTTTGAGTTGGGAGAGGATGGAACATGGTTGGTGAATAGTTGTGAGACACCATGTGCCAGCTGCTGAAAACTGTGTGGGGGTTCGATAGTGGCCTTGGAGAGCGTACATGGTTAGGTTAATGTATATTTACAAACCCCAAAAAAACTATGTGGCCTATTTAGTGGATCTAGATTTACCACATGTTTATACACACATTTTTGGAAATTTTGAAACTAAAAACATGAAACCTCCACCTATTAGGATAGAGGCACTGGCATGGATTGTGCACGGTCTAGAAAACCATGTGGTTGGCCAGTTTAAAAAATATCTATTTCCCAAAAATACCCCCTTAATTTAAACCCCCTTTCACCAATCATTTATTTCTCTCATTATCCCCATCCGTAGTTTAATCTCTCATCCTATCTTCTCCATTCTTTAATTGAATTTTTGCGTGATTTGTGCTTTGTTGGTCCAAGATTTTTCAAGTAATTGTCTCACCTCTTCCCCTATTGGCCTCTTCTCCCTTATTTCCTGGATTTTTTACACTTTTGTGGTTGTTGTGAGCTATAATGGGTCAAATATAAATGTTTTTCATTGGGTTTTTAGTTTGGTGGGGTGTTCTTTCTTCTGTAGGATCTCTTATTGTCTTTTCTCGCAACATTCAACTGATCAGTGTTGATTTCAAGGGGAAATTTAGGTGGTTAAATGTTTTTGATATTAATTTTATGTTTTAAATATGCTTGAAACTATTTATAAATGCATTCTATGTTTTTTTGATGATGTGTATGTGAAAATGGTGGTTCTAATGTGTTGGTGTGTTTAAGGATCTAAAAATTCTTTATCCACTATGAAAATGGTTGGGTATGGTATGTTTGGATTTTCATGTGTTATTTAATGAAAAATGTGGAAATTACAAGATTTTATAATGGAAAAATCACATGGTAACCCAAGGTACCTAATAAGGTGGAATAAGGATTAGTATGTTGGGTGAGTCAGTAGGGCCTTTTTCTGGTCTCCCTAGAAGGATTACAATTAAAAATAACAAAATAATATGAGAATACAATGGGTACTTCTGGAACATTTTTTTCATCATATATAGTGGTTCATTAACGAGGATAGTTTTTTGTATGATCCATAATTAATAGTATGAGGATATTTGGACCCCAATAACACAACTTATTAGGGGATTCACATGGTTCTTATTCTTTATTTTTACCTTTCTCAGTTATTCTTGTTACTTTTGTATTCCTTTAAAAGATAAATCTTGTTTAAAAACTAAACTATGTTACTTATCTTTATAATTATAATGTTTATATATCTTACAATATACACGCATGGAACACTTAGTCAGATTCTTATAATCATGTCAAGTCACGCCATACATATACACAATAGGTGTATATAGACCTTGTTTTGTTTGTCTGAGGTAAAGGAAAGGGTTTCCATAGTGGTGGTTGAAGGTACTCTTGTTAGGGGTAGTTTTCATTTGATAGGTGAAAATGGTAGTGACATGGTTGGTGTTGTCCATCATTCCATAGGGAAAATTATCTTTCTTTTGTGGGATCACCTTAAATTTGGTTTTTTAGGATATTTTGCTATATTTGTATTGTAACATAAACCTTTCATATGATTCCCATATAAATCTTTGTTGTGGATTATGTTTTTGAAATTATGTAATTAATATATTCATGTTTTATGTTAATGTTTACAAATATTGGTTATGGAAAATCATTCTTAAATTATTTATTTGATAATTAGTCACTAGTTTCTAGCCTGAGGGAATTGATAACACCCTTCAGTCCTTACCATGGGCCAGGTCACGTGTTAGGTTAGATGGAAGCCCAGATCAACTTATCATAGTTGTCATCATTATTTACCCTAATTCAAAATATTAATTTAACAATGCTAGAATTGGCCTTTATAAGCGCTAAAATAACGCTGATAATTTGAGAATGGTTAAAATCCAAAAACTTTTATCACCACTAAAAAAGACCTATTAAAGTACCCCATTAATAGTGCTAAAAATAATTGTTAAAGGTTTCTTTAAAAAAAATGGCATTGTTAAAGGACCCCTTTTAACAACACTTTTTTAACACTCTTAAAGGGGTCCTTTAACAACACTTTTTTTCACTGATAAAAATACCATTGTTAAAGAGAGTAAAACAATTTCGATCATCCATTAGTATATAACCCCTTTATCAATGCTTCCAAGAAGCCTTTAACAATGCTCTGACCCCTTTATCAATGCTTTTCACCCCCTCCCTTTATCAGCACTTTGCGAATTTCCAGCCCCATGTGCACCGACCTAGATTCGAACCCTACACCACTCATTCGAATATGGAATGAATTTACCACTAGGACATACTATTTTTTATGTTTAATGTTATATTTGTATATATATATATATTTATATAACTATTTTTAAATTCATTTATAAAATATATATGTGTGTGTGATAAATATATACTAATATTAATTTAAATATGTTATATATTATATTCATTTACATATAATAGAATATAATATAATTATATATCTATTTATTAATACAAACATATATGTATATGTATCTATAATGTAAAAAATTAGTAGATATTTATTAAATTCATTATTATAATATGTTTTTATTTATAAATATTAGAATATACATTTAAACACAAATATGATGATATATGTATTAATATGAGTTATTTATTATAAGTAAATATAATAAAACATGCATATATTTAATTATAAATAAAATAAAATTATGATAAAATGAGAAAATATTAAAACTAATTTATCAATATGATTGTAAGAGGTGAGTATAAATTCAGTTTTCATAAAAAAAAAAGAAATATCCCCCACTTAAACGAGGTTAAAAATCAATCGAAGATTAAAAAATTGGGGCACCCTGACTAAAAAATCAGTTTTAGTGGTTTTTGAGGCCATTTTGGCCTAAAAATATGTGATATAGGTTTAACATTTTCATTGAGGGTGTAGATCTCGTCTCAACATTTTATTTGATAGGTGTTAGAGCCCAAACGGTCAACCGATTCAAACTTTATTGCCGTTTGATGTTCGAGATAAATTTTAAATTTTTTATGTTATTTTATTAATTTTTTTTAATTTTTTTAACTTTGAATTGATATTAAATGACTATTACTCAGTAATAATAATAAAATTATTAATTAAAAATATTAATTTAATTATTTTATAAGCCATTTTCACTAAATATATTATATATTAAGTGTAAAGAAATATATACATTATCTAAAACATATTTTAAAAAATATATATTATATTTATATCAGTATAAATATATTTATATATTTATATATTAATAGATTATTTTTAATGAAATACATTTTGTTTGAAGTATACTTTTATTAGTGATTGTAAAAAAGCCCTGATAAAGGATGGTCTTTACCAGTAATTCTAAAAAAGTGCTGATAAACCCCCCTTTATCAGAACATTTTTTAGCACTGAGAATAGGGGTCTTTAACATTACTTTTAACTAGCGCTATTAAATCCCTAGAACTGAATAAACTCAGTTTTTAGAAGTTTAATTTACAAGAAATAACAAATTAACATCGAAGGGACTAACATATATATATTTAGATCCAAAATATTTTCATTAAGGTTAATTGCTAAAGAGGAAATGGAAGTGAGTGTTAATTTGTGGTTGGAACAAAGATAATCTATATAGATTGTTTTGGGTGTCCTATCAAAAAATGAATAAATCCATAAATCATTTTAGAAAACTATGAAAAACCAAACCAATATATCCTATCAAAATGGTATATGACCTTAACGATCACCTACCTAAAGGGCATTCCTGATCCCCATAGATTGGAGACTAGAAAATGAGCATCAAAAAAACTAGAGGACATTATTTTACATAAATTATAGTAGAAAATAATGAAATCATATATATATAATTGGAATAAAACAACGGAATAGATAATAGAAATTATATTACATAATAAAAAGAAATAATATAAGTCATACAATTTAATAATAGATAAACAACATCCAGGGTATAAGTCTAATAGAAAAGGTAAAATTAAACTAAAAAATAGATACTCTATGAGATGTAGTGTTAAAAATACCACCATCTCACCACCGTCTACCAAGAAATAGATGATGTAAATCTCACCACCTCACTACAACTTCTTCCATTTCCCTACATCGAAAGACATAACATGCTCTACGAAATACTTAAGGGGTTCATAGGGTGTGAGACAAAAATATCAGTAGGATCCCACCTAAGTGATACATGTCAATTATCTGTAAGAAACTATGATTCATTCAACATTAAATAAATCAAGTAATTATAATTAGTAGAACATTTTTTATATCAAAAGTATGACAAAAAATTTCATAAAAACATGCTTTGAAAACAATTTCATAATTCCATTTCAAAATGATTTGAAAATTCCTTTTATTTTACCAAAATAAATAGAGACCCATTTTTCTAAAATAATAATTTCCACACTCACAAACCAATCATTCCAATTCATTTATAAAATAATTTATGAGACTAGATAAATACAGTTCATCCAACATAGGCTAGAGGCAGATCCACCTACCTCAAACACGGGGCACATAGGCCCTCAATGAGATCCACCAAAATAGAAGAAAAAGTGGACAAAAATAGATTCCCTATAATGAATCCTTACATATCAGAATTAATTCAACAATAAAATATGTTGTAAAAGTGGAAAAATCACAATACACCACAAAGAACGTGCAGGCCACACCACAACCAACATGAAGGGTTGAATTCAAAATAAGATCACTATAAGGATCTAAAAAGGATCATGAATTGTAACAAATAAGTTAAAAATATCCATTAAAATAGTGTAATGACTTCCATAATCAAGGAAAATTATGAATCAAAAGGATCTATTACCTATAGAGTCACACCCCAATAAACACAATGATCAATCAATGAACGAATTATCTAGAAAGAGAAGAGATCCCCAAAATCACATGGGAGAGATCCAAGGTCTCAAGATGGAGGGATGTAGATGAATAGAATGAAATTATATGTGTAGTTTGGTTAAAACTAAAAACCACGAAACATTCATAATTTGAAAACATTTTTTTTTGTGAAATTTTCAATTAAAAAAACTGAAAAATGCATCTCCTCGAGCAAAAAATACTATATTTGATCATTTCATGATGTGAACCCAATTCATAATGTGTTAATCATCCACATATTTAACCAATTCATTAAATATTCCGGACAAAGGTTTCACACCATGTAAACAATTCATGATTTGAAAATGTCATGTATGTTGTAAATAGTCTAGATTTTAATAAAGAACCCAAACCATCTCTGATGTTCCCCTAACATTGGGAGAACCTTGTAAAATCTTTAAAAAATATATACATGGAATACACTAATTTTAAAAAATAGAAATCCGTAAACATTGATTCATTTTACCTAGAAAACACTCTCTATCCCATAGAGTCCAATAATGAACCCAAATAAATATGGAATTGAAAAGAGAGATAAAAAATACCTAAAATAAGGCAATGAGATGTTACAAAATCCGTACTATAAGACATTCTGTCCATGGGAACTCATGTAGAAGAATTATATCTATAAAGGGGTGAGGTCACTACTCCCTCATCAATGAATCATGCTACCCCATCTAATGAGAATATGATCTATGTCACCATAACACTCTAAGAAAAAGAATCGACTTACTATTCTATGATTTCACCTGGGATCCAAAGATATCCACTGGATACTCTATATCTGACTCTAACTCAATATCCTCCCATATAACAAAGTGAGAGGGATTATGATGATATTTCCTGATTTAAAATATATGAAAAAAAATTATCAACACCCATAAACTAATCCATAAATTCCAACTGATAAGCAACCATACCAATTCTCTTAGTGACCTCAAATGGTCCATCATATCTCAGAGATTACTCTACCTATATTCCAAACTGATAGTGACCCAACCAAGGATAAATTTTAAATAAAAACTAGTCACCAACAAAAAACTCTAGAGGAATTCGATAGTTATCTCTTTAAGATTTTTACTGACTCTGATCTATATCCAATTACTGATGTATAACCTAAATTCTCCTCAACATCTCCTGAATGAGACCCAGTCCTACAAGAGAGGCATCTCCCACCTCTACCAAATAAAGAGTTGTCTTTCATGGAAAACCGTACAGAGAATTGAAAGGATATATTATGATATATGATTTATAACTATTGGTATAAGTAAACTCAACTAGTCCCAGATGGCTATCCCATGACCCAAAAAATACAAGACATAGAAATATAGTATATCCTCTAGGATCCAAATAACATGCTCTGTCTTACCACATTTATGTGTATAGTAATATGTACTCAATTTGACTAGAATCCCCATCACCTTATGGTATTTTTCAAGAACTGTGAGGTAAATCTAGGATCCTTATATGAACTAATAGAATGGGGAACCCCATGTAACCTCAAAAACTCTTGTATATAAAACTTATCGAGGTCATTAACATTATCAGTGACACTAATTATAATGAATCTATTTGAAATTTTATACTTATCAACCACCACATAGATAACATTCCTCTCCCACATTATTTATGTAAATAAATAGAATCTATAGAAACATCATCCCATTTTCAAACTAACACTAGAAGTGTCCTGAGACAGCCAAAAAGCATAAGATTCTCTTCCATTATCTATTGGATGATGTAATAGTGGGACACATAATATGAAATTTCATGCTTCATACATGACCACCATAATCTAAATTTCATGTCATAATACATCATATTAGATCCTAGAAGAATGAATCACAATGAAATATGTTTTTTAAATAGAAATTATCTCCTCACTTATGTTTGGTTGACAAACAGATCTCTAAAATAGAGAACACCATCTAAATAGAGATACCAACAAGAAATGGTCGCCCCACTATATAGGGTTTCTCTAATTCCACTATACTCGTCATCCTAATGCTAATACAACATAATAGACTCAAGGGTAGATTATGATAACCAAACACTAATTAGAACCATACTTAAAACATTCTCTTACGCATCCAGGTGAAACTTAGTAAAGATTCCAAAAATGTTCCACTCCTCTGATTCTAGAATAGCTTCTGATGATACTTTCCTATTGAGATCATTTTCAACATCATTACGAATCCTTAAGATGTATGTGATGTGCAATTAAAATACCTAAAGGTATTCACCCCATCTCCTATTTCTTGGATTCATATGTATTTGAGAGAAGATATACCTCAGACCCTTACGATAAGAAAAGACCATGAACCTCTTCCTATGATGATATTAATGACAACATTTAACCACATGAATAACAACTAGAAGATCTAAATCACGAGGGGGGTAATTATTATCATGCATGAGTAGATAGATAGATACATAAACCAATAGATTATCATCCATAATAATCATAAAACACATACTAGCATTATAAGAATCATATAAAACCACATACCATTTACCAATCTACGTGTTAGATTTGAATAAGAGCTATGGTCAGAATTCATTTATACTATTCGAATGAAGACTGACACACTAAATCCCATATAAATTTCAACCATTTTCTACTATTAGTAATCATAGGTGATAGAAACTTTGATATATACTTGATGAACTATTGATAGTATCTAGAATGACCAAAGAATATTTGAATCTCAATGCCATGTCGTGGCTCTTAAAATGAAAAGGCAACCTTCAACTTCTTAAGAACAATTGATAATACATTTACATAAGTCACATATCCCAACAAAATAACTTCTTGGATCCCAATACATCATTTCAAAATATTTCCATAAAAACATAGACTCTTCAGTATATCTATAAACAAACACTAATAGTGCCCATTTTTGGGCTTCAAACTCAAATAAAAAAACATATCATCCAAAAAAACATCCAAAAAATGTTATGATACACATAAAATATATTATTCATTAAGTCTATGAAAACATTAGGATCATTAGTCAGAAAAATGAAATCACAAGACATTCATAATGAATATACCTTCTATTGGAATCCATATTCGGTATATAAGACTACTAAACTCTGAACTGATGATAACCTAACTAAAGTTTGATTATAAAAAACCACTTTGACCCCTTTAATTATTTAAAACAATCATCCACATGGGTTAAAGGATACTTATACCTAATATATATGTGGTATAACATTTTATTGTCCACACACAATAAGAGTTAACAAATTTTCTTCTTGGAAAATAGCATAACAGCTGCCTAGGGATAAATAGTAGGGCTCATATATCCTTTCTCTATCATATTATATAATTTAATCTTGTGCTCTTTCATTTATAATGGTTCTATATGAAAAGAGGTTACTGAATAAGATTTCTAACTATCACCTAATCAATTAACAAATCATTCTCCATCTCTGGAGGAAGACACATTATGTAATCTAGGAAAACATTTGAAAATCATGAACAACCAAAAAAAAGTTCACCCAAAAAAGATACATCATAAATATCAATAAAAATAGTAGAAAAAAATAAATGATATATGTTTTAGAATTCCCTACATGACCGAAACTTGGATCCCACTCTCCCTGGAAGACCTAAGAGATCCCCTCAACTCCAACGAAAAAAATCATAGCAATAATAACAATTGACCTCAACATGATGAGAGATAAGAAAATAAATCTTGCTAAAGATGTTAAATAGTTCTAGAATGAGAATGAATAAATCCTAGACTAACTCTATATTAGCTATCGATAGAAAACAAGAAGTTCATCAAACCCATGCCCTATCCTCTTTATAAGAGGTGTAATTAACTCCATTACAATGTATATGAATTTATTTGGAAGTTTAATCATGTAAAAAATTGGATAGATATAAATCAGTAGGAAACACCTATATAAAATAAATTAGTTTCTACTGAAGGTTAAAAAAACATGTTTCCTATCACTATCATGGGACCTGTATCTACCTCCCCCAAAATCTCATCCACTTTCTAAAGGTGTTTCACTCTCGAGGCCTACGGACAGAGACCTGTAGTCTTTATATAATATGATTTCACCATAGTAGAATTTGGAGCAGATGATCCTTGACCATAATGAGGAATATACATATCCTGACAGAGATGGTATATATGAAAATAACAATTACAACTAGTACTAATATTCTTAGGTGCTGAAAAAATACCATGTGTACCCGACTATTCCACATTGATAACATGTCAAGGGTACACTACTACCTATAATTGAAGGTGAAGAGGAGGACCACTACTAAGAACCACCCCCAAAACTCCAATGATGATCATTCCACTTCCACTTCATCCCCCTCACACCACTAAAGATTCTAATGGGTGTAAGAGAAGGGGAATATTAACCATCGTTTCATTCCATATACATATCTACCAATATTTCCCTATCTCACATCTCTTTATAAGTAGAAATATTCGTGATAAAAACTTGTGATTTGATATCTATTCACAAAACCAAAAGGTAATTATGAGCCTTCATCCATATATTATTTTAAGAGAAAAATAAACCAACATTTGAAACCAATTATTGGACACCAATAACAAATACGTTCATTTCTATAAGGAGAAGAACTCCAGAGACCTGTCAATTATTAGTGCCTCTAGACAAATCTGATGGAAGATGAGAGTACACAAACCATTCCAATAGAAATCCAAGTGCTTTTCCACCTATGAAATGGAATCCCCCCAGCACTTACTAGGACCCTAAAATAAAAACTCCCTGTACTTCACCTTGATATTATTATATCTATCCTAAAAGTCAATTTTCTAATCAATTTTGTCTTGGAATTCCTCAAAATATTGATTTTCATTCATACCATTAATGGATTGTTTCTTCTTACATAATAACTCCTATGATCAATCCATTTCCCCTTTAGCACTAAACTATACCTCAACAAGTACGTTCTAGACATTTGGTACAACTTGGTCTACTGTATGAACAAAATACACAATAGCCTTGAAAAGATTATAACCTAGCTGTGGATTCCCTTGATGAGAATCTGCTTCACCCTCTTGAGGAACCCATGGAAGATATCTCAGAGGCATAACACTACAGGATAAAATAGAAGAAATGATCAGACAACTAGATAGTCTCAGTTCAAATAAGAAAACCATAAGAAAAACTGAGATTGAAGTCATGGACTTAAAATAGAAGATACGCATCCCAACATCCCACGATAACATGAGTCTTATCATGATAATACATAGAAAATAAATCATCAAGAATAAACTATCAAGTCTCACAAATCCTACCCGTAGTCTACCAAATTTTAAAAAATGAGCACAACTGACCTTCTATGATACCAAACTGTGATGAAACTGGCCCAGATACCCTCTTAAAATTGTATCTAACCTGAAATATCACATGAACTAAGGGTGTTATTGATCCTCACAAGTTTACGACTAGTAATCTAACATCAAAAAAATTAGGGAGAATTATTTTTCTCATCCTAATGAAGGAAACATGGAATATTTAAAAAAAATTGTAGTAAGAAAATAATAGATGAGATAGATGAAAGTACATTCTATAATGAAAAGAAACAACATAAGAAATAAAACTCAACATTATCTAAAAAATCTCAAAGGTAGAAATCCATAAAAAATGAAAAATAAAAGACAATATAAATACTCCATGTGATAGTATGGGAAAAATCAGACCATCTCACCACCAGATACCTGAACACTATTGACAAAAACCTGAACAACTCACTACGAAACCTTAGCATTCTGTAAATTGAAATATATAACATGGTCCATGCACCACAAAATGGGTGATTAAGGAGTGTTATAAAAATTATTAGTTTGATATCACCCATGTGTTCTATATTAATCCTCTGTTAAAAAATAAGAGTGTTCTCATATTTGAAGAAAAAAAGTTTTGATATATAGTTAAATTATTTTTACATCCAAATCATGGTAAAAAAATATAATCAAAAGCATTCTGTGAAAACCATTTCATAAATAAATTTTACAATACTATAAATATAACTTTTATTTTATCAAAATAAGGGAAAAACCGTATATTCTTAAAAACCCATTTCCACACACACAATAAAATCATGTCAATTAGTTTATTAAACAAATTATAAAACCCAAGAGATAGAGTACATACATCATATAATCGAGACAAAACCACCTACCTCAATCTCAGGTACCACATCGCTATAGCAGGATCCTCCGACACAGAAGAACACAAGGAAAACAATAGAGTCATTATAAATAATCCTTGCATTTTAAAATCAATTAAATAAAAAATGGTTGATGAAGAGGAAAGATCACAACATACCTAAAATAACATGCACACCACACTGCAACCACCATGAATGTCAAAATAGAGGATAATATCACACTAAGCATATAAAAAGGATTAAAAAGAATAACATCATAGATAAAAAGATCAATAAACATATGGTAATGGATACCACAATCAATAAAAATAAAGAACCGTAAGGATAACTTACCATAAGTGATGAATCACAAAAAACATGATGATTAATCACTGGATGAACAATATGGAAGGAGAAGATATCCCAATAATATTTTGGGATAGATCAAAGGCATCAAGAGGGAAGGGAAAAAACGAATGAAAAAACCCATATATGTATCACAATTAAAACAAAAAATCCCAAAACATTAATTATGTTATTCTTTTCCAATTTCAAAAAGACACTAAAGAACGCATTGCCTTAGGTTAAAAATCATGACATCAATCATTTCAAGACATGAAAATTATTCAAAACTAGTAAACCTATCACATATTAAACCAATTCCTGACCTCTTCCTAAAAACTTTTTCATGTCCCGTAAACGTTTATAATGTGAAAATTTCATATAGGCAGTAAAGAGTCCATATTATGTTGAAATATCCCAAACCATCTCTTGTGTCATCCAAACATGGGGATAAAACCACAAATCTTTTTTCATATTGAAACTCAAAATCCATTGATTCAAAAAATTACATCCCTAAACATTATATCATTTTCCTTATAAAATTCTCTCCATCTCTGGGAGTCCCACAACACACCTAAATAACAAGAGAAATGAAAATAGAGATAATAAATAACTGAAATAAGGTAACAGGATGTTACAAAATTGGAAAAAATGTCTTAATATTAGGTGATATTTTTTTGTAAGGTTGTGGTTCTCTATATTTCCCTACATATATTTCAATCAGAGATATAAGCAAAATGGAATTTAATGGGATGTCCTAGTGAGATGAAATAGGATAAAACCTTATTTTTATTAAAGTGAGTTCCAACACTAAGTAGGAATATGGAATAAGGTAAATTTGAAGTTTATAATTGGACCTTGGATTGGAGATTTAATTGTTATTGTACATCTTTTAAAAATAGTAATAAAACCATATATTGTTCTTAAAGGGGGATTTTTTTCCTTTTAGAGGTTTCGTTGAGAAATATTTTTAAGAAATAGAAAAACCAAAAAATAAATTGAATTATTGTATAATACCAACTTATAAAAGCATATGTAAATTAAGATACCAAGAATTTGAATAGTTGTAAAGGAATGATTGTAGGGTTGGAACTAATATAGGAGATCATATAATTACAATATACACTACGGGAATATGAACCAAGTCGTATGTTTTTTTATTAAAATGGGGTCCCTATACAGACTAGGATCATGAAAAGTAGAAAATATGATCGAAAGTATATGTATCTTAATGAAAGGATGAGAGTCTTGGGACATTACAAAAATAGTGGAAGCCCTACCATGAGGGAATAATAAGGAATTTAATGATATATAAAATTATATTTTCAACCAAGATAGTAGATCTTGGTGTCAGTACATATTATAAGGTAGTAAGAATTAACACATTAATATTTATTGAATGGTACCTTTACCTAGATCTATCTCTTGTGTAATAAAATTATGCTTTAACAATGTTAAAAGCTATTTGAGGGGAACCAATGTTAATTGGTAAATCCACATACTAAGAAATTATATATATATATATATAACTCTTATATAAGCTAATAAGGTCATATATAATGGACCTATCTGATCAATTTATATCATTATATGATAGACTATACACATTATTGTGTTAGGTTATGTGGTAAAGACCTTATTTCATGTAGTTTAGTGTAATGTAACAAGGATATAATACTATTCAGTTTAAGTTGATGAGGTATGTAAAAAAACCGAACATGAATTTATATAATGTATTTCTAAAAAAATCATTTTTGGGAGTCATGATACACAATATATTCATCAGGATTAAGGAATATGTACAACTAGAATACAAATTACTTATGATGAAAAGTTTTTTTCAATTTAGGATAATAATTTAATGATTTATTTAATGGTATCATTGGTTCTCGTAAGTCTAAAACCAATTATATATGCATAAGTGAGGGATCCCAATTTTTTGGATACTCATACTACATGATATTAATTGATATCTAGACTGTAAAATAGATATTAAAATTTTTCATAAAGACATTACAATTCATCAAGTTATGTTTTTTACTATCCTTATTTGAAATGTTGTTTAAAAATGACTATTCTTAGTAAAGGAAATTGATCTTCAATAGGAAAGACTACCATTGTCCCTTAACAAGTGAATACTAGGTCACTTGGGTGGATGAATGGATGGCGGTGCGATAATACAAGAATTAAATGTTGAGTTTATCATTCCAATACATTTTATCCTTCCCCAATTTTTTTTTGAAGGATATCTAATGTATTATTATACGATTTCTCAATCTATCCATCTATATCCACATGATAATGGGATGAATGAATAGTCTATATATTTTACTCTGAATATAATTTTATATAAATTCGACACATAGAATATGATTCCATTATCAATAAAAATGTATAAGAAACTAAAAATATGATGATGATTTTGGAATTCATTAAATTATTAATTATCTTTGACTATATTCTTTTTAAGGGTATAACTTTGGTGCATTAGGTGAATATCTCAGTAAGGATGATGATGAATTTTTATTTCTTGAAAGTATTTAGAGATTTTTAACCCATGAGATATATACCCTATAAGTTGAATGTCTTGAAATATTTATCATTGTTAAATAAGTCTAGGGTTTGATTTATAAAGATTAAAGGCACTTGGAATATGTGAAACTTCCATGAAAATTCTTTATAATCATACATCTTAGATGTACAAAAATATCAAAGTGTCCTAATTTATTTAAATAGTTTGGTCCCCATTTAATTCATAATGTTGAGGATAAGGGACTCCCATACTTTAATTAATATAAGAAGGACCCCATACAAGACTATATTATAGGGGTATTTTATTGGAATTTGGCCCTCTGTAAGGGTGAAATTTTCCCTCATCAATAAACCTTCTCTTGTGGAATAACTGAACATCATAGTTATTATTCAAAATGATTAATGTAATATGTTTTTATGCCATTAAAATAATATAAAGATCCATATTGAGATAAATTCTGACTTAATTTTCCAATATATAAAATAAATTGTTCAACAAATTTAAAGACCACTCATTAGTGAAAAATATTGGTGATCATCTCATCCAGATCATGATAACTCAGAGCTATGGATAGAATATTCAATGAATTCAATCTAGAATAATGTGAACAAAAAATGTGATATGGAATAGGATCAAATGTTAAATGATTCATCGGTTCCCAATTATAGTCAATTAAGGGTATCTAATTCTCTTTCTTAATAGAATACTCTCTATTGATCAATTTGATCACCAAATCAATGTCAACTTTGACATTCAATCAGATATCTCATATTTAAAAAATATACCTAGTATTATAATTAATGATTAATATTCCTCTTCATTATTGTTTCATCCTTATAAACCTAATAAATTTTATGGAAAAAGTATTTTTATTATATAAATTAACAAAATCTTGAAATTTATTTCATTGATATTTGGGCCTTCTAACCCTTTTGCTGGTTAAAATATGAAAATTTCCATTGAAGTATATTTCTCATGTATGAGTATCCATATAAATGAATAAAATATATTTTCCTTGGAGCTATTTGTTCCTAGATAGATCCTTTGGGGAAGGGTGTACTTCCATGAAATCTACCAATAATTATCCTTTGAATAGCTTTTGGGACCTAAAATGGATTTCAAATTACTGAATAATGATATCTCGTATTTTTAATCATATATTTGTCATTTTATGAACTAAGATATTTTTGATAGTATCCATGTGAAAGACTAGATATATTAATGATTTTATAGATACCGGTATAGCTTCTATGCTATAAATATAATAGGGAGATAACTTTTATCAATATATTTATTTAGAATCCTAAAATAAAAAATTGTTTCACTAAGATAACAAATCTTTTTTTCATTACCCATGTCTTTTTATCATGATAATCGAATCAAGGACCATACCATATCTCCCACATAGAAGTGATGGGAATTTCCTTTTAAAGGTTTCATCAAAATTAGAGAGTGTAAGAGATATTTCATAACTCTATCAAAATCATTTTTAAAATCCCCATTCCATTGGTTTATTTCTCTATTAGTTATCATTTTTATAGTGTTAAAAATTAATATTTCATGGTTTTTGATAAATAATCTACTGTATGTTTGGATTCCTTGATATCCCATCAACTCCGGAATATTTTGAGTGCTCGGATGAATTGACTTTGTTTTATCAGGATCCACATTGATGTTATAATAGAAAATAAATAATATAGGAAATTTTCTAAAATTAACTACAAAACAAAACATTAACTAGTTTATATTAAAGTTTATATGTCACAATTTGGTGAAAAATGCATCAATATGGGTGATGTAGTAAAAAAATTTATGGGATTTGAATATTAGATATTCTAAATAACACTCCATAAGTTTCCCATGAATGGACCTAAGAATGTAGTTCATAGAACAATAATTGGTTTCCTTAATATTCCTTAAACTAGGGGAACCATCTGATAGAAATACAAATCTTGGGGTACATATAAATATATATTCTACTCTTTTTTAGGGGAAATCATGATTTGATTTTATCTGGATTTACTATTTATAAAGGAAAAGACTTCAAAACATTTCATTCCATCAATCAATGAATTTGTATTTATAATAAGAAAATTTAATTTTTTGAAATAATGGATTAAATACGTAAAATAAATTTATATTTATATTTTCTTCTTTTTCTTATTAATATGTATAATGGTGGAATGCCATATAGAATTTTATACATTCTAGATAAAAAATAACTTATTCAGTTTTTCAATTATGGATTCTACCTTCGTACAAAGAGTTTGATGAATCCTTTCCATTAGAAATTTGTAACCTCAGTGGCAAGCCAGTAAGCATACATTATGTACTTATACTTTTAAATTAAGTCCCAAAATACCTATATAAATCAATAAAAATACATATTAGTATTTATTTAAAATCTCATATACTAACCTTCCTAATAGAAATTCTTGTTTTTGTTGATTAACATAAGTGATGGGTCATCTATAGTTCCAAAATTCAAATTTTTATGTTCCTTATGAGTTGCTGAAACACCCTCCTCAAAATTTAGTGGGGAATCATTAAGCTATTCTTCTTTATTTACACCACGAATGAGGAATGATTATTATTCTTGTGTTTTAGATGATTTTATATAGGTACAATCATCCCTTATAAAACAATACTCCAATAATGTAGTAAATAGTTTAATACGTTTGTAAGAAACCATGGGAATGGAGCTTAATGCACCTAAGTCCATTGTTCCTATTCAATGTTATAGTTCAATCTAATAAAAAATTCTCATCTACATTGGCTATATGATAAACAAACCTACGTTTTGGTAAATACAATCCTGGACATGATTAACTCTCATTGGTTACATGAATACCTTTAATTGTATTTATGGTTATGTATTTATATAGATATTGTTTTATCCATTATTAGAAAAGAAAACGATCCAAGGAACAATTCCAATGACTGGTAAAATAATGGGATTAATAAATTATGGAATCGTTTCTTATAGTGTGATTTGTATGAAGTAATAACATTCCATTTCTACGATTCCATGGATAAATTATAATGGACTATATCCCATTATAAGTAGCTAATTAATATATATTATTCATCATAGGTTGTTTTCTCACCCTTTTATAGATCCTTAAGTTAATATATAAAGACTCATTAGAGATAAAAGGTGAAGATTAACTATAAAATAACACAAAAAACCAATTTATGGAATATTTTAGTTTCTAGAGGTGGGTATAAAAAATATATCCAATCATTTTAATCAAATGTCTTCTCAAAAAATCATTAATGGAAGCATAATGGAAAATTTCCATGAATTGAGAATCAGATATGAGGCCATTAAACGTGGTCTTTAGTATAACTATTCCCTTTTATTTTTTCTTATTCATCTCATATCATTGAATCATTATTTTGTAATAAATTATATTGGATTTATTATATAAAAATAGAAAAAACTATTGTTATGGGATAATATTTATTCTTATGTCATTGTCTACCATTGATGAAAAGTTGTGGATGTTGTTGAGTTTTCTAGAGACATTTAGGGGTCAAATGTTTCCTTATATTTTAGTTTTAGAATCTTTTTCAATGATGTAAATTACTATTTGATATTCATAGTGATTATTCTCCTATAAATAAATTTTTGAAATGGCTATATTTGGCTCTAACTCCTAGTAATTTTATATGTCCAATGAAATGGATTCTTTAAGTTCTATGGATATATAAAGGGAATAAAAAATAGAAATTCGTTTTGTTAAAATGGGAATATGAGTTAGAATATTAAATTTTTAATCCAATGTATGATTTTTTATATAGAGTGGTTATTCTTGATATTATGTCTCAAAATAATGATTTTAATATAATAATAATACTCCCATTATTAGGTTAAAGTTGGGGGGAGTTATTTTTATATTGGCCAATTTGAACAAAATTTTCCTATGATGCATTATTAGCTATGTGAATGTACACCATCCCATACATATAGTAGTATAAAAGGAATAAAATATACTTTAGATGATTAAATATTCTATTGATGTTTTTTTGGGGCTTAATAAAGTTTTTTTCTCTTGGTTTTAATCATATTTAAGATTTCAGTTGGGATGGTACCCAAACACCAAGGTATACCTCGAGCATATATTCCATCACCTCTATGGTCTCCTCTAATGTTATTTCTAGATTACTAAATTTCATTATAATTTTATTCTATAGTGTAAGGGTTATTAAAATTTATGAAGTTGACATATCCATATTATAAATATTTATTAAAGGAAAATATCATTTGGTGGGGTGGTACCTTACCTCAAGATGATAAGAGCATGCAGTCTATTAGAGTATGAATAGGATTACAAACTCATAGGGGATCTTATTCCTATTATTTTTTCAATTAATAGAAATTTACCTTATTCATGGTAGGTAGTGTAAAAATATATATATATAAAATGGTTTTAGTGGTATTAAAGGAACTATTAGTTGGTTTAGTTTAGACCTGATGATTATATGTGCATTATTTATCATAATTTTTTATTAAATAACTAATATTCTATAAATTTTTTAATTGGATTAATTTTTACTCCCTATATTATTAAATTGGAGTGGATGAAATTTTTTCATACGTATAATTAGATTATTTAAGGGGGTGGTAGTGAAATGTCTTTGGGATGTACCAAATCAATTTATAATCTATGATGATAGGTACACTCACATTCATTTCGTACATCCATGTTAATAAAATTTTCCCTATAAGATTCCTATTTTCCCATTAATTCTTTGTATCTTTCAAGGATGCATCAATAGGGTCAGTAATGAATATATTTACTTATATTCTCCAATAATATTAACCATATATTCATTTTTATTGGAGAAATGTGGTGCCACATAAACATTATAATAGCCCCCATGGGAAAAATAGAAAATTATTTGTAATTTTTTATTTAATAGGGGATCCTTATGTTTTATGGCCCATGAGAGGATGAAATATATATTTTTGACACTCCATATGGAATAAATATTATGGTTTTTTATGAAGTGATATTCTCGGGGATGTCTACCAAACATCCATGGAATATGATTTTAGATGAGGGGTTTAATAATGAAATATTAGTGGAATTGACTATGGAGTTACATCCTATAGATTTACCACTAATTTGGGAATCACTACTACAAAATCGGCCTTTAACAATGCTAATAATTTCTTTTATCAGTTCTAGAGAATAAATGACTACTAGAGTGAGATTAAAAGCACATGTTTTTTATCATCACTAAAAATCACTAGTAAAGGGGTCCTTTAACCACAATTTTTCATGCATTGATAAATGAACATTTATCAGTGATTATATAAAAGTTGATAAATGACCATTTTGTTAGAGCTTCTATAAGAACTAATAAAGGGGCATACTGCAATGTGCTGTTACAAAAAACCACCCCACCAGTGCATTATGCTATAAAAATAGACCACAATATGAAAAAACCAATAAATAAATAAAATAAATTATGAAAAATATATTTAAATAAAGAGAAAATAATATTGGCTCGTTTACACGGTGTTGGCGTTGTGATGCACATTTTAAACAAAAATGATACTCATGTTTTGAAAACATCACTTAGAGACATACTAATCACAAAGTTCATCAAATTTAGGTGACGATGATTAATACACTTCTCAAATGACTTAAGGATAATTTTACTAAAGTATCAAAACAATCCGAATATGTTTGATCGGTTTGGAGTAAGTCACATTTCTTTTATACTAAAATGTCTTTTTAAAATGGAGACACATAATTTGACTCATACTAGTAATATCATCAATCGGTTTGATTTGATACTGCTACCTACACATAAAAAATTACTTATCAACAATATTCCTAAATTATATATATAATTCATTTGTGTTTGCTCATTTTTCAGTGAGTTTCAGTTTTTGAACTAAAATGTTAATTTTAAACAAATAATGGACACATTGAGTCATACCAGACACATCATGTATAATATTGAGGTTTGGATGATTCCTACACATCAAAAATTAATTTTGGGTCATTTTAATAAAGTATCAAAACAATCTGAATGTGTTTTATTGGATTTGAGTTGGTGAGTTCTCATTTTTAATAAAATTGATGTCAATTTTAAATAAAAAGATGTAATTTTTGTTATATCAGTCAAAACATGCATTGGATTGAGGTGAGACTAAATATTACACATCACAAATGACTTATGTATCATTTTTAAAAAGTATCAAATCAATATGAACGTGTTTACTCGGTTTTGAGTATGCCACGTTTTTTTTACAAAAATGCCATTTTAAACTAGCAACACACACTTTATATCATACCAATAACATAGTGTATTATTTTTATATAAGAATTATTCATAAATAAATATCTTTTGAATAAATTTCATGAATTATCAAGAAAATATTTTTGGGTTTTCTTTGTTTTTAGTGAATATCATTTTTTAAGCTAAACTATCAATTTTAGACTGATAAAAGACAAATTTAGTCATACTAGTAAAAACATTTGTTAGATTGAGGTGAAAATAATTACTACACATAAAAAATGACTTATGATTCATTTAACTTAAATATCAAAATGATATGAATGTGTTTTCTCAGTTTTGAGTTGGTCAGTTGTCCTTTATTAAAATTGATGTCATTTTTAAATAAAATGGCACACTTGGAGTCATACCGGTCACACCATAAGTCTGATTTAAGAATGTTTAATTCATAAAAATCATAAATTATTTTTGGATAGTTTTTATAAAGTATAAAAATGATATGAATTCATTTTCTCAATTTTGAATATGTCACATTTTTTACTAAAATTTCATTTTAAACTGGAAACATGCACTTTGAATTATACCGATCACATTGTTTATCAGTTTGACATAAGACAGATTCATACACTTCAAAAAAAACTTATTAATATATTTTATAAATTATTAAAAAAATCTGAGAACATATTTTTCATTGTGTGACATTTTTTGAACTAAGCTGTCGATTTTAAATTGATAACAGACACATTGAGTCTTATATGTCACACCGTGCATTGAATTAATTTGGGAATGATTCCTACACATCTAAAATGACTTATGGATCATTTCCCCATGTGTTAATAAAGTGAAAACATCCATATACCTCTTTTTCCAATCATTTAAAACCCTATTATTTTGTTAATAAAATAAAACATATTTAAAAACAATGTTTTATTGAAAAAAACATTATAAAAAACCATGTAACCAATTATTTTATTAAAACTATTATTTGGATCCTTCTGGATAAATTAGAGGATACAAATGAAAACAATTAATCATTAAATCTCCCTCTAAATTGAATAAAATAAATTTATTTCAGTAACATACACTCGTCAGCTAAAAATAAACTATAGAAACCCAAGACCCTCATGCTACACAACACAGTAGTTGTGTATTTTTATTCTTCCATATCCACCCTCTTTTTTTATTTCCCTCCCTTCACTGCATCATTTCTATGGTTTTGTGGAGGTTTTCTTTAGAAGTAGTTGGATGAAATGGATGTGTTATCTTAATAACCAGTGTCAATGGTGCAATTCTCACAATTAGGGAGCATTTACCCTTTTAGAGAAATCAATGATGTATAATTATCATCCTCATCATCTAAACTCTTACACATTTATCATTTAATTTTTTTATTTCAAACAAATACTGCATCTCTTTTAGACATGAAATTATGTTTCTTGAAATACTATAAGAATTAGTTATCCATGGGATGACTAATGATCGGAGTAGTGAAAGAAATATGAAAGAGATGGGGGATGAGTCTCAACGAAACAAAATATAATAATAACTGTTTGAGAGATGAAGTTGACGAGGATGAAAGTTGTACTTAATTACGTCATATAAAAGGGAAAATACCTCCCATTTGTGAGAATTACGCCATTGGAACATGTTATTAACTTGAATACTCAATTTCCACCAAATCCTTCCAGATTAAACCTCCACAGAACTAGAGAAACAATAGCATAAATATTGTCAAAGAAATAGAGAGGGTGAAGATAGAAGAATTAGAACACGCAACTGCAATGCTACACAGCTCAGTGGTTCTTAGTTTGTTATAGTGTAATTCTAACTGATGAGTGTATGCTACTGAAATTAATTTATTTTATTTGACGTGGAAAAGGATTTAATAATGAATTAATTTCATTTTTATCCTCAAATTTATCCACAAGGATCTGATGAAAAATATAATAAAATAATTGGTTAAGGATTTTTAAATTGTTTTTTTATATAACATGGATTCTTTTAATAGGTATTATTTTATTAAAAAAATTATAGGTTTTTATATTTTTGGAAAAAGAGGCTGATAGAGGCGTGTACATCGTTGACACTAAACTCAATACGCAATAAACCTGAATGCGGTTCATGCCTTCCACAATCAAAAACTGTAAAATTGAAGTCACTCCTCATTGGATACAAAGATAAATAAATATAATATACCTCAATGTTATATATATATGTGTTATATATATATATATTATATTATTAAAAATATTTTAATATAATTATATATATATATGATTTATCATTTTTAAATTCAATTAAATATATAATATATTTATTCAATGTATATATATAATACAATTTTTTTTCTAGTGAAGCTAAAAAATACTACTAATAATAATTTTCAAATTATATTAATTATAAATAACAATTATTTTGATTAATTTTGAATAAAATATAATTATTTAAATTTTGAGAAGTTTAGTTATTTCAATTAAATGTATATATGGTTACCTAATTTTATTATATTGAAAGTAACAAAAGGTTACAATATTTTATTTTTTAATTAAGTATAAATTATATTACTATTAATTAAATGTATATATAGACCTATAATGTATATATAGACCGAAAATGATGAAAACCTAAAAATAATTTCTAATATATAAAATTTGACGACTTCCATTCTATTTTTCGGAGAAAATAATGTAGATTCATAAGGATTATTTGGAGGCCCTATAATATGCATTGAACCATCATTGAGATTATAGGGAGGCCCATCAAGAATTTGGAATAGAGAAATAATACACATCAACAAGATATATCAGAAACAAAATAGAAAACCACACCAAACCTTGCAACGTCTATCCCATACATGTTTTAACTTATATATATAATAGAATTTATAAAATAATTAATTGAAAAAAAATCACATCTAAACAAAACATTTAATGAAGATAAATATAATCCCATCCTAATTTGGAAATCAAGAACCATAAATTGTGAATAAATAATTATAAAATCACCCTTACATTATAAGTTATGAAAACACGTATAAATAGATATATATATATATATAATCATAAATTGATAAAAATATATCTAACCATTACAGTTGAATATCACAAAATAGTAAAATAAATAAAACACCATACTAATTTTGAAAATAGAGATCCATTTAAAAAAATTATCATTGTATCAACTTTACTAAGGATTCTCCTAAAATAAAACAACAATATTCTGATAAAATAAATTTTTAAGGATAACCCCATACACTATCATATTAAAAAATAATTAAAATGGAAAATTCCCTTACATAAATTGTATAAAATTAGATTATTTTGCTGATTTGAACCATTATCTATCTAATAATTGGCTTGAAAAATCAATTTTCTAGTAACCTACAAAAGGAAATGATTCAAAAAAGCAATTAAAGATGGGGTATAGATGTAGAAATCAATGAATATTGATTCAAAACAACAATATTAAAAGGACAAAATAGGATATAAAAAATAGTATTCAAGAACACAATTAATTAAGACAAAATTGAAATAGTATACAACAACCTAAGGACAAATATAGAACGAAAATCTGACCCAATAAAGGAAAATCAGAAACTCTCAGATCTAGATCTCAAAAAAACAGATAAAAAATAAAATCAAAACCTTCAAAGGAGAACATCGGCCTACCTTGCTAGGTTGAAGAAAATCCCACACCCTTAGATCCAAATATTGATGTTTTTTTAGAAAACCTAACTGTAACTGAACAATAAATGTTGGATGGTGTTTGAGCAATAAGAGGTAACTTGTTTTTATGATTCACATGGGTTTGGTTGATTCGAGATTCAATTCACTATGGATGAGTGTCCACAATGGGTGTCTTCTATGGAACGATTCTCATATCACGATAGGTTTAGAACAACGTAGGTTTTTTTAAATTAAATCGATACACTTTTGTCAATGATTTCTTAAAAATGCGGATAAAGAGTCCTTTTATTAGTTCATTTCATAAGCACTAGTAATGCCTCATATCATTCCTTACTACTTAAGCGCTGATAAAAAATTTATAATTTTAATTATAAATAATTTTTATATATATATATATATATATATAATCAATATATATAAATATAAATATAGTAAATATATTCTTTATTTAAATATATTTATTTTTTTATAATTATTTAAATATATAATTATTTATTCATAATTATATAGATATTTTTAAAAAATATTATTTATATCACTACATATATTTATATAATTATATATGTATATATATAATAAATGTATGTAAATATAAATATATTAAATATATTCACCATTTCTGTAAATTTGTTATAAATTTAATTATTATTTAAATATATATAATTATTTATTTATAAATATATAAATAATTTTAAGAAATATGTATTGATTTATAATAATTGGTATAAAATTTTAAATATATTTATTTATATATAATTATATAAATATTTTGTTATGATTTTTAATGAATATTCAATTTAAGTGCATGAGTGTTAAATATGAGTGAAATTAAATAAATTTAAAAGAAGTACACATTAATAATATTGAAAAAATGAATAAGTTTTGTGTGTGTACATTGTAAATAAAAATTCATTAATTATATATTTTTTAAATCAACATAACACACATTTTATATATGTAAAATTGAAAAATCAAACTAAATTCAATTATATGTCCATTACACAATGCAATTAGTTTGTATTTTTAATTCATATTAACTTTTAATTATAAAATATTATTCAAAAAATATAGTGTATAAATATTTTGAAATATATAAATAACATTTATATACATTAATATATATATATATACACACTATTTACTATCAATAACAATAATCATCTAATTAATAAAATGTTAAATATTTTTTAGAAATTAACTCTATGTAATTTTAATTTGAATAATTTTCATTTTTATCTATATATCTATGACATACAATTTATTTTGTATTTATAATTTATATATTTTATAATAAATTTATTAATATTTATCAATTATTAATTAATTAATAAAATTTGTAATATTTTTTAAATAAACAATTTTTTTATTTTTTTGTATTTAATTATTTAGTTTTTCTCGGACCTTTATCAGCACTAAAAAATCTCTAATAAAATACTCCTTTATGTGTAAAAATATATAGAGCTGATGAAGGGTACCCTTTATCAGGGCTAAAAATAAAGTGTTGAGAAAGGGTACCCTTTATCGGCGCTAAAAATAAAGTGTTGATAAATGGAAAATTTATCAGCACTAAAAAAGTTAATGGTAAAGGGTTGAATTTATTATCACATTCTTTAGTGCTGATAATGATTCCATTTATCAGTACTTCTCTATAGATTTGATAAATACGAGCCCTATTAAACCTCTGTTTTTAATTAGTGAATATTGATTTTAATAAAGAATGAACACTATCAATTTTGGAATACATTTATATAATATATGACTTGGAGGGTGGTGGTGGAGTTAAAATTGACCCTATCGCTTTGTGATGGGTATAATAACCTAGGATATTATCAATGTAATTTCACTACATTTAAAAAATGTATCATATTTCGTAATGTTGTATTATATAGAGCACATTACCCATAAGATAAAACCATAAACATTTTATTATATTAATTTAAGCATTCTATTTAGAGAATAAATATTTCTATAAGAATTTAAATTATTAAAATTGGTTTCAAAGAGTATAATTTAAATATAATATAAAAAATTGGATCTACTCAATCCAATAGAAAAATCAAAGTCACAAAGAAATGAAAAAAATAAATAGAATATTGCTAATTAAATATTGATTTTGAAAATGAAAATATATATAACATTGATATAAAACAGAAGTGAATGAAGAATTAATGTAATATATAGAATTTATAAAAAGTAGAGAACCTTTATGGCAATTAAAATAGTATTATAACAGTTGGAAATGTAATATGATTGTTAGGAATATTCACCGGGTGAATATAATAGTTTTGTCTTCTACGGAAGTGTAAAATTAAATTATAGTTCTTATGAAATAAAAATATGTAATATTTATATCCTAATCTAAGTAAATAAATATTTTAAAAATATTAGAATAGGATTTTATATTTTTTTTAAAAAAATATATGCTTTATTTTCCATTTGGGATAATTATATTAATATAAAAGAAAGTTTATTTTCATAAAATTTGTTTATAAATTAATATATTGTTGTATTATAATTATAATATTTTTTGAAGTTTTATGTAATTTTTAAAATATATAAAAAATGATCATAATATTAAACTTAGTATTTTTCAAAGAACTAATGGTTTTCATTAAAAATTATATTTCTCATATTTAAAAACTATTTTTAGAAAATAGATTTATTTTTGATATCTACACGATGAATCAAGGTTATGTTGATTTTTTTAAAATATTTTATTTTTTATGAATAATGAAAAATGAAAAAATACAGTAATTTGAAAAACAAAGAAAAGTACATTATGAAATGAATCATGTGTGACATAAGTGACCTTTGTCTTACCCTAACAATAATATATATATATATATACATTCACAACAATCATCACTATTTTTAGTTTTGGGAAAAAATAATAAACTAATCATCATTATATTAAAAAACACCCCTCTCACCCCCTTATAAATAAAACCCCTCACCACCCCTTCTCTTAAGACCATGAAAGGCATATATATTTTCATATTTCTAAAAAAAAATAACCCAAACCTCTCTCGTACTCCCATAAAATGATTGTATCACCAAAAGAAGAAACCAAATATCTAAAAGTTGCATTTTAAAAATAATACATTTAAGAGGTAATATTCCAAATCAATCTCTTTTTAATTAATTTCTTCTTCTAACTCCTCATCACATCCCCCATTCATCATGAAATAATTTATCTAATTTATTAAATATAATATATATATTTTTAATATAATATCTATTATCCAACCCCTAATCATCCAAAAATGAAAATGTTGTTCATATTATGTTTGGTTCCTCACCTCCATCAACAATGTACTTCAATATTATCTACCACCTTCAACGTTGCTTATAAAAATATTTTTATGTTTAAATATGAAGATAATATGTTTGTTATATCTTATTTTATGTTCTATAATTTATTAATTAAATTATATAAACTTATTCAATTATTGTCAGCAAAAAATACTAAATTTATTAATTATATAATGATAACATTTATACTAAATGAATCTTACCTATGCTGGAACAAATATAGAAGTATGGAACCATTAAAATTTATGTAAGGACATGAATATAATTTCATTTCATTTTTGAGTTGTATTCCTATGTTAAAATTACTTTACTAATTATCCATAAGTAATCCGACCATTGAACTAGGAAACACAAACCCTGGGAATAAAGTAATTAAACATTATATCACATGGAAATGGTTTCAAATTAACATAATATAATTATAGTAAAATAAATATATATTCAAACTGTTATAAATTATGTAATTAGTGAATAAATTTTTTTTTAGGATTTTATGTACAATTTCAGAACAATTATAGACCTTTGGTAAGAGATCTTTCTAAACCACCCTATTTTCATTAGGATATGATTTATCACTATTTAATCAATTTATCACTATATTATTTTTATTTAATTATTTATATTTTTTATATATTCCATAAAAATTACTATATAGTTAAATTCACATTTCATTGGTTGGAATTTATATGTTTTGAATGTTCTATTTTCAATTTCATTCTATAAGAAAGCACGATTAAAGGAAACATCTTATTTTATTATCCAATTCTATGTACCACTCCATAAAATTTCATTAAACATACTTGTTTTGAAAAAATGTGGATTATTTTTTGGAACCCACATTTTATTTCATTTATTTTTATTAGGGAAATTAACATTCTATTTTCCCTCTATAATTTCACTTTACCCTTTTCCATAAAACCCCACATAAGTGGTATATTTCCGAAGATACCAATCCACTATTGTTCACATATTAAATTCACATGGACAACATTTCTCAGGAATCATTCTTGTTTTTAAAATATAAAAGTCTAGGAATGTTATAATCTGTTATTTCATAGAATCCATTGTGATACAACATCTAGTTACTCTATAAGAGAGGATTATGCAACCAATTTATTTCAATGAGTAATTCTTATGTTTATGCATTAGATTTGATTTCTATTTTGGAATAAATAATCATTTACATGTCTTGATGGTGCTCATATATAGAACTCAAATTCATTTGTGGAATTTTTATATCTGATGAAATCCTATTTATGGGATTAGGGATTAAACCTAATCAATGATGAGAATCTATCCAATTAATCCGTCCCAATATAATGATCAACCAAATTCAATGTCAAGCGGAATATAATTGGAAGTTGAATATAATGATCAGTTAATATAATGATTAGTGAAAATAATGAAATATATATTGTCTATTCTCCATTCACTTCTCTTGGTAGAAACTTCCTCAATAAAGCTCAATAAGAAAAACACTTTCCCTCCAATTAAATATAGATCTTATCTCTCTTCTATGAATAGTACATTCAAGTTAGTGATTAGCTATGGTATATAGTACTTCTCCCTTTTATAAGTTAACCTTGGATAGTTTTGGAAGGAATCCCAAATACGTTTCCAATTCACCCATATTTAATCAATTTTAATGATCCCTAGAATTTAGGGGGAACATCAACCTCTTCAACTCTTCTCACCAATTATAGATCCTTCTCTAATATTTTGTAATCTTTAGTGCTTCCTTCACCTTTTTTTTAAACCGCCAATCCAGACCAAATTTTTTAATATGATATTCCCCTTGACAAGACATCCTATAATTTCCTTCATATATTCTATTAACCCATTTAAAACAAAAAAAAAGTAATTCAACCATTTTTAACTGGTTTATTGCATTTTTTATTAAGCTCTGAAATTCATCTTTGTAAATATCACTCAATTCTATTCTTTTCATTGCATTCATCGGACCTCAAACAATTCTTTTACTGAATACAATGTCACACTGAGTCTTATAAGAATCTTTCTTCTCTTATGAATATGATGATGAAAAGATGTTAAAGTAAAATTAGAAATATCCTTCTTTCCCATTATTCCTAAATATAATTATTTAGAAAATAATTAACCTGAATACGATCAGGCTGAATATGATCTTCAATGACTTTTTTTCTTTCTAACCAGATTTGATCAATCTGAATACGGTTGGCCTCTTTTCATTCACCCCCCTTTATTTCATCAATAATGTATCATAGGTTCTACCACTAACATATGGTTTATGAGAAATCCAATATCCGAAAATCATCATCACATTTTATTTATCATAGTCATTCATACTCCGATTATGATCAATTCTTCCATACTAGAATCAATGTGAATCTGATGACCACTTATTTCTAGCAATATGCATTCTCAATACGAATTATCCTTTCATTATAGATTTAGTTGGAATCTGATGAGACTTTTATTCAAACATTTTATAAATAAAATGGACCTTTTCAAGCATTGTGAGTACGATTCTTCTGAATACGATGGTCAGTACAAATTTAATAAAATAAAAATTGATGTAATTTTATTTATTTTATTAAAAAATATTAATAACAAAGGAAAAAATTATAATAAAAAAACACCCTCATTAATATGGTCCTAACAATCTCCCCCTTTTTTGTCAACCAAGTTTCATAAATCACCGAGATATATATCCTCAAGTAATGGATCCCTTATCAACAGTTTTAATCCCATGTGAGCTAACTCATTATAGGAAATAAGAATCACTATCAACAAAACTATGTTGTCCAAAAGAAGAGATTGTGAGAACATCTTTATACATTCTTCATTTATTTCTCATATTCTTCACCTTTCCTGGAGAATATTAAAATTTATTTCATTCAATCACTCTAAAAAATAGCTGAAATATTTTAATCCAAACAATGTGCAGAATTCACAGCTAACCCACAACTCCCCCTTTATACATGTATTCAAAAGGATAGATTCATGAAAAATTTATCCCATTTGAAAATAAAATCCAAAGATAATATGAGAGAGAGAGAAGAGACACATACCTCAATATTTATAAGAAATAGGTTCGACGCCCATGGTCAGCTAAATTTAGATAATTATTCCTTAGGTAATGGTTATTTGAAAATTTTAGCAACTTGTTCTTATGTAGGAAAAGACACCAGGTTTAATTTATTATTCACCACATTCTATTTGATGAAATTATATTTGATATTAATATTTTTATAAAGATAATGTTGAACTGGATTCCTAGTGATATTTATTGTACTTTGATTATCACAACCCAAGAGTAAGGGTAACTTCACTTCAATATGTATGTCTTCCAACTGTGTTTTCATCCACATAAGTTGAGTTGTGTCTTGAGTGCAAGCAAAATACTCAGATTTTTCCATTAAAAGAGTTACTGAATTCTATTTCATTGAATTCCATCTAACACAATTCTTTTCCAGAAATAATAATCCAGCAGTTGTGGATCTTCTATTATAACAACCTGAACTATTATAAGTGAAATTTACAGTTTAATTTAATTAAATGTGTTATTTTTTAAAATATATATAGGATACACATGAACCTAGTTTGTTTTATTATCTCCAATTGGATTTAAATAACTATTAATTATCATTACCATTAATAATTTAACCATTGAACAGTGATCACATGATTATTATAAATATAAGGTTTTAGTAAATTCTTTAAATAAAAAATGCGTGATGGACTTAACCCCTATGATACTTCCTTATGAAGCCCATTTATCATAGATTAAATGTAGGATATCATTTCTAGGTCTTTACCAAGACCAATCCAAGTTTGAGATCCAGCAACTTAAGAATGAGAGAAACCATTCATGGGAGAAGTTCTTGCCGATTGTGATCATAATGCAAACCATATTAACCGAACATCCCCATGAAATCCCCACCATTAAACACCTTAATTTTATCGAGTATAATGTTGTAATAAAAGTATATATATCAATACCCTAGAATTATGATTATTTACATTATTTTTTATACAAAAGTAAACATACTTTTATTTTATTATTGGTTTTGAAGAACTAATAGTATTTTTGGTTAATATTCAAATTGAATTAAGAAATAAATTTTGATGAATTAAAAAATAATATTTTAATAAAATATTTTTATTATATTAATTTTATTAAATTTAAATTATCATATAATTTTAAGAGGACAAATTTAATTTTTATTAAGGTTTAAAAACTATTTTTATCAAAAACAATCAATTTTCAATAAATATCAGTTTTTATTTTAAAATTAAAAATTAACTTTTTTAGAAAATTATTTAGAAAAAATTAATATTATTTTTCGAGTCAGGTCTTTAAAATTATCCAATAGTGAAATTTTCATAATATTCTGAGACAACAAATTTTTTGGGTAAAAATTAAATACCATATAAATATATAGTGTGTTTTATGAAGTCATAATGTCCCAATAGGGATATAATAAACAATATAAAAGGGGTATTCTTCCAAATATATGTTTTTCCTTTAATGTAATGTGTTTTTTAGTAATTTCATAAAGCCTTAGTGAATCTTCTAAAATGTATAACATATTTTATGATTTTAACTTCATTTATTTAATTATGTGACTCACCACTATATAATAAAGGATAATATATTAATATCATTGGCCCCTGTTGATATAAAATACTTTTTTTCAATCCTATTTTGAAAAAACTAGTGGAAAACCATGGGATGGTTTGCGGTTTTTACTATTTAATTAGATAGATTCCAAATCCAAATTTTGTAAAGTATTAAAGAATTCCCCTATAATTTCCTATAAAAACCCACCCAATATCCAACTTATCTTCCCTAAAAATTCATTGATAAAGTCCTTATTCTATCATAATCTGCCTAGAATCCTCCCAAGTCAATCTAAACTCTCAAAAATCCCATATTAAAGCTTTTAAAGTCACACACTCATGTAGGGTTACATATATTCTCATTTTTATCCATGTTTCCTTATATTGTTACACCCTTTTATTTTCATTTAAAAATGATAGGGTGAATTTTAAAACCTATCCCATATATCAATTATTATTTTTTACTTATGAGATACCATTTCACATATCATTAATCCCTCCAACATACACCCTTACCATGCAGAACATTCATAAGAGTGATTCCATTTCTCCTCTTTCTCAATTTTCATTATTATGATATACCTTCTATTTCCAAATTATATATTTTGGGACATGTATTTATATGACCCTATTACTGTAGATTTCATTTATATATTATCATAGAACTTATTATCTCTCATAATACCTTTTTATGTATTTTATTTCCTGTTGTTAGGCTTCCAAAATTGCTATGTGAATCTCCAGTCCAAAACAATTGGGTAAGTGAATTCCATACCTATTCCCTATCAAGGGTGTTTAAATTTATACACATATACATTTTTATTCAAGACATAAATGTATATATTCCATAATCATTTAACATTGAATAAATTATGATGATGAATGAATCCATTCTTTTTTATATATGTGGCACACTTAAGAATGAGAATGAAATGAAATTGACCGGGGTACTCAGAATTATATAGCACTCCAATGAATTAGGTAATGTTTTGTATCATGATACAACATTTTGGGAATTCAGTTAACCTGATTCCTTGATGGTTTGTTTTCCATGATGATTTCTTGGTAGTTTATCCTGGACCTATGATTCAAAGTTCTGTGTTGTTACTACATTTCCATGTAATGATTAACATGATATATAATGCCTTTATGTTCATGTTTATTTTATACTCAATTGATAAGCCTATTGTCTAACTTGTGTTATATTCCTCATGCTATTCCATTTTTATTCCCTTACTTGGCTTTGTATATAACCCCTTTATTATGTATGTACTCATGTTATCACATGAAATGTTATGTATGAAGGAATGTTGTGGTCATGTAAATGATGTCTTAAATAATGATGTTGTATTTCATGTTTTATGTTTTAATATAATATTCCTAATTTTCCAAGACACCAGGATTCTATATCTTTTGGGCTGTATTAATTTTATGTCCTTAATTCATGTACGAATATAATAAAAAGAATAGGGTTGTTACAGTTGGTATTTTAGGAAAGATTATTTATTTTTGGGATTAGGATTAGAAAACTCTATTAAAATCCTTAGGGATACAACTATGTATATGGAAAACATACCTAAATCTTGGTGAGTATAGATTACATGGTTTATCATGAAATTGCATCAATGTTTAGATATGAACAGTTGGATGTGGCTCAGGACATATGTATCCAGGGGTAAAACCTGAAAACATCAATTTGTGCTAGACTCGAATGGGAACTGTTGCATGAAAATGGTCCTTGATTCACTCATGGTTTTACACTGCTAGGGTATATACTTTGATAAATTCACAATCTTAGTATGAACCATTATTAAGGGGAAAAAATATTGTAAGAATATAAATTAGGAAATAGATCATAGATAACTTAAATTGAAGCTAAAAAATTCATAAGTTAAGGAAATAGATGTAATTTATAAGTTACACCTTTAATTTCTTTTGATTCTATTTTATGTGTTTAATTGTTTTAAATACTTACAGATAAATTTCCTTTTATTCTAGCCAATGATCAGTTACATGAAGAACTGTTCTAACAACTGAGGGGAATATTGATGTAATGACTGACCTAATGAGATACACAATCCGATTAGAGAGGGAATTAAAAATATTGTCATGACACTCTCTCAGTTAACTCAGATTTTTAATAGAAACCTAGATCAAGATGAAATTTCCACCCCCCCCCCCCAAAAACAACAAGTCAGAATCGAGATCATCATGATTCAATTTCCTCCAACATTAAATGGATAATCCAACCCTTTAATATCCAGAAAATGGATCAACTCTATTGATAAGATCTTATAAATATTTCAACTATCTGAACAATAGAAGGTTATTTTGGACTCTTATTATATGGAGCGTGAATCTAATCAATGGTGGATATTGATCAAAAATATGAATCATGAGGAAGATATCAAGGCTATGGGATGGAAGTATTTCCAAAAAAATGTTTTTTATAAACATTTTTCTCACACCCTCTGACTTAATATGGAAAGGGACTTCCTACCCTCAAAAAATAGACCACAATTCCATCGGAGCATATGAGTAAAACTTCACAAGGATTGAACAATATGCCTCCGGATTTGTCGTTATCCCAAAATAAAAATATGACCACATCGTTGGAGAGATAAAACACCGCCTATAGAAATCCCCAACGATCAATGACTTTGATAACATTGAAAAACATTTCTGATGTGACCTCAAAGTCTAAATAGATATTAGTGAATCCTAGGTCTATCATGGGGATATTATGTGTAAGGTGGAGTAGTATTATAGAGGATTGATAGAGAGATTTAACAGTGCCATGAAATTTCAACACCACACTTCACAAAGATTATAAAAGAAGAACCCTTGAAATTACAATAACGGGAAGAGGAAATTCTTTAGTGCATGAAGGAATGGCACCTAGCCAGTGATTACCGGATAAAAACCCGCTACTATAATGAAGGAAATGAATGCTCTAGTAAATCCTCAACGCATTTTTCATTGCTACAAATGCAAGGATCTAAATAATTTCTCAAACTAATGAACTATGACAAGTGTTTTTAGAGGCAACCAACAACCTCCATGGAAGAAAGGGTGAGCCTTTTCCATCACTACTATAGAAGTAAATCCCTATAATGAAGTGGTTGCAGGTACACTAGTAAATCATAAAATAATGATAAACACACCTTTTTATTCTAGTTATACACATTTTATTATATCCAATATGTATAGTAGAATAATCCTAACACCACCACAGATCGTGGAAGTATAGATTTTATAGAAAACTAAAAATTGGGAAATAATATAATCTTAAGTATATAAATCCTCCCATATCACAATTTGTGGATTGAACTTCCTAGAGAAACTTATAACACATCCATTTGTGTAATTTGATGTAACTCATGGAATGGACTAAATTTCCTTTTATAGAGCAAAAATAAATTTTCGTGGAAGGGAAATTACTCCCCATGTAGAAAATCAACCCCCGATTTGTTCTCAAGTGAAATGAGGAGGATAGATCTTATTTAGGACCATAATACAAATAATGAATATTACTACCATATGAGCATGCATATCATGATTAGATGATTGAGTCTAAGGAGAGAAGAAACCTCAAAGACATGCCTATTGTAAAGTAATTCATTGATGTATTTCCCAATGAATTTTTTGGTATTCCTCATAGTAGAGATGTTTAATTATCAATTGATATTATACCATGGGGATTTTCAATATCCATGAATCTATATATAATGGATATTGTAGAACATGAAGAGATAATGAATAAGATAAAGGATAATGTTGATAAATGGTTTATACTCCCACGTGATACACCATGTGGAGGATCAATCCTCTTCATCAAATAAAAGGATGGTTCAATGTACCTTTTCATTGATCGTCGCGATCTCAAAAAATAACGATAAAGAAGAAGTATCCATTTCCAAAAATTGATAAATTATTTGATTAGATATGTGGATCACAATATGTCTCCAAGGTGGATATGCGGTTGAGATATTACCACGTAAGGGTGAGAATGGAGGATATCCCAAATACTACTTTTTGTACAAAGTACAGGCATTATGAGTTCATAGTGATGCCATTAAGACTCAGTAATGCTCCATCAATCGTCTTGGACATGATGAATATAGTCTTTATAGATTACATTCAAAAATATGTGGAAGTCTTTATTGATGATATTTTAATATACTACAAATCATGAGGATCATTTATGTACTGTTCTAAAGACCTTATGAAATGATAATATTTATTACAAGAAAAAAATATGATTTATGGTTTGTGGAAGTCTCTTTCATGGGTCATACCATCACAAGAAATGAGATTTATATAGAACCGTCAAATACTGTAGAATTTAAATGATTGACATGGCCAACATCTGTGACAAATATCCATAGATTCCATGGATAAGTAGGGTAGTAACATTGATTTTTGGAAAATTTCTTGTGAATGTCAAACCCCATAACTAAGGTAAATGAGAAGATATTAATGTTTTCTTAGAATGATTCATGGGAAGATAACTTCAAGGAGTTGAAATAGAGGCTTATCAATACACATGTGCTTACACTAACCACAATTGGAAATATTTTTGTGGTATTCCATGATTCAATGAAGAAGGGCCTGAGTTGTTTTTTGATGCAAAATGACAATGTTATTTACTATGCTTCAAGGCAGTTGAAAGTTCATGAGCAGAACTATCCAACACTTGATCTAGAGTTGGATGTAGTGATCTTCAAATTGAAAATTTGGCGACACTACCTATTTCAGGATAAGTGTGAAATATATATGTGTCACAAAATCCTAAAGTATATATTCACATAGAAAGAGTTGAATATGCACCAATGAAGATGGTTAGAGTTTATCAAAGACTATGACTACTCAAGTCACTACCATCTAGGGAAAGTAATAAAGTGGAATATTCTATAAGTAGAAAGGATCTAGAAAATCTTTCATTGTTGAAAATTTAGAAGGATCCGATCTTTTCTGACTTTAATATGAAAGACATTGGAATCATAAAGGAAGGAAAATAATTAATCATTTCATAAATGATTGCACAACCATATCATCTAGGGAGGATAAAAGAATAGTAAAGAGATGATATGAGAATTCCAATGAATGTAGAAACTATTAGGAATGTGAAATACTCAGAGTTAAATGTTAATGAATAAGGAGTTGTAATATATGGGTCAAGACTATGTGTACCATAAAATTCTGAGTTAAATAAGGAGCTGTTGGATGATGCATGTAGCATAACATTTTTTATCCACCCTAGAAGTAGAAATATGTATTGAGATATCAGGGAACATTATTGGTGGGACAATATAAAGAAGGAGATCACATAATATACATCAATATGTCTCGTATGTCAGCATGTTAAGGAATAATGTAAAAAATATAATGGGATGATGAAACTATTACCCATACCTACATTGAAATGGGAAAATATCATCATGGAATTTGTCACCAGGCTTCATAATACATCTATAAGAAATAATGATCTCTAGGTTTTGGTGGATAGTCTTATAAAGACTGCACAATTTATTTCAATTCAATAGTATTTCATGTTTTATAAACCTTCATGGATATACATCAAATAAGTGGTGAGGCTGCATAGTGTACCACTATTGATTTTATCTGATTGAGATCCATGATTCACCTCTATATTATGGAAGAGTCTTCAAAATTCTATGAATAATTATTTATGTATCATCATGACCTATCCACCTGAAACTGATGACCAATTTCAGAAGACTATCGAGACACTTGTGGACATTTTCAGAGCATACTCAATAGACATCAATTGAATATAAGATCAATATTTTCCTCTGGTTGAGATCTCTTACAACAACAGTTTCCACTCAAGCATCTAAATATCTCCCTATGAATCCCTTTATGAGAATAGTTGAAGAACACCTACATGTTTGGATGATGTTGGGTAAAAATGGAGAGGTTTTGAAATGGTCATGGAAATGGTGGAGACGATTAAGACCATTAAGTAGCACATAAAGGATGCTCAGAGTCGATAGAAAATCTATACTGACAATCGTCCTAAAGACCTAGGGTTTGATGTTGGGCACATTTTATTCCTCCAAATATCTTTATGGAAGGGAGTAATGAGATTTGGGAAGAATGGAAAGCTTATTCCAAGGTACATTGACCCTTTTTACATCCTTGGTCACATTGGAGTGGGGTCCTACCAACTAGCTCTCCCACCTAACCTATCTCAAGAATATGATGTATTCCATGTATCCCTATTGAAAAAGAACATACCAAACCCATATAATGAAATCCATATATAGGTGGTACCATTGGAAAATTAACTCTCTTATGAGTAGAACCCAGTGAAGATCTTATATCTTAGAGACAATGTTATATGGAATAAGACAATACACCTAGTCAAGGAGTTGTGAAAAAATAACTAGTTTGAAGAAGCAACATGGGAATCATAGGAGGTGATGAAATAAAGTTATGCTCATCGATTTTTATGTGTAAAATGAAATTTTCAAGGGTGGAATTTCATAAGGGGGAAGACTGCGATGACCTAAACTATTATAAGTGAAATTTTCCTTTTGATTTAATTAAATATTTTTTTGAAAAATGGATAATGAAAGAACATGCACTCTGTTTTTTATTATATCCAATAGTATTTAAATGTTTTATAAGTATCATTAAAATTGATTATATATCCATTTAATAGTGATCACATGACTAGTATAAATATAAGGTTTTAACAAATATTTTCAACACAGTGAAAGAAGGTGATGACCTCAACCAGTAGGATCATTTCCTTTGAAGCCCATTTATTATACCATCTAAGGGAGATAGAAATTCTGGGCTTTTCCTTAGACAATGAACAAGCCTAGATCCTATAACTAAATAATGAACGAATCCATTTATAAGACAAGTTCAAGCTCGTCGAGATCACAACCCAAACCATGTTCACCGAACGACATAATAAAATCCCCACCATAACACACCTTACGTTTAAGGAATATAATTGTGTGGTAAAGGTATATATATCATGACCCTAGCATTATTATTATGTACATTATTTTTGTATATAATAATTAATATACTTTTATTTTGTTATTGTTCCTAACGAAAAAATAGTATTTATTTAGTATTAAAATTTAATTAATAAATCAATTTTGATGAATTAAAAATATTATTTTAATAAAATATTATTATTAAATTTATTTTGTTAAATTTAATTGATAATTATTTTTATGTGGCCAAATGAAGTTTTTATTTAGGTTTAAAAACTTTTTTTTGTCAAAAGCTCTCAATTTTTAATAAGTGTAGATTTTTATTTTAAGAGAAAATTGACATATTTTGAAAATTATTTGGATAGAATTAATATTGTTTTTGAAATCAGGATGTCAAAATTATCCAATGGTTAAATTTTTATAATATTTTTTAGACAGTTGTGTTTTTTGGTAAAAATTAACTACCATATAAATATATAGTGTATTTTACAACATCATAATTGCCCAATAGTGATGTAATAAACACTATAAACGGAATATTCATCAAAATATAAATTTTACCATTTAAATAATGTTATTTTATATTTTTTTTTTGTTATATTATAAATCTTTAGTAATTCCACCAAAATTTTTATCATATTTTTTTATTTTTAGTTCATTTCTTTAATAATGTGACGCACCTCTGCATAATAAATGACAATATAATAATATTTTAGGCCTATCTACTTATAAAATAAATATTTCTTCTCCTATTTTGAAAAAACCATTTGATAAACCATGGGAAGGATTTTGATTTTGAGTAATTAATTATATAGATTCCAAAAACTATGTTTGTGAAGTATTAAAGAATTCCACTCTTATTTTTTATGTAAACCCACCCAAGCTCCCACATATCTTCACTAAAAATATTTGAATTACATCCACACTCTTTCCACCCCTCTCTTTAATCCACCCAAGGTTCCCCAAGCTATCAATAATCCCCACTTCAAGCTTTTGAAGTCACATTCTCATTTAAGGGTTCCTTCTATTCTCATTTTTATCCAAGTTTAATTATATTGTTAGACCCTATAATTTTAATTTTAAAATTTTTTTGTATGTTTTTTCACATCCCCATAATACCCATATTATGTTTTAATGATCAAGTATCCATTTCTATCTCATTAATACCTCCCACGTACACCCATTATAGCGCCAAATTTATAAAAGATTTATTCCATTTCTCCTCTTTCATCATGTTTATTTATTATGTTATGCCTTCTATTTCAAAATTACTTATGTTGGGATTTGTATTTATATGACCCTATTAATTTCATTTACATGTACATATGATGAGATACATATTTTTCTCTCATCAACCCTTTTTATAAATTTTTTATGTCACGTCATTAGGCTGCCCAAATTGCATCGTGAATCTCAATTCCAAAACAATTGTGTAAGTGGGTGTCGTACCCATTCACTATCAATGATCTTCACTTTTATACACATATACCTTTTAACTGAGTACTTACATGTATGTATTCCACACCCCATTATAATGGAATAAATTATGATGATGAATGAATCAATTCTTTATGATCTATGTGCACACATAAGAATGAGAATGAAATGAAATTGACCGGTGTGTCTAAAAATATATAGTGCTCCATCATATTGGGTAATGTTTAGTATCATGATAAAACATGTTGGTATAGGGGATTACCTAATTCACTTATGGGACTTTTACACTATGATTCCATGGTAGTTTATTCTTGACCTAAAATGAAATGTTTTATGTTGTTTCCACATTTTCATGTCCCGATTACTATAATATATCATGACTTTATGTTCATGATTCTTTTATGATCCATTGATATTCCTATAGTCAAACATGTTTTGTATTCCTCATGTTATTACATGTTTTTTAAATTACCAGGATTTATATCTCACCCATTTCTTATCAAAGTTCTCTGGTTATCTTAAGGAATGGTATGTATGAATGAATGTTGTGGTCATGTAAATGAATTTTTTATTAATGATGTTCTATTTCATGCATTAAATTGTTATGTAATGTTAATAATTTAATAAGAAACTATAATTCTCAATATTTGATATTTTAGTAATTGTAATTTGATGTCATTAAATCATGTAATAATGTAATAAAAAGAACATGGTTTTTATAAGTAACATCAACCTTTCCTACCCAATTTTCATCTGAATAACCAAAAAAATCAATATTTTCTAAGTTATCTTATTTGATTTTGAATTATGTTGTGACATTGATGTATCTTAGAAATATTTTTCTAGAAATTAAATGTAATTCTTTTTGAGAACATAGAAATCTTGCACATAAGGTAACGACATAAACAATGTCATTTCGTGAGGTAGTCAAATTCCAAAAAATTCCAAGAATATTTCAAAATTATTTATGATCAAATGTTTTTACTTATCTATCCTTTTTTATCATTGTTCCTAGTGAAATATTTATGGAAACTTGTTTTCTATTTTCCATGATGACCCTTTTTAAAACTTACTTAGCATACTTTTCTTTGGAAAGAATGATATGTTTATTTTTTTTAAAAAAATTTAACCAAAGAATGTATTTCATTTACCCAAGCATGGTCATTTCAAAAGCCTTTTTCATCTCTTTAGAAATTCATTCACATATCTTTTCATCATATACAACAATGATAATGTAATCAAAATAAATAATTATGATGAGGGGATACTCTTGATTTAATATGACATAAATATTTCTATGAAATATTCTTTTCATGAAACTCATCTTACTTTAGAACGAATCCAAATTAGAATACCATGATTTCATAGATTTTTTTATCCCATAAAAAGTATTATTAAATCTATACACATAACATTCCTCATTCCTAGAAAATACACAATGTTTTCCAATGTAAACATCCTCATTCAAATCATCAATCTAGAATATCGATTTAACATAAATTTTAAATATCTTGCAACATCATTATACTATAATAATAATCAAGGATTATAAATGTTTCTAGTATTTCCAACACATCAAAGGTTTCATTAAATAAATACCTTCAATTTTTGAATATCCTTTTCACACAAATCTTTATTTGTTTCTTATTATGTCACCTTCTTCATTTATATTGTTATGGAAAACCCACTTTGTAACAACAATGTTTTTGTTTTCTAGAATTGGTATGAGTGTCCCATGTACCATTCATTTCATTCTATACCATGTATTCATACATAGACTGTACCCATTATGGATACACAAAATCTTATTTCTCATCATTCAGCTCCACTTTTGAATACAGATAATTATGTGAGATAGATTTTTTAGTTCTTATTTTTTGAACATTATAATTATTATCAATATTTATTTTTTGAGCTTAAACTTGTTTCTTCATCCTAGGATGATATTTTTTGAGTATCTCAATCATCATGGATTTCTCATATATTATCCTACTTTGATAGGTTTTCATGTGTCATTGAAAAATGTTTCATAGCCTTTAATTCCAGAATTTATTCTATTACACTATATTCTTGTAAAAAGTTTTTTGTATTTCACAAACATGAAACAAGTTTCCTTTTTTATGTTGGAATCTCGTAACAATATTTCCATATTTCTCACTTTTCATAACAAACCCTTGTTTTTTGAAGATAACATTGTTACACTCATCATGAAATTACAAAACACTTATCAAATTGTTATTATTTTAATCAACATACATGGTTTTATTGGATTTAATATTTACCCTCTAAATGATGGATGATCGAACACATTTTATTTTCAAGGATTCATCATTACCAAATTTCACTATGCCTTATTTAAAATCATTCAAATTCCTAAACAATTTCAATTCGTAGGTCATATGAGAAGGACACCCACTATCCAGAATCCAATGTCATTCTACTTTTATAGAATTAAATGTTGTTTCAACAATAAAATCTTTCTATTCTTCCTTTTAATTCTTCACCATAATATTCTAAGAGTTAATAATATTCCTATTTTCCAATAATAATAAATGACATCCCTTTTCAAGAAATCATGGTTTTTCACATCATTTGTAAATATTTTCCAAAGGTTGGAAACTATTTTCAATATTCACACCAACCGGCTCATATTTCCTTCAAACATCAATTTTAACATTTTTTTATTTGGATTGAATTAACCCACCCTTAACCTTTTACTTTCATAACCTATGGAGAAATAGTAATGTTGTTGGTTAAACCAACACATACTAGAAAGGTATCTGAATACACCACAATACCAGTAGCATACATAACATGAGTATTTTCCTATGAAACTTCCATACTTACCAGAATTATAAATATATTTCTCTGCAACCTTCTCCAATTTATTTTTTTAGCCAAAAACATTTCTGTTTTCAATATGAATCTTCCATTTATTTTTAGATTTATCAGAACTATAAGTAATCAATACATTTCCAGATTCAGAATTTTCAAATTCGGGATTTTTTGAAACATATAAATTTCAAAATTTGTTTGTTTTGGCCACATACATTACTTTTCAATATTTATTCATTTGAGATATACATTCATCTTTTTTGTCACATTTTAATGGTAACTTTTACTAAACCTTAAAAGGTTTCTCATTATGATAACATTCCCCATCTTTAAAGATAGTGTTTTTGAAACATTTATTTTTCATTTCATCATTAGAAAACTTTTGATGGATAAGTTTCAAATCTTCTTATTTTTCATTATAATTCAATTCCAAATTCTCATTAGACTTCTTTTCTTTTTTAAGCTAATTTTTCAAATAATTAATTTATTTTACAGGATTAACCTTCACATCAACAGAACATTCACTATTTCTAGTTGAATAACATTTATATTCTAAGTTTGTTCCTTTTAATCCTTCTGAACTTTCTCATTCATTATTTCAACTCTTCTTTCAAATGGAATTCATTTTGAGTTTATTCTTCCTTAGATCCTATGGTTTTGAATTATTTATCATTTATGGTTTCAATAAATGTATTCTCAATACCATACTCACTATATTTTTTGGATTTAGCTTCAATTGATGCATCTTCTTCATATTTTGATAGGAAATTTATTCTTTTTTATTTTATTGATATTCTATCTTTTCCTATAGAATAAAATTTTCTTTAATGTATCTATTTCTTCCATGATCATTGTGGAATTATTTATTCTTCATCATTATCCAATTCTTTATTTCTTCAAGGATAATTTTCCAAAAAGTTCCCAATGGCACCACATTCAAAATATTTCAAGGGAAGTTTCCCTTTTTATTTCATTCTACCTCTTTTCATATTTTTAGAAAATGTGGATAAATATCATCAAGGATTCTACATACCTCTTTTTTAGAATTATATTCACTAGATTAATCTTCAATAAGAATATTCAATTACTTTTCTTTATTAACCTTGAAAGACATTTCTCTATAAAATTTTGTTTTCATTTGAATTGATTTCTCCATTATCATTTCATAAGTAACGAGAGTTCTATATAAATAATATATAGATAATGTTTTAGGATCTCTATCTTTCAGTGAAGGTACATTTTCATTAATATTTTTGGAATAATTCTCCGAATATTTTCAATAACTATAGAATCATATATATTTTTACCAAGAAATCCAATAGTGTAAATATTATTATTTAACCTACTAAAAAAGTCCTCAAAATATTTGTATTCACCCATATTAAAATATTAATACTTCAATATCCATATTTGAAACTTTTCTTTATTCACTTTATAATTTCCTTCATATATGTTTTTCAACTTAACCAATATACCATTTGTTGTGGACTCTCCTTTCACTCTTGGAAGTTTAATTTCAGAAAGTGATGATAATAAAGCATTGTTGTCCCTTCCACCATTCTCAAGATTATTTTTATAAACATATATAAGAAGTCTTCTATAATAAGTAGAAGGAAACCCCTGTGATATAGCTTCAATAAAATCATATCCAATAGAAATAAGATATAGAAACATTCTATCTTTCTAGATATGATAATTATTTCCATAAAAGACTAGAATACAATTACTGTTCATACAATTCAAATTCTACATCCTCAAATAATAAGCGAGGGGAGCCTATGATATGATACCACTTGACAGGTCCCGGTAATGAAGATTGTATCATTGATAGTGGGAGGGGAGAATCAAATACACTTTTTATTTTATGTTTCCCTGAAAAAAACTATACCTACTATTAAAGAATTCAATTCATACAGAAAACATTTCAAACATACATCCCCAGGAAGACAATAATTACAACGTTCATTATTTAATAAGTATAGCTACAACATTGATATGGTATGGAAATGATTCAATACCATTAAATAAACTCTAAATAAATCCTTGGAATACAATTAGTAAGATATTCCCTTTCACTCATGCAGCACTATAAAGATAATCCAAAAGTGCATGTACACCATCTTAGCACAAATAAATTAATTTAATGACTATGTAAAAAAACTTGTTACATGTCATTAAATTCAATTTTTACAATTTTATTCAATTGAATGAAATTTTTTCACATTCTTACCCAGAAGCTGGTAAAAACCTCATGGACTACATAATTAAAATTAACTCTAGTTTCTCAATCAGATCTTCCAACATTGATTTATAAAATATGATCTTCAAATATAATTTCCCAATTTGATGGATATTAATCTATCAGAAATTGATCTATAAAATTCAAAACACTTCCTACCTCATTCCAAAAATACCAATATAGAAATCCCAAATTTGATTAATCCATCCCAATATGTTGATCATCCAAATATGATAAAACTATGAATATGATGGATAGTTGAATATAATGGTCATTGAATATGTTGACCACTGGATACAACATTGAGATCTTGTATCTTCTCCTTTATCTTATCTTTGTCAAAACTTCATCAACAAAGCTCAATATGAAGAAATACTTCTATTCTTAGAAATTTTGAGCTTATTTCCCTTCTAATAACAGTACATCTGAGTTAGTGATTAGTGAAGGTTTAAAGTACTTCCCCATTTTATAGGTGACCCAAGGATGGTTTTGTCAAGAAACTGAAAAAATTGCCACTCACCCAAATTTCCAGAATTTGCATTTTTTTTGGAATTTAGGGTGAATCATGAACTTGTCACTCTCCTAAACTATTCTTGATCCTTCTCAAATCTCCTATAATCACTCCGATATTCCTTCCACATTCTTTTCAATCTCTAATATAGATCGTATTTCTAAATATAATTTTCCCCTTGACAACACATCTAATAATTTTCATTAGCTCTTATCTTGACCAAATTTAAATTTGAACAATGTAATTCAAAAATTTTTAAATGGTTGACTACATTTTTGATTAATCTCTTTAATTAATCTTTGAAAAGGTCACTCCATTATTTTCCTTTCTTTACATTAATGGGATCTCAAAAAATTATTTTACAAAATACAATTTCACACCATGTCTAATTAGCGGCTTCTTTCCCTTCTGAATACGATGATTATTAGATGCTAACATTACATTAGCAATATCTTTCTTTTCCATTTACTTGATTATGATTTCTCAGAAAACAATTCACCTGAATATGATTAGGCTGAATATGATATTCAACCCCTTTTTTGACTTTCGAACCAAATTCGATCTACCTGAATATGACTGGATGCATTTCATTCACCACTCCTTTTTTCCATCAAGCTTTCATCATAAGTTATACCCCTAAATTATTATTTATGAGAACTCCAAGAATAGAAACACACCATCACATCTGATTTATCATAGTCATGCATGCTTTGATCATGCAAAATCCAATTATAATAACTTCTTTCATATCAGATTCGATGTGAATTTTATGACCACATACTTTCAGTAAGACGCATTCTCTATATTATTGATACATTAATTCCACATTCAATGTGAATACGATGAGAATTTTATACCATCATCTCCTAAATAGGATTTAATTTTTCATGCATTATGATTCTAATTCTTCCAAATATGATCGTTAGTAAAAATATAACCAAATAAAAAGTGATGCAATTGTCCTTTTTTCTTAACATTTCATGACCTAAAAAAGATAATATTATAATAAAAATACCTTCCCCATCTGCATGGTCCTAACATGACCTCTATGGTTGTAATTTTCTTTTTTATCCTCTTTGGGAGGAAATATAATCCAACTTGTTTCTTGATCATATTTGGATATTACCCTCATGGTTTTAATTTACTTATTCACTATAATTTTGAGGACCACCAATCTAGTGGGTTTTTTTATCAACATAGTCCAAGACACTATTTTTGATAATTTTTTGATTGTTCCCATGCGGATGAACTTCACTCCCATTTGTTTTTATATCACCATAGGTGGGACCTCTATGGTTATGGATGTTTTTGTTACAATTATGGGGAGGACCCCATATATAGTTTTTTACATGTTCACTACAAGGGATACCTTCATGGTTGTTTATTTTTGAATTGTATTTAATGATAATAACTCCACTTCAAATTGTTTTTCTATCATAGGAAGAAAATTCATCACAAAAATATTATGGAGGACCTATAGAGTTGTTTCTTATTGATTTTTTGATTATCCAACACCCTCTTTATCTATTGAATATTTTATTACATAGAGGACCTCTACATCATAGGATATAGGGAGATAATCCAATGTTACCAATTTCTATTTGATCACCTGGAGGGAATCCATGGCTACTGGATCTCTAGTGATTTCCAATAAGAAGACCTTCATGATTATAATTTATGTTTTCATGGGAAGTAACTCCACAAAAAATACCCTATGTATAACCTCTAGAGATGTTTAATATTTCACAATGGAGAAGACATAAATAGTTGTTATTATCCTCCTTAATTAGTGAAGGTTTAGTTAAAGTAGTAATTAATTTGTTCCTCAATAAAGTGTGAGGACTCTTATAGATAATGACCAATAATATCAAATAAGATACTGTCATGATATATCAATGGGTCTTTATATTGTTGGAAGTAGTAGTGACATGAATGTGAATGTGAAATTGAAAATTAGAATTAGTTTTCCACAAGTGGGATAGTATTTTGGGATTTTGGCCTGAACATCCAATGTCAAAGCCTCAAATTACTTCTTTGGTGATATGAGCCATAAAGTGATGGTGATCTCCATGATTTGTGGGACATGTCTTAGTACAATCTAGTGTATCCATTAAAAAAATAAATTTCATCCTCAGGATCATTCAAATATGGAATATGAAAATTTTCTTACTCAAGGTAGATTCATGATGAAATTTGAATCTATAATGGGAGATACCTTCTCCTTAATTAGTTTTCACATCGTGGTAACCATTTTGGATTCAATTCCCCTAACCCGACATAATCTATCTCCATGTTAGGGATAATTCCACTATAGACGTACAATTATATAATTTTTTTCACCACTTGGTAATAAAGGTGTTGAGTAGTTGATAATACTAATAAGTAATTTTTTTCATAATAAAATAATGGTGATAGAATTATAAGTCCAGGGTGTCATTGGTTGGTAGTTTATAACAACATTGGTTACCTTAAGACTAACTTTATCCTTGATGGAGAGATTGATGCCTTGTGATAAATTAGTTTCTTGTTTCATTTTGATACTAAAGGAGAAAACACTTTAATGAAAAGCATTACTACAGTATCCTAAATAAGAATACATGGTCAGTTGATCTCTTTCAGAACTAAAAAATTTCACATTGGGTTCATAATCTTTTTCCAAACATTTATTTCTCACATTCCCATTGATTTGATTTCTACAGGTATATATTTGGATATTGAGATGATGAAAGATCAACTCATCTCATTGGGGAGTTTATTAACTAGATTAATACACTATTATATATTTATGATATCATTACCATTAACAATAATGATTACCCTTATCATGAAAGTGATCTATTAAGACTATGCATTTATAAGAATACTATTTGATAGATTCTCCATCATCCCTAATTAATTAATTATATCATGGTTTGATGATATATATTTTTCCACCCAAAATTTTTTCGTCATATAGAGTGTTGGATGGTGTTTTGGATATAAGATCTATTTAGTTAAATTATATTCCGATATATGCCAATAAAGGGAATAAGAACCCACATAGATTTCTTTCATATATCAAGGAACATCATAAATTTTAATTTCACATAACAAGGACTACTAAGGTTCCTTCTAAGGTCATTCTACCATAAAAAATGGGTGTACAATTAAAGTTCATGTATATAAGACTAATATGTTTTCCTTTAATCATTGTAAATCCAAAACGAAATGCACTTTCCTGGACTGGTTAGGTGATACTGAGGGGTAGGGATGGGAAAACGTGGTACACTCAATTTTCAAATTTTCTTTGATTAAAACCCATCAACCTATTAAGATTATATTTCCACTCAATATTATCACTCAATCTCACCACATTACTAGTTGGAATAATAGAGAGAGTATCCCAATGTTTTATTTCGAGGTTCAGCATAAAATATTACCACTTTCAGCAACCAGTTATTCCCCTTGGTATCTGATTCTTTACTATATAATGGTGATTACATATTGGGAAAGTAAAATTACCTTCAAAACTAAGACCCATAGTGATCCCAATATAGTGTCCACTGTAGATAAAAAATGTCAAAACCATACAAGAAGTCAACATAGAGTTTATTATGATCCTCCACTTCTAGAGTCCACTGGAAGACTTCTTTACATTAACATAGATGATCCACATATTGTATCTTAAAAATTAATGTTGAAAATATCCCACCATAAATATACAGATCATGTTTTCTCATTTTCAGTTATTTTTGGTATTAAATAACTTCATACAATATTTTTATATCCTTAAATCTCTTATTTGACCATGAATTATTTTAATCCCTCATTCTTCAAATACTAAGGCACACAAATGAATTATTTTTCAATGGATCCCAAATTCAAACTCATTTTTTTCAATAAAACTATGTATCATGATCTGAAAAAAATATTTCTCAATGGGTGAAATATCTATTAGATTTCCCTTTAAATACTTCATCACCTATATACAATCATTTGTAACACAAGTAAAAACAATTTTTTTCTATGTGAAATCTCATTAATTCCAATTTTTAAATGTGTTATAAATAACACTTATATTTTTCTCAATTTAAATATGAATACACATAATATGTTTTCTATTATATTTCCACATTTTAAATATGAAAAACCACAAGGTATTGCATATTATATTTCCTTACATTAAATAGACGACTACTCTCTGTGTATTTATAATATTTATGTTTCTCATTTAAAACACATGATGGTTTCATGTTTTCCTTCATTCATTAAATAACTAAATTTATACTGTGACTTATATCTTGTTAATGTAATATAAAAAATCCTATATTTGATTCTAATTGAAATACCTGCATCATCACATGGTATCCTTTATGAATTCATACTTTATAGAATGAACATGCAATAATTTTCATGTAAAATTACCACCTTACATGAACTTTTACATGTTAATACATTTCTTTTATAATTATTAAATGATCTTGGAATATCTATTTCTCCACATTGAATATTAATTTTTTAATAAACATGTTTTCACAGTTCATCATGTGGTCTCACTATTTTATAATTCCATTGCCCTTCTCATTTGAATTTATATTGATATTACTCTTGAATTTTTCATTATTATGTTTCATTAGAAGGTTTAGTTTCATTATAGTTAATACATTATATATCTACTCATATTTAATGTAATCTAAATAAATAATGGTTTTACAATCAAATGTATGGATTTTTACCATTACATAGTAGTTTTGTACCCTTACGGATCATCTAAGTAGTGGTTGACACTTACATAGCGAGTTTGTACCCATACGCAGTGGCATGTACCCTTATGTGGCTGAGAATTTACCATTACTCAAGAGTATGTAACCTTAAAAATATTCGAATCCCCTTTACATAGTTATAAGAATCTACTACTACACTTATGAAGGTAATGAATTCAACTTATAATACTATTAGGCATTCTCAATCCTCTGTTCAAATTCTTTATGCAATCACATAACCTTTAAATAAAACTCCCCAAGATATTATATTTATATTGTATGTAAAAACCCTCATGAAATAATATTTATATTTCATCTATTTAATTAATTCATCTTCTTTATTATCATTTTGAAAACTATGTTTCGTTATTAACACAAGTATTTGACAATAAATAATACCAAAAAAAATCATCACAATTTCATGGATAATTTCTCAAGCCATATATCCAACACAATTAAATTAATCCACAACAATTTTACTAGAATCATCACTTCACATATTTATTCATTCAGAACAAATAAAACACATGGTCTGAATAGTGTCCTGTTTTTATTTTTTTTGTCAGCATCCCTTTACATTATACAATTCAATATGTGTGCTGAAATATTTTATACAGCTTATTATTTATCTAATGAAAAAGATAAGTAGGGGTCTTCCTATCTCATAATTTTTTCAAAAACATGTTCTCATCCAATATAAGATTATTTCATGAATACTTTTTAGAATGTAATTATATTATAAGGGTAGATTAGAAATTATCCTTTAGTTAATCAACTCTAAATCTACATGGACTATCATAGTATTGAAAAAATGAGATATATAAACAAGGTTATCTAAATTTTCCTTAAATTAACAGAAATCGTAAATATCTATAAAATTTATTAATTTGAAAGATATGGGTACTAATGCAATAAATATATAGTCCTACACATAATTTAACAAACACATCATAATGTTTATCTACACAATAATACCACCCACATTGTCTCTTATTTTCATTAAAAAATAACTCCCCCATAATAAAAATGTCTAATAAAACTAATAACAGGGATTAAAGTATTATTTTCATTCCGTAAACTCCATTTTTATAATTCTATCCATAAAATTATATATTTTTATGAAAATGGATTGGTATACTTATTTATTAATTTTACACCCCCATAAGGGATGAACACATCCTTTACATATTATGGTAGTCAGAAGACTCTGTCAAAGAAAATATATTCAGGTTTTATAGAAGAAAATACCAAAAAATTTACCTTCAATTTCCATCTTGTTAGATAAAAACACTTAAAATAATACAAAACAAGGAGGAACCCCTTGTTTCATTTGACGAATTGTTTAGTATGAGAGTTTTGTCTCATACTTAATTTTATATTCATTAAAGTATTAGTATGATGTGTGCTTTATTTCTCATTGATTGGATTTATGGATTGTGAGTATATTTTCTTCCCATAAATTGATTCTTTTTATGGAATCCATTTTACACCTTCATTACTCAAACAACCCCTTGTTTTTATATCGTGAATTTTCTTCTGTTCAGCCAAGATTATTTTTGTGAGTTATTGGATTTTGGTGCTTAATACACCATTTTTGAAAGATAATTTAAATCCTCTAAAATCAAAGACCTATTTTAAATCTTAATGTTATTTTTATATGTTATTAAATATGATTTAAATTATTAGGTGTTTTGTGTATCTATATGGATTCATTAACCTTACATGCATTCCTCTAATTTCAATACCTTTCCATATGAATAAGGTTATAAAAAAAGAAACATTTAATATTACATTCATAATTCATTTTGTATATCCTTTATAGATATTTTTTCACTTATAGAGATTTATAACATCTTTGGGATTACTGGCTTCAAAAAATCTACTCTTGAAGTTCAAAAATCTATATTTTTCATAGAACAACAATTTACTTCTAGATTTCAGTTGTGGATTACTATTTGTAATTGAAAAAATTTAGGTGTATTTTAGTGGGATATTAATCTTCTCTTTATAGGTATTAATCCTCTACCCATGTTCTCTTATTTTTATATATTTTCCTTTCAATTTATCAATCATTATTTTCATATTTAAATTATCCATACATGATTGTATCCTTTAATAATGTTGTGTTTTGAGAGATATGATGTTGTCATTCAAATCCTTATCCATGTAATATTTCTTTGAAATATCTTTGGAAATATCTTCAATCATATAACTGTTCTCCTTCATCTTGGACCCCATTTTCTTTGTCCTAAAATTAAAGTCTAGTTCTTCTATCACCATTTTTATGTTTTTAAGGACAATTTGTAACACCTAGAGATTTTAAAAAAGAACATTATGTTCAATAACAGACATGATATGAATCACATATCTTATAAAATAATATTACACCCTCTTACTTTATGAGATATCAATTTTAAAATAAATTTAATCTCTTTGATATCTTGTGGTACATGCATCCCATAATCTAAATGATCAATAATATAGTATACCATTATAACCAATCTATTAAATTGGTAGGCATAAATAGGACTTCATAAATTAAGAAATTTTTATTACACATGTGTCATTTTTATTACACATGTATAAAATAAATCTATACTTATATCAAAAGAGAAATGAAACCAACGATCATGTTCATGACCAAATAACATCCTTATTATTTATCAAGATGATTTAAAATCTATTTGACTAGTGATTTACTATTTTGATACCATTTTACATATTAATCTAGGTTGTTTATGATTATGATTATTGATAGGGGAAATTATAATCATTTTATATTCTGGGTTTTTGAATACAAATTTTTACATAGACTATGTTTCTTCCCTTTCATACTAATAATTTATTAGACATAGTTGGTGACGGGAGGAGCCTAATATATTCCCTCGATGCATTGGAATGAATCATTTGTAATCGTAGATTTGGGTTTTTTAAGAGGTATTACCCATTTATATATGATGTCTTAGTACAAGGCCATAGCAATATAGTTATGATTTCTATAATTATATAGTCCCAAATTATGATATTATTTATTAATTGTAATGTTCTATATTTTTGGAAATTTAAGGATCATTTAATTTCTATATAAAGAAACTGATTTTAACTAGGTAAATCTACAATAATTCCTATGGATAGTATCTATAGCGTCTTGGGCTTGTTTGAAACTCAGAACATCAAGTTTGGGGGAGACGAGACAGGGGCACGGTTTGACCAAACCGTAAACCTAAACCCACACAATTATTCCAAACAATGTGGGGTGTTTCATATTGATTCATAAGGGCACAAAACATTCCATAATTGTGTGACCTAGTCTGCATTCTTTTCCAAGTTATGTAGACATTTTTACAAAGAAATTTTTCATGGGATTCACATGGTTAGTCAAAATATTCACCTAGACTGTGCAATGGGGTTCCTTGGGCAGTGTTGGGTACTTAGTTGGGCACAGTTTGGAAAAAACGTGTGACCCATTAGTGAAGGGTTAAATGATTATTTTTTCCTAGATAATTATTTTACCCTTAATTCCCATGAATCCCTCTTTTCACTCACACAAAATCCACTTCCACTCCCATAAATCTCATCCTCAAGCCAAGATAGGTTCTTTGAAATGTCATTTTCATGATCTCTATTTTTTCATCATTGGATGTGTTGGATCCACAATGGTTATATATCAAATCAATTTTATTCCATTCTTCACTTATATTCTTATATTTTATGCTATTTAAGTGTGATCTTATATGCCCAATTATTAGGGATTTCATATATTCTTCATATTTATCCCATTTTTTCTCGATTTAAGGGATCATACTAAATGAGAAGTGTACTACCGGATTAAGGGAAGTGGTTTGTTATTTTTTCTAAAGTAATAGTTGTATTTTATCTAGATCTATTGTGTAGTGTTCCATTCTTCCTAATTTTTCTTCTATAATGTTTAATTAATGAAATAAAATGTTATTTTAATGTTTCATTGGACTGTAGTAACCTGAATATAAACAACTTGAGGAATTTACCTCTACATGATCCACCACTATGGGTACTACCCTCCTTTAAATATTAATATCTATATTCTATGGTAATGATATTCTTATTAGTAATGGGGGTGTATTAATTAACTTGTGTACAATGAATTGGAATGATAATTCATAAGATAATTATAGGACATGGGGTTAGGCCCCTATTAATTATGACATAGTTTGGGTTTCCTGAATTAAATAAATTATCCAACATAGTAACAATATTTGGGGGGTATGACATAAGTTATTTCTAACCATAACCTTCCCTTGACATTAGACCAGGGTGAAACAAGAGTCTATACTTAAATATTCCATATAAAGGTTCATCGTTATTCATAATTAGAAATGGTAATGACTAAAATTATGTTATGAGAAACACTTGGATTCTTATGGAATTCCTGGGATGCGCTCAATCGGAAGATTAAAAACTTACCCATGACAAATAATGGTCCCCTATAAGAATACATTGGAAGGTAATAGTGGGCGATATAGTTACGCCATCCATGAGTGATACTCGGTCCCCTATTTGGTACACCAAGGCCAGGCTAAATGTGTCATGATTTACACTAGAGTGAGATTGGTACATGGGATTTCATTATTGGTCACCTTGGATGGAATCTTATAGTGTTTGATATTTTTAGTGCTCCTAGTGAAATAATCAAGTTACTTTTTACGGTTCTCATTCAAGGATCCCTCGATTCAACTTTATTAAATTCTAGATATTCCTTATATACCATTATGGTTTTTCCAAACTATTAAATTAAAGGGTTTATCCTCCAAGCCAAATCACAACCTCAGTCTTGTTCCCTTACTGATGCTTAATTTATGATGATCAATTATTACACCCATATCATATCTGTATAGGTTTACCATGGTTCAGGGAAATTCATCTTAGGCTAATGTTTGTAGTGTCAGTTGGGTATCCATGAGGAACCCAGAATGATATGATTTTTTACATATTTATTTCCATTTATTATGTATCATAACACTTATAATTATATATACACAAACTATATTGTTCAAGAAATTGGTAGTGGTGGTATACTGAGTTTATCTCACACCCTGATCGGGCATCCCTTAGTACCCAAGAATACTTCATGATTTCTTGTATATATAAAGTGATTTTCTAATCTTCTGATGTTTGATTCAGGGTATTGGGATAGAGTACGAGAGTAGATGAATGATCCTATGCTCGTGATGCTAGTAGTGAAATCTTTTGATGTTTTTTTAATTTTTGTATATAATGTGGTATTTTCCTATTTTCCATAAATCTCAAGAACCTTATTTTTGTATAGATACATGAAATTATCATCATAATTGTTGTATTTATTTATGATTTAGCTTCCACATATTTATTTATCTAGATGATGCATTATTTTTCCATTGCTCCTTGTTTATTACTACTTCTGAATTTTCGATTTATTAGTTATCATTATGCTACACTCTAACTCATGAGGGAATAATCTCCCAATAGACACACCCTAGAACCTCACCATTATCTAAATCATATGGAGTACGGGAATATATTCATGTGTTCATGTGGCTAACTATCTTGAGGCACCACTTAGTGGATTCTGTGGTGGGATGGTACAAAGAGTTATTAGATACCTTTTCCAATTCCTTACTATTAGGTTATTGGATAAGAGACTAAGATGTATCATAATTTGGTAATGGGTTTGTGTTGTAGAGTAGCTTACCCAAGTATAGAGGAAACCAACATTACCTGGGATGTGTTTTTACAATTTTTTCTTTTTCCTATTAAAGGGTTGCTTGTTTCACCATTGGGTGAAACACATGTTTTCTGATTTTATTATTATTATTATAGATTTTTTTGGATTTAGTTAATGGGAATAGTATGGTATGAAGGTATCATTTCATGCATTATACTAGTAACTTTATGAATTATATGACATGCATTTTTTAATGCCACATTTACTATCTGTATGCATTGGCTGTTGCATATAGTCAGTGCCTGGATTAGTATACAACTAATGTGATAATGTTTAATGTAGGGATAACATAATTGGATTAATAAAAGATTTGACATCAGTGTAAATGGTGTTTTATCACATATATTGATAATGTCACCTTAATTAACTAATTATGTCATATTTGAGTTGTGTAAAACTAGTTATTTGGACTAAAACATTAGAATATTTGATTGTTGAATGAAAATTGTTATATATGTACCATGTACATATATAAAATGTGAATGGTGAGTAATTTAATCAATTCACTATACATGAACCGTTACATCCTGATACCAGATGTAATGTTCATGTTGCATTTATTTGACTTACTAATTTTAATTTATAAAGAGTACGATACTTTATAAATTAGTAATTGTGATAAATCTAATTATAATTTGATATCTATATTCATATAAATTAGAATGAACATAAATAAATTTATACTTTTAAATGAAAGGTTTACAATTAAATGAATATTCCAATTTTAAAGTAATGTTTTTCCCTAATATCATGAAATTGACATGCCATATACTAAAACTTGTGCTATGTGATATGGGACATTGATATTGACACAAATTTCGTATTGGGTAGTAAGTAGGGTCTCTTGTTATCCATTCTAACTATTTCCTATTAACTAGACCTAGATTTTGGAGTTGGCAGAGATGTGAGAATTGTTTATAAGAATTTTGTGTACCCACCCATTCCTAATTTCACTATTTTACTATCTTCTACTATGAATGATCATATAAGGTGTTAATTTAAAAAATTTAGAGCTATTCCACCCTAATATCCTCGAGTCATATTCCTGGAGGATGGAAATGAAAATACTGTTGAGGTGTTCAGACATGATCCACCAATATTACCTCATATATTTCCACATTAGAAACATCCTATTGATATTCCATTGGTAACCAATTCTTAGTTTTGAGATAGCTTCCTTCACTTTAGGAAGCCCATACAAGGATCTCTGCATCCTGCCCTTATTATAGATGATTTGACATGGGAATTTCAGTAGAAACATACTCCCACATTCTTGGGGGAAGGATGTTATCAAGATGTTGTGTCCTTTATAGATTTCATGTTATCAATTTTAAAGTATATAGAGATTCTTCCAACTATGAGGGTCAAGATCACTACCTATATTCTTGATGACTCCACTAAGCTTTTGAGGGATGTCAATTATCAAACTAATAATCATCAGGATTTGGTCTGGGAGGACATCAAGAAATCCTACTATGACTAATTATTTCCACATACATTTAGTGAGGACCATAATAGAGTGTTTATGATCCTTTAGTAGGGCTCCATATCCGTGATAGAGTATTTAACTTTTTTCAATGAGCTTATACATTTCACACCAACAACGGATGGAAATGATGTTATGACTGCAAGATTTTTTGAGGATAGTATTTTGTATTCCATCTAAACATTGGTGAATTTTTTCTAGTTTAACACCATTTAAATGATTTAAAACTAGACCCTCATTAGTAAACGAAACCTATGGAGCTTCGATAGTGTGATATAGGGTAGTTTAGTATCCATGGATGGAGTTGGTGTTTCTAGTGGTCAGAAACATATATTTGAGTCTTGAAACGGTGGAATAAAATGTAATACGGCATGAACCGAAAACTATGAGGTGTTCCAACAGTACGGTAGGACCAGAAATAAGAAACCCTATTATACGAGGGACCCCATCGAGTGTTGATCTTTTGGTAGTATGGGTGACCTACAGTGTTCCAATAAAACGTTTCCTTATATTTCATACAAGAAGAGATCTATACTAAAACTAAATTGAGGTACATGATTAGTAGAACCATGTTAGGTTGATTATTGGTCTACTATCTACTAATTATGTCAAGGAGGTGGTCGATACAAGGGTAATAAAACTTCATTTTTTTTGAACTATCAGAGCAGACATGCCCCAGGTAGTTAGGTTTCATCTTAGGTTCGTAGATCATTCCATATCTATGCAGTGAAACCTACACATGAGATGAAGATTCCAAGGCCTTATATAGTACGCGGTACTATTATAATAGAATATAATTTAGTTTCTTCTTTATTTTAGACATGTTAATCACACTATATTATATCCGTGAAAATTGAAAAAAAAATCAGCCTAAATATACAATACTTTTATGGTACAATGAATCACAATAAACTTCTAGGGGATCAATCAGAGAGTATACACAAGTGTACGGAGTGACCCTGAGAGATAGGTGGGTACCGATTATTGTATAATATCTTTGTCCCCAAGATGTATGTCTTCAAAGTCATTCTCGAAAAGGACTGGATAGTGCCTTACCATGACCGTGTTTATTTTTATCATTATAGAGTGTCTTTTACATCACCCATTGGAAGTGTTTACATTCATTAAAGTGAATTTTATTTCTAGGTGAGCTGATATATAATCAACCATCATGGGTTGGATATACTGACAACCCATATGGTAGTCTCTACATGAGATATCATGAAATTCATCATACATAATTCCCTCTAGTATTGGATCGTTTGAGGGTTGTTTTCCCTGATGAATTATCTAGTTCACCTTTAATGATGGAGGTTGAGTAAACCACTGATTCATTACTAGGAGCATCACCACTTTACCTTCCTCCTAATATGGTGGACCCAAAATAGCTCCATGAAATCAAGATTCTATTGTAAGACATAAAAGAAAAGGTTTTTATATGACCTAGTTCTTTTCCATGGGTTTCAACTATACTTTTCTATAAGAAGATGGTCAATAACCTCATGTTGTTTGGGGATTACCATCAATTGAACCTTATTATGGTTAAAAACTTGTATCTACAACCCCATATAGAAGACATCTTCATCCAAAATTGAGGACCGATAGTTTTTGCAATGATCGATTTGAGGTTGGGATATCATTAGGTGCATGTGATACCATTAGACATAAATTGAATAAAATTTCAAAGAAGATATAGTTTGTATAAGTATATGGTTATTCTATTCATCCTTATGAATGCACCTACAGTTTTCATGCCATTGATGAATCCGATTTTCCACCCATATGTAGATTTATTTTCGGTAGTCTTTATGGAGGAAATATTGGTTCATTCTAAAACTCTACATGGCTATGCCAACCTTATTGAGATCATGATGAATTAACTAATAGTGAAATAGGTATATGATAATATTAGAATATTCTACTTTAGGATTGATATGGTTTACTCTTTTCTCATATTATTTCAAATGTAGGAGTATCTATTGACCATGATAAGGTGAGGTTCATAGTTTCCTAGGATCATCCCAAGAATGAATTTGACATAAAAAACATCTTTGGGGATAACTAGATATTATAAGTGTATCATTAAGGACTTGTTATGCCAAGAATCACCTCTCATGGGATTGAATAAAAAGGATGTTACGTTCTTGTGGTCAGACAAATGTGAGATAACAGTTGAGGAGTTCAAAGGGTGACAAACTTCAGCACTGATCCAAATACTTCTAGACCTGGGAGGGAGATATTCTAGTTTCTATGATTCCTTAGGAATTGGTATTGGAGGAATTTTGATGCATTGAGAGTAATTTATAGTTATAATTCGTTCCAGTTTATACCTCATGAGAAAAATTAACCTATGAATGACCTTGAGGTAGTATCTGTAGTTCACACTTTGCAGTATTGGAGGAATTATCTATTGGGTGAATGGTTAATTGTTGAGATGGATCACAAAATTCTCAAATACATCTCCACATATTTTGAATTTAATCTTAGGTATTTTTGGAGGGTAGAATACATGCAGTCATTAAACATTTAGCACACATATACACCCAGAAACGGTAGTGCAATAACAGATGCATTGAGTCAGAAGAATCAGACATAGTCTGTCTAAAGGGTTGGTAGTTAATAGAAATTTATTGCTCTATTTTATAATATACACATGGAGGATCAAGAATTTTAATGGAAACCTATTTTAACATCTTTTTATCTAACATAATCCCATATAAAATGGGCATGGAAGAGATAAATTTTGGATCCTAAGGGTCTAGTCCTATAGAAGAGTGTCTTAGGTTAGGAGCTACCACCTAGATGTGTTATCGATGATGATCATATTCTTCACTTCCATGGTTGTATCTAGGTTCCTAAAGATGTATAATAAGAATTTATGTAGAAATATTAGGATTAAAATTAGGATAATCACCCTAGGATTACCAAGATGTGTTGAGACAAACATCATTGGTATTAGTGGCTAGGTGTGAAGAGTAATATTATAGGTTTCATCACCCAGTGTTCCACCTTTTAGTATATGAAATATGAGCACCATATGACATCATGAATATTATATTCTCTATCCATTACTGAGTGGAAACGAGATGAAATCACTATGGATATCATTATGTGTTTTATGATATCCCCTCAAGGAAGTGATGTTATATGGGTGATCATGAACATGGTGACCAAGGTCACACAATTAATTCCTATTAGAGATGCCGCCTTAGTTATTGATCTCTAGAGGAGATAAATTCAAGAGATTATGAACATTCATGGTTTTCCAAATTGTATCATATGAGATCAATATTCTTGGTTTAGTTCATGGTTATTTATAGGTTTTAAAAAGGAAAAAGGTTCACAAGTACATATGAGTATAAAATATTACCCTCAAATTGGTGATCCATCTGAGCGGACAATATAGGTTTTAGAGAACATGATACAGGCATGTTTCCTTGATTTTAGAGGTTCATGGAAAAAATATATACATATGGATGAGTTTTTCTATAATAATATCTTTTAATAAATAAATTATATGGATCCCTATGATTCCATTTATGGTAGGGAACACCATTCACCCATGTTCTCATTAGAGGTAGGTGAGACAACACTACTGGGTCCTCATATCATTCTGGGGACTTCAGATTATGTCAGGATGACTAATAAATGTATGGATATATCTCAATCTATGTATAAGTATTATACCAGTATTCATTGAATACCTCTAGAGTTTGAGTTGGGACATCAGGTATTTCTATTATTTTCTCCTATTTTGGGTCATATAGGGATTTAAAGATAGGAAAAGTTGTCACCTCATTATGTCAGGCCTTTTGAGACCATGGAGAAAGTCAGGCAAGTTGACAATAGTTTGGATTTATCTCAATGGTAGGAAGCTAGGAAAAATATATTGCAAACATCACAGATTCACTATTATCATTCTAATTCATCTAATTTGTTTGTTCTAAAGAAAATTGAGCTTGTATGAGATGTGTTCTTTGAGGATCATCCAATTTGTGTTATTGATTGGAGCATGACGGTTCTTCATGGATGGTTAGTCCATATGGTACGAGTGCAATAAAATAGTGACCATATAAATTATGAGACCTAGGAGGATAACATACATGGTCTGTGGCAATAAATTTTCTCAGTTGATGGTTTACCACCCTTGGAAGGGAAACTCGAGGATGAGTTATTTTAAGAAGGGGAGGATGAAACATCCCAGATTTTTGGAAAAAGTAAAAAAAATTTCTTTCTAGTTAGTGTAACTTATTTTAACCTATTAAATGTGAAATAATAACTAGGGAAGGTCTTCGTATAATTGAATGTATGTTCAGATCATATAGATCTGAGTTTTTAGGAAAGAGAATTGCACATGGTTTGACCAAACTGTGCACTTCAGCCACCATGGTTTGGCCAGACCATGTAGGGTTTTTTATATGGATATAGAGGGAAGATTGGTTTTCCCTAACCATTAATCCTGACCACACATTTGTGTGTGTGATTCTGAAATTTTGATAGATCTATTTTGTATAAGTTAAATAGGGTTATTTAAACCATGCACCTCGCTTATGTGAAGGAGTTCCTTGTGTAGTGTTGGGAGAATGATTGGCGCATTGTTTGGCCAATTGTGTGGCCGAACCATGAAAACTCTCAATGAAGGAGTAAATGACCATTTTTACATCGAAATGTTTTTAATCATTAAATCCTCTTCCTCTATCATTTCAAAGACACAATATCTTCTTCCACTCACATTAATATTCTCCTTAGGCCATGCTAGGATATTTGATATATCATCCATTACATCTAAATTTTCTTTGATGTCAAGTTCAATGGATCCTCAATGGTATGATCTATAATTATTTTTCTTCAATTATTCATTTATCTTCCCATCTTATATGCTATTTTGGTGTGAGATTATATTCCCTATTTATAGTTATTTCATATATTCTTCTTATTTTCCCTATTCTAGTCATATTCAAGGGCCAATAATGGATTAGTATTGTACAACATATTAAGGTAGAGGTCTAGTTCTATTCCCACAAGATGTAGTTTCTAATTTATCATGCACTATTGCATTGTTCGTAAGAAATTCAGTCATCACATCAATAATATCAGATTAATTAAATTAAAGGTTATTTTTATTTGTAATGATACCCAAGATACCCTATAATCAACACCGTGAGGCGTATACCTCGACATGAGACACTCCTACGGGTGTGGTCCTATTTAAATCTTAAGAACCATATGATTTTGTAATGAGATATTTATATTTAATTTGGTTGTATGAATTACCTCATAATTAATGAAATGGATTTACAATTCATAAGATAGTGATAGGTCATGTGCTTAGGTCACTATGCTTTATTTTAAATTTTAGATTTCCTGAAATAAATAAATTGGAAAACATGTTAAAAATATGTGGGGGGTATGAAATGAATTATTTTTTACCATAAACATCCCTTCACTTAGTATGAAGGTGATACAAGGGTCCTATATTAAGGAATCCTTGGATGGGATCATTGTGCTTTATAATTAGAAATGTGAATGATTATAATTATACTGAGAGAAATACTTGGATTCTGATTAAATGCCTTGGATGATATCAGCATGAAAATTAAATACACACACTTGAGTGGTACCAGTTCCCTTGGAAAGATACCTTGGATCATCTCATTGGGTGATATAGACACACCATATATGAGTGATACTTGGTCCCCTATGTGGTACACCTAATTTGAGATTAAAGGGTAATGATTTACACCTCATTGAGAGTGATACTTGGAATGCCTTTATGGATTTATTTGGATGGAAGCCTCTGGTGTTGGGTATCTGTGGAGATCCTGGTGCAATACTCGGGTTCATTTTTATAGTTGTCATAGGAGGACCTAGGATACCACTTGATTAAATTCCAGAGATTCCTTATATACCATTCTATTTTTCCAAACCATTAAATTAAAGGATGTACCCACCAAACCAAATCAAATTCTACTTCTCAGTCCAATATTGATGTTTTGTTTATTAAAACCCATTATTACATGTATATCATATTTGTACAGGTTTACATAAGTTCAGAGACATCGTTTTTAGGTTGAAGTAGGTGTTGTCAGTTAGGTATCCATGAGGAACCCAATAAAATATTTTTTATGTATTTATTTCAATTTTTTATTATGTACCTACACACTACACATTTTATATACACAAACTCTATTTTTATAAACACCATTGGTGGTGGCCTATTGACTATATCTCACACACTTCTTAGTCCACAATTTGTACATAATCAAATATCAGGATTTTAGGTGTATATAAATGGAAGAGTGCATCTCTGAAGTTTGATTCTAAGCATTAGGATGGATTATGGGACTAGGGGACCAAGCTTATGATCATGCTGCTAGTAGTGGAAACACTTGTTTTTTTATCTTTATATAACATTTGTTATATGCATCTTTTCAATGTATCATGTGTGCCTCATTTTTATTTAGATATATTATATAATAATAATCATTTTTTTATTTATTTTTGTTTTGTCTTCATCCTATTTATTTATCTAGATGATTCATTATTTTTTCATTACTGCTTGTTTATAACTGCATCCACTATTTCTCATTTATTATTTTCCTCTTTTCTACACTCTTACTCAAGAGGGTATAGTCTCCCCAAGTTAGCACCCTAGGAAATCACTGGTAGTTGGTAGCCTCTAGCATATAGGTAGTCATGCTTGAGGTCATGTGGCTGGCCATCTCAGGGAACCACTTAGTGGCTTCTAGGTTGGGACACTGCATTGATGTTCCATGTGATTATTTGATTCGTTTTAATATACATGGATATGTTTCAAGATCATGTGTTTATTTTTTGTGGAATTAATAGAGAATTATTTATTATTTCCATTTTCACATGTTATTGATTAAATAAAATGAGTTTTAGTTATTTGAATTTCCATATTGACTATTTTCTATTTATTCATGATTTATTCTTCTGTATCCATACCCTTACAAAGTGTTTGTGCTTAAATATTTTTTATGTTTCCTTTTTTCTGGATGATAGGATGTTTTTTTAATTTATATGTTAATATATTATAAACATAATAAATATGAAAAAAATAAATTTATTGTATTTTTTATATTCAAATGTATGTGAAATTCAATTATATATCTTGAATACTAAGAATACTAACCTAATCAATCCTTTGGGACGTGATAGATTGTATCTAATGTAAATGTGATGGAATAAACATAAATTATGGGATACTAGGATCAGGTTATTTATATTTGGTATCAAATAAAACTTATTAGAATCCTTGGGAACTAAATTTATGAAAAAATATATTAGAGAAAATAACCCTTTGAATGTCATTGAGGATAAGTCTCTATATAATATAACATCCTAAAGTTTTGGTAAGGTAGAGATTATGTCATATTCCTAGAAATACATCAATGTGTGGATAATATAAGTATATGTGGTTTTGGAATAGATGTGTCTTGGGGTAATAACCCTAAAAACATATGGTATTGTATATCTCGGTCATCATTCTAGTTCATTGAAACTTTGACCCTACTGCACACCTGGTTTGAGTCTCCCCAAGGATATGCTTTGGTTAATTCACATTTTAGTTAGAAACCATTTTAAAGGATTTTATAATGTGAGAATAAAAATTTACCTATATTAAACCAAAAGTTTATTTGATTGAAAAAAATATGGCATGATTTATTTATAATAAAAATGATTATGTAATTCCCACTATGAGCATTGGTTCCCATTCTATGTTTTTTTTATTAGTGAACATCTACATCCATGTGAAACCATGTTAAATCTTAATATAATGTAAAATAAAGTGAATATGAGTGATAAAATTTAATATTACTAGATATAAAGTTATTTTTATTATTCATAATAATTTATCATGATATATTAAAAAATTCACCTTAAACAACTCTTGGACTCACTAAAGGAGATAAAGATGAAGTACCATAATATATATAGTGATGGAGACCATGGAGTAAGGACTGATAAATTTATTTCATGTCAATTATATCGATAGATACACCCCTGTTAGTGTCTCAACATAATAAGAAAATGTTTTATATGCATGAAATGAGGTCACAACTAACGAATTTGTAAGGAAAAGTGAGTAGTACAACGGAGAGAAATAAATTTCTTACTAGAGATCTATTTATAGTTCAATTTATTAAATGTGGGGATCCTAGGAATTATTTGAGTAAATTCCTTCTTTAAAGGTTGAATCTTTGATCATGGAAGGATCTATGTTATACTAATCAATAGGGTAATAGGGTTTAAGTATTTATTCTCTCGGATTCAATAACTATGGTGTAGATATATTTTTACCAATAAAAAATTTGTTATAAGTATCATGAAACATCTAAGGATTTAATTAATTGTTTAAGAATATATAATTTCATGTAATATTAACTTAATAGTTATAGATACCATCCCGGGATTATGATTTTATGGTGGATAATATGTTGAATGTCTTAAACAACCTTTTTGAGGTTTTATGTTATTTGAGTTAATAATTATTAAGAATATTTTTGGGGAAATTAACCATAATAGAACCCATTAGTTTGAAATATATTTTAGTGTAAACGTTATTCAAGGAATAATGCATTTGAATTTTGAGGACATAAGTTTAAAGGTACATATAAAATTTAGGGTTTATCTTATCTTTGATGTTGAGGTAATTATGTTTTATTACAATTTTAGAATATTTTTGGAATTATATTAATATAGTTTTGGAAAAAGAACAAACTACATACTGGGTGGAAACACATCACATTGGGTGAGGCCCTGAGACATGATCCCAAAATTGAAGGGTGACAAGGGTGAAGTGACTACTATTGGACATCATGATGTCTTGGATAATTTGAAATTGTTTTTATTTATAATAATTGATGGATAAATACCTATTTAATGAATGATGTTAAATTTGGGCCATTACTATTGAGGTTTAATATATTAATGATAAGACGTGCATTTTTTTAATGGATCTTATGAACCGTTATATGTAAATTATATTATTTCATGAAATAAAAATTAATAATTAACACCAATATATTAAATAATAATATGATATTGTTGTATAAATCGATTAAAAGAATAAATTATACTTATATAGTAGGTATATTTTCATATTCTCTTGGTAAAGATTATAAGAAATTCCACAACTCAAGGAAAATGACCTTTTGAAATGAAATTTTATTAATGTTACCTTTATATCCAATGAATCAATGATCATTTAACACATCAAATATTTTTGGTTATGTGTACATTTAATTTATCTTAATCATTCGATTTCTTGTGATAATTGATCTCAATTACTCTCTATCATTATTTGGGTACAATGATTTACTTTCATGTCTATATATTCACATGAAAAATATTTTTTCTAACATAGGAAACTAGTTATGTGTTATCAAATATAAATTTTTTAATTACATTTATTTCTTATTAATATTATGTTCATTTTGACCCTTATTATGATTTCTGTTTTTAATAAAGGTTAGACCTGTGACCACCACAATAGATATGTGAGGGTTAATTTTATTTAAGTGGGGTAGAATGTAAAACCATTATATTTTAAAAGAATAACAAGATGTTTTATAGAATATATGACATGAAACAATGAAATTAGGTGATAATATAACACCTGGATTATTTATGTAATATTTATTTTAAAATAAATTTAATCTCCTCGATAGCTTTTGGTACAAAAAACCCTGAGTATAAATGGACTGCAAAATAATATACTATTATAACCAAGATATGAAACTAGTAGGTATGAATATGAATAAATAAATCATGAAAATTATATTATTTAAAAAAAATTATTTAAATTCAATGGTTATAAATTTATTAAAAATAAAATAAAAAACATTTGAATGAAAATTAAATGTTTCAGAAAAAAAAGAATTTTTCTTAAATATAGTTTCATCATACTCTAGAAACATATTTTAAAATTACATTTTTTAAAATTTATAAAATATTTTTGAATAAAATAAATTAATTTTTTAAATCATAATTTAAAAATAAAATTATATTTTTTCGTAAAAATTATGGAAAAGATTAATTTCTCAATGAAAATAGAAAAATAATGATTTTTATGGAAAATTGTCATTTACTATAAATAATTTAAAAAGTTAAAATTTATATTATATTTTTTAAAAAATAAAAATATTTTAGTTATATTATAATTAATCAAATTTATTTCATTTGGATCAATTTCATATTGAATTTTTATATGAAATATATTATCTTTGGAAAAAATAATTCTTGTAGTGTCTTTTAGTTTGATTTTAAATTAAACTATGAAACATCATTGAATTTAATTTGAAAAAATGGATTCACTATTTGTAATATAAATAATTAACATAATTAATTTCAACTAAAGTTTTGGTTACAATGAATAGTAAAAAAAGTAAAAATTAAAACTAGGTTTAAGGTGGAAATGGGTTTACTAGGGGTTAAACTAAGAAGATAAATGTAAAAATGACATGAAAATTTCTATTTTTATGGACATATTTCTTCCTTATATAATATATTTCCTTAAAAGTTTCCATTTTCAAGCCTTTTTGTTTGTTAAAAATGCAGGTATGACATTTTCTTTTAAACAATTCCAAGTGTGTCCTCTCACCCACTTATAAAAGGACATCCTCTATACAATCCTCTTCACACTTACAGTGCCTTTAAGATTATCTAATACATTCCCAAATTTATTCATTAAATCCCTACCCACATCCTATATTCATTTTTATGATCGGAAAGCCAATCTAGGAAGGCTTTAGGTAATACCTAAATTGGTCATTTGATAAAGAGGTAATGTTTGTAACCATGGATTTTCTTACATTTTCTTATAAATCCTTTAAATATTCTATAAATATACTAAAATAATATAAGTGGTTTATATTTTAAACATTGTGTTTATTATGTTTATTCAATAACTTGAATACATATCCACTTTCATCAAATGGGAAATTAAATTGTCGATCATGTGTAAAGAGGACTATTGCCTACCTGTGCGATGTGATTCATTCTTCACATACACAGTGAATTTAAGTTATTATGGATACGTTTAATGTAAATATGTGATAAATATGAAACAATAATTAATATATAATGGTTATATGGTATTTACCCTCCTTTCATTCCATCCATTGTAAAAAATGGAAACAACACTCCTGAGTACATCAACATACCATCTCCGTGAAGGGTGCATTTAATTTTCAATCTGTAAAATTAATAGATTAATATAAATAAATATTTAATGAATATAAATTACATGTATATCATGGTTATAACTATGTATATGAAGGAATAATTATAAAAGTGAAGGGACCAAAAATTCCCAATCAAAACATACATGAAAAAGAAAGCATTTATTACTCAAAATTTAATTTTAACAAGAAATTATTAATAAAAGGGTAATAAAAATTAATAAGTTAATAATATGTGATGTTATATATATAATTTGTTTCCTATAATATATTTATAATAAAAAATATATGTTATATAAGTTGTCTGAACACGTATAATGGAAATTAGATCTGAGGTAAGGGATTTCGTCTCAGTTTCCCTTCATTGATGCATATTTTAATGTTATGGACATAATTTATTTTATATGGGGTACATAATGACAATTGTACATGTCATTTAATTAATAATTATGACATAATGGGGTTTTCTATTTTAATTTTAATTATCTTATCCAAGGGTATTTGACTTGAATCTTACGAAGTGGTAATGAATTTTTTACAAAATTTCTTTTCAATAGATTAAATTACCTTTTCATTTCATTTGATATTATAATATTATACATGTAAATAATTTTTATTATATTATGATTTACATACAATTTTTTGTGTCTATTTAAATTCAATACACATAATAGATTCAATGATTAATTTTTACTTCAATGTTATGATCATTTTTGTAGTTTCTCATCTCACTTTTTTCCTATGAGACATATGTCATATTCAACAAATATTTATTTTTTTTTATAAATATTGACACATTTATATTTTATTTATTTAATATGTTTAAATTAGCTTTATTTAAGGTTTAATTTTATGTTATTTCTTTGATGAAGATTATGATTAAAAGGTACCAAATATTAAGGGTATATTTCACAATCTCATCATTATTGAAGATTGATTAGGTTTAAGTATACCTTAGGGGGATTGTTTTATATTTATATCTTATAACCAATATATTTTCCTGTCCACTGGTTTTTCATGATAATTTAATTTAATAGTACAATTTCCCTCCCGTTTTTATTAATATTATTGATAAAATGTTTTTTATCAAAAATCTGTAATATTTTTTTATTTCATCGAAAACCCATTCACTTACAATTTCATGTTTTCTAAAAATGTTTTAATTTTTTTACTACTATTTGATTGTTTTTTAAATAAATTCTTACCCATGTTAGAAAATTTAAAATATGGCTTCAAATGAATCTTCCTTTAAATTTCCAAATGAGGTACATTTTTTATTTTTTTTAAAATATGAAAGGAATATTTGTTTTCATGTACTCAGTATGAATGGAATTTTTTTCCATCATCACTAATAAATTTTTTAAATATTACATTATAAGTTTCAATGGTTATTTTCAATTGAAATTACTATCAAAATATTTTTAAAACGTTTAGTTTTAAAAATGTTATTTTAAAAAAATAAATGGTTATTTACATCTATAGTTTTTTAAAGATATTATTATGGTATTTATATTTATATAATAAACCATTATCTTACATATGATACACTATGGATATGTTTTAATTATACCATACTAATTATTTATTTGGATGGTTTATGATAAGTTTGATTGAGGAAGTAATATTTTGATATCATTCACAATATTACTCTGGATTGATTATGAAATTTTTATTGATTGGGGGAGATTATTAACCATTTGATTAATAGTTTTCCAATATTATATTTTTACAATGATTATGTTCCTAAAATTTTATATTTAGAATGATTTGGACTAAGAATGTGATGGCGGGTCCCTCTATGGCCCAATGATGCATCAGTATGTATCACGAGACAATGTAGTTTGAGTATTTGGTCAAGGCAATAACGATTTATGTAATATTTATTTTCATGAGGCTCTGATGGTATATTCATGATTTTTGAAATTATTAATTCCATCATTATGAGATTATTTACTTATTTTAAGTGCTATTATTCAATTAGTTATAACATCCATGGATAATATTCATGCTATAGTGATTATTTATAAGGATTTATTTTAACATAATATACTACTAGACTATTATGATCTTGTAAAAGAAATGTGTGTCTATTATTTACATTTTCATATTGATTATGAATTATTTATTGATGATTTATTATTATATATACATACCATTATATATAATTTGAGCTCAACCATTTTTTATGTTTACTATCCCTTGGATTCCAAGAAGTGCTTCCTAATTGATATGTTGGACATGATAAATGGAATAAAGATGATCTCAATGAAAATAATTTATTATATTATATGTTTTAAAATTTATGTGAATTTCATGTGTGTATATAGTTTACCAAGACTACTAAACTATCCATTCCATTGGATTTTGATCACATTTATCTATTTCTAATGCAATAAAATAACCTTTGACTCTGGGATACTATGGTCACTATCTTTACCAAATTATTTTCCCATAAAATATTTAAGATCATGCAGAATTCTCCATTGGTATTATTTATCATTTAATGAGAGTTACATTAGATAGAAACTTACTAATTCATCCATATAATAACATCTCCTTTTCATCTCCAAGTGAAAGCATGAAATTTAACATCCTTTATCAAACAATGTTGAAATTAGAGATAAAATTCGGATCATATTTTTCCACCTCTTGAGAAACAAAAACTAGGATAAATTATTCTTATTCATGTTCACATATAAATAAAGTTGATTTATTTCATCTCTAAAAACATTTTTCTTTAAATTATCCTTTTATTGAAATTTTCTACAATAAGGGTTATGTCCTCATTCAAATCCTTACTAGATTATATATTAATAAAATTATACTATATTTAGAGGTTACCTACCCCAAATACCAATTTAAGAGTCCAAGAACCAGTTAGGTTCCACTAGGGGTTAATTGGTGGAAAACCCATTTTAAAAACTCTATTTTTTTAAACATCATAGCTCTGTTATAATTATAAATCAAATCAATATTATCTATAAATATCACCTCATGTGTAATTGTAATAATATAGGGAGAAAAACATTATTCATTATATAGTTTAGGATAAAATACTTTCCATTTTGCAATTTGTTATTCCCATTTGTTATATATATTATTCACTATATGTAGGTAGTTACGTCTAAGGAAATCCTCATTACCGTCATCATTGAGTCGAATATTGATCTCACTCTAGAGTCCATTAAATATCAAAAAGATCCCATATACAGAAGTGATCAAAATAGAGTCCACCTTGTTACATAAATTATTGATTCCACTAGATGAATTACTCACTTTAACAAGTATTACCCACATCTTGAAAGATCATAATCCTTATGATATAATGTATTCCAAAAAACCATACAATATTATGTTTTCTCATGTAAAATTATTTAATATCTCTAAAAATTACTTATATTGGGTCTTTTTACATTGATTCTCTTCTCAGATCTTGAATTATTTGAATCCCTAAATATTCAAATATCTACAAACTCAAATTTCTTCTTTTTTAGAGGCTCATAGATTTAAACTTTTTCTTTATTAAAAAAATATATATTGAAATCTCAAAATTATCCTGCAAAATGAATGAAATATCTCTCAAAATTTTCTGTATAATTATTTATCACCATCATGCACACATTTATCAGATAAGTAATCACAATATTTTTCATGGGATTTCTCATTAATTCCATGATATCAATGTGTTATAAATAAACCATATTTTTTATCATTTTTAAAACAAAAACCCAAAAAGAATTCAGTATTATATTTCCAGTATTAAAATATTATAACCTACAAGGTTTTGGGTATTATATTTCATTATATTAAATACTTTATTAATCTATGAGTATTTTAAATCATCAAGCAGCTCATTTTAAATATGCAATGGTTTTAGGATTTACTTTATTCATCATACTGATAAATTAATATGGCCACTCATCTTCTACTAATGTAGTAGCAGTCAACCTGAATTTAATACTCAGTTAAATACAAAAATTACCACGAGGTTTCATATATTAATTCATATCTAGAAGAATGATAATGAATTAATTCTCATGTAAATTCTAGACAAACTTGGTCTTTTCCAATTTTATAACTTTCATTTATAATGATTAAAGGATTCAGGCCATCCTATTTCTTCACATGGAATCCTCCCATCAATTACTCATGCCTTCAAATTTCATCTCTTAGATTTGTTATTATTTGATTTCCTGACCCTTATTCATTACATCTATCTTAGGCTTACTCATTCATTTTTCTTACTTTTATTTTGTTCGATGATTCAGATTCATTATAGGCTACATTAAGGGTCAATTTATTTTATATATGAAAGGAAGATACCTTTTCATGAGTAGTTTATAAACTTATGAAAATGGATACCCATATATATCCTCATGATTGACATTATATTGCCTCTATTATCGTTATATAGGAGTCTCATGACTTGTATATTAATTACTTCTTCCCTTGTTTAACTAATGTGGCTTTAACTTGGCCACTACATAGTTTATGTACTGATAATATTACCCTTATGTAAGTCTTATTGTTACAATATATGTGATGTGTTCTTATAGAATATCCATTTTCAAGACGTTATACCCTAAAACAATTAAGGTAGTTCATTTACATGAGTTGTAGTTGTCCATTATACATCGGGTTTGTACCCTTACGTAGCGTTCCAATGGTAGTTAACCCTTATGCAGTGGGTTTATAGCCTTACATAATAGCATGTATCCATACATAGTTGAGTATTTACCATTATATAAGTATTTTTACCTTTGAATAAAATTCAATTACCATTACTTTGTTTTAGTAATCTTCTAATACCCTTACATAGGTAACTAATTCAACTGGAAATCATCGTAGGCCGTCTCAAACCAATTCAAAATTTATTTATGAAATCTCATAAATTAAAAAAAACCCTTCATGAAATAATATTCATATTTTTTATTGTTATTTAATTCATAACCTTCTTCATGATGTTGTAAACAATTTTTCATCATTGACCCAAGTCTTTACATTAAGGAACACCACAAAATACAACATAATTCTATGGAAACTATCTCATGTATGACATCTAGTAAAATTAGATGAATTTATAACAATTATTCAAGAATCATAGCTTCATGTATTGGTTCATTGACAAAAAATGTAACAATTGGGATCAAAACCAATTATTCTCTTGTTTTATGTTCATACAACTAGGATATCATCAAATTAGTTTAAATTTATATAGAGTGGAATAGAAGTTGTAAGTTCTTAAAAATTAATTAGTTCATGACTCATGCATGAGTGTCCCTTTCTAGTTTAACCTAAATAGTTATTCATGTGAAGTAATTGAGAGATGTATGGTAAATTTATTATCTAATTTATACCACTACATCATTAACAAGCCCAAGTAGGTGGATCAGACCCTTCGTGGGCTTGGGGATGCTTAATACTATCCATGATGGTAAGATGTATAGATTACTCCAAGTAAAGTCCCATGTATTCTTTTAAGGGACTTATCCTATTTATTAAGAGATTAAATTTTTGACTATATTATGAGGACCCTTGTGGTTAAGGAAAATAACTCATCTGAATTATCCCATAATATGAGAGATCTGTGTTATCAAAATAATTGATGATTATAAGGGAAAAAAATGTAGAGAGTGACCCAAACATGTATATCATGTGGAAAAGTTATATTCCTAGGTATGATAATATTTTTTGGGTAATATACCTATACATTACTGTCATAATACAATCTAAAATTTTTCATCATTTGAGTGGTGAAACATAGCCCAGATAGTTGGGGTGTGCTAATGAGGAACACAAGTGGACCACTTAAAGGTTGTAAATTCCCTTTAAATATGTAGGATTGGGATTCATATTTTATTTCCTTTGAAGTATGGGTACAGATTTAGATGGAAATAGAGGATTAATGAGAATCCTAGTGAGTCCAATTTTCTTGTATTTTTTTATATAAATATTAGGAACTACACAACATCTACCTTCTTTTTAGAGGTTTTCATCAAGAGGGGTCCTTAATCTATTCCTAAGTATAATCTGGTAAAAGTGATATTTTAGGGAATCATTGGGTGTTAAAAATATTTTCTGAAACAAATATGACTTTTTGATTACTTATCCTAGGTTTTATCTTGAAATCCACTTAAAGGGAGCTTTTAAGCATATGTATGTAGTCTTATGCTCAAATGGATCTCATACTAGATATCTAGATCATGGTGTATATTAGATTCTCTATCTATATATGTGTTGAAATGGGAGGCTCATGGTGATTTATATGAGAAACAATGGACTAGGATACCAATTCATTGAAGAAACCCATCATTAATAGCTAGGTTACCAGGTGACTATTCAGGTGCATTATAACTATTGGATGGCCTATGTTCAAGGTTTATGGAGGGTGATAACAAATCCTCATCAGGGAATTTACATCTACATAAGAGGGGACTTGTGTTTACTGATGAGGGACTTTGAAAACATGAATTTGGTTGTACATGGACTTGAAGTAAGGTTCCCATTCATCCCCACAAGGAATCTAAAAAAAATTTAATCCCATGTTGAGGATTATTAGAGTTTCCTCCAACAAAATTTGAGCAACCAAAACAATATTTAGAGTTCCTTAGTTTTTCTATTTAATGAAACTATCTAGTTTTTTTAATATATACACTTACATTATTTTTCCTTAATGTGATTATCATTAAATACATAAGAATATGATTCTACCAATCATTATTGATTAACAATATTTGTTGGTAGTAAATGAGTGTTGGATTTCATAATTAAATTTTTATCTGAATATTATATATAATTTATTATATGGAATTTTAAATTATTATTTTTTCATTATGTTTCATTTAATCATAAATAACATTAATGATTGTTCTATATACTTCCTCAATAGTTATAGTGTTGTTGTATTGAAAAAAACCTAGTAGTGTATATGATACAACTATAAGGTTTTGACGATTTAGATTGATTTTTTTAGTATATAACTTTCAATGATCCATTTATGAGTTAAATAAATATTCCTGGACTTAGAATTTTTATTTTTGATTACTCATTTATATAGTTTGGTTTTATCAAAAGAAGTATTTTATTCTTCTATATATAAGTATGTTATTGGTAGTATAGTCATATTTGTAGTATTGTATTTGAATAAAATACAACTTATCAGAAATTATATCTTGATTTTAATGTTTTTAAAGGCTAGGTTGTGATTATTTTTCATTATTAAATATATTGGTGAATCATCCAATAAACTAGTTAAAAATTTTAATAGATATTAATATAAGAGGTTGTATTATAAAAAATCGTGTAAATTACTAAAGAGGATTAGCATTGAGAATTATAAAAAATGGTTTATTCTTATGTTACATAATGTGATACTAATAAAAGATGAGTCACCTTCTACTGAGATTCAATGGGGATGCATAAATGAGTTTAGTAATGCTTCAGAAATACCATCATTCATGAATTACATGTATAAAATCAACTGGATGTATATTTTTAATTGTAAATATCATTTCAATATTATGAAAATATCAGTTAAAGTTATTAGATTATTTTGAATAATATCCTTATGTAATTTAAAATGGAAAAGGATGTATTAATAGTTCATTCATGTGATTATGAGATAAATATAAATAGATACATTAATTCAATTTTTATTATTTACAATGGTGTTTATATGTCTCAATATGGTTTTCTATTATACCATTTAAGTAAAACTATAAAAAATTATTTCTATGATACCTATAATGAATTATTCTACCATAAAAATAATGTATATCAATTCATCTTATTCTATAATATAATTTGTTTATATTAAGAATTTTATTAATGAACTGTTGATAGTTCCATCAATTCCTTAATTGATAGAGATCTACTGTGATAGAAATTTTGATATCAATCTGGATATGAAGTCTCAATCTCAAAAGGACCAATTTTTTTAAAAGTAATATATTTTTAAATAAATAAATGATAAAGATATTTTAAATATTTTTCTATATGAATATAAAGGATAATGTAGCAGATTTATTTACAAAATCATTATAATAGAAAAAACACAATAGGCATGTAAATTTATTGGTTGTTTTAAGATTAAATGTCAGGGGTTGAAATAAAATATTAATATTAGTGTGATTAAGTAATTTTAAAATTATTAAATGTAAACTCATAGGATGAAATTATGAATTATTTTATGGGAATTTTTTCTCAAGTATATCTTATATTATGTAAAACAATATTTAATTTATATACGTAAGGTGTGAACTTAATATTAACACAAACTACTTAAGGTTAGAAAAATGACTTTCACATGAATCTTCATAGTTAAATACATTTTTTATTCAACCAATTTGTTTGAATTAAACAAAGGGTTGTTTTATATGTTTTTATAACAAAGTGAACTTTACTTAATTGAAAATGGATTTTTCCTCATGTAGGATATGCATAAAATCTAGACCATCGAATAAAATTTGACCAAGGAAATGTATCAGTATTCTTAATTATTTAAATGTGATTCTTTTATATTATTAGATGAATGAAATGTGATATATTAATCCTAATGTATTAGTCTATTTTAGTGATTCAGTAATGTATACGTTTTTCTATAAAATAATGATATGTTCTAATTTTTTTGGTTATTATAAATACCTTAGACAGAAGAATAAAAATAGTATATATATAATGTAAATATATACATCTCGTGAATTTGATTATATATATATGATGGATTTAAATCATGTAACATACCTTTGTAACATGATTATAAATTATACTTTTCTGGACATCACTATTTTTATATGGTTATGAATTATCAATTCATATTCATATTTAATGATACCATGGAAAACGAGGTAACACATAATGATGTAATCATGGATTTTATTGATAAAAAATCATTCAAAAAAATAAATTTTTTTATAGATTATCCAATCGAGTATGGATACGGTTTCATAAGATATTATGAAATACCCATAAATTGTGAGGTTATGTCGTGAATGTGGATTATTAAAAGTCAATGCACACTAAAATTCCTTATCATGGACGGCAATATGGGTCATATTAGTCTCTATAATATTTTCCATGTAAATTGATATGATTTAAATATAGGAACTTATGTGTGTGTTTTTTCTTTCTTATATATATGTTTTTATTCCTTTTGTTAAAAATATCATCGGAAGATGAATTTATTAAAGTATTTCACATGTTTTGGAATCATTAATGAGTAAAATTGTAAATTATGTAATGAATGTGAATATCATGCTATATAATTTTCACTTTCTAAAAATCAATTCAATTATGAACTGATAAAACCTATGAATTTTATTATTTAATACAATAATTCTATAGAATATGATTTATGGCTTCATTGAATTATACTTGGGATATTGGTTATTGAGATACAGTTGGTTGAAAAAATCTCATAATTTTCTTCCTTGACTATAAATATGTACTAGAATATTATTGTAATAAAGGATAAAATTTTAATAGAATATTAGATATTCCATATATTGTTGAATATATTGTGGGGGAACACCAATATGTTTTTTTCAGGTGGTCATAAACAATTATATGAGTGGAAGATCAAGTGGATATATGGTACATCATTATTAATATTGTTTTTTCATTATCTCTCCATACTGATGATCTTGAGAATTTGAGTTTTATATTAATGTTATTTATAATATTTATATGGTGTTAAAATACTTCTTGTGAAAACCTAATGGGGTTATTTAAATGTTTTATAATAATCATCAATCAAGGAATGATTTTCAAGGAGGATATTTGTGTTCTTTCCCTTTGAGTTAAGATCATGATAATTCTCCCCATGACATGCCAATCATGATTCGGTCTTGAAGAAATTATATTTTCACATGGTTTCATGGATATCATGTAAATTATTGATTTTTATTATATGAATATGGTGTTCTTATATTTATGTTATCATATAGGGTGTATTTGAATTCATCCTGAGTATGATATCAATACATCGAAAAAATAGATGATATAATTATTATAGTTGTTTGATGCCGTTTGGGTGCCTATTATTTATTATATTATACTCACACACTATACATGAAAACATTATGACTATGTATAATTTTTTTAATGAAATAGTTTGGGAAAAATATCGTACTTTAATTTTGGTCAGCATGGGAATGTTTAGGTGGTGATAGGTGACGATGGTCAGAAGAAAGGCCATTTTTTTAATTTGATTCCCTGATTTTTTCTTGTTTCTTCTTTTGGGATGTATACAGTCTAACTATGAGTGAATACGTTTTTTTATACTGTGTCACTCTCCTATAACATCAAATCTCTCTACATTTTTAAATAAATATATTCATGTGTGTGTGTTTAAGGATGTACCCACGTACTCATGCTTGCATGAATTCATGTAGGTATGTATTTTTTTAAGTGTGTGTTATATTTTTTCAATCTATGGGATTAATTTTAGTTTTCCATGTTCATTATTTATTTTTTTATTTTTATTTTTTACTATACATCAATTCCTTTGATATGTGATACTTGTGTGCATTATAAAGTGGTAAATTTACCAAACCCATATTTAGTTTCTTCAATTGGGACTAGTTATCAGCCCTTCATATTTAGGGAGTGTGTATGAGGCTATGTGATGATTGGGTAAGGTTCGTAATATCTTAGTTTGGTTCATTATAAACAATATTATCTATGTACCATTCAAATATTAAAACATTTCATTTATTATACTTCTTATTTTAATTATCAATAGATATTTATAGTCTTTTTAAATAATTAATGGGACACTATGAAGTCATTTCTAGTTTACCTAGAATTATTCACATATTGGTATTATGAATATTGTTATCATACAAAGAAAATTCAACACTCACATGTGACTACATTAAAATTAATCACAATCATTACAATGATTCCATTTTGTCTTGATTTGATTTGATCACAACCCAAACCAATGTTTGTAATGTAATCAATCATGACACTTTACAAAAAATTCATTATGTTTGTGAAATATAACTAAAAATAACGGTATAATACCAGAAATATTGTATGAATTACCCTTTAATAATAAACATGTAACATTTTACTTCAATTTAAAAAAAGTATATAATCTTTAATATGAAAAATGAAAACGTCATCAACTAAAAATTATTATAATAAATAAAATATATATGTATATCATGTACCAATATATGGTAAAAAACTTACATAATATAATATTTGAAAGAAAAACGGAAATAGAAAAATAATAAAATATTCTTTAATATTTTTGAATAATCTATACCCAAGATAACACCACTAAAAAACTCTTCCAACATTATCCTTAAAATATAAAATAATTTATATAATAATACTGATTATAAAATACAATCAATAATAATTCTATCTCAGAACACTCATTCATTTCAATATTAGTGTAAAATACTAATGTTTACTTAAACTGAAATAGTTAATTCAAAATAAGCAAGAAAAAAACTAATTTTAACCAAAGTATCACATAAAAAACTCCTTGAATATATATATATATATATAGTATAATAAACACCAGTAAATATATATTAATAGGGACCTTATATACCAACACCAACTAAACCATCGCCATAAGTATTAACATGTAACATATTGTCTCTATCCTATAAAACTTTATACCAAAAATATTAATCCATTTATTTTTTATACTATACACATTCATAAGGGGGGGAGAAATAAAAGACCATATAATAGTCTAACTATCTTGATTTCAAGTGATGGTTGTGAAAAAAATGTCATAGAAAATTATTACAAAAATAACACAAATAAGATAACCTAACATCCCACAGTACCATTTAAATCATATCCTATATAATATTATATCAACCATCAATTATTATCTCATTAATCAATGGTGTATAATATCAATTCATGTCCCATACCCATAGTATCATTGAATTAATAATTTTGAATGGATCTAAAAATAATCTAGTAAAAAATTCACACCTCCCATTTCAAATATAATCTACAGGGAGAAATAAATAATCATATTTTTATCCAAATAAACATTTGTAGTTGAAAAGTAAAACACATCGATGGTTCAATACACTGATCTTAATTCCTATTGTATAATTAGAAGTATATGAACATTAAAAACACGTCACCACCATGGGTATTTATATGAATTCAAATATGATTTATTAATCTTTTAATGAATATAATATACCCTTAAATAGAGAATCATTAAAGCGTTTTGAGGTTAATTTACTTTCTAATCAAGTTGTTTATAAAAATTAATAGATTCAATGAGTTACATGATAACCATTCTCATTTTGTATGATATCCATAATACTCTGAGGAATAATAGAATAACTCAATTATTATGTAATATAAAACTTTTTTGAGTTTTTAATATTCTTACACCATATGAAAATATAGGAATATTCGAATAGTAAATTATATAGCTCCAATAATATGTTTTCATGACCCTATAGTTTTAATTTCGTAAACCAAATATCTATAACCTATTTTAATGGAAATAACATGTTAATTAAATTCAAAATTTTAACATTATTCCATGGCCATATGAATTGATACAATTCCAATTTTCCATAATTGAATACTTAAAGGTAAATTATATTATGATCGCACTAACTAGAGTGATATTATTTTCGAATGACACCATTCCAAACATCATAATGTTCAGAAAAATTCCAAAATAAATTAATCTCCCAATATATATATGATCATTATCCAATTAATATCATCATGTTATAGCTCCAGAATAAAGAATAATTATAATAAATGTGCCTTATTTACCAATAAAGACACCCATTCCATACATTTCAGACCTTGGAACTTGGTCCACTAAAAATATTCAATTAACTATATACATGTGTTTCCTAATTTATTATCCTACCCATGTGATTGAACATAATGGTATTACCCATGACCCTAGGTTCACTTTTTATAAACATAACCCACCTCATAATCCATTACATGTCCTTTCAAAGTGTATTGTACTTATAAGCACATACTTAGGAAAACATCATAAAATATAACCCATCATAAAAATAATTTAGGTCAAGGAAATTTAATAACAGTGTTTTCATTATAAAGGATAATAAAAATAAATATGAATATTCTTAACATAGGTTGAACTGATTATATTGTTAAGACATCATTTTTGTTGTCATGTTACTGTCCACCTACCCTAAAGAGTATTGTCTGCATTATAGACCCCAAACCTCAAACATTTATGGTTTCACTATAACTATTACATGATATTGGTCTTTTGACATTATTGGGAAAAATATTATTTCCTACGATATTGGGGACACTTATCGACACACGAAATTTCCTTATAATAAAAAATGTTTTTTCAGTGTGTTTTGTACTCACTCCCAGATGCATCGGGAAAAATTATCTTGTAACCTTCCATTCAAAAATAACTCCATTTCAATTATATTAAACAATAATGTTCAAAAATACAAAAATATTGATAAATAAATGTGAACCTTGTGTGAATTTTTACTAAAAATTATTCTTTAAAATATTATTTTTCTACGGGTGTTATAATAATTATGAACAATAATATACTCAAACATAACACATCTCTACATCCACTGTGATCATGCCACTTTAATAAAAATTGATTAAGTAGTTATGGAACATTCATTCATATACCAAAATTATGGAAGATATGTTTTGTTGAATCATCTTTATTAAAACATTCGTCTTAATAAAATAAAAAAATATTTATTAAAAATATCATTTTCCAATATTAAATAGACATGATTGGATATATATTAAAAAAAGTAAAAATTGTTATTTTTTGACGAATGGTTATTCTAATGACCCTTATTTATTCTAAATTACATAAAATTATTTTTTATTGATTTATTTTGAACATAAATTTATATGAAAATTTAATTTTAAATTCAGTATAAATTTGGTTGAATAATTTGTATACTTTTTAACCAATTCTCCAAAAATAATTTATATCATAAAAAATATTATAAATGATTATAAGTTTCCATAATTATAATTTTAAAAAATATTAGAACCTAGAATCTTTATTTCCATAATCATATTAAAATTTATAGGTGATTAATTTTTATTTTAAATAATGAATATTTAATTAATATTCTTAAATAGTTATTAATTATTAATAATTACATAAACAATTATTTTTGTATAATATATTTTATATAAATAGTATTCCACCTATAAATTCATTAAAAAACATTTTAAAACTATTATAATTAATTTTAAATTAAAATGGATACACATCAAATATGGTTTATTTTATAAAATTAATAATATATTCATCATTATATTCAATTAATTTATCTTTTTCAAAAAAAAATATTTTTTATATCATTATAATTAAAGTAATCACACCGTTTTTACCATTAAAAATTTCTAATTTTTGTATATCTTGTATTCCTTATTATTAATATAAATTCCATAATGAGGCACATTTATTCAAAATAATAAATATCATAATGTTAAAGTATTTAAATCATTATTGTTAATTTCTTGAAAATTAATAATTAAGTAATTATCATTAGTATTATCATAAATTTAAATCTAATTTAATAATTTTATGGGTAATTTTATAAAAAGAATTATATTTATTAATGAAATTTTATTTAAAATGCGTTAAAACACTAAGATATGATTCAAAATGAAATTAATTATTCAATTTATTTAAATAAATTGAAAAAAAAATATTATTAATGAAACTAAAATTTTATTCATTTATTAAGATGGCAATTTCATATGAAATGTAAAGAAAATATAAAAACATAAGGAAAATAATTCACCTTACATATTAACATTTTTAATAATATAATATATGTTATATACATGTTATGAACCATTAAAAATGTTTAACAAATTCACTAGAAACCATTTTTAATTATAATAACTAATTAAAAATTAACATCTAGAAATAACCTTAGATGATATTAAATAAAAAAATAGAGAAATATATAAATGATAATATTAATAAATTAAAAATTCCATTTATTAATATGTATTTTTTTTACGATCCATCCCCAAGGTATCCTGTCGTGACAACCCCAAGCCTGCATTCGATAGGCCACAGGCTGGTGACTAGCGCAGATTAGGCATATCCAACAAATTAGAGGTGATTGACTATGATATTTTATACACACACCCAACTCCGAGCCACATGGGCTGAAGAGTAAGAACACTAAGTAATGAAAATCTATTCATACCACTACAACACAAAAATAGAGAGCAGAAGAAAGTAAAGCAATAATGTGCAACTCGGCCAGAAACAAAATCCTATAAAAAAAGACAACTGTAAATTCTAAACTGTAACCAAGGGCACTGAAGCTACTATATGAAGTTGTCGAAAACACCTCGGCTCGTCTAATCTAACAATCCAATGTATGTACCTGGTCCCGGTCCTACTCTACCTATGACTCCACCAAAGCATCAGTGTGCTTCACAAGACACACCACATGTGGGAAAATCATGTTCAAGGGTGAAAAAAATGATACTCAGTAGGGGACCCTGAGATGCAAAGTAAAATAACACAAAGGAAACACCACCAAGAAGTTACTATCATCTCTACACAAGTATATGTCCACAACAAATATAAATTGAACATCTTGATACACTCATATAGGATTCCAAGACGCAACGCCTTATCCACATCCTACCATATAGTTCTACTCGTAGCATGATCGATTCTTGGAGGACCCACTCCTTGAGCTAAATAAAATTCAGTACATAGAACATGTCTACAAAATGTTCCTGAGAAAACATCTGGTCTTGATACACCATGATTTTTTCCCAAGATGTCTAATCTCACTAAGATATAGATTATTGAAATTACAACCAATCCTTGGTCACAAGATTCATCTCATGGTGAGCTCGTTTTGGGAGAACTCACTCCTTGAGCTATGAAGTAGTCAAAGACCCTCTCAAATAAGTCCAACTTCTTTTGGCCCCACCCAAAGAAGACTGACTGAGAACTAACCGAAGTACCATGATTAGGTTAAGTCATTATGTAAGGAAATATCTCAATACATAAATAGTGGTTCCTTCACCTAGGGCTCACTGGGGGACATCTTGGTCCTAGAGGAATTATAATCTTATATAGGGGATGAGTGTTTGTGTAAATTGTGGTCACAACTATACTATAAAACCCTATATAAGGTACCACTAAGAGAAGTGAAGACCGAATGGGCCACTCAGTTCGGTATAAGCTCCACATAGGCCCAATGAAGCACTGAGACCCAGAGAGTCATTTTGGCAGGCTTGGTCACCTAGATCTTCTTGTCACTTAGGCTTTCTGGGTCACTAAGATCCACTGAAATCCAACTCACTTCATAACAAAAGCCATTCTATAAGATATGAATGATATCCTACATCATACCTAAATAGAGAAGCCTAAGGATATCAGCTCAATATCTATTGTCACCCCCTATGACAGGATCAAGATCCTGCAACAATCCCTCACAATAAATAAAAATAGAACACCACCATCCCCTGTTGGTCCAATGGAAAAACACTAATCCATCTGATAAGGACTTCCTCATTTTAATGGTTCTAATGCCCAGGATAAATCATCAATCAGACTTATAGTTTGAAAAATATGATTATTTTAGTAAAAATAGGCTGGTGGAGACTAGGTTTAGTCCGACTTGGCAAACCTAGCCCGACCCAACCAACCTGGCCCGACCCGATGTATACTGGTCAAGTCTAGGCTGACCTGATCTGGCATGGCCCAATAGTCAGGCCCATGGGGCCTGATTGACCTCACCTGTTAGTCCATGGGTCCAGCCTGCTGGGCCACCCAATAACCCAGTCCTCCTATGACCTTTCCCACACTTGAAAACCAGTTTTTATCCATCCAGTCAGCCTAGTGGCCCAATTCCCCTTTTCCCTAGCTCATGATGGTTGGACGGACCTCTCTAGAATAGACAAAGTACCTCACTATGTCCCCTTCGCACCATGCGGCCAACTCATCTGTAATTTGATCTCCGCATGCGGTCCTTTGGCCATGTGTATGCATCTCGACGTAGTGAAACTGTGTCACTGGCCCCCTCTTCTATAGCCTGCCCTTACCATGGCCTATGATTCCACCAGAAATCTACCTGTCATGGGTTCCACTAGTCGCAGTCCAGGGCAACAGAATTTTGCTTCTTCGGCATGCGGACGCCACACTGTGTCACCACCTGTGCACCAATTGGATCTTCCAAAATCCACCAATCACGCTTCGGTGGACGTTTCGTTGATCTAGAAGATGTTCTGAAATCCTCGGGCTGATTTATTCATCGCCAGGGGTTCAAAATCATGACACGATCTCATTCTGGTTTAAAGATAATCACATGAAATATCTCCCTCACATCCTCAATCTATTTTCCATCGTCATCATCTTACCACCATCAGGTCTTTTCCACCTCAGATCTGCAATGTCTAATCATTACGCCAATGATTAGATGCACAATGATTGACCAGTAACCAAATTTTTAGACATGAGCCAAAAAATAAAGGCTCATGATGAATAATGAACAGAGGGAGGAAAACCATGATTCAATAAATATAAAAGGACCTTGATTGATGTTCTTGTCGATAAGGGTTCATATCCATTAGAACAGTTAACTGAAAATCACCAAGATAATATCATGTTAAAACCAAAAAAATCAACCCCCCCCCTCATGAATGATCGAACTACGAGTCAACCTGTTAATTTGTTGATTCACTTTAATCGTTTAAATCACAGAATGTGGGAAGAAAAGATTTAAATAAAAACCCCAACCTAGAGATTGGATTATTCATCATTGAAGGATATAGTTTTACATTGTTGTTCATCTATCCATGATATTTTATTTACATTACACCATTATTTTTAGAGACCCCTTAAAGAGGATGTAAGGGAATAAGTTTTTTCATCATAGGTGATTCATCATCCATCGCTCACCAATGCAAGACCTCGAGAGGTTTATAACAAATTTAGAATATTTTTAAAAGTTTCATATCCCTGTTAATAAATTAATGGAAAAAAAATACACTTCAATGATTCTGTTACACTGAGTCACCATTTCATTTTGTTTTTTCATTTATAAAATGAAACAGCTCCTCTGTCCTTACATTGCAACAAACAATTTTGAATAAAATATAGCTTCTTAAAATTATTTTCTTTTTCTTTAAAATGATCATAATTATTATTCGTAGTATAAATGATCTTATTGAAGTTAGTTCCTCCATAATCATACCCACTACTCTAAGAACAATGGTGACCTGATATATCAAATCTGAGCACTCATTTAAAAGTTCCCAAAACTGAGAATGTGCATTATTTTAATTAACTTATAAATGACCAAAATTTTGTTCAGGGATCACCAGGCCTTGGAATCAAATGTATTATTATTTACTAGTCTCAAAATAATCCCATATAATTTATAAAAAATTACATGAAAATTTTAGGACATTACATTCTCCCCTCCCTAGGGATTTAAGTCGTTGAAATCCAAAATAATGGCTAAACAAAAAAAAGGTGAGAGTAACACGCCCAAATCAGAGACTCCTGCTCTTAAGTGCTCCAATAAAAATCCCCATGCTGCCTCTAGACATGCACTAAGGTAAGATATCATCATTGAAGGATCCTTAATATTTATTTGGTACTCATACCGTACTAAGATAATCCCACTCATCATGTTTTAGACCTCAGTTCGGCCTGATTTGAGAGAATATGAGAAATAAGAAAAATTCCTTGAAAATTTAACATTTAGATAAACTAAGAGAGACACCACATGATAGTGAAATATAACCAAAATATAAGGATGATGAGTTTTATACTCACATTAGGCTTTCAAAACATTTGATTACACATTATTTAGATAAAAACAAGTGATAACATTCATGGCAGAAGAAGAATATGAGGAAGGGTCTTAGGGCACCCTTACAGGGTGAAATGGGGGTGAAATTCAGGTTGGGGTGTTCCTAATTAAAAAAGTGATCCATTAATATTTTGAACCTATTAATGAAAAATAATCCAAGTATCCCAATATGGCGACTGGTCTATCCATCATCTAGCTGGTAGACCTATATTGGCTAATATGTGGAACTATATCAATATGGTCCTGACTTAGATACTTATTTGACTCCCTAGTTCTAAACCGTGAATCCTCCAACCACCATTTAAGCTCCATTATATTTGTAAAATTAGCTTTTATAACTTTTCAAACTCTTACATTTTCATCCTGAATCATGGTTAAAAAACATCCTCATCTACCAAACCTAAATAAAATTTATGCTAAAAATTTCAAATGTTCATAGAGATTAGTGAATTACATGTGTGTTGTTAATATATATTAAGAATGTCATGATAATCATTTTTATTATTTTAAATAGTCAATATTAACAATTTTTTTCAAACGTGTTTAATAAATATAAACCAAGTTGAATCGTAAATATAAAATTTTCATAATTCTTAAAACATCAATTATTATATTAATGTTTAGTTTACCGAAACAAATCCTAAATGGAATGAGAATTTTTGTATTAAATTTTTATAATAAAATGAGATCATTTCATAATTTTTGAACATTTTATACAATTTAGAAACCAATGAACTATGATTAACTAAAAGAGTATACTTTCGATGCTTTAATGATTATTCCAATTTTCATTATATATTGATTATTCACAATGGTTAAAAATGGAATGAAAATCAATTTAATAAATTAAAACAATAATAAGATATTATTTGGTTATTTTTGAATGTTTTTTGAATATTTTTTAGAATAAAACCAATTAAAACTATTAAAAGATACATTGGATGATTTAGATAACATCAGACACAAAATTGATGTGTAGTTTTCAATAATTGATCCCTAATAGAATAATCATTATTATGTAAAATTTTAATTGAAAAATAATTTCATTTTCTCCATTTTTAACTTTTGACACAAGTTAAACACTATGAAAATAAATTTACTTGTAATAAATTACAATTGTTTTTATTTTAATGGTATTTGAATTTAGATTAAGGTGTGGTTTATTCCCATATGTACCAAATGGAGTGATAATACATATAATAATGGTTAAAAAAGGATTTAATGTGATCATTTTTACACATTTCCCACATGTTTGTCAATTTTAAACTAATTTGAACTATTAAAAATATATTTCTAATAATTACAACCACATATGGAATATTATTGATTTTAGTGTGATCCAAAAGTCTTCAAATTTAATTAACATTAATATACTAAATTTTCATTAAAAATATATTTTTTAATTGTTTTGAACATTTTAAATGCATTATACTTGCATTTGATATTTTTATTGCTGATCCTTTGATATATTCGACTTTAGGATGAGGTGTTTATCATTAATATAGTTTACAAGAGGGATGCGATTGATGAGAAAAATTTGAATAATAAATTCTTTAATTTTCTATTGGTTTTTAATTTATCATGATTTATTGATAGTTTTTTATCAATTTTAATTCTAAAAATACACATTGGATAACTCTGAGGACATGTGATATTATATTGAAGTGTGATTCCTTACAATGGGATATAAATAAATAATTAAAATCATTTATCCTAACTATAATATTAATCATTCATGTTATAATTATGTTAAATCAATGTAAATATCACTATAGGTATAATTAAATATTACAATTATAAACAATTGTATTGTTTTATTTATAATAATATATAGAAAAACATACTTACATCCTTTGATAAATTCATATCCCACTCTATATTAATGGTTTTAAATTTAAAAAAGAGATAAAATACATAAAATAATTAATTATGTAAATTTATTTATAATCAATTATAATGTATTAAATTAATGATAAAAAATTTATATTGACTTCTATTTTTCCAGAACACGTTTTTTTAGAATTAATATGCTTGAAGATTCCAGTAAGTCTTCTATAAATTTAGTAACAAAATATATATGGTGTTTAATGAAAATAATATGGTTTTTATATTAAATAAAAAAATATTATTTAATGTTAAAGAAATAATTAATTATTCAAAAAATATAATTTTTTTCAGAATAATATTGAACTTGCATAAATTAATGTACCATTTTTTAATTTTCAAATAACATTTTAAATTTCAAATCTATTTAAAAATATCATGTATAGAAGAAATTATAATACTTATGGGAATCATATTTCAAAAATAATTTTACTATGTTTATTTGGAAAATGAAGACAACATTCACTTACTTACAATGGAACATAATTCATGGCACAAAATGAAAATTTTAAATTAACATCTATATACTTGAAGAGTTCTATTTATTATAAAAATAATATCATTGGTAAAAGAATACTTATAAATATTAATGAAATCTTGGAGCATAAATAATATTTACAAGTAGATTTATATTTACTTTTATTAAATTTTAAAAAACATATATATTATAATTTATCCTATCACTATAGTTAAAAAGTTTCTTTTCGTCTAAATTTATAAATCATTTCATAGTATTAAAATGGGGTCAAATACTAAAAAACTATTTTGAATATTAATTTTCATATAAGTTGTGTCCTAAAGCATGGAATTATGTTTCAAGATACCCATTATATATATTTATATTTAAATTAATAAGGACGTTTGAGTATATTTTGTGATGTTAATGGTGGATATTTATGTTTTTTAGGGATTTAAGGTGGGAACACAGTTTGTACATGGATTTAAAAAACTATACACATTACATAGGTTACTATTCATTAAAAAATTAGAATTTTGGGTAGTGGCGCATTTAGGGATACTATGAACTAATATTATATACATATTGAATTTTATGGTAGTTGAAAAATGAATGGTTTGTGCATGGTTTTCCAAATACTACATCTAAATGGTGAATATATGTAAAAATTCCCCAAAAAATTTATTTCATGCATGATTTTTCTCTAAAAACCCATTATTCTCCTCCATTGAAGGGAATTAAATCATATGGTTTTGTTTGTAATTTTTTTTGTCATTGCAGAGCTCTAAAAATTAAATTCATGGAGTTTTAATCTTTGATATCAAAGGTAAAGTTATAGTTTTTTCTCGTCATCTCTTTTCATCTTGTTTTTCCTTGGAGGACACCCTTATATTGGGTTCTAATCTTTGGAACTTTTAATTATAGTATTTAATGATTGGTAATTTTATAAAACCATTTTATGTGGATCTTCAGAGCTCTAATATACATGTGTATAGTGTGGTTTTTTCCTTAGAAAAATTGTTTGAGGTAGGTGGATTCTCTTATGAAACAAATATGATGAAATATTGAATGATTGTAATTTTAACCATAATATTTGGGTTTAATTACGATAAATATTTTTTATAAATATTCTTTATCAATTTTTTTGGTGTCAAAAATGGTTTTGAATAAAATTCTAGGAACACTCATTCAATGTGTTTGATAAAATTCATAATTGACTTTTTTTTAAATATAGTGATTTCATAATGCTTTGTACTTTTAATTCATGTGGGTTGGTGTGTGTATTCATACTCATCATTAAATATTATGTGGTCTTGTAATGTGGGAAAATTCTAATAGTGTAATTTGGGGAACAATGGTTTTCCCATTTGGTAAGGACTTGGGACAAGGGGGTTGGATTCCCTCTCATCAGTTTAGACCATTCAGTTATTCCCACATAGATGGGGGGTTTTTAATTGGTTTTTGGTGTAGCTAGAAAATGGAGAGGTTGGGTTGATGACAATGTTCCATGACCTATCATTAGTTATTTATTTATTGAGAAATAGAAAGAACATGGAAATTTAAGGGAAAACTGGAGAAGCTAGGGGGGCTAAAATAGTGCAAACTAAGGTCATACCCTCTAATGATGTTAACCCCCTAAGGATTAAAAAAATTCAGATCATAGAAGTAAAAAACATGGGAGTTATGATTGACTAGAGAGGATAAGTGATCCAATACGGTAATCCCCTTTTTCCGCGTTTGATCCATTCAAATGTTGTTGGGTAGCATGCCACAATATTTTCTGATGATGTAAGAAATCGACCAAGGAGTCGACCCGATGACTTTAAGGGAATTGAGGAGGATAAAGAGTCAGCTACAACTTTAGAAATGGAGATACTATCATGGTGGAAAAGGAGGATACCAGTGATGAGGGTGTGAACTTCTTCATGTAGAGAAGTGCCACAACCAAAATGAGTAGTGAATGCCAAGATAACCGAGCCTCTAGAGTCATGAACATCCCCTCCTCCATTCATGACCCCCTAAGATGTAGGACCCATCTATATTAAGTTTTAAACCCATGGGAGGAGTAATCCATAAGATCCATTAGCTTCATAAGGTAGAGCCAGCAGGAAGAGAGGATTGGTTGCTAGAAGTAAGTAGACAAAGTGATGGGGAATTTTTCCATTTGTGAGAGATCCTAGAAAGGTTGATGAGGAGGATTCTGACTATTGCGATGATTCCTCGTGCTATGGATTGGATCCCCTTATACCTTGATTTCTTTCTGGCCTTCCATAAGAACCAACATCGAGCATGCAGTATAATGGAACATGGTATTTTTTCCATGCCCTTATCACCATATCCATGGAACCAACGGGAAGAGAACAACTATTTATGGGTTCATGGGTATAATAATGTTCTTATTGAAAAAAAAATGTGTTTTAACAGTGTATTTTTGGTTTGATTTATTTATATAGACAGGAATATACTCATTTTCTTTCATTATGGTTCTCTGTTATTTTATATATAATTTGAACATATATTTTTTTTATTTACGAGGATTTAGAATGAAGTATTATTGGATATCATACATGGTTTGTATTCTAACCCCCTAAATATTCACTATGTGTTGGATCGTAATGTATTTGATGATGGCATAATACAAGAGGGGGGTTAATTGTAGGATTAAAAACATTTATTTATACCTTTAAAATAGTTGGTTTAAAATAATCTAAACTAATTCAATTAAAAACACCTATTACTGTATTAAAAATAATTAATTAGATTATCCCTTGGTCTAGTAGTAAAAGAATCATAATCAGGTTGATTCAGATGATGTATTCCACATGTTAATCCTAATCACAATACCAACCAAGTAAGCGTGTAAAAGATCGTAGTCAAAATGGTTATGATATGCATAGTAAAACAAAATATATATTATATCATAATGCATATAGAATTGTAAATAGTAATTGAAGTGATCATAATCCCACGAGATAATAATAATTTTGTTACTAAAGTACCATAATCAAATTGGTTGTGATAAACAATTTATAAAATATAATGGTGAATAAATAATACAATTCTCTTTCTATTATAATGGAAAAGAAATGTATAAGAATGGAATTATTTTAACCCAAAGATAAGGGTATTCAAAAACCTTGGATACAGGTCCCTTGGTTTATACATTCATGAAATTATTTCATACCTACACTAGGGTAAAACCTCAATATGATGATCAACTTCTATCTTTCTATCCCCACAAGCCCTTGGTTAAGAAGGTAATCAGAACAACGTTCTTTCTATCTGCGAAATCCCTAGATCCAGATGTGATTGGAAAATATATCATCCTATCCCCGGAATCCCCCGATCATAGTCACCATTGATCGAAATAGCACTAAGAAAAAAACTCTTGAAAGTCAAATGTATGTAGAACGAGAAGTTAATAACTTGACTATAGGGTTTTTCGCCGGAAGAAAATATTTAACAGTGGTATCAAAGGATATATCAAATTCGTCAAAAGTTCTGAGCTTGTCCAAATGGCATAGTATTTAGAGGCCTAGTCCCAATGGTCGTATTTTGGCTCCAACAATCAGATTTCTTATTGAAATCTCGAATGGACATAGACACTTAGAACTCCAATGGACATATTGTAACTGAAACAACGACTTCATGTTATCATACATATCAAAACAGAATACACGACATCATTTTTATTGAATGGTTTCCTTTTTGATAAAACATTATTTTCTGTTTAGATAATTTGGGTATTAAAGGAATATATCTCTTTTAAAAAAAATTGAACAGTAAATGAGTAAGATGATTTATGTTAAGATAGTGAATACAATTTATCTAGTCAGTACAATACTTCTCGACATGTATGATGGAAATGTTCATCTATGTGACTAATATAAATCATGTTTGGTGAGTACGATATAAATAATATTCATACTCCTTATGATAAACATCGAAATATTCAAAACCTTATTTCATGGTTTGTATGATATTTAATGTACGTAGTATGAAAAAATAATGAATGATTTGTAAAATAAAATCCATAAAGTAAATACAATTAAACAACATGTTAATTTATTTAAAAATTATTTTTGTGATTTCAAAAATAAAAAGTAATAACAAAGTACAAAGAAGACTTTTGACTCAAAAATCTATTCCTTGTTCAAATTCACAAACCACAAGTTAAAAATAATTAGAAGATTAAAAAAGTATATGGATTTCATATTTAGAAGTAAATCACATATACTTATCTCCATTTTAATTTTAAAACCCTTCTGAATGGAACTTCAATATGAATAACATCCCCCATAGGATATGAAAATCCCAAAGGATCATATTAAAAAAAACCACCATTACTAAAATTATTCTCCTTTTAAGAATTTCTCTCCTTTTCATAAAACATCTACCATATTCCCCCCATTTATAAAATATTATACCCTTTGTGATTTATTAAAAGATAGTATTGTTCTTCTAATACTTGTAAAATGGTCAGAGAAATAAACAATGGAAAAAATATAAAGCATTTGATCATCTAAAATGAGTGAAATAAAATTCATATAAATAATGTTAAACATTCAATAAAATGAAATATAGATGTCAACAACTTTCATTAAAGTTTCAAAAATAAATCAAGAATTCAAACGCATATGTTTCTTTTCATTTTTCTTTTCATTATTCATATAATCTAAAACGACTATTTTGATATTATTGAACTATTTTATATCCTCCATGATATTGACAAGAGATTATTTATGATAGAATATTTAATAATTTTTTTATTCCTACTCATAATTGATTTTAATTATTCATACAGTATCCTCACTAATCAACATAACTATTAAATTTATTAGAACTGACTAAATAGATATTTTTCCAAACTTCAAGATTTCAAAAATAATCATACTGAGGATGGAAGGAAAAATATTTATCTAGGATTTGATTTCCCCAGACGTGATATTATTTATGTTATTTAAAATCTATTCCATCAAGTGAATCATTTTCATGTTTACAATAATTTCAAGAGTAAAAACATATGAAACTTTAATAGTTTCTTTATCACCACTTTTTTAAATTAAGAATGCATGAATTCAAAGTTAAATAAGTCTATTATTTGCAAAAAAAAAGTGTATTCTTCTTTTTTTCTCATGAATCACAAATAGAGATTTTTTGACACAATTTTTAACAAATGATCCCATTTTATTTATAAATTTATGAAAAGAAAAAATGAATCTATCTCCAATGGAACATTTAAGAAATTTTTTTCTTACATGATTGAAAAATTATCTCACTATCATAGATATGATAGGATACCTTCAAATTCTTTTCATCATCCTTCATATATTTGTAGAATTGAATAAATTATTCCATAATGATTAGATCTTAAGTATTGGATTTCTCAACACAAATCCATTCACATATTTTGAATTAAATGATTCTATTCAAAGATAAATCAAACTTGTCATAGAATTATTTTTGTATGAAATCCTTCACTGAATAATTTTATCTTGGAGAAATATTTTGGTGCCATTTCCTTTAGAGATGTTTCTAACAACATATACATGAGTGTGATTATAATATGCTGGTAAATAAAGATTCAGACTCAAACATTTAAAAAGGATTAGAGCTTTACCATTTATTAGGGGATAAAATATGTGGGACAAGGAGGGGGTACCTTTATATAGGCGGTGAGAATTGATCCCTAGGATTAAATAGTCCATATTAGAACAAGGATATCTAACAGTGGAAAAAATTGAACTCTTTAGTTAAAGATATGGTTTTATCATATTCAGAATGAATCCAATAAAGGTTTTAGAAACAAATACCAAAAAACATAAATTTATTAAAAAAATGAAAAGGTAAAAAGAATTATACCTTTATAAATATCAAGATACATGTGTTGGTTTAAATAAATTATTTTTCAGATGAAAACAAAACATTAAAAACACAAATAAATTTGAGTACTATAATTTTGAGTATGGAAAATTTTGAAATCGATAATTGTGTTGGTGCCAATTTTTTTTCATGCCGAAACAATTGCTGGTGTTGAATTTTTTGAAATAAAAGATAAAAAATAGAAACATATGTAATGCACATTAGAAAATGACTAGCTTTATGTAAGGATACGGTTTTTAAAAAAAAGAGATATTAATGATTACATTATATAGATCATTCATAGCTTCTATTAAATGTATTCAAATCTAATAGAAGGTAATTGTTTTTTAATTATATCAGTAAGTTGTTCTTGCATTCTGATGAATTTTAAAGTGATATATCTTTTTATTATGTGATCCCTAGGAAATTTATTTCTAATATCTATGTATTTTTCACATGAGGGATGTGAAAAGTGTTTAATTAGATATATTTCACTATTTTTATCACATAGTATTTAGGATTTTGTAAAACTCATGTCATAATATGTGAGTGTGTGTTGTATCCACAACACTTGAGCATAAGAACCTCATAGTTTGACATTTTCTGCTTCAGTAGTGGAAAGTTCTACTGAGTGTCGTTTCTTACAATACCAAAAAACTAATGAATAACCCATGAAATGAAAAGTTTGGTATGTTTTTTTTCTATCTATTCTACATCCTCTAAAATCAGCATTCGAAAAACTTTTCAATTAGAAATAATTTCCATATGAATAAAATTGTCCCAAATATATAGTTTCATTTAAATAGAATAAAATTATTTTAACAACATTTAAATGAGATTATTTTGGACTTTATTGATATATTTTATATAAGAATACTAAAAACATAAATCTTATATGACTATATGTTATATATGGTATACTTTATATCAACCCTATAAAATTTGTTTGATTTAATGGTTATCTATATTCATCAATTTAAAGAATATTTGAGGTACTAATTTGTGTACTAATAATTTTAGTATTTTCATATCCATAATTATTAAGAAGATATTTAATATAATTATGTTGGGATATATAAGTCCTTTCTAGTTACTGAGAAATTCGAAAACCAAGAATGAATGTTAACTCACCCATAATACGCATCTCAAACTCACATTTTATAAGATTCAGAAAAGAATATTCTAGAAATTTCAATGTGGATCTGAATATAATTTCATCAACAAAATTTTGAATGATCAATTTTTATATTTTCTTTATTTATAAAAATTGATGGATCAGTAGTTCCCTTATTAAAATCATTATTAATCAAAAAACCTATTAATCTATCATATAATGATCCAGGGGATTTTTTATGTCCATATAAGGATTTTGTATGTTCAAAAACATATTCTAGATATTTTTTGACTTCAAAACCATATGGGTTTTTTACGAAAACTTTTTCTTAAACATGTTTTTAAGAAATGAACACTTCACATCTTTTTAAATATTTTAAAATTGAATAATGTTTAAAAGGATAATATAATTAGAATAAATTCTAGTAAAGATACTGGAGCATAGTTTTTTATAATCTGTTTCTTCTTGTTGATTATATCCTTTAGAAACTAGTCAAGCTTTATTTATAATGATTATTCCATTTATATCACATTTGTTTCAAAAAACTAATTTTACTCAAATTATAGAAGTTTCTTGAGGTCTTTCAACCATGGTTGATACATTATTCCTTTTGAATTAATTTAGTTCTATATTGTAATGATTTTATCCAATATTCATCACTTAAAGCCTCATCAAGACTATCAAGTTAGAATTATGTAAAGAATTCTAGATGTTCTAATTTATTTCTCAAAGAACTTATAGTCCTTACATGTTTATTTACAACCCCAATGATACTTTAACTAGAAATATTCTTAAGTAAAAAAAAATTGACATTTGTAAAAACTATTCATCAATATAAGATATAAAGTCTTCTAGAGTGAATACATCATAAACCATTTCTTGATTATTCTCTTTATTATAGGAGTATTCTATTAGAGGTTGATAGTAAGTTTTTTATAACACATCAGAAGATATAGGATGAGGTTTTCTATAAAAAAAGGATCAGTTTCATCAAATTTGACAAGTACTATTTCCTCAATAGTTAACAAATTTTTATTGAAAACTCTATATGCCTTGGAAGTAGTGGAATAACCAAAGAAACTACCATCACTAAATTTTTGTATAAATTTATTTATATTATATTTTCTATTCCAAATTAATGTTTGAATCCAAATACTTTCAAGTATGATGATTTTGGTTTTCATCCAGTCTATAATTCATAAGGTGTTTTTTAAGAAATGGTCTGATTACAATTTGATATATTGTATAACAATTTGTACTCACAAATTTAACCCAAAAAATATTTCTATTGAATATTAACTCTCCATGGCTCTTGTGGTCACTTAAAGAATGCGATTTATTCTTTCAAAAACACCATTTTGTCAAGGAGTTGTAGGTACTGAAATTTTATGAGCAATATCTTTCTTACTATAAAAAAGTTCAAAATATGAATTTTAAAATTCTCCACCATGATCATTAGGAAAAATTATCAATGGATTGGTTTTCTTATTTTTAACATAGGCTAAAAAAGTTTTAAAGTAACATTAGGCTTCAAATTTCTTTACTAGAAAATACACCCATGTATATATAGTGTAATAATCATCTAAAAAAATACATAATACTTTCCTCAAATAATTGTAGTTTGGGTGGGACAAAAAATATCCATGTACACCAACTGTAAAGCATCAGAAGATGAAACATCAATAATTTATTTATATAATGACTTATGTTTCTTTCCATGTTAACAAGGGTAATAGACTTATGAAGAATCAATTCATTGTTCAGGTTGATACATAAATGTTTTTATTAGGAAATTTATATATGTTCCTAAGGTTACAATGTCAAAAACTTCTATTCCATAACCATGATTTATCTTCCATTGTTGTAAGGAAAGGTAATTCTAAGATCCTAAGTTTTTTTATGTTTAGTGTATAAACATTCTCAGGGCAATGAGAAGAAAAGATGGATTCATCTTTTGAATTGTGTGATATACATTTATAACTCCTAAAATTAACAGCGTATCCTTTATCACATAATTGAATTAAACATATAAGGTTTTTTTTACGACCCTTAACAAATAAAAAATTTGAAAGAATATATTTTCGAAGAATTTTTATATTATCTATACCCACAAACTTTAAATGGGAATTTTCTCTGAAGGTCACTCTTCCATCTATCAGTTCAATAATATTTTCATTGAAGTATTTTTCAAGAGTCATATGCCAGAAACATCCACTATCCAGGTGCCATATAATTTTTTATTGGTACCTCATTTTGTTTTCCTGAAAATAAGAGTTAGGTTTTCCGAATCAAAACTTTCCATGATCCATAAATATTAGAATAAAAAAATTTGGGATCCCACATTTTCTTTGAAAAATGGACTTCGTGAAATCCCAATGATTTAATTTTATTTCAGGATAAATTTTTATTCCAATTTACTCCACATTGACACTTAGTGAAAAAGGGGGCATTTTTATGAACAAAATATTGGTTACTAAAAAATAGTTTTGAATGAGTATATCACATTCCAGAACAATTACCTTGTGGAAGAAGTTGTTTATACGTTTTATAACAAAATTATTTACCTATAGTAAATATTGAAAAAAAAAATTAACGAAAATATTTTTGACTTTAGTCATATAACTAAATTGTTACCCACATTCGTATTAGATTCATATGTGATTTCTGAATCTAATTTTTTTTTGAAATAAAAAATTCAAAATATTTTGAAAGCTGATCCATCTCCGAATTATCTCAGTCAGTGTTTTTTGAAATTGATTTAATTTAAAAACTTTTTTTATCAAGATATTTAGATTGATCTGATACATATTTTCTAAAAACATTTATTCCAGAATTTTCCATCTCAAGTTTCTAACTTACTCTACAAATTTCATTTTCATGTAATTTAGAAAATATAGAGACTTCTTCATATGATGTAAAATAATTATCTTTTATTGAGGAATTCTCTTAATCAGAATAAATGTAACCATTATCATCTGGATAATTTGAATTTAAATACATATTATTCAAAGATTCAATAGTGTATAATTTATACATGAAGTAATGGTATTCAATAGGTATTATTTAAGGAAGTCTAACATTCTTTTTTCAGGAGTTTTCATTTTTTTTAATGATTCTTATGAAGACTCTCCACCACTTTAAATCTAGGAGTCATTATCCTTTATGAATTTAATAATTTTGGACTTATCGTAATTTTTATAATTCCTCTTACAATGCATTTCGTTTCAATTCTTTCTTTTCATATATAAACAATTAGGTTTGATTTGTCTATATTTCATTCATTCATAACAAGTAACTTCAGTATCTTTATTATATTTATTTATTGGCTTATATATGTACTGAAAATGCTTCTTTCCAACAATATTGTTTATCCTTATATCAATATTGGCTAACCCATACATTGAATGTTCTGATTCACTTGAACATTATTGAATCACAACATTATTTTTCTTTTTAGACATTAAAATATTCATAGAAGTCGTGAAATTGATCTAATTTGTAGTAGTTGTAAAAGTAACTCCAACATTATTTTTCTTGGATTTTTATACATATCTTTTAAATTTGTTTTCCTCTTGAAAAAGATTTCCAAAAAACTCATCAAGAGTAATAGTTGAAACCTTTCGTTATTCATTAGCATCAATTATTTTTGATTCCCACTCATTAGGCACAATGTCTACGATATTTTCAAGAAGGTATTCATCATCCAGTACATTCTCTCCAACATATTGTAACATTTTCACAATTGTCACAAATATTTGTTGTAATATACAAATAGGATCTCCATATGTAAACACAAAATATTGATTGTCTACTCTTAGCATAAATCTTCTAGTCTAAAGCAATATAGACATACCAAAATGAGTAATATCCAATTTCGTCCAAATACTTTTACCTTCATTATAAGATAAAATTTCGCTATATATGTTTCCAATCATTGAAGATAGTAATGTTTTTTCATAAATTTTAAATCAATTGATCCTCATTCATCTATTGATTGGTAAATGTTCTGACATCCTTAAGAAGAATTTTGTTATCTCCAGAAAGCGTAACATACTTTTAAACACTAGTATTGATAAATATGTATTCATTCTGTCTCTCTAGTATTCATATTCATTACCATAAAATAGGTGGTTTTTTAAGATTCAAATATTATATTGATCTTAAATTTAAACCATTAATATTTAGAACTACGAAAAATTTCTTTTTCCACAACACATGTTAGTGTAATAGATATTTATATACAAAAAGTTTATAAAAAAAATACAACTATCTTGAAAAAGTAATGCAAGAAAATATTTTATTAATGGAAATATGATATGATACTAATTATCGGATAATAATTTATATGAAGATGGTACAATACAGGGGGTGAATTGTATGTTTAGAATCTTTTTTTTTATCCCTTAAAAATATTTAGTATGAAATAATTTAAACTAATTCAATTCATGAAAACTATTAATGTATTTAAAAAAGTTAATATAATTGTACCTCGCCCTGGTAACAAAGTGTTGTAATCAGGTTAATTTTGATGATGTATTCAATGGTTTAATCATAATAATGATAAAAGCAGAGTATGCATGTAAAATATTTTAATCACAATGGTTATGATAGGTAGATTATAACAAAACAAAAATTCTATCAAAAAGTGTATATAATTGTAAAGAGTTATTGAAATGATCATAATAAAAAATTATAGTAATCAATGTATTGTTAAATTATCATAATCAAAATAGTTATGATAAAGATATTATAGAATAGAATGTTGAATAACTAATACTATTATCTATATATTACAATGCAACAAAAACTTAAAGGAATAAAATTATTTTAACCCAAAGAGAAGGGTATCCAATAACCTAGTATAAAGATTCCTTGATTTATAAATTCATGAAATTATATCTTACTAACACTAGGGTAAGCCCTAAATATGATAATATATTTCTTTTTTACTATCCCCACAAGACCTATATTATGTAGGTAATCACCACCTATTTATTACTAGCCTAAGAAGCCTTGGATCTGTAAATTAATTGAATTTTTGTCTTCATATCCATGTAAACCCTCAATTGTCATCACCAATAATCATCATTGCACTTAAAAAAATTAAAACTTCTAAAAGTCTCAAGTATATAGAACAAGAAGTTCACAACTTGGATTCAGGGTTTTTTGCATGAAGCAGAGATTTGATCAAGCTCTCGAAGGATGTATCGAATTCGTCAAAAGTTCTATACTCATCCAAATGACATTGTATTTATATACCTCATCCCAAGGATCATATTTTGGCTCCAATGGTTGTATTTATTCCTAAAATCTCAAAATAATTTGGACACATGAAAGTCTAATGGACATTTTTTAACTAAAACAATGAAATCATTTTTCATGCATATGAAAAAAAGAAATCATTTTGATTAAAAGTTTTCTTTTTTTATACAACAATATTTTATTTATACGATATAGTGGGTATGAAAATAATATGTATCTTTCAATAAAATTCATGAGTGAACAGCAAATTAGTATGGTGATTTATGTTAAGACAGTGAGTACTATTTATCTAGTTAGTATAATACTGCTTAGTGTGTATGATAGAAATATTAATTGATGTGACTAATATAAATCATATTCACTAAGCATGATATAAATCATATTATTACTCATTAAGATAAATATGTAAATAGTCAAAACTATATTTCTTGCTATGTATGATAATGTACATGGTATGAAAAACATAACGAAGGGCATGTAAAATAAAATCCAAAAAGTAAATAAAATAAAACAATATATGAATTCATTTGACATGTAAGTTTGTCATTTACAAAACAAAATGGAATATAAATGTCAAAATAAGTGTTTTATCTCAACACTATGGTGTATATTTGAGTATGTTTTATAGGTAAGTACAAGACATATTACTTTACAAGTTAGGTATCTTGAGGTCGAGCTCAGTGGTGGCGATCTGAGAGCATAGATGTAGAAATCATGTTGAACATTGGTTTTTGTGCAGTTATTAGAACTTTTTTATTTATTATTGAGTTTATTAGTAATTTAATCCTTCCAAGATTATTGTTGATTTTTTATAATATGGTTCACTTTACTAGATTTTTTTATCTTTGTTATGTGATTTCATTCACATGAATCTTATAGATTGTTATTAGATATTTTTCAATAAAGGGTGTGTCTTATATATGTGTAATATTTCCCCTAATATTATTATTATCAAACATTGAAATTTATTACAAACATTTCTTTTTGAGGGAAATAACCTAGGGATTGTGGTATTTTAATGTAATTCAAGACATTGGGTAAAGTTGGGATATTAAAAATTGTATATGTTTGTTTGAATCCATAAATTAAAATCCCAAAGGATTGGGTTAGTTGTATTTTATGTTAATAATTTTCAATATATGTCTTGGATTTTTGATTGATGGAGGAATAATCCACATAATAAAAAAGAGTGAAGGATTTTTATATTTATTGATCAGGGAGGATGAGTTGAGTTTCTTCTTGGTGAACAATACTTAAATATGATTATTGTTGAGCTAGACATCAGGCCTAAGGAAATTATTTATCACTACATGAAGCATTTTCTATAAGCATTAATGAAAAGTGGAAAATCTAGATACATAATTAGATAATGGAAGTCTTGTATAATTGTTATTAAAAAGATTAAAATAGGTTTAATGATTGAAGGATGCTAGACAAATTTTAAAGAAACCATCATGGATTTATTATGTTTTAATTAGCATGAAGGTTGTTATAGTCATTGTAAAAACTTAAATAGACAATGGATGAAATTAATGACATTAAATATAAATTTTATGAGGAGGATAACACACTTTAAATAATCGATATAAGTATTTAAATCTCTTAAATAACCTAAGAAAATAATAAAAGTGGTTTGGAAATATATTGATAGTTCCCAAAAAATATTTTATATAGTTCTAAGTTATTTTTAAGTGATTTTGGATGTATTTATTTCATTTTAATTGACTCAAAGATTATTAGATGAATTTTGTAAATTATGATGTTTCAACTAAACAATTATCTAAATCATGAGAATTTCATAAGAATGATTTAAATATTTGTAAGATTCATTTCAACTCTTCAGATACACCATTAGGAAAATCCATAACATCATGAATATCATCCCAATCTATGTAAGGATAATTTAAGACTTTGTAATGATTATTTGATAACTTTTTAATGTTCATTCTAATAATATACGGATGATTCAACACTCTGTAAGGTTTATTTTTTCACTTCATAATAACTATTTACAACAATTTTGAATCATTCATGAAACTCAGAAATATCATTAGTGACTTCATAAGGACAATTTCCAACATCAAAAGGATGAATGAAAACTTTTTAATAATGAATACTGAATTTATAAGGATAACTAATAACTGTTAATGGAAATTACATGGCTAAATATGATTAATTTTTAAATTCATAAGGATGATGTATTTATAAGTATCATCACATGCAGAGAATATTTATAAGGAAACATGATGAAAATTAAATATTTCACAAAATAAAATATTATAAATAAATATTCAAATAATATAATTCCAATGATGAAATTTACTAATTTATATATAAAAAATTTAAATTTTATAATATATGGTAAATTTATTAAACTAATTTTTCAGTTTAAGAGAATAATATCAAAGTTAGATGAATTTATAAGAAAATAAATGAGTCTAAAATGAGTAAATTCTTGATTAAATAAATATAGAAATGAAATTTAAATATTCATGGTCTATTATTAATGTATAAAATATCACAAATTTTTTTTGGATTCCTTCTAAAAATTGGGAAGATCAAGAGGTGAAGTTCTATAATGTTCAAAATGTAATATGGACACCATTCTAGTTGTTTAGTCTCTATCATAGTGTTGAGGAACTGAGGTACACTAATAAAATATGTTTAGTGTGATATATATATATTGTTTTATTTTAAAATATTTTTTGGATATTTTTAGATGAATATTCCCAATCATTGTGGAAAAAATAAGGGAATAATTATTCCATTGAGAATGAAAATGATTAAACAAATAGGAAATGGTATTCTAAAAGATATGTTGGAGGAAATGGTTAGAGGAATAAGTTATATACCTTGGTCATGGAGACACACCTACATGAAAAAATTTAGAAACATAAAGGGTATCTTAGTACCAAACTATTGAAATATTTTTCTAAATTATATTATTTTGAAAATATATTTGGTGATATGTGAAATATAAAAATCAAGAAAAATAAAGATAAAGTAGCTAGATAAAGGATAACCTCACGGGTGATCCTTTGTATCTCATGGTGAGAAGAATAAGAAGAATCCAATATTGAACTGTGAAGAAGATCATTCATTTTATCTAATAAGAGAACAATAAAATCATTTCACACCCACTATCAATAAATATTCATAAGAAGAATAATGTTGGAACATTTTCTAGATGAACTAATACTAATGATTTTATTCCCATATAAGTGTTGATAAAATCTAATTGAGGAGATAATAGTTGTATAAGATAATTACTTCTCAAGTGAAAGAGATGAGAGTGCATAATTTCTAATTAAAAACTAGAAATTTTGATGAAAATAAAAACTAAGATAAATGATATTCGAATAAATGTTCCAAATTAATTATAATACTCTGATCTATAGAAAGTAGGTCAAATCATGGAAATGTAGTGAAATACTTTATAGATAAGAGATATATTTCAAAGATGTTGGAATGAATCTTTGAACTAGAATGAGATAGTATAAAAACCCATGGTAGAGGAATTTGTTCACGTAAGTAATTTGATGTTAATATACCAATGAAATATGGTGATAATTTTTTTAGGATGGTAACTAATTGGAACTAATTTTATAATGGAATATCGATGAATTATAAGAAACAAGTAAATTTATGGTGTAGATTTTCCAGAATGGGTTTAACCATGAAAAAATAATTTGTGATTCTCTTTCCATATTTCCAAAATTGCATTGGATTTATTGATTAATATAATATAGACATACTCACTTGTGTTATAAAAAAAATGGGTCAAATAATTAATGGGAAAATAGGTAAAGCAATATTTTTAATTTCTTAAAATGTTGGAAACACTTCATTTATCCCATGAGTTGTTATATGGATCCTAATAGTAATCTGAATTCATATTAGTGAATATGGTTCTCTATGATTGGATCTATATTTTCATTCCCTAGTGTTTTTATAACAATACATGAAGTAAAGAATTAAAGGTTTTTCATAATACCCTCAAAGTGAGAATTAATTTTACATTCTTATAATTGTATATTTGGATTTATTTGCAATTACTTTGAGATGTAGAAAGAAGATATAATCCAATAATATGAGGAAGAGGTAAAAATTAGAAGAGTAATAACCTCTAGTTGAAGGTAATCAATGTATTAAATGTTTTTATAAATATGTTGTATAGGAATCCCCTAATGAATCATGTTCCTGTTATGATGAAGACGAATTTAATGAATAATTTTGTGATTTCTACTATAAATCCTTGATTACATGAAGAAATTTCATATTGATGTTTCAAATCAAATATTTTCTTATATCAAGGTACTATATACTAAAAATTTATAGCAGGATTTTGAAGCTAATGTTATGGAAGATGCATTGTCTAAGAGGCAATAAAGTATAGCACTCTCACTAATCTAATTGTATCCAAGGAAGTATCTATCTAAAATTTTGAAAAATATATTCTTTAATTAATGATAATTTGAAAATATTTTTTTTATATTGTTAAATTTGAGAATGTTTCTATAGAATTGATCCATGCATTAGAGAAACTGTAAAAAGTACCCATGAATTTCAAATATTCCCAATTTTTTGTAAAACCAAAGACATGGAAAGTGATTTAAATTGAATTATAAGTTTTTGGTTTAATACATATTGATCTCATAAAAATTTTAATTAAATAATATAAATAATGGGGTGAAATATTTTAATACTAGAAGTAAATTCCTAATATGAAATGTATTAAGTTAAATGTAATGTTGAGAAATATAAGAAACACCCAAGATAGATCTTCAAAATATTATGTAAGAAATAATATTTCAAAAAAATTATATAAATGTAGTATACCTTCAAAAAAGATTATAATTTATGGAAATAAGATCATAAAATCTTCTAGAAATCCTTTCAATGGAAGATATTTGATGAAGTTAACCCATTTGTATGATGAATTTGTTTCCACTAGTTATATTTGTATGGTATGTGTATGTGTATGTCCAAAATATGGGAAAATTGGGGGGGATGGATGTAGAGAAACCCACTAAATAATTAATGGTGAATTTAAAAGTGTTAAATAAGATTAGTTATCCAATTAAAGATAAAAAGGGTGGTGTTACCACCCAAAAATTTAAAGAAACTACATCTAGCCATATTTAGCCCAAAAAAATAAAAAAATATTGTTTGTTTACTATTAGTGTCTCCAGAGGTTTATATACAATGATAATCTGTGTAAGAACAAAATGTTAGTGCTTGAATATTTCATAATACCACAATTTTGTATGATTATTATGGATGAAATGAAGAAACCTATTTCATAGAAGAAGACTCTGCATACGATGTAAATTCTACCTCTAATAATATATTTATTTTTTTATTACTTTTTTGTGTATTTCAAAATAATTACTAACTATTATGAATTTTTTTGGTTTCTACCATCCTAATAAAACTCACATTCCACTATAAAAATATGAACATAATAGCAATTAAAGAGGAAATGTAAAAGAGTAAAGTCTACCTTGAGGAGTAAAGAATAAAATAAGAAAACTAATCCAAATAATAGATAGAAGAAAAAATATTAAGAGGTATTTATAAGGATAATATACTTATATTATGTTAATATTGGCTACATTAGGAACCATTATATAAGCACCATAAATATCAAATAAAAATGGGGAAGATGTAAACAAAAACTAAATCAATAGAATAAAGATATAATATATTCAGTTTAGTGTTTTATAATAAAAATGAATAATCTGAGAGGTTGTCTAAGAAGATAAAATCAAATACCTCTAAAGATGTGTGTTATTGGTGTAAGCAAGTTTGACACATTTATAACCAATTGATGGTCGAGATTCCTAAAAAATAAAATTTATTAATGGAAAAAGGAAAATAACCAGTGACTTCATGTGTTAATAAAGTTTCTATGAAAATAGATTCCATAAACAAAAATATGGTCTATTGTACTCCAAAAAAATTCCTAACTATATGAAAAACCCAAATGGAAATTGATAAGAATATAGATTAAGATAAGAAAAGGAACAATATTTTCATTCTAAGTTTAAAATGGTTATTTAAACTTAAAATAAATATCATATAAAAAATAAATCCATGTTTTCTAATGATTTATATATTTTGAAATTAAATAATGAAGCAATAATTAAGAGTTAAATAAATATTCATACTATAAGGATCAGATTTTTGGGGTTGAGAAAGAAATATCAGTCATGTTGATCACATTAAAGATATAATAATGACTCACCCAATTCCCAATCATGTCTATTTGTGTTATATTGTTTTGGAAACTATGGTGATAGAAAAATATATAAAAGTAATGAAGGTTGTGATTTTTAAATATAAATAAGAATAATTAATCATGTTATACTTTAATTGATATCATGTTGTCTCCATAAAACAAAACACTTGACATATCTCAATTGGTATTTGACATCAACCAATATCAAAATTGGTTGAAGATTATTTATTGAGAAAATAACATTGTGGATATTTTTGAACGGAATCCATTGAGTAGAAACATTGAAACTGAAGATACTAGAGTTTTATCATCCCATGTTCAAATTTGGAATTCATGGAAAATAATATTAACAATGATTATCATGTATTATTTTCACTCTACCATCAATTTTAAGACTAATGTGTACTGTTATTATTAGGGTAAATTTATTTGAAAACAAAATATAGGAAAAATCAACTTTTGTTCGAATTATTTTTTATGATTTTTTTATTTTGACTGTTGTTTTTTGAATTGATTATTAATTATGCTTGAAAATCTCTTAGAGAAATAATTTTGAGTTGGGTTCACATTTAGAAAAGTATATAGATATATTTTTTGTCTAAATTGACCACTCTTTTTTCCTACACTAGTTTCTTCCATATATACTTAGATTTTTTTAGTGTATGGATAATCTCTATGATAAAATGTGGATAAATTCGAATCTCATTGAATAATACTAAATATTTTAATATATGGTAGAACATGTAAATATGAAGAATTAAAGGCGTTAATATGTTTTTCAAAAGAAAGATGATGGCTAAAAGAGGATATCTCCTCCCCTTTCACATAGGGAATAAATAGTGGCGATAAATTTTTCTCACACTGTATTTATTTTCAATTAGGGGAGAATGAAAATTCGGAAGAGATAAAGATATATTTAAATTAAATCATGTAATGTAGTTATTGGTATTAAAAAAGTCAAAGAGGAATATTTAGGACCCCATGGGTCTTTTGGTTGTATTTCATAACATATATATCTCGAATGTCATTAAATAGTTCCTTGGGATGAGTCTCTATAAGACCTCAATTCCACCTCCTCATATGCCAGTGGTTGCTGATTAGTAGTGAGGATCTATATTAGTAATGTGGGGATATTATACCATCATTACCAGATTAAGCCACAATAGATAAAAAGCATAAATAGTGGAAAAAGTAAAATAAAAAATAATCACAAATAAATATCTTCTCCAAAAACTAGTTACAATCCACAATCAATGATGAAAATGGTATTTCATGCAAAATAGTGTTAAAGTGTAAAAAACACAAAATAAAGAAAAACATAAAAATACCCAAAATTTCCCTGACTCTATGTTTAGAAATTTATCCATGCCTATACCATGAACAATTCAACTCCCTATATTAAGGCCTTTACCCTTGTCTTATCCTGCAAGCATGAAGTCTGGTCTGGTATCCCATGGTGGCTCGGGTTGGGTGTGAGTGCAACTCAACAGGCCTCTGCTAATAGTGTCTACAAAATATCCTATCTAACAGAATCTTCATGCATGTATGGAATATTTGAAAAGTAATTAAAAGTTAATTCCTGGTCTACTAAATAACAATTTTTAGATAACAATAACAAACCAAATTTCCAAATTCTCTTTCTACATCTTCTTAATAACATTATCCTTCATCAATAAGTAATATGTGGGTTAAGCATTTACATTATTCACACAGGTTTAATGAAATAAATCATTTTTTATAAGGGAATAATCCACATTCTAAACTCACCATGGATAATGTATTACAACATCATATTGTTATCACCATAAACGTAACACCCCAATCTTTTATTTTACACTTCTCTTTGAATAATACAATAGTGTGTGATGTACACAACACCGAGTTCAGGTGCACCATGACCTATTAAATTAGATTTTCAAAAAGTGTTTATGAATAGTAATAACCACCTTTGGAATTTTATATATATCCCATATAATTTTCACATTCATCATTTCTGTTTCTTAGATATAATATAAGGACAAAGTCTATTTTCTTTGATTAAAAATGTATTTTTTAAAAAGTTCAGTTTTTTCACCTTTTAAGTGAGAACCCTTTGTAATTCAATATATGACACATTTATATATTAAATTTGATGAAATTAAATTCTTCTTTAAAATTGGGACATAAATTTTTTAATTTGGATAATTTTTTGGTGTTTTTCTGATAACTATCATTTTTTGATGAATAGTTAAAGACAATAAATTTTAATTGGAAACAACATTTTTAATAAAAATATTTTATAGTGCAAAATTATAAATTTTAAGTGTTATCAATTATAATTATATTATATTTTTATAATTTAATCCAATTTTGGTCATTAATAGTAATTTCTCTTTTAAATTCGACCTAAACACATATCAATCATTTGATAGTTTTTACATCTCATTAACATGTTTTCTGGTTTTGACAACAGAATTAATTTTAAATTAATTATTGAATCTTATATGTTTTGAATTTTTTGAAATATAAATCATTTTCTGTTTCAGAATATCAAAATTATCTTAGGGTGTTTTTTAGAATTTTTCAAAAAAAAAATCAATTTTTTATGAATAGTGAAAAACACTGCGTTATTATTTAAAATCAATCTTTTTATTTAAATAATTATTTATATTATTTAAAATAATTTAACGTTAAAATAGATACATAATAACTATATTTGTTCAATGTAATTCATTAGACTCATTTTAAAATAAAATTAGATGTATAAAATTTTATTGAATTTTTAACGTTTTTACCACCTTCTAGGCATGTTGGCAAATTTGAATAAAACGTAATTTTCCACTTTTTTGAATGAAATTTAAAAATTATGAGATAAATTGTTAACCTTAGTAAATAAAATGTGGTACAGTAATATGAAAATAAATTTTGGTGAATATTAACTTTTGACTTTTATTTATCATGGTTAAAAGTAAATAGGGTAAATAAAGTTAAAAATGATATTATAATTACCCTAAAACAAGTTATAATTCTATTGGATAATATATTTTTGACCAGAATAAACCTTTCGAATAAAATATGATCCACTTTGTTCCATATGGATTAGATTAGTACATTTATTATTATTTTATTAAAAGAAGTGTTAAAAGTGTTAAATTCAAACTTTTATAACTAAATCATTTTAAATATGGGGTTATACATATGATAAATTAGACTTTAAATATTAATTATAAATATAAAAAGATTTTATACATTATGGTAATTTATTTATAAATTTTTGACATTAAATAATTAAATTTATCTATGACACAATGATGATGCATTAATTAACTTATTAATGAAAGATTAAAATAATTGGTATTATAAATATAAAAAACCATAAATTTTTTTACTTTTTATGCATTAAAAGATTTTTATAGACTAATATGACTTTTTAGAGTTTAGTAAATGAATTGTTTTCAATGTAATCATTCTGTATTGACTTTTATCCAAACCAAAAAATAACTAGTGTCAAAATTGACATAAATGAGTATTTAAAATAAATATTATATTATTAAAGGATATAATATTCCTAAAAATAAATGGTTATTAAAAAGGAAATATATAATGATATATTTTCCATTAAAAATCATTTGAGGTCCACTTTGTTTTTTATAGTTTGTTTATTAACCATATAGTGTAAGAAAACATGAAGACATGGAAAAAGTAAAACTAATTAACTAAGAGTTAAATCTAACAAATAAGGTTAATATGGTGAAATAAACATGTATAAAACCTATTTTTTTGAAATTATTATGACCCATACGCACCTTATCATCTAAATAAATTCATTTTGATCCATTATAAACTGAAAATGATAATATAATAAAATAACATTTCAAGCTTTTCCAAAAGTGACCTCCACCTCTCTTATAAAAGGGTACTTCTTCTTCTTTTAATTTGACACCTCTAATGTCATTTTTCTCGACCAAACATGGATCAAATATCCTCAAAACTACCCTAAATTTAACCTATAGGCCTTATATTGATCAAAAATACAACCTAGGGAGCCTTTTTGATCAAATCAAAAAGAAGCACCCAATGAAGATGTACTAATTTCACCACCTCTATCAAAGTTCTTTTCTTCTTCCACTTCCTTTTTCTTTGTAGTTTTCAAGAAAAAATTTTATATCCAGTAAATAACACACACTATGATTTTATTATAAATATGTTACATCCAAATTCATTATTCTATCCATCCTATGAATGACAAAGTCAACATACGTTTGTACGTGCAGCTTATCGTCTCCACATTATGGTGTAGTTCGTTATTCAACAGTTCATTATTTGGAAGGGTATAATAATGAGTAAAATTGATGTAAATAATAAATATAACATGTTAATGATTAATTATTTATGATATACCTTCCAATTAAATATTATTTTACCATCAATTGAATGTTATTGTCGCCTGTGCGTACGTACGGATTACCGTCTCCACAAACACGATAAGATTCATTCCACATTATAACAATTTAAGAATAATATTTACTTGATGATTTAAAAATAATTCTTATGAGCATAATAACATTGAGAATATGAATCCAATACATCCTATACATAACAATAATGATTTATGTAAAAATACATATAATGTAAAACAAATCAGTTAACAACCAACACAATGATACTACTGAAATATCTTTAACAAAGAAATATTAGAAGATCATATATGATATCATATTTATGTATTTGGTTCCTGAATAATTTAATAACAATTATTTCACCATTATACATGAGTTTAACCAACCCTATTCTATGGAAAAGTACATGGTAATGGGTTTTTGTCTCACTTCTTATTCCCAGGAGATTCATTCTATATCGCCAATATTTCTTTTAGTGTTATGTATGTACTACCCATGATTGTATTATTTTTGTAATAAATATTAATTTATGGGTACTTAAATATTCATTTTATGAAATTTCTTTCATGTCGTGTATTTTTTATAAGATACCATATCTAGTAATGATATTTTTAATTTCAATTACCACTCATTGGGTTTTATGAAAACTTCATTGATTATTTTACTCCATGATTATGTGTGAAATAACTATTTATTTACTTATGTTGTTATTTCTACTCCGATTTGTGTAGATATAAAGTAAATAACACATAATCACTCCATTAGTAAACTCTCAAGTAATCAATATGGACATGATAAGTATAATTTTAACTCAATTTCCATTCATTGAGTTAAACATCGAAGTCATTGGTGTTGTTTTTACAAGAATTTGTGTGAATGTCCTATGATTGAATTATAATGAATATCAATTAATATTGAGTGTATTTATATTTTCCACACATAATTATTTCATTTATTTATCATTAAATTAAGGATACAATCTTTATACGTGATTTCATCTCAATTTACATTCTATTGAGACTTATTTGTTGTTATCCACCAATTCACTTTAATATGGTGAATATACTGTACTTTGACATAGTATATCATGAATCTCTTTATTCTCATGATACTCTATCATTATGATTACCTCCATTATTTTTATTCAAGCATCTCTCATTTGGATACGAACTCTAACTAAAATATCATTTTAAATGTTTTAAAGATTTATTCTTCTAAAACTTTCTCATTAATGCCCATGTTTTAAAAATGGTTTTAAGGATATTTTTATATGAACATTAATGTTTTAAAACTAAAATTCCATTTAAAAGTTTCAATTTGTTATGGGAAAATTTGATTAAAAAATCTCTTTTAAAGTAATTATTGATTAATAACGAGTCATTTAAATTCTTTCAAGAAAAAGGGGCATATTTCTCTCAAATAGTTTGGATGATTATTTTCATATATGTTATTATACTTTATTATTCTCTATGGAGGTTAATTTATTATAATAAAATCTTCCATATTTTATTGAAGGTTTAGTGATATTCTTGACTATGGATGTGTTATTTTTATACCATTTATGGTTTATGGTTAAAGTATTAGCATTTAGTATGCTAGTTTTAATATAAATGATTATGTTATGTTTGAAAATTTTTATATTAGGAATGAATAAGACTTAGTATGAGATAGGTGGATCCTTCTGTAGCTCCTCAATGCATCTGTAGGTCTCATGAGACAAATTAGTATCTTGTCAGAAGCCCTTAACAAAAACTTATTTGTACTCTTGGAACGAGGCCTTGACTATGTGATTATGATGTCCCACATTATGAATTCCATCATTATGAAATTATATATTAATATTACCTGAGAATATTATACTAGTAAAATATACATGTGAATAAGTAAATAGAATTATTTGATTTATATTTTCTATATTATGCTAAAATTTAAGTTTAAAAGGCCTGTGTTTTAGTCTTATACATTTCCTTAAATTTTTATGCTTATTTATGAATGTTTCCACTATATTTTTATCCTTTCTGATCATCTGAACTCACCCCATTCCATGTTTTAATTTTTTCTTAGGATGTGAAGAATTATATCATGATTAACCTACTAGAATAGTCTAACTAGTTTGAGTGTTTTCATAGGGGACAAAATGTTGTTTTTCTTTATTTCATGATTTATTGTAAAACTTATGTATGTTTGTAGTGCTTCCAAGGATACTAAACTAACCAGTTTTTCATGAATTGATCTATTGTGATCATGACAATGATATATAATAAAACATATACTCTAGCTAACTAGGGTCGGGGCATTAAATTTGATATTATAGAAAGTTTAGTACAAGTATTGGAAACTAGAATTTGAAAAACTATGATTAGAGAAAATTACCATAAGATATACTTTGGGGATTAGTATAAAAGAATATCCAAATATTTTGGTAATGTAAATATTATGTGGGTTTTCAAAACATACATCCTTGTCTGGATACGAGCTGGTAGTGGAAGCTCTGGCACATATTTACCTAGGGGTAAAACCAAAAAACACCTCTTTAAGCTAAACTTCATTGGGAACTGGTGCACAAAAAAAGGCCTTGTCGTACTCCTGGTTACAACACATTCGGGGGATATGCTTAGGATAATTCAAATTTTCATTACAAACTAATTTTAATAATTTTAATATTAGATGATAAAAAATAACCTTGGTTAATATTAATGTGTTATAGATTTAGAATAAGGATTCATGATATTATCTAAATGATTCTATGACCATTTTTACTCACATAATGCTTTCAAGTTTTAGTCAATGTCTAGATTCCAAGGAAGTCATAATAATATTGAACATGATGTACAATGTGGGAATGGTGGTGGAAATGAGAAACTGAATGGAATTTTGATAATCTTATAAGATATCGTGTTGCTGCCGAACCTATTTTCCAAAAATATGATCGACAACATATATATTAACCAACTCCCATACTCAATAAAGAATAGAATGGTGGTGAATGATAAGATCTCCAACAGTGGATACAATGGTGAAAAAAGCTCAATTTTCATCATGCAAGAAATGTGGATGGAGACACCTAGGAAAGTGTATCAATGGAACAATGAAGTGCTTTATATGTGGTGAAAAAAGGAAATAAAGTAAATAATTGCTGAGGAAAAATGAAGAGTACTATAGAAAGAAATAAAAATGATCCCAAAAATCCATTTTTAGTCATTTTCCGTAAACACAGGGGACCTAAGAATTACCCGAGTGAATAAAATATTCTATAGGATAACGTCTTGGTCACAGAAGAACCTATGTGGAAATAAATGGATGTCAAAATGTTTTCAAGTATTTTTGCTCTTTGTTGATGGGATTACTTGGAAGCCTTTTCTCTTGTATCTGTAACCCTGTTGTTTGTTATTTAAAAATTCTATTTAAGGAAGAATTATTATTTTTATTGTGGATATAGTTATAAATAACAATTTGGGTTTATATGATCCTTGAATTTGAGGTAGCTACAAGTTATTAAATCTTGTTTTAAAAATGTGAGGTATGAGATATCATTTGTTGTTGAATTATTTTATGGTTATTTTGATTAATTTATCTCATTTTGGTAATGTTATAAAATATTGTTTTTTAAAAAGGACAACACGTAGGACATTTGAAAACCTATCGTTTCAGACAAAGCTATGAGAATCAAACCCACAACCAATGTTACATAGGTATTTATCTCCTAACACTAGACTATGTTAAATCCCCAGTTAGTGTGGATAATTATTTTTAGTTAAATGATTTTATTGATCAATAATAAGTTTATTTGGGATCTTATGTTTACCTAATGGATATCCTTTGTATAGAAAAATGATTTGGTGATGAAATGATTAATGTAAATTTGGAAGACGTTCACTCTGTTGGAAACAATATATGCCTAAGGAATATAGAATACTTTGGAATTTCCATTGAGGAGTAATAGTGGATTTTAATCTATGTTTTTATTTTGTAATTATTACAATTTAGGTTATTTATTAAAATTATAATCCTATCACATAGAATATATAACTAGGGTAATTAATATTATGTATGTGACTTTAAGAGTAGTCGATGTTATTTAGAGATAAAAGTTAATGTGGAAGACTATTTAGTTAAATTCATATGAGTTTTGGGATTCAATCATAGTTTGTATTATAATGAAGGATTTTAAGGAAAATTGTTTATTCAATGGTATTTATTGAACTTTGGGTATTGTTGATTTAATTTTAGAAATTAAGATTAGTATTTCTTCTATAAAGGATTGTCCTTTTTGGGGATCATCTGATCTTGTTCTATCCATTTTTCTTTTGGTTAATCTCTAAAGTCCAGGGAAATATATAGTTCATCCTTTTTGGATTATTTGATTCTCTATATGTCAATTTTAGAACTTCAGGTGTGACCAAGTCATTTTGATTACTCCATTTTTGGAGTGAAATATGAGTTTGTGGTAGAAATTATTAAAATAATGAAACAATACTTATCAATTATTATTTTTCATATTCTATGAATAAATGTATTCTTAAACATTATGAAAATGATCATAAACCCAAAAACGTGTTATCTAAATACCTTATGTTATTATTCAAAGATATATGACTTTGAGACCCTCAATATTCCATTAAATTGTTTGTGATTGATGACCTCAATCACTCCTTAAAAATATTTAAGCTTTCCTCAAATTATAATTCCCACAAATGTTATCATATTCGAAATCCTAATCCGGTGGTGACTGTTTCATTTCTGATTCCCTTTTATTAAGAATAAAATTTATTAACCCTATTTTTGATGTGGTGTTTCCTTAAACATATTTTCTATTTTTTTACCATTTATTTCTAAAGAACAATTTAAAATTTACTTGATGCAATTTATTGAAGGATTAATGAATATGACACGCCAGGCTTCCATGGTACGCTTCTCGTTGAATATTACAACAACGTCTGATGTACGTAACACAGAGTTCAAGCGCACCATGACCTTTAAAAACCCATTTAAAAAGCATTTATGAATAGTAATAACTAAATATTGAATTTTATATAAATCCCATATAATTATCACATACATATTTTTTGTTTCTGAGAAATAATATAAGGAAAAATTCAATTTTTTAGATAAAAGATATATTTTAAAAAAATTAAATTTTTCAACATTTTAATGGAAAACCATTTCTAATCCAAAATTTAACACTTTTATATATTCAATTTGATGAAATTAAATTATTCTTTAGAATAAGGATATAAAAATTTAGTTTGGATAAATTTTCGGTGTTTTTCTAATAAATTTTATATTTTGATGAATGGTGAATGATAATAAATTGTAATTGAAAAAGTTTTTTTAATAAAAATAATTTATAGTTTTAAATTATAAATATTAATGGGTTTTATGTACAATTAGATTATATTTTTATCATTTAATCATATTTTGGTCATTGGAAGTAATTTCACATTTAAATTGGACATAAACACAAATCATTCTTTTGATAGTTTTTACGTCTCAAAAACATGCTTTCTAGTTATGACAATGGGAGTTAACTTTAAATTAATTAATGAAACTTTTATGTTTTGAATTTGGTAAATTAGAAATCATTTTGGGTTTTCTATTTTCAAAATTATGTTAGGGTGGAATTTTTTTATTTCTTTGAAAACATTCAATTTTTTTATGAATAGTAAAAAGCACTACGTTATTCTTTAAAAACAGACTATTTATTTAAATAACTAATTATTTTATATAAATTTATTTTAAGTTAAAATAGATTCATAATACTAATAATAGTTTAATTTAATTTTTTGGAGTCATTTTATAATAAAATTAGATGTACAAATTTTTATTTAATTTTTAACGTTTTTTACCAACCATCTAGGCACATTAACAAATTTTCATAAAATGTAATTGTACCTCTTCTATGACATGAATTTAAAAAAATAGAGAGACACTATTTACTACAGTATGTATAATGTGGTTCAATAAGATGAAAATAATTTTTGGTGAATAGTAACTTTTGACTTTTATTTACCACGGTTAAAATAGAATTGGGTAATTAAAGGTAAGAATGATATTATAATTAACCTAAAACAAGCTTTTAATTATATTAGATAATTGTTTTTTGATGAAAATAATCCTTAAGAATAAAATATGATCCTCTTTGGTCCACTTGGATTAGATTAAGACATTTATAAGTATTTTATTTAAAGAATAATTAAAAGTGTTAAATTCAATTTTTTTAACTAAATAATTTTTTATATGGGGTTATACATAAGATAGATTTGACTATAAACATTAATTAGAAATATAAATATATTTCCTAAATCATGGTATTTGTTTTACAATTTTTATACAGTAAATAATTAAATTTATTAATGATACAATGATGATGCAGTAATTACTTTATTAATGAAATATTAAAGTAATTGAAATTATAAATATCAAAATAAATAATAATTGATACTTTTGATCCATTACACAAATTTTTTAGATTAATATGAAATGTTAGTGTTAATTAAATGAATTTTTTTCAAGGTAATCATTCTATTATGACTTTTTCGAAAAAACAAATACTAAATTGTGTCAAAATTTACATAATTGTGTTTTAAAAATAATATTATATTATTAAATGGTATAATATTATAAAATTCAAAGGTTCAGCCAAATGAATTATATAATAATAGATATATAATTAATGAACCACTTGAGGTTCTCTAGATAGTTCATTGTTTGTTTATTCACCATATCGTGTAAAAATAGAAGAAGACATGATAAAAGTTAAATTAATTACCTATGAGTTAAATATAAAAGATAAGGTTAATATGGTGACCTAAACTTGTTAAAAACCTATTGGATGAAGGTATTTCGACCCATCCACACATTATCCCTGAAATAAATCAATTTGGAGCCATTATAAACCGAAAATAAATATATAATTAAATAATATTTTAAGCTCATCCTAAAGTGACCCCCACCTCTCTTATAATAGGGTACTTCCCCTTGTCTTATTTTCACACCTCCAAAGCCAATTGTCTTGGCCAAAAACTTCTCAAATATCCACCAAAATACCCTCAATTAAACCTAGATACCTCAATTTGATCATAAAGCTAACCTACAGAGACCTTTTAATCAAATCAATAGAAAGCACCCGAAGAAGAGGTAATAATTTCACCACCGATTTCAATGTTCATTTCTTCTTCCACTTCCCATTTAGTTGTTGTTTCCATACCAAAATAATAACTGTAGTACCTTCTACATAAAATAATGTTATTATAAATATGATACAACCATATTCATTACTCTATCCATCCTTTTAATGACAAAGTCACTATACATGTGTACGTAAGACTTACCATATCCACGTCGAGGTGTATATTGTTATTCAACACTTAATTAATTGGATGGGTATAAAAATGAGTAAAATTGAAAAAAATAATAAATATAAAATTTTAATGATTATTTATATATGATATACCATCCAATTACATATATTTTACCATTAATTCAATGATATTGTCTCTCATGCGTACATACAGATTACTGTCTCTACAAACATGATAAGATTGATTCCTTATCATAACCATTCAAAAATAATTTTAATTATATGATTTAAAAATAATGTTTAAGAGAATAATATCATTAAATATATGAATGAAATACATCATATACATAACAAACATGAATTAAATAACAAAACATATAAATCAAAATGAATAAATTAACACCCAATATAATGATACAACTGAAATATCATTAACAAAGCAATATTTTAAGATCATATATGATATCATATTTATGTATTTAGTTATTATATAATTTTATAAAAATAATTTCACCATTATAAAGGTGGTTTATCTACCCTTTACTAAGAAAAAAGTACAAGGTAAGGGGTTTTCATCTCAATTCAAATTCCCTTGAGATTCATTCTATATTTCTATTATTTCCTATTGTGTGATGTATGTAATGCCAATGATTGTGCCATTTGTTTAATATACGTTAATTTATGGGTACATACACCTTATTTATATGATCCTTCTTTCATGTGGTGTATGTTTCATTAGTTACCAAATTGGTAAGAAAATTTCTAATTTCAATTACCACTCATTGGGTTATACGCAACATTCGTTGATTATTTTACTACAAGATTATGTGTAAAATCAATATTTATTTAATTATTTAGTAATTTCAACTCCCATTTGTGTGGAAATACTTTTGATACACATAATCACCCAATTGATAAATTCTCAAGTCATCGATTTGAGCTTTATAAGAGTAATTTTAACTCTATTTCCATTCATTGAGTCAATCATCCAAGTCATTGGTGTTGTTTTTACAAGAATATGTGTGAATGTCCTCTGATTATTTTAAAATGAATATACAATAATATTGAGGGAATTTATATTTTTCAAACTTAATTACTTTATTTATTTATCATTAACATAATGATATGGTCTTTATATGGGATATCATCTCAATATACATTCTATTGATACTTCTTTGTTGTAATGCACAGATTCACTTTTATATAATGTATATAATGTAATTTGACATAGTATATCATGATTACCTTTATTTATATGATATTATAACGTTTTTATTATCTCAGTTATTTGTTTTAAAGCTTCCTTTATTTGGATAGGAACTCTAACTAAAATATCATATTAAATGTTTTAAATATTTATTCTTTTAAATATTTATCATTAATGTCCATATTTTGAAAATGTTTTTAATCATATTTTTATATGGAAATCAATGTTTTAAAATTAAAATTAATTTTAAAAGATTCATTTTTGTATGGGAAATTTTGATTCAAAAATCAATTTTAAACAACTTGATAAATTGTGAGACTTTTAAATGTTTTCAAGAAAAAGGGGGATATTTCTCTCAAAATATTTTGATGATTATTTTCATCAATGTCAATATCCTTAATTATTCTCAAAAGTGGTTAATTTATAATAATAAAATATTCCATATTTAATTCATGGTTTTGTGATATGTTTGACTGTGTATGTGTTATGTTTATAACATTCATGGTTTATGGTTGAAGTGTTAACATTTCATATGCTAGATTTTTTACAAATGATTATGTTATGTTCCAATATTTTCATATGAGTATTGAATAGGACATAGTAAGTGAAGAGTGGGGCCCTCTATATCTCCTAGATACATCAGTAGGTTTCATGAGACACACTCGTGTCTTGGCATAAGGCCTTGAAAAAATCTTATTTGTAGTCTTGGTACGAGGCCCTAACTATGTGATTATGATGTATGGAATTATGCATTCCATCATTATCAAATTATCTATTGATATTACATGCGATTATTCAACTAATATAATATCCATGTGAATAAGTGAATAACATTATTTGATTTATATTTTCCATATTATTCTGAAATTTAAGTTTAAAAGGCTAGTGCTTTAGTCTTATACATTGCCTTAATTGTTTATGGTTATTTATGAATGTTTCCACAATATTGTTATCCTTAATGAGCATATGAGACCACCCATTTCTATGTTTTAATTTTTCACAGTATTTGAAGAAGTATATCATGATTAACCTGCAGGAATAGGCTAAGTGATTTGAGTGTGTTCAAAGGGGACAAAATTTTGTTTTTCTTTATTTCATGATGTAATATAAAACTTATATATGTATCTAGTACTTCCAAGCCTACTAAACTAATCTGTCTTTCAGGACATAATCTCTTGTGATCAGGCCAATGATATATAATAATTCACCAACTCTGGGTAACATGGGTCGGGGCGATACAGTAGGCATCAGAGGAAGTTTAGTAAAAACCTTGGAAACTAGATTTAGAAAAACTCTGATTAGATAACATTACTATAAGATATACATTGGGGATTAGGATAGAATGAAATAAAAAAAATTAATGTCAATATTATCTAGGTGTTCCATGATATACATCCCAATATGGATACAAGCAGGTAAAGGTATCTCTAGCACAGATGTACCTAGGGGTAAAACTCAAAAACACCTCTTTAATCTAGACTCTAATGGGAATTGGTACATGGAAATAGGCCTTACTACACTATTTCATATGATACTCCCATGGTATATGCTTAGGATAATTCACATTTTCTTTAATAACTTATATGACGGACTTTAATAGAAGTTGAGAATAAATAATATTGGTTAATCCTAAGATAGATTAGATTAAAAATTAGGTTTCATGATATTCTCTATATTATTTTATTACTATTGATACTCAAATAATGATTTCTTGTTCTAGTCAATGGATGGATTCCAAGAATGTCATAGTAACATTGAACATGATATACAAGGTGGGAATGATGGTGGAAATGAGAAAAAAATAGAATTTTGATAGGCATAGAAGATATCATGTTCATGACGAATTAGTTTTCCAAAACAATGATAAAAAACATATATATTAACCAACTCATGGACTCAACAAAGAAGAGAAAGGAAGGGAATGATAAGAGCTATAGTAGTAGAGACCATGAGAAAAAGAAAGATCAATTTCCATCATGCATGAAATGTGGAAGCAGACACCTAGGAAAGTGTCTTAATGGAACAAAGAAGTGATTTATGTGTGGGAAAGAAGTAAATAAAGTAATAAATTGATGAGAAAAATGAATAGTACTATGGAAAATAATAAAAATGATCCCAAGAATTCATTTAAAGTCATTTTTAATAAATTTAGGGGACCTGGGCATTTCCCAAGTGAATGCACTATTCTATAGGATAACCTCTAGGTCAAGGAAGAAGCTATGGTGAAATAAATGGATGGAGGAATGTTTACAAGTATTATTTCCCTTTATTAATGGTAATAATTGGAAGACTATTCTCTTATATGTGTAACCCTTAAATTTGTTATGTGAAAATGATATTTGAGTAAGAATTATCTTTTCTATTGTGGATATAGTTAGAAATAGTCGTTCGGGTTTATATGATACTTAAATTTGAGGAAATTACAAGTTATTATACTTTGGGATGAAATTGTGAGGTATGAGATTAAATTTGTGGTTAAATTTTTTTTTTGTTATTTTGGGGAATTTATCACATTATGTGAATTTTATAGAATATAATTTTGGAAAAAGGACAACACTCAGACCATGTGACAATCCATTACATCAGACAAAACTGTGAAAATCAAATCCACAACCAATGTGCCACTAAGATTTATCTCCTACAGTTGGACCGTGTGAATTCTCGGGTTAGTGTGGCCGATTAATTTAGTTAAATGATTTTATTGATCAATAATAAACAGATTTTGGATCTTTTGTTTGTCAAATGGATATCATTAGTATAGGAAAATGATTTGTTGACTAAGTGATAAACTTGATTTTGTAAGACATTCTCTCTGTTGGGAAGAAAATATACCTGAGGAAAATAGAATACTATAGGATTTCATTTGAGGAGTAATGGTGGATTTCTATATATGTTATTATTGTGTAATTATAGAGATTTAAGTTATTTATGGAAATTATTAACTTATCATAGAGAGTATGTGATTAGGTTAATTACTTTTAAGTATGTGACATTATGATTAGAAGATGTTATTTTGAGATACAATTTAACGTGGAAGACTACGTAATCATAGTCTTCTGAGTTTTGTGTTTCAATCTTAGTTTGGATTATATTGAACAATTTTAGGGAAGATTGTTTATTGAATGGTATTTATTGATTTTTGGGTATTCATGGTTTAATTTTAGAAGTTATGATTAGTATTTATTTCTCTAAAGGATTATCCTTTTTGGGGATCATCTAATCTTGTACTAACCATTTTGGTTTTGTTTAATCTCAAAAGTCAAGTGAAATATATAGTTCATACTTTATGGATTATGAGATTCTCTATAAGTTGGTTCTAATGCTTTGGGTGTGAACAAGTCATCTTGAATACTTATCATTTAGAGTGGAAGACGAGTTTGTGGTAGAAATTAGTTAATGTATGGATGTAAAGACCCATAAAATTCGTGGGAAATTTTTTCTTAATTTTCATTGGAATTTTACAAGAACGCGGTTTCTGACGGAACCTGATTCCGAGGCCCGGAGTGCCCGGAATCATTTTACGAAGTTTGGCTCGGGTATGTTCGGTGAACGAATGAGCGGGAATTTCTAACTTTTGATCTGGTGCTCGGAATTGAAATCTGAGGGCACCGATGAACTCGCAGCGCCCATATTCTCTTAAGGAGACCTTTTCCGAGGTTGCGTTTATTGTGGGTTGAGAGTTAGTTTTTGGGAGTTTAGAAAAAGTTAAATAAAAATTGTGAATACAAATTTTTATTTTAACTTGTTGGTAAAATTATCCCAAAGGGAGGTAGAGGTGGGACCCACATCCACTTAACCTCCCTTGGGAAGATTAAGTGTGGTGGGGCCCACACGAAGCATAACTTTTCACCTTCTTCTTTTTAAAACTCCCTTAAACTCCTCTTTTATTAACATGACAACTTTGTTAATTAATGGAGTTGAATTGTTTGAATTTCAAACCATTGAAATTCAAATTGATAATTGTGTGAATAAAATAAGACTTTAGCTTATTTTATTTTGGTTAGAATTCTCTAGCCACCTTGAGAGAATTTGTAGCCTTTATCTTCTTCTTCTTCAAGCTTTGACGAAGAACGCGATGAACCTTCGAACATCGACGAAGAACGCCACGTTCTCGGGAATCGTCTTCCGCGACGCCATACCCGCGACATCGACGACGTTTTCTTCCGCGTCATCTCTTCCGCGACGATTTCCCGCGACGAAATCGTCGTCAATGAACTTCGAATCCTCGCTTCACGACATCGACGTCCTTCTTCCGTGACGCCGACCACCGCGACACGTCTTCGGCGGGTCGTTGAAGATCATCGTTCTTGAAACCGAGGTAGGGGTTTGTTGTTGATAATTTATTTACTATCGTTCATGGTTCTAGTATGATAAACTTGTGGATAAATATTTAAGGGTTATCATCTAACGAGAGGGGGGCCAGACCGCACAAACACGGCTGAATTCCCCCTCCTTGGTTCTTGATTATTATTATCTTCTTGTGGTTGAACAAGAAGGCATGGTGCCGGCGCACCATGCGGAAATCACACGACAAATATTGCGCGGCGCCATCGCGCCGCGCCGTGGAAGGATTTTCATGAACGCGACGCCGTCGCACCGCGTCGAAGGGAACCAAAGGCGCCGCGGCCGGAGCGGGGTCGCGGCCAGTTCCGGGCCGCGGCGGAACGGGAAGACCGGCGGCTAGCTGGGCCGCCGGTGTCGGAAGCCGGAAAGGGGACCGGCCTTGCCGGTCCCATTGAGGAAGGACCGGCCGGCCAGGACGGGCCGGCCGGAAGGGAGAAGAACAGGGGGAATTAATTCCCCCGGCTGGCCAAAACCGGCCCCCATAATGGGGGGGTCGTGGTTACACCAAGGGGGGGGGGGGGCAGCGCCCCCCCGTTTTTCTCAAAGGCAGGCCCCCACGAGGGTGGCCGGTTTCTCAAAGGCACGGCTTTCACCCGCGTCGCTAGCAGGGAAGCGGGGGCTTTTCCCCCCGCGCGTGGCACCCGAGCGGCGCCCAGGCCGCGCCGCCGCCGGCCGCGCCGCACCGCCGTGCCGGACCGCGCCGCTGCGCCGTCGGCCAGGCAGGGTCAGACCCGGGTCGGGTCGACCCGGTTCGGGTCAACCCAGGGGGGGTCGGGCCGGGTCAGCCCGGACCCGGACCCCCCGTTTTCAAATTGACTTCGATCTTTTTCCCATAACATGAGCTACGGACCTCCGTTTGATGAACCGTCAGCGGCGATGCGATCCTTGGATCGAGACGGTCGATTCGGTATATCGCACGCAATGTTTCGGAATACTTTGAGTTCGGCCGGGTTGGTTCGTACACGAAACCAACCGGGCCCTCGGAGCGGAAACGCTCATATCTTGAGGTACGGACGTCCGATTGACATGTCGTCAGCTTTGTTGGGTTCCTCTTTGTGAGATGGATATTTTGGCATACTGTGTCCCAGGTTTGGACGTAGGTGGAGTATGGTCGGGTTGGTTTTTCCTTAAATACCAACCGGGCCCCTGGGACGAAAAAGCCAATAACTCTCAGAAAGGGCGTCCGATCGACGCGCCGTCTGTTGCGTTGAGTTCCTGTTGGCGATACGGAACTTTTGGATACATCAACTCTGGAATTTGTGACAGTTGATGTATCAGCCTCTCGGCTCGTGGAGCAGACCCTCCCGAACGAGCTTGTTGTGTGCGAGAACCCTAGTGCTGGCTGCGACTGTGACTACTACTGCTACTGCTACTGCTACTGTGACTGCGACGACGACAGTACAGAGATCCTTAGTGGATTCGACGACGACGACTACAGCACTCAGCGATCCTACATGGATCAGTGCTACAGGTCCTGTGTGGTCCCGATCCTGTGTGGGTCTGATCCTGTGTGGGTCATTGCGCTCAGCGGTCCTGTGTGAACCAGCGCCTACAGGTCCTGTGTGGTCCCGATCCTGTGTGGGTCATTGCGGGGGTAAGTTACCTATCGATCCTTCGTGGGTCTGACGACTTAGATGGATCAGAGATCATATTTATCATCTATCGATGAAGTATACCTGTGTGAGCTGAATCCTGTTGCTTTCCTATGTGGATTGTGTTGTGCTATCCTGTGTTGATTTCGTTTTGCTTTCCTGTGTGGAATACGTTTACATTCCTGTGTGGAATGAGTTGTACATCGGCTCGGAGGTTGGAGTGTATTGGAATTGATGACTTAGGTATATGTATGGGCATATACCTAAGCAGTGTCGGTTGTTACTTCGTGTTGTATCTATCCTTTGTGGTTTATCATTTGTTGATTTTGGGAGACCTTCGGGGGTCTTGGGGTCCCTACTGAGTAGCTTATACTCACCCCTGCACGGGCTATGCCCGCACTACGTTGTGTTGGTTGCAGACGACGGACAGCGTTGATCTTGGCTGAGGCTTGCAGAGCAGGACGGTACCTGGAGGTGGACCACAAGGCGGGACGTGTTCAGAGTGAACGGTGGGACCCGAGGAGCAGTGGAGCTTTCTGTACCCACCTTTCAGGTCGGATTTCCATTGGACAGCTTGGTGTAGTGGCTTTTACTTTACAGTTGATGTTTTCCCTTTCGAGTTTTACTTTACTTTCCATTTGGGTTTGTATACTGGCTCATTTACTTTTCCGCACTTTCGGTTGTACTCTGTTTTCACATAGTGTTTACTTTTCTGCTTGCTCACTCTGTGGTGCTTGTTTACTTTACAAAGGCAATGCCATCCCTTTTTACAAAGATTTACACCTTAGTGCTAGTCGCCAGCCCCTGGCCTATGGAAGGCGGGCTTGGGGTAGTCACTGCACGGGCCCCGAGGGCAGGTCATGACAATGGAACTCTACTCATCATGTATTTTTTCTTGTTATATTATGAAATTAATTCTTAAACATTACAGAAAGGATCTTAAACCCAAAAATCTATTATCTTAATAACTTATGTTATTCATCGTATATTTATGTCATTGAGGCCCTCAATTTTCTATTCACTTGTTTGGGATTTATGACCTCAGTCACTCCTTATTAATATTTACAATTTCCTACAATTTTAATTTCCACCAATATTCTTCTATTCGAAATCCAAAATTGGTGGTGAGTTTTTCATTTCCCTTTTCCTCTTATTAAGACAATAATTTATTAACTCTATATCCGATGATGGATTACCACAATGGTATTTTTTATTTTTTTAAATTTTATTTCCAAAGAACAATTTCTAATTTCGAGGATGGAATTTATTGAAATAGGGAAGAATTTGTCACCCTAAGCTTCCATGGTACGCTTGTCTTTGAATAATTCAATGGCGTGCGATGTATGCAACACCGAGTTCAAGCACAACACAAACTATCAAACTAATAATTTAAAAAGAAGTTATGTGTAATAATAACCAAATTTGAAATTATATATATATCCCTTATAATTTTAAAATTTATATTTTGTATATCTTAGACATAATATAAGGAAAAATTCAATATTTCAGATAAAAGAAGTATTTTTTCAAAAATACAGTTTTTCCGCCTTTTAATAGTGAACCATATCTAATCATATAAAAAACACTTTTATATATTCAATTTTATGGAATTAAATTCTCCTTTAGAAAAATGACATAAAAATTTAGCTAGTATAAAGTTTTCGAGTTTTTCTGATGAATTTCATATATTGATCAATAGTGAAAGATACAAAATTTTAATTGAATAAAACTTTTTTAATAAAAATAATTTACATTGTTAAATTATAAATTTTAATGGTCTTTAAGTATGATTAGATTATATTTTTATCATTTTATGCAATTTTGGCCATTAGAAATAATTTCACATTTATATTGGACATAAACACATATCAATGTTTTGAAAGGTTTTTACTTCTCAAAAACCCACTATCGGGTATTGACAACAAGAATTAATTTTAAATTAATAAATGAAAATTATATGTTTTTAATTCGGTAAAATATACATCATTTTTTGATCCAGAATATCAAAATTATCTTAGAGTGAATTTTTGGATTTTTTCTGAAAACATTCAATTTTTGATGAATAGTGAAAAACATTGCGTTATTGTTTAAAAATCGACTATTTTATTTAAATAATTTTTTAATTTATTTAAATTAATTTTAAGTTAAAATTGATACAGAATACCTATATTAGTTCAATGTAATTCATTTGAGGCATTTTAAAATAAAATTAAACGAATAAAATTTTATTGAATTTTTAACATTTTTTACCCACATTCTAGGCATGTTAACAAATTTTCATAAAATGAAATTTTACCACTTTTTTGAATTGAATTTCAAAAAATTTATAGAAAAATTTGAAATCAGTATGTTAACGGTGGTTCATTAAGATGAAAATATTTTTTGGTGAATAATAACTTTTGACATTTATTTACAATGGCTAAAAGTAAATAGGATAATTAAAGGTAAAAATAATAATTTAGTTACCCTAACACATGTCCTAATTCTATTGGATAAGTTTTTTGTGACCAAAATAATCTTTATGAATAAAATATTATCCACTATGGTCCACATGGATTAGATTAGGTCATTGATTATTTTTTTATTTAAAAAAGAGTTAAATGTGTTAAATTCAATTTTCATAACTAAATACTTTTTAATATGGTGTTATATATTAGATAAATTATAATATAAAAATTAATTACAAACCTAAATAAATTTCAAACATTATTTTATTTTATTTATAATTTTTAGACATTAAATAATTAAATTTATGTATGACACAATGATGATGCAGTAATTACTAAAAATAATGAATGATTAAAATAATTGATATTATAAATATCAAAATAAATGTAATTGTATAATTTTGATTAATTCCACGAATTTTAATGATTAATATAATATTTTAGGGTTGATTTAAAGAAATTTATTCAAAGGAATCATATTGTTATGACTTTTACAAATACCAAATATTAAATAGTGTCAAAATTGACTAAAATGAGTTTTTAAAACAAATATAATGTTTTAAAAGGATATAATATTCCTAAATATCTACGTTTCTACCAAAAAACTTATATAATTGTAGATATATCATTAATTAACCACTTGAGGTTCTCTTGGTAGTTTATATTATGTTTATTAACCATATACTGTGAGAATACCAGAATATATGGTAAAAGTTAAACTAATTATCAAAGAGATAAATCTAAAAGATATGGTTAATATGGTGACCTAAACTAGTATAAAACCAATTGGTCGACGTAATTTAAACCTATACCCACTTTAGACTCGAAATAAATCAATTTTTAGCCATTATAAATCAAAAATAATTATATAATAAAATAACATTTCAAGATTTTCCTAAAGTGACCCCACCTCTCTTATAAAAGGGTACCTCCCCTTCACTTAATTTAACCCCCCCCCCAATCCAATTTCCTCGGCCAAATCCTTCTCAAATTTTTTAAAAACTACCCTAACATCAACCTAGAGGTCTTACATTGATCATAAATCCATCCTATGGAGCCATTTTGATAAAATCAATAGGAAGCACCCGAAGAAGAGGTAATAATTTCACCACCCCTTTCAAAGTTCTTTTATTATTCCACTTCATATTTCATTGTTGTTTACATAAAAAAATAATAAATACAATACCTTATACATAATGTGAAGTTTTTATAAATATGGTACAATTATATCCATTATTCAATCCAACCTATTAATTACGAAGTCACCATACGTACGTATGTACAGATTACCATCGAAACGTCAGGGTGTAGTTTGTAATTCAACACATCATTACATAGATAGGTATAGTAATGATTAAAATTTATGTAAATAATAAATATAACTTGTTAATTATTCTGTATAAATGATATTTCATCCAATTACATACTATTTTACCATCAATTGAATTATTGGCGCCTGTGCGTACGTACAGATTACCGTCTCCACCAACACGATAAGATTCATTCCCCATCGTTACCATTCAAGAATAAATATCATTTGATGATTTAAAAATAATTTTTAATAACATAATATTATTATATATATGAATAAAATACATCCTATAAATAATAATCATTATTGATGTAACATAACATATTAAGGGAAATGAATCAATTAACACCCAAAACAATGATACTACAGAAATATCACTAACAAAGAAATATTAGAAGATCATATATGATATCATATTTATTTATTTGTTTATTTTATAATTTAATAATAAGTATTTCACCATTATAATGTAGTTTAAACTACCCTATACTAAAGAAATGTAAAATGTAATGGGTTTTCATCTCACTTCTTATTCCCATGAGATTCATGATATATTTCCACTATTTCCATTTGTGTGGTGTATATATTTCCCATGATTATATTCATTATGTTATATAATTTACTTTATGGGTACATACATGTTCATTGTATGATATTTATTTCATGGGGTTTATGTTTCGTAAGTTACCAAATCAGTAAAAAATTCTAATTTCAATTGACACTCATTCGGTTTTATGAAAACTTCATTTATTATTTTACTCCTAGATTATGTGTAAAATCACTTTTTATTTACAAATTTAGTAATTTACACTCACATTTGTGAGGTTATTATTTTGATACACATAAAAAATCCACTTCTAAATTCTCAAGTCAATGATATGGGCTTGATAAGAGTAATTTTATCTGAATTTCCATTAATTGAGTTAATCATCCAAGTCATTGGTGTTTTTTTACAAGAATATGTGTGAATGTCCTATGATCGATTTACACTGAATATCCAATAATATTGAGTGTATTTATATTTACCACATATGTTTATGACATTTATTTATCCTTAACCAAAGGATATAGCCTTCATAAGGGATTTTATCTTAATTTACATTTCATTGAGACTTCTTTATTGTTATGCACCAATTCACTTTAATATGGTGTATATACTGTACATTGACATATTATATCATGAATACCTATATTCTAATTATATAATAATGTTTTGATTACCTAGATTATTTGTATTCAATTGTCTCTCATTTGGTTAGGAACTCTAACTAAAATATCTTTTTAAATGTTTTAAGGATTTATTCATCTAAATCTTTCTCATTAATTTCCATGTTCTGAAAATGGTTTTACGTAATTTTTTATATAGAAATTAATGTTTTAAAAATAAAATTAATTTTAAAAGTTTCAAATTGGTATGGGAAACTTTTATTCAAAAATCTATTTTAAATGACTTCTTGATAAATAGCGAGACTTTGAAATGTTTTTTAGAAAAATTGGTATATTTCTCTCAAATAGTGTTGATGATTATTTTCATCTATGTCAATATCCTTCATTATTATGAATTGAGGTTAATTTATTACAATACAATCCTCTATATTTTATTGATATTTTTGTGATATATTTGACAATGGAAGTGTAATTTTTATACGAGTCATGGTTTATTGTTAAATAATTAACATTTCATATGCTTGTTTTAATGAAAATGTTCATGTTATGTTTCAACATTTTCATATGAGGAATTAATTTTACTTAGTAAGTGACGGTTGAAGACTACTATATCTCCTCAATGCATTAGTAGTTCTAATGAGACAAACTAGTGTCTTGGAACAAGGCCATGGAAAAATATTATTTGTAGTCTTCTCATGAGGCCTTGCCTATGTGATTATGATGTCCGACATTATGCATTCAATCATTATTAAATTAGCTATTGATATTACCTATGATTACTCAACTAGTATAATATACATGTGAATAATTAAATGGAATTATTTGATTTATATTTTCAATATTATGCTGAAATTTATGTTTAAAAGGATGGTGTTTTATTATTATACATTTCCATAAATGTTTATGCTTAATTATAAAATTTTCCACTAAATGTTCACCTTACTGAGAATCTGATCTCACCCCTTTCTATGTTTTAATTTTTCCCAGGATGTGAAGAAGTATATCATGATTAACCTAGAGGAGTATTCTTAGGGTTATGAGTGTGTTAAAAGGGGATATAATGTTTTTTTCTTTATTTCATTAAGTAATGTAAATCTTATTTATGTATCTAGTACTTACAAGGCAAATCAACTAATCTGTCTTTTAGGACTTGACCTCTTGTGATCATGACAATAATATATAATAATGAACCAACTACGGGTAACTAGGGTCAGGGAATTACCTTAAAGCCTATGTACAGGTGGAATGAAACAATTAGGTGAATAAAATTCCATCCCCTACCCTAACCCATGCATTATGGGAGAAGTTAGAACATCAGTCCAACTCATCTTGTGGGAGGAGCCACAATCCTTTATCCAACACCTCAATCCATGTGAAGATGTATATTATCCCATTCCCCACTCATAAACCATATCAAAATCAAACACAAAAAACACATTTAACAATCCTAATCCATAACAATCAACATGGGAATTAATATCATGTCAAAACCCCTTTAACACCTATTTCAACTACATTACTTAGTCTACTTATCCAAACTCTCGTTATCATGATTGACTCTATAAGAATATTCAATAATTAACTTAAATCATCCCATTTCACATTATTAATCCATTTCCTTACGAAATCCAACTTAGAATATTCCAATATGACATACCATTACCAAGGTAACACATTAACAATTTCATATTAACTAATTCTCTTAGGAATTCCTAACATAATTCATGAACCACGTGTCATGATATCATTTAACCCAATTAAATCATCCCTATTCCATGACAAAAAACCCCTTAATCAATTATGTATTCTATACACAATATAAATATTCCATTTTTAAATACATTAAACATGTCAACTACTCAATAAGGGATCTACATTATCACACGATAACCTTTTACTTACATGCCTTATATCAACACCAGAGAATATTAGCGCACCTCATGGGTGGACCTAAATAGTTAAAATCTTCCTTGATACATCCCAGGGGGACAATAAGGGTTTCTATTCATCATTTGGACACCCATTCTACTAATACTCATCAAATGGATCCAAATCATAACAACAAGTGACCAAGAACACATTCGATCATGAACAAATATACAATGAAACATTGGGTATAACATGTGCACCACCTACCTCCAATATATTGATGAAATACATCTTAATAATAGTCATATATCCCAATTCAACTACCAATTGAAGCCTCAACCAAGATCTCATAGAAAAAAACGAGGTTTTAGAGCTTCATATGGAGATAAGAGGGAGATGAAAATCCTAAACCTAAGAGAAAAGAAAAATGAAGATTAGACTTACCTTGGAATTAGATAAACATCTTAAGGCAATCTAAACAACCTTGAGAAAAAGATATTCACCCTTGGGATCCCCTGTGAGTTATTTTTTGTCACTATGGTTCAAAGGAGGAAATGTGGGGATAAACTCGGATGAAGGTTTAAAGTACTTTTATGAAATTTTTTTAATTTTTCCAAAAATTATTGGGTATCATGATTTACTCGCAAGGTTTTCCCACATATACGCAAACTATGCGTAATACACTATTCAGGGAGATTTGGGTCACATGGTAACATGTGGTGCTTTACATGGTTTCCAAACCATGCGCCAACCGTGTGATATGCCACTGCTGAAAATTGAACAAAACCTCTCATGATTTACTTTATCATGTGCCAGCCATGGACAAATTGTGCACCTCACACAATTTGAATTGATTTTCCATTATTCTATGTTTTAAACCTTAGATACATCCCAATGTCGCTTATAATTCATGGAGACACATTATCTACCAAAATAAATAAATTGAAACCAATATATAAAAAAGGGCACACCGCCACGATGTTAGAGATCATAAAATAGCACCAACTTATGACGGATCTTCATAGATCTTCTATTCTTGAGAATTGTTGTGTTTCTAAATAAATGAGGCCAGGCCAATGGACCCACATATCTGATTCCCTATCAATATTTCTTCGAAAAAATTTCCACATTTCCACAGAACATGACCGAAAGGCACAAACATTCCCCACAAAGCCTTCTTATTGTGATCCACAATATGAAATGGATCCTCCTTAAAGGACTCATCAACATCATGAATAAAATACTAAAAATTAATTACATGATATGGATAAGGGAGACACTTCTAATGTTTTGAAACATGAAAAAAATCGTGCATTCCACTATAACATTATGGAATAGCCAATCGGCAAGATAACTATCCATTCCTCTCCACAATATCAAATATTCCTCATTTACCAGGGTTCCACCATTCCTTGCTTCCAAATATGCTGGTGACCCAATCTGGGAGAAACCTGAATTGACACAATATCACATACCTCAAACTCAAGAGGTCGAAGACACTGATCCGTATGTGAATTTTACCTACTATAATCCATTTTTATATGTTTTTTAATTCAATTAATATTTTATGACATCCCCTAAATGAGACTTAGTCTTAACACCTTGAACTCCCTTATTTTAAAAATCACAACAGAGTTCTACATATCCCACCATAGAGTGCCTCAAAATTTTCCATCTGAATTGTAGCTTAAAATTTCTTGTTTTAGGCAAACTCAACAAGTGATAAATGATTTCACTAGATTCTACTAAAACATAGAACACAAGACCTCAAAATTTCCTCTAATACCTGAAATGTATGCTCTGACTACCTCTCCTTCTATAGGTGATACGCTATACCCAAAAACACTTGGTTACCAAGTGCCTTCTACAACCCCATCTAAAAGCACATTTTGCAACCCAAATAAAGACTTGAAACTATGGTTCTCAATACACCCTGAAACTCTATTATCTATTTAACATATAACCCATCCAATAAATAAACTATGTCAGTTTGTTAGAATAGAAATAAATGAGTCACTTTAGTCAATAGATCCCTAAATACCCAAACTATATAATTTTATCCATGGGTACCTTGAAGGACCCACTACAAAGTCCATCATTAAATCATTTCACTTCCACTCCAGAATGAGAAATGACTATAAAAAACCACATGGGAACTGATTCTTTTTATTAACCAGTTTACACATAATGAATCATTCTACAAAATTGACAACATATATTTTATTCCCAGCCACCAAAACTACTGAAAATATCATGATACGTTTTAGTCAATATAGGATGCACTACCCACAACGATACATAGAACTCACACATCATCCCTTCTAAAAAACCTATTAGCACCATAAAACGACCCAAAACATAAAAAATTCCATCATCACCCACATCCATAATAAAAGGAGACTCCATAAAATCTATAATTTCTTTCATAGAAAAACACTTTGGATCCAATAGTTGAATCTCCTTGACCTAACCCAAATGTAAGGAATCAACTGATATAGATGTGATGGTCATCGTTCTATGCACATCCTATACTTCTTGGTGTATCTCAACAAACAAGGCCATTATTCTCCACATAGAGTTGGATTTATGAACCACCTAATTCCGAGTCATCTGGATCAAAGAATCTACAACACTGTTACACTTCCCTGGTGTGTAAACCAAATCAAAAATCAATGTATTATAGGTACTCAACCCACCCTTCTTGTTGAAGATTCATATCCCACTAAGAAAATATTTACATAATGATTTTATGTTTGGTAATCACCCTAATCATCTCTCCTAATAAGTAATGTGGCCAACACTTTAGAGCATAAACCAATGTATCTAGCTCAAAATAATGAGCAGGGTAATTTATTTAATGTGGTCTCAACTATCTTGAAAAATATGCTACAACCTGATTATCCTTAATCAACACTAACATAATTCTAATAACGGATGCATCATTGAAAAGGTGTTCCTATTAATAGGTTAAGGTATGATCAAAATTTGTATGGAATTCAACCACTTCTTAAACTATTGAAATGCATTTTCACATGCCTCTGAAAACTCAAACATAACCCCCTTCTTAGTTAATCCTAAGAGTGGTGCTAACAAAAAAGAGAAATCGTTAATGAACCTTAAGTAATAAATGGCCAAAACCAAACAACTCTAAATAAAGGAAACATTGTTGGGATGCTCCAATGACACCACAACCTAATACATCTTCTGATCCACTAACACACATATCATGGGAATGATGTTCCCCAAGAAAAGAACATTACCAACACGTAACTAATATTTTGATAGATTGTCATAAATTATATGCTCTCTTAGTGTGCTCATGATGATGTTAAGATGTTTAACGTGATCTTATAGAGTTTTTGAGTATTCCAAGATGACATCATCAAAGAAAACCATGTACAGATACAGATATAGGGAGAATATTTGGTTCATTAAATCCATGAACATGGATAGTGCACTGGTCAATCCAAACAACATTACCAAAAACTAATACAACCCGTAACTACTCTGGAAATTTTTCTATGGTATGTTAGATGGTCTCACCCACAAATGATGGTATCTAGATCTCATATCAATCTTAGATAACACTGAGGAGCCCCTAAATTTGTCAAACATATCATCAATTTTGGGAGTGGGTATCGTTTCTTAATCATCATCTGATTCATCTTTCTATAGTCAACACATAACATCAACGATCAGTCTGTCTTCCTGAAAAAAACTATGGTAGATCCCCTTGGTGACATACTGGGATGGATAAACCCCTTTCTCTCTAACTATTACAACCAATCCTTATGTTATTTGAGTTTTTCTAGTTCCATTCATTATGGAGGAATGGAAACCGGTTCTTCCCCTTCCAACAACTGAATTTCAAAATCAATATCCCTCTCAGGTTGAAGTCCAGATAAATCACTAGGAAAAAAAATCATGAAACAGATCCACCATAGGAGGAATGAAATCTTGTTCCAATCCACCATCATTAATAATAAGGCATGCCTCCTGGACCATGATTTTACCCAATTATTTGAAAATTATCCTTGTATAGGTCGCCCGAACATACCACTTGCCGCAAAGGACATACGTATCTCCATCGAGAGACATGTACATTACCTGAAGTCAATAACAGTCAATATGGGACCAATACAACATCATCTAATCCATACACAAAATCCGGTAAAAAACCCTTCATCTCAAGAAAAAATATGTTCCGTAGGAAACAAAATGCAGGAACCTCCAAAGCACAACTCTTAGACTATCTGATATCCTCATCTCGCCCCCTAATGGATTATTAATTGATAGAACCCCACAAAATCATTCCATGGCTATGCCCAACACACACAAAAAACTGAGATAAAATAGTGTATGACACTTGTGTCAAATAAATAATTAGAGGGAATGAGAGCTAGAAGAATCATACCTCAAATTATAGATGTTCTAACCTCTCCACCTAAACGTGTAGACTGAACTATGTGAAGATGACCAACCCCTCTACCCTAGGATCCAACATTCATACCCTACACCTCACTTATTTGGTGGTATGGAAGGAGTCACCCTAAGTTCCACATCCGCCATCCGTACCAGTACGACCTATGGAGCTCTAACTACATGCTTGATATAATCAACCCCCTACCCACACTTGACGTCTTCCAGTAACATCTATCTATACCTGACTACCATGGGTTCTTACAGAACCTCAATATGTCTCCCAACCTTCCATATGATCAACACTCAATTGGTGGTCAGGGACACTGGCCCTGCATGTCCCCCATCCTTCCACACTAGAAACAGGATACTTCATCATCACCCTATGGGACTGGTCCTCTCATTTAACTACATTGTGCAATTTATCCCTATTGAAAATTCCCAAAATGATGCTTCGTGAAACTAAATGATGTACTGCTCTTTCGCCCAGTTGGAACCAAAAGTTCACCTCTTAAAGCTCCATTCATGTTTCCTTCTGAGATAAGGGAATTGTCTATTAGATATGTATACCAATTGAAACTAAAAATATTTACCTAGTACCTAATCTCATTCCTAACCCCATCCTATAAGTGTTTCACCATAGATTCCTCGTCTCCATCCAACAGTAGAATTTAATGGTTCATGTTAGTGAAATTACCAACATAATGCATCACTAATAAAACCCCCTTAGATAAACTCATAAACTCCGTAGACTTCTTCTGCCTCAAGTTTTTTAGGTGTTAATGATCTAGAAACTTTTCCTAAATGTACTTACACACCATTCCTTCAGCCTTCTTTGTTTGAAAAATAATGTCCCTCCAACTCACTGTCTAGCCTCACAACATACAGGCAGCTAACTTGTCTCTTTTCACGAATGGAGTCTCTAGATGATCCAAAATTCTCTGGGTAGACTCTATCAAAAACTCAGCTACCTCTACACCACCCTCTTTATTAATGTTCAAAAGGTGCTACAGTTGAAACTCCCTAGTTAACTGAAAAATACTTATTGCAAACCATCCTATGCCCTATACCATCATACGCAGAAAATGATAAAATTTATCACGGAACTTCTTATCCCTATTATCTTAAACTATTATATCCTTTTATTCAACTTTTGGGGGAGTGTTCTTGTGAATGTCCACCTATCACCCAACTAGTACAGGTATTCACAGTGTAATTCCTCTACAATTCCAAACACAATCATTAGAACACAAACCATAAATCATTCACATAAATAATTGGAAGGCTTATCACTATCCCTAAAAAACCATTTCACATACACAACACAAACAGGACTTATCATACCTGAAAAACCGCCCTCAACCATCTCTACCAAGGACTATGGTTAACACATGATTACTAACTCACATGGTTTCATTAATCTCACTAATCAACATATCATAACTATTCCAATATCACAACTCACTTCAATAACATTATAATTCACTTTCCACCATTTATCAAGATTAATTACTTAATTTTTATTTAAAAAAGTTGTCTCTATTTTAATAATTTATTTAATTTCATTAGACACAAATTTTCATCATTTTCAAGAATATAAAATTTGTTGTACCATTTATGTTCCACACACCCATCTTGTGTGTGTGCCTACTATTATGCATGTCACTTACATACATAGGTTCCTTGAATGACGCATGATTTCACAGCCATGTGCCATTCTATCCAAGAGAAAAATATAATAAAACTATCATATCACAAAACAAATGTACAAATCGATGGTAAAATATCATCATATGTAACAACACACAACAAGAACAACAATTACCACCCCATTTGACATGGGTTTTCTCTCGTACATGGGTCTGATACTCCCAATAATGAGCTCATTTCCAAGTCCTAAATCCTTACTAACATCCTATATACCATTACCAAAAATCCAGTCACAGAAAAGGACTCCTCTGATACCACTTTTTAATATCCACATCCCAGAATCCACTAAACACTATCTCAATCCAATTCTTCACATAACCTCCAGAAGGCCTCCCTACACACCAGAGGATTCCAACTAGCATAAATGGTCTAGATTTGTCATGTGGAGATATTATACCCTCTTTACTAGGGTAATACAGATATATAACAATAATAAATTGTATAAATGAGTTTAGTAACCATTACACATCCGTAAATATCATATCCCAAAATCAGGTATAAACCACAATCAATGATAAACATGGAATTTCCTGCTAAATAGTGTAAAAGAAGAAAAACCCAAAATAAATTCAAATACTAGAATCCCCAAAATGAACCTAACTCTATGTCTGGAACCTCATCCATGCATCTCCCATGCCAAAATTAACTCCCTATCATAGGGCATTTTCCCTTATCTGGACCTGCAAGAATGAAGTCTACTCGGGTACTCCATGGTTGCCTAAAAGGTTGTGGGTACAACTCAGTAGGCCACCACTAACGGTGTCTATAAAATATCCAGTCTAAGAGATAGTGCCTGCATGTATGGAATAAATGACACGTAAATAAAAGGAAATCTGGGGGCCACAAATTAATAATGTTTACTTAACTATAACTCAACAAGGTTCCAAATTCATTATTTCTATCTTATTCATTACATTGTTCTTCATGAACATGTTATCCATGGGAAATGAATTTACACCATTCACAAAAGGATAATGGAAGTTGTCATTCTACATATGGGAATAAGTCCAGTACCTAAATCACTAGGGATAATGTATCACAACATCACAATGACCTCACCTCAAAGCCTCAGTCATGGTGGAATGAAATCGTTAGGGTAATATAACTCCATCCTTTTCCATAACCCATTTATTTTTTGTGGAGGTAGGGAATCAGTCCAACTAGACCCATGGGAGGAGCATCAGTCCTTCATCCCACACCTCAAACCATGTTTACAAGCTTATTCACCAATTCACCACACATAAAAATATCACAACCCAACACAACCAACACATGTAACATTAAAACTACAAAACAATCAACATGGGAATTAGTATCAGCTCATAACCCATTAACACAATTTTCATTTACATTAATTATCCCATTTATATCAATTCTCATTCTCAAGCCGATCTCACTAAGTATACTCAATAAATTCTTTAAATCAATCCATTTCAAATTATTCATAGTTTTCCTTATGAAGTCCATATTAGTGTATTCCCATTTCACATACCATTACCAATGTAACAAATTCACTATTTTATATTCACTAACTCTCATAGGAATTTCTAGAATAATTTATATGCCACATGTCATGATCACATTTTACCCAATTAACTCATCTCTATTCCATACCAAGAAAAACCTCAATCCATTACCTATCCCAAACACACTATGAATATTCTATTTCACTTAAATTAAACATATTAACATACCCAATAAAGGATCTACATTATCACACCATGAAAATTCACTTGGTGGGATACATTTCTAGACCTGAGAATATCTGTGCATTACATGGGTGGCCTTAACAGGTCAAGTCATACTCAATGCATCCCATGAGGACAATGAGGGTATATATTCATCATTTTGTCACTCATTATACCAATCCTTATAAAAGGGATCAATATAATATTAATAATTTTCCAATAAAATACCTGAGCATGCACAAATATACAACGAAACTATAGGGTATAACATATAGACCACCTACCTTGAATCAATTGATGAATACCCTCTTAATCATAGTATTAGATCCTGAATAAACAACCCATTTAATCCTAAACCTATAACTACTATAAAAGGGATCTATCCCAAATGATATATAACCATGGTTTAGGATAACTTTGGGTATAGAGGTTATTGTCCAAGCCTATACCATCAGTTTTTTAAAAACCACTGGTTTTTGGAAACTGTTGGTATTGTATTTGAAATATTTGATTACAACATTTACTCCTACCCCCCTTCTCCTTAATTTATACCGAATACCCTCCCATACATCCATGCATCCCCCTACCCTCATGTGACATTGGGTGGCATCCTCCCTCCCCTATGATGATTTCAGTCACCGCACTTCCCTCCTCCAGTGACTTCAACCACCCAATCTGTCCTTAGATGATTTCGTACACCCCACTCTTTTTTGGTGATTTTTTCTTAAACTTTTTCAAGGGTAACATTTTATTATCTCCTATTATTTCTTATAAATATATTATTATCATTTTTTAATTGTTTTATTTAATTTGAAATGGTTTGGATGTTTTTGATCAATTTTCTATTGCATTCATTTATATTGTTTTTTTTTCTCATGTAGAAGATTGGTGGAATATCACTATTTAATTATGAAATAGTTGTTTATAAACAACCTATGATCGATAAAATTATACGTATTGTTTTCATAATGAAACACACATGTTTTTGGTAATATAAAAAATTAGGCTTTCAAAGTGGGTAAATTTTTTGTGTTAAAAATCTGGTTTCATGTTTAGATGGTATTTTTGGATTCAAAATATGAAAGAAGGTATCCCATGAATAGTGTGGTTATAATTGTTGATGAATATATTTCATTTTGTAATTGTATTGGAATCTCATATTGTTTAGTAAAAAATAGTCTAATTCTATATGTTGTATATAAGAAACTGACGGCCCAATTGGCGCCATGTTATTAGTTGATCAATGATGGTTCCCTTTTTGGTCCCCATTGCATTTGTTTATCTTTTTTCATCCATTTGATGTATGACTGGTTACATGATTATTTTTGTGGTTGTGTTTTGGGGGTCACATTGATGGTAGTGTAGGAGGTGGGAAGGACTTGATAATGTTGTTTTTCCTGGTTAATTTTTATTGTATTGTGATGATGTTATTGTACAGGGTCTACCTAAATAATTATTCCATGAGGATACTGAGGTTTCTATGTGGGTAGTAGTGTGAAATTTATAGGCTAGTAAATGATTTGAATTGACTATACCCCATTAGTTCTATGAGAAACCCTGATTTTTTATTTTCATTGAGGGGAATACATAGAGTGATTCATTGGATATATGTATGATTTTACCGTACAAACAACTATGTCCATATTTTCATGTCCTCTTTGGTCATGTCAGTCATCATGATTTCTCCTATAGTCTTAATGGCTAAATGTATAAATGAATTACCCGTGACATTAATACATCAATTGTCTTATAGGCCAATTAAAAAATTAGTCCTAATAGGCCAATTGGACATTAGGTGTATAGGACAATTAAACATTATGCCTTTAGGCCTAATGACCAATTGGAATATAGGACTAATATCCAATTGGCTTATATAGCCTATTGAAATATTGATTATTAGAACTTTATTCAAATTTTCCATTTGTCATATAGGCCAATTGGCCATTAGGCATAATGGAATAATTTCCAATTAGCCTATACATAGAATGGAGAATCAGCATATAGGCCTAATGTCCATTAATCCTATAATCCTGAAGAAGAATTAGCCTATTAAACATAAAAGATGATTGGTTATCAGTCCTATAGGTGGATTATCTATTAGGCCTGTTAAAATCATTGGACATTAGGCCTATTGGGCCTATATTCTAATTGCACATAACACCTATAGGATAATTCTCTATTAGGCCTAATAGGCCAATAGGACAATTTGTTATTTTTCATATAGGAAAATTGGAAATTATTCAATTAGGCCTATAAGCCAACTATTTGATGAGACATCTTGTATATCGATTGTATCCCTATATCCATAGATCCTTGTCTAGAACCTATGTTCTAGTTGTATACCATTTTTGTGTGGGTTGACATATTATTTCTTAACTATGTGATTTTTAATTGTGTGTGTTTTAAATCACTATGTTTTTATGTTTTATTTTAAAAAGTTTTAAAAATAAATAAACAAAAGGTGTAATCATATAGTTCTTTCAAACTATTTTGTAAATGAATTTCACAGGGTGTGTTTTGTAATGTGTGAAAATTTGTTTCCAAAATATTTTTGGAATAACTTTCAAAATAAAGGAATTTTTTTTGTCCATTAAAATGTGAATGTGTTTTTGTTAAAAAAATAAGGTTTTAGGGAAATTTTCCATAATTTAACACACTTTTGATATTTTTTCATTTCATTTCAGAAATATTTTAAAAAATGATTATTTTTTCATTTTATTCCAATTTGTTTCACCAGTTTATCTTCCTAGAGAGATTTTTGGATAGTGACAATGATAGTGATTTATTAAATTTTAGGGATACCCACCATTGTTTGAAAATTTTATTCATTTCTTATAGCATATATTATTTCTCTTATTATTATTTTTTTCTATCAATTAGTATGATTTAATGACTCTAATATTAAAAACTAGTTGCAATGATTTTTTTAATTATTATTTCCATTTTTTGATTGGATGACAACTTTTTTCCCAGGAATATAATGGATATAAAGAAAAATGTATCATAATGATCATATTTCAACCGATTATTAAAATAATTTTTCTTTTTTGGGATTTTTCATTTCAAAATACTTTTGATGGAGGTTGTATATAATTTCCATGCTATAATTGTGTTTGAAGACCATATTTAATCCATGAGTATCTTATCTACCAGATAATGAAATGAGGATTTCAAAACAAACTATTGTGATTGGTATCACTGTGGAGAGACGTGACAATATTCTATTTTTTTATAAATGAAAACATTGAACTCGTATAAAGAATTTGATATTTGATAAGATTTTATTTGTCCATCATCAAGAGATAGATAGAATAGAAGTGAAAGAAGAAAATTATTTCCACACACATTAAGAAATGACTGAAGATGATGATGTTGAGAGAGTGAACATTTTAATTGATGATGATAGAACACCAGTATACCAGGAGTGTACTAAAATGAACTAGTTGTAATTTATTAATGTAGTTATATGATGGAAAACCCATGTATGGAATTACTAATAATTAAATTTAGTATATTATCACATTTTGAAGGACTTTATTTCTGATGGTGCAGATATTCCCACAAATAATTACTTGGTGTGTACGTTAATTAAGAATATTGGATTTTCTACTACTAAAGTTTAGGTTTTTTTTGAAAAAAATTAGTTTATTTAGTGAGGAATCAACTAAATGTAATGAATTTAAAGAATATGTTACATTTCAATGGAAGGAAAATATAGATGTAAAACCATCCCCTATTCCACATAAAGTTATGTTCCACATTCACTTGATTCATAGACATCAAAATATATTCAAGTCTGTAGAAATATCATCCAATATTTGATGAAGTGAGGTTGAGAAAATTATAGGAAATTGTGATTTGGTTCATCCTAGAGATGGATTAGCATTGATTAAATTTGATTCACAACATACTGATTTTTTAGGTGAGGTCTGTAATGTCAGATTGGGTCTATCCTATGATGATTTTAATTCATTTGGTCATATACTTACTACTTAATGCCTGGGGCCAGTTTGTATTCATGTTTATAATCATCCCCCATGGATGTATAAGAAAAAACCATTCAATTTGATGAATATACTGATATATATACCATATGATCCCAGTAATGTTATAGACGTCTACTTACCTCCTTTATTAAGAGAGTTGAAGCATCTTTGGGAAATGGGTGTGGAGACATTCGATGATTTTTCAAAAAATATATTAGAGATGTGTGCTTCAATTCTATGGAAAATAAATTATTTCCATACTTATTCAATGACTTATGGTTGGAGGATAAAGGTAAAACTATCATGTCATTTATGTGTGAAGAATACTTGATCAAGAAGTCTTAAATATTGTCATATTTTATTTTCACAGGCAATCAATTATTCTTTCCAATGGATCATCAATACATAAATAATTATTAGAGGATTGATAATACTGTTAAAAATAAAAAACTAAATCAACGTATGTCAGGTAGTGATGTTCTCATCTAATTTAATTATTTAAGTTTTTAATTAGGGAAATTTTAGTGGAATCTAAAAAGAAGAAGAATGTTGACCCTGAATCCACCTATAATTGGAAAAAGGGATGTATCTATTTTGAGTTTCCATATTGGTTTACTAATATTTTACATCATTGTATAGTCTTAATTCAGATTTAGAAAAATACATGTGAAATTTTTCTTTATATTCCCTTAAATATCAAGGGGAATACCAAAGATTACATCCAATCTTATCAGGACTTTTTGGATTGGGGTATTCTACAAGAACTGCATCCTTTGCGTATTAGTGAAACCAAATGGAAAGATCCTTCTATTTATTATGTGATTTCACCATAAAAAAAGATCTATTTCAAAAATTATTGGTGAATATTAAGGTTACTGATGGCTAGTAAATCAACATATCTAAAAGAGCCAACAAATGTGATTTGAAACTAAAATTCCAAAAAATTCATTATTATCACATCCTTCTTCATGAATTTATTCCAATATAAACTCAGAATTTTCTATCATATAATTTCAAGGTGAAATTGATTCTCTTATTCCATGTTCTTGAAACCTTTTTGATAAAATTTCATCCAAGTCATTGTTGATAAAAATGCAGTAGGAGGAGCCCTTAATTTTGCATGATATGGAAATTTTTTCCTCCTTCCCTTTTTACCTATATGTTGCATTTAACAATCCATATTATGATTGAACAACTTCTTGGGGGACCAGTTTATTTTATGTTGATGTATCTTACTGAATAAAATATGTGCACAATGAAATAATATGTTTGAAATAAGAATTATCCTGAAGGTTCGATTGTGATAGTATATATAGCTCAATAGTATATGGATTTTTGTTCAATATATTTTTCAAATGTTATAACTAAACAAAACTAGCCAATGAGAAATGAATATGACTAGTATGGAGAAATTCAGCCCTTGTTTTCAACTCTTCCCCAAATTGGATGAATTTTTGGGTAATATACACTGGCTACATTGATCCCTAAAGTGGGTGATATCGCACATCAAATCGTCTTTTTTAATTGTGGTTTTATGATGAATATATCCAGTATGTAATTTGAATATTTACAAGTTATCACATATTTTGAAATTTTACATAAGAAATTATACTTTTATTATTATTTTTTATAGGAAACATATGAAAATTATAAGTATATTTTATCAATATTTTCCTTTGACAAGGATAAAGGATTTTCCTAGACTAGAGTTTCCTTCTTTGTAGAAATAAAAGGTATCACCATTAATTTAATTAGATTAAAATATAGATATCTATTTGATTGTATTATTCTTTATTATTTCTTGTCATGTGTTTACATGTTGACTCTATTCATAGTAATTAAGAGTGTTGTATTTTGGTTCCAATTTATTAGTTCATGAATGAAAGTATTTAAGAATCAATGGATATAAATTTGTTACAATTAATCATGAAGAAAAAATGAAAACACAACATGATGGTGTTATGTTAAATACTAAAATATATTGATTTTTCAATGCATCTTATAATCATCCTTGATAAGAAGATGTGTATTATTATGAACCTATTGAGAAAATATTGTTATTGGATTTCTACAATCATGGTTGAGTCACTATGATGAAATGTAAATGGTTTGATTCAATGATGTGATAAGGTAAATTTATTGATGACTATGGATTCAAAGATATTGATAAGAATTGATTCCAATATATTGATGAACCATACATTTTAGAATCAATAGAAAAAAATTGTTTTATATGAAATATCATATGAGACATGATTATAGTTTTATGAATGATGTAATACAAAGACATATTTTTCATGATGAAGGTGATTATGTTTCAACCATTGATGCCCTATTAGTGTAAAACAAAATATTGCATTTGATGATACAATATTTTCCATTACAAGAGTTTATGTTGAACCTAAATTAGTGGTATGTAATATATAGAAGAAACCATATATGTTAATTTTTTACTCAGTTTACCTTGACCTGAGTTTTTCAAGTTATTATTACTATAATTACTTTAACATAGTTTCAGTTTGGAAAGATAAGTTTGTTTTATTATTATCTGGTCTCATTTCATTTAATTATATTTATTTCAATTTAGAAAAATGGGGTTAGAATGAGTTTTTAAAAAATGTATAACCTGGTTTTGGATTATTATTAATAAAATATGCTATAACATTTCTTATTCCTTCTTTGAATTCTATGTTGAAAGAAATATTTATAGAAAATACTTCTAAAAAAGGTACAATTAATTCTTATAAAGATTATACCAAATACATCAGAACGTGGAAGGATGTGACTATTTTATCTCGATCAACAGGATCACGAGTGTGCATTTCCACCTTTTCTTCCTTTATTGAGTATAATAATTGTTATTTTTTTGTCTGTAATAGATATAATGTCATGTTAATAATATTTATAATTTTATAGAGACAATCATTTTAATTAGATATAAGTCCTCATCCAACTAGCATGGGTCTAAGTTGGGATGCTCCCAAACCAAGACGGAGAACCCATCATACTCATTCCCACACCAACCTACCAACGAACACCCAATCTAATAAACCATTCAATACTCCTTTTGAGTCTCCAAATATGTTCTTATCGATTCCTTCATCATCATCTCAACTACACTCTTATTCGCATACCATGTCTATGTCGCATATAGGTATGATCCCACTGATTCCCCCATCATCTAATTTAGGCTCTTCCACCCATGCCATGCCTACACCATCTCCATGGATGTTCCCAAATTTACAATACAAATATCCGATTATGTATACCCCAAACAACTAACCATATTATTTCATGTATATTCCACCTCCAGTTCCTACCATCCAACCAACATCTGGGGAGTCTTTTCCTCCAGTTTCCATTATAGTGCATGAAGACCACCCAGAGCCTACATTTTAACAGACAAATCATTCAGAGGCTAAAGATCTAGAATAACCCAAAGATCCATCATAATCTATAGAGATACTTGCAGTTGGTTCTTTTTAATGAAACTATATCAAATTATATCACTTTATTTCATGTTGTACCATGACTTAATTCTTCTTATTTTCCCCATCATTTCTTATTCAGTGGAATCTTCTTATAAGAGATGTGGGAGAACTCATATATAAAAATCCTAGAATTTATAGACATAGATAATGTAATTCTAAAATAATGAAAATCATATGGTTGGTAAAAATTCAATCCAATCTAGAAGTTTTATGGACACTTTAGAAAAATATGATGATATCATTCTAGTGGAATTGGTCTCATGGATATAACTTAGTAATGAAATCAAATACAAATCATAGGAGCATATATGGGTAATAAAATATTATAAAATAATATCTATATAATTTTTTTTATTTTTATGAAATAACATGTTCATTGTAAAGTCGATTTAACTTTCCCGATAGAGAAGCTGATAAGATTGCAAGGTTGATGAATGTTGGAGAGTTATGGAGATCGTTAAGCATGACTTGTATGATGGTTGGAAGAGAAGAGTGGGTTCTTATTTAGAGAGTGTACCAAAAAACTCTCTATCATAAAATGATTTCATATTGGATGGCTAATTAGTTTAAGGTATTCCCAATCTTTAATGGTTTTCATATTACATTTATTTCTTATTACTTGTATTGGATTTTTTAGGAAACATCTGGGAAAAAAATAAAGATTCAGTGACATATGTACACTCATTGGGGAACACTAAAATGCTCGTCCCTAAGAAGCACCAGCTACATTAATAACAAATAAAATAAATCCCTTAATTATATTGTTACATAGTATGATTTCCATCAGAATATTAAGTTTTATTTTAATTAATCCCTTTAAAAAAATGATGAAAATATCTCTTTCAATATTCTATTAGGCCTAATGGACAATTATACAATAGTTCAAATTGACTATTTTTCTATTAGGCCTATTGGATAATTGGTCATTAGGCCTAATTTCATAGTGTACAATTGGCCTATAGGCCAAATGGAATATTGTAATATAGGATGAATAACCAATTAACCTATAGTCCTAATGTCTAATTAGCCTATAGGCATAATATGCATAATGACCAATTTTTCATATAATCCAAATGACCAATCGTTATACGGAGCTAATGGCTAATTGAACAATACACCTAAAGTACAATTATCATATAAGAATAAAGAATAATTGAATTTTTAGGCCTAATGCACAATTGGCCTATTAGGCCTGATGAAAAATTGGCCAATTAGGCCTAACGGCCAATTGGCCTATAGGCCTCAGGGACAATTGGCCTATAGGCCTAATAAAATAATATCAAATTGTCCTATATGACTTATGTAAAATTGGCCTATAATCCTATCAAGCAATTGGCATATAGGCCTAAGGGCCAATTGGCCAATATGACAAACTTCCAATTGGACTATAGGCCAAAAGGAAAATTGACCTATAGGCCTAATGAACAATTTTCTTGTAGTCTAACAGCCAATTGACCTATCATTCATAATGACCAATTGGCCTATTAGGCTAATAGGATAATTGGACGCTACATCTAATGGAGTAATGTACAATTGGATTATAAGCCGAATGGAAAATTGGACTATAGTAAGAATGAAAAATTGGTCTATATGACTTGTTTCCAATTCCTATATAGGACTAATAGGCCTAACATCCAATTGGATGATAGTATTAAGGAACAATTAGCCTATTATGCCTATCGTCATTGAGGCCAATTCACCTATAGGCCTATCGGATAATTGAATTATAAGCATAAGGTTCAATTTCCTTATTAGGCCTAATGAAAAATCTCCTAATCAGGGATAACCACCAATTTCTCTATTAGGACTGATGGAAAATTATCCTATTAGGCATCAAATCCAATTGGTTCATATGACTAATGGCCAATTTGAGGTTAAGACTATAGGAAAATTGTACATGGGACCTATAAGAATAATGACCTTTTGTCTTATATGTCTCAAGAACTAATGACCAATTTTCCAATAGACCTAATAGAAAATTGGCCTATTATGCCTAAATACCAATTGGATGATTAGGCTTGACAGAAAATTGGACATTATGGTTAAAGGACAATTGGAAGTTTGGCATCATGGCCATTGGTTTTTTAGTCCAAAAGGTCAATTTCCCTATAGACTTAAAGGCCAATTTCCCAATAGGCCTAAGGGAAAATTTTTCTATTGGAAAAAGGTCCAATTTTCCTATTAGGCCTAATATACAATTGGCCAATAGGCCACACGACAAATTGGAATATTATGCCTAAAGGCTAATTGGACCATATGAATAATGGACAATTTGATTTCATGACTAATGGAATAATGTACAATTATCCTATAGAACTAATGGCATAATTTCTAATGGGCATATAGGCCAAATGGATGATTGGACTATAGAATGAATGTCCAATTGGCTTATAGTAATTCTGTCCAATGGGACTATAAGTAGCATAGGCCTAGTGGAGAATTTGCCTATAGGCCTAACAGCCAATTGGCCAATAGGCCTAGTGGCCAATAAGGCCAATTGGCCAATTAGGTATAAGGGAAAATTGGTCTATTAGGCCAATAGGACAATTGGCCGTTTGACCTTGAGGCTAATTGGTCATTAGGACTAAGGTCCAATTAGCCTATTCACCTAACAATCAATTTCCATATTGGCCAATAGGCATAAGGGAAAATTTCCCTATTAGTTCTAACATTCAATTAGCCTATATGTCTGATGACCAATTTCCCTATTAGTCCAAAAGGCCAGTTAGACATTAGGTGTAATAGAATAATGTAAAATTGACCTATAAGCATAACGGAAAGTTTTCCTATAGTCATAACGACCAATTGGCCAATTAGGACTGAGGGCCAAATGGCTATTAGGCCTATAGGCTAATTGGACATTATGCATAACTACCAATTGGACTATATGCCTAACGACCAATTTACCTATAGGACTAATGTCTAATTGGCCTATAGGCATAATGACCAAATGGCATATATGCATAACGACCAATTGGAATATTAGGTTAAACGACCAATTGGAATATAGTCCTAAGGGCCATTTGGAATATAAGCCTAAGGAGAAATTGTCTAGTTAGGCCAATAGGTCAATTGGCCGGTAGAACTAGAGGCCAATCACCCTCTAGGACTAAGGACCAATTTACCTATATCTCTAAGGGCCAATTACTCTATAAGCCTAACTCTTGATTGGAAAATAGGATGAAGGGACCATTGGCCAATTGGGCCTAAGTTTCAATTTAAACATAGACCTAAATTCTAATTGGTGGTTATGCCTATAGGCCAATTGACCATTGGGAAATATGGAATAATGTCACATATGGTTTTTTAGGTTTTGGATTAAGATCCATTTCATTGGGAAAAATGGTCTTTTTCTCAGGTTTTGGGTGTGATCGGTGTTCTTTTTTAGAGTGTTTTCTTTGCCATGAATTTCCCTCACGGTCAATCCTTGGTTCATATTGTATTTTTTGGAGAAAACATGGAATTTTGTCTTAAAATGGGCATGCACATGGTTTGGTGCACAATTTGATAAACTGTGCAGCCAAACCCAAGTAACCATGCATAAAGTATAATACCTACCACATAGTGGGTGCATAGGCGTGTGACTGATTAGGGGTGACAGTGTGGTCAATACATGTGGCTGCCACATCGTTTTAATAAATTGTGCATCCTAACAATGTGTGTCTGCACAAAATAAAAATATTTATTTTTCCAAGTTTTCCCCTTAAGAATTTGTGGGCAAAAATCCACCCAAATACCTCTCCTCATGTTTTTAAAGACACATGGAGCCCTATAACATTCCCCAAATACATTCATCCTCATTCTTTAGTGTAGATCAAATATATCTTCAATTTAGGGCTACCTTCTTCAAGGTAATTCCCTCTCATGTATCCTCCCTCTTCATTCTTATATCATTTTCATTGGATTTAATCTGCTCCTCTAGTCATGAAAAACTTGTGGTTCTATTTTACCATGTTTTTATTGGGGTTTTGTTTTTTTAGTTTTTTTTCATATATTAAGGGTTTTGGAAGTCTCATTCAGTGATTTTGGGGATGCGTTTCCATTTCATTATGGTTTTGAGGTTGGATTCTCCTTGCACATGCTTATATAATTTATTATTCACCTATTTCATGATTTCAAAAACTATATTGATTTAAAAATATTGATATATGATAATTGGATTAATTTTTTATTGTTTGAAGACTTGTAGTTTATGCTTTTTTTGTAAAAAATAATTTTTTTTAAAGTGTTCATACCAAGTTTTTTATAAAGTATTTCATTAGATTTCACACATTTTTTGTGATATATTAAATATTTTGTCGCATATTGAATAAATTTAAGGCATGAAATTGGTGTTTTATGATTTTTAGTTTTGCTAAATATTGCCCGTATAGAGTGCGATTAAAGGCATGGTTTGATTTTATGGGTTAAATGTGATATAAAATGATTTTCTAGATTTATAAATTTTATGGAACTGTGATATGTAATACTTTAGAGACCTTATATGGTTTCCTAGGTGTCTTTGGTTTTAGAAAGAAATGTGTATTGGGTTTTAAGGTGTTTTGGCATGTGTTGTCGATGAATGGCCCATTTGGAATTTTTATAAAAATGTATGTTCCTTGAATGTGTAATCTGAGTATTTAAAAGGATTTTATCAAAATTTTGATATATAAAATTGTGTGTTTAAACCTAATTATAAAAGTAATATTTTATTTCTTTTATAAACATTGGTTTGTTGAAATTCATAAAAACCCATTTGGCAATTTTGTGAAAATGATGAAAGTGTTTATTATTAAAACCACCTTGGATGTTTCTCATGCCTTGTTTGTGTATAATGTATGTAACTTCCATGATTTGTAATCATTTAGATTGATTATTAGAGTGCATTAGTTTTGAATCTTCATGTTATATTATTTCTATGGAAGTAGATCTGTCCGTGGTGTGGCTCTGGGTGATGCTTGTTGCTAATTAATTATTATATATTCACGTGATTGGACGTTTGGCTAACATCTATTAGATCACAAACTTTTTAAATGAGACATGAGAACCTGTAATGTTGAGGGAATTATATAATAATGATTTATTCACTTCTAGTTTATGTCCTGAATAGTGGCCTATAGTAGGAGGATAAATTTTGGGTTTATTTCTATGGGATTTTCCCGAGGTCTGTCCTGAGTTACGGTGGCAGAGCGTATTGAACATTTATGATTCCATCATATGTGGAATTACATCGAGTATGAGATCTCATTTATTTGTATCTTATAGATTATTCTTGATCTCTTAGGATCACCCATATTTATTGGATCTTTGTTTCTTGTAGTGATGAATGTGATACTTATATAATTAATTCCAATGCCCATGTTTGGTCGTTACTATAGTTTCTTCTTTTTTAATGATTTATATGGAAATTGATATGTTGATTTTAATAAGTCTTATAAAAATTGGTTTCAATGAAAACTGTTTTATCCCATTCATAAAATCTGAAAACATTAGACATCACATTCCACTGGAAAATACCAATGTCTCACTAATGGAATGAACCTAGTTTCAAAAATAAATAATGGTAAAGAGTCATAGTTTTCATTTAAGTAAAATGTGTAGAAAAGAATAATTTGATATATTATAGTTCAAACATGAAATTGAGGTTTCTCTTATTTAAAAGGAAGTGCATTGAGGATCAAATATCAATCTCACCTACAGATTTTTAACAATCACAACTGTAGTTATTTTCTATTTTTAGAATTTTGTGCATGTTATAGCTTGAGTTTATTAACATTGGGTTTCAAGAGATATTTGTGTTGGAGACTAACCCACAAGGTCACATGGAGGTATTATAGTTATCAGGTTAGGTTATTCTGGTTGTGCTATTTTGTTTTACTTTTCATTTTCTTGTATAAATTGTAACGGCCCAAAGTTTCATTAATGGAAAATCTCTCTTGATCTAGTTAAATGTCTCTTTATGTAAAATGTTTTTATAATATATCAACTTCTTTGGTTTTATGTTATGAATTGTGACCATTGTTAATATATCCATTGAGCAGTGATCACATGATTAGTATAAATAAAAGTATTTAATGAACCCAATTTTACTTAGGCAAAGGAAGCGATGGCCTATTCCAGTAGAATTTCCCCATATGAAGCCCATTTGTCGGCGCTCGGAAAAGAGGTGGCATCCTTGGGATTTTCCCATGAATGAGCCCAAGCTGAGCTGCATTATGTCAAGCTCAAACGTGACCTTCTACGGGAAAAGTAGAAGTTGATTGAAATTACCACTCAAGCGATATTATCCGAGCCACCCCAAGAGTCTCTCACCATCGCACATCTTACCCTTAGGTCTTATGTGGCTGTTTTAAGGGGTTATGTAACAAATTATTAGTAAAATGTTCATGTACAATATTTTTTTTGTATATAATAATGAATATAATTTCTAGTCATTTTTGCTACTTTGTAAATAGTTTTTAATGTACAAATGATGTTTTAGTTATTATTTAATTAAAAATTTTATTTTATTAAATTAATGTATTTTTGAATTAAATAAGTTTTTAATAAAATAATAATATTATTATTAAATTAATTTTTATTAAATATAAATTATCTTATAATTTTATGAATGAAATTAAAAATTTTATAAAGGTTTGAAAGCCATTTCTGTAAAAACCCGTGAATTTTTTATAAATGTCAGCTTTTATTTTAAAATTGAAAATTCACATATTTAGAAAATTATTTAGATAAAATAAATTTTATTTTTGGAATCAGTACGTCAAAATTATACAATGGTGAATTTTTCATAATTTTCTGAGACTGTCAAATTTTTGGGTAAAAATTAAATAACGTTTAAATAAATAATGTGTTTTAATGACATCATAATGACCCAATGGTGATGTAATAAATTACCATAATCCTTATGTTCGGCCAATATATCATTTATCAGTAAAATAATGTGATTTTGGGTTTGTTTTACTTACTTTTCATAGCATTAATGAACCCCTCAAGACATATTCAACACTTTGCCTTTTTAAATTAATTTCCATGGGAGTGTGACTCACCTCCACATAAGAAAACCTAATATTTTAATAAGTTAGGACCATGGCCTTATAAAATATTGTTTTCCTCTCCCCTTTTCCAAAAACCATGATCAAAAACCATGGGATGGTTTGTGTTTTGGGTTAATTTAATGTAAGAGGACCCAAACCTAAATAATAAAGAATTCCCTCACCCTTCCTATATAAACCCACCCGAGCTCCCACTTCCTCCTCACTAAAATCCCTTGGAGTTAGTCAAACCTCTGCCATACCCTCTCTAGAATTTTCCCAAGGTCCCCCAAGCTCCCAATAAGCCTCTAACAAGCCTCTCTCTAGCCTTAGGAAGCACACATCCAAGTAAGGGTTTTTTCTTCCTTTCTCATTTTGGTCAATTTTCATTAAGTTGTATTTCCCTTTTAATATCAATTATGAATGTTGGAGTATGGTTTCTCACCTCCCCCATAGTTCCCTCTTATTGTTTTAATGATGGGATACCCCTTTCTCTCTCATTAAATTCCTCCCATGTACGCCTGTTACTATGCCGAAATTCCGAAAGGAACTTCTCTCTCTTCTTTTACATTCAAGCAATAATTTTGTACCATGAATCTATATTCCATCACAATTGTTGGTACATGTATCTATATGACCTAATTACTGTCCATTACTTGTAAATATGATTAGGAACCCCTTTCTCTCTCATCAACCATTTTCATGAATTCTTATGTCACGCCGTTACGCTGCCAAAATCGCACCGATTTTCTAAGCCAATGCCATTGTGTAGTGGATACCATGCCTATTTTTCCATCAAGGGTATCCACCTTAATGCACATTTAATTATTTATTATGAAGTTTCATTTATTAATTCCACATTCCTTTATCGTGGAATAAATGATTATGTTTTATGAATCCATGTTTTATGATCCATGTGGCACACTTATTCATGAAATGAAATGTTTAAGAAGGGTGTTCCCTTATAGCGCTCCAATGCATTGGGTAAAGTATAGTATTATGATACGTCTTGTGAAATTAGTGTTGAATCATGCTAATTCATTTGCAACAAGGGTTTACTCATGCTTCATGTTAAATTATGGTTTACTCATGCTTTATGTGCAATGAGCCTTGGATCATGCTAATTCCATGTTAAGTATTGTTTCCACATTTCCATGTTATGATTATCAAGCTTTATCATGCCTTTATATTAATGTTTCTTTTATTCTCTATTGATATTCCTATTATCTAACAAGTATTTTATTCCCCATGTTATTCTATGTGTACTCCCTTACTGGGATTTGTATCTCACCCTTTTCTTATGCATGTCCTAAGGTTATCCCATGCAATTCTAAGTACGAGGGAATGTAATGGTCATGTAGAGGAAGTTTTCAATAAAGATGTTGTATTTCATGTTTTAAGTTTTTATGTAACGATCCTAAGCCCCAAAGACACTAAACCTCTAGATCTTCTTTATTTTATCAAGTGAAGTTTTATGTAATAAATCTTGTTTAAGTTGTAATAAAGGGCAGGGTTTTCATATAAATGATATTCAGTTCAGTATAGTTTTTATATTAGGATTGTTTTGCATCTACTGCTGTTTGATTTTATTTATTTATTTATTGATAAAAATCCTTCCCTTATTGTACTTTATTGATTCTCGACACTGGTTCCCAACCATTGGGGATCATGAATTCCATTTAGGCGTTGCCAAAAATAGTCTTAGTTGACTGGTTTAGGGTTGACTCAGTGTAGTTTGTGATAAAATTGTATCACAAGATTTCACCTCCTAGCAGACCATAATTTTCAGATCACCCTTTGTAACTTGGGGATGTTTTTTTATGTGGAGTAGGATATTCAGGACTCAATGAGTAGGTCCGTGTAGTGCATCATAAACTCTTGCTCGTTCAAATCCATAGGGTTCTAGGGGAATTTAAATTTTGTTAGTTTGTTGGACTTTAGTTATATTGTGGTGATTGGGATATGAAAAGCTTCTCGAGGTAGTGGTCTCAATTAGTTCGTAGGGACTATAAATCCATGTGGAGCTGCGGGAATGGTCCTATAAGGCTCTCCATTTTGGTAATGTGTTTGGAATATGGCCACCAACCATATCGCCAAGTCACCCAGCGATGCTAGTTCCCCATTTGAGTCTCTTTGGGTATCCTTTGAATTTTGAAAATTATTTGGAAAACCAATGATGTTGGATTTTTAGAAAAGGGGTTTTTAGAATTAACCTTAACGAATACCTATGAAAATTTTTTTTTGATAATATGACCTCTTGGTGGTTAAATTGAAATGGTTTAATAAAATTGGACTTTATTAATCAAAACATAGGTTTTATGGAAAGAAATTTTTTGTTTTTTATGTCCATTTAAATGAATGGAAGAAGGGTTTAATGTGTGGGAATCTAAAAATGATTTTTGACTAGGTGGTTAGTGTGCCTTTGGAAGGCACATTATTTTTGAAATGGGTTGAATAATTTGGTTTGGGAAACGAAAATGTTTTATTTTAGACTTAGTTTTCTTATGGGTGCTTATATTTATAAGGCCTCATCCTTAAAAATTACCCAATCTTGGCTAATTTCAAGAATTCACATTGATTATCTTTTCAGGTTTAGTGTTTTAGAGAATTAGATCATAAATCATGCATTATATTCCACATTTAAACAAGGTGGTTACATCAAAGACAATATTCATTTTTTCCACCAAAGTAATCATATTTAAAATAAAACATGCTTTATTTCTTGACACTTCCTCTACACTATCATCACATCACATACTTTTCCCTTGACCTGTGAAAAACATTTCAAAAACATTGGATGAGCATAAAAAGTTAAGTAAGGGATATAGAAATATGAAAAGAAAACATTGGTCCATGTATATATAAGAATCAATGTAATCATACATTACTCATAAAACAAAATAACATTATAATACATCATGAAATCATAAGATTTACGAATAAGTCAAAGAAATCATAGACATAAAGGTAACTTGAGGCATTCATAACATTCTCACATAGGGAGTAACGCTCATGGTTACGTTTGGAATACCCATCACAGTATATTCCCTATATATCTTTAGAGGAACCTTAGCATTTAACTCTTTAGAATTACCCAATGAATTTGAGAGATATCTCTAGCCCACCCACCCTTATTTTATCACAAAACTACCCGACATCATAAACAATTCCCAAGAACCGTAACATAATCGTATCACATAAGACATGCATAAATGAAACATAACATTTCCATATTTCAATCACAATATATCAATAGAACACCATGATATAATAAAAAAATTATCAAAACAATTTTCAATACCAAAATAAATAAAAATTAAAACATCATATTTATTATACATTTAAAAAAGTTATGTCTTGTAGAGGAAGCTGAAACTCAAATAATGGTCACAGTGGCGGAGAAGTCGTTGTCACTGCATACGTTAGATAGAAACATTCATTTTGACATTTAGTAAAATGATTTGTGTAAAAATATTCCATTTTAATGAAATGAAATTTCAAAAGGCATTATTATTCAACTAATAAGATAGAGGTCATATGTATATTGATGCATGCAACAACGAAAGGAGACTGAGACGAAGTCCCTTACCTCAAGTCTGACTTGTTCTCATTCGTTCTTTATATTCCTAAATAATAAATATATGTCAATTTATAATTTCTTATGGAAATAATATATTGTTTATTATTCAATTCATATAAAATATTATCATTTTATAATAATTATTTAATTATGTGAGTTCATATCATACGTTTTGTCGATGTTCGGTACACGAGTCAAAAAAATAAATTTGTTTGAAGAAAATTGTCCATGTAGTTATAAGTACATCATCTCCGTAATGGTGTTCATGATTTAAACATACTATATATCCAGTATATAGGTATTTTATAATATTCCATAATATTTGGAGAAAATAAATGAAATGTACCGTTCATGGAGACGGTAGGTCGTACGTACGCATGAACACTACTTTCATTTTTTGTCATATTAATGGACTTTAAAACTATATGAGACATAGATATATTATAATTCCAGTATAATATATATGTTATATAGGTAAAATATGTTCATTATTTACGTTCTTAATAAATTATATGTTTGGCATGAATGAGTCACATCACATGAGGGGGTAGTATTCCACACTTCCTCAGATGAAATTATCGCAGTTCCATAACATGAAAAGCATAATGATGTGATTTAATCTGAAAATTCAGAAGAATATAGAAAACATAAATACCTTATATATCATATATTAATACAGTGACATAAAAATGGCCTCCATAAAATGTGTTAAAATAATATTGAACAATCATCATTTTGTGAGGCAGTAATTCGCCACCCACAGAAACATTATGTTATTTAACCATTAGATGGAGGTGTGTGTATGTTTAAATCAAATAATTATCTTAAAAACATCCTAGTATATTTAGGACACTGGTGTTGTTATGTAATCAATGAATAATAATGTTAGGGGGAGTGAATAATGAAAATACAACAATGGATTTTGAGAGAAGGTGTTACCTCTAAATCGAGTAACTTCTTTTGGTTTGAGGCAAAGGCTCTCTTGAAAAACGTTCTGCCCAAAGTGAGGCCACTAGAAGAAAGAGATGGATGTGGAGAGATAATATGAGTAGAGTTTGGATGCTCCAAGGGATTTATAGGTGTGGTTAAGGTGGTATAGTTGATGTAATTTTATAAGAGGGAGGAGGGTCACTTTTGGAAAGTCTTGAAATGTTACTTTATTATAAACTGATTTTCATATTTTAAAGGACCCGAATGATATATTTTGAGGATAAGGTGATAATAGTTCTAAATCCACCAATAAAATAGGTTTTTTACAAGTTTATTTTATATATTTTACCTTATCTTTTTATTTTATTTAAATTGTTCATTAATGAGGGAATCACTGCATCATCATGGTGTCATAAATAAATTTATTTATTTAATTCCTAATAATTATAAAAAAATAACATGATGTATGAAATATTTTTAGATTTCAAATGACTAGTTATAGTATAAGATATAATTTATATAAAAAAATTAAAATTCTTTTACTTAGGATATAAACACCTTTGTTATATTTCTCTTCAGTTTAAAAATAAGGTCATAAATGCCACAATCACACCCATTTGACACCATGGACCCTAATGTTTGGTAAAAAGATTTACATGGTCGTAAATGACTCAAAAAGTGGATTTGGACACATGTTGGGGACATTTTATGTTATTATGATATTATTTTTTAACCCTTAACTACCATATTACTAATTAATCACGATAATTAAAAATAATTACCGTCGTTACTATTCATAATGTCCAAAAACAAAAGAGTATTAATTACATAATTTGTAACATATGATTCCAAATATGGAATCCATTTTACAATATTCCAGACATAGAAATTGTAGTAATTAATTTAAAAATAATTCTCATTGTCAAAACAAATAGCATGGTTTTAAGAAACAATATCTATCAAAAGATTGACAATTGTTGATGTCCAATTTCAAAGTGAAATTAATTATAATTACACCCATTAAAGTAATGGTAAAAATATATTATAATTAAACTTCAAAACCAATGTATAGTTGAACTCTGTGTATCCTGACTATCTCTTTAAGATAAAATTGAGAAAGATGGTCTAGGGAAAAAGTATCCCATATAGTAAGGAAACGAGCAGATTTAGTCAAGCGATCAATAATAAACTAGATTACATTATTAACTCGAGGTGTCTTCGGTCATCCCACAACAAATTCCATGGATATATTATCCCATTTCCACTCTTCCACTGGAAAAGGCTAAAGCATCCTTTTTGGAAACTGCCGATCTTCTTTAACCTGTTGACAAGTCAAACACATCACAGTAAAATCAGAAATATCTCATTTCATTCCATCCCACCAGTAATAATCCTGAATATCTCTGTACATCTTAGTACTACCTGGATAAACTAAAAATGGAGAACTATGAGCTTCACATAATAACTCTCTCTTCAACTGTGAATCACAAGGCACACACAATCTCTTTCCAAATCTCAAAACACAATCATTATAAATGTTGAATTTAGGTGACATACATTTCTAAACTAGATCTACCCTTTTTTAAAACACACTATCTTGCTTCTATGCTTGATTAATTCTATCTGATAGAGAATATTTCACTGATACATGAAACCAAATAGAATAATTTCTTGCACCAACAACTTCCATGAAAAAATACATGAAATCTTTAAACAAAGGATCACATTCCAAACGTAACTTGGTTAATGAAGCATTACCATTTTGACTAAAAGCATCTTACACTTTGTTTTCTTTTCCTTGGTGGAATTGAATCATGAAATTAAAATCCTTGATTAATTTTAGCCATCTCCTCTATCTCATGTTCAATTATTTCGGTGTTAATATATACTATTAACTTTTGTGATCAGTATATACTTCACATTTTACACCATAAAAATGATGCCTCCATATTTTTAAAGTGAATACAACAGTAGCTAATTCCAGATCATGTTTATGGTAATTTATCTCATGAGTTTTCAAGTGATGTGATGCATAAGCAATTACATGATCATTCATCATTAGTACACCAATATTCTCATGAGTTTTCAACTAACGTGATGCATAAGTAATTTCGTGATCATTCATCATTAGTACAACCATGTCCTTTAAATAATGCATCATTGTAGATAACAAACTCACCATTCTTGGAAGGTAGTTCCAATACTGAGGAATTCACCAATCTTCTTTTCATATCCTGAAAATATCATCACATTCTATTGTCCAGATAAACATAACACCCTTCCGAGTTAGGTTAGTTAATGGGATGTAAAAAAGTGAATTTTTTAAATAAATATTTAGTAATAGACTGCCAAACCAAGAAAAATATAAATCTCAGTTACTTTTGTGGGTCTTGTACATTCTTCAACAACCTTTGTTTTTACAGGATCAATAGTTATTCCATCTTTAGAAACAATGTGACCAAGGAAAGAAATTTTTTAACACCAAAACTCACACTTTATTAATTTCCCAGTCAATTTCATGTCTTTTAAGGTTTTCAAAATAACCCTTAAATGACTTCCATGCTCTTCTTTACTTTTAGAAAACAACAAAATATCATCAATGAAAACAACCACCAACTTATCCAAGAACTCATGGAAAATTCTACTCATATGGTCCACGAATATATCAGATGCATTGCTTAACCCAAATGTCATGACTACACATTCATAATGGCCATATATTGTATGAAACGTGGTGTTCAAAATATCGGTTTCCTTTACCATCAAATGATGGTACCCTGATCTTAAGTCAATATTTGAAAAATACTGATCTCCCTGGAGCTGATAAAAAAATCATCGATATGAGGCAAATGATATTTGTTCATAACAGTGATGGTATTAAAGGCTCTATAATCAATGCAATGAATCATTGAACCATATTTCTTTTTAAAAAATAATAAAGGAGCAAGCCATGGTGATTTTCTAGGTCGAATGAAACCTTTCTCTAATAAATATTGAAATTTCTCCTTCAACTCTAAATGTTCAATTTGAGCCATTCGATAAGGGGGTTTTGAAATTTGTTTAGCATCAGGATCTAAGTCAATTGTAAATTAAACTTCCCAATCTGGTATTATTCCAGGCAACTTATCAGGAAAAACATCAGGATACTCATTTACCACTGGCACATCATTAATCTGAACGGTTCCATTGTTTTCAACAATATGGGAATGGTAACATTCATTTCTATCTTTTACATGTTTCTCAACCTATTGATAAGTTATCAATATTAAGGGTTCATTCTTGTACACAAATAGAAAGTCTTTCATAAAAGAAACCTCTTTAGCTCTACAATCAATCTTATGTTGGTAAACAGAGAGCCAATCCATACACAGGATAACATCAAACTCTTCTATAGGTAAAATAAATAAGGTTTTCAAGTTGATTATTTCCACAAATAAGTATTGTAAGAGTCTTAAAAATTCATTTTTCATTAAAATTTCCCCCAGGTGTTTTTACCACAAGTTTAGAAGTCATTTATTGAGATGGAATTCCCAATTTACTAGAAATTTATATAGAGATGATAGAATGTGTAGACCCCGAATCAAACAACACATTGGGATAATCTGGAAAAAAAATCAATTGATACCACTTCATTTGAAGGCCCAACATCTGCTGAAGTAGTGGAAATAAATTTTACTACACATTTCTTCGTGTAGACTAATGGATTCCCATCATTAGAGCTCTTTAGAAAACACTCGTTTTCATAATGACCCATCTCCTTGCATTTGAAACATTTCAATAACTGTAAATCAACTTTGGTCTTACCATTACCCTGATCTTTTCAAGTCCAATAATGAGCCTTTTGTTTCATCTTAACACATCTTAAAAACTTTCCAGAATTCAAAAGACATTCCCCAGCAGGATTTTTACCACAATTTTCACAAACTGCAAACCTAGTTTTCTTACCATCAAACCTTTTTTAAGGATTCATTCTTTTCTGCTGCCACCTCGGTCTCTTATTCTGGTGGTTGTCATAGAACATTTGATCATCAGAAAACTCTATTTTTACCTTCTTAACACATAGAACAAGCATTCCAGAACTTTTGAACTCATGAGAAGCCAATACCCTTTGATATTTTGGATTTAATCCTGAGTAAAAACAATTAATTTTACTATCAAGGTCTAAGAAAAAAATTGGAGCATACATTGCTAATAGAGTGAATTTTTCTTCATAACTAGCCACTGAGTTGCCATCTTGCCTCAATTCCATGAATTTTTTTCCATCCTAAGTCAAATAGACTTAGGAAAAAATTTCTCAACAAACATACCTTTGAATTCATCCCAGTGAAGAGTATCAATCTCATCAGAATCCTAGATATTTTTAACCATCGACCACCACTGATCTGCATGACCTTCCAAATGGTAAATGGAAAGACAATCTTTTTGATTTTTTAAACACCCCATGAGATCGAAAATCTTCTCCAGTGATTTAATCAACCCTTCAGCTAGCACAGGGTTTGATGATCCTTTGAATGATGGGGGGCATTCCCTCATGAAATGATAAACCACTAACATCTTTCTATGTGGTTGATCTGGCTGATCTCGTGTATGGATACCACCACCATTTTTCGCTTGAGTAAACTACACCATTACTACAAAAAATTGTTTGGTTACAATTCAGACCATATCAGGATGCTGATTTACAAGGTTATTTCCTTCTGTATGCCTTCCTATAACTGCTTCCTTGTTTCCTATATAGAAAACCATTTTGAACAGAACTGTCTTAGATGAAGCAACATTGTAATCTTCAAATTATATATCATTTCAATTTGTCCATAATGTAAAAAATATTTTTCTATAATCATTTAATATAATTCTAACCCCTAAAGTTATCTAAACCAACCTTTGATAACAACTATATGGTCCCATCCTTAAACATTACTTAATCTTGAATTATTTCAAGAATTCACATTGAGGATCTTTTCTGGTTTAGATTTTTAGAGAATTAGGTCATAAATCATGCATTACATTCCACATTTAAACAAGGTGGTTACATCAAAAACAATATTCATAATTTCCATCAAAGGAAACATAATTAAAATTAAACATGGTTTCTTTCTTGACACTTACTCTACACTATCATCACATCATGTACTTTTCTCTTGACCTGTGAAAAACATTTCAAAAACTTGGGATGAGAATAAAAAGCTAAGTAAGGGACATTAAAATACATAAAGAAAACATTAGTCCATGTATACATAAGAATCAATTAAATCATACTTTAAACACTTCAACATACCTCATGAAATCATAAGATTTATAAATAACTCATAGAAATCATAAGACATTAAGGTATCTTGAGGCATTTATAACATACATACATAGGGGTAACCCACATGGTTACGTTTAGAATACCCAACATAGTATATTCCCTAAATATCTTTAGTGAAACCTTATAGTTTAACTCCTTCGTGTTACCCAATGAATTGGAGAGCAATCTCGGGCTCACCCGCCCTTAGATTGTCACGGAACCACCATACTTCATAAATAATTCCCAAGAACCATAAAAAAATAATATCACATAAAAAATGAATAAAGAAAATATAACATTTTCACATTTCAATAATAAGATATCAATACAACACATTGATATAATCAAAACATTAACAAAACCATTTTCAATACCAAAATAAAAGAAAAGTAAAACATGGTATTTATTTTTCATTTAAAAATGTTATGGCCTATAGAGGAAGGAAAAACTCAAATAATGGTCATGGAGGCATAGAAGTCGTTGTCACCACTTACGTAAGACAAATACATTTATTTTTTCTTTTTGTAAAATTATTGGTTTAAAAATATTCCTTGTTAATGAAATTAAAAGTCAAAATGTTTTATTATACATCTAATAAATGAAGGTCGTATATAAATTGATGTATTCCTCAACTAATGGAGATTGAGATGAAGTCCCTTGCCTCAATTCTGGCTGGTTCTGGTTCATTCATTATATTCCTGAATAATGAACATATATAAATTTATAATTTCTTAATGTATTACTTTAATTTATTATTAAATTAATATCACATATTATCATGTTATAATAATTAGTTAATTATGTGAGTTCATATCATAAGTTGTGTCGATGTTCGGTACATGAGTCAAAAAAATAAACGTGTTTGAAGAGAATTGTACATGTAGTTATAAGTACATCATCTCAAGAATGGTGTTCATGATTTAAATATCATATATATCCAGTATATATGTAATTTATAATATTCCATAATGTTTGGAGATAAGAAATGAAATGTAATTTTCATAGAGACGGTAGGTTGTACGTACACATGAATGCTACTTTTATTTTTTTATCAAATTAATGGACTTTATAACTAAATGAGAAAAAGATATATTATAATTACATTTTAATATATATTTAATATTGGTAAAATATGTTCATTAATTACATTCTTAATAAATTCCAATTGTGTCATGAATGAGTCTCATCACTTGAGGGGGCGGTAGTCCACACTTCCACAGAAAAAATTATCACAGTTCCACAACATGAAAAGCATAACGATGTGATTTAATCCTAAAATTCAGAATCATATAGAAAACATAAATACGATATATATCATAAATAAATAATGTGACATCATAATGTATTTCATGAAAGGTGTTAAAAGAATATTGAACAATCATGATTTTGTGAGACAGTAATTCACCACCCACATAAATAGTATGTTCATTAACCATTAGACTGAGGTGTATGTAAGTGTAAATCAAATAATTCCCATAAAAACATCCTAGAATATTGAGTATACTCGTTTTGTCATGGAATACAATAATAATAATGTTATGGGGAGTGGTGAAGTAAAATCCAAGAATGGATTTTGAAAGAAGTTGTTACCTCTAAATCAGGTAACTTCATTTGATTTGAGGCAAAGTATATCTTAAAAAGAATTATACACTAACCGAGGCATCTAAGTTGAATAGAGGGATGTGGAGAGATTATATGTGATGTTTTTGGATGAGCCAAGGGCTTCAGAGGTGTGGGTAAGGTGGTAGATCTGGGTCATTTTATAAGAGAGAGGAGGGTCACTTTTGGAAAGTCTTGAAATGCGACTTTATTATAAAATGATTTTCAGTTTTTAAAGGTCCCAAAAAGATATTTTCTTATTATAAGGTGATAAGGGTTCTAATTAAACCCATAAAATAGGTTTTAGACAAGTGTATGTATTATATTTTACCTTTTCATTTCATTTTATTTAAATCGTTCATTAATGAGTTAATCACTACATCATCATGGTGTCATAAATAAATTTAGTTATATAATGTCTAAAAATTATTATAATAAATACCATGATGTATATAATCTTTTTAAATTCCCAATTAATATTTATAGTATAAGATATCATTTATGTAAACAAAATTAAAATTGTTTTACTTAGGATATACAATCCTTTGTTATATTTCTCTTCTTTTTAAAAATAATGTCATAAATGTCACTATCACACCAATGTGACTCAATGGGCCCTCAAGATAGATAAAAAGATTTCCATGGTCGGCCATGACTCAAAAAAGAAGATTTGGACACATGTTGGGGTCATTTTATATTATTATGATATTATTTTATTACCCTTAACTACCCGATTATTAATTAATCACTATAATTAAAGATAATTACCATCATCACTATTCATAATATCCTAAAAAAAGAGTCTTAATAACATAATTTGGACATTATTATTCCAAATATGAAATCCATTTTACCAAATTCCAAACATAGAAATATCTGTAAATAATTTAAAAATAATTATCGTTGTCAAAAAAATAGCGTGTTTTTATGAAACAATTTCTATCATAATATTGACAATTGTTTATGTCCAATTTCAAAGTGAAATTTTTTCTAATTAGCAAAAATGGATTAAATAGTAAAAATATATTCAAATTAGACATTTAAAATAATTAAAATGTATATATAACCATATAAATACATTATATGAAAAAGAAGTTTTGAAGTAAAATGCAGTATTTTTCACTATTCATTTAAAAATGAACATTGTCAGATAAATACCAAAATTTAATCCAAGGTAAATTTCAATGTCTCAATTCTAAAAAATAAGTTTATTTTGATAAATAGAGCTTATAAAATTGTCAAAAATTATATTTAACAATGTTTTTTCTATCAAAAGGTGGTTAATCGACCTTTTAATGAATATTATAATATTTAGGCTTAAAATTGGATTCATTCTCATTTTAAATCTCTAATGCATTATATAATTCAAAAATAGACATAAATGGGAAAATATATTATTCATTACATACTTGGTATGTTACAATATCCATGGTGGTATATGGGAATCTGAATGGATGACTAGTATGGCATGGTGGATGGGTTCCTAGGGTGGCAGAGAAACATGTATGTGAGTGAGACATTAATGAATATCAATGGAGAGTGACGAAACCACCTAGTGTGTTTTAAATTAAATATGTTTTTAATAAGGAAATTTTGATGTTATAATGGATCTTTTTCATATGTTCAAATAATGTCACATATGCAGTGTTTGTTCTTAAGGATTTTTTGTTGAGTTTTACTAGATCTAGTTATTTTCTTTCCTTGTCTAGTAGTTGTCTTCATAGAGATTTTATGGGAGATCTTAGGGATGATAAAAGTAATTCCCCATTAGCCAGATTTCTGGTTGATCAACCTAGGTATTTACTTCTTTAGTTTTGGATGATATATCCACCTCTCTTTTATGGACATGTAGATAATCTCAAGGTGGGGGAGTGGATGTTAATGATTGAATAGAAATTTATCCTAATCGAGTTGCCCGAGTTATTGAATGTTATGTTATCAAATTTACTGCTTGAATATTGACCTTGTATGTGGTATAAGTCGGTTTCTCGAAACAAGCCTCATGAAGATCTTACATTAAAGTTCTTTAAGGATTTTTTTATTCATCAATATTTCACTAAGAAAGAAAGGGTGAGAAAATGGATAGAGATGGGGTTTTTACTATAGGTTGATTGATTAGTGTAGGAATATTTCCATCACATTGTAGATCTAGTCCCTTATTATCTAAGTTATGCTGAAAATTATACTATAGGGGCTCGAAATTTCAAGGTTGGGATTCATCCATACATTTTTATGAAGGTGTCTGAATTCAACCTCCCTCGTTTGTCGATGTGGTGAGGAATGATTTCCATGATGATGTTGTGATGGTGGGAGTGATTGAGGTATTACTCCCTCCTTCAATCCTTTGGATCAATAGTTAATATTTTGGTAAGGAGTTAATTAATTGGTTGAATGTTGATGGAAAGGGTCATGGAAGCAAAAGGCCTCAGAATATTTCATAAACCTCTTGTGGGGATGAGATCTTTTTGTGTCATCAATGTCACCATCCGATCACAATATCCCATTGTGTTTGAATTATCCTAATTAATTCCATTCTTGTGGAATCTTGGGTTACTTGTAGTAATTTGGTTGGGGTGTTGTGGGGAAGCACTGTGGGGGAAATCCTTAGAAGTGATGTGCTATTAAGTATTTCATTAATGTGTCCTTTTGTAAGTTTCCTTAAAGTGTAAGGGATATTTTGTCATAGTGGTTTCCACCATTGTTGTCATAGTTTTTGAAATGTAAGGGATGTTGTGAGTATGCTTATGATCTTTTAATATTAGTCGAACTCTGACTTTTATTTACAGATTTCAATTTTTTCCATTTTTATCTAGTTGGGTGAGAATTTTCTATTTAGGGATCAGTATCTCCTGACAATAAGGTTGTATATGCTACATCCCTTAGGGATCTAGTCATAAATCATGGAGTGAAGTTGTAACATTGTCAGGAATACCAGGATTTTAGACCCACAATGTGAATTTGTTGTGGTTGGGGGTTTTACCAATGCTTAGGTGAGGAGTTATGGATGGTTGTCGGATGTGGTGTAATTGATACAATTATTGGATCCCTCCCCCCCTCCCATTGAGGGGGGGGGGGGGGTGGTCTGTATGGGGAGTTTTGGCTCCGATTTACCCCCTCTATTCGGTGGTGGGTAGTTTAAATGTTCTTATTAAATTTTTATTCTTTAGGATGACAGTTCATTGCAATGGAGTTTTTGGTTGTCTAGTGTGAGAAAGGCCTAGTTTTGGGTTCATGTTAATGTATCACTTGTTCGTTAATAGTTGGTTCATAATGGTGGGGAGAACCACCATAGGCCTCATTGATTATTCATATAAGGATTTTTCAAGTGCTTGTTGTTATTAAATTGTGGGGAGTCTATTCCAGACTTCTTTAAAATTGTCATCTTTCATGCATGATATTCGGTTAGGGTGGTCATTGGGATCTTCGAGGGATGTACCAACAATATGTTTATTTCCTTGGTTGTATATGTAATGGATTAATCCTTTCGTTGATTCTTAGGAAGTAGTTGTGAGTTGTGGTTTTGTTCAGTTAAAAAAGATTATGTTCCATTAATGGTGGATGAATTGTACTTGGATTAGTAGGTTGTATTGTGAAGATGTGGAATCCTTAAGAATTGAAAAATCATATGGAATGTTTTATTGATTTATGGGGACGGAAAGCATTAATGATGGGGAGAATTTTAACAATTGATTTTTCATGTTTTGGTTTATGATCCAACTCATTGGGAATCACAGTCTTTTCTCAGGTTCATAGTGTTACATATATATATTTTTGGAGTGTTTTCATTTTCTATTATTTTCATCATGGTTGATCCTTTTTTCATTTGGGATTTTTTGAAGAAAACATGGAATTTTGGCTTAAAAAGTACATATGTACAGTTTGATAAATCATGCGACCCAACCTAGGTACCAATGAGGTAGGTATAAAAACTACAACATGGTTTTCATATAGTAGTATGAACAAATACGGGTGAATGTGAGTTCGATCCTTATGGATGCTGCATGGTTTAATAAACTCTGTGGCCTAACCATGTGAGGATGACCGAAATTAAAACATTGAATTTTCCTTGTTTTCCGCATCAATATTTTTAGACCCAAATCAGCCTAAATATCTTTCAACTGGTTCATACAGATGTATTTATCCTTCTCCCTTGCCTCCCAAGCGATTCCTCCTTATTCTTTAGTGTAGATCTAAGAGGTCTTAAAGATGGGGCTAGTTTTATTAAAGTGATTCTTTCTCTTTTCTCATCCCGCTTTCTTTTTCTTTTATGTTTCTTGGGATTCCTCTTCTTCCCACGTCATTCTTGACCTAGGTAGTGTTATACCATATTTATGATAGGGATTTATGGTTTTTTACGGTTTTTATTCATATATTTAGGGTTTTGGGACCCTCGTGGAGTGATTTTTGGGATGTGCTTCCATTCCACCGTGGTTTTGAGGTAGGTTTACCCTTTTACTTTCCGATACAATTTAAAATTCACATGTTTCATGCTTTTCAAACCTACAATTAATTATAAATATTTATATATAAACCATGGATTAATTTTTTGGTTGGAAAATTAACAGTTTATTCCCTGTTTATTATAAATTTCTGTTGTTTTGGTAAAAGTGTTCACACCATGTATTTGATAAAAATTTCCATTAGATTTTACACCTAGTTATTTATGTTTTAAACATGGTTTATTATCTTGAGAAAATTTATGGCATGAAATTGGTGGTTTTTTCCTTGATGGCTGTGAAATTGAAATATATTTGTTTAATATTGCTTTCCTTGTGTGTGTTTAAATGAAATTTTGGATTTTATGGGTTAAATTTCATTTAATATGATTTTTTTAGATTTCAAAAAATGTTGGTAGTGTATGAAGAAATACTTTGGGTAACTTATAAAGACCCAAAATTTGAAATAATATTTTGTTTCCTAAAAATGTGTGAATCAAGTATATTTTGACGTGACCATTGGGTTTTGACCAATATATGACTTTTGGTAAAAAAAGACCATTGGAAACAATAATAAATTATAAAGTTATAATTATTGTCTATAAATATAATTTATAATTGATAATTAATGCAGAAGAAAGAGTTTATGGCCTTATGCAATAGAATCATCCCATATAAAGCGCATTTATTAGTGATTTGGTAGGATTTAGCATCAATGGGCTTCAATCATAACCAATCACAAGCCAAGATTCAACACATTAATCTTGAATGGAATCTCTTATAGTAGAAGTTCAAGTTAGTGGAGATTACCAGTCAAGCGATGTTATCAAACCACCACAAAAATACATCACCATCACAGACCATACCTTTAGGTCATATACCTATGTTATTAGGGGGTATGTGACAATGTCTTAGTATCTTAATGTTTAATCACTTTATTAAAATAAAAAAAAATTCCATGATTCCTGTTTTAAGAATAGTTTTTCTTAATAATTAAGATAGAATTTGATAAATTGATTTTTTAGGTAAAAATAGTTCTTTTCAAAATTATATAATATGTCATATTAAAATAATTATTTATTAATAATGTTTTTTATAATTAAATAGTGTTATAAAAACAAAAAAAATTAAATAAATATTATAACATTATTTTATATTTTTCAAGTGTCAAAATTTTTTTTATGCATGTCAATATACATTTTCTGTCATATATTATTTTTAATAATTAAGTATTTTTATTGTTAAATGTTAAATTAATCATATTTATAGATTTATTAAGAAAAAATAAATTCCATTTCTTTAATTTATAACATCTATATTAGGTTATTGTAAATTTATGAGATTTTTGTAAATGTTTTGTTTTTCCGTGAATAGTAAAAGTATACTTTTTTGTATTTTGTATTATTAATGACATCATTAATGATGTAATAGTTTTTTAATAATTATTGTAGACTCTTGAACAATAAAATATGATATTAGGTGTCCAAAGTGGTCAATACCATTGAAAAATACAAGGGGAAAACCCATGTTTTCACAAATACCCTCGATAAAGTGTCTTTAAAAATTAATAAAAAATTCCCTCACTTTTTCAATACATATCCACACATTCCTTCGTTTTTTGTTGATTAACATTTCATCCTTCATGAATTTATTCTATTTATACTTCCCAATATCTCCTAAAAAAGTGTTCTCAGGCCCCCAATGTCATGATATTAGAGTATTAGAAGTTTCTCTTCAATGTATGAGAATGCTGAACTTCTCTTTTTCTTTCATGTTCTATTTTATGATCTATATCATTTATATTTCCATAAAAAATTATTATTTACATTATATTATATACCTATACTATATTATGTGTCTTTTATTAATGTTTTTACCCTTTTCCTCTATCTTTTAGTATTTTATAATACCATGTTTCATACCCGTTATGCTGCATCATTTTCATCGTAAAATATCCCTCCTTTTAACAAGAAATGCTTTTATTTTCTATATGTGAATGCCCAAACAAATTTAATTTCTATTATTATTCATAAATTCATAAATATTAATTATTTTAGTATCCAATTGATGTAAATAAATCCCTAATTCCATTTTCATGGGTTAGAAATGATATAATGATCATGTTCTAAACAATTTTTAAAACGCCATGGTTTTGATATGAAACCCACTTATTTTATTCCCTATGGGTAATTTATGAAATTTTTTATTATGATATATGTAGATCACATGAAAATAAATACTTATTATCGGTTCACCCTAATAGAGTTCCAATGAATTGGGTAGTGAAATTAATCTATATAGATGACAAGTTTTATGATACCTTGGTTAATAACCTTGGTAATTTTTATGAAAACATGGTGATGAACCATGGTGATATGATTATAAATGTCAAAATTGAATGTTTTAGACACATTTTCATGTTATTATTCAGTTTATTATTATTATTATATACATATTATTAAATTTTTATGGCCTTTATGTATTTCTTTAATTTTCTTATTAACGTCTCTCAAGTTCATATGTAAACTATTTCCATTGTTTTTTCATACTGGGCCTTCTACTCTACCTTTTATTTCATGAATGTCCCTGGGTTATGAGATGCAGTAATTATACTTAGTATTAACCTATGATTAAGCCTTATAAGTGAATTAGAATAATGTTTTATGTTTTCATGTATTATTTACCTATTTTTAAGACACTAAACATTAAAAGATAATCTGTTTTATTAAATGTAATGAAAGGTAATGTAATAAAAATGAAGGATTACATATTTGGTATCAAAGGATAGTTTAGTAATTTATGGAAATTAGTAATTTAAAACCTTATTATTATCATTATGTAAATGTTTAAATATTTGAAAACATCCTAGTATTTTAGAGAAATATTATATAAGTGGTTTTTGAACAAAGAAATCCCTATCTGAATATGAACAAGTGGATGTAGCTCTGGCATATATGTATCGAGGGTAAAACCCTAAAACGCCACTTTGAGCTAGACTCGAATGAGAAATTATGCATAAAAACAAGCCTTACAACACTTTTGTTATGATACTCCAATGGAATATTTTTTGTTAATCCCATGGTTTTTATGAACCATTATGAAGGATTTATAGAAAAAGTAATTGTTGATAATGAATAAAAATATTAAGCATGATGTTTTAATACATAAAATCATTATAGATTTATAATATTCCTAAATGAAACATGTTTCTCACTATAGTTTTCTTATTTTATAAAATGGAAGGAAATAGGAAGAACCATGGACATAGTGAGAACAACTAACCATGCATTAGAAACTTATGATTGAATTCCGAATGGGTTTTTTTAGAATGATCAATCAACTAATTGAAGTTATGGGAAATAAAATTAATCAATATGAGATACCGGTTTCACCATGAATGTAAAAAAAATCCATTGAGTCCTTTATGCTTTAATGAACACCAAAGATCAATGGATCTACCTGCCCATTGATTTCAGAATAATGGATAAGAACTATAGAAAAAAAATCTTTTATGTTCTTCATAGTTTTGAATAAGAGAATGTCACCCCGGCTATTTATCTCATAGAGGGAGAAATTGAACAATGCTGGGAATTGATTGAAAACCAGAGTCGAATAAAAGATATTGAAGTTATGGAGTGGGAAGAGTTCATTGGAATATTATTTAATAAGTATTTAACTCATTTTATGATAATGAATATAGAGAATGAATTCCTCAAACTGAGTTTAGGGATAATGAATTTATTAGAATCTATGAGATGAAAATCACTAGACGTTCTTACTATACCTTTATCTTTGTCATGGAACCTAATAGGAAGGTTGATAAACTATTTAGTGAAATAAGCCCTCATTTATGGTAGAATTTTTTCAACTGATACTATGAAATCTATGAAGAAATTTTACGGAGTTCTATCAAGGTTGAATAGGATTTCAGTGAGTTATAGTGTTATCACAAATAAAATGAGAAGAAGATATCACTAGAGCCACACATGGGGAGGAGACTTGATTAGGTAAAAGGAGGAAATAATGTTCATCTTTCCACATGCAATAAATGATTGAATAAGCCATCAATGAAATTCTTTATTGGAAGAAGAAAATGATATAATTGTGGAAGAGATGGAAATACCACTAAAAACTATCATACTGAGGTGAAGCCTCAATATCTCAGCACTAATGACAAAGGGAAGATAGTACATGCCCTACCTGATGTCCAATTCTTTAAGTCTATAATTCTTGGTAAATTTCCCAATCACTATCCAAATATGAGGGTATAGGAGGATAATAACCATCAATCTCATCTTTGGTCAAGGGAGAAAGGTTTTCATTTTTCTATCGTGAAAGATGAAGTTGGATCTCTAAACAACATGGTGGTAGGTAATGTTGTTGTTCTCTCAAATCCAGAATGTACTTTTATTTATTTTGGTTCTACACATTCCTTTATTTCCTCCATGTTTGGAAAGAATTTATAATCAAACCATGAGTTGATAAAAGTATATTTATCATTCAAGACTCCCATTGGGATTATCCTAGTATCATTACTGTTTAGAAACTCTAGTATTTACATTAGTGAGTATAAAATTATTGAAAATCTAGTAGTCATTCCCATGCTAAAATTCGACATTATACCTGGGATGAACTGAAGCTCCAAGTATAAAGCAAACATAAAATGTACAAGAACACAAATATTAGTAGTATTTAATTGACAACCTAAAACTATCTTAAAAATTGTGATATATTGATCTCATCATTGTCTAGAATCACCACCCATAGCCTTATTTATGGAGTTGATTGGTGACAATGAAGAAGGAAATGAAAGTATATGAATTGAAAATGTTACCAATTTTTAGAATTAAATTAACTTATTTCCTAAGGAGTTCCCTAGACCTCCACCAGTAAGATAGGTAGGATTCAACATTGAACTTGTACCTAGATCTCATATGATATCTAAGATGACATATGGAATGGAAAATCTGGAGCTAGTGTAACTAAAAAAGAAACTCTATGATCATTAAGAGAAGGGTATTATCCAAACATGTGTGTCTCCATAGGCAGAACCTGTTCTCTTTGAGAAGAAGGAGGAAGAATAAATGTAGTTATGCTTTGATTATAGAGGACATAATAGGATAAAAACAACAAACAAATACCCTATTCCAATAATTGATTATTTATTTGACCATCTTTGTGGGGCTCAATTATTCTCTATGATTGATCTTCGATCTGGTTATCATCAATTGAGGGTAAAAAAGAAGATATTTGAAAGTCCACCTTCTTATAAAGATACAAGAATTATGAGTTTGTTGTTATTCATTTAGGATTGACTTATTCTCCTGATATTTTTATGGACATGATGAATAGTGTTTTTTAGGACTATCAAGATAACATTGTGGTTGCTTTTATTGATGATATTATGATATATTAAAAAAATTGGTGGGTAATAAAGATCATATAATAGTTTATTACAAACTATGAGGAAGGAGTGTTTATTTGGAAATTTTATCAAGTGCGAGTTTTGGTTACAACAAGTTTCTTTCTTGGAGAAAATTGTAACTAGTGAAGGAATCTTGGTTGACCCTGGAAAAAATGGCTATGGAGGAGTGGCCTTATCCAACAATAGTAACTGAGATTTGATGTTTACTTGGTTTAGTATGATATTATAGGAGGTTTGTGAAAAACATTTCATAACATTCAAATCCATTATCCAAGTTAACTCAAAAAGGGTTCAAGTTCATCTTAAAAAAGGAATGTCAGGAAAGTTTCCATGTGTTGAATAATAGTTTGGTTATTTGATGCATGTTAAGTATACCCTCAATCAGAGAAGGATTCATTATTTTTAGTGATGCATATCTAAAAGGGATAAGGTGAATCCTCAAAAAAAATGGCAAGGTGACTGCTTATGAATCCCCAAAGATAATTCCTCATGAGCAGAATAATCCTATGCATGATTTGGAGATGGATACAGTTGTTTATTCCTGGATGATGTGGATGCACAATATTTTTGGAGAGAAGTATGATATATATACACACCATCAAAGTTTCAATTATATTTTTCATATAGAAGGAATTGAAAATGTGACAGAGGAGATGGTTGGAAATTATTAGATACTATGAATGATCATTTAATTATCACCCTGGAAGAGAAAATGTAGTCATTGATGCATTAATTAGAATCCATCTATTGTTCTAGAAATGATGATGATTCCAGGAGATCCTTTGATTAAATACCTAGTAAAACTGTACATGGGAATCATAAGGGAAGGGACATCATCAAACCTATCCCATGTGATTTCTCAACTATTATTACTAAATAAGATCATGAAAGATAAAAAATAATATCCTTTATTACAAAAGAAGATTGAGGTTGTGAAGGGTGGGATGTTTCTTGTGTTCAATATTAATCAAGAAGGAATATTGAAACATCATACAAGACTACATGTTCAATATATTCTGTAAATAAATAAAGAGATAATGGATGGACCTCACAGATTTACATTCTCTATACATCATGTATGATATAAAATCTATGGGGACCATTGTGATCATTATTGGTGGGAAAACATGAAAAATGAGATTGCTGACTACATTATAAGGTTCCTGGTTTGTTAGCAATTGAAAGTAGAGAGAAAACATTTTAAAGGTAAATTGAAACCACTATCCATACAATCATGGATTTGATACAATATCACAATAGACATTTTCACTTGTCTCCTAATAATTTCCAAATTAAACAATGTGATATGGGTTATAGTGCACCATTTAACAATGACTTCACATTTTATCTATATTTGAGATGACTTATCTCTTGATAAAATTTCTATGATTTATGTGAGGGATGTTGTAAGGTTCCTTGGGGTACCACTCTCCATCATATTTTATCATGAACCAAGGTTCATATCAAAATTATGGGGAAGTCATCAACATGCTTGGGGTACCAAATTTAATTTCAGTATGGCCCGTCATCCCCTAACTGATGGCCAATCTAAAAGGACTGTTCAGACACGTGAGGACATGTAGAGAACATGCTCAATGTAATTTAAAGTTTGATGGGATCAGCATCTCCCATTATTTGATTTCTCATAAAAAAACAACTTTCATTCGACCATTCAAATAGAACACTATGAAGCATTATATGGAAAGTGATCTAGAACTCCTATATGTTGGGATTATGATGGCGATAGAATGATATTTGGGATTGATCTTGTGCACGAGATGAAAAAATGGTGCATGCCATCCAAAAACACATAAAGGCTTCTCAGAGTCTGTAATGGAGTTATGCTAAAAACCATCAAAGGGAATTGGATTTTGATGTTGGAAATAAAGTATTCCTTCAAATTTCACCTTGGAATAGAGTCATGAGGTTTGGAAAGAAAGGGAAGATCATCCCTACGTACATTACACCCTACGGAATCCTTGATCACATAGAAGGAGTGGCCTATCGGCTTAATCATTGTCCCAATCTTTCACAAGTTCATTTTGCCTTCAACATATCTCTCTTAAGGATGTAAATACCTAATCCTGCACATAATCTGAATATAAAGGTAGTATAATTGGACCAAGACCTCTCTTATGAGGAGCAGTCAGTGGAGATCTTAAATCGTAGAGACAATGTTCTATGCAACAAGACTACCAGCCTAGTTAAAATGTATTGGAGGAACAAAAAATATAAAGAATAAACGTGGTAATAGGAGGAAAATATGAGGTTGAAGTACGCACACCTTATCTCTTATGAGGTTATGAGTTTAAAATTTAGAGATAATATTTCTTAAGGGGGGGGGGGAAGAATGTAATGACCCAAACTTTTGAATCATATTTTTTTTATGGAAAATATGAAAAGTAATTATATTTTAATGTCACCATTAGGTTCTTAATGTTATATGACCATTGGTTAATACGATCGTTGGAAAAAATAATAATTTCTAATGTTATAATTATTATTTTTAAACAGAATTTATAATGGATAATTATTGTAGAAAGAAGAGTCGATGACCTCATCTAGTAGATTGTTTATGTATGAAGCCCATTTACCAGATCCTGGGAAGGAGGAATCATCACTGGGCTTCTCTCATTACTGAGACAAAAATGAGATTCAACATGTTAATATTTAATAGAATTTCTTATGGGAGAAGTTCATGTTACTGACGATTACCACTCGTGTGATGTTATCTCAGCCAACCCAAGCGTCCATCATCATCATACACCTTACCCTTATCTCATATGCGGGTGTTGTAAGGGCTTAAGTGTTAAGGTATTATTCAGTTAATGTGTAATGTATTTGTTTAAATAAAATTTTCATTCAGTCATTTCAGTTTTAAGAATAGTTTTTCATAAAAATTGAGATGGAATTTTTAAAATTGATTTTTCGTGTAAAAATTTGTCTTTTCAAAAAGATATTAATTTTCATATTAAAATAATAATTTATTAATTATGTTTATTATAATGAAATAGTGTTATAAGAAATTCCTTTTTAAATACAAATTTTAAAATAATTTAATTTATATCAACTGTTGAAAATTTTACAATGCATGTCACTATGCATTTTCTATCAGCTAATATTTTTAATAATTAAGTTTTTTTATAGTTAAAATTTAAATGTCTCATATGTAGATATTTATTACAATAAAATAAATTCTATTTTTGAATTCAAAATGTCGATTTTTGGTTATGGTGAATTATGATATATTTATAAAATGTTTTGTTTTTTGGTAATAAGGGAAAATATAGATTTGAGCTTTCAGTATGGTTAATGAAATCATTAGTGATGTAATAGTAATGTAATGATTCTAGTCAACTCTTAAAGAATAAAATTTGATATGAGTTGTCCCAAGTGGCCAATTATATTAGTAAATACCATGGGAAATATCCTAGTTTTTCAAATTCCACAAATTAGGTTCCCTAAATAATTAATAATAAAATCACCACTATTGATATAAATATCCACCAATTCATTATTTTTTTTTCAATAGAAATTAATCATCCAAAAATATATGTGATTCTTACCTCCCAATGGGTCCTCAATCTCTCATGTTTCGGATCATAGAGTTTTTGAAGTTACTTTTCAAGGTAAGGGAATTCACAACATCTCTTTTTCATTTCTAGTTCTCTTTTATGTGGTATGTCATTCAAATTTATATAACATTTTCTTATTTTCATTTTATGTTGCCCCTATAATATATAATTTGTCTTTTATGAATGGGTGACATCAATCCCCTCTCTTTTTAATGTTTTATAATACCATGTTTTGTACCCGTCATGTTTCAGAATTTCTGTCTCAAAATCACCATATTTTTCACAATAAATTCTCTTATATTCATTATATGAATACCAGAAACTATTTAATTTATAGGGTTATTCTTAAAGAGATAAAAAATTATTTGTTTTATTCTTTAATTTACATACATAAAACCATCATCCCTATTTTTTGGTTATAAATGACATAACGATCATGTTTTAAGCACTTTTTAAAACGCCATGATTTTGATATGAAAGAAACATATTGCATTCTCTATGAGGTTTTTTATGAAATGTTTGATTATGAATTATGTGGATAAATTAACATAAATACATATTTAGGTTGATCCCTAATATCACTTTAATGCATTGGGTAAAGAAATTAATCTCTAGTGATGATGATTTTTACGATATCTTGGCGAATAACCATGTTAATTTTTATGAAACCTTGGGGAAGGACCTTGGTGATATGCTTATAAATGTATAAATTGAATGTTGTGTCCAAATTTTCATGTTATGATTATATTTCTTATTATTATGATATTCCTCATTTTCTATTTCTCGTGCCATTATGTATTTTCACAAGTTCTTATTGACGTCTCTTAATTTCACAGGTAAATTGTTTCCTTTTTTTCCCTTACTAGTCCTTTTGCTCACCCTTTCCTTTCATGTATGTCCCCAGGCTATGAGTTGTAGTAATATTACTTATAATTACCCTATGATGAAGCCTTACAAGTGGATTAGAATAATGTTTCATATTTTCAAATATTATTTACCTTTTTCTGAGACACTATACATTTAAACATCACTACCACCAATGTGGGCAAGAGAAGCACTCCGGTTTTGTCAATGCTATTAAAGAATGTTATGATAAAAGGGGGAATTTTATCACCACTAGAAATAATTTCTGATAAATCTACCATTTATCAGCGCTAATATTAGCACTGATAATGTGTTTTAATAGAAAATATTATTAATTTATATAAAATTATTTTAATAATATTAAAAAATAATGTTTATATGTATACATTAACTATAAAACACATGTTTATTATGTATATTATGTTTATTTTTTATTTATGTTTATTATGATTATTAGATTTAATTATATCTTTGTTATATTTTTATTATACTATATGTTTAAAATAGAATATATAATTTTTTAGGATATATATATATATTAATATTAAATATATATATATTTAAATTAATTTTTATTTCTAAATGAAAGTGTCAATTGATGCGTACATTCATATTCTCATGAATATGGTAATTTTTTACCCTAATCTTGACCATATATACTATAGTACTATACATGGTGTATTCATTCATTTCCAATATATATGAATCTTTATCTTCTCATAAATACTTAAAATCGAGATAAATATATTTAAATGAACAATAAATGTATTTATAATATTTAAAAATATAATTATTTAGTTATATATAATTATATACTTTTTAAATATATTATATATAATTATAAGTATATATAACTAATTAAATATAAATATATTCAAATAATTATAAAATTAGAAAATATTTTTTTAAATGATAAATATATATTTATGAATACCTTTTGAATATATTTACTTATAAATATATATCATTAATGAATACATACACAGACACATACAAACATATATATATATATATATACACTCATGAAATTAAAATTAAAATTAATATATGAATTTATATTTCTAGATTTATATATATTTAAATATAATTTAAAGTATAAAATTATATATATATTTATCAGTTCATTTATTATCACTGATAAAGATACAACTCTATCATCGTTAAAAAGCATTGATAAAGGCATCATTTATCAATGCTTTCAGATTTAGTGATGATAAAACATTCATTTATCATCATTTTTTTAGCACTGATAAACATGGGTTATTATCAATGCTAAAAAAGGGGTGATAAAGGCATGTTTTATCATCAATTTCAACTATATTTATGATAAAAAATACTTTTATCAGTGATTTTTATCTAGCTCTAATAAAAGTGTCACCAAGTTATATAAATAAACACAAAGATTCTCCTCCTTCATTGCACACCTCAAGCTCTCATGGATGCGAATCTCTTCCACTAACACTACTATCGCCTCCTCTCCTCCCTCCTCTCATGCCTCCTCCTCCTCCTTTGTCATCGACTCCTCTACTGTCACGAACCAAGCTTCGCCACTTAGCTCTCCTCCACCGCGCCTCTCCTCCATCGCACCTCTCCTCTGACACATCTCTCATACACTACGAATGCACCTCTACAGTGTGTTGAACCAAAACTTCACGGTTATTTTTCTCCTCTTTCTCATTGGGTTCACTTATTACTGTTTGATATTTATGGTGATGTTGTGAATTTTATGTGATAAATTCAATGCTAAAAATCGTTGACATTGGTAGTCCATGTCTGTGAACTAGATGAAAATATGTCATATTATATCAATAATTAATTCTTATTTCATGATATTCTATGTTGTGTTTCATTACTATTATCCTTCAAGATTTTTGATTTATATGTTTTATGACCCAAAAGGATTTATTTTCAGCATCCTTCTAAAAAGAGAGACCTCTCAAATGTGACATTCAATATGGGGAATTAGATTTCTCGTTAATTATAAAAACTCTAAAATTATTTTATTCTCTTGTTATATTAGGAAAATTTCAATTTTCCTATACCATATTTTTCATTGCTTGATTTAAAAGTCTTCAATGCAATGTGGGTTTCCATCGTGGTTATTTCATAAAATTGAAAATGGTTTTCCATACATTCAAAAATAAATTTTTTATCATCAATTCCTATATTTCATTACTCTTATGTTTTCTTAATGATTAAATTATTAAATATTAATTTTGAAGATAAATATCTTCAAAGTGTTTCTATTTATTTTATAGAAAATTTTATGTATTTTTTTCTATTATAAGAATTACTTTTAAAAGTAAATGACTTCAAAGTATGTCAATATCATTTACTAAAAATGTTATACATTTCTCAAATTTATATAATCGGTTAATGTTATATAATGTAAAATTTATCAATTTATTTATACTTCATTTTATTTAATACGTTTTGTCTTTTTCATGTTTGAATTATTAAGGATCCTATAAAAAGTAATCATTTTTAAGTTATTTTTACTTCTCATTTTTAAAACCTCTTTTTTTTAAAATAAATTGTTATTAGGAACTATTTATAATAATATTTTCAATAGTTTTATATTTCCCTTGAAAAAATTAAATATAATTTTCATTTCATGATTTTAAAAATTTATTGTGAAAATGTTTTTATTTCCACACATATTTATCATATTAGGATTTTTTTCTAGGTAGTGATATTTTATTCACCATTTATATGTTATTATGATATGATTTTTTTGGAAATGAAAATTAATATATTCTATGATTTCTTAAGTTTGTTTTATGTGATTTTTTGGAATTATTTAAGAAAACAATTATGTTGTTAATTTCAAGCATTATTTTAACTATTTACCCTTTATCTCCTCCATCCCTCTTCTCTTCTCTATTTACCATAGCTTTCTCCTTATCCTAAGAACTAAAATTAATTTTTCATGAGGATTTAGGGATTTATGTTTTTTTAGAGTTTTCCATGGATGGTGACAAATTGTGTATTGGTAATCATTTGGTTTAAATTAGGTGTTTTTATTCTCTACCTTTATTTTATAATTCATGGAATGTGTATACTTTAGAAATTTATGTTTAATTAATGTATATTAATGTATGTGTTCTTGGGTGAAATTATAAATTTATTTCTTAAATTATAAGATTAGCATAAGTGGTTTTTCATAATAATATCATGTACTGTTTTTAAATTGGATAAATTCTCAGGGAAAGCATATTTGAAAAGCTTTATAGGGCCATTTAAATGTTCTTTTATAGTAAAATTAAGTTTTATGCCTTTTGGATTATTGAATGGAATTTCCCATGTGCTTGGAGAATTTTTTTGGAAAGAAAAGGTGTTTCTTTCAAGTGCATCCAAAATCATTGATGTGATTAGACTTTAAATAAGGGGATTGAGACTCTACATACTAAGTTTCTTTCATTGAAGCCCCATTTTTCACTTTAAAAAGTAAATTTTTATTCTTATATGACCCTCAATGATTTCCCATATACTTGATTCACTAGTAATTGGTTATCTATAACATATATGATGGATGCATGATATGAAAAGTGGATTCTATATGTTATGGTGTTGGAGGTGAAGTGTGTTGAATTTTTTTGGTAATTATCTATATTTCTTTCTCTCCTTCATGGTTGTTTGTTTATGGAAACAGGGGTGTCTAGGAGGGAGTTCTTGATTCACGCTACCCTAGTTAGAACACACACATATATGACACCCATAATTGTGTTTATGAAAAGGCTCGTCTAAAGGTTCCATTATGATTAGTTTAGTATGGTTTAATTTGGTGGATCATGTTATTTTTGGATGAAACATATAACAGATATTGATCCATGTAGTTAGTGTTCCATCTTGGATCGTCACACACTAGTAACTACGGTATATCCCATTAAATTTTGTTCCTTGTTCAGTAGTTCAAGTCTGATGGTGTTAATATCTAGTCATAAATTAAACTTTTAATATGGTTTTGAGTAGCCAATGGGGGGGGGGTTAGAACACCGAAAAAGAAGTTCACCAATGAGTGACGGGTTGGCCAATCCATATGGTTGATGGGAGGAACACTAAAAACTAGTGATCAAAGGTAGATAGGGGGTGTCATGAAACATATAAGACATGCTTCCATCAATTATTTTCATTGGATTGACAGAGGGAAGTTACAATGGAATCTAGTTATTTTGCTAGAGGTTAACTTTTAAAATGATTCATGTGTATTGAAATTTTTCTGAAAAAAATATATGTATTCAACATACACTTTTTTGGTTTCAATGTGTATTAAAATGGTTAAAAAAATAATTGGGGTTTTTGGAAATGTTGTTTCGAAATAATTGGTTTATTTTAAAAATGGATTGTTATTTTAAAGAGGAATTTCTGTAAATGGTTGTTTTTTAATGAGATTTCAACTATGATTTTATAAATAATTTTCAAAATTATATTTAAATTCTATAAACTTTTTAGCCTTGGTTCATTTTTTGGTAAAAATTTTGTGTATTTAATTTTTTAGATATTAATGTCACCAAATCAAATACTATTGATATGAATAATGAATAGGAGGATGCCAATCGACAGACAAAAGAGTTTGAAGATGGAGTGAAAGAGTTTATAAAGCATCAAAAAGATTAATCATATAATACTTATCATATCCTTTTTTGGTGTTTATGATATTTTTATTCAAGACATGTTAGTCCAGAGGATTTATAAGAACAATTGATCTGTCATGGAATATATCAATGTAATATGTTTTAGAATAAACATAGGGAAAAGGATAATCTTTCTAGTGACTGAGATAACACCGCGTTTTATAGATCATTTGATATAATTGCAAGGGTGGAAAATTAAGAAGACCGTATCAAGGATGTGATTATAGATGGGCAAGATGAAGAAGATTGTATTAAGGAAATGAAAGGGAAAATTGAAATTGAACATCATGATTACCCAAAATTGATTGATTTCTTAAATAATTGTGCAAAGACTCTATAATATGATAGTTTCACTAAATATATAGCATTTTTATACATTATAAAACTATATAATTTGAAATCAATAAATAGTTGGAGAGACACTAGTTTTATGGAATTACATTCTCTCTTGAATGACATGCTCCTAGAATACAATGATCTCCATAGGTGAATATACGACACCAAATGAAGGATGCACTCGATTTGTATGATCTTTGAAAGAATAAATGCCTGACCAAATGACTATTTACTATTTATCAAGGACCAAAAATCACTTAGATAATTCTCAAAGTGTGGTGCTTCACGACAAATGAAAGATTAATCTAGTTCTAAAATATTGCATGGTACTATCCAATCATTCCTAGGTTTTGGAGCCCATATGGAAGTGTGAATACATACAAGAAATTGATGTGGAATGTAGAAAGAAGATATAAATTTTTAAAAATATGGAACCCAAAAGACTCTCCTTAGTGGAAGATAATTGATCATGAGTATCCTGACTTTTGAAATGATCCAAAAAACCTTCGTCTTGAATAATCTACAAATGGAGTGAATCCTTTTGGTTTTCAAAGCAACTCTTACAGTACAAGGGCATTTATGTTGGAAAATTATGACATTCCCATGTGGTTATGCATAAAACAAAAACACATCTTGTTAAGTATGATTATATCTGAACCAAAACAATTGGGTAATGATATTGATGTTTATTTGGATTAATTGATCATGGATTTGAAATTATTATGTGATTCAGGTGTTACAAAGTATGATTCTTATAAAAATGAATATTTCACATTGAGAGCCATGTTATACGAGATGATAAATGACTTTCTTACTTATGGATTGTTTTTAGGATATATCATTAAAGGAACTCTTGGATGTCCCATTTTTGAATAAGGTACTTAATCAATTAGGTAAAAACCTTCATCAAAAAGTGTGAATCTAGAACATCTCATATTTCTACCCCAACGACATAAGTACCAATCTAGAACAACATTATTAAATAGAAGATTATTAGAATGTACAACACCATCTCCAAAAATAGGTGATCAACTATTGAGAAAGATAATGATGTGTACACTGCTTTTGGTAAACCATTTTTGAAAAATACTACGAAAATCAGTTGGAATAAGAAATCAGGTTTTTTTAAATAATCATACTAGAATTGTTTATATGATAGAAATTTTCTTGATGTAATTCATGTTGAAAAAAATGTATGTGATAGTTTCATCGGCACATTTCTAAATGAAACTGAAAAAACATAGGATAAAATTAAGACTATACTGGACATGGCTGACCTGGGAAGACGAGAATAGTTGGCACTAGTGAAGGGTGAAAAAGAAACATGTATTCACCCTTCAAATTACACTATTTCCATGAAGGAGGGATATTGGTTTTTACACTTCAGTAATGACCTAATTGTTCTAAAGTGGTTTTCATCGCATATCCAGAACATCATTCCAATGCTCAATTTATAGATAAATGGTCTATAATCACAAGATTTTTATGTTTTGATGAAAGATCTAATTCCTATAGCTTTATATTGTATTTTTCCATGAATTTATATCATACATCAACAAAGATCTATTTCTTATTCAAATATATATATAGCAAAGCTATAAAACCAACAAAATTTCCGACTATAGAAAGTGATATTGTCCTCATATTGTGTGAATTGGAAATGTTTTTACAACCAATATTAATTGATATAATGGTTCATTTTATGGTTCACTTGATGAGAGAGATTTGGCTATGTGGTCCTGTGAAAAATAGATGGATGTAGCCCATTGAAATGTATATGAACATTTTAAAAGGGTATGTCAAAAATTGATGTCCACTAAAGGGTTGTATTGCAGAGAGATATATTGGTGAGGAATCCATTGAATTCATTATCGAATACATATTCAGTGTGTAAGGCATTGGTAAAATGAAATATCATCACATTGGGTGACTTAAAGGTAAATGAAGTTCTAGAAATGAGTTTTTCAAAATCAATATTTCAGATAGGGAGAAGGCCCACCTTTATGTTTCGCATAACAGTTTTGTTGTTGAACCATATATTGAACCCCACAATGAAATTATGAAAAATTTGAATCCAACAAGGGATGATAAATGGATATTAAATAAATAGAATAAACAGTTTATAGGATGGTTTCATGAACATAATTTTTAGGTGTTAGATGAAAATCTAGACACAATTTCAGAATGACTTCGATGGCTAGACATAGGACCAAGTGTATTTGTATTATCGTACAATGCTAATGTAATTAATGGTTATACATTATATATTAAAGAACATGACAAAGAAAGAACGAAATAGAATAGTGGATTTACACTTGTAGACAACGCGATGCATGTTTCTAGTCCTATGGATAGAAAATCCAATTTACATGAATATGTCATACGTTGGCATCATCATTTGAATATGGGATTTGGATTATAAGACATTCAGAGTACCAGATTTTTTATGAAAGTTGGTTGATAATAAAAGAGATGTTAAAAGAGATAAGTTGGGATTTGTGAAAGTTGATTTCAATAATGACAGGTAGAATGATGAACTTTTTATAATGGAATCAAATGAATTACTATTATTTTATGTTTCAGATCACAAAAACAAAAAATAGTCATTTTTTGTTATCGACCAAAACCACTAAAGAGTTAGATGAAAATTCAACGGAGGGTGACCCTTTCATTGGGACGTCGCAATCTGTTCACAGTGTCCGCATTTTAGATTTTATGTTTGTATGTCAGAGGATACCACAATGAGTATATTTGGATAGTAGATAGAGGGGTTAAATCCATTCATCCTTAAAAAAAGTGTTCAACATTTAGGTTATATATTTTTTATAACCTGCATCATGTTACATTATATTAATATCAATTCACTACTAATTTTATATTATATAAATTAAATGTTAAACCTCTTTTTCATATAATGACTTTTAAATATGATGATACTCCCAATCCCTAGGAAAAATAGGTTTATCAACTTGTTTTTGCTCACAGTGCAGACAAACAATCGGTTTCTCAACTTATTGCCTTATGTTAACATATGTTCTCTAATACTTTTATGTTATCTAAATTAAATGTTAAACCACTTTTTAAGATAACTAATTATTAATGTGATGATGCCCCCAATCCCTAATAACATTAGGTTTCTCAACCTGATATTATTCGTAGTGTAGACAAACAACATGTTTCTCAACATGTTTCTACTCCCAATACCGAGGTACAATCACCATTTTCACATACTGATATTATCCCTACAGAGCTAGAAGAACATGTTGATGATGGTGGATCCAAGGATTTTAAAGGTGATGAAACATCAGTGGAGCAGAAAAATCCAGAGCATGGTAGTTTGATGGTATTATAAAAAACAACTAAGGCTAAATAGAAAAGCATCAAATATGAGATTGTATAAAAAAAGAGGAGCCAACATGTAAACCCCAACAAGGCCATGTTAAGTAGTTGCATTTGAATCATCCCTCGATAACACATGAAAATTGATGTAACTTCATGTAACCCTATTGTGTATGAGATTATGAAACTTATGTAGGGATATATTGTGGTAAGAATATGAAATAATTTTTTAAATTTTAAAAAAAAATGAAACATTAACTTACACTTCATCATCTCTTGCTGAGTGTCTTTATAGTAGTTGAATTGAAAAAATAATATGTCTTAATATATTCTAGAATGATTCATAGGTATTTTCACACACTTTTAATGAAATACCATCTTAATTATGCTGAAGGGAAAATAAAACTTCACCCACTTATTATTTACACATACCTGATAACGAAAGCATCATGGGATGCGTTTACTGGTTGTTGTGCAAAGTAGTCTTTTTTGGGTATATTGTGTCTGGTAATACATTTTTTGATGGTACATGTATTCATAAATTTGAATGAATGTGTTTTATTTATGAAACAACAACTCAATGCTAAAAATGTACAACAACCATAAAAAATTGTGTACCCCTACTGTAAAGAAAGGATGGGGTATGAATCCCTTGAAAATAATTTGGTACGTATGTTAAATCTACCAAAATACTTTTATGTGACATAAAACAACACAATAAATATAATATTTTATTTATATTAATCTTAAATAGTCCAAATCCAAAGATACTTCCATCCCATGCCATGTGCTATGGAAGGAGGCACTTGTAACTAATATTGGGAAACTAATAAATGAAAACACACAATGTGTGAGAAACATGTGTAAGTATTACATAATAAAAATATATTTTTGTTTAAATCTCTAATATATTACAATGATTACTTATTTTAATATATTTTATATATGAAATATTCACATGAATCCACAACACCCACACCATATATAGACATACTTTCAGTGTCCTTGAAGCTTCCAGAAAAGTATGGCATTATCAGTGGTGTGGGTTATGGGGTGACACCCATAACATATTTTCAGGATAAATACAAGCATTGAATCAAACAAAGGAAATGAATATATGATAAAAAGATTAGCTATGTATGAAGAAGAATTAAGATACAAGTGATATTTGATAGCATGTTTGATGGGGGGAGGTAATTAGAAGAAACAACTCAAGAACAAACTGCATGTGAAGATCTCTCCCCACCCCCACAAGTTATGAGGTGATTCATTCCCCTAAAAAAATTATTAACTAAGAAAGTCAATTTTATAATAAATATTTCTATGAATGGTTAATCACAAAGACACTAGAAACTGATACCTTTCATATATTAATATTCAATAGGGTGAAAATGTCTATGATTTATCTCAATCAACACCCGCCCATCGCCTTATAGTGAGGGAAACAATGATTAATATTTAGAACAACATGCTAAAAAATAGACCACCTTTGATAGGTCATGTCAGAGTGTAAATTTCAATATCCCTATAGTTGAGCATCGATATACCTATTCAAATTGATGATGAAAATATTTATATAGTCGAACAAGCTCTTGGAACATTCATCACACGACCACCACATCTTGTAAAGAAACATGTCAAAAATGAGGTAAACATTTCCAATTTAAATTTAATGCTAAACCTTAAATATTTACGGAAAAAAGTTATGAAACAATGCATGTTTTTATAAATGGACAAAGGGAAGGGGTGGAGATGAACAACTCATTCAAAAACATCTCAAGGATCCACCAACCGATCAAATTGATCTACCAAAAGCACATTAACCCCCTTTTCTATATCCACATATATTATCACGGAAGGATCATGTTGATACAATGTTGAAAGATGGTTGTACTCAAATAATTTATTTTGAAGAAAATATTAATGGATGGGAAGATCTGGATTTCATTATTGATGAGAGTTCAACTAAAATCATCGACTTTGAATGGATGGGTGACTCATTTGTAAATGTATACATGAAAAATGTTTTCATGATTTTATTTTCCAAAAGATAATATACTGTTTTAATTATATCTAAATACATTTCATATTGTTCATATGGGTATATATGAAAAACATTTGAAGGGATTTCCCCAAGAACATTAATTTTCAGTTGTTAGTCCTCACATAATCTCTACAGAATAATAAAGCACATCTTCGAAGATAGAGGGTAAAATATTGGCAAGACTACTCAAATTGTTTAAACGAAAAATTATTGATGAGAAATACTTATTAGTACCAACAATTCAAGGATAAAACACTAAAATTTAATAATATGAAATAAATTTTAATTTATTTCACTACTTATTCTTTTTTTGTGTTCTTGGGCTGCAATGGATACTCATTGCAATTAGTTTGGATAGTCCAAAGATCTATCTTATAGATTCAATACATGGATATCCAACAAAACGACCACATAAGATGAACTTTTTCAATCTTTAATACACTATATCAAATAATTTATAACTAAATATATATTTACATAATTCATTTTACCTTTTAATGATGATTCTATTATGATATGGTCATGCATGAATATTGTTTACTTCATGGAATCAGGATTGGGGAAAAGGAAATGAAACATGCAAAGTACTAAAAATGGATAAGTATTAGGGTATATATAATTATATTTCACTATACAAACACATATAAAATAATTATTTATTTTCTTCAATGTTTTTGTAGTGCCTGAAATAATCAAATGGTAAATACTGTGGTTATTATGTTTGTAAATCTATGAAAGAGTATATATTATATGAATAAAGAATCATCCCAGAAGAGGTATTTTTGAAGATAATTTATATTTCATTTAAATTACTTATCAATCCTTTGTTTTTTTCTTTTTTCAGTACTACCATGAATGTGGAAAATAGTCATATTCACAAGACAATATAAATATGCTTAAAAATGAATGGGAATCATACCTAATGGAAGAATGTACAAATATAGAATTAAGATGGTAAAATTAGAAAATAATTCCAACTTTAATTATCTTGTCTGACTTATCATTCTCTTTTTATGATTGTAATATTTTGATTTTTATGAGCTATACATCCCACTGAAAATCATGGGAATTGGTGGTCCTTGTTTTCAAACGAAATGAATTGTATGTTGATTGGTTTTTTGAAATACATTGGTGGTCCTCATTTATAGGGAATGTGTGTTTTTGATAGACCAAAAAATATAATGATTATCCAGAAGGGGTTTCCACATCCCTTGAGTTTGTTGTGATGTCTTGAGACATAATGGGAATAGGGTCATACTCTAGTTTTATCGTTTTAAACAACAAGAAGGGTTTTTCTCCAAAAATCATCAATTAAATATGCATCATTGGAAGTTCCCTTATTTAGTAGACCCAGTGAAGAACCAACTATCATATATTCAATTAGATGTCCTGAATATATAATAATTTGTTCATCCCTAGGTCGACTAATGTTTTTCTATATAAGGTGGATGATATTCCATGTCAAATGTACAGGGATCAATCCGATGCATGATGAGACCGGTATGAATAAAATTGCATGTTTTCAGTTTGAAATGGCATTTTAGTAAAAAAAACTGACATAAAAAAACTATAGAAATGAATTCTGATTGCTTTGATAATTTAATAAAATGATCTATAGGTCATTTTGACATGTAGAAATCAACCGAACCTCAATCCAATTGAATATGTCACTAGTATGACTCCAAATGTGTCTTGTTATTTAAAATTGACAATAATTCATGTAAGAAAAACAATTGACATACTAAAAATCAATCAAACACATTCTAATTGTTTCAATACATTAGTACAACGATCCATATGTTATTTGTGATGTGTATAAATCAACCCCACCTCAATCTAATGAACGATGTGACCAGTATTTCTACAAGTGTCCCTTATTAGTTTGAAATTATCTTTTTAGCTAAAAACATGTCAATCACTAAAAACTAAGAAATATCACTCTGATTGTCTTCAAAATTAAGGAAAATTATTCTTCATTCCTTTGTAATGTGTATGAAGTTGTATCAAATCAAACCAAAACACAATGCAACCAGTATGAATCAAATTGCATGTTTTTGGTTTGAAATGACAATTTAGAAAAAAACACAACGAACATACTGAAAACTGAGGAATTTAATTTTTATTTTTTTGATAATTTATGGAAACAATCTATTAGTAATTTTTGATGTGTATGAATCGACCACACCTCAATCTGATGCACGACTGCACTGGCATGACTCCAAATTTGTCTTATTATTTAAAATTGAAATTAATTTTAGTATAAAAACACAACTAACATACTGAAAACCTAATCAAGTGCATTCAGATTATTTTGATACATTAGGAAAATGATCTATGATAATGTTTTGATGTAAATAAATCAACCCCACGTCAATATGATGAATGGTTTGACTTGTAATACTAAAAGTGTTTGTTATTAGTTAAAAATTCATATTTTAGTTCAAAACGTGTCACTCACTAAAAACCAAGAAAACACACTCTGATTTTCTATAAAATTAATGACCAAAATTTTTATGTCCTTTGTGATGTATATAAAGCAGTCTCCTTTCAAACCGATGCATGATGCGACTTGTATGACTCAAATTATTTACTTTTGGATTGAAATGATATTTTAGAAAAAAAAACAATACTGACAAACTGAAAATAGAGAAAAGACATTCGGATTGTTTTGATAATTTTGAATAGTGATCTGTAATTCATTTGTGACATGTAGGAATCTAACTCTACATCAATACAATGACAATGTGACTGGTATAACTCCAAATTTTTCCTTTTAAAAAAAATGGCATTTTATATGTATTCTACATATTAATGAATAATTCATTTCTTTATAGTATTACAAAAGTAATATTTTCTTATTATATTGGTGGAACCTTTTTATCGAGTTAAGATGAATTTTTTAGAAACTATTACCATCAGAGAGCATTTTTAGTGGGGACCAAAATCATCAAAAGAGAAAAAATTAACGTTTTTTACTGTTTGTTGGATAATTGTAAATATAATTTTATAAAACACTGTTCAAAATGTATATAGAAGTGTTTTTCTAGTATATAAAATGAGTGAATATTTTTTTATTCAGGATGTCAATTAAATGTATAATACATTTTTTCCTAAACCTTAATGTGCATTGCTTGTTTTTTCATCATTTTCACTGTGTATGTTGTTCTTTTGTATATACTTTGGGGGGTTATTTTTTGTAATGATTTTGCTGGTTTGTGAAAGATATTATTGCTGGTTTTGTCATTTTAGTCTTCTATTTGGGTTCTATTTATTTTATAAAGGTTTGATGGGTGTGCAGTTATATAAAAAATACACCCAGGCAGGGAAGCCTTTATCAGTGCATCAAATAGTGATGATAAAGGAACCCTTTATCAACTCTAATAAAATCACTAATAAATGAGTACATTATCATCACTATTTAATGTGTTGACCAAAAAGGAATTTATCATCCCTTTGAATAACGCTGATAAAGGTGAACCATTGTCAGCACTTTTCAGAGCATTGATAAAGGGAACCCCCTTTAATAGAAGCACTATTATTAGAGCTTTATAACATTGATAAATACCTTTTTAGAACTGATAAAAGTCTGTTTTGTGGAAATGGATCCTATCTTTTGTAAAATTTAATGAAAATTTAATTAATAAAAAAGAAGGATTACATATACCTTCTATGTTTTCCTATGTTATATTGGTTTTATAAAGTAATATGTATTGATTTTTATAACGTTTTGTCACATGTTGCCGATGAATGGACCATTAGGAATTTTTATAAAAATGCTTTTTCCCAAACTGTGTAATATGAATATTTCAAAGAATTTTATCATTATTTTTATTTGAAAGATGTAGTGTTTAAATCTATTTATGAATGTTAAATTTTTTCATTTTTGATAAACATTGGTTTGGTAAAATTCCTAAAGACCTGTCTGGAAACATTGTAAAAATGATGAAATATTTTAATATGAAAAACTAATTAGATGTTTCTCATTAATTGTTTTTGTATATTGTATAAGATCTCATCACTGTGGAATCCTTGAAATCCATTATTAGAGTAACTCAATTTATAATTTTCATGTTATATTATTTCAATGGCATGAGATTGGTCCTTGGTGTGGCTTGGGGTGATGCCTGTTGTTTATTAATTATTATATATACATGTGACTGGAAACTCATATGGAATAGGTTGGATCACCCCCTTTATAAATGAGACATGAAAATCTATATTATTAAGATAATTTATTTATGTATGATTATTGTCTGGAGTTAGGGTGGCTGAACATATTGATCATTTTTTATTTCATCATGCATGGCATGCTATCACAGATGGGGTCTTCTGTATTATTATCTTTTGGATTATTCGTGATCATCTAGGTTCACCCATATCTATTTATCATAGTTTCTTGTAGTTATTAATGTTATTATTACTTGATTATTTTTATTTCCCTTGTTGTGTGATTACTATAGTTCCTTCTTGTGTAATTTTTTTGTAAAGTGATGTGTGGATTTTAATAACGCTTATGAAAATTGATTTGAATTAAAAGGGTTTTATGGCCTTCGTACAATCTAAATAATTGAGAAATCACATTACCATTGAAAATATCAGTGTCACACTAATGTAATGAACGTCATTTTAGAAATGAATAAGGTAAATGATTCATACTTTTCATAAAATTAAAATGTGTAAAAAATCATACTTTGATTTATTATAGTTCAAACTTCATATTGTTGTTTCTTTTATTTTAATGGATGTTCCCTAGGAGTAGATTGATGAGATAGCCTACTAATTTATAATATTGACGCCTATAATTATTATCTGTTTTCAACCTTTGGGGCAGGTTTCAGCTTGAGTCCATTCACCTTGGGTGACATTTGATCTTTGTGTTGGAGTGTGACCCACGAGGTCACATGGAGATAATGTGGTTGTAAGGATTAGTTGGTCAACATATGATGTTTTTTTTAAATTTTATGCTTCTAGTATAAATGATATTACATCCATTTTCATTTATATATTGTGCTTCTTGTGTATTTTCTAATGTTTAGTTTTATTTATTTATTTATTAAGAGGACTATTTCCCTTGTCGTACTCTATTAAATCCTGACACTAGTTTCTAGCCCTTGGGGACCCGGAACACCCTTTGGGTCGTACCACGGATCGGCCCTGGGGACGGGTTATTGGTTGACATGAACTGTTTTGTGACACATAATATGAAATTTTCATATAGTCTTAATGGCCAAGAGGCCTATTAGGCCTAATGAAATAATATCCAATTAGATAATAGGACTAGCGACCAATTTTCCTATAGGCCTAATGCAAAATTGGACTATAGGCATAATGGTAAATGTGCATATAGAGAAATTGGACATTATGCCTATAGGAGTATTGTCCATTAGGATTAAAGGCATAATATGAAATTTTATTATAGGCCAATTTTCCAGTTTGTTTTGACTTTTGATCGTATTAATTTTGAATTTTTCAATTATATAAATGATATTCTATATTACTATATTCTATGATTATAAAATTTTTACACTATTAATATATTTAAACTAATAAATTTCATTTTCAGAAAGTTATATTGGGAATCAAAGGTTTTCGATGTCTAGTTAAATTATTTTTATCATGTCGGAAAAAAAGATTAAAGTGTAGTAAATGCACCAACACAAGAAAAGATTGTATGTATTTTAATTTATATTTAAATTATTTAAACAAAATTCCTAATTAAATATCCTATTTATATTTTCAACAGACTTCTTTGGAAACCTATGATGATAAAGAAGATGACTCTTCAGGCTGAATGATCATTTGAGTTAGGTATCAGGTGATGATCACCCGAGCATAGTCTGATGTCGACTTGGAAAAAATCATCCCCTACAAGTATTGGTCCCCATCAGGATTCACTTAAAGATCTCATACCACCAATCTATAAAGTTCTCATGCATAATAAGTTGGAGAAAATAATAGCTTTAGAGGAGTGAGAAAAAAGTATACTGCAACATGAATAAAGTAAAATGATCATAAATAAATTCCTAAAAGCTATATTGGTTATAAGTAAATCACATACATCAGAGGATTTTAGTACTATTGATTCATATAAGGGATCAATGAATTATTTAGATTTTGCCCCAAGTGATGCTAATGAATGTCCTAGTGGCGATCAAGTTGAAGGTGGGGGTGATGATGTTGTTTATGATGCTTCTCCTCCAGATGATTGTTTTTGTAAGGATGTTACTAATGATTATGATGATGTTGTTGATGGTGAGGATGGGGATAATAGAGATGGGGAAGATATTGATCCACATTATTTTTGACATAGTAGGATGGAAACTTTTTTATTTTTGTAATAATGTATTTTTTTGATTTATAAATGATTATTTATATTTGAGTTTTTTATATGGTTTGAAAATTATTAAAACATGTTAGTTGGATGCTAAATATATAAAATCTATAATTCATTGAATTTATATTGTTATGTTTATTTGATTTAATAGTTTTGGAATTTGTGGAAAATGGTGTTACAGAAGCTGTCGAATGACAGTAGAAACCTATAAACATGTTCTGCATAACCCTGGGTATAGGTTTTTTTTGGGTTACATATAACCATAGTTTAAAAAACGTGGGTATTGAGAGATGCCCATGGTTCATCGAAACTGTGGGAATAATAAAATCCATCTCACCTATACCGATGGACTAACTAGACACAGTTATCAAAACCATGGGTGTATGTGATTTTTCTAGAAGTATAGATATCACCTAAAAGGGGGGTTTTAGATCATTTGATGGAGATAAGAGTGAGATGAAATCCCTAATCCCAAAATGGAATCAAGGAGTGTATTATATATAATAGGGCATTCGATCCACATCCGAGGACACTCAAAATAACATAGACGGGAATAAAAAATCACCATTGGAAACCCTTGAGAGTTCTTGTTCTTCACTAGGGTTTAAAAGAGGATATTTGGGGACAAAATTGAGATAAGGATTAAAATTCCACAATGGAAATTTTTTAATTTTTCTCAACATTAAATGGTCACATGGTTAACCCATATATTTTTCAAACCCATATAAAAACTATAAAAAAGCCACTATACAAGGGGAGTTGGGTAACATGGTAACCAAGGGAGATCCACACAGTTTCAAAACATTTCACCAACAATGTGATATGTCACCACAAACAATTTCACAAAAATCACACAATTTAATTAATTGTGCGCCATCTGTGCACAAACTATGATCCTTTCCTAGTTTGGGCCAATTTTCCTTCTTTATGTGTCTTGATCATTCAAAACACCCTTGAGGTCCCCCATACTTCTCGACGACACTTTATCAACCTAACTTAATGAATTTAAACTAAAATTTAAACAAAGGCATACCTCTACAAAGTCTTGGATATTGAATTTTTTTTCAATATGTGTCAATATGTATCTATGATTTTTGGGTGATAGTGAATGAATCCATCCATTAAAAATTATTGAAAAAGCTTCCGATATATTATTAGGTAAAGAGGATATGATTTTTTTCTTAAAGAGAATCCTTAAATTTTATAATTGATGCATATGTCATCTTGTGTTAGAAAACTAATGAAACCTATGTTAAGTGTTTTCTACAATAGATAATAGATGGTAGAGAATTTTTTGCTGAATTAGATAAAATTAAGGTTTTATATCTAAGATTAAAAATATTAAAATAGGAATGGGGTTTGAATGAAGATAACTGAATTTATAAGAAACCATCCTAGTGTAATCTAGTTAAAACTATTATAAATGCCATTGTAATTAGTGTAACACCTCAAATTAATGAATATTTGATTTAATGAGATTAAATATTTAATTATTGAGGTAGCGAAGACAATTGAAATAATTAATGTGAGTATTTAAATACTAAAAAAACATTTGAAAAAATCTAAAGAGTTTCATATTTATTTTGAAAATTCCTTAAAATATTTGATGTTTTTGTATCTAATTTGAAGAAATTTAAATTGAAATAGGTGGTTTTATATGAGAATGATATTATTTGAACAATTATTAAAATTTTATGTCGAAAATAAAATATAGACGATGTCATGATAGTTATATAAGAATGGATGAAATCAATATAAAATGCATTTACGTATTGTAAAAATTGAATTTGACAGTGACATGAGATTATATAGATCATCTAGGTAATCATAAGGATCATGTATGGATATAATTATTATTCATAAACATCATAAGGATCAAATTTTCTATTTACAATGATGATGTGAAACTACGTAAGGATCACTCCGGAAGATTGTATGGATCATTAGTGACTAAATAATAATTATCACCAATTTTTTAAAAATGATTGAAAAATTGATAAGGATAATTCCTAACACAATAGGTTCATTGGAAACTATATAAGTAAAAACATGACTCTTAAATGGTATTTTTATTCATTGTAAGGATGATATAATTATATGGATTTAAACCTTGTAAAATTGTTTAGAAGTTTGCAGGATGTAAAATCATAGTTTATTGATGTAAAATGTTCCAAATTAATATTCAAATAAGATGCTACCAAAGATGAATTTTATTAATTTAAATATAAAAAAATGACTTTTTATTCAAGATCATTGTTTTGTAAAATTAATTTTCAGGTTGGGTAGAATAATATCAAAGATTAATGAATTTATGGGAAAATAATAGAATATAAAATGAGTAAATTACTGATTAAATAAATTTGAAAATGAAATCTAGATATGATTTGATTGTCTTTAATGGACCAAATATAAAAAACACATATTTTATTCCCACTGAAAATTGACATGATCAAGTATAAATTTAACCAGATCCTCAAATTGTAATATAGAGCTCCTCATGTCATTTTGAGACTATCACTACCATTAAAATACGAGCCACACTATAGAAAATGTGTTTGTATATTTTTTATGTATCCATGGAGAGGGGTTTTCGTGAAATATTTATGAATATATTGATATTATGTTTCTCCAGAAAAGTGAAAATTTTATATGAATTATTATTCGGTAATGAATTAAAATGAGAAAGAAAATGATAGATTTTATACCATAATTTTTTTTAGAAAAAGTTGTTTAGGAAAAAATTAATATACGTTTGAAATTAGGAACACAACCACATGAAATATTTATGGAAAATAACGGATAACCCCACACCAAAATGTAGATAAAATTTTATGTATTAGATAATATATAAAAAACATTTTTATTACAATAAAACTATAAATAAATAATAACAAAGAGAAAGTATACCGAGAAAAGAGAACCTCTAAAAATAACATTGAAAGATCTCAGAGATTAGAAGAAGAAGAATTTGACAATGAACAATGAATAAGATCATTAAGTTTATCAAAGAAGAAATTAATAGAATAATAATATCATGTGACACCCATTTTTGTATAATATTGAGAATAATAATAAGTAAAGGTATATTTTAAAGGGAGAATAACACTTTGGGTATTATTCTTAAATTGGTGTGGATCCATTATGATCTATGATCTTCTAGTTCATGAAATTCATATATTCTCAAGTGAGAGAGATACTAGAGAGTTGTTTATGAGTAAGAAATGAGTGTTTTGTAGATAATAGAGAACAAATTGAATGTTATTTTCGTAGAAGATTCAATGGCCTTTGATCACATAGGATACGATAAAGTAGATTAGATCATAGTGACGTAGTGATATCTTTATTCAATGTAGAGATATACTTCAAGATGTTTTGAAGTATATTTTGAACTTGAATGAGATAGATTAATTACCCCATCATAGTAAAAGGTGTTCATCAATTTATTATGATTAAAATTAACCTATATAATATAGTGAGAATGGTTCCATAATAATACCTATCTAAATACATATGTAATTGATGAAATCATTATAGTAGAAAAATAATGAATAAAATGTCATAAATAAAAGTAAAAAGTAGGATTCTTAGGAGGGTTCATACATTGTAAAATAATTATTCACTTCTATTTATTTATTTCCCATGATTCATTTTGTTTATGTGATAGGGTAAACTAAATAATAAAACTTATGTCTTAATCAGAAATATAGGATCAAAGATGAATGTAGGTAAAACTTTTAAAAGAATATTTCAAATTTGGTAAAAATTTATAAACAGCGAATTCTACCACTCCTCCTAGTTTTACACATAGATCATAATGTGTACTTGAATTTGTATCATATTACAATGTTTCCTTTTATTGGATCTCAATTTTCATTACCTAGGGTTATTTTCATAATTCTTGAAGTGAAATTTTAAAGAATCTACAAAATACCCTCAAATGAATAATTATACTTCCAATATTATTTTTTTCAAAAATATATATTTCATTAAATAATTATAGAGATATGGAGAAGATATAATATATGAAGATAATTAATAATTTTTAAGTAAAAAATAAACAACCACCACCTTAAGATAATCAGATTTGTAATTTATTTGATAAATCTACTGAAAAGTATTTCATTGATAAATGAAGATCAAGATAATATGTGCGTGAGTATAAATAATTATGTGATGTTTTAAATTAATATTTCATGGATTAAATTATAAAGTTTCTTATTGATGTTTTCATTCATCTATTTTCATATATCAAGGGGTTAAATCATGACAATTTATAGGTGGAAGATGAAGATGTGGAAGATGCATTGGATAAGAAGCTACAAAAGTGTATCACTATCTCAAATATTTTTAAAATAATAATGATTATATATGAAATTATAATTAAAAATTTTATTTTATTAATAAATAACTTCATATATATTTTTATAATAAATTAATATTTGAGAATATTTTTAAAGAAGTGATCTATGCATTTGAGAAACTACACACAATATCCTGGAATCTAAAATATTCCTAAGTGGAAGTAAAATAAATTAATAAAGAAGTTATTGAAAATTATTTAAAAGAGGTTTTTATAAATCATGATTACGTAATTTAAAATATTGAGGAAAAATGTGAATAAATGGTGAAAAATCATGATAAAAAAAGTACATTCTTGAACTAAAATGATCTGAGACAAATGCATTGTTGAGAATTCAAGAATCCTTAAAATTTTGACCTTCACAATCAACTATATGTAATAACTCTTCCACACATGTGTCTAAAATTAGAATTTAATCAAAGGATAATAAAAAAAGTCGAAAGAAATCATCAAAAAACTCAAGATATCCATCTACTTATATCCAATAGAATAAGGCTACCCATGAACTAGAAAAATTTATTTTTACTGAATTTATTTTGATCTGTAGTGTAGGAGTAAATTCCAAATCTATAAAAGTATGGGTGAACAAAAATAATGAGAAATAAATAACATCAAAATGTTTGGATGTAAAAGTGTTGCAAATATCATTTCCACAAGGGAATATCAAATGTGTGGTGTTCCATTTATAGAATATAAAGGAACTAAATATATTAAAACTAAATCCAAAACTAAATTAAGAATATTTTTTTCTTATTCTAGGGTTGTTAAGGCTTTATACATAAGTATAATATTTTTTTTAACAATATTTCTATGTATGATGATTTTAGAAGGACTAAATATATGGGGAGTAAGGACAAACCAAATAAGAAACCTATTGTATAGTGTAAATCTATATACAAAAATAAAAAAATCTCAAAAATAGACTTTTTAGTTTAGAAAGTTTATGTGAGTACTACCAGAGAAGTGGTCAATATTGGGTAGAGTGACGATATATGACATCCCAAAATGAATCCTAATCAAATGATGAAATAACACCATAACATTAGTTGAATAAACTATATAAAATATAAAATCCTAACATAAAGTGTTTATAAATGAAAAATAACAGAACAAGATACTCCTAAGATGTGAAAAAATAAAGTATACCTGGATGTCTCTATAAGGAGAAGATAATTTTAATATAATAAGAGAGTCAAAATCATTAAACACGACTAGATGGGATTGAATGTTATATCAAAATGCATAAATCTGAAAAAATGAATCAATTCCACAAATAGACAATATGATTGGATTTGTGATTGACACTCAATGTGATAAATTTTAGGTGTTTTCTATAAAGGATAAATCAATGAACATTGATGATTTTTGTATAAGTTGAATGAATCTTTCACAAATTGAAAACCAATTCATGATATGTATACCTATTCATGAAAATATATTTAATGAAAATTGAAAAGAACAAGTTACATCAAGTATCAAGAAAACTATTTGGAAAATGGATTCTAAAAAGAATAATAATATTACCCACAGTTCTATGTAATTCTAAACCCTATGTCCATACTATTTGTATAAGGATCAAAAAATTGATCAATATGAAATGAATGAATGTTCTTAACATGTTATAGTGGTGATTTTTTTCCAATAAAAAATAATTCTCAGAAGGAAAAGAAAAACAGGAGTCCCAATAAAGTATAGATTTGGAAATTTAATATTGAAATCATGAATGGTTACATACTTTTTAAAGCTACAAGGAAGATATTTTATTGGTTTAGAAATAAATCTCACCCCTTTAGAACACATTAAAGGTATGATTGAGACTCACCTTCTTCCCTCCGTTGTCTATTTGTGTTACTTTGTACTTGGAATTGAATGTGATAAAGAAAATGATTGAACTCATTAATTTTTTGATGATTAAATAGAAAATAAGAATAATCTATCATGTAACACTTTAATTTATATCAATTTTGTATTTTAAACGCATTACTTGATATATAAAATTTTTTATAAATTATAAACTTCTATCATAAATGGTTGGATATGATTTTTATAGAAATATTCCACAGTGAAAATAAATTAAGGGCATAATTTAAGGGAGATTATAGAATTTCAATATTGTAGAGTTTTATTATCACTTTATTAAATTTTTAACTCTATACTTACATGAATAAATATATAGATCATGTATGATTTTCACACCGCAAAAAATGTTTATACTTTGTTTATTCAGAATATCAAGGGGGGTGGTTGTAATAAAATGAAAGTAAAATCCATTTTTAGTTGAATATTTTCTCTTTTGGTCTTTAATAAGAGAGTAGGTTCATTAATTTTTTAAAAAAATCTATTTTTACATTCATTATTGAAACAATTTTGAGTTGGTATCACATTAAAGAAACTATATGGATAACTTTATTGTAAAAAATTGATCACTATGGTTTGCTTAATTAGGTTAGCCATTTAGATGTAGAGTTAATTCGTTAATAGAATGTTACTAATACAATATGGGGTTCCATACTTAACTCATGTAATTGATTAAATGACATAAGATACATGAGTACATATAAATAGGAAGAATAAAATGGAAGAATATGTGTTTTAAAGAATAAAAGGAGAAAAAAAGATGAAAATAACTTACCATGATCTTTTGGTATCATCAATGGGAATAAATATTTTCCCCTTTGTTTTTACTATCAATATAGGGGTATAAGTAAAATTATTAATATATTAATAAATATTGACATTAATACTTGTGAATTAGTTATTATCATTGAAAATAAACATAATTGTTGATATTGAAGTACCCAAAGGTGGGGTTTGGTTGTATTTTTTTGAAATATGTGTTAATATATGTCTGTTACTAATGGATAATGGAGATTGAATCTAGAAAATAAAGGATAGTTAATAAGTCATCAATATATTTATGGGTAAAGAAGAATTGAGTTTCTAATTTACAAGAAACCCATAAATTTTATCATTTTGGAGTTATTTCTCATATCTAAGACAAGTGTTGAACAATTGGTGTTGTATTATATACAATTGTTATTTCAAATTAGATAATTTATATGATTAACTATGTAAATGGAATCTTATATATATTTTATTACAAAATTAAATCAATTACATGATTTAAGAAAACTAGCTAAATTGTGAAGAAATCATCTTTATGTTATTGTGTTTTAATTATCATCATAGATATTGTAATTATAGTAAATACACACTTATATAATGAATGGAATGAATAAGATTAAATATTGAATTATTTTGGTAGTGAAAAATCCTTTACAAACTCTTCTTTTGTATTAAAAATATACCCAAAATCATGGAAATTGGTTAAAGTGGTTTGGAAATATTATGATAATTCTAAAAAAATGCATTTATTCTAATGTTATTTTGAGGGATTTGATATGGAATGATGTGTTTAAAGGTGAATATAATCTTTTTTGAATAATTTTGTAATTCTAAAGTTGCAACTATGAAATTTAAAAATTCATGATAATTTGTTAAGGATGATTTACATCAGTGAATATTTCATTTTAGCACTATATATAATATATTGGGAAGAGAAATATGATTGTAAAGATCATAATAGTATGCATAAGAATCATTTCTATCTTTATAAATATGATTCTAAAATTTTATAAGGATCATGATAATATTGTAAGGATTTTTCAAACATTACATAGATCATTTTTCAACTACATGGGGGAAATTTTGAACTATGTAAGGATCATTTTTGAAGTTTTCAGGGATAATTGGAGACATCATAGGGATTATCTTTAATACTAAATTGATGGATATAAAATTTATAAGGATGATTCCTAACATTTTAAGAATCATTGACCATTTTATAATGATAATTTATAACTATATAAGAGTCATTTTCTATAGTTAATGATTATATATTTATAAGAATAAAAACATAAACAAAATTATGATAAGTATTTGGGATGAAAAATATGACTCTTCCAAAAATAAATATTATGGTGAAATATTCAAAAAAAACTAAGAAATTATGTATGAAATTATTATCTAAATGAGATCTGGATATTCTATATTTATTCATGAATCAAACATTACAATCAAATTTATAATTGTTGAAAAAATTGAGATGATCATTTGGTGAAGTTAGATAATTTTCAAAATATAAGCTGGAGTTTGTAATGGTTTTTTATATACTATCATATCCTTATGTTTATTATCCACATTACATGAATTTTTACTTATGATTTTTGTAAATCTGTAGTTAGTGTTTTATTTATAAATATTTGTTTGATATGTTGAGATAAAAAAATTTAAGCATTGTGGTAATAGTTTAAAGAGAATAATTCTATTGAGAATGGAAATGAAAAAAATGAGAAATGGTATTCCTAGATATTTAGTGGATATTGCATTTAGAGTTCAAATGTGTTACCAAGATTATGGGGATATGAACTTATGAAAAACTTGATGAAAAGAAATGATATATTTCTATCACAATATAGATGAAATTTTCTATATTTAATAATATATATAAAATATTTTTTAATATATGAAATATAAAATTAACGAATAATAAATAGAAAATAAGAAGAGAAAAGTGAACCTAAAAAAGAATTTATGATTCAATCAATGAGAATAATAAAAATAAATTTATATTAAACCAATTATAATATCATTAAATGTTTTGAATAAGAGAAAAATAGAATAAGAATATCCTACAAAACCCACTATTATTGATTCATTAGAAATATAAGGAATAAGAATAATACATGACAGAAATACTAATTCTACTATTGTTATCCCTATATGGGTGTTAAAACGTTTTTTATTAAGGAGACACTGGTTCATAAGGATAATTTTTTATTGACTTAGAGAGATTATAATAAGAAGTTTATGAGTATGAACTAGGAGTTTGGGAGAAAATAGAGACTAAGTTTCATGTTATAATTTTTGTGGACCCAAAGGAAATAAAAGACAATGACATAGTGGAAAAATATCATATCATGGTGATTCAATGATATAATGTAAATATTTTATATCCATATTAAAAAGGTTATAAGGATGTTGTGAACTAGTAGAAACCATTATAAAGAACCTACGAGAGCAATATTTGTCTATCAATGAAAACCGATGAACATTTACTTGTGTAATATTGTGAGAATGGTTTCAATATAATTCATTTACAAATAAATTTGTAATTGATGAAAATATAATTGTGAAAATTATTATTATATGACACCATTCACAATAGGAAGTATATTTCTCATGATCGGTCGAACCTTAAAAAAACACATCAAGTACTGATTTATCTTTATTTAATAAATTTCATATAATATATATGATTTCATAAACAAAACAGATTCCCTTTTTTTATTAATCTTAAATACACCTTTTAAGACTAAATAAGGTAAAATAATTAAAATAATATTTGGGATTTGGTAAACTGTTGGAAACCCTTGATTCACCCCCTCTTTTGTGTCTATACACATCCCATGGGGCATTCCAACCAGATGGAACAAATAGATATTGGATGTTTTAGAACTTGAACGTGTATAAAATAACCCAAAATAGATATCATTTTTATATAAATTATTTTTTTACCAAGGTTTTTCAATCATGTAAATAGTTTTACAATCATTAGTATAAGTTTTCATCTCATCATGTTGGGTTTCATTGAAGACAGTTTGGTGTCATGAACTATTAAAGAGAATTGAAACAAGTATTCCATCATCCTTTGGATAATTTATCTTCTATGATTAGTAATTTTGATATGTTTTCTTTTTTTATTGAGGTACATTACTGGACTTATAATTAGAGTAAAATGATTTTGAATAGATATTACTTTTGATAAAATTTTATTTTCATTAGAAGTGGTGGATGGTTACACTACAATTTATTTTAGGTTCAATTGGAGCCTATAACATGAAATTCACTATCGGTTCATGATGTTTTGTATTCATAGTTATATCATGTCCATAAATAAAAATATATTTTTTGAAAAATAAATTTCTAGGAAATAAAATGCAGTGAATACCATCACCAATCCAAGTGGATGTGGAAGCACAAGAAGTAGAAACAAATGTTGTAGTACAAATACCCCTACAGCAGTAGATCACTGGTTGACCATTCTATGGGTTTGGATTCCAATACTTTATACAATAATAACTGAACTAGCGATTTTCTATTTGGATCACTTGAGTATTTAATGTTGGATTGTATAGAACCAACTTAAGAGTGTCATAACTATGGAAAAAATTTTCATCTCATGTTTTTTCATAACTATGATTCATGTCCAATGAGTAATAAATCATTTAATCACACTTCAGTTTTTAATTCAAAACCTATATGATCTTGTTAGGTTAGTTGTAAGCCTCAAAATCAATTTGTTCATTGTTAATCCAAAAAAACATTAAAATCTCTATAAGAACAATATTAGAAATAAGGAATATCTCATTAAATTCAATACAAATATTGTATTTTCATCATTGGTAAGGATATCATAAATGATGAAGAATGTAACTTATGAGTTAAGGGTGCTATTTTACATGACACAAGTTTTATTTTTTATTTTTTGGTCATGATTTTATACCACTATTTTCATTAATTTCATGTGATAAATCAAGTGGTGTTATATATATAAATTAGCCCCCATTTATTGAGAATCAATAAACCTCCCTAGAAAATATATATAAGGGGATTTTAGTGTCCATCATGTTCTATTATAATTATCCTGACCTATTTTTTTTGTAATCTCATAGGTTTTTAGATGTATATATTAGATATTATTTCATGGAAATATTGCTGAGAATTATTCAAATATCATATTGACCATTACTCTTAGTGAGCCAATGAAAAATTTGACTGAAAATTAATTTTTTAATTCAAACACTTTTGCGGAAAAATTCAGAAACCATACTTGAATTCATGAATTAAGATAATCAAAACACACTTGTATGTATGTTTAACTCCAAATTACACAAATCATATATGGAAGAGCCCCTACCCAGCCTCAAAATAAATAAAATCATCCTCCTTCTACTCCTCACTATAGGTTGATTATCCCGTCCATGAGTGCATGGTCCTAGAACTGATGGAAATTCCATACCCTCTCAAACATACGAATTTGGAATGAAGAATAAATGAAAATTAACTGATTAAAGCCCATATGGGGAAAACCCATGTCATATAGATGCATCGAACCTCAAACCGTGAACCAAATTGCCACACAAATCATTCCACCATTTCAATGCATTCATCCAACAACTCTACCATTTCATAGAAATCTACACAATTATCAAAAATATGAAATCAGGCATATAAGAAGTAAATTTTCATACCCAAAATGTTCATTTGTAGAACCTACATTATATCCTTCATATAACCCGTAAATTAAACTCCTCTTCCATCATCAAATCAGAGTCAGAATAAAAATTCAACAACAAAATAGCCATCTCCCTGAGCCAGGAACCAAAACCATAATAGACGTAGGATACTGGTGACATAGACCCATCCCACATCTAAAAACAACAACAAACAAAGATGAAGAACAGGGAAAAAAACCATCACCAAAATTAGGGCATCCCAAATCTCACCAGAAGAAGACATCACTGAAAGTAGGTTCCACATATCACATCACCACCTTCAAACCCACAGATGAAGACTCGATCTTCCTCACACATCAAAATCTATGATGAAATGCGAGGACACTACTACGCTTTAACATCTGGTGAATGATCTACGGACCATCACCATTCCACCATGACTCCCTAGCTAAGTCGAAGGATAGGGCATTGAGAAGGAAAAAATTATGGGGTTATTTAAGAGATACAAGCTCGCACAACACCACCACTCGAGGATGATTCACACCACAAACATACTGATCTGAATCTCCAAGGAGATACCACTTTCGATCTGTGATAGTGGAAAGCAAGGCCAAGATGGGGAAACCCTATATTTAAGCTTCCCCTTACATGCTCTTCGATAATCACTTAAACATCCTATGATGGGTTTTTTATATTTTTATAGGGGAATGTGATATGACCATGTGAGTATATAAACCTCATCCTGGTTGGTGAGGACTCTTTAAGTGTATCCAGGAGACCCAAGATCAAATCTAGGCAGAGGCTAATTTCTGAGTTACTGTAGTAGTTCTATAGAAGGTACTGTAGAAGGAACTGTGCAGTACTATAGTAGACAATGTAGCAGGAACTGTAGTAGGAACTGTTTGGAACTATAGATGCTAGGAATATTCCCCCAGTTGGGATTTTTTCCCCGAGTCCTTTAAGGGCTTTGGGCCACCCAGGCCTTTGAGTTAGTAAGGCCTTTGGGCCAACTCAAGGCATTCCAAAGACCAAAAGTGTAGATGCAACCTAGACAACCTACATGGAACAAGTATCAGAAGAAGGATGAGAAAGGAGATTTTACCAGAGCAGAAGTGAAATAGATTGCAAGAATAAAAGGGTACGGAACCTGCCATTGGGACAAGCCTGTACATGCACGAGAAAGCCTAGTCGAACAGCCACGCGGAGAGCGGATTTCAAGACAAAGATGCTGGAGAAGATCAGTTTCAACTAGTTATTCTAGGTTGTATGTAATGTTATAAGACTACGGGAAATGAATTTTTATAAGGCCTATGAGCCATGTAATAATTACGCCTACATGAGTTGTAAGGGTTCCACCTCACCCCTTGAAAGGTGGATTAACAAAAATCAAAAAAAAATTGAGTGCCTTCAGGCTATTGGAGGAGGACATGCTAATGTGAGTTGAAAGACCTTTACTGATTGTGGTTAAAACTATCACTTATTAGGTAAAAATAAAAATGGGAGTTATTTATGTAACTAAAAGTATATATATTCATATAAAATAATATAGATACCAAAATATTTTCCTAGATAACTTTATAGAGTACCACCTAGAAAATATAGGGAATTTTCTATTGATTTAATAGTAGGAATATGTTTCTTTTCACTATAATCATATAGAATACCACCAAAAAAATATATAAACTAATAGTTCATTTAAAATTGCTGGAAAAGAAAATTATTTATTAGAAAATTGTTAGTCAGTGAAGATGTGCTAACACTTACCTACATGGGATAAGGGTCTATGATTTATAGTGATACATTAGAAAAGGTGTTTGATTTTTTCCTTGTGCATAATGATATGTTGGTAGAATATGCCTCATTCCAATTAAAGGATCAGGAGTAAAATGTCCTGAATTATGATTTTGATTTAATAGTGGTAATATCTAAAGTAAATATATGGAGGAATTATCTTTATATATAATGGTGTGGAATACATATTGATCATAATTTCAAATGTATATATTCACTTAAAAATAGTTAAATATTAACAAAATTATATTGTTAGTGTTGGCCAATGATTATGAATGCTCAATACACAAAAAACCCAGGAAGGTGAAGAAGGTAAATTATTATTTTATTTGAAAGTGTCATACTATCTCATCTATGAATAGGAAAAAACTCTAATATTTAGAGATTTTTAGAAAATGAAACATGACATCTTAAAATAAGGGTATAAATATTTTTTTTCGCAAATGATTGTTCAACCATAATTCCATGTAAATAACAAAAGGAGGATATTGAGATGAAAAATAATGTGAGAAATATTACTAATATCAACATATATTGTTATGGAATAATATTGTTTTGGAACATAGTATGTGTCTATTCAATAACATGCCTGAAGAAGAAACTATAAGAATAAGATCATAGATCATCATTCATTATTCATCCAAGATGTTTGAAGATTTATTGTGGTTTGAAAACATATTTCTCAAGGTATAACATATAGAGATATATTTTAGATTTTCTATATCTGTTCTAGGTATTTTCACATGTTAATTTATTGAGAAGTAATTCTAATGGGTTGTTAAAACTATTAACTATACCAGAATGGAAATGAGAATAATATCACAATGGATTTCATAGTTGTACTCCCAAAAACACCTAAAGGCCAAAATTCTATTGTAGTTTTACTATATAAACTAATGAATTCATCGAACTTATATGATATTAGAGAATATATATTTTTTGATCAACTTTAAAGGATATAAATTAAGGATATGTTACGGTTTGATGGGGTTCCATATTATATTATATCTAATCGGGAACTGAGGTTTACCTCAAAATTATAGATAAATATTTAATAAGAACTAGATAAAGAGCTATGTATATATACTACATATCATACATAGACATACGATTAGTATTAGAGGGATATTTAAAACCTTGAGGATTTTTTTATATCGTATTCTATATATTTTAAAGGTGGTTGGGATCAACACCTTCCTCTAGTCGTGTTTTTTACAATAATATAATCCACTCAAAAAGTCACATGGATCATTATGAAGCCCTCTATGAAAAGATGAATTGAAAATTGACATACTAGTATGAAGTTATAGAATGAAATAAAATGGTTCATTATATAGATAAGGAAATATATGAAATGGTTAGAGATATTCAGCAACAAAACATGTATGATCAAAGTATACAGAAGACCTATTCTGATAATTATATGTGATATATGGATATCTAAGTTGGTGAGAAGTATTTCATAAAATTTTCTCCATGGAATAAGGTTATGATATTTTTAAATACGGTTATGTTGAAAAATATTTATATTTATACCTTCAATAATATTGATTAATAACATATTGTTGCTTATTTCTTGTCATTCCCAACACACCTCTCTCATGTTCATGGTGTGTTCCATGTATCTCTACTGAGGATGTTCATAACTGATACATCACATGTAATAAAATCTAAATTTGTAACAATTTAGCAATATATTTTTTATGGACTATAAATATTATAAATCATGGATCATATAGATAAATTGATATGGTAAAATACTACCCACTTGGTAAAAGTTCTTTGAAGGAATCATAAATTTGAGAAAACTATATAAGAACCTAAGAACATGATGAAGTAGTGATATACAATTTTTGTTACCAAATAAATTAAATTTATAGAAAAAATTTATTTTTAATAGGGGTATAATGTATCAACCAATGATCTTATATATACATAATTTTAAATAAAAAATTATTTATTTGACACCTATCTTTACACACAACCCCGAGTCTATATAACCCACGATATAATAAACCCTTATAACCAAGGCACTGAATATGATGGTATGAATAGCAATGAAAACTTTAAAATAAATGTGAATATATGCTTTTATTAATGAAAATTTATTTATAATCTTATAATAATTATGTACCCTATTTTCAGTAAAGTAATTTTATGCTAAAAAATTTGTTTTTATAAAACAAATTTAAAAAAAAATCAATATTTCTTTATTACTATCATTATAGAACTATTATATTAGGTATTTAAGATCATTTTTAAATAATATTTTCCATATAATAGTACGAAATTGTTTTATGATTTTTCTAAAATGATTTAATTTTTTGTTTATAGTGAAAAATAATAATTATTTATATAAAAATTTCATTTCTTTTAAATTAAATGTATCATTAGTTTTTTAATTAATTTTAATGTAACATAATTATACTTTTAAAAAAATAATATAATTCATTACATTGTAATAATAATTATACTTGATTTCTCTAAATGTTAATTTTTGCCTTGAAATGATTTTTTTAAAAACAGTTTTCATACATGCAATTTGTTTTTTCATTATAAATTAATTTAATATATAGTTAATAATATTTTAATTGTAAAATATATATTATATATTAAATATAATATTATAAAATTAATATTACAGTTTTTAATAGTTAAAAATAAAAGTGTATAAGTTTTATCCTTAAAAATTAATTTTTTGAAAATAGGTTTTTCGTACTGTTTGCACACTTAATTGAAATTTAATTCTTACACTTATAGAAATTGAAACATTTAAAATATATTAAATATTAATAATAGTAAAATATAATATAATTTAATTGGTATAATATATTTAATATTAATAATTAATAGTGAGAACAAACAAATTTTGTTTCCATGGTTAAGGTAAAAATAAGTCTGACAAGTGTTAAACCATGAGGTAAGGGTTCTCTTGCAACAAAATCCTATAAAATAATTAATTTTGAAGTACTTTAATCCTTATATTATCCTAAATTAAAATCCCTAAATGTTTTGATAAAAATTTACAATCAAAGTGACCTTAAATCAATGAAATATTTTATGAAATTCTATGTGTATCCCACTTATCACATATAAAAGGGAAAATCATCTTATAATTATTTCACACCATTTAATATTTCTATATCACGAAATTACCCAATCGAAAAACACCCTATTAAAATAACATTTATACTATATCTTATGGTATTCAAATATGGAAAATACTTTATGTCTTACTATGTAATCCAAAGGGGGTCTCTCAATGAAGAGGTATGGATCTCAACTAAGTTATTTTAATTTTATTTATTACTATAATTACAATAAACACTTTGTATCAATAATTACATGATTAATTAAATTTTATAATTATTATGATATGTTATTAATATTATTTTATTTATTTATTTACCACCTCTTCACAATCCAATGGGAGATGAGAGTATGACTCTTGCGTATCCGCGGATTGCCTCCTCCGCTTAGTGATAAAAATAAATTTCCACCACCATCATTAATTATTGGTTATTATGATTGATATAATATTTATATATGATATTTATTTTATAAAAAAAATATATTTAAATATGAATTAATATTTACCTTTTATTTTTCACTTGAATAAAAAAATGGAAATGTCACTAATAAGTATGTATGGACTAACATCCCCCCACAGGGATATTATATAATTTTCATCACCTATTTAAAAGAATGGTTATAAATAAGTATATAATTAACATATATTATATTTATATCACAATTAACATTATGAATATCAAATAATCAAGATCCATTTTCAAGGAATATAATAGTTTAAAAAAATATATGATTGTTATAGTCGTTAACACCCGAAAATATGTTGATAATGGAACATTATTATTGAATAGGTGATAAGAAGTAGTAATTAAATCGTTTATATTATTTTATGTGTTATCATGGTTTAGGTATAAAATTATTATAAATAAAAATTTATTATATAAGAATTTATAGATCTAATAAAGAAGGATAGAATTGATGTAAGGGTTGTATGTTAAAATCTTATTTTTAGTAGAGTGTTAAATATCAAATTATCCTCTAAAAAATTTAATGATATGACTATCCTAAATTTTTTTTATTCACCTTTTATAATTTCATTTCATTTTACATTTTTCTATTCAATTTCTTCTATTTATGTTCGCAATAAAAAATTTTTTTCTCTCTTTGGTTGGGAATATTTTATTCTATGTCCATATTTTCTTTAGAAAAATTTCATGAATGTCATTACTATTCTACAAAAATTTATTATTATAATTTTTATGGATTTTAATTTATATATAAAAATATGAATCTTCATTCCATTTTCAAAAAAAGTTTCTTTTGAATATTTATTGACAATGTGAGTGGAATTTTTGTTTTAGCATACAACTCATGAACATATTTCGCTTCCATCATGAATATTATTTAAATTGAATATTTTATTATAAGTTTCCCTAGTTATTATCAAAAAATTTATTCCATTATATTTTTGAAAATTGTAGATTCAAAATAAATTCTTTCAAATAAAATGGATATTTTCACCAAGAAATGTTATAGTTATATTTTTTTGGTATTTTTATCTACAACAAAATATTTTTGTGTTACTTATTGTTTTATATAGATATGATCTGATTAAAACACATTTATTATTTCTCTAGATGATTTATGGTTATGATGATGAAATTTATATGGAACTAATATCCATTCCACTGGTATTATTTGATGATATAATGAATGTTTGATGATCTTATGCAACACACACGTACATATATAAATATATATGGTTTTAATTATTTGATGGGTGGGACTGAAATTATAGATCCCAATAATGAATAAGGTAAAAAATGATATCTCATGAATGAAAATGTTCTACAATTAGGACTGAACCTAGTTTAGTAATGGAATATTTCAAATAAGATATTATTTGGAGTGAATAATGACTAAGGAAATAGAGGAATTAGGATTAAACCAAATCCAATATGATAGTATCATCAGTGATCTTTGACTTAGGAAATTTTTATCTATTCTTATATGTATTACATAAACTTATATCATATGTTTATAATATATTTTCATGAAATATGATTGATTATTAATTAATTATCACACCTATTACTTATGGAATTTACTAAAAAAATTACTCTATGTTTCATGATTAAATATCTTTGACTAATTGAGTTTTATTATTGTTAGTCTTAATCATGTTCTCATACCCTTACTCTTATCTTATACCTAGTTAGAATCATTTATTGATATCTATTATTTCTGTCATTATTAAGAATTTGAGCTCACACATTCATATTCTCCTTATCCCTATGTAAGAAAGAATGGTTTGAATTTTGTTATGTCTAAGAAGGGTGCTAGTTGTGAATAACTTAATAAAAAATTATGTTGATTTTAATATACCATTTGTTTTGGAATCCATGTTTCCAAAGATAAAAAGACTATATAGTCCCCAGGAATGTATTATTGTGGAATATTTTAAATATTCATCTAAAATCATGTAATATATATTTTGAAAAATTATGGGTTGTAATAAATTTTAAACATTATATTTGGAAACCTAATTTTTTTTACTCATGTGACCATTATATTTCTATTATCATATTTTCAAAAAGATATTTTACTATTTATTTTTGTTGCGGGTTTTCATAAATGGTATTTTAAAATATTAAACGGGGTTTTCATCCTTTGATAATAAAATATTTTATCTTAAAAACAACATTATCTTTAGTTATTGATTACATATTTTGAACAATCTATTATTGAAGAGTATTATTACCAGTAAATGTTTTCAAAATATTTTTACATAACCCTTTTAAAACCATTATATCTTTTGAAAGGTTCCATTATTGAACATTATTTATTAAAATTAAATGTTTCTAAGATATTGTTACATAAAATTTTTTAAACCATTATAATTATTTATTGATTTATTAAAGAGATTTATTTCCAAATAATAATTTAAAAAATTTCTTATTTTTAGTTTCTCAAAAGTGATCCTTTTGAAACTAACTCATAACTTAATTTTTTTGGAAAATGTTAAGAAATTTATTTTAAATACACTTTAAAATATCAATTTTATCGTTCCTCATTCAACCAAAAATATTTAAATTATATGTTGTTATGTTTTATAAATATCTTTCTAAATGACATTATGGAATTATAATTTTTTGTGATTGAAATTTTTTATATAAGAAGATTTATTTCATGAATTCATTTTATGTGATGTCACTTTCAAATGGTAAAAAAATAAATTTATATTCAATAGTTTAATTAAGATATAATCAATGGTTTATTTGATATAGTAGAAATATGGATGGATGATTATTTCATAATGGGTGGGGTTCTTTTAATTCCCTCTAATAAATTGGTTAAGGTTTTATATCTCATGAGATAATTAATAGTGGACATAATTAGATTTTTTTCACAACATAAACAGTGAGACATCTAGTATTATCCTCAAAAAATAAATGGAGAACATTCTAGTTTTATTTTCACAACATTAAGTATGGGACTTATTTGAAATACACAAGAAATAATTAATCCATGTTCTTGTGGTTTTCTCAATATTTCATTGTTATGCAATGCTTACAAGGCATGTAATATTTTTATAATCATTTTATTATGCTATATGGTTCATGTTTATTATCATACACTCTTATATAATTGTAAATGAATTTTTATTTGAGAGTAAATCACCTATCATAACATATAGGAAAACCATATTGTTCAAAGTTTAATTTAATAAGATATTTCTTGGAATATAATATTTTATAATATTACTTTGAGATAAATATATCATGACATGATGATAAGTATTCTATTTCTGGGAATTTGAGTTCACCCCATTAATATATTTGAATTCCCTAGTTTATGAATATTATAATAATATTTTAGGGTTCTAGAAGTATTATATTTCGATTCGATTATGAATAAATGTTTAAAATTTTCATAAAATAATTTTCCTATGTATCTTATCATCAAATAAACTTAAGCTTTTCATCTTAGGATTGTGTGGTAATTGTACGATTTAATTATTAAAATACATAAATATTGTAAAATGAACATATTTTTATCTTGTTCTATCTCACCTTTTATCAAACCTAGTGTTTCAAGATTGTGTTTTTAGCATCGAATCTAGGTGTTTGGGTTTCTGGTACCATATTTAGTATCATAGTAAGATTTAGAAATTTTTTTATGATTAGTTTGGTTTTTTATTGATTTACAAAATAATAATTTTAGAGAAACCCACAGTGATGTGTCTAATTGTATGATAACGTCTAAATGTTTTGGTAAAGAGTAGATTGTGTGGATTCCTAGAAATTACATTTATAACACCCTAGAAAGTTAAAGGGTTAAAATGTTAAATGTTACTACCCATTAAAACAAGGTAAACCTTTATTTTATGGATCCTACTTGATTATAACAACAGAGTTTATGATGGTTCACATTGATTAGGGATCAAGATGGGTGAACTCCTTGTACGTTTCCCAATGTGTGTGTGGGTGAATACAATGAATAATGAAAGAACATGTTTTGTATTTTTGAGAGGTCTATTACTATGATGTCCCATTCATGAATGTGGGTGGTACCCATAGAGAGGTAAACACATGATTGAAGGGAAACTAGGGTTTATACTAGGCCTCATTGTTACAACATCCCAATCAAAATACTGGAAATTGGATGGAGCTATAATATATATACAGATAGGGGTAATAATTCTAAAAATAGATAGTTTAGTTTTATCATAATATTTACTCTATTAAAAATGCATTTACAAAAACTAAAAACCTTGATTGATTATACAGATAAATATTCTTTTATTGATCATATTCTATTTACAAACCATTATAATTAATTTGAGAATGCATTTATGGCATGGATAAAGAGCCTAATATGAGATATACAATTAATAATAAAGATTTAAACCTATAAATTTAAGAATTAATGTACCTATTTTATATATGATCTATCCATTTGATAATAATATGTTATAATTTTAGATTATTTATTCTTACCTTAACAATTTTGAATTAAAAATATTTCTAGGGGAAGAGAAAACTACTTTAAAAATGGCGGAAATGGACAATGATATGAGTGTACCAATGAGAAACCTTACAGGATAAGAACAGGAGAGTGAAATACTTTTAAAATTATTAGTCATTTATCACTAATTATGATTAGAAACATGGACACAGTCGAGTTTCCTAATACACTAAAGAATATATTGATGGAGTGTCATGGAAATATATGTGATAAATATTATAAAGGAATGGAAACTAAATTTCCTTCCTGTAATAAATTTGGGAAGAGAGACTCATGGGAGTGTATCAACTAAATTGTAAGATTTTTTATCTATGGTAATAGAGGGAATCATGAAACAATATAGAGAGGTAAATGGCAGTGTTTAGTTAATATGATGGAGACAAATAAATCATTTTATAAGGATCCACAAAAGGTTTAATTTTTTATTTGTGAGTAATGCAAGAACCAAGGAACCCAATGCACTATTCTAATGGATTAAGATGAAAATCGATACAAACTACCTCCTAGACCATGGAAAAAAGTAAAATTATAGAAATAAATACTATTTAAGTGGGTAGTTATATTTTTGGGGTTGTTATGTGTTCTTGAATCTATATTTGTAGATGTCTTATATCATGTTTGTTTTCACAAACTGTTACCCATATAATTATAAATAAAACCTCCGTGTGGTATCATTATTATATCCATGGTGTATGAATCCCCTCTAAGGAATAAATGATTATGTTTCACCCAAGTCTTATTAATTCCTAAATTATATGAAATTTATTTTATTTTAGAAATATATTTTATATATTCACAATGGAACTATATTAATTACCAAAATAGGGACATCACATTTCAATGAACCTATAATCATCTGTTTGGGAATGTTTAACACTCATATCTCTTTTAAAACTAGTTTTATTATAGGAGTTATAATATATAACCGTGAGGGATTTTTAAATCAATATTAGGATAGATATATTTTGGATCGGAAGATATATTTCACAACTTTTTATGCTCAACAACTCTCTAGAAATTATATATTGAGTCACCCTTTGTTTTTTCTATATGTAAGTGATAATTAAAATTGAAATGTATAAATTTATTTTGGGGTGGGGGATGTTAAAAAATTTGATTTAAGAATTAATTTTTCAAAAATAATATGAATTACAACCTTCCTCACAAAAAACATAAAACTAAAAGAAGTTGTGACATGTTATATGAAAAATATTAAAAAAATTATAATAATAATAAAATCTATAGTAAATTAAATGATTTTAACCGCTTAAAAATGTTTAAATTTAGAGTAAATATAATAATTAATTTTTAATATTTAAAAGGATTGTTCATTATAAAATAATTTCCTAAAGTATAAATATATAAATAAACCACATTTAAAAAATTATAATGATAATATATAATATTTATATGTATTATGAAATATATGAACATTATATAATTATAATTTTGTATGAAATAATATTAATAGAACATAATATTTAAAAGGATATTTTTTCAATAAAAGATGTTTTTATATATATTTTGAATGTTTATCTAAAATATACTTTAATAACTGTTTGAATATTAATTTTATGACATAAAATTTATTTTCAAGATTAGATTACTAATATTATTTTAAAATAAATTTTTAGATATTTTTTTAAATATTTTTTTTTAAGTGAATAATAAAAATATTATTTTTACAAATTCTGTAATGTTTATAAAATTATCATTAAGTAAGTATTACTTCAAAATTTATAAAAAAATAGTTATAAAAATAACTATTTTAGGAGTAAGATGATTATTTTTAAAATATTATGTTGAATTTATAAAACACATGTTTATCATTTTGGACACTTTATTATTATTTTAGAATAAAAAATGTTTCAATTTTCATACCTAAATAATTAGTATCTAACACTAGTATAAATTATGTCTAAAAATAATGATTTCATATTTTACATCAACATTTAAATATTATTTAACAATGAAATTTTATTTTTTTAGAATAAATTTATGATTACTAATATTAATGTTTAGGACCCTAATACTGCTTAAAGTGTCACTTTCAAATAATTATTTTATTTATATTGTGTAATTTTTATCCAACAAATTAAATTGATATAAATTCTATAATTACACTAATAATAATTTTATAAATTTATAAAAATACATTATCAATCATTAAATTTGTAATTCAGGTTATGAAATATTAATAACACTTATTGGAGAAAACATCATTTTCTAAAAAAAGGTTTTCTATATTATAAATGTGATAATATAAAAGTAACGTAATTTTTATTTATAAATTCAATTAAATTATAATTATATTAAATATAGGTTCATAATGCAAAAAATTAGTTACAATTTAATTGTTAAATTCTTAATGAAACAAAACATACTTCAAAAAAACTAGTTACCATGGTAAAAATCAGAATGATAAAATGAAAAAATATAGTGCTAAAATACTTGAAACATGTTTAAAAAAGTGATAAAAGTAATGGTAGAGGAATTATTCACCTAATATCATCCAAAAATTCATTATTTCACACTTTTTGAGCCATCTATACTAGTATAGTGTTATACCATCACTGAAAAAATAACAGGTATTTATTTATTTTTTCATTTTTTCAACAATAAAAAGAGATCAATTCCAACTAATTTTTATACACATAAAAAATAATTATATTTAAAAAAATAATTTAATATTATCTTAAAAATTCTCATTACACATCCTAGAATCATTGGTCTTGAGAAAAGACTAATATTAGAATCCTTAAGGTGTTACACATGGGGGAACAACTTAAGGAAGAGGTAATGTTATCATCCAACTTCTATTAATTATTTCTTTCTATTACATCCAAAAACATATTATAACCCTTAAATTTTGATAACATAATTATTACTAATATAATTATATTTTATTATACAAATTTAATATCACGTTTATACCTTACTTCAAAACCGTTCAGAAATAAAAACCGCTCGTCTGTTTTGCATGGACTACTGCCTCTATAGCCAATATGAAATGTTTTCCAAAACCCCTTTACATGGATGTTTAAAAAGAGGAATATGCTGAATACATAATATATTTATAAAATTATTAAGGATTAGATAATATAAATCAATTCCTACCTCCCTTACATACTATGTAAATGAATGTTTTCCCTATACGAGCATCCAGACTACCGTATCCATGAATGTGACATTTTTTGTTTTTAAAATAACATTTTATTCATTATTTAAATATCATTAAATATGATTATAATCATTAAAAACATATAAATAATATCATTATTATTCTATAATAAATATATATTTTAAAAAAGAATCAATTTCTTAACCATACTCACATATAGATTGTATCTTGTTCTTTATTGGGTTGGTCTAACAACCTATATAAGAAATGATATATATTTCAATCATTGATGGCTATGTAAAAATAAACTATTTTGATATAATAAATTAATGATAAAATAATATTTTCTTTCTAGTTATATAAATCTTATATTAATATTAGAATTATTATTATTATACTTTATTTTTTCATTATAAATTACTCAAACTAGATCATCACTAACTTTTTCATCAAAAATCATAACCAAACTACTTATAAAATTAACAATGAAATTTTTTATTAATTATAAGTCATATATTATTATATTATACCATAATTATGAAATTTTAAACTATAAACAACAATCGACATCACAATTATGAACCTTGTACAAAAAAAATAATAAAAAAATAACATTTAATGATGAATCTAAAATAAAAATAAATATTATATTTCATTAAAATGATTATTAATGATGTTTATAAATTTTTTAAGTGTAAATAATATTATTAAATAGGTTATTGATATATATATTAATTTAATATAAGTGGTTAGATTATTATCAAATAATTAGAATTAAATGAAAGGGGTTTCACATCTCAATACTTCTTCTTTTAAATATGATGTATATTCACCAATTATTAACATTTCTTAGTTTATATATTTCTATTGGATTTATTTTAATAAAATTTCCATTAAATCATAGATATTAAAAATCCATATATTGTTTATCCTTTCTTAGGTCTCTAATTTTAAAGATAATAATGACGTATGGGTTTTTTGATAACTCAAACCCCCTTTTTAGGTTATAATTTATCTTCTTTAACGTCATACTTATATGATTGGTTTCTTCCACCATACTATTTTATATTTTTATTTTTTTTATATTTATTTGTAAAATTAGACTTTGGATTCAAATAATCCTCCTTTGTTAATTTCATCCCTATATAAATATATCTTTGTCATGGATAATTCAGTTTATATTTTATGACGTTTTTTTCAATGTATTTATTTTATGTTCCCACCAATGTTACCAATTATATTTGAATACCAATTTAAGTGTTATCTCATGTGAAAATTATATTTTATATATTTTATTTTCAAATTAATGTTTTATTACTTTTTATATAGTGTGAATTGTCAAAAAAATTATTTCAAAAGATTAAAATGGTGTTGTTGTGATCATTTTTCATTAGAATGCAAATTTATCATAAATATACATATTATTTTAAAATGGAAATGATTATTTACTAAACATTATACCATTTTTATATTTGTTTTTTTTACTTTAAAAGTTATTATATTTATCAAGGAAATATCGATAAATCAATATCCTTTAATTATTACATATATTTGAGGATAAGGAATATTGATTCACTAATTAAATTGATTATTTTATATATGATTAATTATTCAGAAATGTAGTCATAGGCGGGGAATGTTTTTGACATCCCCATTACGCAACGACAAGTTTCATGTGAAAATTTATTTTGAAAAATTAGATAGATTTTTATGTTGGGATTAATCTATCGTTTGAAAGGAATTGACTGTAGAGGTTTCATGAATATTGAGAGTACGACATCCTATAACTAAGAATTTACTTCATTGATAATTCTGTTTATTATTATTATCCATCGTATTTGAACATTGATATTGTATATGGATGAATTTTATTCTGTGTTTATTGATTAAATTGAATGATTGTTCATTAAGATACCTTTCTATATTGATTACTCCTTATTTCATGCACAAGTTATTGATTAAATGAATTTTTAGTTATTTTTATTACCATATAAAATATTATTAAATTAATTATGATATACTCTAACGTATGTAACCCTTATTATGTATTATATCCCACCCTTTTTTATTTCTTTCCTTAAAATATGAAGAGAAAATATTCGAATGAGTCTCAAGAATGAAGATCATTTGATTTTTTTGTATTATCTTATATTTTTTTACATTCCAAACGTAAAATGGGTATCATGTATGTATATGGATCCTCAAGACTACAAAACTATTAATTCCATTGAGACGTGATCACTTGTATGTAGTTCAAATGTAAAAATGTATACTATGTCTCTAGGTTACTCGAATTGTTGTCACTACAGTTGGTATCATAGGTAGTTTAGTAGAAAATTAGGAAATAGATTACGGGAAACATAGATTAGGTAACATAAATTGTAATAACCTCGGTACTTATAAAATAATTTCTATTCATTCTTGAACTATGTTGTAAAATTAATTATAAATTTATCATAGAATAAGTGGTATTTATAATAATTAAGGTATTTATAATAATGGAATAATAACATGACCATTCGGAATAATAATTTGGTTAATATAATATTAACATCACGTAAGAAAACATAAATCAAATTTACCCATCTTAAATATAAAAATAGGATATATTTATGTCATTAAACAAGTAAATATGGTTTTTGAAAATTATTAATTAAGTATTGGAATTTTTGTAACTCATAAATATTTAATTACAATATTATAATTAAAAAAATTATTTAAAAGAAATAATATTTTCCAAATAAAATTTATAAATTATTATTTTGTTGTCTCATGGTTATAATATAATTTTATGAGACCTTGATTAAATTTTCACGGTGTTATAGAATTAGTTATAATTTTAAAATTTTTATTTTTCAAATAAGTTATGATTTTATTTAAAAATTGAATTTATCATATTTACAAAATTAGTTTAAAAAATTGGACATCATTTATTAGTTATACACATTAACAAATGGTTTTAGTGAATTTTTGGGATTTTTTTGAAATACTTGATTTTTGGTAAACAATGAAATAATGTAATATACGAAATTAGATAAATACTAAAATTATTGAGTCATGAATGATGTTATGATGAGGTAATAACTGTTTTATAGACATAACATGAACTAATTAATTTATTTATTCATAATTACCAACAATATTCTCTTCGTTGAGATAAATAATAAGATGATGATTAAAATAATGGAAAACCACCCTCTCCTCCACTATAAATACCATCTTTCCCCTATTCTCCTCACACCTCTCAAGATTTTATAATTTTTCAAATTATATCCAATATTATTCCCCACATCCAAGAACTTCTGGTCTCACTAATGGGACAAACAAAATTCCTTATGGAGGATCTCAATGAGGATAAATCAAGTCCTAAAAATCCTCTTTATATTTCTTTTATTTTCTTTTCTATTCATTTTATTTTCTTATATTATATTCACATAACATTATCCAACATGAATTAAAACTATGTTATATAAAATATTCTATAATTTTATCATGTTTATGAAAAAATTCATTGTTATACTTCATCTCCTCTCCCTCTTATTCTAATAATAAAAACATCGTCTCTGATGTGTCGATTTACTGACATCATAGAATATGTGTTTCCAATTTCCATTAATTCAGTCACAGATTCTCATAAAATAATTTTCATAATTGTAAAATATTTTATAATGTATTATATAACCAATTTTATGTTATGAAATTAACATATAAACATAATATTTAATTATATAATGAATATAGTTGGTGATTACCGAAGAATAGATGTAATGATCTAAACAAATATCATTAATGATTTATCTAATTATTCATCATAATATATATAAAAATATTTATGGTATCATATAATATTATGGAATCATATTAATACCATTTCATTCTACTTATGGTGTTTTTCTTCTATTCAACAGGAAAATCCATTACGAACCGACCACGAAAACCATGTAAAGAATGCACACGAAATTATGGAAATAAAAATATATTATTAATATATGGGTAGAATTACGTTTTAAAATGATCATGTAAGGTGTTATAAAAAAAATTTCTTTAAAATATCAATTACACAGTTTTGACAATTATATATGAGTTTTAAATACATTTTACAAAAGACAAACCAATGGTAAGGGAATTCATAACCTAATTTCCATTATTTGTGTAAACCTTTTAATTTATTGATTATGTTTTACTAATTTTATTTGTGAAATTAATTTTTATATTTTATTATGTGGATTTATAATTTATACACATATTCTATTTTTTTATCAATACACTCTTCAAATATATGTTATATCTAATGAACAAATCATTAAAAATCATATTTTATTATCTTTTGTATTTTAAAAGGGAATGATTATATAATGTACGTAATCCTGATTTATGATTATGTTCTGGTTCTTAATAATTGTTTATAATGAATTTTGGGACCTATATCTCCCAATATTTTATTGGGTATGTTTATATTTGAGGCTGGATATATGGTTACGTCAGGTGTAACTCCGATGGTTACCTCATGAGATAGCTATGAGGGTTATAATATAAGGATTATTTAAGCTTTACATTGTATGGTTTCTATGAGGGATACAAATCATATGTTATCCATGATCATTACAATATTTATTAAGTAATTCACCAAGTTACCTTTATGCTATTATTTATTTTTTCTATATTTTATAAAAATCTTTTACTTTTAAAAAGTGACTATGTGATACACTTTGGGTGAGAAGTATGTCTTTGTGAAAATGATTTCTTATGTTAATAAGAATTCATGTATTAACGATTTATCTACTTCATTTTATATACCTTACTAGTATTTTGTAGTTATTCAATGTTTTAAAATGTTTTTCATAGGATTTAAGCATGGGTAAGTGAAAAGTATAGGACATGATGAATGCTGTGAAGAATTTTCATGATTAGTTTTCATGTTTTTATTAGAAAATTTCTATTATAAAAAATGGATATTTTTTAGTAGCTCCTAAGTTTTATGGTTATAGGTTGATATGTATGAATTATTTCCAATATTTCTAAAAATATAAACCAAAAAATATGCTTTATAATTTAATGAAGTGAATTTTAAAGGAATGTACCAGATTATGTAATTTATATGTTTTGGTATTTATAGTTGCAATTAGAGCATGGTTTTGAGAACATTAGGGTTTAAGATGATTTCAATAGAATTAAATAAATTATTTTTTACTTTATGAATAATTTAAAATGATATATAATTTTATTATTACCATATTTCTTCATCTAATATATGACTTTTATCATGGTTTTCCATAGAAGAAATAGGGAAGCTGATGTAGGAAGGCACCAAGAGGATGATATATGTTAGAATTTGATTCCTGGAATGATGGGAATTGAAAATGTATAGTTTTTTATAGTAATGGATTAGTTGAAGAAAGTAATAAATGGAAGTGGAATCCATGAATGAGAATAACCAAAACGACCACAAATTAACAAGATGATAGTGGAACATTTTTTTAGGAAACACACTCCAGCTTTAAGTGGATCTAATCACCGAGTAGTGGATTAATAATAGATTAAAGTCCATTAAAATATTTTCTATGATTAGGGGTGTTTAGATAATATAAAGTTTAGTCCTTCTATATATCAATTTTATGGTAAATCATACCAGTGGTGGTCAATGAAAAATAATATTAGGGATAATGAGGAGATAAATGCCTTTGAATGGGATGAATTTAAAAATCATTTCCTTGATTTTTTTTCCTATGGTGGGTTAACATAGTATGGAAAAAAATATTTTAATTGAAACAAAATGATGAGGATTTAAAGGTTGTGTATGAAGACAACGTCACCCAATTTTCAATGTACAATCCAAATATTATTCAAGATCATGATAGAAAAATCAATAATTTTTACTCAATATTGAAACTAATATATAATAGGGTATTAGCTTCCCATGATTTAAAAACATATTAGAAACAAGTGTAATGTGTTGGGAGGGTTGGAATAGATTTTTGTGATGATCACATGTTGTTTGAAAACAACAATAAGAAGAGGTTGAGTTGTCAGGCGATGGGTAGGAATCAATCAATGAAATAAAAAGGCAAGAAATTATTATTTCCAGTTAGTGAAAAGTGTGGTAAAAAGAACCCTGGAGAATGCCTTATCAAAACTGTGAAGTGTTTTTGATGTGGTATGTTTCGAATTATGGCATAATACTGTAATGAAAATTAACATAGTATCAATTATAATTAGCAATATATAATGTGTTTTAAATGTGGTGATATGGTTCATTATGAAAATACCTTTCCAAATAAAGATCCAAGTGATTAATAATAGTTACACTATAAGAAGAATGGTGCAGTGAGATCCTTTGTTACTAAATCAAAAGATATCAAGCCATCTAATTAAGTGGTATTAGGTACTTCGTTTGTATACTCAGATTTTACTGATGTCTTGTTTGGTACGGGGTCTTTAAATTCAACAATTTCTGAGAAATGTTTTGGTAAATTTGAAATATTACATTAAAAAATGGGACCATAAATTATAGTTTAAAACACAAGGAGAAAATATTACAGAAAAAATGAATTATATGAATCCTCCAGTTGTTTAATGGGGAAATAAATTACCAGCAAACTGTATTGTTTTTCCATTAGTAGAGTTTTTTGTTATTTTGGGTATAGAATGGTGTTTTGTTAATCATGATAAGTCTGATCATATAGTTAAATAAGTTGTTTTTCAGAAAGTGTTAATGTTTTAATGTACGAATGAACACATGAAATTTATAACATACGAGGAAGTTGAGAAACTATTAAAAAATGGAAATGAATGTTATATTTATCATACTGTTGAAAATAATGGAATTATTCAGATTAAAGATATGTCCTTAGTAAATTAATACCTTGATGTTTTTTCTAATGAGTTATCTACTGTTATACCAGATTTGGATGTTTAATTTACTATTTAATTGTATCCTATTGCTAAGCCAATTTCAAAACCCCCTTATCAAATGGCTCAACTAGATCTTCTTGAATTGAAAAATCAATTATTAGAGTATTATGATAATGGATTAATTCATCATACCACTTCATCGCGGGCTTCCCCTAATTTTTTAAAATAAATATTGTTGCATGATACTTTTAATTGATTATATAGATTTTAATAAAATTACTTTAAACATGAAGGTTATGAATGTCTCTATGGAAGAAATGCATTGTTGTCCAGCTCTGGACAAAATCAAGAAACACCATGCAGTTACTTCACAGGTTCCAGGTACATCTCTCTCCCTTCTTATAGATAGTGAGGACTATGCTACAAAAACTGGTAACTCAGTTACGAATCATATTTATAATTTTTTTTTGCTGTGTTCTGAGAAATATACAGACACAACTATGAATAATATTATTCTTAAAATGGCAATGATGAACACCACAAAATATAGCAATAATCAGGATCATACCTCTGATAATTAAAAAGTTATAAGTTCCTTTAGAAACAATGGATTTGGAAATAAGAAGTGGCGAGTTCTAATCCAAAAACTAGATTTAAATGAAGTTCCTTTTTTTGGAAATTTAAGGGGATTGCTAACTCTAACACATTCATTGTGTAAAAGATAATGATTTACACTCATCATACTCTATTATAATATATTTATAATCCAAAAATTAACAATGCCTCTAAATACTCTCATTTTTGTTAAAAAATTATGTTTTTTTGGTAAAATCACTAATAACCTCAATGCAGAATCTTTAGTGATTTTTACACACTTTTCATTATAGAATATTACTGTCTATAATATCTCTGATCATATTTTTACTTCTAATTTTAGTATTTATGACACACAAGTTTTCTTCTCATTTGGTTATGCAATGAATAGATACCATGAAAGGAGAAATCTTTGGAATTACATCTCTTACCTTATCACTAATATTAATGCACCTAGGATTATTATGGGTTATTTTAATGCCATTCTCAATTCAAGTGAGAAAATTGGACCCTCTCACGCATCTATTTCCATGACAGAATTTATAACCTGAATATATGGAAAAAAATCTCATATAAATCAATATCAATGGTGAAAAATACACTTGGTATTGAAGGCACTACAAAAATATTTTGCCTCTAAACTGAATAAAGCCTTCATGAATGTCCCTTATTTAGATAAATGGGACACAATCTCCAATATTATTCTTCATAGGATAAACTCTGATAATCAGTGTAACGCCCCGACCCCAGTTACCCAGAATCAGAGCATTATTACATAACATTGTCATGATCACAAGAAAGATCATGTCTCGAAAGACTAATTAGTTTAGTATTCTCGGAAACACTTGATATATTCATAAGTCATACATTAAATCATAAATTCAAAAAAACTAGAACAACATATTTTCTTCATATCCCATCATACATTCCCTGTAGGTCATTCATATATTACTTCTTCACATCCTGGGAAAAATAAAACATTGAAAGTGGTGAGCTCGGATGCTCAGTAAGGATAACAATATAGCGGAAACATTCATAAATATGCATAAACATTTAAGGAAATGTATAACTAAAACAAAAACCTTTTAAACATGAACTCCAACATAATATGGAAAATATTAAATGAAATAATTCCATTTACTTATTCACATGGATATTCTACTAGTTCAATAATCACATGCAATATCAATAACCACTTTCATAATGATGGAATGCATAATGCCAGTCTGTCATATCCACATAAACAAGGCCTTGTGCCAATACTGCAAATATGATTTTGTCAATACCTTTTTCCAAGACACTATTTTGTCTCATGATACCAACCGATGAATTGAGGATCTATAGTGGTCTCCACCCGTCACATATTAAGTCCAATTCATTCCTCATATGAACAGGTTTATACATAACATAAACATTCGTATTAAAACTATCATACGAAATGTCAACACTTTCTTCATTAAACATGAATTGTATAAAAATAACACATCCACAGTCAAACATATCACAAAAACATCAATAAAATATGGAAGTTTTTTATCATAATAAATCAACTCCAAATAATCATAAAATCCATCAAAGGATGTTGATATAGATGAAATGAATAATCTTTTTAGAGAAATATATCTCTCTATTTTGAAATCATTTACGATTCATATATTTATAAAATAACACATTTTCTTTGAAAATATTTTTATAAGCTTTTAAGGGAAGCTTCATTCATTTTATAATGGCGGGAAATAGCCGCACCCGCCGTATAAGTTAAAAAGAACATTCTTACCTTAATTCTTTCGAAAAGGTTAAAAATGACCTTATTTGGAAAACGATGGAAATATTCCATTATAAACGTCTTATAAAAATGAAATCAAGGGTATAAATTAATATAACCCATATTCTAGAAAAATATAAAAAAATTGAAACACATTTTTAAGAAACATGAATGTGGATGATAAAGAGGTCCTAGTAGATAATTACGTACAAACAACCTCGGATAATGAAGTGATTGTGAAATAAACCCTTAACAGGTACTTTTACATGGTTTAGGGAAGGTTAACCACCATTATAATGGTGAAATAATTGTTATTATATTATACATGAATCATATACATTAATATGATATCATATATGATCTTTTAACATTGATTTGTTAATAATATCTTAGTATTATCGTTGTTTCAGGTGTTACCCTACTTGTTTTATTTTATATTTTTTATTACATAAGCCATGTTATTCATGGATAAGTTATATCTTATTCATATAAATATTGATATCAAGTCCTTAAACATTATTTTTAAATCATAAAATGATAATTATACTTGAATGGATACGATGGAGAATGAATCTCATTGCGTTCATGGAGATGGTAGTCCGTACGTACGTAAGAGCGACAATATCATTATTTTGATATTAAAATAATATATAATTTGATGGTATATCATATATAAAGAATCATTATCATGTTATATTTATTATTTACATGAATTACACATCATTATTATACCCATCAAAATAATAATTTATTGAATAACAATTACACCACGACGTGGAGACGGTAAGCCGTACGTACGCACGTATGGTGACATGTCATTCAAAGGATGGATAGAATACTGAATATGTGTGAACCATATTTATAATAACATCACAGTATATATAATATACTGTAATTATTATTTTATAATGGGAATAATAAAGAAAGAAGAATTTTAAGCAGAATGGAACATGAAAGAGGATGGTGAAAACATTACATCTTCTTCAGGTTCTTTTTTTTATTTGATCAAAAGGGATCATTAGGTCAGATATCTGATCAAACTAAGGCCTCTAAAATGAATTTAGGGATCTTGAGAGAGTATTTGGGCAGGGTTTGGCCGAGCCAAAAGGATTTGAATGTGTGAATTATTGAGAAGGGGGAGTGGCCTTTTATTAGAGGGGTGAGGGGAAACTTTGGAAAAGCTAGAAATACTATTTTATAATAAATTCATATTCGGTTTCAAATAACTCCAAAGTGGAATATTTAACGTTTATGGTGGGGATGGTTCGAAAACCACTCAACCAATATAATTTAGATAGGTTTTGGTAATTATATTAACCTTATCTTTTAGTTTTAACTCATAGTTAATTAGTTTGACACTTACCATGTCACATTGTATTTTTATATTATATAGTAAACAAACATACTATATACCACCAAAAGAACCCCAAGTGGTCCATTAATGATTCAAATATCATGATATACATCTTTTTCCCGAACCTTAGATTTTTAAGAATTGAATATAAATTAATAATATAATATTTGTTTGAAAAACTCTTTTGTGTCAATTTTGACACTATCGGGTGTTTTGTTTTTGATAAATTTATAAAAACATTATTACACTGAACAAAAATTATATTATCAATCATAATATGTCATATTAAACTAGAAAAGTAGTATAATTCAGAAAAATTATCAAATTACAATTATGTTGATATTTATAATATCAAATATTATAATATGTAATTACTTCATCACCATTGTGTCATAAATAAATTAAATTATTTAATATATTAAAATTATAAATAAAATGACATTATGTATGAAATCATTTTAACTTTCTAATGAATATTTACAATTGAATTTATATTATTCAAAACTTTATATAAAAAATGTTTTAGTAAATAATTTTTTATTTTAACTCTTTTAACTTTTCTTTGAATTAAATAATAATTAATGTCCTGATCTAATCCAAGTGAACCTAAATGATAATATTTTTTTCCTAAAGTTTCTTTTGATCGAGATAAACTTGTCCAATAGAATTAGGACATGTGTTAGGGTAATATTAATATCATTTTACCCTTAATTACCCTATTTACTTTTAACTGTGGTGAATAAAAGTAAAAAAGTTACTATTCACGAAACATTATTTTCATCTCATTGAACAAAATTATACTCAGTGATATTAAATATGCCTCTTGGATTTTTTAAATTCCACTCAAAAAAGCAGTAAAACTATGTTTTATGTGAATTTCCAAATTCTCATAGGAGGTGGGTAAAAGACGGTGAAATGACTAATAAAACTTTTATAAATCTTTAATAATTCTAAACTAACTCCAATGAGTTACATTGAGCTTATATGGGTATTATGTATCTATTTTTACCTTATTTAAATTGAAATAAAATTAATAATTATTTAAATAAATATTCGGTTTTAAACTATAACTTAGTGTTTTTTCACTATTCCTCAAAAATTGAAAGTTTTCAGAAAAATTCCAAAATTTCACCCCAGGCTAATTTCGATATTCCGAATCAAACAATGAAGTCCATTTTTATTGATAAAATTTTTTAAATTTCAAAAAGTAGGAATTACTATTCATAACAGCTAGTTTGATTGGTTGTGGTGTGTGTGTTAGAGATTGAAGTTGCGTACAACACACACTACTGTATTATTCAATGCCAAGCATACCGTTGAAACATGTGGTGTTACATTTTCCCCTCCTTCAAATAATTTCGTCCTCAAAATTTCTAGAATACTACCGCATGAAAAGACTCGGGTGGTTCTTCATCATAAGTTCCTCGGGTTCCCACGTTGCCTCTTCCATCTTATGTTTTCTACACAAAACATTTGCCAGATGATTCATCCATTTTCCCGGTACTTGTTCTCTCATATCAAGAATCCTGACGGGCTCTTCACAATAAGACATATCGGGTTCCAGTTCTAATTACTCATAGGTGAGTAAATTCATTGGGTTAGGCATGTATTTCCTCAATAGTGATACGTGGAACACATCATGATCTTTGGATATACTTGGCGGCATTTCCAAATGGTAAGCTACAACCCCAATTTGTTCTAGAATTCCGAAAGGTCTGATGTACCTAGGACTCAATTTACCCTTCCATCTGAAACGTATAACTCCCTTCAATGGAGATACCTTCATAAAAACATGATCTCCTACCTGAAATTTTAAATCCTTCATTCGGTTATTGGAATAGCTCTTCTGCCTACATTGAGATGCTTTGATGTGGTTTTGGATTACCTTGACCTTTTCCATTGTTTTCTCCACTAGTTCAGGGCCTACATGTTTTCATTCCCCAACGCCATCCTAACAGGTTGGTGTGAAACATCTATTTCCGTATAACATTTCATATGGTTCCATATGAATACTCGAATGGAAGCTATTGTTATAGGAAAATTTTACCAGAGGTAAATATTGATCCCACATACCCTAAAAGTCAAGAGAGTAGAATCTCAACATGTCTTATAAGTTTTGAATAGTCTGTTCTGATTGTCCATCTATTTGAGGGTGGTAGGTAGTGCTCAAACGAAGATCAGTATCCAGTGCTTTCTGAAGACACTTCTAGAATCTTGAAGTAAAACGGGGATCACAATCAGAAACAATCGATAGGGTTACTCCATTCAGTCTCACCACTTCATTAATATATAGCATTGTTATACGTTCAAGTGGTAAATAATCCCTTATAGCAAGAAAATGTGTTGACTTGGTAAGATGATCAACAATGACCCATATTGCATCATTCCTTCTAGGTGACTTTGGTAGTCCCATGAAAAAGTCCATCGTAATATTATCCCATTTCCACTCTGGTATGGGAAGAGGTTGCATGACTCATCCAGGCTGTTGCCTTCTAGCTTTCACTTGATGACAATCCATACATCTTGACACAAAATCAGCAATCTCCTTGTTTATGATGTCCCACCAAAACTGTTCCTTCAAATCTCTATACATTTTAGTGCTCCCAGGGTGTATAGAGAAATTGGAACTTTGAGCATCATCTAGAAATTATCTTTTTAGATCAGGTATATCGGGAACACAAAGTCTCTTCCCAAATTTCAAAATTCCATCTTTATACACAAAGTCTCTCAATCTCCCATCATTAAAAGATTTAATCTTCTTTTGAAATTATTCATCATCATTCTGATAACACTTAATAATTTCTAGTAAATATGGTTTGGAAACCATTTGAAAAATCAATATTGATTCACCTTCCATGGTTATTCCCATGTCCATCTTCACTAGATCCATGAAAATTTGATCCCTTTAAATTCTCATATTGTTTAAAACTCCATGATATTTTCTTCTCAAAGAATCTTCCACCTTATTTTCCTTCCTCGGGTGGTATTGTATCATACAATCATATTCCATGAGTAATTCAAGCCATCTCTTTTGCCTCATGTTGAGTTCTTTTTGTAATAAAATATACTTCAAAATCTTGTGATCAGTATAAATCTCACATTTTACACCATAGAGGTAGTGCCTCTATACCTTGAAAGAAAAGATCACACCTGCTAACTCAAGATCATGATTAGGATAGTTTTTCTCATGAATTTTCAACTGTCGAGATGCATAGGCAATAACCCTATCATTCTGCATAAGGACAAAACCAAGTCAATTCTTCACTGCATTTCTATAAATAACGAACCCATCATTCCTCGATTGTAGAGTCAATATATGAGCATTGACTAATAATCTCATCAGTTCTTCAAATATTTCTTCACACTATTTTTTCAAAACAAATTTAACCCCTATACCTGTGATCTTTTTTAATGTGTTAGCCAACTAGACAATATTCTGGATGAAACGTCAATAATAACCTGCTAAACTAATAAAAATATGTCCCTCAGTTATACTCGTTGGTGCTGGACATTCTTGGATTTCCTTGGTCTTAGAAGGATCAAGATAGATTCTAGCTTTAGAGATAATATGGCCAAGAAAAGAAATCTCCTGAAGCCAGAATTCACACTTGATAAACATCCCATATAATTTATGTCTTCTCAGAGTCTTCAGGATAATGCGCAAATGATTTTAATGATCTTCATAGCTTTTGGAGTATACCAAGATATCATCAATAAATACCACCACAAAATCATCGAGATATTCATTGAAAACTCTATTCATTAGATCCATGAATACATAGGGTGCATTAGTCAGCCCAAAAGGCATTAACGTAAACTCATAAGGCATGTACGTTGTTCAAAATGTTGTCTTCGGAATGTCTTCCTTCTTCACACACAATTTATGGTATCCAGATCGAAAGCCAGTCTTTTAAAATTATTGAGCTCCATGTATTTGGTCAAATAAATCATCAATGAGGGGTAGGGGATACTAGTTCATTATGTTTATAGCATTGAACTCTATGTATTCGATTCATAACCTCATAGATCCATCTTTCTTTTTAACAAAAAGAACAGGGGCTCCCCATGGATAAACACTAGGGAGAATAAATCCCTTATTACATAATTTCTATAGCTCTTTATTTAGTTCAACTAATTTCATAGGGGCCATTCTATAAGGGGTCTTCGATATGTGCCTTGATATAGGAATTAAATCAATGGAAAAATCAACTTCTGGTTCTGGAGGATGTCCAGGTAAATCTTCCTGAAACACATCTAAATATTCTTTCACAATAGGTACATCCTATATTTGAACATTTCTTTCCTCTACCACAGTCATTTTATTCTTTTCCTCCCCAATAATTGAATTCAATTGAGCTACTGGGGGTGGATCTCGATAAGAATTAGGTGGTGATGATTCTGCTCTAAAGATAAGGTGTTCCTTACCATCATCATCAAAAATCGCAACCCCCTTATTCTTACAATAAATCTTATAATCATGGTCCAAAATCCAATCCATACCGAGGATTATATCAAACTCAATCATAGGTATGACAATGAGATCAGCGGATAAAGAACATTTATGTGCTCTAATGGGGACTGATTCAAAAAACTATGTTGCAATGATATTTCTCATAGGAGTTTTAACTGAGAACTCCCCTGTTAAATCAAAATGGAAATATCTAATTTTCTTAGAAAACTGGGATGATATGAAACAATGTGATGATCTAGAATCAAATAATGCATTGTTTAAACTTGAGGAAACCATTAAATTACCTGCCGCAACGTCTTTTAGATCTTCTACCTCAGCAGTAGTGATGGCATAAGCTTGGCCTTGATACCTTGGCCTTTTCTATGGTATGTTACTCTGACGCTTAGGAAATTCATTTGCATAATGTCCCATCTCCCAGCAATTGTAGCATTGGACATCGGTAGCTTCCTTCTTCCCCTTGAAATCACGAGCTTGGTGGCCTTTTTCACAACACTTGTAACAGACTCCCATTCCTTTTAAGCAAGTACCTGAGTGTTTTTTTCCCACATTTATTGAAGGATAGATATTCGACTTTTCCCTTCTTCCCCTTACTTCCATTCCCAGATTGATCAGCAGATCTCTTTTTCTCTTTATTTTATTTAAAGTCATAAGACTTAGAGAATTCCTTTTCTGTCTTGACAGCACATGAGACAATGTCTTCGTACAACGAGAAGGATTTTGAGACTAATTCTCGATGGAGAAATGGTTTTAACCCATCAAATAAACTATCAATCTTACTTCTTGGGTTACATATATAATCTCCCGCATACCTTGCTAATCTCGTAAAGATATCCTCATACTTTGCGACATTCTCATCCTCCTTTTTTCTCAGACTCAGAAATTGCCTTTCCATATCTGCTCGATGGTCACGTGGAATGTAGTTTTATAAAAATAGATATTTGAACTCCCTCCATTCCATATTTGATACATCACCATCTTCCTTCGTATTTTGAATCAATGACCACTATTGAACAACATCTCCAGTGAGGCGGTAAACTGCCATGATTACTTTTTCCCTTTCACTACTCCCCAAAGCCTGAAATATTTTCTCTATGGAACTGATCCATTGATGAGCTACTAATGTATTTGTACTCCCAGTGAATGTTGGTGGTTTCTTCCTCCTGAAGTGATCTAACATTGATCCTCCACGTTGTGGATCGGGGTGCTCTATACGGGTAAGGTTATTATTCAAAATCTGATTGAGTTGTCCTAGTATGGTGATTAGTTGATCAGCACCAATTGCATCCCCAGATCTAGTACAATTATCATGAGTAGGAGGGCAATCCCTGCGTGGAGTGCATGCATTGATACAGTTTCCATTTCTCCCACTAGGCGCCATTTCTAAAAAATGTCATAAAATAGATCAGTTTATGAATCAAAATACACAATTCCATACTTATAAAACACATAACATAAATTGAAATATTTATGGATATAATACATAATCATAAAAATGTTTTCATTGAGGATGTATATACTCATAAACCCTTCATAATGATTTGTAAAGAAAATGAGAGTTATCCTAATCATATCCCCTAGGAGTGTCGTAACCAAGAGTGAAGCAGGGCCCGTTGTCATGCACCTGTTCTCGTTTGAGTCTAGCTCAAAGTGGTGTTTTCGGGTTTTACCCTTAAGTACTTCTCTGCCAGAGACACCTCTACCTGCTCGTATCCAGTCAGGGATGTATTGTTTGGAAAACACACAAAATATCTACAATACCAAAATTTTAGGAAGTTCTTCTATACTAATCCTCAAAGTCTATCTTAAATCAATGTGCTCTAATCCGAGTTTATCTAAATCTAGCATCCAATGATTGTACTAAACATCCTATTAAACCAAATGTAATGCCCTGACCCCAGTTACCCAGATTCAGTGCATTATTTCATAACATTGGCAGGATTACAAGAAAGATCAATTCTCGAAAGAATGATTAGTTTAGTAGTCATGGAAACACTATATATATTCATAAGTCTTACATTACATCATAAACACAAAAGAAACTACAAAAAATCTTTTCTTCATATCCCATCATACTGTCCCTGCAGGTCATTAATAAATTACTTCTTCACATCCTGGGAAAAATAAAACATTTAATGGGGTGAGCTCGGATGGTCAGTAAGGATAACAATAAAGAGGAATCTTTCATAAATAAGCATTAACATTTAAGGCAATGTATAACTAAAACAAAAGCCTTTTAAGCATGAACATCAGCATAATATGGAAAATATAAAATGAAATTATTCCATTTACTTATTCACATGGATAGTATACTAGTCTAATAATAACATTCATTATCAATAACCACTTTTATAATGATGGAATGCATAATGCCAGACTATCATAACCACATAGCCAAGGCCTATTTCCAAGACTACAAAATAATATTTTTTCAATGCCTTGTGCCAAGAACTAGTTTGCCTCATTAGGCCTACCGATGCATCGAGGAGCTATAGCGGGCTAAACCCGTCACTTATTATGTCCAATGCATTCCTCATATGAATAGGTTTAAAAATAACATAAACATTCATATTAAAACTAGCATACAAAATGTCAATACATTTTTGATAAACCATGAATGGTATAAAAATAACACATCCACAGTCAAACAAATCACAAAACCATAAATACAATATGAATGTTTTGTATTATAATAAATCAACCCCAAATAAACAAAAAATCCATCAAAGGATGTTCACATAGATGAAATCAACTCTTTTTAGAGAAATATCACTTTTTTTAATTATTTAAGAGTCATATATTTATAAAATCAAACATTTTCATTGAAAATATTATAATAATCTTATGAGGGAAGCTTCGACGATTTTATAATGGCGGAAAATAGCTGCACCAGCCGTATAAGTTAAAAAATCATACGTACCTTAATTCTGTCCAAAAGGTTAAAAGGATCTTGTTTGGAAAACGATGGAACGATTCCTTTAGAAACCTCTCATAAAAAGTAAAACAAGGGTATAAATGGCATTAAACCATATTATAGTAAATAGTAAAATGTTTTGAAACACATTTTTAAGAAACATGTATGTTGATGATAAAGAGTTCCCAGTAGATAATTACATATAAACAACCTCGGATAATGAAGAGATTGTGAAATAAACACTTAGCTTGTACTTTTCCTTGGTTGAGGGTAGTTTATACTCCATTATAATGGTAAAATAATTGTTATTAAATTATAGAATAATCGTATACATTAATATGATATCATATATGATCTTTTAACATTGATTTGTTAATAATATCTTACTACTATCGTTGTTTCTGGTGTCAACTTACCCATTTTCTTATATATGTTTTGTTACATACGTTGTGTTTGTCATGGATATGTTGTATCTTATTCATATCCAGAATGATATCAAGTGCTTAAAAATTATTTTTAAATCATAAAATGATAATTATACTTGAATGGATACGATGGAGAATGAATCTCATCGTGTTTGTGGAGACGGTAGTCCATACGTACGCACGAGCGACAATATCATTTGTTTGATATTAAAATAATATATAATTTGATGGTATATCATATATAAAGAATCATTATCATGTTATATTTTTTATTTACAGGAATTACACATCATTATTATACCCATCCAAATAATAATTTATTGAATAACAATTACACCATGCCGTGGAGACGGTAAGTCGTATATACGCACGTATGGGGACTAGTCATTCAAATGATGGATAGAATACTGAATATGGTTATAAAATATTTATAATAACATCACAGTATATATAATATACCGGAGTTATTATTTTATAATGGTAATAACAAAGAAAGAAGAAGTTGAAGAAGAATGGAACTTGAAAGAGGGTGGGGAAAACATTACCTCTTCTTCGGGTTCTTCCTTTTGATTTGATCAAAAGGGCTCCATTGGTTGGCTTTCTGGTCAAAATAAATCCTATAGGTTGAATTGAGGGAAGTTTATAGTGTGTTTGTGTAGGGTTTGGCCGATCCAAAAGGCTTTGAATGTTTGAATTAGTGATAAGGGGGAGTGCCCTATTATAAGAGGGGTGAGGGGCACCTTTGGAAAAGCTAGAAATATTTTTTTATAATAAATTCTTATTGGATTTCTAATGGATTAAAAGTGGATTATTTCATGGTTAAGGTGGTGATGGGTCGATAACCACTCAACCAATAGAATTTAGATAGGTTTGGGTAATTATATTGCCCTTTTCTTTTAGTTTTAACTGTTAGTTAATTAGTTCGACACTTACCATGTCAGTTTGTATTTTTATATTATATAGTTAATAAACATACTATATACCTCCAATAGAACCCCAATTGGTCTATTAATGATACAACTATCATGATATAAGTCTCTCGTATGAGCTTTAGTTTTTTAGAAAATCAATATAAATTAATAATATAATATTTGTTTTGAAAACACTTTTATATCAATTTTGACAATATTGGGTATTTTGTTTTTTATAAATTCATAACAACGTTATTAATTAGAAAACAATTTATATAATCAATACTAATATGTAATATTAACCTATAAAATTAGTTAAATTCATAAAATGTCTCAAATTACATTTATTTTGATATTTAAAATATCAATTATTTTAATATTTCATTAATTAGGTAATTACTACATCAATATTGTGTCATAAATAAATTAAATTATTTATTTTCTAAAAATTATATATAAAATACCATTATGTAGGAAGTATTTTTATCTTTATAATGAATATTTACAATCGGATTTATCATATTTATAACCCTATTTAAAAAATGTTTTAGTAAATAAACTTTTATTTTAACTCTTTTAACTCTTCTTTAAATTAAATAATAATAAATGTCCTAATCTAATCCAAGTGAACCTAAATGATAATATTTTTTTCCTAAGTTTGTTTTTGGTCGATATACACTTGCCCGATAGAATTAGGACATGTGTTAGGGTAATATTAATATCATTTCTACCCTTAATTACCCTATTTACTTTTAACTGTGTTAAATAAAAGTTAAAAGTTACTATTAACTAAAAATTATTTTCATCTCATTGAACTACATTTTACTCCTTGATATTAACTATGTATCTCATATTTTCAAAATTCCACTCATAGAAGCGGTAAAAGTATGTTTTATTGAATTTCCAAATTCTCCTAGGAGGTAGGTAAAAGGCGGTGAAATGTTCAATAAATTTTTTATATATCTATAACCATTCGAACTAACTCCAATGAATTACATTAAACATATATAGGTATTATTTATCTATTTTTAATATAATTAAATTTAAATAAAATAAATAATTATTAAATAAAAATTCAGTTTTAAACTATAAATCAGTGTTTTTTCACTATTTATCAAAAATTGAAAGATTACAAAAAAAATTCCAAAATTTCACCCTAGGCTAATTTCGATATTCCGAATCAAAAAAAAGAAGTCCATTTTGAAAGATAAAATGTATAAAATTTCAAAAGGTAGGTATTACTATTCATAATGGCTAGTTTGATTGGTTCTGGTGTGTGTGTTAGAACTTGAAGTTGCGTACAACACACGCTACTGTAATATTCAATGGAAAACGTACTGTGAAAGATTTGGGTCTTAAAATCACCCTATCCTAGTTAGTGTCTCCACCAAAGACATGAAACCCCATATGCCTTTTATAATTAACCATGATGGGTTCTCTAATGATGAGTGATCTCAGATTATACAAATGTTTTGGTCCTCAATGTCTCGTAATAATGATGTCCTTGACTGTAGTCTCAAATTTAAACATCTAAAAAAGACTCTAAAAATCTGGTGTAGTTTAAAGCCAAACAAATTAATTATGACATCGTGATTTATGAGAATGATCTCAATGACCATCTAAACACAAACACCACCAATGACCTCAACAGTGATCTTACTCAAGAACTAAACATTGGGGTCAAACATAACACCTTGTTCACAATCAATGAAAATATGAGAACAAAAAGTTTAAAGATAATTGGTTAATAGGTGGTGATAAAAAAATACTAAATTTTACAATTCTGTTCATAGAATAAGGATGGCCTATAGGCCGTTAACCCTTTAAAGGTAAGGGGACAAGCTCCTTGACAATGAGGATGACATCACTCATCATATCATCTCCGAATATGAAACCATTTTCAATTGTCCTAATATAAACAAATACCTCCTACCTGAGGTCATTCCCCTAGTGGTCAACAATGAGGATAAATACTTCCTTCTCAACCCCCCTCTGGAACATAAAATCAAGGACAATATATTTATTCTGAATCCTAATAGTGCTCTGGGTCCTGATGGCTTCAACAATGGTTTTTTCCAACATTATTGGGATATGATTCAGATTGACATTAGTAAAATTGTAAAAACCATCTTCACCAATGGGGTTCTCCCTCATTATTTAAATGCCTAGTTTCTTACCTTTATACTGAAAGTGGATTAATCATCTGAGATTCATCTGTTTAGACCCATTTCTCTTATCAATGCACTTTTAAAATCATCACAAAAATCATTCCCAATAGACATTCCACTTTCATGAAAACAATTGTCTCGTGGAACCAAATTGATATTATAATGGGAAGATCCATTCAAGACTATATTTTCCATGCCTCTGAGTGTGCCAATAAATTGAATAAAACTAATAGGAGAGGCAACCTAGTGATTAAACTTTACTTCAGAATTTTTTTTGACACCATGGACTGGAGTTTTATCTTCAATGTCTTTCAAAGTTATTGTTTTAACACCTCTTTTATCACTGCAACATGAGCCCTCTTCAACATGGAATCTATTTCCATCTTTATCAATGGATCACATAAAGGCTATTTTAAATGAAACAATTTGTCAAGATAGGTGATCCCTTTTCTTCCATTCTCTTCTCGACAGTAGAAGACTAATCAGTATTCTGATCAATCGGCTGGTGTACCCAAACAAACTAGGGCCCATTCATGTATCTAAGAACATGAGTGATCTAACGCATGTCTTTTATACTGATGACAACATTCATTTTAATGGGATAAATGAAACATTCTTAAACTCAAAAATGTGCTCTCACACAATGAAGAGGTTTATGGTTAAACCATTAGCTGGAAAAAAATCTTGCATCGTCATTGGGATGAATTTCCCTCCCAGCAAAAAATTTAACATTATTAGTGACCTGGGTCTAAAAGAAGGTGTTCTCCCTTTAACATATCTTGGTGTTCCGATTTTTTGTTGTAGATCCAATTCTTGTAACATTGTGACTGTTGTTGACCAAGGTCAAAATCAGCTATCTTCTTGGAAAGGTAAACCTCTCTCTTGGGCAGGCAGAACTTGCCTTGTTAGATCTACTATTGTATCCAAGATGGTATATTCCATGATAGTCTATAATTGGCCAGTTATCCTCATTAAAAAACAAACACTGCCATAAAGAAAGTCATTTGGACTAGTAGCATTACAGAAAGAAAACTTGTGATTGTACCATGGTCAACTTGTTGAAATCCCATTGTAAATGGTGGTATTAGTATAAATAATATAAAATAATTTAATTAATACCTTCAAGAAAGACTCACATGGAAACTTTTTCACATTACATCTGAAGCTATTACCTTTTAAAAAAATAGGTTTCTTGAAAAATATAAAACGGGAAATTCTCACTTCATTAACTCATTAATCCGACCTTCCATCAAATACCCCTTAACCAACATTATGAATAACTATAGATGAATAGTCTCAAGAGACTCATACAAGAAATTTTGGTTCGATAACTAGAAGGGCACAATGTTAATTTCAATGATGCCTCCCGATCAAACCCCTGATAATACCAACAACTCTATCAAATACACCTTAAACTCTCAACATGATCACCTTCCTGACACAATTCTGAACGTCATTGAAATCTACTCTTTCTCTCACATCAATGATTTCATAACTTGGGAGATTGATCACAATGGTATGCTTAAGTCAAAACATTTTTACAATCATTATTTCTATAACTCGAAAAGAGACAACAATAGGATAAAACATTTCAAAAAACCTTGGATAAAACCTTTGAGATTCAACCTCATATGGTGTCTTTCTCACAAAAGAGTACCCACTGAACTTTACCACCAGTCCTTTGGAAAACATCTCTAATCTAAATGAAAAATCTGTAATCAACATAGAGAAGATGCTAACCACCTATTTCTCTCATGTGATACTGCCTCTTCTCTCTGGATCTATATTATTTATATTTTTGACTGCAGATGTATAAGTATTGACTCTATCAAAGATCAACATAGAAAATATTTAGAAATGCATGGATCTCAACAAATCAAGAATCTCTTCCATACTACAGTCATTGAGATCCACCATGTTGTCTCATATGATCAGAAATCTGTTATACATAATAATTACTCATTTAATCAAAATGAATTTCAGATGAGGATCCTCATTTCCATAAAAAATGCAGCATCAATTCAAAGTTACATTGCCACAACACCATGAATGACTCTATAATCCTTATTCATTTAAGGATTAAAGGTAATTTATATCAGCTACATCACACACTGGAGGTTTCTGGAGAGCCCCCCTACCTGGATGAATCAAAATAAATATTGATGGCGCCTCCAAGGGAAACCTAAGACCTGCCGGGTGTGGTGATGTTTTCAGGAATCACCTCAGTTAGATCCTTGGATTCTTCATGGGTAAATATTTTATTACCACCTCCTTTGAAGTTGATATTCTAGGCTTGATACATTCTCTTTCCTATGCCAAAATCTTTGGTTGGATTAACCTCTGGATCAAAAGTGACTCGAAGACTATCGTCCAATCAATTTGGAATGGCATAATCCACCTTGATTGGCTGATTACTACCCACACTATGCAATGATCCCATTTTCTTATTGATCTTAACTAAATCATCACACATGTTTATCGAGAGTCAAATGTGGTTTCAGATGGTCTGGCCAACATGGGAGTCAATCAGAACATTACTAGGTTTTAAGACCATCCCTTTTCTCTTCTCTCCTTTTATGAAAAGTATTTTAATATGATCCTGTTTTTTAGACTCTTGTAATCTTCTTTTTTAATAATATTTGTGCTTTGGTCATTTTTGACAAAGGAATAACCTTTTATAATAAAAATTAACATTACTGTAAAGAATAAGTATATATTGTCGCCTATCAATAATGTATTTTATCATCTTTAAGGAGCGCATTATTTTTCAAATATTGCCATGAGATTTGGAAACTATCATCTAAAGGTGAGGGAGGATGACAATATAAAAACAATACATACTAGATATGGACATTATGTGTTTATTTATGAACTTTTGTTATTAAATTTCCCTTCTATATTCAAGGATCAAATGTATAAAATATTCTATGATTATTTTGATATGTTGGTTTTTGATTTTATTGATGATATTTTGGTATTCGGGAAAAGTTATGAGGATCATGAAATACATTTAAGGATTGTCTTCCAAACTCTCAATGAAAACAAGTTATACAAAAATTATAAAAAAATGTGATTTTTTGTTACAATAGATTTATTTTCATAAGAATATTATAAAAATGGATTTAATAATAGTTTATCCTACCAAAAAATTGTGGATGATAAATGGAAAAGACCTAAAAATGATTTCAAGATTCGTAGTTTTATTAGATTATCATGTCATTATTGACGTTTTGGTAAAAAATTTCCATGATTTCTTATCCTACAATGTATGTTAAAATGAAATGGGGTTAAAATTTTTTGTATATAAGAATGTGGTGTTTTCTCAGGAACATATTAAGAGGTTGGGGAATGCTCTAATTTTGGCCCAGCCACCCAGAAATAATGATTTTCTCATCTATAGTGATGCTTAATTGAATGAACATGTTTGTGTTCTGATGTAGAATGACATGGTAATTACTTATTCATCAAGACAACTAAAACTTCATGATTTAAATTATCACATTCATGATTTATAATTAGTATCTATAGTTTTTAATTTGAAAATTTGGAGGCATCATTTTTATGATTCGAAATGTGAATTATATATTGACCATAAAAAAATGATATATATATTCACTCAAATGGAATAAAAAAGGAGGTAGAGAAGATGGTTTGAACATTTAAATTATTAATTTTACACAATCAATTTCTATATTAGAAAATAATTCAACATGGTGAATGAATTGAGTCAAAAAAATCATGCTTCATTAACAATGCTACATTTAGGACAAGACTCCATTACTAATTATTTTACGAATGTTTTCTTTGAATTGATTGGTGCTGAAAATTATTAAATTTTGTTTCAAGTGTTATTTTAGTTGTCTCTATTAAAACAAAATAAGTAAACATAAAAGGATGACTATGAGTTGTGGGAAAAAGAAAAATTGGTTTAAAATGGTAAGATAAAAAAAATTTAACATAGATAAAAACTATATTTTGAGATTTTAATAGAGATTAAGTGTTCCTTGTGATACCTATATGAAGAAATAATTGTTGGGTGAAGCTCATAGTTCTCAGTTTTTAGTTCATATATGAACTAATAAGATTTATAGAGACCTTTAAGAGTATTATTAGTGGGATGTAATGAAAAGTGATATTGGTAATTTTATAATTAAATGTTTGAACTGTCAATTGATAAAAGAAGAGAAAAAATTACCAAAGGGGATTCTTCAGCATATGCTAGTGTTAAAGTGGAAATGGAAAAATATATCAATGGACTTCTTGGTAGGACTACCAAATACTTCTCGAGGTAAGAATGCAATTTGGTATATTTTTGATCAACTAAAAAACTTCACATTTAATTTATATTGATGATATTATGTCTATGGATCATATTTCTCAACTATACCTCAATGTGTTTGTTAGGTTACATAGAGTTCCTCTTTCCAGTGTATCTGAAAGTGAACCCAGGTTCACTTCCAACTTTCGAAAAGGCCAACAGAAGTAATTGGGAACAAAATTAAATTTCATCACTCCTTTTCATCTTCAATATGAAGGAAATACAAAAATGAAACTTCATAAATTGGGTGATATGATTCAATATTGTTCAATTATCTACCAGGGATGTTGGGATCAATATATTTCTTTAGTTGAGTTTTCTTATACAAACATTTTTCATACAAGTATACATATGATACCTTTTAATGCATTATATAGAATGAAGTGTCGAATATCAACATATTTGGATGAAGTAAGGTAATGTAAGTTGATGAGACCAGAATTAGTAGAGGAAGTAGTCGAGAAAATGAAGATAATAAAAAAACACATGAGGATAACTCATAGAAGGAAGCAAATTTATGCATATATCAGGAGGATATAATTATCTTTTGAAGTAGGTGATCATGTTTTTCATAGTATCTCATCATGGAAAATAGTTATTCATTTTGGAAAGAAAGAAATCTCAGTACACTGTTCTTTAGGCCATATAAAATCAAGGATATTTTTGGACCAGTTTCATACTAAGTAGTTTTTCCTTTGATTTTATCTTAGGTACACAATGTCTTCCATGCTTCGATGTTGAGAATTCCTGTGAGAGAATTCATCTCATTTGGTGAGCCTATAATTATTTTATATAGAAGAGAAAATTTCTTATGAGAAAAAATCTATACAGATTCTTTCTCATAGATAGAATTTATTACATAATAAGTTAATTAACTAGGTTTAGGTTTTGTGGAGAAACTACATGGTTGAAAGAGAAACATGGGAATCTGAAAATAATATAAGGGAAATGTATCTTCAAATATTTTATAATAAGAATGAATATTGCAAGGAAACAATTTTCAAAAGGTGGGGTGAATGTAACAACCCAAGTTCTTGTGAAATAATTTCATTTCATTCTAGAAATATGTAGTCAAATTTATATTTAAATAAGTGATATTCATAAGAATTAATGAATTTATAATAATGGAAAAGTAACATGACCATTAGGATCATTAATCAGGATAATAAAATAGTAACATCACCTATTAATATATAAATGAAATTTATCCGTCTTATAAGTGAAAATATGAAATATTTAAATCATTGAACACGTAAATATTTTTTAAAAATTATTATTTATGGGATGGTATTATTGTAAGTCATAAATATTTAATTATAATTATATAATTAATAAAATTATTTTGAATATAAATATTTTCATATAATAGATTCATAAATTATTATTATTTTTGGTTTATAGTGATATTATATTATTTTGAGAACTTGATTAATTTTTCAAGGTTTTATAAAATCAGTTATTTTTTTAAAATTGTTATTTTTTTCAATAAAATATGATATTGTGTAAATAATTTTTTTTCATAATTAAAAAATTATTTTCAAAAAATGGACTTCATTATTGAATTATAAACATTGAAAAGTGGTATGGTTGAATTTTTAGTATTTTTTGGAAATACTTGAATTTTTGGTGAATAGTGAGCGACGGTAATTTGAGAAATAAGATAAATACATGAATTATTGAGTTGTGGATTATGTTCTTCTGAGGTGATAACCCTTGGTTTGTACTCATATTCACTGATTACTATATTTAGTCACAATAATGATCATTATTACTTGTCTTGAGAAAAATAATAAAATAGTGATAAAATAAGGGAAACCCCCTCTCATCCACTATAAATTCCACCTCTTCGCCCCTATTCTCCTCACACCTATCATGATTTTAAAATTATACTAATTATATCCAATATTAATCCCAAGTCTCTTTCCCAAATAAGATACCTTATTGTATAACCAAAAGGCCAAAACCAAAGGCCTTAAGAAGGATTTCAAAGAGGATAATTGAAGAGGAAAAAATCATATTTCTTTTTATTTTGTTTTCTTTTTGAAAATTTTTATTTATTCACAAACACCAATACAAGATTCATGATTACAAAATAATTTTATATATACTATAATTTTATACTATTTATAGAAAAATTCATCGTCATACTTCTTCTCACATTTCTTTTATTCTTAAAATAAAAACACCATCTGTGATGTGTCAATTTACCGACATCGAGGATGACGTGCTTCCAATTTTCATTATCGCATTCATAGATGGTCATAAAAACATTTAAATGGTTTAAAAATATTGTAAAGTGTACTATATAACCTATTTTATGTTCTATAAATTACTCTTATAAATAATATTAAATTATACAACAAAACAAGTTTATGATTACTGAAGAACTACAAGAATGATCTAAACGAATGTCAACAATTTTTTGTCTAAATATTCAACATAATAAATAAAAACAAAATTATTAATGGTATACTATACTATTATGGAGACATATTAAATTAATTTAATTCTACATATGGATTTTTTCTTCTATTTTAGACGAAAATCTATTATGAACAGACCATGAAAACAATGTAATGAACACACCAAAAATAACAAAAATCACAAAATATTTTTAATAAATATGGGGGAATTATGTTATAATATAAATATATAAGTTGTTATAAAAATAAATATGTTTCCATAAAATATTAATAATAATTTTTTATTGATTATAGAAGAGTTTTTGCTAATTTTATTTAATAATAACTCAGGGTATGGGAATTATTTACCCAATTTCCATTTTTTGGGTTAACCTTATACTTTATTGATTATGTGGTATAATGTTTAGTTCTAAAATTAATTTTTATATTGTATTATGTGAATTAATAATGTATAGAAATATTCATTTCTTTTTATTAATTATCACTTCAAATATATGTTATTTTTGTGGGGATTATCTTTCAAAAATTATCTTTTAATTTATTTTTTTAATGGGAATTATTTATATGATGTAAGTAATAATTTTATATTAATACATTATAGTTCAGTAGATTTTTTATAATGAATTGTGATACCTATATCACCCTCCCATTCAACGGGTATGTTTATGTTTTCGGTCAGATGTATGGTTTCTCCATGTGTATCTGCGATGGTTACACCACAAGGTAGCCATAAGGGTTACATTATAAGGTAGTTATGATGGTTAAACTATAAAGTATCCATGAGGGCTAGAAATCATATGATATCCATGATATTTAAAATATTAATTAAGTAATTCCCAAAGTTAACTTTATGGTATTATTTATTTTTCTATGTTTTATTGAAATATCATGTTTTCACAAAGTAACTATGTGATACACTTTGTGTGAGAATTATGTCTTTCTGAAAAATATTTCATATGTTTATATGAAATCATGTAATAATAATTTTTATCCAATATTTTATATCCCTTACTTAGATTTTGTTATCATCGTAGGATTTAAAATGTTTTTTATAGGGTTTATGCATGTGTAGGAGGAAAGGAGAACACAAGATGAGTGTTTTAAAGAATTTTCATGAACAATTTTCATGTTTTTATAAAAAAAATTGTATTATGAAAAAATGGACATTATTTTTACAGTATCAAATTTGTATAATTATGGTTTTATATGTATGAATTGTGTTTTATCTTTAAAAAACTGTAAACCGTAAATATCTTTGGGAATGTAATTAAGTGAAATAAATTGAATTTAATAGATTATTTAATATTTAATATTGAGTCCTTATATAACCATATTATAGACTGTGAGGTTATGTATATATGAAAATTAAAAGGTTTTTGTGTAGAAGTGATTACTATGCTTTTCCTCAATGCATGTCCCTATGTCGATACTACGTGCGGACATTATTCTGGAAAATATGTACGTAGGGGTAATAACATTAAAAAAGGTTAATTAGGCATGACTCAAGCATTAACTAGTACACGATAATGGGCCTTACATCACACCTATTTTGAAACAATCATTGGATATGCATAGCATAATTTACATTAAAAAACTATTATGTATGGTTTGAAAATCAATATAACCCCAAAGAAAAAAAATTACGATACTACGATTAAAAATGCATAAATTTTCATTTTATTCCATGTGTTACAACATATTATAAATTTTAAATAAGGATTTAAAAATCATAATTTTTTGAGATAAGTTTATAAATGGAGCCTTGAAGAAAAAAGAGTTTCAATACTCATGACCAACGTAGATATTGTCCTAACAAGAAAGGTTGTACAATAGGTATTAGAACTGACCTTATTATGCCTCTATTAGGGAATATTTATTATGTTATATGAAATAACCCTTCACAAATAGAGTATCATATTGCTCCACAATGTGACTATCTTATGTTGTATCACTTTATATGACTGAATCACCCATTGTTTTGTGGTAATACTATTCCAATGTTAGAAGAGAAATGGATTAAGTATCATGAGAAGATACAGGTGGCCATTGTATGTTATGAAAAGGAAATGGTTAAGCTCTCAGTGTATTGTCTCAAAGGATATGCTGACAAATGGTTTTCATTAATCAAGAATATTTGGGAGTAAGTTAAAAACAAAAACATGGAATGCAATGCTTTTAAAAATAGTTTAATAAAAAGAATTATTTCCCTCCTGAGAAAAAATTTGAAATAAAGAGAAAGATAAATTGATTAAATTAAAAGGAAGAATAATTTATTGCATATTAGGATTCTACCATTACAAGGATAGAGAAGTATTATATAAAATACATATACATCATAGAATAAACTTTTCACCATTTCATTATAGGGATTAAGAAATGTCTCCCAAGGGTGTGAATCTATCATACTTTTTCATCATAGGATGAAATAAGTTTATTATCTATAAAAATATAGAAGGATATATTTATATCATAAATTTTTATGGGGAATCAAGAAAATACGATGATGGATGAGAACGACAAAAAGGGAATGATATATATATGAAGAAGAGAATGATGAAATTTTAATATTCTGAAAATTTGGGAAGGAATCATATGGGGAAATTATTGAAGGGAATGATAGTTGGTTATAAGTGCATAGATAAGTGTTACCAGACTAAATAATGAAAAGGGAAGAAATAAAACACCATTAATTTTTGTTTCAACTATATATAGAGGGGTAAATATACAAATTAATTCCCCAAGTATTAAGGGAATCTACCATTGATGTGGAAAGGGGAGAAGTCTAAGCTGATGTGATCACTATAGTTGAAGAGGAAGCACCCAAGGAGTGGTGGCATGAATTTTAATTATAGATTTAAATTTATCCAAATATTATTTTGATTCTGGATCTTTAAAATTATTATATATTAAATATTTTCTATGAAAATTAAATATCTATCAATCACCTTAATAAAGGGGTTTTTAGTAAAAAATCCTAGTAGAAGTATCACTATAAATATGATATGTCAATTAGTCCCCATTAAGACTCGTAAATGTTGTTTATTTATAGACATTGTTACTATACCAATGATTCAATTCGATATAATCCTTGGTATATAATAATATTCAAAATATAATGCGAAAATTTATTTCAAGTAGGAGAAGTAAATTATGATTCTGGATAATGATATAGTATTCCTTATCATTAGTGCAGAGACATCATCATCTGATTCATCTCAAGATCCATCACTGGTAACTATTCTAAATGAGATTCATGTAGAAGAAGATAAAAAAATTATTTTTATGGAAAATGTAATAATAAAATTAAGGATTTTTATATAGTAAAAAAACACATTTATGTATTAACTAAAGAATTACCTGGAAATCAACCATAGCGTAATGTTTAGTTTTCCATTTATTTGATTCATTATTTAAGGACAATATCAAAAAATCCCTATAGATTAGTCAATGTGTAATTAGTGAAGATAAATAAATAAAAATATGGTTTTCATGATAAGGGATTTATTCACCCTAGTATTTCAACATAAGGAGACATATTTTCTCTTTTTTAAAGAATAAATGTTTATCCATGAGGCTATACATTGAATATAGGGATGAAAATAATATTACCATAAAAAAGTATCATATACCTCACATCTATAAATTATTCATTCAAATTCATGGAGCTAAATATTTTTTAAAGAATAAATTTGTAATAGGTATCATCAATTGTGATTAATGAAAGATTAAATTAGAAAGATATAACTTTTAATGTGGTGTGGACATTGTTTGTTTACAATAATTCCATTTGGATTGAATAATACACCATATGTTTTTATGGTTCTGATAAAAAATATATTCAATAAATACCTAAATGATTTTTTTGGTATTCATTGATTATATCTTCGTTTATTGTAAAATAAATGTGTAATATAAGAATCAATTGCATTTCATTCTTGAGACTATTATAAGGAAAGAGATATTTGGGAAAATTAAAAGGTGTGATTCTTGGATTGAAGATTTTTCTTTTCTTAGCCATATTATCTCTATGTATAGATTCTTATTTGATCCTATGAAGACAAAGGTATTCATATAAAGCTCTACACCAATGAATATAACTGGGTTACGTAGCTTCATTGGTTTATCTGGTTACTATCATTGAATTGTTTATAATTTTACCGGATTGGATAACCTATTAAACAAACTTACATATAAAGGGGTTGAGTTACTTTTAAAAATGAAATGAGAGTAATTTTTTCATGAACTAAATAGAAGGTTGGTCAATGATATGATTTTGACAATACCGTATATAAATGATGGGTTTATGATATATATTGATTCATCAAATAAGAAAATTTATTGTGTACTAATGAAATATAATAAATATATTACATATGAATAAATTTAATTGAAGTTTCATGAACTAAATAGAAGGTTGGTCAATGGTATGATTTTGACATTATCTCTATGTCAAAATATGTGAGATATGTATGCATCATAATATCCTAAAATACACCTTTTCACAAAATGTGCTGAATATAAGACAAAAAAGATAGCTCAAGCTACATAATGATTACTATTTGTTGACAAACAATATCGCATGGAAAAAATAATGTAGATAATATATTGGGTATATAATATCATGTAGTTTTGACCTAAATGAGTGTTAAGATGGATAATATATTCATGAATATAGTAAACATGGAGAGAGTAATTATAAAGGTATGGGATACATCACTGATTTTTAAAATTTTTAAGACACCATATTTACTGTAGAAGATAAAACTTTATTAATATAATGATTAATGTTTAAGAGGAAAATTAAATATTTGAATGCTTGTAAATTTAAATACATGATTTGTGAAAATAGTTATCTGAAATTTGGAAAGAGATTATGTGTTTCATCTATACCTATGAAAAAAAAAGAAAATTTTTAGATGATTCTATTTGATCAAAATTTCTTTATACATTTTTGTAGCACAATGATGTATAAATATTTTAGGTTGCATTTTTGGTGGGAAAACGTGAAGATGGAAATTATTTATAATGTGTCTTGATGTTTAGTTTTTCAATATGTGAATGATATAAAACAACATCCTAGAGGATTCATGAAACCTCTCTATATTACTATGTCTAAATTTTATTACATTACTATATACTTTTTGATAGGACTACTAAAGACTCCTTGGAAGAATGACTTAATATGGGTAATCATTTATCACCAAACCAAATAAACACATTTCCCCACTATAAGAGAATATTTACTTCTAGATCACATCACATGGTTTTATATTAATGACATTGTAAGATTTGATAGTTTAACTATTTTGATCACATCTAGTCATGATCCTCATTTTATGTTAAATTCTGGAAGAGTCTTTAGTAGGATATAGAAATAAGCTTCATTAGTGAACTACCTACCATCTTTACACAGATGGATGGAATGAAAAGACTATTTAAACATTGGAGGACATATTTGGGTCATAATAACATAACATGAAATTTATGTCGGATTAGTATTTACCTTTGGTAGAGTTTTTATATAATAACAGTTTCCATTCAAGTATTTAAATGACAACGTATGAATAATTATATGCAATGAGAGGTCAGAATATGAGTTTTTAGAATGAAATTTGTGACAATAAAATTATAAACCAATAACTTGTTGAATAAACAACAAAAAATTCGTGTTTTTATTAGAGTCACTCAAAGTAGGAAAAATAATAATTTTGAAAATTGGATGAAGGATTACGAATTATAATTGGGGATCATGTTTTCTTGAGAGCATCTCTATAGAAGGGATATATAAGGTTTTTTAAGAAATGGAAACTGATCCCTATGTACTTTAGGAATTAAATAATGTTCTTCATATATCATTATTTAGAAAGTACATGTATTCACTAATACTTGTTCTCATCACTAATGAAATAGAATTGGAAAATGGACTCTCTTACTATGAAGATATGATATAAATTAATAGTACGTGAGAGATTGTTTTGATTAATCATATGACTCAAATAACAAATGTAATTTAGAGATCTCACAAAATAGAGGAAGTAAAATAGAAATATGCGGATGTTATAAAGAAGAACTACCATCATTTTTTATAAGGTTATATCCCCTAAATTCCAGGAAATTTTTTTTGTAGGAGGCATGAATGTGACACCTTTAGACTTTATGATTTATTTTCTTTTTATAAATATTCAATCTCTTTAATATATTGTGATGCATGCAACACTATGTTTAGATGAACCATGATACTCTATTAAATCATTATTCAAACATGAATATTATATGTAGATTTTAAATTACAGGGTGTGGATATGAATAACTAAATTAAGTATAATAAATATCTTAGAAATTTTTATTACATAGCTATTGATTAGAAATAAAAACAATAACAATTTGAAAGTAAAATAAATTTTTTCTGAAAACTGTATTTTGTCAAATAAAAAAGTATTTTCGCTTCCTAGGAACTTATTATAAAATTAAATTTTTGAACTTTTATAAATTTCATTTGATAAAATGAAATTCATTTTTTAAATAATCATATGAAAATTATCTTAGGGAATGTTTTTAATATTTCTTTTTTGAAAAGTATCATTATCAATTATTACTGAAAATACTATTTTTTTAAATCATCCTTTTCATTTAAATTATTTTAAAAGTAAAATTATATTTAAAATTGTTATTAAATTAACTTTAGTTTATTTATATTATGATAAATATAATCTAATTTAGTGGAATCAATTTTATATTTAATTTTTGTATTAAATGTTTTTATACATATAGGAATTTTCTATTTAGAAACCTAATTTTTTTTAGAATGAGTGCGGGTATAATTTTAAATTATGTTATTCCACTTATGTGAGTTGAATTTTATTCCCCATGATTTTACAATAATAAAATTGTTTTCAATAGTGTATGTGATAGACAATACATATCTTAGAAGAAAATATACCACCAAGAGACTCTATGATGCATTTATTTTTAACTAAATTAAAACTCTTTTTATAACATTCATTATATAAAACATTGAGTTTATCTTTCATTATACTCAACAATATTCTTATCTTCTACTACACACACCAATGAGTTTAGCTTACGTTTCATGCAACATTGAGTTTAAATGAAATGATAAATATTGTTAAAATATTATTATTTAATATAATATTTGTTACCAAGAAAATGAATTTTTGTGTATGATTATTAATTACTAAATTATGGAATATATGGTTATCTATTGATTTGTTATAAATTAAAAATCATTTATAATAAAATAATGGATTTCTGAAAAATTTTATTTTCCCTTACATACATTTTAGTCTTTCTTTTTTGAAGTAATATATATTAATTTTTACTACTTTTAGAATAATTATTTTAAAAATTTTACTTAATTTTTTTAATCAAAATATCAAAATAATCTTAGATTTAAATTTTTATATTTTTCAAAAATATTTTATTTTTTGATGAATAGTGAAAAATACAAAATTTTAATTGAAACCTTTCATTTTTTAAAAATTTATAAGGATGAATTATATTTTTTATTTTTTTATTATGTTTTATTAGTTTTATTTTATATCAATTAATCAAATTTAGGTCATATGAATAATTCTAAAATTAAATTATGATATAAAAAATTGTAAACATCTAAAAATTTTCTCTTTAAAAACAAATTTCTCATTGTGTATGCGTGATTAATTTAAAAATAAACTTTCCCACATATGTGAATTGAATTTGAAAAAATGTATTACATATTTGGAATCATCCGAATTTATAATTTCTTATAAGGTTAAAATATATTTTGACTAAAATAAATATTGAATAAAATAAAAATTAAATATCGTGGTTAAAGTAAAAAATGGATTTTCCAAAAGTTATACTAAGAAGATAAGGTTAAAAATGACCTAAAAACTTGTTATAAACCAACTTTATGGACACATTTTAAACTTATTTACTCTATGTTCTACAATATCACATTTTTGAAGCTTTTGGAATGATAACAACTTGGTATGATTGAATATTTTCAACAAATTACAACTAGGCCACTCACCACACTTTTAAATGGACACCCCTATCTTCTCTTCTTTACAACTTAAAAAAATTATATTTTGGACAATATCATCCCAAATAACATAAAAAATTATATAACCTCATATTATAATATTTATTTATGTCATAAATCCTTCATATGAATACTTTTAGTGATAACATCAGAAGGATGCATATAGAAGAGGCAACGATCTCCAATGACATTTTTTAATTTATTTCTTCATATGTGCATTAAATTATTATTAAACCATGATTATAAAATATTTTAATAATATTTTGAATACTTGTATTTTTTTATGTCAAATATTTTACCTAAAACTATTTCAAATTCTATCAAATTGGTTATGAAATTATCATTCGTGTGTACGAAAAACTATCACTTCTCAAATTGATGTCATTTATTTTTCAATTACCACCTCTCACAGATGGGTATGATGATGAATATAAAGTATATATATTATATTTATAACACAATTATACATATGGAAGCATTATATCATATATAAATTTTTTATGTTCCATTCTGTAGGAGATATGATATCATAGCTCATGTGTACGATGAACTTCCATATAACAGAGTGATGTGATTCTTTATTCATTGATGATTTACATTGAAGATGAAAATGATAATATAAATGGTTATATTTTATATACATGAAATAATTATTATATTAATTTCATATTGTTCATTCCTAAAATATGATTATATATCATTTTATATCTTACATTTCCACTCAATGAAATATGATAATGTCGTTCGTGTATGGGTGGAATATCTCCTCCACAAAATGATGTGACTCTATATTCATCACCAAATCACATGGATGATATATATAGGTTTATTTAAAGTAAAAATGTGGTATATATGATATTATTATAGTTTTTTATATTTATTATATTACTTAACTTCTTTTCCATAATGATCATTAGAAAATGGAAACGTAACCTATGCGTACGTATGACTTAGAATCTCTATAATGGTAACATAATTAATTTATCAAAACCATCATTCATGATTATTTTTTAAAGAATAAATGATTTATAAATATTATAATTATTTCATTTGTATTATTGTAGAGAATATTAAACTATATAATATGCACAAGAAACAAGTCTTTAATTGCTTAAAATGCACGAGAAAACAAATCAATTAACACCCAAAGAGATGAAAATAATGAATGATTATTAACATAAGGGATATATGATTTTATAAAAGGATTGTATATGATATTATAAATATTAATATGGTTTTTGAATATGTTAATAAAATGTTTAAAAGAAAAATTTGTATGTTAAAGATTGTTCAACCAAAAGAAAGCGTGAAGTATGTGTTTTCGTCTCAATTTCATTTCATTATAACATATTGTAATGTTATGAACCGAGTTTTGTTATTTGGTGTACTAATTCCTCTTTGAAATGTAATATAATTATTATTTCATTATTTATGATATTTTAATTTTAATTTTAATTATTTCATATAAGATAAATTGACATAATGTTTACCAAGTGGTAATGAATTTCATAACTCAATTACTTGTCATTGTGCTATATTACTTCTTCATTGTCATTGATATTATAAGATTATGTATTAGTGAATACTAATTATAGTTGGTTGTATTTTTTTGTGTACATAAATTTGATACACATAATCTATTCATTTATTAATTCACACATCAATGTTATGATCAATAAAATGGGTTGTTTCATGATCTCATTATAATCAAGATTGTTTATTATTGAATTTCAAATCAAGAAAATAATTCTTTTAATAAAACCATTTAATTTTATTATAAAATGTTTATTCATGATATTTTTATGTAATATTACTATTTTTTTAACTATTTAGTAATTAAAATTTTGGATAAAATGCTTTTAATAAAAATTTACTCTATTTTTCTCTTTGGTCGAAAATCTATTTATTATTAAAACCATATTTTTAAAAATGATTTAAATTTTTTAAAAACTTCTTAAAATTATTTATTAATGGAATTTTTCCCCATTCAAATTCTATAAAAAATTCGAACGAATATTCTTTTTTCTCGAAAAAATACACTTTTCTAAAAAATTTACAATAAAAAATGTATTGTTTTTTAAACTTGTATGACATGTATTGAATTAACCACCATCATTAATTTAATTTAAATAAAGAATAACATGGTCTTTTATAGGTAAATTTATTTAAAAAAATATTTTCCATAATATTCTAGATATTATTAATTTTTAAAAGTGAATTTTAAAGAAACATATTTTCAAAATGATATAAAAAGTAATTTTCAAAATGGAATGGTTATTTTCATCACGAATTTTTTAAAGAAGGTTTATTTTATTTCTATTTTTCAACAATATAAAAAACTTATTTTGGATATATTTCAATGGGAATATGTTGTATTGATAAAATCATTATTATTCCTCTGAATGGTTTGTGATATTTTGACTAAGGATCATATTGAAATTCACTTACTTATTTTATTTTGTGGTCATTAACATGTACATGAATTATTTTAATTCATATGACCATTAGACATTATATTTCCCCGAAAATGTCAATATTTTTTTTATCAGGATTATATTTATTTTCTTAATCCTAAGGTCTTTTCAACATAAGTTTTTCTCCATTGATATTCATTTATTTATTTCAATAAATATTGAAAAATTTATTCTATTTCTTGAATAATAATATTTGATGATAAGGTAAATCATTAATAAATTGAATTAATTATTTGATATATGTGAAATGATTTGGACATGCTAGATATAGATGTGTCATACGTATTGATATCCCATTAATGAATTGGTATCCTTATGAGGTAAATTAGTAAGCTTTAAAAAAATTATTTGGCCAACCCTAATGAGTTTGTACCTAATAGTTTAAACTATCTTATGAACGATCATGACTATAGTGGTATCATGATGTATGATATCATGAAATATAATAATTACAAAATTTCTTTATTAATAATTCTATTATTATTATCCATGATATTTACACAAGGACATTATCTCTAGTTTAATTTCATTATCATATTTTTGTTTAAATCGTATGTATGTTCTATTATTTACCATGACATATTTTTTATGCCTTATCTATTCTTATAGCGATGTTATTTGAATGGTATGTGTGTTTAGTTATTTACCTTAACGTATTAATTATAACTTTTCTTATTATCCACAATATTTTCCTCATGATATTATCTATGAATTCATTTCATTCTCATATTATTGATTTATTTTGATGTGTGTTCAAATATTAACCTTATGATATTGACTATCCTTATTGATTCATGATTGATTCAGTTGTACATAAAACATAAATAGGAATTGTTATCACACATATATTTTTTATTTTCATAACAATCAATGATGTTTACTATGAATGATATGCAAGAATTTTCTAGAGTGAATAAAGTAATTTTCAAAAAAAATTGTTAGCTTTTTTTAAATGTAATATGTGAATCATTTATGTATCTTGTTTACCAATACTAATACTCTATTAGGTCCTTTAGGATGTAATTTCTAGTATCTTATTCCAATTTATGGAATAATACAGAAGCTCCAAGCTATTGGGGACAGGGTCCCTAGAGTTGGTATTAGAGGTATGTTTAGTAGAAAATGTCAAAACTAGATATTAAAAAACATATATTAGTGAACAAAAACCTATGATAGACTTTGAGGAAAAGTATTTACGAACATCCTAATATTTTGGTGAGGTGGATATTATGTGGGTTTTCTTAGAAATATTTTCATATATGGAAAATACATGTAGTAATGATTCTAGAAATGGTGTACCTAAGTGTGATTACATAGAAAAAGTGCATTGGGCTTGACCCGATGGCCACCTATTATATGAAAATGAGCCTTATATTAATTTGTTTTGAAACACTTTGATGTTATTATTATGATAATTCACATTTTATTTTTAAATCATTATGAATTATTTGAACAGATAGTAAAAAATAAATGTTCTAGGATAAACCTAAGGTGTCTTAAATTGAAAATGAGATTTCATAGTGGAATAAGAAAATGAATTATGTGTGGAAAATGTTGGCATAATTAAAATAATTTAAAGAAAAAAATTAATAGTATGATATAAGAAAATTCATCTAATCCTAAGGATATGTTTGTTGTTAAATATCGTAAATGTGGGGAGCCTGTGAATTATCTAAATCAATGATCTCTTATAAAGTATAAACTCTAGACTAAGGAAGGAATTGTTCTAAAATAAAATGGTTGATGTATTTACTGGTATTCTTGAATTATATTATAAAAGTATTTTTATTAATGGTATTTTGATATAAGAATCATGAAACATTTAATAATTTTATTTAATTTAAAAAATATATAGGTTTTAATTAACTTGTGAGATGTGTATACCATAATGGTTACTGAGTTTATGTTTGATCAAAAGCATAATGTCTTAAACTCCCTTTCTATTGTTTTATGTGATGGAAGCCTACCGATATTAAGGTAATTTGTGGGAAATTATATGGTTAATAAATTCTTTAGTGGAAATGTTATTTGAGATATAATGAATTCACATTTTATGAACATATTATTAATTGTATTTATAACATATAGTGTTGATATGATTATTATAGAAATTGTAATAATAGTAAAATAAGAATATTATACTTTGGAAAAAATATGTTTTATTAAAAAGCTTAGTAAAATGTCATATAAAAAATCATTTCAATGATGAGCATCATTTTTTGGAAAACTTATTGTAATTATATTAATATAGTTAAGAAAAAGGATAACCCAAATGCGGGATGAAAACCAATATCATCCATCAAAGATGTGATGCATGAATCCATGAATTAAGGATGATATGGATTTAGCGCTAACCAATATCCTACCTTAGGTTCTGTTTAATATGTCATTGCTTTCAGAAAAATTATTTAAAAAATAAATATTATTGATGAACTAATGGGGCTACTGTCAAGGTTTAACGATTAATGTTTTACATTTGATGTGCTAAACATACTTGTTTTCAAACATAATTAGAGAAATACAGAAATACCTTTCAAAATCTTATAGATCATAAGATCTACTAAAAGTCTATTTCAATGCTTCACGAATAAAAAATCATTATTATATTTTCATTTCATAGAGTAAACAATTATTTAGAAATTTATCGAAGAAAAACCAAAGGATTAAATTTTGATTATGAAATAGAATTTTTTTTAAGTATATATAATTTATATTCAAAGATAGTAAAATAACTCATTATATTTAGGAAAAGGATCTCATAAATAATAGTTAACATATTTTCTTTGTAAAAAATAATTAAAAAGGCCTTTTAAATCATCGTAGATTTATAATTTTAGGCCCTTATCATTCCATTAATAATTTAATTTCTTTTGATCAATGATATTAATCAATCACAATAATTATTTAAACTTTTCCCCGATGTATATATCTTTACGTTCCACCAATGTTCACCTACATGGAAACCTAGTTATGTAACCATTGTACTTCCATATCTATATTATTAAGAGAATATTTTTTTACCATTTTTAAGATGTGGGTTTTTACAAAAATAGTATTTATAAATATCAAAACATTTGTTATTGAGGTCAAATTAAAATTATAAGGATGTAATTTTTTTATGGTGGGGAAAATGTAACACCCTGAGATTTTAAAATAAGAACATTGTATTCGAGAGTGTATGTGAAAAATACAAAATGCATAGAATAAAAGATAACACCCCAATACTCTATGAAGTATTTAATTTTAAATAAATCCAATCTCTTAAATATATTTTATTAAATGAAACCCTTAGTATTTATTGAGTTACAAGAAACATTAAGTTTAGCTAGAGTTACATGCAATATTTAGTTTATCTTGCATAACATGCAACACCATTTTTAAATGAATTATGAAATGTTAGTAAAATATTATTATTTAATATAATAGTTATAAACCAACTAGTAAATTGGTGGGTTTTGAAGTTAATAACTAAATTATGTAAAATATTTTTACTTATTTATTAGAAATAGAATATGAATTATTTAGAAGAAAAAAAATGTTTTCTTGAAAACAGTATCTCTCAAAAACTATAATATAGTCTTGTAAAAAATATAAATGAATTTTTAGAAATTTTAGAAATATAATTTAAAAAAATGAACATAATTTATTAAATAATTGTATCAAAATTATTTTCGTGATAATTTTTTGAATTTTTATGAAATATTTGATTTTTTCGAAGGGTAGTGAAAAATAATGAATTTTAATTGAAAACATCCATTTTGATTAAATAATTTATATTAATGAGTTTATCTTTAAATTGGTTATGAATAAAAATATAGAACATTTATATAAATTTTTCCAATTTGGGTCATTTGAATTATTTTTATATTTAATTCTGTTATTAAAACTTTTTATGCTTTTGAACATTTTCTCTTTAAAAACCAGCTTTCCCATCACATTCATGGGATTAGTTTTAAATTAAAAATTTTCATGTTTTATAAGTTGAATGTGGAAAAATTTATTAAATATATTTACTCAAAATAATAAATAATTTTTAATAATTTTAACATAATTTATTGTTAACATGAATAATTACATAGTAAAAATTAGTTATCACAATTATAGTAAAAATTTATTTATTGGGGGATAAAATTGAAATATAAGGGTTAAAAATGACATCAAAACTTATAAAACAACCATTTTAAGGCCATTTGTAGAACATAACACTTGTATGTTCTATAATGGTCCATTTTTTTATTCATTTAGAATAACGAATAAATGGGTATGATTGAATTTTTCAAAAAATTTACAAGTGTTCCACTCTCTCATGTAACACCCCATGGGTTTAAAAATAAATTACAATGAAAGAATCAATTTTTCTCAACATAATGAAGATTTTTTTGAGGAGATAGTTTTAAACTAACTATTAAATATAATTTTTATACTTCAATGATTTGAATTTTGAAAAACGGACAACTTGGGTTGTAATCCGTAAGTTATTTGGAGTCTGATAGAACCAACTAAATTTTCTCGTGAATAGTCAAACACCCTTAGTAATAGTAATATGATCCTTATTAATAGTAAATCGTTTTATAATTTTATTTTCTTAAGGTCATAAGACAATTAGATCATAATTAATTTTTCATGGTGATATATAATGAGTTTTCATTTTAAAATTGTTATTTATGGAATAGAATATACTTTTATTTAAAATTTAAATAATTAATATTAATAAAATTATTTCTAGAAAATGGATTTAATTTTTTAATTCTACACATTGAAAATTTGTTTGGTTTATTTTGTGGGATTTTTCTGAAATACTTTAAATTTTGGGGAATAATGAAATTCAATAATTACGAAATATGATAAATAAATGAATTTATGCTTCATTATTGAGTCATGGATGATGTAAATGGACTTTGGTTCGAACTCAAATTAAATTATTACTTTTTTGGGTCACATTAATCACTACTATTAATTTTCATGAGAAAAACTATTAAACCACTTATTAAAATAATGTAAAACCCATCTTCTCCTACACTATAAATAACACCCTCACCCCATATTCTTATCACACTTCTCCAGATTTATGAATTATATATGTTAGGAAAAATAACATTACCATGTATCTTTTCCATATATAAGACCTAATGGTCTCACTAAAATCCCAAAACCAAAGGTCTTATGGAAGATATAAAGGAGAAGAGATCGAGAGGTAAGAATCCACATTCCATTTATTTAGTTTTCTTTTCAATTCTTTTTCATTTCATATTCTCTCTTCCCCTCCCCTTATCCAAGAGGTATAAATGCTCCATAATCGTTAATATTATCAATGTTATCATGTTTATTAATAAAAATCACCATCACTATAATGAACAACACTTTATATACATGGTTATTACTTCATAATTGAAGCATACTTATTACAAAATATAACAAAACCATGATTGGACCGTATAGGTATAGTGCCTTTAGAAATTGGGAAACCTAAACAACTGGTTCATAAATCATCTACAATGTCTCCTATTTATTTCATCATATCTAGAGACCCTTTTGGAATATCCTACTTAATATCCTTATTCCTGACCTGGGGAAAAGAAAACATATAAAAGGGTGAGCTCAAATTCTCAGTAAGGGTAAACAAAAGAAATATTAATCACATCATATTCATAAGAACATAACATTTTGATAATCATAACTGGCAAAAGAGATCATAATATCATAACATGGGATGAATCATAGTAGTGAAATGTAATCCCAATAATCATAACATAAAACATTAAACTATGTGTCATACACACATAATAAAAGAAAATCATTTCATATTAGTCAATGCTCATTGCCAAGACAATCATAATGGACATTGTCCATTACTGAACCGTGTTCACTCCTCATTCTAGACTTGTATCACTGAACCAGATTAACTTTTCATTCAATCTATGTCCATATCATGAGATATAATTCTTTACCCAATGCATTAGAGGGAGATATAGGTCCCACCCATCTCATAATGAAACCATTCTTATGTGTGACACAAAATAATAAATAATAGCATAACCCATGTAATAAAAATAGGATTCTTAAACATCATTCCATCATTACATAATCCATATAAGATAAAAAGTCATAATATAATTAATTCCATCATAAGATAATCAAATCAATGTAAAAATAGGGATAGAAATAGAACACAATATTATCTTAGATGGAAAATAATTTTGATAAAACACTTGAACTCCATTCTTGAAAAAAATATCCTTTCTAATTCAAAAACATTTTTCCATTCTTAAGAAGTCATAAAATATTAAACTAAATAAAGTTGATTAAAAATAAACCTGAAAACCTATAAAGTAAGATTCATGGAAATAATGTTCTAGGAAATCATAAAAATCCATTCATGTCGTAGAAGTTAAAATAACATTCTTCTCGTACTTTGGCCGGAAAAGTCTAAAGGTAACTCGTACTAAAAAAACAGGAAAACATTCTATTCATATATTTTACTAAAAACATATCAATGGTTAAAATTCGATTTAAAAATTGTATGGGTATAGAAATAATATTACATATTTAGGAAACATGGATGTGAATGATAAATATTCCCTAGTAAATTCTGATATATAAACAATCTCGGATAAAAATGAGATTGTGAAATTTTCTATTTCCTAAGGTCCAATTTGCTCCGTACGTATCTGAACCTCCTGTATAATGATTTAAATATTTTCATTGAATTATTACATAATCATATTAATTGTTATTATATCATATATGATTATATTCTTATCATCTTATTAATAATATTTCATTGCTACTTGTTATTCAGGTGTTCATTGCTTTATGTTCTTATGCATGTTTTATTGAATAAATTCTTATTATGCTTTTTAGGATATAGATAAATCATTTCTAGAATGTTATTAGTGTAATATATATCATATTTATTCATTCAGTTCATTTATATAATCATTATTCAGTGAATATCATGTAGACCGAGTCGCGTCACATTGTGGAGACAGTAGGCCGTACATACGCACGAGCGATGATATCGTTCCAATGATCGTGGAATTGTATTGAATTGTATGTATAATATTTCAGAATCAATATCACTTTAAATTAATCTTATATAGATATTATTTACACCATTATACCGATCCATATAAGGTGGTGGAGGAAAATTGATAACACCATGGCGTGGAGACGGTATTCCATACGTACGCATGCACGATGATTTAATTTTACATATGATTGATAGAAGGTGAAATGGGGTTGTTTCATATTTATAATAACATATCACTATATGAGTGATACTGATGTTATTACTTCATAATGAAACAACTAAATAAGAGGAAGTAGAAGAAGAAATAAATTTGAAAAAAACGATAACGGTTGCTACCTCTTCTTCGACACGCCTCTTTGAAACCTCCTCTTATGTCACTAAAATTGGTATTTGAAGAATCCCAGGACGTCTAGTATGTTTCAAGGGAAGATGATAAGGGAAATGGGCAGGGTTTGGCCGAGAATTAAGGCTCAAGGGTGTGTAAAGAGGAGACGAAGTAAGTGCCCTTTTATAAGAGATGAGAGGGGCACCATAAGAAAAACATAAAATATTATCTTATTATAAAGTCATATTCGGTTTATAATAGATCCAAATTTATTTATTTAGAATCTAAAGTTGGAATGGGTTGAAATCCATTCATTCAATATGTTTTAGAAAAGTTTATGTTACTATTTTAACTTTATCATTTAGATTTAACTCTAAGTTAAATAATTAACTTTTACCATGTATTCTGGTTTCCATACACTATATAGTTAATAAACATACTATAACACACCAAAAAAACCCCATGTGGTTGATTATTAATATATATAACCTTATCTAATTCATTTGGAAGAACCTTATATTTTTAGGAATTGAATAACAATTAATATTTTTTTTAAAACTATTTTATGTCAATCTTGACACTATTTGGTAATTGATTTTTTTGAAAATCATAACAGCATGATTAGTTAGATCAAATTCCGTTAACACAACACTAACATGTTATATTAACCTATAAAATTAGTTTAATTCCTAAAAAGTTTCAAATTACATTTATTTGAGTATTTATAATATGAATTATGTCAATATTTCATTAATAAGGTAATCAATGCATCATCATTGTGTCCTAAATAAATTAACTTATTTAATGTCTAAAAAATATAAATAAAATACCATTATGTAGGAAATCATTTTATCTTTCTAGTGAATATTTATAGTCGAATTTATCTTATACATAACCCTATATTAAAAATGTTTTAGTTATTAAACATTGATTTTATCTCTTTTAACTCTTCTTTAAGTAAAATAATAATAAATGTCCTAATCTAATCCAAGTGGACCTAATGGGTAATATTTTATCTCTAAGGTTGTTTTTTGTCGAATTAAACTTATCAAGTAGATTTAGGACATGTTTTAGGGTAATAATAATATCATTTTTACCCTTAATTACCCAATTTACTTTTAACCGTGGTAAATAAAAGTAAAAAGTTACAATTCACCAAAAAATATTTTTTTCTTATTAAACAACTTTTTACTCCTTGAAATTAATTGTGTCTCTCAGATTTTAAAAAATCAACTCAAAGAAGTGGTAATATTTTCTTTTATGTACAATTACAAATGCTCCTAGGAGTTGGGTAAAAGACGTTCAAGAAGTTCAATAAAATTTTTATATATCTATATTATTATAAAATGACTCAAATTAATTACATTGAACTATATAGGTATTATGTATCTATTTTGAAATAAAATATATTTACTTAAAATAAAAACTTATTTAAATAATAATTCAGTTTTAAACTATAACTCAGTGTTTTCACTATTCATCAAAAATATAATGCTTTGAGAAAAATACGAAAACATCACCCTAGGCTAATTTCGATATACCGAATCCAAAAATGAAGTCCATTTTGAATGATAAAATTTATAAAATTTCTATAAGTGGGTATTACTTTTCATAATGACTTTTTTTAATAATATTTTAATAACACGTCATTATTTAGTGAAACTCAGTATTGCATAAAATGCATGTTATCGAGGAAGGTTTCTCTTGCATGAAATGCAAGAAAAGATTGTGTTGTGTGTTGTGAAAGACTCTTTTATTGTTGACAATAAAAAAATACATAAAAACAACATATTTCTCATAAAATCCTAGGTGTTACATTCTACCCCCCTTAAAATTAATTTCTACCTCAAAATTCGTCACTTTATAACAAACAGACGAGGATACATCTCCCTCATCATATCCTCAAGTTCCCATTTGCTTCTTCTAATTTGTGGTACTTACATAACACTTTCACCAAGAGAGTGGTCTCGTTCTGTAGGAATTTTTCGCTACGATCCAGAATCCCTATCGGCTGTTCTTCATAAGAAATATCCTACTCCAATGGTAAAACATAGGAGCATAGTACATGTGATGGATCAGGTATGTACTTTATCAGGAGAGATGCATGGAAAAAATCATGAACATGAGAGAGATTCGGTGGAAGATCCAATCGTTTAGTTACCTTCCCAACACGATCTAGTATTTCAGAAGGACCAATATTCCTAGGGCTCACCTTTCCCTTCTTCCCAAAACTCATTACTCTCTTCCAAGGAGATATTCATAAGAACACTTTATCACCCACTTCAATCTCTAGGTCTTATCTTCTGTGTTTGGCATAACTTTTTTGTCGACTCTAATCTGCTCCTATGTGTTGTTGAATAGATCTGACTTTTTCTACCATCTCATCAACAAGATTTGGTACTAATAGCTTTCTTTCCCCAACTTAATCCAAGCAAGTTGGAGTCCTGCATTTATTTCCATAGAGAGCTTCATAAGGATACATCTGAATACTGGAGTGAAAGGTATTATTATAAAAAATTTCCACAAAAGGTAGGTATTGATCCCAACCACATTTTTAATCTATAGAGAATGCTCTCAACATGTCTTCTAGAGTTTGAATAGTCCTCTCAGAATAACGGTCTATCTGAGGATGATAACCAGTGTTGAAAATCAACTCCTTATATAGAGTATTCTATATACTTTACCAAAACGTCGTGGTAAACCTAGGATCCCAATTATATATAATAGAAAGTGGTACTCTATGCAATCTTACCAGTAACTTTACATATATCCTGGAAAGCCGATGAAGAGGTAAATCCTCTCTAATAGCAATGTAGTGTGCCAACTTCGTAAGACGATCAACTAGGACCTGTATAGCATTATTCCCATTGGATGTTTTAGGAAGTCTAGTGACAAATTCTATAGTGATGTTTTCCCATTTTCATTCAGGTATGGGTAATGGTTGTAACATCCCCTTAAACTCTTGTATCTCATATTTAACTTACTGACAAACCAAGCATCGAGAGACATATTCAGCAACATCTCTTTTCATTCCATCCCACCAGAAGTACTATATCAGGTCCCTATACATCTTTGTTCTTCCATGATGACTAGAGAATGAAGAAATATGAGCCTCATCCAGAATCTCCTTCTTTAATTCTAGGATGGGATGAACACAAACCCAATTCCTGATCCTTATTATCCCATCACAATCATGGTTGAATTCCGGAACATTTCTCACCTTCTTTTATAACACTACATCTTCTTTCTATTCCTCTTTAATCTTTACATGTATAGATAGTTGAACATTTATTTTAGAAAGATAATATTTTCCCCTTCCATTATAATTCCAATATCCATCCTATGTAAATCCATAAATATTGGATCTTTTGTGATCCTCATCATGAATAATCTTGCATGGTTTTGTCGACTTAATACATCTTCCACCGTGTTTGCTTTCTCAGGGTGATAATGAATTGAGCATTCGTAGTCCTTAATCAAATCCAAAAATCCTCTTGGACGCATATTCCACTCCTTTTGTGGGAAAATATTCTTTAAAAATTTATGATCAGTATAAATATCACACCTTTTACTATAAAGATAATGCTACAAAATATTTAATGCAAAGATTACCACAGCTAACTCCAAATCATGTGTTGGGTAATTTTGCTCATGGATTTTCAGCTTTCATGAGGCATAAGCTATCACCATATCATTTTCTATTAGAACACACCCCATCCCCTTCTTGGATGCATCCCTATAGATCACAAACCTTTCTCCACTACAAGGCAGTGTGTGCACATGTGCACTAGATAATCTTCTTTTTATCTCCTTGAGATTCTATTCACATTCCACTGTCCAAACAAACTTCACTTCGTTCCAAGTCAATTTTATGAGTGGGTTAGAAAATAATAAAAAATCGTTCACAAAAAGCCGATAGTAACCAGATAAACCAAGAAAAATTCGAATCTATGTTACTTTTGTTGGTCCCGACCATCATTTAGTAACCTAGGTTTTTGCAGGATCCACATATATCCCCTATTTTGATATTATGTGATCTAAAAATGAATATTTTTTAAGCCAAAATTCACACTTGGTAAATTTTTCATAAAGATTCTCATTTATCATGGTCTTCAATACAATTCTCAAGTGATCTTCATCTTCTTCCTTTCTATTTGAATATAGAAGAATATCATCTATAAAGAATACTAATTACTGATCAAGATAGTCTCTAAATACTCTATTCATTAGATCCCTGATGATATCAGGGGCATTAGTAAGACCAAATGGCATCACTATAAATTCATAGTGGTCATACCTTGTACGGAAAGCCTTATTTTGTATATCCTCCCATTTGACCCTAAATTGATGATACCCTGAATGAAGATCAATATTGGAAAAGTATTGAGCTTCTTGTAGTTGGTCATATAAGTCATCATGCCTGGGAGAGGATATTTGTTCTTGATAGTGATCTTGTTAAGTTCTCGATAATCAATGCAGAGTATCGTTGATCCATATTTCTTCTAAAAAAACAGAACAGGTGCACCCCATGGTGATGCACTAGGGTGAGTGAATCCATTATCATGTTTCTCTTGGAGTTTCTTCTTCAATTAATTCAACTATATTAGGTCCTTTTTATAAGGTGTCTATGAAATAGGTAAAGCACCCGGTATGAGCTCTATTGAAAAATCAACTTCACAATTTGGTGGAAGGCCATGAAATTCCTCTAGAAAGTAATCATAAAACTCTTGTAAAATGGGAATATTCTTAATTGTGAGTTTCTCTCAAACCATTTGAGATAAATAACCATCATTTTGTGCAATCAATACCCTTAAGATGGAAGAAGTTTCCACTGGATGGTTATGTTCATCCTTGCATCAATAGACGATCATAGATTGATCTGGAATATGAAATGTGACTTCCCTTCATTGGAAATTGATATGAGGTCCATATAAGTAATTTAAATCCATGACAAGAATCACATAAAATTCCACTATAGGAAGGATCAAAAGATTTTTAGGAAACACTTTCCCACAAACATCAATCCGAGAAGAATTGTAAACTTTTGATGCGACTGTTGTGCCATTATGGGTTGTCACAACTAACTCAATATCTAACTACTGAGGTAATATGGAGATACCCTTAGAAAATTCTTCAAAAATAAAAGAGTGGGTGGAGCCAAAGTCAAATAAAACATTCTCCACTTTAGAGTGGATGGTAAGTTTACCTTTCACCACTTTGTTATCATATTCCACATCGCCGATAGAAATTACATGTGACATTCCTTTGTCTTTGGCCTTAAGAGTTTGTTGACGTCAATCATCATAATCAACCCTTGGATTAAGGCATTGATTTGCATAATGCCAAATTTCCTTGCACTTGAATCATTCAAGTGTAGGAGGTGCAATCTGTGTATCCCTTTCTTTGTTCGCATCATTAGACATATTCTTCCCATTATTTTGACATAAAACATCATAATGACCTTCTTTTCCACACATAAACCATTTACTTGTCCCTTTTAGACAATTCCCTCCATGCTTCTTTCCAAACATTGAACATAAGGGAAAACTCATCTTTTTTTTCAGTGTGGTCTTTAGATTTTCCATTGAATTCCATTTTCCTCTTTTTATCTAACCCATATGATTGATGGGTTACTCCAATCTCTATCTCAACCTTGAGAGAACATCGAAAAATTTCCTCGTAGATATTGAATTACCTTATGGCTAATGCCCTTTGAACATTTGGATTGAAGACACTAAAAAATTGATTTATTTTACTCTCAGGTTGGATAATAATTCCAGAAGCGTACCTTTCGTGTCTTGTAAAATTTTCTTTGTAGGTACCAACATATTCCTCATCCTTTTTCTTTAGTTCAAGAAACTCCTTCTCCATCTTTTTTTGAAGAATACAAGAGATGTACATATTAAAAAATAAGTTCTTTAAATCTTCCCATTTCATAGACTAAATTTCATCAATTTTCCTCGTATTCTTAATAAGATTCCACTATTGATCAGCTTCACCTTCCAAATGATATACCGATAAGATGACTTAATCATGTTCAGGAACATTATAGAACCGAAAATATCCTTTCAGTGGCACTTATCCACTGTTCATCCACTAATTAATCACTAGACCTACCGAATGAGGTTGACGCTACCTCATGAAGAGTACAACCGATTATTGCTCCTTCCTTTGCTCTTTTGGAAGCCCTGCATGATTCATAGCCTGATAAAGTTGAGTGATCGGGGCTATAAGATTTTTCATTTGAGCTCCCATAACGTTTGGTTGCTCAGGGGGACAATAATTTCATTTACCAACGCAATCCGCATTAACACGGTTCCTTCAGTTTCCATCCATTAACTAAAACCAAGAAGAATAGTTTGAGAAAAACTAATTATAACAGGAAAAAAAACATAATCATTAATAAAATTTAACACTTTAGGTCTTATCATAGGTCGTTCATGGAGATTTCTAAAACACTAATATTGTGTTGTAAGTTTAGATATATCCTTAGATCTCTTACTAAGGCTTTCACGTCCTTTTTTTCAAAGTTTGACTATACCATTCTTCTGTTACCAAATATAATGACCCATACTTTATATACATTTTTTTTATTTCAGAATTGGAGCATTCTTATTACATCATATAAAAAACCATTATAAGGCTTTATAGGTATAGTGTATTTAAAAATTGGGAAACATAAACAACGAGTTCATAATTCATCTACATTGTCTCCAATTTATTTCATCATATCTAGAGTCCCTTTTGGAATATCCTACTTAATACCCTTCTTCCGGACCTGGGGAAAAGAAAACATACAAAAGGATGAGCTCAAATTCTCAGTGAGGGTAAACAAAAGAAATATCAATCATATCATATTCATAAAAACGTAACATTTTGAAAATCATAACCTACAAAAGAGATCATAATATCATAACATGGGATAAATCATAGTAGTGAAATGTAATCCCAATAATCATAACATAAAACATGAAACATTGTGGAATACTAACATAATAATATAAAATCATTTCATATTAGTCAAGGCTCATTTCCAAGACCATAATAGCGGATAAAGTCCATTACTGAACCGAGTTCGCTCCTCGTTCTAGCCATGTATAACTGAACCTGATTAACTTGTTGTTCCAGCCATGTCTATCTCATGAGATATAAATCATTACCCAATGCATTTGAGGGATATATAGGTCCCACCCATCTCATAATGAACTCATTATTATGTGTGCAACAAAATCATAAATCATAGCATAACACATGTAAAAAAAATGGGATTCATAAACATCATGCCATCATAACATAATCCATATAAGATAAAAGGAAATCATAAAATTAATTCCATCATAAGATAATCAAATCAATTTAAAAATAGGGATATAAAAATGACCCTATATTATCTTATATGTAAATTTTTTTTGATAAAACACTTGAACTCCATTCTTGAGGAAAATATCTTTTCTACTTCAAAAACATTTTTCCTTTGTTAACATGTCATAAAATTTTAAACTAAATGATGTTTATTGAAAATAAATGTGAAAACATGTAAAGGAATCTTCATGGAAATAATTTTGTATGAAATCATAAAAATCCATTCGTGTCGTATAAGTTTAAAAAAACATTCTTCTTGTACTTTGGTTGACAAAGTCCAAAATTTACTCGTACTAAAAAATACAAAATATTACATTCATATCTTTTACTAAATACTAAAAAATGGGTAAAATTGGATATAGAAAATTGTAGGAGGATAGAAATAATATTACATACTGAGGAAACATGGACGTAGATGATAAATATTACCCAGTAAATTCTGAAGTATAAACAATCTCAGATAAAAATGAGATTGTCATATTTTCACTTACCTTAGCTCCAATTTTCGTTGTATGTATCTGAACCTCATGTATAATGATTTAAATAATGTCATTGACTTATTAAATAATCATATTCATTTTTATCATATCATATATGGTCATATTATTATCTTCTTATTAGTAATATTTCATTTGCTACTTGTTATTCGGGTGTTCATTGATTTATGTTCTTATGCATGTTGGATCGAATAAATTTTTATTATTATTTTTAGGTTATAGATAACTCATTTAAATAATGGTATTAGTGTAATATATATTATATTTATTCATTAAATTATTTTATATAATCATTATTCAATGATGATCATGTAGAATGAATCCCATCACATCGTGAGGACGGTAGGCCGCACGTACACACGAGCGATGATATCATTCCCATGATCATGGAATTATATTGAAGTGTAATTATAATATTTCAGAATCAATATCACTTTAAAATAATCATATATATTTATTAATTACACCATTATACCCATCCAAGTAAGGTGGTGGTGGAAAACAGATTACACCATGTCGGGGAGACGATATTCCATACGTACGCATGCGTGTTGATTTCGTTTTCCGTAGGATGGATAGAAGGTGAAATATGGTTGTTTCGTACTTATAATAACAAATCAGTATATAAGTGATACATATGTCATTACTTAATAATGAAACAACTAAATAATATGATGTAGAAGAAGAAATAAATTTGAATGAATCGGTAACAGATATTACCTCTTCTTCGACACACGTCTTTAAAACCTCCTCTTAGGGCACTAAAGTTGGTCGTTGAAGAAAACCAGGACCTATAGTATGTTTCTAAGTAATTTTATAGGGTAAATTTTCAGGTTTTGTCCGAGCTTTAAGGCTCATGGTTGTGTAAAGAAGAGAGGGAGGATGTGCCCTTTTATAAGGGAGGAGAGGGGCACCTTAGAAAAAACTTAAAATATTATTTTATAATAAAGTCATATTCAGTATATAATATCTCCAATTTGATTTATTTAAAAGATAATGGGGGGATGTGTAGAAATCCTCTCAACCAATAGGTTTTAGAAAAGTTTAGGTTACTATTTTAACCTTATCATTTACATTTAACTCTATGTTAAATAATTTAACATTTACCGTGACTTCTTGTTTTCTTACACTATATGGTTAATAAACATACCAAAATAGGAAAAAAGTACCCCAAGTGTTTCAAAAATAATATATATTACCATATATAGGTCATTTGGCCAAGCCATAGATTTTTAGGAATAGAATAACAACTAATATTAGTTTTATAAAATATTTTATGTCAATTTTGACACTATTTGGTAATTGATTTTTGTGAAAATCATAAAAGCATGATTACTTCGAAAACATTCAATTAAGTAAATAATAACATGTCATGTTAACTTATAAAATTATTTTAATTCATAAAAAGTCTCATATTACAATTATTTGGGTATTTATAATATCAATTATGTTATTATTTCATTAATAATGTAATTAATGTATGATCATTGTGTCATAAATATATTAACTTATTTAATGTCTAAAAATTATAAATAAAATAACATTATGTACGAAGTTTTTTTATATTCCTAATTAATATTTATAGTCTAATTAATCTTATGTACAACATTATATTAAAATGTTTTACTTATTAAACTTTTATTTTAACTCTTTTAACTCTTCTTTAAATAAAATAATAATAAACGTCCTAATCTAATTCAAGTGGACCTAAATGGTAATTATTATCCCTAAGGTTGTTTTGTAAGAATTACACTTATCCAATAGAATTAGGACATGTTTAAGGGTAATAATAATATCATTATTACCATTAATTACCCTATTTACTTTTAATCTTGGTAAATAAAAGTAAAAAGACACTATTCATGAAAAATTATTTTTATCATATTGAACCACATTTTACTCCATGATATTAATCATGTCTCTCAAATTTTAAAAGTTCAACTCACATAAGTGGTAAAATTATGTTTCATGTACAATTACAAATGCTCCTAGGGGGTGGGTAAAAGGCTGTCAAAAAGTTCAATAAATTTTTTATATATTTATATTATTATAAAATGGCACCGATTGATTACAGTGAACTTATATAGGTATTATGTATCTATTTTGACCTAAAATATATTTAAATAAAATAAAAATTATTTAAATAAAAATTCGGTTTTAAACTATAACTTAATGTATTTCACTATTTATCATAAATTTAATGTTTTCAGAAAAATCTCTTCAAATCACCCTAGGATAATTTCGATATTCCGAATCCAAAAATGAAGTTCATTTTGAATGATAAACATAATTAAATTTGAAAAATTTGGTATTAATATTCATAGAGGCTAGTTTTAGTAATATTTTAATAACATATCATTGTTTAGTGAATCTCGGTATTGCGTACATCCCAAGATATCGACGAAGGTTGCTCTTGCGTGCAATGCAACCCAAGACAGTGTTGTGTGTAGTGAATGATTCCTTTAGTGTTGCGTATAAAATAATACATAAAAAAATATTTCTCAAAAAATCTCGGGTGTTAAAATCACTATTCCTCTCCTCCTCCTCTAATTATAAAAATAAAAAAACCATTCGTGATGTGGCAGTTTATCAAAATCAAGGACGATGTCTTTTCAATTTCAATTCATTCCTTGAAAACCTAGAAATAAGAAAATTTTAATGGTTGAAATATATTTTTAATTTCAGGAAATATCCTCTTAAATTTTTTGTAGTTAAAATATATACATAATATCATGTTATATAACCAAACTAGTTCACGATTATCAAAGAACCGCCAAAACATTCTAAACAGACATAACTAAATATTTATTTAATGATTCAACATCATAATATAAAAAATATTTATATAATAAATTAATATTCAATCAACATATTATTTCCATTTCATTACATTTATATTATTTTATTTCAATATGACAAGTAAATCAAATACAATACAACCATGGAAATCATTTAAAGAACATACCCGAAACAATAAAAGGAATAAAAAACTTAAAATTAAAGGGTGAAATGTTGTTATGAAATAACCATATAAGTTGTTATAAAAATTAATATGATTATTTAAGATATTAATTACACTATTTTAACTATTATACATAAGTATTAAACACGTTTTAATAAATACAAACACGAGGTAAGGGAATTCTTATCCCAATTTCCTTTCATTGGGTTACCATTATACTTCATTAATTATGTTGTATTAAAATTGTTGAAGTGATTAAATTTTTTTATATTATTTTAAATTATGATTATTTATGATTTATATACATCTTCCATCCACTCTATTAAGTTTCACTTCAATTATATGATATTTTAAGCGGATTTTCATCCAAAATCCTCTTTTAAAATTCTGTTTTACAAAATTCAAAAGCAATGTTTTTATGAAAATTTTCATGTTGTTTGATTATGTTCTAGTTATTAGGAATTGTTTGTGTTGAATTGTGGGACCTATATCTCTCTACAGTTCATTGGGTATTTTTAACTTTGATTTTGGCCGTATGGGTATACCAAGTGTAACTACGATGGTTACACAATAAGGTAGTCATGGTGGTTACTTTGTAAGGTCACTAGGAGGGTTAGAAATCATAAGGTTCCTAAGAGGGTTATGAGATTATGTAAGTAATTCCACAAGATACCAATATAGTTATATTTATTTTATTTACATTTTTTGAAAATCTCATGGAATTGTCATGTTTCCCAAAGTATGATTTTTTCGGTGTCAGCTATGTGTTTTTGAAATTGATTTCACACATTTACAAGTAATCATGGCCTGATGTTTTCTATCCATATATTAATATCCCTTGATGATTTTTTTTCTCATACTATGTTTTTAAATGATTTTTATAGGTTATAAGGACGTTTTATAGAAATAAGTAAGTTATGTTAAATGTTATGAAGATTTTTCCATGAAATCATGCTGTTGTTTTTTGTTTAAAATTTTTAGGTTTTGGAAGAAATGGGTACTATTTTAATGGTACCAACTTTTTATTCTTGTGGGTTGATATATATGATTTATGTCTTAACATTATATAATTTAAAACCAAAAAGGACATTGGTAATGTAAAAAAGTGAAATCTAGTCAAAATAACTAGACTATACAATGTTTAAGCTCGATGCCTTATACCTTATATATAAAAGGATACCCCTATCCACTCTTATTCATACATTAAAAACCTTTTTGTTAGGACAAAAACTACCCAAATAATTTCCCAAATATCTTAACATCTTCATAGAATCATTTTTTGGGAATAAATACAAATTATTATGTATCTTGCTTCAAACATTAAGTGGATATTTGATGAACATGTAGCATTTTCAAGGAGTATTTTTATTTTTTTATTCCTCCACCCAATTAAATTATTATTGATCATGATGATATAATATCCTTAGTATCTTACATATAATTAAATGTTATTATGTTATGGTCATTACCTAAACCATCTTTGATTCCATAAAATGGGTTATAAAATCCTTATTCATGTGTACGACAGACTACAACCTAACATACCATTGTAATTTGTTTATCCATTAATGTCTCTCTTATGTATGGAAGAATACTGCCCCACAAGGTGTTGTGATTTATATTTCTATAACTCATTAAATAGAATGTGATAAGGGTAATGAAAATAATTAAATGTGACATACATGAAAAAATCATGATATTAATTACATATTTATCATTCTTAAATAATATTATATATCATTTTCTTTCTTATATATTCACTCATGGAATGATGATAACAGAGTTCTTGTATGTGTGGACTACCACCTTCACAAAATGATTTGACTCACTATTCATCACCAATACACATGGATGTTATATATATATATATATATATAAACATGGTATATGTGATATTATAATCACTATGTAAATATAATATAAGACCTAAATTCTTTCTATAATTATCATTCGAAAATGGATATATTACTCATATATATGTATGACCTACCATGTATATGATCAAAACATACTTTATTTCTCAAAACCTCATTTCATTATTGGATTTAAAATTATAATTTATCTATAAATATTATAATTATTTTATGATAATTATTTTAGAGATGATGAAACTATATAATATGTGCAAGAATAGGAACTTTCATGACGAAACACACATGAGAAATAATTACAATTAATTCCTAAAAAATTAAAATAATGAATGAATATTAATGGAAGGGTGATAAGGTGTTTTAAAAGGATAATATATGATAAAATAAATATTAATAAACATATATAATAAGTTAGTAACATGTATAAAACAAAAATACAATAGGTTAAATCATTTTTAACCAAAAAGAAAAATTGAGGTAAAAAATTATGTCTCAATTTCATTTTATCAGGATATATTATAAGGTTATTAAGCCAATTTCATTTATGCATAATATATACTTCCACTTTTACTTATAATATCAGGAATAATTCATTATTCATGGTATTATAACTATTATTTTGAATTATTTCATCTATGGTTATTTTTTTAATTAAAATTACCAAGTGGTAAAGAATTTTGAAACTCAATTTCTTTTCATTGATTTATATTAATTATTTTTTATATTTGATATTCTAATATTTTGTGTGTAATGAATTTTGGTTATATATTTTTTTTCATCACATGTTTTATTTTAATTTAGTTGATACGTATATTTTATTAAATAATTAATTCTCACTTCAATGTTATGATCATTTTGACAGTTTATTTTTCAAACTAATTCTAATCTACATTTTTTATTATTCAATTTATGTTCAATGAAATTATTTGAATATTTTATAATAAAAACAATTAATATTATTATAATCTAGTTATTCATTATATTTCTTTTGTAATTTTTCATTTTTTAGACTCTTTGATACGTAATTTTTTTGAGAAACTATTTTTAACCAATACTGACATTATTTATATCATGTGTTGGAAACCAGAATTCTATCAAATTCCAATTTTGTAAAAAAAAATCAACTTTTTTAAAATATTTAAAAAAGATTTATTAAAGATATTTGTGAATATTTTTTATTTTTACAAAATATTTTAAAAGGTAACCCCTTTTCATTTTCTGAACGAGCCATTTTTATAACCATTTTGTAGTGTAAAAGCAATGTTTTTAATATATTTTTCATTTAAAAATATACTTGTCATCACGAATGACATTTACTTTAAGATTAGTTTTCATGGTTTATGATTATATTATAGCATGTATAGCATTGACACTCAATTCCCTATTTTATTTTGTAGTCATTAACTTCCCCTTGAATTTTTCACTTTCCAATGATCATTGGAAGATAAATATACCCTAAATATCATTATTATTCAACATGGATATGTTTATTTCATAAACTATATATTATTTCTATATATGATGTTATACATTTATATTATTTTTTTTATCCTGGGAAATATTGATAAATTCATATTATTCACTTAATATGGATATTTGGTCATAAAGAACATTGTTTATGAATTAAATGGATTATTATATATATGAGGAATTTTTTTATACACTAAAATCATGCACGGGGTTCAGTTAATGATATCTCCTCGATGCATCAACTTCACGTGAGATGAATTAATATGATATAATGATTTTAGTGGTAAAAAAACATTGGTTTTGTACCTAGATGTTTTAACTATCTTGTAAAAGGATTTGAAAGTAGAGGTATCATGATGTATAAGATCATGTAAAACATTATTTAAGAATTACCTTCATTATGAATTTATTTATCATTATCAATGATATTTTCTTTAGATTCATTTAATTATCATATAATTGATTAAATGACATGTGTGTTAATTTATATACCTTTCTATATTGTTTATTCCTTACCAATTCATACTATTAAGTTATTTAATTGGTATTTGTGTTCAATTATTTTTCTTTCCATATTGAGTATCCCTTATCTCATTATCCATGGAATTTTTAGCATGGTATTATCTTTGGATGCATTTCATTCTTCAATTATTGATTTAATGTAATCTTAATTGGAATATTTATATATATATATATTGATTATTTATATTTATTGAAGATTTCGTCCAATATACTTAACCTCTACCGATAATTTCAGCTCAAATTTATTTTTTTCCTTTCCCTAGAATCCATGAAGTTTATTACATAAGATATGAAAGAATATTCTAGGGAGAATAACGTTATTCCAAAAACAATTCTGTAATTTTTTATTTCAAAAGTAACATTTGAATCATATATATATCTAGTTTTATTAGAATACTAAACTATTTGGTCCTTTGAGATGTGATTCCTTATATCTTATGCATATTTAATAAATCGAACACCAAATCAAGGATAAGAGGGCTAAGGTTAATACATTTAATTTGTAAAACAGATTCCATACATTAAATCATTCAAATTAAAATAATATTATAAGGTAAAATTATTTTTTACAATAATGAATTCTGAAAATATTAAAAATTAATTAATGTGGTTTAGGTGGAAATGGGTTTATTAGAGGGTTCAACTAAAAATATAAGTGGTAAAAATGACCCAAAAATTGTAAAAAACCAATTATAATTCCATATTTTTACCTTATCACGTGTAAGGTTAGATAATAACCTATTTTTTATCCTTGTTCCATGTGAACAAATTTGTTTACACTTTATTATTTTAAAATATTCAATGTGTGTCCCCTCCCCTACATAAAAAAGGCCACCCCATATTCATCCCTCTTAACACATTAAAATCCATTTGGATCCATTGATACATATAAAAATAACTTGCATACTACCCTATTAGAATTATAGAGCCAATTTTGTGATCATAAATAAATCCTAGGAATCTTTTGGTGAGACCTAAAGAGGTCTTCTGACGAATATGTAACATTATTAAATGATTGTTTTTATTTTATATATTCTTACACCTCTTTAAAATTTTATTCAATCATAATAATATAATAACAAAAATATATAACATATCATTATATGGTATTATGATTAAAAAATTACATATATCAATATCTTCTTCTATAAGATGAGAAATGAAATTGTCAACTGTCTGTATGGAAGACTACCACCTCGAGAACTGAGGCCACTCATTTTCCATCAACATATATCACATTCTGATATAATGATTGTTTTAATGATTATATATAATATTTATGATATTTATATACTTTTACCATTATAATATAAAATATACCATTTTACATTCCATTCCTTTTAAAATATCATAACGTTGCTCATGTGTATGGTGGACTACCGCCTCATGAAAAGATGAAATTAGTTTTTTACATATTATTTACATGGAATATAATAATGATATATTTAATGAATATTTATTATATATATTACATGATATAAATTTAATAAAATTAATATATCATACTCTTCCCAACTGTTTCACCAGTTATGGGAATGGTATCATTGCATATGTCTATATATGACCTACCATCTCCACAAAGTGATGCGACACATTTTTCATGCCCATCATTAAAGAATGGTTATAATAATATCTATAATGAGGAAATTTTATATTTATAAAATTACTAGAATTATTTATTTTATTTATTTATATACTATGTAGAATTCCAAGAACATTCATAAAAAAACAGACATGAGAAAACAAGGTAATCAACAACTGAAATAATGAATATAATGAAAAATTATTATCAAAAAGGTGGTAAAATTTTATAATATGATCATATATAATATTATAATAATAATTATTATTCTACTAAAAATTAATAACTTTCTAAAAACTGTTATGTAAGAGGATAAATCATGTTCGACTTAATAAATGTGTAAGGTATGAGACTTCATCTTAATATTCATTCATTGAGTCATATTTTGTTATTGTGATCCTAATTTACTATATTTAATGTATATACTACCCATTTTATACGTAATATCATGAATAATTAATAATTAATTTTATTTTAAATTTGACTTTGAATTATTCCATCTAAGGGGAGTTTACTTGAACATTACAAAGTAGTAAGGGACTTTATCTTATTTTTCCTTTATTAAAGCGTAATTTATTATTATGATGCTAATTTCATCTACATAGAACAAACACCAACACATATACATTTAATTTCATGAATATTTCATAATTAATCATATTTTAATTACCAATTTTAATTTTTTCATCAAAAGGAATTTTACATGAACATTACCAAGTAGTAAGGGACTTATTCACAACTTCCCTTCACTGAGGTATATTTTGTTTTTGGGAAGAAAATTTATTTTATACGGTTTAAATATTAATAATTTTTATTGGATATCATGAGTACTTCATAATTTATGTTATTTCATCTTTCAATTCTAATTATTTCATTGAATTTTATTTTACTTGGATTTCACCATGTGGTATGTGATTTCTTCCAAATTTCCATTTCATTTATATATTTATTTTAATATGATCCTATTCACTTTTTTGTGGTGCATATATTACAAATTTTATTTAATTCACATGAATACTTATTAATTAATGATTATTAATATTTGTTCAATTTTATTCTTCTAGGAGTTAAAATTTAATAGTTTCCAAATATGGGAAATTTATTTTATAATATCACTATATATTGTGATTGTTTACATTCTCTTGAAATAATTACTTTTTCGGAAAGTATTTTTTTTGAAAATTAAATTAATATTAAATATCAATATTCTTGTATGACTTATATGAATTTGTTAATCAAAATACCATTATTACATACTATGTTTACTCTGAATTTTATTTGATAAAATAGGAGAATATTTATAAATATATATCCTTTACTGACTATAGATATTTTATTATAATGTATATTGATTCATAAATTAAATAATTTTTTATATATGAATAATGATTTTTACATGTTTTTATGGGTGGGTCTTGGAAATAGATATCCTCTCTATGCATCAAGAAGTATCAAAAGGCAAATCAGTTAGCCAAATCAGATGGGGTTTTACATGCAGTATTAAACTGTCTTGTGAATGGTGCTTACTATAAATGTATTATGATTCCTAAGATCATAACGTCTTGTAATTATGAATTTATTTCATTCAAGATTTTGTTATTATTATTACCATTATATTTTTAAATTGATGTTATCTTGGGATTCATTTCATTCTCATTTTATTGGATAAATGGAAAGGTTGTTCAATTAGTTACCATTCTATAATGGTTATTCTTTATTTATTAATAACATTATTGATTAAATGGGGTTTTCACTTATTTTCTTTTCCATATTGACTAGTTTTTATTTAATAGTGAAATATTCCACTTTATTTCTCATTCTAAAAGCATTATAACTATATCTTATTTTGTTTCCTTTCCCATGGATATGAATAAAAAAAATCAAAGAATGAGTTTCAATGATGAAGATAATTTAATTTTGTTTTATTTTTTATTTTATTTTTATATTAAAAATGTTAAATTGGTATCATATATATATATTGTTCCTCACGACTACAAAATTATTTGTTCCTTTGGGATGTGATCACTTTTATCTAGTGCCAATGCAATAATATAGACAATAGATCTGAGTTACTGGAGTTGGGGGCACTAAATCTATGTATTTTTATTCTATAATTATATTTTATAACTTTTAATGTAATGATATGTGTGTTATAAGAACCGCAAAAAAATCAAAGGAATTTCATGTGGTAGTTTTTTCCTTAATGATTTGAAAAAATATGTTGAAAGTTACAATAACCATGAAAAGTGATAATGCCTAGTTTGGATAAATATACAATTCAAATGATGGGATAATATTATATAACATAAATTTATTTATAAATTTGATGATAAATTGATTTAGTTCATCTATCATTGATGATTTTTCTTTTAGTATTGGATATATGGATTATATTAAATTTTATTGTGAACATAATTGAGGAATAATTATTGTGTTAATTTTTGAAAGCATATATGTTTTCATATGATTTTAAATTACTAGTAATGGATAAAATAATGGGTTCATAATATTGAGGTTGTTCAAGGGATCAAAGGCCTAGATCACCTTATAAGGTTTTATGTAATGTAATTTTGTTGATATTAATGATATGTTGGGAAAAGTTTTATTTGGATGAGGTATATACAACCCAAAATTTTAATGTGAATTATTAAACTTAATGGGATGTGAGATGGAAAGTATAAAATAACATTTTAGGTTAGAAAATTCATTAATATTTATGTTGTTGAGATTATTTTTTATATAAGGATATTTATTTATGGAAATTATTATTATATATTGGTTACAATGTGATTATGGAATATATATTTTTAGTATACGACTTTATGTGTGACTACTGATGATTATTAATAAATAATATATTAATATCATAAAAATACTTGGTCAAATACTTATATTTTTTAGGTTTTGGAATTGGTCATGGGTATTTTAAAAAATTTTGAGGATATTTATTTATAGAATGATTTAATTTTAAAATTGATTATTACTATCTAATTTTTATTAATGTGGTATATATTTTTATAACGGTTTATTAATTTTGGTAATTATATTACCTTGTGCTAACTATTTTGGTTTTTATTAATTACTAGAAATCATTGGAATAGATTTATATAGCTTTTTGGAATTATTTGATCCAATGAAGTTGAAATTAGAGATGCAGACATGAAAAAAATCAACTTGAAAAGCTATCATTTGTAGAAAAAGATAATATTGTGGTGGAAATTCAATAAAGTATCATATTATAATTTCAAAATAACAATATTTACTTATGTTAGTAGTCTAGGTAGTAAAATAAGTGCTCAAATTTATGATAAGTGTATTTAAATAATAAAATTATTTAATTTTCTTATTGAGAAAATAATGTTCTTTTAACGAATTACAAATTATAGTTTATTAATGGTTAAATTTCTCTTATATATCTTATATATCCCTCTATATAATCCCATGGAGTAATTTTTTGTATTCCATATATATGTTTATTATTTCCAATGATGTTCTCCAATTTGGAAATCTAGTTTTGTGGATGGCCTTTTTATCACGCATTATCACCTATCAAGAGGAACATTTATTAACTTTTTTATGTCAGTTTCCAAAAATGAATTTCAAATGTTAATCCTTAGATTAATATTAACAAGTAAAAATTGTAAGGATAAAATTTATTAAATAGTGTTTAATTTAACAAATTGATATTTATTGAAATATTTTTAAATTTAATTAAATTTCTTTGATAACTTCTATTACATAAACCACAAAGCTTAAAAGAAAAAAAATGTAGTATTTAATTGTTACCTTTAGAAGATAGTAACTTAATTAATTTGAATGATTAGTATTAATGACATTATTGAAAATATAATTTTCTTTCTCATTGAAAATGTATTAATTAATTTTTTTAAAATAAGAACTCTATTTTTGTGGCCATTTTATTCATTAAAAATAAATTTTCATCAAAAATGGGGTTTATTTATTTTTATGGGAGATTAATATAATTAATTTCTAGAAATTGTAGAAACTATATTTTAAAATTTTAATTTAATTTTAGAATTAAACTTTTAAAAATTATCATAAGTTGAATTTTTTAGAATTGTTTAAAAATATTGATTTTTCGATGAAAACTTGAATATATTTTTTGTATTTTTTAAGTACATACACATTAAAATTCAATTTTGGATTAATTATAAAATGTAATTATAAAATGTAATTATAAATTTTAAATTATAATAATTCAATTTTGGTTTTTGAAATTAATTCCAAACGTGAAGTTAGTATAAAAATCTTGTATACTTAAAAAAATAATTGTTTTGAAAAAATGTTTTCATTTCATTTATCTATTTTATTTTTAAATTAAACATTAAAAGTTATGTGTTCTGAATTTTAATAAAATTATTACAAATTTATAATCAGTGAGTTCGAATTTAATGTATTGGTACATTTTATTTTGATCAATATGAATATGAACTTTAGAAATTTTGTTAACACGATAAAGGGAAAATTATGTAATTTATTAAAAAAATTATTTCATAAATACTATAAAATGACCCTATCAGTTGTTCAAAATTCATTTTATTATTATATCTCTTATATAAGGAAAAAGTATATAATTAATGACCTTTTATTTTAATTAGTATGTGATTATGACTTATAAATGCATTCATTTAATCAAAACCAAAAAAAATAATCAAGAACTTGTTTATAATAACTATGATATTTTAAACATGAGGATAAACATAAGATGTATTTAGTTATAAATATTAATTTTAAATATAATACATTTATCTTAATCATGGAATTTGTTTTAATTTTAGTGAAGATAAAAGTACCTTAAATATTTACACAACGTAGATTCTATAATTATTAAATTTATAAAAAATAAAATATATGATATAAAAAATATTAAAAGAATTATAATCTGAGATAACTAATGTGATACCTTATTTTTACTGATTAAATTAATTTTAGGGATGTATTTTTTTTATTTAATAATTTTCTTGATATTATTAAATTCAATGAAAGGAATTTTTATAAAAATTGACATTATTGACATTTTAAAATAGATAATATTCTATTGAATAAGATAAATCTATTAAAAATATTATATTAATAAAATTATCTATTATATGGTTGATTATATCACCCATGGTCCATTTATGGGTCATTTAACCATTTATTGGAACTATTTTGACCCTTAATGAGAAATAAAACCTTATAGTCATGGTAATTAGGGGAAGGGTTAAAATGGGTTTAAAACAAATAAGAAAGGTGAAAACATAGTAAAAACTTGAATATTTTTTATTATATGGTTTTAATTCTATGATAATCTCTATAGTATAAAGATTTAGTTGCTTAATGATTACTTCTCACTGAAAATGTCTTATATATTATTTAAATCAAGGAAAGTTATGAAATGTTACTCTCTTGGTTTTTCATATCCACTAAGTGTTTACATAGAGAAAAAATTGTTTTGAATTAATTTAAAATTTAATTTGATGCGTCATTAAATTATATTAATTATGATAATTTATTTCAAATTTTTAGGTACAATATAATTACCTTAAATTCTTACACAATTCCAAGACAATTTTTATTAAATTAATGGAAAAAATGATATTAATTGTTATATAATATGAGTAATTTATAGTCTTACATGAATTTTATCGTGGAATAAAATATAATAGTGTTATTTTGAAACACTATATTTGAATTAAAACATTTTCTTTATCTCTTTTAATACAAATTATATAAATATTTTCAACATTGACACTAATAATAATATTTCTAAATAATCTTTCAGTAAATTATTTATAAGTCAAAAAATAGAGAAATAGTACATGGTGTTTATTATATGGTATAAAATATCATTAATTTCCCATTTATTTTCAAATTATCACCTAAAATAATTATAATAGTTTAATTTTGAAAAGATATATTACCGAAGTTAAAAATTTAATGTGGTAAAAAAGGGGTAAATAGGAATGATACGGTTTAAAGTTGTGAAAATAAAAATCAAAATTCTATTTTAGATAGTATTAAAAATATTAATAAATTATATTAAAATAATAATCCATTTGGTGTCATTTGGGTTGAGATTAGAATTATAGAAAATTATTCTTTTGAGAAATTCCAAAAGTTCCCCTCACATCAATTATAAAAGGGTACCTCCTCCCTCACTTGTTTACAAAACATTAAACATTATGTAATGAAAAAAATCATCCAAATTAAATAATAAAATTCTATATACAAATTATATAGGGTTATTTCTCCCCAAAAGAACGTCCCATTATCCCTTTATAAGAGATCAAAATGTTCCATTTCAAAGATAATTGTATTAACCAATCAGGTTCTTTTCTTCACTTTTATATATCATATAAATATATGTTATTTATTTTAAAATAATGTATTTATCATTCTATATATTATGTACTATTATTATGAATTTTAAAACCCCATTATACCCTTTTTTTCAATCAATTTATAAGTGAAAGTATTTCTCATGTGTACGTACGACTTATATTTTCCGAGTAGTGATATAATTAATTTTTCATCACCATATTTTACAGATGGGAATTTTTATGGGGTTAATATTTATATATTATAATTATGACACAATAATACTTCTGAAATTAGAATATCATGTCTACTTTCTTACCAATTATTCCTTTGATAAGTGATAATGTTGTTCATACCTACGTGTCAACTACCACATCCATGAAATGATGTGATTTGTTTTTCATTTATATTCTTCTTGGATAGTAATGTGGATGGATTTGATAAATATATAGCATATAAATCATACAATAATGATCCTATAAATTTTAATTAATATTTACCTTTATTTTATTCCATCTGTCTAAAAATGAAAACAATGTTCATGCATCCATACGACCTACCATCACCATAAACAGTGTAATCCATTTTTACCCCTATAAATTTCATGGATGACTAAAAATATTTATTTTATGAACATTTATGATATTAATATCATTGTGAATATTAGTTTGATTTTATAAAAAATATAAATTTATATAAGTACCATAACTATTGAACTGTAATACTCATGATAAATGAAATTGTTAACACCCAAGAATAATGATTTTGATAAAGAATTATTCATAAATAGGGGTGTTTAAAAGATATAAATTCATTATATTTGATATTTTAACTATAAAAATTACCTAGGAATAAATCTAAATATATTACATATGATTTTACAGTGTTTTTTAAGCAAGAAGAACATGAGGTGAAAGTTTTTTTAAAATAATGTTATTTATATCAGGATTGTTTATGATTAAGTTATAACAATGAAATATTATGATATAACTCTCAAGATAATAATAAAATTTATCATCCACTATAATGTTCTTTAAAATTCATATTTTCATTTCATTTTCCTCATGTTATTTACATAATGAATTCAAAATGTGTTTTTAAGGAAAATGGAACTCAGTTTCTCTTTGATAAAAAAGATATTTTCATCGATATTAATTTTTTTATAAAAATGTTTTAAAAATGACTTTAATATGCTACAATTATTTTTAATGTAATTTTTACCAATTTTTTAATTTTTAAAATATGGTTTGAAAGGAATCAACATTTAATTTTCTCAATTAAGGTAATTTTTCGACTCTTATTCAAGAATATAAATGGAATTTATTTTTACGTATATAACATAAATAAATTTCCCACCATTATGAATTATGTTTTTTTGGAAGATTATATTATGATTTTACTTGTTTACGATCAACTAAAATAATTTCCCTTATATGTCCACTATTTTTTTAAAATATGTAATCTCAAAATAGATTGGTCATTTTCAATAGAATCTTATTTACGATATTTTAAGGTTTTTTATATTAATCAACATCAACATCCCTTGGTTCAAATTATGATTTAATTATAATCTAGGGATACCAACCTTATTATTTATTTGGATGGTTTAGTTTTATGATTAAAATATTTTTATGAATCCTATTTATTTTCCTGGGTTTTGATATGATGAATTTTTTAGGAAACACATTTATTTTCAGGGGTTATGATGTGATGAGTATGTTATGATAATATGGAACACATTGTATGATTTTCATTATATGATTTATGGGACTTATATCTGATTCCAAATGCATAAGTTAAATATTGATTTATCTTGATAAAAATATGAAAGGAATAGAGAGTTAACCTAGTTTAGTAAGAGACCTTATAAACTAAGATTTTCTTGGGAGTTAACCTGAACTACTATAATGATTTTGGGATTGAAACCACTATACTACAATATCCTTTGTAATTAGCCTTTAATTCCATTGAAATTATTATCTATTCTTAGGATTATTCTATTATTCCATGTCTTAATCTAATGATATGATCTTATGGATCATGTAATTTTTTAATTTATGATTTTTGTCTTATAAACAACAATGTTTTTTTCCATTAATCAGGATTATGGTCTATGATATGCATTTAATGGTTTTTAAATGACAATATCATGTTATCATAGAATTTTTCTTAGGTTTTGATTATATAATCATTTATATCATAATTTCTTACCATTTAAATTCATTAGATCTCACCCTGTAATATGTTACCTTTCCCTAACATGTAAATAAAGGAAATTGGTATGATATTTATAATTGGGGATATAGTTATGAAGAAATATGTATGTAAATATTTAGATATTTTTTTAACCATTTGTTGATGCTTACAATTTTTCAAATTCAGTAAAACTAAAATATTCTGGTATGGATCATTATGTTATTTAAATAATATTAATATATTTATATGAAATATCTATATATGAAAATTATGGGTCACTATAGTTTCCATGACATTTCATAATTTTATATACTTGTGATTACACACAATGGGTCATGTTTATTATCTCATGCTCTTATGTCAGAGTACATGTTTTCTCATTAGATATTAAATTTATTCTAAATATGAATATTGTGAGATGTAATATTTAAATTATGGAAATAATTAAAAATAAATATATGGTTATCATGGTTCATATCGATTTTTATCAAAAAAAGTGTTTAAATAATGTGGTTTTTGCACGAGACTCGGGAGTGCTTGCCAAATGAACCTAATATGGTATCTGAGAAAGGTTTAGTTATTTGTTATGATTTCAGTTGTTATTTTGGGGGATTATGAATACTAGAATATAGTGAAAACTGTAGGGGTGACTATAATTATAGGATAACGTCAAATTTTATTTGGTAAAGTAAATATTGTGTGGTTTCCAAGAAATTAAATCCCTTAATCGGTATTCAAAAGTGGATACAGCGGTGGCATTGAAGTATCTAGGGGCAACCACATAAAAACGGTTAGTTGAATAATATCTCAATACTCACTTATTGATTTATGATTTAGAATTTGATATTAAACATCGATAAAAACTCATAAAGGTTATCTTTTGGTTTGTCATAATCATTTTATGAACTATTATAGATGATGGAAACACATATTTTTGGAATTATTGGAGAACATAATAGGAGAAACACAATGAATATATGTGATTGAAACCTTGATATTTATGAGTTAGGCTATGTATTTCATCTATAACATATCACTTTTATGTTAACAGTTCTCTATTATAGAATATTTATTCTAAACATCAGCATTTTATTATTTATGAGATGGATGGAGAAAGGATAAATCAGGTTAATAATGGGTGTACTAGAAAATGGAATGATTTTACCAATGACCAACTTAACAGGAAAAGTGTTAGAGTGAGAATTATTTTTTTATGCCTAGTCAATTATCATTAATTACGATTAAAAAATGAATCTATTTGAGTTTCCAAAAACCCTAAATACGAGATGAAAAAATTTTCATAAGTTTTCAAGTTATTAAGATCATAAAGGAAATATGATTCAAATTTATTTATGTTAAAAATGTTGTTAAAGACATAGAAGGGAATGTCTTAATTGAATTATAATATATTTTATCTATGGTAAAGGAAGAAAACATTCAATAATCTGTAGAGTAAATCTTAATATTTTTATTAAAATAGTGAGGAAATTTAATTTTCTTCCTAAGGATCCATTACATGTTTTCTGTTTTAGTTGTGAGTAATTTCGAAATATGGAAACCAGTGCACTAATAAGAGGTATTAAGATAAAAATTGACATCAACAACCACCTAGACCATGCGAAAAATTAATTTAAACTGAAAATATTACTACTTAAGTGGATAGTGATAATTAAGTGGTTCAATATATTATTCACTCTATATTTGTAGACGTCTTATATTTTATATGCTTCCATAAACTAATAGCTATTTAATTATAAATAAATACTCCTGGTTGAGTCATTATTATGTAAAAGGTGTATGAATATAATTTATGGTTTGTGGGATTATGATTCACTCATGTATTATTAATTGTTTAATTAGATAAATTATATGTGATTTTTCGAATGTATATTTAATTTTTAGAGAGAAAATATATTAATTACCAAAATAGGGAAATCACATTTCAATAAAACCTATGATCATTAACATGTTCAAGAATTATTATTATATCTCTGAAAAATAATTTTATTATATGATTTATAAAACCTAATCATTACAGACTTTTAGCTCAAATAATTTTAGGAAAACAAAATATTAATATTGACTTATTATAATGGAAATAAGATGTATTTCCTGTATTTTTAGGTATATATCTCTCTATAAATTATATCGCGATTCAATATTTAACATTTCTACTATTTAGTAATAATTAAAAATTTTATTGTGTAATTTATTTAAGGGGGATAATGTAATGTCCTGATATTTTAGTATTTTTTTAAATAACATGATTAACAAGTTTCGTCACACAAAACACCAATAACAATGAACCCTAACATATTAGATGAATATTATCATAAAAATTATAATAGTAATAAAACCACTAGTAAATAAAAGTTATTTACCACTAAAAATGATTTCATTTTGAAGATAGATAATTGACAAGATTTAGTATTTAAATTTTTTATTCATTATCAAATAATATTTTAACCTATTTATAAATTAGATTAACTAATTTTAAATGATATTTATGATAATATATAATATTATAATATATTAAGTAATATATTAAAATTACATAAATTAATATAAGTATGAAATAATATTGAGAACATAGAACGTTTAAAAATAGAATCTCTTAATAAAACACTTTTAATTTATATTTTAAATTTTCATTTAATGTTTATATTTCAAAATTCAAGAATTTAACTGTAATGAAATTATATGTATTCTTTTTCTTAAAATAATAATATCAATTTTGGATATATTTTTTACGGTTTTTAAAAAATAGTTAATTTTAGGTGAATATCAAAAAATATTATTTTTACTAATAATGTAATGTTTATAAATTTATCATCAAGTAAGAATTATAAAAAATATAAGAATCTATTCTATAAAAATAAATATTTTAGGAGTAAAACTATTCATTTTAAAATCCGATGTTGAATTTATATAACCAGTGTTTAACATTTTAGAAACATAAATAAAATAAGAAATTGATTTTGTTTGCCTATAATAAAAATTATTTTTCATCCCATTGATATGATATATATATCAAAATGGATTTCATATTTTATATCAACATTTAAATATTATATAATATAGTTAATTTAATTTTTTGGAATTAAATAATTATTAAAATATTAAATTTAATGTCCATGATTATTTTGAAAGGTATACTCAAAAAGAATTGTTTTATTAATTTTGGGTTATTTTTATCAAATAAAATAAATTTAAATATTTTATATAAATAATTTTATATACTTTTTATGTATGAATAAAAATATATTTCCACTAATTTAATTGTTTATTAATTTTACATAATATTAAAACCACTGAATGATGATTTTTTATCTACAAGATTATATTTCTAAAATTTAAATGTTTTAAATTAAAATTTAATTTTATATTAAAATATAAATTGAATTATATTATAGGAAGATTAAATTTTGTTATAAAACATATACATTTTGTAATAATTGATAACTTGTATTCCTAATAAAATATATATTCATTGGGTAAATGTACTTACTTAAGTAAAAAACAAAAATAGTAAAATGTAAAAATACAGTGGTAAAAGTGATGAACATGTTTATGAAATGTGTGAAAATGACTAGTAGCGTATTTATCAATCATATATTACCCTAAAAATCCATTATATCCAAATTTTAGAGCCATTTTATTTTGAAAATATTCATACTATCATTAAAAATGTATTGGATATTTACAAAATTCACATTTCATCACTTATAAAAGCAGACCACATCTACTACATGTATCCACCTTTCAAAAATCCTTAAATAAATAAAAAAACTTCACTATTCTCTCATTAAATTCTCCCTACATCTTATATTACTTATTCTATCCAAAATACCAAGCTAAAGACTCTTCATTTTGTACGGAAGGGTGAGAATCCTCAAGGAGAGGTAATGTTCTCAACCTAGATCTCTTAATTTTTTATATCATTTATACCATAAAAATATTCTATACACGGTATTATCATAACATTAATTCTAATAATATGATGAAATTATATTATATTAATTTTATATCACTTTTCTACCTTCTTACTAACCATTCAGAAATGAAAATGCATCGTGTTTTACGTGTGGACTACCGCCTCCATAAGCGATGAGTTCTATTATCCATAAATGACATACATGACTGGTCAAAATTAGGAATACAGTGAATAAGTAATATATTAAAAACATTATTATTTTTTAAAAAATAAAATCCAATTACCACCTCCTTTACATCTTAAGTAAACTAATGTGTTATAGTGCGTAAGTTCGGACTACCACCTATATGAAAGTGACAATTTAATTTTTTATCATGTATTTTATTCCATATCAAAATATCTTAAAATATTTTTAAATTCCATATAATATTTAATTAATATCATTATTATTCTATAATTGTTATATTATTTAAAAAATAACAACTTTTATAACAATACACCCTCATAGATTATACTTGTTCATGTTTGGGTTAGTTTTACCACCTAATTAAAAATGGTATAAATTTATTTTATGGATGAATGGGAGAAGATAAATAATGGTGTTACTAGACATTAATAATCAAATAATTTTTATTTAATGGTTTTTTAAAGGTTATATTAATATTAAACATATTATTTATGATGTACCAGACTCAAACTACATGATCTAGTGATCATTGATACATACATTACTTCCCCTCTTTGATAAGAAATATAATAAAATGGATATTGTCATAATTAATTAATTAATCAAAACTAATTATTACAACTCTTTCAGTTATAGGATATTTTACGATATAGGTCTTTAGATAATTAGGAAAAACGTAATCATACAAAACTAATGAACTAATATAAACAAATATTCTAATATAATTTTCTTAATTTCTAAAATTGATTTTTATTTGACGTTGATGTGGGTGACAATAAAAATAATATTTTCAATGTTACATTTTTATTAGTCTTAAAATAATCATCTAAAAAGAAACCAGAATGGATTTTTCAATGATAGTTTTGAAAAAAAATGATTTTGAAAAAGTATTTCTTATCATTTTAAAAAAATTATCTTATGTTGAAAAAAAATCTCAGCTTCCACATTATTTTTAATATATAATCAATGTGGAAAAAAATACCATATAACCTTACAAAATGGTTCTCTAATAAAATAGATTTGGAAATCGACTTTAAAAAATAGTTTTAATAGAGAACCGATGTTTAAACAAAAATTCCACATTATTTTAAATAAAAACCCATTGATTATTATCTTCCATAGGGAAATTCCACCTTCGTTTTTTAAAAAAATGTCATAAAAAGTGTTTTTAAAGTTGATTTATTGTAAATAATGATATTAAATGCTCTATAATTTTGATTCCAGACCATCTTATAAAAAACCTTTGTAGGAATATGTATATTTTTTTAAAAAAACAGATAGATTAAATTAAACGGTCTAAAAAATTAACAAACCAATAAAATGGTATATGATATACATTAAAGAACAACCCTATAAAAGCAGTCAGAATGTACCAACTCAAAGAAGAAAAACATTTTCTGAAAAATCAATTTGAAATATTATTTCAAATAGACATATATTCTATTTTGTATTTGATTTATAGATATCAAATAGTATTTAAACATAATTTAAAGATGGGTAATGCCTTTATTAATACAAAACTCAATATCGTCAAAAATGTAAAATAATAATGAACGTTATAAGATTAAATATTGACTATTCTGATATAAATCATAAATCAAAAGTAATTTTTTAGAAGAATTTTGAATTACATATAATTAAAATAATAAGTATGAGGTTATTTATCAAAATAATGGATTTCGAATATTTCTTTTATGATAACATGAAAACAACATTACTTAAATAGTACTTCATAGTGTTTAGTGATTAAATAATTATGATGTGTCTTATTTTGGAATATATGGTTATGAAATATTTTCTAATGGTTTATAAGGTATTTTTTGTTTTCTATGAATCATTACTTAGATATCACTAGGTTGATAGAACATTCCAATGAATATGGTAGGGGGACTCAACAAATTTAGTGAATTTATAGGATATGTCTAAGACATTCGATATAGTTGTTTAACAAAATTAATGACAAACATAATACATTATTTTTAAAAATATTAATGGATATTTTTAAAATATATTTTTATAGATCTAGTAAAGCAATTTTAAAGTAGTTTTTAAATAAATCATAATATAGTTTCAATTTATGTTTCCATTCTTAAAAAACATGTAGTTTATGGTATTGTGAAAATTTACATTAATATAATATTTTCAATTCAAATTGATAACTAGTATAAATTTATGTATGATTGGAAATATTTTTAGTTTGTTCATATTGATATCTTTATACATTATTATTTTCATAACATAAAATATAATGTTGGTAGGGATATTTTCTTATAACCTTATTTTTTCTATGTTGATGTTTATGTCCATTTTTCTATAAAGTTATGTCGGTATGTTATATTGTTTTTTTGGAGTTACAAAACATAGTAGATTTCCATGTTTCATTATTTCATTGATTTTCTCTCACTCATTTAAGTTCATGGTTTGGTCACTCAAGTCCTTTTGAATTCATGTTTTTTATTTCTAAATTAATGGATTCTAGATTGCATTTATATTTTATAAATCAACAAACATTTATAAAATAGATTAAAAACTTATAAAATTATAAAATATAGAAAATTAAAGCAAAAATGACTTTACAAATACTTATTTTATAAAATTTAGTTAAAAGAGACATAGATGATATTTAAAAATTTTATCACACTAGGCAAATAGTATGCAAAAAAATAAAAGATGCATAAGGTCTTAACTCATATACGACTATTCATAATTGAAAATATATATAAAAAATAATTTCAAAAACATTAATAAAATATATATTGATATAAAACATAAAATAATTATCCAAACTAACTATATCAAATTCATTCTTTGATCCGGTTGTGATTATCTTAAACTTGAATCATAAAACGTAATAACGAAATTAAATCCTTTTTTTATGATGAAACTAATTTTATAAAATAATAAAATTAAAATTAAAACATATATATATATATATTATCTAATATATAATATATTTACAATTAATTTCATGTATTTCATTTTATTTGCCTCCTTTATTGACATGTGATAATTGTTAATCATTTTTCAGGACCTGTATTTTCATATATATGAACTAAAACACATATATAAATAATAAATAAATAAAATTAACGAAATTTAAAAAAATAATAAAACATAATTTTTATAAAAAATTAGTAAATCTTATATGGATTCTATATAATAAAGAGAGAAAACTATATAATGTGCATTCATGCGTGTAGAATATTCCTAACATCTAATAAATACTAAAATATAAAAAAATTTCCATTAATGACATTATAATTTATATTAGTTCATATTTATCATAAAATTATATCCCAAAATGAATGGAAAAAAATCATTTCCCAATCATTATATTTTCAAATCTATCAAATATATATATATATATATAACTATAGAATAATTACCTTTTAGTTTTATAGGTGTTGAAATATATTATCGATTGACAATACAATAAAAACTTTTGGTATTATTTTGAATGAATGTCATGGGTACATACCTAATTAAATAAGTAATATATTAAATCACTTGATGTCATATTTATTTAAATTAAAAAAAAACAAAAATTTACTTAGATTAAAAAAAATTAAAACACCAGAATGATGTGCCCATAAAAATTAACGAGGTTCATGATATATATTTTTTAATATTCATAGTTGATAGTTTCTCCCAGATATATATTAAATCCTTAAAAACTCATAAATATTATCTCAGGGAAAGAAAATTTAGAAAATATTTTTATCCCATTCAAAACCTCATAAGTATCTGATTTGTTGGGTTCTGAACCTTTTATTTCTTTTTACCAATAATTTTGATTTTAAATAATCCTATATAAATTAAATATAATAAAAATATATATGAAATATTCAATAAAATGTGAGAAATACTTGAAAAAAAACCATACCTCATATTTCAGTTGAAGAGGAAGTCTAACCTAAAAAATTAAAAAATAATCCATACAATCTCCTACTCTGGAATGATCCTATATTGAAAATGATAGGTGATTATTTGGATCAATAATATCATGTATTTATACTCATACATGACCCAATTATACAGTTTGGTGATTTGGATAATTCCACAAAATATATAAAACTTTATATGCTATAATATGTACATTGGGATATCTAGCATACAACTCACAATACAAGGTCTTGTATAAAATATGAGCTTTATGATCTTAGTAGGTAGGCAGTGTAGGCTATGTAGGATGCAAAAGATATTATTATATCAATACCTATTTAAACATTGTTTGAAAAGTTGATTGAATGTTATTACCAATGGATAATTTCAGGTCTCTTTGCTCAAATTTTATGGAATCTATTTCTAGGACTCCTGGATTTATTATTTTTATAACCAAAAAATTCCTAATACCAACACCTAACTTATATCCTCTTACACGTTCAAGGATTTATGGATCTCTAAAAGTATTATCTAATATTTCCACCATTTCCTTACGGATAAAATTACTCTTCATTATTGTCTATTTAATGTCATCTTCAACTAAAATATTAAAATGGTAGAGTAGTGTTATTAATTTAATATATACAAATATTCATTAAAAATGAAAATTAATTTCTTATAATTTTGTTAACAACTTCCATATATTGACATGTAAAATAATCTAAATATGTTTTGTTGTACCTCTTTTCCATTTTTCTTGGTGATTTAGGGGAGACATAAGAGGAAAACAGACCATTACTGAACCACTAATAAATTTATATCATAATGAAATAAATATTTGTGAAATCATTTTTTCATCTATTAAATGATACCCTCCACAAGATAGATCACAGGGATATATATTATAAAAATGTATCTCTTGAGTATATCTCAGGGATTTCTATTACATAAAAATAATAAATTAATTAATCAGGTAATATGCAATAAATTTTAAAATATGAAATTATTATTATATCATATATGCTTCATCATGCCATCTATAAACATATTTCTTCCATTTATATCTATCTAAAACCTCATACATTATGTAGGGTTTTTTATTATGTACTTCCCAAACGAATAATATTTCATCAATTTTATTTTAAAATTAATCCATCAAATCACTTATAAAGATAGAAATCATTTCTTAAATTTTTTTATTTCATGAAAGTTGAATGTCATATATAATTGATTACATCTAATATTACTCATATAAATTACATAATTTTATAATAAGGACATAATAATTAAATCAATAGAGATATTTTACCATTACAGACTCTCATAACTACACATTACCTATTTTTTCGATGGATTTCGTATTAGGATATAAAATATTAATCCTCTAATGGCTCTATATGGTGATATAAATAATTAAATGTGTTTTATTTGGAATAGTTGGGTTATTATTATCATAAAAAATAATATGTACTCTTTTGTATACATGAATAATAAATTTTTTTAGTAAATGTGAAATCCCACATCTATTTACTATAATAATTGTTTTCTCTATTGAAGAACAAGAAAAATCTTATATAGGAGGAGCATCAATAGTTTTAAAAATAAATTTTCTAAATTAAATGTTTACATTACATAATTTTTTTATTGAATATATAATTAATTGAAAAAATACACATATACCATAGAAAATGTTCTTATTCCTCCATTATATTCATTGAAATAGAAAAATATTATGATATTATGTGTTTCTAGATATTACTAAGAAAGTTTAAATTTAAAAACAATGATTTGAAATTGTATATGTAAGAAATGGTTTCTCTGTTAATTTATCCAAAACATCATTATATATGACAATGTTTTAAATAAATAAATTATTAACCATAAATGATAAATATGAAATTTGACGGAATAATATTATAAACAATATATATATATATATAGTTAAAAGTACAATTTAATAAAATAGAGTTTTTACTCATTTAAATCATAAATTAAGAAATACATTATAAATAATTTCTTTAATAATTACGTGGGTAATTTAGTAAATTCATATATCACTTCAACATGACCATTACATTCAACGTAGACTATGTCAAAATTATAGTCATTTTTTTATCTAAAAAAAACATAATAGATGATGAATACTAAAATAAATCCATAATATCATCATTAACATCATCACCTTAAGATTTTTTTTCCCTATAAGAATGATGTACCACTGATAAATCAGTAGACCAATGATATAAAATATTTTATTTTCATGTGTCTCCATGATAAATTGTTCCTCTTTGAAATTATATATTTTCAAATAGACCAATGTAAACTGATAATAATCATTTATTATAGACCTATTACTGTCAACCTAGTTTTACTTAAACACCATTAATCATAATTTAGTATAATACATTTCCTATATATACTTAGGAACTCTTATATATGGAATTGATGCCAAAACTATGATTTTATATTTTCCAATCAAAAGATGTATTTCATTAGGGATGAAAATTACCCCAATATTTTGAATTATACTCTTATAATCTAGATTTTTCGTAAAATTTGTACCCATTAATATCAAAACCATACTATGTAATCACATTAAATATAGTACCTGTTCTAAACATGTGATCACATTTAAATTGAACATCACTGGTTCATGTATGAATGGTTTCATGGGGGGATAGTTAATTGTAATTGGTTGGGGAGGTTCAATTATATTTTATTCAGATTTTTTTAGAGAATAGAGACTCCCTAATCGATGAGACTTCAAATATTCTAAAGGGATTGGTAATTTATCTCTTCCATGACATCGCTCTCCTTTAGGTGGAAACTAAATCAATGGTATCACATAGATCAATTTAAGGTGTGTATAATATTCCTCGGGTGGTCACTTTTTTAATTATCAAATGTAGAAGGCTTCTTCTCAATAGTATTAATCTTAATCACACAAGTAGAGAAGGGAAAAATGATTCGAACTTACTGGCATCATGGGATTATTTTAACAATACATGTATTATTTTTAGTTTCACTAGCTCCCTTCCCCTTATGTGTGATATTCTGGTTCACGTTGATGCCATGGATTTGGACTAATTTAGCTCCCCTTAACTTGTTTTGGTCTTCAGACCACTTTCATATGTTAAAAAAAATCTCAATTTTGGATTTAGGGATGTACATTTCACATAGAAATATGTGATCATACATATATTATAACATCATCTATGTTGTTCAAAATTTATAAATATTCTTGAACCACTTCACTTAAGGAATAATATTTAACTTTAACAAGTCAATACCGCTAAATTTACATTCAAATTTTAAATTTTCAGATACTAGGGGACCAATATTCTCTACATTATAAAAAATAATTATCACAAAACTCAATCACCTCATCAAATACAAATATTTTATCATAGTGGCCTCTAATTGATGATAATTTTTAATATAACCCTTCAAAATTTTAATTTATCAATAATATTGATACACTAAACATAAATATATTGGCAGGAATATTCTTATCTCATGTACCAAGTGGATAAATAGATAAACTATTATATAAAAAAATATATGTGCGAAATTCATTTCTAGTACACAATTATGAGTACAGTTTAATTCTCAAACCACTCTATAATTTATTTGGATAAAATACATTGCTACAATTGGATTTGAAGAAATAAAATTTCATGATTATATTTTTTTTATAAGTGTTTGTAATATACTATGTAATGAAACTAGTAGTGGTTATTTCATCAATACATGAAAGTCAAGAGATTTCATACCTATTAATTTAAAATCCTTTAATGATATCAAATTCTTCAAATTTTAAGAATATTATATGGGTACATTAATACTATAAAAATATGAAAACAATTATTCTTATCAGTCTTTCTTAATGTGTTATAAGATAGAGTTAAATATTTTATATTTCATTTCATAATGGAAGATAACTAAAAACGTATTCCCCAGGATATCAAGTACAATCTATCCTGAAATCCATATTTTTCATTACTATCATATCTAAAAAAGTTCTAATCAAAAGGTAACAAATCTTTTCAAAAAATTCATATTTTCAATGTTATGTTTTGTCTCTATGAATATCTACAATTTTAGATCAAATAAGATAATATATTTCTTCCAGATATTTATTGAATTAATATATTTTAATTTCTTTATAAAAGTAAAATTAAAATTTTTCACTTTATCCTAATTCTCTTCAGCTAAAAATGGTTTTGGGGGATATTATATTCTATTATACCATTAAATTATTTTTTAAAGATTCAATAAAAATAATAATTTCACATAAATATTCTATGTACAATGCACACTATCTTTATTCCATTCTATATTTGATAATATTAAGTCCCTTCTTCACAAATTATTTATTGTTTGGTGTCCCTCAACACTTTATCCATAAATGTTTCTTTATGATGGACTTTCATTTATATTTAACATTATTCTAGCACACAAAATAAAATACTCTTTCTTATATTGATCAAAAATTGTAACACTTATCACCCATATAAGTTTTAAATCATTAATCAATGGTAATATATTCATATAAATATCATTTCCCATCTATTTGGGTCCAAAAATCATCAAGAACATCATAACAAATTTTAAACAATGAAATATACATTCCATGAACTATGTTAGATTTTAAGGCATTAATATATATTCATTTCATTTGTACACAGTCCCATTTTTAGGATTTCTAACATAACTTCAAAAATTATGGAATTTTTTATCAAATATCATCCACTCTAGTGAACGAGTTGGGTGACATAAGTTACAATAAAAGATAGTGTCATCGGGAAGAAATCTTAACCTTACATTATTTTAATTTCAAAATAGATTATTCAGGTGAGTAATATTTGGAAGGTATCAAATTTATGTTGTTTAAGGACTGATTTTGGTAAATTAAAATAAATTGAAGTTGAATTTTTCATACATCTTATATCGCGATGTCCTATATTTAAGAAAATTTGAAAAACATTCATATTTCTTTCTATAAAACACACAATCATTAGTGATAAAACGTATCTTTTTATACCCTAATAAAATTGGGGAAAATATTTTATTTCCATCATAATTGTAAAATGTGATCCCATTTCATTTTGGATGTATCCCTTTCAAATGTTCATGAAATTCATAGAAGCATTTATCACGCCACCCATTTCATTATTTCAAGATAACTAAAACTATAACTAATAGTAACACGATAAAATTAGTTAATAATGATAATAATGGTTCCCCAAAACCTCAATACAGTCATTCCATAATTTTTTTATAGTTTCAATATATAAATTACGAATTAATTATTAAACATGATCCTCTATATCATTCTGAATATTTTTTTCCACATTAGATGTTAAAAATTCACTTCTATCAATATTCTAGATCTAATGTGTATAATTATTTCTGAAACCATAGAAAATGTTATGATCATTGATTTCTGTAGAATTCATATTTTTTATATTTAAACAATTTAGGAATAGAGAGGAAATCAAATAATTGTTTTCAATTTTTCATTTAAAATATTTGAAGAATTAATTAACTCCTTTTTCATATTCATTAATGATTCTTCATAATTTATCCAGTTAAGATCCAATAATTACCTAAGATCACAATATACATATCCAATATAATAAAACATATAGATATTTAAAAAATATATATAAAAAGATAAATTTTAAACATTAAAAATCTGATGAAAACAAACAATTTTTTATAACAATATAATTATAAAAAACAATTATACAAAATGATCAAATCAGATCAATGAAAATTATAAATAAAAATGTTTAAGAATATATAAATACATATAATATAAACATGAATATATATTAATAAATAATTTGTCTTAAATACAAGTTACAAAAAAAATCTAAAGTTTTTATGTTGACAAAAAAATATGGATGAAAAATGAAATTGTAGAAAAAAAAATTCATCCAAAATAATTATAATGACAAAAAATTTATAAATAATAAAAATTATAAATATAAATAGTTATAGAAAAAACAGTTAATAGAGACAAGTAATTAATAGTCATAAAATACTTATAAGATTAAAAACATTGAAAAAAATTAACACCGATAATAAAATGTATACAGGAAAATGAATGATTGAATCAAATTTTTAACTAACAAATAATTAATTTATATTAAAAATGACTTATAAAAAATGAGGTTTATAATGAAAAATATATCCTAATTTACAATAAAATCACTTGACATCAGTGTTAAGTGGTTGAATAATACAATATTGAACAAAAACATTTGATAAAACAAATTGTAATGGATAGCCAGCAAAAACCATGAACTATGATTGTCGGTGAATCAGAGTAAGGTTTACAAGAGCTAAATAATAATGAGTATCATTAAAAAGGGATGAAGGATTTAATATCGAGGAGAAATAATGTGAAAAAATGAAGAAACTTGATTGATAATTTAATTTACATCATCATTGAGGGTCTTGGGTGACAGTAATTTCATCAAATGTTTAGAGAGGAGTAGGGTTTGATCAAAAATAAAAAGTAGGTTCTATGATTCATTGTTGTTTTAAATGAATGATAACGTTAATTTTTTAAACAGACGTCAAATTTATTTATTATCTTTTGAAGATAATTTGTTTAAAAACATATGTGAAAATATATTTTTTTTTTATTTTAATGTCATTTGTAATAAAACCAATGTTATAACCTCAATTTAGAGTCCATTATTTATATTAGTGATCTTATTTGTATCACGAAAAATTTTCCCCACTTGTCAAGGGAATACATTCAAAAGAGAAAATAATGAAATAAACATGACGTAAATATTTTGGTAGGAATAAGTTAGCAACATGAAGTAATAATCATCTAGAAACTGAGAGAATTTTATATCTTTAACAATAAATGAAAACATTTATATAAATAATATTTATCTCATAATTATATAATGTAGAGTTAAGGAAATAAAAAAATTACCAAGTCATTTCTCAAAGGCACTATCTTTTTATAGGGAGAGGTATAAATAAAAACCCAACCAGTTTGGTCTCATGAGACCCATAAATGCATCTTGGGGATTTACAATTTTGGTCTCTCGAATCACATGATTATATCCAATTCATTTACCATAAGATTCAACAATAATTTTCACAAAATTATCATAGGATTATCTTATTTAACAAAAACAAGGATATCCATATAATGAAATATATGAAATATCAATATATAATCAACCTGTGTTGGAGTCAATAATCACCATTAACGTTAATAATTTTTACCATGTTAATAAATTGGACGAAATGATGACAACTCAAACAAATAAATTTTTTTGATGGTCAAATAATAAATAATCAACTTTCTAATAATCAATTGTAATTGGATAATAATATTCAAGATGTCAAAAATTTTCCAAAGTCAATCTAATAACATTATTTTTAGGAGAACATCATCTAATCAAAATTATGTAAAATTTGATGTTCATGACATATAGGTTTATTAATATATATTTAAGTCAATGCAGGAATAACATGATCATAAATCATCCATATAAATAAAGTGTATTAAATAAAAAAACGTATCTGTAGTGAAAGATAGGAAACACAGGAAGGTGTTTACATAAACTAAAACAGCAATAAAAACAATAATGCCTCCAATTGTATTAAAAAAATAAGGGATCATTAATCAAATTGTTTGATACTATGATTTAAATAAAAAAATTATAATGTTAGTTGATAAATGATGAACAAAAAACATAATTATGGTAAATAATTCTAAAAATAAGTAGGGAAGTGGAATTGAAAAACATAAAATACTTTGAAGAAAACATTTATAACATTGATGTGGAATAAAAAAATTCATTTCACTTTCTATGATAAATTTTCAAAAATACGTACGAAATATTTTTTAAACAATAAATTTTTTAATGAATCTTCAATAATGGAATCTTTAAATTTCAAAAGTATTAATATAAAAAACAAAGAGAGGAAAGAAAAAATAGTAAATTGAAGGAAAAACTACTTTTTATTATTTTCAAATTATATTTGTTTAAAATATAAAATTATAATAAAAAAACACATTAGTTTATAATAAAACATCATTTTACCAAATAAAATTTTACCAAAATATATAATAAATATTATTTTCAGAGAACATACGAATTAAAAAAAAATTTCGAGATGAGACATTATAACTCGATGAAATGAGATTTGAGTTAACAACATCCCTTACAGGAAATAAATCCTTATGGTATGAAACATTTAAAAGGTGGTTTATGTGGTAAAAATATATACATCGAGAGAGTAACACATAATACAATCAAACTAAAGTATGCACCCAACTTATATAAAATAAATTCAATTGAACGATCATAGCTCAATGAATGAAAATTGAGTTACAAAAAACATTAAAAACATTTGTAACACATGAGTCAAAATATATTAGGATAAAAGAAAATTATTTGGATCAATTAATACCATGAACTAAAATGAATTAAATGATAAAACATTCAAAGGATATTAAATCATTATATCACCATACAAATTAATCATTGTTTATAACATATAACATGTATCGAAGAATCATAATTAAGACTAAGAAACCTCATGCGTCTTGAGTAAAATATTAATAAAAACAATTAAAATATATGTCCTATAATTTAAATCAAAAGTAAATTAATAAATTATATTTTATCATATTTTATCTCAAAATATATTATATACACCACATAAATTCTATTGGGTTCTTAATACAAAACGTGTCTCAAATAGAGGAGTTTGAGATGGAAACACTTAATTGTCATACTGATTCCAGGAATTCATTGTAACCTTATTATTGATATACATATTTATCATAATAACTTAATTTAAAACCATAATTATATCCATTCTCATATATAAAATTCATAGATACTTATTATTTTAAAGAATTCTACCCGTTTTCTTCATTTTGAGTTTATAATTTTTATCATTTGAACTAGTTTCGTCATAACATTGTATGTATTCATTATTATTAAAAATTTAATCATTAATAGTTAATTAAGTTACTTTATGGATTATTTATAACTATTTATGTTATTTTAAATTCCTTTATTGAGTTTTTTAGTCTTTATCTTTGAATATGTAATAGTAAACAATCTTGATTCAGTGACTCTCGACGATCAAAGGGTGTTTTTAGAATTGATGAATTAAATATTGATATAATGTATAAAAAATAAAATAAAATACATTATTTACAAATTTATATTATATTTTACCTGTAATTATGTTCCCATATTCATTCAAGATATAACTTCATTGTTTTTTTCTATAGGATTTCTAGAATGAGAAAAAAATAAACATACCTTGATTTAATGAATGATTATGAAATTATTATTTTGTAATATCATTATAAAAGAATAATAATGAACATATTTAGAGTTTATTATTATTATATAATAAAATTGTATGTAATTATAATAATAATTAATGGATATGGAAATGTTACGTAGTATGAATAGAAATATTTCCTCTTATTATGGTTGTTGAAGATAATTAATTTTACAATGATCACTAATTTATAATATTTATTTTTTATATAAATAATTTATATTCACATAATATAAAAAATGTAATAAATAACATATCTATTTACTAATCTATTTTCAAGAACCACCTCTTAAAGGTGGTGGTGAAAAAAATTGAAATGTGTCGTTCATAGAGGTTGTAGTCCGAACACTCACATGCCCACCATTTTTATTTATTTGATTGAATGAGAGGGGAATATATAACGGTTATGACATCAATATAATAAAATTTCATTAATCCTTTTATACTTATATAATTATATAAATATGGTAGAATGGGTTTGGTGGTAGGTGTATGGGATGAATGATGAATAAAAGTTGAAGGGTAAGCAATATATATATTTAGAGTTTGGATCTTACCTTGAAGTATCGTTTTGAAATAAAGTTCATGAGAATATTTTTTGATGATAGGGATGATAAATGTGAATATTGTCTCTTAAATAAGTAAATTTCCTAGTTTTTTATACGAATTTTAAACATTAGTTACAAGGACTTGGCCTTGAAAATTTTTATAATCATGAGTTTGAAATGAAGAGATCATTTTCTTATATTTCAGAGATATTTAAGGTTTATAGATTTAAATAATTAGTTCATAAATTTCTTAGAATAAAACCATACATTGAAATGTGTCAAATTCCACTATGTAATCAACTTTTCCACAATAAAATCTTTTTAAAATGAGTCTTGTTTAAATTTCATGGAATATATTCATGATTCTCATCTTGACTTCATTATTATACCTACATATCCTAAAACCCTATATAAACATTTGCAAATTGTGGGATGGGCACAAAAATATCAATTATGGATATATTAATATATTAAAATAAAATATATATTCCATTTATAACCCATGATATCATACAATAGAGTGTACAATTAATATAATTAACATTGCTCTCAAATAATTATTTACTTACATAAGAAACCACCTTTACTTATCAAATTTTTTTCATTAATAATTCATAATAAAATCTAAATGAAAAATCATATCCTATAGGGTTTCCATGAAATCATGATAACCCATTAAATCCATTTTTTTAAAAACATTCATTTTTACCATTAATGTCAATAATCATTCCATTAAACAAAAGATCATTATATTAACTTAAGAAATCAAAATACTTCCATGAAAAATAATTATAAATAATATAAAATTCATGTCAGTACTATGGGACATAATCCTCATATAATACCAATAATAACCCTTATAAATAGAATAACCATATTGGTTAATTACTACAAAATTATTCGAAACAAATTCATTACCTAATGAATTGGAGAACTATATCGAGGTCACCCATATTCATAAAAATTTTTAAAAAATGAAAACATACATATATAACATATAATATTATATTTCTATCTTAAAACCTCCCAGAACATTCCTTAAAACACATATTAAATATTATTTCTAATATTCACATAAAATAAGGGAAATATCATTTTCATTTGATAATATTTAATAAAAATATCCAAAATAATAGGAAATCGATTTTAATTTAAGATTAATAAGGAAACATGTAAAGGATACTTATAAGAGAATAACATCCATTATCATAGGAAAATATATATGAGTTGTATAATTTAAAATTAAAAAATTATTTTCACACCTTTCAGTAAAAAGCACATCACTCAGAAAATGTCAAGAACAATACTCACTTTTACATTTTTATAGAAAACCATATATAATATAAAATAAATTTTATAAAACATTTTTCAATAAATTATATCATTTATAATAAATCATTAGAAACATATTTACATTTAAGAGACATAAATAATTATTATAAATGTTTAAAACATTTTTTATGGAAAATCCCATACCTTGAGAAGGAATTGTCACATATATTATTTATCTTTCTAAATAATACAATTTATGGTAATTAATTTCATTCATAATGAAATTTTTCAATATAATTATTCCTTTTATTTCACTTATATCATTATTATATTAAATTTATTAATAATTTATGTTCACATAAGACGTTTTGAGAACAATTATCTTATAAGATGGAAAGGGAGTTGATTAGTTAAATATAGTTAAAGGGGTAAATTTTGCATCATCTCAAGAATAATAATTTTCAAATAATTTTCATATATATATATAATATAATTTTAGAACTATCCTTTAATATTTTAGAAGAAAAATGGATCGCATGGCTTCCTGTAAGTGTTTTTCCACATGATGACATGAATGATTTTACCATTTTCAATGGATTGAAATATAAGATAACATGTAATAAATAATCATTAAATAATGTTAATAATATAATTAATATCATATATATTAATTAAATCTATCATAATAACCATTTTTGAGGCTGTGATTAAAATTGAAACACATCTCTTTGTATAGGTGGTTATCCCCACATAAACACAAATGAATATTTCATTTCCCATGGGATGGAAAAGAAGTTGAGAAAATGGGTTTTAATATAATTAAAATTAAATTATAGTATATTTTTTATATTTTTTATAATATTATAATTTTTTAAGATTATTATATTAATAAATAAACACAAAATACATCAGTTAAAACTTATATAATCTCCATAGATAACTTATTTGGAATAAACCTTAATCCTTCTATGTTTCATATTTTGTTTTCAATAGGAAATATAGTATATGGGGATGGATTTTTGGGAGATATTTATGGTTATATTTTTTAAACTAGATCTCCCAAAAGATGTGGAAAATCAGGAAGAGGAGGTACCCTTTTATAAGTGAATGGATGGGGACCCTTGAAAATATATAAAATATTTTGTTAATATAATTGAATTTTCATGATCAAGTTTCAAAAAATTGAAATATTTTAAATATAGGATTATTAAGAGTTTATATCCACTTATAAAATAATATTTAGAAAATATTAGGTGATTATTAACCCTTATCACTTAGTTGTAACACCCATTCTCCCTTTTGAAAATCATTGTGATATCAATATTTATTTATTCTATAAAATTCAATAAACTTACTATAAAAGTAAAAGTGACTTATAAGTGGATGATGGTTCATATTCTCATTAATTTAAAATTTAATGGTAATAATATTTTATTTTTATGAATTTTATATAATCAAATATTATATTTTTAACATAATATACAATTATTTTCATTTTTAGCACAATTCACAGAGTTTTACATTAATGACATTTAGTTATAAATTTAATTAAAATATAAAAATTTAAAACATAACAAATAAATTATATTTATCAAAATAATCATGGAAAAATTATTTCATCATAATTATATTACTTTTTTTCTTATAAAATAATTTATTAATTTTTCTACTACTTGAACAAGCCCAGTGTATGTGTTGCATACATCTTTAAGGTAATTATTCAATCAGAGTAAAATTTAATATAAAATACCATGATAAAAAAAATAATCAAGGTTTCATATAAAATTTTATAATAAAAGATAACCTATTTTTATCCATATATAAAAATATTTGGGATATTAAAACAAAGTGGGTGACATTATGTTTCCATTGTTTACTTAAAAGAATAAAAAGGTCATTATCAATGAAAACTTAGAATAAATTGTTGCATTTTAAAACATCATATGGTTGTGATTAAAAAAACATATCCAATAAAATAAAATATTGTTTTAAGGTAACATGATGACCTTATCGCAGAGTTGTAATTCCATTTTACGGATTTTACCCATACTAATGTGACAAATATTCACTATTATTACTATTCATAATGAAATAATTAAAGTGAATTATTTAAATTATTTGAACATTATATTTCCAAATATAGAATCTTTTTTCAATATTAAATCTAAATATGTGGTAGAGATTAATGTTAAAATAAATTCATAAAATACAATGAAATACAGTTCAAAAAATGTATTTTAATCCCAAAATAAACTTATAGCATAATGAAGTATAATATTTATTAAAATGTAATTAACTATATTAATTCCAATTAAATATGTTTTATGTTACATTAATAATAATTTTAAAAAATTTTACTTTTAAATTAATTTATTTAGAGAAAATAAATGATAGTTTCCAAAATAATCATTATTTTCACAATTCACATTAAAATATTTTAAATTTAAAATTAAATGTTTGAATAAAATCATATTATATGTTTTAATGCATTTAGTATGAATAAAATAATATGATTTTTTATAATAAAACTACTTAATATTCTTATAATAAATATACAAAATAAAATCCTCTTTTGAATAACTATATGTAATAAAATTTATATATTAGAAATATTACATATTTTATGTCATTCTTTCTCATATTTTCAAATTTCTTCCTCTTAATTTTATTAATTATATATAAAATTTGGAATATTATTCCATCATAGTAATTTTGATTCTCGTGTTTCTTCTTCAATCATATTAATTTTAAAAAACCTTAACCTATTGAAACTATTTTTACGTAAACACATTTTATCTATGATTAAAAATCTGAAAATTTTATTCCCCATGAGAACGTTTCACTTCTAGATAATCTGATTTTGGACTCAAATCATGAGATGAATCTAGCACAAACTTCATTAACAATTAATCCTGAAACATAGAATGCACTAAGTATAAACTATGAGAAAATTACATATGATACACAGATGATCCAAACTTCTCTATGATTTTATGTTATCCAATGAAATAAATACTTAAATATCCCATTTTACTAAAATATATAACACTTTTCCATAGAGATAATTTAATAAAAAAATCATTACCTACCTTGAATGAAAGATCTTTCCTCTGGTTATCTTAATAACTAAAATTATTACATTGGATTTCCCTAATATATTATTTAATAATGTTAACATTATAAACCATTTATTATTCCAATTATTGTCCCCAAAAAATTCATTCCCTGAATTTATAATTTTTTTATCTAATTTTGACCCAGCTATGTATATAATTTCTAAAATGGTTTCACATATATATTAGAATAAAAAATATTGTTAAAAAAATTTTAACTAAGAATAATGTTAATCCCAAAAACCCTATAAATACATTGAAAAATATAGAATCATGTAATCTAATTTTTGAATTTATCTCTATGACGGTCCAATAGATTAATGATGAAATATTATACTGAAATTTAATTTTGTATCTAATGTCTTCTGAATACTTTTGAAAAAATTATAGGTAATCATGGGGTCATGGATATATATAATAGAAAGAGATACCCTATAAAATCTAATTATATATTTATAAAAAAATCATAAAAATATGATCCATAGATATATTATCTCAAAGAGGAAGAAAATTTATAGATTTAGTTAAATTATTAAAAATTATTCATATTGCATTGTATCCTCGAGATCTCTTTGGTAATCAAACCTTGAAATCAAGGGATATATTCCCAGATTTGTATTCTAGAATTGGTCAACTTTTAAGGAACCCTATTGTTAATTTTATTTCCACTTTAACCTATTGACATGATAAGCATTTAATTGTAAAGTCAAAAATATCTATTTTCATTCCATCCGCCAAATTTTTTTACCAATACTCATTATATATATTAGTTATACAAAGATGAATAGAAAATAAATAACTATGATCTTTACCAGATAATTATTTCATATATTGAGAATAAAAGGGCACACATAATCTTTTTATGAATCTTAAAATACCTTCTTTATCAATGTATGATTTTTTAAACATACATTTCATTAAAATTACACATTTTTTTAAAACACATTCATTTTTATGATATTTCATAATTCATTTTGATAATAATTACTGAACTATCCACTGAAAAAAATAGAGGAAGTTACTACATGCATAATTTCTAGACCAATATCATTAAAATCATTTACAAAACGATCATGTTCCAATCATTTAAATGTAAATGATGCTTAATATTTTTGACATAAAACAACAACTACCCTATTTTCTTTTCCTAGATGTTAATGAATCATGTTTTTATAATCCATAATTAATTAAAAAAATGTTCTCTTCTACATGTTCACTCTTTTTATGTGAATATATATTTATAAAATATTTAATTATTATATATTTTCAACATTACTTCTTATTAATATGTCTCAAGATTTTTAATGAATGAACCATAGTTATTAAGCTCCATGATTAAGCATTAAATAATCTTGAGTTAAGTCAATAATTTACATTGAGGATCTTTTCAGGGTTAGAGTTTAATAGAATTAGGCCATAATTGTTACATTAAATCTCAAAAATTACAAAGTAGACACTTATACTCTATCCAAATTTTTAATCAACAATAAAAATCCCTAAAAACAATATTTATTTTCTTTCTAAAAATAGTCTTGAATTATTCTTTCTTATTTTAATTCCTTATACCCTATGAAAAACATTTCAAAAACATGGGAATAGCATAAAAATTTCACTATGGGATATAAAAGAAGGGAAGAAAGCATTTGTCCATGAATAAATAAAAATTAATGAACCCATACTTTTCACTCAAAAACCCTAATCTCTTTAACATACCTAATGAAATCATAATATTTACGAATAAATCATTGAAATAATAAATCATAAAGTTGACTTATAGAATCCATAACATACTTATATTATAGGTTTTATAGCTACATAGGGTGTAATCATCATGGTTACGTTTGAAATACCGACCATAGTATATTCCTTAAATTTCATAACAGATACATTGATTTTTAACTTCGTTACATTCCACATTTCATTGGATAGTTATCACAGGCTCACCCACTCCCGATTTATCGCGGAAGCACCCGTATAGAAATGTAATTCCCAAGAACCATAACATAATGAAAACACATAAATAAGCATATAAAAATAACATTTCTACATTTACACCATAAGATATATGTTAAAGATATTTATATAATAAATCTATTCTAAAAACCACTTTCAATACCAAAATACCTAAAAAATTAATGAGGGTCGTATATAAATCAATATATGCCTCAATGAAAGGAGATTAAGATGAAGTCCATCACCACATGAGAAAATACTTGAAAAATAATAATTAAAGAATAACTTTAAAAAATACATATAATAACATGAGAATAAGGATATTAATGATATAATATTTCAATGGAAAATATATACACCACAAATGGGAATTGGTGTATACCAACAAATAAGTGTCAATGGATTGTAAATTTAGGTAAAATACCTTTTAAAGATCGTACCATTAGATTAAAGAAGAATCAATTACATGATTATGTGTGAAAAATATAAATACACTCAATATAAGTGGATATTTACTGTAAAATAATTACAGTCCATTCACACATATTCTTGAAAAAAAAACCAATGTCATGGATATCTAACTCAACGAAATGAGATTGAGTTATGATTTCCCTTGCAATGTACTTATAAACGATGTAAGAATTTATCAGTGGCATGATTATGTGTATGGACATTATATCAACAAAAATAAAATTATAAATTACAATATAAAAAATAAAACTTGATTCCAAATATAAACATAGTATAATATAATCAACGAAGTATGCATAAAACCCAATGAGTGGGAATTGAGTTTATAAACCCCCTTAAAAAGTTCATTTTGTAATGAGAATAGATATATTATTTGTATAGACTATCAATACACATAAATCAAGTATAAATACAATATATTGTATCAAAATTTATTTCCCACATAATCATAGAACAACATAATCAAGAACTATCAGATTCACCCAAAATATAGAAATTGGTTTAAGAATCTCCCTTACCTTGAGTCCGACATGTAATGTTCATTATTTATCTTCCTGAATAATAAACATAGGTTAATTTATACTTTTATTAAAACCATTTTCAGGTTTATTATTCCTGTTACATCTCTTATGACCATGTTAAAGTAATTAGTTATTTATTAGAGTTCATGTCAGACGTTTTGTCGATAATTAGTTCTCAATATGAAAATATACATGGTATCATGACCTTAGTCCATGTGATAATAATTAAATCATCTATATAATAGTATTATTGACATATTTATCACTTTTAAACATAACCCACATTGTTTAATTTAAAACATTAAATATGGTTATGAAAAATGAACAACGGTATATTCATGGACACGGTAGGCCGTATGTATGCATGAGTAACATTTCAATTTTTCATTGACCATTTTAGAAATTTTGTCATTATAATTTTATCTTTAATGAATGATCATGATATGATTGAAATAATCATAATCATTTAACTATACTTATATATATCATACACGTGATATTATTAATAAAAATGAGTCACACTGTTTTGCGGAGGTGAAAATTCACACATATACACGAACGACATTATAATTTTTTTGCACATGGATTTAAGAATTTAATTAATATATTATTATCTTATAATGATTAATAGGTCATTAATATCATATGTGAAGATTAATTTAATCATTATAAAAAATATTAATAGATTCTAACTGTAAACAAACTAAATCCATCCGTGGAGGTGATAATTTACATGTACGCATAAATAGTTAATTCATTTCCCATTAAATGGAAGTAGAGATGGATTTAGGGGTTGATATTAAATGAATAAAATATAAGTATATTTTGGATACTGTAGATATTATATCATCATCTTTGGATGAAATTTTATGAATATAAAAAAAGAAACAATACAAAAACACTTAAAGAAAACGATACATCTTTCCTTCGATTGACCACCTTTGAAGAACACTTAAACACCTATAAGAAGGGTGTTATTACATAGCTGAGGCTTTAAGAATGTGGTTGTGGATTATAAGAATATTATTGGGAAGAGATTTTATGTACTAAAATGCATTGGAAGTGTGAGTAATAGATTCATATGGGTGCCTTTTTATAGGAGATGGGAGGGGCACCCTTGGAAAGAATTAAAATATTAAATTAATTTAAATTATTGTTTTAATCCAAGTGTATCCAACATGAGATATGAAGAATAAAAGATGATTATGGATCTAAATCCTCTCATAAATTTTTTTTATACATGTATTGATTTTCTTTTAAACCTTATCTGTTCAGTTTACCGTTAATTATTCTCTTTTAAATTTTAAAGCAGAAACAAAATTTTTATTTTTAAGAAGCTATTAATTTTACATATATGTGGTCAATTTCCAATAACTGGGAACATAATGAAATTTTAAACCATTTAATAATAAAGTTTTATTTAAATTTCTTTAAGGTTTTTAAATAATTTGATAAATTATAATTTTTATAAAAGCATCAATTATGTAAATTTTAACTCTATTCATTTTATTGAATTTATATAAGATCCAAACTGAGAGATAAAATTGAAAAAAACCATTTAATAGTCTTATAACATTTCATATTCATTTATAATATTCATGTATTAAATATAGTGTGTCAAATAATATTTATTTTCATATTTATACTATCATTTATTTTAAAACATTTTTAACGAAGCAAACAACGCATCATCATTGTGTGATTGTTAAATTGATTTATCTAATATATAAAAATTAAAAATAAAATACCATGATGTAGGAAATATTTCTTGATTTATAATTAATATTTATATATTATTATATCACTTATTGAAACCACCTTATTTATTTTAAAAAGAGTCATATGTGTATGTTATACTCCACTTTACTAGAAATTATTTATTATAACATGTCATTTTCATACCCAATTGGCTCCCAAATGCCAAATGTTTGGCCAAAGGATTTTTTTTGTCTCCCATAACTCGTAAAATAATATTACGACTTGTGTTATGATATTTAATTATTATTATAATATTTATTTTTTACCATTATTTACCAGATTTACCATTTATCCATGGCTAATAAAACTAACTACTGAAGTTACTATTCATAATGTACAAAACGAAATAGTACAAATTTAAAAAATATTTATCATATTATTATAAATATGGAATTAATTTTTCCAAATTCAAAACATTGAAGTTGAATTAATTAATTTAAATTTATTCCTGTTTTCAAAACCAGAAAGGGGGTTTTTTAAGAAGTAAAAGCTATCAAAACATCTAAATGTGTTTATGTCCAATTTAAATGCTAAATTACAACTAATGGAAATAATGGGTTTAAATGAAAATAATTTAATCAAATTACACTTTGAAACCTAATAAAAGTAATATATATCTATATATAAATAGCTATATGAAAATGATGTTTTGAATTATAATGTAGTATTTATCACTATTAATTAAAATATGGATTTTTTCAGAAAAATACCACCATTTCAAACAGGGTAAATATTTATTTCCTGATTTTATATAAGAAGTTTATTATTTCAAATAAAACATATAAATGTGAAAAAAACTAGATTTAAAAATGATTCTCCATCAAAAGGTTGTAAAACTTCCTTTAAAAAATATAATAGTATTTTATGCATAAAATTGGATTCATTCTCATTTTAAGCCTTGAAATTTTATTGGATAAATGTTAAAAAAAATTAAAAATATATTAAATCATAATAAAATTAATTATTTTCATTACTTCCAATACATTATAAAGATATTTACAAGAATTTAAAATAATAATATTGTTGTTGTGTTATTTTTTGGTATAACTCAAAGGTGTGCGCAATGTTATATTTCGAAAAAAACTGTTGTTACATGTTGAGTAAGTTATCAAACGAAGTATTCCCTTTAACTTAAAATTAATATCTTATTCATAAGTATTATTATATATGGAAATGTTTTTTCTATAAACACATCAGACGTTACATCATTCCCCCCTTTTGGAAATTGTGTCCTCGTAATTTTAAAATTGGGCTTGGTAACATCATTCAAAATACCGCCTTGAAAAAAGGTTAAAAAATTATACATTACAATATAGAAATTAAAATATATAGGCCACACAATATAACACAAACTAGAGTTACATATAGGGAATCATGAATATGGTAGAGAAAACTAACCATCAAGTTCAGATGGAGAGTGATAGAAAACATAGTGATGGGTTAAACAATATTTGATTTACCAGTTGGAAAACTAAACGGAACACATTTTTGTTTTAATATTATTTTAATAATGTTGTTGAATATATTTATGATCTTAACTATATGATCTTGACTAAGAAAATAATAAAACATACTTACATGTCATGTAGTGTTTAATCAATTAATAAATATATACCACAAACTCATAATTTCTCCGAATGATGAGTATTCAAGATGACATGGTCACACCTGAATCACTAAAATAAACTTCTATATAATAACATAATCCACAAAAGGTAAACTATATATTCCCATATCTTTAAACATTAACCCAATCCCAAATGGTTAGTAAAAGAGCATATTATCACCCAAAATAATAATCCTTTATAAAAAGAAATATTACTCTTAATTTTCAAAATTCAACAAACAATACCCAAATGTCAAAAACGACCATTAAATAAACAATTATCCTTAAAATCCCACAAAATAATCAAAACTAAGATTATAACCTAAAATTTAATATGATTTGATCACATACTCTTCGACGATAAATCTTAACATTTATCTCTAAATAACATTTACTGCTCTTAATGTATCATACTTAAAAGTAATTAACCAAATCACATATTCTCCATGACTGGTTAATTATTTCCATTAATAACACAAATAGGCATATGTCCACAATAAAAATATATATTCTTCCCAAATAAAATTCAACAATTACTCTTCAAATAAAATCCCATATTATTCTGTTTTCCATAGGCATATAGGGATCCAAAAATAGCGATCTTCTTCAAAAATAACATTTAACACATAATCACCAAATCATTTTTAGATACTAAGGATTTAAATTTTATAAAATAGAAGTTACAAAATCAACTTATTCTTGATCCATAAAACTATTTAATTATAAATAATAAGTCATAATAACTAAGGACATCACATAGTCCAGTGGTATGAGATAAATCCGAACTCCCATCAGTTGTGGGTTCAATTCACTCAAGTTAGTCTCATGAAATGGGTTTTAAAACAGTCTATGTGGTTTCCTTTTTAAAAAACTATAAAATTGTATAACATTCCCAAGAAATAACATTAATATATTTTAACCTCAAAGGTTATCTCATACCTCGCATTTTCATCCCAAAAATTAATAACCCGTCATTTCCTCAAAGGTGAATATATTCAAAAAATCATTAGTCACCTTAATATTCTAGATCATAAAGCCTAAAAAGGTGTTTCTAGTACATTTAACTTATGATATACATTAAAATTATAAACCCATGATGATATACCTAAACCATAAGAAAACATCCTAATCTCCAAAGTTGTCTAAACCATCCTATGATACCAACTATAATGCCCCAACCTGAAACATTACATAATATTGAGTTAAGTCAAGAATGAACATTAAATATTTATTTAGGATTAGAATTTTAGATAATTAGTCCAAAAATATTACATTACATCTCAATTATTACCTATTTTACTCTTATACTCAATCCAATTTTTTCACAATAATAAAACTACCCAAAGAACAAGAATTATATTCTTTTTAAAAATATTCTTTAGTTCTTCAATTCTATTACCCTTCCTTATACCCTATGAAAAACATTTCAAAAACATGTGATGAGCATTAAAAGATCACTAAGGGATATAAAATAATGACTGAATGCAGTAATCCCTGAATGCATAAAAATTAATGAAATCATAAATTTCACTCATAAAACATAAGCTCTTTAACATACCTCATGAAATCATAAAATTTATAAATAAATCATAGAAATCATATTCCATATAGGTAACATGTGCCATACATAACATAATTACATTGTATATTTCATAGATACATTGGGATTAACCTTCATGGTTACATTTGGAATACCCATCATAATATATTTCCAATATATCTTAGGATAAACATTAATTTTTACCACTGCCATGTTACACAATTCATAAGAGAGCTATCATGGGCTCAGCCACCAGTGGATTATCATAGAACCACATATATAAATAAGTAATTAAAAATATCCATAAAATAATCATAACACATGAACAAGCATAAAAGAAAAATAACATTTCCAAATTACCATAATGAGACATCTTTTCAAGATATTTATATAATCAATCCAATCTCAACAACATTTTAAATACCAAAATACCTAAATAAGTAATATTGTATATACTTTTTTTGAAAAAAATATTATGGTTTTTAGAGGAATCTAAATATAAAATAATTATCATGGTGGAAGAATGTTTTTTTCACCACGTACATTAAAAAGAAACATTCCATTTATCGTTTAGTAAAACTATTTTTAAAAAATAAATTCTTTTTGAAAACTGTTGAATTAAATTAAAATTCAAAGCGGTTGATTATACATTATATAAAAATAGTTTGTATATAAATAAAAATTTTCCTTACTCAAAGGAGATCACTAGTACAAAATCTATTTTTAATGTCACTTTTTTTAATGTCAGTTTTTTAGAACCAACGTCAAAATATTTAAAAATCGATTTATCACGTCAATTATTATATAACTGATGTAAAATCAATTTTATTTGAATTTTCACATCGGTTATATATGAACCGTCATGAAAAATCCATTTTTGTTCATTTTTCAGGTTGGTTATTATATAACAGACGTGAAAAATTTATTTTTCCGACCTTGTCACATCGGGTATAGATAACCGACGTAAAAAATTAAATTTCATAACTTTTTCACTTCGGTTATTCAATAAGTGACGTGAAATAGGTTTACAAAAATTTTAGTTCATTTATCATGCTTTGATTGGATATGTCATGGAGTTCAAGAGAATTTATGGATCCAAATTTATGGGCATTGTAAGTTGATCATCTCTAAACAAACTCTTAGAGAATGCCATGTTCTGAAGGCCATAACATTTAATTAGTAACTCCATTTGAGCTCTGTGACCTATGAAATCGAATCTTGGGAAATAAAATACATGTATGTAAAAAAATTTCACCTCGTTTATTTAATAAACAATGTGAAAAATACCTTTTATCGTCGGTTATTAAATAACCGACATGAAAAATCCATGAAAATTGTTTTTCACGTCAGTTATTTAATAACCAACATTATAAAGAGATACAATTTGATTTTTCACATCTGTTATTTGATCAAGGACTTAATAAAGGATTAAAAACATGTAGTTCATACTTCAATCTTGGATTTGATAGGTCACAGAGCTCAAATAGAGTTACGGATCAAAAGTTAAGAGCATCGGAATTTAATCATCTCTAAACAAAGTCTTAGGGATGGTGAATTTCTGAAGGCCATAACTTTTAATCGGTAACTCCGTTTGAGCTCTGTGACCTATAAAATCGAATCTTTGGGAATTACCTACAAGTTTGTTAACAGTTTTCACAACGGTTATAAAATAACTGACATAAAAAGGACTTTTGATGTCAATTATTAAATAATCAATGTGAAAAACAGATAAAAATTGATTTTTCCCGTCTGTTATTAAATAACCTAAGTGAAAAATAAGTGAAAATTTTAATATCTTTTCATGATAGATATCGTAACACCTATGTGAAAGAAAATTTTCATATCCAGGCATTGCGAAATTTCAATTTTTTTACATCGCGTCATCGACACTTCTAAATGCCGCTTCAAATTTTCAATACAACGTTTTCATTTATCATCTACATTATATGTTTTACTTATACACATATCCTTATTTAACAATAATTTCATTCAACAATCATCTTTCCCCCAACTACACTCATTTGATATTTAACATGAATCAATTATTTCTTCTTTCTGTGATCTCGTCAAGGTATTTTTAATTTTTTAAACATGATTTATGGTTTTTATGATTTTTTTCCTTAATTGATAATCCATTTAATAATCATTTCTTCATACCATCATCATTATGCCAACGGAACCTGTTTTATCACCCAAGTGAATCCATTATTTCATCTTTATGCAATCTCTTCATGGTATTCATAATTATTTTTTCATGATTTATATTTTTTATGAATCGAATTCTTAATTGATATATGATTTAAGGAATATTATATTATTATAATGTTTTATAATTATTTATGTCATGGTAAAACTTCAAAACATCCTCCAGATTCTTAAATTTCATCTAATATGAAGTTACAGTTGGCTCATTAGATCAATCCTTGAAAAAATATATCAATCATCTGATTGTCATAACTTTTGAACTGTAACTCCATTTGAGCTTTTCGATCAATCAAATCAAAGTATACGCAATTTTCTACAAGATGGTAAATAATTTTTTAGACTTTTATTTAAAACCTGACATCAAAAGTCATTTTTAACATCAGTTTTTAAATAATGGACGTAGAAAATGAATTTTCACGATGGTTTTTTTAAACCGACGTCAAAATAGATTTTTTTAGGCATTTCCATAAGAGATTCCACATCATATTTTTAAAAACAAATGTTAAAAACCATAAAAAATCATTTTTTATGACTCTAAAAACATCACCTCAAAAGTAACGTTAAATATCTAAAGAAACCAACGTAAAATACTTTTTTTGTACTAGTGGATTGAGACAACGTCTCTTACAACTTCAGATAATACATGAATAAAAAATTTAAATAATATCATTATAATAAATAATTTCTTGATATAATATGTCAAATGTTAGTATATACACTTTAAAAGTGAATTGGTTCATAACAACAAAGAATTTCAAATGGATTTTTAATTGAGACGAAATCCATTAAAAAGGATGTATCATTAGATTTAGGATAAATCAATGAAATAATTATGTGTGAAAAGTATAAACACACCCAATATTAGTGTATATTTATTGTAAAAAAATCATAGTTCATTCATACTTATTCATGAAAAAACAAAACCAAGGACATTGATATTTAACTTAAGGAAATTATATTGGGTTAATATTTCCCTTAAAATGTTCATATAAATGATGTAAGAATGAATCAATGGAATGATTATTTGTATAAATTGTATATCCATAAAAATTAATGTTTAAATTACAATATAAATAAATAAAAAAGTCATTCCACTATTAATCTTGGTATAATAAAATAAATGAATTATGCGTAAAACCCAATGAGTGGAAATTGACTTTATAAATTCCCATTCAATAATCATTTTATTGATAAAATATATAGATTATGTGGATTCACTATAAATAAAATAAAATAATGTATAATGATATTATATCAAAATTTATTTCTCAAATTATCATATAACTACATAATAAAAAAGTATACGATTAACCTAAAGAATAGAAATTGGTTTAAGAAGTTCTCTAACCTTCAGTCTTACTTGTGTTGTTAATTATTTATCTCCATGAATAATAAAATTTGGTTAATTTATAATTTCGTCAATAACATTTTAATGATAATTATTCCCATTATATCTATTATAACATTGTTATATATTTATTTAATTATTTTAGTTCATATTGGATGTTTTCTCGATAACCAGTTTATGAGTCAAAAATGAACATTGTATGATGTCACTTGTCCATGTGGTCATACGTGCATCATAAATGGAATCGAATTCATGAATGTGGAATACGATATCGGTTATTATAATTGTGTTCATGAAATATTCATCACATTTAAACATAACACATATTGTATAATTTAAACCACTAAATATGATTATGAAAAATGAACACCATTATAATCTTGTAGACGGTAGGTCACACATAAGAAAGAGTAACGTTTCCAATTTTCATTGATGATTATAGAAATATGACAATTATAATTTTATCTTTCCATGATGATGATGATATTATTAAAATAATAATAATCATTTTAATAGACATATATTTATCATAAATGTTAACTAATCAATAAAAATGAGTCACACCACTTCGTGGAGGTGATAGTTCACACGTACGCATGAAATAGATTATCATTTTAATGCACATGTAAGTAATAATTTAATTGATATATTATTATCTTATAATGATTAATAGTTCATTAATATCACATATGAAGATTATTTCTATAATTTTAACCAATATTAATAGATGGTAATGGAAAAAAACTAAATTAGTTCGTGGAGGTGATAATTCACACGTACCCACGATTGATTAATTTATATCCCATTTGATGAAATTAGAGATTTATTTAAGGGATAATATTAATATAATAACATCTATGTATATTTAATATATTTTATTTATTATCTGATCATGGTGGGATGATATTTGAGGAAGTGGAACAAGATACACAATAGAAACACTTAAAGAATTGGATACCTCTTCATCAGTTGATCACCTTTTAAAACACATAATCACTTATACAAGGGTGTTATACCTAAATTAAAGCTTCAATAATGAGGGTAGGGATTATAGGATGAGGATTTGATAGATCAAGGATGATCTAAAAGTCTTTGGACGTGTTAGTAAAAGAGAGGGATGACTGCCTTTTTTTAGGTGAGGGGAGGGGCACCCATGGAAAGTATTAAAATATTAAATTAATAAAAATTGTTGTTTTAATAAAAGTGGATACATCATTAGATATAGTAAATAAAATATTATTATAGATCGAAATAATCTCATACAATAGTTTTTAGACATGTATTTATTTTATTATTAACCTTATCTTTTTGATTTACCCATAATTATTCTCTTTTATTTATAAATGTAGTAACAACATTTTAATTGTTATGAATTTATTAATTTTAATTATATATTTTAAATTTTCTATAATTGTAGAACATAACGAAATTTTAGACCATATCATAATAACTTTTTTATTTTCGAATATTTTTTGTATTTTTAAATAATTTAAATAATTTAAATAATTTTTTTAAGACATTAGTTATGTCAATTTTTATAATATTCATTTCAGTGAATTTAAATATTCCCAAAAATGATAGATAACTTCAAAAACCCCTTTAATAGTATCATATCATGTTATATTAATCTTCAAATTTCGTTTATGGCATATATTATCTCAAATAATATTTGTTTTATTATTTATAATATCATTTATTTGAATCCTATATTAATGAAACAATCACTACATCATCATTGTGTCATTATTATATTTATTTATTTATTCTATAAAAATTATAAATAAAATAAAATATTGTAGGGAATATTTTTATCTTTATACTTAATATTTATTATCTAATATATCACTAATATAACCCCACCTTAAAATTGTTTTACTAAAAATATACATGTTTAGGTTATATTTTTATTTACATTAGAATAATTATTATAACATGTCATTTTCACACCCAGCTGGCTCCCAAATGAAACAATTTTGTACTAATGATTATTTTGTTCACCCATGACTCATCCAATATTATTGGGACATATGTTAGTGTAGTTTTATATTATTAAAATATTATTTTTACCCTTGTTTACCTGATTTACCCTTTAACCAGGATAAATAAAAATAATTTCTGAAGTTACTATTCATAATATAAGAAAAGGTAAATATTTACATACTTTAGAACTTATATTTCCAAATATGGAATCCATTTTTTCAAATTCAAAACACCAAAGTTTCATTAATTAATTTAAAATTATTTTTTGGTCAAAACCAGAATGCAGGTTTTTAAGATGTAAAAACTATGAAACTATTGACATGTGTTTATGACCAATTTAAATGTGAAATTACTTCCAATGAACAAAATTATATTAAATTATGAAAACATAATCCAATTAAACATTAAACCCAATTAAAATAAAAATTTATGTATATAAATACATTAGATTAAATGGATGTTTTCAATCAAAATATAGTATTTTTCACTATTCATTAAAATATGGATTTTATCAAAAAATTAACAAATTTTCAACCAAGGTAATTTTTTATGTTCCTATTCTATATAAGAAGATAATTTTGGAAAATATAACATAAAAAAGATAAAAAAATATATATGTAAAACGAGTAATCCATCAAAAGGCTGTAAAACTAACTTTAAAGTACATTAGAATATTTTATTCTTATAATAGGATTCATTGTCATTTTAAGCCTCTACATTTTATTAAATAAATATAAAAACATTTAAAAAATATGTAAAATAATAATATATTTTATTATGTTTGTTTCCTCCAATATAATATTTAGATGTTATCTACCATTTAATATAATAATATTATTGTTGTCTTATTTTTTGGTATAAATCAATGTTATGTGCAACGTAAGATTTCATAGAAACCTATTTTTGTGTATTTAGTACACAATAATAAATAATCTACCCTTTAACCAAAAGTTAATATCATATTCATAAAAATTATTATATATGAAAAATTATTTTTATATAAATACTTGGGATGTTATAATAGTAGCAACTACATGGTGAAGTCTAGGATAATTTAGTTAATCATATTTTAGTATAGGTAAATCCAAAACAACGAATATATCATTATGTTTTAGAACACAACCAATTGGATTCAAAAAGAATCTTTTTTAAAAAAAAATCACTATTTATATATGTAAGGCCCAAAAATAGAATATTTACTAATATTAATTTCATTTCATAAAAAAAACATCATATTACTTCATCCAAATTAATTTAACTTATTTTAGAGTCACTATAGTGAGTGTGCATGATATATGATATAGGAGATTTTTTTTCAAAAAACCATTAGTAGTAAAGCATTGGTATATAGAAACTACTAATCTATATGTAATTTTGAGGTGTTGGACACTCTTCATGAACATTAGTTATAGCTAGATAAACCATTAATTTCTATTTATTTATAATATTTCTTCAAAATAAAATTCACCCAAAAAATAAAATTTAATAAGTTTTTCATATAACTTACTTTCATTAATTATTTTTAGAGAAAAACTCAACTGTTTCCCATGATGATAATAAATTTGAGAATATATCATGTTTTAATCGATAAAAGAATTATCCAATAAATCATGGATAAATCTATTCATGCGGTCCATAAATATAAAATAATAATTTTTTAATCCAAAGGGAATGAATATATACTCATAGGTATCATAAATATTATAAAATTCCACCATTAAAATTGCATTCTCCTTCACCTTCATTTAGTGGTACCCAAACCTGATATAAACCTTTAAAAAAAATTGTTCTCCATGGAACACAACCAATAAGTCCACAATATGATTCAACATATACATATTCTTAATAGTGTTGTGATTCTATGATATATATTAAATTTAAATCATCATGAAGCTATAAATATTTTAAAAAAATTTGTTACACGCTATGGTGACGTGCTCAGATGAATGAAAATTTTATCAAGATACTATTGTAACACATTTTCAATTATTAACGCTCTATTGGATCCATTCTATAATGAGGATTCTAAATTATCATATCATACATCCTTAAGTCAATAGCCAATTCAATCTTTGTATCCTATATAATACAATGAAATTAATTTCTAAATATATCTATATTTTCATTTACAATAGGGATACTAGAAATTTTAACAGTTTCACTCTTATAAAAAATGTGTAAGAGATAAATTTTATATCCATTTATAATGAATTAATTCTATTATTGACATGTAATCAAAGGTATTAATTCCTTCTTTTAAAAAAATAATAATTTTTTTGAAAAAGATTGTTTATCAAAACTATCTTTCTTAGTCTGATAAATAGAAAGCAAATCCGTACACAAAATAACATCAAACTCCACATTGTGTAATACTATAATTGTTTAATGTAAAACCATTCCACTTATGATAAAAAAATATATTCATAATATATTTTTTCTTTAAAACTACCCATAATTTTTACCAAATGTTCTACGATAATTTCATGATGTGATATTTCTAATTTCTCAGCAAATAACCTATGAGATTATTAAATTTCAAACCCTAAACAAAAAATACATTCGAATAATCTAAATAAATAGGTAATGAACCTAAAAATTCATAATTTTATAGTTCAATATATATCAACGTAGTATACAAGGATTTATCCACACCTTTCTTCTTATGATCAAGAAGACTTCACTACTTTATTTCATTCATCGAAAAATTGCTCTCATAAAAACTCATATCATTACTATTATATTATATTAAATTTGGCTTATCATTATTTTTCAAAAAATTATATTTATAATCAAAATATATATATATAATAATTCCACATAAAAAACACTTCCCATATTTTATTAAACATTATCTAGGGTAATTTTTACTACACATATCCTATAAGGGAAACATAATTTTCTAATATCATGTTCTCTTTGATGGATGATTCTTAATTACCATACACATGGTCTTATTTTTCTTCTTGTTTTCATAGAATATATGATCATCATATAAATCTATTTCTACTATCTCATCACATAAAACATGTTTTCCATAAGTCATGATTTCATGAGAAGCCAATGCTTTTTGATATTTTGGTTTCAATCCTGAGTAAAAATTATTAATTTTATGATTGAGATCTATAATAATATTTTACATTTAAATATTGAATCATGTAAATTTTTCTTTATACATGGGTTTTTAGTCTTCATATTTCTATAAAAATTCGTAAAATTTTTCTTTCATTATAATTTGAATATTTTTTCAATGAATATACCGAGGAAAATAATCTTTAATTCATCCATTTACATGGATATAATATCATATATTTCTTGGATATTTGTTACCATTGACCACCATGTTCTGACATTGTCATTTAAATAATAAGTATAAATATTTAACATTTTATATTAATAATAAACAATTACATTGAATAAAATTTCTAGGGTATTATCCCATTATTAAGCTATCACATGGTAAGATAATCCATTGAATTCTAGAGGGTATTGCTTCATGAAATACTCTATAGTGGATATGTTCCTCAGGGGTGATCATGGCTTCTATAGCATATGGGTAGCACCACCTTTTATTGGCTTCTTAAACTGATCCATCCCAATAAAAAATTTCTTTTTTCAAATTACAACTATTTACGATACTCGTTTGGAATGACATTTTTTTCAAAGTTCCTTCCAACGTAAGAATCTTTATTTACATTATATAAAATCATTCTTAAAATACATAGTTTATATGAATGAAAATGCTAATATTGAAATTTTATGTCATGATAACCATAAATTAAAATCTATTATTGGAACATATTTTCATTAACCTAACCTCTAAAATTATATTAACCGTTCTTTTTCTAAAAACTATAAGGATGAAATGTTAAAACATTGCAAAATCTAGAGTTTTTAAATCAATAATTCATTTTCTTACATTTGAATGAATTTTGAAGCTATGAGTTTGAGGGAATTAGGTCACACCTCATAAATAATAAATATATATATTTTGAAGTGGGAACATCCACTCAGTGTCAATTTTTTCAATAATAAATTACTTTTAAAAAGGAATATGTTTTTTATTTATTAAAAAATCATGATTTTTAAATTTAATTCATCATCATTCTTATTTATCTTTCAAACTGGTTAAAAATATTTTTCTAAACATGGGATAAGAACAAAAAACACAGTAATGAATTATAAAAATATATTAAAAAACTTGTTAGTCTATTTCAATAGCATGAGATCATATAAGAGAGTTTTCCTTCAGCATGATAAAATTTGATATAAAATAACCATTTACTTACATATGAAATTAGATTTATTTTCCAAAATTTATTATGAAAAAACATTATATAAAATCTTAATAGAATAGTTATATTCTTCAGTGCATTCTATTACACATGATAGCCCATAAAAATCATTTTCTAAAACACAAACATTTTTTCCCCTAAAGGGAATAATAATTTCTATAGAAATGACTATTTTATTAACTTATAAAATTAAAATATTTCCATGAAAAATCATTAGAAAGAATAAAAATTTCATTTATTTTCCTTGGTAAATCTTCTCCATATAAAAATATAAGAAACTGTATAAATAAAATAACATCCGCGGTTAATTCCAATATAATATTTTGGATAACAAAATCATTTCTCAATGTATTAGAGAGATATATCGGTCTCACTCATCATCATAAATAATTTACATGGACAATTACACACATAAATTACATAAATTATTTCATTTCATTGATAAATACTCATAAAATTATCTTTTGAATCCATATGATAAATCATTTTCAGTATTTACATAAAATAAGGGAAATATTCATTTACTTTGATAATACATTATAAAAATTTACAAAATATTGGGAAATATTATTTATTTGGAAAAAAAAATTCATTCTTCTCAATGAAACTTCTTAAATAATAACATCCATTATAGTTGGAAAAATTATTTATATAATAATGTAAAAATATAAAACATTCCATTCCCACCTTTGGAAAAAAGTAACTTATTCGAAAAACAAAAAGAAGATTCCTTTTTTAATATTTTTAAATAAATTAAATTGTGGTAGAAAAAAATATATGACACTTATTAGTATATAATATCATTCAAAAATAAATTTTAGAAAATGGTTATGGAATTAGAGTATTTGGAAATAATACAAAAGAACATATACACCAATTTTAATGGAAAACCATTACCTTGAGTAAGACATCACACATACATTAATTATATTCAAGAATAATAAAATTATTTTAATTATTTACATTCATAATAAATTTTTAAGTATATAATTATTTTTATTTAACATATATCTATGTTATAAATATTTACTTAATCAATTAAGTCCACAATATGCATTTTGAGAACATTCAACCTATAACCTAGAAGTGGTTGGGGTTGGTTGACTATGGTCAAATGGGACATTATTAATTAATACATAGAATCGTAATCATTAAAGAATTATAAATTTTACACGATAAATACTATTTTAGAATTATCCATGAATTATATAAAAAAATAAATCACATCTCTTTATGGATGTGGTTGTCCACATGTATGCATGATTAACATTATCATTTTAATGGATGGAAGGGTATGATAATATATGATATATTATATTCATAAAATAATAATAATTTTATTAATATAATATGTAATAATTATATCTATCATAATAATAATCCATTTTAGTAAGAGACTAAAAGTGAAACGCATCACTTCTTGGGGGTGGTAATCCACTTGTACACATGATCAAAGTTTTCATTTCACATAGAATGAAAATGGAGATGAAAAACTGTTTTAAAATAAATATAGCAACATTTTATTATATTTCATATACTTATATTAATATTTTATATTTTTTATGGAAGATTTTATGGAGGTATAATAAGAAATAAACTAGAAATTGGTTAGTTAAGGATTATACCTTCTTTTCGGATAACCTCTTTGGCTTATCCATAATCATTTTGTGTTTGGAGTTTTGTTGATAACAGAACCTCTATGAAAAAGGGGATGTATGTCAATGATATATTTGGGTATAAATTTTTTTAATTAGAGTGCTCAAAATCTGTGAGTATGGTAAGATGGTAGGTACCCTTTTATAAGTAAAGGGGGGGGGGGCACCCTTGGAATTATATAAAGTGTTAAATTAATATAAATTATTTTTAATTTTCATAAGGAAAAATTAAAATATTTAAAATATAATATGATTATGAGTCAAAATAATCTCATAAAATAAAATGTAGATATCTTTTGGAAATATTTTACTCATATATCTTTGTTTTAACCCCTTGTTATCCATTTTAATGATTAACACAACATTAATAAAATACATTATATTGGACAAGAAAGTTATTATAAAATGAAAATTTAATCATAAGTGTAAAATTGTTTATTCTATAGAAAATTTACCATTCAATATGATGAATATAATATTTTTATAAATTTTAATTAAATAAATAAAATATTATTTAATATAATATATTATTAAAATCATTTTCTGGATTATTCAAATAGTTTTAGATTAATGATATCAATAGGATAATGGAATTAGAATATAATTTTCTGAAAAATAAAAAACATGATATATTTATCTTAGAAATTATTAGAATAAAATAAGTCATCTAAATTTTATTACATTTAATATTTTTAAAATCATTTACTTGATTTTTTTCATTACATGAATAATCTCTATATCAGCAATGCGTAAGAATTTAAGTTAATTATTACTTCACTAAAAGTTTAAAATAAATTAAATTGATTAAAAAAATTCACTAATATTTCAAATTAATAATTATAATTAAAATAACCTCATTTTATTCCCATACAAAATTATAAGAGATATAAAAGAAATTTGAGTTTCATTTTTTTTGTTATTCATTACTTAAAATTATATTAAGTTCATTATCAAAGGAAAGTGGAAATAAATTTCAAAATTTTTATCCCTTGGATGGTTATTTTGAAATAAATTATCCTATAAATTGAATACAAGCATTATGGAAATTTTTAAGCCATTTCAAATAGTTTTATCCTTATTTTACCTATTTAATACTTATCAAGGTGACAAATATTTTTTATGGTGAGTATTCATAATGAAAAAATAAAATTAATATATTTAAAAAATTTGATGCTCTTAATTAAAAATATATATTACATTTTTCTAGTATTAATTTCTTGAATATCTAGAAATAAATTTAAATATAAATACATAAAATGAAAAGTAAAACAAGTTTTTAAAAATGTGTTTTGAAGCGCAAAATGAATATTCTCCAAAATTAAGTGTAATTATACTAACTATTTAATTTGATGATTTTTTATAAGTATATGTGATAATGTGGATTTAATATCATTTTAAAAAAATTATGGTACTTATAAATTACATAATTTAGTAAAAATGAAGAACAGTTTTACAAAAATTGTTATCTTTCACTATTCAGTTAACAATAAATGTTTTTTAAAAAAATATATAACTATAATATAAATTAGAATTTATGATATAAAAAATGACAATATTATTCTCAAATTAAGATTCTAAAAATTTAATATTAATCTCCTTAATTAAACTATGTAACATATGAAATCTAATTAGGTACAATTAAAACTCATATATTTTCTATTAGAAAATTACTTAATACTCATCTAGTGATCATAACTCTATAAAATGTAATTTGTGGATATTTATAAATAATTAAATAGATCTATGTTCAAAATTACCTTAGATGTAACAATAGGTGTGTCTTGAAGTGGGTGAACATGATCCCGTTTTATGTTTAAAAAGAGGGCCAAATCTCTGGAAAAGAAAGCTAGGTAAGGCTTAATAGTGTAATTTCATAATAGTTAGGTGATTTTGGTGGAGAAATGTTAGGAAAGACATGTAGTTATGAATTTAATGCCTAAAAAATATTTCGATAAGGCTTAAGGGACTTTTATTTATTATAAATTTTAGATGCTTCATTTACCCATTTTTCCATTTTTATTCATGATTAAAAATTAATCATGGTAATTATTTTAATAATAAAAATATTAGATACCCATTTATGAAATATTTTAATGTGATGTATATAAATTTTGAGTCCATTTAATGGAATTCAATTTATAAATGTGATAAAATTTTCTTTAAAATTAAAATATATCATGTGTTAAAAAAATAAATTTGTAGAAAAATATTATTTTAATTACTAAGATACCGTATTGTTATTTCACATTAATTATAAATTAAATGACTGATAATTTATTTATATATATGTTTAAAAATAATATTAATGTTTTTCTTTTTTTAAAATATCAATTGAATTTTAAAACATAATATTGAGAAAATTACCATTCTTAAAAAAACAAGTTTTCCCGTTGTAACTAATTTTTTGACTAATATATCTTAAAATATGTCTGTGAAAATATATTGTCCCTTAATATATAATTTTTAACCATCAATTATAAATATTAAATAAAATTCACTTTATTAAATTTTTACAAGTGATAAAATTTAATTTTAAAATTTAAATTGTATAACGTATTAAAAACAATTTTTTTGAAAGAATATTTCTTATATAATAAAATTTAAAATATGGGTTTATAAATTTAAGACATCATTTTTAAAATTATAAATTCACATATAAAACACATATTTGTTTTTATAAAAATGATTCATTAATTTCCAATTTATATTTAAAAACTAATAACATAATAAAATTCATGTTATTTATAAAAATGAAATTTTCAACAAAAACTCATTATTTATATAAATAATCCCCAAAATATTTATCAAATTTATATTTTTTTCTTAAATAATAAAATAGGTTTATTTTATAAATTTAATATTTTAATATTTTAATTAAATAATTATATGAAATCAAAAAATATAGTTGAAAGTAGTTCATATTGGAAAATTACCTCTTTCAGTGTTAACTATTTATTTCTTAATTCTTATTAATTAATAATTAATTTATAGGTAATATATTATTCATATTATCAATATATGTTATAATAATTTAATGATAATAAACATAGTTCTCAAAATAAAACATTAATTTATGAAAAATAATTTTTAAACATAAAATTGATTTTAGTTGTTTTAGCATTTATAATTGGATTTCATTCATATTAAAAATATATATATTTAGATAAATATTTCATAAAGTGTGTACTCTTAATAATTCACTCTAATTCAATGGATTATTTTTAATGGTCTAAAAATATAATGGTTTTGTTTTAGTTTGTTGTCTTCTATGGAGAATTCTATCGAACACATTGTACTAATTTACAGGAAATCATAAATTAAGATCTATGAATGTGAAAATTTTATTTTACCACCAATTTGTGGGTTATAAATGAACAAAACAAACTCATCACCAAATTTTTCATCACAAATCACAAAAAAAAATACATGGTAAATGAAATCGGAACATTATAAATCATTATAAAACATTTATTATTATACCTATAATTACCTTAAAATGATAAACTATGAATATATAAAACATAATTGGAACTACGAATATAAAACTAATATTAAACAAAAAATAAAATCTACTCAAATATATATTGAAAATAAAATATAACTAACTTTTATTTTTATAATAAATGATTATAAGTTATGTTTAATAAAAGGTTATTAATTGGAATATGGTCTTTTAATAGGTGATTAAGAAGGTTATTTTTTTGTATAGGATGTTATATCACACTCAGATAAGTGGGATTTAATATAACGATTGTTGAAAAGCAATTTTTCTTCTTTGAGATATTATATATATTCACCATATTACTTTTTTGGTGTATAAAATGTCCTTGTATTTACTTTATTTTAATTTTTCATGAAATATTTTGGATTCAAAATAACATTAAATTTTTTACCTTTTATGGGTGTCTAATTCAAAAGATAATGATCATGTAAGGGTTTTTTGTTAACTAAAACCTGATTTCTTAGGGTTATATTAACTCATCTTTAAATTATTACCTCTATGGTTGGTTGGATTTAGCCTATGATTTTATATTTTATTTTCAATTTCCCAATGGGAAATGAAATTTATAATTTAAATCTTTCTATCTGATGAATTTTTTCCCCATTAAAGAATGATATTGTTAATAATAATTGTCATCCAATTTAATAATTATTTTTCTTCCATGTTCATGTTTCTCTTCCAACCAATGATTTCCTTTAAAATTTGAATCCTAATTATGTCTTATCTCATATAAACATCATATTTACCTTGTATTCTTTTCGAAAAGTATTTTTATTAATCTTTACAAGATGTGTGTTTTTAATAAAGGAATTTTAAAATATAATTCTTTTTCCATCCTTTAATAATAAACATTTTTATCTTCTAATAAAAATTCTATTTTCAAATAATTTACAATTTTTTGAATATCAATTATTGGAGAATATTTTTAAAATAAAATATTTTGAAAAAAATAACTTCACATTGTTGAATCCTATATATATTTTTCAAGGATCAATTATTAAGGATTTTTCTTAAAAGTTAATGTTTTAAAAAATTTGTCAGTTCACCTTTTTGAAAACCTTATATTTTTTTTGAATCTTGATTATTTATATTTTTTTATAATTAATTTTTTTAAAATTTTTTACTTTTAGTTTTTTAGAAGAGAACTTTTAAAAAGTGAATCATTACATATTCTTTTTTGGAAGATGTTATCATGTGATTTATAAAGACTTTTAAATTTCCCTTCCATTTTTTATCATTAGAGGTAAAATACATATAACAAAGGGTGTTATTATTTATGAATAAAATTATAATTTTATTTGTGAAATACTCATTTGGGATGATTTAAGATTTTGTATCAATATATCAAATTATTGAATTCATTTTATGTGATACAACATAAAAATGTTTTATAACCCATTTATATTCTATGAGTTCATTATGAAATGATGATTGGTTGATATAATGTGGGACACATATGTATGGATGATTATTCATTGATGGGGAAGGTCTTAGATCACCATATAATTAATTAGGTAATGATTATATATCTCATAAGATAATAAAGTGTGAACATAGTTGGATTTTTTCTAAACATAGAGAATTAGACTTCATGGATTATTATCACTACATATAGGGTGAGACTTAACATATTAATATGACAACAAAAATTATTTAACATTGTATATATTATCATAATATGACAATTCTATGTTCTTGTGTTTTGTACTATATTACGCAGTTATTCTATGCATCTATGATATATCATATTTTTATATAATTATGATTATTTTTCCAGGATCATATATATCATCTCACACTATTATTCTATGTTAAATGTTTTTTCATTTGATTTTTAATTTTATTCAATCACGGCTTCTATAAAAATCTAATTTTTATATCTTTTTTAAATGATATTTTTTCCCATGATAGATTTTTCTCATAGGCTTATATTCTAACACATTAATGATATTTTAATTTGTTTTATATTATTATTAATTTGAGATCCCTTATTAGTTTTTAATTCCCATATTTATGAATATGAAATAACCTATCATGAGTCTAGAACAAAGTCCATTCTAGTTAAATTATAGTAAAATTTTTACAATTATCATAAAATATGTTTCTTATGTTGTTGACAATAAAATAAACTAAAGCATTTGTTCTTAGGACCGTTTCATTATAATGAGTTGTAATATTTAAATGTTATAAATATGGTAAAATTATAAATTTTATCTTTGGTCAAGTCAGTTTTTATCAAATCCCTTTTTTAATCACATTTTTAGCATTGGATCCATGAATGTAGGTCACGGGTTCCTTTGATTGCCTACCGGGTTTGTATACCCACTACATGAATGTGAATCATGGTATATATGCAAATATAATTAATCCTCATGCAGGTAATGGGAAAGAAAAATATTTAACTATAATGTTTTTTTCATCTCAGTGTTTATGGTGGTAGAGTTGGGAGTTTTGATGCAGTGATAAAGTGAAACATGGATGTTATAACATGTTTGAAACCCTGTAATTTCATTTTTATGATTTTTTATGTGGTCCTACCTAGAGATATTTTTTTATATTTGTTTATTATTTTTCACTTCGATAGTTATATATAATTGAGTTATTTAATTTTTTTCACATAAACTATATACATTATCATTACAGTTCATTTGAAAAAGAGCGTGTTTTATGTAAAGATAAATCAAACCTAATAATTATCCACTATAAGAATTTATTTTCAAAAATGGGTATATAGAGGATGCATCTAAGGAAATTCAATCCAAAATACTACAATCTATAGAGTCAATTACATAAGTTAAATTATAGATCAAAATATGAATGATTCATATTGAAAGATAATCGAAGATGTACTTGAAGGTGGTGAATGTAATTTGTATCAACTAAAGAGTACTCATCTTCACAAGGACTAATTTAATGGACTAAATTATTCAAATTTATTAATGAAAATAATTTTACTTCCCCTAAGAAACATTGTAATTGTTTTTAATATATGTACATAGTTTTATTTCCCTTAAGACTAATTTATTATATGTGTGATATTATTCTAAAAATATGTTTATAAATATGTTTTATATATAAAAATATTTTATTAACATTAAATAAAGAATTATATATTAATTTAGAATAATATATAAATAAAAAACTATACCCTTTTCAACTATAAAACTTCATATCAAAACATTAAAAGCTTGAGACATAGATTTTATAATTCATGAGACTTTAAATATGTGTTATAGTCACCTAAAAAATTAAAAAAAATCAATCCTATAAAAATTTTATTATAAATAAAAATTATTTAGTGATGAATGTAAAATAACCACTTATAAATATATTCAATATAAATTCAATGAGAAATGTCTTTTTCTGAAAAAACCATATTCTCCAAACAAAATATTCAATAAACGTTCAAGTACACCGTGATTTAAATATAATTATCCCAATAACATGAATACATTCCAAAAAATATGTTAAATCATGGAAAATGAATTCATTTATAATATCTAACAACCTAAAACATAATATTTGTGACCAAATAAAACTAATAATACTAAAACCCATATAAAATTTAAAATTAATATAATTTACATTCCAGATGGAGTTGAAATATTTAAAATATTTTTCAACTCACTACAATGAAACTTTTAGTATATTTTGATATAGATAAATAATTTTATATGAAAAGATAAATAATTTATACATCAAATAAATATATCATACTAATGATAATATGATTTCAGATTCATGAAAGTCATAATATATCCCAAAAAAAATTATTTATAATTCCAAACATACATGTGATAAAATATACCATGTATGGATATCACCAAAATCATCATCACAATTATCTCCACCACCCTATCGAATCACAACATCCACATAAGAAGAAACAATAACATTTTCATCACCATGAGTTGTTTCAGAGTGATATTGTAAACCTCTTGGGGAAAATGACACCTATATTGATGTCATCCATGGATAAAATTGTGTTTTCATATCCCTTGGACTTTTTAAATTCATAAAAATTGAATATAGTTACAAATTATGGTCTCATGTGATCTATTAATTTTTGAATCTCTTATATTAGATGCTTGGACTGTCGATCCACAATTATTGACTAATCCATCCACTATTTTGTAACAAATTTAATAGAGGAGAAACTGAATCCTAGTGAAATTGAATCCCTTTTTATCACAATATTTTTTCTCGACCAATACCAAACCATATTGGGATACTCTTGACTAATACCCTAACTAAAGTGAACATTGAGAACTGAATAGTATCCACTTAATATATCATGTTCATCCAAATTAGCTTGAATTTTTTTTACCAAATTTGGATAATATACATAAATTCCAAACTAAATAAAGTAGTTATATTTAAAAATTATCTAATATCTAATATTACCTTCTCATGAGTGTAATCATTGATAAAATTTTCATTATTTTTATTTTGGATAAAGTAAGAAACTTGTTCATAACGAATTTTACCCTAAATATTAAATAATATTTTCTAAACATTAAACTAAAATATTAAAAAGAAAATATTTATTATTAATATAAAAAAATTTATATTTGTATCTAAATGATATTAAATAAATATTTAATTTATTCTCCTTATTATCTTGTATAATAGTTTTCTTTAAAATGGGAATGTATTAAATTACCAAAATATTTCATTTCCATTTACGATAATCCCTATATTAATATTTAATTTACATTAATATATAGTAGAAAAAAATAATAACAACATGTGATAACTAAAAAATAATAAAAGTATACCTGAAATAGAGGTCTTAACCAACACCCAATCATTAAAAGATTTTGACAGCTTATCTAACCATTATAGAATGGAACACCATTTTATGGGGATCAAATTACTTTTATCTATCCCTAACACAAATCATATTTTTATTCCCTCTAAAACTAACCAGACATAATTAGAGGAGATACCCTTAGATATTTATAATCGAGAATGTCTTAACATTACAAAATAAAATTACTGATTATTTATATATTTTTAAATATGATAATATCATTAGTAAAATAACTACATGTTATAATTAAAATATCTCCCCATATATTATCCTTGATTCAAGAATCAACTTAGTAACTTTGGAATCACTAAATTAGCTTTATATACATGTATTTGACTATTATAGCCACCAATTTATAGCATTACTAACCATTAAAAATAAGAATATTGTTATCTTCAATTTATTTAAATAAAACATGTATTTTTTGTTTCTTAGAAACATGAATCGATATAGTACCACGATTTCTATAAGTATAAGATACAAATAAACCAACTATATTGGTTTATAATAATCCACAATCCCATAATCTATGTGGGCTAGCCCATATTTATAAAGTTTTATGAAACATAAAAAAATTTCTAAATTTTCAGTGGGTATAAATAGACAATGTAAAATCTACAATCTTAAATAGATCACCCATAATATTTACAAGTTTCCCAGTTTTCCAAGATTATTTTTTTCTTTTATATATTAATGTATATTCAACTTAATATAGATATTTATTTGGTGAAGCATATTTATATTCTATGTTTGTGATCAATATTTATTTACATTATCTTTTATGTAATAATTACTATGTGTTTTGTATCTAATATTCATTAATAATAGGTGGTTTTTATTTATAAAATATAATTTTAAATTAATTTCAAATATAGAATAACCCATAGTGACATTTTCTTAATGTGAGAACTGAAACAAAATAATTTTTTTTTGAGATTGTATTAAATGTGGTCTAAAATAACATAGGAATTTTCAATACTCATTTATATAGGTTTAGCCTACCACACCATGATTTAGCCTGATAATCATCATTAAAAACCATTAATATAAAAACATTAGTAATGAATGTAAATACTAATAGAATAATATAAATTTTAAAGAGAATAATAACCACAAACCTGATATATGATGGTATAAAGGATACTAAAAAATTTATTCACTAAATATCAACCATAAATCAATGAATATAACCTCTATCATGGTTTGTGCTGAAGTAACAATGAGGGAGTGAATGTCACAACATCATGGTTATGAACATAAGAGTATATATATTATACGATAACAAATTAATCAATTTTTTTTATATCTAATCTATTATATTTGATTTAATATTATTGAATAATGAGATTAAGGAGTTTCAAAACATTTATAGTAATTGTTTAACTTTATAAAAATTATATGGAAGTGTAATCTGAATATTAAAACGAGTTATAATATATTGAATAACATTTATGAAATGTTTTTTGAATAAGGAGTCTTCTTAGAGCCTATTAAAAAGGGTTTAAGCCTTGTGATTTGAGTGAAATAGTCCTATGGAATTGTTTTGCAATAATTTTTGGAAATCATTATCTCAATTTAATCTTTTATATATTCTCCTCAACCCAAATGTTCGTACAAGCCATGGGTAAGAGAAAAATCATTCAGTGAAGTGTCCTTGAACATTCATACCACCCATGGACTATATTAGGAGGAAGAATTATATTAACTACTTTTATGGGATCTCCCTTAACAAAATGTGAATTATATTTTTGATTTCCTTATAAAGAAATTGGTATGTTCTATATTTATTTCATTTAATTCAAATGCTCTACAAGTGGATAATATTTAAAGTAGATTTATTCATTATTCTTATTGTATATAGCCAACTATTATCCCCACTAAAATAATAAACTAGTATTAGGGCCTCTTCCATTTTATTTTGATTGATGATTGTAGTAGATTATGAATAATGATTTTTTTATGATATTAGAATGTGTTGAGTAAAAACGATCATGGTTTATGGTAATATTTTTACAAAATATTTTTTACTGCAAAACGATCATGGTTTATGGATATTTATAAAATCACACAAATTGATTTAAAATTATTATCCATGTTAAATGTTTTCAAAACAAATTTCATCATAAATTTATATTTTCAAGTCATGGATTTAATAAAATTTTGATAGTTTTAATGTGAAATGTTTTTCTAAATTTAAATATAATATGTTCGTAAAAAACCTTATTATGGATCAAAAATAGGATTTTTGAGGACTCTATCTAAAATGACTTCTAAAAAAATTCTTGGTTCATTTAATAAATTTTATCACTTGTAAAGAATCATTTCATGATTAAAATGGAAATATAATGTGTTCTTATGATTTATTAAGATTTATTTTAAAATATATTAAAACATCACAGGAACAGGCCCACACCAAGTTAGAATAGGCATATAAACCATATACAAATTAATATTAGTGAATGTAGTCTATATTTAAATTAAATATACATTAATTATTTTTTTAATTTTAATATACACTATTTATGAAAGAATTATATATTAATTTATAAAATATATATAAATTCCAAAATAAGGCTAAATATAAAATGGTTTAAAATTTTCATAAATAATATATATAAATTTTTCATATAAAAATCATTTTTGAAAAAAATAAAAATACGGAAAAATGGTTTTGGTGGATTTGATCAAAGGTTTTAATTAAAACAGAATATATGATATTAAAAATAATTTAAATAGTTTATATTATTAATATAAAATGGTTAAGTGGATTTAAAATAGTAACACTTATTAGTTTAATATATCATATATTTTAATATTAAGAAGTAAATATATATTCAAAATAAATAATTAAATTTAAAGAGTTCATATTTTTATTAAAAATATAAGTTTTTTATATTTTAATTTTATGGATGTTTCATAAAATAATATTTTTATTATAATTTTTTTGTAATTTTTTTATAAAACATTCATATATTCCTCTATCATGACTAAATATTTTAATTGTTTAATTTTCATTCTATACTTATTAAATATTTAGGAATATAATGAATTAATATTATGAATGGTTGTGTGGTTGGGTTTAAATTGTTTTAGCTGGTTCTTATAAATATCACACCATGCATATATAGAGTTACATTCTAGGTACATCATAATATTTACTTTTGTTCAATCAAGTCAATTATTTACTATTGGATGAAAATTTTAATTACATTTCATGGTTATTATTTATACACATTATGTGTTATGATTATATAATAATTAATATATATTTTCTATATTTATTTTATGTATAATTTGAATTTGGGTCAGGATTCTCACAAAAAATGGAACCTATACTCTATTCTAGAAATATAGTGCTTTAATACCTCTCATACAATTCATTCTCTGTAGTGTATTTTGATTTCTTCTGATTTTATACATGTATATTAAAGGGTTTCATATAACATATACATTAGATTAATTTGGATATGTACAAATATAATTTTATTTTCGTCATCAGTACGTAGAAAAGCATATTAGTTGTATAAATAATTATAAATTAATGGTAATAGAAGATGATAATTTTCTATAAGATACAGGATAAAAAATAAATTATTATAATATATCATACCTAAAGTGAATACATGAGATAAGATATATATTTTTTATGAAACCACTTAAAATAATATGTGTTGGATTCATTACAAAGTGATCACTTATCAAGACCATTATTTTCTAAATGTCTAGGCTACGTTAACTTTTGGTTACCATGAATTAGCTTTTCTATAGAAAATATAATTTAAATAACCTAAATAGTATTATGTATTAGTATCTAGCATGAGATTTAAGTCACACTTAAAATGGAAACCATAATAGTTAGGATACCAATGAAATAGTGTTGGGATAATGATTTTGATGAATACAATTAAATTATTGTTTACTCAACTATCCAAGAGACATATATAATATTATTATCATGATGGTATAGCTAAATAATCAAGTTATAAAAAATATTAAAGAAATTCAAAATAAATTGAAATATGCATCTTATACCATTAATTTATATGAACAAAATTTAATATGGGTCATAATTTTTTTGGAATAATATTTTATAAAAGTATTTATTAAATATATATATAATGATAATCATTGAATAATTTATTATTTTTCGATAATAAGGAAACATAATTATTATTATTTTTGAGGGAATTTATAATCTGTAAGTAAACCAACATGTGATTGAAATATTTCATGTATTATGATCACTTTATATATTATATATAGAGATTGTATGATTATGCATGAAATATAATAGATATCTATTGGAAATAGGTATAGAGATACATGTCTTTGATGGGGATCACATTAGATCCTTTTCTGTCTTGAGTATCCACGACACATTTATAGATGAATAGTTTTCCTAAATTTATAGATTATACAATTTATATTTATTCTCAATTACACACATGATGGTATTGTCACATTTTGATGTTTTTTAAATAGAGATAAGTGTATTTACAATGATTGTTTTATTTTAAATTGAGAGTAAGATTATAAAATAATCAAAAGGATTTTTGGGGGTTATTTATATTTTTTGGAAATGATTTCATGTTTAATTACATATGACATAATGTCTATGTGTACACCTTCAATGGGGATTTAGTGTGACTGAGAGATGAGAAGAGTTATGTACAAAATAAAAATAATGATACAATGAATGTAACTAGATTGTGGTTGGTGTTAAATAAAATTACATTGTGTAAAAAGTCATATATTCTAGTTATGTGGATGTGAGTGCATGAGTTATGTGATAATGAATGACATGACTATTTTATCTTTCTATGTTATCATGATCGATTTTCCAGTACTGTATAGTCATACTACAGTGTTCTTAACAATAATTTTTTTTTCAAATACATGATAAAAATTTAAATAAGGCTCAACCAAATATTAACGAGAGTTATAAAATTTGAATGAATATTTATGTTATCTTTAATAACTAAGGAGAATCCTTGGTGGACTATTTAAAAGTGTTTTAACATTAATTTTTTTTTTAAAATTATTATATGTATATATTCTTTCATAGTGTATTAAACACATTATGTCAATTCTCTCATTTCATTACTAACTCTAACTAAAAAGGTTCTAGAAGAACATATTCAAGAGATAACTCTAACCAATGTGTTTTTGTGGTGATTATTATTACTGTGGACTGTCAAAGGAGGAAGAAGTCTGTTATTTGATTCTCATGGGTCACCCAAAACAATGTAGTAAGAAATTTTTTAAATTTATTAACATGAAAAGAGATATGTTCTTTGTTTATTTTATTCAAATCAAATCAACTACGATTGGATCTTGTAATAATGTATCTTATTTTTTATTTACACTAAATTAAAAATGTTTTATTCCAATTAAAATCCAATACCTTATAATTAGATAGAGACTCAGTATTATATATGAATTTTGTTTCAACTGTAGCAATAGTACTATAAGTAGTAGTAAAATAAAGAAAAGGCTTTAGAGAAGGTGTAGAAAGAATAAATTTCATTGTTTTAGAAGAATATAGAAGAGGATAGTAGGGGTAGACATCATAGAATATAAATTTTATTTGTAGTAAGAGCCTTAACGGAGAATATATTCTCCAGGAAGGTGGATATAGCCTTGATGGTTATAATTGATGTGGTGTGATCATGGGACCAAATTCGAGAGATAAATCAATTATAGTGGCAGAAACACTAGGGATAGATGAATTTAGTGAAACCCCCCTATGAAATAAATATCCTTATAAAAAGAATAATTTTGATAAAAAAATTTACACTCAAATATTGTAATAAATATAAAAAAGTTATTCACATAAAAGTGATAATTGGTATCATCTCAACAGTTTATATATTTTTCCCATTATAATAAATCTTCCTTCCCCATATTTATTGATTATAAAACTTTATTTATACAAAAATATCCAAGGATTATATTGAATGGTGAAGAATATGGTTAATTACTAAATTAAATTTCAAATTAGTTTTAAAAATAAAAATAAAGTAAAGTGTGAATGATAGTTAATATTGTAATTTAAGAGACAATTTATTCTTTGTTTTATCATTTAAGATAACATATATTAGATAAATATAAAATTAATTTTCATTATAAAGTTACAATACCATAAATGGTATTAATTTTTCATCAATAATTTGGGTCTATAAAAATCATTAACTATTAAAGTGTTTTCAGAGTTATATCCAAGACTAGGGTGACCACATATATGTAAATTCTTTAGGGAAATATATTTTGAAGCATAATAAAAAATATATTGAAGTAAAATTTTAAAAATAATATGGAAAATAATTACTTAGTAGATTATATATATATAAATATATATCCTATTTATTATGAGATATCAATATATATGGTTCTTTAGTTTCAAGATAATAATTAACATCAACCAATTAAAATACATATTTATCAATGTAAATTTCATTCTGAGAGAATATATCATACAACATTCATTTATTTCAATATTTATGGTCCTCATTGTAATAGTAAAATATACATAATTTATCTACCACTGTATAACATAATTCAATAATAAAATGTTGTTATATTTCAATTCTTTGAGAAATTTCATTGCATGTTACTTATTATAGATTAATAGTATGGTTTTACACATAATATGAAATAAAAACTCAAATTTCTCATATATATTAAATTATTATTAATAATGAACTTGAATATATTGACAATAATTTATGTTCACTCATGTACTATATAATTTAGTACAATGTTTAGTTCTCTAATATGTAGAGATTTCTAACTATGTGATATACTCTCAACATATCATATATTATTCAATATTCATAAACAAAATTTTAACTCAAAATAAATAAAGCTATGAAATTTGTAGACTTATTTTAGACTTGAACGAACTAATGAACATTAGACTTTGAAATAATTTTCTCCTTCTTGGTGATAATGTAAATTTTTTTATTTATAATATTCTTATGATGTATGTATCATTTCTAAATATTAAATTAATAAAATTTATTTTAACTGTTAATAAAATATAATAATTAATAATTTTTACCGCTCTATGTATTCCGTCAAAAAACCAAAAATAAGCAACAGGATTCCATGTTCCCTATTATTCTACTCAAGGATCAGAGTAGTCAATGTATATGATACTAAAACTCCCCCATGATGTTTAAGTGATTGATGAGACGGATCTGATGGATTATATTTATCATCTTCATTTTTCATTTGTCTAATATACCTCGTATTGATATTATCCAAATACATTGAGCATGAATTTATTAACTTTGGATTCAAATAAAATTGTCTTGTGGATGCACTAAGTTGTTAGAAATTTTATTCACAATACATAAAGATATATATATATCAATGGGGTATATCAAAATAAATAAATTTGTACCTTATAAAGAACATGTGAGGGAACTTCCACTATAATAAGCATGACAGATGTGAAGAAAATTAATGAAATTATTTTTCCTGATTCATAAATAATGATCAATTCATCATATTGAATTTTATTCACACTAATTTTAGTCAATTATTTTCTATTGTTTGTATATATATTTAGTTTCATAAATGAATAAAAACAATCCTCACATTTCTATCCAATACATATTAAATGATTTTCAAAATTAGTACATGTATCGTATTTTGAGAAACCTTTTTTTATAACCACAGTCCCAAATACACTCCATGTGGGGGCATTAATTAGGCTATGGAATTTATGTATTCTTTGATTGGATATTGTTCTCACATTTTCCCAAAATCATGGATCATATTAATACCAATTAGACTTAGTATCATAAAAAACTAATATAAATTTAGTGACATTGAGGTTTTATATGGTTTTCCACTAAGGGATACTCTATAAAGAATACACTAATGGTGTGTTAAAGTACCATTAGAAATCCCTAGTCAATATAGATGAATACACTATTCTGGAATGATACACTATTGTAATGGGGGTAACTCCCAAATGTTTTCTCTCAACACACTTCTTTGAGAAAATGAATACAATATAAAAACACCAAGGTCACATAAATCAGAATCATTAGAGACATTTAACACCATCACATGAGGGTGTTATCAATTTTTATCAACTAATATTTTTAAAAGTTTAGATCTTCAATATGTTTCTTTATATTCCTCATTCAACTACATTTTTTGTTTTACGAATTTCTTTATCTAATAATCATGTATATATTTTTTGTTATAACAAAAGATATTTTATTTAATCCTCAAAATACTTCAACTCGGATTACCACAAGTTATCCTATCATTGATCCTTTAATTTCATCCCATTTTGAAAAATTCATACCCCATAGTTAAATCCATATGAAATTCATGGTCAAATATAGACAAAACTATATGCTCCCAAAAAAACATGTTCACCATAGAATGGTGACTCAAACAATGATCACTTTGGGTTTTTGTAGCTCAAAATTACCCTTTATGAACCATGGATTATTATCATTCATGACCAAATATTAACAATAATTTTGAATTAATAAGCTAGCCACATTATGACTAGTTGTTGTGTAGTCTATGCAAGACCACAACAAAATCTATCTCTATTAAAAATTCCTTAAATAATGGATTTTATAATGACTAGTTTCTATTTTAGTTTAATCCAATAAGTCCCAATGATGAAAACACCATAGTATATGCTATATATTTTATACAATTTCTCACTTCTATTAATATTATGGATATTCCATAATGAATTCCAAAAAACCTATTTTGGTTTCCTCATTACTTATTGAAGAACATCAAACCCAAAAATCCCTTTGGAAAAATTGTTTCATATATCAACATATCATTTCAGTTATATGTTTAACACCACAATCTTCATAATTCTTTATTCTATTAAAATGGATTCTAGTATTGCCATTTTCAACTCCATATTCAAACAAACAGACCATTAAATAACTAACCATTTTACTCCTTCAAAATATATTTATACAAATTATATTTGACATGTCATTAACGATATAAATTATACCTAATTTAAATGACATTAAAAACACCCACAAAACCTTCATGATTTTAATTTCACTAGTCCACCGTAGAATAGTCATTCTCAAAATTCCGATGGTGTAGCATTCTTCACCAAAAACATATCTAATATTATTCAATACTCTTATAGTCTTCTAAAAAATTATAACCATTCAAATATCGACAAGAGAAAAAAAAACCTAACCTTGATTTAATACAAACACAATCATAAATAAATAAACCATTTTTCTATAATTCTACCATATCTGAGACCAAGAATTAGTTATGTAATTTTAATATTTAGAGATTTTTATAAATCCATGTATTTACAAGGAATTTTGATGGATACATACAATGTATCCTATTATTTTTGTGATATATAATAGACTATATCATAGTTTATGATAAAGGGATATCATATGAGATGATATATTTTATTTGAGGGAACTTAAAAATAACGGGAATGGGCATATCGTTTACTATGATGTATAGATATCATTAGGTAATAGTGTGATAGAAACGGTATGGTTCAATCCTTATTATCCCCCTAAAAATTCATATCATTCTAATTTTTGTTTTTAATATTCTTGAATTTTCTAATTTTCATATTCATCAATTTAATGTTACATATAATATAATGTATGGGAAAATAAAAGGGGGAATTCATGTACTGAATTCTTTATATGTTGTCACCTTATATAATAATTTATGTAGTAAGATATGTTAATTCCTGAACACTATGAAATGACCCAAAATATATATAATAGGAAAATTGGTGTTTTTTATATTTCCTTTGTCTAATTTTAATCACCCCTCTCCTTGTACCTTAATTATTCATCCTCCTTACATTGTCTGGCACTAGAATTACATTATGAGAAGAATAACCCACTTGATCATCACATGGTTCATTTTGAAATGTGGAATCATCTTAGAGGATATATTCTAATAGAAGCATCTCATTGTTATTTATCAAGATTGTGAATGGATGCAAGAATAATGATGGTCATCAGTGTAAGTTACACATATAATATCATCATTATAGATAATAATTTTTTTATTTTCAAGCATGGTTGGTTATCGTTTTTGGGTTTCTTGTTGTTTTTATAGCATTGATTATGTTTTAAAAAATCCTAAAAAATCAATCATTATTATTAGATCAATTCCACGATCATATAATTCTAAAAATAATCTTTAAATTAAATAAAAATGCATATCGTCTTGATATCATTTTAGATATCACAAAAACAATATGGGAAATGTATTGTAGTTGGATATATGATATACACTATTGTAATCCATGATTGGTTCATGATTTACAATATGATATATCCTATGTAGTAGCATAGCACATACCTTCAGTTTTACACTATATCATATCATATGATACATGGCATCATATCCAATGATTATTTCATTTTTCATATGAAAATAGAATATCATAACATAATAGAAATATAAATAATATTATAAACTAAAACTCATAAATGAAGAAGGGATATGTTGCATTAAGTCACTTTTTATCATAAAATATGTTATATAATGATGTAATTTATGCTTTATGATATATATGATATTGTTAAATTTTATATCCAAGGAAAATAATTTATTTTATTTTTCAATTATTAGTAGAATAAAATTATCTATTAATTTTTATACTGTATAATAAAATAGTATTTTGAGATATTTATTAAATTTTTAATTTTTTTAATAAATTAATAAATTATAAAATGTTTTTAAATTATTAGAAAATGGATATGAAATATTTTTTAAATAAATATCAAAATTTAATAAATTTTAATTTTAAATAAAATTTCAAATATATATATATTTTCTAATAATGTATATATAATCTGTTCATATAATAATTATAACTGTAATTCAAAATAAAGAATAATAAAAAAGTGTATATATTAAAATTTTTAAATTTTGATAAATATTTAATTTGATTTTTTAAAATTAAAGGATTCATTTGAGAAATTATTTAAACCATATCAAAAGAATTTTTTGTAATTGATATTATCATGGATTAAATAATATTAAATGTACGATATTCTAGAGTTATACATAATATATAAATATTATATATATATATATATAATATTTATATTTCTGATATCATATATTACAATAATTTTTATATTATAGATAAAATTATGTAGTTCATATTGGAATTAATATAAAGTGTTTATATTTATTTATTTATAGAATTTATATAATTCCAGGGTCAATTATAATGTGTTTATAATTTCATGATTTATGAATTGTTCGTAAAATAGTTTATTTCATGTTTAATATATGAATTATTCAATTATTTGTTTTATTCCTTATTATATTCTTAGTTATTAGTGTTATATTATGAATATATGTACGCTTTAGTTTAATGTGTTGAAATGATTCTATAAATTATCATACATGCATCTATGGAGTTACATAGTAGTTATGATAAAAAATTTGTTTTTTATACATTATCATTGGATTGTACAAGGTTATGAACTTGAAATTAATAATATAATTATAGTTGATAAATTTTATGTGTTTTAATTATGTTGAAATGGAAATTTTTCTTTAGAAATTTATATTTTGGTAGGGGCACTTCGGTTCAGACAATTCACTAGCCTATATATTTAGGCCTTGTCTTGAAAATTAGAGGTTGGATATCAATTAGACGAAGATTACTCTTATAGTTATTATTTATTTCATATGATTGTAAAGCTTTATAAGAATGGGTTTCATGTACCATATGTATGGGATGCATTTGGATATGTAAATATATAGTTGTATTTTTATTTAGGTTAGTAAAAATATCTACGAGATGTGTATAGTGTATGACATCAAGATGGTTTATACATAAGAATTTTATTGGAGGGAAAGGATTCCAAACTAAATCATTAGAATCCTGACTATTTTTTAATGGAATATATGAGGTATTATTTGGATATTAAATCCCCCATTAAAAATACTATGTGTTACATATATTTCAATGAAGACAAATATCCAGACCTTGATTTTCCAATCAGGTACATTCATCATAGATATTTTCTCCCATGGATTATCTTGTCTAAGGTATGGTGGATATGGTACCAAAGTGATAGATAAAAAATACCACCGTGATAGTTGGGTTACATATAGCTTGTAAACCCATAGAGAGGATACAAGGGATTGGTGCCGATTTTGTCACTATGATGAGTTATACAAAAAGTGGTCCACTCAACTATCCAAGTGGAATATATGATATGATTAGCATAATTTTCTACCTAAATTTATAAGTGATGAGAATAAAACTAAATTAGAATCAATTCTTAGTGAAATAAATATCATACCACACTAATGGATATAATGGATTTCAAAAGGGGTTAATATTTATGTGGGATTTAATTTAACCAAATTAATTTTTAATTAAATGAAACCCTTGATTGTCATCTGGTAAAATCTTATATTATAAATACATTATCATAATATATTATAGAAATTACCTTGAGATTAATCCTAGTGATATGAGAATAATTATGTAATAAGATTATCTGACTATTACAAAACACAATATATTTTATTTAAAAAATAAAAAATTTACATGTTTAGAAAAACACCATAATGAGTGACTAACTACTAAAGTGGTTAAAAAAGTGAATACATATTATTATAATTAGTATAAACGGATTCATATAAGTCTTAAAAGTAATTAGATGATATATTTATAAAGAAAATTTAGTCTCCCCTCGTATATTTAATATGATTGAGTGTGTTAATGACATGGAGGGACTAAAGGATTCTTATGAGACTTTTTCTGGTTGTGGTAATCATTAACCATTGTAAATATTTTTAAAATGTGAATGATTTCAAGAAATTTTTACCTATTATTCTCAATGTATCATGAATAGGGGAAACTAGGAATGTGATTCAAATTATCATGTTTGGTCATCTGCGAGATGAATCTTGAAAGAAATAGATGGGACACAGTCAAAAAATTTATACCTAGTGATTTGACCTATGTGAGATGCTTTAATGAATAACTTTTGAAAACACACAAGAAATCAGGGTTTTGATGCACTATGTCAGAAATCTGTGGTCAGGGTCCTGGTGTATGGATACGTCGGCCACCGCACCAACATTGGACTCCCTGAACTGAAAACCACACTTGGTACCATTAACATTATTTCTTCACAGAAAATAAATATCAGAGTCCTATGTTCTGTGGTAAAACCAACTCCTCTGATATTAATTTGTCACGACCCGTCCCCCGGGGCCTGTATCGTGACTACCCCAAACCCACCTTCCATAGTCCAGGGGTTGCCGACTAGCACCATAGGCAAAAATCCCTAAACTAGGAAGGCATTTCCTTTATAACAGTAAACAAACCCAAAATATTATACAACTGAAAGTAAAACGCTTTGTAGAAATGAATACAAAATAATGTGATGAAAGTAAAGGGGCCAGAAATACAATCCCAACAATAAGGTAAAATACAACTGAAATGCTAATACAACTGAAGAAAGTAATTAAAGCACCTACTGGGTCATCCTTTGGCATCACCACCTAAAGGGTGGGTACATATTGTCTCCTCTGCACCCCAAGTCCATCCGTCTGCTCCGTGTACGTCTCACCTAGTGGTCCACCTCCAGGTACCGTCTAGTTCTACTACTCTCTTCCCCGATCAGCGCTGCTTGTTGTCTCCAATCAACACAATGAGGTGTGGTAATAGCTCTTACAGGGGTGAGTATAGAGATACATAACAGAAACCCCACGACCCACAATGTCTCACAAAATCCAAAAAGTATAACAAAAAAGTACAGAGTCAACGGATAAACCATACTTAGGTATATTCCCATACATATACCAAAGCTATTTGGTAACCTATATCAATCATGAGGAAAACATGAAAGTCTTTGACTTATCTCAAACCTGGATTTCAGTGATGTATAGTAGTAAAGATGATTAGTCGCGGAGATAGATCATCTTATTTTATCAAGAGGCACTGCTTCTGAACATAAACAGTCTGATGCACACGAGATTGATAGGAACTAACCCCCGCAATGACCCACCCAAGATATGACCCACACATGATCGGTATGCACTGACCCACATAGGATAGCTGAGTGTTGACCACATAGTATCTGTCCTACACAAGATTCGTATGCACTGACCGACACAGGATCGTTTAGCACTGACCTTCATATGATCAGTCTCCACACCCCGTCTCACTATCAGCCTCTAGATTCCTCTCACCCGGTGCACTCGAGTTCCATAGAATCTTCCCTTTAGATACCGTTGATACATAGACCACCACTAAACTCCAAAAATGAGTAACCCAATGGACTGCCATGTCTTATGGGTTCCAACGTGATAGAAAGTGCATCAATAGGATGTCAGGTCTGTGAGTTATTAGAATTTCTGTTCCAGGGGCCCAGATGTTTTTTTAGGTTCAAACAAACCCAAATTTACTCCAAATATGTCCATACCTCATGTGGGATATGTGAAAAGAAACTTCATGCTCTAATCCTTCTATTTCCATATGTGGTTCGTCAAAAGGACATGCGTAGCCCATGATTGGGGCGAAAAGGTGTGAACTAGCCAAATAGGTCTGGTTCCGGTTTGACCCTGTCAGACAGACACGGCCCGACCCGGTCCAGACCAGGGTCTGACCAAATCTGCGAGTCTGATCCGGGGTGAGGAAGCGGCCAGACCCTAGGGGGCCAGCCGACCCGAGGGTGGCCTGGCGGAGGGCGGCATGTCTGACGGCGGCCCCGGCAAAGACGGCCCGACGGCCTACCCTTGTCAGGCCCAGGGGGGAAGCATGCAACCCATGGACCCTGAATAACAGAACCATTCATGTGTGAGCCGAAAACAGTGCCAGGTGGCACCGGTCTAATGCACGTGGTGCCCGACATGGTCCCGCACATCCCAGTCGGCTGGAGAGGCCAGCCACTAAACACCACAGTGCGGCGTGACGGGGTTGTAGCCCTCCTTCGTGGATTTTCTTCCGTGCGGCATGATGGTGTCACACCATCTTCAGGACCCGATGGCCTTGTGCCACCTGTTTTCTTTGCGGTCGTCTCAATGCTAGCTGTTGTTGCTCCGCCTCCGCTGTCGACACAACATGAACAACAACAAGGGGGTGGTTCGGCCCGTGTTTTTGGGGTCCGAGTAAACCTCATTAATATGATATCAATCAGAAATAATTTTCACATCTAAACGATGACGAAAGGTGTGTAAAAACTCATACCTAAATCAACCGCTACTTCGTGCTTGCCGATCGTTGATGGTGGATGGAGAGGAAAAGTGGATGTCGATTCGTCGACATTGAAAAGCATCCTGGGAAGAAGAGTCATCATTGTTCTTCACGGACGACTCATTCTCTTTTCTCATGAATGAAAATTGGTGTATATTTTCATCATTATTCCATGGTGTGTGGAATTCTTCATTGGAAGGATGATTTTCTCCCACACAATGCTCCACCAAAAGATTTTCCAGCCAAAAAATAATAAACTATCTATTATTTTAAGGGTTGGAAATAAGTAAAAATATTTCAAAAGGGTTGCCAATTAATTAAAAGAAGTTCAATTAATTAATTTTGAGGGTTCGCACAAAATTAATGTGGGAAGGTGGAGAGTTTACATCCGTCAAAAATGGGGAGTTAAAAAAGGGGGTTTAAAGCTCGTGTGGGCCCCCACCAAATATATCCTATCAAGGGAGGTTATGTGCAGGTGGGCCCCACCACCATAACCTCCCATGATCGGTTCGAGTGTCATTCCCCCCACATCCAACCTCCCCTTGGAGGATTAAACAGCCTCAAATAAAAATAAACAGGATAATTTTATTTAATTTAATTAAAACCCCTAAAAACTAACTTCCAGTCTCGTTATAATGCAACAGCGATGAAGGTCACACTAGGAAATTACCGACACTTTGAGTTCAATGATACCCTCATATTTCAATTCCGAGCACCGGTTCAAAAGATATAAAATTCCACTTGTATGTTTACTGAACGTACCCGAACAAAACATCAAAAAATGATTTTGGGCTCACCCGAACTCATAATCATCTCTGGCAGAAATTGTGGACTCCTATAACTTCCATGTATTTAAGAAAAAACAATTCCAAAAAATTTCAAGGTCATTACATATCATACAATATATTATTTATTTATAGTCTTTTATCACATATTTGTTGACAATTCATTGGTAAAATCATGGTTTCAGGTGATAATTGCATTGTTTTTCATGTATGTTTTAGTATGAAAATTTGGATCTTGTTTATATTATCATTGTACCATAATCATAAAAATGTTATAAATGATATAAATATAATATATATATTCATTAAATACATATTTATATTAATCTATTTAATTTATATATATAATGGTTTACGCCGTTCATTGAGACTATAAGTAATGCGTATGGATGAACATTGTTTCAATTTTTCTCGATAGATAAGATGAAAGGAAAATAAAAATTAATTCATATTTAAAGTATAATCATTATTTCATATACATTATATATATATATTAATAAAATACATCATTATTACTATCTAGGTAAAAATAAATGAAACCCATTTCACCTCGCCCTTTGGAGGCAGTAGTTCACACTTATGCACGAACAGTGATATTGTTTTTGAAAGGATTAGAAGGTAAGAATGTAGATGTGATGTTATATTATCATAATTATGGTTATTTCAGAAATATCAGATGTTTAAATATTTTTTTCCTTATTACCATCCATGTAATTCCTATAAGTATAATGAATTACATCGGTTCATGTATCGGTAGATCGTCGTACACATGAGCAACATTGTCATACTCCCCATGAAATGAATATTGAAAAGATATTTGTGATATAATAACCAAATAATTATAATAATGTTATAAATATAATATAAATATGTCAAATACATCATTATATTCATCCTTGAACGATGGTGTGGAGAAACGAATTACATCGGTTCGTGAGGCGGTAGTCCGTCATACCCACGATCAATGTTTAGTTTCCCATTTGATGGAATTTGAGATGGAATTAGGTTATTTCATTAAAAAAATATAATATTATTACACATTAATATTTATTTAATATATTATTATTGTTTAAGAAGGTTTTAAGGAGGTATATGATGAAATAAACCAAATATGGGTGGTTAAGAATTTGAGATATTCTTTAGAGAGCCTATCTATGTTTAAACCTAATGCTACCTTAAGCGGGCTTCATAATCTAAATAGGTCTTCTAGTATGAATTGATGGAATTATTTAAATTATTTTTTCATGTATTGTCTAATCGAGTAGCTTTTTTAGTGTAAGGATGGGAGGAGAGCGGTGGCCTTTTATAAGTGGTGGAGAGGGAGCACATGTATTTCATGAAATGATAAATGGATCCCCCAATTTTTATCAGGTCTAAATATTCAAAAATTAATAATTATAAATAGCTATAGGTGATAAGGTCTAATTTTGGAAATAAAATGGTTTTTTTGGAAAAAAAATTAGATCATTTTGAATCATTATCTACTTTATTTACCCACCTAATAAACACATTTTACCTTAATCATGAAAATTAATTTTAACTCTTTAATATATTCATTATGGTTCAAAATAAAGGTGAACATAGTAGATAATATAAATTTTTATTATTATTAATATGGAATAATTTTTTATAAACTTAATAAACAAATGTTGAAGAATTCAATTTAAAATTGAACCACATAGGCGATGAAAGAGTTGTTTTTGAATGTGAAAATTCTCATAAGTATAGAATGTATTAATATAAAAATTCAATATAAAATTGATTTTAATGACCAAAATTAGTTAAATTATAATATAATTTATCTAATTTTACTTTGTAAGCAAATTAAAATATAATTTAAATTTGTAAATAATTTAAACAAAAGGGAGTTTTCAATAAGAATCTGAATTTTTTCCATTTCATCAACAAATAAATTTTTTCAAAACATTATAAAAAATTCACTCAAAGATATTTTTTTCCATGTATATTTCCAAAAAAAGATCAATTTTTCAAAATAAATTTTCTAAAATTGGTAAAAATTAATTTAAATAATGTGGGAAAAGCATGGCTAATATGCCTTTTAGAAGCATATTTTTTTCAAAAAATATTTCTTACTCTTCCTATTGATTATTATATTATTTATAATAACAATATAAAAATTTAATTTATTTTATAAATTTTAAAACCATATTATATTCATAATTTATTTATTAAAATTTATATCGTCCATATTAACAATAAGGTTATAATGGTCATGGTTAAATAATAATATTTTAAGAGATTATCGTGTTTCGTTTAAACCCGATGTTGTGTAAACCACTAGATATAATAAACAATGAATTTAATTAAATATATCATAAACTACCATGGTTTTATATTCTCTTATAATCATGTCATTTCATTTCATGACCCAACCAATCAGATCTCAAGCAATGACTATCCTATGGCCACATCCAATGGGCTAGGGGCTGGAGACCCGCACTAAATAGGCATATCAAATATGTAGAAGGCATTATCCTATCATTAAAAAACACAAAATCCAAATATATCTCCATTAAATATTTAATATATATTGATATCCAAAACAAAAAAAAATTATGCATACATCTCCCCCATAATTAGAGTATAGAAAAATCACTATAAGCGTAAAAAGGAAAAAATGAAAGCGCTAAAAAACTGTAACAGAGTCCAAAATGATCAGAACGTGGGAATACTACCAAATTAAACCACAAATAATATCCTTGTATAAGTACTGGTAAAATATCACTATTTCTAGTTCTATAGGCCCATCCGACTCTGGGTCCTCGAGGGACTCCATCGAAAGGTTTGTCTTCTGCACAATACACGACATGTGTAGGAAAAGCTCGTACATGTGTGAGTATAAAAATAAAAAGTAAGAATTGAAAAACCCCACTATAAATGGGAGAAACTGAAAGGTAGCATTCCTATTGACCCATTCAAAATATAAATCATAAATGAGATAGGAACACAACCTTTACCACTCATCATATAAATAAATATATTCATTTAAATCCACATGTTGTGTCTACCAAGATACAATAAAGTAATGAAAAGTATCCCAGAATCAACATATATACTCATATAAGACTCCATGTCTCATGAGGTCCCGACCTCATAGTTAGCTACACGATTCAAAACAGGGATCAAAGTTGACTTTATTATTGAATCATACACTCCACAAGACCCTCCGTCATAGATGAAACTCATTGTAGAGATACACATCATCAAAAATATCTTTCTATGTCCAACTCTAGAGCCTTCCACTAGATGTCTAATCATCAATGTCTTTTCATTTATGCAAAATCATTGGAACTGAATTCAATATTCCCACCCCTAGATGCTATGCAAAATCAAGGGAAAAATACCCTAGATGATGCACCATGTGCATCCTCTCAAAAGAGAGAGTGGAGGGGCCCACACCTCACCACTACCATACAAATGACTGATTACTAACTCCAATCCATCTTGAGAAACCTATATAGTACCAATAAGGAGAGGCTTGTACCTTAACACAATGTGGTATCAATATCTTATAAACAATTTTATCGCAAAATAAGTGGTTGATCCCACTCCTCACAACTATTCTATATAGTTGATGGATCTCCAAATCCCGTGGAGGACCCAATCCCTGACGCTAATTTAATATAAAGGAGTACAATTCCATAAATAGAGGCCCCACAACCTATGTATAAGGGATTTCTTTCAAAATATATATGATCATTATGGCGGATATGAACCCTGACATGATAGAAAAGTAACGAAACCAGAATAGAGGACATGCACCATGGTACGGTAAGGGAGAATAAACATTTCTAGAACATCACGTATGGAGGACCTTAACCCTATTGTGGAAGGGGGTTATAGAATCCATAGACAGAGTACACACACACTAGTAGTACATGAGAGTAACAAATCTATCTACAAAATCACTATGGAGGTCCCACACCCTGATACGATAGTGGAGCTCTGTTTCCATATTCACAACCAATACCAGAGACCCACACCTAAGAATGATAGGGGGTTCTGACACTTGGAGAACTACTCAATGGGTAGATGACCCATGCATATTGTAGGGGTGTTCTGTCTATACTAATCTGAGAGGTAAGAGGAGCCCACACCGTGATATGATAAGTGGTACCTGTCTTAATGACACCATAATTAACCAAACCAATCTTGAGCATTGGTCAATCATCACAGAAAGGAGGATTATCCTCATCATACCTCACATCGAAACACTACCATGGGAAGGGGACCTACACCCTGATAATAGGGGATCATCTCTCTCCTAGCCTAAAGGGGCTAGGGGAACCCACATCTAGAGAATATAGGGAAGGGTTATGACCCTAATATCCCTCTAGTGATCCACCATGATCATTAACCAATGATTAAGAACCACTAATGAAGTTCCATGCTATAATTATTCTTCATAATATCTAAAAATCTACCAAAAATGGTACCATCACTTTTTATGTGTACAACTACTCAGGATAGGCTACTCATAGGCCTGAATCAAAGTCCTAATGAATGAGATATGTTGTGAGAAAGTTACCATGAAAAGTAAACAATGTTTACTAGGGTCAAGGAAGTGTGTGACCCTACCCAAACACCTAGTAATTTCTTCTTCCGCATTACTTGGTTGGACATGTGATCTCACATAGTGTGTACATGGTGTACACGGTGTGACTCGCCTTAGTTGGGTCCCTTTTTGTGTCCTCACCTTCTGCCTATGTTCAAAACCATATTCCATTTTACTATAGCTATGTATTTTCACATGACCTTGTCACTTGACACTGAACCCCTAGCCATGCCCCTCATCCATCCGACTAAGTCTTGGAACACGGAGTGTTCCCCATGAAAATTGTGTGCATCCCCCAGAGTCATCTTACCAAAATTGTAGGAACACATAGTGTTTTCTCTTATACTATACATTGTTTGATGAGTAATTCAGAATCAAAATTACCTACACTCCACCTAAAACAACTTGGTTTCCCCTGAAACCCATAGGTCAACCCTCATATGATCTATAGGAGTCATCTAATGCCTCTAAAAAGCTAAATAATTCATAAAAGTGATATTAGAACATAAAACTCAAATCCTCCTACATCTTGGTCAATGGATAATGCTTCAGATCTAAAACGATTCCAATAATCCACGACACCTTGATCTATTGACAATCAACATCAAATACGTTTATCCACATCACCTCATTACTTATGTTTTTCCCTTGGGACTTTTTTCCCTCAAGGGGTATATCCGCATATCTATTTTCATTTCATGAGAAGGGGAGTAGGGGAGGATATTAGTTTATTTTACAAAAATAAAACCATCAAATCACCCACCAATTCACCCTAAACTGATATCCTATTACTGATAAATATTATGTGCCACCTATAATAAAAAATATGATCTTAATTCAACTATCATTTCATATTTCCTATCCACGACACGACTTGATATTTTTTCCATGTTTATAAAGAATTTATGTGAAAATAATAAAATATATTTATTATTTTTAATATCATCACATTGGGGATCTATATTTCCCAAAATCCCATAATTAATTAGTTTATATATTTTGGAATGTTACTATAAATATTACAAAGTATTACATAGAAAAACTAGAGTCCCTACACCTTAAAAACCTTAAATATTTTCTTCCTAGAAAAGATAAAGCCTACACCTAAGGGGAAAACTAAACTCTCAGCTGGACATACAAAAACCATCATCACATGAGAGGCTTCTTATGAAATCTTCAAACATGAACTCAATCACAAAAAAAGGAGAAAATAAAACAAAATTCTATGTCAATCTCGGCAAACATAATTAAACAAAGTGGGTTCATGTATCCACAGCTGATATAAGTGGAAGATAACAAGAACCCAATCATTATATGGTCGTAGGGTCTAGATGCACAAAACCCCACTATCCTAACATATATATTTATGTAAACAGACAATTCTCATATACCCCTGAATAACATTCACCACACCATCATAACGAATTAGTCAAATAAATATTAAATAATCATCAGGATGAAAAATGTGTTCCATGAGACAAAAACATTTCTTCACCCACTAGAAAAAAAAATTGAGAATGGATTGTAGAAAACCAATCCACATTGATGAAAATTTTTATGGAAACATTACTTGATACAAATAGGTTCTATGTGTGTAAATATCCTCCCAGAGTTAGGTCACACTATCAATAGAAGTGTGTGATCACTGATCCTCTTTGTAGGAGCCTCCAGCATAAGGGTTGAGCATAAAGGATCCACTAGAAATGCCAGGGCCTACTCTGACACTCCACCATTCAACACTTACCCAAAAACATAAATTGATGGAACTGATCCACCACACCTTGACACTATCCGATTTTGGCAAAACCTTATCACCCACATAGTTTTAATTGAATATATAGAAAGAATCTCATTGTGGAAAGTTTCCCTGTTTCTCATGATTCTAAATCTATTTCAAACAAATGCATCACCAGTTTCTACTAATGACCCATGTTACAATAGATAATCCTTGAGAAATAGTGTGGACATAATAGAGTACATCACAATAGTGTCTAAAAATACTACCGAAAATTTAGAAAGGTCATTGAGAATACCTCTAACCACCCATGGATACCCCAGTTCATAGGTATCTATGGAATGCAGGTGTCCTTTCCCTCATCCTCTAGTTCCTTGATCCTGAAACGAACTAGCTTGGTGTAGTCTTGGAAATATATCAAACCATATTCCACCTCATGTTTCTATCCCCACTCCTCTTCGACACCCTCCTGCATGTGGAACTCCATGTTATAAGAGCTTCCTCAGCCAAGGTAATCTGTTGACCTTATTACTCTGAGAATATTGGTGGGCCAGAAAATCTCTCATTAGATGTCCCTATATGTCACAAGCATAACACCACCTCTCTTATGGCCAACCAGATGCCAGATAAAACACTTTCTCTAAAGAAAATCTTGTCTGATTCTATGAATGGGCATAGATCTTGTGTGTTCATCCTTTAGAATTATGTTTTCTAGACACTATATACATATTTTCCTTTTAACCCCCACTATAGAACATATCTTCTCAACCCTACACAATGATGTTCTATACCACCAAAGCTCATTGAAACTACCCTACATAATAGGGAAGGAATAATGAGACCCTCTTACTCAGATTTCTTGATAGAGGCCCTTCCCAAAGGTATGATCTCTGAAATAATTGATATCAGACCATATGCAGGGAGTAACACAGAAATTCTATGAACCATTCCACATCCTCTCACATGGATATGCTACCCTTATGAATCTTCATAAAATCCTAGATACACAATGATTTCAATGTGGCTAGATAAATCTTTTCCAATGAAGGTCTCCTAAAAATTTGTCCAAGATAGAGTCATCTCATCATGAGTCAGTGTCATCAAAATATAGAATTTCCCAACCAATACCTACAAATGACTCCCCACATGGACCAAAATATGATCAAAAGGATTCCTCACAAGGTAGAAAACAAATGTGACTACTTCAATATAGTGTTCATCTACTTATGTGTCTTTCTCAACCTAGTACCTGGGATTTTTCTGCCTCTAAACAACATGAAACACATTCATCATATGAATCCTTGGATAGAACGACCAGGAAAAATAGTTTCTCAATGGGTGGTGGATCAGTTGGAATACTACCCTAAGGTTATTATATAATCATAATTCCCAACACTAATGCCTCGTCTATTGGAAGATAATTGTCATTATCTAACAATAGAACACTATATAGATATCATGGATTTGTTATAATGAAATAAAAAACAAGGAGTTCCATGATCAAAGAGTATATCTAGGGAGTTGATTCATGAAGGACATGGAACTCACAAACCAGTGCCATATGATGCATGCATATAAATTTCCCTACAACTTGTTTTAAAATTTATCAAGTCAAAAAACAAGATATCAATGCCTTGGTAAATGGATCCATTGGATGCTACACCAATATTGGAGACCCATACCAAAAATACAAATATTAATTACCAAAACACTATTTCTATAAAACCCAAACCAATATCAAAACTCTCTTACTATGAAAGGACATCATTTGATTCCACATTGTCATGGCCCATACCATTGAGACATGTTCTAGTTCTACCCCATTCCTACCTCTAATAGGCCATGGTATGGTGACTAGGTCAGAATAGGCATGTCAAACATATGGGAGGTCTTATCCTATGGTAACTATATGTACACACCCACATGAACATCCATGAAATAGTGTGGAGACAGTAATAGAAGAAACAAAAATTGAATGCATATATATATATATCCTATTATTAGAGAACATGAAAATTTCTTAAGTAATACAAATAGAATAATACAAGCCCAAAAAAATCTGAAAAGGAGTCCATCCATCTCATAAGAAGGGTACTAAAATCAAATGAAGCTGCCAAAAAAACTCATCATCCTTGCATCGAAAACTACCTTTTCTATCTTGGGATCTAAGATCATCCTACCACAAGTCCTACTAGGGCTCCATGAAAAGGCCTATCATCTTCATAATACATGAAATGTATGGGAAAATATCATGATTGGGTTAGTATAACAATATCTATTAGGTTCTCTAAAAACCCAAAAGAAAAGGGGTTAATTTAAAACCAAATAGTTCTCTTGAACCATCTAGAGGAGGAATCCCATATGAGAGAGAAACTCCATCTCAAATACTCCTCGTCTATACATGAATAATTAGCTAAATCCACAATGTGTGTAATACATGATACATGAACACACCATAAGGACCCTTACAATCACCCATATATAAATAGGAACCTCATACACCAAGTATCACGAGGTCCTGACCTCATAGCCCACCATAGGATTCTACTCAATGCTCAAAGGTAACACTCATATAAGAACACAAACTCCATGATTCCTTCCATCCTAGATAGAATTCATATGATATTTACACTCCACCAAGAACAACTCTCTAGTTTAAAATCTATATTTGAGAACTAGTGGTCCTATCACTACTGAATTGTTTCCTTCACAAGATCAAAAGATGCCAATTAGAGAGTCTATCCCATTGGCACCACACACATGTGAGGGAGATCTAATCCAGACCATGAATCACATGAATCATATCTAAAGGGAGATAATAGTCACCCACACCATTCCATATCCCCATACTTGAGGGATTACTTATCATATAAATCCTACAAAACCTCTAGAGTACCCGTAGGGCGGGGCCCAAACCTCAATGTGTTAAGGAAGAAATACATCCTAATCAAGTGTCACACATATCAACTGGAGGGTCCCGCTCCTCACAACTATACTACAAAGATAGGGGTTTTCTACTCCTATGGTGGACCCTCTTCCCACTACTACTTAGATATAGGGGAGTACCTCTCCATTGATAGAATATCAACAACCTTTATATAAGGGAGCCCTATCTCTACCAGTACGATCTTCATGGGGGAGCCACACCCTAGCATGATTGGGGATTACTAAACCTGAAATTGAGGACTTCCACCCAGATAAACTAAGGGAGTGCCATCTCATATATAAAATCATGTATGGTGTACGTGCACTCTACTGTGACATGGGAGTACTGCCTACATGGATAGACGACTTGTACCGTAGTAGGATATGGTAGTATAGACTCTATCATAATGATGACTAGGGAAGGGCCACAACCTAATATGATTGGGGATTTCTTTCTCCATCTACAAAAAAATAAAGTGTACCCACGCCCTAGTCTGATAGGGGGGTTTCAAACCAAAGAAAAAAACTCCATGGGTAGAGGACGCGCAAAATATATTGAAGAGTTCTATCTCTACTGATCTAATAGTTATGGTGAACCCACTCCCTGAAACAACAGTGAGTACATATCCTGAATTCTATTTAATAAAAAAAATTTATCTCTATCATCAGTGAAGAATCATTGAAAAGAGAATAACACCCATCATACCTCAGGTTTCAACACATCCACATGTAGGATGCATGTGGCTTGATTGTAGGGGAGCACCACTATACTATTCTAAATAGTCTAGGGTGACCTACATATTGAGATTATAGGGAAGGGTTCCAACACAAAATTATATCTAGTGATCCACCATGATCTATATGTAATTATTAAGCAATATTAAGCCAACATTATGGTATAGTCATGCTATTTCTTATCTCCGAATTCACTATGAAGGATACCATCATGTTTTACACACAAAAAAGATTGGGATAGGCTACTTGCAGGCCAGAATCTGATAATGAAATATATATATATATATATATATATATATATATATATATTTGAAGGATGTACCCAATAATAGTAAATGTTGTGTACGAGGGTCAACATGATGTCTGACCACACCCAAACACCTAGACGTGTCCTATACCACATAGATTGTATGGAAATGTGAGCTTACATGTAGTGTACATGGGGTACAAAACACATCACACCTCACCGAGGACCCTGGCTGTACCCTCAGCCCATGCCTATGTCTGGAGCCCTGTTACCATATACTATAGTAATTTATTGACACCTGACCATGTCCCATGACACGGAATCCCTGGCCATGCCCATCATCTATATAAAATGATTTCACTACATAACATATACCAATGGTACATGAAGTATAGTCTCATAAAGTCATCTTCCATAAAAGTGAAGAACACACATCATTAAATCCTATACTATATGATGTGTGAACAGGAATTTCAAAAGAGAATTCCCTAAGAGCCCCCAAAAACTCCCTGGATTCCACTGAAACCCACATATCAACCCTCACAAGATACATAACATTCTTTTAAGGGCTCTAAATCCTTCAAAAATGCATAAAAAGAGGGATTATTATGTAGAACTCAAATTATACTACCTTAATGTGAATCTACAAATCTTTAGGTCCAAAAAAATCTTAGAATGTTCTTCTCCTTGATCCAGTGACAATCGGTTTAAAAAACCTTGATCAATGGAATATCTTTACATCTGTTCATACTCAAGTCATCTATCCCTCAAGGGGCATCTTCTCCTCTCCCATTAATTCATGTAATAATGGGGTGCAATAGGATACAAGTTTATTTCAATAAACTAATTTCATCATAACACCCAATAATTCCCCACAACTAAGAACCCGATGTCGACAAACAATATGTCTCTCCTAGGGTAAAACAAACATTTTTAACTGAAGAAGATTTACAAATTTATGATATGATACTCTAATCCGGAGTTATTTTATGAAAACAAATAAAATAAGAACATATGAAAAATATAATAATCATTTTTAATATCTCCACACTAGGGATCTTTAAGCCACTGAATCTCCCACTAAGTTGGGGTCTGGCCTAAGAAATATTCCAAAGTCTTATAAGGAAACACCTATGTCACTAAATTATGTGTTAAACACACAATCATACATCATTATCCTCTGAAAATATCATGGTATTATAGTATACCACATTTAAATTAATTGAGTCGACCAAATTTAATCTTGATCCTGATAATCATGGGTTAGAAATTTGAAAATTACTTTGTTTGAATCACTAATCATAACAGGGGTTAATAAATCCCCATCTTGAATAGAGTGAAAAGGATGTATGAAGGTAATCTATATTAAAAAAATACTAGGATTCCAATTATGTGAACACTTGTTGGACATAAAAACCTGGACATGAAAGAGAATACTAACTCCCAAGGAGAAAGAGAGAGTGATAGAGAACATCATCATGAGAAATTTACCAACCACAAAACCATAAATCCATGATGATTTAATAGACCATTGATTCAATAAAATTAAAGTAATTGAAATTTTATTCTCAAGGTATATTTCTTAAATTTGATGGATTCTATTACCGTATGATAGAAATCTCTATAAAATATAATTACAGTTTCAACATTTGGGTGTTCTTAGATTAATTTATACTTCATCTCATACACTAAAAAATTAATATCCATTATAAATTTTAATGTCTGAATCACTAAAAATAACAATTAACAGATAATTATTTCAATAAAAAATGAATATTCATTCCTTTTACCAAATATTTTTCCAAGGCCAAAATGGTTAGCACAAGTTATCCAATAACATCAAAATTTTTACTTAATCCATTCCATAAATATTAAACCTTAATAATAATATGAAATTTGTAAAAATAAATTTATAGTCCATAAAATTAGAAGGGAGGTCACTAAATAAACATTATATTACCTATATAACAAAAAGTATCTCATAGTGACACATTATAAATATGTGAATACTTTGATCACAATAAAAACAACCTAAAAGCATGAATGCTTCCAAAAATATAATATTATGTTATTGAATATATTTCATAAATTGAATCCTGAAGTAAAATCCAAAAAAGATAAAATAAATTACTAACCAATTTAATGGTTACCAATATTATCCCATAAACAAATATTTAATATTATTATCTCAAAATATTCTATATATTAAGGGTTATAATCATTCTATCATGTGTTTTAGAAAAATATCAACATGCCACATAAACACTTTTCTTAGTTAGCAGTAACATTCATGATAGGCTTTCAGATCCTTATAGAAAATGTACTGCAATAAAATACTTATACATTTTATTATTCATATAAAAATAATATTATTGATAATATACATCAATATTATTTTCTTGATACCAAATAAAATCACATTAATCGAGCAAATTTTGTTGTAATAATAGCATATGATTGACATCGATCTTTTAGAATCTTATATGGAATATTCCCTTGATGCTTAGTAAATTCATTTACATAGTTCCCCATATACAAATAGTTGAATAATACAATATTGGGAACTTCTGTCATCCCCTTTAAATCATGAACATCATGGCCTTTCTCTCCATAGCCATAGAAAACTTCCATTCTCTCTAGATATGTACTAGGGTGTTTCCGTTCACAATTTTCACTTGTGGTAATACACTTATTCCCCTTCTCACCTTTGTCTTTATTTTTATATATATTACTATTCTTCAATTTATTTCATTTGATGACATAATACATGGATAATTTTTTCACTATCTTTATAATAAATGATATTTTATCCTCCTATTATGTGAATGTTTGGAAGACTAATTCCCTTAGAAGGATTGTCATTAACCCATAAATAAAATGGTAAATATTACAATTTGGGATATGAATATAATTTATTCCATGCATTTCTATCCCAATAAAGTGGGATTAAAAATTTGATACAACATCTTTTTTATTTTGAATTATACTCAGTAATTGTGTCTCCATATCCACCTATTCATTACACCAGATATAATTTTCAAAGAAAAGTACCGTAAATTCAGTTCATTGAATGTTTAATATTTCTTTCTTTATATTTATTGTTTTGAATCAAATATCACCATTGATCCACATATAATAAGAAATAATAAACTTCCCTGAAAACCTTCTCTCTTTCATCACTTCCTAAAGTGATAAATATATTAAATAAAGAATATATCCTTTTCTCATCTACAAAGTAATTTTTAGTCCCATAGAATTATGAATTTTTTTGATTCATAATGATATCATACATTATTACACTACATGGTAGATCCTTGGGATTATTTGTATGGGAAAGGTTGTTCTTATTACCTTAGTCAACTTCCCCAAAACTGTAATAATTTCTTCAGTTCCATCTATAGCTTAAACACCATCTTCATTATCTTTCCCATGATGGAAATCCATATAAGGGTTACATTTATAGTTATGGTTCCTATTCCTCCCACTAGAAACCATTTATAAGAAATGGAATACAATAGATTATATCATAACACTATGAAACATAATGTATACTCCCAATAATTGTGAATGAATTAATATAAACTAAAAATAATAATGCATGGCTAATTTTATAATCATAAACTTGATTTCTTTATGAAAGAATTCAAATTATAAAAATATTTTCTAATATTTAGAAATGGTTTGTACCGAAAATGTGAATTATACAAACAATATAATATAGGAGTATCAAATCAGGTGAATAGTATGATCTATTTTCATATATGAATTAATACTAGAGTCATACCCAAAGTTCTAATTTCTGTTTTATTATCCCTAAGTACAATTGTGTCAAAACAACACACACTTGTTGTATCTATACATGGATTCTTTTCCAAAAAACCACATAATATCTACCTTACCAAAACTATGGGTTATTATCCTACACATATTCATATCATTAAAGTAATTCAAAGGATTATATTCTCTAATCTATGTTTTCCCAAATCTAGATCCCAAGGAATATACCAATTATTAAGATATCAACCCTACTAGCCTTGAGTTTGTGGTTATGTTACTAAATTATGATAAGATGTAAGGAAACCAATCCCAAAGGACCAATTAGTTTTTTTGTTTTTTAAACTATATAAATTCTTGTAATTCACATTATAGTGGAAAATAGAAACTCATAATGTTTTTTTCTTTGAGAACGCCATTATTCCTTATAACGTAACCTTAAATATCAATCCGAAAATAATTATTGGTATACTAGGAAAAATAAATCATAAGAACTGGGTGAGATCAGATATTCAGTAAGGTTAAGAATACAATATAAGAAATCAGGAATAAATAGTCACAATTAATATTGAAAGGTAAACAACTAAATAACATAACATTTAATCAATTAACTGAGCAAAATTTGGAAGAAATAAAATATGATCAAATAAATACATATAAATAATAAAAATGGCATAAAAATTATCCATGGGTATTTTAAAGAATAAAATAATCACATAGATATAAATTCATATTCTTATAATGAGAAAATTTATAATGTCAGTCTTCTAAAATATATTATCAAGTGGTTTCAAAATATAGATTAAATCTAATTTTAGAAACCCATCTAATTTGGCCAACTCATTTTTCTCATGAGACATGTTGATGATTCATGAATCTATCTATAACTAGGAACTAACCATAATATACTATGTATCGTGAATTCATTATATTAAAGGGGAGAAACATAACAAAAATAAACATTTGTATTGAAATACTAACATTTGAAATGTTAATACATGACATATTCAAATAAATATATTCATAAACCATCTAGAGAAATAATTTGAATAGTAATAAAATTGTGCATCCGTAGTCAAAATAATCATAAAACATCCAAAAAAAATAATAAGGATTATATAAATAAAACAATATCACTAGTAGATCATAGTTACAATAAAGGGTTGAATTTAATGATAATTATAAATACTATATTAAATTCACTATTTTTTAGGGAAATAACCATTTCAATTTGAAAATATATTTTCATACAAAAAGTACACAATTTTTTTTAAAATAAATTTCATGGAATATAAAAATTTAAAAAATCTAAAATGATATTTAAAATAGTTATTGGTCATGTTGGTGGGAAATTTTGATCAAGGTGAACATGTTGAAACATTGATTCCTTTCACATTTTTGGTAAATAATAAAAGGGATATATTTGAAAAACAACATGAATATTCCTTTTAATAAATGAAAATATAAATATTGGACGAAAATCTTTTAATAAATCATTTTTAAATGGTTAAAAATTTAAAAACCTTTTTAGAAAACATTTATTTTGATAAAAAACCATTTTCAACTGATGAGAGAAATAAAGTTATATTTTCCTATAAAATTTATCAATAATTTTAAGTACCAAAGAGTGAAAAAATGGAATTATTTCTTGAAAAAATTAAATAAAAACTATTTTAGAAGACAATATATTTATTATATGACAGAAATAGTTTTTAATTATTCGAAGGGATACTTAAACAAAAAAAAATATAAAATAATGATCAGACTGTGAAAAAAACTCTTACCACATTGAAAAATTTCAAATAATAAGCCCCATTAATCAAATAAGTTAAAATTAAACAAAAAATATAGTTAATAGAAATATTTTCATGATATAAAATATCAAAATTGAATGTGTATATACCAAAAAATGTAATATGTGTTGAATATGGAATATGACTCATAGAAGTAAAATTGATATTAAAAACCCTTACCTCAGGTTTTTCTTCCAGAATATGGGTACAAACATCATTTACAGTAAAGATATGTTTATTACAAATCAATTAAATAACTATAATATTATATATCATAAAATATATGTTTTATTTATAGGATTTTGTCACTTATTTATAACAATTCTTTTTTAAAACTAATGTTTCAGGTGATAATTATTTCGTTTTCCATGTATATTTATATTTTTTAATTTTAGTCCATTTAATTCGATAATGTTTAAAAAATCAAGAAAACTATTAATTGTGATATAAATATCATATAGATTCATTATATATATATATATATATTTTAATCTATTAATGTTAGAGATAAAAAATGGATTACACCGTTCATGGGGACGATATGATGTACATACATGTGAATGTTGTTTCTATTTTTATCAATGGATTGAATAAAAGGAAGGTAAATAATAATTAACATTTATATAATAATAAAAAAATTATATGTAGTATTTAAATTAATAAAATATTCACTTATTACTATCCATGTAAAAATTAAATTAAATGTTAAATTGCTATGTGGAGTCTGTATACCACATGTATGCACGAGCGATAGTATTGTTCTATAGTTGATTGGAAGGTAAGAAGTTTGATGTGATATTATATTTATAGAAGTGTTTTTAGGTCCTAAATATCACATGTATTTATTAATTTTTCTTATAGTACCTTCCATGTAATGTTTAAGAGAAAAATGAATCGCCTCACTTCGGGAGAACGTAGTCTGTCGTACACATGAGACACGTTCTTGTATCCCCCATGGAATTGAAAGTAAGAAGGAATAAGTGATATCATAATTATAGTTATGTAATAATGTAATAATATCATATATATATATATATATATGGTAAATCCATAATTATATCTACCTCTAAAAGATGGTGATAGAAAACCAATAACATTGGCTTGTAAGTCGGTAGTCTGCCGTTCCCACAATCCATGGTTTTGTTTCCTATTTGATGAATGTGGAGATGGATATGGGATATTAAATTAACATAATAACATATCTATATATATAATATACATTTTTATAATATTATCATTATTTGTGATGTTTTTAATGATGTGGAAGAAGAAATTAAACAAATACACACGTTTTAGAATTATACCTCTTATTTGAAGAGGCTCTTTAAGTTTATACTTAAACACTTATTAGGAGTTATTACTAATAAAAATAAGGACTATAATATGTGAGTAGGGAATTAAGGAATGTAATTTTAAAATATTGGGTGATGAAAAGGGTTTAGGATGTATGAATAGGGGATGATAGGGGCATGCCATTTATAACTGGGGGAGAGGAAACACAAAGAATTTTTTAAAAGGTAATGTGATAACAACGTTTTGGTCATGAAAAATGATTAATAAATGGATCATTACTAAACTTTTTCGGTTATAAGATCAATATATTGTAATAAAATGGGTTTTTTATAATTTTTAGTTTATTAGTAACAATTATCTTCTTAGATTATCCCCTGGTAAACCCATTTTTTACCTTAATCGTGGTAATTAATTTTTTCATTTTACACTATTTTTATGGTTAAAAATTAGTTTCAAATTATTGGGTAATAAAAATTATGATAATTCTAAATAAAAAATCCATTTTAAAAATTAATTTTATTAATTTTATTTAAATAAAATTAAAATTCAACAACATACGTGATAAAAGTGTGGTTTTCCAAAGTGAAAATTATTATAATATAGAATATCATAATATAAAAAATAAAAATGAAATTGATTCCAATGACCAAGATTGGTTAAATTTAAATTAAATTTCACTAATTTTACCTTAATACAAAATTAATAAATAATTTAATTTTTTAACAATTTATATGAACATGAATTTTTAATAAGAATTAGTACTTCTCACTATTCAAAAAATAATAATATTTTTACTAAATTATAAAAAAATCATCCAAAGAAAATTTTGACATACAGATTTATAAAATTAAGATTATTTTCTTGGATTAATGTATATAAATTTTTTTTTATTCATTAAAAGAGCAACTAATCATAAATTTAGAAAAATTATTCTTTTTAGAAAACATATCTTTTTTCATTAAAATGGTTCTTAATTTAGTTTTAATATGTAAATAATAGTTGAATTTATTTTATACATTTGTAAACCATATATATTTCATAATTAAGTTGTTACAACAAATTCCTATCATCTTAATCGCCATGTTATAATTCTCATGTTTAAATAATAATATTTTAATGTAGTATAGTGTTTCGTTTAATCCTGGAATTGAGTGAATCACAAGCTGGCATAGAGATTGAATTTAAATAAATATATATTATTGTATTGGGGTGTTATATTCTCTTCTAGTCCTGGTATTTCATTTCATGTAAACTAGTAAACATGAAGTTCATGTTTTAAAATACGAGGGTGTTACAATTTGTAAAGAATGAGTTATTAAAAAGAAATATTAAATGACGGATTCAATACACATGGTTAACGATTCATCAAATCATATAAAATTTTTGAGTATAATATAAAAGATAAATTTGTGATATATGATAAAAGAATTTATCTATTTTATTTTTAAAATATGAGCAGTTTTATCCTACTAACAGTTGAATACATTATTGAATAACATATTATTTTCATAATAAGTATCCAAACACAAAAAATACCATATAATATATGGATAAATTTATTTATTTAATAAATATTTACAATAAAGGGAATATTTTTTGTTTCTTGAAACAAAATAGTTTTTGTATCTCAGCATAATATTATGATATAATATATTATTTGAGACTATAAAATGAGTATGTTGGATATTTTATAAGATAAAATTAAATAAATAAATTCTATTTCTAAAAAAATGTGACTTGATATCCTATAATACATTATGGTATATCAATAAATAGAAATTTAAAGTGTTAAATTTATTAACTAAAATAATGTGAATAAAAAATTATATCCTATAACAGTTTAGTGTATATTGGTAATGATAAATTAATATAAATATTTTTTTACTATAGAAAATGTGAGCACAAATATGGATTCGTATCTAGTTATATCTAATGAGATAACTATTGGTCCACTAGTTTATTTATGTATGAAGAACGAAATAAATGATTAATGGGGTTGTTAGGATTATAAGGAATGTGATCAATCAAAATTAATTGTTGGTGTTTCATATTTGATATGAGTGAATAAGTAGGAGTGGTGTAGGTTAGTCAGAAGTTGGAAATATTTAAAAAGGAGTCTTAATTCAATTTATAAAAGTGTTAAATTGAAGATATTTATCTTTTTATTGATGAATAATTGTGAATGGAATTTTATTGGAAGCATCACAAAGTCCAAAAAATAAACTCTCATGGAAGCATATGTAAATTCAAATAGATCCACGAGTCATTATGCGATATTTTAAGCCTTTTATCAGTATCAGTGTCATGCACTTTTTATGATTACATTTCCATTTTATCCTTTGTTCATTCCTTACTTAGTGTATAGTGATCATTAATTTGTTGAAGGATTTGGCATCAACTCTCATTCTATCAATATCTCCCTGTATTAATTAAACTTGTGGCCAAAAAATTAATGCAGTGTATGAACAATAAAAAACAATCAACAATTAATGTTTTAAAATTCATGAAATAATATAATTAGTCACATCCCATAATCCACCAATTCACATAAATATATTTTAAGATTAATTTAATAAATAATATAAGAGAAAAAATAGACCCACCTCATGATGTAGTGTATCATTCCCTATTCTTTTGAATACTGCTACTATCAATCTAAATAGAAATGGATGAATATGGAGTGGTTTTGGAAAAGAAGAATGTAGGAATGTAAATAGTGTTCCAAGACGGAAGAAATGGGCATTTTGAAGTGTATATATAGAGGAATGGAATATGGAATAGTGATTTATTCTTCCTTGTATGAGGACCCCATCATATATATAGTGATTTTCCCTGGTATCTCTCTAAAATCCCCCTATGGAATTGAGATATCATCACATGTTTTTATCTCCTCATAATAGAAATTAATCTAAGAGCATAAAATACATTAAATTAAATTTTAAAAGTTGAAATATGTAGTAGCTATTGAATTCTAAGGATCAACACCCTCATTAATATTTCATATGAAATTACATGATTTGGGAAAAAATAAAGTCTAATAATTCTTCAATATACCATGTTTCTTAGGTGTCATTGAGATTAATTTCATAGATTAAATCTAGTTTTATGGTTCCTAATCAATTATATTTGATCTAATATAAATATTTTTAGGATAATTTGGTCTACATAATAGGTTACCTAATGATATGTTTGAATGGTTTGATGAAACATTAATGATTGAGGTTATGTTTGACCACCATGAGGATATTTTGTCCCTTAGGATGCTATTAAAGGTATTTTTAGTTACAATTTAGCTCATGATTATAGTTAGGAACCTTGAGAATATTTTAGCACTTGAGGTGTTGCTGAGTAGGATTGATGATGCATTGCAGCATGGAATGTAATTGGTGATGGTCTACGAAATGTGTTTCCATGAGTGAATGACTTGATAGGATATAGGGTCATGAGGTGTAATGGGGTAGATGTGAATCTATATTTCCTAAACCTGAGGTAAATTTTACATGAGTTCCCCTCCATCATTTAATCATATGTGATCCCCCACTTAATTAGACATAGCATAATTATTCTTCTATTAATTCATATATTAGTGGTTGAACATGAATATGTGATGAAGTTACTCTTACATAGGGCTACTAAACTTGGTTACTTATATGTATATTCTCTAATTTTAGGTAATTCATTTGTGATACATTTTGAAGTATGAGTTAGTTTTACAAATAACCCTGTATTTATATTTATTCACTTGCAAACAATATTTACACTAGTCAATCAAACGTAGCTCAACCCACATCGATGAATCCTCATTTTAATTCATTAAAAAAATTATTGACAATTATTTAGTGCGTAAAATATAACTCAAGATAATATCCTAATATCAATGAATTGAACGAATAATATTTAAAACAATGAATCATTATTTAAAAAATAATAAAAACCCAAAAATATTATATATTTATGTAAATAAACATTAAATCTAAACAAAATATATTCAAATTATTATTTAAAATAAATGATAAAAATTAATTAAACACACCCCCCAACACATGATCTTTACTTATCAACATGTAATTTCTCTCAATGGATATCTTAATAAGAATTTTCATCTACTTAAGTGTATAACCAAATTTATATAATTTTAAGTGTTACAGATTTATTTGGATATAAATTTTTACATTAATAACAATATCAATTCCATCTTACTCAGGTTTATCATCAAACTTCCCAATTTCACCTAATTAATGGTTCATCACTACGCACCGACTAGAAAAATCCTGTTTCAACTTGTTTAAATGAGTTTATCATACAACACCCCCTTTATCCATCTTCAAAACATATATTATTATTCCCATTTGTTAGTGATGATATCTACATTCCACATATTCAATGACTATAATCCACATAGAACTATTTCATCCCTTACATTAGGCATCTCAAAAGAATAATAATAAAACTTCAAGCATGAAAGCAAGTTAAAGACAACCAAATCTCGAGTAATAATTTTTTTTACATGATGATTTTTTTCACTCACACAACCTTATTCCAATCCATATAATGATAATATATTTGTTATCAATGTTTCTCACAAAAATTGTATTATAATGATTTAATTTATTGTTTTTTAGGGTGGACTATTGAAGTGTTACTCATGTTTTGAAAAAATAAATTACATCAGCTAAATTTCATCATGAAAATGAATTTATGGAATCTTTTTGTACACCCAATACCAAAAACGTTATCCCTCAATTATTAAGTTACAAAATAATAGAATCATGGTTTTCAAATTTATTTTTCCTCTTTCAGAAATAATGGATATATTTTCTCAAGTTTCTTATTATTAAACACACAACACACTACCAATTTAACCCCCCCCCCCAACAAACATATGATTTTTAATGAGTAATAAATAAATGAAAAATAATAGACATATCAATAAAAAATAAAAACAAATTATTTTATCATGTTGTATATAAAATTAAAAGAAAATAACTACCCCTTTAACTTTTTCATTATTACAATGGTAATGTGTGTTTTCATCGATCTAAAAAATGGATCATCCATAGTTTCCCATGAAAAATATTATAATGTTTCACAAAACAAAATAAGTGTGATGGTATTTTTTAAAAAAATGACTAAAATTATTTCAATGTAATTAAAAAATATTAAAAATATCTTATGTCTCAATAAGTAATTATTTTATAGTCTTAAATGTTCATTGTCATTTGCATACTCATCCATAATCCAACAGTATTAGGATATTCTAATGTGGGAACCCCTGTTGTTACTTACTAACTATTTTTTATTTATATATCAATCCTTCCAAATAAACAAAAAATTAGATAAAATTGTTTTCATGTGATGAAACTTCAAGTATGTGGGGTTTATCTTCATAGATCCCATATTTATTTCTAGTATCTTAAAATGATCACAAATAACTAGGTAAATAGTTATTATTTCCCCTATTCTGGTTTGTGATTTATCTTTGAAATAGGTCTTGGTGATCCTTTAATTTGTAATCTTTTTAAGGGACATTTATTACTTAATTAGATACCTCTTCTTGGGGCATGAATGTTCCAATGTTAACAATTTTTTCTACCTCATTGAAATTTATAATTGAGTTTCCAAGGTTGTATAGAACATCATGAATATCTTTTAAACAGATTTTTTTATTGGAATTATTGGTCCAAACATTTCAAACTCTCCCTTGAAATTTTCAACTTGTTCACTTATTCGTTTTTTATTTGAACTTGATCTGTATTTATTCTTAAATTTTACATTCATATGGTTTCATTATTTTCTCTTATCTAGGTTGTTTATCCTTATTTTATTCTTCAAGGGTAGCATGCTAATGTTTAGTAATTGTAGGGTGTTCTTTTAAAAAAATATGAAAAATACCTTCAAGTGAGTTTACATATTTTGTTACATTATTTTCATTTTTGGCGACGAAAATTACACCCTTAATGGGAATGTAATCATCCTGTATTGGAAACTGTTCATTATTTTATTCACTATCATTCATGGATAAAATCACTACTTCAGATTAAAATATTTAGTTGAATACTTGGGTTATCTTGGAGATTTTCTCAATCCATGAACCCATAAATGAGAAATTAATCTCACAGAATTGTATGTGATCCTCGATTGTTTTGGATGAATTTTTCAATACTATCCTAACTACTTTATTGTTTGTATTTAATTATTTGATGTTGATTCAAGATCATATTCACCCTTTGATCATTCCCAATGAAGGTGTAGTAATTATATTCACTAAACACATGTAATTTAGAATATGAATGTATCATTTTATAAGAATTTTTAAATAATGATAATAAATCATGCTCACTAAAAGTAATAAATATTTGATCTTTTAAATATAGGAAACCTAGGCATATAGAATTTAAATATTCTCATGTATTACATGATTCTTAGCTTAGATTTTTTGATTAATTATCAATATTCCAAAATTAATTAATAAATTTTCATCCTTCCAATATGTCATAACATGATTCAAACAAAATATATCACATAAATTTAAAAAGTATCATTTATGGGTTGATTTCAATAAATTATATATTTATGGAAATTAAGATGATTACTAAAAAATTAATGAGTTTGATCACTCCATCCATTAATATCGGATCTTAAGAATGATTCACTCTTTCATGGTTGATTTTCAAATATTTTAATACATTTTTATTTCATTTTGATTGGTATGTTTTTTGGTTAAATTATATAATAAAGACATTGAACTTAGTTACAACCAAGAATATTATTTTTACAATATTTCTTCTCCTCAATTTTGGTGTTTACCATTACTTCATTTTATTTCCTTTAGAGTTTAGATAAATGTGATTTATTATCATCGGTGGAAGTGGATTCATGAAACACGGCATAAAGTTTCTCATTAAAAATCTTCTTTAATTCATGGAAAAATTATCAAAAGTTTATTTGAGATCCATAACTCTTTGTTTTAAATAATTTCTTCCAATAACTATATCAAAAATATTTTAAAAAACATGGGGTGAGCCCATAAAATAAAATTTTCATAAATAATGTGATATATAACTTTTTTATGTTTTCACTCTTTATAATATCTCATAAACCTTTCCCATGATTCACGGAAGTTATCCTCTTATCATTGAGTAAAATTCAGGATTTCCTCATTAATTTATTTAGTTTCTTTATAAGAAACTTCCTCCTCGTGAATCAATCATTTAATGATTCCCATTCTTTAATTAGCTGATTATATTATTGGAGTAACCACCTCATTGCCTCCCCATTTGTGTATTAGAAGAGAGAATTTATATTGAGGTATTTAATATTTAATAAGTAGATATAGAATTCATGGACATATATTGTGTATTCCTTTATGAATATTTCTGTATCCTCTCTTGGTTCTCCATTGATTTTTGGTAGGTAATACATGTTGTGAAGTTGATCATATGATCCATTGATTTTTGCAATAATAGTATGCTTCATTTCCTCCCCCACACATGGGGTATGTCAAGTTCCATCAAAATCTATAAAACATGGTTGTGAGACTACCCAATAGTGTTAATCCTTTATTTCTACCAAGTTCATAAAACAAAATAGCCAGTTTTTCACTCTCTTGCATACTTTCTTTGAACATGATTTTTCTCAAATTGATATATCCATTAATTTAAATGAAATAGTGAAACATATTGTGTGATCTATGTCTTATTAATGATTCAACTTACAAATAAAATTTTTATTATAGAGTTTATTGATTAAGGAAATAAAATCTTTTGGAAAATGTGTAAAAGCTTTGAATTCTAATGTTTTTTTATATTTTTAATTTTTACTAGTTTTATCTAAAATATGATGTAAATCAATAAATAAACCACATATATCCGTATACATAGAACTGATTTTTATTTTATAACATTTGATAAAAAATATTGATTAATATTAGGTCATCCCCATATGGATATGTGTTGGTTTATTAATTCATTTAGTTATAAAGGATGAGAACTGATGATTAATTGGGGTGTGGAATATATGAAGCATGAAATAAATTAAATTTATTTTTTCTATTTAATATTTTTGAGTGTTTCTAACTGGTATAGGTTTTTCTGAAGTTATTTAGAAATAACATAAAGTCTCAATTAAATTTGGGAAGAGTGGCCAGTGTGTGGTAATGAACAACCAATTGATGTATACTGATTGACATTCCAATATAAATTGGTTGGAATCATTATAAAGTCTCCAAAATCCACTCCCATGGTTGCATAAAAATTACCTCTATGGCCAAAAGTCCTCGTGATTTTTCCCATGTATTTTAGAAGTGGTCGTTTTATGATTTTTGATTGATTATGTTTATACTAAATCCCTTTAAATCAAATTCGTTAGATTTAAGTGATCATTTATTAGATATAGGATCAAGTTACAACACTATTTTTTATATTCTCCCAAATATAATCTTTCTATTGTATAACCGGTTAAAATAATAACTGAAAAATAAATAAAAATCAAGAATTTAAGTTTCATAGGGAATAAAACAAAAGAATTAATAATATCCCTCTCATGCCACACTTTACCAGACTGTCTTACGATTTTATTACATATAGGAACAAAATATATAAAATATATTCCCCTCATGACATATCATACCCTAATATTTTCATAAGTATGTTTCTACCTCACCTCCACCCAATAATATATGAGTATTTAGAGGCATTGGAATATAGTAATGAATAAATATTGATGGAAATCGAATATGAGATAGATGGATAGATTAAAGTCTCTATAGAGGGGAATGGAATATGGAATATCAAATTCTACCTCTCAATCATGGGACCCCCTCTTGAATATGGTTAATTTCTCATGTTTTCCTCAAAAATATCCCTCCAACATGGAAGTTTTTCCTCATGGATTGATCTCCTCATATTCTAAGAAATTCCAAGGGATTTTAAATACATGAATTTGAATGTAGGAAAATTTAATATGTAGATGTTAGTTACACACAAAAATAAACATTCATATGTATATTTCATAAAATATTTTCATATTTGGTCTAATAAGAATTTATTGATATTCTTTCACCCATTAAATTTTTCTATCAGGTCATTGAGATGAAATACAATGCTCTTTTCTAGTTTAAAAGTCCCCAATAAATTGGATTTAGTCTTCTCCAATGTGGGTATACTGGAATTTGGTTCGGGCAATAAAAAACCTAAGGATATTTTGTAAAGGTTTGAGGAAACATTCAAACTTGATGTTATATAGGCAAACATTGAGGATTTATTAGCCCTTGGTAGAGTGATGGATATTCTTGACATTACATTGGGGATTGGAATTATCATGGGAAGCCTTGAGAATATGTTGTAACATATGGTGTAATTATTCTAGATTGATGATGCATTGGGGAACAACATTGAATTCGTTAAGGTTAAGGTTATATTTTCCATCCATTGTTTTTTCGAGAGAATAGGTAGGAAATTTGATCTTGATATGGTTCTATGTGAACTTGAAATTATATTGTCCATCCCTAATATTACTCTTACATGGGCTCCCACACATAGTTTAATCATATATTAACCCTTTTTACATAGATGTAGCCATATTATTCATTTATTTATCCATTCATGGGGTAGAAATCATGAGAAAGTAATAAAATTACTCCATCATATGGTTAATGAATGGGGTTACTCCTAAATTTATTATCCATTTCAATTTATTTATATGTAATTCATACTGATGGTTTGGTTAATCGAATGAGACACTCAATATTTGGATTCAATCACATGAATTCAACATCTCCTTCAGTTAATAACACATATTTTTCCCTATATATATGACTCTTTATGTTAAATATTTTATATTTTAAATAGACGACATCAGTGCCTCAAATTATAATGAAAAATCAATTTTTATTAATAATGAAATATCTACAAGTTGATGCTTTAAATATTTAAGAATTTTTTTATGAAATATCTATATCATAGTGTGTGATATAGGGGTATCATATTTGGTAATATTCTTATTTCATATAAATTAAAAAAATTCAATGATGGAAATATTAATTTAGTATTATGTGGAGATAATGTTCCCTATGATCTGCATGGACCATGAATGATACAATTTAATGTTAGAGAATCATCCACATATAGATATTTTTATATAAACATAGAATAAAATAGAATTATTGGGAGATAAATATATTCATCCAAAAATTTCAGGAATAATATAAGTGGAATTTACTAAATTCTAATAAAATATAATTAAATGTATGTTCACCTTCATATATTCCTCAGGGGTTCTTTATGAATAGGTAATACACATTAGATGTGTGTTTTGGCTAATTTAAATTTCTAGATAAAATAATTTAATTCTTAAGATCTCCCTTTATTTTACCTTTACCTAGTAAAACAGTGGCATATCATGTTGAGAAAGGTAAATATCTCTCATATTATAAGTGATTTATAATAGCATATAGATACATCATAGAGGATGTATTCCCTTCAATTACAACATTAGTGATCTTCGTCAAACACAAATAATAAACAAGGTGGGAGAAGTGGATTGATATATGGTATGCATAATTGATTTCATCATTTTATAGTAGAATTATTTCATTTAACAAGAATGTTGTTTCTAGATTTGTGTTTCTTATTTTGTTCTTATATATCTATTATTTTTAATAAGGACTTATGAAACCCTAATTGGTATTAAAAATTTTCCTTACATTCATTATAAATCATGTTTTTAAAATTACTAACATGAATATCGTAATATATGACAGCATTTTCATAATATATGATATGAAATAACTAATTGTCAAATGTTTGATAACACTTTTGGGGTTTACAATATAGGTCATCATAATGGGCTCTTAATATTTTACCAAGATATAGGGTATTATTGATTTATATCATAAATTATTATAAATAAAAATATTATGGTTTTCCCTATCATAAGATATGATATATTTATTACCATAGGCTATGATTGAAATATGAGTTGTGTGTTAATATGGAAATATTTTCATAGTATTGATATAGCATAGATTTCTAAATTTAATAGGCCTATTATAACTGTGACACCCCAGGTAAATAAAGAATATGACATTTTTATATTTATCCATATTTGTGTATAAAATTTCAATATTAATTTAAAGGGAATGCTATGCTCGATGGCTTACCCAATACGCAACAACGAGTTCCTTTGAAATCTTACGTTGCACTCTAATAGTAAAATAATATTATTTTAAATGGTAGTTAACACATAGTCGTTGTATTGGCAGGAATGAATAGAAATAAATATAATATTTTTATATATGTTTGTTAAATGTTTTTACTTTTATCCAATAAATGTTAGAGGCTTAAAATTCAAAGGAATCCAATCTTAAGCATTGAATACACTAATATTTTTTTAAAAGATTATTTTACTGCCTTTTGATGGAAAACCATTTTTAAATCAAACATTTGAAAATTTTATAAGATATATTTTTCAAAATAAACATATTCTTTATGATTGGGACATTGAAATTTACCTTGGGTTAATTTTTGGTATTTTTCTCACAATGTTCACTTTTCAATGAATAGTGAAAAATACTGCATTTTACATCAAAACTCCTTTTTCATATAATTTAATTATATGGTTATATTATCTTTTTAATTTGTTTTAAAGTGTAATTAGAATATATTTTTACCATGTAATCCAATGATGGTCATTGGGATTAATTTCACTTTGGAATTAGTCATAACCAAGGGACAAACTTTTCATAAATATTGTTTCTAAAAAACACGCTATTTGTTTTGACAACGAGAATTATTTTTAAATTAATTATTGAAATTTATGTGTTTGGAATTTGGTAAAATGGATTACATATTTGTAATCAGAATCTCCAAATTATTTAATTAATACTCTTTTGTTTTTGGACATTATGAATAGTAACGACAGTAATTATCTTTAATTATCTTGATTAATGAGTAATCAGGTAGTTAAAGATAATAAGATAATATCATAATAATAAAAAATTACCACAACATGTGTACTAAGGCTACTGGTTGTCTCATTTCCGATCATGGGATGCCTTTTTCCAAACTTGGGGTCCCCATGGAATAACTTTTGTGAGTAAGTGACTTTTTATCTATTTATTTTTAAAGAATGTTAAATGTAACAAAGAATGTATCACCTAAGAAAAATATTTTTAATTTTGTCTATATAAATGATATTTTGGAATATAAATAGTCATTGGAAACATAAAAAGATTTTCTACATCATATTATTTTTTTATAATTTTTAGACATTAAATAAATCAAATTATTTATGACATCATAATGATGTAGTGATGACCTCATTATTTAACGATTTAAATAAAATGGAAGGATAATGAAAAATCTAAGACCTACACATGTACAAAACCTATTTTATGGGTGGATTTCGAACCCTTATCACCTTATCCACGAAACACATCAATGTGGAACCATTAAAATCCGAAACACATTCTAAAATAAAGTAACATGTATTTACTTTCCAAGAGTGCCCCTCCCCTACTCTTATAAAAGGCCCCCACCACTACCTCCTTACCCACACTTCCAAATCCTTTGTCTTGGCAAACCCCTACCCATTTTTTCTCTCCACATACCTCAATAACTCCTTGAAGCCTCACTTTGGGCAGAAGTCTTCCCAAGGAATCCTTTGAGATCAAACCAAAGGGAGTTACCCGATTTTAAGGTAATGTCTTCACTTGTGTCCTTTTGTTTTATTTTGCTTCTCCAACCCCCTAAACACATTCTATTCATTTATGTTGTAACAACTCCATTGTATTAAATATACTATTATGTTTTTATACGAAGTATTCTAGCTACACTTACACACACCTTCGTCTAATGGTTAAAGAACATATTGTTTCTGTGGTTGGCGATTTTCTACCTCACGAAACGATGATTGTTCAATATTCTTTTAACACCTTTAAAGGTGGACATTATGATGTCACTGTAATTTATATATGATATATATGGTATTTATGTTTACTATATTCTTCTGTATTTTATATTTAAACCATACCTTTATTCTTTTCATGTTGTGTAAATGCGATAATTTCATATGAGGAAGTGTGGACTACCGCCCCTCAAGTGATGTGACTCGTACATGGAATACATGGAACGTATAAAGAATAAAATTAATGAACATATGTGACCTATATAACATATATATTATACTGGAATTATAATATATATATATATATATATATAATTTATTTTTAATCCTGTTAATATGACTAAGAAAAAATGAAAGTAGCGTTCATGCGTACGTACGGCCTACCGTCTCCATGAACGGTGCCTTTCATTTTTTATCTCCAAATGCTATGTAATAGTATAAAATGAATATATACTGGATATATATGATATTTAAAACATAAATACTATTCTGGATATGATGTACCTATAACTACATGAAAAATTATTTTCCAACAAGTTCAATTTTTGACTCACGTACCAAACATCGAAAAAAACGTCTGATATGAACTCATATTATAAACCAATTATTATAACATTAAAATATGTGATATGAACTGAATAATAATCTCTATAGGAGGTATTTAAGGAATTATATTTTGACCAAATTTTATTATTCAGGAGTATAAAAAACGAACAAGACAAGTTGGACTTGAGGTAATGGATCCTACTCCTCTCTTTCTTTTTAAGTACACTCTTTTATGTCATTCCTTTTATGTTCATATTTATTGTGATTAGGATGTTATTTTATATTACTCTTACTGTAATTTTTATTTAAATATGATGAGAGACCCTATTCTCTCCCATCAATCCATTTTGGATGTTTTGAGTGGCGCCGTTAGGCTGCCGAATTTTCGTAAGAGATCTAACCTCTCTCTTTCTTTTTAAGTACTCTCCTTTATGTCACTTATTTTAATCTCCTCTTTGTAATATTGGGGGATGTTCTTTTATATTCCTCTTTCTGTAAACTTTATTTTGATGTGATGAGAGACCCTATTTCCTCTCATCAATCAATTTTGGATGTTTTAAGTGGTGTCATTATGCTGCCGAGTTTTCGTAAGAGATTTTTCATCTCACTTTTATTCCCGTGTAATTTATGCTACATTTGCCACAATTTCCTTTGAGTGGTTTATGTACTTCCCATTATTACACTACTTTTGTAATATAATTTAATTTATGGGTATTTAAATATTCATTGTATGACACTTCTTCAATGGGGTGTACTTTTTAAAAGTTACCCAAGTCGGTAAGGGAAAGTTTCACCCTCCTGTTTTTAAAATACATCGTTTGTTATGTCTTTTAATTCACATACTATTATGTTGGGATATGTTATTCTATATCCTGATTGATGTATTTTTTATTTCCAAGTGATTATATTCCCTTTTTATCTCTCATCAACTCATTTTATGAATTTTTGAAGTGACGCCGTTAGGCTGTCGAATTTTACCAAGGGAACCTTTTAAACCAATTTCGATATCTTTGGGTTTAACATGTAGTTATTGAATATGCCATCCTTGGAATATGTGTGAATGACCTTTTATTGTTTTACACTTAATATCCAATTATATTGGGTGTATTTATATTTTTCAAACATAATTTTTCGATTGATTTATCCTTAATTTAAGGATACCTTCTTTATAAGGGATTTCATCACATTTTACATCTCTATTGAGACTTCATTGTTGATATGCACCAATTCACTCTTATATGGTGTATATACTGTCCTTTGGAATATTATATCATGAATCCATTTATTCTCATGATATTATAAAGATCCGATTAAATGTTATTCCTCAATTATTGTATTCAGGTGTCCCTAATTTTGGTAAAAACCCTTTACCCGAAATATCGCTTTAAATGTTTTAATGTTTTGTTATTATATATATCCATGTTTTCAAAATGGTTTTAAGGATTTATTTATATGGATATTAATGGTTTAAAATTTTAAAATCTTCAAGGTGGTATGTGGCACTTTGATTCAAAAATCTCTTTATTAAATTTTTTAAATGGTTTTGAAAATGGTTTTTTTAATGGATTCATTATTTCAATATCCTAAAATGTTATATTGTGATTGAAATGTGGAAATGTTATATTTCCTTTATGCATGTTTTATGTGATACAATTATGTTATCATTCTTGGGCATTGTTATGAAAATAGGTGGTTCCGTGAAAAACTAAGAGAGGGTGATCCAGATATAGCTCTCCAATGAATTGGGTAACGTGAAGGACTGAAACGTTGAGGTTTCTCTGAAGAGATTTAGGGAATATACTATGGTGGTTATTCCAAATGTAACCAAGAGGGTTACTCCCTACGTAAGAAAGTTACGAATTCCTCAAGTTACATATATGTCTTTATGATTTTTATGATTTATTCATGATTTTATGAGGTATGTTAGAGTGCCTATGTTTTATGGGTAAAGTATGATTTCATTCTTATGTATATATGAACTCATGTTTCTTTTACATTTTTTTAACCCTTACTGAGCTTTTTATGCTCATCCCAAGATTTTGAAATGTTTTTCACAGGTCAAGGGAAAGGTACATGATGTGATGATAGTGTCAAGGATGTGTCAAGATAGAATCCATGTTTTATTTTAAATATGTTTCCGTTGATGGGAAAAATGAATATTGTCTTTTATGTAACCACTTTGTTTAAATGTGGAATGTAATAAAAGTTTGATGATCTAATTCTTTAAAACTCTAAACCTGAAAAGATCCTCAATGTGTAATCTTGTAATCACTCAATATTAAGTAATGTTTAAGGCTGGGGCCTTATAGTTGGTATCAGGGGTCGGTTTAGATAACATTAGAGGTTAGGGTATTCTTTAAGCACAAGTGACATTACCTTAATGGTTAGGATTTCAGAAAGAGTCCTAGTTTTAGATAATTTGAATGAGTAAGTATATCTTAGTGTTTACCTTCCTCATTATTAAATGATGGTTTTGTTGATATACTCACACTGAAATTTCTGTTTTTAGTGAATGGATGGATCTAGGAGGCACCAAAGAGACAGAAGGTTTGAAGGAAACTGTGGTGGTTCTCTGATTAAGATACTAGATAAAATGGGGGATTCAATGAGGAAACTCGTGGTTGTTCTAAACCAACTATCAAGGAGTCATGATCAACCACTTAAACCTTGTTATGATCTGTAATTCATCATGTACAAGATGACCAATTGATGTGGAATTTCAGGTAATAATTATAAAGGTAACCATTAGAGTTTATATGATCCTTACTTTTGATGTAATTATGTGTTATTATATGTTATGATGGAAAATGAAAGGCATGATATAAACTTGATGTTAAAATATGATATGATCATTTTTGAAGATTTTATCTCATTTTGGGGAATGTTTTAAGAATTATATAGTTTTGTAAAAAGTACAACACGCAGACTTTGTGACAACCCGTTGCGTCAGACAAAGCTGCGGGAATCGAACCCACAACCAATGTGCGACTGGTATTTATCGTCTACCACTGGACTATGGGATGTACCTGGTTAGTTTGACTAATTCGTTATAGTTAGATGATTTTAGGAATCAATAGTAAGTTTATTTTGGATTATCTATGGAAATGATTAACCTATCATCGAGGATATGTGATTAGGTTAATTACTTTCCAATATAAGAATTTAAGAGCAACTGATGTTATTTGGAGATAAAAGTTAATTTGTAACTTGGAAGACTATGTGACTAAATCCATCAAATATTTGGGTTTCAATCTTAGTTTGGTTTACATTGAATAATTTTATGGACAATTTGTTTATTGAATAGTCCTCTTTGAACTTTGGGTTTTGTTGGACAAATTTTGGAGATTAAGAATAGATTTTCTTTTTATAAAGGGTTATCCTTTTCTAGATTATCTGATCTTGAACTAACCTCTTTTGTTTTGGTTTTGGTTAATGTCTAAAGACATGTTAAGTATATAGTTCTCTTTTTTGGATTAGGTGATTCTCTAGAAGTTTATTATAGTACCCTTAATGTGAACATGTCTTCCTAAATACTCGTCTTTTGGAGAAAATATGAGTTTGTTTAAGGAATCCAATAAAAGTTGAAAGTCAACATTATAAGTGATTATGTTTCCTTATGAATAAATTCCTCAATAAAAATTAACTTAAAACAAAAATGTTGTCTATTAACTTTTCTTAATCGGGAATCTAATACCATTTAACCCATCACAAGTTTGTGATTTTCTTGTGGTTAAATTTCTCCTAAACATGTTTTCTATCACTCTCCACCAGAACACGACCCTATGTTTTCTCCTCCATGTCCATGTTTTCCTACATGGAATCCTAGTATGGGTTAACTCGGGTGACCTCTGTACTTATCTTTCTTTATTTTAAAGTGATTGTTTTACCTACTCTTGTTCTGATGTGGGACTTTCAAGGATGTTTCCAAACTCTATTTTAAAATTGCGAGGACGCAATTCCCAAAAGGGGGGAAGGATGTAACACCCTAGGTAAATAAAGAATATGACATTTTTATATTTATCCATATTTGTGTATAAAATGACAATATTAATTTAAAGGGAATTTTATGCTCGATGGCTTAACCAATACACAACAACGAGTTCCTTTGAAATCTTACGTTGCACTCTAATAATAAAATAATTTTATTTTAAATGGTAGTTAACACATAGTCATTGTTTTGGCAGGAATGAATATAAATAACTAAAATATGTTTATATATGTTTGTTAAATGTTTTTACTTTTATCCAATAAATGTTATAGGCTTAAAATGGAAAGGAATCCAATCTTAAGCATTGAATACACTAATATTTTTATAAAAGATTATTTTACTGCCTTTTGATGGAAACCCATTTTTAAATAAAATATTTGACAATTTTATAAGCTCTATTTTTCAAAATAAACATATTATTTATTATTAGGACATTGAAATTTACCTTGGGTTAATTGTTGGTATTTTTCTGACAATGTTCATTTTTCAATGAATAGTGAAAAATACTGCATTTTACATCAAAACTTCTTTTTCATATAATTTAATTATATGGTTATATTATATTTTTAATTTGTTTTAAATTTTAATTAGAATATATTTTTACCATGTAATCCAATGATTGTCACTGGGATTCATTTCACTTTGGAATAAGGAATAAACAAGGGAAAAACTTTTCATAAAATTGTTTCTAAAAAACCCGCTATTTGTATTAACAACGTGAATTATTTTTAAATTAATTATTGCAATTTATGTGTTTGGAATTTGGTAAAATGGATTAGATATTTGAAATCAGAAGGTACAAATTATGTAATTAAGACTCTTTTGTTTTTGGACATTATGAATAGTAACGACGGTAATTATTTTTAATTATCTTTGATTAATGAGTAATTGGGTAGTTAAAGATAATAAGATAATATCATAATAATAAAAAATGACCACAACATGTTTCCTAAGGCTACTGGTTGTCTCATGGCCAACCATGGGATGCCTTGTGCCAAACATGGGGGCCCCGTGGAATCACTTTTGTGAGAAAGTGACTTTTTATCTATTTATTTTTAAAGAATGTTAAATGTAACAAAGAATGTATCACCTAAGTAAAATATTTTTAATTTTGACTAAATAAATGATATTTTGGACTATAAATAGTCATTGGAAATCTACAAAGATTTTCTACATCATAGTATTTCTTTTATAATTTTTAGACATTAAATAATTTAAATTATTTATGACATCATAATGATGCAGCGATGACCTCATTATTTAACGATTTAAATAAAATGGAAAGATAATGTAAAATCTAAGACCTACAAATGTCAAAAACCTATTGGATGGGTGGATTTCGAAGCCTTATCAACTTACCCTCGAAACACATCATGGTGGGTCTATTAAAATCTGAAACTCATTCTAAAATAAAGTAACATTTATTTACATTCCAAGAGTGCCCCTCCCCTCCTCTTTATAAAAGGCCCCCACCACTACCTCCATACTCACACATCCAAAGCCTTTGTCTCGGACAACCCCTGCCCATTTTGTCTCTCAAAATCCCTCTATAACTCCTGGAAGCCTCACTTTGGGCAGAAGTCTTCCCAAGGAAGCCTTTGAGCTCAAACCAAAGATAGTTACCCAATTTTAAGGTAATGTCTTCACTTGTGTCCATTTGTTTTATTTTTATTCTCCAGCCCCTTAAACTCATTCTATTCATTTATTTTGTAACAAATCAGTATCTTCAATATAATAGGATATTTTTATAAGAAGGATTAGAGCTACGCTTACACACACCATCGTCTAATGGTTAAAGAATATACTGTTTCTGTGGTTGGCGATTTTCTGCCTCACGAAACGATGATTGTTCAATATTCTTTTAACACCTTTAAAGGTGGCCATTATGATGTCACTGTATTTTATATATGATATATATGGTATTTATGTTTACTATATGCTTATTTATTTTATATTTAAACCATAACTTTATTCTTTTCATGTTCTGTAAATGTGATAATTTCATATGAGGAAGTGTGGACTACCGCCCCCTCAAGTGATGTGACTCGTAAATGCAATACATGGAACGTATAGAGAATAAAATTAATGAACATATATGACCTATATAACATATATATTATACTGGAATTATAATATATATATATATATATATCATTTATTTTTAATCCCGTTAATATGTGAATGAATAAATGAAAGTAGCGTTCATGCGTACGTACGACCTACCGTCTCCATGAATGGTGATTTTCGTTTTTTATCTCCAAATTCTATGTAATAGTATAAAATGAATATATACTGGATATATATGATATTTAAAACATCAATACTATTCTGGATATTATGTACCTATAACTACATGGAAAATTATTTTCCAACAAGTTCAATTTTTGACTCACGTACCAAACATCGACAAAAACATCTGATATGAACTCATATTATTAACCAATTATTATAACATTAATATATGTGATATGAACTGAATAATAATTTTTATATTAGGTACATAAGAAATTATAATTTGACCAAAGTTTATTATTCAGGAATATAAAGAAATGAACAAGAAAAGTTGGACTTGAGGTAAGGGATCCTACTTCTCTCTTTCTTTTTAAGTACACTCTTTTATGTCATTCTTTTTAAGTTCATATTTCTTGTTATTGGGATTTTATTTTATATTACTATTACTGTTATTTTTATGTACATATTATGAGAGACCCTATTCTCTCTCATCAATCCATTTTGGATGTTTTGAGTGGCACCGTTAGGCTGCCGAATTTTCGTAAGAGATCTAACCTCTCTCTTTCTTTTTAAGTACACTCCTTTATGTCACTTATTTTAAGCTCCTCTTTGTTATGTTGGGGGATGTTATTTTATATTCCTATTTCTTTAAAAATTATGTTTATGTGATGAGAGACCCTATTTCCTCTCATCAATCTATTTTGGATGTTTTAAGTGGTGTCGTTCGGCTGCCGAGTTTTCGTAAGAGATTTTTCATCTCACTTTTATTCCCGTGAGATTTATGATACATTTGCCACAATTTCCTTTGAGTGGTTTATGTACTGCCCATTATTAAACTCCTTTTGTAATATAATTCCATTTATGTGTATTTACATATTCATTTTATGACACTTCTTCAATGGGGTGTACTTTTTGAAAGTTACCCAAGTCGGTAAGGGAACCTTTCTCCCTCCTCCTTTTAAAAGACTTCGTTTGTTATGTATTTTAATTCGCATACTATTATGTTGGGATATGTTCTTATATATCCTGATTGATTTAAATTTTATTTCCAAGTGATGATATTACCTTTTTATCTCTCATCAACTCATTTTCTGAATTTTTGAAGTGACGTTGTTAGGCTGTCAAATTTTAACAAGGGAACTTTTTAACCCAATTTCGATTTCTTTGGGTTCAACATGTTGTTATTGAATATGACATCCTTTGAATATGTGTGAATTACCTTTTATTATTTTACACTTAATATCAAATTATATTGGGTGTATTTATATTTGTCACACATAATTTTGAGATTGATTTATCCTTAATTTAAGGATACCTTCTTTATAAGGGATTTCATCACATTTTACATCTCTATTGAGAGTTCATTGTTGATATGCACCAATTAACTCTTATATGGTGTATATACTGTCCTTTGGAATATTATATCATGAATCCATTTATTCTCATGATATTATAAAGTTCTGATTAAATGTTATTCCTCAATTATTGTATTCAAGTGTCTCTAAATTTGGTAAAAACCATTTTACCAAAATATCTCTTTAAATGTTTTAATGATTTGTTCTTATTAATATCCAGCTTTTCAAAATGTTTTTAAGGATTTATTTATAAGGATATTAATGGATTAAAATGTTATAAGATTCAAGGTTGTATGGGAAACTTTGATTCAAAAATATCTTTATTAAATGTTTTAAATGGTTTTGAAAATGGTTTTTTTAATAGATTCATTATTTCAATATCCTAAAATGATATATTTTGAATGAAATGAGGAAATGTTATATTTATATATGAATGTTTTATGTGATACATTTATGTTATGGTTCTTGGGCATTTTTAGGAAAACTGGTGGTTCCGTGATATACTAAGGGCAGGTGAGCCCGATATAGCTCTCTAATGCATTGGGTAATGCGAAGGAGTGAAACGTTAAGGTTTCTACAAAGACATTTAAGGAATATACTGTGGTGGTTATTCCAAATGTAACTAAGAGGGTTACCCCCTGCGTAAGAATGTTATGAATGCCTCAAGTTACCTTTATGTCTTTATGATTTCTATGATTTATTGATGATTTTATGAGGTATGTTAGAGTGCCTATGTTTTATGGGTAAAGTATGATTTCATTCTTATGTATATATAAACTCATGTTTCTTTTCCATATTTTTTTTAATCCTTACTGAGATTTTTATGCTCATCCCAAACTTTTGAAATGTTTTTCACAGGTCAAGGGAAAGGTACATGATGTGATGATAGTGTCAAGGATGTGTCAAGAAAGAATCCCTGTTTTATTTTAAATATGTTTCCATTGATGGGAAAAATGAATACTATCTTTTATGAAACCAATTTGCTTAAATGTGGAATGTAATGAAAGTTTCATGATCTAATTCTCTAAAACTCTAAACCTGAAAAGATCCTCAATGTGTAATCTTTTAATAACTCAAGATTATGTAAGGTTTAAGGCTGGGGCCTTATAATAACAGCCTATTTTTTCATGTGTTAAAGTATATGAGCCCCATGTGTAAGATTATTTACTTTTTCATAGAATTTGTTACCTCTGGAATTGGGGATGACCTCGTTGATTGAAGGTTCAAACCTTCCAATCGGTCTCTAAAGGGTTTGTTCGTAGAACAGGAAACATCCAATGATTCCATATCCATTTGGACATACTTTCCAAAGGTAGTCCCTCATTAGTTGTGGACTGGTGAGGTTTAGGAATTTACATTGGTCGAGTGGATGGGAGGTTAGACTTATCACACCTTTTTGAGGGGAATTATTTTCTACTTCGGGACTCTCTTTATATATTTATGTTATGTTCATGAATCATTATTACATTACCAAGTATAAAATGTTCTTTCCTTTCGATCTGACAATAAATGATTGATATGTATGAAATTTAGATAATATTTTATATGTATTCATGGGTCTTCATCAATAAAGAATCATCTGTATTGGTTAGAGATTCTTAGTCAATTGTATCCTTCAGTACATAAAAGTCTTTTGGTCATTATGATAACCATACTGGTTTTAAAGCCACTCATTGGGGAACTTGAAGCTTATTGTCATTCAGAAGGACATGGATGATTTCAGAGTTAGGATCGTACCCACTGATGGGCTACGTATGTATCCTTTTTTTTTTTTGAAAAGGAATCATAACCCACATAGTTCGAGTAAGGGAGTGTGATGTTTATGCATGATTGATGGCTCAAAGAAATATGTCATGATTACTTTGACAATATAATATCACATGAGTCATGCTCGGTGTGAGAAACAAGAGGTATTGGTGAAACCAGACAATTATGCCACAAAAGATGCAATGATGTGGGGCTTATATATGAATGACTGCCCAAAGTAGATGGGGATTAAGATTTACTTCAGAGAAGAAATCTAGGAAAAGGTTTATAAAGGTATATGTACTTCATGGAGATTTGGTTATTCTAACTTGGGGCTTACTCTTAAGGAATATGGCCTAATTAAGAGGGGACTCATGATTGGGTTTTACTTCTGAGAAGGAAGCCCAGATCAAAAGTAAATTAAGACCGGTTAAGAGAAATTAAGACTGGGGCTTTCTCCTGAGAAGGAAGCTCAAGTTAAGGGACATGGGGCTTACTCCTAATAAGGATGCCCATATTTGTGAACATTTAGACTGGGGCTTATTCCTAATGAGGAAAATCATGTTAAGAGAACCATGTTTGGGGCTTACTTCCGAGGAGGATGCCCATATTTGGGAACTTTATGACGGGGGATTACTCCTGAGAAGGAAGCCCAGGTTAAGGTAATTATGACTGGGGCATAATCCTAAAAAGGATACCCAAATTAGGGGACTTGGGACTTACTCCTAAAAAGGAGTCCCAAATTAATGAGGACTTGGGGCTTACTCCTAAGGAGGATTCCCATATTAACGAGGATTTGGACTAGGGCTTCCTTCTGAAAAGGAGGCCCAAATTAATCATTCTTTCATTTTAGAGGATGAGATTAAATGAATGAATTCTCTAAATTTAGTGATATAATGATGTGTAAATCACTAGGTTTTGAGAGATGTTCCACATAATTCCTTTCATATAAGGAAGCCAATAATGAAATCATGCGATGATTGGCTTTGGAGAGAGTTCTGAAGGATTAATCTGAAATAGGAGAGGTGGATAGATGTAAGAGGGATGAAATAGGCAAGAAGGGCACCCAAAAAGAGGGGCACGCAAGTACTGGAGCGTCGCGCAAGTACTACATTGTAATAAAGTTTTTGTTACGCAAGTATACTTGCACGACAAATATATACTTGGGCGATCCTTGACCAGTAGAGTAATACATGGGCGATACTTGACCAAAGCCTTTAGAATTATCCCAAGGTACTTCCAGAAGAGTGATGTGCATGTTTCAATGAGTAGGTAAGGAGGCGCGTAAGTGTGTCCATTTCCCTTAAAGGAAAAACACTTAGGCATGCAAGTGTTAGTGAATTTTAACACTAATACCTTATTCCTATTGTTTAGAACTCCTATTCTAGGTAAAGAATTACCTTATGAGTGTTCGGAAGACTTGAAGAAGAGACATGGGTGTTCAGAGCTCTGTATCTGAATTCTATAAAAATCCTCCAGAGATGGGGGGCCCACCTGGGGTATTTATAATGCTGGAGAAGACCATGTTCAATTTTCAAAGAGGGTGTGCAAGTCACCTGTGCGACCATTTGGGTGACAGGAAAGTATACTTGTGCGACCATGATGGAACTTGTGCGACCTATGGGCAATGTTCTCCTTGTTCATCCCTTTCTCTCTCTTTTTGATGTTTATTCAATTGATGAATCTTCTTTGTTTGAGGTATTTCCCTTTTCATTTCATTTAGACTCTGTCATGAAAAATGAGTGTCAACAAAAGTCCCCGATCAGAGTTGTATCCAAAAAGAAATGAGGATTTGACTCTGAGGAAAATGAAAAACAAAAGGAAAATAGGGTGTGCAGGGTATGGTGCTCCATTGAGCTTCAGGAACTCAGGGTCCGGCATGCAGGTGTACGGCCTCAGGCACGAAGTGTCAGGCGCACATGGGAATGGCCACATCTATAAATAGATGGCCTCACATGGTGCAAAGCACCTAGCTCTCGCTTTTTTTGTTTTTCTCTCAACACGCAAGTGGAATCTCGGCTTTCGCTCGTCTGCGCTTCTTGTTTCTTGTGTCGCGCATCTGTTAAGGTATTTGGACTTGTGTGGTGAAACATGGGAAACCAATACTAGCGCGACCGAAGAAGATTTGCGCACCAATTATGGGACTTGCGCGCCTAAATGCCATAGCCAATTTTTTAAATTCCTTCACAAAATTTATAAAAAATTAACATACATTAAGAGGTAATTATTCAACTTTTGTGCAGATCCAATAGTTCCCAAGAGAATCGCAATGACTAATGAAATGGAAAGAAAAATAATTGATGATATGATGGACATAGTTGTCCATGATTACTATTCCATCTGTGAAACTATTCTCCCTGAATTAGCCAATTACAAGAAGAAGCATCATATTGATTTCTCGCACATCATCTATCTGCCTCTGTGTTTCCATGGTCATTTCCAAGATGTCAATATTCCAGAGGAAAAGAACTATCTCCTGCATTCCTAGTTATAGTAATATACCAACTTTTCATCAGCAAATGTCTCAATCACAAGAACATTTTCTAATGTTAGAACAGTAATGAAAACCTATATAATGCATCATATCTCGTGTGCACCAGATCTGAAACTCACAAACCTGAGCTACAACCAAATTGTTATCCCTCAATCTTTTGATATTCTCAGATGGATCAATCCAAAGGCTGGAAGGAGAAAAGGGAATTCTGTTCTGGAAGATGGGTGAATCCAACTTGGATGGGGGCTTATAGGGTGCATCAAACTTGTGAAGAGTTTGTCGTGTATTTGAAGGGAGATTCAATTTATGAAGCCTTCTGGGCTGGGCAGACGTATGTTTATAGGAATGAAAATTTTGCACCAGAGTTGCTTAGCTGCTGGAGCCCAGAAACTAATTCATTCCATCTGACCCATGGAGAAGTATGAATTAGTTTGTGGGATGTCTAAAAGATCTCATGGGTTCCAATTTTGGGTGATATGTTTGACAAATTCATCATCCAAAGGCAACCTTGTATGATCTTTAGAAGACTCTTGATTTGGTCCGAGAATTATTGAAGATTTATCATAATCTCAAAATCACAAAGACATCAAAGACTCATTTTAGAAGGGATATTCATCCAGAGGAATGGATGGATGTGTTTCTCAAGAAGAAGCGAGAAAAGGGGCCCACCTATACTCATCCTACTAACTGCCCTATAGCAGATAAGAGAGGTGCTCGTGGCACATTCTGGCCGACTCTGGAAGCAGAAGAGTTTGAGAAATGGGGGTATGAATTGAATCATAAAATCCATGAGAATACCCATCTGGAAGGCTTTTTAGCCTTATGGGTCTGGGTCTATCTTTTTCCAGTTAGAGATTTGAAAGAATGCTTCAGGCCAGGGACCTTCGTTATTGCAGCCAAGTTGGATGAGAGGAAGATGGTGGGGTTTGCTAGCCTAGTTTTGGAAAAGATTCACAGGAGATTACTCCATGTGTATATGGAAAAGTCTCCTTTGAGATTAGTGGGATCATTCCATGTTTTATGGGGATGGATCGCCTCTCACTTCCGGACATATGTTGTTATGAATGGATTACATATTCCTGGAAGTTCATTCAGGACGTCTATTCAGGCCTTCTCTGGAGTTTGTCCTTTTTCCCTCAATGCCTATAATATTAGTCCAAGGCTGGGTATGCATAAGTAATTCCATTTCATTCCCAATGGAAATCCTCCAACATGGAGAATTGTTGACGATGGATCAGCCAGCTTGGAACAGAGGTCATACATGTTGGCCTGCATAGATGGTTTACTGGCCAGCAGAATTGATGGGGAAATTATATGTGAGGTCTATGCTCTATATCGATTTGAATGACAATTATAGTATCTGCAGAAAACTGTTGTATCTCCTCCAGTGCACGTCAGGTCAGAGAAGCATCCAATGGTTTCCTGACAACTATGGTTGCTAATGGCTATGGAAAGGTCTGGGGCAGTTTTTGACTTACCAGATGATGAAGCAGTACGAAATTTGGCCATATGGTATGCTAAAAACTAGGTAGCATAATATCCTGAGGCAATATGGAATAAACATGTTTATCGGCTGGGTAAGAAGAAGAGAGCCATTGAGAAAGATACAATTCAGGTGGAAGGTGATTCTTCCACTCCTGAAGCTGGTTCACTGAGTTATTCAATCTTGGACGATTCATTAGATTCTCTGGAGATACAACATGTGTCAAAGCGGCCACATGCCTTATATAATCCTCCTGTTAAAATCATGAGAGACACTCCATCACCTCCTGGTGAGTTACATTATTGAGGAAATTTAATTTCTAGTAATATATTGGGTAACAAGTTATCAATCTCTTTTTATAGTTGCAGGAGCAAGAATGAAATTAAAATCCAATGTTGTAGGAACCTCTTCACAGCCTTCTAGTACACCTACATATCTTTGACCAGAGGCCATCCAGACATGGCGGGATGTATACTGCGATACTGAAACTATCTGGATGGAGCTATGTGAAGGGCTACATCTTCCTGGAATAGGGACTCTTTAGGCTCCTACAAATATTCATTTCAAGGATAACCTTGATGAAGTAAGAGCCAATGTCAAAGATTTGAGGACATATATGCATGCCCCCGACGATTCTGTCCCTATCATCAAGCGGGTGAAGGAAATGATGGATCATGACACCACTGATGAGGAGTTGCATGAGTATATGGCTCCTGAGATGTATGTTTTCTTTCATTATTTACTTTGCAACTTGATTTCAGTCAAATAATTGTTACTCAAGGGAATCACATTCTTTAACCTACAGCTTGCAAGGAAAGGAACTACTAATGTTACTTCACCACAGTATAGCCCTGGTGGTACTACCATCGAGGCTGCTGCTGAATCTCATCTTGAGTCAGGTGAGATATCTCTAGGCCAGCAGGCCATGGATGAGGTGTTGGAAGTGGCTTTCCATTCTCCGATTCAGGTACCTATAAGGGACACTACCAACACTCCCAAAAATCCAATGGGACAAAGGCATCAGAGGAAAAAGTCTACAACTAAATGATTCATCAGTAGTGGTTTGTCCTTCAGATTATCATGAGTCTTAGACCATGAAAAGATTGCTCATTTTCCTTGGGATTTCAGAGGATTCTTAAATTTTCCCTCTGAGGTAGAGGATTGATCCTCCTTTGAAGACCATGGAGGTTGATGTGGAACAAACAGAAATTTAGGATGACTTGGATACTTCTGAAAAATGACAACATCTATTCCCAGTACTGCTTCTTCTGCTGCTACATGTAGAAAAGAACCTGGTTCTGGTAATTTAACAATGCTTCATACAATGCTTCATAAAATGTTGAATGAAAACATCAACTAACTTTTGTTATGTGATATTTTATGTATAACACATGAACCAGAATCATTGGTGGCTGCGGAAACTAAATCTGAAATCCTTCCTAAAGAAGTTGTCTAGTGTCACTGGCTACAAAATGAGGGTCACCAATAAGACACATCAAATGCTCCCACTGGTGAGACTAACCAGTATTCTAAAATATAATTGGATGAAATGATGAATCAGGGCATGTCTTTCAATGAATTGTTTGATCAGGATAAGATATCATGTGATTTTGAAGATCATGGGCGTGAGTGTTAGCTTTCGTCCGGTAAATTTTCTTATAATTTACACATCTAATCATAACTGAAAATAATATGTAGTTCCATCCAACAAAGCTGCTGAACTTCCAATTCCAGAAGTGGTGTGTAAATTTATGTAAACCTTACCATTTCAGAAACATTAACTCATGTGTATCTAAACCCAGTAAACCCTCCTGAGACCCATCTTGATGATCCTGTTGAAACAAGGTAATATGGGGAGGAGTCTTCTCAAGCTGTTGATCTACTGTTAGGTGATGATTGTACTGAGTTTTCAAGATATAAAACCAACTTTCATTATTCTATGAAACTAACCATACTTTTAATTAATCAAACAGGACCATCAACTTATATGGAGAGATCTGGAGGTAAAGTCTCAACTTCCATCCAAACAGTAGTAGAAGGCGAAGCAACTAGGGTCAGGGGGGAAGGACCCGAACAGGGAACTTCCTTAGGTGCATTAATCCCAGATTACATGCCCCATGTGGTGATGATGTCGAATCAGACCCGGAGGTGCTTAAGGCGCTCATCATTTCATGACACAAGGCATGGAACAACATATGGAAAATAATATTTGATGTTCCTATTGAAGAGTTGTCATCAATTATTTCCCAATTTTCATCCTTGTTCATCTTGCTAGGAATTGGCGGTTTGGATATCAAGAGATCCAATCCGTTGTGAAACTGGTCATCTTAAGAAGGGAACAAGAGAAAAAGTGCCGTGAAGATCTAACTAGGGTGAAGCTATCAGTCAATATCAGCGAATTTGAGGCTTCAATATCCTATGTTGAGGCTGATTATGCTGCCAAAATGAGGGAGCTGAAGCATAAGATCAAAGATAAAGTCGTCCAGCAGATGCACCTTCAGAAATAATTAGATGTTGTTACTGTAGAAATTGACCAACTCAATAATTCACTGGAGGAAGCTGAAACGAGTGGTATGAAAGACACCGCAGATTCAAAAAATGCAATCCATTAGGCTGAAAAGAGTGAAGTTGGTCAGGTGCATGAGCTTCAAGTAGCTACTGAGGAAGCTCGAGATGTTGTTCATCAAGTGAAGACTTATATTGATAGCCTCTTGTAATTTCTTGGAAAATAGTAGAGAATCCAATCTGTGGATGTCCTTCTAATCTCTTGTACACCAAATGAAAAAAAAATTCATTATCAATCATTTGTGCACGCATTTTCATTTGCTATATGCTTTAGATTTTTACCTAAGACAATAGTCTTAGTAAGAATAGTTTGATTTTTAATAGGATTATTATAAATAACCCTACATACTTTGAATCTTTTAATTGATCAATATTACATAAATCATACAAAATTTATGTTTAGTGAGCTGGAAGTTGACATTTATTCAGATTTCCCTTGTCTTTTGTGGGCAGTTTAAAGTCCTGCACATCGGACATAAAGAGGCTAATGTTTAAGGTAGAAATAGATTTGACCGAAATGAATTAAAATTGACACAATTCCTTGACAATTTATCTGAGAACATATTTCCACACTCAAGTATGAGGGAAAATATGTAAACTACAACTAAAGAAAATTTGAATATGAGGAATGATTTGAAAAAAATCTAAATGGAATTAAAAGAAGTAGTTCCCAAGAATGAAGTTACCATTATTTAACAAACCCATTAGGTGGTTGAATTATGCAGGGCCACCTAAGGGAATTGGCTGCATAGTCAAATAAATAGCATCTCTTGGATGACAGGCCCATTATGTAGACTATTTATGCAAGGCAGCCGAAGGGCACGTGCTGCATAGTCAGGAAAAAGAACTCTCATAAATTTACTTTTCTACTGCTAAGAAGCCAGTGATAGTTTTTGGGGATTCATCTTTTCCAAAGTATAGAGTTTGCTATATGGAAAGAGGTACTTGAATATGGAGAAGATATTTTCAATCAATATTGTCTAAGAATTGGATGAATGTTATTCCTACGAAGGTCTGACCCAATCATATGGAAGAAAAATATAAACCATAGAATTGAATACTATCAGATCATGAAAAGGAATATGGGAAAAATATGTTATGGATGACTATTTTTTTGCAGATCCGTACATATTTTCATTAAGACAAATATGCAAAAAAAGAGGTTTTTCTCCCAAGAATAATGTTACCACTATTTAACAAACCCATTAGGGGTTGAATTATGCAGGGCCACCTAAGGGCATTGGCTGTATAGTCAAAAAATAGCATCTGTTGGCTGACAGTTCCATTATGTAGACTACTTATGCAAGGCCTCCTAAATGCACGAACTATACAGTCAAGAAAAAGAACTCTCGGGTATCAAGACTTTTGTGATTAGAAGTTATGAAAAGGGTTATGAAGATTTGAAAATATTTAAGGTTAAGATTTAAGACACATAAAAATGGGTATTGTTCAATGTATGTAAAGATACATAGATCAATGCTAACCATTATCACGTTGTGGCTAGGTCCTGAATTGAAACATTGGACTTCACTACATATCCCATAAGGATGGGAATCAAGCCATACGTAGTTATTTAAATACAATTTAACGTCTTGTGGGATGAAATCATGAGAGATCTTAGTATAGGGTCATATATCTTAGACCATTATAAGAAATACACAGCATGTGTTTTCATGGGGACTTTTCTGCCAGGGGACTGAAAGTGGAATTTGGGGTTAGGCCCAAAAGGCATGGGGCTGGATTCAAGGGACACTCAAATGTTTCTACATATCCCATAAGGATGGGAATCAATCTTACCTAGTTCTAGAAATACTCTCGGTACAAATTTAGTTCATTCATGCGAAGGGTGAAAGGGTACTTTAGTGCAATGCTGGTTTAACCCTAGATAAAAGGTTCAGGTATTTCCATGTAAGCACATAGTTTTTGGAATATAACATGATTGAAAATCAATGTAAATAATTATTCCCTCTTAGGTGAGTCTATCAAAGAATATAGTAGTTTATTGTCGTACATGATTAAAGTGATTTGAATTTAATGTCGTATAGCAAGAATGAAGTTGAACCAATATAAAGATATTGATTCTAGGGGCAGTTTCACAAATCAACATTGTATGAGATGGAGGTGAAATGATGTGGAGATATTGGTTTTGGTCTTGAACCTTGGGAGGTTACCTATATACCTAGTGTGGAATGAAAGGATCAAAGTCCTCGTACGTCAAATAAATAATGATTTAGTGATCAAGTTATTTTTGGGGACAACAACCTAAAAGATGATGTTGGGACATAAAAGTGGTTATTTTCCCAAGGAGGGTGTTATGGTATAAATTTTCTCTATGATCACGTGAGTCATAATCGGTGTGAGAAACAAGAGGTAACAACATTCTTAACGATACATAGTTTAATGTCATGTAGGACATATCAAGGGACTATGCAGTTTAAAGTCTTGCAGTTAGAACTATTTGTGTTGCACAGTTTAGTGTCATTTAGTAGGGAGAATCACTACAGTTTAACATTATGTAGGACATATAAAGTGATTTCTATACAGTTTAGCGTCATGTGGTTAGGATGTTGGGGTCAATACAGTTTAATGTCATGTTGGAAAAAAAGAGGATTTTGCAGTTTAATGTCATGTTGTAAGGACAAAAGAGGACAAATTTTAAAGTCATGTTGGATGTATTAGGGACTTTTTCACAGTTTTACATTAGGTTGGATGAAAAAAAGGACGATACAGTTTAGCATCTTGTTGGACGAATGTGTGAATAGTTTAAGGTCATATGGATTGATTGTTGGTTATGTAGTTTAACGTCTTGCTGGACATAAGGGACATATGTACATTTTAGCATCATGTAGTTTTGATGTTACAGTTTAATGTCATGTTGGATGTAAGAGCCAATAGTTTAAAGTCATATGCATGGACCCTGGATGGTGTAGTTTAACGTCGTGCTGGATGTAAGGAACACACAAATAGATTAAGGTCATATTCATGGACCGTTGAAGGTTTATTTTGTGTTTATACAAAATAATTATTCAGATACTTGACATTGGTTGGAGTAGTGACGAGTTCTCCATCCATTGAGGATAAAGAATAAGATCCATTGGAATAGAACTTATATAATGAATAAGGTTCTTCCCACTTTGGTTCAAGCATATGAAGTTTCATTCCTGGTATCATTGGAGTTTTTAGAACAAATACCAATTCTCCCTAAATAAATGAACAAAGAAGAACTTTTTTGTTGAATGCTCGTGCTATTCGATTCTGATAGTCTTCCAAGTGGTGCAGAGTGCACAATATTTTCTCATCTAACCGTTCCAATTCATTCAATTACTTTTGAGATTGTTCATTTGTATATGATTAATCACAAATGGCTACTCTGAGTGAAGGTAATTGAAATTCAATGGGAAAGACTACTTCCATTCCATATCCCAGTGAATATAGAGTTGACGGCGTTGTAGTGTGGGTGGTGGCCCGAGACGAATGATTGGATTTTATCTTGTATTCTTGATACAACTTCATCATCTCGGATGAACAGAAGTGGGTGTCATTTTCCGTCAATATGGTATGAGGGACACCAAATCTGGTAATGATGTTAGACTGGATGAAGTTAACAATGATTTTAGAACTAACTTCATTGAGTGGTATTGCTTCTTCCCATTTGGAAAAGAAGTCCGTAGTAGTAAGAATATACTCAAACTACTTGGCCATAGCTGAAGGGTAAGGTCCCACCACATCCATTCCCCATGTGGAAAATCTCCATCAGTATTTATCTGTATGAAGAAACTATAGAGGTTGATGAATGATGTTGGCATGTACTTGGTATGAATGACACTTCTTTGTGAAATCAACACAATCTTGTATCATTGAAGGCCAAAAGTATCCAAGCCTTCAAATCTGATCAGACAGTCTATATTTAGACCGCTGGGCACCACAGACTCCTGCATGAACTTCTTTCTTGACAGCCATGGTCTCTTCACCATCAGTGCATCTGAAGAGAACTAAATCAAAACCACGCTTGTAGAGAATTTTCTCTAGTTTATCTAGGCTATCATAATGAGTAAAATTGACCACATGTTTCCGGATTTGTTCTTTCCCGGCTCTATCCGGTGGAAGTGTTCCATTTTGAATGTTTTCCCTGATAGGTGTCATCCATCCTGTAGTATGACAATATGGTTCAGAGATGGGACTAATTTCATTGATATCCTCTGTTCTCGCTTGAACAGAAGGTGAATATGTACGAAGGTGGGAAATACTGATGGTTGTCTCATCCCGATTTGGATCTGCCAGAGCTATGGCTATATTAGCCAGTGCATCGGCCTGGGCATTTTTTGATCTTGGGACATAAGAAAATGTTGGTTCTGATGGAAATTCCGCCATTAACTCTCAGACGTAATCATACAAATGGATTAGTTCTTCTTTTCTAATAGCATAATCCCCATTAACTTGTTTGATTACCAGGTGTGAATCACCTTTCACCTTTATGTGATTCACTTGTTCTTCAAGCGTCAACTCCAATCCTGCAATAAGAGCTCGGTATTCTACTTCATTATTTGTACCGCCTCCCAACAATGAGAAGGACTAAGGTAACACTGCCATTTCTGGAGAAATGAGTAAAATTCCTAAGCAAAATTTATTGAATTTAATTTTTTCCATTTTCTTCCCTGTTGAACTTCTGGAAGCACCATCAAAGTACATTTCCCACACCTAAAGACTATCTTGAATAGAGAAGACTTCCTCATCAGGAAGTTCAATATCTAAAGATGAGTCTTACACTGAAGGTTGTTAAGCCAGAAAATCAGCTAGAGCTTGGCCCTTTATTCCCTTTTGAGACACATACTGAATTTCAAACTACTGAAAAATAACTGCCCACCTTTCCAGACGTCATGTTTGCATTGGATGACTAAGGAGGAATTTGAGCGGGTTATTGTGAGATACCAATTGGACCTCGTGATGTTGCAGGTACTGTCTCAATTTATGAACGGAAAAGATTAATGATAGGCAGCACTTCTCAATACTTGAATATCAGGTTTCTACTTCAAGCATAGTCTGACTGAGATAGTAGAGGCTATTCTCATTCCCAGCATCCTTCTTCTTGGCAAGAAAGGCAGTCAATGATCTCTCTAATGATTTCACGTAGAGGATAAGTGGTCTTCCTTCAACAGGTGGCATATGTACCGGTGGACTCAAGAGGTATTCCTTGAGAATATCAAATTCCTCTTAACATTCTCCAGTCCATTGGTAACTGACTCTCTTCTTCATCAATTTGGTGAAGGGAAAACTTTTTCCTGCAAAATTGGCGATGAAACACTGAATATAGGCTAAGTGTCCTTGAATTCCTCTTAATTCTTTCAAATTATTAGGAGGTGACATACCATGTATCGACTTGGTCTTCTCAGGATCGACTTCAATACCACGATGGCATAAAAAAATGCCGTGAAATTTTCCTGAGGTTACCCCAAATGCACATTTTAAGGGATTCATCTTCAAATTATGTTGTCAAAGCATGCAAAATATGACTTCTCAATTAGCCAAGTGATTAGAGAGTTGATTGGATTTGACCACAAAATCTTCCACATAACATTCAACAAATATCCTTAGAAAGGGTTTGAAGATATGATGCATGGCACGCTGATATGTTGTGCCTGCATTCATTAGGCCAAAGGGAATTACCCGATAGAAAAACACACCCTGAGGGGCTATGAAAGCTATAGATTCTTCATCTTCTAGATCCACTCAGATTTAATTATACCCAGAATATCCATCCTTGAAGGAAATAGCTTCATAGCTAGCTATTGTATTAATTGAGAGTTCTATAAATTTTAATGGAAAATCATCCCCTGGACAATGCCGATTAAGATCTCTGAAATCAATGCAGACCATAATTTTCCAATTCTTCTTTTTCACTAGGACAATATTATCCAACAACTTGGGATATTGAACTTCTATGACGATGATATATTTGATGATCTTATCCAGTTCAGCCACGATTTTGGGACCATAGGTTGGGTGTGTTCTTCTAGAAGCTTGTTTGAATCCTCGATGTTCTTCTGGAAAACCCAAACGATGAGTGGAAAAATCAAGATCAAGACCTAGAATCTCTGTATATTTCCAAAAAAATATGTCTTTATTTGGATTTAAAAAGGAAATATACATCTCATTCTCTTCAATAGTCATAGCCGCAATAATTAAAGTGGGGCTTTGATCTTCTTTTGTACCCAGATTTATTTCTCTAAGTTTATCCACTGTAGTAGAGATACACTTTTCAAATGCTGGAGGAGAATCCCTGTGATCATCACATTCTTCTTCAACATGTTTTATTTCCTCTGTTTCTACTTGCATTGTAGATGATGAAGCATAATTTTTATGATCATAAGAAACGTAAATATTTGCACATCTTGAAGAAGAAGCATCCATTTCCAACAGAATTGATAATGAAGGGTCTTCTTTGGGTAATAAATAGGAGATGATGGATTGATAATCGACATCATCGTTAACCTCTAACATTTATATAACTTATTCTAGCCTGATTTGTGAAGTATAGACTTTCTATATTTCAGCAGATGAAATGAAGACATCTCCATTTGAGCTTTCATCATTGCTTGGTGGATCACCACTTTCTCCCATGCTGTCTGGCATGATTGTCGTGATTGAAATTATGAAGGTTTCCATAAGAATATTTTGATTTGGGTCTATCCTGTAAATTTTACTGATAGGCAACACATAATCTATACTCACATGTGCTAATGGGTTTACTTGAATATTTTCCAAACCATACAGAGCATTAACTTTGGTAATATCATTTGTTTTGGATTCCTCTTTTCCCTTCATGTGGTAGAATTAAGCCTCAATGTATTGATATTAACATGACTTAAACGGGGCCTTATCACCATACATTTTCCTAACATTACCATTGAAACAATATTTTAGACATTGATGGTATGATGAAGGGATAACCGCATGTTGATGTATTCAGGGTCTTCCAAGCAAGATGTTGATGGCTGAGTCTTGATCAACAACCATGAAATCTGAATTGGAGACAAGATATCCAACCTGAGTTCTGAGTGTAATCTCTCCCAGTGGTTCATGTTCATTTTTATAATATCCTTGTAACATCATAGTTGAAGGAGATAAATCCGATTATGTGAGGCCCAATCGACAAAGTGTGTGAATGGGCATGAGGTTGACTCATGAACCATTATCAATGAAAGCTCTTCGGATGTCTATGTCATTAACCTTTCCAAATAATTAAAAAGGTCTAATATGTCCATGCACGACATCATCTTTATCTTCATCAGTAAAATATATTACTGCATGGAAATCTGCAGGATTATTCTCTACATGATAGACTTCAGCTGCATCAATTTCAGTCTCAAACTCCTGAGGACTTGACAAAGCCTCGATGAGTGACTCCCAAGGAATCATTGATAAATTCAAGGCATCCAGAATTGATAACTTGGCCAGTACTTGGGGCAGTTGTTTCAATATATAATACTTTTGATCCAAAGGGCTGTGTTTCCCAATTAGAACATGTGGTTTGGCAGGATCCTTGGATGATGATTCTTTGGAATTTGATGCATCTTGTACCAGGATATGAGTTGGTAATACTCCTGGCTTTGGATTATTAGACCGATTAGGACTATTTACTTGCTGAGAGGTATAATATGGAACCTTCAACCGATATTCCAGAATAATTGTTCCAGGACTGAGTCTACCTTGTGTGGAAGAACTTTCTTGTACTTGTTGAGCTCGTTAAAGGGATCTACCACGAGTTTCTGCAGCATACACAGTCCTAGGAGGGGTAGAATTGGAATAGTGGCCTCTAAAAGATCCACGTATTCCCATGAATCATGAACCTCTGGAACTACATCTGATTCTGCTAGTTGATATAGGGTATTTGGTCTCATCAAAATCGAAACTATGACTGGCATATGGATCGGTTAATAGAATCATATTAATAGAACCGAAGATCAAATCTTCATCCAATGAAGACCCTTCTTGATTAGTCTATTTAGGTTGTGCCGTTTGGTGGGGCGGTTCCCATTTCTTTGAAGTATATGCCATAAAATCTACCAAAGTCAAAGACAACTTTGGCTTCGACACATAATCAACTTCTTCAGAATGTTCAACTTTATTGGAATTGTGTCGTTTCTTTGAAAATTTTCCCTCTGATGAAGAGGGTTTTGCTGCGACATTCATGGTTGAAGGCACAATTGGTTTATTCAATTGTGCTCACAAAATCACATGGGTTCAGTTGATCGTCTTCTTGACCATCCAATCATCATATTTTTGGGCATTTTTGTTCTTAACTTCTTGCCACTCGCTTTCCTCCTCTGGAACTGTAGTAGTAACACATCCTACCTAAGCTGAAGAACCTTTCAGTTTGACTTGTCACAAATCAACAATTTTTGTAGGAGGTGCTTGAAAACAAAACACTTTTGAATGGGTTGCCCCAACATTTGATGAAATGGGAAATATTTGTGTTGGTCTTCATCTCCTTCCTTGTTTGGCCTCTTGGGCCTTGGAAATTGAACCACATTATTTGCCAGATCCAAAATGAAAAAACCAGGAACTTGTTCAATTCAGAAAGAGTAAACTTTGATTTTTCATTTCGTTTTTGATCTCTTTGATCATCATGAAAAAATGACCACTGTTGTTGGCACTCATATGGTGGATCCCTTCGAGAAGATGAAGGGTTTGAAGTAAAAGCAGATACAGGTGCTTGTTTAAGCATAATTGTAGCAGTTTTTGATTTACCAATTCTCCTTCCTGGAGCTGATGGAATTATACGAGCATTATCCTTAGTTGTTATAAGAGAATCTTCAATCTGTTGAGGGATTTAATAAGGTCTCAAATCCCTCCTATGTATTTCATAGGGATCAATGGTGTGCGCAACTCATCACCTAAATTCTCCACACAGATTGGAAACATTTCTTCTTGAGGGAGTTCTAAGCTTAGGGAATATGTTAATCCCTTCCAGCGAGCAATGAAATCTAAAACCATTTCATTATTCCTTTGTTTACAGTTTGTAAGATTAAAAACTGTTGTCTTTGGAAATGTTGAACTGAATTTAATAATAAATTGTTGACGAAGATCCTCCCACCCTGTAATTGACCAAGATTGCAAGCTTGTGTACCAGACAAAAGCTGCTCCTTGCAAGGTTCGCACGAAGCATCTGAGTTTCACTGCTTCTTTCTTTTCTGGAGATCCCATCATAGGATCAAAAAAAACATGTAATGTGTCAATGCTGTTCAGGATCACCTGATCCATTGAAAATAGGGAATACATGGTTCCCAAAACTTGATGGGGGAGGGATTGAATCTACCCATTCCGGGTAAGCTCACTTTTATGGTTGAACCTGCATAAGCTTCTCTTCCATAGTCTCTAACAGAGCTTCTAATGACTCAATTGTAGTTATTAACTTTTGAGAAACATCTGGTTGAACTTTTACTTGGGTAGGTGTAATAATTGGAGTCTAGATAGGTATGGTGGCTGGTACTGCAACTGATGGTAGCACCCCCGATTGTTGTTGCACATGACCTGTAGGATTAGACCTGTGAGGGTGTACTGATAGAAGAGACTATTCTTGATCCATCTCAGTAGATGCAACAAATTACATTGGCTGAATGAATCCAGCACTCTTAGGAGGAATACTACCTTTAAGTAAATCTATGTTCAACCTCCTCAATTCCTTCATTTCTTCCTCTTGTTGTGAAAATATTTTCTCTAGTGAGAGCGATTGGCCTTCTCCAAAGGAAGGTTATGTAACCTGGTTCTTTACTTTCCCCTTATTAGACACCTTTGAGAGAGGGGGAACTGAGTTACTTGAAGGATTACCTAGGATCTGAGTAAGACTTTGATTTTGTGTGCACACACCTTCTTCATTTGTGGCTATGCGTACAACATCTTAAGCCAGAACCTCTTCATATGATCCCTCTGAATGTGTCTCATCTGGTGGATCAGAAATAATAGAATTGATGAAATTAATTGATGTATAATGCATCACATCCCTTCTATCAGCATTTCTGTGATGTTTTATTCTTTCAAGTATTTTATGAGACATTTCCTTTTGTTGATTTGATCCCTCAGGTACTTCTTGACGAACCGTAAGTTGGAGGGAATCTCATGATAATTTGGCTCTTCGTTCCTCTTGATGCTTCTTTCCCAATCAAGAGAAGACTGACTATCTCTTAGAGAGGGATTAAGGATTTGAAAATGTTCCCAGTTCAGTGGACTGCTGTCTTTTCTCAACTCCTCGAATCCTATGTGTTGATTCTGAAAGTTGTGTTAAGGAGTCCTCAGTCTGGCAAGATGGGGTGGCTCTTGACATGCTATATCTGAGACTTTCTTGAAATCTCTCCTGATCTTGTGGACCTTAGTCCAGAAATAAACTAGATGCATCAACATGTGTGTAGTTTTATCCCCCGGCTCAAAAGACCATTGGATGATTTTTGAAACTTCTGTTACTTGGTGATGTGCTTGCTCCAAATGAGATTCATGTTCAATGTTCTTGTTTTTATGATGTAGGAGTAATTCAACAACTTGTTCTCTGTATTTTTGATTTTTAGAGGAACTAGTTGAATCCTATTCTTGGGAATGCTTTTGATTACAATCAAAACCCATTGAAATTGGCCCCACATGGGAAATAACATTGCATGAACCCATTTTTGGCGGTCTTTGCTGACTAGATAGCATAGTAAAATGTAGTGCTCCATGAACACCCCATCCTCTGACATGAATATCAGATGGGGCATTGGAAATTTACTGGTGCAATCTTCATAGTGCGCCAAGGCATTAACATTGAAGGGCTCTCTACTGATTTTCCACCTTCAGATATCGAGTTACTAATCGATATGCCAAATAAATTTGACGTTGTAACCCTTCTATTATCTTTACATGATTTTCATATACATCATAAGATAATACGTTCTTTTTTATCTAAAAAAGAGTTTTCCATATGTTGAGATGAATATCATGAATTCATTCTTCCGTCAACATCTCTGGAATGTCATACTGAGAGTCAACCAGTGGCCAAAACATGACTGGAACATCCCCTTTTGCCAGTTTTTTCCCATGTTCAGCATTTCATCTTTATCATTTAATGAAGATTCTTCTACCTATTTAGACTAGAGCCGGTGATTTCTTATTACTTAATCAGATTCAATAATACTGGTAGAGAATCCACTGATCAAACTGAAAGATGAATGACCCAGGGGTGGTTCCCAGAACGACCTTCACCCCAGGCTATCTTCTGATTGAGAAAGTATTTCACTTGTTGATGGTAAAGCATCAGACATGACTGGATTTACTTTTGAAAGTTCCTCAATATAAGAGTGATTTCTTATCACTGCATTGTATTCTAAATAATTTTCTAGGCAATGTGATTTACTACTGTAGAGAGGGATTTCACAGCTAAATTCATCATCATGGGGATGACCACCATGGTGTGTTATAGCAAAATATGAAACATTTTTCCCCTTGATATTCTGACCACATAGAGGGTTCTTGTGGCTCTCATCTGAAGTTGATACATCAAGATCGACCAAATTATCATGAAGTAAGCCTTCATTAGGATGTTTCTGGTGCATAACTTCATAATTAATGCTTCCACTATTGGGAACTGAGAGAGTAGAATCTTGAGTTGAAACAGATATTTTTGTGAGTACATCAAGAACTCGAGCATCGAGTAAGGACTTGTTACAGATTGGCCCTTGATTTGTTGGTTGTATTGGGCGGGTATTCTTCTTTGATGCCTTCTTACTCAATTTGGAAGGTGTATGTGCCTACTCAATAGAAATGACCAGGTTAGGCTGATTATCTCTTCTCAAACCAGGTGTATGTTCCTGACTTGGTTGTCCATATGATATGGGGGAGTACGCCCCACAACCCTCTTGGACTGGGACAGATGTGTGTGTCTATTCCGTAGTGAACTATTGATGTGTCACTCCACTGGTAGAGATAGATTTATGTGTATTTACCTGAGTTACTGCTGAAGCTGCTATAATATCCTGGGAGGCATCCAAAATATGAGTAGGTATTTGCTTATGCTCTTTCACCATTGATATAATATGATTGGAGACATCAGCTGTCAGAACGGGGATATACGTCCATTCCGTGCTTGGAGTCATTGTATGTGTCAGCTGCTGTCCTCCTTTTCCTGTTAGTGAATCCTGGCAGTATTCATGTTTTGGGGTAGAGTGTGGAGTATGCCTCTTGTTTTTCTCCGGTGCGTTCCGACTGACTTCTCCGAATGATACCAAACGATATTGTTGGTATGCTTTATCAATACTAGCAGGTGTATGTGCCTGCTGATTGCACCTTTTCGAACATGGTTGACGAGATACATCATATGTAGCCAGACGAGCCTGCTGACTATATAATGATTTATAAACAGGTGTATGTTCCTGTCTATATTACTCCGCCAGAATTGCCTGGAGGGATTGGGGTAATGTTGTAGATGAGTTTTCTTGACATCATTATTAAAACGGAAGGGTGTGTGTGCCCGCTCATTGCTTTCCACCAAGTTAGTTTGGTGGACTTCTCCGAAGATGGTAGAGATGAGAACCTACCGACTATTGACCAGATTTCGCCTCTGGCGATTCGTCTTTCCTGCTCTGGTTCGAGGAACCTCAGCCGAATGCCTAGAGTTGATACCCTCATCATGTTGAGGGTGCACTTATGCACGAGTCTGGCGGCGATTTTTGATGGGAGACCATGGAAAGGACTCATGTCTCCTTGAATTAAGGCCCTGAGGGACCTTCTCATTCACCTCCTCATAACATAGGAGTGGATGGTGATTGTGTTCTGGGTATAATGACCCGAAACGGTTGGAGTCAGTGGTTAGCACCGCTTGCTTCTTGATCGCTGGTCGTTGCTGTCCGGATGACCAGGTTTAATTATTGACTTGGAGGTCTTGTCGAGAGGCCTCTATATTATGAATAGTATTGTTTTGATATTACTATTTAACCAGCACATTTGATACACAGCATTGAAGAAGCTGAGTAGGTGATGTCGTCCTCAGAGCGGACGATGATCCAGCAGGAGTTGCAACAGTGGAATTCACAGCAGAGTTATTCACAGATGTGGACTGAAGAAAATCCATTAATGTAATGCATATGATCTTGGAAAAGTATTCTTGTTTGATATAATAGATATAATCAATATATGTTCGGCCACTACATCCTTTGTATGAGAAAATATGTTATTGATTGCTTTGATTCCCCTCTCTTGATTTTAAATTGGGGCCTAACAAATTATCAAAGCATTATTTTAACATGTTTAAGGATTCATGTCAGGTTCAACATTTTTTGTTTCCTCTGGATTTGGGGATGACCTCGTTGATTGAAGGTTCAAACATTCCTATCGATTTCTAACGGGTTTTTTTGTAGAACCTTAAACATCCAATGATTCCATATCCATATGGATCTAAATTCCAAATGTAGGCACTCATTAGTTATGGACTGATGAGGCTTAGGAATTTACATTGGTCAAGAGGATGGGAGGTCGAATTCATCACACCTTTTTGAGGGGAATTATTGTCTACTCCAGGACTATCTTTATAGATTTAAGTTATTTTCGTTAATCCTAATTACATTACCAAGTATAAAATGAGCTTTCCTTTAGATCTAACAATCAATGATTGATATGTATGAAATTTAGAGAATCTTTTATATGTATTCGAGTTTCTTCATCGATAGATAATCATAGGTATTTGTTAGAAATTATTAGTCAATGGTATCCTTCAGTACATAAAAATCTTTTGGTCATTATGATAACCATACTAGTTTTAAAGCCACTCAGTCGGGAACTTGAAGTTTATTGTCATTTAGAAGGACATGGAATATTTCAGAGATTGGATCGTATCCGCTGTTGGGCTACCTACGTATCCTTTGTTTTGGAAAAGGAATCAGAACCCACGTAGTTTGAGTAAGGGAGTATGATGTTTATGCATGATTGATGGCTCAATGAAAGATGTCATGATTACTTTTATAGTCTAAGATCACGTGAGTCATGCTCGGTGTGTGAAATGAGAGCCATTGGTGAAACCAGACAATTGTGGCACGAAAGATGCAATGATGTGGGGAATATGTATGTGTGAATTCCCAAAATAGATGATGATTAAGATTTACATCAGGGGAGAAATCCAAGAATAAGGTTCATAAAGGTATATGTACTTCATAGAGATTTGGGTAATCTATCTTGGGGCTTACTATTGTGGAAGATTCCCAACTTTGGAGGGGACTCATGATTGGGTTTTACTCTTGAGAACGAAGCCCAGATCAAAAGTAAATTAAGAATGGTTAAGATAAATTAAGACTGGGGATTACTCCTGAGAAGGAAGCCTAAGTTAAGGGACTTGGGGCTTACTCCTCAAGAGGATGCCCATATTTGTGAACTTTTAGACTAGGGCTTATTCTTGAAGAGGAAACCCTGGTTAAGAGAACCATGGTTGGGGCTTACTCTTGAGGAGGATGCCCATATTTGGGAACTTTAAAGCTGGGGATAACTCCTAAGGAGGAAGCCTCAGATAAGGGAATTATGACTGGGGTTTACTCTTAAAGAGGATGCCCAAATTAGGGTACTTGGGGAATACTCCTGAAAAGGAGGCATAAATTAATGAGGATGTGTGGATTACTCCTATGTAGGATGCCCATATTAATAAGAATTTATACTTGGGATTACTCTTGAAAAGGAGGCCCAAATTAATGATTCTCTCATCTTAGAGGATGAGGTTGAATGAATTAATTCTCTAACTTTAGTGATATAAAGATGTGTAAATCACTAGGTTTTGAGAGATGTTCCACAAAATTCTATTCAGATAAAGAATCCAATAGAGAAATCATTGCATGAATGGATTTTAAGAGAGTTCTGAAGGCTTAATCGTGAAGAGGATAGGTGGATAGATGTAAGAGGGGTGGAAGAGGTAGGAAGGGCACCCAAAAAGAGAGGGGCGAGCATGTCCTGGGTGGTCGTGCAGGTACTACATGGGCGAGCAAGTCTTGGTTGCGCAAATATAACTGCATGAAACTTATATACTTGGGTGATTCTTGACCAGTATAGTAATACATGGGTGATCCTTGACCAAAGCCTTTAGAATTATCATGAGGTACTTCCAGAAGAGTGGCATGCAAGTTTCAAAGAGTTGGTAAGGAGGTGCGCAAGTGTGTCAATTTCCCTTAAGGGAAAAACACTTAGGTGCACAAGTGTTAGTGGATTCTAACACTTACACCTTATTCCTCTTGTATTGACCTTCCATTGTAGGTAATGAATTACCTTATAAGTGATCAGAAGACTTGAAGAAGAGACTTGGGTGTTCAGAGCTCTGTATCTGAATTCTAAAAAATAAAATCCTCCTGAGATTGGGGTCCCACTATGGGTATTTATAGGCTGGAGAAGACCCTGGGTAATTTTCCTAGAGGGAACGCAAGTCACCTGCACGACCATTTGGGTGGCACGCAAGTATACTTGCATGACCATGCTGGAACTTGCACGACCTATGGGCAAAGTTCTCCTTGTTCATCCCTTTCTCTTTTTTTGATGTTTATTCAATGGATGAATCCTCTTTTTTTGAGTTGCTTCCCTTTTCATTTCATTTAGACTCTGTGATGAAAAAGGAGCGTCAACAGAAGTGAAAAGATGATATATATGGGTTATTTAGTATATAAGTGTTTCTAAATATATATTGGTAAGAGTCCATGATACATAAGGGTTAATCTATAATGGAAAGTGTTACACCACTGGGTCTTTGAATATGGATGATTCATTTCATTGGTCACTTGAGTGATATAAAGTTATCTATCATAACCAAGGATAAGTTTATCAATCATAAAATATTATCAATAATTCTTAAAAATAATAATCACTACATTTTATCAATAATAATATATGATTCCCTATATATCATTAAATACTATTTAAAAATAAAAACTTGTTTTCTTATAATCCAATTTTGAATTTATTTAAATGGGTTATAAAATTATTATAAATCATTATAAATGGTATTTTAGGGTATTTATTAATTTACTAAAAATTAATTATTTAAATAAGTATATGTTTTTTGCCATTAATTAGTTAAATAGTAATGTATTATCTATTGATAAATAGTCTAGAATATTACATGTTAGTTGTAACATACTAGTCTAGAGGCCACTATTTTGGTGCCTAATCCCATTCACCACAATAACTCTAGCACACCTCCCTGAACATTTGACACTACCAACTAATATTGGGGATGTATTATGGGAGTTAATACCCCCCGTACCAGAGTACACAATAGAATAAAAAGTAATAAAATATCATCCATTATGAGAAACCAAAAGTGTATGAAATAAATATAAAAAAAGATTGGTGATAAATAAAAGAAAATAATGTCTTTAATATCTATGTCAAAAAACAATTCTTCACTGACTGGGAAAGTCAAATATACATACCTGTACCAAAGAAATAAAAAATTTTGGCTCTATTACTACACCAAGCCTCAACCTATACCAATCTCCAAACATCATCTTAGTTTCCATTATTGACCATTCTATCCAAATCCTTATACCAAACCTAAACCTTAAATAAACTTGCGAGTGCTCCCCAAGCACCAATGTGCAATTTAAGCTCAAGAAGGTTTTGAGTAACGACCTCAGTAGGGAACAACCAATGTTGTGTAGTAATAACTCCCATTTTAGTTTATATTTTCATATGACATTTTTAAATTAAATAAATAAACTACTGAATAATAAATAATATAAAACAAACCATACCTACATCAAATCGATGTTATAATTTCTCCGAGTGTGTCATGTGGACTTTTCAAATCCATGTAACAACCCATATTAATATTTATCATCAAGATCATGACCACGACTTACCAAACTTTATTCATCCACATTTGGTATGTATCTAAGGATGTTATGATATCCTTCTAAACCAATAAATAATTTAACTTGGTGTAACCCATGAATTTTTCAAATTCAGGTTCAACTAGACGACAACTCATGATAAAGGGATCGATGACCAAATCAAAACCATCATGTGAATATCTTAAAAGTATAATGAAATTAATGAATAAGGATAATTCCTAGGAATCTTGGAAAATATAATAATCAAAAAATATCCCCTAAGATACCAAGACAAATTTTATGGATCCCAAGCATCATGGGAATCCCAATCATTAACAAGTAAATAATCAAGATTGACCATCTAAATCCTAGGGATGACCTAGGCATATCTTAATAATCATAATAAAAAATAAAAAATAATTTCCCCAGCCTACATGCCTATATCCCAATCAATATAAGATCCATAGGGACCTTTTATATCAAGGACATCCCATATAGTACTGATATTGAATTCCATTACCAGAAGAATTCTTCCCATTGATCAATAGATGGATTAAAAAAACTTTGTATATACAAATTCATTATTATCAAATCCATATCACATACACAGTGCACAATAACGAAGGATATATCCCAAAAAATAATTATATGTAGCAATAATACTTTCATCATTGCATCGGGCCTATAGGTGAGGTTCCAAAATTGACATCGAGAACAATAGGCGAATCTATAATGAATACATGATGGTATAAAAAAAATACAATGGTTAGAATAATGACTAAAGTAATAACTAAAATTCACATCACCGTGAGACTAAACATTCAGTTTGGTTTCTGAGTTGATAGCTGGTAAATTCATTACCCAATCCATATACTTCCACTTAGAGTTGTTTAGTGAATAAGGAACCTACTAGGTCCCGTGGATCTTAATACTATAAAGTATACCTTACATAGGTCCTTGAACTCATCTATGTATTTGGTAAAATATATATTTCATTTGATAAGACGTCCCTTCAGAATCGTCATCCAGATAGTTCGACCTCAACAACTATGAAAAGTATATAAAACTAGAAATATTCCATAAATGACATGTGTCCCATATCAATCCTCAAGGTTTCACTCATTCATTTTACACACCAAACTAATGTAGATTCCGCTTTAAAACTAGGAAACTACCCTCTAGGAGATAGCAATAATATCCACTTAACTAATTCTTATGGCCTTTGGTATTATTGGCCTTAGAATTTGGCTAGTGAATAAGGGCCCATCGTGGCCCATTTCTTTCTATAAGTTCAAGTGATCTAATTTAATTAAACAATTAAAAAATTTTAAAATTTAATGTTTAATTTACCTATAGAATAAATCTTTTAATTCAATGGAAAATATCCATAAGGTGGTGAGGTCACATTCCATGATTCATATAATAAAATGCATAAAATGTATGTATTTCATACAAGACAACCTAACTCAAAAAACTAATTCCAAATTACATCTTATTTCTATAATTTATTCCATGTCCCTTCCAATCCCATCTAACCTTATCCACGATCAATTGATCCATTCTCAACACAATTTAATCCTAAAAAAATCATAGTCATTTTGGAACCACATCCAGTGCACCTAACGGTTCATCTCATGTTCTTGTACCTAATACAAGATAAATCCTTAATAAATGGCCATGAATCAATTATAAATATATTTTATATAATGTTTAAAAAATTGGAAAAATCATAATAGTGACATACCACAAAAAATCACAAAAAAATAGTTGTAGATAGTGTCTCGATATTCCCTCATCATAGGTTTCAAAAAATCCTATTACGAATTAGGAAATTCCTCCTTAATATAGTGGAATTGCAAATAAAAACTTAATCACAGAATAGGAAAATTCAAAAAGGATGTAGATGAAAGATATATTCCAATAGAGTAGGAGAAATACCATAAATATCTAGAAACCACCACTAATACAACTCTTTATTGAGACCTAAAAAAGCGGGGAACATGGGGACGAAAACCCCTATTGTAAGAGAGAAAAGAGAATGTGGAAATACCACTCTTAAACTTTAGGGGTAATGGGAAATACCTACCATGATTTAATGTACCCATAGGTTGGCTGGTATTGGCCATCAGTTGGTTGGTGGATCTAATATAGCTTTTGCTGAAATAGCCACCCATCCACTCATAAGGATACTATGAGCCCATGCGATGACTCTCGATCCTTCAACCATGTCTGAAACACCTCTTTGAAGGAATTTAAACTCTTGAAACTCAATAATGAATCTTATTTCTCAAAATGACCCGACCACTAATTTGAAAATTATAATTTCCGCTTGTAGATTCCATGTCTTATGAATATAACATCTTAATAACTCCCCACCATAACCCATGTTATCCTTGATATGTATTATTGGTCACCCATGAATCAAACCCATCCAACAATGGTCATGAATTCATCACTTAATTGTCATTTTTAACTCAAAATATCAAATTCTATTTTAAAATTCAGCCTACAATTTATGGAACCTAAGCCATCGAACCATGAGACAATAACCAGAAGCATTTCCAAAAAAGGTGATGGTACTCTCTTGAGATAGTATAACCTAATACACATCCACATCATCATACATTTATCCATAATTTCCATGGTGCTCCCCACTGTACTCTTAAATGAAAAAGTACAATTCTAAGCCATGATGTTCCAATCTGTCAGAATTGCATGTCCTCTCACATTTTAGGAATCCATGTTACTCACTCGGTGTGGTTCCCAATACACATCATTTGATCACATGAACAAACACTAGTATTTACTCCTATTTATAACCCTTATCCATAATACTCATATACAAATGTTAGTCATCAACTCAATCACGGGGATTTTATGTTTCAAGGAATCATGCGATCCACCAATCACACAAACTAAAATATATACAAAACTTCTAGTGACATTCAAATGTTTAACACTCCATGAACATTTCCACTATCATTTCGTATGACAATAAACAAGTCACCACCAACTTTACAATGTTTGGGTTGCCTCTAAAACACCATAAGCATGATGCCCATTCTCGAACTCCACCTTATATCATATCAAAATTAATACTCGTAATTCATTAAATAATCCAAAAGTACTCAAATCCATTTATAAATTGATATCATAATTCTAAAAAAATATAATATAATATATGATCCCACACTCTCACATTCATTTATTTTGAGGCCCACATCACCTACGACCGACATCACACCCCCCACAATAGATTTTTTTTGTCATTTTGTCGATCCAACCTCCAATGTCAATATGAGGATCATTCCCTAAAACGACCAATGTTGCACTCCTCACCATATGGATCAAATTATAGCACTATTTATGTGCCAAAGAAATGTGTTTTATTATTAGAAATCATTCAACACTCATTTCGAGAAATTTATAATTCCATCTTTCCCATCACCTTTCTAAAAACCATATCGACGGTGTCGTTGTACCTGATACGTTTCCAAAAGAGTCATCACCATAGGGAATATTCATTATTTTATCGGAGTCTCTAATTATACACAAATTTATCCACATCTTCCAAAATCCATCGACCATCATCCTACTTATAGTCGAAATCAATTTACAATTTAAGCTGGTATCACAAGAAAATGACACATAACAATCCCATCCCATCCTGTGCAGTAGGTGTATAATATAATACCATATAACACATAAACGGACTCATGATGATTTTATCAACACATAACCAACCAAATTTGACCATTATTAATTGAATGACAACATTTAATTCCATGATCTTCCTTGGATCTCGTCTCAAAAATTAGTTACATTACTAATGTCATAGTGTATCTCGCAATCACATTCCACATCATTTTGTTCCTCAACTACATGAATCTATCTATTCTCTAAAGAATTTAAATATCATACACATGTTTATTCATAACTATGTCCTATTCCACAACCTTGAGAACATACCCACACTCACCTTACACTTATAGTGTTCATATAGAATCATTCGTTCAGGTACCTAACCATTATAAACCTTGCATGATTACTTCACTACTGAAAGCACTCATAGTACATCCTAATGAAGTAATGCAATTATAATTCAAATAATGTAACCTCAATGGGATCATTGTTCATTAATATCAACATGAGAATAAAACCATGAACACAACATCTTAAGGAACTACAAAAATTGGAAAACCCATCTCTCAAGTCACCCTCAATCACACTAGTCACCAAGTCACAATGGTATGAGTGGTATCTCAAGGGAAACATATTTAACATTACTAAACTCATAAAACAAGCCTCATTAAGGTTTATAAATCATAGTACAATTCTTGATAACCTGTATCAATATCACATGGAAAATCTCAATCCATAATATCAACCCACAAAGTATAAACTCTCCATGATCATCCACATATGATACTTCTCCCTTGAGAATCATGATATCATCAATCTATAATTACATAGATAATGACGTCATACAAAGGTAAATATAAACACAATGATCAGTTAGGTATAATGTCACACCATGTTATATGGGAAAATAACATATAGGATGTCAATAGAATTTTAAATAATCGAACATAAATGACCAAATAGGTTCTTCCACACCCCACACACTAGGGGAATAGGTCACCACCATTTCCTATATATTTTAATATATCATAGGATCCATAATAACTTCAATCATAAATTGATACACATATTTATAAGCTCAAATGATTTAAATGACACCATGTTCTAAAATCAGACAATTTCATAAAAGTAGTAATCGACCCATTAAAAAGAAGAGCCTTTGTAATTAGTGAAATAACCACCACAGAAATCCTATATCATGTTGATCCAATATTCGTGACATAATTAATGAGATGCCTCTTGCCTCTATAGGATAAGTTCCAAAGTCCACAACTGGATTATTTCCAATGGGCCAAGATCCAGGGATTATAAACCATAGACCATAAATCTCAAATTTCATGTGCATCGTGATAGGTGAAAATAAAAATATCTATAACAATGAAATAAATGGACATCAATCGCATACCCAAGGTAACATATAATTCATCCATAAATGATGTTCATGACACACCACTCTGAGTTTCATCACAATCCCAAACTCATCCCTACACCTCATGTCTAACAAATATAAAAACTATAAAAAAATACCAAAACCTACGATACCACTATATAATAACCCATTATATAGGATAATTCCTGGGTTTTCCAGACTATTTTACCATAATACCCCAAGTGAACTTCCTCAAACACTATAGGCCACCGACAAGAATTGGGCGGGGGGTCTTAGATTATATTATTTTGAGGTTATGGCCTCTATATCAAAGTGCATAGTAAAATAAAAAATATCATATATCATGAATAATTACGGTATAGTCAATAAATATAAACAGTAAAGGTAATAACAAAATACAATAAAGACCTGATTAGACATTATATACCATAGTAAAATTTCCATTTGATCAGTCAAATATACATATAAAATAAAAAATTAGTACAATATGTTTGATCTATCACTAAACCAAGAATTACAAATTTTTGGATATCTAACATCATCCATGATGTGACACATGATCATTCTATCATGGGCCTCATCCCTAACTAGTTCCTATAATTACCATGTGAGAGATTCTTAGGCACCCATGTGAAATTGATCCCCCGATTAGGGTGTGAGTAAACAAATTAGTAGGGAACCACTAATATAGTCTCATACCAACCTGTTTTTGCAATGATATGATAATTTTTCATTCTAAACATATCTAAATAATCTATTTAATATTCATATAAATAAATAATCCACCCATTTATTAGAATTATGTTAGAATGTCTCCGAATAGATCACATGGATCATGCCAACCCACACATCGACCCATACCTGTTTCATTCCTCAGGCCCATGAACCATATCAATCATACCTTCTCCATTAGTTTCCATTTTCTCTATATGAAATTTAGGATATCATGACACCCTTATGAATTATAGATCATGGGGTATCCCAGGTTCCCTCATATTTATGATCAAATGGCTAACAACTCAAGACGGAAGGCTCTAAATCCAAATAATAGGATCCTATGAATCTCTCTAAAGTCAAATGAAACTAATGGCTCAAGTATAATTCATGATCATATTGGAAAATAAATGAATAAAAAATAACCCCCAATGTCACCATATCAAATGGATAGATCTTAGGAATCCTAGGCATCCCTATTTGGAATATGTAAATCATTATCCTCGATCAACAGAATCATGGGATTGAAATAATCATCTCATGATATTGATATTCATAATAAAATTAATACCACATTTCTTGGAGTATGGATCCAAATCCAGATATCCATTCTACAGACCTATGTAATCTTGGTTGTTCAATATAAATTGATGTCTCAATCATGAATTCCCTAGAATTCATCCCGTGGATCAATAGTAGGATCCCATGTGGAACCGAGCATCCAATATGACATAATCAATCAAGCCATATAAAAACTATATTATTTTATTCTCAAGGATGGATACTAGGAAGAACCGTTAATAATACATTATACCATATTCCTAACATCAAAACCAAAGGTCAGGTTCTATGATGCACATTTCGCACTATAATCGCTTCTATAATATTTATTGTGGGTTCTAAAGTGACACTTGTTACTATCTCTATTGTGTCCATATTCTCCCAATCTAGTCTGGTTAGTCAACAATTCTCACATTCAGTCCTTTAGGCCAAAATACTACTGAGGCACCCTAATACCTTTATTCATCATTAAATAGATTATAGGTCAATAGTCAATGTCATGGGACACTTTGTACCTAGAAATCATTATCAAGATGAACCACCCTATTTTTTATGAATGGTATCTCTCATCAGAATCATTCTAGATATATAACACAACCTATCTTAATCATCATGGTTTCACTTAGTAAGTTCAATCACCAAACCCATGTCCTTTCCACTATGATGCCATGAATCACACCTCAAGGTGAAGGTATCAAAGGCCACCTAACCAACAGTCATTAATATGGGTATTAATAGATGAGTTATCTATCTTGATCATAAGGTCCCATTATGGACCTTATCTCTCCATTGGGTCAAAGTGATCTCATTTAATTAAAAAAATTAATTAGTTTCTAATTTTTGAATAAATATTCATTTTTATAAATTATTTTATTCAAAGGTTGATCTCCATAAGGTAGAGATTCTATATAATCAAATATATAACAATATGATTTGTATTAAATACCACCTACCTCAAACAATGCTTTCTCAACTACTTCCAAAGATATTTAGATTTTAAATGGCCCATCCATGCCTTTCCAACCCCATAAATGATCAATTGAGACTATATCGATGTTCTGAGATCCCAATGAATATTTTCACGACACCTGAATTACAAAAAATAGAACCCTAAGGTCTCATATAATGTTATCAACCCTACACTAAGTGAAATATCAAAAAAAATTACACCAATTAAATATTCAATCTAATTTAATGTAATTATAAAAAGCTAAGGCGACCCATAATAGTGACATTCCTCATAAAATTGCTGAGTATAAATGAGAAAATTGAGTCAATGGATTTATTCATCCTATGATACATGAAATAAACATGAAATCAAGTGATACCACTATGATTTGGTGGAATCACCAATGATAACCTATCCATTAATGATTAAAATTAGAACAAGAGGAAGAGGTAATCAATATAGGCCAATATATTAGGCCAAATCCCTTACATCTATGGAAAATACCAAAAAACCACATACTCGTTATAGCATGGAAAGGGGAAACATACGGATAAAAACCTGTATCACGAGAGACATTAATAAAAAAAATAGGTGGATACCCCCTATTAAACTTGGGGGAGAATAGGGTAATTTCAAACAAATTAATGAGAATAAAATAATGTTTTTGTCTCAACTATATCCTTGGATACAATAGCAACGTGACCTCTCTTGAGGTTCACACACTTCATGGAATGCATGCCAAACTCGCCTGGGATGTCATGGAGGACTGGTCCCTCTGGGGGAGGATCGCATTTTACAGCTATGACGGTACCATGGAAGCCAACAGCGTACAGAGAGCCCCCCTCCAGTATTCGATTGGTTCCTTATCCCGAGCCTCCAACAGAACTCCTGGTGGATTGTGGGAGAAGGAAATATTCTTTTCTGGACATAGGAACTGGGTGGGATCAGTTCATGGTTTCCCAGGGTGTCCAGCCCCAATGATTACCTTTAAGGTGGCGAGCACTTTTCCTGGTTTCATCAAGGTGGTACTGACAAGGATCAACTTGATGTTTTTGATTCTATCCTCATTAACTCAGAGATGGACCGATGTGTTTTCACCCCCTCTCAGTCTGGTAAGTTCAATATCAATGATTACTGATGCATCTCAACTCCCCAGGCTCAATAGGATAGCTATAACTACTTTTTCTGGTATAATATGCTTTCGAGAAAGTACAACATTTTGGTTTGGCACATAAAGAGTCACATTATTTCATTGGACGAAGGAATTAAGAAAATTGGAATAAATATTGCGTCATGTTGTCAATGCAGTAAAAAAGTCGGAAGAAACTACGAGCCATATCTTTTTCGAAGGGGATTGGATGTGCGGTGTTTGGGACTCCTTCGGAGATTTCATATAGATCCATTCGCCTCTTCATCGGGACCTGCCATTCATGGAGTGGTGGTTTCATGGGACTATTGATAATGGTCCCAAGAGAGCAGAGAGGTCAATTATCCTCTATAATAGATGTTGGTGCCTCTGGAAAGCTCGGAACAAGGCAAGATTTGTGGGGTACACTTCCATAGGATGGTCCTTTATCATGATAACCAAGATTTTATTGATTTATATGGCCTCTTTTATTGATAATTGGAGTGATACTCCCGTCCTCCATATCATGTTGGCTCGTTACTCTCTGGCCAACCCTCCTATGGATAGAGCAGGAGGCCACTAGATTAAATGGGTTCCACCAACAACAAGATTTAAACATAAAACTAATGGATCATGCATTAAAGGAGCCATGAGAGGTGGAGAAGTGGTTCGCAATCCATGAGAGAGTGTTTTTCGCACATTCCTAGTGCACTATGGTGATGGTAGTGCTCTTCAAGTAGAGGAAAGTTCAGTTCTCACGAGGCTGAGTCATTAAAAATTAAATAATATTGATCTCTCTGATGTGGAAATAGACTCAAGGATAATTCATGATTCTTTTCTAGGAAGAGTTTCCACCCCTGGTCAGTCTTATACATCATTTGGGAATTCAAATAGCTTCTTAACAAGAAGGCTTGAGTAACCCATACCTGGAGAGCGGGGAACAAAGTTGTCGAAATCCTCACCTCTCATGCATCCCCGAGCTCCTCTATCACTTGCCTTTCCAATGAAACCTACCTTAAGCCGGAGGGGGTTAATCTTATCCAAGGGGAAGCCCTCGGTATTCATTATTTCAGACCCCCCTAATCCGGGGTCATATGTTGTTCCTTTCCCCCTATTTTTGTACTCTCTTCCCTTGATTAAATATTTAATTATTTGTGTGTGGGTATATTTATTATATAGTTTACATAATTAAATTCGAAATAGAAAATGTTTATATTTCATATTCTATAATTATTTTAAAGGGAATTCCTATTGAGTCCACAAGGTTTTCCTTATGAATATTTCATTCCTTCTTTTAAAGGGGAAATTGTTGAGTCATTAATGTTTCCTTATGACTTCATGATTCCTTCATATTTTGAAAATCAGAAAATCGTTATATCAATGAAAAACTCTTTTAACCCCTTGTTTTACTTCTCTATGGAAAATTTCCTTCCCCAAGTAAATTTATCCTTACCATGTTTTACCTAATTATTTATCTAGTATAAGTATAAAATTCGGTGTCAAATCTAAATTATCATAATCTCATAATACTAATATATGAAACATTCTGTTTGTGACTCTGAATTCTAGATAAAAACTCTCATGAAGTTCAACTCCGAATTTGGGATACGAATTCTCATGAAGTTTATCTCTGATTTTGGGATACGAACATTCAAGAAGTTTAACTCCGAATTCTGTTTAAGAACCTATGTAATGTTCGATAATGAATTCTGATTAGGAATTTTGATTACGAAAATATCCATGTTCTGAATCCGAGTTCTCCGAATACAGAGTCCAAACTCTTATGAGTTCTGACTCTAAATTCTCGTGAACTCTGATTCCAATCATCGTAAGTACAGGTTCTGAATTTTGGTGAATCCAGATTCCAATTTTCCTTGAAATTAAGACTCCATAATTCTATAAAATTCATGTTTCTAATTCCTAGAAAACATAATCTGAATATCCTTGTATTATTGACTCTGAATTTATTTTTTTCTTAGACTCCGAACATTCATTTACTTTCATTCAGAATATCAGTTTTTCATTATCCTTACACTTGTTTTGTTATAAAATGATGTCATGCTTTCAGTTAATCAATAACTGTTGTTTGAGTGACACATGTACTAATCCCTCCAAAATTCAAGGAAAAATATGACCATTGGAGGAGGGAGTCGACTGTTGAATCCACACCTATAAATAAGAGCTCATTTGAAAAGAGTGAAGTACTGAACTTTGAAAAGAGTGCATAAAAGTTGTTGAAGTGATTTCTAGAGAGGGAGGATCTTATAAACTCTTAGGCTTCATGCTAAATGTTTGAATGACTTGTTCAAACATTGATTCGTGCAAATTTACTTAGTGCAGAGGATCGATTTCCTTAAAATAATATACTTTGGGTTGTGAAGTCAGAGGTCCCGATTCCCTTAAAAATCGTGGGTTTATGGGGATAACAAGATAGATACCGATCTTCGAATTGAGAGAATACTTGATTTTTTGTAATATAGACTTTTTTGGAAGTATATATCAAGGGACCTCTTATCCAGGTTTGTTGGATACCCTCCTCTTTGGGTTAAAAATGTTTCTACTTGTTGCTTGTAGTTTTACTACTCTATTTTTCGACTGTGCAATTGTATTGTTGAGGAATGTATAAATTTGTTATACTTCCTTATACTTATACTCTGATTTAGTTATATTCTATATGCTTAAAGTTTGAATATTATTATTTTTAAACTTTTATTATGTTTCATTTTTAGAATCACTTTTCCAGAATAAAGCAAGATATTAGAACATAGTGGTGTTGGGAATTTTGTTTTCTGTACAAGTTCCAAAGGATTTTTTTAAAAATATAGAATTCACCCCCCCTCTTGTATTTGTATCTCATTTTACAAATTTGATCATATATTTGGTATTATAGAGTATATCATACTCAGACATACCATCTCAACAATTCTATATAGTGAATAATATAAGAGATTTTAAATTTTTAATTGAATATATTCTTTTTATATTCATTATTTTTGAATTCCCCTAACGTTATCGAAATTATAAATTTATTATTTTATATTTCATTCTATATTTTTTCAGAAATTTTCTATATCAGTTTTAAATACATGAATTTTTCATTTAGGTATTGACTCCAATTTTTATTCACTAATATAATTCTAATATTATGAATGGATGTGTTCATAATTTAATTGCTAAACTACTTTTAGTGATTTTCATACATGATTTTAAGTATTGTCATGTTATATATGACAATGCATTTATATTTATTCTAAATTTACTTTTGATTGATTGGAATTATGAACATTAATTAATTAATTAATTAAGATTTATACATATTTTGTGTTTGGTTTATAATGGTATAGAGATCGATGTTGTGTATATAATATCTAGGTCAAGGAACTTTAGGTTGGACTTATCACTATCATAGAGTCATATACCATCTCTTGAAAAGTTAGTTTTGGTTATTTATCTATTTAGGATTACTCATATAGAGATTGTTGATTTCATTTGATATTAAAAAATGACAGAAAATGGTTTTAAATAACTTATACAAGAAATAAATTTGCATATTTATAGTTACATTTGGATTTTAATTTGGGTATGTATCATAATATGTGAATTTTGTTAATAGTTAAAGAATAATATGGATTGAGAATGTTTTATGGTGGAATTAATAGACTAAATACCCAAATTTGTTTCAAGTAATATAATAACGTGAGACAATATGGGTGGAATTAAACCCCTAAAAATACTAAGTCTTGTATTCCATATAAAGTAAACCATTATCAAGACTTAGATCATCCAACTAGGTAGGTTTATTCAAGATCAAGGTTCCCTGGATTATATTTTGCAAGATAATAAATAAATGAGCTAAACCTAAGAGATACATGCCTTATTATTGGTTTCTAGGTAAAATTAATCTAAAATACCCTAAAATTTAAAATATAAAAGGAATAGAGTTGGGTTTCTCCATATAGTGTATTTGGAAAAGTGTTTTCCAGTAAATTATCCAAGATTAATATATCAATTGATTATGATATTTTCGTACCTAAATAAATAAAAATTTATCTCTATTCTTATTGAGATAAATTTAATTAGTGAAATATATTTCTTGTAATACTAATTTAGATGGTTAATTTAAAAAGGGTCATAATTTTCGTGGGAGAACATTTAATAAAAATACTTATTTAAAGTTAAAAATATGTAATTATTCTAAGAAAAAAATATGTTATATACGAATAGAATCATAATCCTCAAACTGAAAATTTGATATTAATCATATAACATGATAATATTCATGTATTGAAATTCCCAATCCTAATAAATTAATAAAAAAAATTATGTAAGGAATATTATATGTTATCAAAAAACATCTTTATGAATATATAAACAAATTCCATTTTTCATTAGGTGTATCTATATGCATATGATATTCAGATAAACCTATTGTTTAAAATTAATTAGATGTAAAATGAAATATGAAACATTAGTCTCCAATCACATATACTCAATATTATTTGGAAATTGAATAATTCTGTGGAATATGATGTTTTCATAAATCCCTTTTTATTGTTTCGAAATTAATTCTATTTTAATTGATGGAATTATTAAAATAATATAAATTATATCATGATTTTTTTTAAATATTATCAAATTGTTGAGGATAAATGAATTAGGAATACTATATCTATGTTCTAGTGTAGCGTAGACAATATGGTAAAAGTTTAAACCAGAAGAAGAAAACTTATCTAAAGTTCCCAAAACAATTTCCCCAAATATTTAGAAAAGCTAATTGATTCCTAATGTATATTAAATAAGGATGGTAGTGTTTCCAAATGATGATATTTTTCTTGGATACTTGAAGGGGTTTATGAAACTCCATATATTTCTAGATTAGATTTCAATGAAATAGAAATATATTCTCTTATTTTGATGAGTATATGTTACTAATTGAATAATTTACAACTAATATAAAAATTCTCAACTTAAAAATAAATATATTAAAAGATAAATATTGTTTTATTATTTAATTAATTAAGAAAATTACAACAAACTCAAATATTTTAATGTTAAAGAATAAATAAATCTTATATGGATCTATATAAAGGATGTGTATCTTCAGCCCACTTATTTTATATCATAATAGAAGAAATTATTTGAACTGATTTTTTTGGAAAATCATTATACATTAGATTCTATACACATTTTTTATTGTTAATAGGGATCTATAACATGTTTTGATAATAATGTGAGGGTAAAAATGTTTTTCAGGATAATATATTTTATCTAGATTTTTTGAAAATATAAGTGATAAAATCCCAACCACATTAGTAGAGTGTTTTAAGGAATAATCATTCATTGGATTAAAATTATCCAAGAACACAAAATTACATATATGATAAGGAAACAATTTTTAATTTGTAAATTTTTTTTACTAAAAGTAAATAAGAGTAATTTTCTAAAAAAATTATTAGTCTTCACTTATTTTTATTATTACCGTAGAGAATATAGTGACTAAGAGGCCAATGGGAGTGTGTTTTCTCTTTGAGAAGTTCAAAATTAACAAATAAAATATTATTTCAGTCCAAATATATAGTGAGTGTCATTTTATATGATAAATTAATTTATTATGTTTTTATAAAGTAAAAAAAATAGTTCTTACATTAGTAACCATAATTTTTCAAGGAAAAAAATTTGATGGATAAGATTCCACAGATTATGATAGTGATGAACTTAGAATGATTCATAAGTAGAAAATATGAGTTATTAACCACATAACATTGAATGATATAGAGTTATTATGGTTTAATATTTTCAAGGAGTTAAACATTAGGAATATGATTCTTATGTATCCATTGTTTTCAAATGACATTCTTTCTAAAGTTTTAGTTACTAATGTTTTTAGTGGGAATGTTTTATCTCATGGTCACTTATTGATGTGGTAAGAATTAAATAGACTTTAAATGAGTCAAAACACGTTAATGTCATGAAAAATATGGATGGTATGGTATTCTATATTATGTGATATATTATAGTGGCCGTTAGGCATATATTTTTAAGAATTCTTAAAAAATATCTATAATATAAAAATCATCATGATAATATAAAACTAAATATCTATTTTATCATTTATTTAAGTAAGATGAATATATATTTATATATTGATATGTATATATATTGTTAAGTGTAATGATAATTAACCTCTTAATGTATGGATTTTATTTTTCCATAACTGATGTTAATCATGGAGTCTTACAGGTTCTTATGTAATGATAAAGTTATCACGAGTATAATTTTTACATCAAGGAAAAAATATTCTCTTGATGAAAAAAATGTTTTTGTTAACTTATATTCTATGAAGTTTTTTGACAGATAATAAGATATTTTAATGGCAATGAGGGGTTTAATTGACTAATTTATAAAATTTCTATATTATATAATGGTTGAATATATTAAGTAGAAGAAAATATATAAATATGAACAAGTTAATTATAATAGTTGTTTATATAAAATTATTTAAATATATACCCGTTATACTATCAACATGAGAGTTTGGAACACATTATAATGTTTTCTAATTATTAATGAGATGTTTCAACCCAATTTATAATATATTTTTTATTGGAGGTATTTCCAACACAACCAAAATTTTGACGGGGTTTCACAACCTATTAAAATGAATTTTTCATCCATGTGTCAAAACCCTATACCAAACTTTTTTTTTCTTGAATAAACAACCTAAATAGTTATATCTATTTCAAGTAGAGGCACAACATAAAATAATTTTTTATGTTAAGTATATCCCATCCAGAACTTCTTTTGAAAATACAAGAATAAATCAATTTTAAAACGCATAGATAATATATAAGAATAATTCAAGAAGGTGATATATTGAATATTGAGTAAGTGTATTATTTTATCTTCTTAGTAATGTGTATTTTTTCAATTGATTTCATTAAAAAATGAATCAGTCAACAAGGGAAGTACGTTCAAATGTATCGTTCTTAATGTTTATTTAGGTGTTTTCCATAAGTGATATCACAGAAAAATTATACTATTTCTTCATTCCCTATAACATTAAAAAATATCATCCTCATGCATAGATGTTATCGTTTTTATTTTCCCTCACATCAACCATTATATTCTATCTCATTGATGACAAACTACATTATAGTGGGAATATGTAAATACAAATTTACATATAAAATCCTTAAATTAATAAATTAATTAATAATTTATTATTTTAATAAAACCCCTATTAATAATAGATCATTAACCAGGCTTAAATATCTTGAATAATTCAACCATAACCATGCTTTTATACAAACAATAAATGACATGAAAATTTTTATTTTCAATTTACTTCTATAAATATGTTTTATAAATATTAACAATGCTTCCTACTTAATTATATTCCTTTAATTATATATAAAATAATTCCAATATATTATATATAGTAAAAAATTTAATTAACATGTAATTATGAAATAGATAAAATGAGAAAAATAAGTAATATGAATATAAATGGATTATGAAGAAGAAAAATAAGGAAATTTTTTGTAGAGTTATTGAAGAAATCCAAGGAATCATTTGATTCATGTAAGAATTCGAAAATCACTAAATACATTTTGTTCACAATAAAATTAATTTCATAATACTAAATAATTTATTAAAAAAAATTCCCTTGTACAACATAGATATCCAATAAGAACATAATTCATGTAAGACATTCATCGTGTGAATTATTCTATAATAATTCAACTCTATATCATAGTACTTTGGATTTCATGTATGATTTCTTATTTAACTTAATATTTTCACCCCCTAAGTATTATGATTTCATAAGACTTATTGTTCACATAATAATTTTCCAATTACAATAATTGCATTTCGTAAGATTTTTTAAAAACCACACTATACTTTATAAAGATAGGGTTTTCAATTTTATATTTCATAAGATATCAAGTCAAGCATAAAAATATTTACATCGAAAAAATAGAATAAAATAGTACATCTATAATGATTTATATTACTCAAATTCTAAGTGTGTGAGTTATTTATCAACTTAAATAATTTTTATTTTTCTCTCAAATCAATTTAAATGAATCATGTAGCACTTTGGAAAAAATTATATAAACAATAAAAAAATCAACATTAACTCAACATCAATATGTTTATTCAGAAATTTGGAAAGATTCTATAACGTAAAATCCTTTGTTTAATTAAAAATTAATATTGGAAAGAATTAATAAAATTGAAAATTCTGTTACCATCAATACAAAAATAATATAGTAAGGACCCAAACAATTTTCACCCACTTTTTGAAAATGTAGAAGTAATTTAAAATTAAATATATCCATTTCTTTGAAATAATCAAAATGGTTAATAAATCGTTTTTTAGAATACTCCCCAATTTATAAAATAATAAAAAAGTGATTATTATCTCTAAAAAATAGAAATGATAACTCACCCTATGTTTATCAATATTGAATTAAAAAAATTAAGGTGGATTAAAGAACTGAAATTTAGTAGATTTAAAGTAGTTATAAAATAATTTTAAAGAAGATGTAAAACTCGAAAAGCATATTTTCAGTAAGAAAATATATTTAAAAAACTACATTCTTGCAAAAAAATATGTATTAGAAATATAGAATCAAACTAAAATATAATTTGTAAATATATCTTTGTAAGTAAAACTATAAAAAAGTTAAAAAGACATATGTAATGTTTATTAAAATAATATTTAATGAAGGTTTTGGAATTTGATAATTATAGTCATAATTCCCTATAAAATTGATATAGAGATAAAAAGATAAATAAAAAATTTAGGTATGAATAATGATTAATGTAAATGTAAAATCTATTTAATTATATATATTATATATTTAATATAATAGTAAGTGTGAAATGTAAGTACTGTATCAAATTATATTTTACAAATAATCCATGTAAATAATGATAAATAATGAGAAATATTCCATACTCCCTGGAATATATTATAATTAAAAAATATTTCTCAAAAAAACATCTTCAAAATTGATTTTGTCAAACGAAGATACATCCAATGGTTTAGTATGTAGTTCAACCGAATTATCATTAGTTGAATCATATTATATAGAAATTTCTCCCTTTTAAATGTGATCTCTAATAAATTTATAACAAACTTTAATATGTATAGTTCTTGAATAATTTAATTACATTTATAGATAATAATAGAATATAAATTATCACATAAAATAAAGATATTTTCAAAATAAACATTAAAATATATTAAGGTATTCCATAAGTATAAAATTTAAGCACAAAAACTGACTAAAGTAACATTTTCTAATTCTCCTATAGATATTTTATATAAAACATTTTTCTTTTAACACTATGAAAAAAATACATAAAAATTTATAAATTACTATATTAAATTTTATATCATATTCTCAACTAAAAAGTTATAATCATAATATAATTTTAATTCAAACGCGGTTTTTCCATGATAAAACAAATCATGATTTATAGAACCTTTAAAATTTTTAATAATTATTTCAACATATTTCAATTGACTCCCATTAGGTTCATCTTGAAATCTATAACACATTAATAAACTAAATGTAATATAAGTTCCAAAAGTAGTAAAACATAATTAAATACAAATTATCAATATCTAAAGTATAATATCTATATATTATCAAATATTATCAACATCTAATTTAAAAACAGTTCTTATAGATGTATTTTATCCTTTATAAGAATAATTTCAAAATATTATAACTAACACATTATCATACATATATTTATTAAGATAAATTAAACAATTAATTTGAATTATTTGAATTAAAAAATAATATAAATTCTCCCATAATAATAATTACAAATTTAAATTTCATTAAATTTTATATCTATTTAAAAAAAAGAACTTAAAGATACAAAAATAATATCATAAAAATATATTTATTAAATAAAAAACATTATAGTCATTTTTATTAAATAAATTAGAATCTACTTTGAATTTTATAAATTATTTTTTACATGATATTGAGAATGTCATTCAATCAATGATCTAGGTGATTATTTATTTTTAAAACGTTCGTTAGGGAAATTTACAACTTATACATGTATTTTTTTATTTTCTTAAAATATCGTATGTTTTACATAAACATCATAAAAAATTAAACCATCTATAAAAATTAATTTTAACATCCATATGATATAATATAAATTTTTGATGAATTGTATATGTAAATAAAATTATAATAAATTCTATTCAAGAAAAATTTTGAAAAATATTCATCATAATCTATAATTTCTTCCTGAATGTAAATTTATGAAACTAATAATTCCTTATTTCTAAAAATATTTTAGTATTCACCATTATTGTTAAAAAATATATATGTTTTTTATTAATAACATGTTGGTCATTAGGTGGTTAATGAAAATCCCATAGATTATTTCTAGAAAACTGATTTAGTTCTTTCTCTCTGAATAAAATTAAATTTAATCTTTTAAATATTAAAAAATATAATTTGGAACAACATAATTAATGGAATAATTGTTTATAAAAAAATCCCAAAAAATTTCTTGTTTTAAATCACGATTCATTATCTTCAATAACTCTTTCTATTAGGTTATAATTATTTTTTCTCATAGATCATTCGAAAAATTCATCCACCACCTCTATAGGTCCATTCAATTTTAAATTTTTTTATGCTCCAATATTAATATATCTAATATCTTCTACAATATATTCTATATCCTTATTATTTTTATTGAAGTAATTCCCATCAAGCCTAATTTGAATAGAACATTCAACAACCATTGTTATTTTATTATATAATTTTTACGATTTATTAACATTATAATAACAGAAAGTTATAACTTCATCAAATTTATAATCAATATTGCCTAAAAAATATTTAGTATTAATAATAAAAAAATTCAACCAAAATTTTCAAAACATACAACATTTGGTTTCTTCCCCTTTCATTTTTTAATATTGATTTTTCATTAAAAATTGGCTTAAAATTAATTTATTTGATATGTTGCAAGATTTATTAACATCTTATTACCAAAAAAAAATTTATGTTTTTTGAATTAATTTAACATACTTCTTTCCATTTCTCAAAGAATTCTATTTTACCATTCAAACACTATTTTTTTCAATTTTAAGGGATGAAAAATTATAAAAATAACCGTTTTCTTTAAAAAAAATTCAAATATTAGATTTAGAAATTATCCGCCTAAACACTAATAATTGATAATATTAAATAACATTTCACATCTTCAACATATTATTAGTAAGTAACAAATTTAGATAATGTATCACTTTAATTTTTGTGGAAATAAACCCATGTAAATGTACAAAAACATTGTACTATAATAATTTTTGACCACCAATAATTTATGTTTTTAAAGGTATGAATAATTCAAGATAAATAATTTAGTAGTTTTTACAATTTTAGTATGTGACACAAGTTTCAAAATAACAAAATAATTATACAACCTATTTAGTTAAAATTGAGTAGAAATCATATTTTTTATTCTTTTGTAAAGGGTAGCCTATATATAATAATAACAAAAAATATTACATTAAACATTTTATATATTTATACATTAGTTCAATAAGATTAATTGAATAAATTTTCCCTTTTTGGTTTGCATAGAAAACACTTTTTATATCGAAACATAAAAACATTCCATCATCACATAACTATTAAATTTTATTAATATTTTTTTTAAACCTACAAAATATTATATTTTATAAATAATAACATAATTTGAAATAAAAATTCTCCCAATTCTTTTAGATTTCTTTTGGAGTTGTAACTAGAAGTAACATTACCTATTTAAAATTAATTAAATGATAAAAACTATAGTGCATCTCATATTATATGTCTGATCTATCCATTACACAAATACCAAGTCTCAATTTTTAGACATTTATTGAAAATATCCCATAAAAATATATTTAAATTAGTTCTTCCACACTTAAAAATTATGGTCAAATATAGTTAGAAAATAAATTTATTTGAACCAAAATAGATGTCAAACAAGTATTAATGAGACTCAAGAGATAAAAACCAATGAATAATATATTGTTTATGTCCTAAAGTATGTGTAAATATTACATATCTTTCAATTTCATAATGAAAATGAATCCTTTTTTAAACATTTAATATATGTTACAAATCCTGTAAATGTTCTACAAAATTTAGTCATGTATGTTTCATGTAAAATTTCATCATATAAATGTCCAGAATTACTTCTAGTCAAATTGCTAATGGGAATTATTTAATTATAACTTTCTCTATCATGAACACAAGTTGAAAATTTTTTATCCAATCCTTGAATTTCATTTTTATCTTATAATTATATTTTATAAACAAATAAAAAATCATTTCTTATTCTTCTATTTTTTCAGAAGAAAATCATTTACTATGAATTTCCATCTTTAAGTATCTTATTTTATTCAACATTCTCCTTATACCTTACTTTAAATTTATTATATATATCTGAAAATTTAATAAAATTTTTTTATAATCTCTTAATAACATATTACAACTCATCAATAATTTATTTTATATAATTATATTAGTTAGAATAATAATCTGAATCATTATTTATATTTATTTTATACATGAGACACAAGTTAGTTAATTCTTTTGATTACCTATATTCATCACTAGAACATGAATCATTTATGAAACTCAAACAAATTTTAATAAATCTCTTCCTCCCTTCCTTTTTAGGTTATTGTTTCTACATTCATTATTTAACCTCAACGATTCAATATTAATATGGAATTTTCTTCTACATTGATAAAAATTACTATTGTGGTATCATTAGAAACCATATAATATTACACTCTCCCTTATCTACAATCTCTTGGAAAATCCCTTAAAATATTACTCTAGTATCCTTTCTTTATTTTGTACACTTATCTTGAAATATGTGAAACTCCATCACATTCATTTATCTTTAACTCAACATTAGATGTGTCAATTATAACATTTATATGTATTTAAAATAAACACCTATTCTATTAGTATATTCTTCTTCAACGATGTTTTTCAATTCCTATTAATATTTTAATAATGGATAAACAATTAAATAAATAGTATATTCTTGAAAAAATTATTTTATTATCAAATAAATTTTTAGAATCTATATTATTTCATTATTATATTACTATTATTTAAATCAGAATAGTTTTATAAATAGATTATCTTAACTCACATATTGCACTAATAATTCAAGTGAATCAACTAAACATTAGGTTAAAATTTTCATTTTCATCTCTTTGGAAATCTAGATATTCCTCCCTTAACATTACGTGTTTTTTTATAATAAAATTATTTAGTTCATAATCAATATTTTTTTTAAAATAATCCATATATCATGAGATGTTTTATAATTAGAAATATGACTAAAAATTATTGTGTTATAAAATAATATTTAATATTAATTATTTTATAGTTAGGATCATATTTCACATCATCAACACTAGTAAGAGAATTAGTATCCATTTCTACATGTTTATAGAGTTTTACTATAATTTTAAAATGGTTAATATTTGGCTACTTTATTTAAGAATTCATATGAGAATTGTAACATCCAAATCGTTTCCATTAACATAATGGTGTCATTTGAATAATCTTTTCATAATTAGAACATAAACATTACATTTCAGATGATCCATTTCATTGATAGTTAAGACTAAGATATGGTCAGTAAAAATGAATATATGTACATAATATGGATAATAATACTTACAAAAACTACTCTTATACAAATTTTGTTCCATAGAAAGTGACATGATTGAATAAAAAATTATTGATTTGAATTGAAAATTTTATTATATTTTAATATTATATCATATTTAAATAAATTAAGTTGTTGAAAATAAAAAAATGAACATTTTTTATAGTTGGTCGTATCAAAGTGACTCTACTTCTTAAACTAACACACCTAATGATATATAATGACTTACATTATAATGTGAAATAAATTTTTATAAAGAGTATGAATCTATTCAGAAGTACGTTTTATAATGGATTCAAAATGAACATAATTAGACATTAATGATGAGACATGTCTTGTTACAATGAGTTTTTCAACTTAGAGTCACATCTCAATACAAATTTTTTTTAGATTTATAGAATAACATGAAAATTACTATCTTTTTCATCATGTGGAACAACCCAACATAACATTTAATGGGTCATAAAAATAAACCATTCTCTCTTTTGATTGATAATTAATAATATAAATTTATCGCAGAAGGAAAATACATTGTAATAATATAGAAAAATAAAAAAAATAGATATTTATTTTATGAATCTAAAGATAATAATATATTTTAATATATCATTAGTTAGGACTTTTAAAATTGATTTCATCCAAAATGGAATTATATTCTATGTTAAGAAAGTTCACATATATGACCATCGACATTCATCCAATTGTTTTTCATGGGTTCTTTCAAAAAATTTTTTGTATTTTCTTCATGAATTGTAACTTTCAAAAATAATAACCATATGAATAGACATTGTAGTTTTTCTTTTATAAATCTATAGTAAAAAATGTATCTCTCAATGATAATGAACTACTATTGAGTATATATATTTATAAAAAATTATATGGGTAATATAATTAAAATAATAATAATTTATTAAAAGGTTGAGGTTCTATCCCCCTGTATTAAACATAAAAATCAAAAATCTTTTATAACAGATAAAAGAGGGAATCCATTATAAGAAAGATAAAATTCTATAAAGAAACAAAAAAAAGTAAAAAATTATCTATAAGTCCAAATGTAAAAACATCAAGAAAATCACGAGAAAATCCTTGCCACCCACTAATCAGATAGTTCAATAGTGAGTTCAGTTATAATTATGCATCAACCCCTCCCCTAATATGTTGCATATTGATGGACCAAAACAATGTGGTAGATAACCTCTCTAACTAATACACATAAAATAAAAAAATGAATCGACAATTCATAAAAATAATAAATGATCATTTTAAATAGGCCTTATTAATAAGCTATAAATATCATGAATAATTCCAATATTATTATTTTAAACAGATTTATATAATTACAATGAAAATTATAATTTTACATTAATTAATCCACAATGAAGATTAAATATTAAGAATGTTTTCTAAATAATTATATTCATTGAAATCAACATAATACACTTCCAATATTTTTTTCAATGTATCAAATAATGAAATATTAATTATGAAACAAATCATACAAGGAAAATAGGAGACAAGAATATGAAATGGAATAAAAAATTAAAAAATAATAAAAACAAAGTAAATTTTAAATTTTTGAGAAAAACTATTGAATCATATTATTCACATATGAATATAAAAATTGTTTCAAAATTTCATTTAATATGACTATTAACTTCATAAGACATTTAAAATCTGTAAGTCTCTTTGCCTCATAAGACTTTAATATCTTGTATGACATTAATTCATATATGTATTTCATTGTATGACTTATATTATATAATTTAAACCCTATCTCTTTAGACATTTTGTTTTTTATAATACTTCATATTTCAAATAATAATTTTATACTAGTATTATTAATATTTCATTAGTCTTTTTATTTTAGTAAGAATTACCTTTTACCATAAAATAATTTTTTAAGAGTTGTTAAAAATTTTATAATACTTATAGATATTTTGTAGACTTCAACCATTTTGAAATACTTCATGCCAAGAATAATACTCTTTCATTTTAAAAAACCATTAGAGTTCTAAAATACATCATAAGAGTCTTATACTTTGTGTATGAGTAATTTGTAAATAAATAATATTGTGTATTATTATCAAAAATCAGTTCACAAGAAGTATACAAAATATACAGAATACATGAATAAATATTAATAGTAAAATAAATAGTTTCTCAATTTATTTTTTCTATTATATAAATAGTGAAAAATTCACTCAATGAAATTCATACGTTTCTTTTAAAAATTGATGTTATAAATAATAAATAAAAATTGTAATTTTGTAATTAGAAAAACATAAATAATGTGTTAACGATCTCCTCAACGTGAATTAAATCACATGTGTTTTCATATACTTCATATTTGGTATACTAGGTATACATGGATCATATATATAGTCCCCACTAATTCATATTGTAAAGGCACTTAGAATGATAACTCTCATACTTTGAAAATTTCATTACACAATCTTTGAGGCTTAGCTAATCAAGGGATGGTTTGGTATATTTTGGATAATGTCATTGGTTAGAGTTTAACCAATATTGGATTTTTCTCCCTATATTATTAGTAGGAAATTTGGCATGTATATTTAGTTACAGTAAGGACGTGTATGAAAATATATAAATAGTATATAAAATTTATTTATCCTTTTTAGTCAGGGATATGTGGTGTGATCATACATGAAAATGAATAAAATTCAATGTATCTACCAACATGTTTATGTTATACTTTCAAAATAGAAAATATTTTAGTTGGATATATGGGATTGACATATTTCATGATCCATTATAACTCGATGTATAAGAAAATGGATCATATGAAGGTGTATGTTTTTACAAGATGCAACTAGAGAAAATATGCATGGAGATAAATGTGTTTCTTTGAGAACAATAAAAATCAATTTATATACTGAGTTTAATTGATTATTTTATAAACAATTCTCTTTTAATACATTTATAGATCAGGTGATTCATATTTGATTTCAATGCTAGAAAAGTCACTAGGGACAGACTTTTTGATTGATGAAATGGGGATTGAGTATGAATCATAGAGATTGTCCAAATGTGTTTTAGATTTTATACAAGAGTTTTTGGGATGGTTATTCATAAGGTATTACTTATGATATATTACATTGTAAAGTTAATGAAATCTGTATAAAATTATTTTAAAAGATATCTAAAATCTATTTTTGATATGGTTCAAGGTTTTATATTATATGATGAAATATAAGATTAAATGGAACAAGTTCTTTGTGGTTTCTGTGAATGTTATATATTGAATGATATATTCTCTAAAGCCCAACATGTGTGTTATTAATATTATTTTATATCACAGTGTGTGATGTAGGGGTATCATATGAGATGATATCCTTATTTCATGTAAATTCAAAATTTCCATGATGGGCATAACAGTTATATTGTTATGGTAAAATAATACCAGACAATATACATGAACCCCAATCATTAAATGTTAATGTCTTATAAATTTGTAATTAAGGGTATTGTTCTATAAAATGATCCATTTGATTAAACTATCAAAATATAAATTTATTCACGAAAAGGTTTCATTAATATGATTGGTAAAATTTACTCATGTATTAGGACACATGATTAAAAGCATAATCACTTGATGTGTATACTCGAGGTCTCTATAGGAGAAGTAGTACCATTTTTATTCGTTTGTGAGACTCTTTTATATTGATAGAAAAAAATTCTAGATCCCAAATATCTATATTTCTTCCTCCATAAAATTGTGATTTTCTATCATTTTAATGAAATAATAGCAATCCTACTCACATGAAATGTGATTCTGTATAGCCTATAGATACGCCATGGAGTAGGCACATCCTACAGTTTCCTCTTGAGAGATCTTCATCAACCACAAATAATGAATATTGTGTTAGAATTTATCTGATATAATATACACATAATTAAGGTTATTAATTTATATAGTATCATTATTTTATTTATCATGCATGGTATTCTTGGATTTGATTTTATTATTTTCATCAATTTCATTATATAATTCTTATACAGTCCTATAAAACCAAATATATGATGATATCAAAAATATTTATAAATAGAAAATATAATTTATGAACATTGAAACATTTTATATTGTGAAGTAATGGATTTTTACTACTTGTTCAAAGATTTCAACATTATAAAAATATTTCCAAATTCTTAGGGTTATTTAAACTATCGTTCTTCCTAGATATTTCTCACTAAAAGTTTTTAGTTTGAGGATTTTATTATATTGTAACATAGATATGTGGAAAGAATTATATATTGTTTTAATGAGTTCAAAAATACATTAAAACTATAGATAACAGAAGGCTGATATGGTGGTATTATATATGTGATATGATTAGGGTAATTCTTATGTATTTTTTAATGATCTTAAAATATTTTACGAATATAAAATGTATCAAGTTAATATATACGATATTCTCTACATTTCCATGAAATAATTATATATTAAATGAATTATCCTCTAAATCATAAAATTGATTTATACGTGGACAACATTGTTCATGGATAATTCTAGGATTCATGGAAATGTTATGGTATTTGTGGCTATGATATCATATATGAATACATAATATGCTTATAATTCACAAAAATTGTTTTTTGTACTAAATGAAACCTCATTTATAACATAACGACTATCATACAATATAGATTTTGTACACTAGGTGTTCATGGTTTATATTTATATTTACGTAATACTAAAGTTTTGAATGATACCTGGAATTATAACCTTTTATAAATTATCCATTTCCTACCAAATTCTTAAGGCATAGTTAATTAGGGATGGTTAGGTGTATTATTGATCATGTTGTCACTTAGAGATTAAACAATATGAATTTTTATACTCTATATAAAAAGTATGACCTTAAATCCCTCAAGTGAGATAGAGTGAAGAATTATATGGATACACCTTGATAAGTTATATGATTTCCTCATCTATAAGGTGGTGTGAATGAGATGTTTGTATCCATAAAGATAATTTACTATTAAGGTGTTCATTGATTAGTTTAGTCTATATCAAATAGTTGATAAAAAATGAGTAGCTATAGAGGATTAGCATTTATTGTGTCCTATGTTAGTTATTATCTTATACAAATAGATCATATAAAAATTTATTCTAGAATAAGATTTATCTCTAAGAAATAGGTATAGTGATACATATGTTAGATAGAGATCATGTCAGATCCCTTTCAAAATTGATTATTATTGATTCTATTATAATTGATTCTTTTGGATTACATTGATAAATTTTAGAATTCATTTATATATATATAAACATTCATGATGGGATACACATTGTGGTTGGTAGAATTGGGACTGAATTTCAGTTAGAGAGATAATATAAAAATTATTTTTGTGTTTATCCAAAATGAATTTTAGATGGGCATTGTATAGGTGTTTCATATGGTTTGATAAAATGTAATGTTGATGATATAATTCTAAATGAGTTTTGGAAGAAATACCATAATATTTTAGGATAAGGTTTCACATATCATTTTAAATTATACAATATAATATGAAATAACATAAAAACCATGAGGATTTAACATAATTGAGAGATTGGTAGAGATATGCCCAAAATCAATGTATTTATTTGATATTTATATTAGTATATGTAAAAGGGTATTATATAGGTATATCGTATGACATAATATTTTATATTTTATATAAATTCAAAATCCTATGAATGGGAACATCATTTACTATGATATATTGATATCATATGGAATTTTAGTGAGGGTAATCACACTATATGGTCCACAATAAAACCTTATGATATATGTAGAATATGGAAATAAATTTTTAATGTTAAAGAATATTAAAATTTTAGATATCATAAATAAAAGGTCGCATATGATATAATATATAGGATAATAAAAAGGAGTATTCATTTGGTGGATGCATGATCATATGAAGTATTAAATCACTTGTTATGTAATGTATGAGTTAATAAATAAACAAAGAAGAATGTCCTAATGCCTATATGAAATAAATATAACTATAATAATGTATGTTTGATATTAAATAATTCTACCTCAAATCCACACTCTCCTCAAAAGTAACTTCCTCCACCTCATTTTCCTAGTTATATAGTAACATACATTGGTGAGAATTAGAATCCCACCTGGATGTTGGGTGATTAAATTTTTACACTTATATCCACAAAGGATGAGGGAGTCTGATTAATATCTCTCAGTGTTCTCAATCAATAATTTTAATGGATATAACTTAAGTGGGGTTTATTGATACAATATAGATGAAAAATTCCATTATTTTATTTACTTAGAGATTTGGCTGCATGTTTTCTTAGTCTTGGGTTTTGGGATTCATTTAATTTCTTCAATATTTATTAATTTTTATTAAATATTTATTAAACCATAAAAATTTAATTACTATAAATTAAAAAAAAATAAAAATAGTAATGCAATTACTCTTCTATCACTCTATGTCTTTGTATTTTATGCTAACTGTATAAAAAAGAGAAAAAAATACAAAACCATGTCAAACATGAATTCCTTACTGCATTTACTAGTTCCACATACTGAAACATGTTTAGGTACTAAAATAATGTGGAAAATTACACTTTAATTCACTCATCATATATCTTCATACTCTTATAACTCATTTTAATATCCCATTAGAATGTAACCCCAAATTTCATATTCTAAAAATCAAATTTCCCCATTAAATTTAATGATCTCTTCTAAATTCTATATCTTTCGAAATAATTTCTATGAATAAAGATATTTCATACATATAATTCTAATGTTAAATATTTAGTGAATATGAGAATAGGATAATTATCCAAAAAAATTCAAGATAATGAATTTTGTTGAATTCAATGTTTCAAATAATTTTATTCAAACAATTATGTGGAAAAAACTTCTTGAAATTTATACCACATATTGATTTGTCCTAACATGATCTAGCTTGATCACTATGTGAGCTAACTTCTATATAATAACATGATATAAAATATATATATAATTTGTGAATAAATTATCTACTAGATTATTCATGAACCCTATCATTACTTTTTGTCATACTAAACAATCTTAAGTGATTTCACACCTTAATTTTGATCTTCTGGTTATTGATTAATCAATAGAAAGTTATTACATGCCATAGTAGACAAGATGTATTTTTCCTCATTTATACTAAGGTATATTCCTTCTTACATATTTATTATTCATCCCACAGAATTATTTCTTAAATGGAATGATACCACTTGTGTGGATTTTCAATACACAATGTCTCTAGTAAAATTCAAATTTGAATATGGATATAAGGCTTTGTCATTACCAACATAATATAGAAAAATATATATTAATGTTTTATGTATATACATCATAATTATATTAATAGTAATGATATTTTCCTCTTTCATAATATATTGAAAACCATCCACCAAAAATATAACATAGACAACATCGGACATTATCATTATGAGTTATATCAAGATTCCACTAATTATTTAATAAATTATGGGATCAACTAATTTCACATATTTTTACATCCAAATCATTGTTACAATGATAAATAGTGATGAAACTTATTTTGTTTCCTTTATTTTGTTTCTACAGTACCTCTACTATATAATTGTATTTCTAAAAAAATATGATTCCCTTCTTTTGGTTCACCGGTAACCGAATAAAGTATTTGATATGTAAAATAATCAACATTCAAAATTATAGGATCATTATTGATTTAATATTATTCTCAAATTTCAGTTTACTACCACTAAATATAATATCATACAGTTAAATGAGTACCATGAAAAAATACTCCTTGTATTATTTTATATAAATATTTTGATCAAAACCACCTCTCATAAATTATAGATTCTTTAAAATAGTGTCTAATTGATCATACCAAACATGTGGTTCTTATTTAAATATATATAATGAATTCTAAAATATAAAAAACATTAATTCATTTTCTCTAATTTGAGATCCCACATATATTTTAATATACACTTCCTCCTTGAGTGAATCCTTAAATTTTTTTGTCATAATAATCATTTTTATGGTTTTGAATCCTATTTGAATTTGTATGACTATATATCGTATTATTGATACAAGTCCAACCAAAATTGTGATGGTTTTATACACATAAGAACATTCTACTAGTCCATACCCTCTACACACCATCATCACCATGTTATGAGTCTAGCATACTTTTTAATCGTAAATATTCTTAAATAACCTCTTGGTTTTGATGATTTTAATATAAATCATCCTCTTTATAACCTCTCATGTTTTGTTATTTTCTATTTAGTAAAAATTTTGATTTATTACATTAATCCATGATTAATTATTCACTACATCTTCAAATGATAATGGATCTAATTAATATAACATATAAGTGTTCTTAAAATTAGAAAATCTCTGCGTTTTTATTGTAAATAAATTTTCAGCAATAATATTCGACACATTGATCTAACAAATTCTCCAATTCCATTGAGTTTGTGTTTGAATTCTCCAGTGGATTATTTATCCACAAATTCAGACATAGTATGCAGTTAAAATATCCAATTATGATAACTACCAAGATTTTTAATGACCTTTTCATTTTCATTAAAATCTTCTCCCAAAATTGGAACTTAATATTTCATTCTATCTTTATCTTTAACCACATTAAAATCATTTCTCTCTAAAATTTCATTCAACTATTTTTTGAAAAAAATATCTTATAATAATGACTGAGATGCCTAAAAATATTCCTTCATAAACATTATCTACATAATTTCATTCATTTCCCTATTTATTTAAAATAAAATACACTCTTCCAAACACTTTAAAATATTTAAGAACTAGTTTCCTCCAATTATTTATTTCATATTGTATGTTCTTATTCCTAACGATTAATAAGATTTTATTTTGTGAGAATAATTACAGTTGAACTCATTCTCATATTTATATATCATTCAAAACCATTTTAACTATTATATTACTTTGGTTTTTTAACTACGTAAACATGATGTGGACCATTATAATCTAATAATAAATAATAAATATAAATCATTTCTCACACCATGTTTAGGGAACCATCCATAGACCATATAAATTGGTGTGAATTAAATCCAGAAGACTTGAATCCTATCTCTTCGTTAGCTTTTAGGGACATCTTACCATCTTTCCTCTTACCCAAACATCACATGTATTCTCCCAATCACGTATCATATATGGAATGTTAGAAAGATACTTTATATTAAATTGATTTTATATAATTTATGATTTCTGTATCTAACACAATAATTTGATATATTAATTTCTTCTTCCTCTGTAAGGACACAAGTTTTCTTTATGTTAATCCAATAGTAGATTTTACAATTTTTTCTAAATCCCATAATTAATGAATTTACCGGATTTTCTTTGTTAAAATATCATTTCTTGTAGAATTTTACATTTTGTCTTGAGTCACGAATTTATTTTACACTAAAATGTGTTTTCATATACCATCAATATATAGTACTTCCATATTTTTTACTCATATTCAACGAGATTTATCATAACCTTTCTGGTTATTTTCTATGATATGTCCTCATAAAATCATGTTACTTCATCAATATATCCTTTCAGATTATTTTAAAGGATTAAATTACTAATCATGTTGGATAAAGACCCATAGTTATATATCATGATACTTGTGTTTTGTTCATTTAGAGAAAATTCATTACATATTTTCTTCTCGATCTTCATTTTATCTTCAAAATAGTTGTTTATTACGTTGATACATAATATTTTTCCCCCAAATAACTTTAGTATTTTATGTGAGATCATATTACTATTATTTTTATAATTTTTTGGACATATTATCTAATTAAAACATGTTTTATTACCATATTTTTATCCTCATTTTTCTCCCATGGGTGCAATCTTAACTTCTTTTTTTATAGATCGTAGACTAATGACCAAAATTCAAACAATGAATACAACACCCCAAAAAATAATTTATTCTATATATTTTAAGATGTTTTTATTCCTATTTTATTGACTTGTTGGTGCTTATCATCTATAATATCACGCTTTTATTTTTAATATGAAATTGTGTCACTAAGATAACCATAGAATATTCACTTCATAATGGAAATAATTTTTTCACATTCTATATATAATTTCTAAAACATATAGTAATTTATTAGTTACTGATATATTCATGATGTTTGATTATTATCTTCTTTTTTTTAGTTAACATCCTCTTCTATATAAAATCCCCAAATTTTTTATCTTTCTCCTTCAAAACCATTACCAAATATACCTCATTTTCTAGGTATTTTTTATTCATAATTTTCATGAAATTTTGTATTCCTTCATCTTTCATTTCATTTAATTGTTCATCAAGCAATCTTAAAAAGTTTAACATTATTTTTTTACAATATGTTTTTATTATAACTTAATGATTCTTCCTTAATGTCTGAAATAATCCAGAATGGGATTCTACATTTTCTTTTCCTTTATAAAATTATTAGGTTTGTGAGTAAGATTATTTTATTCATCAATTTTGTTTTTCAGATTGATCTAAACTGTCAAATTTTCATTAATGGACACTTGATCATAGGAAATATACTCTAGTCAAATTATTTAAGCCTCAAGTTAGTGAATATACTCTTTGGACTCATTAAATGGTCCACTAATTTTTATTATTTTCTAGTATACATCCTCAAACTCCTAAAGAAAGCAATTAAATCACACATCGAATTCAATAATTCCAACTTTTTTTTATCTTTTTCCAGGGTTTCATGACTATTATTTTTCACAATTTCTATTAAAACATCATATGGGTCTGAAATAAATTTAGCTTCATCCTTCTTATTGAATTTATCATCTTCATCTTATTCTTTTGACAAAACATTTTCCATTAAAACTTATTTCCAAATTAAAAAATTCATTTTGGTGAAGTCTATATTCAATTTTTTTGTATTTTAATCTCCAAAATCTCCATTAGTTATCATTGGTAATCTCATTACAATGTTTTGGTTCATTATATAGTTGAAACATGATAATAGTATTTTTCCTTAAAATATTTATTTATACCTCTTGGACATTCCCACAAAAAGTGATAGGAATTCATCAATTAAATCTTCTTCAACATCTTTATATTCATGTATATAAAAAAAATTATAGATTTTCAGGCTATTTACATTTATGAATGGATCAATTACCCTTATCTATTTACCCACATCTCATAAGAAATAAATTTCCTATGAACAGAGTCAATTTAAAATTTTGAATGATCATTTCCATCAAGAGAAGATAATTTTGGATTATTTAATGGTAGAATCCTCCTATGAATTTGGTTTGAATTTTAAAAATCATTAATTTCATCATAGAGCCCATTTATAGCTCTGAGAATATCATTGTGATAATTGAATAATATATAAAATTTCTCACTTGGGCTCACCGTGAAATCATTGAACATATTTTGAAACAAATTAAAATTGTTCTATTTCACTTTACTATTACCCTAATGAATGATATATTTTTTGAAAAAAAAATTACATTTGCTACGTAAAACTCCTTAAATTTCCATAGATATGGTTTTCTAGTGCTTTGGAAAACAAATTTTTTTCTTTAAACTCTATTTTAAGAAAAACTTTATTGGATTTAATCATAAATATATCTATAACATCACTTACGATAATTACACTAATCACAATAGACTTAAAATCAAGTCCAATAAACTATAGGTGTGATCTCATTTGATTATTATGGATTAATTTATTGTGTACGTCAAATAAAGGAACTACTTTGGTGTTGACCTCATTCTCCTTGATTGAAATTATATGTAAACTGATTAAAAAATCCTAAACATTATGGATCTGATATAACCTATTGTAAAAACATCACAAAATACACCATTAGTGAGGATGAACTATGGTGTTAAATATCTCTCCAGATTGTTTGGATCTTAATATTTTATTTTTAGGAAAACATGGAACTTATTAATATCGATAACATTTAATATCAAAAATAAATTAATTGAAATACAATGAAATAGAGGTTTTACTTTTTTCACCATGAATGGATACACTAAGGATAATATGTGGATGGTGTATAATTATTTTAGTATAAATCACTACTAATTATAGATAAATAATTTTATACAAAATATATCATTTAAATCTTTTATTTAATCCAGAAATATACTTTTTTATGAACTTTTTTAGGCAATTAACATAATATGATGACATAGGAGTTTCTTACAATGAAATATTGATAGAAATTAACACTGATCTAGTGAGGGTGTTTTCACTATTCCAAAACAACTTCTATAAAATTAAATATATTAAATAGAGATTATCATAATTATTTTGCATTAATATTTTTATGTGAAATAGTTTCTTCCCCTAATAATCAAGTATTTTAATTTATTCTAAACATAACATCCATTTTGAACTCCAAGCATTATAACTCAGATTTATAACTACCAATATCACATTAGTCCATGAATTTCACCTATCTTTGAATGTTTTAACGTATTTATTTAATGTTATTAAAGATTTATAATGAAATTCAGTTGAATCTATATGTTTCTATAAAAAATTTTCAAAATAATGTGGTTAATTCCAAAAAAACTTATTTTGGGTAATCAATCTCAACAACAATATCTAAGGATCTTAGCTTGTTCTCCCATCCTATGGGATGTTATTTGGTAGTTTTAAAATTTAAAAATTTATACCGCATGATTTCATATACTATAGTCCAACACATACCATGGAATTTTGTATCGGTGGTGAAAATGTTTAGAAAAATCGATTTGACCATAACCAGTTACCTTTATTACATTAATGTAGTAAGGAAAAATGATCAATATTCCCAAATCAACTTCATTCTCTATATCTAGCTTTAGGTTTATGTTCTTCTTATATATAAACCACTATGGATTCTACAACAGCTATTTGGGATCTTTTTTTCTCATTGAATAACAGTAACCCCAAAAATATATTTTTAATACTTATTTCATATCACAAAATTTTATTTCTATTCCACCTTAATTGCCAAAATATTTATGACTCTTTTTAAACAAAAAATGATTCCACTATAGATGTTTCACATATTAGCTTCAAACAAACCACCAAAGTAAATTCTCACCATTTAACTCCTCTGAAGCACATTTGAACATAGAATATATGAAATTTCATAGTAGATAGAAATTACACAAATGATAAAATACTAATAAATTATAATAACACATTAACAAATTAAATTTCTCTAGTAACCCATGAAATAGTCATTATCAAAATTATCATGGTGTAACTTCATTCGCAAAAAAAACATCATTAATCTCATTAAATTATCCTATAACAATTACCAAAATTAATAAAATGAAAAATATAATAAAAAGAAACATAAACCTATCCTTGATAGATAATAAATATAGTATGAACACATACACCATTCTGTTATAATTATGACATCTCCCATAACAACTATTGGTTCTTATAAATGTCAAAAATTTCAATTTCACCTCTCAATTGTTTATTTGTTTTCATACAATGATTTAATGACCGTATAAAACATTAATTCCTTTTAACATATGAAGATTATTTTTATTATTTAACAAATATTAGGAATGATATAATTATTTTTACCAATAAGATTTGTGTAAATATTTATCATAATACCATATTCTATCATGTCAAAATGTTATCTTAATACGCCCTTTATTTTTACATGATATTTAAAAATAAATAAAATTTAAAGTTCATAAATGTTTTCCACAACATCCTTCATTTATAAACTTTATAACAATAAATTTGATGAACAATTACATAAATAAAATAACATATAATTGTTATACAATTATTTTTGGTGACTTCATTAACAAATTCTATCTTTATTAAAAGTGGACAATCCTTTCAAAATTTAACCTTTATCTCTTATAGCTCTTCCAAACAATAATTTTCCAACATAAATTTAGGTTGACGTTATCTATCAATAACATTGTCAAAATTAGAATGATAATTTATTTATAGATGTCTTATCAGTAAGAAACCAAAATATATAATTTAAAAAACTCTAATGATGTTTTATTTTTATTAATCACATATTATACAATAACCTTTCCCCTTAATAATCCCAAAAAAATATTATATAATTAGAAAAAGAATTTATTGCTTATATAAGAGTAAAACACATATGAAATGACTCCTCCATAAAAACAGAATATATAAGCGCACCTATATTTCATAACTAATCCAACTCTACTATCATCGGTTAAAACTAAAAATCAATATCATTATCAATTTCATTTTTTCTGTAAAATAGAATGTTCATGAATTCAAATCACTTCAACATGAATATTAATGAAAAAAGTATATATATATATATATAGTGGCTATGTATTATGGGTAGAATTGTATATCAAATTATATTAATCCCATTTCAATATTATCTCAAACTTAATATTATATATTATAAAAAATCATTATTTTTATATTGAATTCAAATATTGGTAATTTATCTCATAGTTTCACCAATTCCTCACATTTTTCATTTCTTTCCTTGTGATATCTCATATTTTCTACAATTTTTTTCTAAAATTAACATTCATTAATGTCACTATGCTTGTGGAATGTACCCCATAAAATTTTTTATAACACAAGTAACTGTTCTATATATATAGGATTCCGAATATATGAAAATTTGTTACTTATAGTCATTTAATGATATATTTTCTACAACAACCCATTGTTTTATATATTGAAAATAATATGTTATAATTATGTCAGTTGGTATAAAAACATAAGATAACACAATACAAGCTTTATAAATAATGAATGGATAAATGAGAATCATTTCTAGAAGTTACGGAACCTATACCAATGAAATAGTAATATGTCCATTGGAATAGTAATGTGACCCATATGAATATTAAACCAGCTAATTGAATATTAACCTCCCCAATTAAAGTATAAATAATATTTATCCATCATATAAGTGAAAATATGATATAATTATATAATAGTATAAGTAAATAAATATTTTAAAAATTATTAATTAACTGTTCGTATTTTTACAGTTCATAAATATTCAATTACATTTGTTATTATTTTAATAATTTAAAAGAAAATTTACGTTCATAAAATGTATTCATAAATTAATATTTTTGTGTCTTTAGATTATGAGATTATTTTATGAGACATTAATTAAATTATCAGAGTGTTAGAAAAGTTGTTTTAATATTAAAATTTTTAATTTATAAGTAATTTATTATTTAATTTAAACTATATTTATCATATTTAGAAATTTATCTTTATTAAATTTTGTTCATTTTTAAAATATATGTGTAAAAAATGGTCAGTGTGAATTTTTGGGATTTTTCTGAAATATTTGAATTTGTGAATAGTAAAATATGGTATATAGACATTATAAGTTTAAAAAACTATTCATTGAGTCATGGATGATGTAACAACAATTTTTTAAAACTCACATGATGTAATTACTGTATTTAGTCTCATTAATCAACACTATTTGTTGTCTTGATTGAAATAATAAACTAATGATTTAAATTATTAGAAAACACCCCCTCTTCCACTATAAAAACCACCCCTCACCACCTTTTCTCCTCAAACTACTAAAGCATTTATATTTTTATATTTTAAACCTAATAATATTCACAAACCTAAAACCCACGTCCAATAACTTTTTTTCATAATGAAATGATCAAAACTAATTTCCTAAGGAGGTTCTCAAGAAGCGGGAATCAAGAGGTAAAACCCTCTTCCATTTTCATTCAATTTCTTTTCAAGTTCCCTTATTTTTATTTTATGTCATCACGCCCATCATATAAATGGAATGAATACTGAAATATATTACATATACTTTAATTTTATTATGTTTATGGATTAATTCTTCCTGAAATCTATTCTTCTCTCTTTTTTACTTTAATAACCAAATCATTTTTCATACGGTGCCGATTAATAACCTTCGCGGACGAAGTGTTTCATCTATCAATTCCATCTTATAGAATGGTCATGAAACCATTTTTATGGTTTTTAATGATTATAATATAAGTATTATGTATTATTTAATGTTATGGAATCATTTTTTATTTTTGGAATTAATTTATAAAATCAATATGAGTTAATTGTGATAAAAAACTCTAAAATAACCTAAATGATAATCATTAATAATTTATGTAATGAATCTTCTTCTCATATGGTATAAAAATTGTATTTTCATAATATATAAGATCATTAATAACATATAAATTTATTTCTGGGCAAAAATCGCAATTCTACATGAATTTCCATGCACTTATATAAGTAAACTGATCATGAAGACCAAGGAAATCAAATCACCCAAATAATAAAATTGAATCTATTAACCAATAAAAAACCCATAAATGAAACTTATAAAGTTATAATAAATAAATTTAAAATTGAATGAGTTATTAAATTAATAACTAATGAATCTAATTTTTTTCCAAACATTAAGATGAAATGCTGAATCGTTTTGTACATGAAGTAACGGGCTCTACCCGAAACTCCATTACTGCTTCGGGTTATTCTTTATATCTTATTTAACCAATTGAAATTATAATTTGTTTCTTATTTACTTATTCTAAATTCTGTATATATGTTCCTAAATCATTTATTAGGCTCCATTAATTCTTTTTTAGGGATATTCTTATTTTTAAAGGGTTCCCTACTAAATTATTTTTGATAAGCGTGCTCCATATTTCTAAACATCTCGAATTCTTACCCAATTTCTTGTAAAATCTATAATTTATCTTAAGACACAATTTTTTTTTAAAATACCTCATTTTATTATTAAAACATTCATATTTTGATTTTGTGTTTATATTAAATATTATTTCCTCTATTATTTTAATGCTCTTTAATATTTTTAATAAACCTCACTAAAATGTTTTATTTCAAAAAATCTCTTAAACACTATTTTTATATGATTCCATTTAGTTGTGACATCCCTAATCATCCTCTATTCCTATTTTCCTTTTTTAATGTTTGTTTATGATTTAAATCCATTCTTTCAAGGACACCATTGCGATATTCCTTATTTTGAATCCTTTTGACATAATTATGACACCCATTTATTTCCATGGGTAAATTTAGGTATGATTGCTTATGTATGATTATTTATGTGAAAAAAATTTCCATCAACATGTTATGATGGGTACACCAAGATAATTATAAAATTCATTGGGTAATGTTTAGGCTCATGAGATTTTATGTGTAATGATCTTGGTGTTTAGCCTTGACTTGTTCTCCTTTATATGCAACGATCCATGACTCATACTGCTCTATGTCCAAGGATCCATGAATCTAGATAAAGTCATGTATTATGTGGATTCCACATAATTATAAATCCATGATTATATGATACCATGTTATGATTTTTTATGTTTAATCATGTTTCATTCCTTTTTTATATCATTATGTAATGCCTTCGAACCCATGTGCTTAGAGTAATTTAATTGTTTTCTCACTTATTGGGATTTCTTGATCATCCATTGGATCATGTTATCCAGAAGTTATATGATGAAGATGTAAAATATCAAATGATGTTGGTTGATAATAATGGATGATAAATAAAAAATGTTCTATTTAGTCCCATGTTTTCATTTTTTTGTACCTAGTTTTCCATGACACTCGACTTTGAAATCTATGCCATATAATTTAATGTTTAATTATTATTAATTTAATTTAATGATATGTGTAAAAGACTAGGGTCTCTATAGTTGGTATCAGATTAAATGATTTTTTATTTTTGGAGACTAAGAATATAGCACATTTTGAAGAACCATATGGATAAGATTAAGAATGGGAACACATCTGTAAATAATGGTTAGTATAGAGTAAGTGGTTTATCATGATAATAAATCCTTTACTAGATAGTACGAGGGGATTTGGTTCTGGAATTGATGTTCTAAAGCGTAAAAATTTAGAAATGTTATTCCAGGCCTCACTCGGGGAAACCTGGTAAACAAAAACGGGCCTTACTATGAAACTGGTTTGAAACTCTCAGGGGATATACTTTTTTAAATTCATAAGCTCATTAAAAACCATTATTAAGGTATCATGTAAAATGACAATAAGAATACTTATTAGTACAATATCATGGACAACCTAGATTGAATCCAAGGGAATAACAAGTTAGGATATACTTTTCATTTAACAGTTTATGCTTTAATTTTTAATATTTCATTTTTATTCTTATAAAATAAGTATTCAAGACCCCTAATTGCACTTTGTTTTTTATAGTTAATGGAAGGAAATATAGTAACATGTTCTGACAATCAATGTGATAGAAAATGTGATGATTTCAATAATGATATGCCAATTATTTTGGAAACTGGTGATCAAAACGTCATGACAGAACTTGTTCACCTAGATCAAGTAATGAATAATAACATGAATTATTTGGAATTTCGTAATTTTCCAATCAAAGTGAAATTTACAATCTAACCCTTCTTATGGGGAATGGATCCCATGTTTAGTGGATAGTTCGATCGCATCCTCATGAAACAGTTTATTAAATCAATTGAAAATATATTATCATTCCTTCATTCTCAGAAGAACAAAATTTTTTGATGATGGACTATTGTTTTGATAAGGAAGATGATCAGTGATGGACAATAATAAAAAAATATGAAGTCCATGGATTAAATTGATTCCATGGATTGGGAGGAATTCATGAAAATATTTTCAATAATTATTTTCCTCTAACCCTCACTCTCAAGATGGAAATAAATTTCATCAGAATTAAGAAGAATAAATATGAGTATATTAGGGAGTATAAATCAAAAATTACAAGGATTTAATGATACGCATATAGCTTTGTCATAAACACTGAATGAAAGGTCGATCAATTAATTAGAAGACTTATGTCGAGTATATGAAAAGCGTTGGTGATTTGAGGACTCGACAATTATGAGGAAATTTCCCATTGTGCCCTCAAGGATGAGATGGAGATTAGAGACTCTCAATGGTCTCATGGTCCTAGTGAATATAATATAAAAATTGAGTCTAATATGGGTGGATCAACAAACAAATCCCATGATGGGAAAAATTACGAATATCCCAGATGTAAAATTTTTGGGAAGAAGCATCATAGGAACTATCAAAACGGAACCAAGAATAGCTTTAAATTTGGAAGAATTGGGAATCTGGATACAAACTACCAAAGTCATATAATGAATCCCACTAATATAGGAGAAGAATGCAATGTTCATTCTAATTCTCAATTGTTAGTTTAGTGTTTCAAATTTAAGAAACGTAGGAAATTTCCAAACCATTTACCTAAGCCTTAGGTTTTTGGTGTCAATCAACAATAACCTCCAAGGCAACAAGGGAGGGATTATTTAATCACTAATACTGATGTGGATATAGAAAATGATGTGGTGATAGGTAGACTATCTATTCATTCAATAATAGATAAGGTACTATTTGATTCTAATTATAAACATCCTCTCATATCTTTCAATTTTAGAATAACTATTCAAAAACAACCACAAAAATTAGTGGTTGAGTAATATGTTAGAACAACTAATGGGAAAAATATTGTTTCCAAAGTAAATTACTCCTCCCTAGTTAATATTTGTGGACTGAAAATCCCAACAAATCTTGTCATAATCTCTTTGGTAGAGTTTCATAATATTTTGGGAATGTATTGGCTATCTTTATACAAATATAATAATAAATTTACGGAAAGAGAGATAAATCTCCACATCCAGAATCATCATCTAATTCATTAATATTGTAATGAGGAAGATGAATCTTCTTCATAATCATGATGTCAATTGTGAATATTACTACCTTATGAGATTTCATATCTTCCTCAAATGATTGAGACAAAATAGATGATCATTTTTGAAGATATTATCATCGTGGGGGATTTCACTAAGGTATTCCCTAAGGATTTTACATTTCATTCACTTGACTGAGAGGATGGGATATTAGTTAAACACATTCTTTAATATCTTCTTATATCAATGAAACCATATAGAATGGCCACAATTGAGATAGAGTAAATACAGAAGTAGTTACAGGATAATCTAAAAAAGGGTTTTATATTCCCGAGTGCTTCACCCTGGGGTGTGCCAATCCACTTCATCAAGATGATGGATAAATGAATGCACCTATGAATTGATTATTGCTATCTCAATAATATGATGACAAAGAAAAAGTATCCCCTGTAAAATATATATGAATTTTTTGATCAGAAAAGTGAGGCCATTTATTTCTCTAAGGTGGACCTTCAGTCAAGATATCACCAATTAAAGGTGATAAAGGAAGATATCCCCATGAATAACATTTTAATGAGGAATGGACACTATTATTTCATAGTGATTCTATTTTGAATCACCAATTATCCAGAAATATTAATGGAATTAATGAATATATTATTTATAGTTTACCTTGAAATTCTTTGGTACTCTTTATTGATGATATTATGATATACTCTAGAAGTAAGGAGGAACATGAAATGAATTTGAATACTATGATAAAGAATTTTTTAAGGGAGAAACTATATGAAAATATTTAAAATTTGAGTTATAAATATAAGAAGTATCATTAATGGGGAATGGTAACATTAATAAAGTAATATATGTCACAACCCATCCCTTGGGGCACATTCAGTAACTACCCCAAGCCCGTCTTCCATAGCCCAGGGGCTGGCGACTAGCACTGAAGGCGTATTCCCGAAAACTGGAAAGGCATTGACTTTATAACTTGTAAAAACACGCAACCAAGCACACAACATGTTGCAAACACAAGTAATCTTAATAGTAAAATAGTGAGTACAATAAGTAATAGGGGCCAGAATACAAGCCCAACTGGAAAGTACAATGAAAATTGGAAAGTACAAGATACCTGATAGTTGAATATAAGATCCCGGATTGTCCACCAATAATCATACCTGAAGGTAGTTACAACTCATGAACAGTCGTCTCTATGGTTCGCCTCATATAACATCCACCTCTGAGATACCTCCAATTTGGTACTCTCATCATCAGTCAGTGTTGTCTGTCATCTTCACCAAACACAACAAGGTGCGGGCATAACCCATGCAGGGGTGATTATAATGATACTCCATAGGGATCCCGATACCAAAAAGGTCTCACAAAATCCACAAAGGATAAACTAAATTTCCTAAAAACAACTTACAACCCTACTTAATTATATGCCCATACATATACCTAAGTTATCATGTAATCCCACATCAATCATGTGGAAAACAGGAAGGTCCAACTTAAAATCCCAAAGCTCAACTGTTCCACAAAGGAAGAAATTACACAAAGGTAAGTACCACAATGGTACGCCACATAGAAGAATAACAGCAAGGTATTACAACGAAGGATAGTACCTCACAGGTTCAGAATCAGCTCAAACCATGTATAACTTAAGTATGGTAGTAATGATGATTATATATAACTACAGAATCATCTTACTCCATTAAAAGGAAGACCCACCTAGGATTCTAAATCCTCATCAGCCCCAGAGAGGATTACAATACATCTTCAGACCCACATAGGATCATAGTACCTCATCAGACCCACACATGATCAAATTACATCGTCAGACCCACATAATATCCTAGTACCTCGTCCGACCCACACAGGATCCTAGTACATCACCAGACCCACAGAGGATCCTAGTACATCGTCAGACCCACACAGGATCCTAGTACCTCATCAGTACAATTCTAGACCCACACAATATCCTAGTATATTTTTAGTACATTGTCAGACCAACGTAAGATCCATGTACGTTGTCACAGCCAGCTACATGGCTCCCGCACTAAACTCGCTTGTCTCCAGGAGGATCCACTCCACAAGCCACTGGTCGATATTCCAACTACCACAAAGTCACATTATTAAGTATCCTAAAGGACCTCCACATCATAGGGGTCTTAATGCAATAGACGATGCATCAATCAGACGCCCGGTCTGTAAGTTATTTGTCTTTTAGTCGTGAGGGCCCGGTTAGATTCGTCCTCGATCCAAAACGATCATAATCCATCTTTATCCAAATAGTTAGTGGGGTATACTAAATTCATCGTCTTATTCCATGTTTTACAGCACCACTGAAATTCTGTAAAATGGATGCCAGGTTCCAAATTTATGGAGGTTGTGCATGGGCGCACAGTTGACGCACTGTCTGAACAAACCATGCAGCCTGCCTTGGAAACTTTGCACCCTTAAAGGATGGCTCAACCCGGTCGGTGCACGGTTTTTCAGACCAGGCTGGAAAGACATGTGATGTACCTTGGTGTGACAATGGAAAGAGAATGGTTTTCCAAACCGTGTAGGGTAACCGTGCGACCACTTAATGTTTGGGTTTTTAACTGCAGGACCACTCGGGATTTCCCCTTTTTCCCTAATTCTTCATCCCACTCATAGCTCATGTAGAAGTTCCGGTTTTCAGAGGTTGGGGAGCTCTTTAACTCGTTTTGGAGGTAAATTTAAAGGGTTTCTTGGTGGATCGAAGGTGGTTCTCCTTGGGTAAGTGTAATTCCCCAACCCCAATTACCAAGACCCAGTGCATTATTACATGAAATTAGCATGATCACAAGAAAGATCAAGTCTCAAAAGACCGATTAGTTCAGTAGTCTTGGAAACACTAGATATATTCATAAGTCTTACATTATATCATAAAATCAAAAAAAACTAAAACAACATCTTTTATTCATATCCCATCAAACTGTCCCTGTAGGGCATTTATAAATTACTTCATCATATCCTAAGAAAAATAAAACATTGAAAGGGGTGAGCTCGGATGCTCAGTAAGGATAACAATATAGCAGAAACTTTCATAAAAAAGCATAAACATTTTAGGCAATGTATAACTAAAACAAAATCCTTTTAGACATGAACATCATCCTAATATGGCCAATATAAAATGAAATAATTCCATTTACTTGTTCACATGGATATTCTACTAGTCGAATAATAATATTCAATATCAATAACCACTTTCAAAATGATGGAATGCAAAATGACAGACTATCATAACCACATAGCCAAGGCCTCATGCCAGGACTACAAATAAAATTTTATTCAAAGCCTTGTGTCAAGAAACTAGTTTGTCTCATGAGACCTACCGATTCATCGAGGATCTATAGAAGGCTCCACCCGTCACTTATTAAGTCCAATGCATTCCTCATATGAACAGGTTTAAACATAACATAAACATTCATATTAAAACTAGCATACAAAATGTCAATACATTCTTCATAAACCATTAATGGATAAAAAATAACACATCCACAGTCAAACATATCACAAAACCATCAATACAATATGGAATTTTTGTATCATAATAAATAAACTCCAAATAAACATAAAATCCATCAATGGATGTTGACATAGATGAAATCAAAACTCTTTTTCGAGAAATATCTCTTTCTATTTTGAAATAAATTACGAGTCATATATTTATAAAATATATCATTTTCTTTGAAAATATTCTTATAAACTTGTAACAGAAGCATCAACAATTTTATAATGGTTGAAAATAGCCACACCCGCCGTTTAAGTTAAAAAAACATTCTTACCTTAATTCTGTCGAACAGGTTAAAAAGGACATTCTTTGGAAAACGACAGAAAGATTCCTTATTAAACTTTATATAAAAATTAAACAAGGGTATAAATGACTTTATCAAATAGTCTCTAATATAGTAATAAAGATTTTTAATACATTTTTATGAAACATGGATGTGGATGATAAAGAGGTCCCAGTAGATAATTACGTATAAATAACCTCGGATAATGAAAAGATTGTGAAATAAACCTTTACCGTTTACTATTACTTGGTTTAGGGTAGTTTAACCTCCTATATAATGCTGAAATAATTGTTATTAAACTATACATTAATCATATACATTAATATGATATCATATATGATCTTTTAACATTGATTTATTAATATTATCTTAGTATTATTGTTGTTTCGGGTGTTAACTTACTCGTTTTCCTTTATCTGTTTTGTTACGTAAGACATTTATTTCATGGATAATTTGTGTCTTATTCATATCCATAATGATATCAAGTACTTAAACATTATTTTAAAATCATCAAATGATAATTATACTTGAATGGATACAATGAAGAATGAATCTCATCGCGTTCGTGGAGATGGTAGTCCGTACGAACGCACGAGTGACAATATCATTATTTTGATATTAAAATAATATATAATTGGATGTTATATCATATATAACAAATAATTATCTTGTTATATTTATTATTTACATGAATTACACATCATTATTATACTCATCCAAATAATAATTTATTGAATTACAATTACACAACGACGTGGAGACGGTAAGTCGTACGTACGCACATATCATGACATTTCATTCCAAGGATGGATAGAATAATGAATATGGTTGTACCATATTTATATTAACATCACAGTATATATAATATACTGGAGTTGTTATTTAAGATTGGGAATAACAAAGAATAAAGTAGTTGAAGAAAAAAGGAACTTGAAAGAGGGTGGTGAAAACATTACCTCTTCTTCGAGTTCTTCCTTTTTATTTGATCAAAAGGGATCCTTAGGTTTTCTTTATGATCAAACTAATGCCTCTAGGATGAAGTGAGGGAATTTGAGAGAGTTTTTCGGCATGGTTTGGTTGAGGAAAAAAGCTTTGAATGTGTGAATTAGTGATAAGGGGGAGTGCCCTTTTATAAGAGGGGTGAGGGGCACCTTTGGAAAAGCTAGAAATATTATTTTATAATAAATTCATATTCGGTTTATAATGGATCCAAAGTTAATTAATTGAAGGTTAATGTGTGTATGAGTTAAAAAACACTCAACCAATAGATTTTAGACAGGTTTGGGTAATTATATTAACTTTATCTTTTAGTTTTAACTCTTAGATATTTAGTTTGACACTTACCATGTCACTTTGTATTTTTATATTATATAATTACTAAACATACAATATACCTCCATGAGACCCACATGTGGTCCATTAATGATACACCTATCATGATATAAGTCTTCTGGACGATACATAGATTTTTAGGAATTGAATATAAATTAATAATATAATATTTGTTTTAAAAAGTCTTTTATGTCAATTATGAGACTATTGGGTATTTAGTTTTTGATAAATTGATAGCAGCATTATTACATCGAATAAAATTTACATAATCAATTATAATATGTCATATTAACCTATAAAATTAGTGGAATTCGTAAAAAGTCCCAAATTACATTTATTTTGATACTTATGATATCAATTATTTTAATATTTTATTAATTAAGAAATTACTACATCACCATTGTGTCAATTTAAATTAAATTATATAATGTCTAAAAATTATAAATAAAATACCATTATGTAGAAAATCATTTTAGCGTTCTAATTAATATTTACAATATAATTTATCTTATGTATAACCCTATAATAATTTTGTTTAGTGAATAAACTTTTATTTTAACTCTTTTAACTCTTCTTTGAATTAAATAATAATAAATGCCCTAATCTAATCCAAGTGGACCTAAATGAAAATATTTTCGTCCTAAGGTTGTTTGTGGTTGATATAAACTTTTCCAATAGAACTAGGACAAGTGTTAGGGTAATATTAATATCATTTTTACCCTTAATTACCCTATTTACAATTAACCGTGGTAAATAAATGTAAAAATTTACTATTCAGCAAAAAATTATTTTTCATCCCATTGAACCACGTTTTACTCCTTGATATTAACCATGTCTCTCGGACTTTTGAAATTCTACTCACAGAAGTAGTAAAATTATGTTTTATGTAAATTTCCAAATTCTCCTAGGAGGTCGGTAAAAGACGGTGAAAAGTTCAATAAAATTTATATATATATAAATTATTGAAAACTAACTCCAATTAATTACATTGAACTTATATAGGAATTATTTATATATTTTGACATTAATTAAATTTAAATAAAATAAATAATTATTTAAATAAAAATTCGGTTTTAAACTATAACTCAGTGTTTTTCACTATTCATCAAAAATTGAATGTTTTTAGAAAAATACCAAAATTTCACCCTAGGCTAAGTTCGATATTACGAATCCAAAAATGATGTCCATTTTGAAAGATAAAATTTATAAAATTTCATAAAGTGGGTAGTACTACTCATAACGGCTAGTTTGATTGGTTGTGGTGTGTGTGTTAGAACTCGAAGTTGAGTAGAAAACACGCTATTGTATTATTAAAAGGAAAGTGTACCATGGAAGCTTGGGGTGTTACATTCTCCCCTCTTTAAAATAATTTCATCCTCGAAATTTCTAGAATACTACCGCATTAAAGGACTCGAGTGGTTTTTCATCATAAGTTCCTTGGGTTCCCACTTTCCCTCTTCCATCTTATGGTTTCTCCACAAAACTTTTACCAGACGAGTCATCCGGTTTCTCAGTACTAGTTCTATCGTATCAAAAATCCTAATAGGCTCTTCGCAATAAGACAGATCGGGTTCCACGTCTAATTCCTTATAGGTGAGTACATGCATTGGGTCAGGCATGTATTTCTTCAACAATGATACGTGGAACACATCGTGAACTTTAGAGAGACTTGGCGGCATTGCCAAATGGTAAGCTACAACCCCAATTCATTCTAGAATTTCGAAAGGTCCGATGTACCTAGGACTCATTTTACCCTTCTTATCGAAACCTATAACTCCCTTACATGGAGATACCTTCAAGAAAACAAGATCTCCTACCTGCAATTCCAAATCCTTCCTTCGGTTATCGAAATGTCTCTTCTGCCTACTTTGAGCTGATTTGATGTGGTTTTGGATTACCTTGACCTTTTCCATTGTTTCCTCCCCCATTTCTGGGCCTACAAGTTTTCGGTCACCAACGTCATCCCAACAGGTTGGTGTGCGACATCTCTTTCTATATAACGCTTCATATGATGCCATCTGAATACTCGATTGGAGGCTATTGTTCTACGAAAAATCTACCAGAGGTAAATATTGATCCCACATACACTGAAAGTCAAGTGAGTAGGACCTCAACAATTATTCTTGGGTTTGAATAGTCTGTTCTAATTTTCCATCTATTTGAGGGTGGTATCCAGTGCTCAAAAAATGTTCAGTATCCAGGGATTTCTGAAGAATCTTCCAGAATCTTGAAGTAAAATGGGGATCACGATCAGAAACAATTGATAAGGGTACATCATGATGTCTCACTACTTCATTAATATATAGTCTTTCTAGACATTCAAGTGGTAAATCATCCCTTATAGCTAGAAAATGTGATGACTTGGTATGATGATCAATAATGACCCATATTGAATTGTTCCTTCTAGGTGTCTTTGTTAGTCCCATGACAATGTCCATCGTAATATTGTCCCATTTCCTCTCCGGTATGGGAAGAGGTTTCCTGCCTCCTCCAGGCTATTGACTTCCAGCTTTCACTTGTTGACAAACCATAAATCTTGACAAAAATCAGCAATATCCCTCTACATTTTGTCCCGCCAAAAATGTTCCTTCAAATATCTATACATTTTGGTGCTCCTAGGGTGTATAGAGAAATTGGAACTATGAGCATCGTCTAGCAATTCCCTTTTTAGATCAGGTATATCAAGAACACAAAGTATCTTCCCAAATTTCAAAATCCCATCTTGATACACAAAGTCTCTCAATCTCTCATCATTCACAGTTTTAATCTTCTTTTGAAATTCTTCATCATTAGTTTGAGAATTCTTAATCATTTCTAGTAAAGATGGTTTGGCAACCATTTCAAAAAGCACTGATGTTTCTCCTTCCATGGTTATTCCTTTGTCCATCATTACTAGATCCATAAAAATTGGATCCCTTTCAATTCTCATATTGTTCAAAACTCCATTATCTTTTCTTCTCAAGGCATCTTCCACCTTATTTGCCTTCCCCGGGTGGTAGTGTATCGTACAATCATAATCCTTGAGTATTTCAAGACATCTATTTTGCCTCATGTTGAGTTATTTTTGTGAGAAAATATAATACACTTGTTATCAGTATAAATCTCACATTTTTCACCATAGAGGTAGTTCCTCCATATATTCAAAGAAAAGATCATAGCTTCTAACACAAGATCATGAGTAGGATAGTTTTCCTCATAAATTTTCAACTGTCGTGATGCATAGGCAATAACCCTATCATTCTGCATAAGGACACAACCCTGTCCTTTCTTCGATGGATCACTATAAATAATGTACCCATCATTCCTCGATGGCAGAGTCAATATAAGAGCATTGACTGATCTTCTCTTCAATTCTTCAAAACATTCATCACACTTTTTTGACCAAACATATTTAATCCCTTTACGTGTGAGCTTTGTTAATGGGTTTGCCAACCGGGAAAAATTCTGGAAGAAATGTTGATAATATCCTGCTAAACCAATAAAACTGTGTACCTCAATTATAGTCATAGTTTCTGGACATTCCTGGATTGCCTTGGATTTAGAACGATCAACAGAGATTCCATCTTTAGAGACAATATGGCCAAAAAAAGAAATATCTAGAATCCAGAATTCACACTTGCTAAACTTCCCAGATAATTCATGTCTTCTCAGAGTCTTCAAGTTAATGAGCATGTGATTTTCTTGATCTTCATAGCTTTTAGAGTATACCAAGATATCATCAATAAATACCACCACAAAATCATCGAGATAGTCTTTGAAAACTCTATTCATTAGATATATGAATACAGAGGGTGTTTTAGTCAGCCCAAAAGGCATTACCGTAAACTCGTAATGCATGTACCTTGTTCGAAATGATGTCTTCAGAATGTCTTCCTTCTTCACACATAATTGATGGTATCCAGATTGAAAGTCAATCTTTGAAAAGTATTGATCTCTATGCAATTGTTCAAATAAATCATCAATGCAACGTAGGGGATACTTGTTCTTTATTGTTATATCATTGATCTCCATGTAGTCAATACATAACCTCATAGATCCATATTTCTTTTTAACAAAAAGAACAGGGGCTCCCCATGGAGGAACACTAGGGGTGAATAAATCCCTTATTACTCAATTCCTCTAGTTGTTTCTTTAGTTCAACTAATTTCACAGTGGCTATTCTATAAGGGGTCTTTTATATATGCCTCGATCCTGTAATTAAATCAATGGAAAACTCAACTTCTCATTCTGGAGGATGTCTAGGTAAAACATCCAGAAATACATCTACATATTCTTTCACAATAGGTGAATCCTCTATTTGAACATTCATTTCCTCACCCACAGTCATTTCATTATATTCCTCTCCAATAATTGAATTCAGTTGAGCTACTCGTGGTGGATCTAGATATGAATTAGGTGGTGACAATTCTTCTCTAAAGATAAGGTGTTCCTTATCATCATCATCAAAAATCGTAACCTCCTTATTCTTATAATAAATCTTTGCATCATGTTCTGAAATCCAATACATACTGAGGATTATATCAAACTCAATCATAGGAATGATGATGAGATCGGTGGATAAAGAACATTTATGTTCTCTAACGGGGACTGATTCACAAAACATTGTTGCCATGATACTTCCCTTAGATGTTTTAACTGAAAACTCCCTTGTAAAATCAAATTGGAAATATCTAATTTTATTACAAAACTGGGAAGATATGAAACAATGTGATGATCCAGAATCAAATAATGATTTTATAAACACGAGGAAACAATTAAATTATCTGCCACCACGTCTTTCAGAGCTTCTACCTCAGTAGTAATAATAGCATAAGCTTGGCCTTAATCCCATGGACTTTTCTGAGGTATGTTCCCCTGACGCTTAGGAAATTCATTTGCATAATGTCCCATCTCCCTGCATTTTTTGCATTGGAAATTAGTAGCTTCCTTCTTCCCCTTGACATCACGAGCTTGGTGGCCTTTCTCACCACACTTGTAACAGACTGTCACTCCTTTTAAGAAAGTACTATGGTGTTTCTTCCCACATTTACTGCAGGATGGATATTCAAAATTTCCCTTCTTCCCCTTACTTCCATTCCCAGATTGATCAGCAGATATATTTTTCTCATGCTTTGCTTTAAAGTGATAGGACTTAAAGAATTCATTTTCTATATTGATAGCACATGAGGCAATGTGTTCATACGACGAAAAGTATTGTGAGACTAATGCTTGACAGATAAATGGGTTTATCCCATCAAAGAAACGATCAATCATACTTCTTTGGATAAATATATAATCTCCAGCATACCATGCTAACCTTGTAATGTTAGCCGAATAATTTGCGACATTCTCATCCTCCTTTTGACTCAGACTCAGAAATTGCCGTTCCATATCTGCTCGATGGTCACGAGGAAATTATTTTTCTAAAAATAGATCTTTGATCTCCCTCCATTCTATAGTTTGTACATCATCATCTTCCTTCATATTTTGAATCAATGACCAATATAGATCAGCATCTCCAGTGAGGCGGTAAACTGACATGACAACTTTTCCCTTTCTCTACTCCCTAAAGCCTGAAATATTTTCTCTACAGAACATATCCATTGATTAGATACTAATGGATTTGTACTTCCATTGAATAATGGTGGTTTTTGACTCATGAAGCAATCTAACATTGATCCTCCATGCTGTGGATCAGGGTGCTCCATATGGGTAAGGTTATTATTCATAACCTAAGTGAGTTGTCTTAGTATGGATATTAGTTGATCAGCACCAGTTGCATCACCAGATCCACAATAATTATCTTCAGCAAGAGGGAAATCCCTACATGGAGTACATGCATTGATAAGGATTCCATTTCTCCCACTAGGCGCCATTTCTAAACAATGGCATAAAATAGATCAGTTTATGAATTAAAATACATAATTCCATACTTATAAAACACTTAAAATAAATTGAACTATTTATGGATATAATCCATAATCATAGAAATGTTTTCATTGAGGACGTATATAATCATAAACCGTTAATAATGATTTGTATGGAAAATGAGAGTTATCCTAAGCATATCCCCCGAGAGTGTCATAACCTAGAGTGCAGCAAGGCCCGTTGTCGTGCACTAGTTCCCGTTCGAGTCTAGCTCAAAGCGGTGTTTTCGGGTTTTACCCCAAGGTACATCTATGCCAGATCCGCCTCTACCGGATCGTATCCAGACAGGGATGTATTGCTCGGAAAACTCACAAAATATCTACAATACCAAAATCTTAGGAATTTCTTCTATACTAATCCTCAAATTCCTTCTTAAATCTATATTCTATAATTAGAGTTTATCTAAATCTAGCATCCAAGGTTTGTACTAAACTTCCTATAATTCCAATTGTAACGCCCTGACCCCAATTACCTGTAGGACCCCGAGACACCCTGAGAGGGGAGGGGTGAATCAGGGTGACAACTTTTTCTTCTTAAAGTTGTGGATATTGTTCCCATGTTGGTAGGAACACTTAAATCTATATGATGGATATGATCAGCAATGAAACATTCACATGCAGAGAGATGACACAGCTAATTTTACTTTGTTCACCACTAAGGGCTTCGTCCAAGGAGCATACGCCGACAGGTTGTCGGTCGTACCTAAATCCACTATGCTTCACTAGATGTAGATTACAAAGGTTCGGGTACAGTCACTCTGTCCCAGGCTCACTGCCTTTACAAAATTTCAGGGATAGCTCATTGTGTCCCTCGGGTCACTCCCGTTGACTCCCCCTGGCTCACTGCCGTTGGTGAAGTCTCACTCAGTTTATAGACGTGAAGGTATCTTAAATAGATAGACATGAAGGTCTTTGTCTCCTATTCAGCATGAGAATTTTCTTGCCTCCGAGTCCTGTATTGATGCTCTGTTAATGTCCAAATTCCATCCACTGATGAATAACCCCTTTTCCCTTGTCCACTGGGCAAACAACCTTTGGAAAGGGCCTTCACAAAGTACCCCGCCTTTTCACTAAGCTCAATCACGAAGCACTCTCGCGATTCTCTAGCCTTCGCAATTCTTGGCTATCGCGGAGCTCCTTCCTCTTCGCGAAGCTCACTATGCCAATGCGGGATGCAAGATTTTCGCGGAGCTAGAATAGCCGCCACTAATCTCCTCTTTCGCAAAGCACACTACCTTCGCGAGTGACATTTGTGAACCAAGGGTAATGGATTTTCTCTGAAATTCTCTCTTCTTCTCTAGAGGGGGTCAGCCTCTATTTATAGGTGATTCCACCGACCCTCGAACTTTCCGCGCGATGTCAACGCCATGTCATCCCAAATCGCGAATCTCCGAAGGTTTCACCGGAATTCTGTCCAAATCGCGAAGCACCTCAGCAATTTTTGGATCGCAGAGCTCATCGTAATCGCAAAGTATCACCATCATCATTCCTGCGTGCCTTCTCCACGAAGCTCCCTCGCAATTCCCTTCACTACCGTGATGTGCTTCAACTCTGCCGTTTGCGATGCTTTGATGTAATCGCGAAGACTCACCGCCTCCATTCTTCTCATCATCGCGATTTCCAAACCATGCATCCTTTCTTCACAAAATTCATGCATTTTCCAAATTTATTTATTATCTTCATGGAAATCCACTTTTCGTGATGCTTAGCAACTTCTAGATTTTGGACCCCAAAAATTTGGAAAACACTAGGAAACAACGCCCCCTTCAATACTATTGTCTTCTTGAATGGTATGATCTCTTTGCTGGTACATGATCCAAACATCCATTGATGATTGACAACAAACACAAACCATACCCCAAATCATGCATAGAAGACAAAGGTTCCAACAATATCTCCCTTTGAGTGTGTTGGAAATCAAAAAATAAATTCAATAGATATCCATCTATGTGAAAACCATAAACGCAGGAATCAACTCAGCCAACACTCTAAGTCTACGTGATCAATGATCGGTGTAGAAAACAAGAGAAGATGCTTGAATTGGGTTCCACGGTTTTCCTTCTCATTATTCTCATCACAGAAGTTGCCTGAATTTATTCATGTCTCTTATCTCCCCCATTGAAAATAAATCCAAAGACCTGTAATTTGTTCAACGTTCAGCTCAAACGATACTCCCCCTGGATAGTATCTCCCCCATAAACCGGCATCATAGCCATAAACAGATAAAAACAGTTATCAAAAATGGGGAGAGGGGAATAACGGAACCTCCATATGCAGTAGGAGGTGGTTGAACCCCGAGGTTCAACCGATTCATTTCAAACACAGCTGTTGTAAGTGGTTTTGTCAGGATATCAACTAATTCCTCATCAGTTCCCACGTGATCCATTCTAATCACCCCTTGCTCAACCATCTAATATAGTTATTCCCAATAAAGAATGCTCCACCACTGGTGGACTTTCTGTCCACAACGTCGCCAGCCCAGTCAGCATCAGAAAATGCTGATAATTCATTGTCCCTTCTTGCAGCAAAGTATAATCCCTAATTGTGAGTACCTTGAATATACCTCATGATTCTTTTTACTGCTTCCATTTGTTCTACTTTGGATTACTCTGAAAGCGGGTTGTAAGACATGTGGCAATGACAATATCTGTTCGTGTCACTATCAGGTACAGTAGGCTCCCAATAATTCTTCTGTACATGGTGGGATCTACAGATTTCCCATCCTCATGCTTCCCAAGTTTGGTTCCTATTGCAATCGGAGTTGACATTGGTTTAGAGTCTTTCATATTAAACTTCATGAGGATCTCTCTTTCATACTTTTCTTGAGAGATAAAAGTGTAGTCCTTCCTTTGAGTCACCTGTAGTTTCAAGAAATATGTGAGCCCTCCAATCATTGACATTTCAAATTCTGATTTCATATGACTGGAACATTCATCCACTGATTTCTGTCTGCTGCCACCAAATATAATGTCGTCGATGTAAATGAGAACGACGAACTAATCTTTTGGAGAATTCTTCACATAGAGATTGTGATCTACTCCTCCTCTTTTTAATTCCAGCTTCTTGAGATAAGAATCTAGTATGGAGTACCATGCCCATGGTGCCTATTTCAATCCATAAAGTGATTTCTTCATCTTGCAGACCTTTGATTCATCAGTACCAAGAAGAAAACCCACTGGATGTTCAATGTAGACTTCTTCTTCGATAACACCATTTAAGAATGATGTCTTGACATCCATTTCATATACTTTATATCCTCTTTGGAGAGCCATGGAACGGAACAACCTGATTAACTCCAGTCTAGCCACTAGAGCAAAGGTTTCTTCAACATCAACACCTTCAATCTGAGAATACCCTTTACATACCAGTCGTGCCTTGTTTCTGATAACACTTCCATGTTCATAAAACTTGTTCTTGAATATCCATTTTGTTCCAATCCCATTGTGGCCTTTGGGTCTCTGGACTAGATCCCATGTCTGATTCTTGTCAATCAGATCTAACTCTTCATTCATGTATTTCACCCAGCATTCATCCTTTGCAGATTCTTCAAATGAGGATGGCTCCACAACTAACAGAAATGCAGATGGTGTGTTATTACTCATCCTCCTTGTCTGTGAAGGTGCATTCCGGTCTCCAATTATGTTATATGGATCAATTTCTTCTCTTCGATTTTTCTTACGAGGTTCAGTCGCATTCCCTCCATCCAAGATTTCCACTTTAGATTCTTCGTCTAAGTCAACATCATGATGTGACCCCTGAGTGTTGTTTAACCCTTCCTCTATTTCTATATTTTTATTTATTCAATGTTCACATTCATTCTCATCTTCTATCTCATCGGCATAAATACTATTTGAAGAATTTGGAGTTTTTCCTTCAATGATCTTAACATCATAGCTTTCCACAATCCTCCCCAAGCGTTTATTGAAACACTTGTAATCTTTGATGTTCATTTGATACCCAAGAAAAATTCCTTCATCAGCATTGTCACCATACTTTCCATGGTTTCATTCTTTATTCCGAATGAAACATTTGCTTCCGAAAACATGAAAGTATTTCAATAAAGGCTTCCTTCCATGCCACAATTCGTACGGTGTCTTCATTTCTCCCATATAAAGCCATGTTCGATTCTGAATGTGCACTGCAGCCTCAAAATCTTCCTTCCACTAATGGCGAGAAATACCACTCTCAATCAGCATAGTCCTAGCCATATTGTTGACCTTTCGATTCCGGCGCTCAAAATCTCCATTTTGTTATGGATTTATCGCAGTAGCTACCACATGCTGCATTCCATGTTTCTCCAAGTAATTTCAAACTCGATGGACGTGTATTCCCCTCCATTGTTAGATCGTAGGACTTGTATTGTCCTTCCAGTATCATTCTCAGCAATCCGTCGATAAGTTTTCATACAATTAAGTACTTGTAGCTTCCTGTGGATCACCATCACACAAGAAATTCTGCTATAATCATCAATGAAAAGGACGACGTACCTTTCTCCATAGGTTCCAGCTACATTTATTGAGCCACATACATCGGTATTAATGAGATCAAGAAGATGTGATGCCCTTTTCTTCTTTGGCTGATATGAACTACACACCAATTTCCCACGAATACAAGCAACACAAGACTAATCCATTTCATGTTTTAGAATAGGAATATCCATGAATATCTTCATCATAGATATCTTTTTCATGTCTTTTTGGTTAATGTGCCCCAGCCTTCGATGCCATAAATTGTTTTCTTCTTCAACAGGCAAATAGAAAGAGTTCACTTTTCTGTCAACCTGATATAAGTTTCCATCTGTTCTACAACCTTTCATAAGACAATTTCATGTTTCTCCTTTTATAGTGCAGCCATTTTGATTGAAGGTCACTATGATCCCTCAGTCATAGAGTTGACATACACTAAGGAGATTGTTACGTAGACCATCCACGTAAAGAACCTCAGTCATCTTCAGCTCCCCGTTGGCGAGAGCAGTATTCCCACTACCTTTAATCTTCAAAGCACCATCATTACCAAACTATACTATTCCATCAACCTTCTTTTCAATGTTTATCAAAAGGTCACCATTTCCCGTCATATGGAAAGAGAATCCACTATCAAGGATTCAGGTGCTCCTGCTCTTTGTAGCTTTGAGTGCTACTTCTGCAAGATTGGATTTCTCGACCTTCTTCTTCTCTTTCCATTAGATATTGGATTGAGCATAGGATACTGGTGTACATTTAATAATTTCTTCCACATAATATGATTCTTCATACCCATAATCTTCTTCGAGAGGGGAAAACCTATTTGTGGGAACAACATCATCAGGAGGATGGACACTATCCCGTCTTTGAGTGTTGTATGAATTTCTCGTGTCGTACTGCTACCTGCAATACATAGATTTATGGCCATAGTTAGAAAAATTAAAACAATAACCATAGAATCTATTTATTCTATAAGATGGAGGATATGATATCGGTCTCCTTTGTTTACTTCCTAGATCTTCTCCATTCAAGTTGCTCCTTGCCTCTTCGCAATATGACATGGTATGGTCCAGATAGCCACAGAACTGACACTTCATGAGAGGGAATGTCCTCTCACCTGAATTTCTCCTCATACCTTCATCCATGAGAGAATAGTTAAACTGCCTATCATTTCTGAATGTTTGAGGATAATTTCTAGTTCTCCTTCTAGTTTGGATTGAGGGTTTCTTTTTCAGCACATTGGGAAATGTTTCAACATGTTCAACATTCGTTTTGTCTTTCTTTTGGCTCTCTTTATTTCCAGTAGTTGATGTCCCAGCATCACAGCCAATTCCACTCTTTCCCATGCAGACGGGTCTTTAAACGCTCAAGATTTTTTCAACCCCATATGAACCACACTTGGCTCTTGCCAGTAATTCTCCATCTGAGAATCTTCTATGCGGTATTTTCATTATTGAATCTTTTGCAAAATATTCAGTCTCAAGTTTACTTCTAAGAGTAACAACTTCCTCCTCAAGACCCTCAGCAGTCTTAGACTTTTATTCTTGTCTTGATGTGAGGTCATTGATGACCTTTCCTTGCTCTTCAATTCTCATCTTTAGTTCCACTACATCATCACCGCTTTCAATGATTTTACATTGAACATTCACAAATTCCTCCAGATGTTCAATTTCTACTTCAAGTTCATCAACATATTCTGACGATTCTTCCACCATTTCCTTCCACTTATTACATCTCTTACATTTACTCTCAAGCTTGGAGAAAGCATCCTTAATTTGAATATTTGGATTGACAATAGCAGTATTCTGATTATCTCTTCCTTTATTGATTGAAGATTCTGATATTTCAGTGGTAGCCATCAGGGAAGCATGGTTTCCGGTTTTAAATTTTGGTTCTCCTTCCTCAAAAAATTCAATATCATCAACTTCTTCTTCACAGACAAAACTCTTCCTCTACATTTTCTTTCCATATTTTAAGTCAAACTTTTTGAAAAACCTTTTTTGAGGCTTCTCAATGTCTTCAGCTTCGCTCTCATCATCATCTAACATTCTTTGGCACTATGAGGCAATGTGCCCAACTCTTCCACAACGGAAACATGCAAGAGGTATCTTACCTCTAAATTTTCCTTTTCCCTTTTTCAACTTCTTGGAAATGAGGGAAAGAATTTTTTTCCTTCGTCATCTTCACCACCACTTTCATCTGAAATTTTCAGTTTTTCCATGGCTTTGAATGCCATTTCCTTGCTGACGCGAGTCGTGGCATCTTCGGGTTTGACTCTCATCTCATATGCCACTAAACTACTTAACAAATCATCCAGAGATAGTATAGATAGATCTCTTTCTTCAAGGGCTGACACCTTTGAATTGTACATGGGAGGAAGTCTTCTAAATATTTTCTTTACGATATCAATGTCATTGATTTCATCTCCAAGACCTCGAATTACTCCCACTACTTCAGTACTTCGATTAAATAAATAATCTGCATTCTCATTAGGATGAATCTTTAGATCATCAAACCTGTTGTGTAAAACCTGAAGTTTTACCTCCTTTACCTCGCTATCTACTTCATAAATGTTTTCAGGTTTATCCCACATAGACTTTGCTGAAGTTTAACTCATCACCTTTAGATAGATCTGATCAGAAAGAGCTGCAGTGAGTGCATTTTGTGCTTTAGCATCTGCATCAAGAATTTTCCTGTCTGTTTCAGTCATAGTCAGGGCTGTTGGATCAATGGCTTGTATTCCTTGCACAGTAGAAAACAAAACTTCTATTCCAAGTGATCTTAGATGAGATCTCATCCTGTTCTTCGAGACCTAAAAATTATTTCCATCAAAGAGAGGGACTCCCCTAACATTGGGTGCATTCTCCATGGCGACAAAGGACAGATTTAACGCCAACAAACTTTACCCTCTGATACCAGTTGTAGGACCCCAAGACACCCTAAGAGGGGTGGGGTGAATCAGGGTGTCATCTTTTTCTTCTTAAAGTTGTGGATCTTGTTCCCACGTTGGTAGGAACACTTAAATCTGTATGATGTATATGATCATAAATGAAACATTCACATGAAGAGAGATGACACTGCTAAATTTACTTAGTTCACCACTAAGGGCTACGTCCAAGGAGAATACGCCGACAGGTTTTCGGTCATACCTAAATCCACTATGCTTCACTAGCTGTAGATTACAATGGTTCAGGTACAGTCACTCTGTCCCAGGATCACTTCCTTTACAAAAGATCAGGGACATCTCACTGCGTCCCTCGGGTCACTCATGTTGACTCCCCCTGGCTCACTGTCGTTGGTGAAGTCTCACTCAGTTTATAGACGTGAAGGTCTCTTCAATAGATAGACATGAAGGTATTTGTCTCTTGTTCAGCATGAAACTTTTCTTGCATCAGAGTCCTGAGTTGATACTCTGTTAAAGTCCAAATTCCATCCACTGATGAATACCCCATTTTCCCTTGTCCACTGGGCAAACAACCTTTGGAAAGGGCCTTAACAAAGTACCCTGCCTTTTCGCAATGCTCAATCGCGAAGCACTCGCGCGATGCTATAGCCTTTGCAATGATTGGTTGTCATGGAGCTCCTGCCTCTTCGCGAAGTTCACTGAGCCAACATGGGGTGCACGACTTTCGCAGAGCTAGAATAGCCGCCGCGAAGCTCCTCTTTTGGGAAGCACACTGCCTTCGCGAGTGACCTTAGCGAACCGATGGCAAAGTATTTTCTCTGAAATTCTCTCTTCTTCTCTTGAGGGGGTCAGCCACTATTTATAGGTGATTCCACCAACCCTCGAACTTTCCGTGCGAAGTCAACGCCACGTCATCTCAAATTGCAAAGCTCCAAAGATTTCGCCGGAATTCTGTCCAAATCGCGAAGCACCTCAGCAATTTTCAGATCACGGAGCTCGTCGTAATCATGGAGTATCACCGTCATCATTCCTTCGTGCCATCGCCGCGAAGCTCCCTCGCAATTCCCTTCACCGCCGTGATGCGCTTCAACTCTGCCATTTGTGAAGCTTTGACTTAATCGCAACGACTCACCTCCTCCATTCTTCTCGTCTTCTCGATTTCCAAACCATGCATCCTTTCTTCATGAAATTAATGCCTTTAACATATTTAATTATTATCTTAATGGAAATACATATTTCACGATGCTCAGCATCTTCCAGATTTTGGACCCCAAAAATTTGGCAAACACTAGGAAACGACGCCACCTTCAATAATGTTGTCTGCTTGAACGGTATGATCTATTTGCTGGTACACGATCCAAACATCCATTGATGATTGAAAAAAAACACAAACCATACTCTAAATCATGCATAGAAGACCATGGTTCCAACATTACCCAGAGTCGGTGCAATATTACATAACATTGTCATGATCACAAGAAAGATCAGGTCTCAAAAGACTAATTCGTTTAGTAGTTTTGAAACACTATATATATTTATAAGTCTTACATTACATCATAAACTCAAAAAAACTACAAAAAACTCTTTTCTTCATATCCCATCATACTGCCCCTGCCGGTCATTCATAAATTACATCGTCACATCTTGGGAAAAATAAAACATTGAAAGGGGTGAGCTCGGATGCTCAGTAAGGATAACAATATAGAAGAAACATTCATAAATAAGCATATACATTTAAGGAAATGTATAACTAAAAAAATTCCTTTTAAACTAGAACATCAGCATAATATGGAAAATATAAAATGAAATAATTCAATTTACTTATTCACATGGATATTCTAATAGTCGAATAATCACATGCAATATCAATAACCACATTCATAATGATGGAGTGCACAATTCCAGACTATCTTAACCACATATCCAAGGCCTCGTGCCAAGACTACAAATAAGATTTTGTCAAGCCCTTGTTCTAAGACAGTAGTTAGTACCATTATACCTATTGATGCATCGAGGATCTATAGTAGGCTCCACCCATCACTTATTAATTCCAATTCATTCCTCATATGAACAGGTATATACATAACATAAACATTCTTATTAAAACTAGAATACGAAATGACAATACTTTCTTCATAAACCATGAATGGTATAAAAATAAAACATCCACAGTCAAACATATCACAAAACCATCAATACAATATGGAAGTTTTGTTTCATAATAAATCAACTTCAAATAAATGTAAAATCCATCAAAAGATGTTGACATAGATGAAAAAAAATCTTTTTAGCGAAATATCTCTTTCAATTTTGAAATCATTTAAGAGTCTTATATTTATAAAATAAAACATTTTCTTTAAAAATATACTTATAATATTTTAAGGGAAGCTTTGACGATTTTATAACGGCAGGAAATATTCGCAACCACCGTATAAGTTAAAAAAACATTCTTACCTTAATTCTGTCGAAGATATTAAAAAGGACCTAGTTTGGAAAACGATAGAAATATTCCTTAATATACATCTTATAAAAAGTCAATAAGGGTATAAATGAATTTATCCCATAGTCTTTAAAATATTAATAATGTCTTTCAATACAATTTTAAGAAACATGGATGTGGATGATAAATAGGTCCCAGTAAATAATTACGTATAAACAACCTCGGATAATGAAGAGATTGTGAAATAAACCCTTTACCTTGTACTTTTCATTGGATGAGGGTAGGTTAACCTCCTGTATAATGGTGAAATAATTGTTATTAAATTATACAAGAATAATATACATTAAAATGATATCATATATGATCTTTTAACATTGATTTGTTAATATTATCTTAGTATTATCGTTGTTTTGGATGTTAACTTACTCATTTTCTTTTATATGTTTTGTTATGTAAGTCGTGTTTTTCATGGATAGTTTGAATCTTATTAATATCCATAATGATATCAAGTCCTTCAGCATTATTTTTAAATCATCAAATGATAATTATACTTGAATGGATACGATGGAGAATGAATCTCATCACGTTTGTGGAGACGGTAGTCCGTACGTACGCACGAGCGACAATATCATTCTTTTGAAATTAAAATAATATATAATTGGATGTTTGTTTCCTCGACGGATTTCGGGGATGACCTCCTTGACGAGAGATTCAAACGTTCCGATCGGTTTCTAGCGGGTTTGTTCGTAGAACCGGAAACATCCAATGATTCCACATCCGTTTGGACCCACTTTCCAAAGGTAGGTGCTCATTAGCTTGTGGACTGATGAGGCTTAGGAATTTGCATTGGTCGAGAGGATGGGAGGTCGTACTCATCACACATTTTTTAGGGGAATTATTGTCTACTCCATGACTCTCTTTATAGATTTAAGTTATGTTCGTGAATCCTTATTACATTACCAAGTATAAAATGTGCTTTCCTTTAGTTTTAACAATCAATGATTAAATATGCAAGAAATTTAGAGAATATTTTATATGTATTCTAGGTTCTTCATCAATAGAGAATCATCTATATCTGTTTAGAGATTATTGGTTAATGGTATCCTTCAAAAAATTTATATAAAAGTCTCTTGGTCATTATGATGACTAGGATGGTTTTAAAGCCACTCAGTGGGGTACTTGAAGTTTATCGTCATTCAGAAGGACAGGGATTATTTCAAAGTTGGGATCGAACCCATAAACGGGCTACCTACGTATCCTTTTTTTTGGAAAAGGAATCATAACCCATGTAGTTCGAGTAATGGAGTATGATGTTTATGATTGATGGCTCAAAGAAGAATGTCATAATTACTTTTACACTCTAAGCTCACGTGAGTCATGCTCGGTGTGAGAAACAAGAGGTATTGGTAAAAATTAGACAATTGTACCATGAAAGATGCAATCATAAGAAATTGTTTGGGGCTTAGGTATGTATGACTGCCCAGATAGATGAAGGTTTATGATTCACTTTTAGGGAGAAAATCTGGGAACATGGTCCATAAAGGTATATGTGCTTTATGGAGATTTGAATACTCTAATCTTGGGGCTTACTCATAAGGAGGATGCCCAAGTTAGGAGGGGACTTATGATTGGGTTTTACTCCTGAAAAGGAAACCCAAATCAAGGGTAAATTAGGACTGGTTAAGAGAAATTTAAGGGGGCTTGGGGTTTACTCCTGAAAAGGAAACCCAAGATTATGACTGGGACATACTCCTAAAAAAGGAGGCCCAGGTTATGACTGAGTATTATTCCTAAAAGGGAGACCTAAGTTAGGGGACTTGGGGATTACTCTTAAGAAGGATGCCCAAGATTATGACTGAGTCTTATTCCGGAAATGGAGACCCAGGTTAGGGATTAAGGTTTGGGGATTACTCTTGTGGAGGATGCCCATATTTTAGGTTGGGGATTACTCCTGAGGAGGATGCCCATATTTTAGGTTGGGGCTTACTCCAGAGGAGGATGCCCAAGTTAAAGGAATTAAGGTTTGGGGCTTACTCCTGAGGAGGATTCCCAAGTTTGGGAACTTTAAGAATTTGGGGCTTACTCCTAAAGAAGGATGCCCAGATTTGAAATTGGGGCTTACTCCTGAGGAGGATGCCCAAGTTAAAGGATTATGATTGGGGCTTACTCCTGAGGAGGATGCCCAAGTTAAGGATTCTCTCATCTTAAAGGATGAGGTTTAATGAATGAAATCTCTATATTTAGTGACATAAGGATATTTAAATCACTAGGTTTTGAGAGATATTCCACAGAATTCCATTCAGATAAAGAAGTCAAATCAAGAAATCATGCCATAAATGGATTTGAAGAGTGTCTTGAAGACTGAATCTTGAAAAGGAAAGGTGTAATGGCTTAACAGGGGGAAAAATGGGCAAGATGGGCACCCAAAAAGTTAGGGGCGCGCAAGTCTTGAAAGGCGTGCAAGTCTTCCGTGGGCGCGCAAGTTTTGGTCGCGCAGGTATACCTGCGCGACACATGGTGTACTTGCGCGATTTTCAACCAGCATTGAAATATCTGAGCGACTCTTTTTTAAACCCTTTGGAATCCTCTTGAGGTTCTTCCAGAAAAGGGACGCGCAAGTTATATTGAAGGAAATAAGTCGGTGCGCAAGTGTTGATAAGTTTCAACACTTAGGCCTTCTTTCTTCTCTTTAGATCTTCCATTATATGTAATAAATTACCTTAGAAGTGTTCCGGAAGCTTTGAGAAGAGACTTGAGCGTCGAAAGCTTCAATCCGAGTTTCTGGAAAAAGATCCTCCTCGAATGGGGGGCCCACAGGGTCTATTTATAGGCAGGAGAAGACCACGGGCGGTTACCAGGCGGTTATCACATAGGTCGCGCAAGTCACTTGCACGACCACTAGGTAGCGCGCAAGTACTTGCACGACCACTAGGCGGCGCGCAAGTGTACTTGCACGACCATGAGGGAACTTGCGCGACCTATGGGCAATGTTCTCCTTGTTCATCCCTTTGTCGATTTTTGATGTTTCTTCAAAGGATAAATCAAATTGGACTCAGATATTCCCCTTTTTCCGATCTTTAGATTCTGTGACGAAAGGAGCGTCAACAAAAGTCCCCCCTCAGAGTTGGATCCAGAAAGAAATGAGGATTTGACTCTGAGGAAATTGAATACATTCAAAGGAAAAGGGGGCGCGCAAGTCTTCAGCGCACAGAGGGAAGCGCTCAAGTGTGCTGGAACTTGACTTTTATTCAGAGTTCCTTTGTCTTTTGTGGGCAGTTTAAAGTCATGCATGCCAGACATAAAGGGGATATGTTTAAGGTTGAAATAGCTTTGACCAAAAATGGGTTAAAATTGATTCAATTCGTTGAAAATTTATCTGAAAACATATTACCATACTCAAGTATGAGGGAAAAAATGTAAACTATGACTTAAGAATATTTGAATCTGAGGAATGATATGAAAAAGAGCTAAAAGGCATTAGAAGAAGTAGTTTCCAAGAATGAAGTTACTATTATTTAAAAAAACCCGTTAGGGGGTTGAAATATGCAGGGCCACCTATGGGAATTTGCTGCATGGTCAAATAAATAGTATCTTTGGGCCGACAAGTCTGTTATGTGGACTGTTTATGCAAGGCCACCTATGGGCACGTGCTGCATAGTCAGGAGGAAAGAACTCTCAAAAAGTTACATTCCTAGTGCTAAAATCCAGTGAAAGTTTATGGAGATTCAAATTTTCTAAAGTATAGAGTCTGTTGTATGGAAATAGGTACTTGAATATGGAGAAGATATTTCCGAACAAGAATATCGAAGAACTGGATGAACATCACTTCTATGAAGGTCTGACCCAAATGTAGGGAAGAAGAATAAACCATAGACTTGAATATTTTCAGATCATGAAAAAGGATATGGGACAAATATGTTAAGGATGGCTATTTTTTGCGGATCCCTACATACTGTCGTTTAAGACAAATAAGGACAAAAGAGGCATTCTTCCCAAGAATGAAGTTACTATTATTTAACAAAACCCGTTAGGGGGTTGAAATATGCAGGGCCACCTAAGGGCATTGGCTGCATGGTCAAATAAATAGCATCTTTTGGATGACAAGTTTGTTATGTGGACTGTTTATGCAAGGCCACCTATGGGCACGTGCTGCATATTCAGGAAAAAGAATTCTCAGAAGTTTGACATTTTTGTAACTAGAAGTCATGAAAAGGGTTATGAAGATCTGAAAATATTTAAGGTTAGGATTATAACACATAAAGATGGGTATTGTCCAATGTATATAGAGATACATAGGTCAATAAAAACCATAATCATGTTGTGGCTGGGTCCTGAATTGAAATTTGGACTTCACTACGTATCTCATAAGAATGAGAATCAAGCCATACGTAGTTCTTGAAATGCAGTTTAACATCGTGCAGGACGAAAGTATGAGAAATCTTAGTTTAGGGTCATAGAATTTGGACCATAATAATGAATACACGGTGTGTGTATTCATGAGGACTTTTCAGCCAAGGGACTGAAAGTGAAATTTGGGGTTAGGCCCAAAAGACTTGAGACTGGATTCGAGGGATACTCGAATGTTCCTACGTATCCCATAAGGTTGGGAATCAAGTCCACGTAGTTCTAGGACTACCCTTTGTACAAATTTGGTTCGTACATGTGAAGGGTGAAAGGGGACTTTAGTGCAATGATGGTTTAACCTAAGATAAAAAGTTTAGGCATTACCATGTATGCATGTAGTCTTTTGAAATGAAACATGATTGAAAAAATCAATGTCAATAATGGTTCCTTCTCAAATGAGGAAATCAAAGAATATTGTAGTTTATTGTCGTACCGGACAAAAGTGTTGTATAGTTTAACGTCATATAACAAGGACAAAAGTGAATCAATGTAATGATATTGATTCCATGGGCGGTTTCACAAATCAACATCATATGAGATGGTGGTGAACCGATGTGAAGAGATTGTTTTTGGGCGTGAACCCAGTGAGGTTGCCTACATACCCAGCCTGGAGGGCAAGGATCAAAGTCCATGTAGTTCAATTAAAGAATGAATTAATGATCATGTTGTTCTTGTGGACAATGATCTAAATAAAAAATGTTGGTGGGACTTATACATGGTTAGTGGCCCAAAGGGAGTGTTATGGTTGATGTTCGCTCTAAGCTCACGTGAGTCATACTCGGTGTGAGAAACAAGAGGTAATAACAGCCTTAACGATGCACAGTTTAATGTCTTGTAGGACATAAAAAGGGACTATGCAGTTTAAAGTCTTGCAGTTAGGACTATTGGTGCTGCACAATTTAGTGTCATGTAGCAGGGACAAAATAACAATTAAATGTCATGTAGGACATATCAAGGACTTTCTGTACAGTTTAGCGTCATGTAGTTAGGACGATGGGGACAAAATAGTTTAACGTCATATTGGACGAAAGGGGGACTGTGTAGTTTAATGTCATGCAGTAAGGACTAAAGAGTGTACCATTTTAACGTCATGTCGGACGAAAGTGCGAATAGTTTAAGGTCATATGCATGGACCGTGAATGGTGCAGTTTAATGTCATACTGGACTTTTGAGATTATATAGTTTAACGTCTTTCCAGACGTGAGGGACTTTTATACATTTTAGCGTCATGTAGTTAGGACGTCAGAGTTTAACGTCTTGCTGGACATAAAGGATTTGCAAATAGTTTATGATCATATACATGGACCAGGGATGATGCAGTTTAAGGTCATGCTGGATGGTTTAGGGAACTTTTTAACAGTTTAATGTCGTGTGGGATGAAGTTGCAGTTTAAAGTTATACCTGACCATTGCTGTATAGTTTAACATCATATAGCAAGGACGATCTGGTGCTGTACAGTTTAAAGTCATGTAGCTAGGACTAAGGTGAACCAATACGAGGATATCAGTTCTGGGTACTTGTTACAGTTTATCATCATGCTGGACGTTGGAAGTGCCACACAGTTTAATGTCATGTTGCTATGACTAAGGTGAACCAATATGAGGATATCAGTTCTGGGAACTTTTTACAGTTTATCGTCATGCTGGACGTTGGAAGTGCCGCACAGTTTAATGTCATGTTGCTAGGACACAATATAGTTTAATGTCATCTCGAACAAAATATGGAACTTCTGTACAGTTTAATGTCATGTAGATAGGACATAATACAGTTTAGTGTCTTGTAGGACAAAATATGAACCAATGTGATTGTTTTTGGATCTGGGAACAATATTTTGTGTTTATACAAAATACTTCTTCTGAAATCTGGCATTAGTTGTAGTCGTGATGTGTTCTCCATCCATTGAGATTAGAGAATATGCTCCATTGGAGTAGACCTTATGTATTGAATAAGGTCCTTCCCATTTTGGTTCAAGCTTGGGAGGCTTCTTTCCTAGTATCATTGGTGCTCTCAGAACCAATACCAATTCTCCCTGAATGAATGAACAAAGATGAACTTTTTTGTTAAAAGCTCGTGCTATTCGATTCTGATAGATTTCCAAGTGGTGCAAAGTGCACAATCTTTTCTCATCTAACTGTTCCAATTCATTCAACCGCTTTTGGGATTTCTCATCTGTAGATAACTGATCACAAATAGCTATTCTGAGTGAGGGAAATTGAACTTCAATTTGCAAGACTGCTTCTGTTCCATATACCAATGAATATGGAGTTGACCGCGTTGCATTGCGAGTGGTAGTCCGATAAGCCCATAAATCATGAAAGAGTTTATCAGGCCATGACTTCTTATCTTTATCCACCATCTTTTGCAGTATATTTGAAAGAGTCTTGTTGAAGGCCTCTATCTGGCCATTAGCCGCTGCATGATATCGAGATGAATGGTTGGACTTAATGTTATATTCTTGATTCAATTTCTTTACCTTAGAAGAACAGAAGTTGGTGCCGTTGTCCGTCAATATGGTATGAGGGACACCAAATCTAGTAATGATGTTAGACATGATGAAGCTAACAATGCATTTAGAATTGACTTCTTTAAGAGGTACTGCCTCTGCCCATTTGGAAAAGAAATCAGTAGCAGTAAGAATTTACTTAAACCGCTTGGCCGTAGTTGAAGGGTAAGGTCCCACCACATCCATTCCCCATGTGGAAAATGGCCATGAGTATTTAGCTGTATGAAGCAAATCTTGAGGTTTATGAATGAAGTTGGCATATACTTGGCATGAATGACACTTCTTTGTGAAATTAACACAATCTTGTATCATTGAAGGCCAAAAGTATCCAAGCCTTCGAATTTGATCAGATATTCTATGTCCGGACTGGTGGGAACCACAGACTCCTGCATGCACTTCTTTTATGACAGCCATTGTCTCTTCACCATCAATACATCTGAAGAGAACTCCATCAAAACCACGTTGTAGAGAATTTTCTCGAGGTGGTTTGGGCTATCATAAAGAGTAAAATTGACCACACGTCGCCGAATTTGTTCTTTCTCGGCTCTATCAGGTGGAAGTGTTCCATTTTGATGGTATTCCCTGATAGGTGACATCCATCATGTAGTATGACCATATGGTTCAGGAATGGGACTAATTTCATTAATTTCCTCTATTCTGACTTGAACATAAGGTGAAATTGCATGATGGTGAGCATTAAAGATGGTTGTCTCGTCATGATTTGGATCTGCTAAAGCTGTGGCTATATTAGCCAGTGCATCAGCTTGAGTATTTTGTGATCTTGGGACATATGAAAATGTCGGTTCTGAAGGGAATTCCGACATTAACTCTCTGACGTAATCATACAAAGGGATTAATTCTTCTTTTCTGATGGCATAATTCCCATTGACTTGTTTGATTGCCAGGTCTGAATCACCTTTCACCTTTATGTGATTCACTTGTACATGAAGCGCTAACTCCAAGCCTGTAATGAGAGCTTGGTATTCAGCTTCATTATTGGTACCACCTTCCCACAACAAAAAGGAATAAGGTAACACTGCCTTATCTGGAGAAATGAGCACAATTCCTAAACAAACTTTGTTAAATTTATGATTTTCCTTTTTCGTCCCTGTTGGACTTCTAGAAGCACCATCAAAATACATTTCCCATGTTTGAGGAATCTCTTGAATAGAGAAAACTTCCTCATCAGGGAGTTCGATATCTGAATACGTGTCTTCCACTGAAGGATGTTCAGCCAGGAAATCAGCCAGAGCTTGGCCCTTAATTTCCTTTTGAGACACATACTGAATGTCGAACTGCTGTAGAATAACCGCCCACCTTGCCAGACGTCCTGTAAGCATTGGACGACTAAGGATGAATTTGAGCGGATTATTACGAGATACCAATTAGACCTCATGATGTTGCAGGTAGTGTCTCAGTTTCTGAACTGCAAAGATTAATGCTAGGTAGCACTTTTCAATACTTGAATACTGGGTTTCTACTTCAAGCATAGTTCTACTGAGATAGTAGAGACTATTTTCATTCCCAGCATCATTCTTTTGAGTGAGAAAGGCACCCAATGATCGCTCTAAAGCTGTCACATAGAGGATAAGAGGTCTACCCTCAACAGGTGGCATGAGTACTGGTGGACTCAAGAGGGATTTCTTGAGGACATAAAATTCTTCTTAACATTCTTCATTCCACTTGTAAGTGAATCCTTTCTTCAATAATTTGGTAAAGGGTAAACATTTGCCTGCCAAATTGGCGATGAAACATCGAATATAGGCTAAGTGTCCTTGAAGTCCTCTTAATTCTTTAAAATTATGAGGAGGTGACATACCAAGGATGGATTTGGTCTTCTCATGATCGACTTCAATACCACGATGGCGTACAACAAAGCCGAGAAATTTTCATGAGGTTACCCCAAAAGAATATTTTAAGGGGTTCATCTTCAAATTATGTTGTCGAAGCTAGTGGAATATGACTTCCAAATCAGCCAAGTGATTAGAAAGTTGTTTGGATTTAACCACCAAATCATCTACATAGCATTCAACAAACTTCACTAAAAGAGATTTGAAGATACGATGCATGGCGCGTTGATATGTTGCACCTGCATTCTTTAAACCAAAGGGAATCACCCGGTAATAGAACACACCTTGAGGAGCTCTGAAGGCTATATATTCCTCATCTTCTAGGGCCATTCGGATCTGATATATCCAGAATATCCATCCATGAAAGAAAGTACTTCATAGCCAGCTGTCGCATCAATTAAGAGTTCTGTAATCTGAACTGGGAAATCATCTTTAGGACAATACCGATTAAGATCTCTGAAATCGATGCAAACCCTAATTTGTTTGGTCTTCTTCTTTACAGGGACAATATTAGCCAACCACTTGGGATATTGAACTTCTCTGACGAAGTTAGCTTTGATAAGCTTATCCACTTCACCCTCAATTTTGGAAGCATAGGTTGGGTGTGTTCTTCTCGCGGCTTGCTTGAATCCTCGATGTTCTTTTGGAAAACCAAAATGATGGGTGGAAACATCAGGATCAAGGACATGCATCTCTGTATAATTCCAAGCAAAAATATCTTTATTTTTCTTTAGAAAAGAAATATACATCTCTTTCTCTTCAAGGGTCATGGCCGCACTAATTAAAGTGGGGCGTGGATCTTTCTTTGTACCCAGATTTACTTCTCTGAGTTCATCCACAGTGGTAGAGATAACCTCTTCAAATTCTAGAGGAGCATCTCTAAGATCTTCCTCTTCCTCTTCATCATGTGTTATTTCTTCCGTTTCTACTTGCAAAGTAGATGATAAAATAAAATTCTCATGATCATATGAGATGTCAAAATTTTCACATTTTGAAGAAGAAGCTTCCATTTCCGACCCTATTGATGATAAAGGGTCTTCTTTGGGAAATAAAGAGGGGATGATGGATTGAGAATCGACATCATTATTCACCTCTGGTGTTGCTATAACTTCTTCTGGCCTGATTAGCGAAGTATAGACTTTTTGGATTTCAGCAGACGAAATGAAAACGTCACCACTTATGCTTTCATCACTGCTTGGTAAGTTACAAATTTCTCCTATGTTGTCTGGCTCAATTGCCGTAATTGACATTATGGATCTTTCCATAAGAGTATTTTGATTTGGGCCTATTTTTTCAATTTGACTGATAGGTAATACATATTCTGTACTCACATGTGAAAATGGATTTATTGGAATTTTCTCCAAACCATATGGAGCATTAACTTTGGTAATTTCCTTTATTATAGATTTTTATCTTCCCTTCATGTGATAAAATTCCGCCTCAATGTATTGAGACTCACATGTTTTGAATGTGGCCTTATCACCATACAATGTTCCAACTTGACCATCGAAACAGTATTTGAGACAATGATAGTATGATGACGGAATAGCTGCATGCTGATGTAGCCAGGGTCTTCCAAGAAAGATATTGAAAGCTGAGTCCTGATCAACAATCATGAAATCCGAATTGGAAACAAGATCTCCAAACTGAGTTCTGAGTGTAACTTCTCCCAGTGGTTCTTGTTCATTTTTATCATATCCTTGCAACATCATGGTAGAAGGAGATAAATCAGATTCCGTGAGGCCCAATCGACGAAGTGTACGAATGGGCATGAGGTTGACTACTGAACCATTGCCAATGAAAGCTCTTCGAACATCTATAACATTGACTTTGCCAGATAAGTACAAAGGTTTTATGTGCCCATGCACAACATCATCTTCATCTTTATCAGTAAAAGATATCACTGCATTGCATTCTGCAGGATTATTCTCTATGTGATAGATTTCAGCTGCAGCAATTTCAGCTTCAAACTCCTGAGGACTTGACAAAGCTTCGATGAGTGCTTCCCGAAGATCTTTTGACAGATTCAAAGCATCAAAAATTGATAACTTGGATGGTACTTGGGCCAAGTGTTTCAATATATCATACTTTTGATCTAGAGGTCTGCGTTTCCCAATAGGAATAAGCGGTTTAGCAGGTACCTTGGAAGAAAATGCTTTGGAAGCTGATGCATCTTGTATTGAAGTTGGCGACATCCTTGGTTTTGGTAGATTAGACTGATTAGATCCATTTACTTGCTGAGATAAAAAAGATGGAACCTTTAATCGGTCTTCCAAAATAACTGTGCCAAAACTGAGTTGGCCATTGGCAGAAGAACATGCTTGTTCTTTTTGAGCTCACTGAAGGGCTCTACCACGAGTTTCTGCTGCATATACAGTGCTAGCAGGGGTAAAATTAGAGTAGTGGCTTTGAAAAGATCCACGTCTTCCCCTATATCCTGAACCTCTAGAACCTCTTCGGATTCCCTTATTTGATATAGGGAATTCAGGCTCATCAAGACTGGAATATGAATCTGTTAATTGAATCATATTAACAGAACCAAAGATTAACTCTTCGTCTGATAAAGACTCTGCCTGGTTAGCCTGTTTAGGCTGTTCCATTTGATGGGGCGATGCCCGTGGCTTTGAAGTAGATGGCATGAAATCTACCAGAGTCAAAGATAATTTAGGCTTTGCTATATACTCATCTTCTCCTAATTCCTCTTTCTTCTTTGAATTGCGCTGCCCTTTTGAGGATTTGTCTTTTGATGGAGGCTTTACTGCAGCTTTTTTAGGAGACACAATTGGATTCTTCAATTGTGTTCGCAAAATGGAATGGGTCCGATTGATTGTCTTTCTGACCATCCAATCATCATATTTTTTCGCAGTTTTTCTTTTGACTTCCTGCCACTCGCCTCCTTCCTCTAGATCTGTAGTGGTAATACACGCTACATGAGCTGAAGAACCCTTCAATTTGACTTGTCCCAAGTCGACCAACTTTTGCAGGAGGTCTTTAAAGACAAAACACTCCTGGATGGGATGCCCCAACATTTGATGAAAGGGACAATAATTGGGACGGTCTTCATCTCCTTCCTTGTTTGGCCTCTTTGGCACTGGTAATTGAACCAAATTATTTTCCAGAGCTGAAATGATGTAACCAGGAACTTGCTCACTTCGGAAAGAGTATGTTTTACTCTTTATATCCTCAAATTGTTCTCGTCGTTGATCTCTTTGATCATTTGGACGAAACAGCCTTTGTTGTTGGCGTTCAGGAGGTGGAGTCCTTCGAGAAGATGAAGGTTTTGAAGTAGATATAGGTACAGGTGCTTGTTTATGCATAACTGTAGCAGTTTCTGCTTTACCCATTCTACTTCCTGGAGCTGATGGAATTATACGAGATTTAACCTTAGCCTGTATAAGGGAATCTTCAATCTACTGAGCGATTGAAGTAAGGTCTCGAAACCCTCCTGTGTATTTCACAGGGATCAATGGCGTGCGTAATTCGTCACGTAGATTTGCCACACAGATTGGCAACAATTCCTCCTGAGGGAGTGCTATAATCAGGGAATACGTTAATCCCTTCCAATGAGCAATGAAATCAGAGACTCTTTCATTCTCCCTTTGCTTGTAGTTTGTAAGATCGAAAACTGTCGTTTTTGGAAAAGTTGAGCTAAACTGAAGAAGGAATTTTTGACGAAGATCCTCCCATCCGATGACTGGCCGGGATTGCAAGCTTGTATACCAGACAAAAGATGGTCCTTGCAAGGTTCGCACGAAGCATCTGAGTTTCACTGCTTCTTGCTGCTCTGGAGTTCCCATCATAGGATCACAACAAGACACGTAATGCGTCAAATGTTGTTCGGGGTCGCCTGATCCATTGAATGTAGGGAAAACAGGGTTTCCAAAACTGGTTGGAGGAGAAATTGAATCTACCCATTCAGGTTAAACTTTCTTTTCAGGTTGAACTTGCGCTCGTTTCCCTTCCATTGTTTCTAAGCGAGCTGTTAATGACTCAATAGTAGTTATTAACTTTTTGAGAAACGTCAGGTTGAACTTGGTTTTGGGTAGGTGTAATGAATGGAGCTTGGAAAGACGTGGTGGTTGGTGCTGCAACTGATGGTAGTGCTGCCAACTGTTGTTGCGTTTTACCCGTAGGATTAGACCTCTGTGGGTGTACTGATAAAGGAGGATATTCTTGATCCATCTCATTAGTTACAACAAATTCCTTCGGCTGTCAGACTTCAGCATTCTTAAGAAGAAGACTACTCTGAAGTAGTTCTGCATTCAACCTTCTTAATTATTTCATTTCTTCCTCCTGTTGTCCAAACCTTTTCTCTAATGAGAGAGATTGACCTCCTTCAGAGGAAGGGTGAGAAGTAAACTGATTCTTTCCTTTCCCCTTATTGGAACCTTTTTAGAGAGGGGGAAGTGGGTTACTTGAAGGAATACCCAGATTTTGGGTAAGCCTTTGATTACGTGTGCACACACCTTCTTCATTTAAATCTGTGTGCGCAACTTCTTGAGCAGAAACCTCTTCGTCTGATCCCTCTGATTGAGCCTCATCTGGTGAATCAGCAGCAACGACATTGATGACATTAATGGATGCATATTGCATGGAATCCTTTCTATCAGCATTTCTGTGATATTTTCTTCTTCTATGTCCATGATGAGACATGGAATTCCGTTGAATGATCCCTTAGGAACTTCTTGGAGAACCGTCACTTGGAGAGAATCTCCTGATAGATTGTCTCTTCGTTCCTCTTGAGGCTTATTCCCTAATCGAGAGAATACTGACTTTCTCTGAGGGAGGGATTGAGGATTTGAAAAAGTCCCCAGTCCGGTGGACTAGGGATGATCCTGCTGCTTCCGCTCAACTCCTCGAATCCCATTTGTTGACTCTGAGGGTTGGGTTAGAGAAGTCCCCAGTCTGGCAAGCTGGGGTGTCTCTGGACATGCTATGTCTGAGGTCTTTTTAAAATCTCTCTTGATCTTGCGAATCTTAGTTCGGAAATTAGCTGGATGCATTAACATGTATCCACTTTTATCACCTGGTTCAACAGATCGTTGGATGATTTCCGAAACTTGTGTCATTTGATGACGTGTTTTCTCCAGACGAGAGGCTTGTGCAATATTCTCGCCTGCTTGATGTAGGAGAAATTCAACAACCTGTTCTCTATATACTTGATTTTGAGAGGAACTAGTTGAAGCCTGTTCTTGAGCAAGCTTTTGATTATGAACGAAGACCATTGACTGTGGTCGGCCATGGGCAATAACATTGCATGAGACCATTTTCGGCGGGCTTTGCTGACTGGAAAGCACTGTGAAATGTAGTGCTCCGTGAACACCACATCCTCTGATATGAACATCAGATAGAGCATTGGCAATTAACTGACGCAATTTTCTTAGTGCGCCAAGGCATGAACGTTGAAGGGTTCTCTGTTGCTTTTCATCCTTCGGATACCGAGAGACTGATAGAGATGCCAAATCAATCTGACGTTGTAGCCCTTCTATTATATTAAGATGATTTTCATATTTATCATAAGATAATACCTTCTTCTTTAATTGACAAAGAGTTTTCCATATGTTGAGATGAATGTCATGGATTCCATCATCCGTCAACATCTTTGGAATGTCGTACTGGGAGTCAGCCAAAGGCCAAAACATGACTGGTACTTCACCTTTTTCCAGTTTTTTCCTCATGTTCAGCATTTCCTCTTTATCATTAAATGAAGATTCTTCTACCTGTTTGGACCAGAGTTTGTGTTTCCTTGTTGCTTCATCAGATTCAACAAGATTGGTAGAGATATCACTATTCATGCTGGAAGATGAATGACCCAGGGATGGTTCGGAGAATAACCTGAACCACAGGCTATCTTCTGATGAAGAAAGAGTTTTACCTGCTGATAGTAAAGAATCAGACATGACTGGTTTTACGTTTTCAAGTGCCTCGAGATAGGAGGGCTTTCTCATCACTGCATTGCCTTCTTAAGAATTTTCGAGACAACGTGAATCACTACTGTGGAGAGGACTTTCGCAGCGAAGTTCATCACCATGAGGATGACCGTCATGATGGGTTACATAAAAAGATGAAATCTCTTGCTCCTTGGTCTTCTGACCACACAGAGGTTTCCTGTGGCTCTCATCTGAAGAAGAAACTTCAAGATTGACCGAACTTTTATGAAGCATGATTTCATGAGGAAGTGTCTGTTGAAGACCTTCAAAATTAATGTTCCCGTTATTGAGAACTGAGGGAGTAGAATCTTGAATTCCGACAGATAAATGTCTGAGGGCTTCAAGAACACCAGCATCGAGCAAGGCCTTGTTGCAGATTGGCCTTTGATCTCCTGACTGTGCTGGGCGGATCTTTTTCTTAGATGCCTTCTTACTCACTTTAGAAACCACTTGTTGACGAAAGTGGTTACTTTGAGTAGGTGTATGTGCCTAATCAGGAAAGATGGTCAGGTTAGGCTGACGATCTCCACTCAAATCAGGTGTATGTGCCTCACTTGGTTGTCCGTTTGATATGGGGGAGTATGCCCCATAACACTCTTGGACTGGAACAGATGTGTGTGTCTGTTCCGGAGTGAATCGTTGATGTGTCACTCCACTGCTAGGGATAGATTTATGTGTCTGTCCCTGTGATGATGCTGAAGCTGTTATGATATCCTGGCAAGCATCCAGAATATGAGCAGGAATTTTCTTCTGTTCTTTCACCATTGACAAAATATGTTTGGTGACTTCAGCCGCCGGAATGGGTATATACGTCCATTCCGGGCTTGGAGTAGGTGTATGTGCCTGCTCCTGTCCTCCTTTTCCTGTCAGTGAATCCTGACAGTACTCAAGTGTGGAGGCAGAGAGTTGAGTCGGCCTCCTGTTTGTCATCGGGACATTCCGACTGACTTCTCCGTGCGCTACCAAGCAAGACTGTTGGTAGGCTTGATTAGTATTAGCAGGTGTATGTGCCTGCTGATTACACTTCGCCAAACGCGGTTGACGAGATCCATCATATGTAGTCAGACGAGCCTGCTGACTAACTGGTGATGTATAAGCAGGTGTATGTTCCTGCCTACAGTACTCCGCCGGAATTGCCTGGCGGGATTGGCTTGATGCTGCCAGACGAGTCTGCTGGACAGTGGAATTAAAACGGGCAGGTGTGTGTGCCTGCTCGTTGTTTGCCACCAAGTTAGGTTGGTGGACTTCTCCGGAGATGGAAGGGATGACAACCTGCCCATTGTTAACCGGATTCCGTCTCTGGCGGTTCATCTTGCCTGCTCGGGTTCGAGGAACCTGAGCTGAATGCCTGGAGTCGGTACCCTCATCATGTTGAGGGCGCACTACCGCACGAGTCTGTCGGTGATTGTTGATGGGAGCCCTTGAGAAGGACTCCTGTCTTTTTGAATTAAGGTCCTGTGGGACCTGCTCATTCACTTCCTTAGAGTAAGGGAGTGAATGGAAATTGCGTTCCGGGGATAACGACCCGAAACGGTTGGAGACGGTAGTCAGCACCGCCTGCTTCTTGATCACTGGCCGCCATTGTCCGGACGACCAGGTAGAGTTGTTAACTTGGAGGGCTTGACGAGCGGCCTCCAGAGTTGGGATAGTACCGTTGCGACAGTACTCCTTAACCAGTGCATTACAAACCCAGCGTTGAAGACGCTGAGTTGGTGATGTCATCCTAAGAGCAGATGACGTTCCAGCAGGAGTAGCAGCATTGGTTTTCACAGCAGCAGACCTCACTGTAGAGGTGTTCACAGCAGCAGTATTCACAGAGGTGAATTTAAGGAAATCCATTTTGCAGAAGATCTTGAGAAAAGAGTTCCTGTTCCATATAACAGACATATTCAAGATGAATCCGGCCACTGCATCTTTCGGATGAGCACATGTCAATGATTGCTTTGTTGGCCTAAGGGGCCTAACAAAAAAGAAGAACATCACTTTAACTTGGTTAAGGATTCACGTCGGGTTCACCATTTTTGTTTCCTCGACGGATTTCGGGGATGACCTCCTTGACGGGAGATTCAAACGTTCTGATCGGTTTCTAGCGGGTTTGTTCGTAGAACCGGAAACATCCAATGATTCCACATCCGTTTGGACCCACTTTCCAAAGGTAGGCGCTCATTAGCTTGTGGACTGATCAGGCTTAAGAATTTGCATTGGTCGAGAGGATGTGAGGTCAGACTCATCACACCTTTTTGAGGGGAATTATTGTCTACTCTGGAACTCTCTTTATAGATTTAAGTTATGTTCGTGAATCCTTATTACATTACCAAGTATAAAATGTTCTTTCCTTTAGTTTTAACAATCAATGATTAAATATTCAAGAAATTTGGAGAATCTTTTATATGTATTCGAGGTTCTTCATCAATAGAGAATCATCTATATCTGTTTAGAGATTCTTGGTTAATGGTATCCTTAAAAACATTTATATAAAAGTCTCTTGGTCATTATGATGACCAGGCTGGTTTTAAAGCCACTCAGTGGGGCACATGAAGTTTATCATCATTCAGAAGGACAGAGATTATTTCAATGTTGGGATCGAACCCATAAATGGGCTACCTACGTATCCTTTGTTTTGGAAAAGGAATCAGAACCCACGTAGTTCGAGTAATGGAGTATGATGTTTATGATTGATGGCTCAAAGAAGAATGTCATAATTACTTTTACACTCTAAGCTCACGTGAGTCATGCTCGGTGTGAGAAACAAGAGGTATTGGTAAAAAGTAGACAATTGTGCCATGAAAGATGCAATCATAAGAAATTGTTTGGGGCTTAGGTATGTATGACTGCCCAGATAGATGAAGGTTTAGGATTCACTTTTAGGGAGAAAATCTGGGAACAAGGTCCATAAAGGTATATGTGCTTTATGGAGATTTGAATACACTAATCTTGGGGCTTACTCCTAAGGAGGATGCCCAAGTTAGGAGGGGACTTATGATTGGGTTTTACTCCTGAAAAGGAAACCCAAATCAAGGGTAAATTAGGACTGGTTAAGAGAAATTTAATGGGGCTTGGGGTTTACTCCTGAAAAGGAAACCCATGATTATGACTGGGACTTACTCCTAAAAAAGGATGCCCAGGTTATGACTGAGTCTTATTCCTAAAAGGGAGACCCAAGTTAGGGGACTTGGGGCTTACTCCTAAGAAGGATTCCCAAGATTATGACTGAGTATTATTCCTGAAAACGAGACCCAGGTTAGGGATTAAGGTTTGGGGCTTACTCCTGAGGAGGATGCCCATATTTTAGGTTGGGGCTTACTCCTGAGGAGGATGCCCATATTTTAGGTTGGGGATTACTCCTGAGGAGGATTACCAAGTTAAAGGAATTAAGGTTTGGGGATTACTCCTGAGGAGGATGCCCAAGTTTGGGAACTTTAAGAATTTGGGGCTTACTCCTAAAGAAGGATGCCCATATTTGAAATTGGGGCTTACTCCTGAGGAGGATGCCCAAGTTAAAGGATTATGATTGGGGCTTACTCCTGAGGAGGATGCCCAAGTTAAGGATTCTCTCATCTTAAAGGATGAGGTTGAATGAATGAACTCTCTATATTTAGTGACATAAGGATATTTAAATCACTAGGTTTTGAGAGATATTCCAAAGAATTCCTTTCAGATAAAGAAGTCAAATCAAGATATCATGACATAAATGGCTTTGAAGAGTGTCTTGAAGACTGAATCTTGAAAAAGAAAAGGTGTAATGGCTTAAGAGGGGTAAAATGGGAAATATGGGCACCCAAAAAGGTAGGGGCGCGCATGTCTTGAAAGGCGCGCAAGTCTTACGTGGGCGCGCAAGTTTTGGTCGCGCAGGTATACCAGCGCGACACATGGTGTACTTGCGCGATTTTCAACCAGCATTGAAATATTTGAGCGAATCTTTTTTAAACCCTTTAGAATCCTCTTGAGGTTCTTCCAGAAAAGGGACGCACAAGTTATATTGAAGGAAATAAGTCGGCGCGCAAGTGTTGATAAGTATCAACACTTAGGCCTTCTTTCTTCTCTTTAGATCTTCCATTCTAGGTAAGAAATTACCTTAGAAGTGTTCCGGAATCTTTGAGAAGAGACTTGAGCGTCGAGAGCTTCAATCCGAGTTTCTGGAAAAAGATCCTCCTCAAATGGGGGGCCCACAGGGTCTACTTATAGGCAGGAGAAGACCCCGGGCGGTTACCAGGCGGTTATCACATAGGTTGCGCAAGTCACTTACACGACCATAAGGCATCGCGCAAGTAGACTTGCACGACCACTAGGTAGCGCCCAAGTACTTGCACGACCACTAGGCGGCGCGCAAGTGTACTTGCGTGACCATGAGGGAACTTGCGCGACCTTTGGGCAATGTTCTCCTTGTTCATCCCTTTGTCTATTTTTGATGTTTCTTCAAAGGATGAATCACATTGGACTCAGATATTCCCCTTTTTCCGATCTTTAGATTCTGTGACGAAAGGAGCGTCAACAATGTTATATCATATATACAGAATAATTATCATGTTATATTTATTATTTACAAGAATTACACATAATTATTATACCTATCCAAAATATAATTTATTGAATAACAATTACACCACGACGTGGAGACGGTAAGCTGTACGTACGCATGTATAGTGACATGTCATTCAAAGGATGGATAGAAACCCGAATATGGTTGTACCATATTTATAATAACATCATAGTATATATAATATATGGGAGTTATTATTTTTGAATGGGAATAACAAATAAAGAAGAAGTTAAAGAAGAAAGGAACTTGAATGAGGGTGGTGAAAACATTACCTCTTCTTCTAGTTCTTCCTTTTGATTTGAACAAAAGGGATCCATAGGTTGGCTTTATAATCAAATTAAGGAATCTAGGATGAAGTGATGGATGTTTAAAGAGTATTTAGGCAGGGTTTTGCCGAGCCAAAAGGCTTTGAATGTGTGAATTAGTGAGAAGGGGGAGTTCGCTTTTATAAGAGGGGTGAGGGGCACCTTTAGAAAAGCTATAAATATTATTTTATAATAATTTCATATTCGGTTTCTAATGGATAAGAAGTGGATTATTTTAAGTTTAATGTGGGTATGGGTCGAAAACCACTCATCAAATATAATTTAGACATGTTTGGGTTATTATATTAACCTTATCTTTTAGTTTTAACTCTTAGTTAAATAGTTTGACACATACCATGTCACTTTGTATTTTTATATTATATAGTTAATAAACATACTATATACCTCCAAGAGGCCCTCAAGTGGTCCATTAATGACACAACTATCATGATATAAGTCTCTTTGTCGAACCTTAGATTTTTATGAATTGAATATAAATTAATAATATAATATTTGTTATAAAAACTCTTTTATGTCAATTTTAACGCTATTGGTTATTTGGTTTTTGATAAATTCATAACAGTATTATTACTTCAAAAAAAAATTATATAATCAATCATAACATGTCATATTAACCAATAAAATTAGATTAATTCATAAAAAGTCTCAAATTTCATTTATTTTGATATTTATAATATCAATTGTTTTAATATTTCATTACTTCTGTTATTAATGCATCACCATTGTTTCATAACTAAAATAAATTATTTAATGTCTAAAAATTATAAATAAAATACGATTATGTAGGAAATATTTTTATATTTCTAATTAATTTTTTCAATAGAATTTATCTTATGCATAAACTTATATAAAAAATGTTTAAGTAAATTAACTTCTATTTTAACTATTTTAACTCTTCTTTAAATTAAATAATAATAAATGTGCTAATCTAACCCAGTGGAACTAAATGATAATATTTTATTCCTAAGGTTCTTTTTGGTCGAGATACACTTTTCCAATATAATTGGAACACGTGTTAGGGTAATATTAATATCATTTTTACCCTTAATTACCCTATTTACTTTTAACCGTGGTAAATAAAAGTAAAAAGTTACTATTCATAAAAAATTATTTCCATCTCATTGAACTACATTTTAGTCCGTGATATTAAGCATGTCTCTTGTATTTTTGAAATTCCAATCACTGAAGCGGTAAAATTATTTTTTTATGTGAATTTCTAAATTCTCCTAGGAGGTGGGTAAAAGACGGTGAAAAGTTCAATAAAATTTTTATAAATCTAAAATTATTATAAACCAACTCTAATGAATTACATTGAACATATATAGGTATTATGTATATATTTTTTCCTTAATTAAATTAAAATAAAATAAATAATTATTTAAAAAAAAATTTGGTTTTAAACTATAACTCAGTGGTTTTTCACTATTCATCGAAAATTGAAAGTTTATAGAAAAATACCAAAATTTCACCCTAGGATAATTTTGATATTCCAAATCCAAAAATGAAGTCCATTTTGAAAGATAAAATTTATAAAATTTAAAAAGTGGGTATTACTATTCATAACGGCTAGTTTGATTTGTTGTGGTGTGTGTTAGAACTCAAAGTTGCATACAACACACGCTACTTTATTATTCAAAGGAAAGCGTACTGTGGATGCTTTGGGTGTTATAGTCAGTCCCTATTTTGGTGTGAGGGCCACGGGGTGGCGGGGTACCACCATGGTATGCCGGATGGGAAACCATCTTTTCAGTGCGGTGTGGTCGTGCTCTGCACCATCGCCTATGGCCAGCTCGACCGGCCGTCCTCCATTCATCGTTGTGGCACAATCCGTGTCGGCTTGTTCAACGAGCGGCGCAGACGCAGAATGTCACCCTCATCATGCGGTTGGCCTCCAGCTACCGTCTTCCTCCATTGCAACGATTTCATAATAAAGAAAAGGGTTTTCAGAGAGTTCGGTCCATGTTTGTTTGGCGCACACTCTCTGCATTAGAGAGGTAGCAAGCGATTCAAAATTGTTTCTTGAATCACAAGAAATTTCCAAGAATGGGTGAAGGTGAAAATTCAAACAACGATCCCAACCTCGATTTCTCTTTGACGTCGAAGATGAGGTAAGAACATACATCGCTTCATCATAGTTGAATATTTCCCACGTTGAAGGATGTCCCGTGGAAGGATTCACATACTTTGGAGATCATAGGAATTATTCATTGGAGAAGCATTCTTAATTGGAGAATGACTTCCTCTAAAGTTATCCCCTTGCAAATTCATTTCTCCCCCAAATCCACACAAACTGAAAAGCCACTAAATTGATATGGTTGCTCAATTTAATTTTTGGAAAAAATTATTTTGGAAACATAATTACATTGAGGTTGGAAAAATAAATTTTGGGGAAACCTAATGGTCAACTCGTTCATTCAAGAAGGAGATCAAGAGGTTTCTCACATTATGAGTTTTCGAGTGGTCCCCACCATTAAATTGATATTTGGGGTTTTAGATTCGGTGGTCCCCATCTCCATAACCTCACATGGGAGTTTTAGTTCTGCTGGTCCCCACATCATAACACTCAAATGGGAGGTTTAGTTCTGGTGGTCCCCACCACTTAACATCCACATGGGAGTTTCAAATGATAATAAAATGTTACACAATTTTATTTTATTTTATTCATTCATGAATAATTGAAATACTAACATCCAACCTTGACCTATTGTGGTCGAGGTGAAGGTCTTATTAAGATAATACTGGCCCTGTGAGTTCAACGGTGCCCTCAGATTTCAATTCCGAGAACCAGTTCCAAAGATAGAAAAAACCGATCACACATTTACTAAAATTACACAAAAAAATGTTCAGAAATTCATTCCTGTCACTCCGAGCCTCGAAATCACCCACCGTCAATTATTGCGGACAATTAAAATTCCCATATAATTAAAAAATCATGGAAATTCCAGGACATTACATTCTCCCCACCTCGAGGATTTACTTCCCCGTAATCCACAACTCCATGAAAAGAAAACAATTGGGGGTACTGAGCATGCATCAGAGCCTCCTACTCCCATGTGATCTCCTAGAGGTTCCCATGATGCCAGAAAACACGCACCCGATGTATTGACCACCTATGAAGGACATGGTCCTGTCGATCCTCAATTTCCACTGGAACCTCCGTAAAATTTTCCCCATCATCGACGTCCAGCTAAATATGGTTGATGATGTGTGAAGGGTCATGCACGTATATCATAAGCTATGAAACATGGAAGACATGGTACACCTGGTTAAAATGAGAGGGATGTGATAGGTGGTAAATACAACTTTTCAACTCTACTGAGGACCTAAAAAGTTCTGATTATCCTCATAGATAACTTGCAGCTTCAGAAAAATCTCTGCAATCCTCATCGAGGTGAGACATGTGGAAAGACATGGTAGCTATCCTCAAACTCTAGTGGTCTCCATCTCCTGTCGGCATATGAATTTTACCGGCTCTGTGCAGTCTTCATATACTCCTGAATGATATTCACCTTCTCTATGGTAGCACAAACCATATCTTGTCCCATGAGTTGTCACTCCCCTAGGTTATTCCACCACAAAGGTGATCTGCAGGTTCACCTGTACAACGCCTCAAAAGGTTCCATCCCAATGGTGGGGTGATAGTTTTTTTTGTATGAAAACTACACCAAAGGAATGTGATCCTCCTAGATGCGACCAAAGTCGAGGACACAAGCATGCAGCATGTCCTCGAGGTTGTGAATGGTCCGGTCAGTGTAGCTATCCATCTTAGGATGGAAGGAGGTACTCAAACAAAGATGCATCTCAAAATCCCCTTGAAACCCCTTCTATAGCAGGGAAGTGAAATTTGTATCACCATCAGAGACAATAGTCGATGGTACTCCATGTAGCCGCACAATCTTTTACACATAGAGTCATCCCATGCTCTCTACTGAACCCTGCACTCTGATCAGTAGGAAGTGGGATGACTTGGTGAGTTGGTCGACGATCACCAAGATAGATTCATGACCTCTGGATGTACGTGGAAGTCCATTCATGAAGTCCATGGATATCCCATCCCACATCAACATTAGGACCTCTAAAGTCTGAACCAAGTCAGTAGGTACCTAATGCTCCACATTCGTTTAATGATAAGTGAGGCACCAAGAGTCAAACTCTACTACTTATTTTATCATTCTAAGCCACCAGTGTTGTTGTCGGAGATCTTGGTACATATTCACCACTCATGGATGTACCACTAGAGGGGGTGTGTGGAAATCCCTCCACACTTCCTATTAATGTAATACATGTACCATGGTACATCCTATGAAGAGGATGACGTGCTCCCCACCTTCAAAAAATCCATCAGGTTCCTATCCTATTGTTATCTAAGCACGTCGAGCCTTGCAGTCAATGTATCCATGATGCACCTCTCTCACTCACTGAAAAAGTGGGGGAGTGGCAGTAAGAGAGTGAAGGAAATATTCTCCATCTCATTCCACAAAGGATTTCTACTAAGCGGTCAGCTTCTCTGTCGCCTCACATAGAAGCTATATACAAGATCCCTTTATAAGTGCATCTGCTACATCGTTTCCTTTCCTAGAAGTATAGACTATCTCAAAGCCATAGTCCAAGAGGAACTAAAGAAAACGTTGTTGTCTCAGGTTCAAGTCCTTCTAATAGAAGTTATACCTAGGACTCTTGTGACCAGATTACACCCTAAAACACTCACCCATCAATTATTATTTCCACATATTCAAAGGGGAGATCATTGCTACTAACTCTAGGTCATGGGTAGCATAGTTCTTCACATTATGTCTCAACTATCAATAAACATAAGAAATAATTGATATCTCCTGTATCAGGACACATCCAAGCTCGTCCCTGATGCGTCGTTGTAGACTATATACCCTATGTCCTTCTCAGGTTTCCTCATGATGGGGGAACTAGTCAGCCTCTTCCTCATCTCATGAATATTTCGCTAGAATCTCTCTGAAAAAACAATGGATGCCCCTTCTTCATCAACGCTGATAATGGTGCTAGAACTCTAAATAAATCTGGCACAAACCTCCGATCGTATCCATCCAAACCCAGAGAAACATTGTACGTCTGTCACACTCTTGGGTGGCTCCCAAGAAAGTACCGACTTGATCTTCGCTAGATCAACCACAACCCCATCCTCTGATATGACATGTCCCAGAATGTGAACCTCTCAGATCCAGAACTAGCACTTCGAGAGCTTTCCATAAAGATGGTGCTCTCGGATTGTGTCCAGTACTACCGACAAATGATAGGCATGATTCTCATCATTATCTGAGTAGATTAGAATGTCATCAATGGAGACCATGACAAGGCGATCAAGGTATGGCTAAAATATCCTATTTATGAGTCCCATGAACACTTCTAGAGTATTGGATACGCCGAATGGCATAACCAAGAACTTGTAATGGTCATACCGACATCTGAAATTCGTCTCTTGCACATCCTCATCTTGCACTCGAAGCTGGTGGTATCCTAATCAAAGGCCTATCTTCGAGAACCATCGTGCTCCCTTTAGCTGATCAAATTGGTCATCATTCATCGATAATGGGTACTTGATCTTCATAGTCACCTGGTTTATGCGCTGATATTCAACAAAAAGTCTGAAGCTCCCATCTGCCTTCTTGGAAAACAAAAGCAGGGCTTCCCAAGGAGAAACACTGGGCCAAATGGACTCATTCGCATGTAATTCCTCTTGCTGTACCCACAGCTCATAATCCTCTACGAGAGCCATCCTATATTCTAGTGTAGATATCGGTGCCATTCCAGGGTACAAGTCAATGTAAAATTCATTCTCTCTGTGAGGAGGTAGACATGAAACATCATCAGGGAAAAAATCCGCATACTGGTCCACCATTATAGGATAATTTGGACTCTCCACATCAACCGCTCTGAGGGTAATGCTACCCAACTAATGAGTGATCAGATGCACTCTCCTCTGGGTAAGTCTTTCATGAGCTGAAAAGACTCCCTTATCGCCAGTGAAGGTAAACCTGGTCACATCCATGGGGACACACTGCATTTTTCACATAATACAGTAGATATGAGCATGGATAGTAGATAACCAGTCCATACCCAAGATGATGTCGTAAGGCCTCGATGCTTCTACTAGGAGATCCCAACCGAAGCTCTCACCTGCTAGAGTAAGCTCACACATCCGACACCCATGCATAATCGTCAAATCCCCTCTCGTAGGAGTCCTTATACATAATGATCAATCCAAAGAATCCATTAGAATCTCCGACCTCCGAACAAGGGAAGTGGAAATAAAAGAATGACTGGAAGTTGTGTCTATAAATACTGCAGCTAAGGTGGACTAGACACAAATCGTACCACGTATCATCACCAGAGCACCATGATTGTAGGCCTCAGTTTCCTATAGATCAGCTCGCCCCTGTCCTCCTGCTCCATATGGTGAGGCTGGACCACCTTGTGGTGGTAGAGGTAACATCTAGAATCATCACCCATCCCCAGCTGTACGACCATCTCCTCTGTCATGTCCGTCTGCTCCCTCCAGACCTCCTCGGTCGAACCTCTGTCTCTACATGGGGGGTCCTTCGACTGTCGGCTGATCACTTGGATGGAAGGTCAGCCAGTCAAAATTCATGTGACCATGCCTGATGCATGAAAAACACTTCATGTTCCTTTCATGACTGGCTCTGTCCTTGGTACCCTGCAAAACCGATCATGGGTCATGCGGTCATCCACCTTTATGTCTGGTCCTATTGGACTTCTATGTCATATGTCTGCTACCACCTATAGAAGGCTCTGATACGTGATGCTCGGTGGTGGGTCTTGCTGATGGTGACTACTCGGAAAGAAAACCCTCCACTATGAGGACATGCTCTAACAGCCCCACCTAAATCGTGATACAGAGTGGGATCATCAATGCCCTAATCTCCCTCCTGAGTCCCTGCTCAAAGGTCTGGGCCCTGAAAAACGATTCACGCACTATATCAGGGGTGAAACATGATAGGTCAGTGAACCTCGCCGAGTTCTGACCCATATTCATGGGGCCCTGCTGCAGATGAAGGAGGTCATGTATGCGCACTGCACGAAGGGTCACTAAGAAAACGTTTTCCCGAAACAGGCTCTCTAAGTCTAGCCAGAATAGTGTCACCTCATCGGGATCCTTGAGCATAATGCTTCACCATCTTCCTGATGCTGCCTGTAAAAGACTAGAGGCAAGGATCGCGATGAGATCAGCTGGTGTCCCTACCAGTCAGAAGACTATCACTACGGCCTCCAACAAATCCTCAGCCGCCTGTGGGTCTATCTCACCCCTGAACCTGGTTAGCCTCTGGCACTGAAACTCGTACAACACGCTCAAGAGGCATGATCTCTCTGTTGTTGGGGATATTTTCATTGGTGGCCCAATGGGTAATGGTTCTGCTGGTGCCTCTTCTGTTGCCTCTACTCGAAAAGGGTCCTTCATCGAGGCCTCATCGCTCGGTGGGTTATCAGTACGTACAACTTTCGGAACCCTAACTAGATGTCTATGTGGAGGAATCCAAAAATGAAATAGATGCACCATGATCAATAGGTTATACCTTGTGAGCTAAATCAAAGATATCACAAAGAAAACTATTTAAAACACACACACAATCAATGATTTTCTGGACTGAGTCGGAGATCAGAAGTCATGGAGCTTGTGTATAGATACGTCGGCCGCTGTAGCAACATTGGGTTCACTAAACTAATTACCACACTCACTACACATAACACTATTACCATCATAATAAATAGAACAGTCCTATGTTCATTGTTAAAACTCACTCCTCTGATACCAATTTGTCACGACTCATCCCCCGGGGTCCATGCTGTGACTACCCTAATCCCACCTTCCATAGGCCAGGGGCTGGAGACTAACTCTGAAGGCGTATTTCATAAAACTGGGAAGGTATTTCCTTTATAACTTGTAAACACATGGAACCAAGAACACTACAAGATACAAACACAAGTAAACAGAATAGTTAAATAGTGAGTACAGTAAGTAATAGGGTCCAGAATACAAGCCCAATTGTAAAGTACATAGGAAACTGGATAGTAAAATATATTTGATATGTAAAAATCAACTCAGGGATCATCCACCATGAATCCTACATGAGGGGTAGGTACAACTGATGAACGCACGTCTTTTCGGTTTTCCTCGTCTAACGTCCTCCTCCAAGCTACCACCAATCCCGGTACTCTCAACCTCAGTCAGCGTTGTTTGTTATCTGCACCAAACACAATAGGGTGCGGGCATAGCCCGTGCAGGGGTTATTATAACGATAATAATTAGGGACACCAAGACCCTCATGGTCTCAAAAAATCCACAAAGGATAAACTACACACGATGAAACCAACTACCAACCCTACAAATTTATATGCCCATTCATATACCTGAGTTATCATGTAATCCAATCTCAATCATGAGAAAAACTCAAGGTCCTACTCAAAATCCCAAATCTCAACTGTTCCAGAAAAGAAGGAACTCCACCAAGGTAAGTAACACACCGGTACACCACACAGAAGAATACCACCAAGGTATTACCATGATGAAAAGTACGTCACAGGTACAGACTCAACAAACACCAGGTATAACTTATGTACGTTAGTAAAGAATATTAGATATAACTGCAGAATAAACTTACTCCATTACGAGATAGACCCACGTAGGATCCTAAATCCTCATCAGACCCACAATGGATCACAATACATCGTCAGAACCACATAGAATACTTGTACCTCGTCAGACCCACACAAGATCCTAGTACATTGTTAGACCCACACATGATCCTAGTACATCGACAGACCCACAAAAGATCCTAGTACCTCGTCAGACCCACACACGATCCTAGTAACTTTTTAGTACATATTCAAACCTTCAGATGATCCTATTACTTTGTTAGTACATCATCAGACCCACAAAAGATCCTAGTACATTGTCTCAGCCAGCTACAGGGTTCCCGCACTAAGCTCTCTTATGTCCGAGAGGGTCCCCCCCAAAAGCCAGTAGTCGATATTCAAACTTCCACGAAGTCCCACGAATAAGTATCCATAGGACCACCACATCATAGGTGTCTCAATGAAAAAGATAGTGCATCAATAGGTCGCTCGGTCTGTACATTATTAGCCTTTTAGTCCCATGGGATTGATTGGGTTCGTGCTTGATCCAACCTGACCGTCCTCCATCTGTATCCAAATCTCTAGTGTGGTATACTAAGGGCACTGTATCACTCCCAGGATTACATTGCTACTGATGGTTCATCAAACGGATTCCTGGTGCTAATATTATACAGGTTGTGCAGGGGAGCATGATTGTTGCTCAGTCTGAACAAACCGTGTGGCCAGCCCAAGAAACCGTGAACCCTTGACATGTGGATAAGCACGGGTGGCACACATTTGTTTAGACCATGCGGGAAATCCATGTGAAGTCCCTAGGTGAGGCAGTGGCAACCGTATGGTTGGCACAAGGTTTTCTGAACCGTGTGGGGTAACTGTGTGACCACTTAATGTTTGGGTTTTTATGTCCCAGGCCACTCGGGATTTCCCATTTTTCCTCATTCTTCCTTTCACATGTGGATCGCACGGGAGTTCTAGTTTTCAATGGTTGAGGGAGATCATTATCTTGTTTTCAATGAAAATTGAAGGGGTTTCTGGGTGGATTTATGGTGGTTCTCCTCAGGTAATTCCCCCTTTTGGCATGATGGCCATAGTGCGGCAGGGTGCTGTCGCAGCTCGCCGGATGGCCAACTGTCTTCTCCGCACATAGAGGTCACACTCTGTGACTTTTCTGGTGGCTATCTTGGTCGACTGTCCTCCATTCATCTCCGTGACACAAGCCACATCTTCTTGTTCGACGAGCAGCACAGATGCACGCTGCCACCCTCGTTGTTTGGCCAACCTCCGATTTCCATCTACCTCTATCGCAAAGATTTCATCAAAAAAAACCCAAGGGTTTGCAAAAAGTTCAGGCCGTGTTTGTTTGACCGGAACCCTCCACATTATAGTGGTATTAAGAAGTTCATAATTGTTTCTTGAATCATGATGAATTTCCATAAACGGGTAAAGGATAAAATTCAAACAACAATTCGTACCTCGATTGGTCATTGACATCACTGAGGAGGGAAGAATGGATGTCGGTTCGTTGTAGTTGAAGATATCCCACATTGGTGGATGTCCCATGGAAGGAGTCAATGTTGTTAGAGAAAGTCAACATTCATCGTTGGAGAAGCGTTCTTCGTTGGAGAATGAATTCCTCCAATGTTCTCCCCTTGCCAATTCCTTTCCCCCCCAAATCCACCCAAAATGAAAATCCACTAAAATTATATGCTTCATCAATTAAATTATTTGAATAAATTAAATTGGAAACATAATTACATTGAGGTTGGCATAATAAAATTTTCAGATACCTAATGGTCACATCCCTCATTAAAGAGTGAGTTCAAGAGGTTTCTCACATTAGGTGGGTTTGGGTGGTCCCCACCCTTAAATTCAAATTTGTGGTTTTTGGTTCGGTGGTCCCCACCTCCATAACCTCACATTGGTTTTTTAGTTCTGGTTGTCCCCAACTCTTATTACTATAATGGTAGGTTTAGTTCTGGTGGTCCCCACTTCTTAACATCCACATGGGCGTTTCAAATGAAAATAAAATGTTACACAATTTTATTTTATTTTATTATTTCACCAATAAGTGAAAAACTAACATCCACCCTCGACCTACTAAAGTTGAGGTGAAGGTATTCATAAGCGAATATCGGCACTGTGAGTTCAACATTGCATTCAGAATTAAATTCCGGGCACCGGTTCAAATTGTAGAAAAAACCGCTATGACGTTTACTGAACGTACCTGAAAAAAGTTCAAAAATTCATTCCGGGTACACCGGGACTCAGAATAACGCACCATCAATTGTCAAAGTCTCTTAAAATTTCCTAATAATTAAAAACAATTACATGTAAATTCATGTTCCTTCCATTCTTATCACCTCATGGAATTACGTCCCCGTAAGACACAACTTAAACAAAGGAAAACAAGTGGGGGTACTGAGCATCCATCTGAGCCTCCCGCTCCCATGTGCTCTCTAGGAGGTTCATGTGCTACTAGTGAACATGCACCAGATTTATCGTTCACCCACAAAGTACTCGCTCCTTTTGATACTCAATATCCACTGGAACCTCTATAAAAGTCTCCCCAACGTCGACGTCAAGATCACAGTGGTAGATTATGTTAGAAGGGTCATGCACGTATCTCCTCAGCTGTGAAACGTAGAAGACGCCGTGCACCTGGTGCAACTGAGGGGGATGTTCTAGGCAGTAAGCCACCTCACCAAATATATTGTGGACATCAATAGTTCCGATGAACCTCAGATATAACTTGTCGCCTCGGCCAAATCTCCGCAAATCTTGTCGAGGAGATACCCATAGAAATACATGGTCACCATCCTCGAACTCTAGAGGTCTCCATATCCTGTAGGCATACAACTTCTGCCTACTCTATGTAGTCTTCATCTACTTCTAGATGATCTGAAACTTATTCGTGGTCACCTGAACGATCTCTAGTCCCACAAGTGCTAACTCCCCAAGGTTAGTCCATCAGAAAGGTGTTCTACAAGGTCGCTGGTACAACACCTCAAAAGTTGTCATGCTAATGGTGGAGTTATAGTTGTTGTTGTATGAAAACTCAACCAAATGAAAGTGATCCTCCCAGCTGCGATTGAAGTCGAGGACGCAAGAACGTGGAATGTCCTCAAGGGTCTGAATGGTCCACTCAGTCTAAACATCCGTCTGGTGATCAAAGGGGGTGCTCAAACGAAGGAGAATCCTGAAAGCCTCATTAAACCTCTTCCATAAACGAGAAATGAAACATGTATCATGATCAGAGTAAATCATCATGGGTACACCATGTATCGACACAATCTCTTGCACATAAAGGAATCCCAAGATCTCTACTAAACCATCTTCTCTGATCGGTAGTATGTGTGTCGACTTGGTGAGTCGGTCAATGATCACCTAGATAAAATCATGACCTATAGATGTACGTGGTTGTCCTATCACGAATTCCATGGATATCACATCCCACATTTACTCTGGGACCTCCAAAGAACGAACCAAGCCTGCTGGTACCTGATGCTCCAACTTCACTTGCTGAGAAGTGAGGCATTGAAAGACAAACTCTGGTACTGCTTTCCTCATTCACGGACAATAGTGCTATCGTCAGAGATCCTGGTACATCATTACCACTACTAAATGTACCACTAGAGGGGATGTGGGAACTCTCTAAACACTTCATCTTGATGTAACACAGGTAACATGGGTCATATTCTAAAGTGAATGATGTGATCCCCACCTTCTGATAATCCATATGGTTCCTGTCCTGTATATATCTCAGCTCATCAATCCTCGTAGTCAATGTCCCCATGCTGCGCCTCCCTGACTCGCTAAAAAAATGGGGGAGTGAATGAATGAGACTGATGAAAAGCTACTCCATCTCATTCCACAATAGATATATTCCAAGAGGATATTTTCTCCATTGCCTCACGAAGAAGTTGTATACCATATCTCTAGCTAAGAGTATCTGCTACAACTTTCTCCTTCTCGTGAGTATAGACTATCATGAAGTCAAATTCATAGAGGATCTCAATATAATTTCACTGTCTCAAGTTCAGGTCCTTCTGAGAGATGATATTCCTGAGACTCTTGTGATCAGAGTAACTCGTAAAATGCTCTCCCATCATGTAATTTCGCTACATCACCACGATGAAGACAACTACTGCTATCTCCAGGTCATGGGTAGCGTAGTTCTGCTCATTCTATCTCAGCTGTCAAGAACCGTAAGCGATCACTGCTTTCTCTTGCATCAAGACACATCCGAGCCCGATCCCTATTGTGTCATAGTAGACTACGTACCATACGCCCTCTTCTCGAAGCCTCAATATGGGGGAAATAGTTAGCCTCCGCCTCAGCTCCTGAAAATTCTGTTGTCATATCTCCAAACAAACGAAGGGTTTCCCCTTTTTTGTCAATGTTGATAATTTTTCTGCAACATTAGAGAAATCTGGCACAATCCTCTTGTAGTATCCCGCAAAACCCAAGAAACTTCATACCTCTGTCACACTCCGGGGTGGATCCCAATCAAGTACCACCACGATCTTCGGTGGATACTCTACAAATCCTACCTCGTATATGACATGTCCCAGAAAGTGAACCTCTCGGATCCAGAACTGGCACTTAGATAGATTACCATAAAGCTGGTTCTCTCGGATTGTGTCCAGTACTACCTGCAAATGATAGGCATGCTTCTCCTTAGTAGCTAAGTAGATCATAATTTTGTCAATGAAGATAACCATAAGGTGATCAAGGTATGACTGAAAGATCATGTTCCTGAGTTCCATGAATACTGCTGGAGCATTGGTTACACCTAATGGCATAACATATTACTCGTAATGGTCATACCGACATCTTAAATCCATATTCTACACATCCTCATATCACACTCTGAGTTGGTGATATCCTTATTTGAGGTCTATCTTCGAGAACCACTGTTCCCCCTTTATTTGATCAAAGAGGTTGTCAATCGTCTAGAGTGGGTACATGTTCTTCACGATCACCTTGTTCAGGTGTCGATATTCAATACAATGTCTCAAGCTCCCATCAATCTTCATGGAGAACAAAATCGGGGCTACCCAAGGAGAAACACTGGGCTCAATGAACCCTTTCCCCTGTAAGTCCTCTAGCTACACCCATAGCTAATGAAGCTCTGCGGGAGCCATCTGGTACACTAGTGTAGATATTGGTGTCATCCTGGGGTACAAGTCAATATAAATGTCCACCTCTCAACGAGGAGGTAGACCTATAACATCATCAGGGAAAACATCCACATACTAGTCCACCAGTATAGGATAACTCTGAATCTACAAATCAACTTCATCGAGGGTAAGGCTAGCCAACTGATGAGTGATCGGATACACTCTCCTATGTGAAAGTCAATCATGTGCTGCAAAGGCTCCCTTCTTGCCAGTGAAGCTAAACCTGGTCCCATCCATGTGAACACACCACACTTTGCAACTAATATAGTCAATATAAGCATGGAATGTAGATAACCATTCCATACACAAGATGACGTCGTAAGGCCTCGACGTTGCTACTAAGAGATCCTAGCCGAAGTGCTCGCCTCCTAGAGTAAGATGACACTACAGTAACAAGTACGTAATCGTCTAATCCTCTCCCGTAAGAGTATCTAGCCTTCAGGATTGATCCAATGGCTCCATCAGAATCTGTGAGCTCCGAAAATGGGTAGTGGAAATAAAAGAATAATTGGAACCTGTGTCTATAAGTACTACCACTATGGTAGAGTAGACACAGATCATACCTCATATCATCTCCAAAGCATCATGATCGTAGGAATGAGCTCCCTGGAGCTAAACTCACCCCAATCCTCCTGCTACATGTGGTCGGTGTGGACCACATGGTGGTGGTGGCGGTAACATCTTGAATCTTTTCCCACCACCAACAGCATGGCCAGATCTTCAAGCATGTTCACTTTCTTTCTTCCGACCTCCTCGGTCGAACCTCTGTCTCTTCATGGGTAATCCCTCGATCGTCTACTGATCGTCCACACGGCAGGTCAGACAGTCATGAGCCATGTGGCCCTACCGTCCGCATGGAAAACACTACCGATCGTCCTCACATGACTTGATCTTTCTATAGTACCCAACACAACCGATCTAGAGTCATGTGGTCGTCCACCTATATGTCTGGTTCTCTTGGACCTTCGTGACATCTGTCTTCTGTCTGCTGCAGAAGACTCTGGTACATGACGTCCGGTGGTGGGTATCACTGCTAGTGACTGCTCAGCAAGAAAAATCTCCACTAAGAGAGCTCTCTCAAACACCCCCACCTGTGTTGGGATGCTGAGTGAGATCATCAAAGCCCTGATCTCCCGCTTGATACCTTCTCAAATGTCCAGACCTTGAAAAAGGGTCCTACATCATATTAGTGCAGTAGCGTGAATGGTTGGTGAACCTTACTGAGTATTGAGCCACAGTCATGTTGCCCTACTAGAGATGAAGAAGCACTTATATGTGCACTGCTTGAAGGGTCGATGGGAAAAACAATGCTAGAAACAGGTTATCAAAGTATATGCAGAGAAGTGTCACCTCATCCTGAACCTGGAGAATCATGTTCCACCATCTTCCAGCTTCTTCCCATAGAATACTGGTGATAAGGATCACCTTGAGATCATCTAGTGTCCCTACATGTCTGAAGACTCTCACTATGGCCTCAAACCAATCCTCACCTACCAGTGGCTCTATCTCACCCCTAAACATAGGTGGCCTATTTCTTTTGAACTCGTACAATGAGCTCAAGCGGTGTGCACTCTTTGCTGTTGGGGTTGGTGGCATCAGTGGCCCAACAGGTAATGGTACAACTGGTTCCTCAGCTAGTGCCTCTACAAGAAATGGGCCCTGCACCAAGGACTCATCACTTGATGGGATATCAGTGCTTACTAATCTCAAAACCCTAGTTATTTGTCTGCGTAGAGGCATCTAAAAAAGAAATAGGTGTTCCACGGTCAATATGTTATACCTAGTGAGCTGACTCAAAGAGATCACAGAGAAACCTCTTAAAAACACATATGCAATTAGTGTTTCATTCACTGATTCAGATATCAGAAGTTAGGGTCCTGGTGTATGAATACGTCAGCCAGCATACCAAAACTGGGTTCCCTAAACTGATAACCACACTCACTACACTTAATACCATTGTCGTTATACGAAAGATAAGTGACCTATGTTCTACAGTAGAAATGACTCCTATTACACCAATTTGTCACGACCTGTCCCCCAGGGCCCGTGTTGTGCTACCCCAAGCCCGAAATCCATTTACTAGGGGCTGGCAAGTAGAACCGAAGACATATTTCATTAAAATGGGATGGAATTGGCTTTATAACTTGTAAACACATGCACCCAAGCACAAAACAAGATACAATCACAAGTGAACTGAATAGTAAAAGAGTGAGTACAGTAAGTAATAGGGACTAGAATACAAGCAGAACTGGAAGGTACAAAGAAAACTGGAAAGTACAGGACATCTGATTGGTGAAAAGTAGCTCGTGGATCATCCACCACGAATCCAACCTAAAGGGTAAGTACAACTCAAGAACATCCATCTATGTGGTTCACCTCGTCTAACATCCAACTCCAAGCTACCTCCAATCCTGGTACTCTCGTCCTCAGTCAGTAATGTATGTTGTCTGCACCAAACCCAACGGGGTGCCGGCATAACCCATCCAGGGGTGAGTATAACGTTACTCAGTAGGAACCATGAGACAGTCAAGGTCTCACAAAATACACAAAGGATAAACTACACAACATGAAAACAACTGAAAACCCTACATTGGTATATGACCATACATAAACCTAAGTTATTATGTAATCTCATCTAAATCTTGAGGAAAACACAATATCCAACTCAAAATCCCAAATATCAACTATTCCATAAATGAAAGAATACCACAAATTAAAGTACTACACAGGTACACAACAGAAATGAATACCACCAAGGTATTACCAAGAAAGAAAGTTCCTCATAAGTACATACTCATCTCACACAAGATATAACTTAAGTTTGGATGTAAAGATGATTAGATATAACTACATAATCATCTTACTCCATTAAAAGGCAGACCCACGTTGGATCTTAAATCCTCATCAGACCCACAGAGGATCACGATACATCATAAGACCCACACTAGATCCTAGTACATCGTCAGACCCACATAAGATCCTAGTACATCGTTAGACCCACACTGGATCCTAGTACCTTGTCAGACCCACAAAGGATCCTAGTAAATCGTCAGAACCAAACATGAAACTAGTACCTCCTCATACCCAAACAGGATCCTAGTACCTTGTCAGTACATCTTCAGACAAATACATAATCCTAGTAAATTGTTAGTAAGTCATCACACCCACATAAAATCATAGTACATTGTACAAACCAGCTACATGGTTCTCGCACTAAGCTCACGTGTCTCCGGGAGGGTCCTCTCCACAACCCACTGGTCGATATACCAACTACCATGAATACCCATGAAGAAGTATCTCAAATGACTTCCATGTCATAGGGGTCACAATGCAATAGACGGAGTGTCCATCAGACGCCCGGTCTGTAGGTTATTATCCTCTTAGTCCCGATGGCCTAGTTGGATTCATGCTCGATCCAACCTAGCCGTACTCTATCTTTATCCAAATATCTAGGTGCTATACAAAAGGAATTGTATCGCTCCATTGTTTTTAGTGCCACTGACAGTTCATCAAATAGATGCCCGATTCAAAATTTATGGAGGTTGTGCAGGGGCACATGGTTTGCGCAGAGTCTGAACAACCCATACAGGCAGCCCAAGAAAACCGTGCACTCATGACAGTGGGCTCCAAATGGACAGCACATTGTTTTTCAGACATTATGGGAATTCCATGAAATGTCTCTGGGTGAGATAGTTGCAATCTCACTGTTGGCGCATGGTTTTCCAAACTGTGAAGGGTAATAGTGCAGCCAATTAATTTTTGGGTTTTTAATTCCCAGGCCACTCGAGAATTCCCATTTTCCCTCATTCTTCATCCCACTCGTGGATTATGCAGGAGTTCTAGTTTTTAGAGGTTTGGGGAGCTCCTTAGATCATTTTTTAGGCAAATAAAAGGGGTTATATGGTGGATCAAAGGCAGTTCTCCTCATGTAAGTCCCTCTTTTGGCACGAGGGTCGCGGTGCGGCGTGGTTCCACCACAGTTATCCGGATGGAGTGTCATCTACTCCACGTGGTGAGGTCACATGCCACACCTTCTCCAGTGGACCTCTTGGCCGACCGTACTCCATTTTTTTCCATAGCACAAGACACGTCTCATTTTTCTCCGAGCGGTGCGGATGCACGCCGCCACTCTCGTCGTGCGGTCAGCCTCCGGTTTCTGTCTTCCTCCATCGCAAAGATTTCATAAAAAACGAAGTGTCTGTGGAGAGTTTGGGCCATGTTTTCTTCCCGCACCCTCCATGTTAGAGCAGTACCAAGCAGGTCACAATTTTTTCAAGAATCATGAAGAATTTCCAAAAACGGGTAAAGGGGAAAATTCAAACAACAATCCTTACCTCGATTGCTCGTTGATGTCGAAGAGGATGGGATAACAGACGTCGGTTCATCATAGTTGAAGATGCCCCACATTGTAGGATGTCTCGTGGAAGGAGTCAAATTAGTTGGAGAATGTCACTGTTCTTCATTGGAGAAGCATTCTTCATTGGAGAATGACTTCCTCCAATGTTCTTCCCTTGACACATCTTTTCACCCCCAAATCCACCTAAAATGAAATGCCGCTAAAATGATATGCCTCCTCAATTTAATTATTGGCACTAATTAAATTGGAATAATAATTACATTGAGGTGGGCATAATAAATTTTGGGGAAACCTAATGGTCACTTCTCTCATTAAAGAGGGGTTCAGGAGGTTTCTCACATTAGGAGGGTCTGGGTGGTCCCCACCCTTAAATTCAGATTGGGGTTTTCGGTTCAATGGTCCCCACCACCATAACCTCACATGGGAGGTTTAGTTATGGTGGTCCCCACCTCTTAACACTAAAATGGGAGGATTTATTCTCGTGGTCCCCACCTCTTAACATCCAAATGGGAGTTTCAAATGAAAATAAAATTTTACATATTTTTTATTTTATTCATTCATGAATAAGTGAAAAACTAACATCCACCCTCGACCTACTGCGGTAGAGGTGAATGTATCCTTAAAAGAATACTGGCTCTACGAGTTCACCAGTGCCCTCAGATTTCAATTCCAAGAACCGGTTCAATAGTTATAAAAACTCACTCACACATTTATTGAACGTACTCAAAAATTGATTATAATTTCATTCTAGGAATTCTTGTAATCAGAATCACGCGACATAAATTTTATTGTACTCGTAAAATTCCCATATAATTAAAAAAAAGTGTGGAAATTATATTTATTTCCAATATGTATGGAATCTTCGAAGACAAATTCAATCAAAGAGTGGCCAAGGATAATATCATTAATAGAGATCGATGGCTTTCTTGGTCCAGGCGAGTATTACCGATGATTTGTAAATAACTTATCATGATTTTAAGACCCAATAACCATAATGAAATGGAATAGATTAATGTTTTTATAGAATAAATAATGTGAGGAAAGCATTAAGGAGATCAAAAAGGGGCTTATCACTACACAAATACTCATAATATTGACATGTGGAAGAATCTTTATGGTATACAGTGATGCTTAGAAGATTATATGAGGATGTGTGATAAAGAAAAATGATAATGTGACAGCCTAGACATTGAGGTGGTATAAAATTCAGGATAAAAATATCCTACACATGATCTGGCATTGGGAGTTATGATCTTTGTATAGAAAATCTTGTGGCATTATCTCTATCAGGAGAAGTGTGAGATATATAATGATCACAAGAGTCTCAAATATCTATTCACATATAAGAAGCATAATATGATACATATTATACAGTTAGATCCCATGAAGGATTATGACTCTTCAATACAGTATCATCCTTGTATGGAAAATAAGGTGTCACATTCTCAATGTAGAAAGGATCTCGTATCTCTTAAATGATGAGAACTGACATGTATCCAATTTTATTATACATACAAAGGATGGATAAGGGAATAATTAGGGGAGGAACACCATCAATACATTCTCAAATTATTTCTCAACCATCCCTTTTAGTGAAAACAATCGATGCTCAAGGAAATGATGTGAAAATTCCAAAAAGGGTCGAAGCTATCCAAAATGGGAAGTCCTCTGAGTTCAAGATTGGTGAAGATGAAGTCATAAGATTTGGGTCATGATTATGTGTACCATCCAATACTGATATAAATAAAGAGATTATGAATGGTTCACATAACTCAACCTTCTCCATTCACCCGGAGAGCACAATGATGTATCGAGATGTCCTCGAGCACTTTTGGTGGGACAATATGAAAATGGAGATAGTTGAATATACCTGAAAGTTAATAGTATTTCAGTATGTGAATGCTGGAAGGAAAAATTTTAAAGGGATGATCCAACCCTTAGGCATATCACCATGGAAAAGGGAAAACATTACCATGGACATTGTCATTATAATTTCAAATACATCCATAGGAAACAATGCTATATTGGTTATTGTGGATCTTCTTATAAAGATAGCACAATTTATCACAATTCAAGAGGACTCATTACTAGATCAACTAGTATTTATATACATCAACGTAGTGGTAATGCCGCATGGAGTACCACTATCTATTGTATCTAATCAAGATATGAAATCAACTGCCATGATCAAAAAAGTCTCCAAATGCTCTATGTATTGAGATAAACATCAGTACGGCCTATCATCCCCAAACTGATGGCCAATCTGAGCAGGCTATTCAGATACTAGAAGAAATGTTATGATTATGGTCTATGTACATCCACAGAGGATGAGACTAACTACAACCACTAATAAAATTCTCACACACCACTTGTTTTCACTCAAGAATCCAATTCCCTCTATATGAATCCCTTTATGGGAAAAGGTGCAGAACACTGGCATGATGGGAAAAATTCGATGGATGTAAGATGATAGGATCATAAATGGATGATGAAATGATGAAGAAGGTGAAAAATATTTAGAATGATATCATGGAATACCAAGGAAGTCAAAATAGGTGTATATAAAATCGTTGACCTGACCTAGAGTTTATTATTGGAGAAATGGTGTTCCTCTACATATCTCCATGAAAGTGGATCATGAGATTTATAAAGAAATAGAATATATGTACCAGGTACATCATCCCTTTCAAGATCATTGGTCATGTCAGGTATTTGGAATATTGACTAGAAATACCACCAACCTTGTCTCAAGTACACAATTTATTCCACATATCCTTCTTAAAAAAGTACATACCATATCCTTCACATGTACTAACTTTAGTGGTGTCACAGTTGGAGAATGATATTTCTTACGAGGAAGAGAAAGTGAAGATCTTGGATCATGATGATAATTTTCTATCAAACAAGAATACTCACCTCGTCAATATACTTTTGGGGAATAATATGTACAAAGAGGAAACACGGGAAATTGAGAATGTTATGAATGAGAAGTACCCACACCTATTTTTATATTAAAATGTAAAATGAAATTTCGAGGGAGAAATTTCATAAGGGTGTTGAATGGAACAACCCCAACTTTTATCTAGTGAAATACCCTTCTTATAATTATTTCATATGGTATAAACACATAAAATAACACAATAAAATATTTATAAATTTTGAATGAATGAAATAAGTATAATTTTCAGAACTTAAGGAGCCTATAGAAATAAAATAGCTAGATGACAATTGGAATAGTAATGTAATCCTTGTCAATAGTAAACCATCCAATTGAATGTTAAACCCACCAATAAATATATAAATAAAATTTATCCATACTTTAAGTGGAAATATGGTATAATTATACTATAGTATAAGTATATAAATATTTTTATAATTGTTAATTATGTGTGGGTGTTTTATAGGTCATTAACATTTAATTACATTTTTTGATTAAGTAAATAATTGAAAATTAAAATTTATTATCTCAAAATGTATTGATAAATTAATTTTTTTATGTCATAAGACTATAATATAATTTCGTGGTACATTAATTAATTTTTCAAAGTGTTATAAAATAAGATTTAATTTTAAAAATTGTTTTTTCAATGTAAATGATTATTTTAATTAAAAATTTTAGTTCAAATATTTAGAAAATTATTTTCATAAAATGGATTTCATTATTAAAATCGATATATTGAAAAAAAATAGGGTGATTTTTTTGTATTTTTCTAAAATAAATGAATTTTTTTGTGAATAGTAAAGTACGGTAATTTATGGCATATATACATTATAATTGAAATAGACTATTCATTATTCCATGTATGATTTAAGAAAAATTGGTTATTACTAACTTGATATAGTTACTATATTTTCCCAAAAGAATCAATATCACTTCTTGTCTTGAGAAAAATAACAATCTAATGAATTAGATAATGAGAAAACACCCCCTCCTCCACTATAAATACTACCCCTCACCACCTCTTCTCCTCACACCTATAAAGCCTTGATACATGTCTATATTCTACCCAATACTCTTCATAGAACTATTCCCCATGTCCATGAGCTTTTGGTCTTAAAAAAATTTCAAAACTATTTCTATTAGGAGGTTCTCTAGAAGAATGAATCAATAGGTAAAACCCTCTTCTATTTCTTTCAATTTCTGTTCAAGTTCTTTTATTTTCATTTTTTCTTCTCACCTACCATCATCTAAATTGAAATAAATCTATATAATCTTAAATATACTGGAAATTTATCATGTTGATGGAATAATTTTTCATCAAATCTCTGATCCTCTCTCATTTACTTTAACGATGATAACATCATCCATGAGATGATGATTTATGACATTCATGGATGATATGCTTTCATTGACAAATTCCAACATCAATCTTGGTCATTAAACCATTTTTATAGATGAAACAGATTATAATATAGGTATTATATCTAATTGAATGTTATGTAATCATTATTTACACATTAAATTAATTTATAAAACAAAATGAGTTCACAGTGATAAACAAATGCTATATGTATCAAAATGAATATCCTTAAGGGTTTATCTAATTAATAATCTACAAATATATTAATAAATTTGTTTTTTAATATTCTATATTTTCATTAATAACATATATGTTCAGTTATTGAAAACTATCCTCATTCTATAAGATTTTCCATATAGTAAGACAAGTAAACCAACCATGAAATCCAAGGAAATCAACCCTCCCAAAAAATTAAATTAAATATCTTAACACCTCAAAAAGGAAATAAATGAACAAGATATAGTTATAATAAATTTAATAAATTTGATTGTTTTATTTAATAATTAATTATATATCAAATTTTATTATTCCAGAAATTAAGATCAAGTGAATCATTGTTTTAGACATGATGTAAGGGACTCTATTTGAACCTCAATTATTCTAACATGTTATTCTTTCTCTATTATCACCCAAATAAAATTAACTATACTTTTAATGAAAATATTTTAAATTCTATGTATATATTCAAATATTAAATATTAATATCCATTAATCCTTATTTTGTGGGAATATAATTGTTTTTAAAAGGGTCTCTACTCATTTCTTCCTGGTAAGAAATCTCGATTTAAGAGAACTTCCCAAATTCTTACTCATGTTCAAATGAAACCAAAAATCTATTTTATGAAAAAATTATTTTGATAAAATAACCCATTTTTATTTTGATTTTTTGTTTTCAATTCTATTTTTATATGAATTATGATTTCCTTCTACTTTTTAAATTCTACTTAATATTATCAAAAAACCTCACTAAAATGTTTTTTCTCTAAATGTTTCATAAATAATATTTTTATCTGATTTCATATAGTTGTGACATCCCTAATCATGATATATTTCTATTATACATTATTAATGTCTATTTATGATTTAAATATACTCTTTGATGTACAAAATAATGATATTTATTTTTAATAATCCTTTTAACATGACTATGATGTCCAATTATTTCCAAGGAAAACATTAAGTTTGATTGATTAAATTTGATTATTTATGTGAAAAATATTCATGAACCTAGAATAAAACTTGTTCCTGGATAGTGCTCTAATTAATTTGGTAATGTTTATTTTCATGAGATGTTATGTTCTATAGTTGTGTTGGTTATCCTTGACTTGTGATCCTTTATGTGCAATGAGCCTTGAATCATGCTCCTCTATATGCAATGAACCTTCAATCCTACTAATGTATTGTTTTATGTTGCTTACTAATTACTATGAATCCATGATTATATGATCTCATGTTATTATTCCTTATGTTTAATCATGTTTCATTCCTTTTTATTTCATTATTTTGTGCCTTCTAACCCATGTGCTACGCTTTATTTTAATGTTTACATCCTTATTGACATTTTTATCTATTCGGTTTGTTCATGTTATCCCCAGGTTATCCTATGATCTTATAAGGGGTTAATGGATGTTAGGTGCTCATAATGGATGATAAATTAATAAATTTCTCATTTATTCCCATGTTTTTAGTTTTATGTACCTAGTTTTCCAAGACATAAGACTTTACGATCTGTGGATTGTAATTTCATGTTTAATTATCCTTAAAATCGTGTAATGATATGTTTAAAAGACTATTGTTACTATATTTTCATTCCAATATAACAAGAAATATTTAACGAAAGCATTTTTTTTGTTATGATAAAATACAAGGTAAAAATTTAGATTGATGCCTCAAAAGAATTTAGTTTAATTTTTATAAACTCATGAAGTAAGAAAATTAAAATTCATATAAATATAAAATCCTAATATTATTAAATCCATACAGACATTCCTGTAAAAATATATTAATTATAAATTCAGTTTTGAAAATTTTATTACTACTATGATACAATATTGTCTTATAATCCTCTATTACATTATTAAATCTTTTTTTTTCAAATTAGTCATAAAAATTGTCAACGAATTTTTCATCATTAATTTTTTTTCTACTATGGATGAATATTCAAGTTAATAAGAATGTAATGTAATTAAATATCATATATTACTAGCCACTCCCATTAAATCTCTCTATAATGACCCATATTTTTTTCTATAAGAAAGAATCAACTCGATTTTGAGTCTTGAGATCATGAGTTCCATAAAAATATGAAATGGTAAATTTACCCAACTAAATTACATAAAAAAATTGGATGATCTCATTTACTACAAGGAGTGGTGTTTACCCATACATTAGATATTAATTCAATTTTGAGTTGGCTGAATTTTGAGGATTATTAAATATTTATTAAATAAGTAAATATTTATCCCATGAGAATGGGTATTGAAATATTAAAATAGAACCCCATATTGAAATTTAAATATCAAGGTTGTATACAAATTCAGGGTTTATACTTAAGAGACGTGTAACCTTTATCTAGGCTTTAGTACCCACACTAGGTCTATTTTAATTCATTAATTAAAACCTTAGTTTTATCTAAATTGAGATTATAAAACACTCCTTGTGTAACACCTAATTGGTTAGAATTTGTTTAAATAAACACTTTGTGGACTAGAAGAGATTAGTGGGATCATATCTTGGTGGAAATAAGGGTGGATCTTTAGTCAATGATTATTAGGTTTTTTTGATTAAGGGAGGGATAATATGTCATCGATAAGTAGTCCATTTAAGGAAAAATATATTTTAAATTGCGAAGGATTTAATTATTTATCCATATTACTTTTTTTATTTTAAAAATTTTTACTGGTATAATGTTATTCAAATTTTATGTTCTTTTGATAAGACATTATTTTTGAGGATTTAGAAGACCTATTATTCCAAATAAAATGTTATACCTTGGATAAAAATTTATTATATACTACCTACTAATATTTGAAAATCCATATAAAATATCTTTGATGTTACCTTTTTTATAACATTATGTTTCTCTTGTGGAATCCCCATCTTATTTAATTTTTTAATAAACATGTTTTTGAAAATTAATTTATGTGGTCATATTTCCCACTGACCATAAGTCCATGATTTCAGTACCACCCCCATTATTTATATGGTTTGATGAAAGCAATCTGTACTATATTATGGATAATGCTAAAGAATTAGTAGCCTCTAAGGTGGTCAAAAATTAGACCAAAGTGAAATAGTTATTCTGAATCAATTGTTTATCGAGTGTCGACATTTATTAATATTATGTTGATAAACTCATCCGAAAATAATATAGAGGGGATGTGATGGTCACTAGGAGAAATATTTTGTTTTGGGGGTATTATAGATGGTGTGACATGTGGTGTTAGTGGTGAAAATTATAATGGATTTGATGGAAATAATGGGAAGGTGTATCTTTTTCATTACTCGACACATCAATGCCTTCTGGGTCAGCAATAAGATAAGAGTCACAACTATAGACAACCCTCAAATAGACTAGGGGATATATACCATTGATGACTATTAATATTAAAAACATGGGATTTATTAGCCTAATAAACCTATACACATTCACATATATCCAAGATCGTAAAATTTTGGAAGGTAAATACAATTGTTACCCCAAAAATACACACATTAAATCTATCACATGTCATAATATGAAATGTACTAGAAATCATAATGGCGAAATAAAATCCCACCAAAAATTGAAAAAGAGTCCAACCAAATAAGAATAAGGTGAATGTTGTCAAAATAAACAACGATATGAACCGCCACTGTACTTTCTCAATATGGTGATCCACTTAATATATGTCCTCCCAAGACTCTATCAAATGTTTTGATGCTTATGTAATACATGACATGTGTGGGTATATCCCATATATGTGTATGTATAACAATACCTAGTAGGACACCCCAATATCGTCTAATATAAAGAATCAAGAGTAGTATTTTCATCATACCATGTTCTTTTTCATGTAAATTTCTATTCACATGTATGCTCCCTGATACATGTATAGGTTCCAACACCAAGTCACTAAATGTGTGGTAGGGACTACAAGGAATGTGATCTTTTATCTCATGTGTAAACCCTAGCGTCAAAACTAGTGACCCTACATGCCTTGTGTTCTTTATCGTACACATCATGTATCCTGGGATTTTTTTGTAAACCCAGGGTTCATTAATGCATCTTATGATTTCACATCCATCATCATCGATCACTCCCAATTAAATCAGATCAGGACTCGACCAAGACTTCTTATCATTGGTCACTAGAGTCCATGATTCTATCTGTTCAAATCGTCACTATCATAGAACCACACAATCATCATTTGTCAAAATGGTAATATAGAAGTCACTAATCTAATCATTAACCATCTATGAAAATATTCCATCATTTTCATGCCTCAATTGGGATCCTACACCCCTGGAATTTACATAATTCATTGAAAAACACTCACAAAAAAAATTAAATATCAGGTACCAATCAAATCGTTGATCAATGAAATTTGCAAAAATGAATGTGAAAAGAAACATAAGAAAAAATAAAATCAAAAAATTTGAGGAATGAACCTCAAAAATTTTAGGGTTTGGGCTTGATTTATTTCCATTATAATTATGAATGAAGAGCAATAATAATCAACAAATCAAATACCATCAATCCTATTAATAATAAACCAAAACACACAAGAACGAATGACCCAAAAAAACAAACAATTAAAGTAATTGATATATGTTTTTCATGTGATAATCAATAGGGAAATAAACCATGGAAAACAAGCCCCTTCCTTCGGTAAGTAACGATCAATTATGAATAATAGATTTTTATTTTAGTCACTAGGGAGATACACTAGATCTAATTATAACACCAATGATAAATCCTTGATTTTACATTGTTCGTTTGAGAATCCACCATGAATGAACCTCCAATGGATCCTTTAAATACCTATGGTTATGAATATAACCCTATATTCAAGCCATAATATGATTTTCATAAATAGAGGATTACTTCATTATGTAATACTAATAAATAAACTTTTTAATTAATTTATTTCATTATTTTCACCCATGAAAGAAATTATAAAAAATTCCTGATGCTGACATACGATATGTAGCACCACGAGAATCCTCTCAGTCCAGACTCAAAACTTGTATCATATTTCCCATATGGTTACCTATTTGGAATTTATTCCACTATTTCCAAAAAATTGGGCATGAATGATATTACTATTTTTTTTATTTTTTTTATTTTTATTATGTCCTTTTATGAAAACTGTTCTTAAAACCTCACACCGGAAAATTGATTAACTCTAAAAATATCATTAGGTATATTCAAAAGCTATTACATGAAAAAATATGCATTGATTTCTCCTAAATTTAGTGATTTTCATCCCAAAAAAAAAAAAAAATCCAAAATATGTGGGTTTTGATATGGTATGTGGGTCTCCCACTCCCAATTTATCTCCTAAAATTCCTTGTTTCTTCACTAAATATGCTCATAGGGAATCATGTTCTCAAAGAGGATATTCTACTACTAATCCTTGGTATCAATATAGTAACGTGTAAATGCAGATCCTTCATTTATTTCCAATTCACTCCATCTGATAACATGCAATTGTTCAGGCTAATTCCTCCTTGGATATGACACATTGGACACAACATTTAATCGGTCTAATTATAGTGGTAGGGATAATGGGTATGCCACATTTTCTACCCTAAACAATATCAGGTGAGGGTGAATTAATTTTAGAGATAGCTTGATTCGCCTATTAAATATCTAAAATCCCTTTCAATATGAGACGTTTAGGAACACACAGACTCCATCCATGAACTCCAAAGGCCACCATCATTATTATTCATAAGACTTAAGATGGTTTTGTCCACACATCTATTCTTGGAAGACCTACACATACTCTATCATCACATGCACCAACTATAGGCCCATGAGTGTAGACTCATCGGGGATATTTTATCCTAGTGGAGACACACAATTTATTCTATATAAAGCCTAATATGGTGCTATACCGATGGTAGAATGATGTTATTTATTGTATGAAAAATCTACCAAGGGTATCTGATCCTACCAAATATGGAAAAATTACAACATTCATTCCCATGACATTTCATCCTAGACTTTAATGGTCACCTAAATCTAACCTTCAATATAGGGGTTAAACGTCTTGCTCAAATGAAATTGAGTACCAATGATCTCATATAGTTCACTTCACAATCTTAATGTGAAATGATTATCACAGTTTTAAATGATTCATGAGGGAATATATTGTAAAAAGAATATTTCCTTCATATAGAGACATCCCAATTTCTCTACTGAACTAATATCTTAGGTAGTAAGAATGTTGGATGACTTATGGAGATAGTCTATAAACACAAAAAAGGATTCTTTTCCTATATAATTCCTTATAATTCCAATCATAGAGTGAATATATATACCACAAAACTGAAAAATTTTAACCTCATGTGGTTAAGAGACACCTACAAGAACCTGATCCTTTTCCTTCACCAACTGACTATAGAGGCATTTTGACACAAAATATGATACACTCTTCACCATAATTGGCCAACATAACTACCATTAATGGTCCTTCTATTCCATATCCAAACTAGGATTTACCTCTTAAGGGGATGTATAAAACTCCCTCATCACCCCTCTTGTTATTTCACTAGCATCATTATACATCCTTTGAAAAAGATTATGTGATTACCACCTTTGGATAATTCATCAATAGAACATCTAATGGATATCTAAGAATATAATGTCTCACAGTCCATATCTCCATGATTAACCTCCAAAAAAACTATGGATGTTTATGGGTAACAACCATAAAATAAATGTATGTTGAAACATTCATATCCATAAGTGACATCTTATAATAGGATAACTATTCTAGATACTTAGTCAATAAATATGAACAAAATATTATACTAAGAGAATATTCAACTCCATTCCCCTTCCTTAAAGTATATCTAGTTTAAAAGTAATTATCAAGGAGTAACACTATCCATTTAATCAATCTCAAGTGAATATACGTTGGAAAGAAGATATAATTAGGACTCTTATGGTCATAATATATGATAAACATCTCACCTATAAGGATGTTTCACCACATCCATAGGGAGAAGGATACAACTTTGAACTCTATATTATGTGTTTCATGGTTCTACCCATGCAGTATCAACTTTAGGGACCCATAAATAATCACTAGCTTAATCTAAATAAAAATACATCCAAATACTGTCTCTAAGGTATCATAGAGAACTACATACTCAACACCCTCCACTGAAAATCTCAATATGGGGGTTCTCACCAATCACTACTACAACTCATTCATGACATACTGTAACTATTCTATCCACATGAATGGTTTCCCCTTTTGGGTCAAATTTGTCAATGGTGATGATATTTGAATGAAATGGGGAACAAATCCACTATAATATCTTACAATCCCAAAGAATCTGAACATCTCTGTCATAATCATTAGTGGATCCCAAGATAGCAATATCTCATCCTTTATCATGTCAACCACACACCTTCTGTTGTTATATCCTTTCACAAAAAGTGGACCTACTAAATCTAGAATTGCAACATAAAAATATTTATATAAATATATCTTTCTCCGAGTAATTCTAGAACCATAGTTCTGTATATCACGTGCTCTTCTCTAGTTTCTCACTACACTAGTTTATCATCAATGAAGACCACCAAAAACCAGTCAAATAAAGTCTAAGAGAATCAAATCATAAGTCCTATATACACTACTTGGGTGTTCATCACACCACAGTGCATCAAAAAGTACTCATACTGACCATAGAAACATCAAAATATCATCTATAGTATATCCTCATCATGTACTCAAACATGGTGACAAATTGATCTGAGGGTAATCTTTGAAAACCATCATGCCCCTCAACACTAGTTAATGATTATATAGATCCTAAAAATGGGATAACTACTATTTAAAATAACATATATTAGGTGATTTAAATCTAAACACAACCTCCATCAATTGTCCATTATCTTGGTGAAAAAACACCAGGTATTCTCAGGGGAAACACAATGTCTAACAAATCCCTTCCTCTAAAAGTCCTATTGTTGCACCTTACGCTCAAAAAGAGTAGTGGGATCCATAAAATATGATTTTATAGTTATAATATCCGTACCTTAGTGTATGTCAACTAATAATTCAATCTATTAGTGGGGAGATAAGTCTAGAACATCCTCAAGAAAACATCTTCATACTACACCACCATTGCAGGGAACATGTAGCTCATAGAATAAACTACTCTAAGGGTCATACTATCCAACTGGTGAGTAATGGTTTTCACTATTTTACATATTTTTCCCTCAAAAACATTTTGTGTTTCCTTCACAATCCTATTGGAAAACCTCATTACAACACCAGAAACACACTACATCATCAATCTGAAACAATCAATCTAGGAATAAAATGTGGATAGCCCTTATATAACTAATGTTACACTGCAATGCCTCATTAATTCTATGATGAAATTATATAATAATATCTCTCCTAAAAGAGTTAGTTCACATTATTAGTAGTAGTGTGTAATAATTGAGTCACCTTCAATTGAAATCTCAAAGAGAAATGGTTGATCCCAAGGATCAACCAGATTCTCTACGTATTAAAATAGATAAGATGATAGAAAATTTTAGATCCCACCAATGTATATCGATATATAAGATAAATTAGATATGACACATACCATACCTCTTATCATCCTGGGAGCCTCATGGCTGTAGGCGTCCAATCATTGCACAAATAATTTTTCCTAACTACCAACTCCTTGAGCATGGCGCAGAACACCTAGGGGTGGTGGTGCTAATAGGATAAATCACCTACCACCTCAAAATTCTCTACTGACTCCTCTACCAAAATTTTCTACCCTGTAAATCACCATAATCGTACCATTGACTATGTATGGTCAGCACATCAATTTTATCTATATTATCTATAGTAATGGTTGGAAAATCCAGTGAAAGATATCACCAATCGTTGTTATAGAATAATTTCCTCACTCTAGGATAACTCATGATTTACCAGGATCCTTGAACTTGCAATACTATGTAGTAGGATCATATTATGAAGCATATTTCATGCCATAATCACTACTAAATTCAATGTATTCATGCCCCCAAGGTCTCATCTTTTGAGAATCCACTACTATCTCCAAATGTCGGTGTTAAATCTTCTCGGAAGCTCTCCACCACTAAGATCCATTCAATAAATCCAAAATATGTAATAATATAATGAGACATAACTTCATCCCAGATATATTTTCATGATAGTCTCTCAAAAGATTGTTCTTTGATGAATGGATATTAATCCATACATAGATAATATCATGAGTGGTTAGTGAACCTCACTGAATACTCAACCGTGTCCACACTAATATACTACAATTTTAGAATATCTTAGATGCATAATGATCATAATATGGATTAATTAATCTTCTCATAAATTGATGATCGAAATATGAATTGTTTATTTCTTTCCAAACATGTGACTGAGTTACTAAACACCATAACCACTCAAAATATATGAGAAGAAGACTACCTACTAGAACAACCATCTTATCTGTAAGTTTACCGATTAGGTGAAAAATTCAATTGAAAACCTGTATCTATTCCTTTTCTACTAAGATAATTTGATTACTAGGAAATCTATGTGTTCACTGACTTTGGATCCCATTATTTTTATTCAGACTACACACATCCTTAGTTGGTGCTTCTTGTGCGACCATCCACTCAACGGGTGGTGTCACATCTATAAAACCACAAGGAGGTACCACATCAAGTATATCACCTTCCACTGAATCCTCTTTATTTAGAGGATGATCTATGTGATCTCATAGTGTAATCCTATATGGATATCTTTGTGGAGGCATAAAGAAATAAAATCAAATTATACCATAATCAATGAGTATATTTGGAGAGTTGAATAAAGAATGGAATGGTAACCAAACCTCATTCCAATATGATTCATGTAATAATGTTTTCCATGAAATTAGTTCCCACATGTATCGATTCAATAATTTGGTTACCATTGTACTGGTGTATAGATACTATTTCTGCTGCACCAACACTGGAGTCACTGGCCTGAGGTCTGAGCATGAATCACTTTAGAAATGTTCCCCTAGTACCCAAACTAAAACTCACATCTACAAAAAAACTCCAAACTCGATTCCTCTAGTGAAACTAATATGATACCACTCTATCATGACCTTAAAAACCTATTCCTTTAACCAAATGATAATATATGTGTGAAAACCCTAATTCCACCTCCAATAGGCTATGGTATCGAGACCATCCCTCAGTATGAAAGTCACAGCAATTCGAAGCATTGGCATAAGGTACCTATGAACACAGAGACACACACATACCCATGAAAATATACTTATGAAAGGTAAATAAAATTGATACCATAATAGTGAATTCATAACATCTATCCAAAATTATAGTTTGAAAATAACTAGAAATCATAATGCTTTAATACAATCCCACCAAAAACTGAATAATAGTCCATCCAAGTTAGAAGGTGGAAATTCCATCAAATGAAACAATAGTATGATTCTCAGTTTTTCTAGCCCAATATTTTTATCTTCTAATCATCTATCCTATATGAACTATATTAAAAAAACAGTCATCTAAATAAGACATGAGATGTGTATAAAGTTCCCCTGTAAGTGTAAGCATAAAAATACCCAGTTGGATACGTTTAAATCACCAAGCATAATGCATCAAGAGTAGAAATCTCATCAATAAAAAATTATGTAAATGAAGATATGAAACCTAATAATAATAATTATAAATATCCAAAATATACTCAAGATAGACTTTAATTCTCAAAACGGTCACAACCAATTTGGGACATAGGATATAACTCGATGCTTCATGGTAACCACCAGTTCTAAGAACACTTACTCCAAGAGACATGTTATCCATGAAGGTGCTCATGTGAGAGGTTGTTCTAGTTAGTTATTTCCATGAGGTACTCACTGGATAAATTAAGATCATGTTACTCACATAAGGTGTATCACTCAATACTTATAGGGTATTTCACAAACCCCACTAGGTTATCTTACTAGATAGGGGATCTATTACCTATGCATAGTGGTAATGATGACACCAAAAATCCCACCTAGAATATATGATATGATAGAGGATCCCAACTGATACCTATAGATGGATTCCATGAATTCTATCCAAGAGACTCAACCCATAGTTGGGATCACAATCATATACTCAAGATGAAATTCCACACTATACCCTCATAGGGATAGAGAAAGGGAAAAAACATATTAAAACCTAGTTGATAAAAAATATAATGACTTCTCCAAACTATCATAGATGAAGTACACTGCATGTATAGAAGGAACATGAAATGTACCCATGTCAACAAATTATATGAATAGATACCCCCTCATATTTCTATGTACACCTGGTCATGACCATGTCTGGTGTCTCTACCTGGGTACATGGCCATTTTAGGGTACCAACCAATACCTGTGTACTCGACACATGCTTGTGATCTTGGTTGTTTCTATACCCTTATACCATATGGGGTAAACATCAAGCCTACAACACCAAATCACACTGAATGTGGTAGGGAACACATAGGTTGTTATCTTTTATCTCACATGTAAACCCTATCACTATAGCTATGGACCCCACACTACATGTTCTATTTAGGGAAAAATTCATATAATTTTGTATTTTCTAGAATCGTTCAGTTCTATCACACGTATTTTGATTTCACCACCACCACTATTGATCTAATCTATGGAAGTTTTAGAAGATATAAAATGAGCCTCTATATTATGTGACACTATAATATAACCTTTTATCCATTCGAAATGCCAATATATTGGCACCACCCCGTCATCATGAATTAAACTAGGAAAATATAAATCACTGTTCTGATCCTAAATGACCTCTAATCACCGAAATCATTTTCACACCACATTTTCATATTCCATCATTAATCCTCACCCATGGTATCAATCCTTTTCTTTAAATAATGTTCACAGAATGACCAAATACATAGTATTCATCGAACCATCATCCAAATAAATTTTCAGTGGTGAATGTGTGATGAAATAGGGGAGAAAAGCACAATACAAAACTAGAATAACAAACATAAATTTTATTTATTGTAATTTCTTAATTTTCATTATAATGATAAACTTTGATTAGTAAAATCATTAAATTAATTCACAAAAAAACCCACGAATAATACCCCAAGTCCCACAAGCATGATCGACCCATGATTTATACTATTTGAGGAATTGATTTTGATTTTTAATGTGAAAAAATAGGGAAATAAACCATTTAAAATAATTACCTACAACAAATTAGGATTGATTACTAATGAAACATTGTAATTTTTTATCATTTTTGGTGACATCCACAAGTTCTGATTGGCACACCGATCACCAATCCTCAATCTATCATTCTTCTTTTGAGAATACTCTAAAAAGTTACTTCCAATAAATCCTCTCAATACCTAGGGTTATAAAGATAAACATATTCCATTTCCATGTAATTATTTTTATAATTAGATTATTAGGTTTCTATTTCATAATAAAAGATAAATTTTCCAAATATTCTATATTATTATTTTCACCCATGACATCATTTTAAAAAAAATGTCAGACGCCGATATTGGTTATGTGATGCCTTGGGGTGATCATATTTTAGACTCCAATATAGTCTTAGATATCCCATTTATATTATTATTTTGGATATATTCTTCATTTTCTGGAAAACTATGTGTTATTGATATTAAATTATTTAATATGTTTTATATAATATTTTGGCTCACTATCCCTTGAGATCTCAAACCATCTCAATATCTGACATTAAAAATACTATTAGATATATTCCAAATATATTACATGGAAAAAATAGATATGTTAAAATATTATATATTTGTAATTATTGATTGTGATATATAGATGTATCCATAATAGACACACACACACACACAAACCATGTATCATTTCTCTATTCGGTGGATAAGGTTTTTTATCTTATGAATATGAGATGGGGTGTGACCACAAGTTACATGTTTTATTCCACAAGATTACATGAATTTTGGTATACATCGGATCATACCTAGTTAATCACATCTCCCCACTTTTTTTGTGTTGGACCACATGTCACATAAGGCCAGGCCACATGGATTTATGCTCTAAAAGGTAGATGAGATGTGTATTTTGGAATCACACACCATTCCTGATCTACATGAATCTATTATCAATAGAGTACACTACATATGATCCTTGAGCCTCAAAAGTTTTGTATGGATAGACGGTGTAACACCCGAGCTTCAATTATAGTAATTTTTCTTTATAAAGAAACAATTGAACATTACAAAATGTATTATTCAACATTGGGATTTAAACCTAAATTCTAAAATTTAGTAAATTTATTTTTTGAAAATAAATTTCATTTTGAAATAATAATATATCAATTATCATCAGGTTAAATGTTTATATATTTTTTAAAAGATTTAGTTTTTATAGAATAGTGTAAAATATTTGTTTTTAAAAACTGTCATTTATTTTTTATTGATGAAGAACCATTATAATTTGAATTAAATAGTAAAATAATTGAAATATACATTATATATAATAGAAATAAAAATTAATCAACATTATACTTCATATGTATAAAATGATACTTATATATATAATTTTCTTTAATAAAACAGTTTTTATCATGCTTTGAGAGATAATTTTAAAATAAATTTCCACCCCTTAAGGAAATTAAGTTTGATATGGAAAAAAATTGGTTATTTACTCTTATAATTAATTATTTGAAACATAAATTATTTTTTGGATCATGATAATTTATTTAAAAAATTTATAGAATGATTATGCAATTTAAATTTATTCACAACACTAATAAAATATTTATTCAATTAATAGAAAAAACATGATAAATGATTCTAAAATGTAATGATTAATATTATTTGGATAAATTATTACTTTTAAAATATTTTTTAGAAAAATATAATTTATTAATTATGTGAAAGTGGTTTATATAAGAATTATTTGACTCTATGAGTGGCATTAAATTCAAATTAAATTAATTGTCCAAAATGACATTAATTTATTTTTTCGATAAATAATAATTTATGATATTATTCAAAAAAGATAAAAATCATAAAAGGGGACCATTAGGATAATATATGGTCTAAAATTTCATAAAATGTAAATTTATGACCCAAATATTAACTTATAATTAAATTTATAACCCTTTAGGATTTAAAATGTTATTTCCATAATTAATGTTTAAAATTTTTAACGAAAGGATAACAGTATTATATAAGGGTTAAAATGACCTGAAAACTTTATTTAACCTCATTTTTTGGTTTAATTTCAACATCAAAATTATCATATTATAATATGTGTCATTTTGGATCCATTTTGTGAAGAAAGATACTTACTAATACCTTAAAACATTGAAAATTTATAAGTTTGTTACTCTAATTAATTATAATTGGGCAGCACCACCCCTCACATATTCACAACTCTTGAACAATTTATCATTCGCAAAAACAGACAAAATATCACCCCAACATAATTATAAAAAATTTATATATTATGCAAATCTTAAAAACCCCAATGGTCTTGAATAAGATATATAAAGGATAATTTCATAAGAGATGATAATCATTTTTACAACTCATTAAAATTTATTTACTCATATAATTCAAATATGTGATGAAAATACTAAAATAATAAAAATATTTTCATAAATATATATATTTTTAATTATGATACAACCATTTTACATCTCTTTTCCATCCTACGAAAATCGAAAAACATCTCTCATGTGTACGTACGACTTATTGCCCCCACGTAGTAGTGTAATTCATTATTCTTCACCACATTAATTGAAAGGTTATAAATATTGAACTAATGAATATATATATATATATATATTTATATATTTTAAATTATTATGATATTATAATTATAATATTATATCTACCTTCTTAGGTTCTAATCTTTTGGGAAACAGTAGTGGTCCTTGTGTGTATGTGTGAACTACCACATCCATGAAGTGATGTGATTCATTTTTCATTATTTTCCTCATATATGTTAATAAGTATATATTTAAAAAATATATAATGTATATGAAATAATAATAATTATAAATATGTGAATTATTATTTACCTTTCATTAAATCTATCAATCTATAAAAGATAACAAATTTCATGCATACGTATGGTCCACCATCTCCATGAATGGGGTAATTCATTTTTTGTCACATCCTTTCAAATATGTTTAAAAATATGTATAAAATGAATACATATGATATCTATATCATTATTAAAAACATGGAAATTATAGAAACATAAGTATTATGCAGGCAGCAAAACTGCTAAATCGAAACATTCTTGAAAAATGAAACCGTTAACCATCACAAATGAATATTTTAGTATAAATTTTTTAGTAAACGAGTCTTTAAACATTTTAAGTGGATTATATAGGATATTTTTGGTACATATATTACTCTGGTAAATAATTATAGTTGATTTATATTTATTATATACTATACTAAATGCACCTAAATAAAACATCACACAATATGTAAGGGTTTATTTCACAATATCTTAATTATTCATGATTGTTTATGTATAATTCTTTGTTGGGGGAATTATGTAATATTAATATCATAAACCTTCTTTATTTTATTCTCTGGTTAAAATTACAAGTTTTCTATTCATTTCCCACTCTTTATGTACTCAACATACTGAAATAATGATTGAAAGGAAAACCATGTTTGATTTTTTATGGTCAAGAATATTTTTCATCCATGTTTGTATATTCATTAAAATATTTTCAATAATAGTTTTTATATTCTAAAATTATTAATTAAAAAAATTTACCATCTTTTAAATTTTAATAAAAACTGTAAAAGGAATCTTCTTATCCTTTTATGAATAATGTACTTTTAACTATTATTGAACATTTGAATGTAAACTTTTTTTACTCACAAAACATGATCAGAAATTCACATCATCATGAAGTCTCATTTATTTAGTATTTAATTTATAGTTTCCATGATTCTGTTAAATTATAATTTATTCCATTGTATTTTGGATATCTTTATATTTTAAAAAATGACTCCAATTTTAATAGGTTATTTTCCTCAAAAAAAATTCCACTAATATTTAAAGTATTTTTCTATGTCAACGTTATTTGGTGAATATTATGATTTACAAGGGATATATTATTTTTTAACTTCCTTCTAATTACCATGGATGGATTATGATCATTTTATATTAATTGTTTTTGAAGAATAATAACATTTTGTATGGTAGTTTTTCAATATAAATGTATATAATGATTATGTATTTAATTTTTATTCACCTTATTTATATGAGAAATAAATCAGAATTAGTTTGAGATAGAAAAATACCATTATAGATCTTCCCTAAATTAGTGGATATCAAAAGATTAATGTTTTTGGGTATTTGTTGTATTTATTACCTATTTATATTTGTTTTCTTGGAAAATGGCCTTGATGGTAAAATTATGTTGTCTAGAATTAAGAATTCAATAATTATGAGACAAGTTATTGTTTTACATGTGATTATTTATGTTTTTATTTAATCCATGGATTTAGTACCCTTTTATGGTATTAGTTATATAGAATATTTTATTATTTTTTTGTCATCCATATAAGTCATGTTTTATTTATTTTAGGATAACTTTTGTTTCATGATTTACCTTACTGAGGATCTATGATCACCCTTTATTATGATTTCATTTCCCTTGGATACCAAGAATAGATCTGTGAAGGAATTTCAGAATTTACCAGAATAAATAATTAATTTATCATAATAATTATTACATTATATTTCAATTTATCAAATGTAATAAGAGAATCATCTTGGTATCTACTCTCTCAATACTAATGAACTATTCAATAACTTAGGATGTGATCCCTTATATTTTTTACCAATATATTAAAACTAGATAGATATATTGATTATTGGAGGTAGGGTGTTATAGTTGGTATTTGATAATGTTGAGTAATAACATTGTGAAATAGATTTAAAAAACATTTATTAAGGAACACTACCCTATGAAAAATATTGATTATATGTATAATTATAGGATAATATCATAATTTTTTTATAATATATAAATTATGTGGTTTTACTAGTAATAAATCCTTTTAGGGATACTACAAGTGTATATGTGTAATGTCCCAACCTAGGTGCCTCGAGCCGGTTCTCTATAAGGCCTCAAGCATGCCTCTCCATATTCTAGTGGCTTTCCACTAGTAGTGAGAACCAAGGGCATGTCTATGGAGATACTATTCACTCATATCATAGAAAAAATAGTGGAAATAACTAAATATCATCAAGGTGGTATATATGAAAAGTGAAAATAACATAATAAACTGAAATAGAACAAGATGTAATAATAAATAAAATTTCTATAAAATCCAGAAAAGCCATGAAATATATACAACACGGGTCTTCCACTTGGATGGCCATACATGCATGAGTAAATAAGTGAAACTATAATAAAAATACATGTAATTTATACAAATTAAGATATAGAATACATACCTAGTCTCCATGAAACTACTGAGATGCTTCATCCCCATCAAAAGAATCCACACAAGCATATCTACTCAATCAGGTAACTATGGGCCTCATCCCAATCATTTATGTATATGTACTGAATGTGAAAAATAGAAATAAGATATGTAAGCACACTGAGGTACATGTATATGGGTGATAAATAATATCTATAGAACAACTCAATAATGAACCTATTAATTATCTATAACAAGTGAATGCTCAAGAAATATGTTAAGTCTAGATGAGACAGAATTTGAATGATAAATAATAAAATATTATGAATCCAAACTCAATCCCTAGGTCCTTGATCCTAGTAAATTGGGTGAGTTTCTATGATGTATATATCTAATTATATGTATATATATATTCCCATACATATATATATATATACATGAGTAAAGTTAAATAAATAACATAAATCAACAACAGACGATTTATGGGTTTGTAATCCTGATTGCCTGGACATTTGGCGAGAACTGAATTTAGTTGGATGTCATACCACACATGATGTGTATATTTAAGTTGATATTTTGGTCTATAATCTCATTAAACAATACCTACATTGGCTAATTTTATAATTTTATCTAATCAAGCTATGTCACCAATGGGGGTTTCATTTCTAAGACTTGGTTTCACCTGTACTCACCTACAATCACCATAATAATGGATTATAAGTAGTATTTATACATAATATTAATGGTAACTGAGATAGATTTCATACCACTCATCCGATGTAAATAAAATCAAATTTCTAATCCCTTGATCTTGGTCCGTATGCGCTCAAGAAATTTCAACTTAGATAATCCCTATTGGTATTACCATTGGGAAATATGTATGATGATCTCATCAGTGAGATGTAATGACCACCCCATGTGGTCTATGATTATGGATAGAATAATAATCCCCATCATTTGGGATACAATAATCATCCAGGAGTATCAAATGATGTGGAATGTTATGTCCAACATTGTAGTCAATTAATCGACTAGGGAGAGAATAATCATCCTCGTTGCCTTGGAGAGTGTAATCCTCCATCAGTATCATCATCAGGGATTCCACACCCATATCGAGGAGAGAATAATTATTTTTCTTAAACCACAGGTATAGAAGAGAGGAATAATCCTCATCACATGAGAAATAATAATCATCCATTAGTGTCATTATTGGGTTTTTCATACATTTATATCATAGTCATGGGATCAAACACCAGATCCATTGAAACACCTCTCGAAATACTAATAATAAAATTTTCAAACATAGAGTCTCAACATCCAAATAATTTGTATTACCTCTAAAAAATCCATTAAATATAATAATAACATGGATTATAATCCATTTCATTTAAAAAAATTAGGCATCCCAGTAATGGATAATATTGATCCCTAAGAAAACATCTGGGCATCCGAAATAAAGATAAAGACATATCATGCTAGGCTCATCAACCATAAACTAGGAATAACCTCTAGTAATCATCACTGCATTAATAGTAAATAAGTGAAATCGTAAATATAAGATTGTGGGGGGATGAATGGCTAAACCCCCACTACCTTCACATAAATAGGATATGAAATGTTTGATATGGGTTCTACAATAACACCCCCAGCCATTTCTACAAAAAACTGATGTACTAGATCAGGTTTGGTTAAATATTAGGGAACCCGGTGGGTCACTATTGTCAAAATACAAGAGATTCATCCTACTCAGTATCCCCATGGTCTGGGAATAAGAAAAGGCTTATTATTCATGATCCTAAACTATGAAGGTAAAAGGAGGTATCCCACCTAGGAAACTATAACGATTATTAGACAGGTGAATCCTATACATGATCTTAGGAATAGTATATTAGAGGGGGATCCTACAGGTGACCTTTAAATAATAATTTATTTCGGCAGAGGCTTTATAGTTGTGATCCTTATAATATTATAATGTTTAAGGGTTACTAAAAGAGATTACCTAAGTCCTCATTAAGATAAATCATCCTTTAGGAGACCCTTGGTTATACGGCGAAAATTGAGGCATACAATATAGGATCCTCTAGGTTGAAACATAATAACATGAATTCTATTGAGGATCCACAGAAACAACTAACCTCAAGGAATCTAGGTCCCGAAGGGAAAATCTCACAAGAGAGCCATTGTAATTGGAAAAACTAAAAAATCCTTTTTCAAGACTGATATATCATGTCCCATATCAGATCAAATTCTCACTTAAATAATTTAAGTAAATTATATTATTAAAGGAAAAACCTCAGTATTTTGAAAAATCATAGAACACCTCCACAGATTACTTAAATCACCAAAAGGGTTTTTCCATCATGATCGACACAAAAATAACCATAAAAGGGACTATTTATGGTTCCAATTCAGACTCATGGTGTAAAGATATTAAAAACCCAAAAATGGGTTGAAAGGTGTAGTACACAATATCCATACCTAGTACACAATGTGTAGCTCGAAATCCTCACCAGGGCCTCTACTCCATCTGGACACTGCATGTAAAATCCGAAGTAAATAGAATACTGATTTTATACACTATGTATACCCTACATGTGGTACCTAGATGTTTATGTCAGATTTCCCAGCTATATTCATCTCCTTGCTGTGTAACTCCACATGTCATGCATCCAACACAATGTTTGGCTATGTACCATACACGACAATGTGCCCCTACATACGCTATCATGATGGGAACTCATCTAAATGAAGGATACCTGGTACATGGAGTTTATACCACATACAAGGGATGCAATTCTAAAAGTACGTATTCAATGAATAGGAAGAAAACATTATATGTGTTCCAGAATAATATATCGTTTGATTGGTATTTATCAATGGAATCCCCTAAAATCAACCAAATGTCCTGTTTTCCCAGAAAAATAAATAGATCGGTCCACAAGAGTTCCTAAACATTCATAAAAGAGGTTTAGAAGTATAAAATAGAAAATATAAGGGGATATATGGAAGAATCATAAAAATAGACTACGTGACTGTGGAATATGTTGATGCCTCGCCCATTTCCATGCTCCATGGCTACTGCATGATGATAATGCACGTCCTGAGCTCTACAACTCTACCTCTATTTCCATCTCTCTCTTTATCAATCTCGAACTAAATCTTATCTCTCAGTCACATGGAGGAGGATCTCCATGGGAGTGAACATTAGAAGAAATTATAGGAAAAGAATAATTATAATAGAAAAAAAGAAAAGGATAATATAAAAGAAAACGTAAAAAGGGTCCCAACTCAGCCTTGGTGTCTGACTCAGCCCTAGTGTCCGACTCCTCCCTGGTGTCCAACCAGAATTCATTCCCTGACAAAGAAAAAATCCCCCTTATAGACTCAATGGTGGTTATAGAATCACAATTTCATGCTCTATTAAAATTATTTACCATAATTATTGCATAAAAAATTAATATTTAATAAATTAAATATTAATTATTCTGTGAAAATTTGATCAGTTCATAATTCTATCAAACTGCTTTACTAGGTAAAACCCTATTACTAGACCAACAGAGTGGTTAGAAAAATAATCTGAGAACATTTTCTAGGATATAATTCCCATTTTACCCCTTACAAGAATTTGAATGAAAAAATTCACATTTTTCATAAATTACGGTATAAAAAACAAGGGTATATAAAATATCTCCATTATAAACCTTGTTATCCCTATGTAACCTTCGTGGATGAACTATTAGCCTTGATATCACCCCATGTGTATGCTTAACTATTCAATATCAACTATCCAATGACCAGTCTCATAGTGTCAGCAAGTCTTCATTCATGTAATATGATTTACTATGATTGATCTAGTACCCCGAACATCGGAATACCCTAATCAAAATCTCAAAAAAAAATTAGCGCAATGGCTAATTCAAAACACGAAATTTAAATATAAAATGAGGTTCACCACCCTCAAATAGCTGATGGTGTACTCCCCACTATAAGGATTCCCATTATACTTCTCCTTTAGTGAATCCTCAACATGATCTCTCACTATCAGGGAAAGATATCAAAGAATGAAATAAGCTCATTGTAAAGATAATGCTTTCTGAGAATAGAAAAAAATGTCCAGATAAATAATGATCATCTAAAACTAGAAGTACAATAAGATTCCATAAAAATGATTGATTCTTTCTTTCATCCACACTCAAATCAAATATTCTACACTTTCTTTTAACCAACATATGACAACACAACTCTCAAACATTTGTGTCTATGTCTAAACATGGGTCAAGCTTCTCACGACACCCAATTTACTTTGGAAGTCTCCTATTATACAGACATAATTTTAACCACAACCCCTATGAAACTATTCCCATTGAATGTCTTAAAAATACCAGGCCTCAAATTTCATATGGACACCCATTGGTTTAATATTTATAAGGAACCATGTGTAACCAATCTGTACATTTATCACTCAAATCATACCCTAGTGAGTCATTCATAAAAAATCTCTACAGACTGTGTTACACAGAATGTTAGTACAAACCAGCTAGAAGCTCCCATGTAACTCCTCTTTGAAATCAGTTGTCATAGTAATTCCATGATTTATTCCACACCCATCAGTCAGTAAGTTTCAGTCCAATCATGAGTGTCTTCCCACACTATTAATACACTAGCAATAGTAGAAACACTTGTTGACCATTCCGGTCTCATATATAGTCTATACACCAATGATAACCTTGTTACCAAAGAACCTTAAGTGATTTGTCATAATCTAAAAGAAATAACATTCTTATAGCTGAAAAATCGATCATATACCATATATTGATCTCAAAACGAGCATATAACCAAGAACAATACATATAAAGGTATCCAGAAACCAAGTAAAAACTCTAGCACGTAGGCTTCCCTCTATAAAAATAAACATTGAACTAGAAGGGTCTTTGTCCAAACTAAGGGCCTCTATGTCTCACACCATTCCCTACTGATCAACAATCCCAACTATTTTATAAGTTTTAACCACTTAGACAAAAACATAAAACCTTTATAAGGGAGGTAAAGAACAACAATGTCCTATGAGGGTCAGAATGTCAAAGTCATCCTACTAAGGTCATGATCCTATCCAATAATGCTCATATGGTGAAAATTCCCTGAATCCAGATCCAGTAAACTGGTGTCTTATTCTAGGTCACCACATGACATCAAGTACACCTTCCCATACGCGAGAGGTTGCTGACTAGTAGGGTGGTTCTAAAAGTCCACATGGCATGACTATACCCGCTTCACCAGAGTATAACACAACATAAAATAAATATAATATCAGATAAAATTATAATAACAAATGAAAATTCATAGAAAAATCCTCCAATGCAAGGTAAATAACATAGATAATAGTAAATATGTAATGTCATGCTAATAGTGCCATGTGATAAAAATGAAAAAGTAAATACATAAAAAAAATTTAAAAAGTTCTGACTCCAAGTCCAGAACCCCATACATGTACTTTCCAATCATGAATCAACTCCCAAGTACATGGACTTTGCCCATATCCGGACCCACAATCATAAAATCTACTTGGGTACACAATTGCATCCTGATAAGGGTGTCATTACAAATCAGTAGGCCACCACCAAAAATTTCTACAAAATATCCATTGTAATTAAATAGAGCATGAAAGTACTAAATATTTGACAACTAAATAAAATACATTTTATGATCAATTGGTTAACAAGGATAATTAAAATCATTCCTAGAATTATTTACAATTTCAATATTTATATAATCATTATTACATAACTTCCTTTCATCACATATTTAATGGATTAGGAATATTAACCAATCTCAATGCATAAGGGGAGAAAGTCAAGTTCCCTATATCATTAGGGATAACCACATCATCACATATACAACACATTCAACTTGAAACCTCAGTGTAGGTTGTTTCATTGAATGCAATAAGTATGGGAATATAACTTCATCCCCTTCCCTAACCCATGCATTTTTTGTGTGGAGTCTAGATCCTCAGCCTAACTCGACCCATGGGTATATAACTTTTTTTCAATACCCTACTCTACCAAGCCATGTTCACATGCTAATTTATCTATTCACCACACATATAACACATTAAAACCAACCATATCCAATACCAATATGAATATCAAAAGACATGACATATAATATGGCAATTAATATGATTCCATAATCCATTAATAAATTTACCATTTATATAACATAGCCATCCAACCTAATTTCCATTTCCTTTGCCTAAATCACTATGAATATTCACTAAAAACCATATATTAATCCATTTAACATTTTCAACCATTAACATATGCTTACACACATAACCCATTCATCATTTCCCATGTATTAACCCACATAGATATTCAAAGTACCAGACACAATTCATCTGGCACATTTCCATTAATCCCATTGAACCCATTTTTCATGCCATGATAAACAATCCCTTATCCATTATCCATATCTCGTCACAACTATAAAAATTACTTTATTAGTCATCACATTGACCAATTTACATGTTCATCATGTAATTTACTTAATCACAATTCAATTACACACATAATGGTTATGTTAAACATGTTTGGGATGGTCGGTACACCCCATGGATGTCCCAAAATTGATATATATATATCCTCAAAGAATCCCATTGGGATCTAGAGGGGTAAAATTACTCATTTATATGTTCTCATAAACAAATATCACAAATGGAATTTCATAAAAAACAAGAAGAACCAAATAATTCAACCATACATTCAAAAATCAACACAACATCTATGGGATATAACTTTTAGAACATCTACCTCAAATATATTGATAAACACACTCCTAATATTTTCCATAGTTCGAGATTCAAAAACCCGTTTAATTCTCAACCTATAAGAATGAAAGGATGAAATTTTTAGGGATTTGGAAGAATAGTTACAATGATACTATCCCTAATCTTGAAAAGAGAAGAAAAATGGAGATTGCACTTACCCGGAGCATCGACCCGCATACAACGAAGCTCCAAATAGGCAAGAAAGGAGGGATATCAATCCTTGGAAGCTACTAGGGGTTCTATATCATCACATTGGATGGAGGTAATATAAAGTGGGATAATATATGGTTGTCCATAAAAATATTGAAGATGAAAATTGTAATTTCTATATCTTTTATAGGGGAACATGTTTTCACTAAATGTTTTTCTAAACCGTGCAAAAACCATGCACAAGACACTTTCTATGGGGAGATGGGTCAAATTATTACCTTGAAATGCCACATGGTTTATTCAAACCATATGAAAACCCTATGATATTACACTAGCACAAGTTGAATTGTTTTTATTGGAAGGCCCCACTGTTTGTTAAACCGTGCAAAAACTATGCGCCTTGCATGGGTTGGAACATTTTTCCTTCCTTTCATGCCCCGAACCCCCGAAACACCTCGGATTCCTCATATACTCCCAATAAATAAGTCATTAACAAAAAATAGATTTTAAAAAAATTTAGATAAGTACATACCACCCCAATGATTGGGATATTATAACCTCTCCACCTCATAATGGCTCATCCTCAATCCATGCTCCTAAGAGTCATTGAGATTAATATAAAAGAGATCATGCCACTAGGACCACACATCTGACTCCCTTTTCCACATTTCATCCATAATTTTACCATGTTGAGATAAAACATAAACTAAGGGTAAAATATTTCCATTAAATACATTCTCACAAAAATATATGATACAAACAATATGATCCTTAAAGGACGCATCAACTTCAAGCTCTACATCACTAATATTAATCGCATGATATGGATCAATTTGATAATATTGAATATGTGAAACCTAAAAAATTTTGTTCAATTCTCTATACCATTGTGGATGATCCAATAATTAAGTCATTTTACAATCCTATCAACAATCTCAAATATCCCCCACGTACTTGGGCATCAAATTGACATATTTCTAAATCTGATGGTGACCCAATATTGGTGACACCCAATGAAACACATTATCACCCACCATACACTAAATAGGGTAAAGAAACCAATATACATGAGATCTATGTCTAATCTGAATTATTTCCATCAGATTTGGAATCAATTAAACATTTTAGGAGGACTGATATAAAATAATCAGTTCTAATAGCCTAGGATATCTAGTTGTCGACCTTCATATAGAGATCTACATGGTCTACCATATATTGCCTCAAATGGTTCCATCTAAATAAAATATTAGGAAATATTTGTGGAGAGAAATAAATGATTGACACTTGTTTTCATATGAACAACCAATATATAGGACACAATCCATCAATATGTCTTCTAGGACTTGAATTGTATACTATAGATGCCCATCCTTTTGTGTGTGATAAGCTATTCTAAAGAACACCTGTCTACGAAGAGGCTTCTATAATACCTACAAGATGTGTGATCTAAAATATATATCATGATCTAAAACTATATTTTGTGGCACATAATTAAACCAAACTATATCTCAGATATATAACTAACCCAAATGATCAATAGTAAAATCCTCTTGTATCATCAAAAAATATTCCATCTTAGTCAATTGAACCACAACATCGCAAATTTCACCATTCATAGGGGGAATCCTAAGATGATACACTATGAATTCTATCATTCTGTCATCCCACTTCCATTATGGAATGGTTAATCACTATAAAAACCCCCATGGGAACTGGTGCTCACCCTCCAATTACTAATAGGTAACACATCATGCCACAAAACCCACAAATTCAACCTTCTTTCCCAAACAACAATATTTCATATGATGATCATGATATATATTTGTCAAAATAGGATGCAATTACAACATTGATGCCTATAACCCCCACATTAACTCTTTCCACATACACATTAGAATGACTACACAAACATGAAAGTAATAATCTCATCCTCACCAACAGTCCAAGTCATGGGAGCCTCCCCACCTTTTATTCTTTCCTTCATAGACTAACTCTCCAGGTCCTCTAGATGACTCTATTTGAACTGGATCAAAAGAGTAGACTCAACTACTATGGGTAAAAGGGTCATCTTCTTGTTCCCATCCTGCACCTCCCGATGCATCACCAAAAACAATTACATCATTATCTTCATAGAAATGGATTCTTAAACCACATAATTCATAGTCTTCCAACTCATAGAATCTGCAAAAAAATTTCCCTTCATTGGTGTTTAAACCAACCTGATGTCAAAAAACTACAAGTATTCAACCCTTATTCACTAACTAAAAATAAAATAATGTTGAGGAGAGATATACATTATAAATTTATGATCAATTAAAAATATGATACACTCTCCCAAAAAGTAATTCCTCCAACACATTGACGCATAAACCAAAATTGAAAATAAAGATCATGGGTAGGGTAATTTCATTCCTCCAGCCTCAAGTGTCTTGACCCATTTTCTATAACCCAATAATACTGCACAAAAACTGCCCCATTTAAAAAACCCAAAACATCACAGAATAAGTTATGCCCCTTACATAGCTTGTGAAATATCAGGATCGATGCGACCATCAGCTGTTTCTTCAACTCTTGAAAATAACTCTCTCAACCATCAGACCATTCAAACATTACTCCATTATTTGTTAATCCCAAAATGGTTCCACCAAATAGGTGAAATCATTAATAATCATTAATTAATAACAAACCAATCCCTAAAAACACTATATGTAAAACACATTATTGGGATTATCCCACGACACAACAACCTGAACATTCAATGGATCAACTCAGATACCTTCCTGGAAGAGTATTTGACCAAAAAAATTCACATTATCTATCGATTAATAGAATTTTTATAACTTGGCCTATAGGATATGATCACATAGTATACTCAGGAAAATATTATGATGTTGGGCATGATCATTATGAGTTATAGAGTACACCAGGATGTCATTACAGAAGAAAAATATAAACTAATCTAGATATGGGTGAAATATCTGGTTCATTAAATTCATGAACCTAGCTAATAAATTGCTCAACCCAAGAAACATCACCAAAAACTCATAAAATCAATACCTATTCCTAAAGGTTTATTTGGTTAATTAATACTCCTAACCCTCAACTAATGGTATCCAGATCTCAAATCGATCATGGATAACACGAAAGAACCTCTCAACTAGTAAAAATGATCATTGGTTTGATGTAGAGGGTATCTATTCTTAACATTTATCACATTCCACTTACTAAAGTTGACAGATAACTTATACGGTCTATCAGAATTCTTAAAAGATAACTAATGATATCCCAAAGGTGATGTTCTAATATTACTAAACCACTTATGTTCCAACTCTTTTAATTGAACCTTATGTTCCTAGAGTTCTTTCAATGCCATACTATATTGAAAAATGGAACCTGGATCCACTACCAGCAATAACTCTACCATAACCTCATCTTTTGCCTTAGGTGGTAGCCTAGAGAAGTATTCAACAAACACATCCAAAATTTGTTCTACAATAGAGGTACTTGTTTCTCCACTAATCATTTATATATAACAAGAGAAGCCACATTGGCTATGATTTCCTCAAATTGCTAGAAATATGGCCTTGTACAGCCTGCACAAATATCCCACTCACTATGAAGGAGATACATGTATCCATGAAGTGATGTTAATGTTACCAAATGTTGGTATTAATCGATATGGGAATGGTACAAAACCATCCAATACATGTCCATAATTGGGTCAAAACCTGACATATCAATGATTAACATGTCACATAGAAAATGGGACCCTCAAACCTTTAAGCAACAAAACATACATTTTTTGATAACCTCATATCACACTCTGAATGGCGGCTAAACCGATATAACCCCACACACACTTTCCATGATTTATCCCACCACAACTACAATCTGAGAATAAATAAAAGGGTGTGTGGAGCCTGTGTCGAATAATGAAATAGCGAGCATGGATGTGATAAGAATTATACCTCAAACTATAGATTATCCACCATCACAACCTCTAGACGTAAGTTGAAGGATGTGTATCTGACCTTCCCCTATTCTCTAGGTTGTTGTATATGTACCAAACACTTACTTCCCTAATGGTATGGAAGATTTTACCCTGGAGTGCCTTATCCACCATCGCTACTAGAACAACCTATAGAACTCCAACTACCTACCTGATACGGGGTAACTAACCCCTTACAAACAGGCGAATTATTCTTATAACCTCTATATATTCCGAAAAATAAAATGTTTATATAGAACCTCTATACATGACTCATTCATCCACATGACTAGAACACCCCTAGTGGTCCGGGACATTGCCCGTGTATGTGCCCCAACCAACCCCATTGATAGTAGAACACCTGATCTCCACCATAGGAGGCTGACTATCTCTCTTGAATACTACACACATTCCACTCATATGAGAAATGCTAAAACAATGCTTCATCTACTCAGAAGCCACACCACATTCCCATCCAACATGTACCACATGAATACTACCAAAATCCCCATGAAGGTTCCCTTCTGAGATAAGGGAATAATCTACTACCTCTATAAACCTTTTCAAACATATGATGTTCATCCGAGACTAGATATCGAGTCTCATCCCATCTTGGAAACATTTATCGATAACTATCTCACCTACAGCTGATGCTGGAATGAAGCATCACAAATCAGTGAAATGAATGTCATAATCCATCACTGACATTTCCCATTTGTGTCAAACGCATAAAATCTATATCCTTCTCTAGCATGAAGGTATCCAGAAAACAATTCTCATGAAATTTTTCCTTGAAAATTTTCCATGTCATTCCTTCATCTTGTTTGTTATGCACCATGATATCCACCCATTGATTTTTCCTAACCTCTCAACATATAGGCCTCCATGCTATCAAACTTACTGAAAGGGGTCACCAAATGGTCAAGAATCATCTCCATAGATTCTATCTAGTGATCAGCTACCTATTTTTCAAATATTGGACATTTATTCCATGGTTATCATGTGGTAACTAACTCATAAGTCTTCAAGACTTACCTTAAATATCATTTTAAACCTATTTCCACAAATAAAACATAAAACATACCTCTAGGTACATTTCCAATCTCATAACTTATTACATTCTATATTTTAACTCACTTTCAACACTTTATTAGACCCAATTTTTTAAGCATTACTCCATTTTATTTTCCTTTTTACCCATTTCCATCATTTTAGTAGACACCATTTTATTCATGTTTCTATGGACGTAAAATTCATTCTACCTTTAATACTCCACACACCTATATCAGGTGTGCCTATCATGATGCACACCACTTAAATACCTAAGTTCTTATAATGATAAACAAATGCACATCACCATGACATTGATTCCATGAGAAAAATATCATAATCTTTCCACATCATAAAACATTTCCATCACCAAATGGTGAAATATCATTAAATGTTACAATTAAAAACAATAAAAATAATTCCCACCCTTTGTGACATTGGTTTTCCCACAAACATGGGTTAGAAACTCACAATCACATGTTTATTACCAAGTCCCACCACTTTCCTAATCTATATACTACCATCCCCAAATAGTATGCCCCAAAAAATACCTCTTCTCACACCACTTTGTAACATCCTCAACCCAAATTTCACTAATCCACTTCCCTAAGTTGTGTCTTCACATGACCTCAAGTGCACCTCCCCAAACGCTAGAGGTTTCCAACTAGCAGAGAGGCTATAAAAGGTCACTTGAGGAGACTATACCCACATTGCTAGAGTAATATAAAATATAAAATAAATAACATAGTAGAAAAAATAGATAATAACAAATGAACATGCATAAACAAACTTATCCCATTGCAGCATACAAAAAATAGATCATAGTAAATATTCCATGACATACAAATAGTTCATGGTGATCAAAACGAAAATTAATGGAAAATTGATGAATACCTAAATGGTCATGACTTCAATTATGGATCCTCATACATGGACAACCCATGCATGCCTCAACTTCCATGAACAAGGATTTTTACCATATATTGACCAGTAAGCATGAAATATGATAGAGTACCCAATAGAGGCCCAAGCAGGGAGTGAGTACAACTTAGTAAGCCAGCACCAATGGAGTCCAAATAATATCTACTCCAAAACGATAGTGCATGCATGTACTAAATAAATAAAGTAAATAAATTAGAGTTCATGTTCCATTAGTTAACAGGGTTCACATAAGTCATTCCTAGAATTATTTCCAAATCCAATCCTTATACAATCTTCATTACATAATTTAGATTCATCATGTGTTTAATGTGTTAGGCATATTAATTAATCTTAATGAATAAATGGAGAAAGTCATGTTCCAATCCTATATAGGGATAACCACATCATCACATATACAACACAATCACCTGGAAGTCTTGGTCCCAACAGCGTCATCGATTTCAACCACTAAGGGAATAGAACTTCGTCCCCTTCCCTAACCCATGCATTTTGGAGTTGAATTTAATGCCTCGTTCTAACTAGACCCATTGGCATATAAGATCACGTAAATACCCCACTCGACCAATACTTGTTCCCAATAATATTTATTCATTCACTATACACATACCACATCATATCAAACAATATCCAATACCAACAAAAATATCCAAAACTATAACAAGAAATATAGGAATTAGTATGATGCCACAATCCATTAACACATTTTCCATTTGAAAAATATATCCATTAAACACAATTCCCATTTCCTATACCTAAATCAGAAATCATATTAACTCATCCCCATACATTAACTCATTTAAAACATGAAACTATTACTATATGTTAACTCACATAACAGGTACATCATTTACCAAGTATTACCCAGCTAACGCATTCCAGGTACCAAACACAATTCCTTTGGAACATTCCCATTAATCCCATTGAGACCATTTTTCATTTCAGGAAAAAAAATACATAGAAACTATCAAAATCTTGATGAAACTATTCATATTCTTTTATTAATCATCACATTAACCATTTTACATATTTTTCATAGGATCTACTGTACATGTCAATTTCTCAATTAATGTTTCTACTAACCATGTTCGGGAAGGTCGACACACTCCATGTATGGTCCTAAATAGGTCAAATCATATATTATGCATCCCAAATTGATTTTTATGGTTTCAAATAATCATTTAGATGTTCAATTAACCAAATCTCAATGAATGTATTCAATGAACCACAAGACCCACCCAATAATGCAACAAAATGTGCACAAACATGGAAAGGATAAGAAAGAGGGAGATTGGACTTACCCGGATTCAAACACCCCCTTTTAGCCTTAACCTAGAAACCAATAGAAAGAAATGTTTATAGGGATTAGGAAGAATATTTCAGAATATATGAACCCTAATCAAGGAAATATAAGAAATATGGATATTAGACTTAATAGGAGCATCGATCTACAACTGACAATGCTCTAAACAGCCAAGAAAAGAGGGAGATATATCATTGAAATAAATTGAGGTTTCTAGATCATAAATACAGATTGAGGTGGGATAAAGGGGGCCAAAATTTGATAGAACCTAAAAATCATGAGGTCTAAAAATTTCAATTTTTCTAACCTTTTAAGGGGCACACTATTTACCCTTATAGTATTCCAACCCATGGGAAAACTGTGTGAAAGCCACAGTTTATGGAGAGTTGGGTCACACACATACCTGTGTAGGATGGTTGGGTTTTCAAACCATCCACTAACCGCATGATATGACATTGTCAGAGGTTTTACGGTTTTCTTGGGTAGGCCATAGTGTTTTTAAAACCATACACAAACTATGTCCCTTGCACTGGTTGGCCCGATTTTCCATTCTTTCATGCTCGAACAACCAAATCACCCTTGAGGACCCTCGTAATATTGATAATCAATTCATTAAACATAAAAGAAATATTTCAAGCAATATTTAAACAAGTACATAGTGCACCTAAGTGTGGGATCTTACAAAGGATCTTCTCCCAGGAGGTGATGATACCAATGTATAGGAGATACTAAATTGACACTCACTGTGCATCCATATATGATATTACTTATCATGCTCAAGATCACTAGAAACATCCTAGTACCTATAAAAATCATACACATTGACTCAACTATATAACCATATAAATGTTCAATTAAGTAAAATTTCCTTACAAGATATGGAGGAAAACACTTTATAGATTGTTACTGACCCTCTAAATAACCAAACCTAAGAAACACCACCCTAAAAGGGGTCAAATGTTTGGTAATCATGTTCCCAATAAACCTAATAGTTTAACTTATCCTTCTATGCATGAGGAAAAATTAAACATCATCACCATCAAATGACTCAACTTAGATCGACATCACCTACCGTAAAAATAAAATATATATAAAAGTCGGACCTATTGAGTATAATTCCACAAAAATCCTATATGGGAAAAAATCATTTATGTTTTTTATACATTAATCAATAGTAATCTATCATCATTAAATCCACAAACAAGTTGGACTATAACATGTGAATCCTACATGCCACATACGATACTTGAGACTTTCCCATTCCATCCAAGATTAAAAATCAATATTGGGAATCTTACCAATATGAAAGATCCCGTAATTCATAATAAATCATAAAATCCCTAAAAATTCTACATCAATAGAAGATAAAATCAGAAAAAAAACTATAAAATCACAGATCATAATAGAAATCCCAAAACTCTAGAAACCATGACTTCTAATTGAATCAGTTTTTCAAGGCGTACTAGTCTAATAGCCATCATAGGAATCAAAAAATTCCAAATACTCAAGTATACCATATCCCAAAAATAAAATAAAATGTAAAAGAATCCTTATTATACCACTTTCTAACTTATAGTCCTCGGTTCCACTAAATCATTTCTCCAATTTGGTTCACCAATAGTTCTCATGTGTTCCTCTCTATATGCCAAAATCTTCTGAATAGAAGTGAGGTTCTAGGGTATGGTTTTTGGGGAGAATATAACTCATATTAGAGTAAAAAATAGTGGAAATAAATATATATTATCCATTTTTTAAATAAAAAATATTGAATATGTTTTAAATAAGATAAAAGAGAATATGCTGAGAAAATAAATTAAAAATCTACAAAATACTGAGTAGCCACATTGTACATGAAACACTGGTCACCCACTAGAACAACCATAAAATCGAGAGTACATCAAAGAAATTGAAATAAAATTATATGTATTTTCTATAAACATTGAGCCAGACCACATACTTTGTCTCCATGACAATGTTGTGCTACTCTAGGCCAAACAAAATAATCCTCACAAGAGGATCTTATCGATCATGCAAATCCAGGCATCATCCCTATCTACCATGCATCTGCTCTTTATCTAAAAAGTAGACCAAATGTATGTATGTACACTAAGGTGCACATATATGGGTAAAGGATAATCTCAGTAGGCTATATCGTTGATGAATATATAACTCTTATACTCATTCAATATGCTTATCCTAGACATGACACAACGTGAATGATAAAAAACAATAACATGAAACCTCATCCAATCCCTAGTTCTATGATTCCTGTCAAATAGGAAAGTATTTGTCATGTATATCCATATTTATATGGGGATATATATATGTTTGTGTATATTTCCATAGATATATACATATATACATAAATATGTATATACATGAGTAAGGTGATGTAAATAACATATATCAATAATAGTTGATCCTTGGGTCCAAAAACCTGAACGCATGGACATACTATGAAAAGGTAAATTATCTGGATGAAATACCACTAAATTGGTGTATAATAATGTTTATCTCTGGGTTTTTAAACCCAGTTGACAATACCTTCTTTATCTAGTGCAGGAAATGTCTCAATGAAAGTTATTTCACTATAGGGGGATACATGTCCTAGCTCTGGGTTCACTCATACTCAACTCTGATCACTATAATATTGGGCTTCATGTAGTATTTGGACATAATATAATTTTTATTTGAGTTGGATTCCAAACAACTCATTCTATTTAAATCCATTATACCTTTTTATCCCTATGTCATACTATATAGGCGGTCACAAAATTTTGACGTAGATAATCTATAGAGGTCTAACCCTTTGGTGATCTATAATGAGAGATTATCAGTAAGATGTCATGAACATCACTGAAGTAATCTATACAATGAGATCATAATCATGATGATCACCAGGGAGATAATAATATTCCATGAGTTTATAATGATACATAACACTATTTCTAACACCACGGTCAAATAATCGACTTGGGAGAGAGAATCATCCCCATCTCTTGAGTGAGAGTAATAATCCATATGTATCATCATTAGGGACTCCATTATCATATCAAAGATAGAGTAAAAATCCTCCCTAAACTCCAATTATAAGAGAGAAGAGTAATTCAAATCATTTGGGTGTGTTTTATCATACATTAGTGTCATTATTCAGGACAACATGCATATATATTATAAGTGTGGGATGAATGTTCTAATCACAAGACTCACATCTAGAAATCCCAATAATATAATAATAAATCATATAATATCAATAGATATATCCTAGGTAATACCTATCGATATTCTAGTTAAAATAATAATAACACGGATCATAAGATAAATCCCAGAAAAAACATCTTGGTATCCCAAAAATGAATATGACAGATCCAATGAATAATTTTTAGGCACTTGAAAGAGATTGAAAGATGAATCAATAATGATTCATCAACCACTAACTAGTAATTATCATTGTAAATCATCATTTCATCGACATTAAAAATGTGAAATCATAAATAAGAGAGTGAGTGTGGTCGAATGCCTAAAACCACCATTATTACCATAGAATAATGTGTTAAAAATTTCAGTATGTGTTCTAAGATAACACCCTCTACCATCTAAACCAAAACCCCGCATATTGGGTCAACATCGATCAAACATAGGGGAACCCACTGGTTCCCTCATGTCCTAACATGAGAATGGAATCTTATTCAGGATCCTCAAGGTCAACAGATAAGTGAAGGAATCCTACTTGGGATCCTCGTCCATGAAGCTAAAAGGAGGGATACTACATGGGATTCTTAAATAATAAATAGATATAGGAATCATGAACAAGATCTTTTTAATGGTACATAATAATGGGAATCCAACATGGGACCCTAAAAATCAAAGAACGTACGTAGAGGAATCCTTCATGGGATCCAAAGAAAGGTATAAAGGTAAGGGTAACCAACATGGGATTACCTAATCTAGTGTTATGTTAAGGAATCCCTTAGGAGAACCATGGTAGTTTTAATATTCCAGTGTAATCATTCATGGGATCCTCTAGGTTTAAACGTAAGCAGAGACATCCTAAAGGGGATCCTTGGAAACAACTAACCTGATGACCTCCAAAAAAGGGCACATCTCACAGGATAGGAGTTCTCTAGGGAGAATATATGAAACCACTAATCAAGAGAGATATCTCACAGACTATATTAGATCAAATTATCCCTTTCTGTAGTAAACTAGATTTTATTACTAGAGAAAAAACCTCTCTCTTTATAAAAATCACGGAAAGCAACCTTTGAGTTAATAAATCACCTCGAGGGTTTTACCATCACGATATAAATGGAAAGATACATTATACAAGCTAATCATGGGTCCAATTTTGACTCCTATAATAATGATATGAAAAACCACTAAAAGGGTAGAATGGGGGCAGTAAATGGTGTGTGTACCTAGTACAGAACATGTACCTCAAAATCCCTAGTTGGGCGTGTACCCTAGTAAGAATTGGAATTTAAAAATCCCAATTATATATTGTAAAGATCATATACTTGGTGTGTACCCTACACAAGGTTACTAGATGTGTACCTCACATACCCTGAATGTGTACTTTTCTTGGTCATGTACCTCTATATGAAATTAAACATACACGGGGTATGTCTGTGTACTCAAAAAGAAAATGTTCCCATATATAGGTTGTCTAGTCAGGTACTCAACTACATGGATGGGTCCTAGTAAATAGTTTCTATACTAAAAAAGGAATATAATTTTAATATCCCATCTTCCCGGAACTACAAGAACACACTTTGATTGTTCCTGAACAACACTTCATGTTATTAGGATTTCTAAACAGGAAACCCCTCAAACTGCCCAAAAGCCCTACCCCCCCAAGGGAATAGATTACTTGAAAGGGGTCATAATAAGTTATATTTAAAATTAGAAAAAGTATAATCTATGGGGATATATCTAAAAACATAAAAAAATATTAACTTTGTACAAAATCCACCGATGCTTTGCTTGTTTCCATGATCCATGACTACTACACAATGATGTGGTGCACCCCGAGCTCTACCATGCTACCTCTCTTTCCCTCTCTATATTTCTTTATAATTATCTCCATCCTTCTTCCTATTATCTTTAATTAACATGAATAAGGATACCCTTGGGGGTGTACATGATAATTTAGTGAAGGAATAAAAAAATGTTAAATAATAGTATGAAAAAAAAATAAATAAATATCTGGCTCAGCCTGACCCTGATTCCCAGCCTGATTTTATGAACCACCTTGGAAAAACAGTCTATTATAGGCTCAATGGTAGATATTTAATCTCAATATGATTATCCATCCAAAATATATATTTGAATAAATCATGAGGATAAATTAGTATTTGATTAATTAATTATTAAATATTAATTAATTTGTAAAAATTTGAATGGTTCATAATTATACTGAACTCATATTCGAGGGTAAAAACCCTATTCCAAGAAAACCGCAGTTGTTATAAATATTATTTGATGTCATTTTCTTGGTTATATTTATCATTATTCACCTTATATGAATCTGAAAAAAAAATTCAAATATTTACTCAAAATTGATGTTTGTATGAACATGGGTCCCTAAAATGTTTTTCCATTAGATAACTCAATGGGTAATAATCTAGAATGATTTTTGAATATATATCAGCCATAATTCTAGTACACAGTGAGTGTTACCTTACTATTCACTTCATATGACACTCACAAGGGATACACTTGGGTTAATTCCCATTTTATTACATACCATTATTAAATATTTGAAATATTTTCAAGATTTTGTAATATTAAAAACAATGATATGTTTATGATTCTAATATTACATTTGAAAACATTTTCATGTTATGTCATGTGTTTCACCATTATTTTAATTATACATAATGGTTTATAATGTTATGATCTAATCTAGTGTTTTCTATTTTTTAGAAATGGTACCATGAATAATGAATAGGAACCCTATCAATGTATAAAATCTATGTAGGGATTTCCCTCCCAATAATGATAATTAAAAAAATATATGGAATTGGATATGGTGTTACAGATAAAAAATTATAAAGATGTTTTTTCATATGACCCGGGTTATGAATAATAACTATTATCATATAGAGAAGCCTAATAATGCTCATAATGGTGCAACAATGTTTGATCTATTCATTCATCATCAACCTCCATAATTTAGTTGTACTATTAATAAATTTTTAATTGACAAATGGATATGTTTCTTATAGAATATATTTCATTCATGGGGGAGTAATGAAATGGAACAGGTTCTCAGGACTGTTTATCATCTCATAGGGGATGTAGATCAACAGTGGTTATTTGATTAATACCCCAAGGATGCAGAGAAAATAATTATAATTAAGTGGCAGTATTTTAGGGTAATTTAATTGGAAAAATATTCTGATTATGATCAACGAATAAATGTGGAGATACAATTATTGAGTCTAAGGAAAAATGAAATTTGAAAATAATCCAAAATAAGAAGAAAAATATAATGGTTAGGAAGTCATTTTGTGGAATACGTACATAATCTAATGATTATGAGTGACCATTTCTTTGATGGGATAAATCCAATACTTCAAAAGTAAATAATGTCCCAAAACATCTCATCGTACAAGGATATAGAATTATGTGATGTCAATACTATTAAATAATTATCCATGTTTTATGAATTATTAGGAATGTGGGATTAGAAGAGGGTATCTGAACACTCTAGAAAAGGAAATATGAAAACATATTGTAAGATATAATGGTTAGAATTTTCATCTTATAATAAATGTAAAAATAAACACTATAGAATATGATTTATGGGAATAAGAGTGTTCCTCATGTTTGGATAGAAATTCCACCAAGCTCAAGATTTTAAGGGGAAGGATGAAGCTTCCAAATCATAATGATTAAAATGTAAATAGATGGGGCATTATGAGAATAAATTCCCCATTCACGAGGAGAATTTTGTTTTCATAAAATTACATTGGTTAAAGGAAAAGATTATGTGATCAATATAGTTGAGGATGAAGTTACAAACAATTTATTAATAGGTATATCAATCGTAGACACCAATTTATATAATGATATATTTCTTTATGGATCTTCATGATCTATTATATCTTCTATTATTTCCATGAAAATTATTTATTTCTCTACCACCATAGGAAGTGAATTTTCAATCAAGACTCTTACTAGAAATCATACTACACTAAGGATATATCACCCAGATCATATTATAAAAACAAACATAAATTTTTTAAAAAATTTATCATTATACCAATGTTTGACTTGGACATAATCCTTTGTTTGTATTGAATTTCATATTATAATGAAATATTTTATTTTGAATAGAATAAGATTAAATTTTTTTATATTGTTATGGAATCCTTCATCTTAAAAGGGGGTACTACATCATCTGAATCATATCTAGATCCACATCTAGTAGTGTACTTAATGTTTTCTTGGAGAAGAATAGAAAAATAACCTATAAAGGTAAAGGTAACCCTAGTATAAGGAATTATCATATTTTGAAAGAAATATATAGATGTGTTTCCAAAACAACTACATAAATATCAACCTAAAAATGAAGTTGAGTATTATATTGAAATAATCACTAATGATAAGACCATATATAATACTACATATAGGATAAATATTATGGATATATTGGAGTTGAAGAATCAACTATAGCAGTTTCATGATAAGTGATTCATTTACCCAAATTTATCCCTATAGGGAGATCATGTGATATTTAAGTATGGAACTATTTGGATATGCATTGATTAGGGTGAAATAAATTCCATTAAAATGTAAAAAAAAATATCTTCTCCCTCATATTTATAACCTATGAGATCATATTCATAGATAATAATATTTTTTCTAAATTAATATGTTTTTGGGTTATCATCAATTTCATGTAAGGAAGTAAGATATTACAAAGACAACATTTTTTATAAGGTATAGACATTATTAGTTTATAGTAATTACATTTGGATTGACTATTATACTCTTGGTTTTTATGGATCTAATGAATAGAGTGTTTTTGGAATATCTTGATTTTGTGATATTTATTGATGAAAATATATTATAAACCAATTTTATGCAACGGATAAGTGAAATTTATGAATCATTATTGAAACTCTTATTGAATAGAATTTTTATATGAAGTTTACCAACCATGAATTCTTGAAACACGATGTTTCTTTTCTTAGATATATCTTCACTAAGGATGGAATATCATTTAATACATCAAATATAAATTTTGTTACGACATTTTATAACCTGAAAACTATAATTGAGGTACATATTTTCCTTGGATTAGATAGTTACTATAAGTGATTTATTCCAAAAAAATCTGGATTAGAAATCCCATTAATGAAGTTCAGACATATTGGGAATAAATTTATATAGATAGAGATATATAAAGAATATTATTAATAATTGAAGAGAATGTTAATCAACATGACATTGTAGAAAATAACATTAATAGGGGTTGTATTTTTCATATATAATGATGCATTAATGAAAGGACTCGGATGAAAAAATATGTAGAATTATAAAGTTTTTTACTGTGAATCGAGGAAATTAATTATAAATGAACAAAACAATTCATACTATATTTTTGAGATATTAGACATAATATTATTCTCTAAAATATGGATGCATTATATCTATGGTGAAAAATGTGAGACTTATATGGATCATAATAGTTTAAAAACATTCTTTCACAAAATAAGATAAACATGAGTAAAATGTGCTTTGTTGAGCTACTCAAGGATTATTATTGCTTAGTATACCACCAAATAGGAAAGGAAAATAAAGTAGAAGACACATTAAGAACGAAATCTATTGGATTCCTAACCAAAATATGGATTTATAGGAAGCCTATGTTCAAGGATTTAATATATATAGAATTCATAATTATTTGGAATGGGGATACATCATTCCTTGTACAAATCATTTTCAGACCATATTTATTGGAAAGTTATTATGTGTTCCATTTATACCTGTACTGAATAGGGATTTATTAGATTATTATCATAGATAAAATTTATCAAATTAACTTTGTAGCACCAAGATGTATATGGATTTGAAGGAATATATTGGGTCCACCATATGAAGTGGTAAATTGTTGACATTGCATCCGGATATCAAGTTTTTCAATAGGTGAAGGATGAGAGACAACACCCTAGGGGATTCATGAAACCTATACATATTCTAATATATAAATGAGATGACATTTCTTTAGACATTGTCACTAGATTATCGGGAATCATAGAAGAAATGATTCTTTTTGGATTATTATTGATCATATTACCAAAATTTCACATTTTTTATCTATAGTAGAAGATTTACATATTTAGAATCATATATGAATCTTTATTAATGATGTTTTAAAATTTCAATGATTACATCCATCTACCGTGTCTGATCTTGGTCAATGATTTACATCAAATTTTTCAAAAAATATTTATATATCTATCGATGTATATGTTTATTTGATCCCCACATATCATCCACATATTTACATGTAATATGAGAGTAAAATTCAAACATTAGATGATATTTTAAGGTTTAATACTTGAATTTCAAGGTATTTGAGATCTGTATTTATGTTTTCTAGAGTTATACTATAATCATAGATTCTATTTGATTATTCAAATGGAATAGTATAAAGAATAATATACAATGATATTTCGCACTATAACCCTTTGGTAATTAGTTGGTGAAAGGAAGACTATAGGTTCCAAACATGTGGATGAGATAAAATTTAAGGTAAATACAATTCATACCCATAATAATTAAACACAATTAATGTAAAAGATCAATGTTCATAACCATAGGAATTATTTTTAATTTTAAGTAGGTGATCATATTATCATGAAATTATCTTTGTGGAAGGGTCATATACGATTCAGTAAGAAGGGAAAACTAAGCTCTATGTACATCATACTTTTTAGAATTATAGAAATAATTGGGGATGTGGATTATCATTGGGAAATAGAACCTAGAATTTCTAAAATACATCATTTTTTCATATCTACTTATTAAATAATTATATTCCCTAAACAAAACTTATTCTCACCAATGAGATAATATAATTTGAACCTGGTTTATTTTAATTCAAAGAGCCACTCCGAATATAGGACAATGGGGAAAATGTTAAGAAATACTTTGTTTTATATGGTAACAGTAATTAAGAGAAATCACATGATAAAAGAGTAAATGTTAGTACCTTATTATTGAATGATATTAACTACCCTAAAATGTAAATGAGGTGAAATTGTAAAATTTTGGATTGAGAATACTTTGATGGAGAGAAAAATGTAATAGTCAAATTTCAATAAAAGTAGGATTTTCTTTCTAGAGAAACAATATCACCATACAAATAGTTTTATTCAATAATTTGATTACAAAATAAATTGAAAATGTTTATAAATAAAATTTTTTTAAATAAAATTCATTTTTTGAATTATAAAATAATAATTAGCTTAGTGGGAATTTTTTTTAGATTTTTAGAGAACAATGTTATTTCAATTAATATTAGAAAATAGGATTTTTTGTAAAACTATCATTTTTATTCATTAAAAAACAACCATAATATTTTTAATTCAATAAAAAATTAATATAATAATTCTTTTAAAATAATATTATTATATAGGAATTGACATTATATATGATCATGGTATAAAAATACATTTGTACTTAAAATGAAATTTTTTTCAGAACACTCTTTTCAGTCATGATTTGGGAGACTATTTTAAAAATAATTTGTAACAATTATAGGGATTGAATTTGAAAAAATGGATTCAATATTTTTAATCAGAATAATTAATATAATCTAATAATTTCAAAAAAAGTTTTGGTTATAGTGAATAATAAAAATGGTAAATTTTTATCTCCACGGTGAAAGTGTTAATTGGGTTATCATATGTTAAATGTAAGTGATAATCCCACAATTTTTCATCTTAATTCTTATTTGAATAATTTATTTATTCCATTACCACATTATTAAATGAATTTATTTTTAATGGGATAATTTTCCATAAAAATTACCAATTTATTGTTTTATGTAATGAATATTCTGAAAAATATCTCTCTCTTGTCTATACTATCTCTAAATTTTATACGCAAGTAAAAAATTAGGGTATCCTAGGTTATAAATAATTATATGAAATATAAATTAATTTTTTCATTATGGAAACTTATTTTTAAATTTTTATTAATGAATAAGTACAATATATTTTTATGCTTACCCATCATAATATTAGATGAATTAATAGAAAAAATAAAATAAATGATTTTAAAAATATTGAAAGTAAAACAATATCAATGAATTATTCTGTTCTGAATTTTTTTTGATAGTTATTTCATATTTTTTAAGTGTTAATGGTTTATACATGAACTATATTATTATATTGATTACATTAACATCAACTAAAATGAATTGTTCAAAAATTTCATTAATTATAATTTATGATAAATAATATTTTATCAAATTATGAAAAAATGACAATAGTATTAAATAAGGAAAATTAAGATAATATATTGAAGAAATAACATACCATGGAAATTTATGAGTAAATTATTACTTATAGGTAAAATTATAAATTTTTGATATTTAAAAATGTGTTTCCACAATTAAATATAATAATGGTTAATTAAATGGTTAAACAAAAAGATAATGGTTACAATGACCTAAACACAGTAATAAACCGAATTGATTTGTTTTATTTTGACCATTCACTTATTAGCATTAAATATGATTCATTTTTATCAATATTTTCAATAATGTTAATTAATAATAATTTAAATTTTTTAAAATTTACAAGTGTTCCTCTCACCACAATTATTAAAGGGAACCCCCTTCCCTCACTTATTCCCACATGTTTATCCATTTATATTAACCGAACATTAAAAGAATATCAGTCAAACATCATTATAAACATTCTATAGGTGATTTTCTTCTTAAAATATGTACCATAACATCATTAAAGATATATCCAAAAAAATGTTTCTCTAAGATAAGGTAATCTTTTTTACAACTCTTTCAAATTTATTTTATTCTAAATCCTATAAATATGTTTTACACATATTAAAAAACTACCATATCATTAATATATTGATATGATATTATTATTATTATGGTAAATCAATTCTCCATCCCATTTCCGTCCAAAAAAAGGAAAAACGTTTCTCATGAATAAGTATGGATTACCGTATCCACATATAAATGTAATTCAATTTTCATCACAAATTTTCTTGATTAGATGGTCATAAATATATAAAAATGGAATATATATGATATTTAAGAAATAATTTTTCTTGATTAATTTTAATTTCATATCTACCATCTTACCTTCCAATATATTAGAACACAATATTGTCACTCATGTGTACATGTGGACTACCACCTCCACCAAGTGATGTAATAAATTTTTCATCTAAATTTTAAAAGGATGGAAATATAAATATATTTAATAAATATATTTGATACAAATGATATAATATTAATTTAAAAAGGTGAATTATTATTTACATATCTTTTGTTCCATCCGTCAAAAAGTGAAAAAATATACATGCGAATGTACATCCTACTATATCCATGTAAGATGTAATTATTAATTATTGATATCCCTTTAAATTATTATTAAAAATATTTATATAATGAATAAATATGATAATTAATCATTGATAATAATATAGGGATTCATACTACTGAACAGAAAATCCCATGTAAAACGAAAAATTTAAAACTAATAAATGATGATTTTAATAAATATTTATTAATATAAGGGTACTAAAAAGTTATAGTTGGATAATATAGAATATTATAATTAACTATATTATTCAATTATAAAACTATAATAAATTTTAATTTATTTTAAAAGAGACTAAAAGAACATACAAAGACAGTCCGACCCACGGTAAGGGTTTATTTATTAATTTCATAATTATTCAGGATTGTTTATGTTCTTATCCCTCTTTCAGGATATATATGATATTTATATCTTAAACCCAATAAATATTATTATAATTTTAAAATTAAAATTTTTATTTATTTTTCGCGCGTTAAGTAATCAAGTGGTCATAATAATGTTTTTAATTAAAAATGTATATTTTTATTTGGGTGGAATGTTTTTTCATCCATGTCCATATGTTCCTTAAATTAAAAAAATATATTTTTAATCACGTTTTACTTTTTAATTTTTTTTAAAATGAATATTGTCATAATTTTTTGAACAAATAACATCTCAATTTCACTAAAAGTTTCAATGGAATGTTAGTTTTTACATACATGAAATGATAATAATTTCTCATCACATTGACCACTCAATGGTTTGAATAATAATTTAAATGTTTTGATGATTTTTTTCAGAGAATGTTTTTTATAATATTTTTGAAAATTTTCAACTTGAATAGGGTATTCAAAAATGAAAATGTTATTTTCCTTGAGAAGTATTCTAGTGATTTTTAAAAGTATTTTTTACATGTCAACATTATTTGGTGAATATTATGATTTATTATGGGTATAATTTTTTGATACACTCCTCCATATTACCCTAGATATCGTTTTATCAATTTATATTATTTTGTGAGAATATTATCATATCATATTTTATTTTTCAATATAAATGCTTATGATAATTATGAATTGATATCTTAGTCACCAACTAAATGTGATGAAAGAATTGGACATAGTATGTTATGGGAGGGAAGTATTTTAACCCCTTGATGAATCAGTATCTATTTTTGGTATTTAGGGTATGCCTTACATGTTTGAATCTTCTTTGATGGTACAACTCCCTGGTGGTGAGATTATTATGTCTAGAATTATGAATTCTATCACTATGAAACAAGTTATTATTAACCAAGTGATTATTTATGTTTTTATGTAATCCATGTATTTAATCCCTTTTTATGGTATTGGTTCTGAGTAATATTTCATTATTGTTTATATAAGACATTTTATTTATGTTTTATTTATTTTGGGACCAATTATATTGTAATATTTCACTAAGAATCTAATATCACCCTTTAGTACTTTTCTTATCATGATAATGGTATCCAAAGAATTATTGCGTTATATTTTATGTTATATGATATAATATGAGAATCTTGTATGTATAAAGACTACCAAGCCAACTAAACTATTCAATCCTTCGGTAAGAAATCCATTTTATTTTGATCAAATGTAGTATAATATTTAAAATCTCTATGAAACAAGTGGAAGGGTGTTATAAAAGAATCATTATGTATATCAAGATGAGTATAATTAAAATATAGTGTTGATATGAACACGATATGATTTTGAGTCCCACATGTCATTTTCCATAATGGAGTACATCATGTAGATTGAAACAACATGTCAGGATATAAGATGTATATGACCATCCACTCCATGAATATTACACACTCTTTCCCTATTAGTACATCTCTATTATACTTTTATATAGTTCTTTTCATAATCTCATCGTAATTTGATAATTAAATAATCCATCTGTGGTGTTTTTTCATAAATATAATGATGATATGACCCTATCAGTCATTAATGGTCATTTATGAGGTTTTTTAGAATGTTATATGATTTTATCTTTATAGAATAAATGTATATGTTTTGGTGAGACAAACATAGTGGATATGGGGTTCATGAACTCCAATAGAGAGATTCTGGAAATATTATGACCCCAACCCCAGTAGAAAGGAGTCGATGCCTAACATTATTACACTATCATAGTTACAAGATATAAATACCATAGTAACAAAAAGTTTATCTATTTAGGTATATTTTATTACAACATGATACCCTTATAACACTGGGAAAAGAAAATAATCCTTAATGAATGTAAAATCTCAACATCCTTGAAACTCATAATCATATCCAAGGGAAAAGAAAAAAAATAACGGTGATATCAAATTCTCAGTAAGGGTTAAGTGTAGTGTAAGATATATTGATTCATTACTAAATAATCACAATGGGAAGGTAAATAATAGAACACACATTAATATATATAAATGGATAAGGTATAATAAATATGGAAATATAAATAACTAAATAGGTATTCCATGTATTTAATAAGTTGATATTGAAATTCGGCCATATATTTTTTCATTACTAAAATATATGCGGTGATTATAATAAATAAATTATAAATGAATAAAATTATTTAATATTGGATGAAATTTTTACCAAGAACATAGAACCCTTGTCTTCAATAGCTTTTAGAAGACGATTTAAACCATAATGTGTAGAAATTCATCTTATATGGAATACTATTTCAACTCTTGAGAGTTCAAATTCATCAAGGTTATTACATTAATTGGTCACAAAATGGTGGAATGCGAGTCCAATGAATTCCTCATATATTGAATAATTTCATATAACTCTTAAACAATGTTCCATATCAAATATCTCTATTGAAAAAAGGATACAAAATGATCAATATTTCCTTAGTTAGTAAAAAAAAACATTAAAGGTTAGAACCATACATAATAAATGGTATATATTTTAGGAAAGAGTCATCTATATTACACAAGAATATGGATATTTTTGGGAATATTATTGAACATTTAAAAATTATTACAATAAAATTATTTTTTCAATATAAATTTTACAATCATAAAATAATGTAAGATTACTTAAAAACTTTTAACATTTAGTAAATTTCAATTCAAATACACTAGTGTGAGATAATTAAAAATTTAAATTTAAATAACATAATGAATTTATTATTCATGATATTACTTGTCAAATTGTAGTATATAGACCATATAAAATACAATTGGTGGATAATAATAATTAAGTCTCAACGGAATGTAAATTCGGATGAAATCAATTACCTTACACTTCCTATTGGCTGATTTAAATTTATCCTCATGTACAATGTTTTTAAGAATGTTATTTATTTACAAAATAACTATATTAAAATTTATAATATCATATATTATTATTTTATAAAATCATAAAACCATATTTTTTCAATCATTCATTATTATCAAATTTTTTGTGTCAATTTCCATGTTTTTTAGTATGTTTGAACTTGTTATTTATTTGTTCCTCTTATATAGATCATGATTTTATCATCTAAGAATATGAATAAAGATTTAATTGTCATATATATTGATTAAATGTATATTTAGAGTAATCTATAAAATTATTAGTAGCAAATGAAATGCATTGTTAATGGAGACGGTAGGCCATATGTACGCATGAACGTTACTTCCATTTTCTTATGGTTTTAAAGAAAAAAAAGAAAAAGAAATATATGAATATTATAATTTCAATATCATATTTATGTCATATATATTAGATATGTTTAATAAAACCATCTTTTATACATTCCATGTTATGTGTTATTGAATCACATCGCTTCGTGAGGTAGTAGTCCACCGTACAAATGAACGATGTTATCGTATTCCCTAAAAAATAGAAAGTATGAAGGTATATGTTATATAATAATTAAATAATTGTGAAGGAATAATAAATATCATAAATATAATATATAAATAGTATTTCCATTATTATTTTCATCCTTGAAATGTGGTAATGGAAAACAAATGACATTGGTTCGAGCACCGTCCTTAGGATTTCAATAATTCTTTTAGATGTTGTCTCTAATCAAAATAGAAGGATTATATGATGGTTTTATGGAGTTTGGGGAGTTAATTTGTTAGTTATTTTATGGACCAAATTGTTTCATGTAGTGTGGATAAGGGGGAGCATGGGATTTCTTTTATAAGTGGGGTGGGTGGAAAACATGGAAATTTTTTAAAGAGTGAATTCCACCCATTTTTAATAATCATAATTTGATCCAATAATTCGAAAAACATTATAATATAGGGTATATGATCTAAATAATACTATAAAATGTGTTTTAAAAATTATATAGTTCATTTTGACCCTTAAGATTCATGTTTATCCCCTTTGTAAACATGTTTTTCTCTTAATCATGGTAACTAGTTTTATATTATTTCACTAATAAATTTGGTCAAAAATAAAATTGACCATATTATAAACTATAAATAATTTTGATTAAAAATTATGTTTATATTATTATGAATCCAAATCACATAAGTGTAATAATTTTATTTAAACACAATCTCACAAACGATATTAGAAAGAAGGATTTTAATGTAAAAAAGATCAAATGTTAAATAAGTTTTTATATCATAAATCAAAATAAAAATTATTAAATTTAGGTAAATTGGATTTATAGATGTATAATGTATCTATTTCGAGTTTTAAAAATAATAATAATTTAATTTAATGTTATAAAGTATTTAGATAGATTGTATTTTTTCAAATATAATTCAGTATTTTAAACTATTCATAAAAAATTGGAGCTTCTCAAAAAAATACAAAAAATTCTCTACAAGATAACTCTGAAATGACTATATCAAAAATAATGTTTATTTTATAAATAATAATTTATTAAATATTCAAAATTAAATATTAAAATAAGTGCGCCATTAAAAGGCAGGAAAAATGCATTTAAAAAAATACACCTTTTAAGCATAAAATTGGATTTATTCTTATCATATTCCTATAAAATTTATTAGATTAATTTTAAAAAATTAATTCAATATATAATATATAATTTTCATTAAGATATTTCACTAATAATGATTAATTTAATTTATTATGATATAATTCCTTCAGGTGCCTACAAATAGTTTATTATAAAGAAATTTCATTTATATTCAATTAATTTTTATTTTTATTTCTATTTAATTAGAAAATAATGAATTATAATATATATTTTCATAAGGTATTAAATATTATAAATAACTAAAATTTTAATTTCAAGGATTTTATTTTCATTTGAAATAATAATATTGCTAGAATTCGGTAAAACACAGTCATGTGTGTAACACATTCCATTAATGAAATCCATTTATTGCGTGAAATGAATGATAACTCAATATTGTTTTCACTAAAACTTATCAATAAATTTAAACATATTCTAAAAATTAATATATTTTATTGTCATGGGTTGTTACATTATTCCCACCTAAAAAAATGTCTTCAAAAGTTCATGGGTATTACCTTCTAAACGGTTGAGGGTAGTTCCTTTTCATAATAACCTATGGTTCCCATTTTTATTCCTATATTTTATGATTCCTACAGAGTAACATTTCTAGATGAGCCATATGATTCCTTAATAATTTATCTCTAGTATCAACAATCAATATGGGATCTTCAAATTATGATGCATTAGGATCCAACTCTATTTCATCAAAGGTGAGCACATGCATTGGGTATGAAACATAATATATTAGAAAGTATATGTAGAACACATCATGTACATTTTTGAGGTTTGGAGACATTTCAAAATGATAATAAACAAATACAATTATTTCAATAATATCAAAATGGTTTTATGTACCTGGGGACCAGCTTCCCTATCTTAATGAACTTAATAATACTGTTCCATGGAAAAAATTTCGAAAAAGCATGATCTCTCACTTGGAATAAATTAATATTTTCTTTGATTATCATCATAAATATTTTCCTAATATGAGTTTATTTACTGTGAGATTGAATATAATTTACCATTTTTATTATCTCTTCAACATGTTCTGTGCCTATGAGTTTCCTTTCACCAACTTCATCACAAAAACTTGGAGAACAATATATCTTTGCATATAATGATTCAAATGATGCCATTTGTATAATTCAATGGAAACTATTATTATATAAAAACACACCCAAATGTATTTTATGATCCCATATTCCTTTAATTCCATGTGATCATAAACTCAACATGTCTTCCATTGTTTGAATTGTTATTTCACACAATCTATGAGTTTGAGGGTGGTATCCGGTGCTCAAATGAAGATTAATATCCAGAGTCTTTTGAAGACTCCTAAAAAATTTAGATGTCAAATAGGGATGTTGATCTGAAACCATTAATAGAGGTATTCCATGATGTCTTAAAACATTATTAATATAGTGCCTTATGAGGAACTCAATAGTCAAATCTTCTCTTATAGTAATAAAATGTGCTCATTTTGTTAGGTAATCATTTATTACTCATATTGAATCATTATTTATATGATTATTTGGAATTCACATGAGAATTTACATAGTAATGTTATCCCATTTATACATTAGAATAGAAAGATATTTCATGGATATTTTAGGATTTTTTTCTCATGGATTTTTCTTATTGGAAAATCAAATATCTAGACACATAACAATTAATTTTCCACTCCATATTTTCCCTCAAAACAATTTCCCACAAATCCATTTACATATTTGTTCTGTCGTGGTGTATAAAGAAATTTGAGCAATGAAAATCATCCAAAAATTCCCTTTTTTATCTCAGGGATAGGTAAAAGACATAATCTGCATCCAAAATTTTGGACACCATCTTTATAAATATAGCCTACCAATTTCCCATCCTTCATGACTTTAATTTTCTTTTCAAATTTCTTATCGTCAAATTGTGAATATAAATCCACATACTCTAAATACATTGATATTACTACAATTTTGAATAATATTGATTAAATAATATAACAAATACAAAAAAGTACAGTATAAGTATAGTTTCATTAGAAATTGGGAAACCTAAACAACTAATTCATAAGACATATTCATTATATCCAACTTATTTCATCATTAGTAGACTATTTTTTGACATATCTTAATTAATACCCCTCTTAATGACATTGGGAAAAGAAACATATGAATGGGTTATCCTATATTATCAGTAATGGTAAACAAGGGAGATATCCGTCATATCATAATCTTAAGACATACGAACATAACATTTAAAAATATTATCTTGTATATAAAATATTGTGATATCATGCCATGGGATAAATCATGATAGTTCATAATAATCAATGAAGGAAATACCAAAATTAATAAAATAATACATGATATTTTTTGGCATAAAAATAAGCATATAAAATCCTTTCATATTTAGTCGATCCTCATTTCTGAGACCATCATATTGGACAATGTCTATTTCTATATCGGGTTTACTTTTCGTTTTATCCCTATATTATTGAACCAGATTTACATATCGTTCATGTAATTTCCATATCATGAGATATAAATATTTACTAAATTAATTTTTGTGATATATAGGTTACACCCATCTCATATTAAAATCATTCTTATGTGTTCCAAGAAAACATAAATCAATCCTTATTGCATAACCCAAGGATTAAAATGGGTTTCTTAAATATCATTTGATCATAACATAATCCATGTAAAAACAGATTTCATAAATACAATACTAACATAAAAAAAATAAAATAATATAAATTATAGGGATATAAAGATATCCTATTTAAATAATTTCACCTTAGATAGAAAATAGATCTGATATAACACATGAAATTAATTCCGGAGTAAAATTTTATTTTTTCTTCAAATACGTTTTATTTTCTAAAAAATTCCACAATTATTTTTTATGAATTGAACTTATTTGAAAATAAACTTGAAAATTCGTATGTAAATATTTATGTAAATAAGTAATCATGAAATAATAAAAATCTATCCATGTCTTATAATTCTAGAAAATATTCTTCTCGTACTTTTTCCGGTAATGTCAATAAGTACCTTGTATCAAAAAATGAAAAAATATTCATTTCACACCATTTAATAAAAATTCACTAATGGGTAAATAATACATTAAATTTTTTATAATAATATAAATAAAATTAAATATTTAAGTTACATGTATGTGAATGATAAATATACCCCTGTAAATACTTACGAATAAACAATCTCAAATAATTATGAGATTGAAAAATTATCTGTTACCTTAGGTATGATATCTTTCATACGTATCTGAACCCATATTATAATTATTTAAATAATTTTATTGACTTATTAATGAATTATATGCATTTTTATGATTTATTATATGATCATATTATAATATGTATGTTGGTAAAATTTCATTGTAATTTGACATTCGAGTAGTAAATACTTTATGTTCTTATACACATTTTGTCAGATATGTTCATGTTCCACATCTTTGGTTATAGTTATATCATTTAAATAATGATATTATTATAATATATATCATATTTATTCATTCCATTCATTGATATGGTTATGGTTTAATGAATATCATACAGAATGAATCACATCACATCGTAGAGACGGTAGGTCGTATGCACGCATGAGCAACGATATCATTCCCATAATTGATGAATGGTATTAAATTGGATGGTGTATAATATTTAGGAATCAGTATCATGTTATAATAATCATATATAGTTATTATTTCTTTCATTTTACTCATCCAAGTAAGGTGGTTGTGAAAAATCGATTACACCACAGTGTGGAGATAGTAAGCTGAATATACACACGTGTGGTGATTTTATTTTTCCTAGGATGGATAAAATGTGGAATATGGTTGTTTTATAATTATATTAACATATCAGTGTATGAGTGATACGTATGTTATTGCTTAATAATTAAATATCTAATGAACAAAATGTATAAGAATAACGAATTTAGAAGGAATTGGTAGAAGAGATTACCTTTTCCTCGATGTACTTCCTCTAAATCTCTTATTAGAGAACTTTATTAGGTCATTGAAGTATAACATAATCTCTATAATATAACAATGTGTTTTTATATTTTAAAATGGTAAGGTATGTACGATTTTGAAGGCTCAAATGGAATTTAATATGTGAGGTATGAGGTGCCCTTTTTATAATTTTGTTGAGGGGATCCTTGATAATTTATAAAATATTAAAATAATGTAAATTAATTTTTTTATTTCAAAATCTTCCAAATTAATATATGTAGAAGAGAATATAAGAATAATTCTAAAAACTCTCATCCAGTATTTTTTATGCATGCATTGATTTTATATGAAACCATATCCTTTCTATTTGCCCTTAATTATTTCATTTTAATTTTTGTTGTGGTAACAACATTTTAAGTATAAAGTGGCAATAAATTTTACTTATATTGGATCAATCTCCCATAATAGGAGACTTAATGAATTTTTAGACCATATTATAGTCAATTGTTATTTTTAAAATAATTTGTTTAATATTTAAATAATATAGTAATTGACAATTTTTATACAAAATCCATTATTTAATTTTTTTACATAATTCAATTTGTTTTTGAATTTAAATAAAATCTAAACAGATAGATAACAGAGAAAAAAACCATTGAATAATCTTATGACATGTAATATTATCCTATAAAAACCATTAATGATATAAATTATGTCAAATAATTTTTATGTTAATATTTATAGTATAATTTATTTGATTCCTTAATTAATAAAGAAATCATTTCATAATCAACTTGTCATAATTAAATTTAATTATTTAATGTATAGAATTTTTAAATAAAATACTATGATGTAGGAAAGGTATTTAGATTTATAATTACTATTTATAGTCCAATATATAAATTATATAACCCCAAATAAAAATTGATTTAGTAAGAAGATATATATTTATAACTTATTTTCCTTTACATTAAATTAAAGGTTATAAGTGTCATAATCATCACATGTGGAATCCAAAGGACAAATTTTCATCCCAAGGGTTGTCATGGTAGTCCATATCCCATCCAATAAGATTATGAAATGTGTTATAGTAGTTTTATAATACTATTATTAACCTTAATTACATCTTTTACCCTTTTACCATATTAATAAAAATTACTAAAGTTTCTATTCATAAAACTGAAAATTATAAAAAACAATTTACATAATTTGAACCCAATGATTCCAATTATTGTGTATTTTTTTCAAAATTTAAAACATAAAATTTATAGTAATTAATTTTATAATCAGTCCCATTGCAGAATTGGAGAACATGTTTCGTTGAAATTTAAAACAGAACAAAAGATTGAAATGGTTTACATCTAAATTAAATGTAAAAATAATTACATTCATTATATTGAATGATAAAATTATATTATATTTCTACTTTAAAACCACTATGTATTATAATTTATCAATATAAATTATTTAGATAAAAAATTAGTTTTAATTTAAATTTAGTGTATTATTACTATTCATATTAAAAAAACTATTATTTTATCTTATCAAAATTATAAATGGGGAAAAAATATTAATTTAATATGGGTTCACCATTCAAAGTCATAAAATTACTCTTTTGAAAAATATTGGTTTCTATACAACAAATTGGGTTTCTTCATACATTATGGCTTAAATTTCTATTAGATAAATATAAAGAATATTTGATTAAATATATAACAAATATATATCAATAATCTCATTACTAATGTTAATTCACTCATTTTATTAATACAAAAAATAAAAATATATAATAGATTTATATTTTTAATAAATAATTTGAAGTCAATGAATTCATAGTAAATTTTCATAAGTTAGTTATACTTATGCCCACTAACCTAATGGCTAGGACATAATAATCATTTTATACTCTATGAATCTTATGGTACATTTAAACTCATGATTGTGTGAAATGAACGCTACTGACGACTTAAAATTATTTAAAGAAAATATTTCATAAAATCTACAGAGTGTTACATTATACCCCCATAAAAGTAAATTTAACCCTTGATAATAATCACTTAGAAACACACTGCTGATGATACCCCTCCTTCATCATATCCCCATGCTCCCACATAACTTCCTCAAATTGGTGGTTCCTCTATTAAACTTTAAACAAGGCAGTGGTATTATTTCATAGACCTTTTTCACTATGATCTGGAATCACCACCAATTATTATTTATAAGAATGATATTTATCTAGCAGTATGATTTCTGAGTTTAGTATGCATGAAAGATAAAGTATATAGTTTATCAGGTGGGATACAATGAACATATTGTCAACTTGAGTGATATTCTGTGGAAGCACCAGTCGGTAAGTTACCTTCCCAATATGATCTGAAATTTTAAAAGGATCGATATATATAGGTATCATTTTTCCCTTCTTTCCAAATATCATTACTCTCTTCAAGGGAGATATTCATAGAAACACATTGTCACCCACTTCAAACTGTAGTTATTTTATTTGGTTGTTAGGATAATGTCTTTCAACTATAAGATCCTTTTGTATTTTGTTGAATAGAGATGACCTTCTATACCATTTCATCAACAAGGTCTGGTCCTAATAGATTTTATTCCCCAATTTATCCCAGCATGTTGGAGTTCTGTACTTCTTTCCATAGAGGGCTTCATAAGGATCCATTTGAATAGTAGAGTGAAAGAAAATGTTGTATGGAAATTCATCCAAAGGTATTTTTTATCCAAACAGCCTTTGAAATCCATAGAGTAAGCTCTCCACATGCCTTATATATGTTTAATTGTCCCTTCATATTGATCGTCTGTCTGAGGATGTTAAGCCGCGATGAAACATAACATTGTATCCAAATCCAACTCAATACATTTCCAAAACATCAATGTAAACCTTGTATCTCTATAAGATATAATTGAATGTGGTAAATAAAGCAATCTTACATATTCCTTTACATATATCCTGGATAGATGATCATGAGAGAAATACTCTCTAATATCAATGAAGTGTGCTGACTTCGTATGGCAATCAACTACAACCCATATAGCATTATTTCCTTTGGATATATTTGGATGTCTGAAAACAATGCCCATATTGATGTATTCCTATTTCCATTATTGCATGTGTAATGTTATTAACATGCCTTTAGACATTTATCTCTCAGCCTTAACTTACTGACAAACCATGAATTGAGAGACATATTATGAAACATCTCTTTTCTTGAAATCCCACCAGAAATAATATTTCAGGTCTATATACATCATTGTGCTTCTAGGGTGAAGATATAATGAATAAATATGAGATACATCAAATTGATCCTTACTTAATTTGGGTATGGGAGGAATATAAATGTGATTCTGAAACATTATTATTCCATCACAATCAAGGTTGAATTCAAAAATATTTCTCACCTTCTTTTGTAGCTCTACATTTTTCTTCTGCACTTATTTAATCATCACTTTTATTGATGGTTAAAAATTAACTTGATAAAGATAAGATTTATCTCCTTCCTTTATATATTCTATAAAACTCCTTTTCAAATCCATAAATATTCTATCTTTTGTGATCCTCATCACAGATACGTTAACATGGTCATTTTCAGTCAAAGCATCTACCACTTTGTTGGATTTATATGGTTAGTAATGTATTTAAAAGTCATAATATTCAATCATGTACAACCATATTATTTGGTGTATATTCATATCCTTTTGTGTGAAAATATACTTTAATCATTTATATTCGGCAAAAATATCACACATTTCAGCATAATGATAATGCCTCCATATCATTAAGGCATATATTACCGTAGCTAACTCCAAATAATGTGTTTGGTAATTTATCTTATGGATTTTAAACTTACATGAAGCATAATGTAACAAATTATCATTTTTCATAGGATCACATCTCAACCCCTTCTGGGATGCATATTTATAGATCACAAACCATTCTCCACTACAAGGTAGTGTGATTACAGGGGCACTGACTAGCCTTCTTATTACATCTGTAGAATTCTCTTCACATTCCTCTATCCATATGAACATAAATCTTTTTTGAGTCAATTTAGTGATTGTATTAGATGATAATGATAAATATTTCACAAAACATCGATAATATCCTCCCAAAATAAGAAAACATCGGATCTTAGTTACCATTTTTGTTATATAAAAACATTCAACAAATTTTTTGGATGGATCCACAGATATCTCCTCTCTTGTGATTATGTGACAAAAAACGAATCCTTTTGAATACAAAATTCCTAATTGGTACATTTTCAATAACGATTTTCCATTTTTGGGGTCTCCAGTAAAATTCACAAGTGATCTTCATTCTCTTCCTTACTCATCAAATAGATAAGAATATCTTCTATAAACACTACAACAAACAGATCAAGATATTCTTTAAAGACACTATTCATTAGATCCATGAACATAGAAGGGGAATTAGTAATACTAATATGAATCACTAAAAATTCATAGTGTCCATAACTTTTATGGAATTACATCTTTGGAATATCCTCCTTCTCGACCTCTAATTAATGATATCAAGATTGACGATCAATCCCTAAAAAGTATTGAGACTTGAGTAGTTCATAGATTAAGTCATCTATCCGGGGAATCAGATACTTAATTTTGATGGTGATATTGTTATGTTATCTATAATAAATGAATATTCTCACTAATCCATCTTTCTTCTTAAAAAACCGAACATGTGCTCCCCAATGTGACACAATTCGGAATATTAATCCCTTATCTAGTTTCTCTGGGAGTTTCTTATTTAATTCTTACAAATCAATTGGGTCCATTATATATGTTGTCTTGGAAATAGGGATAACACCCTGCATGAGTTCTATTGAAAACTCTATATTAAAATTTGGTGGAAGACCTGGAAATTATTTTGGACATACATCATGAAACTCCCATATAATGAGTGTATTCATAATTGTGAGTTTATCCACAAACATTTGTGATAAAAAAAATTAATTTATAGGTATCAAGACCCATAATATGGAATAAATTTCTACCAGAATATTACATTCATCCTTTCACTAAAAGATAATCAAAGATTCATCCAGAATATGAATTGTGAATTCCCTTCATTGGAAATGGATATGAGCTCTATATAGAGAAATCTAATCCCTGGAATGAATCACATAAACTTCAACTATAATAAGTATCAAAATATTTTTAGGATGTAGTTTCCCACAAACATTAACCAGAGAATAGTTATATGAATTTAATGTGACTGTTGTTCCATTAGGAGTTGTCATAGCTATATAAAAATTTAATTGTTGAGGTAATACGATGATACACTTAGAAAATTATTCAAAAATAAAAGAGTATGTAGATCCATAATCAATTAAACCTTTTTTACTTTATATTGGATCGTAATTGTACCTTTCACTACTTCATTATTGTACTCCACATCACTGATATTAATCGCATGTGACATTTAATTGCCTTTGGATTTAAGAGTTTTTTGATGTCAATCATCATAAATAACCCTTGGATTAGTGAAATGATTGGCTTAATTCCCCATTTCCATACACTTGTAACATTGAAGTTTAGGAGGTGCATTATGTGTATCCATTTCTTAATTCACATCATTAGACATGCTTTTCCCATTAGTTTTTAATTCTACAACCGGATGGACTTATTTTCCAAACATAAAACATTTACTATTCCTATTAAGATAATTTTCTCCAGGTTTATTTCTACAAATTGAGAACAAGGGAAAACTCAAGTTCTTTTGAGTGAGGTCTTTATATTTTCCCTTTAATTCTATTTTTCACTTCTTATAAAACCCATAGTATTTATGGGTAACTCAAATATCCATCTCAAACTTGAGAGGATATCAAAAAAATTTCTTCCTAGGAATTGATGTCCCTTGTAGATAATTCCCTCCGAAGAGTTAGTTTTTAGAAACTAATAAATCAATAAATTCTAGTATCATGTTCGATAATAATTCCAGAAGAGTACCTTTTCAAGTCTTGTAAATGTTTATTCATAGGAACCAAATGATTCATATTCCTTTTTCTTATGTTCAAGTAAATCCTTCTTATCTTTTTTCGATGAATTCAATGAATGTATATAATAAAAAATATGTTCTTGAACTCATCCCATTCCATGGATTCAATTTCAACCCATTCCCTTATATTCTTGATAAGGTTCCACCATTGATCAGCTTCATCTTCAAAAAGATATACTGTTAAGATGAATTTATCTTGTTATGGACATTGGAGAACTAAAAAATATCTTTTTAGTGGTACTAATGCATTTTTCAAACTCCAATGGATTGGAAAACCATCTAAAATAAGGTTTTTTTTGGCTCATGAATTACTCAACATAATTTTTTACTCTACATTTCTCATTTGGAAGTCCTACTTGATTCATAGATTCATAAAGTTGTGTGATCATTGATACACGGTTTTTAAATCTATCTTCCATATCATTTGGTTTCCTAGGAGGACAATAATTTCATTTTCCATCACATTAACATTAACAGTGTTCCTTCAGGTTCCATACATTGACTAAAAGCAATAAGCACAGTGTAAGAAACAGTAATCATAACGGGAGAACCACATAATCTAGAATAAAATTTCAATTTAGGATAGTTAAGGTTTTATCATAGGCTATTCATGGTAATTTAAAAAGCAATAGGATTGTAACCTATCCTTAGACAAAACCTTAGGATTCTTATTAAGGATTTCTCATCCCAGTTATTAAAGGTTAACTGTACCATTCTTCTAATACCAACTATAATGCCCTTACATTACATATGTTGGTATTAACTAAAAGTTGAATAATATTCATTACAAAATATTAAAAATCCACAAAAGTACTGTATAAGTATAGTTTCTTTATAAAATGGAAAACATAAAGAACTTATTCATAATACATATTAATTATCTTCCACTTATTTCATCATAGCTAGAACCATTTTTAATATATCTTATTTAATACCCTTTTTCATGACATGGGGAAAAGAAACATATGAAATTGTGAGATAAAATTCCAATTAAGTCTAAATAAAGAAGATATCAATCATATCATAATCCTAAGATAGAAAAACGTAACATTTGAAAATCTTATCTTATATATGAAAGATTATGATATCATGCCATGTGACAAATTGTGAAAGTTCATAAGAATCAATGAACATAAATTAAAAAGTCAAAACATAAGACATACGATTTTTTGGCATACAAAAAATAATATAAAATCATTTATTATTTATCCAAGGCTAATTTATAAGACCATCGTAGCAGACAATGTCCATTATTGAACCAATTTTACTTGTCATTCCGGCCTTGTATTTCTGAACCAACTTTACTCATTGTTACATTCTTGTATATATAATGAGATATAAATATTTTTCTAATTAATTGAAGGGATATACAGGTCCCACCCATCTCATAATGAAATTATACTTATGTGTTTCACAAAAACATAAATCATTCATAATAGCATAACCCAAGGAATAAAATTGGATTTTTAAATATCATTCCATCATATCATAATACATGTAAAAAATGGATTTGATCAATACAATTCCATCATAAACCCAATAAAATAATTTTAATAATAGATATATAAGGATAACCCAATTTAAACAATGTCATCTTCTTTATAAAAATCTCTTATTGAAAGAAAATGAAATTTTAAAATAAAATAATTTAACTACGTATAAAATTGAATTTCTTTTTGGAATATTAATGGAAATATGGAATCACTAATGATTAAAAATTCATTCATTACTTATAAGTTAAAAAACATTCTTCTCATATTTCGATCGTAAAGTCAAAAAGTACATCCTACCAAAAACAAAAAAAAGATTCATTTCATACCATTTAACAAAAATTCACCAATGGGTTAAATTTTCTTAAATTTTTTTTAGAAATATATAAATAACATTTAATATTTATGTAACATGGATGTGGATAATTAATATACCTATGTAAATACTTATGAATAAAAAATCTTAGATAATAATGAAATTCCAATATTATCATTTACTATAGGTCTGATATCCTTCATATGTATCTGAACCTCCTGTATAATGAATTAAATAATTTTATTGATTTATTCAAGAATTATATTCATTGTTATGATATCATATATGATCATATTATAATCTTTTTTAGTAACATTTCACTTTTAGTCATCATACGTTTATTAACTGCTTTATGTTCTTATGCATTTTTTGATAGATAAGATCATGTTCCACTTCATATGTTATAATTATATCATTTAAAAAATTATATTAGTATAATATATATCATATTTATTCATTCCATTTATATATATAACGATGATTTAAGGATGACCATTTATAATAAATCACATGGCATCGTGGAGACGGTATGCCATGGGTACGCACAAGCGACGATATCATTCCCATATATGTTGAATGGTATTGAAGTGGACGGTGTATAATATTTCAGAATCAGTATCATGTTATAATGATGATATATAGTTATTTTCTCCAACATTATACCCATCCATGTAAGGTGGTTGTAAAAAATAGATTACACCACAGAATGGTGTCGATAAGCTGTACGTACATACGCTTGGTGATTTTATTTTTCCTAGGATGGATAGAAGGTAGAATATGATTGTTCAATAATTATAATAACCTATCATTATACTAGTGATACTAATGTTATTAACATATAATATAATAACTAATAAAGAGGAAGTAGAATAATTAAATAATTTGGAAAGAATTAGTAGAAGAGATTACCTCTTCCTCAACATGGTTTATCTAAATCACTTTTTATATAATTTGATATTGTTATTGAAGAAGGAAATAACATATAGATTATAAATAGTGAATTTTAGAATTGTAAATTTCACGGTAAGGGTAATATTGAGTGCTAAAATTAAAATAAAGAGTCGAGGGATTAGGTTCCCTTTTATAATTGAGGTAAGGGGCACCCTTGGAAATTCGAAAATCATTAAATTAATATATATTAGTTTTATTTTTACAAATGATTAAAAATAAAAATATGTCGAAGGTAAGATTAGGATAGTTCTAAATCCCCTAAATGAATAATTTATTTTACAAGTATTGTTTTTAGTTTACATATTATCTTTTTTGTTTACTCTTAATTATTATCATTTAATTTTAATTGTGGTAACAATATTCGAAGTATAAAGAGGATATAAATTTATATTATATGGGGTAAATTTCTAATAATTAGAAACTTAATGAATTTTTAGACCTTATCATAGTCACTTTTTGATTTTAAAATATTTTTATGATTTTTAAAAAAATTAATAAATTATTATTTTTATAATTCATCAATTATGACAACTTTCACACTATTCGTCTTATTGAATTTTAATAAAATATAAAAAGATAGGTAAATTTTAAACTAATCATTTAATAATCTTATTAAATTTCATATCCACCTATAAATATTGTGTTACATAAATGTTTTCCAATTATATTTATTTTAATATTTATAATATCGTTTATTTCATTATATAATTCATAAAGAAATCACTTTATCTTCATAGTGTCATAATTAAATTAAATTAATTAATATTTAAAATTTTTAAATAAAATACCATGATGTAGGAAATATATTTCGATTTATAATTATTATTTATAGTAAAATATATAACTTAAATAACCCTATAATAATATTCCTATAGTAAGTATATATATGTTTATAACATATTTTCCTTTACATTAAATTGAAATCTATAAGGGTGATACTCACACTATAGTTTCTTCCAATGGAAAAATATTCATCCCAAGGGTGGTGGTATTCATTTTCCTTGTATCATCCAATAGAATTAAGACATGTTTTATGGTAGTTTTATAATAGTTTTCTTACCCTTAATTACTTGTTTTACCCTTTTATAGTATTAATAAAAATTACCAAAGTTACTGTTCTTTATGGTTAAAAAATACAATAAATATATTTATATAATTTGGACCTAATGATTCAAATATATTTTCAATTTTTCAAAATTCAAAATATATATTTTTTAATATATAATTTTAAAATAATTATCGTTGTCAGAATAAGAGAACTGGTTTTTTTAAGTGAAAACATTTGAAATGATTGAAATTGTTTTACTTATGAATTCAATGTAAAAATAATGACATACTTTATATTTAATGATATAAATATTATTTTTATCCTTTAAAACCACACAATATTATAATTTTACCATATAAATTATTTTGAAATTTTTTTTATTTCAAATAAAATTTACTGTATTTTTACTACTAATCTAAATTTGAATGTAATTAGAAAAATATTAAAAATTCATCCATATTAGTTTTTATATTCTTCTTCCAAATATAATGTTTAAAATTTCATAAAAAAATATTAATATTTCAAAATATTTTTTTAAAATGAGTTCTCCATTCAAAGGAATAAAATTAGCCTTTTAGAATAATATATGTTTTTATACATCAAATAGGTTTTATTCATACCCTATTACTAAAATATACCTTGTGTTAATATAAAAAATATTTTATTATGTATATAACATATATATATCATTATTTTCATATTTAATATTAATTCACTCAATTTATTAATACAAAAAATTCAAATATCAAATTGATTTATATTTTTATAAATAATCGACATTCAATGAATTCACAATAAATATTCATAAGTTAGGTATGCATATTCATGCATACCTAATGGCTACGACATAATAGTAATTTTATACTTAGGGTGTATTTCAGTTCATTTAAACTCATCATATCATGAAATACAAGATACTGAAGAATTAAATTTATTTAAAGAGAATATTTCATAAAAATATCTTGGTGTTACATTGAATTTTTTATCTTCTCTTATCAAGATGGTATTACAACCATTTGAAAAAATTATTGATATATCCCCTTCCTTAATGAATCACACATATATATATTTATTATATCTAGGAACATATGATCCCTTCCAATCCGCATTTGGGTCATAAATCTATGATCCTTCCTACTCAATGCATCTGCAACCATATTTTATTTATTGGGGATGTATTTTTTATGAGAAGTCACAATATTTGAGAAGATAGAGTGATATCCAAAGTCTCATATTGATATCTTTATGTGAAAAGATATATTTGATGATTTTTTGATCTATTTATATCAAAAAATATTCTATATAGTGATAACATCTCAATATATTAAAATAAATGATTAGAACTGCCATCTCAAGATCATGGGTTGGATAGTTATTTTCGTTAGTATTAGAATTTCATGATTCAGATGAAATAACATTATTATTTTTAATTAAGACAAATCCATGTCACATCTTCAATAAATTTATATATATAAAAATACATCACCTTTATAAGGTAGATTAAAAACTGAATCCAAGACCAATGTCCTCTTTAATTCATCCAAACATTATTCACATTCATTTCTTAAAACAAACTCAACCCATTTACATGTAATCTTTCTTAACTGATTACCCAATCATGAAATTTTATGAATGAATTTTTGGTAGTAACCTGTCAAAACAATGAAACAACATACCTCAATTATGATTATTGGTGTAAAAAATTTTCTGACTACCATTGTATTTGTAGGAACAACTAATATACCATATTTTGGAGAAAATATGGCCTAGAAAGTAATCTTCCTGATTACAGAAATAGAACATAATAAATTTTTAAATGAAATTTTTACTTCTAATGGTCATAAGAATATTCTGAATATGATTCTCTTCGTCTAAATACAAATAAGAATACACCAGATTGTCATAAATGAATACCACAATAAATTATCAATATATTCCTTGAATACTCAGTTCATTAGATACATAAAAAATAAAGTTTCCATTAGTCCATAAAAATTGAAATACTTTAAAACCGTAATGTCCAAACCTTGTCTAGAACGATGTCTTCATAATTTGACCCATATTTACTCAAAATTAATGATACCCATAATGAATACGAATCATTGAAAAAAATTATTCTCTATGATTTAGATCAAATAAGTCATCCATGCGAGGTATATGATACTTTTTTATCATAATATAATTTATTTCTATAATATCAATGCACAACCTCATGTATCCATCTTTAAAAAAAAATAAAACATGATCTCCCCATTGAGAAATAATAGAAATAATAAAACCCTTTATTACCCAACTCTTAAAGTTATTTCTTCCTCTCCAAAAATTCCATAGTGTTCATTATATGGGTATTATTTTATATTTTTCATGAATTAAGGATTAAATCAATGGAAAACTGAAAATCACACTCTAGGGGTGTCCAAGTGGTTCCCTAGTAAATACATTAATTATTTCCTGTAAAATAGGTATATCCTCGATTAGAAGAGTACCTTATTCATCTTTAGATGTTTTTTTATATTCCACCCAATAATTTCATTCAGTATATCATCTAGGGATTGATCTAGATAAGAATAAAATAATGATTTTTCTTCTCTAATTTTATGGAAATCTACAACTTCCAAAAAAATCATAACTTCCTAATTCTTGTAACTAATTTCGTCATGTTATTGTCAAATGTAGTCCATAAATAGGATTATATAAAATTCAACCACGATTATAATGATAGGACATAAAATAAAGAACCTTTATGTTTCATAATAGTCACTTCCCAACACATAGTTTTTATAATTATACTTCCTTTAGTAGTTTAAAAAGAAAACTCCCTTATTAAATAAAAAGTGAAATATCTATTTTCATTGGAAAATTGGGTAGATATAAAAGATTCGGATCATCTAGAATAGGAATGAAATTGGTTAAATTTGAATATATGATGAATTTAGGTTACAACACATCATGGGATGCTTCTACCTCAACTGTAGTGATCGAATTAGCTTGGCCACCTCCCCTCATCCTCTTCTTTAGTATATTTACATGATGCTTAGGGAATTATTTTGAATAGTTTCCCTTATATTTTCAGTTGTGACACTAAGAAATAGTATTTTACTTCTTCACCTTTCATTCATTAACATGATGCCCTTTTTCTCTACACTTATAAAAATCTCCCATTCCCATCGCACGTTTCCCAAGGTGATTACATCCATAGTTCTCACACTATTATAATTTATTCATTATCTTCTTCTTTCGTTATGTATATATTTTTACATGGTGTTTTGAAAACCTCTCATTCTCTTGGATTCATTTGAATATTTTGATTATAAATAAATATTTTTCTATTTTCATTTTACATAAAACTATTTCATCATATTAAAAAAACAATTGATAGCCCATCTCCCTTTATATAATTGATTTAAGACCCTAAAATTAATTATCAAACCTATAATACGTGTTTCATATATAATTTATGACATACCTAGATAAAATTAAAAGGTATCTTAATTATCCATGATACTTCATTCATCCTTTTTATTTAATATAAGTATGTTTCTATTCATATCTATTTTCTTCTCATGGGGGAAATATTTATCAGTGAATGTCTCCTTAAATGTTTTCCATTCCATAAGTTATTATTTTTCTTCCTACCTAGTATTATGGATCAGTGACCAGTGTTGGCCAACATAACCTTTAAAACAAAACAACTCAAGTGTCCTTTTTTCCTTTTCAATCAATTCCAAGGATATTAATTTCTTTTATAAATTCATAACCCATTACCCAACTACATATAGATTAGTATTCCCACTAAAAAATGATGTATTCTATAAAAAACAATTTATTATAGAAGACTTCTATTGTGGAATAGGTTGATATATTTAAGAAAGGTTATTTTTCATAACATTATTAATAAACCCAAATATATCAACAATTTTCTGCATTCCAAAACCAATTTTATTTGTTTCCAAAGTAGGTAAATTTCTATACTATCCATGAGTATTGATACCATTTTCATTCAATGATCCCTTACTAAACAACATCATATATAGTATAATATCATATCATCATGAAATATAATGCATAATCCCAAAAAATAGTTAAATACTTAACATAAATTGATTATATTATACATATATAATCTCAAAATAATATTACTTATTTACTTGTGATGATATTATATACTAATCCTTCAATTATATCAAAAGGTTATATTCTTTATTCTATGATTCTGATTTTTTTCAAGGATTCTATTAAACTACCTCTAACACCAACTCTAACAACCACATCCATAGTAACACTAAGTTAGTGCCTTACATTATTAAATTTTCATATATACAAGATTGAAATCCTAAATAACAAAAATTAATATTATTTTTGGAAAACCATAATAAAGACATGATAACCATGTTATATTTGGAAAATAAAATAAATCCTAATGAAAGTAAAATCTTAGCATCCTTGAAACTCTTTTCACGAATCTATCTTCATGTCTGGGGGAATGCAAGAAATGTTAGGGTAATCTCAAATGATATGTATGGATCGAGTACAAATTAATCTTTCATGAACCAATAATTAATAATTAATATGAAAAAATAAATAACTGAACTCCCATTCAAATTAAATAAATTGATAATGAATAATAAATATTGAATGGTAAATAATGGATCACACATTGAATTTAATCAATTATATGAGAATGAAATGAATCCATTGATTTTTTTCAAGGATAAAATATCATGCATATTAGTTAAAACTGAATTATATATGAAAAAAATTTAAATATTGGACACCATGTTTCCTAATAACATTTATCCATTTTTGTCAAGACATTTCGTAAGATAATTTAATATATTCTATGTAAAATCCAATCTGATTTGGCCAAATGATTCATATCATGAGAATACTGATGAATCGAGGGACTTATTTCAAATGGTCACCAACATATTTCATAAAATTCCAAATCATTCCTCATATATATTATAACTCATTCTATCTTATAAACAATTTTCCATTTCAAATATCTATATTGTGTAAAGGATAATGATTTTTTAATATTTCTTCAATTAATCAAATAACTATCAAAGTAAACTCTGTATGTATTAATGGAATATAGTTTAGGAAAATATAATATACATTAAAAACGAATTTTTTTATTTAACAGAAATGTAATTCACAATGAAAAATTATTTTAGGAATGATATTGTTTTATGAGAATGATAATAATCACAAAAGAAAGTGAGATTTCACAATATCTTATATTAGGTAATTTTCAAGTCAAATTTCATTGGGTGATATAATTAAAATTGATACATAAAATGCCATAAAGAATAAATTATTCACGGTATTAAATTTCAAAGGTCACTATATACTCTCTATAAAATTTATTTGGTGCATAATAACAATTATGACTCAGTAGACTGTAAATTGATACAAAATCCATTACCATACACTTACATTTAGCAGAATGAAATTTAAAATTATTTGTAATGGATTTAATAATATTATTAATATAAAAATAATCATTTTAATATTTATAATATCATATATAATTCTTTGATAAACTCATATATCCTATTTGTTAATAATATTTCGATATTTTCAATGTTTTAGGTTGTAATTACCATTTTTATTTAGTATATTTTGACTTGATATTTCATTGTACCTATTAAATAGATCATGATTTTACCATATGGAGAATTTAAATCATTATTTATATATCATATATATTAATTATATATAAATTTAGATTAATCCATAAAATTTACAAATCGTAAATGAAATGGACTGTTTATAAAGACGGTAGGTCATTCGTATTCATGAACGTTGCTTCCATTTTACTTTCATATTAAATAAATAAAGTAAAATGATATATATATATATATATTCATTCCATTATAAAATTTATGTAATATATATTACATAAATTCATTATAAATAACCTCAATAAATTCTATGTAAAGTGTGAACCAATCACGTTGTTTTGTAGGCAGTAGTGCATCGTACACACAAAAGACATTATCATATTCCCAAAAATGGAATATATGAAGTTATGTTTTAAATATAAATTCAAAAAGAATAAATAAATAATAAATACAATAAAATATCATATATAAATAGTATTTACATCATTATTCCTGAACATGAAAGGTGGTATTGGAAAAATGAATGACATTTGTTCGTGAAGTGGTAGTCTATTGTCCACAAAAACAATGATTTATTAACAAATGTGATTGATTTTTGTGAATTATTTTCAATAAATCGACAAGAGAATAATAATTATATCTCATATATTTAGCTTATTATATCATTATGATATAATATTAATATAAGTTGGTGGATAAGGAAATAAATTAAAAACGCTTTCAGAAAAACATTACCTCTTCTTCGGGTATCCTACATAGGGTTACACTAATGCCTTCCTAAGTTGGATTTATGATCAAAATAATGAATTTAGGATTATTTATAGGAAATTATTTTGTTATTTGGGTATTTTAATGGCTGAACCATAGTGGCTTGATATTTGTAAAGAAGAGGTATACAGGGAGTCCATTTATAAGTTGGGTGAGTACAAAATTTATAAATTTTTGAAAGAGTGAGTTCCACAAAAAAAATTTCATTTAATGTGGCTCCAATAATGCAATTAAACTGTATAATATAAGTGATAATATTTAAATATTTCTATTTCATGGGGTTTGGAATTTTTTATAGGTCATTTTACCCTTAAGATTACTTTTTAGTCCATTGGTAAAGTCGTTTTTATCTTAATCATTGTAACCAATTTAAACTACATTAACTAATTTTTTTTAAAAAAGTAGTTGAAATTATTATAAATTAGAAATTATTATCATTATGAAATTATTATTTAATTTTTTAAAATTCAAATCATATAATAAGAAGATATTAATTTAAAATTAATCTCACAGGCGGGATGAGAAAAAAGGGTTTTAATATGAAAATGCTCAAAACATTACTAAGTTTTTAGAACTATATTCAATATTAGAATTATTAAAATTATTTACATAGGATTAATAGATGTATATTTTTAAATTCTGGACTTTAAAACCATTCAAAAATATAATTTAATATTATAAATTCATTAGACGAAGAGTCATGTTTCAATTAAAAATTATTATTTTTCAATATTCAATAAATAACTGGAACTTCTTAAAAAATACCGAAAAATCACTTTGAGATGATTTTTATTTTAAAATTTAATAAATGATGTTTTTTCCATATAAATGTTTTAAATGTTTGTGATCTAGTTTTACAATAAGTTTACTATTAATTAGAGGAAAACCCGCTCATAGAAAAACCTGACTTTTTATGCGTAAATATAGATTTTTTATTATTTTATACCTATAAAATATATTGGATAAATATAAAAAATTTACTTAATATATAATATATAATTTTTTTACCATAATTCGATAATAGTAATTTATTTAATTTAATATGATGAAATTATTTCAGGTGTATAAAAAAAGTTTTTAATGAAGAAATATCCTTTATATTATTTAATTTTCTATTTTCATTTATAATATATTATTAACAAACTATTTAAACCATATATTTTCATAATTATAAAATTATATTCATAACTACTAATTTAATCTCTATGAGATTATTTTCATTTAAAATAATTATATTAATAGTAGTCGCCAAAATTCGGTCAGCATGTTATGCAAGCCATCAAAGAATGTCATTGTGTGTAATATACGATAACTCAGTATTAAGTTATCTTTGAGATATAATTAAAATTAAACATATTATAAAAGAAATATACTTCAATTTATTGGGGTTTTATAGAAAATAGGTCATAAGTCAAATATATACATCATGTAGTCGACAATTACATACTTTTAATGGGTGTTGGTCCCATATATCAGATATTTTGGGAATCATGTTTCCAATCCATCTATCCAGATGAGTTTTGGGTCTCTCATACTATATTTATAGTTGGTACACCATCATGAGATCGGTCATGGTTCCCCTATGTGTATAAATAATCACTTCTATATAGATCATGATATGAATACATCAATCATTGGATTTGGTGCTCCCTCAATTTTCACTTCCCCTCGGCAAATATTTGGAATTATATAAGAGTACAAACTCTATTAACATTAATTCCATAGTGAGGTTTTAGTCCCACGTTATTATAGAGCTGGTAGTGCATGTCCTATGTATTTTATTCATTTTCCATGAGAAAAATTTAGCAATATGACTAGAGATATTTCATAGTGGTTTTTAGTTTAAATTTGATCGAGATTATGGAGGTGTGTCCTGGGTTATGAAGCTAATAGAACAATTTCATATAAATGGGTAAAGGTAAACTTCATTAGATTATAGTAGAATGGGTCACTAATGAGATAAAGGTTAGTTTCTTTGTAGTTTAAATCATTTTATGTCATTTCATATTGTTCTTTCCGTATTTTTCAAAAACAATGACCTCATCCCAACTATGTTTTCATTGGAAATAGATGTGACATTATCTATAATAATGAATAAGTGGTTTTCACTAGAATTAGTGAGATGTTTTCAATAAAATATTTTTTGGTCCATTTGATTGTGGGATTTTAATTTTTTTAAAATATATAATTTTTTTGCTGTTTAATTATAGAAGGATTCTTTGGAATATCACATCCAAAATGGAATAAAGTGGGAGTACATTATTTGAAGGAACACTTCATAGATATTTATAAGTGATATGTTAATTGGAAAAATCTTGTGGGGTATGGTGCACCACAATAGCCATGAATACACATGAGTTTATGCATAGACATTCAATGTGACAATTTATTGGAATTCTTTTTTACTATTCATATCAGATCGGTGTGAGGTTTTTAGAGGTACCTCACATTTTCTTTAATGATTGGTGGGTCATACCGGTTCAGGGTATGATCCAATAGTTACACCAGGTAGGTCGATCCAATTCAATGAATGAGTATGATATCAACCGTCAATCATATTTGGAGTGGTCCAATGAACACAACTGTTCTATAGTTGGTGTTATTTGATCTATATAAGTGATTAGGTTTGATTAGACAGATTACATGAAATTGAGAAAATAAATACCTTTATATATGGGGTATCTAGCATATTTAAACTTGTATGATTCTTTGTCTAAGGTTATTCCATGACTATAAATTAGAGTCCCCATTAGATGGATGTAAAAATCAATTTTTTATGAAATCACATCCAAACAATCCAATAACCATTCCAATATCTTATCTCATGTTTGATATTCCTATAAATCCATATACAAAAATCAATGTTGCAATTTTTGTGCACAAAAACAATCCATTAAAATCCCTATTTTATCCAAATATTCTTTAATGTAAACTATCTACAAATTTTGTTTGAATATTATCAAGCCACTAGTGTATCTTAAGGAGTATGTGTATACAACTAAATGTTCTATTGATTTTTAGGGAGTGATTATATTCTTATAGAGATAGAAAATGTAATTTTCCGTAGATATCTCCATCAAATACCATAAAAAATATACATATCCATTACCCAACAATATATATTCAATAATATTTTTGGCAGATTAAATTCATCATGGATATGTAAATTTAAAACAATGCAATGAAGGTGGTGGAAATTTGATTGAAATAATTTCTAGGTGTGGAAAAAGTGAACTTTCTACTTGAAACACTTAATATAGTGTATATATGTTTTACACTAAAACACACATATATAAAGTTGGGGAACTTAAAGTTTCTATCACAATGTCAAAATTGTATAATGATGATCTCATGTATCGAGTAGATATAATCAAGATATTATCCAATGACCTCTTCAAAAAATATAATCATCCTCCAAAGAAAAATGTTTTATAGGATTACTTGGAATAAATATACATCATTAAGGATGTGGCATTTAATAATTTAATATTATGATTTTTTTACAAAAAGTTATTTAATATATCCATTAGAGATACTCTTTATGAAAAAAGATTCATCTTATGACACCTTAGTAAAAAAATATAAAAAAATATGTTTCTATCATTATCAAAACCATTATTGTTATGTTTCACCCTCCATGAATGAACGTTAAACATTATTTAAAAATAATATGGATTATATGTCCCTTAATGAGCGACCCAAATAATTACAAATTGATAACAAATATAAAAATCAATATGAGAAAAATAATAAAAAGATGATAAATACTAGGTACTTCTGGCAGAGAGAGAGAGTCAACTTGGGTCCTCATTGTGGAAAATAAAAAAACTATCCTTCAAAAGGAAATGTGAAATTCTAGAAGAAGAATAATTAGTAATATTACATTTTGTGGAATTTTTGGATAGTTCAAATGGTGCTAACAAATCCATAACAAGAGATATGAATACAGAAATACTCCTAAGGAATACTTTATAAACATGATATTAAAGATTAATCTTCTAAAGAATAGATCTTCTTGATCAATTGATTTTTCACTACATCAGACTTGTGAAACAAAAAATATATCTTAAAATGGATTAAAACAATCAAATATGGTATTCCACTCTATTTGGGAAACACTACAAGAATAACTGAACCAAGAAGGGGTGGTTGATATCTTGATGACCACATAAAATATACTCAACATTAATCATAAATAGTATATTTCTAGAGTTTATATTGACATCGTCTCAAGGATCTTTTTAAAAAAATTATTTAATCTTGTATTTGAGGTAGATAACATATTTCGATCCAAGGGTGGGATCTGTGTGAAAGGGTCACTTTTAGGATGGGTAAATATAATTACATGCAACTAATATTTTTCAGACTTTCTAGAGTCTTTTGATCTTTGTAAAAATTATTTAGGTTGTATAAGTTATCAAAAAATCCATGAAATGTAAAAAATTGAATTATTATATATCTTTGATAAAAATTATTATAAAAATTTATGACTTTAATGAAAAATAAAATATTTGGGAAACCATTTTAATCTATTGAAATGAAAAGTAATTTTTTATAATTAATATATTGTGTTGTATCTAATTTATATGATACACCCACCACAGTAAATAAAAATTTCTTTATAAAATTTAATAATGATTATTCTATATTTTTCCATGTTTATCATTTACATGTTAATTATGAATTTATAGAAAATTTTATATCCTATAAAAAAGATGTTGAAAATCAATGTTGGGTTATATTAAAATTTTTTAGATCTGACATTACAGTTGAATATTATAATCCTTAAATATATGAATCCCCGTGGATCACACATGATGTGAAAAATACATATATTATTTAGAAAATTATTTATATAATAAAATAAAAGAACATTAATAGAAATGGATATTCCATTATTTTTAACTTGAGTATATCTAGAGGATTCTAGGGAGAATAATCATTAATAATGTGTCATATTTTAAATAGGGTTTACATAAAAGTGTACTCTATGACTCCATATCAATTATGGAATCATTGAAAATAAAAATATATATTTTTAAATATTTTGGTGTTTTCATTTAATTGTAAGAGTACCTAAATCTAAAAAGGAAAATCAGTTAAAAAATTGAATTGAAATCATATTTCTAGGATATATAGGTATTTCAAAATAATATTGATTCAATACTACATAATATAATTATTTAGTATCAATTAATATATTTAATTAAACTATATATGTTAACTTTGTTAAATCTATGTTTACCACATTACCTAATAAAGTCGAAATGGCGGAATATGGTTAAAATAATAAAATAAATTAAGAAGATATGGTCAAAGGGATTAGTAAATGTAAATGAAAATAGATTTCTACACATAAAGATTTCAATTATATGTCAACATATTATAAGGAACCAATGATTGTATTTTCAAACAATCTCGTATTTTTTCTAAATATAGATCTTCATTAGAATGAATTCATAGAAGATAACGAATCTTATAATTCATTACATTTGATGAAATCCATAAATTAAAAAATTTAATCAATACCTGAAAAAATACTTGGATATTAATATAAATTTATTATGGTTCAGAGGCTATTGTTAAAGAGTGTGTATTTAAAATATAATGAAAATTAAATGTTACCTTTGAAAAATATAAATCCAGACCGGATTCTTAGAAATTTACACAAAATATAGGAATGAAATACTTCAATAAGTAATATCTCATGTATAATACTACTTTTTTAAAAATATTCCATCCTTGGATTCTATATATATTTTGAAAAATAACTAAATAGATGTTAAAAAAGGTTTTTTAAAAGGTAAATTAGATGAAGAATTACATATATTGAATAATAGAATGGATTAAAAATACCTAGAAAAGAAAATAATATTTAAAAATTAGCACTTCCCATATATGGTCTACGACAATCTCTAAAAAATATCATCATAAAATTAATGAAATAATATTACTAAATTCATATTTATTTAACCAATCCAAAAAAAAAATTTATTTTAGATTCCATAATAACCAAGGTTTTTTTGTTTTTATATATGTTGACAGCATGATAATATTTGGAACTGATATGAATCTTGTAAATGAGAGTTAACATATTTTTTCTAGAACAATTGATATGAAATACATTGTTAAATCTATTTTTATTTTGATTAAAAATAAATATTTGGAATAATTATTTTAATTATCATTCCCAATATCATTATATTGAAAAATTACTAAAAATGTCTGAACAATTTGATAGTTCATAGGTTTATACAACATATGATTTTGGTTGTCAGATGCTAGAAAATAATGGTATATATGTTTCTCAACTATAATATGAGCATGTTTTTCATGTCATATGTATTCTAAAACTAGAATAATATCTGATATAGAATATGTTTTTGGAATGTTCAGTAAGTATACTGCTTATATGTTATATGAGTAATGTGATAATGTAAAAAGAGTTCTCAAATATCATAAGGGTATAAGGTATTATAATATATATTATAGTGAAAACCCAAGGATATTGGATGGTTTTTACAATTCAAGTCATATTAAAAAACATTAGTGTAATTCTTCTATGAGTTTTTGGGTGTTTACACATAAAGGTGGAGCGATCTCTTAAATATCAAAGAGACAAAACTATATAATGGACTCCATGATTTTTTCTATGTTTGTTTCATTATCAGATAATGGAAAAGAATCATAATTTATGATATTTATTTTATCAAATCTACTATCAGGGATTATTCTAATGACAATAGTTTTTATACATTGAGATAGTTAATCTATACAAGATATATAATATAGAAATACTTATAATGTAAAATCAAGGAAATTAGTCTAAAAATATCTATATAAGGTAGTTGATACATGATGGTATTTTAATTTTGGACTATTTTGGATTGATCCAAAATTATTCAATCCACTGACAAAGGAAATTTTAAATTATTTTGTATAAAAAATCATTATAGATGGGTTTTTATTCCTTTTGATTAAATAACCAATGATAGGGTCTCAACATAATATGTTATAACTCTTCATATATATTTTAAATGTATGAAATTACACCATATGTGAGATGGAAACACCAAAGGTATATTAAATATCAATAAAATATTTTTTGGAACCCTTAAGAAAAAGGAGGGTGTGTTTAATAATCTTATTGAACCAAGGGTACAAAACAAGTATTGAAACATAGGAAAAACATTTTGGTTAAGATATTTTAATTTTGGATTGTTAAAATAGCTTATGAAATTTTCTATCAAACATTTATGAAATGATAAGTGAAAAATAGACATATTTTAAAATTGGAGTATATTTTGAACTAATATTTTTAAACAGACATTTGTTGGATTAAATTAGTTGACAACATGGTTTGTATGATCACTTTTAGTTCCCACATATTAATCTAAACAACCATGAATCATGCTAATAATGAACTAAATTGTCGGCTGGAATATGAATTCCAGTCATCAGAGTAGTCATAGTTTTCTATAACAATCCTAAATGAATGATAAAACCCCCAAAACAAGGAAACATAATCAATGGTTAAACCTATGAGTGGATATGATTAATAAATGGGTAAGAAGATGGGAAAACAATAGGTTCCTCACTGATGAATAGGTGTTCTAGAAACCTTTGGAGATGGAGAAATAAGGAGCAAGAGAGAGATTAGGGAGCCAAGATGCAAGATTTATCACTATTTAAAAATGATAAAGGATAAGTAAATAATATAATAGGGTATATAGCATTATAACACCGATATGTGAACACACACACATGTGTAAATGTTAAATGTGGAAAATTGATGCCACACTTTCATGTCACATTGGTGTGATGTGCCTGGATGTTACATAATTTTTTATGATGGATCATTGGGTCAAATTTATTTTGGCCAAGCCTGAATATGTGCATATGGTGCGTTGACACAACTCATTGAAAGGGTATGATATAAACCATTGATCTAGTTGAGCATTATTTTAAATTCATATCCATTTTCATGTGGGTGTGGTGTACTCAACCTAATTTAATAGGTTTGATTATTTGGGATTGATTAAAAAGGGAAAATTTATTCGTTTCTAGAAGGGGCATCTCCTAAATTCTAAGGGGTACAATTCTTAATCATAATGAGTCCATTGTGGCCTACAAATTGGAATACCAATTTTATGGAAAAATAAATCAAATTTGAATTCACTTCCATGAAATCCAATTGACATTCCAAAATCTAAAATCTAGTTTGAAATTCCATTAAAACACTTATGCAAGAATCAAAGTTACATTGTTTATGTGAAATAACAATATCCATTCAATTAAATATTATTTAAAAATATTTATCATGTGATACACTCTAAAATATTCTTGAATAGAGTATTGAGCCACCTTTGTAACCTTTGTTGGATGTTCAAACGACCCATAATAATACTAAATTGGTTGGAGTTAATCAACTCTTAAGGATAGAGACAACATAAAGTGAATCTAAAAGTTCCATCTACTAACCTACCCCGAAGTTAGATCCAGGCACTCTTGGACCGCAAATTTATTAATAAAAAGAAAAGTTAAGAGACAAACAAGAGAAGGAGGATGAGATTACATGTCGAAATAGTCATAGGCATCGCATTCATACCTGGTCATATCATCTACATCAGCTAATTCCCATTCTGATTGGGGCTCATATTGTTTGAGAAACTCGTTCATTCAATCCAATTTCACAATAGATAGCTTCTACTTAGCCATCATGGAGGATGACCTGGTTGTCACTGTCTTTGGAGCTATAGAGTAATATTTATTTGGTTTCCTTTTTAACTGGGGTAGGCAATACACCCTCACTGTCAGAGATTTTGACCTTTTCCCCTCGAACAATATCACTGTATGAGGTTTTATTCATATTCCTATCACTTTCCTCATCATCCTCATGAGTGTCCCCACATTTTCAGGGGATGGAAACTCCATTTCCTGGAGTGGAGGCCTCATCCCCTTCTTTCCCATTATCAGAGTTATTCCTTTATTGCACAATATATTGCTTCTGAATATTCAGCTGCGAAGAGTCATTCACCACCAATGCTCACGTAGGACTCAGATTATCAGAAGTGATAACCTCATGAGCTCTAGAAGGACCACTATAATATCTTTTCTGAGTAGAATCAATAATCAACTCTTTGACCTTCGAAGGAGTTAGCACATCAGGGGAGGCCTTCATAGGTATCAGTCCCCAGCCTTAAACCTTACTTAATAATGTATTAAATGAATAATTCATATTGAGGATCTTTTTAGGTTTAGACTTTTAGAGAATTAGGACATAACTATTACATCTCAAAAGATTACAAAGTAGTCTCTTCTACTAAATTTCCATAAAATAAAAACTATTAAAAAGAAACAAGTCTAGTTTCATGTTTTAGGTATCATGACTTTCCCTTGATCCCATCCTTGACCCTATTCCACGCTAAGTCCTGTGAAAAACATTTCAAAAACTTGGGATGAGCATAAAAACTCAGTAAGGGATACACAAAAAACTGTTAGTTTATCAAAACAAAAAGTAAACCATGTATACTTTATCAAGGTAATACTTTTCACCTTTATGAAGTAGTAAAAACTCTTCACTATATAAAATATCCTTACTTACCTTTTTGTAACCAAATAATTAGCATAAAACTCATATAAAGAACACATAACATATATAAAGGTAACTTGGTTCATAAACATACTTACGTGGAATAACCATACGGTCGACTCCCACACATATAACTTAATGGAATAGCCATACGGAAAATTTCCATACATACTAAATGGAATAGCCATACGACCGACTTCCATACCCAATGCATTGGAGGTTATAACGTAACCACCCGTCCTGGTATTCACGGCACCACCCGTCATTTGGTTTATAACGTAACCACCCGTTAAAATGTCCAAGTACCAATATAAAATCATAAAACATAAAACCTATATAAAGGAATGATAACATTTCCACATTTCAATCACAATATATCATAAATATATTGACAAAATAAAATCCTTTATCAAAACCATTTTCAATACCAAAATACATAAAAGAGTATATGGTATTTATTTTATGTTAAAAACATTACGGCTTGTTGAGGAAGCCAAAGACCAAATAATACTCGCGGCGGTGGAAAAGGTTGTTGTTACCCCGTACGTTAAAAAAACATTCCTTTTTGTCGTTTAGTAAAATGCTTCGTAGAAAAAGATTCTTTTTGTATAAAAGTAAAAGACAAAGGGGTTTATACACCGTATAAAAGAAAGTTGTGTATAAAACAAAATATGCCTCAATGAAAGGAGATTGAGACGAAGTCCCTTACAAAGACGATATCCTTGGTTTAAGGATAAATAAATTACATAATTATGTGTGACAAATGAATACACAAAATATAATTGGATATTAAGGGTAAAATAATCAAAGGTCATTCACACATATTCAAAGGATGACATATTCAATAACTACATGTTGAATCCAAAGAAATCGAAATTGGGTTAAGAAGTTCCCTTGACAGCCTAATGACGTCACCTCAAAAGGAGTTGATGAGAGATAAAAAGTGTATCTCATCACTTGGACATAAAAGTTACATCAATAAGGATATATGAGAACATATCCCATCATAACAATATGTAAATTAAAAGACCAAACAAAAGAAGTCTTTTAAAAAGAGGAGGGTGAAAGGTTCCCTTACCGACTTGGGTATCTTTCAAAACATACACCCCATGAAAGAAGGACAATACATCATTGATGTAAATACTAATAAAAGAAATTATATTACACAATGAGTAAAATAATGGGCAGTACATACACCACTCAAAGGAAATTGTGGAAAATGTAGCATAAATCTCACAGGAATAAAAGTGAGATGAAAAATCACTTACGAAAACATGGCAGCCTAACGGTGCCACTTAAAACCTCCAAAAATGGATTGATGAGATCATATAGGGTATCTCATCACATTACAATAAAATATAAAGCAAGAGGAATATAAAAGAACATTCCCCATCATAAAAAGAGGAGCTTAAAAGAAGTGACATAAATGAGAGTACTAAAAAAAGAGGGGTTAGATCTCTTACGAAAATTAGGCAGCCTAACGACGCCACTCAAAACTTCCAAAATGGATTGATAAAAGAGAAAAGGGTCTCTCATCATATGAACATAAAAATTACAGTAAGAGTAATATAATAACATCCCAATAACAAGAAAGATGATCTTTAGAGGGAATGACATAAAAGAGTGTACTTAAAAAAGAAAGAGATGAGTAAGATCCCTTACCTCGGGTCCGACTTGACTCGATCGTTCTTTAATCTCCTGAATAATAAACATGAGTTTATTTATACTTCCTTAAGAACCTTATTCAAGTTCATTATTCCTTTTATATCACTTATTACCATGTCATAAACATTATCTAATCATTTAAGTTAATAATATTTGTTTTGCTGATATTTGGTTCTTAAGTCGAAAGAGGACTTCTTACAATTACATGTTGTTCGTGTGGCCAAATATTTATTATATCCAGAATTTTATTCATGATTTAGATATCATATATTTCATATATATCCAGTACATTCATGAATTTATAACATTACATAATCATTTAGAGGTAAGAAATGAAATGCACCGTTCATGGAGACGGTAAGCCGTACGTACGCAGGAACGCTACTTTCATTTCTATTTCGTATTTTATAGAATTGAATAATAATGATATAAATGTAAATTATAATTACAGTATAATATCATATATTATATCATAGTTCCATCCTTTATACGTCCCCCATATGGTATTTAACTAATCAAATCACTTTGAGGGGGTGGTAGTCCGCACTTCCTTAAATGAAGATATCGCGTTTACCCATAATGGAAACCACAAAGGTATGCCCAAAATTAAAAAAAAACAAAATATTAAGGAAACCATAAACATATTATATATCATATATAAAAATAGTTACATCATAATGGCCACCTTTGAAGGTGTTAAATGAGTATTGAACAATCATCGTTTTGGGAGGCAGAATTTCTCCATCCACGGAAACCGTATGTTCTTTAACAATTTGATGTAGTTGTGTGAGAGTGTATCTCGAATAAATCTTATAACAACATCATATTATATTGATGATACTGGTGTTTTTACAAAAGAAGTAAATAAAAAGATTTTAGGGGGTTGGAGAAGAAAAATAAAACAAATGAACATGAGAGAATGAATTACCTTTAAAAGTATAACTCCTTTTGATTTGAGCCTAAAGGCTTCTTTTGAAAGGATTATGCCCATAGTGAATCCTCTAGGATGAGTATAGGGATGTGGAGAGAGTAAATGGGACGGGGTTGGCAGAGCCAAAGGCTTGAGGAGTGTGTGAAATGAGGTAGAGGTGGGGGCCTTTTATAAGAGGAGAGGAGGGGCACTTTTGGAAAGTAAAGAAATATTACATTATTTGAAACTGTGTTTCGGTTTTAAAAGGTCCCAAATTGATATAATTCGTGTATAAGGTTATAAGGGTTCTAAATCCACCCATCCATTAAGGTTTTTACATGTGTAGTTCATAGATTTTACATTATCATTCCATTTTATTTAAATCGTCAAATAATGATGTCATCACTGCATCATTATTATGTCATAAATAATTTAAATTAATTAATTTATAAAAATTATAAAACAATTAATATGATGTAGTAAATCGTTTTATCTTTCCAATGAATATTTATAATAAACATTCTGACTTGTATAACCCCATAAAAAAATTGTTTTAGTAAAACATATCATGTTTGTGCCATTTTTTACATTAAAATTAAATAAAATGTATTTTTGTCATTTTCCAACCAAAGTGGCTCCATGGGGTCCCCAAGTTGACCCATGGCTTTTTTTGGTCGGCCATGACACATCCAATAAGGTTAGGACTAGTGTTAAGGTATTTTCATTTTATTATAATATCATTTTTGCCTTAAATTGCACTAATTACCTCTAATCGCGATTAAAAACTTAATAAGTAACTATTCACCAAAAAAATATTTTTATCTCATTGAACCACATTTTACTTCTTAATGAAAACCATGTATTTCGGATTTTTAAAATTCAAAACACAGAAGTGGTAAAATGTCATTTAAATGAAAAATCAGTTTAATATAAGTACCACTTAGTGGTTTCACTATTCATCAAAAATTGAAGTTTTCCAGAAAAATACCAAAAATTCACCCTAAGCTATATTTGATATTCCGAATTCAAAAATGTTGTCCTTTTTACAAAATTCACAACATATAAGTTGCATTAATTAATTTAATAATTAATTCCCGCTGTCAGAGCAAATAGCGTGTTTTTATGAAACAATAAGTATCAAAAGATTTACACTAGTTGAAGTCCGATTTCAAAGTGAAATTAATTCCAACGACCACTATTGGATATAATGGTAAAAATATTTTCTAATTTCACTTTAAAACCAATTAAAAAGATAATCTAATCATATAAATAAATTAGATTAAAAAGAGGGTTTGAATTAAAAAACAACATTTTACACTATTCATTAAAAAAATGAACTTTATCGGAAAATACCAAAAATTTACACAAAGTAAAATTTGATGTCCTGATTATAAAAAAGAGTTTTATTTGGTCCAAAAGAATTTATAAGAGTGATCAAAACTATTTTTAATGACAGTTCGCCATCAAAAGGTGATAAGTGAAACTTTAGTGAAAATTAGGGTATAAAAGCCTAAAATTGAATTATTTCTGTATTTTAAGCCTTTGGATAAATGTAAAAACATTTAAAAAACATATATAATCTTATTTTAGTTATTTCTATCCATTCCCGCCAATACAACATCTACATGTTAACTACCATTTAAAATAATATTATTTTATTATTAGAGTGCAACGTAAGATTCCCAAGAAACTCGTTGTTGCGTATTGGGTACGCCATCGAGCATAGCATCCCCTTTAAAGTAATATAAATATTTGATTCACAAATATGGATAAATATAAATATGTCATATTCTTTATTTACCTGGGGTGTTACATCCTTCCCCCCTTTTGGTAATTGCGTCCTCGCAATTTTAAAATTGGTCTTGGAAACATCCTTGAAAGTCCCACATCGGAGAAGAGTCGGTAAAACAATCACTTTAAAATAAAGAAAGATAAGTACAAAGGTCACCCGAGTTAACCCATACTAGGATTCCAAGTATGAAAACATGGACATGGAGGAGAAAACATAGGGTCATGTTCTGATGGAGAGTGATAGAAAACATGTTTAGGAGAAAGTTAACCATGAAAAAATCACAAACTTGTGATGGGTTAAACGGTATTCAATTCCCCAGTAGGAAAAGTTAATAGACAACATATTTGTTTTAAGTTACTTTTTATTGAGGAATTTATTCATAAGGAAACATAATCACTTATCATGTTGACTCTCAACTTTTAATAGATTTCTTACACAAACTCATATTTTCTCCAAAAGGCGAGTATTTAGGAAGACTTGTTCACATTTATAGTACTCTAATAAACTTCTAGAGAATTAACTAACCCAAAAAAAATAACTACATACCTCCCAGGTCTTTAGACTTTAACCAAAACCAAAACCCAAAAGATTAGTACAAGATCAGATAACCCAGAAAAGGATAACCCATTAGAAAGAAAATCTATTCTTAATCTCCAAAATTTGTCCAAAAAACCCAAAGTTCAATGAGGACCATCCGATAAGCAATTTGTCCATAAAACTCCTCAAAGTAAACCAGTCTAAGATTGAAACCCAAACATTGGAAGGATTTATTCACAGAGTCTTCCAATTTAAATCGTAACATTTTTCTCCAAACAAAATCAGTTGCTCTTAAATTCTCACATTGAAAAGTAATTATCCTAATCACATATCCTCTATGATAGGTTAATCATTTTCATAAATAACTCAAAATCAACATACTCTTAAAAAAAGAATCAGTCAAACTAACGAGGGACTTCACGTAGTCCAGTGGTAGGTGATAAATACCAGTCGCACTTTGGTTGTGGGTTCGATTCTCGCAGCTTTGTCCGACGCGACGGGTAGTCACACGGTCTACGCGTTGTCCTTTTTCCAAAACTATATAATTATCAAATCATTCCACAAAAAGGGATAAAATCATCAAAAATAACCATAACATAATTTATCCTCAATGTTATCTCATTCCTTTCACTTCAATCATAACATATAGTAACCCATAATTACCACAAAAGTAAGTACCATATAAACCCAAATGGTTCTTTATAACTATGTCCACAAAAGAAACGATTACAATTACTTGAATAAAATTTTCTTATATTAAACATCCGGGATACACATAATATAAATAGTCTTCCAATGTAACCCCATCATCAAAAGAGACTTAATACTCTTAAGAATTTCACCATAATTCATGAAGCCCTTATATGTTGGCATCTTACTCATTCAACATTCTTCATGATCCATTATCCATTCCTTTCCAACTTATTCCGAAATACCTCTTTCCTACAAAAAAATCATGAATCATATCCTAAGATTCCAAAATAGGAAAACAATAGTCATGAAATAGTACATACCTTTGATTGGTCACTGTCAGTTTCTTCATCCTCAATCGGAATGGTATTGGGTGTTGGAAAACGAATATTGGTACGCTCTTGGTGACCCCATTCACGAAACATCTTCATAGGACATGTGTTTGCATAATGACCATGCACACCACATTTAAAACATTCAATTGATCCCTCAGAAAGAACTTCTTTCCCTTTCCTCAAGTCAACTGGATGCTTCCTTTTTCCATTTTAGGTTCTTGCTTTATGACCTTCATTTCCACATCTATAGCATATTTCTGTCCCTTTGAAACATTTTGCTAGGTGTTTCCTTCCACATCTTTGACACATAGGTTTTTGAACACACTTACCTTTATGATTATTACCTTTACTTCCGTAGGGATTTTTTTCTTGCATATATGATGCCTTAGAGAAATATCCAAGGTTTAGGTGGTCAATCATAACTCCAGATAGTTGGTTGAGGATAAACACAAGAGTTCCCATTACAGCTCCCATATCATTCAGTTGCTCGCTCAGAAAACTGTCACAGTTTCCTTCACATCCACTATTACCTTGGTGCCTGCTAGATCCATCCATTTACTAAAACCAAAAAGGGTCAGTGTGAGTATAACAACAAAACCATCTTGTACTAATGAGGAAGATAAACACTAAGATATTCTTACTCATTCACTTTATCTAAAACTAGGACTCTGTTTGAAATCCTAACCATTATGGTAATGTCACTTATGCTTAAAGAATACCCTAACCTCTAAAGTTATCTAAACCTCCCTTTGATACCAACTATAAGCCCCAGCCTTAAACCTTACTTAAAATTGAATTAAATGAATAATTCACATTGAGGATCTTTTCAGGTTTAGAGTTTCAGAGAATTAGTACATAACTATTACATCTCAAAAGATTACAAAGTAGTCTCTTCTACTAAATTTCCATAAAATAAAAACTCTTAAATAAACATGTCTAGTTTCATGTTTTAGGTAGCATGACTTTCCCTTGATCCCATCTTTGACCCTATTCCACGCTATGTCCTGTGAAAAACATTTCAAAAACTTGGGATGAGCATAAAAACTCAGTAAGGGATACACAAAAAACTGTTAGTTTATCAAAACAAATTGTAAACCATGTATACTTTATCAAGGTAATACTTTTCACCTTTATGAAGTAGTAAAAACTCTTCACTGAATAAAATATCATTAAATACCTTTTTGTAACCAAAGGATTACCATAAAACTCATATAAAGAACACATAACATATTTAATGGTAACATGGGACATAAACATACTTAAGTGGAATAACCATACGGTCGACTCCCACACATATCACTTAAAGGAATAGCCATACGGCCAATTTCCATACATACTAAATGGAACAGCCATACGGCCGTCTTCCATACCCAATGCATTGGAGGTTATAACGTAACCACCCGTCCTGGTATTCACAGCACCACCCGTCATATGGTTTATAATGTAACCACCCGTTAAAATGTCCAAGTACCAATATAAAATCATAAAACATAAAACCAATATAAAGGAATGATAACATTTCCACATTTCAAATTCAATATATCATGAATATATTGAAATAAAAAAATCATTTATAAAAACCATTTTCAATACCAAAATAAATAAAATATTATATGGTATTTATTTTATTTTAAAAACATTATGGCTTGTTGAGGAAGCCAAAGACCAAATAATACTCACGGCGGTGGAAAAGGTAGTTGTTATCGCGTACGTTAAAAAAACATTCCTTTTTTTTGTTTAGTAAAACACTTCATAGAAGAAGATTCTTTTTGTATAAAAGTAAAAGTTAAAGGGGTTTATACACCGTATAAAAGAAAGTTGTGTATAAAACGAAATATGCCTCAAGGAAAAGAGATTGAGACGAAGTCCCTTACAAAGACGGTATCCTTGGTTAAAGGATAAATCAATTACATAATTATGTGTGACAAATGAATACACCAAATATAATTGGATATTAAGTGTAAAATAATCAAAGGTCATTCACACATATTCAAAGGATGACATATTCAATAACTACATGTCGAACCCAAATAAATCGAAATTGGGTTAAGAAGTTCCCTTGACAGCCTAACAGCGTCACCTCAAAATGAGTTGATGGGAGATAAAAAGTGTATCTCATCAGTTGGAAATAAAAGTTACATCAATAAGGATATATTAGAACATATCCCATCATAACAATATGTAAATTAAAATACCAAACAAAAGAAGTCTTTTAAAAATAGGAGGGTTAAAGGTTCCCTTACCGACTTGGGTATCTTTCAAAACATACACCCCATGAAAGAAGGACAATACATCATTGATTTAAATACTCATAAAAGAAATTATATTACACAATGAGTAAAATAATGGGCAGTACATACACCACTCAAAGGAAATTGTGTCAAATGTAGTATAAATCTCACGGGAATAAAAGTGAGAAGAAAAATCACTTACGAAAACTCGGCAGTCTAACGATGCCACTTAAAACCTCCAAAAATGGATTGATGAGATCAAATAGGGTATCTCATCACATTACAATAAAATTTACAGCAAGAGGAATATAAAATAACATCCCCCAACATAAAAATAAGAGCTTAAAAGAAGTGACATAAATGAGAGTACTATAAAAAAAGGGGATATATCTCTTACGAAAATTCGGCAGCCTAACGACGCCACTCAAAACTTCCAAAATGGATTGATAAGAGAGAATAGGGTCTCTCATCATATGAACATAAAAATTATAGTAAGAGTAATATAATAACATCCCAATAACAAGAAAGATTATCTTTAGAGGGAATGACATAAAAGAGTGTACTTAAAAAAGAAATAGAGGAGTAAGATCCCTTACCTCGGGTCCGACATGACTCGATCGTTCTTTAATCTCCTGAATAATAAACTTGAGTTAATTTATACTTCCTTAAGAACCTTTTTAAAGTTCATTATTCCTTTTATATCACTTATTACCATGTCATAAACATTATCTAATCATTTAAGTTAATAATATTTGTTTTGCCGATATTTGGTTCTTAAGTCGAAAGTGGATTTCTTACAATAACATGTTTTTGATGTGGCCAAATGTTTTTTATATCCAGAATTGTATTAATGATGTAGATATCATATATGTCATATATATCCAGTACATTCATGCATTTATAACATTACATAATTATTTAGAGGTAAGAAATGAAATGCACCGTTCATGGAGACGGTAAGCCGTACGTACGGATGAACGCTACTTTCATTTCTATTTCGTATTTTATAGAATGGAATAATAATGATATAAAGGTATATTATAATTACAGTATAATATCATATATAATATCCTAGTTCCTTCCTTTATACGTCCCCCAAATGGTATTTAACGAATCAAATCACTTTGAGGGGGCGGTAGTCCGCACTTCCTTAAATGAAGATATCGCGTTTACCCATAATGGAAACCATAAAGGTATGCCAAAAATGAAAAAAAAACAGAAGATTAAGGAATACATAAACATATTATATATCATATATAAAAATAGTGACATCATAATGGCCACCTTTGAAGGTGTTAAATGAGTATTGAACAATCATCGTTTCGGGAGGCAGAATTTCGCCATCCACGGAAACCGTATGTTCTTTAACCATTTGATGTACTTGTGTGAGAGTGTAGCTCGAATAAATCTTATAACAACATCCTAGTAGATTGAAGATACTGGTTTTGTTACAAATGAAGTAAATAAAAAGTGTTTAGGGGGTTGGAGAAGCAAAATAAAACAAATGAACATGAGAGAATGAATTACCTTTAAAAGTGTAACTCCTTTTGATTTGAGCATAAAGGATTCATTTGGAAGGCTTCTGCCCAAAGGGAATCCTCTAGGATGAGTATAGGGATGTGTAGAGAGTAAATGGGCAGGGGTTGTCCGAGCCAAAGGCTTGACGAGTGTGTGAAATGAGGTAGAGGTGGGGGCCTTTTATAAGAGGAGAGGAGGGGCACTTTTGGAAAGTAAAGAAATATTACTTTATTTGAAAATGTGTTTCTCTTTTAAAAGGTCCCACATTGATATAATTCGTGGATAAGGTGATAAGGGTTCTAAATCCACCCATAAAATAAGTTTTTGACATGTTTAGTTCATAGAGTTTACATTGTCTTTCTATTTTATTTAAATCGTCAAATAATGATGTCATCGCTGCATCATTATTATGTCATAAATAATTTAATTTATATAATGTATAAAAATTATAAAAAAATTACTATGATGTAGGAAATATTTTTATCTTTCCAATGAATATTTATAATAAACATTCTGACTTGTATAACCCCATTAAAAAATTGTTTTAGTAAAACATATCATGTTTGTGCCATTTTTTACATTAACATTAAATAAAAGGTATTTATGTCATTTTCCAACCAAAGTGGCTCCATGGGGTCCCCAAGTTGACCCATGACTTTTCATGGTCGGCCATGACACATCCAATAAGGGTAGGACATGTGTTATGGTATTTTCATTTTATTATAATATCATTTTTGCCTTAAGTTGCACTAATTACCTCTAATCGCGATTAAAAACTTAATAAGTTACTATTCACCAAAAAAATATTTTTATCTCATTGAACCACATTTTACTTATTAATGACAACCATGTATGTCGGATTTTTAAAATTCAAAACACATAAGTGGTAAAATTTCAATTAAACGAAAAATCAGTTTAATATGAGTACCACTTAGTGGTATCACTATTCATCAAAAATTGATGTTTTTCAGAAAAATAACAAAAATTCACCCTAAGATATATTTGATATTCCGAATTCAAAAATGAAGTCCATTTTACAAAATTCACAACATATAAGTTTCATTAATTAATTTAATAATTAATTCCCGCTGTCAGAGCAAATAGCGTGTTTTTATGAAACAATAAATATCATAAGATTGCCACTAGTTGATGTCCGATTTCAAAGTGAAATTAATTCCAACGACCACTATTGGATTTAATGGTAAAAATATTTTATAATTTCACTTTAAAACCAATTCAAAAGATAATATAATCATATAAATAAATTAGATTAAAAAGAGGTTTTGAATTAAAAAACAACATTTTACACTATTCAATAAAAAATGAACTTTATCGGAAAAATACCAAAAATTTACACAAAGTAAAATTTGATGTTCCGATTCTAAAGAAGAGTTTTATTTGGTCCAAAAGAATGTATAAGAGTGATCAAAACTATTTTTAATGACAGTTCGCCATCAAAAGGCGATAAGTGAACCTTTAGTGAAAATTATGGTATAAAAGCCTAAAATTGAATTCTTTCTGTATTTTAAGCCTTTGGATAAATGTAAAAACATTTAAAAAACATATATAATCATATTTTATTTATTTCTATCCATTCCCTCCAATACAACATCTACATGTTAACTACCATTTAAAATAATATTATTTTATTATTAGAGTGCAACGTAAGATTCCCAAAAACTCGTTGTTGCGTATTGGGTATGAAATCGAGCATAGCATCCCCTTTAAAGTAATATTAATATTTGATTCACAAATATGGATAAATATAAATATGTCATATTCTTTATTTAACTGGGGTGTTACATCCTTCCCCCCTTTTTGGAATTGCTTCCTCTCAATTTTAAAATTGGGCTTCGAAACATCCTTGAAAGTCCCACATCGGAGAAGAGTCGGTAAAACAATCACTTTAAATTAAAGAAAAATAAGTACAAAGGTCACCCGAGTTAACCCATACTAGGATTCCATGTATGAAAACATGGACATGGAGGAGAAAACATAGGGTCATGTTCTGATGGAGAGTGATAGAAAACATGTTTAGGAGAAAGTTAACCATGAGAAAATCACAAACTTGTGATGGGTTAAACGGTATTCGATTCCCCAATATGAAAAGTTAATAGACAACATTTTTGTTTTAAGTTACTTTTTATTGAGGAATTTATTCATAAGGAAACATAATCACTTATCATGTTGACTCTCAACTTTTAATAGATTCCTTACACAAACTCATATTCTGTCCAAAAGGCGAGTATTTAGGAAGACTTGTTCATATTAAGAGTACTCTAATAAACTTCTAGAGAATTACCTAACCCAAAAAAAAGAACTACATACGTCCTAGGTCTTTAGACTTTAACCAAAACCAAAACCCAAAAGATTAGTACAAGATTAGAAAACCCAGAAAAGGATAACCCATTAGAAAGAAAATCTATTCTTAATCTCCAAAATTTGTCAAACAAAACCCAAAGTTCAACGAGGACCATCCGATAAGCAATTTGTCCATAAATTTCCTTACAAAGTAAACCAATCTAAGATTGAAACCCAAACAATGGAAAGATTTATTCACATAGTCTTCCAAGTTAAATCGTAACATTTTTCTCCAAACAAAATCAGTTTCCATTAAAGTCTCGCATTGAAAATTAATTATCCTAATCACATATCCTCTATGATAGGTTAATAATTTTCATAAATAACTCAAAATCCACTTACTCTTAAAAAAAGAATCAGTCAAACTAACCAGGTACTTCATCTAGTCCAGTGGTAGGCGATAAATACCAGTCGCACTTTGGTTGTGGGTTCGATTCCCGCAGCTTTTTCCGACGCGACGGGTAGTCACACGGTCTACGTGTTTTCCTTTTTCCAAAACTATATAATTCTCAAATCATTCCACAAAAAGGGATAAAATCATCAAAAATAACCATAACATAATTTAACCTCAATTTTATCTCATGCCTTTCACTTCAATCATAACATATAGTAACCCATAATTACCTCAAAAGTAAGGATCATATAAACCCAAATGGTTCTTTATAACTATGTCCACAAAAGAAAAGATAACTATTACTTGAATAAAATTTTCCTATATTAAACATTAGGGTTACACATAATATAAAAATTCTTCTAATGTAACCCCATGATCAAAAGAGACTTAATACTCTTAAGAATTTCACCATAATTATTGAAGCCCTTATATGTTGACATCTTACTCATTCAACATTCTTGATGATCCATTATCCATTCCTTTCCAACTTATTCTGAAATACCTCTTTCCTACAATCAAAATCATGAATCATATCTTAAGATTCCAAAATAGGAAAACAATAGTCATGAAATAGTACATACCTTTGATTGGTCATTGTCGGTTTCTTCATCCTCAATCAGAATGGAATTGGGTATTGGAAAATGAATATTGGTACGCTCATGGTGACCCCATTCACGAAACTTATTCATAGGACATGTGTTTTCATAATGACCATGCACACCACATTTAAAACATTCAATTGATCCCTCAGAAAGAACTTCTTTCCCTTTCCTCAAGTCAACTGGATGCTTCCTTTTTCCATGGCAGGTTCTTTCTTTATGACCTTCATTTCCATATCTATAGCATATTTCTGTCCCTTTGAAACATTTTCCTAGGTGTTTCTTTCCACATCTTTGACACATAGGTTTTTGAATATACTTACCTTTTTGATTATTACCTGTACTTTCGTAGGGATTTGTTTCTTGCATATATGATTCCTTAGAGAAATCTACAAGGTTTAGGTGGTCAATCATAACTCCAGATAGTTGGTTGAGGATAAACACAAGATTTCTCATTACAGCTCCCATATCATTCAGTTGCTCGCTCAGAAAACTGTCACAGTTTCCTTCACATCCACCGTTACCTTGGTGCCTCCTAGATCCAGCCATTTACTAAAACCAAAAAGGGTCAGTGTGAGTATAACAACAATACCATCATGTACTAATGAGGAAGATAAACACTAATATATTCTTACTCATTCACTTTATCTAAACCTAGGACTCTGTTTCAAATCCTAACCATTATGGTAATGTCACTTATGCTTAAATAATACCCTAATCTCTAAAGTAATCTAAACCTCCCTTTGATACCAACTATAAGGCCCTAGCCTTAAACCTTACTTAAAATTGAATTAAATGAATAATTAACATTGAGGATCTTTTCAGGTTTAGAGTTTTAGTGAATTAGGACATAACTATTAAATCTCAAAAGATTACAAAGTAGTCTCTTCTACTAAATTTCCTTAAAATAAAAACTCTTAAAAAAACATGTCTAGTTTCATGATTTAGGTAGCATGACTTTCCCTTGATCCCATCCTTGACCCTATTCCACGCTAAGTCCTGTGAAAAACATTTCAAAAACTTGGGATGAGCATAAAAACTCAGTAAGGGATACACAAAAAACTGTTAGTTTATCAAAACAAAAAGTAAACCATGTATACTTTATCAAGGTAATACTTTTCACCTTTATGAAGTAGTAAAAACTCATCACTGAATAAAATATCATTACTTACCTTTTTGTAACCAAAGGATTAACATATAACTCATATAAAGAACACATAACATATTTAAAGGTAACTTGGGACATAAACATACTTAAGTGGAATAACCATACGGTCGACTCCCACACATATCACTTAATGGAAGAGCCATACGGCCAATTTCCATACATACTAAATGGAATAGCCATACGGCCGACTTCCATACCCAATGCATTGGAGGTTATAACATAACCACCTTTCCTGGTATTCACAGCACCACTCGTCATATGTTTTATAACGTAACCACCCGTTAAAATGTCCAAGTACTAATATAAAATCATAAAACATAAAACCAATATAAAGGAATGATAAGATTTCCACATTTCAATCACAATATATCATAAATATATTGACATAATAAAATCCTTTATCAATACCATTTTCAATACCAAAATACATAAAAGAGTATATGGTATTTATTTTATTTTAAAAACATTATGACTTGTTGAGGAAGCCAAAGACCAAATAATACTCGCGGCGGTGGAAAATGTCGTTGTTACCACATACGTTAAAAAACATTCCTTTTTGTCGTTTAGTAAAACGCTTTGTAGAAAAAGATTCCTTTTGTATAAAAGTAAAATTCAAAGGGGTTTATACACCGTATAAAAGAAAGTTGTGTATAAAACGAAATATGCCTCAATGAAAGGAGATTGAGATGAAGTCCCTTACAAAGACGGTATCCTTGGTTTAAGGATAAATCAATTACATAATTATGTGTGACAAATGAATACACCAAATATAATTGGATATTATGTGTAAAATAATCAAAGGTCATTCACACATATTCAAAGGATGACATATTCAATAACTACATGTTGAACCCAAAGAAATCAAAATTGGGTTAAGAAGTTCCCTTGATAGCCTAACGGCGTCACCTCAAAATGATTTGATGAGAGATAAAAAGTGTATCTCATCACTTGGACATAAAAGTTACATCAATAAGGATATATGAGAACATATCCCATCATAAAAATATGTAAATTAAAAGACCAAACAAAAGAAGTCTTTTAAAAAGAGGAGGGTGAAAGGTTCCCTTACCGACTTGGGTATCTTTCAAAACATACACCCCATGAAAGAAGGACAATACATCATTGATTTAAATACTCATAAAAGAAAGTATATTAAAAAATGAGTAAAATAATGGGCAGTACATACACCACTCAAATGAAATTGTGGCAAATGTAGCATAAATCTCACGGGAATAAAAGTGAGATGAAAAATCACTTACGAAAACTCGGCAACCTAACGGTGCCACTTAAAACCTCCAAAAATGGATTGATGAGAACAAATAGGGTATCTCATCACATTACAATAAAATTTACAGAAAGAGGAATATAAAATAACATCCCCCATCATAAATATTGGAGCTTAAAAGAGGTGACATAAATGAGAGTAATATAAAAAAGAGGGGTTAAATCTCTTACGAAAATTCGGCAGCCTAACGACGCCACTCAAAACTTCCAAAATGGATTGATAAGTGAGAATAGGGTATCTCATCATATGAACATAAAAATTACAGTAAATTTAATATAATAACATCCCAATAACAAGAAATATGATCTTTAGAGGGAATGACATAAAAGAGTGTACTTAAAAAAAGAGAGGAGAAAGATCTCTTACCTCGGGTCCGACTTGACTCGATCATTCTTTAATATCCTGAATAATAAACTTGAGTTAATTTCTACTTCCTTAAGAACCTTTTTCAAGTTCATTATTCCTTTTATATCACTTATTACCATGTCATAAACATTATCTAATCATTTAAGTTAATAATATTTTTTTTGCCGATATTTGGTTCTTAAGCCGAAAGTGGACTTCTTACAATAACATGTTGTTCGTGTGGAAAAATGTTTATTATATCCAAAATTGTATTCATGATTTAGATATCATATATTTCATATATATCCAGTACATTCATGCATTTATAACATTACATAATCATTTAAAGGTAAGAAATGAAATGCACTGTTCATGGAGACGGTAAGCCGTACGTACGCATGAACGCAACTTTCATTTCTATTTCGTATTTAATAGAATGGAATAATAATGATATAAAGTTATATTATAATTAAATAATAATATCATATATAATATCATAGTTCCATCCTTTATATGTCCCCTATATGGTATTTAACGAATCAAATCACTTTGAGGGGGCAGTAGTCCGCACTTCCTTAAATGAAGATATCGCGTTTACCCATAATGGAAACCATAAAGGTATGCCAAAAATGAAAAAAAACAGAAGATTAAGGAAATAATAAACATATTATATATCATATATAAAAATAGTGACATCATAATGGCCACCTTTTAAGGTGTTAAATGAGTATTGAACAATCATCGTTTCGGGAGGGAGAATTTCGACATCCACGGAAACCGTATGTTCTTTAACCATTTTATGTAGTTGTGTGAGAGTGTAGCTCGAATAAATATTCTAACAACATCCTAGTATATTGAAGATACTGGTGTTGTTACAAAAGAAGTAAATAAAAAGAGTTTAGGGGGTTGGAGAAGCAAAATAAAACAAATGAACATGAGAGAATGAATTACCTTTAAAAGTGTAACTCCTTTTGATTTGATCCCAAAGGCTTCCTTTGAAAGGATTCTGCCCAAAGGGAATCCTCTAGGATGAGGAGAGGGACGTGGAGTGATTAAATGGGCAGGGGTTGTCCGAGACAAAGGCTTGGGGTGTGTGTGAAATGAGGTAGAGGTGGGGGCCTTTTATAAGAGGAGAGGAGGGGCACTTTTGGAAAGTAAAGAAATATTACTTTATTTGAAAATGTGTCTCGGTTTTAAAAGGTCCCACATTGATATAATTCGTGGATAAGGTGATAAGGGTTCGAAATCCACACATCCAATAAGTTTTGGACATGTGTAGTTCATATATTTTACATTATCTTTCCATTTTATTTAAATCGTCAAATAATGATGTCATCGCTGCAGCATTATTATGTCATAAATAATTTAATTTATTTAATGTATACAAATTATAAAAAAAATTACTATGATGTAGGAAATCGTTTTATCTTTCTAATGAATATTTATAATAAAAATTCTGACTTGTATAACCCCATTAAAAAATTGTTTTACTAAAACATATCATGTTTGTTCCATTTTTTACATTAACATTAAATAAAAGGTATTTATGTCATTTTCCAACCAATGTAGCTCCATGAGGTCCCCAAGTTGACCCATGGCTTTTCTTGGTCTGCCATGACACATCCAATAAGGGTAGGACATGTGTTAAGGTATTTTCATTTTATTATAATATCATTTTTGCCATAAATTGCACTAATTACCTCTAATCGCGATTAAAAACTTAATAAGTTACTATTCACCAAAAAAAAATATTTTTATCTCATTGAACCACATTTTACTTCTTAATGACAACCATGTATGTTGGATTTTTAAAATTCGAGACACAGAAGTGGTAAAATTTCATTTAAACGAAAAATCAGTTTAATATAAGTACCACTTAGTGGTTTAACTATTCATCAAAAATTTAAGTTTTCCAGAAAAATACAAAAAATTCACCCTAAACTATATTTGATATTCTGAATTCAAAAATGAAGTCCATTTTACAAAATTCACAACATATAAGTTTCATTAATTAATTTAATAATTAATTCCTGCTGTCAGAGCAAATAGCGTGTTTTTATGAAACAATAAGTATCAAAAGATTGACACTAGTAGATGTCTGATTTCAAAGTGAAATTAATTCCAACGACCACTATTGGATTTAATGGTAAAAATATTTTCTAATTTAACTTTAAAACCAATTCAAAAGATAATATAATCATATAAATAAATTAGATTAAAAAGAAGTTTTGAATTAAAAAACAACATTTTACACTATTCATTAAAAAATGAACTTTATCGGAAAAATACCAAAAATTTACACAAAGTAAAATTTGATGTCCCGATTCTAAAGAAGTGTTTTATTTGGTCCAAAAGAATGTATAAGAGTGATAAAAACTATTTTTAATGACAGTTCGCCCTCAAAAGGCGATAAGTGAACCTTTAGTGAAAATTATGGTATAAAAGCCTAAAATTGAATTCTTTCCGTATTTTAAGCCTTTGGATAAATGTAAAAACATTTAAAAAACATATATAATCATATTTTAGTTATTTCTATCCATTCTTTCCAATACAACGTCTACATGTTAACTACCATTTAAAATAATATTATTTTATTATTAGAGTGCAACGTAAGATTGCCAAAAACTCGTTGTTGCGTATTGGGTACGCCATCGAGAATAGCATCCCCTTTAAAGTAATATTAATATTTGATTCACAAATATGGATAAATATAAAGATGTCATATTCTTTATTTACCTCGGGTGTTACAATAGGAGAGTCGATGTCCTTGATGACATGCTTTGGTGAGGATGATTCCTTCAAATTATCCTTTTTTCGGAAGAGATTGGAGGGGTGTCCTCACATTCCAAAATCCTTACCAGCTATGTTTTTATGACACAAATCAAAATAGTGCACCATAGTCATGCATTTAGTGCAGAAAATAGGTTTCTTTTCATATTCTACATCAATCAGAATTTGATCAGACGGAATAGAAAGTGATACCATATCAATGATAGTGGATCTGAGATCAACTTCCCCCAGCATTCTAGAGAAGTTCCCAAATCTAACATCTGTCATTTACTTATCAAGGATGATGGGAGTTCCAATTTCCGTTCCAATATCATGCAGGATATCTGGATGCAAAAGAACTCAATTAAGCCCCTAAAGACTCACCCATACCTGAGCGAAGACATTTTTTGTATTCGACCCATTTCCTGCTAGTAAAGACCCACAACATCTAAATTCTACGGAATAAATCTTCACATTTCTAGAGTTGTGCACCTTTAGGAAGAACAATTCGAGCAATCAATGAGTTATCACCCAATGCCAACCTTTTAGAAATCACACCAGGGTTCTCCTCGACATGAGCCAAAGATCTCTTTTAAAGAATCCCTAAAGACCTTTGGGAATTGAACTAGAGTTTTGATTTGTAAACATAGTCACCAAAACAACAAAAGATATATTATATGAATTATGAATCTCATGTTTGAACAACTAGGACACACAAATCCAAAAAAATGAGTTATTCTTGAGTTTTATTCTACATAAAAGTTATATAAAATATATTTGGAACATTGGATTGAGGAAAAATTAAATATTAAGGAAGGAAAGAAAGAAGAGGGATAATTTAGTTAAATTAAAACATCAGATGATTACCATAGATGATGCATAAGTTTTAGAGTATATTTCCAGAAATATGATTATTAATTACTATTTTGAGTCATAATTGTTTATTAATTTTGTGACCTCATGAGATACTAATTCACTAGTTTAATGATACATATAACTATATAGGTCCTTTTTATTCCACTCACATAGGTAAACTAATAATAATTAAATTCATTACGATTAATCTCAAAATAAAAATAGAAAATTAAAGTTAACTTTTTATCCCTCATTCGCCTCTATCACTTTGGGGTTCATTCACTAATCTCTTTTACACTCACTAGGTGTATAAAATATATGATATAATTATTCTCATTTTGATACTAATCTAGAACAAGAGATTAAAACATTTAATTCATTATTTTTATTTAAGAATCAACTTCTTGATCTCGATCCTCTAACCCTTATGTGACTAGTCACTCTTGAAATATTGGTCATCCAACACAAAGGAAATAGTAAAATAGATATATAAATTAATCATACTCAAATGAAGATAAAAAACAAGAATATAAAGAATGGAATATAAACTTACAACCATACACACTTCAATCTCAATCGTTATGTATAAATAAATGCATTAAAGACTCAATTTAATGTTTGAGTCACCTCTTGGAAATCTCCTCTCTAGATGAATTTTTCCTCTAATCCTCATATGTCTAATGAGTTTTAAATTATCAGTCCTATGAAAATTTGGTATTATTAAGAATAAATTGTTATGTAGGTACCATATTATAGCAAAGGTGATTTCAAAATGGACCTATAAAGACTGATATTTTCAGTGACGTGCTGACAATATCAACAGTGCAAATAGATCACCATATAGTGAATATAAATGTATCCCTTTAAATATCTAGTATAATAAATATCATAGATCATACATTAAAACATAATTTTTTTTTTGAGTTTTGACCAATTTTTAAACACCCTCAAGTCGGACACACAATAATAGAGGTGTTGTGGTGTGGAGGTCATGCGTTCAAATTCCACCCATTCTTCCATTCTATAACCCTCCATGTAATAGTGGACCCAGTACAACATCAAATGAGATCCCATATTAAAATTTAATAGTTTATATTATAATATATCTCTTCACTTTATATGGGTACTCTGATGTATGTCCACTATAACCTGAATATTTTTTATATTCTCAACCCTGTAAAAAATATTACACAACACTATTGTTTATGGTAGTAGTTTATGGTGTAATCTCAATCCGAACATATAAATTTTCCAAATGAATGAATGTTTATATATTCAAAATACCACTCATGAATAGTATCATAATTTATTATATTAAGGTGTCTCATGGAATGAAATCTTGTTTTAGAAGATAGTCCTGAAAATATAATACAAACATTGGATTCATGAACCTTCAGTTCACTTGAAATTTATATCCATTGGTAGTTCAATTCTATGGATTACCTTCTACCAATTATTACCTCGAGTCTTAAGTCATCAAATTTTTAAAGATCATTGAAACCTAATAATAACTCCACATATAAAGAAATAACACACTCTAACTCAGTATAAATGAACGAAACAACATGGAAATTAAATGGACACAAATGGTTTACATGGTACAGAATTTCATCCTACATCCATGGGAGAACAATGAAAACTCATAAATTTTAAAATATTATAATAATTACAAAAAAAAATATCTTAGACATCATGACTTTAACTTATTATAATGTAAGGATGTAAATAGAGGATCGTCCCACCTCCTTTAATAGATATACATAGTTGGTAAAATATGTTGCATCACCATATGATATTTACAGTCATCCATTTTTTGCCTTCAGCATTTATATAAGGATTTCCAAACCTCAACCATAATAGTAGATTAAGTTTTCACTATGTAATAAGACCTGTATACACATCCATTAGAAGTTAGTGAACTTTTGATATGGTGGCTCAAATGTTTAGGGTTTATGTTTTCATTGTTCTGAATAGACCAAACTAAACTACAAGAGACTGAACATCAAATAGGTAAAATTAAAATAACATTAAGAATATTAAATATAAAAATAATATTCAAATTAAATATTTATTCATGGATTCTCTTCAAAATTCTAATACACTTTGAAAAAATGAACACATTTTTCCACATTCAATTTACTGTTCTATATCCATCATTCATTTAGTTAAGTCCTACTAAGGTACAATGATTCCAAGAATATTCTTAAACTAAATTATTTATGAACATGTCATCATGATTTTGGTCACAAGAGGTCTTTGGATGTTCAAATACCATTACATCTAGATGATTCTAGATGAAATGGAACAGCATACTACTTTCTATCATTTATTATGAAATTCCAATGTTTTTACATGGTGGATATTAATCTAACTGTCACAAAAAAGAATTTCTCTTTTGGATTATTTATCTGTATCCTCTAGAAAATTTATACCCAATAACTATTTTCTAGCTTCTTGTAGAAACAATATACTCTAACTTAGTTGAAGATAATGTCACCACCAGCTATAGCTGTGACATTCAACTGATCACCATTCTTCCAAATGCTAACATAACCATGATTATTATTTCTTGAGTGTTATAATCACCAAGAAACCTTCATTTAAAAAAATTTATATAGAGTCATATTCTCTAATGAATAATTATTTATCTACTAATCTCATCAGGTATTAGATTGTCCACTTGACTGATTTATAATTATTTTCTTGTGGTTATAAAATAATATACTCACCACATCCACTACAAAGTCAATATCTAGCCACATACATATCTTCAAATGAATAATGACTATAACAACTAAAGAATATAGTATTTTCTCAAAACACTTGACGTCAAATTCTTTTGATGGAACCTATGACATGGATAACATGAAGTGTCCATAAAAATGATTTGCAAAAAATTTATTTCTGATCATAATGAAATTACCATTGATATTCTAAAGGTACACCATATGAGATAACACTAGACTATTGGATTTATGATCCCTCTATATCCTCATAACAAAGATTTTCTTATCTTGAACACAATCAATAATTTAAAATATTATTGAAAAAATAATATATGTCTATTGAATCTTTTGAATCTCTAAATATTCCAACAACATGAATCTATATAGAGTAAGAGCATAACGAAATTACCACTATTACATAACTTCGACTAACAATAATGTTCTGAGTTTCTTCTCATGAATAATTCATCATTCATGAAAGCATAAAATTTTTATTCCAAGATCGAGGAACCTAATTTAATAAATATTGAAATTTTATTTCCATTTAGCATACATGTGTCAAAATTATCAAGGGAACATTCCTTTTTGTGTTTGGAGGGCGTATTTTTTTATAACTGGTATTATGAATCGAATTTTGAGAGTTTGGAAACCAATAAAATTGTTTTTTGATTGGGAATGAATCACATGAGGAATCTTAATGAATTAAAATATGCCATAGTGGATGTTTCATAAAACTATTGACTAATTGGTCATAATTATAAAGGATAACCCCTCTTCTCCATTCATGTGATCTTCTCCACCTTATCTATTCTTAACCTTTTATATCCCCTTTAAGATAAATGTTTTATAGGGTTATTCATAGTGGATTATGGTATGTATCTACCTATTTTCATCTCCTCTATTATGATTTTTCATTCTATATTAATTTTTTCCCCTCGATTAAGGATTTGGATTGGATTCTACTAGATCATGGTTGAATCAGATGATATTAATAATGATTTTTTTCAACCCTTATAGAGGATATCCAAACACAATATCCACCTACCATCATTTGTTGTTTCATTAATGTTACTTCATGAACTAGATTAGTATATTTATTTTTATTCAAATTAAATTGAATTATTTTTGGAATTGGTTTTGGTATATAGGTCTTGGGGTCAAATCTCTATTGAAGGTCTTATGTAGGCCTCTTATTGCTAGTTGGATGAGATTGTTGTGTGAAACTGTGACACGATGAGTAATTATGAATCATACCTTATTGGTTTCTTTTGGAAAATTAAATTTTATGTTGTTTAGTAAATTGTAAACTTGTTTTAATTATTTAGTTTTGACATGTCGGCATGAGTTAGGGCTCTGGTTGATTGTTGAAATTGGTTAAGATTTTTCTAGGCTTAGCTGCAACTTTAATGAGATGAGTTTAATATGAACGGTTAATAGATGAGGTAGGTGGCCCCCATACAATCCCAATTTCCTTATACAAGATTTTATAGGAATGTGTGTTTATTTTATCACCACTAAGGTTACGGACCTCTTTGATAAATTAAATTTTATAATTTAATTTATATTCTTTAATTTAAATTAAATTGTTAAACAATATTTACCATCCAAATGAAAAAGGACAAAGTTACAAATACATCTCGAAACTGGAACTCTAACATTACACCCCAAATTCTAATAGATAATGATTCAAATACTATTAATCCATGAATTTGTAATCCCTTAAGAGGTGTTAGTAAAGTGAGATGAATAAGGAGAGACTTAGAGACCCTTTCTCAAGTTCCCTTGACATTGGTTAGAATTTTTTATTGTTAATATTAACCTTATTGAAAACTGGAGTTGATAAGCTCTATATTTGTGTATAATATGAGTCACCATTTATCTTGAGGTATGACAACCTATGTGGATGGAATATAGGTGGGATGGAATTGGGTTTGCTGTGTGGACTGACTAATCTATATCTCGATACATAGAGATGTTTCATGAACAATATCATTCAATTATTCTTGTATGGGTTACCATTGGAGGCTCTTGATGATGTTCCATGTGAAACATTAATTGGGAAATTGACAGCACACATGATTGGTGTTGGTACATAGATTCTGTATTTGACCGGGGACCCCTTTTTGGTGTCAGACTAATACTGTGACATATAGGACTATAGTAAGTAACATGATGATAGAACTACCTCAATTAGGTGCAGTGGTTTGAGGATTGTGATGATGGGTTTAGGTTATTTTCCATACCAATTTTTTCTTCATTTTGATAATTATTACAAATATTCCCTCTAGGTAAGTGATTATATTATTTTATTTGATATATTAATTTAGGGATTCCTTTTATTATTGGTTACAAAATTACTTGTGGAGTTCATATTTATTGGCTGATTAAACTCTCATTAGGGAGGTCTATTATACTTATTAGATTATTCCCTTCACTTTTAAGACAACCATAGGAGAGGTTTGTCTAACTACTAGCTAATAAAACTCCCATAAGGGTGGTATTTGATATTATTAGTGGGGTTCCCATGGATTTGTAACTAGGATAGTTCTAGTCAGATTTGATTGATATTTCTTAAAGAATTCCCCATGTTTATGGTACTTATGGGTTTATTCCTTAGTTGAGAAAACTCCCATTTGGGAGTTCTGTGACATTTCCATATATACCATGGATACCTAGGTCTATTATATGTATAATAATAGTCATAATGATATTATAAATGACACCCAATATCTGGTTGAAGCTACTGCAGTTAATCAATGTCATGGAACTAAGGATAAAAAATATTTTGGTATATGGTAAATGGGTTACCATACTCTATGAGATGTAGTCTGGGACATTCTATCATCTGGTTGGAGATAGTATTGTAGGTGTTTTTTTATTTGTATTCAGTTTTTTATTTCTTTATTTTGATCATGTCACAAGAAATATCAAGGGATTAAAAATTAGTGTATGAAACCATGTGTGGTTTTATACTCAGCTATATACACACACCCTACTCTGGACACCATTGCACTGGGGTATTTGAGTAAACTCTAACATGGTTGTAGGTATAGGTAGGGTCAAGGATTAGGATTGATCGAGAAGGATAGATTTGGAATGTACACATATCTTGTGATGAGGTATGGCTTCTATAACAAATATATCAAATTCCATTATTCTTCATTTATTTTTTTCTTATATATATTTGATTATCCCAATGGTCTTTGTTGTATGTGTATATGATTCTGAATTCATATTATTATTGATGGTTTTAGTTTATTACTTCTATATACTCCATTTTTTTACTATTTTGGATTATGTTTATTTTTTTGTATTATTATTTTTATCTATGATATTGGGGAGTAAATCCTCCAAACGTTACCTCTTTATCCCATACTGTTAGTCAACAACGTATGGCATTTGGGGAGCCGTGTCTGAGGTCACACTGTGATCCAGGTTATTGCTATTTAGAGTGATCCATGCTATGATGTTACAAAGTAAAATCAAATGTACATTTTTATATTGTTTTATGTTTTAATAGAGACAGAATAATGTGTGTGAACATGTGATATAACTCATACATGCATATTGTGAAAAATATTTATGATGGAATTCTATTTTTCTGGGGATAGTATTGTTGTTCTTGGCTTGAATTGTTATAGATATTATGATTTTCACATAGTTTAATTCATTTGAGAGTTTATATTTATGATTTATGAGTTACTGGATTTCTAGAACAAGGATCATGGTTAAGAACCCATATATAAATTATTTTATTGGCATATATAGACAACGGTTGTCTCTCACATCATATCATGCATGTAGGATTTGCATGATATAGACCTTCTAGTGTGATTATTTTCAATATTTATTGAGGGTTATCTATTTAAAGTGTCATTAAACACTCATATGGTGTTTTACCATAAAATTAATTTGTGTAATTTTAATCATTTGGTCTGACCTGTATGCATGTACTTATTTGTGTATGTTCATGGTGATCCTATATTGAGATTTATAATGGAATTGATTGTGGTATGGTTCCTTTGGAAATGATTGAGTAATGACCCAGATGGATTAGTAAAGGAATTTAAGGTATTATATACAAAGACATTGGGTATGATTATTCTGTGTATTTTTTTATTTAATGTTTCAATAACTACCTATATGGTGTTTTTATATATAACATGGAATAGAGTTAAAATATAGATAAACTATGTGGTTGTGGTTCATGGGACATAGATCTTTATAGGATGAAACTGTTAGTATGAGTATGCCTCTATATTTTTTGTGGATCCAGTCCCCTATATGGATGATGGTGAGAATCAATGACCATATTGGCTGATGGATTAGCCTTAAATGTTATCTATGCATATGTGATACCATGGATTGGATAGTTTTGCATGTTGGAATCTATGAGCAATCTGATTTGGGTGATATGATGCCACGCGTGAGTTATAAATAGTGTTTGAGACATAGATTATGGTTTATGTGGGAGACTGTAGTGACCCTTCGGATGTAAATAAAAATTTAGTGAGTTAGTTTCTGGTTATATATATGGATAACCTACAAGAGGGATTATATAAATGTTTAGAGTTACTTTAGATATAGGAATCATGGTTATGTTTTTCTATTAGAGACGGATTCACATGAGGGTCTACTAAATATGTGGTACAAGAATGGTGTTGGTTACCCTATCTATAAGAAGTAACCTTGGTTGATGGTACTAAGAGTGCGAGGTACATTCAATACCTTAACATCAATGTGATTTTCTGAGGGTAGAACCTATCGGGTACCTAGCCCCATTGGATTTGGATAAACCATAGTATTGTAGTGAATGTGTGGGTCTATTCTTGTTGTTTAATACCACAATAGATATTGGATTATAAGAGTGTGTATAATAATGTCATATGTTAGGTTCCTAGTTTTTAAGAGAAGCTACAATGGTTATTATGGTAGATTTGATTGACTTTTGTGGGAATGTTTAACAAAAAATTTTGACATGTTATCCTAAAATAATTATGTACGACTCCCAAGAGTGTGAGTTAGGTAACATCATCAAGGCACACATGAGAGTGAAGATATCATGATTCAATAAGATCAATGTTAAAATATTGATATATATGTAAGATTTCATTTGGCATATGGAGTGTGAAGTGAGGGAGTATACAACCCTTGAGTTTAAAGGATAACAATGCAGAACGCATGGGATATGAATAGAGAAAATTGAATTATTATTTGATTAGTGGCCATATACGATCTGAGGAACAATGTATTGATGGGATTATTATAGGAATGTAATATTAGGGCATTATATGATTATTTGGCACGCCCCCATAGTGTGGGGAAATAACATTCAAGGATTAGGTGTAGTGGTGAATCAAATCAAAGTTACATTTTTATTAGGAGCATCAAGTTTATCATGTTGGATACGTGAATGGGGATTGGGAGAAGATGGATGGTTTTTATATACATGAAACTTTTTCAGGTGCTTCATATGGTGTTATATGTGAATATATATGGTGGGGAGACAACCATTATCCTACTGAGGATAAGAACCTAATTGTTGATGAAATTATAGTGAATTTTTGGGAAACAATTTTCATGAGCATCGAACGGGTGTTGAATTGATTTTTTTAGCCACGCTTCTGTATATGAAAAATGAACAAATATGATCATTATATATAGTATCAAATGAAACATGGGTTTTGTTTTTAATATTATGAACTTATTTTAGGTGATATATATACTACCAAAGTGGAGAGAATCATATCATTTTTGGATGATTGGACCTTGTGTGGATGGGTTTGATGATGTTGTATGACCATTTGTAGGATAGATGAGATGGAATGAGGGTGTCAATGCAAAAATGTGAAGGATTTCACCTGATTTACCTGATGGATTCTAAGTGAAATTTTGTATGTGATGATAGGACCAGTCCAAGAATTTGAATTGGGAACATGGTTAAATTTAGTGGTCTGGTGATAATGCAGATTGATTGTTATTTGATTCTCATCATGAAGAATGATGGTTCAATTGGTTGGTTCAACACTAACCATATTTATTTCACTGATATTATATTAATTATATTATAATTATTTTGGTTTTGACTATGGTGTGAATGAAAAAATGATCATGGGATGCTTCTTGGCTTAGAGGAATCTCAATCATGTTAACATAAGATGTAATGATGGTTAGGGTCGATCATTTTTTATGTGGTTCAATTGGAGGAAGGAATGGTGTTCATATGATTGATTTTATTTAGTGGGATCATAACCACAATAGATGGGTTTTATTTCATATTATGTATAGAATTAGGGGTTTAATCTGTGTTTTTGATGAAATTATACACATTTATGTTAAGTTTGGATAGTGTGTACACATCCAATTTGGATTAGAACTTAGAAAAAATTTAATGTTCGGGTGTCAAATGTTATTACCATGTGTGATTAGGCACATAAAGATAGAAACCATATTGGGTAAATAATTAGAATTCATAAATTGGTTTTTGAAAATTAATTCCCATATTGGGGTGTCATGTGATTCAAAATTGTCCTTATGAGATAATAGATAATGTGGGGAGAACCATATTACTAATGATGAATTGTATGATGATATGATAACGTCAAGAGATGAGTTGTATTAGAAAGTTGGTGACCCAATGCTTCAAAAATGGTTGTGAGTGTTGGCTTATGTTTCAGAATCTTGACTGAATTTGTTTTAGATTTCCACTTGCATGATTGATTCGAGATTGATTGTGGGAAATATCTAGTTTATAATGAATAAAAAAAATATAGGTTAAGGTTTGTAATTGGAATAAAAACGAAACTTTGTTCGGATAGAATGTGTTCTGGTTGGGTTTTTTTATTACCTTGTGTCTATACAGGTGTGAAACTTCTCTAGGGAACATGATTATTGAGTTTTTTGGATTTATTTTTTTGAGAATAGGGATTCATAATAATATAATTTGTGTTTTAGATCCTCACATTGATGTTTTTCAACTGGGAAATGAAGCTCTAGAGGCATCCCATGTGATTAGGGACACTCAAGAGATGGAATGGTGGCTATTACAACCTAACATAAAACAAACCATTGTCTAGATGGTGCTGTTTGATAGTGGAAGTAATCATTTTTTATAACCACTAGATTTTTTATGATTATTTTAATGTTAAAACTGTTTATTTTCCCAAAAAATTTTAAGGAATATTATCCTCTATTCTCCAATATTCTTCCCTAAACAAAAATACCCTCCCTTCCCCCTATTTCTCCCTTCATGAACCTTCAAGAGGGTTTTTTTAGAGGAAGAATCTTGGTGGATTAAGTTATGTATCTACCTCTACTGATCTATGATATCCTTATTCTTTTTTGGACATTATGGTTTTGGGTTTTTGAGTTAGGTATTTGGTTCTGATTCCACTAGAGCATGGTTTAATTAAATGATATGGACATGGATTTTGTTCTGCCCCTATAGAGGGAATCCCAAGACAACACCCATCAATCACCATTCATAGTTTCTTCAAATTTGTTCCACATTATGGATTTATTTAAGTATTTTAATTTTATTAAATTTAATTGGTTATGTAAATGGTTTCTTCATATAGAGATTGGGTCTATATTAGTACTATGTGTATGTTACAGGCCCATGGTAGCTTGTTGGATGAGAATATGTAGTAAAAAGGCTGCCTGGCCATTAACCAAACAATATGACTAATTGGTTTATTTTTAGAAATTAAATTTTAAGTGGTTGAATTACTTATAAATTGGTTATAATTATTTTTTTACATGTTTGGATGAGTTAGGGATTCTGATTGATCGATGGGATTAATCAATCTTGTTTGAGGTTATCCATAGTCATCAAGAGAGGAGTTTAATTAGAATGATTCATTAATGAGGTATTTGGTCTGAATACTATTCATATGGCCTTATACATGGTGTTATATGAATGTTTGTTGGAGATATCATCACTAATGTGATTGATCCCTTTAATTAATTGGATTATTTTAATTAAATTAAAAGGTTTAATTTAATTTAAAATTATCAAAACTGATTATCTACCAATATAAAAAAGAAACCAACTGACCATACCACAACGAACATAGTGTTTTGATGTGACTTCGTGATCAATGATGATCGAGTATTAGATTAATAGTCATTTATGACTTTTAATACTACTTAGATGTTCGAATCATGTGAGTTGAAGTGTGAGAGACTTGTTTACCCATTATTATGTTCTTTTAACTTCAGTTGAGCTTAGTGGGATATAATATATAACTTATTGAACATGGGAGTTAATAATATTGATGAATGTGTATGGGATGAGTGGCCCAATCTCTCGTGGTTTATCCAGCCTGAGTGGATGGACTATATGAATAATGGAATTAGGTTGGGTGTGTAGAAAATATTAGATATACTCAATTAATTTTAAATGGTATATGATTTATCTATCTCAGTTGTTTCAAAATGGATTATAATGTATTTCATATGCGGTTGTTATATGTTTTACATATTTGGAGAACATGATACCCAACATGACGGGAATTGGATCCAGGCTTCTCTATTGGACTGAGGAACTCGTGTTGGGTGTTGGTATTATGACATGACTTAGGGGACCATGATATGTGTCCTAATAATAGACTAAACTCACATGGGTGTAGTGGGATACGAAGAGTGATAATGGGTTTAGGCATTCATCCAACCCTTGTTTTTCATTATTTTTAAAATGATTATACAATTAACATTGTGGAAGTTTCTATATTTTTTGATTTCCTATATGTCGTTGATGTTGTATATTTTTATTGATTGGAAGACACCTTGGGGAATCCTTATTAATTGGCTAAGAAAACCCCCATAAGGGATGCTTTTGAATATTGTAGGCTTATTCCCATGGCTAATAAAACTCCCTTATGGGAGTTTTTTGTTACTACTATCTAGGAAAACTTTTATTGGGGTGGTCTATGATTCTATTAGTGGGGATTCCATGACTATAGAGTTAGATTTGATCCTTTGTAAATAGATGGAGCTTTCTAAGATAAATAACACTATTTTTTATACTTATGTACATATTCCATAGTTATGAAAAATCCCACACAGGAGGTTTGTGAAATTTATATGTGTACCAGGTTGAACTAGGTTTTTTCTATGGGATTCCATGGTCATAGTGACATGCTCAGAGACACAATGGAAGTCACTGAAGCATGTATAGTCGAGCAGGTTCATATACATGTGGATCAATAATAATTTGGTACATGGTAAATGGATTGGAATGGTGCACATTGTGTGCTTAGAGAAATTTTAGTATCAAGATGAAGCATTTAATGTTTGTGGTTTTTTTATTTGTATTAAATTGTTTGTTTGTTTATTCTAAGCATGTCATACGAACATATCAATTCATTAACAGTTGTAATGGGACCATGTTTTTGGTTCCCTGCTAAGTTATGTACTAACAACTGACTCGGTTATCCATTTCACTATGCTACCAAAGAAGTCTCTCACTTAGTTGCACATATATGTTGATCTAGGCCCAGAATTGAATATGTGTGATGGATTGAGAAATTACATGGAGAATGCAATGAGGTATGGTTTAGAGCTATAATACTAACTTTTAGTTTATTTTAATTTATATTAATATTATTTAAATATTATCATTCTAGTTGGTGATCATTATTCTATGGATTTAGGGTTCCACATTCATTTTATTACTGATGGTTATATATTATTTCATCAGTGCACTCCATTTGTTTATTGCCTTGTAGAATTTTTGTATATTTTTTATTATTGTGAACCAAATAGTTGTTGTATATCCTCACCAAAACACCTCATTATACACCCACTATTAGATGGAAGCCTCTTTTACTAGGGATACATGCCCATTGACACATGATGGTCTTTTTTTATTACTATTTAGAGTGAGTTAGTTGAAAACCATATTGACTTTTCATTGCTTTATAAAAAAGGCTCACAATCTGATTCTATTAAAACCCCTTTGTCTTTATCAGGTCGATCTCATCCTATAAATCACCATAAATGATGGAATTATTTAGATACTTATTGTCCATGTATAAAAAAGTCTGATGAAATAATGATCACTATGGTTTGGATTATAGGATGATTCCTATCAGCTAAAATATCTTTGAGAAATCGATTCCTTCATTATATTGGAATTATTTAAATAAAAATAATTCTATATGTCACCTACTTCTATTAGATTAGTCTTTTAAATGGTATTCTTATTTGATATCATGTGGTCATTTCTCTTTTGGTTGTTCAATCATCTCCCCAGTTCTATTAGTCATTAAGGAATTTTTCTCTTCCTCCAAGGCTGACTCTAACTAATTTGAGTAAGTGAGTGTTTCTGCCTATTTTTAATGTTCAGGTTCCCAAACATCTATTATTATTAATAATTTCATTTTTATAATGTACCATTGGAATATTAATATAACTCTCAAAGGAATTCCCTAAAAAGTTTCTTCATTTTATAGAACTTCATTTTCTAGTTCATAATCCTCTAATGATCCTTCTATCTATTTCACTATTGACTGATTTTTTCTTCAAAATTATATGTTTATAAATAATTATAGAACATCTGTTATCAATTAAATTTATATTTCATTCATGTTGACATCTAGTATTACTAATACTTATAAATTATTAGTTATTCTATCCATATCATCAGGTACTTCAATAGATGACATATATTCCCCAGTATCAAATTTATCAATGTTCATATATTTCCATAGAATCGTTAAATTAATGATAACATCTCGAATTCTGGTGATATTTTTTTAATTGTCCCACTATATTCAGAATTGAGGATCCCAATTTAGATAACCTACAGTGAAAAGAATTTGGATTTTCCTCCATCTTATCTCAATCCTTTTTATAAAAAAGATAATAATAAATGACTTGAATAGTTTTGAAGTGTGAAAAATATGGTAGCTTATCAAAATTTATTTACTCTGGTATGATTTTTCAAATTAAAAATGCTATACATTATTGATTCTATATGATTGTAAGATAATTTCTTCACCCTAGATAGCCTTCGGTATAACAGAGTGTTCATGAATAAATATAGCCTCCGCTATCAAATTTTGGTTCACCATCTCTACAAATATATTATATTATTGGTTTTGGGTACTATTCTCTTAATTTAGATTCCCTTTTTCTGACATATGTTTTGGAAATTTATACTATTATATTCACCCATATTTCCACAACTTATTCACTAAAATTTCCAACATCCTTCCAACTCCCCCATGACATTCCACTGTATAAAATTACCAAACACAATATAATTTTTTATGAAAAAAGCCAATATGATCCATATAGTGTTGTCAATAAATATAAAAAAGTACCATGATCCTATATGATATTTAATTGAGGTATGTTACCCAAAATTCATGTGAATATGATACAACCTCTATGCTCTTGGAATCTAACCATTCAAATTTAATGTACCCTTATTATTCTTTATTGGCATATTGTTCTCAAAATATCCAATAGTTGTAAGATTATGCCTCATAATTCCCTTCCATGTTATATCCTTCATGTTCTTCCCAATAAATGAACATGTATTTAATTCCAAAAAACTGAATTCTTAGTGGCCAAAATTCCACCCATTATACTCCTATCTAAAATTCTGGTCAGATAAAGGGTAATGTGTATTACTCTTTGTGCCACAACCATGGATCCTTGATTCATTTTATAGGCTCTATTTTTTGAAAGTATTATTGACTCCTTCATCATCAACATACCCAACTAAAATGATATTAATATTGATACCATGTATGTGTCTCACTTATTTAAATAATAGAATACTCTCATTCAACATCCAAATAATTATATCATCCTTTCCAACCACATCCAAATCTTTATCATCTAGAAAAAAATCATCCAAGAGATTATAAATACATATCTTATCATGATTTTGAGACCATCCATTAGGTAAAAGTATGATCATAATTTAACCATCCATGAATCCACTATGTTATTAATAGATAGTACAATATTGTGACCATCATGTATTGAATTAACGAATTTTGATGATCCAGTAATAATTCTTCTAGTGGCTATTTTTAGTTTCGATTATTTCTTATATGATTCCCTCTCTTACCACAACTCTAGAAGATTTGTCCTTCTAATGAAATCATTCCATGAATATTATTCCTAGATTTATCTTATCATTTATTATCATTCTTCCAATGAGTTTAGTTTTTCCTTCTGTTAGTATTCATTACACAACCAGAAGGCAGATGGAACTCCCTCTTGTTGAGCTCCACATTTAGTATAAAATTATAGAAATATAAAAACAAAAGATTAGCATTCCCATAATAAATTATCACCACTATGAATTAGGAATACCAATATTCTAATAATTATAAAAGTAGTTAAATAACCCACACATCATCTATGAATTTAACTTTCACTTATTCAAGTTGAGTTCTTATCTTCATGAAATCATTGACATGGTCTATAATTGACTCTCCTTCCAATAGCCTCAATTTAAACAAAATAATGATTCTAAACAATTTATTTAAGACTATTGGTTTTTTTACATATCCAACAAGGCTGTTATAAGTGTATGTGTGTTCTATTTCCCCCAAATGATGAATCCCACATTTTATTCCAAAATATTTTCCCAAATACTAATGAATTTCTGTCCAAATTTTTCTATTTTACATTCTCGATCTTATTAGTTTTGTCACAAAATAAAATATTGAGATCATACTAAATTTGATAGTCCACTATAATAATATTTAGAAAACCATATTTGGTAGCAATTAATCAAGTAATTGAAACATTTACATTTTCTGTTGTTATATCTCCAAATGAAATTAAGAAAAAATAAGATCAATATTACTTTAGGATTGTGAAAAGTTACTTAAGTTGTGGATTATTTCAAATAAATTTGCCTTTGATAAAAATTCCTGTGGAAGATATGAATAACAATATGATAGAAACCTTAGTTGTTTAATCATTTATTTGAAAAGAAATTCATACCTACTAGCAGCTCAACACTATGAAAAACCAACAATTCATTATTACCACTTGTCTTGAATCATCGTATTTAGTAATCTAATTGTACTCAAGTAACCACATATTATAAAAAACACTCATGCATATAAAATAATGATAAAATAAATGAAAAATTATGAATTTAAATGGACAAACACATTCTTAATTGTCCATACTTTCAATCCATGTCCATGAGAGAAAATTAAAAACATTATGTATAACTAGAAGAAAAATAATTACAACCATAGTATATTTGTAATCCCTTATTACAATTTTTAAATATAGTATAGTCAATGGTAACTAGTCCGTCCTAATTTCAAAGAGATATATTATGAGTCAAAAAATTTGCACCACAATTTGAAATTTTTGGTAAACCATAGTTTAGGTTCACTGTTCAATTGAGATTTTGTGTGAATCAACCATCCTAGATATTACATTGTTCACTATTACTAAATATTATTCTACATATCTATCAGAAGTTAGAAAATTTATTGTAATTAGATCATTATGTTGAAGGGTCCTTATATAATTATTCTAAGAAGATTGAAGTGAACGATCAAAGTCTAAACAATCGGTAGGTGAACTTCTAATGAATTGAAGAAGCATTATAATCCCAACACATCCTTAGTTTCAACATTATTGGATCCATGTAATCATCCATCCAATTTTCATAATTCATAAAAAAACTAACAAAGGAGTAAAAGTCTTATGTTTTATCAATTATTCCAAAGTAAATCCTTTTAAATATCAATTAATTTCTCCATACATTTCCAAAATTTCTACATTTTCACAGAAGTTACTCTTATTTATTATTACATGGAAAGGAATTTACCATTTTACACCTACATATATGATAATACTCTTATTTATAAAGTATAAATACCTTATATGTCATTCTTCACTTTTCCAAATTTTTGGTTTGTAAATATATTTCTTATAACTTCACCAAAAAATATTAAAGATCCATTAATTTCATAATAAAACCATATCAAATCGTAAAAACATAAAACAAAAAAATGGGAATGATTAATAATTAAAAAAATAAAATTATTAATAAAATATATATTCAATTATTATAGTTATCAAATTTTATATTCAATTTAACCTTTACCTCTGTCAAAAATATATTGACATCAAATCAACATGAATCTACAGTCTAATAAGAGAAATAATCAATTTATCATAATCATTGATATAAATTCTTAAATACGAATAAAAAATGATTCAGATAATATAATAAAAATTTATTCTAGTCATGCCTCATTGATAATTTCAATTCAATAATCCTCTCCCCTTCCACTAACATTATTCAACTTCTCATTAATATCCACTCCATTTATGATATACCACACCTAATATTAATTTTTATTATAACTCAAAATAATTTTATCATATTTATTTTCAATATCAAGTATATTATCTCTATTAATAAGTTTCAAATATATCTATAAATAAACATATAAATCATACGAAAAAAATGAAGTGAATTTTTCATTAAGGTTCTAATGAATATAAGGGTAAATAAGTATTGAAAATATTGGGAAAAAATTATGATCTTAAATAACATAAATGATATACAATTAAACATAATTATGTAGACTTCCACCTATAACATCCCTTTAAATTCTAGGAAATACATTTATGTCCCCTTTTCTTTAATAGATCACACATTGAACATTCAAAAAAGTGATGCATTTTCATCCTTTTTCCACTTTGAAATTTTGTAATCACATATTTTTCTAATGAAATGATTGCATGAAAATGTCTCAAATACTTTTAAGTAAAACAAAATAGAACCTCTATCACCGACAACAATCCCCTACCAAAAAATTGAGATAGTTGGCACAATAAGGGGAAATGTGTGTCTATTACAAGGTCAGTTCAAGGAATCTGATTTATGTAAATTTTATATTCTTTATTTCTTTTAAAAAATAGTGAATTAAATAAGGTACAATTATAAAATAATGAAAATAACAAACTCACATTATTCACTTCAGAATAAGTATTCCTTTATTTCCTACAAATTACCCAGATAAAATTTTTATATTATTTCCAATCATGCATTTATAGAAACAAAATGGGCTAGGAAATACAAATTTGGCTTGGAATATGGTTTCCTTATCAATGAATTTCATGTTTTCTAAGGCCATTAAAATGATCAATTGTATGATGTGTATCATTATAAAATGGTCTAAATAATTTTTAATATATTTCCTTAATTATTGTAATTTTTTTCAAAAATATTTCTTTGATAAGTCATATAATAATGATTTAGTAGTCATACATTTCCAAGTCCACTAAAGAAAGAAGTTATGGGAATGTAAATTATAAAATAATCATCGTACCTCCTGGGAATGAAAATTTTAAAATTGGGATGTCAAGTAATTGAATAAACATTATTAATTAGTAAACTAAATTAAAATTTATAAGAATCAAAATCAAAAATATAAGCGATATCCTCAATCATTATAAATAATATTAAAAACAAGATTGAGCATGATAATTTCAAAATTTCCACTTATTTATCTATAAATTATGATCATTATTTATCAAATTCTTCCAGAAAGACAAAATATATATTCCAATTAATGATCTATCTCATATTAGTCAAAGAAAAAAATACAATCATCTCTAAGTATCCCTCTCCTATGCACGAATTTCATGATACCCCCAATCTGTCAAATAATATAGAAGACATATACTCAGATTAATGGTGTAAATAAATTAATGAATAACCCAAAAGATACAAAATAAAATATATAATCCTTAAAGAAATCAATCTTTTTTTATTTGATTCTTAGATGTAGATTTTTCAATGAAATACTTATAGGAGTAAGTGATAGGAAGGAAAAAATATAAATCCTACACTCAATGTATGGGGATCCCAAAAATAATATATAAAATGAATTATTTAAAGTGGTGTGTTACTTAATTCTTTTAATATCTATAAATAAGTTTATCATATGAAATACAATTAATAAAGTCGTTAATCACATGCAAAAATAGATTAAAAATGAAATTAAATCATAAAATATGACTTTATAGGACCAAAATGGTGGAGGGGATTGTTTTTAGTCTTGTCTATTGTATCGTTTGGCTTTCCATTAAGATAATACTAAACTTGTTCATATAGAGGTGTAGTAGTATTATCCCTTATTTATGGAGTGGGAGACATCTTCAAGGATGCACCTTAAAACCAAGTGGCGCTATAGACAATGGTTGGGTTTTCATTTTATTTGTCATAGGGAAGATCCTTGATTAAGTGAGATTTTTTTCCATGTGTAATATGTTATAATTAGTGGAACTGAAAGGGTGAATAATTCATATTCACATTTACATTTCTTTGGGTATCTATCTATAATTGGCATTGGGTAGCATGATCAATAAAAAAATCTATGGGATTTTAAAATATTAGCTTTCTGATGTAACAAACATTGTAACACTATTTTGTGATGTAATGCCTATATTCCCTAATACTTGAATAATGAAGAATTAAACATGACGTATTGGTTGTTTCATAAAGGTGATAAAATTTTCACAATTACTTTTACATAAACCTATCTCCTCAAATGAATTGTGAAACACATTGTAATTCCATGTTACTTTGAATGATCAGAATTTATTTATAAATTTTTTGTTGATAAAAATATCATGAAATTGTCCATAATATGTGGGATTGAGTTAAAATGATATATCTACAATTATCTTTTTGTTATATTATCACGGTGTGTCCTTAGTCTTATGATGTGATGGTGTGAAAATATCTATTATAGATGAATGGTTGGTTTCCTATGTATTAGGGTTTTGATTTTTATTAATTGGATGGGACTATGATCGCCTTAATGTTTCTAAAATTCACTTTTTAACATCTCTCTAACTATCCCACTTTATATTGAGACCTTATTATTTTAGTGTGGATAACTTCTAATTTTTATATTCATTTGAAAACCCCAATAACTCATTCACTTTGCCTCAGTAAACTTCCTCCCATATATTATTAGTCTCTTGGGGATGTTTGGGGTTCCTAATAAAATCCCAATAGAGATAAATGTTTTGATAATATATAAAAAGAAACTGAATATCAAAAACTTATACTTCTCCGATTGGTTATCAGGAAATTGAATCTATTGTTTCTAGATATTCCCAAATTATTCACCATGCTTCCACATATCTACGATTATTTTTTTTCTCAATGAAATGTTGGAAATAAATTTCCTGAATTTCCCCCTATGAACCCATATTAGAGACTATAATTAATAAAAACATGACCCATGAGGCCATACTCTAATAAACCTTCTATTAAAGAATAGCATCGAGCGTATAAAAAATTGAATTAAGAGTTATTTCCCTTATAAATATTTTGATAATATATAAAAATAAACTGAATATCAAGTTTTTAATATAAATTGAAACTGATATCCCATAATAAAAGAATATCATTTTAAAAAATAGCCTCTAAAAATGAAATTCTAAAATAAACTCATAGGCAACAACATTGAAAACAACTCCAAAATAGTAATGCCCATATTAATCTCTTGACTCACCTTAGAAACATAATAACATATTTATATATTTTTGTGAGAATACATGTATACTTACATGAATCCTCCTCATATCCTCTTTTGAAAATTTAGAAGAAACATTATAATAGTATAGGGAATAAAAACAGATCCATTAAGAACCTACTAGGTCAACTATCACCTAACCTAACCAAGGATCACTAACTATAGAAAACATCTAAATGTAGAAAATTAGCATTAGAATATATAAAATCGGTACCCCAAAATCACTTATCCAATGTGTCATCACTATCGTGCCCTAATATCGAATTTCAAATGGTCCCAATCCCTTCAGCAGTCAAGGACCAATTCATAATTTCTCATATCACGAACATAATACATATTAAATACACATAATCATCATCAAATCCAATTCAACATAGTCTAAATCACATATATATAACAATTGGGTAACTTGAACATGAATGAATTCAAACTTATGTCCTTTGCGTACTATGCATAACCACCACTATATAATATGATCACATTTATCACATAACTTCTACTAGAATTTCCAATAGTCATTATCAAGAATTATAGAGTCAATGTTTAAACATAGCTAGAACCATAACAGGTCATGATATACCTAGAATAGAGAATGGAGAATATGGAGTATTCAACCTTATATTCTCTAACCAAACTAGATTTTTTAGGGTAAAACACCTCAAACCCAAATCATTTGGGAATAAATAAGTTTTTTGGACTCAGGAATTGTTATATTATATCATAAGGAAAATAAATATACAATGAATCCATAATGACAATCATGCAATGGGGTTCATATAAAATTAACACTACCACACCTTCCAAAAATAGTATACTACAAATTTCACACTATACCATCATCATCAATCACTATACTGCAACTAGCACTATATTCCAAACAAAATATCCACATAAACCATTAAAAATTCCCATTTAATATAACTTTTAACCATTTCATAATTTAACATTTACAATATACATTAGATTCAATAAGTAACACAATTTAATTTTTTATGAAAACCCATTATTATCGATTATCAACATTAATTCTAATCATTATTCATCGATTTAATTCATTAACATTACATTAATATCATATAGTTCATTCAATTTCAAACTCACACCCTTTATTTAGTGCATCATTAACATCATATTCAATTATTAGTAGTAAACTATAAAAAATCATCACAACCATTAACCAACCATTTCACTACTCTCACAAAAATTTACAAAACATCCCCCACAATAGCCACACAACACATCCCATGTCCTCACAATTTACCATTCCATTATTCTATATCAGAAACCATATCCGCTCTTTTAAATTATAGTAATAAAGTATCAACCCCACTATATTGTACAAACAAATAACACAAAACCAAACAAAAGAATTACATCATGACATCCACCACAATAGTTACACATTTTATTACATTTAGAATAACCATACCAAACACACAAAACAAAAAATTCCAAAAACAAATAACTTACAAACTCCCATTTTAAAAAACATTCCTAAAAAATTAATCCTTTAACAATCTCTTAAGAAACATTAGTTTAATTTTATATTCATCACAACTGGTTCACTACCATATTTACTTGGTTATACTTTTGTGAAAGGTGATTCTAGATATTTTATCATAAAAGAAACCCATATACATATATCATTAGTAAAAGACTCATAAAAACAAATAGAAGACAATAGTTACTATTTAAAATTCATATAAACTTTTAAAAACATAAAATTTACCGCCTTCCAAAAAATTTTATTAGTTCTACTCATTATGTTCATTAAAAAATTGATATAATATAAAAAATTAATGAAACAACATGTTAATTCATTAGATTCAAAGAAATAAAAATAGAATCTCAAAATCCCATTCATTAATTTAAGTTATATAATCACTATGTAAAAATAAGGTGGGGAAAATAGAAGTTAATCAGACTGAAATCACATAGGATAATCCTTAAAAATTTAAACAGAACAATCTCCCATAAATCCATCATCCAAAAATACCCATATCAAATACAATGTGTTTCACAACCTCTCGAAGAATAATGTTCATTGAGGGAATGGAAAAAAGAGAAAACGAACATACCTCAAATAATAAGATATTTATCTCTTGAAGACTGGGGGATAATGAAAACTAGAGGGAACAGAAATGCCTTTATGGATACACCTCCATCCACCGTGGATTCAGGAAAAGAAACAAATTAAGACCAATTAGTATGTTCTTATATATTTATACACAGGATGGAAAGTCACAATACTATAGTTTGATGAGTACAGTTCAGGCCATATTGGTGTTACATCATTAAAATATATATAAATCACACCACCTGACCCTTATGTTAAAGATCTTATATTTGGTCAATAAAATTAATATAATATAATTGGGGAAGGGTTATGGTTTAACCAAACCCCCATGGTACAATGATCTATAAACTTGTAGATCCAAGACAATTGACATCCAAAACCCCGAATTCATATTAAGAACCCTGATATAGTGACCTGAGGAATGTAAGAACTATAAAACCAGACCCTAAGGTATCTCTGACAATCCTGACCAAAAAATACCTTCTTGTGGAAAATAAAAAAAATCTCATCCCACATACATGATGTGACTAAAACCACATCACTGCAACATATATTCTCTAACATAAATTTCATCTTCAACTCTAGCTTCCTTCCCCAAACATCTTATAGACACCACAAACACCCAAAAAACTAAATTAACAAGAATTTGAGTAACAATTTATTAAAATTATATTACCATCAAATTATTCTTGTCGTAAATAATAAAAATAAATCCCAGCAAGAAACCAATACCTACAAACCAAAAAACACCCCCATACGATACCACTTAAAAAGTACAATTTTATCAACCAAATAATAAGCATCATCAAAAAATAGAAAAACATGACAAATAGCTATAAAAATGAATCTAAATTAAATCAACTAAAAAAACATTTTAATGTATCCAATAAAATAACGTAGGATACTGAGTGTGCATTTGTGACTAATTCTCCCATGTACATTCCTCCATATCACCATGATTACAAAAAAATTTAACCAAATGGATATGATTCTAATGCATAAGCTTATCTCAATAATTTTAACAATCCACCATCCTCTCGATAAACAACACATAATACTCTATATCCAACTTTACAAAATCAATGAAATGAGAGTCATTGTGGAGATACTGATGATGTTGTCCCATAAGGAAGTCATAATGGATCTATTCCAACTATTGAGGAAGAACCAATCAGTAAACCACCTAACTATAAAACTGAAAAACCTTAAATGGGACTATAGAATAAGGGGAAAGATTACCCTTGGTTAAATCTCTATATACCATTATGGGGGGAAACCTCAAGAACACATGGTCCCAAATCATGACCTCCAAAAGACTCCTCCTTTGACTAGTATAAGAATTCTGGTGGTCTTATTCCACCTTCATCCACTCATGAATCATCAAAACCCTCTATATTATTCTCTACACCTCATCTTGTATAATGACTCCCTTCTCTCAAATTCTATCCCAAGACCATGTTGATCTAAAAAGGTTCCCATATAGTGCCTAAATTAGGTCCATGAAAATAGATTAACTATATTATCCTGATTTTCCCAATGATAATAAAATCCCCATTGTTTATAATTTATATGTGTATTATAAGGAAAAATTGAATTTTCAGGGAAAATAACTTAAAAATGTTTCAAATGCACTACGTAAGGGTAAATTTATAGTCAAATATTTAAAATATTCAATAAAATATTTTTAGAGTCATATTATAAATTTGTGTGAGATTCTGAAGACTGTAAACTTTTGGCATAGATAAAATAAAAAAATGAAATAAATTATTCTTGTGAGAAAGTCATCCAAACGGGTGATTGTTATAAATGTTATACACTAACTAGTGTAAACACAACATCCTGAACATAATTGAGGACGCAAATTTCTCATACAATATTCCATTTTTTGAGTTATTCAATTATTTTTAATGAATCATGCACACATAATATATTATATTTAAGACAGTTATTTCTTCAGCGCTGAGCATTTATAATCCTCAGAATCCTTCATAAACATAGCACCCAACTCTAAAAATATTAAATTGAACATTTCAAAGATTTTAAGATACATTAACATTTAAATAATGAAATAAACACATTTATTATGTTATTTTCATTGATGAATCATTTTTTCCATAAAATAAACATACAATATATCAATAATAGAGTTTTTAATATCTTTTAAAAAAATCTATTATAATTCTCCCCCTATATTAAATTCTCATCCTTAATAAGTATCTCTATTTGTCCTTCTCGAATATCTCAGGCCACTGAGACTGAACATCAAAATCACACTAAAACATTTCTTCCTAGATTTGTCCATGCTACCACTGAATATGGACTAGTGGCACAATTTTATCTTCTTACACCTTATCTCTTCAATATTTGATCCACACCAGATGCTCATAATAATATGCATAAATCTCCAGATAAATATCCTCTCCATCAACGACATGTTTATGGTGAGTTATATACCTCTAAAGCTATGACATATGAAACATGTCATGCATAACTCGATAGGGAGATGGGAGATCTAGATGATACACCAATACCCCTATCTACTCAGTTATAAAAAATGGTCCAACAAAAGTGGTGAAAACTATCACTTCATTCCCAAGTTATTGTGATCTAACTAAGGATTCACTCTCATGAAAACTTGATCTCCCATAGAAAACACTAATGGTATCCTCCAACTTTTGATATGTGATCATTTTCTAATCTAATTGGCGACCAAAATCATTAATAGAAATTAAACTCTCTTGGAACACTCCTGAACCATAATGGGCCAAGAACAACTACCTCATCCACCTCATTCTATCAGAGTGATGTGTGACATGTCCTCCTATAAAGATCCTTAAAATGTTCTATTTGAAACAAATCATGACAACTATTATTATATGTAAACACAATAATGTTTTTTTTGTCATCCCATGCTCCACAAACGTCAATCCCATAAGCTCAAATCATATCCTCCAATATGCATATGGTCTAATCGGTCTACCCATCTATTTGGAGAAGGTACATCATGATCAATATCATCTTATTATATATAGATTTTTGTATGTCTAGACAAAATATATATATATAATTTGTACCACTCTATAAAAAAATTCTAAAGGGAACTCCAATCATGCATAAAATCTCTTGAACCTAGAGAATTCCTATATCATCTAATAATTTTGTCTCTCTAATCTATAAGAGGTTAGTATAATTTGATAACTAATCAATGAATACCTAGGTTTTTTCAGGAATACATGAGGTCTTAGGTAACCCCATCACAAAGTTCATCATGATGTTTTCCCACTTCCACACTGGTATGACGAGTGATTGTAATAGCCCACTAGGACATTGGTGCTCATTTTTTACCCTCTGCTATGTATGGAATTAGGAGATTAAAATAGAAATGTATTTACTCAACCCTAGTCACAAGAACTACCTTTTGATGTCGTGGTACATCTTGGTAGCACCAGGATGTACTACCCATCTAGAGGTATGGTAATACTTCATCAAATACTCCCTGATGAAAGTTGTGATTAACAATCTTTCATATACCATGATCACATTATTGTCACCTAATGGCTATCCAGGTTTTGGGTAACCCCCAACTAGTTGATCCCTCATGTCAACAAAATCTAGGCTTGACTCCTACCAAGACATCACCTAATCCACATGATAATACATAATCACTCGAGGGGAAAAATTCATAAATATCAGATCCTTAAAACCATTGACTATCTTGTCATCCAATTCAAATCAATTTCCAATTCTCCTCCAAATGCCTATCAATAACATACTTCTTAGCCTATGTCGTATGGATAAGTTCATCTGCAACAACATTACACATCCCAGGAGTGTACACCATCTCAAAGTCAAACTTTGGAGGATACTCTACCTATAACCTCTTACGTAGGTTCAGGTCCTTATGTGTAAATATTTAGATAAGTCTCTTTTTTATGAGGTCTATGAACACAACAAGAACATTTGTCAGTCTGGACAACATCACCAAGTACTCATATATTCCATTCCTCTCTAACACACCATCTTCTAAATGTCCTCCTCCCTGACTCACAACTTGTAGTAGCCCGATCAGTGATCAATCATGGAGAAACATTAGGATCATTGTAGTGAATCTATGATATCATACATCATGGGGTACATATATTGTCTCTTCAACGTCACCTTGTTCATATTTTTCTAATCAACACATAGATGAAGACTACAATCTTCCTTCTTGTTAAATAATATAGGTGCACACCATCAAAACATAATTGGATTTATGAATATCTATCTCTCCTAGTCACCTATTTGAACCTTCACTTCCATCAAATCGGTGGGAAACATACAATATATGTATTGAAAAGGTTGTTCACCAAAATTGATCTCAAAGTCAACTTTATGTGTCAATGAATTAGAGTCTTTACTAAGTAAAAAGTTCCCAATAATATGCCAACCAATTATTTATCATCCTAAGAGCCTCCAATTATCTAGAATGATGTTGAATGCTGAAGTTGAAAATCATGGTGTATTTGACCATATTTAGGAACTCCTATTCCAAGGACAGAAATAATTGAATTACTTTTGGTTGAAGAGGCAATGTTTTTTATACCACAGAACAAGTGTGGGGGAAGGATCAACTCTTTTCTCATATACATCTACTGTTAATTCTAAAACCTCTTCCATGATGAAGTATTTCATCCTGATTCCCCAGTACATCCAAAAACTATGTCAAGGTGACATCTAATATAACACAAAGTAAACACTTCAAAATGAAATATAATCAATAGGATAAACCCTAATAATTCTATGTTATCACACATGGTTTCTCAAAACATGTATATGGGATCAAACAATGTTTTCCTATGATTCTACCCTTAAGACACGGTATAACCCACATTGCACTAACCCTTGTTTCTGTCACATCACATTAGTCACAGTAATCATATATATACTAACACAACAACTTTCTATGTAAAACTAATTAATTACAATAATGATATATTAGAAGAAATGGATACAAATATATATCACACAAGAAAAAATATCCTTAACAGCTATCACAAATCAAGGAATTTAATTAATGAACTACTATATTCCAAACCAATTGGTAAATATATATGGCATGTGAACCTACATGACTAATCATGATTCAAGAACATACACAATATATCATGAAAAAATATATCAACATCATGTGTATCACCCTTGGTTAGTTTAATCAGTAGTAACAAAAAATAATTTCCTATTTTATGGGAACTTATAGGTCCTCTATGTTGTGCAGGTCATGCACTGATATAGTTCCCGTACCCGAGTCCCAACCATCCTAACTCTGGTATATCCTGTAGCAAACAAAGACAAAAGAAGAAACATGTTAGTGAGTCATAAACCTCTGATTCCATCTTATAACATCCATAATTGAACCACCAGGTCTGATCTAGAAAGACACATAACCTCATCCACACCTCCCTATACAAAAAGATGATTTCAACTAGTATTAAAAGTTTAAATCCATCATTGGGGTGACTATAACCTTAGTATCACTTCACTGGATCAATAATAAAAAATTAAAATATAATAATTTATCATAGTAATCATATAGAATATAAATGACATACAATTCAGGAAAATGAAATCATCTATAAGTGTGGAAAGCCTTCCCAGAATGAATATAATAGTTGATAAATAAATGAACAGAAGGGTCCTCCAATGTCGGTCCTATTACACCCTATCTTTTTGATCCACCTGCTTAGCCATCCACAATATGTCCCATTCCCTTCAACTGGTCTTTTAGGAATTCTACCAGTGCATTGAAATATCTGAGTAGGGTGTCAGTACAAGCCTCAATAAAACACACAAAACATGTCCTTAACATAATGTGATCATTTATAAAAGTGTATTGAATAATAATAACAAATTCATGAAGTGTATAAACATAAAATCCAAAAAAATAAGTGGTAGTTCACTAACCATGATTCTATAACCAACGGTAGTACCTTCTTCGGCTCTATGCCAAATGATAAATAAATGAGTAATAATAAGTAAACCATACCTTATATGGTGTCCTCACAGTGTCATGGAGATGATAACAAGTTCCATATACCCATCAATGGGACCATTTCAACATAATCCTATAGGTGATAATATCTATTACTCACATCAACTCGGAATTTTTTTGGTAAATGGAACTTGGCATCAAGGATACCTCGAGGAGACACTCAAAATTGTGTTATGGCTACCTTGTACCTAAAACCTCTTCTCAGGTCGTTCATCTATATCCTTGCAATCAAGTTTTCTACCCTAATAAGTGATAAATATTTCATGATGGTCCACTTGTCTCAAATACCACTAACAACCAACAATGCATGGTAATATATATACCGCTCGAGCACACAAATAGGCATATTATATCAACATGAGTATATAATATCACACACAACAACATTTGATCATAATAAAACATGGATAAAAGCTACACTAATAAATCTCATGGAATCTCAAGTGTTTTTATGGGCTACACAAACACACACACTTGTGATCACAATCAAGCACAATCAATAAAATGTTAAAAAATTTAGTCTTCAAAGAGAAAACTATAAATGCGAGACAAAGAAGGTAAGGAAATTCATTCCTAAAAATACATTGATGTAAAAAGGTCAAGATAACCAATCATTAACACCACTTCATGACCTTATTATAGATACTTTGACACTCGATGTTCGTCAAAGATTCCATACACCAAAAATTTGATATTTTATTTTAAAACAAAACAAAATATCATATTTTATGATACATTCACTCTCAAATATAATTTTATAATTTTCATTAAAATATCACATGTGATGAAATTTTCTATCTCCCAGATAAATTGTAAAATCATTATCTAGTTTATCAAATGAGGGGATAGTTTATCTTTCTTGCATAACTTTAAAATTATTGACTAAATTATCACATGTGATGATAATTTATCTTTCTTCGATAATTTTAAAATTATTCTATAAATTGGGCATATGTTTGAAATTATCCTTCAATAATTGTAATATTGTAATTTTACAATGAATATAATTGCCTAAATTCTCAAAATTTAAAGAAAATTTAATTTTATAAGACTTATTGTATTATTTTGATAATTTGACAAAATTATACTTTTACAAAACTTCATAAGTATCATTCGATTAGTTTTCAAAATTATTCTATGCTAGTATATGTAATTATCCTATGATAATTTCTATAGAATTTGTACCATGATAATTTTCTTTAATTATTATTATTTAATTTTTAAATTTATATTCTTTTAATTATTCAATAAAAATTATAAATTGGAAAATATCTTATTGTGATATTTTTTCACAAATTAATCTATGATAATTTTATTCAATTATACATTAATAAATTTTTATATTTATTTCGGATAAGACATGCATTTTTACATTAATAAACCATTGAAATCATTATAAAACAATTTTTTAAATTATCATTCAGTAAATCCATGTGATTATCATTAGATAATTTATTTTAAATGATCCATTTCAAATATGTTACATAATATCGAATAATAACCTAATTCCTTCAAATATAAATAATTATTTAGATTCTCCTCGTTGATAAAAATAAAATGATACTAATGTTGCATAATTATGATCTATAATGTATAAGATATTGAATTTATAATTTTTGAAGAATAATTAAAAAATAGAATAAAAACAAAACAAAGAACTCATGTTTCTTTTGGGCGTGGCACACTAAACTGGGGAACTAAACCACCTAATGTTTATTGATCTTCATTGACTTGGTCAAAAATACTTGAAAGATATGCCTTTGATTGGATTGTGGGAAATTATGGTGGAATATTTGTTATTCATAGGAAAAAAAATGTTTTAGGGTTTTTAAAATGTAAAATTAAACATCTTTTGTAGTCCATTAAAGACAAAATAAATGAATACAATGTGTTTCATTTCTTCTCCTTCACACTTTCCTAATTTTTAATCCTGATAATAGTCAATATTTAAGGTTCTAAAAATCTCCCAAATTTTTAATGGAAGAAAATTCCCCATTGAAGAAGATGTAGTTTTTTTATATTTTTCTAATTAGATTTAATTAATTGAATAATTTTTTTAATATAATTAACAAAATAAGTTAATTTAATTTGGTGACATGTCTAGAAATTAGATTTTATAATGGATATTCCCTTAATATAGAAAACACAATGTTCCAGACCCAATAATCAACTCATATTTCTCATATGATGCACCTTTTGAGATATATTTATTATCTATTTTTCAAAAACAGATTTAATAATTGATTAAATTGAAAAAAATGACCTGTGTGATGTTTCCAAACACCAAATATGCGTAAAAGTTATTCCATAGCTAGTGTAAACCCTTTTTTATGGACCCACCCAGTCCAAGATAGAATTCTATATAACCTCGTGAATGCCTCCCTGTATAGAAGAGGATGCTGACTTATAGTGAGAGTCTAAGTCCATCAATAGAGAGACTATACCCTCAATACCACATTATAATATCAATAATTAAAAAACAAAATATAATAAATAATTTGAGTAATTGTGCAGATAGTAAACATAATACATGTCATGTAAATAAAAGAAGCTCCCATTGTGGAATGAATATCCATAACGAATAAAACTAACTACAAATAAAATAACTATAGGGTTATCTAGTGTCTACCCAAGTCTGACCCAGCTCTATGATCCACCTGCTTAGCCATCCACCATAGAGCCCATACCCTTGTTTGGGTATCTCATGAAATATATAAGTGCCTTGAAATTTATGAGTATGGTTTGAGTAAAAGACTTAGTAGGAATCTACCAATCTATCCATAACCTGACGTGCTCATGTATACAAGTATATAACATAGGAATGATAAACAAAGGAAACACATAAACATAAAATCCAAAACTGAGTGGTATTTCACTAAACAAGATACCACAACATTTAACCATACATTCTTTAGATCCATGTTAGAACATATATGAATGACTCAGATGAATGAAAACAGCCCTTATACAGAGTCTTCATAGTGTCATGGTGGGGATACCCCACATCATTTATCCCTCAAGTGGACCCTGCTACCCAGATCTTCTAGAAGATAATAACTATTACTCACATTAACTAAGAAATCATGTGGGGGAATAGAACATGCCATTATGAAATCTTCAAGATCATCAAAATCATGATTCCTTGGAATCCTCATACCTCTACCATGTTCTCAGGTCCCTCATCACTATGGTTGCAATCATGTGTTTTCCCCCATTGGGGAATAAATAAATCATGATGGTTCACCTGTCTCAAATACCACTAACAACCAATAAGGAATGTAAATAAATATAAATGGTGAGCACAAAAATAAATTTAATACATCAACCTCAGTATATAGAAGCAAACACAATAACATGTGATCATAATCAAACATGGATAAAAGATACAATAAGATCACTCATGGAATCTAAACATTTCTTATGGCCTAAACAGACAAAACACATAAGATCAAAATCATGTTTTGTCAAAAAAAATGACAACAAATATAATAATCAATGCACCATGGAACCGATTGTGGATGACTGAGCAAGCAGAGCATGGAGCCGGGGAAGATCGGGACCGACACTAAAGGACCCTACAGTTTTAAAATTTATCATCTATTTTATTCATTCTGGATAGTATTTCCAAACTGGAAGAAGACTACATTTTCATAAAATTTTTCTCATTAACTTTATTCTAGATTACTCTAGTTATTTATTATATTTTGATTATTTATTATTGATCATGGGATGTAATACATAGAGTATATTCTCCATTTTGATGGATTTAGAACCTCATTACTCGTTGTTAACCATCTGTGTATGGAAAGACATGTATAATGTTATGTTGAATTATGGCTTTGACTTGGTGGTTCGGGTTGGGATGTTACATAAGTGATAGTTTTTAGTATTTTAAAACCCTACCAAAGGAATTATTTTCAATGAAAATACACTAATATCTTAAACAAAGGGTCGCAACATATACTCTAGCATCTAGAATGGTTTGTTCTATTGGTTTATCTACATTAAGATTTAAGTTAAATATGATTATGAATAAAGAGGAAAATTAACTCCCTGGAATCATGAGGTAAAGTGAGTATCCAAATAAAAAATTATTTTCCTCAGTACCCCATGAAACCTCACTAACTTCTCAATGTATTTCCTTCAATAATATCCTTGGATCGTATCATATTGACTAAGAGATAATGATATGAATTTAATAATTGATCCATGATCACAAAAATAGTCTCACATACCCACATTGATTGTGGAAAATTAATGATGAAATCCATTGTGTTATCCTATAGATTATACTGAAGGGAATAATAAATATAAAAACCCCACTAGGAAGATCATATTTTTTACGTACTATCATACCAAACAACATTATATGAACTCATCTCCCACATATAAAAATTGAGAACCCATTTAATAAAATATGATGAAAAGGGAGAGTTTGGAATTTAAAATAATATTATAAATATGATAAATAAATATATTGGATGGATGATTACACTTTGATATGAGATATTTGTGTGGAATGTTGAGATCAATTGAGAGAATCATAGATGAGAATAGATTTAAGAGAGGATCTATAAATTTTTCATCGATTCATTCATATAGTGTCATTAAGAGAAATATGATTTTGATAGACTCTTTGATCCTCCATTTATGGCCTTCAGAATACTTTATAAATATTCTATAATTCATTCAGATAAATTAAGTCTTTAAATATTTGATTTATGAGAGTTCTAACTAACATTCAAAAAAGCTTATGTTTTCTTTTTGACAATATACAAAACACCAATTCCTAGTGAAAAACCTTGCCATCTTGGCTATCAAAACACCCATCACAACACCTTAAATATTTATATTTTTTCCTGAAAGCCTTACATTCCTCCTTAACATGGTCTACTATTCCCTAGGTCTTTTTATTTTAGAATTTTCTACATAGAGCATCAAAAAGTGTCTCCTCCACTTACAAGAACAATCATCTATGTTTTTTCTAACATGATTACATGGAATTGAGTTATGAAATATGAAATAGAGAATATCTTGGAAGATACTCAATTCCTGTGATACAGTCATCTAACATGAGAATAATCCATTCATTGGATATTGAACAATATCACTGAAATTTTCATAAATGAAACTATTAGAATCATATATGACTATTTGTGATCTTGAAAACACCTTGCAAGAGAGAGAGAGAGAGAGAGGTACACCAATATTATTATATCTACATTGGAATGAAATCCTACAGTGACTGATGTTACCCCATCATCAGTTGAAAACCCTAAAAATATCACTAAAACTCATATTCCCTCCAAAAATCACGGTTAACACTAAGGTGACTAAAATCCTACCTAACATAAATCCCCTAGAATAGGCTAAGATGGGTGAAATAAATATGGGAGATTATCTATAATATTATAATTTGAATGGTAGATATGATGAAAGGGATATATTTCCTTAATCCATCTATAGCCCATCCAGTATTAGAATATCGATAGTTTGTAACTATCCATTCCAAACTCCTTTTCACCATTACTAAAAACTACCTTTATATTCCTCCTCCCCCCTATATCCCTGACGTAAGTTGACATAATGGGGTTTCTCTCTACTATATCCATCTCCTCTATGTGGAACATATCTGTAACGATCGCAACTTTAGTAACCAAAACATAGTTCTTACTATATTTCATTAGTTCATGATAAAAGAGGTTAGATCCCACTATATTGAACCAATTATAAATATTGGGAGACTATATACATATTTTATTCATATAATATAGTATAAACATAAATAATATATTATAAAATTAATAAAACATTCATATTTCCTTTTCTATATCCTTGAATTCATTCAAATATTCCTTATTGTTTCATTAGGGAAAGGAAAACATAATAAAGGGTGATCTCAGATGCTCAATAAGAAAAAAATAGAGTAAATTTTGTCATATAATAAACATTCCCTGTAAAATATGGTAGGAGTATTTAATACAAAAAATCCATTTAACCTAAAATATAAATATAAGTTATTTTCATGGAGATAATTACATTATGAATGATCCCATGGAAAATAATAATTTTTTCATATTGATGGAGTTCATAATGTTGTAAACATAATCATACCATCAATCCATAATCCATGAAATTATACATACCATCTAGGCCTTGTGAAGATACATTATAAATAATTCTGTAGGCATATATATAATACTTTGAAAATTTTGTCTCATGAGACATACCTATTAATCGAGGGGATATCAAATATTTGGCCCCAGATATCACATAATATATCCATTGAATTCAATATATGAATGAAATTAATAAACTATACACTACATAATAATCATTCCTTGGTAATCAATAATCATCTGTATTTTATCATGTATTCATAATGTGAGTAGATCACTTGTTTATGAATGATCCATCTTTCAAGGTGAACACCCCAAATCCGATTTTACTAAAATGAGGTATTCAAATCATATAGAAGAATAAGTGTATCAATTATCCAATATTATCAATGATTTACAACACATCCTTGATAATAATGAAGAAGGATTATGAGGATAAAAAAATTCAATTGGGAAATATAGAGTAATAAATAAAATAAGAATAATGAAAAGAGTTAATTAAGAATAATCATTATACCGCAATTAATTCATCAAAAATATATCATTAGGGAAAGAATCGATTCCATAAATTCATTAGAATTTATTTATTTTTAGTAAATAAGTTTTCTTAATAAAATATATAGGAAATAAGATCAAAACATTGAAATGAACTTTCATAAAACATTTCTATGTATGTTGTAAAAATAAATATATAAATAATTTTTAACACTCCTTTTATAAGTTTTAAATGATACTTTAAAAAAAATATATCTAAAATAATTTACAATATTGTAATTTTAAAAATAAAATATTCTTATGTTAGAAAATGTGGGCTAGAAAATAAATATATACATAAGCAGAATGAAATCCCTTTTTAAAACATTTAACGAAATATAATATTTTTTCATTAAAAAAAAATAATGAAAATGTATTTAAATTCTTTAAACCTCTAATACTTATAATGTAAGATAAAAAATTTAATGAGTTCATTATGGTGGAAAAATTCGTGTATGTTGAGAACATAAAAAAGATATTTATTTCACACTTTTGTAATGAATGCTGAAAATGACTTGTACGAAAAAAATTAAAAATATTACATTAATAAAATTGATTATAGAATAAAATTTAAATTAAGAATAATTAATCATATTGGTATATAAGGTAATATATTAGAATAATAATAAATAATATGTATATGGAGGAAAAATATTCCATCCTCAAAAGGGGAAATAAGTTTTTCTTTTGACGTAATCAATATTTTAGTAGTTTTGAGAAACAAAACAGTTGGAAAAACGGATATAATGCTTGAAAAAATAAAAATAACCTATATAGAATGAAATGTATTGGGTTTTGGGGAGAGAAATAATATAACTCCTCAATATATATTTAAACATATCAATCTGGAATAAAAATGTGATTCTAAAATAAATCCATACCTTTGAATGACACTAAGTAAAATGAATTCCAACCTCCTATATACAAGATTTATATTTATTATTAATCTATATCAAATATATATATATATCTATCTATCATATGGGATATCATATATTCATATCTTCATTATAGCCATTTACCCATAATTCATTATTTAAATAAGCAATTTATTTTTTAATTATTATGTTTCTCATGACTGTGTTGATTCTGAGGTTTCACTCATTGCATGATGATCATGGTTTCCTTATATGTAGAATGTTAATCATTTAATATAAGTCATATTTATTCATTAAAAATAATTTTATAACCATCCCTGAAAGGATATTATGAAAAATGAAATATGACATTCATGAAGGAGATAGTCTGTACGCACCTATACATGAGTGATGTTTTCATTTTCCAAATGATGGAAGGAAGAAGGATTATTATTTATATTTAAAACACATTAATAATTTTATAAATATCATATTTATTCAATAAATTTATATATATAAAAATACTTGTGTGGTAGTGATGAAAAAATGAATTAAGTTACTTCATGAAGGCAGTAGTCGACACGTATACATGAGAAGTGTTTTTTAATTTCTATTGGATGGAAAAGAGATAGAAAATGGTTGTATCATTAACATAAAAAAATTAATTATAGTTAATACAATTATTTATTTATTTTTAAATTATTATAGAATATTTGGAGGTGTATTATGAGTAAATAAACATGAATGATCTTGGTAGGTACATATACATCATATTTGAATAATCTCTTTTAAAAACATATTAAGGGTTATTGTATACAACTTTTGGGAAGAACAAAAAATCTAGGTCAGGGATATTGGGAGGGATAATGGATGTTTGTGTAAAGACCCAATCATAGTTTCCCCGAGCCTGTGCCTTATTACATTAGATTATCATGACAACACTAAAGTTATATCCCTAAGGAACAAATAGTTTAGTGGATTTGGAAAAAATGTTACGTACATAAGTTCAACAGTATATCCTGAAATTAAAAACTACAAATATGATCCATTTTAAACATCCACCACTCTAATATGTTCCATTAAAGTCAATCAAAATATACCTCTTCATGTTCTGAGAAAAATAATACATAAGAATAAGTGATATCATCTTCATAGTAAGGGAAACCAATACAGTGGAAGATATCATAAATATAAACATTAGGCATGATTAATAATTGAAAAACATGCCTTAAAATGAAATTGAACATAATATGGAAAGAATATGATCTGAGAAAATATTTCCATAACAAAACATAATCATGGGTATTATACCAGTCAAATAGTCATATGAACTATGATCTTATTTCTTCATAATTTGGGAAATGAATATAACAGACATTATAAAACATACACTCAAGGCCTCAGACAATATATCATAAAATTATTAAGGCCTCATCCAATAGAAGTATAAAAATGGGCAAAGACTGAGCCAAGTCCATATCAACTTTTCTATTGAGACATAATAATGTATCAAGGGGCTATAAAGGGTGCATCCCGTTAAATAATAATTATAATGCATTCCTCATATGAATGGGTATATATAAAAACAATATATACATTAATATTGAAACTAACATATGAATTGTAACTAACATTCCATTATCATTATACATAAACACTAGCCATTTTGAGTAATATGGTGAATGGTTTCAAGATATTAAATCCATAATCAGACTTTTCATAAACTATTAAAAAACTTATGGTAGATGATATAATAATGTTTTACCCCCATTTATACATCTGAATCAATAAGAGCGTAGAAACAAATGAAAATACTCTTCTAAAATAATCGAGTAATAATTGAGATAAAAACTCTTTTAATTGGAAAAGAAGAGTAATTTTGGAAAACTATTTGTATAAAACCAGAAGAAAATTAATATAGTTTCTTCATAATAAAATAAAGGTTTTTATAAAAATAATGGTTTTTTAATACATATTATAGAGTGCCCTTGATAATAGGTAGGAATTCGGGAAATTACTTTGAAGCAAGCTTCTATTTCACGTAGAATTTTTTAAAGATCCTTTAAGAACATTTAACTACCCATAAATTAAAGTCTGATTCCAGTTGGTAAACATATATAGAGCATTCAAATAGAAATTATTATGGGTAAATATGAATTAATAATAATAAAATAAAAGTATGTATATTATTAATGTAACTTGAATGAAAATGGAGGTTTAGGTTGAAAACCCTTTCCTTAATTCTGAAAGTTTTCATCACATGATCTTAATGACCAGAATAATAGTATTTACATTAATAAATAAATTATTAATGAACCTAAACTATATTTAATTAATTAATTATATCTTAATTAGGTTTATTCATTGCCTTTTCATGGGTTAAGACATTCAATTTCATTGGTTTGAAGCGTTTTCTTCCATGGTTATCATGATCAATTTACTTATATTCATGTATGGATAAACTTGTAGAATGAGAATGATTATATATTATTGAAGTTGTATGATATAATTTAACAACCATAATATTACATGCTAATTATATTCATTTGGTTATTTGGAGTGAATATGTATCATTATTTAAAAATTTAATGAAAATTGATTGGGTTGATTGGGGGGTTTTGATCACAATGAAATCATTTTGATTTATAATCTAATATCAAGTAAAAAATAGGTTTCAATAACATTAAATAAGTTATAATAAATATATTATAGTTTTTTCACCCATTTAAATGGTTTTATGACTATAAATGAAGACTGTAATAGATATTGAAAACCCATCATCAGTGAATGTTATAAATTAACACAACTCAGTTAGTGTTTTCATTTCTATTTTAATAGAAGGGTAAATGAAAGATGATGATGAATTATTCCTTTATCATAAAAAATTCAATTACATGTATGGTACATTAGTCATCATAACATTTTGATAAAAGTTGGTGATGAAATAAATAGAAAAGAAATGAACTTGAAATAAAAGAAATGAAAAAATGAATTTACCTCTTGAAGTAATATTCATTTAGAGCTACATTAGGAAAGTTATTTTTGGAATTTTTATGAGACCAAGGGTGTATGAACACTGGGTAAGAGCTTTGGAGTATATTTGGGAATAATTTGGATAAGTTATAAGTAATTAGAGGTGTGAAGAGAAGAGGGAGTGAGGGGGGGGGTTATAGTGGGTGAGAGGAGGTTTATCCAATTATTTTGCTCATTATTTTACTATTTTACCAAAGACAACCAATATTGTTGATTATTTTGAAGAAAATAGTAATTAGTTCATCTGAGTTTAAACCAATCATTTACATCATCCATGAATCAATCATGGTGTACAAATTCTCTTATTTTTCATATTTATTAAATTACCAAATTTAACTATTCACTAGAAATACATGTTGATCTTATCAAACTCTAATTATTTTACTGAATGCAAGTGTGTATATCAGTTTTTAGAAATTCAAATCACATAGGTGGTAAAATTATTTTTACTGGCTAGGTTATTACAAATTGTTTTTTTGTAGAGACGTAGTGTTTCACAAATTCAAATATATTTTATTTAAAAATTCTTATGGTGTTACATTCACCACTATTTACAAAACTTTCATCCTTAAAATTCAAATAATATTAGGTAAAAAAGATATTTGGTTAGGTATCCATCATTATATCCCCAATATCACAAGTTTAATCTTCTATTTTATGATTTTCAAAATTATTTTTTCCAGTTTATTTGTCCGATTTCTCAACACATGTTCTTTAGTGTCTATAACCCAGATTGGATCTTCAAAATATAATTAGTATGGTTCCAATTATATTCCTTCAGATGCTAGGACATGTGTTGGGATTGGTATGTACTTCCTCAACAATGAGACATTGAACACATTGTGTACTCTAGAAAGGCTATATGGTATAGCCAATCAATGTGAAAAACCTCCAACTCTCTCTATGATTTCCAATGGTCCAATGTACCTATGGATTTGTTTCAATTTATTCCTAGAAAATTATACTGCCCTTCCATGGAGATACTTTAAAGAAAATCTAATCTCCCACATTATATTCCAAATCCTTACACTGAATATTGGTATATCTTTTCTCCAAATTTGAGATGATTTGATATGGGTGTGAATTGTCGTTACCTTTGCTGTTTTTTCCTCCACATGTTTTGGACCCATAAGATTACTTTCTCCAAATTCATCCCTATATGTTGGTGTTAACATCTCTTTCAGTACAATGCTTCATAAATTTCCATTTGTATACTTGAAGGGAATCTATTATTGTAGGAAACTCCACTAAAGGTAAATATTGATCCCACATACCTTGAAATTCTAGTGAAAATGATCTCAACATACCATCTATGGTTTGGATCATCCTTTTTTATTACCCATTGGTTTTTGGGTGACAAATAGTAATCAATAGAATCTTAGTACCCTAATATTTCTAAATACATTTCCTAGAATGTCTGTATCATCTTCAAAAATCCCTCTATGAACAATGAATCAGCACCTGTATCGTGGATAAATTTTGGTTCCAAGACTTGCATATTTGGGAAATTTTCAGGTAGTCCATAATCTACCTTTTCCGGTTTCTGATCACTACCCTGTAACTGGCGTACAACTGGAGGATGTCTCGGTGGCCTGGATCTGCAATGTCATGCGAACCCCTTAGATCATGATTACCAAGGACTGAAAACGAGATGTGCAAGAAAGTAATAGGAGAAATAAATCATTCATGTTTTCCAAAACATGACTATGCTGCGTGTATAATGCCTAAACGATGTGTTCCCATAAGCCTTCACATGGGTGTGTACTCCTAAAAAAACTAGTTGTGTAACACCCCAAAACACATGGCGTGTTGTCTTAACACATAGCATGTACATGAATCCACTTCCCCTACATGGTGTTTCTACCTGATTAACCCACACGGTTCCTCAAGAACAATACTACATGGCATGTTAGTGCTCGACACAATTTGTACTAGAATAACTTCACCGAACTGTGTTGTTGGTGACACAAACCGTCACATGGCTAACTCTACACGGCGTGTTTGTACCAGACACATAGTTTACTAAGAATATTTCACCGACCCATGTTGTTCGTCTCATGGAAGGATACTAGGGTTACACAACATGATGTGTTCAATATAGACACGACATATATTAAAAAAGACTCAACTGACCCGTGTTGTTAGTCACACGACTGATTATACGGTTTTACAACACAGTGTGTACATCTGGTACATGGCGTGTCCTACCAATGTTTTTCAAACCCCGTTTCTCTGCCTACACATTATAAGATACAATTAGAGATTATAGGTCATGTACATGCAGTACATAGTGTTTATTTAAAAAATTGTTTATTCTTGAACAGAATTACACATGGCGTGTGTTCAACATTACACGCCTTGTATTCTGGGTTTTTTTCAAATAGTAAGCCTCCTAAATACTCTTAAATCCCTGAAAGCAATGAAAAAAAACATTAAAGTATCAAATTCTGATCTAGGAGGGCACATACTCCCCGCGAATCAAATAATGGAATCTTATAGATGTAATATACAAGGATAAAAGTGCAATGATTCACCAAATTCTGGTCCATGAGGGCCCATAACACCTCAAGAACCAATGTTTGGAATTCATTCAATCAAAATATAACACAAACCAATACCCTATCAAAATGAAGGTATTCTATCAAGGCATCTATCAAAACATAATGCATATCTAACACAACACCTATCACAAAAACATGCAATCGCTAATTCACCCTAAATGGAATGGAAAGACTGCATTAAATGTGATTACTCTAAAGTGTGTATATAATTCATTAGATGGAATACCCTCATCCCATCGGGCTGCAGCAGAAATAGAAACTCAATAATATCAACATTAATAGCACAAAACATGTGAATCAGTCAACTGTGAAATCAAATCAATGGTAAAATTGAAAAACCATAAGAATCATAATATACGAGGTAGATTGGATTTTCCCTATAAATGGGTTAGCTACTCCATGGCACATTTTATTAGAAATCACATATTCCTTCATATCCTTGGAAATAGGCACCATACAGTATGTCAAGTGAAAAGAATTGCCTCTGGTACCACTTTGTAACGTCCCAGTTCCGGAAGCTGCCCAGAGGCACCAGGTACCCGGTTGGTCACATGGCTTCACGAGCATTTCCCCAAATTCCAGAGGCTGCTGACTAGTAGGGATGGACTTGTGTGTGATAGTTAGAAAACTATGCCCTCATTTGGAAAGTAACACAATGGAAATAAAATAGAAAATAATAGATGAATTAGTAAACTTACCATACAACAGCAAACAACAGAAGTTTGAAAATAATAAACAATTGGAGTACATATATATGATTCATGATACATACATCTAGGAAACCATCAAAAAAATTCACAATGATGGAATATAGTAATAAACCAATGTACAAATGAAAACAGATAATCTCCTTAGCATCGCAAGCCTCATCCTGGTCCCATGCTCTCCCAATCTTCAGCAATCAGGTACCTGATGTAGAAGGGTTCATTCCCTTATCTATACCTAAAATAATATAGTCTATTTGGGCCCAAAAGAATAACCCAAACAGGGTGTGAGACAAATCCCAGTAGGAAACCACCCAAAGATGTGTGCCTAACAGTCAGTGAATATATATGACAGGTAATATGTAAAAAGAATTAGTAGAAACGGAAATACTCAAAAGTAAACAATACTATAGTATCAATTGCATTCAATTTCATATAATAAGGAAGAAACTAACAAAATTTGGTTACCCTTGAGTAAGTACACGTATCTAATCATCTATAGTTCAATTTACAAGGATATAAAAAAGACTCTCTGAGGAAGAAGTCGCTGGAAATTCCCCTTATAGTCTAGTATAATCAATGTCTCTCTAAGGAAGCACTCACCACCAATTCCATCTATAGTATTTTAGCGGTAAACTGCAGACACTCTAAGGAATAACACAATTTAAATCTCTCATGTGGTCTTGAATTGTATCTAGAGACACTCTGAGGGAGCACTCAATGTCAATCTCCTTTATGGTCTCGCAACGTACTAATTATAACTAACACTCTGGGAAAGCCCTCAATGTCAATATCCCCTATGGTCTCACTACACCAGCTTCTCACGGTCCCATGTAATGAAATAATGCATTATGATGATCAGCTTCCAAGTTAATCCTCAAGAACTATTTGGTTTGCCAATCTACTACATAATAACATGTCAGATAATAAAACACTCCATCCTACAATGCTAGGCATGAAAATAAAAGCAACGGCCTAACTGGAAAATCAAGACCAAATGGTCAAAACAAGAAACATTGGAAGAACCTCAATAAAATAGAAAGATAACCCAAATTACCATAAATTAACCTCTATCCAAACAAACAAGGAATAATATGCAATAACAGGGATAAAAACCATAACCACACAACACCCCAAACAAGGGTATTGAGAACTTTTTCACATATAACTCATGATCTAACTATGTAAAGGCACAAACCACCTACCTCAGTGTCATAAAATTGATATACTTTGGGGAAGACCCTTGGATCGACCTATAATGCATTAGATAGATGTGATTCCAAACAACCGATGATGTTTGATTCAGAGAATAGATCGAGAGTTGGGGGATCGTAGAAGATCTGTGGCTGGACGGATGCTCCTGGATGAAAAAGGTTGAGAAGGAGAGCGTTCTGTTGATTATACATGACCCCAGTCTGTTAAATGAAAAAAATAAATTAAATGGTGTGTACTTTATAAGTACATGACATGTACATTCCCACACCAGGCCCCGCTTTCGGTGGCCTCCAAGTCACTACACAAGGTTTTTTTCTCAGTTTTTACACAGCATGAACACGACAACGTGCGACTGCTGAGTACACATTGTGTACATACAAGTACAAGATGAGTATTTTAGAAATATCCAAAAACTCATCTTTTTCTAAAAAACATAAAAAAAATTGAAAAATGTACCTGAAATAAGATTTGGGTTCTTAAAAACGTCCCCCTTAAAACAATATGCCCTCGAAATTCCTTAGCAAAGTCTTGTAGAAGAGGAATCCTCAAATAGATCTAGCTAGTGTGATTGTACATCAGCCTCCCTCTCCTAGGTCTCGTTCTTTACTCTCCCATGCAGCCATAACACATGTAATAGAGGGACATACATTCAATAGATAAACTTCTCACATTGATCAAAAATCTGGATAGGATACTCCTCGAATGGGTATCCACCGCTATCTCAACCCCCTTGGGTTGGAAAACATGAGACGCATCTGAGAAGTAACGTTGAAGATGTAAATGGTGGATGACATCATGCATAGCGTGGTACCTCTAAGGTAACTTCAACTTATAGGAAACCATCCCAACTCTCCCCAAAACATCAAACAACCAGACGTATCATAGTGAAATCTTAACCTGTCTCCTAATACTGATATGTCCCACCATAGTGTGACACGTAGGAAAACATGATCCTCGACCTCAAACTCTAGAGGTCTTCTTTGTCGATCAGCATAAGACTTATATTGATACTGTTCATTATCCATCCTATTCTTAATCAACTCTATCTTCTATGTAGTCTCCTAGACAAGACGAGGTCCTAGCATAGCTTCCTATCCTTCCTCCAGCCAACATAAGGGTGATCGGCATGGCCTAACATACAAATAATTATAAGGTTCCATCTGAATAGTTTATTGTAAACTATTATTGTAGGAAAACTACAGAATATGTATGTTCTTCTACCAATAACCTCTACAATCTAGGATTCATTCTCAAAGCATGTCATCAAGAACCAAAATCATACGCTCGGATTGACCATCTGTCTGGGGGTGGTAAGTTGTACTCAAAACTACATGTGTACCCAAATCCGTCTAAAGCCCATGCCAGACCTGAGAAGTAAAACGTGCATCCCTATCTGAATCAATAGAGTGTGGAACCCCATTTAAACAAACAATCTCTCATATGTACAACCTTCCCAACTCAGCAACATCGAAGGTCTCCTTTATTGGAAAGAATTGAGCAACCTTAACGAGTCTATCAATGACTACCAAAACTGCATCATTCCCTCGAGTCGACCTTGGAAAACGTATCACGAAATCCATCCCGACATCATTCCATTTCCACTCGAGAATTAGTAACTAATAAAAAATCCATGTTGGTCATAGAAGTTTGGCCTTCACCTGCTGATAGGTGGAATACCTCCTCTCCTAACAGGCATTCCCATGATACTACACCTTCAGAATCTGATAGTTTCCTCATTCTCACTTGATGAAGAAGTTTATAGGTAACCACTACAGAATAGAAGAATGGCTTCCCCTGTATTTCATTCATATTCAAATGAATATTATATAATAGAGCCAAAAGCTGCCACTCAATTCTGGCCACCTAAACTTCATTTATCTGATTTCTCTTACTTAGCACATCTGCCACTGCGTTGAATTTCAATTAAGTATAAGAAATCTCAAAGTCAAAAGACTGAAGGTACTCTATACACCTTCACTTTCTCAAATTCAGGTCACGTTGTGTAAACATGTACTTGAGACTATTGTGGTTGGAGAAAACCCAAAAATGCGCCCCCAGAAGGTAATGTTTCCAACAACATAAAGCATGAATAACTACAGCCAACTCGAGATCATGCATCAGGTAATTCCTCTCATGTGTTCTCAATTTCCAAGACTCGTATGCAACGACTCCTTCCCTTCCATATGAATATCTCCCAACCCGATACCTGAAGCATCGCAGTAAAAAATATTGCCATAGCCTGGATCTAACAATACTTGTATCAGTGCAGACTTCCACCTCCCATTCAGCTCTTTAATGACTGACTCACAATAATTTTACCACAAGAACTTTTCACCCTTCTTAGTCAGGCCCGTCAGTGGTGCTCCTAAGCATGAAAAGTCTTTTATGAAACATATGTAGTATCCAGACAGCCCTAGAAAACATCATACCTTAATGAAATTTTTCAGATTCTCCCAAGAAACTAATGCTCTCACTTTTTTTGGGTATACTGATACTCCTATGTTTGAAATAACATGACCTAAGAAGTAAATCTGGTCAATCCAAAAGTGTCATTTTAAGAGCTTATCATATAAATTATGCTCTCTTAGTGTACTCAAAATGATCTCAAGATGTATGGAATTTTCATTTCGAGTGAGAGAGTACACTAAGATATCATCCACAAAGAATACAATGAAAGAATCCATGTATGGATGGAACAAACAGTTCATCAGTCCCATAAAGACTGAAGGAGCGTTCTTGAGACTGAACGGCATAACCACATACTCATATAGACCATACCTACTTCAAAAGGCTCTATGAGGTATATCAAATGGTCTAACCCATAACTGATGGTAACTGTAACTAAATTCAATCTTCGAGAACACTTTGGCTCCTCGAAGCTTGTCAAAGAGATCATTAATCCTTGTTAAGGGGTATCGGTTCTTGACCCTCAACTGATTCAACCTCTGATTATTCACACAATATTAGAGGCTACCGTCGACCATCTCCATAAATAGGACAAGAGAACCCCAAGGAGAAGTACTGTTTCTGATGAAACCCTCGGCCTGCAACTCCTCCAACTACTTCTTGAGCTCCTATAACCTAGGTGTAGCAATCATATAAGGTTGAAAGGACACCCGACCCACTCCTGGCACAAGCTCAATGAAAAATTCCACCTCCCCCTTTGGAGAAAACCCTGAAAAGTACTCTGGAATGTCATCACTAAAATGATACACCATTGGAGGAAAGACCATCATTGAAGTCCCTCTGGTCATCCAGATATAGACTAGAAATCTGGGCTGTAACGCCTCTCGACGCATGATTCTCGGGCCCCGCTCTGCTCTCCTAGACATCCCATTCAACCTTTTGAAGAAATTTTCTGCCCTATGGTGATGTGAAACTCACCCTATGATGATAGAAGTCGACAATATCTTGGAAGGGAACTAACTAGTCAGTTATGAGATTGAGATCATAGCCTTTCATCTCTAAGACATAGAGGTCCCATAGTAAGTGACACCCACCATCCTCTAAAGGTCACTCCTTTCACTAACCTACACTATTTTTTCTAGTCCCCAATAGAGTGTCTAGTATCATTATATCACCAGATGAAAAGATACAAAGCCCTAGGATTTCCACAATAGAAAAAGATATAAAACTATGAAAATCCCCTGTATGAAAAAGAGCAGAAGATAAAACTAAGACAACTATGATCGTAACTCGAACTGTAGAGGGTTCGAGATCCCGCTCTTTCTGGGTCTGGTCCACTAAAAATGTCTGGCCTATACTACGTCCATTTTACCCTCCCTGACCACTCTATGATTATCCACCCAACAGTCACTAAAATCCTGGCGACTGGCTGCTACATCTGTGACCTCCACCTTGGCCTGAACAGCTGAAAGAACTCTAGTTCCAAGATCGGTGAGAAACTGGTGGTGCTGCTCCCGAATGAGGAGTCATTGAAGAACCCATGTCACCAACTACTGGAGAGAATATCTGACAAAAATTATAAAGATGACCCATCATTCAATGATATTAACACTCTACATGGTCTCTCGGGAAATGTGGTCTCATATTCCCAACCTTTCAACACTGGTATTATACCACCTGGATACCTGATCATGCACCGTGCCTACTTGGATCTCCATGTGTGGTCTCCCTATGGTGTTTACTACTATTATCTAGAGAAGCACTAACTCTGGATGTGGAACCTCCCTGACTAACTATTCCAGAATCCCTCATATATTTTCTATGTGATCAGTGATAGGTTGACTATGGAAGTAATGGAAGTCAACCTGATGATGTTCACCTAAGCCCTAATGTCCTTCCTATGACCATACTCAAACGCCCTTTCTAGGAACAAATCATCTCTCCCTAGAAAGGGTGTAAACCGCTACAGCTCTGTGAAGTGAGAAGAATACTCAATAACAAAAAGAGTACCCTTCTCTAGACTAATGAACTCTTGGGCTCGATTGTTCCTCAATGTCTCATGATAGAAGTAGTCATTAAAGGTACTATGAAACTCCTCCCATGCCATATCCTACTGGCGTCCTACCTATGAGAACACATAAAACCTTCTCTTGGTGGAATACTGAAGAATATAAGTAACGAGCTTGACTATCTTCTCTAGAGGCGTCTCCAGGTTCTCAAAGACCATGAACATGGCTTCTAGCCATGACTCTATTGCCTGAGGTCCTTATACCCCTATGAATATAGGAGGATGCTGTTACTGAAAGAACCACGCCAATTATACCATCGAAGGGGAAGGTGGTGGTTCTCCCTAGAAGGTATGCATCATGCTCATAATGCCCTCTCTAAACTGTGCATCGGCACCTGTATCGGGAATAACTATCGGTGCCAGGACAAAAACATCTAGAGGATTTTATGGTAGTCCCTCATTAGCCATGTCTGGTGTTTGATCACTACCCTGTAACTGGTGTAGAATCGTAGGATGTCTTGGTGGCATCACTCTACAAGGTCAAGCACACACCATAGATCATGATTACCAAGGACTGAAACTAGAAGTTCAACAAGGGAATAGGGGAAAAAATCATTCATGTTTTCCAAAACATTACTACAAAGAATGTATAATTCCGACAAGGTGTGTTCCCTTAAGCCTTCACATGGGTGTGTACTCCTTCCAAAACATGTTGTGTAACACCCCAAACACAGAATGTTGTTCTAACACACAGAGTGTACTTGAATCATATTCCCCTTCTCGAGTTCTTCAACACAATTAACCCACACAGTTCCCCAAGAACTATACTACACGTCGTGTTAGTGGCAGAAACGGTGTGTACTAGATGAACTTCACTAACCTGTGTTGTTCGAGACATGGTCGGTCACATTGCTGACTCTACACGGTGTGTTTGTGCAAGACAAGCCGTATAATATAAAGATTTCATCGACCCGTGTTACTCATTACTAGGTCAGATACTTGGGTTACACTACATGGCATGTTCATGATGGACATAGCGTAGAATAAAAAAACTCAACCGACCTTTGTTGTAAGTCACATAGTCGATTATATGTTTCAACAACACGATGTGTACATTAGGTACACAGTGTGTCCCACCAATGATTTACAAACCCTATGTCTCTTCCCACACATTCTGAGACATAGTTAGACTACATGTCGCGTACATAATGTACATGGTGTGTACTTAAAAAAATAGTTTCTTCCAGAATAGAACAACACATGGCGTGTATTCAACATTACACGCGACGTATTCTAGGATTTTTCATATAGTAAGCCTTAGAAACTACTCTGGAATCCTATAGAACACATAAACGAACATTAAAGTTCCAAATTCTGATCCGTGAGGGCCTATACTCCCTATGAATCAAATCATGGCATCTTATACATGTCATATACAAGGATAACCTTGAAATGATCCACCAAATTCATGTAAATGAGCTCCCATAACATCTCAAGAACCAATGATTGGTGTTCATTCAAACAATGACTTACACAAACTAATACCCTATCAAAATAAATATTCTATCAAGGCATATATCACAATAGCATGCATATTTAACACAAAATCTATCACAACAACATGCAATCGCTAATGCACCCAAAATGGCATGGCAAGAATACATGAAATGTGATTACTAGAATGTTCCTATATGATTCTAGAGATGGAATACCCTCATATCATTGGGTTGTAATAGAAATAGAACCTCAATAATATCAAATATTACAACACAAAATATGTGAATCACCCAACAGTGAAATCAAATCAACTGTAAAATTTCAAAACTAGAAGTATCACAATATATGAGGTAGATTGGCTTTTCCCTGTACATGTGATAGCTACTCCAAGGCACATCTTATTACCAAGAACCTATTCATTCCTATACATGGCTATAGGCTCCAAAAAGTAAATCAAGATAAAAGAATTACCTCTAATACCACTATGTATCATCCCAGTTCCGGAATTCGCCCTGATGCGCCCGATACCCAATTAGTCACATGGCCTCAAACACATTTCCACGAATGGCGGAGGCTTCCGACTAGCAGCAAGGGCTTTGGGTGTGATAGTGGGGAAACTATGACCTCATTGACAGAGTAACACAGTGGAAGTAAAACTGATAACAATAGCAGAAGTAGTAAAAATTACATACAATAGTAAACAACTGATGACTGAATGTAATAATCCAGTGAAGTACATATATATGATGCATGATACATACCTCTAGGAATGAATCCAAACATATCAGAATGATGGAATTGAGTAATAAACCAATCTAAAAATGAAAACAGATAAACTCCTCAGCATTAGAAGACTCACCTTGGTCCCATGATCTCCAGCTCCTCAGCAATCAAGTACCTGAAGTAGAAGGGTGCTTGAATTTATCTATACGCGAAACAATAAAATCTGTTTGGGCCCGAAAGCATGACCCAAAAAGGGTGAGAGATAATTCCCATAAGGAAACTACCCAAATATCTATGCCTAATAGTCAGTGAATCTATATGGATGGTAATAATCATAAAAATAAGTAAATAAGGAAGTACTCAAAAGTAATTAATCCTACAGTTTCAATTGCATTCAATTTAATATAACAAGCAAGATTCTAACAAAAGAAGTTAACCCTATAGAATGTACACATAACCTATCCCCTCTGGTTCAGTTTAGAAGGATATATCTAAGACTCTCTGAGGATGCACTCACAGTTAAGTCCTCTTATAATCTAGTATAATCAAACAGTTTCCCTGGAAGCACTAACCATCAATTACACATATTGTGTTTTAGCAGTAAACTACAGCAACTCTATGTAAGAACTCAACATTAATTCATCCTGGGGTCTCGTAAAGTATCTATAAACACTATGAGGGATCACTCAACGTCAATCCACCCATGGTCTCATTGCATAATAATTATAACAGACTATCTAGGAAATCCATCAATGTCAATTTCCCATATGGTCTCACTACATGAGGTTCATGTAGTCCAGTATAAAGAAATAGTGAATAATTATAATCAGTAGTGAAGGTAAACCTCAAGTAGTACTTTTCTAAATAAACAACAGCATAAAACATGTCAGATAATAAATCACTACATCCTACAATACTAAGCATGGAAAGCAAATCAACCGCCTAACAGGAAAATCTGGGCCAAACGATCAAAACAAGAAACATGGTAAAAACCTCCATAGCATAGAAATATAACCATAATTATAAACAAATTAACATCTATCCAAAAAACAATCCATAACAGGAAATTGCAGGCCTAAAAACCACAACCACACATTACCTCGAACAATGTTATTGGGAACTTTTGCACTTTTAACTCAAGAAATAACAATAGAAAGGTACAAAACACCTACCTCGGTGTGGTAAGATCTATATATTCTTCGGGATCTACCCTTGAAATGACCTAGAATGCGGTTGATCAATGCGATTCCAACACAACTGAAGGTGTCTGATTCAGAGAATGGATGGCAAGTCAGGGGCTCGGAGAAGATTTGCGTCGTATAGACGCTCCTAGATGAAACATGTTGACAAGGAGAGCGTTCTATCAATTTGATGCAAACCCAGTCCATAAAATGAAAAAAATACTCATCATATACTTTAGAACAACATGATGATTACTTTCCCTTAACGGGCCTCACTTTATCCCCCCCTCCATGTCACTACTCTTGGTTTTGTGCTCGGCCGTTACATGACCAACACACATCTATGTGTGGAAACTGAGTACACGGTGTATACATACAAGTACGCGGCGTGTACTTCATATATTTCCAAAAACTCCTCTTTTTTAAAAAACACCAAAAAAGAAAAAAAAACATGCCTAAAAAGAATATCCGGGATCTTACAGGTATACACATAAAAAACATATAAATCTATATTGAAACTAACATATGATTTGTAACTAATTTTTCCAGATCATTAAACATAAACACTAACCATTCATAGTAATATAGAGAATGGTTTCTAGATAGCACATCCATAGTAAAAATAATCATAAAAAATTATAGAAATATGGTTGATGATATCATAAATTATTATTCCCATTTATACATAAGAATCAATAATAGTGACGAAAAAAATGAAAATACTCTTATAAAATAATTAAGTAATTCTTGAGATAAATAATTTTTTTACTTTGAAAATTAGTGTTATTTTGGAAAAATATATGTCTAAAATCATAAGTGAAATAATATATTGTTTTAATAATATAATTAGAGTGTTTTAAAAATCAATGACATCTTAGAACATATTATACTGTGCCCTTTAAAATTGGTAAGAATTCAGGAAATTCCTTTGAAATGGGCTTGTATTTCGAGAAGAATTTTTGAATGATCCTTTTAAAACACATAACTCTACATAAATGAATGTATTATTATTGTTGGTACACATATATAGAGCATTAAAATAGAAATTATGAAGAGTATATATCAATGAGTTATAATTTAATTGAGGTTAGTATATAATAAACGTAACCTGAAATGAAAATGGAGGTTTGGGTGGAAAATGCTTACATTAGGTCTAAAGGTGTTCCTATCATGATCTTAATGAAATGAATAATAAAATTTAGGTCATTAATTTAATGATTAAATAACATCATATACATGTAATTTATTTATTATAACCTTATTAGCTTTATTCATATCCTTTTTATGGCTAAAGTGATTTAATTTCATTGCTTTGGAGTGTTTTATTCCTTGGTTTTCATGATCTATTTACGTATATTCATGTATAGATAATCATATAGAATGTGAATGGTTGTCTAGAATAGAACTTGTATATTATAAGTTAACAACCACAACATTACATGTTAATAAAATTTTTTTTGTTATTGGTAGTGAAGATGAATCATTATATAATAATTTAATGACAATTGTTTTGGATGATTGGTCGTTTTTGATCACAACAAAATAATTTTGTTTTTTAAATTAGTATCATGTATAAAATTGGATTAAAAAACCATATATAATTAATAATAAATATATAATTGTATGGTTAAAACATTAAAATGGTTTCATGACCATAATTGATGCCGGTAATAGAAATTGAAAACCCATCATCCTTGAATGTGATAAATTTACACATCTCTGATGGTGTTTTCATTTCTATTATTAAATAAGGGGAAATGAGAGATGATGATGAATTATTACTTTATCATAACAAAATTATAGTACAATTATGGTACTAGAGTCTTCGTAAAGTTTTTATGAAATGTTGTGAGAAAAGAAAATGAAAGGAATGGAAAATAAAATAAATGAAATGAAAAGAGGAATTTACCTCTTGATGTAATATTCCTTGAGGGCCTCATTATGGGAGATATTATGGAATATTTATGACACCATGGGATATTGGAAAAGGGGGATGATCAGGGGATGATATTTGGATATAATTTAGACATGGCATATGGATTGAGAGGAGTGAAGAGAAGGGGGTGGGGAGTTATAGTGGAGAAGAAGAGGGGTTTCCCTTTAGTTTACTCATTATATTATAATTTTGGAAAATAAAACAAATAGTGTTTATTCTTCTAAAAGAATGAGTAATAAGTCTGTGTTAGTTCAAACCAATTATCATTGATATCATCCATGACTCATGCATGATGTAGAAATTCACTTATTTTGAATATTTTGTAAATTATCGAATTTCATTATTCCGAAAAAAATATAAGTTGATATTATTAGACTCTAAATATATTACAGAATGCAACGGTGTATGTTAGCTTTCCATAATTCAAAACATAGAGATGGTAAAATTATGTTTATTGGCACATTTATAAAAAATTTGTGTTTTGTAGTGACTCGGTCTTTCATGCATTTAATACTATAATTGTTTGAAAATTCTTAAGGTGTTATAATTTTTATGAATTTAGTTGTGAGGATAGGAGGTTCTCATTTACAATTTAGGGGATTGGAACCCTTGTAAACACCAAATGTATTATAATTATATAGAAATTTTTATTGTAATGTTGAACCAAATGGAAAAAAATTATAATATTGAATACAAGAGCGTCTAAATACACTAATGAAATAAAATTTAGGCATTTTTATAATATTTGAAGCCATTTCTCAAAGTTAAACCTCTTCATTAACCATTATTACTCTAACCATGTTGACCAACTTTTACCTCATTAACTCTTAAATATCACAAAATTGAAATTGTAATTATTACATAAATTTTATTGTATTATTAAAAATATGGAATTTATTTTATAATAATAAATTATTATATGTGATAAAAACTATCATAATCTATTTATACAAAACACAATGAAATCAGTTTTGTATAAAACATATCATTATGCATAAAACGAATTTATATGAAATTAATTATTAAAAATTGTTTACACTACATTTACTGATTCATAAAAACATATTTAAGTAAAATTACAACATATTTAAAAACAAAATGTAACTTTAAAATTATTTAATTAATGAAAAGAATAAAAAATAATTACTTTATTAAAATAAAACTCCACGTGGGGTTAAAAATGTCCAATTGATGTTTCTAAATTCACAATAATATATTTAATGATTTATTATATTTTTAATTATATATTTGGTAAATAATTTTTTTATAAACCTTAAGGAATTCTTATACTGAAATTGTTTCATAAAAGTGATAGTTTTTGTGAATATGGTACTTTCACCATACACCTAAAAATTAACCTCTTTAAAAAAATAACAAAAAATGAACACAAGTTAATTTTGTGATTCTATAAAAAAATGACGTTCCATTTATCAAATTAAAACTATAAAATTAAAAAATTTAACTTTTAAATTAAAATATTAAACATAAAGAAAATTATTTTTATAGAAATTAACCCTTTTAGACTAGAAGTCTTCTTAACATTATTTCATATCAATTTGAATGTTAATATGTTAGTTTATACATAAAAATATTACGAATATTTCCTCATAAGAAAGTAATAAATTTAATTAGTAAAAATGAAAAACACTTTCAAAATGGATATAAAATTACATATCCTATTTTTATATTGAATTATTTTAATTATATCATATTAACAAATGTAATACTACATTGACACATTAATTGATTACTATATTTTTTATTATATTATTTTTATTCTATATCGTGTCTATTTTTATTTTGTATTTTTTGTGGAACATGCTATAAAAAAAGTATTTATTTAAAAGAAAATACTTACTAAATCTTGGTGAGATATATTCAAACCCTTTTATAAAATGGATCGTATTAATTTCAATTATTATGTATTTATAAAATTTTATTAGTGTATTTTTAGTAAATATGTGAATCAAGATACAATTTATATTATTATATTTTACTCACTATCTAAGTAATGTATTGGAAAACTATCCAAAATTTTAATTAAACAATATTTGTATCTTTATAAGACAGATGTTTGAAAATTAGTTTCCAAATATGCACAATGGAGTTATTTTCTCAAAATAATATATTTATCTTCATATTAAAATTAAGTATTATGAGAAAAATACCATTATTATTCAATTAAATTTCCCAATTGAAAATATTACCTTTTATTGAGTGTTTTAATTAGTTTCCACTTCATATTTAAATGATTAATGACATAGAGGATTTTATCATGCCTAAATCATTAAAATAAAATTTTAATAGATTATAAGGTAAAAAATTGAAATTATTCCTCATAAAACTAAAATGGTTTGCATGAATTCAAATAATTCTTAGTAGGAACAAACCTTCATGTTATAAAGTATTACACTAATTACTAATACATCAATAATAACCCTCAATGAAATTATATAATAATTTAAACATTAAATTATTCATTATAAAGAGTACCATTAGTTTAATAGAAGTAATTTCATAATCAGTAATCTAATTACACATTTCTGAATCCTCAAAAATCCAAATTATGTAAAAGTAATTCAATGGTATAACAAACATGTATGAAACTACAAAACAGATATGAGTCTTAATAGAGACAGCCTATTATATTACAACTAGATTACCACTATGTGTCTTGATGATAAACTCCTCACTCAAATTTATAGGGGATAATTCAATATTCCTAGTAGATATAGATGAGTGCATTGATTCCAAATAAAATAAAGCACAATATTATTATTATATTACCCATTATAAAAAAAATATTGTAACTCCACATTTTATTTTTTAATATCATAAGTTCATCCTTTCACTCATAGAATATACTATTGTATATTTTCTATATAATTGTATAATGGGTTCTCATAGTGCCCCATCCCATTATTATTGAATTTTAGTAATGGTATATTGTATTTATGAGCTTGAGGGACTTTATCTACACACTTTTAACAAACTCACATTAAATTTATGGAAAACCAATGTTGTTTCCTTTCACAATTATTACATTTTGGAAATTACACTATTCCATTTTCACTAATTCCAAATTTCTATTTACATAGTGGTCATCCATTATATTTTTTATCTTTCATTCATTCAAAATATAAGACATGAAGATTTACTTCTGCTCCTTGATGTAACTCGATACTATTAGTAGTGACCTGACCCCTGAAATCTAGTAGGGGGAGTTTTCTATTAATTACATTTGCATGATTACAAAGAATAAAATACCTAAGGACTACAGAGTTTAGTTGTCTTAGAAAATGAGATACATAAATGAGTATTGTATTAAAAATTCATACACCAATTAAATCATATGTTTTTTTCAATTATCGAATTAAATAAATAACTTCGAGGACAACATAATTCCATCTATTAAATCCCTACATATATTTCACCATATGCTTCTTGGATTGCTGATAAAAGAAACATAATAAGGGTGCACTTAAATTATAAATAAGAATAATGTATATAGTAATCAATAATGAAACAATGAGACTAATTATTAAATCATGATAAATAATATAACAGACATACCATCCAATAATCAAACTGAGAGGGAAGTGCTAAAAAATATGGCAAGGTAATAAATGGAATCCCATGACATTCAAATAACTAGATAAATAAATATAAATATGGTAATTTATGAAAAAAAGACATCACATTTATTCAATGAACATAAAATGAAATGTATCTATAGATATTTTGATAAAAAATATCAAGGAAGAAAAATAACTCAAAATACATGGGGGAAATGCTTAATTATTGAAAATAATGTTTCCCCCCGCATATTCTACCATTACTGTCATGATATAGTTTAAAAATTTATAATTTTTGAAATGAATTTTTCCCATAATACTACTAATGCATCTCGGGGCTTTTATTAACTAGTCCCCAACCCATAGGGATTCCCATAAATGGTCCCAAACCCATGTATTGCGCGTCCAAAAAAATCCTTGTATCGAATAAACAACTTTCCTTATAAAATATCCATATTGAATAAAGTATAAATTTTTTTCTATATATCCCAATATAATCAAATAACTTTAAAATCAAACAAGATATAAAAAATGGTATATGGTTTAGTAAATAATCTTTTCCATGATAAATGATATGGATATTTAGTTGAAATTAAATGATAAATGATCATAGGAAATTGAATATTTCATGGGAACTAAAATGAATAATGGAAGTGAATGTGAATTCTATCATTATGAACATAAATGAAAATCCATCCATATGATGATTAAGGATGGTATCAATACAACATAACCAAAGTGGAGTAAAATTAACGGTTTTTTTCTTGATGAATGGAAACATTATAAAATGATATTTTAAATGCATTCTTGAAGAAAATAAGATTTTTTTAAAATACCTTTTCAAAAAAAATTTATCTAAAAATAACTTTTGAAAATATTTTCTACAAAAATTATCCTTTTAATCATGAAAATGATTCTTCAAGGAAATGACAGTGCGTAAATCCGTACAAGCTGTAATAGGTAAAAGGAACATTCATTTTTCACGGTGAAAGGATAGAAACATGTTTCTTTTCAGAAATTGACAAGAAGATTACATTGAAATAATTGGTAAAATAAAAAAGGCTAAAAATGTATTCAAAAATCATTTTCAAAACATTTTTGGAACACATATTAAAAAACAAGTTTTTATAAGAAAAGTGGTTATCTAAGTAAAGATAGATACAATGTCAGGTGTTTTGGTAAACATTTTTTAAAACATATTGAGTACCAAAGAGTTGAAAAATGGTTACAATACTTGACAATTTCCACAAATAACCCATGGTGAAAAAAAGAACGTTTTTATTGAAATATGTTAATATAATTTCCTTGAATAGAAATATCATTTATATATAATTAATGTTATTATTGAGCAAAACAATATTCAAACATTCCAAAGTGTCCCATACAACTTTGAGTCATTTTAAATCACAATCCTCATGAAGGAATAATATTAAATTAAAGATCTAAAATACCATTAATATAAACGTTTTAATGATATAATATAAAAAAACTCGGTAGTATATACACCACAAAAAATATAAAAGTGGTGAACTTGACATTTATATCACTAATGTAAAATGTTAGATGACAATCCCTTACCCTGAGTTTCATTTTGGGTGAACATACTTAATATTCATTTATAATAAACATATTTTAAATTTCAACTTTTTTAAGAACATTTATAATGTTTATCAGTACTTATATTTCAATTATAATTTTTAATACAACTACTTCATCAATTATGTTTACATTGGATGTTTTGATCAAATTTTGTTTATGTGTCAAAATACAATTCAGTAGGTCAAATATAGTCAAAGGGGACATTATATAACATTAACAAAATAATAAAAATGAAATAATTATCAATTTTATCCTTAAATTATATATTTAAAACTAATAATTAATTATTATTATGAAAAATGAAACAACGTTACGATCATGGAGATGGTAGGCCATACGTATGCCCGAGTAACATTCTCATTTTTCAATGATTATTATGGAAAGAACATAAGTCACATTATATCATTCAATAATTATTATTATATATTATATAAAATATTATCTAATAATATATACTTATATATAGTTTTATTTTGATGAATAATGAATCATACATGTCTAGGTGGTGGTATTCCAGACATCCACAAATAACATTTTATGTTTTTAAGTTATTGAAAGGGTAATAATGAAAATGATATATATATATATACAAAAGTTAATTATGTCTTAAATATCATATATCTGTCTTTATTTCTTATATTTTTAATTAAAATAATATTTAATACATTCCATGCATCTTGTGAACTAATCACATCACATTAAAGGGGCAGTAGTACACACTTCCTCAAGCAATGTTATCATATTGGTGAGAAATGGAATATATTAATGGTATGTGTTAAAAAAGGATTAAATAAGTATAAAAAATATATATATATTATATATATTATATATAAACATATTTTCCATTATAATGTCTACCATGATAGGTTGTAAAGGAAAAATGAACAATCATCTTTTCATGAGGTAGTAGTTCGCCATACATAGAAACAATATATTTTTTACCCATTAGATGGAGGTGTTTGAAATATTATGTATAAAAATTTACATACAAAATCCTTGTATGTTGATTATAATTATTTTTTTATATAATCATTTAATATAGAGATTATAGTGGGTGAATAATTGATATGAAACTAGAGATCCTGAAAGAAGATGTTACCTCTTAATCGGGTATCTTCTTTTGATTTGTACCAAAAGGATTCCTGGGATGGATTTCTTCTAAAAGGTTGATTAATGGTATAGTATTTGTATTTTTGGGATCTATATGGGTATATATTGTAAAAAACTGAGTGTTTTGAGATGTGTGATTAATGGATAGATGTGGTGTCCTTTTATAATGGGGGAAAATGACTCTCTTGTTATTTTTTAATATAACAAAGCTATACCCATGATTTTAAAAAAATAATGTTAGAAGAAATTAAAACAATATAATTTAAGGTTAATGTACTATTTATATCCAAAACATATGTGTTGTACATGTGGCTAGGTCACTTGTGCCCCAAAGTTAATGATTTTTTCATTATTGAGATTAATTTTTCCTTAATAATTGTGATTAATTTTAATTACTTTCAACAATAATTTTTGTCAAAAACAAATTGGGTATTATTATAAATTATAAAATTTTCTAATTCTCTGTATTTAATCCATTTTTTCAAATTAAAATAATATATTTGGTATAAATTGATTGAAATTTAAGATCATAGGTGAAACGACAATGCGAGGTTTTAATGTCAAAATGACTGATAGTTTCCTATGTTTTAATAATTAATTTCACAGTGCCATTGATACTTATGGAATAAATTTTCCTAATTGAAAATAATTTTAAATATTTAATTTCAAAACCAATTAATGATTTAATTTAACCTTATAACCCAATTAGATGAAATGTAGTTTTGAAATCAAATTCGGTATTTTTAATTAATTATTAAAAATGATATTTTTCAGAAGAATATCAAAATTCACCCTTATATAATTATTTTGTTTATCACTAAAATAAGAAATTAATTTAGACCTATTAAATAAATTAACGTTTTAAAATTAATATTTATAATGGGTTATCCATTAAAAGTTTGTAAAATTGCCTTCGTAAAAATACAGATTCTTTTTCTGAAATAGAGTTTATTCATATCTAATATCTACAAAACCTAATCGATGAATATCAGAAATATTTGTTTAATATAATTTATATATATAAATATATTAAATTAATAACACTCAATAATTGAAATTATTTTATCCTTTTATCATAAAACAACTATTTGAGCATAAAAAACATTTTCTATAAAAATATATAATTTATATTCAACTACTTCTTATATTCATTTAAAATTAATTTTAACAAATTAAGTCAATATAACTTTTTATAAATCAAAATTTTCATTAGTTATTTATTACTATTCATAATTACTAGTTTAATGGAAATTTTAAATCACAATATATTTTTATAATTATTATTGTTTGATAAAACTCTATCTTGCATGTAACGGAAGCCATCAGGGAAGGACTTTGTTGCATTAATCTCATGTTAACATAGTTTTTTCCGGAATTCATATATATATATATAATATATTTCAAATATTAAATATTTTATAAATAATATATATATTATATTACCTAAAGTTCATGGGGTTGCGTGTCATAAATGCTATCGACTACCAGGATTTTACTTTAAAATTTCATGGTGTTACATTCTTCCCACCATAATTAATTTTAATCCTCACAATTTAATCTTGATCTTTGTGATATATTTTTTGTTATTAACTATGTTTAAATTAAAAATCTTGATAAGGTTTTTTAAAATATCCTCTAGAAAATAATTAATGAGAATTACAAAGTTCACATGGACTAACATATAACTATATATCTAAGTAAGAGAAAATCATTAGAATGTAAAGATATGTACATGGAGGGAAATCATAGATATTTATAGGTTATGAATGTGATTTTAAATCAAAAAATATTTGAACCATCAATCGACAGTTTAGGGCCACAAATCCATAAATATTTGATGGTTAAGTAGACATTGGCTCATCCAAAATTATGGTTTTCGGACAAAAAATTTTTTAAGACATTTTACAAATGTTGGTTAATTATTTTATTACCTAATAATTTAAGATTAAAATTCATATGAACAATCCTAAATATTTTTCTCTTTGACCAATTTCTAATTCATTCCTTCACTATTAGAAATTAATTACTAATAAATACTTTTTTATGGCTAAAGAACTAAAATACTTTTAAAATATTATAAGGCCTATAAAAGAGTTTCAAGCCTATGTATGTTCATATTAATATCTTAGAAAAAAATATGGTTAGTATAATAATATGTAATACTCAAAAGTGATAATACTAGTTCATTATTAACATTTTTTCATCAAATTTATTTACTATAAACAATGAAACACTAAACAAAAAATTATGTAGGTCGGTGGTTGGCATGACACCCTTTTCATCCATCAGTCAAGGGTTCTAGTCCCACGACAATGATTGATTTTATTGTTTGTAAAATGGAATATATGTTTTACATTTCTAAAACCATATTAATATAATTTTCAAAATAAATATGATTGACATCCTTGAAATAATATGAATCACTAAATATCTTCTTAAAAAAGGTTTTAATACATCCACAATACATAAATACTTCATTTGTTTTTTTCTAAAAAGGTATTTATTTGTTCTAGGGTATATATATAATATCATTATTTGTATTTCTGAATCATTACACCTAGCCTTCAATATAAATATCCTTTGGTTTAACATTGAAGTTTAATTGTTAATATCTATTCAAAATTTTCATATTGATATGTAAAGAAAAAGTGAATTATCATATGTATATCCCCCAAGAGTGTCAAAGTAGGTGAAATGTAATGGCCATTATTTTGTATATAGTTACCCAGTGACAGGCTTGAAATAGCTTGTCATAGTTATTACTCTCATGTACAGCTGTTCCAGATTCACATCCACTTATAGTATTCAGACAGGGATGTATTCATAGGAATACCCATATAATATATAACTTAATAAAATTCTAGGATGTTATTATATATATATACTCAAATTATATATTACTTTATGTTCTCTAGTATATATTTTCATACATCTTGTTCCCATGTTTTCTATTAAACATCGCCTTATACATCATATAGTGAAGCAACCCTAGAAATCTTGGATCTGGTGTTTGATATCAATTTCATTGAAATTATTATATGGAATAAAATGCCAAAGGATCAAAGAGTTTAGTAGTCTTGGTAAATAAGATACATAAATGATTCATTTAAAACAAATTAATACATTAATTACAATATTTTTTTTACTTCTTTTTAAATAAATAAATAACATAGAGGTTAAATTTAATACATATTATAAATTCCTTTATATCTTTCATAGTACGCTTCTTGGATTTATGGTAAAGGAAAAATAATAAGGGAGATCTCAAATTCTAATTAAGGTTAAATTATAGTGGATGAAATAATGAATCAATGAGATAAATAATATTGGAATATAAAATAATAGAACATACATACCATATAATAAATAAATTGAGATGGAAGTGCATTAAAAATATGGTATGGTAATAAATGAGAACACTTTCCATTAAAATGACTAGATATGGTAAAATAAATATTAAAAGGTAAAAAACTAATAAACATTTCCTCTTATAAATGAATTTAAAATGAAATGTATCCATATATATGTCGATGAAAAATCTCATGGATGAATAATAACTTAATGTAAATGAGGGAAATTAATTATTATTGAACATCATGTTTCCCAGAAACACGATACATTGACCATCGAGAGGCAGTTTAATATTTTTTAATATTCACAACTAATTCATCCCATGATGCTACCAATGCACTTAGGGTATTTCATTAACTGTTCTCCAACCCATAGGTTAGACATTAAATATTCCTCAACCCAGGTATTGTATCTCTTAAATTTTCCTCATATCAAATAAACAATAGTAAATAAAAAATACTTGTATTGAATAATGTATACATATTCATTATAATTTCCCTAAATAACAAAATAACTTTAAAATTATACCCTGATTGAAAAATTGAAAATGGTTTTGGAAATAATCATATCCATTAAAAATCATATGGATATTTTGGGGAAACTCAATGTCAAATGACTATAAGAACATTAATATTTAAAGGGGAATAAAGGAACCATGGATGTGAAAGTGAATATTGTCCTTAGTAAATTCAATCATAATCTATCCATTGGAATATTAGAGATGGTTTTAATACAACATAACCAAAGTAGAGTAAAATAAAGGGTTGTTGTCATTGATGAATGTGAACATTATAAAATGACATTTTGAAAACATTATTGAGGGAAATATCATTTTTTTAAACATTTCATTGAAAATAAATTCTAAAAATTTTATATTTAAAAATTTACCTTTTATACATGAAAAGTAAGCATTAAATAAACAATGGTTGGTAAATCCATATAATCTATAAGAGGAAAAGAGAACATTCCTCTTTTTACAGTTAAAGGTTAAAAAATTCATTTTTTGGAATTTGACATAATGATTCCTTTGAAAACCCTCATAAAATACAAATTATTAGACAATAATTTACCAAATAATTTTAAAAAAATTGACAACATTTTAACAAAACATGGTTTTTAGAATAAAATAGGTTTTCTGACTAAAGGGAGATACAATGTTTTGTTTTATGATAAAATTTTCTAAAACATTTTTATTACTAGAGAGTGGGAAAATGATTGTAATACCTAAAAATTATCATAAATAACATTAGGAGGGAAAATTAATTTTTTCATTTAACATTGGTAATATAATTTACTCAAACAAAAAAATACTATTGAAAGATCATTATTGTTAACGTTGAGGAAAATAATCTATAAACATTCAAAAGTATCCCATAACAGTTTTAATCATTTTAAATAATAAACCTCATAATGGAATAATATTAAATTAAGTTTTAAAATACCAAGAATATAAAATTATTAATTATATAATATTACAAAAGGGGTAGTTGATACAACACACAAAATATATAAGTTGTGAACATTACATTTGTCTTCTGGATGTATAATGTGATATGATAATCCATTACCTTGAGTTTCTATTCCGGTGGACGCCCATTAACATAGTGTATAATGAACTTATGTTAATTTTATAATTTCTTGATAAATTTTTAATGAATATCATTAAATTTATTTCAATTATTACTATGTTGAATAAAATTAATTAAACAACTATATTCAGATTGGGTGTTTTCAAAAATTAAGTTAATGTGTCAAAATCAACTTTGGTAAGTCATCTATGGTCAAAGATATCATTGTATAATATATCCCAACATAGTAATCATGACATAATTATCATATTTATAATTCATTTATATTTTTAAAACCATTCATTAAATAATCTTATGAAAAAATGAATCAATACAGCGATCATGTAGACGGTAGGTCATACGTATGCATGAGTAACATTATCATTTTTCCATGATTCTTATGGAAAAAAGGTATGTATCATTATATATTTATAGAATTATAATTATATCATAAATAATATATTATTTACTAATAAAAAATAAACTTATTATTCTTGTGATGAAAAAGTAATCACATCATGTCGTGGAGGAAGTAGTCCACCCGTCCATAAATATTGTTATCACTTTTCTAGTTTATAAAAGGAAAACAAAGAAAATTATTAATATATGTTAAATGAAAGGTAATTATTTAATGAAAATCATAAATATGTTTCTTATGTCTTTTATTTTTAATCATAATAATCTTTTATTCATTCCATGTATGATGTGAATGAATCACATCGCTTTGAGGGGGTGATTTCCCACACTTCCTCAAACAATGTGGTCATATTAATGCAAAATAAATAGTATTAAAGGTATGTGTTATAAAAGGATAAAATAAGTATAAAGATATAATATATATCTTATATATCATATATAAATTTATTTTTTATCATATTTTCCACCATGATAGGTGGTAAATAAAAAAATAAACAATCATTATTTTGTGAGGCAGTAGTTCATCGTACAAAAAAACAGTATGTTCATTACCCATTAGATTAAGGTGTGTGTAATTTTAGGTATAAACAATTAAAATAATAAATAATAGTATATTTAGTGTACTTTTTTTGTTATATAATCATGGAATAAATTTATTATTTTCCATGGAGAATGGAAGAGAAACTAGGGAGCTTGAATGAAGACGTTACCTATTAATTGGGTAACTTTTTATGGTTTGTACGAAAAGGCTCACATGGAAGGAATTGTTCCCAAAGGTAGTATTTAATGTATAGGAAATGAATTTTGGTAATCTATATTGGCATATATTTCATGAATATAATTTTTTTAGAGGTGTGGTGATTGGGGAGAGTTGATGTCCTTTTATAATATTGGAAAATGACTGAATTGGTATTATTGAAATGAAGTTAGTTGTACATACGTTTTTACCTCAAAAAAAGACATCCAAAACCCATCTAACCTACTTATTTAAAGTTAATGGGCTAATTATGTCCATAAAATGTGTTTTGTACAATATTCTAGGAAATTTTGGACCCTATGTAATGATTTAGTCATTTATTAAGCTTATTTTTTCCTTAATAATTGTAAATAATTTTAATTACTTTAGTTAATATTTATTGTAAAAAAATGTGGTATTATTAGCCATTATAAATTTATTTTATTTAAAATATTGAATCCAATTTTCCAGAATCCAATAATATAATTGGCATTGGTTTATTTAAACTTAATCCTGCAGATAGAATGAGTATGTGGGGTTTTAAAGAAAAACGTTAGAATATTTGATATGTTTTTATAATCAATTTCAATGTGAATGTGATTCAAATAACATCAGTTTTTTTAATTGATAAAACTATTAGATAATTAATCATTAAAACCAATTAATGATATAATTTTACATTATAAATAAATAAGATGAGGAATCATTTTGGAACTAAAATTCAGTATTTTAAGGTATTAATTAAAAATGAAATGCTTTCGAATCATATAAAAATTCACCCTAACCTAATTATTTTTTATATTTAAAAAATAAATTTTTTTACATATTAAATCTATTAATTTTTAAAAATTCTTATTAATAATTATTTATCCATTAAAAGGTGATAAAATTACCTTAATAAAAATATAGGTTTTTTATGTATAAAATAGGGTTTGTTCTTATCTTATGTATATAAAACTTAATAGATGAATATTAAACTATTTTATTGAATATATAACATATATTAATTAATTATAAATTTATATAAATCATAATTCTCATAATATTTTTATTACTATTCATATCTACTAATTTAGCAGTTAGTTTGTATCTCATAATATTTTAATAATATATTATTGTTCGATAAAACTTAGTCTTGTGTGTAACGTAAGCCATTAGGTAACGTATCTCTTGTGTATAACGTTTTCCAACCTGGTTCCTTATTCATTGAAATATATTTAATCTATTATTAGTTTAAAATATATAATAATATAATGGGATATTATATTTCCTTACATACTTGGTGTCGCATGTCATACACGTTATCGACTACAAGGTTCTTACTTTAGAATTTTAGGGCGTTACACTATATCATCAAATATTAAAATTTTTGTGAAATTAGTGCCCTAGAATGGATTTTTTAATCTCATACAATATAAAATAAAACATACATTCTGTATTATGTATGTATTTTACATCACTCCATTATCATATTTTAATGTTAACGTCATACATGGAAATACCATCCTCTTATATTTGACACAAATTTAAATATTTATTTTCCAAATCAACACATTATAATGAGGAAATTATTTTTCAAATAATATAATATTAAAATTATCCCAATACATAACCTCTATTTCACCATCCACCTTAGTATTTAGAATCAATGACTATGATTAATTAGCATATGTTTTTCAAAAATACACTTTTAGAACAAAATTTTCCACTTCATTTCATCCCATATAAACAAATTTATTATTAAGGGAGTTAATACATTGTTCATCTAACAATGTATAATTCGTTTCATTAAAGGATATGGGTTTATATTACATGAATTTTTTAAAAATAATTGTATAATGTTTTGAAGAAATTGGTTTCCTAATATATCCATTATTATTAGTCTTAATTTTTCCTAATGTATTCATAATATGATTTTCTAAAACTCTAATATTATGTATTTTCTTTAGAGGGAAATCCCTATGAATATAATAGGGTTTTTCATGGTTTCTAATTCTTTTATTAGGAAATAGTATTAAAAAGTGGCATATACTAAATTCTCTAATAACATTTTTAATATTAAATAAAATGATAGAATAATTTTAATTCTATTATAAATTTCTTATTATTCTATGTGTAACACCCCATGCTTCCATGGTATATTTTTCTTTGAATAATACAATTGATTATGTTGGTCGCAACATCGAGTTCAAACACACCACATCCAATCAAACTAGCCTCTATGAATATTAATACCAAATTATTGAAATTCTATTTATTTTATCTCTCAATGTGGACTTTATTTTTGGATTCAGAATATCAAAATTAGATTAGGGTGAATTTTTGGTATTTTTTTGAAAACATTGAATTTTTTATAAATAGTGAAAAATATTAAGTTATTGGTTAAAACCGACTTTTTATTTAAATAATTATTTATTTTATTTAAATTTATTTTTGGTCAAAATATATATATTATACCTATATATGTTCAATGTAATTAATTAAAGTCATTTTATACTTATTTTAAATATATAAAAGTTTTATTGAACTTTTTACCGTCTTTTACACACCTCCTAAGAGCTTATTAAAAATTTCATAAAACATAATTTTACCATTTCTGTGAGTTGAATTTTGAAAATCTGAAATACACGTTTGATATCATTAAGTAAAATTTAGTTCATCAAGATGAAAATAATTTTTCATGTACAATAAATTTTGACTTTTATTTACCAAAGGTAAAAGTAAATAGAGTAATTAAAGGTAAAAATGATATTAATATTATCCTAACACATGTCTTAATTCTATTTGGATAACTGTAATTCAACCAAAAATAGACTTAGGAATAAAATATTATCCTTTAGGTCCACTTGGATTAGATTAGGACATTTATTATTATTTAATTCAAAGGAAGTTAAAATCAAATTTCAATAAATAAAATATTTTTAAAATAGGGTTATAAATAAGGTAAATTCGACTCTATATATTTATTAAAAATTTAATAATATTTCCTACATAATGGTATTTTATTTATAATTTTTAGACATTAAATAATTTAAATTATCTATGACATAATGGTGATGTAGTAAATACATTATTGAAGAAAAATTAAAATAATTGACATTCATAATACCCATATAAATGTAATTTGAATCTTTTAATGAATTAAACTAATTTTATAGGTTTATAAGAAATATTAGGGTTGATTAAATAAATTTTTTCCGAAGTAATAATGTTGTTAATAATTTAACAAAAACAAAATACAAAATAGTGACAAAATTGACATAAAAGAGTTTTTAAAACAAATATTATATTATTAATCGATTTTCAATTCCTAAAAATATAAGGTTCAGCCAATGTTCTTAAATATTATTATATAAAACATTAATGAAATACTTGTGGTTTTATCAGAGGTTTATTGTAATGTTATTAACCACATAATATAAAAATACAAAGAGACATGGTAAATGTCAAACTAATTAAGTAAGAGTTAAATCTAAAAGATAGGGTTAATATAATGACACAAACATGTCTAAAACCTATTGTTTGGGTGATTTTATACCTATACACAACTTATCCTAGAAATAAATCAGCTTATATCCATTAGAAAACAAAAAATGTTTTATTATAAAATAATATTTCAAGTTATTCTTAAAGTGGCCCTCACCTCTCTTATAAAAGGGTACTTTCCCTTCTCTCAAATTCACACCTTCAGAGCCATTTGTCTAGGAAAAACCCTACCAAAATATCATCCCAAATGTATTACATTTATCCTAGAGGGCATCCTTTAGTCATAAATCCATCCTAATGAGACCTTCTAGCCAAATCAAAAGAAAGAACCTGAAGAAGAGGTAAATATTTCATCACCTATTTCAAGTTCTATTCTTCTTCCACTTCTTATTCCCTTGTTTTATTGATTATAAAACAATAAATCCAGTATCATCAATATATAGTGATGTTAGTATAAGTATGTTACAACCATATTAATTATTCTATCAATCCTATGAAAGATATGTCACCATACGTACGTACGTATGACTTACCGTCTCTATGTTGTGGTGTAATTGATATTCAATACATTCATTTTGGATGGGTTTAAGAATGATATATAATTGATGAGAATAATATATATAACATGTTAATTATTCAATATACATGATATAACAACGATTTATATACTATTTTAATATCAAATGAATGATATTGTCACTCATGCATACGTACAGATTACCGTCTCCATTAACGGGATGAGATTCATTCCCCGTCATATCCATTCAAGACTAATTTTCATTTGATTGTTAAAAATAATGTATTCAGACATAATATCATTCTATATATAAATAAAATACATCTTATCCATAAAAAAAGGGCTTAGGTAACAAAACATATAAAGGAGAACAAATTAGTTAAAACCCAAAACGATGATAATACTAAAATATATTTAACAAATCAATACTAGAAGATCATATATGATATCATATAAATTTATATGGTAATTTTATAATTTAATAACAATTATTTAACAATTATACATGAGGTTAACATACCCTAGACTAAGGAAAAGTACATGTTAAGGGTTAATTCTACAATCTCTTCATTATCCGAGGTTGTTTATACGTAATTATCTACTAGGACCTCTTTCTCATTCATATCCATGTTTCTTAAAAATGTATTTAAAAACATTTTTAATTTTACTAGAAAATGGGTTACATTCATTTATACCCTTATTTGACCATATATATTTTGAATGGAATCTTTCTGTCATTTTTCATACAAGGTACTTTACAACCTTTTCGACAAAATTTAGGTAAGAATGTTTTTTAACTTATACGGTGGGTGCAGTTATTCAATGCCATTATAAATCATCAAATATTCCCTTACAAGATTATAAGAATATTTTCAAAATAAATTTTTTATTTTATAATTATGTGACTTTAAATGATTTCAAAAAAATAAAGAGATATTTCTCTCAAATAGTTTTGATTTCGTCTATGTCAACATCCTTTAATGGATTTTATACTTGTTCAAAGTCATTTCATTATGATACAAATCATCTATATTTTATTGAATGTTTAGTGATATGTTTGACTATGGATGTGTTATATTAATACCATTCATGGTTTATGGTTAATGTATTGATACTTTTCATGCCAGTTTTAATATGAATGTTTATGTTATATTTCATCCTTTTCATATGAGGAATGTATTGGACTTAATAAGTGACGGGTGGATCCCACTATAGCTCTTCGATGCATCGGTAGGTCTCTTTTGAATGTTAGACGTGGAAAAGGAAGAGTCCTTTTCCAATTTGATATATGGTTTTGGCTGAGGCCTAAATTATTTTTAGACGTCTTGGATAAGGCCGTGAAAAAATGTTACAGAATGTATACCATTATACATTCCCTTATTATGATAAATAATATTGATGGTTCATGTGGTCATTGGACTAGTCTAATACCCATGATTTTGTTTTATTATGACATTATTTACTCATATCATATTCCTACCATAAACATAATTAATGTTTATTATTTGTAAAGGCATGTGTTTTCAATTATTCACCATACCAAATATTTATGTTATATTCTTCTGTATTTCTTACCGTTACTGAGCTTTAGAGCTCACCCCTTTCATATGTTTAATTTTACAAGGATATGAAGAAGTTATTTATGAGTGAATTGCAGGCATAATCTATGAGGCTTGGATGTTTCTTAGGAAATAATTTAGAGTTGTATTTATTTTCAATTTGTAAGTTTGAACTTATTTAGGAATTTGTTTCCAGTAATATTAAACTAATTGGTCTTTCAGGACACGATTTTCTTATGATCATGCCAATGTTATGTAATAATTCAACGAATCTGGGTAACTGGGTTCAGGGCGTTATAGTTGGTATTAGAGGTAGTTTAGTACAAACCTTGGAAACTTGATTTAGATAAACTCTGATTAGAGAACATTTCACTAAGATAGACTTTAAGGATTAGTATAGAAGAACATTCTAGAATTTTGGTACTGTAGATATTTTCTTAGTTTTCCATGTAATACATCACTGTCTGGATATTAGCAGGTAGAGACGGCTCTAGCACAAATGTACCTTGGTGTAAAACCCTAAAACACTGCTTTGAGCAAGACTCGAATGAGAATTGGTCCATGCCAATAGGCCTTGCTGTAGGCTTGGTTACTACACTCCCATGGGATTTTCTTTGGATAATTATCATTTTAGTTACAAACTATTATGAACGGTTTTTGAGTACATACCTCCACAAAGAAAACAACTTTATGATTATTGATTATATCCATAAACATTTCAATTTATGTTAAGTGTATTACAAGTTTGATATTATGTATTGCGATTTATAAACTAATCTACTATATGCCATTGTTTAGAAATGGAAGCTAGTGGAATAAATGGAAACCATATCAATGCATGTAATCAATGTAGGTATTTCCAACCTACGCAAGATAATTATTGTGGTGATAGTGATGCAACTGGTGCTGTTCAACTTATCACCATATTGCAACAACTCACATAGGTTATGAATAATAACCTTACCCGTATGAAGCACCCTGATCCACAATGCGAAGGATCAATGTTAGACTGATTCATGAGGAAAAAACCACAAATATTCAATTAGAGTACAAATCCAATGATAGTTGATCAATGGATATGTTCCTTAGAGAAAATATTTCATGCTTTGGGGAGTAGTGAAAAGTAAAAAATTTGTCATCGCCATTTATCATCTCATAGGAGATACAGATCAATGGTGGTCACTGATTCAAAACACAAAGCTAAATAATTATCAAATATGGAATGGAGGGATCTTAACAATATTTTCAAAGAAAATACTTTCCTCGTGATCATCGAGCAGATATGGAATGGTAATTTTGGAGTCTGAGGAAAGAAGGGGATGAGAATATTAAAAAGTACGAAGATTACATTACAAGGTTAGCTAGTCATGTTGAGGATTGTATATGTAATCCTAGAAGTTATATTGATCGTTTATTTGATGGGTTTAAACCATTTCTTTGTCGAGCATTAGTATCACCGTCCTTCTCGTCATATGAAGATATTGTATCATGTGCTATTAAGACAGAAAATGAATTCTCAATGTCTTATGACTTTAAAGAAAAGCAAGAGAAGAATAGAACTACTAAAAACTCTTGGAATGTAAATAAATAAATAAAGAAGAAGGAAAGAGTTGAATTTACACCATGTGATAATTTTGAAAGGAATAACCATGGTGCCTATTTAAAAGGACATGTAGTGTGCTACAAATGTTGACACAAATCCCATCTTCCTGGTGATTTTAATGGAAAGAAAGATGAAACCAATGTTTAATGAAACAATTTCAGGGAGACGGGACATTATGAAAATGAATTTCCTAAGCGTCAAGGAGACTTACCTCAGAAAAGTCCAAGGGATCAAGCCCAGGCTCATGTGATCACTACCGTTGAGGTTGAAGCTCATAAAGACATGGTGGAAGGTAATTTAATGGTTTCCTCATGTTTATCCAATGTTTTAATTGATTCCGGATCATCTCGTTGTTTCATATCTTCCCAATTTTATAAGAGAATTAGATATTTCCAATTTGATTTAACAAAGGAGTTTTTTTTGTCAAAACTCATAACAAAATATCATTGCAACAATGTTTTATGAATCAGTTTCAATTAAGTCATATAAACATTATTTACCTGTTGATCTCATCATCATACCCATTATTGAATTTGATATAATCCTCGGCGTGGATTGGATTTCGTACTATGATGTGAAAATTTATTGTAAGAAGAAGGACGTTACAATTTTCAATGATGATAAGGAGTACCTTATCTTTAGAGTAGAAACATCACAGTCTTATTATTATATAGATCCACCCCTAGTAGCTTAACTAAATTCAATTTTTGGGGAGGAAGAGAATAAAATGACTATTGGTGAGGAAAGTAATGTTAAAATTGAGAATGTAACTATTATGTAAGAATGTGTTGATGTTTTTTCAATGGATTTACCTGGACATCCTCCATAGTGATAAGTTGAGTTTCCCATTGATTTAATTCCTAATTCAAGGACCATATCAAAGACCCCTTATAGAATGGACACTGTGGAATTAGTGGTGCTAAAGAAACAACTATATGAATTAGGTAATAAAGGATTTATTTTTCCTCCTGTTTCTCCAGGGGGATCCTCTATTCTTTTTTATAAAGATAGATAGATCTATGAGGTTGTGCATTGACTATAGAGAGATCAATGCTATAACAATAAAGAACTAGTATCCCCTTCCTCACATTGATGATTTATTTGACCAAATTCATGGAGCTCAAAATTTTTCAAAGATTGTACTTCGATCTAGATATCATATGTTGTGTGTGAAGAAAGAAGTCATTCCAGAAATAGCATTTCGAACTAGGTACGGGCATTACGAGTTTACAGTAATGTCTTTTCGGCTATCTAAATCACCCTCTGTTTTCATGGATCTAATAAAAAAATCAAGGAATATATTGATGATATTATAGTGGTATTTATTGATGATATCTTGGTATAATCCAAAATCTACAAATATCATGAAGATCACTTGTGCACTATTATAAAAACCCTCAGAATAAATTAATTATATGGGAAGTATAGAAAGTGTGAATTCTGGCTTCAAGATATTTCTTTTCTTCGCCATATTGTCTCTATGGATGTAATCTATGTTGATCCTTCTAAGAAAATAGAAATACATGAATGGTATGAACTATTTAGTATAACTAAGGTACGCAGTTTCATTGTTTTAGTAGGGTATTATCGGCTTTTTGGCCAGAATATTACCTGATTGGCTAACCCATTAAACAAGAACACATGTAAAGTGGGTAAATTTGTTTGGAAAAAAGTGTGTGAAGAAAGTTTTGAATAATTGAAGAGTATATTAGTTAATGCTCTAATATTGACTCTACCGTCAGGGAATGATTGGTTTCTTGTTTTAATGATGCCTCAAAGAAAGGTCACAGTTGTTTATTTATGAAAAATGATAGGGTTATTTCCTATGCATCACGATAACTAAAAATTCAGGATCCAGACTATCCTACTCATGATCTTGAGTTAGCAGCTATAGTCTTTTCTTTGAAAATATGTAGACAAAATCTCTATAGTGAAAATGTGATATATCTACTGATCACAAGAGTTTGATGTATATTTTCTCCCAGAAACAAATCAACACGAGGCAAGGGATATGGCTTGAACTACTCAAGTATTATGATTTCACGATCCACTACAACCTGGGGAAGGAAAATATGATGGCAGAAGCATTGACAATAAAGGTTCATGGAGTTTTGAACAAGATGAGAGTTGAAAGGGATCCTATTTTCATTGATCTAGTGATGATTGATATGGGGATAACCATGGAAGGTGGAACGTCAATACATTTTCAAATGGTTTCCAACCCATCTATAATAGAAAGGATATAAAGTTATAAGGCTAATGATGAGGAATTTCAAATGAAGATTAAAACATTGAACAATGGTAAATTGATCGAATTCGTATATGAATATAGAATTTTGAAATTTGGGAAGAGACAATGTATTCCCAATATACCTGATTTAAAAATAAATATTTTTCAATGATGCTCATAGCTCCAATTTTTCTATACACCCTAGAAGCACCATGTTGTATAGAGATTTGAAAGAACATTTTTGGTTGGACAACATGAAGAGGGAGATTTCTGATTTTTTGTCAAGATGTATGGTTTTTCAACAAGTGAAAGCTGGATGGAAACAGCCCGGAGAAGTCATGCAGCCTATTCCTATACCTGAGTGGAAATGGGATAATATTACGTTGGACATTGTCGTTGGACTACCAAAGACTCCTAGAAGGAATAATACAATATGGGTCATTGTTGATTGTCCTACCAAGTCAGCACATTTTCATTCTATAAGATAAGAATTTGTACTTGAACGTTCATAAAAATTCTATATTAATGAATTTTTATAACTTCATGGAATACCCCTATCAATTTCATCTGAACGTGATCCCTATTTTACATCAATATTATAGAAAAGTCTCCATAATGCCCTGGATACTAAACATTGTTTGAGCACTGCCTACCACCCTCAAACTGATGGACAATTATAATGGTATATTAAAACCTTATATGGCATGTTGAGATCTTTCTCACATTACTTTCAAGGTATTTGGGATCAATATTTACTTCTGGTAGAATTTTCCTATAACAAGAACATCCATTCAAGTATTCAGAAGGAACCATATAAAGCATTATATGTAAAGAGATTTCACACACGAACTAGTTGGGATGATGTTGGTGAATGAGAACATGTAGGTCCAATACATATTAATGAAACTATGGGAAATATGAAGGTTATCCAAACCCACATCAAAGAACCAAAAAGTAGGTAGAAGAGCTATGTTGATAACCAATAATAGGATTTTGAATTTCAGGTATGAGATTATGTTTTATTGAAGGTATATCCATGGAAGGGAGTTATACATTTTTGTAAAAAGGATAAATTGAGTCCTATGTACATCGGACCTTTAGAAATTCTAGAACAAATTTGGGATGTAGCCTACCGTTTGGAAATGCCTAAATGTCTCTCCAAAGTTTACAATGTGTTCTTCGTATCACTGTTGAGAAAATACATGCCTGACCCAACACATGTACTCAACTATGAAGAATTAGAACTGGAATATGATCTGTCTTATTGCGTAGAGCCCATCAAGATTTTTGATACCAGAGAACAAGTGTTAAGAAACCAGACGACTCATCTGGTAAAAGTTATGTGGAGAAACCATATGATGGAAGAGGGAATGTGGGATCTCGAGGAACTTATAATGAAGAAACACTATAATGTTATTATTTAATAAAATTCTACAAATTTTTAGGTTGAAATTATATGAAGGAGGGGATAAAGTAACACCCCAATCTTCCATAGTGTGTTTCCCTTTGAATAATACAATTTCTTGTGTTGTACGCAACTTCGAGTTCAAACACACCACAACCAATCAAACTATATGTTACAAAATTTTTAAACTTTTATAAATTTTATCTTTCAAAATGGAAATCATTTTTGGATTCGTAATATCGAAATTAGCATAGTGTGAATTTTTTATATTTTTCTAAAAACATTCAATTTTGATGAATAGTGAAAAATATTGAGTTATTAGTTAAAACCGACTTTTTATTTAAATAATTATTTATTTTATTAAAATTTATATTAGGTCAAAATAGATACATAATAACTCTATAATTTCAATGTAATTCATTGGATTAATTTTATATTAATTTTAAATATATAAAGCTTTTATTGAACTTTTTACTTTCTTTTACCCACCTCTTAGGAGCTTTTGCAAATTTGCATAAAACCTAATTTTACAGCTTCTGTGAGTTGAATTTAGAAAATCCGAGAGACTCGGTAGATATTAGTAACTAATATTTGGTTAAATAATATGAAAATAATTTTTGTTGAATAGTACCTTTTGACTTTTATTTACTATGATTAAAAGTAAATATGGTAATTAAAGGTAAAAATGTTATTAATATTACCCTAACACATGTTCTAATTCTATTGAGATATGACTTATTTGACCAAAAACAACCTTAGGAATAATATATGACCATTTATGTCCACTTGGAATAGATTAAGACATTTATTATTATTTAAATCAAAGAAGAGTTAGAAGAGTTAAAATCAAAGTTTAACAACTAAACCATTTTTAAAATAGGGTTATACATATGATAAATAAGACTATAAATATTCATTAGAAAGATAAAAAAATTTCCTACATAATTATATGTTATTTATATTTTTTATACATTAAATAATTTAATTTATTTATGACACAATGATGATGTAGTAATTATCCTATTAATGAAATATTAAAAAATTATTATATTATTAATTGATATTCTATTCCTAAAAATCTAAGGATCGGCCAAAGGTCTTAAATATTATAATATATGTCATTAATGAACCACTTGATGTTCTCTTGGAGGTTTATTGTAATTTTATTAACCATATAATATAAAAATACAAAGAGGCATGTAAAATGTCAAACTAATTAACTAAGAGTTAAATCTAAAAGATAAGGTCAATATCGTGTCAGAAAAACTGTCTAAAACCTATTGGTTGAGGGGTTATCGACCCATATGCACCTTAGAATAAAAAATAATCATTTTTGTACCATTAAAAACTAAAAATGATTATATTAAAAAATAATATTTCACGTATTTCCTAAAGTGACCCTCACCATTCTTATAAAAGGGGACTTTCCCTTCTCTCAAATTAACTACTTGAATGCAATTTCGCATAGAAAAAACCCTACCCAAATATCCGCTAAACTATACTCCCTTAATTCTAGAGGCCATGATTTTGTCAGAAATCCAACCTACATAGCCCTTTTGATCAAATCAAAAGGAAGAACCTGAGGAAGAGGTAAATATTTCATCACATCTTTCATGTTCTTTTTTTCTTCCACTTTTTGTTTCCTTTTTGTTTCGATTATAAAATAATAACATCATTATATTCTGTATAATATGATGTTATAATAAATATGGTACATCTATATTCCTTATTCTATACATCATTTTAATGACATGTCACCATATGTACGTACATACCGCTTACCGTCTCCACATCGTGGTGTAATTTTTATTCAATACATTATTTTAGGATGGGTATAATAATGAATTATAATTGATGTAAATAATAAATATAACATGTTAATGATTCTTTATATATGATATACCTTTTCATTACAAACTATTTTGAAATCATGATAATGATATTGTCACCCGTGAGTACGTATGGATTACCATCTCTACAAACGCGAAGAGATTCATTCCACATCGTATCCATTCAAGACTAATTTTCATTTTATTGTCAAAAATAATGTTTAAAGACATAATATAATTATGTATATAAATAAAATACATCCTATCCATAATAAACAATACTTAGGTATAAAACAATATAAAGGAGAACAAACCAGTGAACACCCAAAACGACGATAATACTAAAATATCTTTAACAAAGCAATATTAGAAGATCATATATGATATCATATTAATGTATATAGTTATTTTATAATGTAATAACAATGATTTAACCATTATACAGAAGGTCAATGTACCCTTTACCAAGGAAAAGTATTAGGTATGGGTTAATTCTACAATCTCTTCATTATCTGAGGTTGTTTATACGTAATTATCTACTGGGACCTCTTTATCATCCACATTCATGTTTCTTAAAAATGTATTTAAAAAAAATTCTATTTACTAGAAAATAGGTTAAAGTCATTTATACCCTTATTTTACCTTATATGTTTTGCAAGGAATCTATTCTTCATTTTCCAAAAAGTGTTACTTTATGTCCTTTTCTACAAAATTAAGGTATGAAAAAAAAAATTAACTAATAGGGTGGGTGCGGTTATTCTCCACCATTATAAAATTGTTGAAGCTTCCCATACAAAATTATAAGAATATTTTCAAAATAAATGTTTTCTTTTATAATTATGTGATATCAAATGATTTCAAAAAAATAAATATATATTTCTCTCAAATAGTTTTCATTTCATCTATATCAAAATCCTTTGATGAATTTTATAAATTTTTGAAGTCAATTATTTATAATACAAATCATCCATATTTTATTGAAGGTTTTGTGATATTTTTGACTATGGATGTGTTATTTTAATACCATGCATGGTTTATGGTTAATGTATTGACATTTTTCATGCTAGTTTTAATACGAATGTTTTTGTTATATTTCAACATTTTCATACGAGTAATGTATTTGACTTAATAAGTGATGGGTGGAGCACGCTATAGATCTTCGATGCATCGGTAGGTCACATTTGACAATTAGTAGTGGAATTGGATGAGTCATTTCCCAATTTGATATATGGTTTTTACTAAGAACTAAATCATATTCAGAAATCTTGGCTGAGGCCTTGACGAATTGTTTTAGAATGTCCAGCATAATACATTCCCTCATTCTAAAAATAATATTTATGGTTCATGTGGTCATTCGACTAGTATAATTCCCATGATTAGGTTTTATTATGACATTATTTACTTAGCTCATATTCCTGCGATAAGAGTATTAATGTTTATTATTATTTATGTCATGTGTTTTAAATTATTTACCATGCCTTATATTTTTGTTATCTTCTGCTGTATTGCTTACCTTTACTGAGCGTTTGAGCTCACCCCTTTTTTATGATTCATTTTCCTGGGATATGAAGAAGTTAGTTATGAGTGACTTGTAGGTATAATCTTGGAGGCTGGGATGTTTCTAATGAAATAAATTAGTGTTGTATTTCTTTTAAATTTGTAATGTTGAACTTGTGTATGAATCTTTTTTCTAGTAATACTAAATTGGTCAGTCTTTCAGTAAATTATTTCCTTGTGATCATGACAATGTTATGTAGTAATGCACCGACTCTTGGTAACTGGGGTCAGGGAGTTACACTAAGGGTTTATATTAATTCTCATTCCCGTTATGTTCCTTAAAAATCTAGTTTCTATGTTTCCTCGTAAACATTCTCTTACAACCACTACACCAATCCCAATTCTAGTATCCCATAACTAGTGATTACTATATTACACATACACAACATAAAAGTGGTAACACCCCACCTAAACAAATAGTCGAGCAGTCTTGTGAGAATAGATACAAACATGATCCCTATAATACATTGGAAACATAAATCATTGATTGTAATCTTCACAAAAAAAATTATTATTTTCTTCGGAATCTTTTTGAAATAATTCAAATAAACCTTCTTTGTAGCCTATGGATAGGAAAACATAATAAATAGTGAAATTAGATACTCAGTAAGAAAAAATGTATGGTGTAATAAATTATAAAATAAATAATGCATGAAAAATATGTTAGAAGTTTGTAATAATGAAACATTCCATTTAACATACAACATGAGAATCCATTATTTATATTGATAACATAACAACATAAACGGTCACATATAAAACAATAACTTATTTAATAATTATGAAATGAATAATGTCAAACATCATAATCAAAATTTCAATCCCTCGTCAAATATATATTACATTTGGTTAAGGAATTATGCTAAAACATCCAAAATAACTAGGCAGGAATACACCAAATACTCAGCCTAGTTTGTCTAATGAGACGCATTGATTAACTTATGGGATATCATGAATTGTAACAAAATAACCACTTAAAAATTCAATAAATTCATCATATGAATGGAATTAGTAAAAAATAAAATACATAATCAATAGGAATTAGTAATTAATAATCATATTTATTGAATCAAGTATATAGAATCTCAAAATTTCCCCAATTAATAATTTATCTATATTTCATGGTGAACACATCCAATCCAATTTTTGTAAATTGAGGTATTAATAGTATATATTGTAATGAGTATACAACTAATTAACTTCTATAAATGTTTTACATACATCCATAATAATAAATAACAGTGACATGGTGGAAAAAAATAAAATCAAATGGGATATTAAGAGTGATAATAAATATAATCACAAAGAAGTGAGTTAACTAAGAATAATATACGAATACAAATTAATGCGAAAAACCTAAATTGGTATGTAATATATTGATAACATCAATTCATCAAAAAATTATTAAATAAAATATTTCTGTAAAAATGATAGGAAAATGGAAAGAAAACATTGACTATAACAATATTAAAACTTATATAATATTGTTGTAGAAATGATGATATAAATAATTTCTAAAAAAATAATGATTTTTCATGTATATATTTAGGAAATTAATTGTCGATTTATTTAAAATAATGGAATCTAGAAAATAAATTACTCTTATGTAAGTAAATTTGATGTGTAAAATAAAAATATGCATATTTGAGGTGATATCAATTTTCCTAACTTTTAATAAAATAATATATGTATATTTTGAATAATTAATAAAATAAGTGGAATGTATAGTACTTTGAAAACCCATAAAAACTTATAATATAATATAATTAATTATGCATGGTCAAAACTGTGAGAAAATATATTCATATGGATAAAATAAAATATATATTTTGTCCCTATTTTTTAAATAATGATGAAAATTAATTGTATGTAAAATATTATAAAATTTACTTGAAAAAAATTATTTATAAATTAATATATAATAGAATTTTAACATAAAATAATATTTATGTAAATAAAATAATATTCTCGAATCCAAATAAATAATATGTATATATAGGGAGAGGAAAAATATTATCAGTTGAAAAGGATAAATAAGGGTGACTTTTCATATAAAAATTATTTTAGTAATTTTGAATTTCAAAGAGAGGGAAATTGATAGAATAATTGAAAAACACTAAATTAACCATATGAGAAGATAATATATGTTATTTAGAAGAGCTAGAAAATATAATTCACCTAATTTAAATTTATACATAAATAATGCTACATAAAATAGAAATTGTGAAATAAACTGTTACCATTGATTCTCAAATTGTATAATGTGTTCCAACCTATAGTATAACAAATTTATTTTTCTTGTTCATCTAATTAATATTAATGTATATAAATCTTTATTTCTATATTTCAGTTATTCATGACCACTTTTTACATGTTATATGACAATTCATTGTTAAAATTATTATTTAATTGTTAACTATCCAGTTTCATAAGAATGTTTTGATTCAGTGGTTCTAATACTTGAACCCTAGACATAGATTAAAATATAAATAATTTTTATCTTTTTATATGAATTATATATATACAATAAATATAAATTTATAACCTCCAATTTTAGGGGGTTATGAAAAGTGAAATGTGTTATTCATGGAGGTAGTAATATATATGTATGCATGGGTGGAATTTTTATTTTTAAAACAATTACAAATAATGAAAGGTAGAAAATGATTTATCTTTGAAAAAAATTATTTTTATAATAAATATCCTATTTATTCATTAAATATATATGTATTATCATTCATGTGAGGCAGTGCGGAAAAATTATTTTCATTGCTTCATAGAGGTGCTAGTGTTCACCTATACATGAGTGACATTGTTATTTTACTTTCAAATAAAAGAGGATATAAAATCCATGTAAAATTAAAATAAAATAATTTAAATATGGTAAATATATAGGTATAATTATATTAATATGGTTATAAAATATATTTAATAGGATTAATAAGATTGAATCTTGAAAGGGTTTGGTGAGAACATATACCACTTCCTTGGATAATCTCCTTTGAAAAACACCATAAGGCTTCTTAGATGGGTATTTTTGGAATACCATAATATATAGGTAATAGATAAGGGAATGTATAGATTATTTTGGTATATCATGGTCTAGGTAAGGGGTCTTTGGGTCTGTATTTATGTTATGATAGGATTTTCCTTTTTATAAGTTAGGGTAGTGGCTCCCTTATAAATAATCTATACATTGAAATAATAGTAATTCAATTATAAGGGAATGTAGTGTTAAATGAAAAAATGATTAAATATGGGATAATTTATGTTATAAATTCACTCATATAATAAAATTTATATTTTTAGTAATATTTGAATCCTTTTCACTTAGTTTTCCCCCTCGTTTTCCCCATTAACCATTATTGTGGTGAAAAAGATTTAGTAGTGTAACTATTCAGTATAAATCAAAATTAAATGGGACTTAATACATAATTTAAATATTATGATTAAAAATATGGAATCCATTTTATATTATTAAATTATTATAGGTGATAAAAACTAATTTTAATATATGTATGCAAAACGTAATGAAAACTTTTTTTGTGAAATTTTTTTTAAAGCATAAAAATTAGTTTATATGAAAATAATGTACAAAATTTATTCCCTTGGAAAATATTTACTGAAAAATAAATAATTAAAAATATTTTATTTTAAAAGCATTCTAGTCATAATGTGATTTTTTAATTATTAACTAAATCAAATAATCTAAAAACTTCTTTTATTAAAATAAAACATCAGTTAGTTTTTTAAATTTCAATCATATGATTCTAAATTATATAATCTATATTTTTTTATAATTATCTATTTTACATATGAAATATATATTTGGTCTTTGAAAGCATTTCATCAAACTTTAAATCTATTATTCTACTGTAATGGTGACGTAAAATTAACAATATTTGTAAAAGGGTATTTTTCACAATCACCATAAAATTGGCCCTTTCAAAAAAATACCAAGAAATAATGATATTATAATTTTGAGTTTTTTTTTCAAAAGTGAAGTTTAGTTTGTCAAAATAAATTTACAAAATTGATAAATTTATTATTTAAATGAATAAAATATAATAAAAAACATTTTTTAAAAAAATAATTTTTTTAAACTATATGTTTCCATAATCACATTATATATTTATTTGAGAAATAATTTATTAGTTCAAAAATTGAAATATTATATAAAATCATATCATAAAATTTATAAAATTCATATATAATAATATACAACCATTTAAAAATAATTATTAACAAACAGTTCTCTTTTTAACATTGATTGATTTTAGTCATATCATATTAACAAAATAATACCATGTAAGTATCTTCATTAATTGATATATTTTTATTTATTGAAGGATTATTATTAAATGTGAAAAATCTCTAAAGTTAATTTTTGTGTGTGTTATAGACTATTAAATATCATATTTATTGAATGGAAACTATATAATTAAATATTAGGGTGTTATAATGAGCATGTTGTCTGAACTACTAATATGGCCTTAGGTTAAACTGTTGTTGGGATTAATAAAGAATATAAACATCTACGGTAATAAAAATCAATAACTATAACATATATAGACAATGAACTTGATAATAAAACCACATGGGCACCAAACCCATAGTGAAGGTACAAGATATACCAACTCAAGAGAAGTGAGAAGAAAATGATTTGTGTTAAATACCCATTAACTAAAATTATAATGGCCCTGACTCTCAAGGACCTCATCCTATAGACTCAATTATTAGGAATCCCATATAAATATTTTCATAAGTTGTTCTTGATTTTTTATACATCCTATCGATCAACTCAACCTTCTTTTACAACTCCAAGTACATTGCCAACATAAATTGGGTGACAAAAAACCGAATATCTAGGAAAACTGCCTCCTCTAATCATTATGATAAGGACAGACCATTAGAAGATAAATCAAGAAAAAATGGAAAAATATTTTTGAATTGATTCCTATGATAACACATTATCATGATCCTATATTGAAAATATAAAAACTCAAAACTCTTTTTTTCCTCCATAATTAATGTTTAAAAGTAGGCATGAAACTAAATATGATAATCTTTCCACATAACCAATGATTCCTTTGACCCATTAAATCATATAATCCATCACAAGAAATCTATTTATCAAATCTAAATAGCCATTAATAGATCCCAATATTACATCCTTGCATGTATTGGAAAAAAAGTGATTTCAAGATCTTATAAATAGTGTTTCCTCTCTAGATCTTATATTCTCGCTTTAAACATATCCATCCACGGATGTCGAAACTCACACGACAACTTTTTCCAATATTCATCCTTAGCTTATAGTTTATCCCTCAAGTAGTAAAATAGGCCACCCTACTACACCTAACAAACTTTAACTACTTACGAATGGTGGAAAGTGGTTATCTATGAAAAAGTTAATAACACTTCTAGGATTGATAGAAAATAATAATAATTTTTTCATTTAACTAGGTTTTCATTAATTCCAAAAATATTATTCTTATACAAACACATGAAAAAATAATAAAGATGTTTGTACCACTCCAAGGCCTCACCTAGAAATCATCCTTATATCCCATAGGCTGTTAAGTAATCTCATGGTATTTACGTTGGATTATAGAAGATCTTAATCATAAATTCTGTAGTCAGTATCCTTTTATACATCACACACTATGTTTGAATAATATTTACCCCTATCAATCACATGAAATAATCTATAATGCCTAACTACAATAATTATCCTAACACATATCCATATCATTGATACCAATTTTGTAAGAGTGTCTTCCAATAGGAACACCACATTACCCTATAATAAAGAGAAGAGTTACCCATGAAGCCCACCTCTAAAAGGACCTATGTAATCATCAAGCACTAAGGGTATAAAACATGTACCTGAGAGGAATTACTCCCATAAATCCCATGAACATATATAAAAGTAAACCATCAATTTAAACTATAATAAAAAGTGAAACCCATTTACTATAATAATTTAATTTCATACTAAAACATAGTCTCTAAAAATGAAATTCCAAAATAATTTCCTATTAAAAAACAACAACCATGGATCCATGCTCCAAGATATTAATTCCAAAATTGATCTCCAAACTCACCCATCCATAAAAAATAGATGTTTTTATTTCCTGATAAGAAAATCCCAAAAGAAAAAAATTTAAGGGGGTTTAACGTAATAAATACCAAGAGAATCTTATCTAACAAGGCTACCACATTCAATAGGGAGTGATACTAGATTAATGAATAACATGATTTGGTTCTCATTGTCTACCCATGATGCGAGGATGTCTACAACGTTTTTACCTTATCTCTAGGTGTGATGAAGGGTCACTTATGGAATAGGAATCCTTCGACATTTGAGAAAAATATAGGATATGGACCACTATATATGAAGATTTACCTACAATGAGCCCATAAGCATGGTCGAATCGGTAAGAGTGGAATAATTCAATTCCCTTCAATAGAGTATGAACCTCTACAATATTAGAATCACCCCAGTCGAATATCACTGAAATCCAAGATAACCAAACCCCGGTGGTCATGTAAAGAGCCACCCCCTTCATGAAATCTAAATCACAATAAACATCAGCAATGTGTTTGAAACCATTGTCTAGTGGAATTCATTGAATCAGTCTACCTTTCTTGACTTGATTCTGATAAACTATAATATTGGATGAGCCTCCGATGAGTTTTTTGAGGGATGTAGAACATTGCCACCATTTAAAAATAGGAAACAGTTTTACCCAAAGGATTTTTTTTCCCACGATTCCAAGCAAAGAGTTAGAGTTTTTATCATATCAGGCTTGGTTTCTAGAATTCCATATGATCCAACATGCCACTCCAAGAGGAGATATCTCACATTCTATTATTCTTCATTGTCATATATCCCCATAATATAAATTCTGAAGGAAATATTTATGTTTTCTGATCTAAACTACTGTGTTAGTACACTCTCCCAGAATTCTCCATACGAAATCATCCCAATGACTCTCAATGAAAATATTTGTTGAGATCTCGTACTTGTGATTTTTTCATCACCTACGTTTAGAAACCAGATATTTTTATTTCCTCTTAATATAATCATTTAAAGGAATGGGTATATTAAATAGATATCACACAATGATGTTTAACTATGTGGGTATATCATTACAACAAAATGATTCATTCTGAAATTCATAATATGCATTTTTGTTAATCATTGCTCGGTGATCATATAATGTTAAATCACTGTATCAATATCTTATAAAAATATTTTTTTTCATGTTTGAGTATAATTTAATGATATTAAAAATATTTAGTTATTCTATATCTGGAACAGAATTAGTGAATTGACTAAAGATTCATACTTTAATGAATGTCATGTTCGATGATAGTCAGCTGAGGAACCTGATCATTGAACTAACCTTATTTCAATTCCAAAAAATGATCAGACCTTGTCTAATAATACAATTTAAGTTCCTTTTAGGTAGTGGAATGGGTCTAACAACTGCACGGCATATCCAAGAGATTACTCCACTAGTAATGTGAGAATTCCTGCCAAATATATTTGATATAAAATTGGAAAACATTGAAATTACTCCCCAGATATCCCATTTTAGGCAGTCATATTGACTTCGTATATCCTCTATGATGTTCCTGAGATTAGTACAACCCTCTTTGATCCCACTGGCCATCTTGTCCCAAATATCCCAATGATATTTTCCTTCAATATAGTGATCCTAGATGAAATTAGTTGTCAATTTATCAATGTTTCTCATCACTGTCTTGAGTGAATTGAGCACTTATAACACATGAATATTAATAGAGGATAAGAGGCAGTTAACAAGTGTAATTCTCTCTCCAACGTTTATGAACTAGTTTTCTCATTTTGATATACGAGGGATTTTTTTTCAAGAATTCCATAAAAACAATTTATGAGGATTCTTCTTGTTGCAATTGGTATACCTAGGAAATCTATGGGGAAAGATCTATGTTTCATAATCACAGTCACCTTGATTTTATTTCTTCTTCTCTCAGAGAAAAAATTTGAGAAGAAAACATTACTCTTTCCCTAGTTGATGGATTTCCCACTCCACTTATAATAAATATCCATAACATGGTTTAATATGCTTTTGTTTTTGCTGTAACCATTTAGAAATAAAATATATTCATATTAAAATAAAATATGGGATATGTTACCTAAAAGACCTCTCACAGAGTAGGAATAAATGATTCCATTATGGGTTCTTTTTTTGATGTATCTCCTCAATGTGTCTTGAACCACGATAAAGAGGTTGTTGGAAGCAATCTCCTTTTATATGTCCTCAGGTGGATTTAATGAACCCACACGTCCCCCATGTGAATGAAATGACCATACATTAAGATCAGAACGACCTAAAAATTATCAATAACCCATTTAGTGAACCCCATTTTAGAAAATACATTGTTAATGAAACTCTATTCCATCTTACCATATTATTTGTTCATTTAAACCATTATAACTAAATTAGATCACAGAGAATTCATGTTGATATCCCGGACCAAATCATGCACCATTTCTATAGTATTCTTGTGTAGATCTATCATTGAAAAATCACTATGGAATTTTAGAAACCATTAGGGTAGATAGATATCTGACCTTCTAGTGATCATATTTGGGACACATTTTATAGAAATATTAAATTATTCCTTGATATTTAAGGGGTGGGAGAAGAAAAATCATTCATTTGTTAGGATGAGAAATAATTCTGATGAAAATGAAACCTGAGGTAATTCTCAACCACTAAAATAGTCTGGAAAATGCATAATTAGGTCATCTTTCACCAATTCAAAAAAGTTGATGTAAAGATATCCCTAGAAACCATCTGTTCTTGGTTTACTCTTTGGATTGAGAGCATGTTTAGACTCATATATTTTTTTCTCTTCTGGTATTCTTCTGAAAAACCATTTAATATCATTCGAAACCACCCTTGGAAGATCATCAAAAATATCAGGTTCTTCCATAGGATAACCTCTATGCTTGTTGTTTTTAGGGTTAGATAAAATTTTCCTAAAATATTCATATGAAATACCTCCCACCACCTCAATGTATTTATTGAACGACCAATCTTCTAGCCAGAGGTTAGGTATAGTAGTCTAATGTTTCTCATTTATATAGGCTTAAATGAATGTCATGCTTTTATCACCTTCTTTGATCCAAGTTTCTCTAGACTCCTCACACGTAACTATTTTTTGTTTGATACTATTTTTTGCCAATTGATTTTTCTTATTGTCCATAAAACAGAAGATATCATATTAATTTCCAGCTTATAGACAACTTTATATACTATCAATATCAATTTTTAAACCCTCAGTATTGGAATCATGATTAGTTTTATTTGTGAAGCACACCTATAGGCCCCCTTTGAGCCTTTAAAGTTTATTATAATGACAAATCCAGCTAGTATCCTTATTGGGTATCAAATAGTGGGAGTGAACAACCGACAGGAAAATTGGGTCAAACCCCCAATGATTATTCTTTTCTATCGTGCCCCTAAATCAAGAATCTTATTCTCCCAATCCATTCTATAGTTGTGTCATAGAACATTATTCTCAAATCATAATCATAAAAAATTCCATATACAAAAAATCATCATAACATCCATATAATAATTATCACAACAATATATCCATTTCAATAGAGGATAATAAATAAGAATAACACCAACCATGTTCCCTCCTCATACCATTCATAACCCCCACTATATAATATTATGTCATATACCCTAAATGTTCTACCATTATATCACATAATCAATGCCAATATTTTACATCATAAATATTTATACCTTCATTGATCCATCACATCCTTTTTTACACCTAGATGGGAGATCTTTGAAACTAGAATAATATACCATTTGTTCCCTCGTCAAAATTCTTATTTACATTATATACATTGAACCCAAATAATTTGGGCTTTAGTAAATTTATTTGACTTGGGTGGGGTATGTATTAAATCATATGTAAAACCAATTATAATATTGTCACATATAATCCCAATATATATGGTCCATATAAAATTATGACCATCATGTTCTCCTATAACCGCCAATAACTATACAACAACCAGCCATGCATTTGATAAAAATTATACACATCATCCATTAATGATTCTTATTTAATCATATTATTTACCCATTTTAATATTTACTATTTACTAACCATTTTAAATTCATTATTCCATTAACTTCTATATTTGATAACAAACATTTCATAGAAATTTCTAACTTTAATTTTAGTTATCACTCAACCATTTAATTCATTGAAATTTTATTATCAACAAATATTTCCATCAATTTTTACCTCATATCATTTAAAAAGTTCATCATTACTATCATATATCATTTCTACTGGGAAACTATCAAAATCCCCACAACCATTAACTAAATACCACACCACAATCCCACTTCTTTGACCAATATCTCATAAAACGTCCACACAATAAATCACCTTTCCCGGAAACAAACCATTTCATCATTCAAAAACAAAAACAATATCCCTTATTTACTTTTAGGGTATGGAATCTACATACCTTCTTTAAAATCCACACTAACATCACAAATATTACCACAATAATTACCATATAATAACCCCCAAAATTTCCACACAATTAAAAATAATACAACTTATATAATAACCACGAACGTCAAAAAAATTATGGTATCAATAGAATATCACAATCTATATTTGTTAAACTAGATTTAAATTTATCTAACACCACTTTCTTAAGAAACATTAATTCAATTTCAGATTCTACACAACTGGTTCATTAATGTCATTATATGGTTTTATTTTATGAAAAGTGACTCTATCAATCCAATAAAAAGATACCTTTACAAATCTTAGCAATAAAATATTTTCAGAAATAACAAATGGACATCCAAAAATCACATAAGGAAAATCATATAGATATATAAACACATGATAATCATCCCCTTTACCATAAATATCCATAGTTAAATTCATTTCTTCCATTATACTTATTCAAAATATCCACCGAATGAAACAAAAACTATTTAATTTCATGGAATCATGTAAATAAAAAGACAATACTCAAATACCATACATTAATTTAAGCCTTACAACCACTATGCATGATTATTATGAGTAAAATTATTATCATATAACAAAATCACACAAAATAATATTAAAAATCTAAGTCAACAACATACCCCATAATCCATGATTGAAGACATCTCAAATAGAATCCAACATATTATACATCTTCCCTGAGAAGAAATAGTATGGTATGAATGAAGATAATAGAAGATGATTTAACTACAAATATATAATAGTTAATATCTTTAAGACAAGGGATAAATACTACCAAAGATAAAATCCTATAAATTCTTATGTTTTTTAGAAAATAAATGTATTGAAAATAATTTTTATTTTATTATGAAATTATGCTTGGGCTACAAAATTACAAGACCTCATCCTGATGAGTATAGGTCATGCTACAATAGTTTTAAATAGATTTAATCTCCAAAAATTATTAAGTGTTTCCCATTATCTATCCGAAATTAATGTTAGTGAACTCCAATAATCCAATATTACCAAGGAAAGGTTGAAATTCAACCAAGACACCATGGAACAAAAACCTCTCAAATGGAAGAGCCTAAAAACTCAACCTTCGAACCCCACTACACTACTTGGTAACTATATCACAATGTCCCCTATAATGGTAGACCAACAAAACCATCCCCTCATAGACCCATTTTAGAGATCATTTTTTCATTTATTATACATGAAATTTCAATGACTTAGATCCCACCAATTGTTTTGATTTATCGGTAATTGTCAAATATTTTATTTAAAGTAATAATCTAAAATTTAATTGATATATATATATATATATTAATAATTGGTTTTTAATTTATTCTTTCATTATTTGAATTATTAATATAAACCCTAAAATTAAATTTATATGATTTGATGATATTATAGGATTCAAAAAGGTGATTTTAGTATCCTAGAGTCAATTTCAATGAATTTAGAATATATTTGAAAAGATTCCATAAATATTTGGCTGGAGTGGGGAAAATGGATAAGGAAATTATCCAAAAAACATGTAGATGATAAATTTATTATCTAGTATAATAATTCATTAGTGCATACGAATTTTTCATGTATCAAAAATGGAAAATGATAATTTATTTTTTATAGAACTTTTTTCATGAAATCCATTTAAAGAGGTCACGTGATATATTAGTTATCCAAATTTAATCCTTACAAAAAGTCATATGGCATATATTATTTTGGATTATGTATGAAAATTTTCCATTCATATAATTTTTTCCCTAATATGAATATTTACTCTCAGGAAAAAATAATATAATTAAAAAATAACAAGATGAATTTGGAGGATTAACTAATGCTTTAAAACAAGGCTTTTAGATTCTACTTTAACATCAATTTAACTAATCATAGTAGAACATTTGGATTGTAATATGTATTGTATTTTGATCCAAAATAAGGAAGTTTAGATGTCTATTTTTAATAGGAAAGGATCATGTTAATATTTGACAACAACTAGGAATATAAAAACCAAGGACCTATAAAAATAACTTGATGAATAAAGAGTTATAGGATGAAAACTGTGCAAGACATGTTGGAGAATAGACTACGTCTAATACTTTTGTTTTAGTGTATTATATGTATTATAATGACTTATTCTCTCCCAATTAAATCTATTAAAATTTTCATGGAGGGAAAAATTATATATGATTGGGTAAGGGAAGGATAGACCGTTTTTAATTCTTGAGTCTTTTGCTTCATTGAATAAAATTCTCTTCCTTCATTTTTCTTTCTTTGATATTCAAATACAATTGTTTTTACCAAGTGAGATTGTAACTGATTATAATTATTTTATTGGTTATTTAATTGGTCAATGACATCTAATCTCTATACAAGTATAATTTATCTATATATTATGGAATATTCTAAATATTATTGGTAAAGTTATTATAGATTTTCAGTATGTGTGGGAGTGTTAATGGGAACTCTTGGCTGTTTTGAAAGAAAATAACACAATTGGGAATAACCAAATACTACTATAAGGCTTAACTATAACACATATAATAATAGAATGGAGTGTATAAAAAGATAATATTTTAATTATTAATACTCTCAGCAACACCATTTAACCATGGGTGATATATGAAGTGATCATGAATCATCTCACTTACTAGTCACACATAAAAAGAGAGGATTAATTTTTAAGACCACTATATCTTTTCAATAGGAGATCCAATCCTTGGGTAATCAACCTTATTTTTATAATTGTTTTTAAATTTCAATTTCATTAATTTTTTGTAGTTTCAAAACCGATCCACAAAAGTAAAACATTTTCTCATAACCAATAAGTGACAATAGATTTTGAGAACACCTCTTTTGTTGAGAATATTAGGTTTCCACTACAACTATATTCAGCAAAGTGGAATTAATTATTTAATGAATTTTATGATTAACATATTAGGATTATTCGCGAGATATTGGGATATTTCATATGAATTCATGCATAAACATATCCACCAATTAGTTTAGGGAACTACTTATTATTCCTTTTTGAAACTCTATTTTTCTCAAAAAATCAAGCTCACCCCACTAAATGGCCAATGGTACTATACTCACCAATAAAAAAATCATGACCCATGGTATTGTTTAATCATAATAAATAGAAACAAAAAAAACATTTTATTTATGTTTTAGGTCATGTGAATATTCTCCTAATGTTACTACACACCTTATACACCTGGAATAAAATGTAAAAACTAAATGGATAGCTTATGTACCACCTAACATAAGATCATATGAGTATAATTTACAAGAATCATAACTATTTTCAAGAAAATATTTATGGAATTTATGAACCAAATGAATCTATGAAATAGATAATCAACATTAGAAAATGGACTAAGAATATGAAATAATTAGAGTAACTGAGGAAGGATGGAGATGGAGTTTTAGAACTAACAACAGGTTACTCCCATAAAGAAATATGAAATTAAATAAATTAGGAAGAAACTAAAAATCTTTAAAATCATGGTGATGATAAAACTCCATAACTAAGATAACAGTGGTTGAATGTGGGGAAAATATGGGGTTGGGGGATTCAAAATTGCTATGGGTGTTTTGATAATTTTTAAATTTCTATGTGATTAGTATGAACGCTTGTTTTGATCTCATAACATTCCATACCATGTGTTTCTCATTGACTACGAAACCCAAACACCACATAGTAAAGATTCATGTATTGGTAAACCAAGTGCCAACTATATAGTCGCATCTTTAATTTATTACAATTTTTAGTTCTTCCAATATTTAACATATGGTCTGAATAACCATCCACTAACCATGAAAATGTAACTATAAATCACCTCACCCATCAATTGTCTTGGTTTTATAGTTAAAACTAACAATGTTACCATCTTGTTCCTAGCATCAAATCCATATTTCCATAATTTCAGACCTCTATCCCTCTGAAACACCTCTAGGATAAAGCCTTCTCCCCCAAACATATTAAGCATTTATAACTGGAATAAGATAATTTAAATGTAAACACATTAAGAGGGGTTTTAACTCAAGAATGTATGGTGGTTATATATTCCACATTATATAGTATTTTTTCCTCAAACTACATTCTAAAAAATAATTGGTACTTGTTATTGCATAAATATAGCCACTGGGTATACATATTTAACCAATTCTCCCATTTATACTCCTAAATATGTTATTGTCTTTGTTATGATCATGCTAAAGGAACCATATTTTCATAATGGGCCTTCATGATTTAGTATTCTATATAAACCAGACACTCCTCAAATTATTTGTCATCCTCAATGTTGATATAATTATTTCCAATCATATTAGAATGATTTAGATAATACTATAAATACTCTGATGCATAAAATATATAAGTAATGGAACTAAAATTCCAAGGGATATCTAAACGATATTTCATTTTATTGATCCTCGTATGGATTCTGAACATCCCCACATAACTAGGAAAAAATTCCTTTGTATTTAAGCTTGATAATGTCCCAATAAAAGTAACATTCATAATTATACTCAATCACCATCCTCAAAATTCCTAGGATGGAATCATTAGTTGTAATTATACCTCTTACTACATGAGTGTTCACTAACCACTTTCTCATAAAATGAATGTTCTCTAACATCTCTAGAACAATAAATTTTCTAATTGATTTAAACTCGACAACATCAATTCATCATAAGGTAAACAGTATAACCATCCATATAATGATTCTAAAAGATCCATCTAGATTGATTCATGATTACTATTATCATATGAGAAATATTTAATTTGAAAATTTATTTCTAAATAACCTCTAATGTATAAAATGAATATTCTAATAGTTTTCTCTAGAATATTTATATTACAGTTTGACTTCCCATCTGTCTTTGGGTGATAATCAGTGCACAGATACACTAATATACTATATAACTTCTACAATCCCTATTATAATCATAATTTTTAATGAAAAACATTGTATATAATGGTACTCTAAGTAACCCCATGAAATCAAACTAGGTCTAGAATATTGAGCTTACGTAGCTCATAAACTAAAATGGAATCTCAAATAGGAATTAAAAATGACACCTTAGTCAACCAATCTGAAATAAATTATACCTCATCAATACCGTAGGGTTTCATTAGAAACCTGATAATGAATTAATAGGTAAAAACAATACACTTGCACTCATCAATTGGTAGCGAAAGAAGTAAACTAGCTGGTCACTACTTATCAGCCTTCACCTGTAGGTGGGTGGAGCACCACATGATGAAACCCACAATATTTTTAGTTATTCAAGGAGACTAATACTACATTTTCATATCACAATACATCTTAGTTAATCATAGATATACATACCAACTATAGGAATTTGATTCCCCCATCAGACCCTGACACATGATTTTTGGTACTAAAACATGAACATGGATATACAGAACCCCATCGGTATCAAGGGATCAGCCTTCGGTGAATATCCCACCAGATATATTTTCCCTCATATCTAAAAAATAAAAAAAATAATGTTAAATCCCCTTTAACCTAACATGTAGTAATGTCGTGTTAGATAAATACATAGGGTCACTTGGCCCTAGTACTCCTAAATGTTAAGATGCATATTTGTAATGGAGAATGTTATTTCCCATTCATTATTGGATTTTTTACACCACCCAAGTCTGAGTATTGTTTATCAAATCATATATATATATATATATGTTTCCATATCCAAGGGTATACCATATTTCAAAATCAAAATACTACTATAACTCAAACCACCTTCACTACTTAAGGTTTCTTTCTTACTATGAGAAAATATAATTTAGGATATTCAACCCAATATACATAAAAAACCACTTTCTCTAAAGGTAATGATGGAAACCTTTAAAAGAATTAAATAATATTTATAGGTCTATTTGATTAATTGGGTAATTAATATCATGGGGCCTAAGAATTCTAGATTTATTAGTGAGAACATGATTATCTTATATCAATACTTCACCTAGCCCAACTCCTGATACATAACAATACATTGTATTCTCGTCACCAACCATTGGTATTATCAAGTTCATTATTTTAGTAAAACAATCAAAAAATCTCAAAATGAAACTATAATAATATTATTACCAAGAATACATAACCCTTTTTTTAATATATTCATTGATTCTACTAGGTGGCAGATGTTCTAAAAATAACTCCATTAATAACTATTTAAAACAATAATGTTGTGGATCTCAAAACAATTCATAGGTAACCCTCATGAAAAAACATACTCCAAACTAATATATGGAATGAACAAATAATTTCACTCCAAAAATAAAAATATGTAACTATAAGAGCTTCTCATAAAGTCAATTAAAATTATGTACGATCATAACGGTCTCGAGATATTGTGTGTGCTCATCCCTGAACAAGGAGTGCACAAATTTTTAATTGTTGAACATGACCAAAAATGAATCTAAATATGGGTAGAATACATGATTAATCAAGGATATATATATCACTGGTGAGTTTTTTTGGATAAAAATCATCACGGTTAACTCATTCAAAAAATTATTGCTTCTAAATGTCACGGAGATATGTTTGAAGGTCTCACCCTTAGCTAGTGATAGATTAATCTCAATTAAATCAATGAAAACACATTGAATCCATTAAAACCATATCAATTAATTCAAAAATACATAATATATCATATCATTTACTAACTAATTTTTTTTAAAACTTTGATATCCCATGAATTTCCTCAGAGATTCATCACCCTTCTTAGTGAATAAAATTGGAGCACCCTATGGGGACGTACTAGGTCATACGATTCCATTTTCCTCAAAGTCTTATAACTAGGCCAATAACTCATACAAATATATAAGATACAAGATAAAAGGTGGATATAAATATTCTCTACACCTAACACACAATATAGAGTAAACAAAAACTCATAATTTGGTGGAAACCTTGATAAATCATCATGGAAGACATCATGAAACTGATCAACCACAGGAGGGAAGACTAACCGCTACATTCCCCCATAATCCAACACCAATATAGAAACCAAGGCTATAATATATCATAACTAATAATGATAAATACCTATGTATCCTTCATATATATCCCATTATCCATCATATACAAAACTACCACACTCAGGATATGTAAATGAAACATGTCCATGAAAAAAGGTGATATGGGCTCAATACAATGTTAACCAATCCAATTTGTTGATAATGTTGAACTATGTTATATCTATAAAAAATAGATATCATGTGAATATAAATCCACCAATTAAAATAGTTGTAAGACCATGACATTTTAATGGAACGTTGTGTTCGATAGCGAATACAACACACAACATTGAGCTTAAATGAACCCAAATATATTATTATTTAATTTAAAAGTTATCACTTAGACACTGAATTAATAGGTATGAATAGTAATAATAAAATTTTGAAACAAATAAATAATATAATAAATATAAAATAACTTATGAATTCATAGGAAATAATAACTTAATATTATAGTAAAGTTATTTTTTGCGCTAAAAATGAAATTTCTTTAAATATTATTGTTTTTACTATTTTTGTGATGAAATGTTATTATTAATTTATGGAACATCTATAATTTTTATTTTATAAAATAATATCCTTTTTTCATCTTTCTCATACCAAAAGTTTCATCGAGTAAAATATCTTTATTTTTTCAAAATTTTGATTTCATAGTAAATAGTGAAAATAACCAATTTTTATTGAAAGCTGTATTTTTGTTTCAACCTTATGAAAAAGTTAAATTTTATTTCAAAATGGTTTAAAAGAGAATTTATATATATATATTATTATGAGTAATATAATTAATTTCATTGGAATCAATTTTATAATTTGAAATGGTTTAAAAAATTATATAAAAGCACATTTTTAAGAAAAACTCTATTTTTCTAAAAATCTGTTTTCATCACGAACTTATTTTAAATTTAATTTAAAAAAATTTAAATTATAGTATATTATAATATTTATTCATTATTTTGGAATAATTTGGTAAATAGGTCCCTTTTATTTTCATGTATTATTTATAGTAACCGTGGTAAAATTTATCAACACATTAAAAAGTAGTTTTGGATAATTTTGTTTAAAACTAAGTGATAATACCATATGTTTTCATCCTAATTATTATTAGAATAAATAAAATATACCCTTATAATATATGTCTTGTATTTTAAATTTTTAATGTAATCTTTTCCAAGAAAGTGACCCGTATAATATTTAAAGCAAAAAACAGATACAAAATGTTGCACTCTTAGTTTTAAATATATATTTTTCATCCACATTGGGAGAAAATTTAGATATTAAGGAATATAAATATCTATTTATAGATTAATTAAATTTTATTTATGATAATTTCTTTTTTAAATTTTTTTAAATTATATTAATACCTTAAAACTGTTGAAACGTTAATATATTATTTATTTAATTAATAAAAAACTAAAGTAAATGATTTTTAAAATATAAAGTTGATATAATTTTAATGAATTAGTATTTCACATGAATTATTTATATTTATGTGACTCATTTGGGAGTTTTTGAATGATTATATTCAGATCAACCCTTTGTATTGATGTATTTGATGCAAATTAATTTAATAGTTTTAAAATTGACATCTATGATAATTTATCAAAATAATATTTTATTATTTTTTTAAGAAAATCATAAATAATATTGAAAGTTGAAAATTTAGATAATATATAGTTAAAAAATTCACCCCTTTTCCATTTATAACTCTATAGATACCTTGTATGTAAACATATAACCATTTAAGAGGGAAAATATGTTACCATAGTTAATGTTAAAATAGGATAAATAAGAGGAAAAAAAGGCGAGGTTTAAAACCTCATAAAAACCTATCCAAAATTATTATTTTAGGAAATTTAGGCCATATTCTACACTATAATAAAACACATAGCAATTTTGACCAATTTTTCACTATAATAGACCTATTATATTTTAATTTTTTTAATAAACTCAAAAAGTGTCCCTCACCTCAATTATAAAAGTAACCCTCCTAACTCACTTATTTACACCAATTAGAGCAATATATATATCGACCCAAATCTTCCCATTACTTTTATAAATATTCATAGATATGTTTTTGAGGTGATTTTATTTTTAAAATATCAACCTTTAGTTCCTTATGAAATGATCTAACTTGGGGGTCCCAAAGAAGAAGTAACTCTCTCACCTGACCTTATTCAATTTATTTATTATTCTACCTCTTATAATTGTATGGATTTTATCATAAAATAATATTTTTATTGAAAAAAAATATTCTGATTTTTTTTTGATTTTAAAATTACCATTACCCAACCTCTTTCCAATCAAATGATAAGTGAATGTATAAATTTTGTGTACTTACAAATTACCGTCCCCATGTAGGGAAATAATTAATTTTTTATCCCCATAATTTATATATGAGTATTATTATGGGTTTACATTTATATATGATAATTATGAAATAATTATTATAACACCCTATTTCCTTCCTTCATATATGCTTTGAATTTTTTTTGGTTTCCCTTCTTGTTTGGGTGCATTTTGGGAATCTCGAGAATATAGATCCTTTGGTGTGGTAAATAACATGATGTAGGGAGATATATGATTGTTTGATTTAATGGAGTCTATTTATTAATATTTAAATTGGTTTAGAATTATTTCCTTGGTTTTGTAGATCCTTATGTTTGTGGAGGTTTTCTTCAAAAAAAAACATTGATGACCATTGCCCATTGGACACATTGATTTCATGAATGGTTTAAACAATGTGAATATATTATATGGAAGATTCTATAAGTCATGTCTAGGGAGTGAAAAGTTTATACACCTTAAAAATATTCCACAACATGAAAAAATCAATTGGAATTTACTTTATCCCAATATGTTATATTTTGTGTAATATTTATAATTTGAGTGATTTCATGCCATGAAGTGGATTAACGAACTTAATTCATCATGTATAATGTTTTTAAACATGTTACACATATCATTTTTTCTCTATTAATTATTCAGGATTTCCACTCAAACCATAGTGTGATTTTGGTTAATTTTGGCTAGTCTCCCTCTTTCTTGATCACTCCATTCAGTGCTTGACTCTTGTATTAATTTGATCACATATCTCTATTATTAATTCCATTATCATATTAATTTACATTGTACATGGTAGCGGTGTTTTCTTTTTTTATGATTTAGATTCATGATCAATTTCTGTTTTCTATTGATCCTTTGTAGTGTCTTATTGTGAATACACTTTTAATGATTGGTCCATGGGTTTTTAATCTCCATTTTTGAAGGTAGATAGGATTCCATAAATCATGTGGTAGGTGTATATCTAAAATTATTTTAATTCTTGAATTGATGTCAATTATTATTTACCATATTGGTTTTTTCAATTAAAATGATGTTGTTTTATATAAAATGTTTTTTTTAAATTTCATCATATTTTTTTAAATCGGTTTTGATAAAGATAGCATAATGGTAGTTTTATGTGTGTGAAACCACTAGGGGTTACTTTTTTTATATCGATAGACTATGAAATGAATCAATAAAATTTGGAACTAACTTATGCCTTGTTTATTCTTATTTTATGTCTAGTACATATTCCCATAGGAAAGATCCAAAATGGTGTTCTCTATATTTTATACCTTTTTTATCCCATGATGGTTTATTTCATGGATATTTTCTAACATGTTTAGTTTATATATTTTTATTTTATACTAAATATATTCTTGGATTTTGTTATAGTGGAATGAAATTATACTAAATAATTAATTATTATAACTGGTTTTATTTGCAAAAAAAAATATAAATTTTGTTTTTTTGGTAAACTAGAACTTATTGATTCCTAATATTTTACCTTATACTGAGTATTTGGTGATTTACTACTTGGATTTTTCCCCCACACTACATTTTTATTTAGGTGTTTGTAGTCCTTATTTATCTGGAATTAGGGAATGTGAAGGAAATCATCTTGAATTATGGTTTCTCTTGTTGTTGTTTCCTTCAAACTAGGATGAATTGGTTGTGACTGATGGTTACATGGAGATCATTGTAGTCTCATTTTCAATTTCTTTCTAGTTTTTCCATTGTGTCTTAAAATTTTATGTATCATAAATATGTATTTAATTATTCCAATTAATACATTTATGTTTAACAAGATATACATTATACTTGTGCTTCTTGAATATATCACATTATGTGGAAGAATAGAATGGGTTACTTGACTAGTTGACCTTGGATTATTCTTTGAAAATTGGTATCATATGTAATACTCGACTAGAAGTGTTTTTGACACTACTTGGGTACGGTTTGGTGTTTTGGTAGACTATAGTTATAACCATTAGAATTTGGGCATTAATCCAGGAAAAGGGGCATGGGCAGCTCACTTTTATGTCAAAATCCCAGTTACCATGGGTGATTAGAGATTTTTTCCATGCTTGATACTTATTGGTTGAGGTTATGTTAATGAAATGAATTTGGGATATATTTAAATAGAGAAGTTACTTTCTTACGGTTTCATCCATATTTGAGGAATTTATAGTTTAATTAATTTTTTATTGTTTTAAGTCATTCATATTGATTTTGTAAGATGGTATTATGATTTTTGAATCTATTTGTGGTAGATTTGTTTTTAAATTGTGATGGTTGGAAAATTACTCCTATGTGATCTCTTCCAAATACGAGTGAGGATGATGCATGAATGGTTCCAAAGGAAAATCCTCTAGTGGAGACATATTTTCCTAATGCTATATTCTACACTATTCAGACTCTAATTTAATCAGCTATTAGAAACCCAAGATGAGTAACGTATCATGGATCATAATTACCTTGGTAGCATCCACCTACCTTCCATGGTGAAAAATGACACCACGAATTTGAAGAATTGGTTGATTGGATTGAGAGGTTCTTTACCTTTTTTATGTATCCTAAGGACTTTGAGGTGGTTTTTTTCACATATATTCATGAAGGACCATATCAAATATGGTGGGACTATATTGTACATGTTAAGCTGTAAGAGGGTATCACTAGTGTATCTTTTAAGAAAATCATCCTCCAACAGTCATGTCTGGGAAAATTACATGGGGATAAGACTTTGGAATTTTGGACCTTAGATAAGGTAGAAGAAACCATTCCGGAGTATTCAACCCATTTTTTGTAGTTGGTGTACATTAACTAGAGATATTCACCAATGATTACCAAATTTTATAATGGTTTGAGTTGGGGTTGAGGGTTGTTATTTGGTCCATGTTAATCCTCATCTTCTTTCTAAAATCTATAGAGGTTTCTGATAATGTAACATTGGAAAAGGCAATAATATCTTGAAAAACATGTTTGAGATGATCATTATTTGGTACTATCATTACACATGGTGTATCTTCTATACAAATAAATGAAGTGTAAAGGTAGTTAGTTTTCTTTAGGGCTGATTTTAAGGGCCTCGTCTAAAAAATAGTAGGTTGTTTTCTATTAGTGTGCTCGACCTGCTCAATCCTAGATGAATTGTATAGATCCTCCCAATACATGGCATCGTTGTGGAAAATATGGTAGTCTATTTCATTTTAGTAATAGTATATCCCTATGCAGTAATACTTGATCAATATTCACCAAGGTCTCATAGGATAATATATATTCTTCCAAGGGGGTGAGTCTTATCTTCTAGATAAGGGGGTTTTAATGTGGATATGATATTATAGGGAGGAGATGACCGTAGATATTTTTATATAGTGGAGTATGCACCATAGGAATGTAATGTAGATAAAATCAGAGTTAGAGGTACGGGGTTAATTTCATGATCGATGGTACTATATTTGTTTGATATATGTAATACTAATTATTTTTTATCATCAAAGTTAGTTGAAATGTTGGTCTTTAATTTGGATCTTATTCCATTATTTTTGGATCATTCCACTCCATTTGGAAGTGGTATAAACAAGGTTTCATGTACCCTACATGTGGAGTGATGAGAGTAGAAAATCATGTGGAGTGGTACATCTTAGTTCTATATCATTACATATTTGACGTGATTATCAATATGGATTGTGTGTTCAACGTTATTTCCAAATAGAATTTTATCATCATTGGGTTTTGTTCTAATCTACTATCGTGGTCACTCATGCTTTTAACCTTGAGTGGGACTCTTTATAGAGAATGGTGGGGCTCTTTTTCTTTATACTGGGGTTATATTACACTAGTTTTCAAGGATTGTTCTTGATTTTTTTACCCTTATTTGGGAATTCATCTAGATTTGGTGGTGTGTGCTAACCCTAAGGACATTTTGGATTATTTTTTTGGTTTACCACCACAAAGAACATAAGGTCTATCTTGCAGATATCTAGGATATGGGATTTATTCACCATAGCAAGTCACTATGGATTTGAAATTCTCTTTTTTAAGAAGTAATATGGGTGACACATACTATTTATTGACTATCGGAAGTTAAATAAGGTGAAATCATGAAAAAATATCCCTCCCCAAGGATTAATGATCTCTTTGATCAATAGAGAGGCCCTAATTGGGTTTCAAATATTAACATGTAGTCATGGTACAACCAGATCAGATTATAATAAATGGATATACCTAAGGCAATGTTTAGGGGATAGTATAGGAATTTCAAGTTTCTATTTATACTATTTGAAAAAACTAACTCCCCATAGGTGTTTATGGAATCGATAAACTAGGTATTAGATCAGTTCTTGGATGCTTTTATTATGGTGTTTATGTGTGATATTTTGGATTAATTCATTTCAAAGTAGGATCATAACAACCATTTAGATATCATTAATGGAACATTGAGGGAACATCATATATAGAGTAAAATTTCCATATGTATATTTTGGATTCAATAAGTAAATATTTTGGGGCATGTTATATCTAAGAGGGGTGTCTTAGTGGATCCTGTAAAGGTACATGAAGATATTTCGAAGGCACGACCCAAAAATTTGTTTCATATCTAAATATTCTTGGGGTTGGATGTTTATTACAAGTGATTTGTTTGAGTATTATCCAATATGGCGTCTATGATTAAATCTTTAGCTTGTTTGGGTGTAAAATTTTAGTGGAATGTAAAGAGTAAGAGATATTTTGAGGAAATAAAGGTGATATTGACTTCATCCCCACCTGTGATTCTTCGATAACCACATTTGGGTTTTGGTGTTTTCTAGAATGCTTCGGGTATGGGTTTGGTGTGTGTCTTGAATCTTGAGATAGGGGTGGTAACCTAAAACTCTCATTAGTTACGCCCACATGTGGAGAACTTCCCTACCCATTATCTTTAGTTTGTAGTGGTTTTTAATTCACATAAAATGTGGCAAACCAAAATCTCTAGGGATCAGTTTCTAATAAATTCTAATCATAAGAGCATGAGATATATTTTCACTCAGAGGGGTATGAACTTTTGAAATAGGTTCTCGATGGATAATCTCCAAAATTTTGATTTAAATATTTCTTCTATTCCATGAAAAGGGAATCTGGTTCCATATGTTTTCATTAAGAAATTATGAGGTCATGTACGGAAAGAATCAGTATAAGTGTTTTCTCAGAAGAGTTTGTTTTCTAAGATGATATTTGGAATGAGATAATTTTTTGGGATGGTATTTCTATCTTCAATAAATGATGAATCATCATTTGATGAGTGGGTTCAGTTCGATCTGATATCTGATCCTGAGCGATAGAAATTTAGTAAAATTATATATGGTGGGAGACAACAATTGAGTGGTCTCAGTCTCCTTTGATGCATTGTTCTTTTGAAATTGGTGGGTTGTTCATTTTTATATAATATAAGAGTTTATGTATAGTAGACATAGTTCTTGTTACTCTATTCACCAAGGTATAACCATGATGTATCATGATTTGAAACATTATAATTTGTGGTCTTGAATTATATGGTCAATTACAGAATTTGTATGAAAATTTCATAATTATTAGTGAATTAAGAAGAAATACGAGAGGAATGCAAGTTTTTTTCATCTCTTATCCATTCTGTTATAGAAATGGAATGATATCTCTATATACTTACTCATTGGTTTTTCAAAATATCCTATTAGGAATGATCTGCTATGGGTGATCATAGATCGACTCAGATAAATAGTTCATTTCCAATCAATCAATGAGATAATGAATGTTGAGGGGCATGGGGACTAGTATGTCTGAGATATTGTAATACCTAATGGGTTTACCTATACAATTTTTTACAAGGATTCAAGGTTCAAATCGAGGTATTAGAATAGTTTATAGGAGGTTATGGGTCTACAGTTGAAATTGGGTGTGAAATATCTTCCGTAAATGGATGTATAAACAGAGAGATATATCTAGGTTCATGAGGATATTAACTAGGTTTTTGTCATTGATTTTGATAGTTCAAGGGAAAATAATTTACCTTTGTTCGATTTTTTCTATAATAATATATATCATGAATCAATTAAAATAGAACCATTTCAGGGTTTTTATGGGTGGCTAGGTAGACCAAACTTATGTTGGATGGGGTTGTGGGATTAGACATTGGTTGGTCCGAGTCTTATTTAGTAGATGAAGGATAGGGTGTGGTTAATCGAGAAGAGTATGATCAATGAATAGAGTTGTTATAAATATTATGTGGTCCATCATCATCATTTGTTGTATTTTGATGTTTGTGATCGAGACATTCTTAGAGTTTCACCTCTCTAGGGACATTTTTTGTTGGGTGAGAAGGGTAATTTTGCATCTAGGTCTATGGGACCCTTTGATATATTTTTGGAAACTACAAAATGTGTCCTATCAGTCAGAGTAACCATCTATTTTTACTTTTATCCATGATGTGTATCGTGTTTCCCAGTTTAGAATGTATCAATTGGATCCTTTATATTTGATTTAATGTGAGGATGTTGATGTTGATTCTTACATCACAATGGTTGAAGAACAAGTTCTGATTAAAGATCTCTGAGAGAAGAATTTTCATGGTAAAACAATTCTTTTGGTCTATGTACTATGGTAGTTCATATAGGATAGGCACAATACATGGGAGAGAGAATTGTTAATGAGGTAGCACTGGCATTCACATTTTGTGAGTCCAGGATTATGAAGATGTTCTAGGGACAAATAGAATTTATGGAAGTGATATTGTGGATACCCATTTCCTTCCTTCATTTTTTAGTTTACTTTTATTTTGGTTTCCATTTTTTGGGTGCTTTATAGAACTCTTTGGAATGGAGAACCTTTTCTAGTAAAAATGAACCAAATTATAGTGATATGTTTTTGTTTGGAATAATGGAATTTCAGAATATATTTGTAACTATATTTAGTGAGTGATCCTTGGGTTCAATGAGCCTTATGATTTGGTTTAGGGGTTTTTTGTAGAAAACTGGGTTGAGAAATACCTTCATGAAACATTCACATCATGAATGTGTGACGTAATGTGAATCAGTTGTAGTGAATATTCTTTGAGTCTATTTTATGGTTTGAAAATATTATAGGACATAAACACATTACATGATGTGAAAACATTGGTTTTGATTTATTTTTCTATAATGTGACACATTTTTTTCATATTTATAATTCAATAGATTTTATAATGTTAAAGGGAATCATGATGATAATTCCTAGGGTATATGAGTTTAAAACATTATTAAAAGATGATTAATTCTCTATTCAGTGTTGTGGATTTCCTCCTGAACCCTAAAGCAATTTTGGGTAATATTTTGTGATCCCCCTCCTTCCGGATGCTTAATTTATGGTTTTCCACCTATGGTGGTTGTGTCATATTTCCTTGATTAGTGGTCTTTCTTATTATTCATTGTCTTTGGCTCTATTGGTGGATTTCTATATGTTTTCAATTCATATTCATTATTGATTATTGTTTTTGATCGATTTGTTTTAGTTTCTTGTCATTCCTTATTTTCAATGGATGATCCATGTGTCTTAAGTCTCTGTTTTATAAGAGGATAACTTTACATCATTATTAAGGTATGTGTATCTATGAAAGTGTTTCTATTTCTATAATTTCTATATATTCTTGTTGACCTCATTAAAATATTTATTTAAATGGAATTTTTTATATAAAAAGGGTTTTTATTATATTTTGGCACATTATTTGGAAATTGTTTTGGACAAACATAGAACATTGTGAACCTTGGGTGTATAAATAATTGAAATTGGTATCTGTAATGGTTGTGAAACCACTAGGGGTTACTTTTTGTGATATTGAAATTCTACGGAATGCGTCAATATTAGTTTGAACCAATATATTCTTGTTTTTGGATTCAATTATGTCTACTATGATTTTCTATAGGCTAGATCCCAAATGGTATTATTTTCCTTCTATACCTAGTTAATCACATGATGGTTTATTTCATGGATATATTCTCAAATGATTTGTTTACCTATTTTTCATTTATACCATATAAATTTATGGATTTTGTGAACATGATATGTATTTACAAAAAATAATATAATGATTAAAAATGGTTTTATTTTTGAAAAAACTGTTTTAAATTTGATTTTTTTTAAAAGATAGTACTCTTATATTCCAAATTTTGGAACTTGTATAGATTAATTGGTTATATCAAACTATAATCTGTACTCACACCATAATGTTTTCCATGGGGTGGTTGTAGAACTTTTTTGCAGTACATGGGAAAAGGGAATGACATTATGTAGTTATCTAGATTATCTTATCCTTAATCACTATCTTGGTTGGATGGATTAATGGTGAATGATGGTAACAGGAAGAATTTTTTACTCTATTATTCTATAAAATTTTTGTTTTTCCATTGTGTGTTTACTTTATATGTCTTATATATATGCGGTTCTTTCGTACGCTTTGTACTTTTATGTTTCTACATTTTTACATAAGACTTGTGGTTCCTTTCTATATATCACCATGTGGTAGGGAATCTTGGGTGACATGATTAGGTGACCTAGTGGGGTTCGTTTACATTATACCCATGTATTTAAAATATCCTAAGCACCTAATTACATTTCATGTATTTGGGAAATGATAATGTCTCTCATGCATACATGTCGACTACCACCTCCATGAAGTGATGGGATTCATTTTTAATTAATATTTTACATGTATGGTAATAAGAAAATATTTTATGAATATATGTGTTTTATATGATATAATAATGATTATTTAAATAATAATAATAATAATTCACCATTTTTTCATTCCTTCTTTCAAAAAATGAAAACAGTATTCATGTGTATGCACGACCTACCGTCTCCATGAATAGTGTAATTACATTTCCCTCTCCAAATTTTATGCATTACTATAAATATGTATATAATAAATATAAATTATAATTAAATCATTATTAATGTTATATAGATGATATTACCTTGATAAAATTATAAAGACAGAAACTACTAAAATAAAACACACATGAAGAATGATGTAGTTATTACCTGAAATGGAGATTTGGATAAAGAATTATTAATAAATATATGATAAAATATTATAAGTAAGTAATATATGGTATGATATATATTAATATCATTTAATAATATATGTATAATATATATTTTTTTATTATTTACTAGTTTAAGAGTCATATGATGGAATTCAAACTAAAGTTAAGAGTTTATTCTCTCACTTTTTTTTACACGATACATATTTAATATTAACCAATTTTTTATTTAGTGTGGTGTATATACTACCCCTTTGATATATTATAGCATTAATACCTTTATCATCATGTTATTTAATGTTTTATTTGAAGTTATTAGTTTCATGGGGATTGTGATTCCAAATTTTCCAAAGAGTTAAGGGTTTATTTCACAATCTTATCATTAATCATTCTTTTTTATGTTTAAGTCTCGGCTCAGAAATATTTCTCTTCCATGTAAATTTTGCCAAAAAATGTTTCTAATATTTTCTAATATTGTACTATGATTTTTAAAAGTCATTTTTCTTAGGTTTTAATTTTTACTAAATATTTTAAAAGTAATATATTTTACGTTTTTGAATAAGGTACCTTTTAACCTTTTAAAATATTGTGAAAGGAATGTTTTTATCTTATAAAGCATGAATGTATTTTCCTTCCATCATCACTAATGTTTTTTTGAAGACTATGTTATAATTTTAATGGTTAGTTTTTAAATAAAATGGTATCTTTAATATTTGTTATTTAAAAAAATCAATTTCAAAAGGGTATTTTCCCCACTAAATATTCATGTAATATTTTACATTTATTTTCATCTATATAAACATTATTTTCTATATATTATGTTTTGGAATTACTTAATGATAAAAATCATCAAATTTCTTTATATTGTTTATGATCAACTATATTTTGGAAGGAACTGATATTCTGTATAACTAGTTCTTCCAATACATACATTTATTGATTTTTTAGGGAATGTTATTATATTGTATTGTTTATTATTATAAAGAATTAATTGGACTTAGTAAGTGGTGGTAGGTTCCCACTATATTTCCTTGATTCATTGTTATGTCTCATGAGAAAAAATATCTAGGGTCTTTGTTGAGGTCGTACACAATTTTGTAGATGTTGTGAAACAAGGCCTTGATGGTATTTTTAGATTTCATGGTCAAATACCTGACGGTATGATTTAAATTTTCATCATTATTCATTATATCATTATGAAATTATTTATTGATTTACATTTTATTATTTAAATTATTATGATATATATAGACATGTTTCTAGCACTTGTGATTATTTATATGGTATTATTTGATAATAATTTATTGATTTCAGGGTATTGATTCTTTATTTAGATAGATTTATATTCATACCATTAATGAGCATCAGGGATCACCCATTTATTATGTTTATTTTCCCCATAATGGAAATAATGGTGGTATGATTGATATACAAGGATATGGTAAAGGGAATAATGGTGTACTCAAAGAAAATACTATGAAATGTTACGTTTTAAAATATAATGAAATATTCAGTTATGTATCTAATTTTCAATGTCTTATAAACTATTCATTCTAATGGGATATGAGTTCTTGAATACAATTCCAATTTAATTAAGTAATCATCGACTTTAGGATATTAGATGAAAATTATATATTGAGGTACATTTCACACACCAGTGAATTCCCTAAGATTGATCCACTAATGACATGTAAATCTACAACACTTCATAGAGATAGTTGATCGCTATCCCAAGGCCATCACGAAATTGAGAGGATATAAGTGAATTTAAATATTATATTTCAAACAATATAAATGATAAATTAAAATACACTAAAATTATACATCAAATGAAAGAAAATATAAAGTCCTAGTCAGTACAGGATAGTTGAATGGAATGCAGTTGGACCGAGCTTCAATATTGATACCGTTTTAGGGTCCCCAATGAACTAACACTCTGCTAATTATTTTTACCCTACCAATAGGCACCACATCATTCAGCTAGACCTGAATGGATGACAGAGAGATGGCTACCCACCAATCTTGGTGTAGCTAATCCATATTTTATACCTTGTGACTATATTGATCCTATGTCCCATGGAAATTGTAGATCTATTATGCAGTACCTATATATGTATCTAGTCCTCCCACAAAATCTGCACTCAATTGTTGGATACTATTACTGAGGATGAATGAGTCCAGTCCTTCCACGTTTATGTTACTAAATGGAACTTCTTACCCTTGTAGGAACAAAATAATTTTCACCATGGATAACTTTTACACTAAAACCATGATGTGCTCCATAAAAAGGTTGTTATTTATGACTGAAGACTTCATATTAGTCCCTCTAATAGAATAAAATATCCCTAGTCTTTTACCTTTTTACTCATTCCTCTAAATAACATGTTCCTAGTTAACAATGGCTACAAAGGATGGAAGACTAGACACATTCACTTGACCTCAAATCTCAAAACATATGACATCCTCAAAGTGTCTTTATATAGAAATATCATCACTGATAAAATTCGTGCCATTATCTATAGATTCTTTACATTATAAGGATAATCCATCACTAACATGTCTCACTATCTGATGTGAAAAAACTCCTTATAATGTCTTCTCTTGGTGTCTTAGAAAAGAAAATATGAAATAAATGGGTCCTGAAATTACTTTCTGGGAAAAAATATGTGATGGTATTCGTAGAATATAACATCCCACCCGTGCATCAATAGACCGCCAAAAATATAGAATATAATCTTTACACTTCACTCTTAGGGTGTTTCAAGATGATAAATGATCATCTAAACAGACTATATCTATAACTCTACTACCTATTGGACACCCTCACCTATAAACTATAGTGAGTGTTGTATATGAAATTTTCTATTTAGATCTTTCCTAATACGAATGGCTCTCAAAAAATCTCTCAATTTAATTAATGATTCTAAATATTATCAAATGTATTTTAATATCCCTTTCATTCACCAATGAGACAAGATACTTTGGAAAATCATCATTGGTATGTTCTCTCCCCTTCCCACTTGGAATTCCACATGTAGTTTTTGTGTTGGAATTTCTATTCAATTACAAACATGTACATGAGAAAAATATTATATATTATCACTCAATATAAAACCCTGTTGAAATAAATAACTAGAATTGACTAATAATATTCCATACATCATATAACACAAACATATTTCAACACATATTACTTCAGTAGCCGTTTCCACCCATGTATAAGGAAATAATCATATAAAAATAGGATCCACAACATCTAACACTTTCTATATTAATTTTAATATGTTTTTAATAATTACGATCATTTTATTGAAATATTAATTATATATTGTAGATGATATGCCTTTATAAGTTTCAGTTTGAATATAATTTATCTTCTTCCAAGTAATAATATAATTTATTTAACATTTATAAAATTTTCAATCCGTTTTAGGAATTGGTTGGATGATATAACACCATCATGTTATATTGTAAACAACCAAATAATTTGTTGTTAACATAATAAAATTCTAACCCCTTTCTCCCATTCAAGTTAAAAATCATTGGAATGCATGAAAATGACATGGGAATCCTACTTGTTGAATATAATATTTAAATTCATGACCTCTTTCCATTATAAGACAATAATTTAAAACCCATAATTCACAATCCCAAAATTATGTGTGTCACACTAGGAGAAATATCAAAACCATCAAATTGAAAACTAATATGGAAAATACAATCAATTGTAACTTGTAATTTATACATACATGGGTATGCTCCTATAAAAAACTACACTCTAAGTTATAATAACATACAATGTTTTATATACAATGAAAAATAGTAATATAATAGAAAAGAATTTTAGGATATGTCTTTGTAATAACATTGATATGTTCACTTTATAGTAACCATATTAAAGTGTTACTAGACCTCAAATTCACCTCCACGTGTGCCTATGGCTGAAAAATAATATTTGGGGTCCATGGTTAATTATTTGGTAGACTATCCCTTAAAATATAATAACACTAACAATGAATAATATAATATTATCATAAATCAAAGAAAAATTGGAAACAAAAAATTTGATGATTTCTAATCAATAATACATGACCCAAGAATATAGAAAACGATGTGGTATAAGTCATACAACATTTATATAGGAGCATAAAAACCATGGAAAATTTATATATATCAATTTTTATAAAAACAACAAATATTAAAAAAAACAAGGAAAAATTCAGAAATGGTTATGAGTCCTAGCCCAATCATATCTCTTGTGCTCCACCATATCCAATATTTATCAACTATAAATCATAGTGCATTTACCTATTTCTTGTACTAAGACCATAATGTCTTCTTGGATACCAATAGTTTTATGGGTAGGCTGTGAGTACGACTTAGTAAGCCACTACCAATATAATCCATAAAAATATATAGTCTTAGATAATATTCTTGTTGATGTGAATATGAAATTATATAAAAAACAAAATATAAAACAATTTTGATACTTAAGTTCAAAGCTGATACATGGGATCAACAATATATTCTCTTCCCAATTATGGATTTCATTAATCACAGTGATTTATGTTAATAAAATTACTCATGAAAGTGTGATCCACCCATAAATCACATGTTTCGTCCGGAATAATTACCCTATCATAGGGAGATAATCCCATATATCTTTTTTATTATCAATTACCACCAAATCTAGGGAGGTAATCCCAAGGATATAATAAATCCTTGGGCATCGACAGAATCTAAGGGTCAATATTAGTCATCTCATAAATCATTATTGATCTTCATGTCCTATGAGGAAATACATAGCATCTCATAAATCTTCAGGAAGTTTTAGATCCTATAAAACAATATTATAAATCTCATAAATCATCAATAATTTCCAGATCCTCAGAGGTAATCCTAGGAATCTCGTAAATCACAAGGAAATTCCACATCAAAGGATATAATTTTATTCATATCATTTATCAATTTAATTTGTTGCTTTAATACTTCATTCATATATATGGTTTATTCATTGGTTTTTAGGATGCATAATAGGACTCCATAAATGTACATGGTCACCAATTTGTTTATAGGACCCCATGGATCACCTAGTTAAATTTTTATTCCTCTATAAAATCATGATAACCTCACTATATGGAAAACGGTTAGTTTTTATAATCACCAAAAAAAACTATGACCCTTATTATGGTTTGATCATAGGAACCAGGAAGAAAATACATTAATTTATGTTTTAGATCAATAAAAAATACTGCTGTTTTGACCACATGACTCAATCACATGGAATAATAAGTTTTGATCTTAAGGGGTTTATTAGAGACAACATACCTTAGGCTCATATAATTAAAATCCCCAAAAATTGACCTCTGATTCAAGATAAAATTTTGATAATGATTAAACTAGATCAAAGAGATAAAATAATTAATGAACCTTTATAATCAGTGGAATAATATTAATCATTTAGTGTAATTAAATAAGGAAAGAGATGAGTGTTTAACATACCTCTCGATTTCTCTAAGGATGAATGATTCCTGAAATTAAGAAGGGTGAAAGTATAAATGCATGATTACCTAATAAAAAGGACAAATCCATGGCTGGGTGATCTCCTTAGTCGAAATTTGAGATGAAAGTAATGTTTTTAGGTTTTTAAAATAATCCTGAACATTTTTGTGATTTTTAGATTTTTATGTGACCTGGGAGACAGTTTTCTTTGAATTCCTTGTTTTTTAAAAAATATAAAAACCAAGTGTTTCACATATTCATAGAAATTGAAACCTGATATTGTAAGGATTTATAGTTTGGTAAATAATATTCCATCAATGTTGTCATGAACGTGCTTTATTTTATATCTCAGACGATTTCTTAAGCTCTAATCGTTGTTCGAAGGTCCATGCACTAACCACACAAATGAATCTACAAGGATAATTAACCAATTTTTAGGTTTGGTGTCTAATTATCACTTATTTTGATCCCAATCTAAAATCCACCATTCCATAATTTCATCACTAAAACCCTAAAAAGGCTTCTTATATAAACTTTCCACTCATATAACACTTTAAAATATTCATAAATTGAATAAAGTGTAATTATTTTAAGAAATAAATTGAATTTATACTATAAGACGGTCTAGGTTTTTTACATTTTACATCTTTCCACCCCCATATAAATTGAAAGGATGGAGTATAAAATATGGATATAAAACATATACATGTTAAATAATGTCCATTCAAGTAGGAAATACTAGAGTTAGATGTTGGATGATGCTTGTTTGGCTTATAGAACTAATTTTCCAACTCCAAATAGTATTTCACCTTTTAATAAAGTGTATGGAATTTAATTTAATTTAATTACGGTGATTGAAAACAAAATCTTTTAGGATTTAAAAATATATAACATAAATCTATTTGAAACATGAAAAAAAATCATGCAGGATTAAGAGGAAATCAAAAACATTTCTTAAGAAAATTAATGATTTTCATGATGAGATGATCCTTACAAAGGAGTTAACAAGGGAGATAATGTATTGTTTTTTTGTTTGAGACTAAGGCTCTTTATTTGGAAAATTTTACTCTAAATATTCTTAAACATTTTTATTACTATTGGGTTTTCTTTTTGTGATATATTGATCATGGAACTAGGAGAAGATGCTCTATTTATAGTCAATGGGAATAAATTAAATCATATTATAGAGAATATTCAAGAGCCTTTAGTGGAGGAGGTTTCTCTATGAACATATAAATATATCTATGGACCGGTCATTACATTCCATAATATTTGATTTATATTGATATTATACTAATTGATTTCTAATTTTCAATTGAATTACATTATAGTAATATACTGCACAAAATATGTAGGGGGACATCTTTTTTTATAATAGGATTATGTATTTTTTTCTATTATTTTATATCAATTTTATTTAATTTATTAGTGTTAATGTTTTATTTTTTTTATTTTTGAAACTTATGATCTTAAACTAAACACGTTTATGATAATCTGAACTTACTCCCACTTTTAAATATTTTTTACCCATGTAACATAGTATATATGAATTATAAAATATGATTTTTTTGAGATTCAATGATCTATAAAATTCATGAAACAACTACTGATTTTTGAATATAATGTCATGAACTAGTTTCTCATGATGAAATAACATACTTATGTTGATTTTAAACATTTTTAAATCTTCTTCAAAATTACCTCAAATCCTGAGTTAGCCGAGCCTTTTTTTCCTAAAAATAATTTATTTTTTATTTTATTAAAACTATAAAGATTTTAAGTAACATGTGCATAAAATTATTAAGGGATTAGTTTGGTTTAAGAAATACATTTTTAAAAATGTAACCCTTATTGCAACATACATTTTACTTCTAGCCTTTTTATACCCTAGTAGATATGAACAACCTTATTAGGTCACAAAATTACAAACCTCAATCACTATCCATCTATATATTGAAGTAATTTCATTATCCTAGTAGAAGTCAAGGGTGGGGGAGGGTTATGGTTTGTGGGTGTCGCACCAATTGATACTATTTTGAGAATAGAAATAGTTCCTAGATTTTATATTGAATATGTGTTAATTAAATCTATTTTTTGGACATATTTTGAATGATAAAATCATATTAAGAATCTATTTTGTGATAATTTTTTTTAAATAAATAAGGAAAAACATCATTAATGTAATGATAAATTGGAAAATATCCATCATAATTTGAGCTCGGAAGTTCCTAAAATGTATTGAAGTTAAATGAATTTCTATCTACCTTAATAATATGAAATAATCATAGAATTTGAAAAAAAGGAGAAATCATATTAAATGTGGTTGAGTGGAAAAAAAATTACTCTTAAAGTGCTAAATGTGTTAATATCCAATAAAAAAAGATTTAGGAAGATAAATAAATTTATAGTGGAGTTGTGAAGTATTAATTATTGATTATAGAACTTGAAACATGCATTTTGGTTCAAATAGATCCAACCCAGCTCATTCTTTATTAGGATTTTTTTATTCATAACTTACCAACCATTAGCCACATAAAAAACCTAATGATCCTAAATGATAAACACAAGTCCTTGAATCATTATGTAGATACATCGAAACTCATCCGTCCTATGGTGACGTTCTTATTTGTTTTGATGGTATTTCTCTCATAAACTCGTTTTTTTTTATGATTGAAATACTTCTAATCTGTTAGTTTTTTATTTTAAGGGGGGTGAACGAAGTTAAAATGGATAAAATGTACGTAATGAAAAAAAAATTAATTAAATATATTTAGGTGGTGTGATATGTTTTATTGGAATGGTTTTCTAATAGGAACACTCATTATCTAGTGTTCTTAATTTTACTTTGGTAATATATTTTTTATCTCACTTTACTTCTATTTCAAGGCTTATGTGTGGGGTAATTAATAGATATTTTATGTATATTACAATTACTTTTAAATTTAATGAATTAATCCCTACTATTTTTTTATTTTAATATTTATAGCCTCATTTTTATGTTTTACTAATATTTTGGGTCTTTATGAAAAAATGTAGTAATTCATGATTTCTTAGTGTTTTTGTCGGTATATTGTAATATTTTGAAAAGATAGAATTTAATTTTTGGTTTTGGGATTTTTGGGTAAAGCATCATTTACTAAGATGTGGAGCAATTTAATAATTTTGTCTTATTTATAAGAGTCAAGTAGAACAGAAGGTGAGAAAAATTGAATAATTATTTATATGGATATGGGTAATTCTACTTGATGAATAAAATTTATTAGGATGCTATTTAGAATAAAAGTGACAAATTTATAGAATACATAATGGAAATTCTGTTAATACACTCTAATGTGAATGATTCATTTTGAGCTACTGATGAAAATTTAAGAAAAGTAACTCACCATGTAAAAGTGATATTCTAAATATGTATGTGTAATTTTCAAGTAATGATAATAATTTTATCATGTGTTGAGAGATTTATGAGTCATACAAGAACATGCCTAATATTACTCTCTCACAGTAAATGCATAAAATATTTGATCTCCCATGTATGAATATGATTCATTTCACAAAAATGTATGAGTCATTTTAATGTATTTTTTAATAATTACAAAAGTTCAAAATTATTTATTATTTATCCATGTCTATACATCCAAGTCATATTTTTCAAAGTTGATAAATTTTTAGAAAAATCAAGAGACACCCTATGAAGCATAATATCCCCAAATGACTTACGTAAGTTTATTTTCCCTATGAAAAGAAGGAATTATTAGAGATTGTGTAACATAATATGTGACATAAATAAATTATGAGTTATGGAATTGGTAAAGAATTAAAATATCTTTGAAGGATGATTAATTTATTTAAAATCATAGAAATCAATCTTCAATCCATATATAATTAATCATTCTATAAAGATAATTTATAAAAAAATTTAAACTTCTATCATTATGATGGTTTCCACATTATAGAGAAGTTTACCGCACAATGAATGACTGATGTAACCTGAGATAGATCAATTAATAAAAATTTCCATTTTTCTTATTAATTTTCACCATTAATAGAGAAAAATAAGAAAAAACTACCTTGTGACCAATTTTTTATATAGCAATGTGAATTCATATAATTTTTTCATTTACATATCTTAGTCTCACGCATTAAATTCATGGTGGAATATGTAAGAAAATGAAATTAAAATATTAAATCACCTATATTGTGAATATATCTTACTACTTACACTTGATACTTTTCCATACCAATATTCAGTGATGACTATTGTTTCTATTTCTGCCACATGGAAAATGATCACGTAGAAGATATTGCATGCACGGAATTTTTATGAGGGTTACTTGAAGTCTACTAAAACCACCTTCCATTCATATATATTAATATATATATATATATATATCCATACATAGTGAAGAAGAAATATTGAAATTAATAGTAAGAGGTATGTAATAAGAGGACCATTATCGCATAATAGGAGGGAGTTCAGATCGAGTGTAAAGAAACATGGAGGGAACATGCCTCTAAAATGTTTTGCCATATATTGTTAAGAATACATATTGAATATGAGTGGTAGATACCATGGATTTCACTATTATTATTCTTGAAATATATTTTATCATATTTAATTACTCTATAAATATTAATTCTTTAATAGCCAGTTGTTCTTGAATTTGATATTTCTTTTGATTCTGTTATGAATTATTTTTCAATCTATGAAGTAAAATAATTATTTTTATTTTTAAAATTTCAAAATTAGGGTATTTTTATGATTATTTTAATTTCAATTAGGTTAATTTATATGAGGTTTTACAGTGATTTAACCACTTACAAACGAATAAAAATACTTGTAATGAGGTTTTATTATGATTTTTAGGTATATTAAGGTGCACATTATGAGGTATTTTTTTGTGTGTTGAGAAATTTAACAGGAAGTATATTTTTGGAAAAGAAGAACGGTATATCCAATGTTTGAACCTAGTTCATAGTTTTTGGTTCCCTATAGATCTAACACATTATTTAATTGATTTTATTTGTTTTTACAAATTCACTCTCTCATTTTTATTAAATATTCAATTGTATTATTTATTCATATTCAGACTAAATAAATCCATACTTTTCATCATATCATTTATATAAATAGTAAATTATTGAACATAGTAATAATAACTTAATGATACAACCTTGGGGTATTCCCTATTTTTATCCTTGGAGATAAATTTAAAATACATATCTGTAATGAAATATTTTAGTTTTCAACTTGAACCCCTCTCGAGGAGGTTTCCTAAGTTGATTTATATTTTTTTTAAGAATATAAGTTTAAACATTAATTTAGATCCCTCAGACCCTTGAATTTATAACACATGTCATTTTAGATATATGGTAGTGAAGAACGAAGAATAAAGAACTATAATTTTTTAATTTATAGATTAACCTAAGAACTTTTCGATGAGTTGTGAAACTATTGACTCACCCCAAAAAGGATAATTGTGAATATAAATTCAAAATTGATGAAAGAAACATATAGAATGGGATGATCATATAAAGATAACTGAAACAGTAATGTCTTACACCAAGAGGTTCCTTTGGGTTTTGAAATTAATTCTAGTTTCATTAATCAAATACCTAAATTCAATAGACATACATGGGAGTATCAAATAAAATAGTTGAAATAATTATATATCACAGTGTTTATATGAACCACTCTAGATTTCATTGAGATTAAAATAATAAATAAATAAATTTTTATATATCTTTAACAGGATTAGAAAATGAGTGCTTATTATGATTTCACTCCACTCTTATTAAGGATTCAATTGAAATGATGAAAATTTCCAGCGAAATTGTTTCCCTATTTATAATATAGTATAAATTTGAAAATAAATTTTTGATTTAGAGAAACTCAATATGAATGTTTTCATAAGTATTGGGGGATAATTTAAATGTTTTGTTTTAGTTTTACCGTCCATAAAATCAGTAAATAATTTTTGATTAAAATTTTTTATGAAAGACATTATCATATTAATAAGATAATGAAAAATTTTATAGTAGATTGATAATGGGATAATAAAACCCTAGTTTCTTCTAGGTATCTTTTTTATATCATGGACCAAAATACTCAATCATTTTGAAGAACTATCATACATCACATGAAATATGCTCAAGAAGTTCCTACTTCCAATTTGGATAAGATTATGATCATATAACCACCATAGTGATCTTACAGAAATAGAAAGGTTCATGATATTATCTAACACATTCCAAAAATTACCCAACATGATTCCATTTTATAACATCAAGGGAATTATTGTAGTTTGGATTTAAATGGGTAAATTATTTATCAATAACCACAAACTCCAGAATCATATAAAGCTTGTAATGTTTTTTTCTAGGGTAAAGTTATAGAACACTATCTACGATATAAGTAAAATTAAAAATAAGGATCAAATTACTGAACAAATGAGAGGTTTAGATATCATTAATATCAATTTAGGGTTTCTTTGGTTAATAATGTGATCCTCATCAAATATATTTGTATGAGTATTCAAGTTTTAATCGTAGAAAAAATTTCCACCCATTATAGCCAACTCAAAAATACGAAAAAAAATCCTTGAATAAATGATAAATAACAAAAAATTATATTCATAACTGTAAGAATATAATTTAGGGAAACTATAACACCATGATATTTTATGAGATATATTTTTTTAATTTATTTGATATCTTGTGTTGTACGCTACACCAAATTTTCATGCGCTATATGAAACACCGTATTAGCTTGTAGTATACACAAAAATATACTTTCCTTGTGTTACACACAATTTGATGTTATTTTGATAGATATAATTTCTCATAATACTATGTATAAGTGATAAATAAATGTTATAACCTAGTCATTATAATGGCAGGTATTAATAATGTTAACTTCCTTCTAAAAAACTATTTAAATGAAAATAAGTGAGTCTATAAAATAATAAAATACCTCTATATGTTTTTTATTCAAGAAATATATATTTAATATAATAAATTTACTGTTTAAAATTAATATTATATTATTTCTAGATATGATATATGAACAAATTCAATTTATGGTTAAAATGATTGTTTTTATAAAAATACAGTTTTACCATATTCTGATGGAGTGCCCATTTTAAATATAGTTTTTACACTATAATAAGTTATATTTTTCAAAATAATATTCTTATTTTGTATACGGACATAAAAATAATCTTTGGATGAATTTCGGGTATTTTTCGGATAATGTTCTTTTTTTAATGAATAGTGAAAATGATGTATTTTGATACAAAACTACATTTTCATCTAATTAATTTATACAGAAAGGTTATCCTTTTAATTTATTTTAATTTATAATTATATGACTTTTTATAATTTAATATAAAATTGGTAATTGTATTTAATTTCACATTTAAATAAGATATAAAAACATATCAATCTTTTTTGTCATTTTTACTTAAAAAATGTTTTCTCGCTTTGACAATAAGAATTAATTTTAAATTAATTTCTGAAACATTTTTTTTTTGGAATTTTGAAAAATTGATTCCATATTTGGAAACAATGGGTAAAAATTAGGTCAATTGGTTACATTTATTTTTTATATATAATGAATAGTAAATATGATAATTTTTATTTTCCATAGTTATATATAAATCGGGTAAATTAAGGTAACAAATAATATGATAAAGATAATAAAATTACACTAAAACTTACCAAAATACTATTGGATGGATGAAATTTTACCAATATCACATAATTTTATTAATTTATTTATATAATGTAATTTTTCCTTGAATGTGATGTAATTATAATTAAAACCAACGAAAGTGACAACATGTCACTCTCTTATCACTTATAATTATAATAATTTTAATATAGTGATAAACATTATAAAACTTCAAAAATAAATTGTATCATGAAATATAATGAAATTATCTACATCATTTTATTTTATTTATATTTTTTATATATTAAATAATTAACATAAATATTAAAACAACATTTATAAAATTATTATTTTATTAATAGAAATATAAAATAACTGATATTATAAATAGTAAAATAAATTTTATTTGATATAATTAATGTAATCCATGATTTTTATCGGTGAATATGAAAATTTATAAGACTATTAAATACTCTAGTTTAATGTTATATCTCTAGTTGTAGTTTATTTAAATTCAATGTAAGGAAATGTGTAAATATTGTCCCTATTGCTATTTTATTAAAATAATATTTTATTAAATTATTTTAAAATTAAAAAAACATTTTAAAATTAAAATGTGGATTTGATAAGGTCTAAACGTTAATTAATTGTCCAATTATGTGAAATTATCCCCAAATAAGTAAAATTAATAGCCTCTTAATAAATAAAATGATTTTACCTAATTAAAAATAAATGAGAATAATTAAGGGTAAACTAAAAAAGATACGGTTTAAAATAAAATAAAAACATTTATAATAATTATTTGATGAGATTATTTCAAAATATCATACTCGTATCCTATAAATATATCACATTGAAGCTATTATAATTCTAAAATTAATTTATAATAAAATAATATTTCAAAACATTCCTAAACTGTAACTCCTCCCCCTTATAAAAGGCCACCACATATACCCACTTTCTCACACTTCTAAATCCATTTTCCCTTCCAATGTCTTCTCAAATATGTTCCCAACAACCCTAACTTCTTCTATGTGACCACACTTTGGGAATAAATCCATCTTAAGGATAGATTTTGTGAACATTAATTGGAGATAATCAAAATATAGTTAATTGTTTTATCATCTCTTTCAAAATACATTACTTCTTGTAATTATTCTTTTTTTATTGTTTCTATACTAAAGTAACAAATTCAATATCTTATTCATTAGGAGATGTTATTATAATTATGGTACAAAATTATAACTCATTTTATCCATTCTGTAAATTACAATATCACTATGTGTGTGTATATACGATATATAGTCTCCATGCCATTATGTATTTTTTTTCTTTAACAATACTTAATTTGGATGGGTAAAATGATGATTATAATGGATTTAAATAATTAATATAAAATTATAATTATTTATTATAATGAAATTATCATCCAATTCCATACCATTTAACCATTATGTAAATTATATCATCGCTCGTACATATGTAAAACATACTATGTCCATGATGTGATGTGATTCATTATACATGAACATCTTTAAAAACCAATTATATACAAAAATGAAATTATTAAATATAATATATATTATCACTACTGGAAAATAACCTATACCCACGGTTCAAAACCGTGGGTATAGCCCCAAAAACCGTGGGTATAACCTATACCCACGGTTTTGGGAACCGTGGGTTGGAAAGGCACCAGTATAGGGGTCTCAACCTATACCCACGGTTTTGTTGAACTGTGGGTATAGGGTTGTCAAAGCGTAGAGAACACTGTCCAGCATGGCACACAATAGTCCCCACGGTTTTCAAACCGTGGGCTATTAAAATTAAAAAATCAGGAGCTGTAGGGGTTCAAATTGAACCTCAAAAACCGCTTCACATCGGCACCTGACCAACTGACCTAAGAATTTTATTTGTTTTATATACATATATTTGCCAATATCTATTAATAAAATTGATGCGTGATATCAAAAATTGCGGGGGATGGGAATCGAACTCGGGCATCCCAGTACGCGTCATTGTCACGCCTACATAAAGGACCTACCGATCTAGAATTTTTATTTTATATATATATATACATCTACCTATATATATTAATATTATGCATATTTTGAAAAATGTAAATGACGGAATTCGAACTCGCCACCTACAACAGGAGTGGAAAATGGTTTTCCAACAGAGATGCCGAATTTTTGAAGTTATATATTTATATTTATGTAAATATATTAATATAAACTGTGAATAAGTGCCTCCCTGCCAAATTTTTTCTGTGTCTCACCAAATTTTTTTCCCCTCCATAATGCAGGAAAGCTATACCCACAGTTCTAGAGAACCGTGGGTATTGGTCTTCAATGAAAAAAACCCAATACCCACGGTTTTAAGGAACCGTCGGTATAGGTCTTAAAAGAAAACTATACCCACATTTTTTGGAACAACTGTGGGTATAGGTTCACATACTATCCCTATACCCATGGTTTTTTGCAAAACTGTGGGTATAGACCTATTTTCCAGTAGTGTATACTAATGTTGTTTTGTAAATTATATAACTATATCCTTAGATATGAAACATGAACTTATCCGAAAAAACATGCATATGAACATAAAGAAGTTAATATCCAAATAAAGAGTTACAATTTAATTTCACTATCAAAAGATTGATAATATAATAATATATGATATCATAAAACTTATTATGATTCTATAATAATTTGATAAAATTATTTAAATCATTATACGAGAGGCTTGGATATGTACAAAAGAAAACAAACAAAAGGTAAGAGATAATTTTTCCATCTCATTATTATTTGATATTGTTTATACATAATTATTAATTGGGGCCTATTTATCATCCAAATTCATGTTCAATAAATATTTGACACTATTTATATTATTATAAAATTGATTAAATTTATTTTTTCCCATTGGTGAATTTTTACTAACTGGTATGAAATGATTATTTTGTCATTAATCAATGAAAGGTACGTTTCTGAATTATCCGGCAAAAGATTGAGGAGAATGTTTTTAACATATATGGAATGAATGGATTCTTATGCATTTAAAACACGTTATTTCCAAGAATATTCCTTTTAAATATTTCATGTTTATTTTCAATTAAATTATTTTCTTTTAAAATTTATATACATTTTGAGAAAAGAAATCATTTTGGATGAATAAAATATGTTTCCCTCAAGAATTAATTTCAAGTAATTTATCAAAATTATTTTCCATCTATGATTAAATAGGGTTATGTTTATATCCCATTTATTACATTTATTTTTTTTGAAGGAATTATTTTTATGAAATCCATGTATTATATATATATTATGATGGAATGATGTTTAAGAAACCCATTTTTTGGTCCTTGGGTTATACTAGGATGAATGGTTCATGTTTTTGTGGAATATGTAATAAATATTTCATTATGAGATGGGTGGGACCTATATTTCCATCCAATGCCTTGGTTAAATATTTATAACATATGAGATAGACATGACTGGAACATAAAGTAAGTCATTCTTAGTAATACTGGGCAAGAATGATAAGTAAACACAGTTTAATAATGTATTATGTCTGCTATGATGGTGTTGTCTGTTAGCCATGGATAATACAGAAACTATTCTCTATAATTATGTGTTTTTCACAAGTTCATGTTTTATACTAATGATATTTTATCATGGTTCATTATACCTTATGATTTGTGCCTTACAAAATACTAATATTTATTCCATGTGTCAAGATATTTAAATTAAAAGGTTATGTTCATGTTTTTTTACATATATATGTTCATCTATTGTTTTCTTACACTTAATGAGAGTCTGAGTTGACCCTTTCTTATGTTCCCATTCAATAGGATATAAATGAGTCATTTATGTAAGAGTACTAAAGAGGAAGATATTTATGGGAGATGTTGAGGATACTTCAAAAGATAGAGAAAATTACTCCATGCTTCCAGAGGCAATATTCTATTATGGTCCTCATGCATGATTTTGTAAATTGTATTGAATATTCATCTAAGAAGATATAATATTTTTATATTTCATGCTTTGGTTTCTATAATGGGTATTAGAGGAAAGGTTTAGTCAACCTTTGGAAACTAGGATGAGAAAACAATAGTGAGATATTTAGTGATATTTTAAGGGATTTCATAAGGATATATATAATTATAGGTTATAGTTCTAGAATTATTATAATGATCATGAATAAACTATGATTAATCCTAAGATTAGAGATATTGAAAATATAACCCCAAGATTATGTTGTTTTCCTATTATGATTTTTTCCTCTCACACTATTATCTTTTGGTTTCACACAATGGATGGAACCCAAAAGAACCTTGTTAATGAGAAATTTAAGGGGAAATGAAATGATTTTACTCCTATACAAACATATGTTATGGGTGACGGAAGAAAAAATTATATCTCTATACATAAAAAAGTTATGAATCATTCTAGAATGACCATATACGGGAACAAAATTCTGTGAAGTTCTTCATAAGGAAATGTCCACCTTTTCTTAGTAGTTCTTTTGGTCCAATTATTGATGGAAAATGGACTAGTACCATTGAAAAGATATTTTATATCTTTCGCTATTCAAAACCTGACAAAGTTATTTTGTTTTTTTATCATTTATAAGGATAAGAGGATTATTTGTGGACTCTAATCAAGAATACAAGGAAACAAGATAAAATTGAATCCATGGAATGGTATAAGTTCAAGAACATATATTTAAATAATTACATTCCTCATATTCTTCGATCCAAAATGGAAAATCGGTTCCTTGAGCTTATGTTAAAGGATGATGAATCTGTTAGTACATACGAGGAAAATTTTACATGACTTTCAATGTATGATTCTAGCTTTATCATCCAACCTGAAAGTTAATTTTATTAATTATTGAAGGGATTAAAAAAACTTATTAAAAGGGAATTATCTATAAGTGAATATAGTTTCTATGGAAAGATTTTTAATTGCACTATCAAGGTAGAAATGAAATTTGGTGTTACATATAAATCTCATTTTTTTTACAAGAAACAGATGATGGATCTCAAAGGAAAATCTCAAAATAATGGTGAAAAATTATGAGTGTTTCCTTATGCTTGATGTGTGTAAAGAAGAATGGTGGAGACTATCATATAGAGACTAGAAAATGTTTTATGTGTGGAAAAGAATGTTATTAGGCAGTTGAATGCTGATGTGATAGGTAAAATATTATTGATTATTTGAATAAAGAAAATGCTATAAGGAATTCACCCCCACACCTCAAGGCTACACATGAATGTAAATGGTGAATTATTATCAGCAATTCCCCAATAAAACTATTATCAATGATGATAATTATAAACAACCTATTATTCGAAAAGAAAATTGAAAATCACATGTGATCACTATTTATGATGTTGAGTATGAAAATGAAGTGGGGGAGTGATTTAGTGTTTATATAATGGGATTGCAGAATAATGTGTATAATAACTTTTATGGTATTATGGAATAATTAATTGTCTATTTAGTGTTCCACTACAGGGTTTCCACATGTATTTAAAAGTACATGTTGAGTTTTACTAGTATCCATAAAAAGTGATTGAGGTAATAAAGTGATGTTTTTAGAAAACACATGATTTAGGGAAGGATGACCCATAATATGAACATGATGTGGAGATAATTATATTTGGATAGAGGTATGTTGGATATGAAGAAATACATTAGATGCTATTAGGTACCTTGTAACTTGTGAAGGATTTATTGACATGTGGTTTATGCTATCTTGAAGGAAGATTATAGCGTTTTAGGCATAAGATTATGAAAATATGCATGTTTTCAATAAAGACATCATATTGTAATGTGACACAAAAAATACATGATTAATATATTCAAAATTTTTTAATGTGACATTCACAAACTGTCTTATGATTTATGGGTGGTAAATGATAAACTTATTTAGTTCAACTCTTTCTAAAGTTGTAGATTTTTAGTTTTTTGAACGATTGTAAGGTTATCAAATTATGGAAAATATAAGTTATACTCTAGTTGATGTTTGTTAGATTTATGTATTATCTCACTCTAGGGGAACTTCTGAATATATTATAATCAGTATTAAGCCTTTTTTGAGATATATTTAATGACCTATTACTCTATTTATGGATCCAATGATCATCTAACACTTCAGGAATGAAAAATTCAACGTCATTTCATTGAATTTGTGATGAAGTGGAAATTGTTCAAGGCATGGCCAATGGTGAGATTGTACTAAAATAAAATAAATATTTCTTGTCATGTTATTTAAATTAATGGAAAGGGTCTTCAAAGCCAGAAATGTTATCTTAGTACCTTTTTATCAGGTGAATTATATGGTTCTTTAAGTCATCACAAATTTTTGGGTTTCTAGTTGTTAACTCTCACCAAACCTTGTTCTACATCACTATCAATAAAAATTCTAGTTGTTAACTCTCACCAAACCTTGTTCTACATCACTATCAATAAAAAATTGATGGTATGATTTTTATTCCATATCCATGTTTTCACTTCCCATCTATGTTCTTCTATGTGGAAACCTAGTGATGAGTTACTTGGGGTCACCATTATGTTTATAAATTTATTTTTTAAAGTGACATTTTAGTATTTATTTTTATAATGTTGGCTTCTAAGAAAGAAACCTTCAAGTAGTAAACCTTGTATAAACCCAAATAATATCAAGGGAGAAATTATATTTAATGGTTGTACAATGTAACAACCCAAGATTTTTTGAGATAAATTCATTTTAATTTCGTTGATGTCTTGAGTTATATGCTACACCAAGATTATCTTATGCAATACACAACACTGTATTAGCTTGCAGTATACTAAACATTATTCACGACTTATGTTACACCTAGTTTCATGTTCTTTTTATAGAATTAATTTTACTCAATAAATGTATAATTTATAACTAAATTTTATAACCTATTCATTATAATGAAGGGCATAAAGAGTATTAACTTCATTCTAAAAATACTATTTAAATGATAAAAAGTGAGTCTATAAAATAAAAAAACCACTCTTTATGGAATTTATTAGTAAAATAAATATTTAATGTATTCATTTTAATGTTTAAAATTAATCTTATATGTTTTCTAGACATTATATAAGAACAAATTCAATTTTATGAATAAAATGAGTGTTTTTCTAGAAATATTATTTTATAACTTTTGATGGAGAACCCATTTTAAATATAGTTTTTTACATTTTTATACATTATATATTATAAAATAAACATATTCTTTAGTATAAATAAATATAAATTTATGTTTGGTTAAAATTTTGGTATTTTTAGGAAAATATTCTATTTTTAATGAATATTGATAAAAACATCTTTTAAATTTAAAAATCCATTTTCATCTTAACTATACATACAAAAAGGTTATTCTTTTAATTTGATTTAATGTATATTTAGCCAATTTTTTTAAAATTTAATCAAATTTTCTTTCATATTAAGTAATTTTCCAATGAAATTAGATTCAAATTCCCATCAACATTTTGGTGGTTTTTAGTTAAAAAAATATTATTCTTTCTTTGACAACGTGAATTCATTTAAAATTAATTACTATAACTTATATGTTTGAATTTTGTAAAATGGAATCCATATTTGGAATCATTTTTTCCAAATTAATTAAATAGGTGGCTTTTGATTTTTAGATATTATGAATAGTAACTCTGAAAATTTTAATTTACCATAGTTAAAGGTAATTCAGGTAAATTACGGTAACAAAAAAATGATAAAGATAATAAAATTCCACTAACACATACCAAAATACTATTGGATGAGTAAAAGTAAACCAATATCACCTAATGGTATCTATTTATTAATTTAATGGACTTTTTTCCCTAAAAGTGATGTAATTATAATTAAAACAAAAGAAAGTGACAACAAGTCACTCTCTTCAATATTATGAGTATAATAATATTAATGTATTGATTAACATGATAAAATATCATAAATTAATAGTATCCTAAAATTTAATGATATTATCTACATCATGTGATTTTATTTATAATTTTTAGAAATTAAATAATTACCATAAATATTGAAACAACAATGAGACAAAAATTATTTTATTAAGAGAAATATCAAATAAATGTTATTATAAATTATGAAATAATTTTAGTTTTAAATATTTTATGAAACGAAAAAAAAATCTAGGTGAATATTACATGTAAAAAGACTATTAAATTATTTTTTATAAGTTATATCTCTGTTTGTATTTTAGTTAAATTAAATGATATGAATAGTGTAAACTTGATAGTATTGGTATTTTATAAAAATAATCTTTAATTAAATAGTTTAAAAATCATAAAATCATTAAAAATTACAAAGTGGAATTTATAAGGTCTAACATTTCATTAATTATCCAATTATGGTAAATTTAACCCAAATAAGTAAACAAAATAGAACATTAATAATTAAATTATTGTAACCTCAATTAAAATTAAAAGAGAGTAATTAAGTATAAACTAAAATGATAAGGTTTTAAATAAAATAAATACACTTCTAGAAATATTTTACGATACTATTTAGAACTATTATAATCTTATCATTTTAATATATCACTTTGGAGCTATTATAATTATAAAATCAATTTATAATAAAATAATATTTCAAAACATTCCTAAAGTGCCCTGCATCCCTCTTATAAAAGGCCACCACATCTACAAACAGACTGACACCTCTCACACCCCTTCTGTCATCCAAAATCCCTCTCTTACTTCTATAGATCACACTTTTGGAAGAAATCCACCCTAACGAGACCTTTTGTGTAAATATAAAGGAGATATTCAAAAAAGAGGTCATTGTTTTTTCACCTCATTAAATTTTTTTTTCTTCTTCTAAATAATATTCTTATGTTGTTTACATAATAATGTAATAAATCCAAAAAATTCTACATGATGAGATGTTATTATAATTACAAGATAACCTTATACCTCCTTTTATCCATCATATGAAAAACAATATCATCATGCGTCTGTATGTATGGAGTACCATCTCCAAACTATCGTGTAATTTATTATTCAAGAATACTTAATCATAATTGATATAATGATAAGATTAATGGATTTAAATAATTAATAAAAATGATAATTATTCTGAATAAATAAAATACCATCCAATTACATATCATTTAACTATTAAGTGAATGATATTTTCGCTTGTGCGTATGTTCGTCCTATCGTCTCCACAATGCGATACGATTCATTATACACGATCTTCATTAAACCAGGATTATATACCTGAATATAATGAATATAATGAATAAATATGATATATATTATACTAATATCATTATGAAAATGATATAACTATAACATAAGAAGAGGAACATGAACTTATCCTAAAAATCTTGAATAAGAACATAAATATTTTAATATCCAAATTATGAGTGACAATGAAATGATACTAAAAAACAGATAAAAATATAATCATATATGATATCATAAAAATTATTAAGCATCATCAATAAGTCAATAACATTGTTTAAATAATTATACATGAGGTTGAGATACATTCGAAGGTTGTCATACCTAAGGTAACGGATAGTTTTTCAATCTCATTAATATCCGAGATTATTATTATGAAATTATTTACTAGGGTATATTTATCATCCACATCCATTTTACCAAAATATGTATTAATATTTAAATTATTAAACAATTTTTAAAGTGAATTTTACAAATTGGTGATTTTTACTAAATGTTATGAAATGAATATTTTGTTGTTATTTGATGAGAGGTACTTTTTTTACTTTTCTATAGAAAGTATGAGGAGAATGTTTTTCAACTTATACGACATCAGGGGATTCTTATTCATTCATAACATATTATTTCCATTATTATTCCTTTATAATATTTCAATTTTATTTTCAATTAAATACCATTATTTTATATTTGTGTGGCATTTTTATAAAATAATCATTTTTATGAATAAATGATATTTTTGTCAATAATTAACTTCACGTATTTTATCATGATTATTTTCCATACAATATTACATATGGTTTTGTTTATACCCCTATTATTAATTAGATTTGATTGTTTTTTTAATGGTATTATTTTTATGAAATCAATTTTTTTATATGTATTATTATGGAATAATGTTTATGAAACCAATTTTTTGTTCTTTGTGTTATGATATGATTAATGGATAGTGTTTTTGTGTCAAATGTAAGAATTATTTCATTATGAGATGTGTGTGACTTATATATCCTTCTCATTCATTGGTTAAAGATTTATGTCTCATGATATAGACATGGGTAGAATGGTATGTAAATCGTGTTTAGTAACACAGGGTTGAAACGATAAGAAAATCTGGTTTAGTAATGGACTTTTTCTAATATGATTGTCTGGGATATATGACTTGGATAACATAGAAATTATATTCTATTCTTATGTTTTTTACACAAGTTAATGTTTTATTCCAATTCTATGTTATCATTGTTATTGTTCCATTTGGATTGATTCCTTATGAACTACTATGAATTATTTCATGCATCAAGATTTTTATATTCAAAAGTTAGGTACATGTTTCTATTACATTCATATGTTCATCTATTTTTTGATTACCCATACTGATAATCTAAGATCTCTCTTTATTATGTTTCTATTATTAATGTCATAAATAAATCATTAAAGTTGGAGTATTAAAGGGGATGATCTTTATGGGAGATTTTTTACATCTTTCACAAGTTAGAAGAATGTATCCCCAGTTTCAAAAGGCACTAAACTGTTACGGGACTCACACATGAATTTGTAAAATGTAATGCTTATTCATCAAAAGATATGTAATATTTATATAAATCATGCATGGGTCATTATATAAATGGATACTACTATTGGTATAATAAGGTACCAAATGAGTGTATGCCTTAATTCACTAACTAAAGTGAATCTCATAGCCAATGATAAAGAGAATGTTAGTTCCATACAGCTTATAAGTGGAACTCAATTGAACAACCCCCAAGTAGTGAGATCCTATTCAGAACCTGATCCTACGTATAAACCTAAATAATAATTTTCACTACATTAATAATGTCATTTAGATATTATTAATGAAAATGCAACACACGATATGCCTACTAAAAATACATAACCTTCTATGAATCATAAACATATTTCTAAAGAGATTTTTTTTCATAAGTTGACCGAAAGTGACTAGAGTGGAATAATATGAACTTATCATTCAAAATTACATGATTAATTTTATTTAGATATACCAAGACCACTGCTACCTTAACAAATGTGTATCCTACTAATTTTAAAAAGTGATGAGGGTGAATTAGATAAGTAAGTCATTGAGATTTTTATGAAATTTCATATAAATATTATTTTATTGGATAAAATAAAATGAATCCCAATATTTAATAAATATTCATAGGATATTTTCTCTCACAATACAAAATTGAAGACAGAGTAGAGGTTAAATCCTGAAATAATTTTTTCCTTTGTGATCCTATAAGGATCTAACATTAAAATTTTCATAATTTTGAGTTTTAATATAATAATTAATTTCTTAAAATTTGAGTATATTTTTAGGGTTAATGCTTTTGGGGATTTTTTAAAACACATACATAACAAAACCATATATTATAAAGTGGAATCTTACAACCAGTATACATTTTTTATAATATAATTTTTTTAAAATAAAACTTGATTTATTTTGATGAAAAATATTCATGAATTTCAACATGACTTCCCCATTTCCCTTACTATCCTTAAAATCTATGAAAATAATTTTAAATATATAGGATGGAAATAATAATCTCAGCAAGGAACATACAAAGAAGAAATATATTAGTCCAATAATGAAATCCATAAAAAATTACCTCAATTCCAATAATTTTTAGATAATGAAATATATATTTTCTGCAAGAAGTAACACATATAATTTTTCTAAATAAATCAATTAAGACTTGTAGAACGAAAATATAAATAATATCAGTTAATTGGGAACTAATTATGAGTATCGCTCTTACAAATTGAATAACTAATATGGTCGAATTAAACAATTCATGGGAAAACCCAATTCATTGGATGGCTATCACAGACCCACCCATCCTTGGTTTATAACTAAACTACACGTTCTATGTTAATATTGTAACCGCATATCCTTGTATTATAATAGAAACACATGTTATCATAAAAAATTCAAAGAACCATAAAATCATCATAAAACATGAAATCTTTCATTTTTTCATTATAAATACTTTGAATACGTCTTCTAAACACATATGAAAAAACCCCTTTCAGATATCAAAATAAACCTTTCTTTAAAACCTATATTCACTAACAAAATAACTAGAAAAATGGAAATATGTTTTTTCATTTATTTGAAAATGAAATCCTATAATGAATCAAAAAATAAAATAATATTTATAATGGTAGATAAATTCATTATCTCCTTATACAATAAATTATATAATTTCTTTTGTTGTTTATAAAGAATTGTGTCTTAGATATTATCTTGATTTTTGATTATTCATGATTATATATTATTTTACTTTGTATTGATTATTTTCTTAGGATGAACATTTTTGTTGTCTTAGATAATTATAGGTTTTTCTATGAAACATTTAAGGAACCCAAAGGCACATGGTTCATGCATACAACCTCGAAAACTATGTACTCATCAGGAAACCATGTATGGACATCATCCAATATCACATACAAGGATAATGAAACATTTTCCCAACCATACATCTAAATAATCCATATTGAATAAATTTCTAAATTTTTACCATTTTCACCCCATCGGTATTTTTAATTTCTATATTTTTATGTTATTATTTATTTAAAGGTAATTTATTTTTTCAAAATAAATTGATGATTTTAGATTACAATTTTATATACTTTTTTTTGTGTTTTTTATATTATTTGTCCCTATAATGCCCCTTGGAATCGAATAGATGTAGCTCTGGTGAATTTCAAATACTTTAGCGCTGTATTAGTCATAGTTGATCATGTAGTCACCTGAGAGGGTTGTTAATAATGGGAGAAAAAAATTTATTTAATAAGATTGAATAAAATATTTTATTCATTAAAGCATATTGAACCATTTTCATCAGTTAGAGTTTATACATATTTGATTTAAACCCTCAATAATTACTACATCATACAATAAAAATAAATTAGAGGATAAACCTTGATTACAATAATATTACACAATAATTAGCTTATCTATCCAAAATCCTCTTCTACCTCTCAGCAATAACATTTCATTATTTATACTGGAACATTTGGTATCCAATGAATCTTTATGAACACTAGGGATTCAAAATTGAATTCCACTTAAACATATTTGTTATACTCAAAAATAATTTTTTATTTTTCTTTATTATTGTATAATGAATTTAGAACCCTAAAACTATTATAAATATGTATTTCTAGTTTTCTCGATTCTTTGACACAATTAAATTTATGGCATGCACTGGTCAACAAAATTGTATCTTTTTCTATATCATTATGAAAAACATCCTCAACTCCTTGGTGGAAAACATTTTTCACTAAATAATCTTGGTATCTTTTATACACTCAACTTTTCCCCTTATGTTCAATTTCATGAAATATATGAACTCCATGGTTCTTTACTATTCCATATTAAACACCTTTAAAATTATTTTAAAACCTCAAAGTCATGTCAAATATCTGCAAAATTTGATGAAAAATATCATCAAAGTTAGTTCATAAATTAAATATAAGATCATATAATTTCCATTTTGAATAAAATATATATTATAAGAACCTGGTTTGTATATTCTAGGTACGAGTTTATTCTTTTCACTTTTCCATAAGTTTTTTTTACAAAATATGGAAAATGGGAAAAATCCTGAATTTTGGAAATTACACGCCCTGTACTTTTTCCACATGACGTGCCTTTTGTCCATGTGGGATGGGTATACATGGCGGGTGTTCATGTCGGGGATAAAGGGTGTAGGAACCGACTACACATCGTGTAGTGGTCCTTTACACGCTGTGTAGTGAGTCGTCTTGCCAAAATAGTAAGGTGGTGGAGCAGCCGCTAGTTAGGCGATAGTACACTCCATGTAGTCAGGAGTACATTTCATGTACTCATGTCGACAGATGAACAGTTCAGCGGTGATTCTAGAGGAACAATTAAATGAAGGAAGTAAACTCTGGGTACTTGGAATTACACCCCCTATACTTTGTTTTTTTTGCATAAAATGGGCAGTAGCCTCCCTTGTTCACATGGAAGGTTGAGAATGGGAAGAGAGCTTGGGTGAGGATAGCTGAACCTTCGGAGATCCGCTAGGCGCACATCTGGAATCCGATTCCGCTTCAGACAACCTCGTTTTAACCGCACATGTAAGCCCTCTCTTCTCCTGGTGTGGTTCATACCAATTCTTTCCCTATCAGAAGTTATTTATGTTTGAGCGGCATTCATTCCACGTCAGATCAATGTCTTTCTTGGGCGTTTCTGGAACCAACGTTCGTGTATAGCACTCATTGGCATATAAGGTCGGTGGCTTGGTGTTAATTTTTCCAACTGTTGTGCGTTTTGTGCATTGTTGAGCTACGAACCCATATTTGGGGTGTCGTGTGGCTGAGGCTATGGATATTTTAAATACCTAGAATTTAATAGGTAATTAAATGTGATATTAAAATGTTGTTTGGGATCACTTCTTGGATCTATGACCATCCCGACGGGTGTATTACACTGTTTAGCCATTTGGCTAGGATACCCGAGGGTATTCCATGTTTAATTATGCTTTACATTTTCCTTGAGAGGAATTTTATGTAAATTCCATGTTTATATGTTCGGTATGGCCCGGTTACTTATGCCTGAGGGAGATGTTTACTATAGCCCGATGGCGTGATTGGATTAGCCTAAGGGAGACGTTCTTTTTCACCTGATGGAAAAATTTCGTGCCTGAGGGCTGGAATTCTGTGCCTGAGGGAGAAACTTCGTATGCCTGAGAGAGAGATTCTGTTATGGTTGAGGGGAACCTTTTGGGAATGAGGGCTTGGCTTTTGTGCCGGAGGGTGACACTTCGTATGCCTGAGGGTGAGATTCTGTTATGCCCGAGGGAATGATTCTGGTTACCTGAGGGTGAGATTTTACTTTTCTGAGGACACTGACTGATTATTTATAAATTCAATGTGGTGGTTTCTAAATATTAAGTTAATTAAATGAATCATTAAATGGAAATATAACTGGTATGTTAGTTACTTTTTAGTACTTCTTATCTTGTTGCATTTTTTCTATTGCACACTTGTTGCTTGTTTTACACACAGTTGAGCACGGGCCTTTGATGAGTGAATACTGAGATATATTTCTCACACCCTATTTGGCTCATTCTTTTCGGACCAAACAGATTATGTTTCTGCAAGTGTGGATGGGGGAAAGAGTCCTAATACAGGTATTTGACTGTTGCTGAGGAGTATGAGGGCATTGGACCGAGCCTAGGCTCGCGATGCTGCCAACTATTTTGTTTCATTTTTCTATACTCTGTATTTTATTGTATTGTATTGCTCTATTATGTAACATGTTCTGACTAATTTCTTCGAACATGGGGCATGTTGCATCAACATTTATATACTGGTTGGTTATATCTATTTCAGTTGTTTATTCCTGTTATGTGTATGGTTTATTGCTTCCGTTATTGATGTTTGTTTTTATTATATATCGATACACTACACTTTGACAAATGAGGGAATAGATTCCCCACTATCAAACCTGGGCCCTCATTGCTATTTGGCAGCCTCTGGCATTTGGTGAAATGCCCTTGAGGTCATGTGGAGAACCGGGTTCGGGGCACCCGTTGAGTGGCACCCGGAACCAGGGCGTTACAAAGTGGTAATAGAGGAGGTTCCTTTCATTGACTTACTATTTGGATCCTTAGTCAGGGATTGGACAGAAAGGGTTGTTGGTAATGAGTTGTGCCCGGGCATAGCTAACCCGTGTATAGGGAAAATCCAATTTACCTCATATTTCAATTTTAATGATTTTGCAATTTACAGTTGATATGATTTTACCGTTGGGTGATGCACTTGTATTGTGCTGTTTATATTTTATCCATGGGTTCTATTTAGTTGCAACCCGGTGAGATGAGGGTATGCCATCTAATGCATCATTTAGGCACATTCTAGAAATCACATGCCATGCATAGTTCCATTCCATGTAAGTGCATTAGAAATTGCTGGTTGTTGTGATAATTGATGTGCTAGAAAAGCATACTTTGTGATATCTTCATGATAACTACCGGCTATATGATATGGTATTTTGTATGAGACAGTTTGTATAATGAATGCCAAACTTTGGTTTTTGGGTAGTATGGGCCCCCATTGACTGTAATTTGGTGGATAATTGACTGTTTATTATGTTATAACACATATAAGATGTCAAACATTGATTCATGGGGAGTATGGGCCCTCACGGATCAGAATTTGACACTTAGGTGTTGTTTTTCAGTGTTTTTTGTTTTTCGGGAAAGTTTCTGACGCATAAAGTCTGGACACCCAATATACACGCCATGTAGTACTGTAGAAACACCATGTATGTTCTTCTGTTTGGGAAGAAAAATAAACATTTTGAGTACACACCGTGTACCCAGAGTACATGCCGTGTAGTCTCTACCCGTGTCACAAACTATGTGGGTGGCAGCAGGGGGATGGGAAGGTCTTGGGGAAAACACACCGTGTAATTTATGTACATGCCATGTAGTGTTGACCCAGTGTCCACCATGTAACTACAACACGGGCGGAGGAAACCTTAAGACGTACACACCATGTCCACTGTAGAACACGCCGTGTAGTGGGACATGGGGACCCGACCATGTAACTAACAACACATGTTGGGGTAATCCTTTCGAGTACACACCATGTGTATAAATATAACACACCATGTATGTTGAGCCGTGTATCCGGCCGTGTAACTAACAACATGGGTCGGGGTAATCCTTTCGAGTACACACTGTGTGTATATATAGAACACGCCGTGTAGGATGAGCCGTGTATCCGGCTGTGTAACTAGTAACAGGGGTTAGTGGAGCTCGTCTAGTACAGGCTGTGTACCTGTGAGACAAGCCGTGTAGTCTTGTCTGAGGACAGACCTTGTGGACTTAGCCATGTGGCTTGAAAAATAGGTGGTGTATACATCGTGTGCGGGTGTAACACACCGTGTAGTGTTAAGCCGAGTAGTCGGCCGTGTCACAAATGAAACAGGAAGTTGGAAAAATAACACCATACACGCCGTGTAGATGATATACCTGCCATGTAGTTTTGATCAAATGGGATCCATGTGGATTAGCCATGCAGAAGGACCCAGGAAGGGAAAGGGAAGTCAAGTACATGCTGTGTAGTTAGTATACACACCTTGTAGTCTTGTTCTGCACTTTTTGAATGCCTTCTTCCTCTTGTTTCCTTTTGGATTTATTTGTTTTCAGTCTTTGATAATATTAAACCTAAGCCGTGCTATGACCTTGTAGTGTCATGCCACCTAGACGACCGTGCATTTTTCTCCAGGAGAGCGGGAACGAGAATACTCCATAGATGGTGGGCCAGTGGCTACCATTGGATCCTCCAGTAGAGCCAGATACGATGCCAGCTATTCTACCAAACATAGCTGTGGAGGCGCAGTTCCGTGAAGGCTTTATGCGGTTCATGCAGTCCTTTCAGGAAGCACCACCGGCTGCCACATCTATGGATCAACTTAATCGTATCTTCCAGTAGTAGAATCCAACAACATTTTTAGGGGATGGCGGACCGCAGGCTACGGAGTCATGGCTAGGATCGATGCAGACTATTTTTGAGCATCTTGAGACACCTCCAGGGTGGATGGTCATGCTCGTGACGTATATGCTACGTGATTCCACCAAGAGGTTGTGGGATGTTACCACCCAGTAAAATCATCACAGAGACGTGGCATGGGAATATTTTCAAGTAGTCTTATATGACTTCTTTTTCTTCTTAGAGACGCTGAGGGCAGATAGAGAATGAGAGTTCATGAATCCGTAGTAGGGCGGGACATCTCAGGGTAGTCAGGCTGTGTCATAGGGTTGTGGCACTGGGCAGGCATATGCAATGCAACAGACCCATCAGGGGTTGGATCGCGGACCATCTACAGTTAGAGGTACTATTATAGTAGCTTCTGTTTTATCTTTATTACTTTTCGATATGGTTGTTACACATAGATTCGTATCTATACTCGTTGTGGAGATCCTAGGTATCTGTGCATCTACTTCTTCTAATATTATGATGTTGGACACTCCGTTCGGAACTAGAACGGCTTGTGTGCGTCAGTGCAAGGAGTTCCCCCTTGAGGTTGGTGGGTGTCACAACCTTTGGGACCTCTATGCCATGGAGATGTTGAGCTATGATGTCATTCTCGAGATGGACTGGTTGGTTCCCTTTCAAGCCTTTTTAGACTGCTATCGTCACAGGTTTTTTTTTCACATCACTAGAGGGCGGAGAGTTTCTATACAAGGGAGAGTGGGATGTTTAGGCATGTCAAGCTGGACCAGAGCATTGTGGGTGAGGTGGAGTCACAGCCCAGATTGTAGGCATATATCTGGATGACTAGGGGACTTGTCATATGTATTTCCCTCTAGTGGTTGATCATCTTAGGGATGTATTCCCAGACGACTTTTCAGGTCTACCTCTAGAGAGTGAGTTGGATTTATCTATTGAGATAGTGCCAGGGGAAGCACTAGTGTCCATTCCTCCTTATAGGATGGCTACACCATAGATGCAAGAGCTCAAGAGGCAGTTAGAGGAGTTACGGGTGAAGGGTTTCATCTGAACCAGTACTTATTTGGGTGGCTCACCAGTCCTTTTTGTGAAGAAGGTGGACGGTACCCACAGACTCTTTGTGGATTATCGGAAGTTGGACCAGTTGACTGTTTAGAACCGATATCCCTTTCTGAGGATTGATGATCTTTTCGATCAACATCATGGAGCACGAGTGTTCTCAAATATTTAATTGTGATCAGGATATCATCAGCTGCACGTTAGACCATGTGATATACCTCTCACAGCTTTCAAGAGCAGGGATGGTATATACGAGTATACGGTTATGCTATTCAAACTCACGAACGCGCCAGCAGTTTTCTTGGCTCTAATGAATCGGGTGTTCCATCCGTATCTGGATTCTTTTGTGGTAGTATTCGTGGACAAAATCTTGGTGTACTCTCACACTCGACACGACCATGCCACCCATCTTGAGATCATACTAAGTACACTGAGAGAGCATCGACTGTATGCTAAGATCTCAAAGTGCCCCTTTTGGATAGACCATATTCACTTCCTGGGTCATAAAATCTTGGAGACATGAGTTTCTGTAGACCTAGAGAAGGTGAGAGCAGTGTTTTTCTAGGAGCATCCCAAGAACGTGTTTGAGATACAGAGTTTCTTGAGGTTGGCTGGTTACTACAGATGTTTCATATAGGACTTCTCCCACTTAGCGGCGCTGTTGACGAGTTTGACTAAGAAGGGCATGAAGTTCATTTGGTTTGAAGCTTGTGAGACACCGTTTTAGGTCCTGAAAAGTGATTAGGGGAAAAGGTACATAGTATACTATGATGCATCTGGTATTGGGTTGAGAGAAGTGTTGATATAGGGAAATCGAGTTGTTGCATACGGGTCTCAGCAGTTGAGGACACAGGAGAGGAATTACCTGACGCATGATCTCAAGTTTTCTGTAGTAGTGAATCTGTTGCACTATTGGACACATTATGTATTGGGAGAGAATTTTGTGGTTATCACCGAACACAAAAGCTTAAATTATATCTTTACTCAGAGTGACCAGAAACTGAGGCAGAGGAGGTGGGTCGAGTACCTACAGTCCTTCGATTTTGAGCTTTCCTATACACCTGGTAAAGGTAATGCAGTGGCCGATACACTGAGTAAGAAGACTCAGATACATGCATTGTAGGAGGCCATTGGCGAGTGGCAGCTCATGGATTTGTTCTCTGAGATGCATTTGGAGGTTCACGACAGTCAGGGGAAGACCTATCTTTCCTCTTTATCTGTGACTTCTACCCTCATGGATAGAGTTAGGATGAGACTGATATCTAATTCAGAAGTCCTAGTTATATGGGAGTCGGTGTCAAGTAAGGAACCTCCTCCTATTTGGACGATAGGTGATGATGAGGTTCTGCATTTCAATGGACGAGTGTGGGTTCCAGGGGATATACACGAGGAGCTGATGCGGGAGATTCATGCTTCAGCTTGGGCTGTTCATCCCGGGGTTACAACGATGTACTGTGACTTGAGACGTCAGTACTGGTGGTCGAGTTTGAAAAGAGATGTAGCTGGTTTTGTTACGATGTGTTCCACCTGTCACCAGTTGAAGGTAGAGTATCGTAAGCCAGCCAGACTGTTATAGCAGTTACCCATCCCGGAATGGAAATTGGATGATTTTGCGATGGAATTCATGACAGGATTGTCGAGGTCATCTCGAGGCAATGATTCTGTGTGGATTTTTGTGGACAGACTCATGAAGGTATCTCACTTTTTCCCGATCAAGGAGACTTTTGGAGTTGATGATCTCGAAAAGTTGTATATCCAAGAGATCTTAAGTCTTCATGGGGTCCAAAGTTCTATCGTTTCTGATAGGGATTCCGATTTTACATCTCGTTTCTGGAAGAGTTTTCAGAGGGCCCTGGATACACAGGTGCTTCTGAGCACAGTATACCAGCCTTAGACAGATGACCAGTCAGAGCGTACGATACAGGAGATAGAGGACATGCTTGTTTTCATGCTTCCTAGACATTGGGGTCTCTTGGGAGAGGCATATACCCTTATTCATGTTTTCCAATGAAAATAGATTTCAGGTTACTATTGATATGGTACCATACAAGGATTCATATTGGAGGCCATGCTGATCACCCTGGTGCTGGGTAGAGGAAGGTTAGGCAGCTCAACTGGAACCAAGTCTCGTGCAAGAGACTTCTAAGCAGGTCCAGTGGATTCAGATGTAGATGGATATCACGCAGTCTCGTCAGAAGTCATATGCTGATCGCCGTAGACGACCTTTGGAGTTTGGTGTCAGGGATCGGGTTTTCTTGTGTATTTCACCGAGGCTAGGGCACAAGCGGATCAGGAGATAGGGTAAACATTCACAGATGTATGTGGGGATATTTCAAATTCTGTAGGGAGTCGGGCTGGTTGTCTATCAGCTACAGTTACCACAGAGGTACAGAGCCATGCACGACGTCTACCATGTATCTCAGTTGCACCGCTATCATTCAGAACCATATCACACCTTTCAGCCAGAGGAGGTTGAGCTTCAGATGGATGCATCCTTTGAGGAGAATCTGATTCGTATCTTTGATAGGAGCAAGAAGGTTCTCCGAGGCCGGTCATTTCTTCTTGTACGGGTGCTATGGCAGCATGGCCGAGTACATGATGGATCCTGGGAGCGGGAGTCTGATGTACGTGCTCTGTGGCCAGAGTTGTTCACGACTTTATCTTCTCCCCCCTTGGAAGGGAAATTTGGGGACGAATTTCTTTAAGGGGGGAAATTTGTAAGAACCTGGTTATTAGTTTCGAGGTATGAGTTTTTTCTTTTCTCTTTTCCTGATGTGTTTTTTTGGAAAATATGGAAAATGGGAAAATCCTAAATTTTGGAAAGTACACGTCGTGTACTTTGTCCACGTGTCGTGTACTTTTGGCTGTGTGGGATGGGTACACGAGGCGTGTGGCCATGCTGGGGATGAAGGGTGTAGGAACCGACTCCATGACATGTAGTGGTCCTTTACACGCCGTGTAGTTAGTTGGAAGGACAAATAGTAAGGCGGTGGAGAAGCTGCTAGCTGGGCCGCACTACACACCGTGTAATCAGGATTACAAGTCGTGTACTCAAGTCAACAGATGAATAGATTGGCAGTTACACCATAAGAACAATTAAATAAAGGAATTACATGTCATGTACTTTTTTTCACATAAAATGGGCAGTCGCCTCCCCTGTTCACAGGGAAGGTTTAGAACGGGAAGAGAGCTTGTGAGAGGATGGTCGAACCTTCAGAGATCCGTCGGGCACACGTCTGTTATCTGATTCCTCTTCAGATGATCTCGTTTGAACCGCAAATGTAATCCCTATCTTCTCCTGGTGTGGTTCATACCAGTTATTTCCCTAACGAAAGTTATTTATGTATGAGCAGGTTTCATTCTTCTTCAGATATACGTCATTCTTGGGTGTTTCTGGAACCGATGTTCGCGTATAGCGCTCGTTGGCGTATAAGGTAGGTGGCTTGGTGTTCATTTTTCCAATTGTTGTGCGTTTTGTACGTTTTTGAGCTGTGAACCCATATTTGGGGTGTCGTGTGGCTGAGGTCGTGGATATTTTAAATACCTAGAATTGAATAGGTGATTAAATGTGATATTAAAATGTTGTTTGGGATCGCTGTTTGGATCTAGGACCATCTCGAGGAGTGTGTTCCTCTGTTTAGCCATTTGGCCAGGATACCCGAGGGTATGCCATGTTTAATTATGCATTAATTTTCCCTTGAGAGGAATTTTATGTAAATTCCATGTTTATATGTTGGGAATGGCCCGATTACTTATGCATGAGGAGGGTGTTTACTATATCCTGAGGGCGTGACTGGATTATCCTGAGGGTGACATTCTTTTTCACCTGAGGGAAACCTTTCATGCCTGAGGGATTGACTTCTGTGCCTGAGGGAGACACTTCATATGCCTGAGGGAGAGATTCTGTTATGCCTGAGGGAAACCTTTTGTGACTGAGGGCTTGAATTTTGTGCCTAAGGGCGACACTTCATATGCCAGAGGGCGAGATTCCATTATGCCTGAGGGAGACATTCTGATTACCTGAGGGTGAGATTTTACTTGTCTGAGGACGCTGACTGATTATTTAGAAATTCACCATGGTGTTTTCTTAATATTAAGTGTATTAAATGAATAATTAAATGGAAATATAACTGGTATGTTAGTTACTTTTTAGTTATGCTTTACTTATTGCATTTTTACTATTTCACACTTGTTTCATGTTTTACACAGAGTTGAGAACGAGCCTTTGGTGGGTGCCTACTGAGATATATTTATCACACCCTGTTTGGGTCATGCTTTTAGGACCAAACAGATTACATTTCTATAGGTGTGGGTAGGGGAAAGAGTCCCTATACAGGTACTTGACTTTTACATAGGATTATGAGGGCATGGGACCGACCCTAGTCTCGCGATGCTACCAGTTGTATTGTTTCGTTTTTCTGTACTCTGTATTGTATTGTATTGATCTGTTATGTAACATGTTATGACTATTTTCTTATAAATTGTAGCCTATTCCATCGACATTTATATACTAGTTGGTTATACCTATTGTAGATTTTTATTCCAGTTATGTGTATTGTTTATTGCTTACGTTGTTGTTGTATGTTTTTATTATTGTCCACTCCACTACACTTTGACAAATGAGGGCATAGTTTCCCCACTATCAAACCTGGTCCCTCGCTGCTAGTCGGTAGCCTCTGGCGTTTGGGGAAATGTGCTTGAGGTCATGTGCCGAACCGGGTTCGGGGCACCCGTTGAGTGGCACCCGGAACCAGGACGTTACATATATGAACATACAACTCAGAATATTCTTATTGAGTCTAAACTAACAATTTTTATGTGAATTCACTTTTCACCTTTTGGTGACCTTACTTATATGAAATTCATTCTTTATAATCCAGTTTAATCTTTATATTTTATTCAATCAAACATCTTACAACCACATGAATATTTATAAAAACCCAGTATGAATCATTTAATTCTTTGGAATGAATATATTTCACATACACTATTCTAGAGCTTTGGATTATAAGTACTTATGATCATGTCATCAACCAATCATTTTTATCCCCAAATTTGTAGAACATAATGAAATTCTTATTTCCTCTAGCTTCATATGTTCTCAAATTACACATATATAGACTTACACTCATCTTTTTTCCATAACCACATTATAAATAAGATAAATATATTTTTATTTTTAAAGTTATATAATATGTGTGTTCTTCTATTCTGGATAGATCAATTCTCAAACATCAATATGATCTCTTCTTCATCTTCTCAAGATTGACTCATTTTTTGAATAAGAATCATAATGTTTTAACACGAATGAATAGATCTTGCATCATCCCTTTTATTTTATAATTCACAATAATAAATTATGGAAACATTACAATGTCAATACGGTTTTTATCCTTTTTGTTATGTCTTAAGAGATCCTTGTAGAAATAATGCATGCTTCATCCAATATCATATGCATATACTAGAAAGTATTATGGGATCCCAAATTCATCTGATCAATATCAAATTCCTACATTGGAACATTGAAATTCATTAATTCATACCTACAAATTCTTATGCACTCAAAAATTACACAAACACTAATGTTTGAGGTGGAAAATAAAGTCAGAGATTATAGGTTGGAAGTCTAGAATGTTTTTAAATAATCATAAGAACATTTTTTTACTCATTACCAAAGTCAATTTCTTTGTAGGAAAGTCTTATGATAGCACTAAAAAGTCATACGAAGTATGCATATCTAATTTTTCCTACTCCGACAAAAGAATTTGAAACATCATGAAAAGACTTCATGGAATTCCAGTGAAACTCCAACATTCAAAAACCTTCATACAAGAGATTTTATACATTTAATATAGTATCCTTCATGATTTATAACTCATGGATAGATTCTTTGGTAATTTTTATAGATTTTCTATCCAATATACATAGTTCTTCAATCACCTCATAAGATAGAATCTGAAATTTCATGGGATTATTATAAATAGAACATTCAAACCTCTTAGTACTTATAGTTTTCCTGAGTATAATATCTCTAATAGTATTATGAAAATGTTAGTTATAGATACAATTTTTATTCGATGATATATTCTTTATCCATAAGTAGCACATATTTTATTCTATATCGTTACTTTATTTTCATGATACCTTTTATTAATTGGATAGATTATCTGGACCTCTTTAGCGGGAAAAATTTCATAGTAGAATGGGAATCAACTCATTTATACTCCCCCTATTTATTCACTAATGATTACACCTATATAGATTCTAGTGTATTTACTTCTATGGAATTTACCATAGAACACTCATCAGAATATTCTCTTTTCATTTTTGTTAATATAATTAACTACAATTTACCAAAATAGTTGAAAAAATATACAATACTTCTCCATCATAATCTAATGGGATATTAGATCTTTCCCATTATATTTGTCCTGACCCGTCCTCGGGGCCCGTGCCGTGACTCCCCCAATCCTGCATTCCATAGGCCAGGGGCTGCCGACTAGCACCAAAAGCGTAATCTTGATAAAATAGAAGGCATTGCCTTTAATCCTGTAATAGACACAGTCTTAACACAAGCCATAGAAGAAACATGTACTAATATAGAAAAGAAAAGTGTGCTGAAAATAAGTGGGATTGTATAAAAACCCAACTGAACAATAAGTACAAGTAAAAAGGTAAAACAACTCCAGAATCGTCCACTAGGGAATCCAACTTGAAGGGTAGGTATAGAAATTGAACAACTCGTCCCTGCCGTACATCCTGTCTAGTACAGCTCCAAGCAGCCACTCGTCTGTCACCTCAGCCTTAATCACTGCTGATCTCCGTCTTCATAGAACAAAACAAGGTGGGGGCGAAGCCCATGCAGGGGTGAATATAACAAAACACAGTAGGGGACCCCAAGACCCCCGAAGGGCTCCCAGAATATAAAAATAATAAACCATAGTGTAAATATAAAATCAAAAAGTATCAACCAACCCTGCTTAGGTATATGCTCATACATATACCTAAGTTATCAATCACAGTCCGGCTCAAACACTCAAGCCCAAGCACATCCCATTCCACAAAGGCTGTAAAGTGAATCACCATGATGATAATGGTTAAAATACATGACTCATATCACACATGTATTCTACTCATGTAGAGGGGTAGAGATGATTAGTTGTAGCCACTGAATCATCTCCTCTACCGAACCCACAGAGGTCTCCAGTACAAAATTCATCTTTGTCGAACCCACGAAGTATTCTGGTACAGAAGTCATCACTGTCGAACCCATAGAGGATCCCGATACAATAGTCTTCACTGTCGAACCCACTAAGAATTCCGGTACAGAAGTCATCTCTCTTGAACCCATGGAGGATTCCGGTATAGAAGTCATCGCTATCGAAACCATTGAGGATTCCGGTACAGAAGTCATCTCTGTTGAACCCACAATGTATTTTGGTATACACGTCATCACTTTCGAACCCATGGAGGATCCTGTTATAGTATCGTCGCAGCTAGCCATAGGGTTCCCGCACACAGCATGCTCGATTATGTGAGGCTCTGCTCCTCAAGACAAGCGTTGATACATCAACTATCATTAAGACCAGATTTTATGTATCAAATATATGTGTCTCATCCTAAGGAACCCAACGCGATAGACATCACATCAATCGGACGCCTGATCTATGATTTATTGTCATTTAAATTCAAGGGGCCCGGTTGGTTTTTAGGCTGAATCCAACCTGACCGTACCCCAACTATTTTCAAACCACAAGTGATGTATACCAAAAGAATCTTCTCTCTACACAAATTCCATCGCCACAGATAGTTCATCTATAAGACAACCGTAGATCAAGATAGGGGTGAAAAGGTGAAAATGGCCATAGTGGGTCCGGGACCAGTCAGACCCCGTCGGACCGACCCAGCCTTACTTGGTCCAAACCAGGGTCTGACCCGGTCCGTGGTTGCGTCCTGACCTGAGTGCTCGGCCCTTCTTGAAGGTGAGGCCCGGCCCAAAGGAGCGGCCCGCGTGACATCGCTGCCAGACCCGTGGCGGCCTGGTCGAGGGGCGGCCCGGCTGTGGAGGCCCAGCCCGTGGGGGCCCGGCCGAGGGGCGCCAAGGCTATGGAGGCCCATCCGAGGGGCTTCCCCGCCCATGGAATCCTGATCGAGGGGTGGCCCGACCAAGGGGCGGCCCAACCGTGGTGGCCCCGACCTTGTGTCTTCCATGGTACGGTGTGTTGATTCCATGCCTCTTCTGTTCACCATGGCCCTCCGGGCTACAATTCTTCTCCGGTGCGGTGTGTCGGCACCACGCCCTTCCGACCCTTCCTACTTCTTCAACCAATCAAGAACCAATCGGAGGGATGTCAGGCCAATTTAGTTCATCCAGCGACCTCCACATTAGGTGATAAAAAGTGTCCATGATCGAACCAATAAATAAACAACAATGAAAGAGGGTATAATTCATTCATTAAAAATAATATAATCCACCTACCTTGTAATCGGTGTTTTCTCGGTGGATTAACGAGAAGGCGGCGTCGTTCTGATGATGTCGGGAGGGGATGACGTCATCGTTGGTGACGTTCTTTGCAGGCAGTGTCTTCCCCTTCTCGCCCCGGTTGGAGCAAAAGAATATGTCCAATGAAGAAGTCGAAGAATGGATGACGTCGCCGGAATTTTTCACATTCTTATTTGGAAGGAGGAGGCATTCTTCATTGTCTATGGTTCATCTTTAGAGAAGATAATTCTCCAAGTATTATCCAAAGCTTCCACCAAACAAAGCTAAGCCAAAATAATAGAGGAATTTCTATTTTATGTTTATGGAACAACGATACAATAGTTTTCTTCAATTAAATGTGAATACACATTTAATTTAATGCAGAAGAATGGATTCAAAATTTAAATTCAAAAAAAATAGTGGAGAGGTTAAATTAATGAGAGAGGTTTGGCACCATTCTAAAGGTAGACCAAGAGTTACAGGGGTTACATGCTCGGGTGGTCCCCACCTGAAAAATAACCTCCCATTGGAGGTTATGTGCGGGTGTTACCCTCCCCTAACCTCCCCTTGGGGAATCTAACTACCACCTCAAATAAAAGTATGGTAGAAATATTTTTATTTAATTTATTTAGAAACCCCAAAAATTAACTTCCAATCTCGATAAAACGCAACTGCGGTAAAGGTCTCCTTAAGCGAATACAGGTGATGCGATTTCAACGGTGTCCTCGAATTTCAATTCGGAGCACCGATTCAAAATATATAAAATCATGCATGTACGTTTCTTGAATGTACAATGACAAAAATTCAGAAATTGATTCCGGGCACACTGAGCCTCGGAATGAAGCACCGTCAAAAACTACGGACTCGTAAAAATTTCCATTTATTAAAAAAAAATTCCATTGATATTCTCGGTATTTACATTATCCCCACCTTAGGGCTTTATGTCCTTGTATGATACAACTCAAAATAAGGAAACAAAAGGGGGTACTGAGCATGTATCTGAGGCTCCCGCTCCCATGTGCTCTCCTAGAGGTTCCCATGCTACTAGTTGAAATATACCAGATAAATCAACCGTCCATGAAGGACCATATCCAGTCGATCCTCAATATCTATTGGAACCTCTATGAAAGTCACCCCATCATCGATTCCCTACTCCCCATGGTTGATGATGTGGGATGAGTCATGCACATATTTCCTTAGCTGAGATATGTGGAAGACGTCGTGCACCCGGTGCAACTGAGATGGAAGATCCAAGAAGTAATCCTCCTCGCCTACCATGCTGAGGACCTCAAAAGGTCGGATGAATCGCAGAGATAACATTCCACCTCGGCCAAATCTCTATATACCTGGTCAAGGTGATACTTGTAGAAAGATGTGGTCACTATCCTCGAACTCCAGTGGTCTCTGTCTCCTATCAACATATGACTTTTGCCTGCTCTGTGTAGTCTTCATCCACTCCTGGATGATTTGCACCTTCTCCATCATAGCCTGTACCATCTCTGGTCTCATAGGTGCTGACCCCCTTGGTCAGTCCAACACAGAGGCAATATGCAATGTCGGTCGTATAGTGCCTTGTAAGGTGCCATCCCAATGGTGGATTGTTAGCTATTGTTATCCCAAAACCCCACCAAGGGTAAGTGATCCTCCCAGCTACAACCGAAGTCAAGGAAACAAGCATGAAGCATATCCTTGAGAGTCTGAATGGTCCTCTCAATCTGACCATCCATCTAAGGATGGAAGGCGGTGCTTGAGTGAAGATGCATTCTGAAAGCCTCCTACAATACCTTCCATAGTCCGGAATTGAAATGAGCATCTCAATCATAGATGATCGTTGATGACACAGCATGAATCTGTATGATCTCTCGAATGTAGAGGCATCCCAGGCTCTCCACTTAACCCTACTCTCTGATTTCTATGAAGTGGGACAACATGGTGAGTCAGTCGATAATCACCTAGATATAGTCATTTCCTCTGGATGTACATGGAAGTTCCATCACAAAATCCATGGATATCACATCCAAATTCCACTCTGGGACCTCTAAGGACTGAACCATGCCTCATGGAACCTACTGCTCTGCCTTCACTTGATAACAAGTGAGGCATCGTGAGACAAAATCTTCTATAGCCTTCTTCATACCTGTCCACAAGTGCTGTCATCAATGGTCCCGATATATCTTTGCCACTCCTAGATGTACCGCTAAAGGATATGTGTGGATCTCCCTCAACACTTACTTCTGAATTAAAACTGGTATAGTGGTACGTCCTCTAAAGAGAATGATGTGCTCCCCACCTTCATAAAATCATTCAGGTGCCTTCCCTGAGGATATCAGAGCATGTCGTGTCTCAAATTAAACATCTCCACGCTCTACCTCCCTGAATCACTGAATAAGTGGAGGTGTGACTATGAGAGACTGTAGAAAGGTTGTTCCATCTTTATCCACAAATGATATCTACAATTTGGTTAGCTTCTCCATCTCCTCTCCTAGTTGATGAATGCCTTATCTACTACTGAGAGAATATACTACAATATTTCCCCTCCTAGGATTATAGACTATATCTAAGTCATAGTCTTGGAGGAACTCGAACCATCGATGCTATCTTAGTTTCATGCCCTTCTGTGAGAAGATGTACCTGGGACTCTGGTGATCAGAGTAAACTATAAAACACTCCCCCATCATATAGTGCCACTATACCTTCAAGGAGAATACCACTGCTGCTAACTCTAGGTCATTGGTAGCGTAGTTCTGCTCATGTTATCTCAACTACAGAGAACCATATGCGATCACTGCACACTCATATATCAGGACACACCCGAGTCTGATCCCCGAGGCGTCGCAGTAAACTACATACCCAATTCCCTCCCCCAGTAGCCTCAAGATTGGAGCACTAGTACACCTATGCCTCATCTCTTGAATGCTCAACTGACATCTCTATGACCAGATGAAGGGTTTCCCATTATTCATTAATGTTGAATGTGGTGCAGCAACTCTGGAGATGTCGGGCTCAAATCTCTAATAGTACCCATCCAGCCCCAGAAAACTCCATACCTTCGTCACACTCATGGGTGGCTCCTAAGCAAGTACTGCCTCAATATTTTATGGATCCACTGCAGATCGAGCCTATGAGATGATGTTTCCTAAGAATTGAACCTCTCGAATCCAAAACTGGAACTTCGAGATCTTACCATAAATCTGGTGCTCTCAGAGTGTGTCCAGTACTACCCACAGATGGTAAGAGTGCTCCTCCTCAGTAGTCGAGTAAATCAGTATATCATCGATGAAGAATACGACAAAACTATCAGGGTATGGGTGTAAGATCATGTTAATGAGACTCATGAATAACGCTGGAGTGTTGGTTACACCGAAGGGCATAACCAAGAACTCATAGTGTCCATACCGACACCTGATGTCCGTCTTCTGCACATCCTCATATCGGACTCTGAGCCGGTGATAGCTAATCCTTAGGTCTATTATTCGAGAACCCTCATGCTCCCTTGAGCTGATAAAAGAGGCTATCAATCCTTGGGAGTGGGTACTTGTTCTTCACGGTCACCCAGTTTAGGCGACGGTAGTCAACACACAGTCACAAATCTCATCTGCCTTCTTAACAAACAAAATCAGGGATACCCAGGGGGAAACACTTGGTCGGATAAATCGCATCCCTCACAAGTCCTCCAGCTATACCCGCTGCTCACGAGGGTCGGAGGGTTCAATCCAATATTCTGGAGTAGATATTGGTGTCATCTTGGTGTATAGGTCAATATAGAAGTCCATCTCTCTACAAGGAGGTAGTCATGGAACATCGTCAGGGGAAACATCTGAATACTGATCCACCACAACAAGAAAAATCAGACTCTGCACATCAACCACTATGTGAATGAGGCTAGACAACTAATATGTGATCGGTTGCCCCCTCCTCTGGGTATGTCCATCCTGCGCTGCAAAGTCTCCCTTCCCACCAATGAAGGTAATCCTCATCCCATACTCATAGATACACCACACTTTCTGCCTAATACAGTCAATCTGAGCATTAACTGTAGACAACTAGTCCATACCTAAGATGATGTCATAAGGCCTCGACATCGCTATGAGGAGATCCCAACCGAAGCTATTTCCTTATAGAGTAAACTCGCACTTCCATCACCAGTTCGCAATCATAGAGTATGCTCTCGTAAGAGTCTCTAGTCATAAGGATCGAGCTAACAGCTCCGTCGGAATCTCCGAGCTCCGAACGACAGCAGTGACAATAATATAAAGACTCGCAACTATTTCTATAACTTCTACAACAAGGGTGAAGTAGACACGGATAGTACCTAGAATCATCTCAAGTGCTCTGTGGTCGTAGGCATCAACTGTCTAGATCTGATCCCGCCTCTGTCTGCCAACTCTCTGTGGTCGAGGTGGACCTCCTAGTGGTAGTGGTGGTAGGGCCTCAAATGGTCATCCACCACTCGATGCTCGGCCAGCACCTCTGCCTTGTTCTTATTCTCCCGAAGGTCCACCATGGTCAAACCTTTTCCTCTGCCTGGGAGGTCCCTCTATTGTATGATACTCATCTTCAAGGTGAGTTGGGCAGTCACGTGCCATGTGACCCTGCCCGCAGCATGCATAGCACTACCTACACCTCGTATAGTTGGATCTATCTCATGTTCCCCACACAACCGAACCTATATCTTGGTGTCGCCCACTTGATGGCCTGGTCCGCTTAGACCTATGTGACATATATCTACTACTAGTTGTATAAGACTATGCTATGTGTCAACTAGTGGTGGGTATCTCTACTGGTGACTGCTTAGCGATAAAACTCTCCACTAGAAGGGCTCACTCCAACACCCCCCTGCGTCAGGATGTTGAGGGAGATCGTCGAATCCCTGATATCTTGCATGAGTCCTTGGTTTAAGGTCTGGGCCTTGAAGAATGGGCATTGTACCACATCCGTGGTGTAGCGCGAGAGGTCGGTGAACCTCATTGAGTACTAGGCTACATCCATTCTTCCCGGGTGCATAGGAAGTCACTCCTGAATCCGCACTGAATAAAAGGTTCCTAGAACAAACTCTGAGTGGAAGAGACTCTTGAAGTCTGTCTAGAGTAATGATGCCTCATCATGCACCTAGGGAATCAGGCTCTACCATATTTCTACTACTGCATGGAAGAGAATCATGGAAAGGATCACCATGAGATCGGCTAGTGTCCCTACCAATCTGAAAACTTTCACGACAGTCTCCATCCAATCCTCAACTAGTTGGGGGTCCGTATCTCCCCAGAACTTGGGCGGCCTCTGGCGTTGGAACTCATACAAAGCACTCATGTAGTGTGCACTCTCAGCTGCTGGAGCTTGTGGTATCAATGGCCCAGCAGGTAGTGGTACCGCTAGTACCTCTACTGTGATGAGGTCATACACCGAAGCCTCATCACTCGGTGGGCTACCATCTCGTACGTAACTCAAAGCCCTAGCTTGCTGCCTTTCTGAGGACATCCTGAAAAGAAAAATTTGTGCAACGGTCAAAATAAAAATACCTTGTGTGATGACTCAAAGTAATCACGAAGAAAACTTTTCAACGGAAACACACATGCAATTAGTGTTTTCGTGCACTGAGTCAGAAATCACATGTCAGAGTCCTAGTGTATGGATACGTCAGCCGCCATACCAACACCGGTTTCCCTAAAATGATAGCCACACCCAAAACACTTGTCACTATTTCCATTAAAGAATTATAGTCTAAGTTATTTGGTAGAACAGACTCCCCTGATACAAATTTTTCCTGACCTGTCCTCGGGGCCCCAGCCAGGACTACCCCAAGACCGCCTTTCATAGGCCAGGGGCTGGGGACTATAACCAAAGGCATAATCCCAATAAAAGGGAAGGCATTTCCTTTAAAACTATAACAGACACAGTCTGAACACAAGTTGTAGAAGCAACATGTACAAATATAGAAAACAAAATCTAGTTGAAAGTTAGTGGGCCAGTATACAAACCCAACAGAACAACAATTACAAGTAAAAAGAGAAAACAACTCCTAAATCTTCCACCATGGAATCCTACATGAAGGGTTGGTACAGAACTCGAAAAACATGTCCCTACGGTACATCAAACCTAGTCTAGCTCCAAGAATCCTCTCGTCCATCACCTTAGCCTCAATCACTACAGACCATCTTCTTCACAGTACACCATAATGTTTGGGAAAAGACCGTGCAGAGGTGAGTATAACAATACTCAGAAGGGGTCCCTGAGACCCCTGGAGGTCTCCCAGAATACACAAAGGATAAACCATATTGGAAATAAACAATCATGAAGTATCAACAAACGCTACTTAGGTATATTCCCATACATATTCATATGTTATCAATCACAGTTCGGCTCCAACTCTCGAGCCCAAGGACAACCCTTTAAACAAAGTAAGTAATGTCAATCACAACGATGATAATGGTTATAAGATATGACTCACCTCACATAGGTATTCAACTCAGGTTGAGGGGTATAGATGATTATTTTTTGCCACTGAATAATCTCCTCCGTCAAACACATGGAGGATTTTGGTACATAAGTCATCGCTGTCGAACTCAAAGAGGATTCCGGTACAGAAGTCGTCACTGTCGAACCCACGGAGGATCCCGGTACAGTAGTCCTCACTACCGGACCTGCAGAGGATTCTAGTACAAAAGTCATTTCTGTCGAACCCACAAAGGATTACAGTAAAGAATTCATCACTATCGAACGCACAAAGGATTCTAGTACAGAATTCATCTCTATCCAACCCACAGAGAATTATGGTATAGAATTCACTACGGTCGAACCCACATAGGATCCACGTACAGTATCGTCGGAGCCAGCCCTAGGGTTCCCACACACAGCACGCTCAATTATGGGAGGGTCTGTTCTTCGAGCCATGTTTTGATACATCAACTATCACAAAGTCCTGAGTTTATTTATCACGTAGTTCTGTCTCATCCAAAGGAACCCAACGGGATAGATGGCGCGTCAATCAAATGTCTGATTTGTGAGTTATTAGCATTTCCGTTTCAGGGGCCCAGTTGGTTTTTAGGGTCAAAACATCCTTATCGTACCCCAAATGCTTCCAAACCACAAGTTTATTATACCAAAGGGATCGTCATGCTCCAAGAATTCCATCGTCGTAGGCATTTGGTCGATCAGACACCCGTAGCTCAAGATAGGGGTGAAAAGGTGAAAATTGCCATAGCGGGTTCGTGTCTTGTCCGACCCAGTCGGTCCAACCGGTACAAACATGGGTCTGACTAGGTCTGCGGGTGTGGCCCGACCTGAGTGGTCGACCTGACCCGAGGGTGCGGTCCGGCCCGAAGGCTCGGCCAGTCCCGAAGGTGCATCCCAACCCGTGGGGGCCCGTAAGAGGGGTGACCCGGACCGTGGTGGCCAATTCGTGGGTCGGCCAAACCATGGGGCGGCCTGGAAGTGGAGGCCCGGCCGTGGGTCGGCCCATCCATGGGGGTCCGGCCGTGGGGTGCCCTAGCAATGGCGGCCCAGCCAGTGACTGCCTCGTCGAGGGGCAGCCCGGCCGAGGGGCGCCCCAGCCATGGCGGCCTGGACAAAGGGCAGCCTGGTCATGGCGGCCCTGACCATGGTTCTTCCTTGGCGTGACATGATGGTGCCACACATCTTCCATTCATCATGGCCCATCTGGTTGTGGTTCTACTCTGGCGCTGTGTGTCGGCACCGCGCCCTTCCGGCTCTGCCTCCGTCGTCAACCAATCAAGAACCAATCAGAGGGATGTCAGGTTGTGTATGTTCTGCCCACACCCTCCACATTAGGTGATAACAAGTGGATATCATCAAACCAAAAAATAAACAACGAGGAACGAGGGTTTAATTCAATCATTAAAAATAATCAAATCCCCCTACCTTGTATTCGTTGTTCGCTCGGCAGAGTTGCGGGAAGGTGGCATCATTCCGATGATGTTGGTAAGAGATGACATCATCATTGGTGATGTTTTTTGTGGGTGGAATCTTCTCTTTCTCACCCCAGTTGGAGAAGAAGAAGGCATCCAAGGATGAAGTCGAAGAACGGAGGATGTCACTGGCGTTCTTCACGTTCATCGATTGATGGAGGAGGCGTTCTTCGATGCCGATGGTTCTTCATTAGAGATGATAATTCTCCAAGGATTCTCCCATGATTCCACCAAAGAAAGCTAAGCCAAAATAATAGAGTAATATCTATATTATTTTTATGGATCAACAACACAAGAGTTTTCCTCAATTAAATGTGAGAACACATTTAATTTAATGTGGAGTAATGGATTAAAAATTTAAATTCAAAACAAAGTCGTGGAGCATTTCAATTAATGAGACAGGTTTGTCACCATTATGAGGGTAGACCCAGAGTTACATGGGTTACATGCCCAGGTGGTCCCCACTAGAAAAATAACCTCACAAGGGAGGTTATGTGAAGGTGGGCCACTCCACTAACAACCACTTGGAGTTTCTAACTACCACCTCAAATAAAAATATGGTAGACATATTTTTATTTAATTTACTCAGAAACCCCAAAAATTAACATCCAATCTCGATAAAATGCAACTGTAGTAAAGTTCTTCTAAGTGAATATCAGCACTGCGAGTTAAACAGTGTCCTTAGATTTCAATTCCGAGCACCAGTTCAAAAGATATAAATCATGCACATACGTTTACTGAACATACCCGAACAAAATTTCATAAATTGTTTGAGGGAACACCGAGCCTCGGAATCAAGCACCGTCAGAAACAACAAACTCATATAATTCCCATGTATTTAAAAAAAATTCCACAGAAATTATGGGTCTTTAGAATATTTTTTTTATACCAACATTGAAATTAATTTTATGATTTTCTATCCCTATTATTTACTAAAAATTCAAAGACATTACTTCTTAGTGAACTATCAAATCCTTTTTCTCCAACAGTATTTTATTGAATAGAAATAGAATCATGAATTTTCGTAGAGAAGAATGGAATCAAATATCATAATAAATAATCTATGAACCAGCCAACTCCATGTTTACATGATCCATTTTAATTGTTGAATATTAAATTTATTTTCCCAAACATTGAAGCTTTCAACAAATATTCACAATGTGATACCAATTTTCTCATTCTAATATTTTTTCAATAAATTCCTGAAAAGTAAATCCAACATCAATATCAGAAAATGGATTAAAAAATGCAGCTGAAAAAATGATGGTTTCTCCCCTTTTTTAATGATAGGTAACATTTTTTCCATTAATAACTAAACCCCCTAATTTTAAAAGATCTTTTTTTATAAGGATAAAATATAATACCATCATTCCTCAACAATGAAAATAATATCAATCCCTGATTTTTCAGCTTCAAAAACCTTATTATCATCTAGTTGTTCCTCCTCTAGGAACATCAGGTCTTAAATCCATTAAATATTCATGATTTGATGACTTAGTTGCATAGTGGTTTAAAATTTAGAATATTTACATTAATTTACCAAATTTATGGATTTACCAACTTTAGATTTTTTTTGCAAAATGGGATTCTCTCCATATTTTTTTATGCCTCTCCTCAATTTCATCCCATTATTATTCAGTTCTCAATATAGAATCTCTAGAATATATGTTGTCTTCATATGGATTATTTATTTTCTCATTGTTATATCAATGAGATTATGATGTATTTATCAATATAAAGACTCTCTTAACATTTGGTTCTCTATTCTATATGCCATCACCTTTGATTTTTTAAGTATCATTTTTCTTGGGGGGCATATACTTCATATTATTTCATTCACTGTTCAATTTTGTTGGATTTTTTTTTTAAATTCTACTATAAATATACTCTCACCATTATTTTCATTACCATCAATTTTTATTATTTCCTATAGATAATTTCACTAAACGTCCACACATAATTGTAAAATGTATTACAATTTATTCTTATAATGATATCCTCTAGTATTTTTTGAATGATTATACTTTATATTCATCAATATATCATGACATAAAAATATTATCAAGTGACTTTAAAGAGTTTGGTCAACCTTCTTATATATCCCAAAACTATTTATTTCTCTTGATGAGTTTACATTTATCTTTATCTTTTTTTCAAGATCAATATTTTATTTCGTGCTGTATTATAGAAAAATCATCCATTTTTTCACTTCTTATGTTGATTATCAAGGTTGTTCTAGTTTTCATCAATTAACTGTGTCATTCATGGTATGTTTGCGATTTTATTTGAAGTGTTTGTTTCTTCCATTGTAGAAGCATATTATCTTAGGAGTGACGTATTAATTTATGTTCTTCTTGGATGAAATATTCTTTGTAACATCCTTTTCAGTGCTATTTTTGGTAGGTTTAATGTAACCCCTAGAGATGTTAAAATAACACTATGATCGATAGTGTATATGACTTGCCACAAAAATCATAAACGAACCACAAAATATTATTATTGAAATATGGTTTTTATAACCTAGCTATTGAATTGATGGTTAAAAATAAAAGTAACGTTATTATTAAATATATAAATGGTTTTAGTTAATAATTTTTTTTTAAATTCATAGTAAATAATCACTCAATTATCAGTAAGGTTATTTTAGGTTTTAAAAATACCATTTCATTAAAAATGGGTTACATTTCCATTTTGAGAAAATATTATAATTATATTCTTCTAATTTTATAAATATTATTTGATAATTGGGATATAATTTATGATATCAACCTATCAAAATTATCACATTATGTTATCTTTGATACTTTTTTTTAAAATACTAAATTTTCATTAAATATTCAAGAAAATCAAATTTTATAGAAAAAAATATTTAACATTCAAGTATATAAAAAGTCTTGTTTAGTTTTGAATTGTTTTAAAAAAAATTAGTTTATTTTCACTAAATGTAATCTGTTTGATTTCATTTTAATTATTATTATTCCAAATGATGATTTAAAAACATTTTTATACGTAATGTAAAATTTTCTCAAAAACTATTTTTTTTATCATTTTTTTGGTTTATTTTAAAAGAAATTTTATAAACACATAGGGATTTAATTTGATAATAATTATTAAGTATTTGGAATCAGCATGTCTAAAATTTTAAAATATCTTATCTTTAGTTTTGATCATTATGAATTGTAGTTGATTTAAATTTGTTTCACCTCTGTAAGGTTAAATCGGTTAATTAAGGTTAAAAATAATGTGGTAAGTATTTAAACATATATAAATACTGTATTATTTATATTGGACGATTCTAGTTTGAACATCCTAATACAATATTCTAATGTATTGAAACTTGGTTCCATTTATCATTGATAATGACCATAACATTATTTTATATAAATAAAAAATACATGTTGTCACTCTCTTGTTTTCAATTTCTTTTATGAATTCAAGGAGAGATAATAATATGTTATGAGTGAATAAAAAGGTTTATTTTCAGAATAATTAATTATTTTATAGAAATTTAATTTTAATTTTTATTGATATTATAATTACACTAAATGATTATAAAACACCAACATTGTTCATCTGTAATAGTAGAAAAACCAAATTAAATAATTTTAAAGTAATAAAATGTACTATTTTGGCTGAATTATGGATTCTCATAAATTTAATGGTTAATAATAATTTTTAATTGAGGGTGAAAGAGTTTATATTTGAATTCACAACTTTTATTTATATCTTTAAATTCAAAATATTTTAAAAGTTTTTAAAATTATTTTAATCATATTTTATATTAAATAAGATGTTATTAAATAATTTAAAATATTAAAAATCTTGAAATAAGAAAATTTATATTATATATGGTCTAAAATGGTATCCATAGAACATTATTTAGATAATTTTTACCTTATATGTAAATTTATAACCCTTTAGTATTGAAATAGTTGATACCATGGTTATGGATAACATTTCTTAACAAAGGGGGCGGGGGTAAACCAAAGTATACGTTTTCAAATTCAATGTAAATATATAAAAATATTATTTTCAAGGGATTTAAAACATTACCTCGCTTATATTGTACAATTTGGCCACTTGAATCCACTATAAAATGGAAATGAATTTATTACATTTAAATCTCTTATGTAATTCCAAGGGTTCCCCACTTCTTAATTGATACCCTTAGCTCCACCAAAATAAAACAAGAAAAAAATTTTAAACAACCTTATATATATTTTAGAGGTTCTAGTCCCTTCAATGGACCATCCCTATAGACCTTAATATAAAATACAATGGATGTATCCCAGATATGAGGTTATTATTTTAACAAATATCATTCATTTTACTTCTTCTCCTACCTTATTAAATTATATGGAAACCATTAAAATAAAATAAAATTAGTGTCAATCATATAAAAATATGTTATTATATAGATTGAAATGTTTCATTCATCTACTTTTCCATCTTATAGGGAATGAAATCATCATTAATGTGCACATATGGACAACAACCTCAATGAATCGATGTGTTTCATTTTGTTTCAAAACATTGAAGGATAGTTATTGTGTTGGATTTAATAAATATGTATGAGATTCATGAAATTATTAGTATTTTTGAAATATATGATATTAATTTTTTTCTTAACCTTATAATCATTAAAAATATTAATATCCCTTGTGCATAAATACCACATCCATGAATCAATTCCATTTATTTTTCACATTCACCTCTCAGAGGTTATTCTAAAATTTTATTTGTTGTATAAAAATGAAAACTATTATGTATTTGATTTCTGAATGACCCATTGGACCATGGTTACCCTTCTGTTGTAATTTTACATTTATTAACCGAAAATTATCAGAGTCTCTCAACATGGACTTAACTGATTATGTAAATAAATATTTCATTGAAAGTAATGAAATGAATGGTTTAATAATAAATTAATTATGTGGGTAAAATTTTATTAAATAATTAAGTAATTAATTTAAATTTATTATACCAGATTTAAAGGGAATACATCACATGTTTGTAATCAAGGTAAGTGGTTTCATAACTCACATTTCATTCATTTGAATATAAATTTACTTTATTGATTATATTATGCCAATATTATGTGTCAAATAAACTATAATTGTGCTATGTTTTATTTATAGTTTTTCTGGTTGAAATTTTTGTATACATAATCACTTCCTTGGTTAAATTATAACTTCGATGATACAATCCTTGTAAGGATTATTCATCTCCATATTTTTTCTTTGAGTCATATCTATTATTATACACCTAAATTCTTTAATATGGTATATGTGATATAAATTGATATATTATTTCATGAATGACTCATTCGAAATGATATTTCTATTTCTAGTTATGTCCTTTCATCCCAGACATGTTGATTCAAATGTTATTAAAGGTGTAAGGGGTTTCATGGTATCAATTCAAAATCTCTATGACATAATTCATTTTATGCCCCATGATTTATTTTGTAGAGCGTACTTACTATCAGATGAATGTATATCAACATAGTATTTATTGTAAATTATGGGTTTTATATAATTATTTCATGTTCCGTTAATCAAATTATTTTTTTATTCTAGAGTTGACTATGTTAAAAGGGTTTCTCATCTCACTTTTATTTCAATGAAACATATAGAATATAACACACCTAGATTTTTGTATTTTATGGTGGATTTTTTAAGAATAATTTAGATATTTAAAATTCATTTTTGATAAGAATCTCTCACAACGAAACCAATCCTAGAAAATGTTTTCAAAAATAAGTGTATTAGTGACGGTTTATTACAAAAAATGTATTTGTGAAAAAATGTTAATTACATAAAAAATAAGTAAATAATATTTAAAATAATAATAATTTCACTGGATTTTGGATCTATCATAAGTAATTACAAATAAATCATATATAAATATAAATAAATAAAAAATTGACAAAATTATAGAAAATAGAATAAAAATATATAAATAACAAAAACAGACATAAAATATTTATTAGATTTTTCACATAATGTATTGATCAAACAAAAATAAAGGATAAGCCAACGAGCCTACACCAAAGTGGTACAGGCTCCTGTTTGGAATTCAAAAGACCTGGGTTCAAATCCGGGTAGGAATGAATTTCCGGGTACTGTAGCAGGGTACAGTTGTAGGGCACTGTAGCGGGGGCACTGTAGCAGACACTGTAGTAGCGGTGGACTGTAGTGACAGCAGCACTGTAGCGGCGGAGGAACTGTTGCAGGATACTGTAGCAGAAGAGGAACTGTTGCAGAATACTGTAGCAGCGGCGGGTACTATAGCAGGTACTTTTGCTGCTTAGGGAATTGTAGCAGTACTGTTCATAGAGGGTCTTTTGGGCCAAAAATATGATTTCAAGCCTTGTATTCAAGCCATTTGGCCTTGGACCTTCAGGCTATGTATTGGGTCTTTTCTTTAAATAATAAATTGATGCTTCAGCCCCAACGTTTAAAACAATAAATGATAATAACTACAAGAACTGAGTATTAGTTGGTATTAGGGGGTTGGGTGTAATGAACCAGCTCGGGTCTACTAGAATAGTCAACCTTGGTGGTCTACCACATGGTGAGATAAAAAAAATGAAAAAAAGTCTCATTTCAAACTAAATTAACATAAAAGTACAATAGGGAATAAAAATAATATATCTCTTGGATACATACACATTCAAAACACACCAAAAAAACTATAAATATAAAATAGACCAGACTAAACGATTACCCATGTGAACTTCTGTTACAACTAATCATTCCACTACAAAGGAGAATGATAACAAGAGAGCCTAGAATTACGTAAGATACAATTCCCTTTCCCATGAGTCCAAGAAAAAAAGATATAGAATGTACCAAATTAAATAAAATAGGGGTTTATCACATATTTTTATTAGATACAACCAAAGAATCTATACAATTTCTAATATCAAGATTTTTTATGTTATTTCTTCGTAAGAAATTACAGATTAAAAAACATTTTCCCTAATCTACACAGTTCAAAAAATTACTTTTTTCCAAAAATTCAGACCATATTCACCAATCTAAAAATATATTATGTATAAACGAAAAATGGGTGAACTAAACATGTGACAAAATATCCATTAAATAATCGAACATGGGTTAAACTAGGTAAAAAAGAAAAAGCACACTATTTTTTAACTAGCCTATGGGAAAACACACAAGACATAAAATAAACATAAACCAAGAATATATTTGTTCCACAAGATACTGAGTCATACACACATTATTTTCATATTACAATGGCAACCCCTCGTGGTTCCACACACACTAAGACTACCTATCTCTATTTCTCAAAGCTCCCAAGGTTCCAAATGTGATAATTTTGGCAAATAAATAACCAAAATTGATTATAAAATCGAATAAAAAAGCTTATTTATTGAAATAAAATAAATTTCAAATGAAAACATAAAGGGTTCATTAAGAACATATTAAATTTCATGAATTAGAAACACATTCATAGATACCCCTACAACACGAATGATGGAAATATATCTGCCTTTAAAAATACAGAGTGGAAAATAACATATCTTCCTTTAAAAGATGATTCCTAATATGAAACTACAATTTTATGATATAAAACACCAATTAATAAAAAATCTGAAACAAAAACACAGCCAATGTAGCTTCCAAGACCGTAGGCATTGAAGCAGTAGAAAGTCTTCATACTAGGGATATATGGTGAAACCACCTCTGGAGTGAAACACCAAAATAGGTTATCTTGAAGTAGGGATATGAACTAAAATAATCCAAAATCACCATAGAGTTCAATAGGAAATCATGTGCACCAAATGATAAAAGAGTTAGGTGTGTTGAATTTTTAGTACCACTAGACATGAGGAATTCATATTATGAATCCCTTTCATAGTGTAAAATCCCCAAAATTGTAAAAAAACTAACAAAAGGAATATCCCTGGACTCAATTAAATACTAATAAATTCTTTCATGTTGTCTAATGGTTTCAGATCCATTTTATTTTTCACACCATGTATGAGTCTTACTAAATATTTCCTATAATATATTCCCATCGTGTAAACCATTCATGACATGAATGTTTCTAGTAGGTAGTGCTCCACCCAATTTTCAATTGGAAACCTACAAACTAAAGTTAAGGCTACTTGTTCCCAAGGATAACCCTCTAAATAAAGTAAAACACTTATATAGAAAATTTATTAATAAAAAAACGTCAACCTCTAGGATTTAGGACATTTCCCGTCAAAAAATTCCCTACATTACTGAGTAGGAAACAATGAAACCAAACAAAAAGGGGAACCAAAAAAAGATTAAAATAATACCTAAAGTAACATGTCAGGGTATTATAATCTCTCTACTATAAATTCTTTTTATCCTCTGAAAAACCTTAATATATTGAAATCAAAAAAACTGAAGGTCCCAAATGCCTTTTACAGAATTCATTCTCCCTTGTATCATGGATATCCCATTTGAAATACAACAATACAAAGAAAAAATATTCATTTTATTGTGTATCACCTTCTCTCAGCAATCCGTAATAAGAACTAGTTTCCCGACCATAGTGATGTTGGGATCAAGATTGAAATTCTCCCATTTAATCACCAAGAATGTTTAATACCCCTTGTTTTTATAAATAATAATTTGAATAATTAAATTTGATTGATCGCTTTTATTTCATACAATAATAATTTAATCTAGTGTTACATATAACAACAAATTAATCTTTTGTTATATGAATCACTGGGTTAGCTTGAGTTCCACATGCCATTATGTTTTAACAAGACCATTATATATTATTTATAATGCTACACCGTTAAAATTAAGAATTTAAACATAGTGATATTAATATTAATAAATATTATTTAAATATTATTTATAATGGGTTTACATAAACGAACTTTATTAATAAAAAAGTAGATAATTTTAGGTAATGCCATTTTATATTTTAAAAATACTTTTTTCTAAAAAAATTTAATTATTTATTATTTTATCATTACTAATTATTTTTAAAACTTTTATAAAATAAATTTGGTAAAATAAAATAAATTTTTTATGTACATATGTTAAAATTATCTTTGGGTGAATACTTTTTTAATTTTTTTATAGAAGTTTCAGTTTTTGATGAATTGATAAAAATACAGAATTTTAATCAAAAACTGTGATTTAATTAAATTAAATTATAAAGGTAAATTGTTTTCTAAATTTTATATTTAACTAAAATAAGTAAAATAATTTATCCATCTAGTCAACTTAGATCATTACAATCAATTTCATAATTAATTTTGAAATAAAATCTTTTTAAACATTTAAATAAGTACTTTTTAAAGTCCAATTTTGTCATCACATCATCATAATTAATTTTAATAGTAAATTTTTGCAATTATGTGAATTTAATTTGGAGAAATGAATTCAATTTTATTAATTATAATAAAATATATTATATAATAAGGTTAACATAATTGTTGACTAATATTAATAGAAAAAACAGTAAATATCATTAACCATGGTTATGGTTAAAATTGGTTTACTAAAGGTTAAACTAAAAAAGATAAGTGTTAAAAAGACCAAAAAACGTGTCTGGAATATAATGGATTGATATAGTTTGTCCCTATTACTAATTCTATGTAATTAATTAATTTTTTTTTTCAAGAGAAAAATGTGGGTACACCTTTTCATTTCAAAAAATTACATGTGTACCTCCCACATAAGTTATGAAAGGACAACCCCTATCCACTCTTATTAACACTATAAAACCCTTATGGTTTTCCCATTACCTAAAAATGCCTCTTCTGAAATTATGGTATATAATCATAAAATCATTACTTTATCCATAAATCCTTCCTAGGAATTCTTTTTATGTAATCCTTAGAAGGACACTCAAAGAGGTGGCAATGTTCTTCATCAAGAATTTTTAGAATACCTTTTCCTCTAAATACATCTTTTAAAATTTAAAAAATGATTTTATAATAATTTAATTATCATTTATATAAATTAATGTTTTAATTTAATGTTAATGTCTTAAAACCATCACCACTTCTACCACATTGGTTATGAAATGATCCTTCATGTGTACGATGGACTACCTCTTAGTGAATCAATGCCATTTGATTTTCCATTACCACATCACATGGATGTAAATAATGAATTATTGATTATTTATATATTATATTTATAGTGTTATTATATTTATGGAATTATTATATCACAAATAACTTCATAGTCTCCATTTTTTGGGAATATGAGAATGTTGCTCGTGTGAACTATGGACTACCACCTCACGATGCGATGTGATTGATTAATGATTTTCATTGCAGGTAATAAGAGGTGTTGAAATAAAAATATGTGAAATATATGACATATATATTATTCTATAATTTTAATATATCATTAACCTTTCTTTTTTTAATCTGAAAAAAAATGGAAACAACATTCAAGCATACGTACGACCTACCTCCTCCATGAACGATGTATATCATTTCATATCACTAAATTGTATGGATTAATATTAATATATATATATATATATATAATATATTATTCTTATATAATGGTTAAAATTATGGATTTTATGAAACCATGATCAATTTATTAGAACCAAAAATAAGAAATCAAAATGTATATCAAAAAACAAGGCTGTTATTACCCTAAATGTTAACATAACATGGAATTATTAATAAATGGGTAACAAATAATTATAATAAAATCATATATAGTATGATATATAAAAATAAATTTACATAATATATTTATAATAAACCTATTTGGTTATACACGAGGTTTTAACATCTTCGATGGAATTCAAGACTCAATGAAAGGGATTTCTAGTCTATCTTTTATTTCTTGGAGACATATGGAAATTCACCAATTGATTGTTTTATGTGGTGTATATAATTCCCCTTTTACATTTTATATCATGAATTAAATTATTTTTATGATATTTAAATCTTTATTTTATGTTATTATTTATATTATATTATGATTCAAAAGATCAATAAAGTGGTAAGTGTGTTTTTCTCAATTTTCGTTCTTTGAGACTTATGTCATGTTATGCACCTATATTCTTTTTTGAGGTGTAGATACGTCCCCATTTAAATATTATATCATGAATTTATTTATTCTCATGATATTTTTTTGTTTCATATAATTTTATCATTCCATTGGGGCTTACAATTCAAAGTTACGTTAGTGGTAAGGATTTAATGTAACAATCTCATCATTTATCCGGATTCCTAATGATTGTACTTCCAATTTAAAAATATTATGATATATCTCCCAATAAACTCATGAATTTTCTTATCCTATGGTTATTAATGATATTTTAAAGTAATATTACTATTTTCCCACTCGTTGGTACTTAAAATAACCGAGAAAATGTATTATATAAAAATATAACATTGTTTCAATGATCAGTTAGAAATTTATTTTATTTCAAAACCATGTTTTAAAAAAATGTTTTCAAAAATGTTTTCAAAAATGTTTTACTATTATCCTATGATTTTTAAAATATTTTTTAACCAAATTTTAAATTTTTAACTATATTTTTCTAAATGAATCTTTATGTCATTTTTCAAACAATTCATAATTTTATTTTTCCAAAAACGTGAATGGAATATTTTTTTAACATGTCTAGCAAGAATTAAACCTCCCATAATCTTGACCAATTTTTGGTTTTAAGATTACATTATATGTTTTAAAGGTTATTTTCATGTAAATATATTTTGAAAATGTTTTATGAATTTTTTTTAAATATAATTTTCAATTAAAAATTATCTTCCTCAATAAACATTCTATATGATTTATCTTTCAAAATAGTATTTAATCTAAGAAAACTTCCAATGATATAACTTATTATTTTGGGGGGATATGAAGAAGGGGAACCGTTATTATTATTTATATTAATTTATTATGAGGACAATATTTTTATGAAACCTTTTTCTTTTCCATAGGTTATATAATGATAAAAGTCTAATGAAACCTAATTTTCTCTATGAGTTATGATATGATGAAATGATGAAATGATTATGATACCAATATATTTTATGTAGTTTATGATATGATATAATGTTTATGAAACCCATTTAATTTAATGTGTTATGATTATATTAATTATTTATAAATATTTGTCCACATACGAGAAAATTTTATTATTTAATGGTTCAGATCTATATCTACCTCTAATGCATTTAGTAAATATTTATATATCATGAGATAGATAGGTCTAGAAAGGGGAGTAACCCCAATTCAATAAGGGAAGTTTTCTACTATAATGGTATAGGGAGTGAAACATTACTATTATAAAGGTTTGTGGAGTGAACTCAACCCACAATGATAGCCTTGGCAGTGATCCTTTAATACTAGTGTAATAATTTTTTATACTTATGTGTATGCAAGAAACCTATGTATTTTTATATTTTTAGCTCTCATGACTTGTGTTATTTTATTGCATTATAATCTGTGTCATATGAAATTCCAATGTTTATTCCATTATTCAATATTAAGAACATTAATATGTGGGGTATGGTTATAAAATTTTTTGCTCATGTTATCATGCCCTTATATTTATTTTATGCATACATAACTTATTTGTTTTCCCTTACAGAGAATATACGCTCACCCATTATAATGTTTCCCTCCCATAGGTTAGTAATACATGTACTATGTAAAATATTTCTACTAATTGTTCTTGTTATGAAAATTATAGTTGGAGATGATTTAGTTTACATATGGACCAATTTATTATTTTCCCATGTTTCCAAAGACACTAAACTGTTATGGACCTCAGGCCTGTGTTTATGTAATGTGATAAATATTTATAACCATTATGTAATATATGTGTATGATATGATTGTCTCTCTATATGATAGATCTAGTTAATACATCCTCAATAGGGAAACTTGAAACAATTCATGGATGTAAGTCAAATGATAGCCAAAGTCCAACTGATATGACACCTTTCAAATTCATCGAATGATCTAAAAGGGGTCCACAAACCTCAGTGCCAACTTAACCTACTTACTCAACTGATGAGTTCCCAAGCGATGTGAATGTCAAAGAAATCCCCAATCACTAAACCCAAAAAACAATGGTTGGTGATAATGGTCCACAAAATATTTTTTATTACTCTATTATGTGCACAATATATTTTGGATCAACTACACCCTCTTAATTATCTTCTGAATAAGTGTTTTCCCAACCAAATACTAATCTCTCAACTCTCTCTAGAAAAATTTAAAACTACATGGCCACCCATATAACACCTTAAAGTGTAACATTTTTATTTAGGTGTGATATCTATCATTATTAGAAACCTAAATAGAAATAAAATAATATTTGAAGAACCACCAAAATCAAGCACACAAGCCCAATGAAAATCCTCAAGAACACAAAAATATCTATCTCTCTATCCATATATCTATTAATTATATGGTATTCTCAATTTCAACTAGAAACCCACTAACTCTTACAGACCTTTCCAAAACCTAGATGTGAACCTCATATCCCTATTCGAAACAACATTAGAGGTAACACCATAAAGTATCACAATATCTTAGACATAAAAGTAACCAAGATATTACACCTTCATTAACTCCTTTATATCGATGAAATACACCACTTTCATGAGTAGATAAATGGTCACAAAAATTTCATTCTTCCCACTATGAATACATGGTAAACTGTAATGACCCAAAGATTCATTAATGGAAATCCCTCTTCATCTAATTAAATATCTATTTCTGTTATATTAAATTTCAACTTATTTGGTTTTATGTTAACAATTTTGACCATTGCTAATATAGTAGTTTAATTGTGATCACATGAATAGTATAGATATAGGGCTTTAACAAAACCAATTTACTCAGACAGAAGAAGCGATGGCCTCGTCCAGTAGAATTTCTCTATACGAATCCCATTTTTCGGAGCTCGGAAAAGAGGTGGCATCCCTGGGCTTCCCTATTTACCAAGACCAAGTTGAGTTCCCTCATGTGAAGATCGAACATGACCGTCTACGGGAGAACTGGAAGTTGATAGAAATTACCACTCGAAGGATGTTATCCGAGACACCCCAAGAGTCTGTCACCATCGCCCGCCTTACACTTAGGTCTTATGCGGCTGTTTTAAGGGGTTATGTAACAAATCGCTCATACTATGTTCATGTATATTATTTTTTTATATAATAATACATATATCTTCTTGTATTTATCGATATGTTGTAAATAGTTTTTAAAGTACAAATAGTGTTTTTAGTTATTATTTAATTAAGAATTCATTTTTTTTAATTAAGCGATTTTTTATTGAAATAATATTTTGATAAAATATTATTATTATTATTATTAAATTAATTTTTATTAAATATATATGATCTTATAATTTTATGAATGAAATTATAATTTTTATTATGGTTTAAAAGCCATTTCTGTCAAAACCCGTGAATTTTCGATAAATGTCGGTATTTATTTTAAAAGTGAAAATTAAAATATTTGAAAAATTATTTAGATAAAATAAATGTTATTTCTGGAATCAGGATGTCGAAACTATATAATGGTGAATTTTTCATAATTTTCTGAGGCATTCGAATTTTTGGGTAAAAATTAAATACCGTTTAAATATATAATGTGTTTTATGACAACATAATGACCCAATAGTGATGTAAAAAAATACAATAATCTTTATGTTCGGCAATTATATGTTTTACCATTAAAATAATGTGATTTTGGGTTTGTTTGACTTACATTTCAAATCATTAATGGACCCCTCAAGCCTTATTAAACTCCTTGTCTTTTTAAATTAATTTCCATTGGATTGTGACTCACCTCCACATAAGTGACCCTATTATTTTAAGAAGTTCGTACTTTGGCCATATAAAATATTATTTTACTATTCCCTTTTCCACAAACATGGGAAAAAACCATGGGATGGTTTGTGGTTTTGATTAATTTAATATAAGGGGTCCCAATCCTAAATAATAAAGAATTCCCTCACATTTCCTATATAAACCCACCCAAGCTCCAAATTCCTCCTCACTCAAAGACTTTGTAGTTTGTCAAAAATCTTCCCTACTCTCTCTATAATCCTCCCAAGGTGCCCCAATCTCAAAGGAAGCCTCTCAAAATCCTCTCTCTATCCTTTGGTAACACACTTCCATGTAAGGGTTTTTCTTCCTTTCTCATTTTTGTCCAATTATCATCATATTGTTATTCTCTATTAATTTCAAATATAAATACTGGGGTATGGTTTCTAACCTCCCCCATAATTCCCTCTTATTGTTTCAATGATGGGAGACCCATTTCTCTCTCATTAAATTCCTCCCATTTACACCCATTACTATGTCGAAATTCCAAAAGGAACTTCTCTCTCCTCTTTTACATTCAAGCAATACTTTTGTATCATAGATCTAAATTCCATTACAATTGTTTGGACATGTATATATATGACCCCATTACTGTCCATTTCATGTAAATATGATGAGACACCCCTTTCACTCTCTTCAACCATTTTTATAAATTCTTATGTCACACCGTTACACTGCCAAAATTGCACCGATTTTCTAAGCCAATGATATTTTGTAGTGAATACCATGCCCATTTCTCTATCAAGGTTATTAACCTTTATGAACATTTACATATTTATTATAATGTTCCATTTATGAATTCCATATTCCTTTATCATGGAATAAATGATTATGTTTTATTACTCAATGTTTTATGATCCATGTGGCACACTTATGCATGAGATGAAATGTTTAAGAATGGTGCGCCTTTATAGCGCTCTAATGCATTGAGTAAAGGTTAGTATCATGATATTTCATGTGAAATTAGTGTTGACTCATGCTAATCCAATTGCAATGAGGGTTTTCTCCTTCTTCATGTGAAATGTGGATTTACTCATGCTTCATGTGCAATGAGCCTCGGCTCATACTAATTCCATGTTAAGTGTTGTTGCCACATTTCAATGTTATGATTATCATGCTTTATCATGCCTTTATATTCATTTTTCTCTTATTCTCTATTGATATGACTAATTTCTAACATGTATGGTACTCCTCATGTTATTCCATGTGTATTCCCTTACTGGGCATTATAACTCACCCTTTTCTTATGCATGTCCTCAGGTTATCCCATGCAATACTAAGTATGAGGGAATGTAGTGGTCATGTATAGGAAGCTTTCAATAAAGATGTTCTATTTCATGTTTCAAGTTTTTATTTAATGATCCTATGCCCCAAATACACTAAACCTCGTGATCTTCTTTGTTGTATCAAGTGATGTTTTATGTAATAAATCATGTTTAAGTTGTAATAAAAATCAAGGTTGTCATAGTTGGTATCAAAGGATATGTTTAGTTATTATTGGTATTAGGATTAGAAAACCCTAGTAATGCCTTAGAGACAAGACATAGTGTAATAAAAACATCACATTGTTATTTTAAATGAAAATTAAGTGTTTTATCAAAAAAATACACTTTTGTATGGATACAACCAGGTAGAGACGGCTCTAGCACAAATATATCCTAGGGGTAAAACCTGAAAACACCGTTTTGAGCTAGACTCAAATGGGAACTGTTGCACGACAATGAGACTTGCTGCACTCTTGGTTATGACACTCTCAGGGGATATGTTTTGATAAATTCACGATCTTAGTATGAACCCTTATTAAGTGAATTAAAAAAAATACCCCTAAGAATTTATGTTAGAAAGTAGATAATGAAAATCCTAGATTGAACACTATAGACTCATGAGTTAAGGAAATAAAAGTTTATCTATAAGTCATCGACTTCTGTCTTTGGATTACCCTTCATGTGTTACCCCTAACATTCCTTTTATTCCAGCCATTTGCCAGTAATAGGAGGACTCGGGCTAACAACCATTGTGATGATCGGTGTGATGACTATACTAATGAGATGCCCAACCCAATGGGAGCGGGAATCACGAACATTGTCACATTTATCTCTCAGATAACTCATGTTTCGAATAGAAACATGTTCCCAGAGGAACGTTCAACCCCCTCTAAGAATGAACAAGTCACTATCGAGAGCGTCATGAGACAATGGCCTCCTACTTTTAGTGGTTCATCTGATCCCATGATTGAAAAACAATGTATCAACACCATTGAAAAGATCTTCTCCATCCTTAAATGTTCGGAACAAGAGATGATTCTCCTGGCGGCTTATCTTATGGAGGGTAAAGCTGATCAATGGTGGATGTTGATAAAAAATATGAAGCCTGAGAAGGAGATTGAGGCATTGTAATGGAAGTATTTCTGGAAGATGGTTTTCAATAAATATTTTCCGCTCACCCTGCGGCTTAAGATGGAAAGGGACTTCCTTTCCCTCAAGAAAAAAGATGAATAATCTGTTGGAGCATACGAGGAAAACATCACAAGGCTTGCATGATATGCTTCTGGCTTTGTCGTTACCCTAGAATGTAATGTTGACCGCTTCCTTGGTGGGTTGATGCCTAGCCTATGGAAAGAATTAACAATCTGTGACTTAGACAGCTATGAGGAAATTGTCTGATGTTCCCTCAAGGTTGAAATGGAGATAGAAGAATCACATGGGTATCATGGGGATAAGAAGCATAAGGTGGACTTCAATGCTAGTGGTCCGATGGATAAATCCAACGGTGTTAAGAATATCCAGCACCCCACTTGCCAAAAGTGCAGAAAGAAGCACCCTAAAAATTGCCTTAAGGGGATGAGGAAATGCTTCATGTGTGGAAGAGAAGGGCACCTAGCTATTAACTATCGGAAAGAATGACCCACGACTGTGATAGAAGAGAGGAACACACCGTTCGAACCTCAACGCATTGTTCAATGCTACAAATGAAAAGAACCGGGTCATTATTCAAATTAGTGCCCTAATCCAATGGTTTTTGGAGGCAACCAACAACCTCCATGGTATCAATGAAGAGTTTTTTCCATCACTTATGTCGAAATGAACCTCGACAATGAAGTGGTGACAGGTACGCTAGTTATTCAATCAATAATAGTGAAAATACTTTTTGATTTAGGTTCTACGCATTTTTATATATCTCGAATGTTTAGTAGAACAATACCAGCACCACCACAAATCATGGAAGTGAAGATGTCGGTGAGTACGGAAAAGGGGGAAATCATTTAATCCCATGAATATAAGTCCTCCCCTGTTATAATTTGTGGACTGAATTTCCCGGAGAACCTCATCATACTCCCTATGGTGGAATTTGATGCAATTCATGGCATGGATTGGATTTCCTTATATAGAGCCAGCATAAATTGTCGGGAGAGGGAAATCACACTCCATATAGAGAATCGACCCCCGATTCTTTACAAGTGTAAGAAGGAAGATTAATCTCCTTTAGCTCCATCGTCTCAAACATGGATATTACTGACCTATGAGCACGCGTATCTGGCTCAGATGATTGAGTCCAAAGAAGAACCCATCTTTGAAGAAATTCCAATTATGAGGGAATTCACTAAAGTGTTTCCTGAGGAACTCCCCGGTCTTCCTCCTAGAAGGGATCTTGAATTCTCAATTGAACATATACTCGAGGCATTACCAAACAACTACATGAGAATCTGGATAAAGGGTTTATACACCCATGTGCTTCACCATGGGGTGCACTAGTCCTCTTCGTCAAGAAGAAGGATGGGTCAATGCTTCTTTGCATTGATTATCGTGAACATAACAAAATCACGATAAAGAACATGTATCCTATCCCATGAATTAATGACTTGTTCGATCAACTTAATGAAGCACAATACATCTCCAAGGTGGACTTGTGGTTGGGATATTATCAAGTAAGGGTGAAGAAGTAAGATATCCCCAAGACATCTTTTCACACAAGATACGGGCACTATGAATTCATAGTAATGCCTTTCAGACTCACTAATGCTCCAAAAACCTTCATGTTCATAATGAATAGAGTCTTTAGAGATTACCTCGACAAATTTGTGGTAGTATTTATATATGTTATTCTAATATACTCCAAAAAACTATGGAGGATCATGAGGAGCATTTAAGAACTGTACTAGAGACTTTACGCAAGGAGAAGCTTTATGAAAAGTACCGAAAGTGTGAGTTCTGGTTAAAGGAGGCCTCATTCTTGGCCCATATAATCACAAGCAATGGGATATATGTGGATCCATCCAAAAAAGATGTAATTGATGGATGTCCAATGCCAACATCGGTAATAGATATCTGTAGCTTCTTGGGGTTAGCTAGATATTATTGATGATTTGTGAGTAATTTCTCACGATTTTCCAACCCTCTTACCAAGCTAACTCAGATGGGAGTAAAATTTTCATGGAGTGATGAATGTGAAGAAAGCTTCAAGGAGTTGAAAAGCACGCTTATCACTGTTCTCATGCTTACTTTACCCACAGGTGGGGAACTCTTTGTTGTATTCAGTGATGCTTCAAAGAAGGGCTTAGTTTTTTGTGCTGATGCAGAATGATAAGGTGATATCCTATGCCTCAAGGAAGTTGAAAATCCATGTGAGAAACTATCCAACGCATGATCTGGAGTTGGCAGCGGTGATCATGGCCTTGAAAATCTAGCAGGATTATCCATATGGGGAGAAATGTGAGATATATACTGACCACAAGAGTCTTAAATATATATTCACAAAGAAAGAGATTAATATGTGCCAGAGAAGATGGATAGAGCTCATCAATGATTATGACTATTCAATACATTCCACCCTGGGAAAGTGAACAAGGTGGAAGATTCCCTAAGTAGAAAGGACCCAGCGATTCTATCAATGATGATAATTGAGAAGGATCCAATCTTCTTAGACTTGATGAAGATGGATGTGGGAATCATATAGAAGGAAACATCATCAATCATTTCAAAAATGATTTCTCAATAATCTCTTTTGGAAAGGTTAAAGGATTATCAAAGGAATGATGTGGGAATTCAAGAAAAAGTGGAAGCTATCAAAAAAATGGAAATCCTCAGAGTTTAATGTAAATGAAGAAGGACTTTTGTGATTTGGGAAAAGACAATGTGTTCCATTGAGTCCGGAGATGAAGAAAGAACTTCTGGATGATGCACATTGTTCAAATTTCTCTATTCACCCAGGGAGCACAAAGATGTATCGAGATCTCCAATAAAACTTTTGGTGGGATAATATGAAGAAGGAGATCGCTGAATATACATCAAAGTGTCTGGTGTGTCAGCAAGTGAGGGCTGAGAGGCATAATTATAAGGGGATGATGCCACCATTGCCCATACCAGAATGAAAATGGGAGAACATCACCATGGAATTTTTCACCGGACTTCCAAGGACATCCAAAGGAAACAATGCAATCTGGGTTGTTTTGAATCATCTTACAAAGACTACACACTTCATTGCTATTCAGGAGGATTTCTCTTTGGATCAACTGGCACAGATATATATCATGGAAGTGGTAATGTTTCATGGAGTACCACTATCTATTGTGTCTGACCAAGATCCAAGATTTACCTCTATGTTTTGAAAGAGTATTCATCATGCTCTGAATACTAAACTGAACTTCAGTACGACCTATCGTCCTCAAATAGATGTCTAATACGAGCGGACTATCCAAACACTTGAGGAAATGTTGAGAGCATGATAAATGGACTTTAAAGGAGGATGGTATCAACATCTTCTTCTGGTTGAGTTATCTTATAATAACAGTTTCCACTCAAGCATCCAAATGGCACCATATGAAGCCCGTATTGGGAAAAGGTGAAGAACACATGCATGTTGGGATGAGGTCGGTGAGCGTAAGCTGCTTGGACCAGAAATGGTCGAAGAAATATTGGAGAAGGTGGAAACCATTCAGCAACATATCAAGGTAGACCAGAGTCGATACAAGAGTTATGAAAATAATCATCGACGAGACCTTGAGATTAAAGTTGGATACATGGTTTTTCTACGCATATCTCCATGGAAGAAGGTCATGGGGTTTGGAAAGAAAAGGATGTTAATTCAAAGTTACATAGGCCCCTTTGATATTCTTGATCATGTCAGGGTTGTGGAATATCGACTAGCACTTCCACCTACCATGGCCAAAGTAAATGATGTCTTTCATGTATCCCTCTTAAGGAAGTACATACCAGACCCTTCACATGTACTCTCTTCTAAGGTGGTACAATTGGAAGATTGTCATTCCTATGAGAAGAAACCAACAAAGATCTTACATCGTAGAGAAAAAGTTCTATGAAATAAGAAAATGCCCCTCATCAAGGTGTTGTGGAGAAACCACAAGTTTGAAGAAGCGACTTGGGAATCAGAGGAAATGAGGAAGCTGAGTTACCTGCATCTGTTTTAGTGTTAGAAAATGAAAAATTTCGAGGGTGAAATTTCTTAAGGGGGGAATATTATGACTACCCAATGTTTCATTAAGGGAAATCACTCTTGATATAATTAAATATCTCTTTATGTCTATATAAAATGTCAACTTATTTCGTTTTATGTTACGAAATTTGACCATTTCTAATATAGCTGTTGAACATTGATCACATGATTAGTATAAATATAGGGCTTTAACAAATCCACTTTCCTCAGACAGAAGAAGTGATGGCCTCATCCTGTAGAATTGCTCCATACGAAGCCCATTTGTCAGAGCTCAGAAAAGAGGTGGAGTTCTTGGGCTTCGCTCTTGACCAAGACCAAGTTGAGCTCCATCATGTCAAGCTCGAATGGGACCGTATACATGATAATTGGAAGTTAATAGAAATTACCACTCGAGCGATGTTATCTGAGCCACACCAAGAGTCTGCCACCATCGCACACCTTACCCTTAGGTCATATGCGGTTGTTTTAAGGGGTTATGTAACAAATCTCTAGTACTATGTTCATGTATATTATTTTTGTATATAATAATATATATACCTTCTTCTCATTATCGATACATTGTAAATAGTTTTAAAAGTACAAATAGTGTTTTTAGTTATTATTTAATTAAGAATTATATTTTTTTAAAATTAAGTGATTTTTGAATTAAATAATATTTTAATAAATATTATTTTTATTATTAAATTATTTTTTATTAAATATAAATGATCTTATTATTTTATGAATGCAATTATAATTTTTATTAAGGTTTGAAAGCTATTTCTGTCAAAACCCATGAATTTTCGATAAATGTAGGTTTTTATTTTAAAAGTGAAAATTAACAAATATAGAAAATTATTTAGATAAAAAAATGTTATTTCTGGAATCAGGATGTCGAAATTATCCAATGGTTAATTTTTCATAATTTTTTGAGATAGTCAAATTTTTGGGTAAAAATTAAATCCCATTGAAATATATAATGTGTTTTATGACATCATAATGACCCAATAGTGATGTTATAAAATACAATAATAAATATGTTCTGCCCATATATGTTTTACCATTAAAATAATGTGATTTTGGGTTTGTCTGACTTACTTTTCAAAGCATTAATGGACCCCTCAAGACTTATTAAACACCATGTCTTTTTAAATTAATTTCCATGGGAGTGTGACTCACCTCCACATAAGAAACACTATTATTTTAAGAATTTTGGACTTTGTCATTATAAAATATTATTTTCCTCTTCCCTTTGCGACAAACCATGGGCAGAAACCATGGGATGGTTTGTGGTTTGGATTAATTTAATATAAGGGGTCCCAAAACTAAATAATAAATAATTCCCTCACCTTTCCTATATAAACCCACCCATGCTCTCACTTACTCCTCACTCAAAGACTTTTTAATTCGTCCATACTCTGCCCTACTCTCTCTAGAATCCTCCCAAGGTGCCCCAAGCTCCCAATAAGCCTCTCACAAGCCTCTCTCTAGCCTTTGGAAGCACACTTCCAAGTAAGGGTTTTTCTTCTTTTCTCATTTTTGTCCAATTTTCTTCATATTGTTATGCCCTTTTAATTTAAATTATAAATGCTGGGGTGTGTTTTCGCACCTTTCCCATACTGTCCTCTTATTTTATTAATGATGGGAGACCCATTTCTCTATCATTAAATTCCTCCCATGTACACCCGTTAATATGCCGAAATTCAAAAAGGAACTTCTCTCTACTCTTTTACATTCAAGAAATACTTTTATATCATGTATCTAAATTCAATTAAAACTGTTTGGACATGTATATATATGAACCCCATACTTTCCATTTCATGTAAATATTATTAGACACCCCTTTCTCTCTCATCATCGATTTTTATGAATTCTTATGTCACGCTGTTACGCTGCCGAAATTACACCGATTTTCTAATCCAATGCCTTTGTGTAGTGAATACCTTGCCCATTTCTCCATCAAGGTTATTAAACATTATACACATTTACTTATTGATTATAAAGATTCATGTTTGAATTCCACATTCCTTTATCTTGGAATAAATTATTATTTTTATGAATCAATGTTTTATGATCAATTTAGCAAATTTATGCATGAAATGAAATGTTTAAGAATGGTGCGCCCTTATAGCGCTCCAATGCATTGGGTAAAGTATAGTATCATGATAAGTCATTTGAAACTAGGGTTTAATCATTCTAATTCACATCCAATGAGGGTTTACCCGTGCTTCAGGTGCAATGAGGATTTACTCATGCTCCCTGTGCAATGAGCCTTGGCTCATGCTAATTCCATGTTAAGTGTTATTGCCACATTTATATGTTATGATTATCATGATTTATAATGCCTTTATGTTCATGTTTCTCTTGTTCTCTATTGATATTCCTAATTTCTAACATGTATTTTACTACTCATGTTATTTCATGTGTATTCCCTTACTGGGATATATAGCTCACCCTTTTCTTATGCATGTCCTTAGGTTATGCCATGCAATGCTAAGTACGAGGGAATGTAGTGGTAATGTAAAATAATATTTCAACAAAGATGTTGTATTTTATGTTTCATGTTTTTATGTAATGATCCTAAGCCCCAAAGGCACTAAAACTCTCAATTTTCTTTGTTGTATGAAGTGATTTTTTAAGTAATAAACCACGTTTAAGTTGTAATAAGAAGCATGGATGTCATATAAATTATAGATGAAATCTATGTAAATATCATCCCATTTTCACTTTCGAATGGGTATAGACTGCAAAAAAAATAATGGCTATCTAGTGTTCTGTATTAATTTTATGACATGTAAGACACTGAAATATAAAATCGACAACCGACTGTATCATCCCCAGACACCAATACCAACATCTAAAATCATGATTCGTCTTGATGTTACCTATGTGCATTAACCATCCAGAATGGTATCAAATTTCCATCAACTCCTTACCTAGTTAAAAAGGAACAACTAACCTATTTTTAAAACATGAATCACCCCTTTGAAACTGAGAACACTCACTTAAAGTCTCTACATCATATTGTATTTTAATAAATCCCTAGAATAGAGGGTCAGACATCTTCTTGCTCTGATCCTACTGATCAAATTATGAGTCAACCTTCATCATATCTGAGTATAAAATTCCCACCATATCCTTCAATTCCAAATATCATATCTGTAAAAAAACCTCTATAGATTAATCATTCATTTATTACTTCATTTCTTGTGTTGGTATTTTCATACTTATTGAATCAGTAACCAAAATCGATTTTCAATAATTATAAGCAATATCCAAATAAAAATTCTAGAGATACTCCACCCAACATCTTATTGAATGTTCCTATCACTATTACTGATAATATACATTAAGATATTATAATTAGACTATAATATGAAATATTCCCTCAATAGGTAGTGATGCCACGTTTTAAAGGCATTAATAACACCTACAAACTCAAAATAATGGGTAGGGTATTTCTTCTCATGATTTCATAACTACTGAGAGTTGTATGATACCACCTTCCTCCAATGTATCATGACACAACCCAATCCCATTACCTACAAAGTGTAGAAAATATCATAACCCAAACCTAGTTCTGGAATAACCAAAACATGATATGAATTCAACCTCACCTATAGTTCCTAAAAGTATATATTTCATATTTCATTCCACTCAAAATTCACACCATTATGGGTTAAAGATATCATCGAATATCTTAGAATGGAGAAGTCCTGAAAACCCCAATTGTATTAAATGGATAAAAAAAAAGAATCTTCTAGTCTCAAACAATTTTTAAGGACACACCCAGGATATAACATCATGTACCTTTTCAGGACCCACTAATATGAACCTCTAAGATATGACATGCCCCGTAATATTTAAATCACCAATACAAAAATCAAATTTAGAAATCATACCACACAGATATTATTTCCTCAATATTATAAGAAATATATCCAAATGGTCCATGTTATCCACCTATGACATGGAAGAAATAAAAATCTATTCCACAAACACCACAATAAAATATTTCAAGACTACATTAAATATCTGGTTCATCAAATGCACAAACTCTTCTAGAGAATTAGATAGTCTTAATGGAATAACCATAAGCACTAAATACCAATAATTTATCGTAACCACTATCTTATTTATATCCTCTTCTCAAACTGTCAACTAGTGGTAACCTGACCATAGGATAATCTTTGAAAAACAATGAGACCCTCTATGATGAAGAAGGAGATCATCAATCATGGTCAGGGGATATTTTTTCTTGACGGTCACCTGATTTAACTTCTGATGATCAATGAAAATTCTGAGGCTGCTATATTCCATCAAGGAAAATAATACAGGTGAATCCCATAGTGATACACTATGAAAAATAAATCCATTAGACTCAAGAACCAAAATACTGACGTTAATTTCTACCAACTTAATATGTATCATATGGTAAGATGGCATAAAAATGGCTATCATACCCATTAGAAATTATTTGGAAAACTCTACCTCTATCTAGGGTTGTGAAAACAAAAAATTATACTGAAATACATTGGTGTATTAACACACAACTATAGGTAGATGGACTTAAAAACAAGGGTTTAAGGGATTAAGAAACATCTATAACAACTGGCATTAGATTTTCCAAGGATAAGGATCAATAGGACCTACTGTTTTGGATATAGAGTCTCACTCACAATAAAATATATGATTGACATGATTAGAAATTATGTACTAAACTTGGTGGAAATAAGAACACATCTGTGTATTAACACTAATAATCCAATACATACTAATTATCAAGTTCAATATGTTAGTTGATCAATCACTAAGAATCCCCACTCCTCCTAAAGGTCAATTATCATCAACCAAAATTTTGGAAACATGAATCCTTTTTCAAACTTCTTTCCAAATGTTATGGGAAGATCTAATAATAATATCATAAGATCAGAATGGAAGGTAAACTAAACAACTTTCTTTGATGATATAAATGATCGAGTATCACCTGTATCTAGAATAGCTAGAAACATAGAATATGGAACAAACACCATAACTCAAAAGGTAGCTTACGGTACATCATATTTTTCTAGTGTATACTCCACCAAAAAATATGCCTAGTATTAGATCCCCCCTATGATTTGTTTCAACATGAACATCCCCCTTAGCCTAAGGATAAGGCCCAACACCCTTGGAAGCATCATCATGAACCTACGATCAATTTGTGAAAGTGGATCTAGCATTACTACATTTGGAAATCCAATCACAAAAACACATTATAAGGCCGTATTATCTACAAAAAAGACAGGTCTAGAAAGACACCAAAAAATTATGCATTGTATGACCAGACCACCCACACCAATAGTAAATAATGGATTGGTTTCTATACAATATCATTGAAACGTGTGATGAAGAAAAATAGTTACCCTTATGATTTATTTTTTGGTCATAAGATACACCCTATCTAACAAAAGTACTAATTGAAGCTCCACCCAAATGTTACACCGGAGACTTTTATGAGAAATATTTTGTTTTTATGTTATATAAATCATCAAAGAAATCTTTCACTACACACAACACTTGATTGGATTACTTTACAGGCAATCGCGACCTTCCTCGATATCTTGCATCATACGCAATACTGAGTTTCACTAAACAACGATATGCTATTAAAATATTATTAAAACTAGCCCTTATGAATAGTAATAAACACTTTTTGAAATTTTGAAAATTTTATTTTTCAAAATAGACTTCATTTTTGGATTGAGAATATCGAAATTCGCCTAGGGTAAAATTTTGGTATTTTTCTGGAAATTTTCAATTTTTGATGAACAGTGAAAACACTAGGTTACTATTTAAAAACTGACTTTTTATTTAAATAATTATTTATTTTATTTAAATTTATTTTAGGTCAAAATTGATACATAATACATATATAAGTTCAATGTAATTTATTGGAGTTATTTTATAATAATTTTAGATATATAAAGATTTTATTGAACTTTTCACCATCTTTTATCCACCTCCTAGGAGAATTTTTAAATTTACATAATACATAATTTTACTGCTTCTGTGAGTGGAATTTCAAAAATCCGAGAGACATGGTTGATATCAGCAAGTAAAATGTGGTTTAATGAGATGAAAATAATTTTTGGTGAATACTAACTTTTTAATTTTATTTACCACGGTTAAAAGTAAATAGGGTAATTAAAGGTAAAAATGATATTATTATTACCGTAACACATGTCCTAATTCTATTGGATAAGTTTAATTCGACCAAAAACAACATTAGGAATAAAATATGACCATTTAGGCCCACATTTATTAGATTAGGACATTTATTATTAATTTATTTAAAGAAGGGTAAAAATAGTTAAAATCAATGTTTAATAAGTAAACAATTTTTAATATAGGGTTATACATAGGAAAAATTCGACTATAAATATTAATTAGAAATATAAAAAGATTTCCTACATAATGGTATTTTATTTTTAATTTATAGACATTAAATAGTTTAATTTATTTATGACACAAAGATGATGCAGTAATTATCTTATTAATGAAATATTGACATAATTTATGTTATAAATACCCAAATAAATGTAATTTGAGACTTTATATGAATTACACTAATTTTATAGGTTAATATTACATGTTAGTATTGATTTAATTAACGTTTTTCTAAATAATCATTCTTTTTTGATTTTCACGAAAATCAATTACTAAATAGTGTCAAAATTGACATAAAATAGTTTTGAAAACAAATATTGTATTTTTAATTGATATTTTATTTCTAAAAATATAAGATTCGGCCAAATGACATATATAAGGTTTTATATATTAATAATAAACAACTTGGGGTTCTTTTACCTTGTTATAGTAATTTTATTAACCTTATAGTGTAAGAACACAAAAAGACACGGTAAAAGTAAAATTATCTAACATAAAGTAAAATCTTAATGATAAGGTTAAAATAGTAAACTAAACTTGTCCAAGTTCTATTTGATGAAAGGATTTCGACCCATCCCCACCTTAGCTTCTAAATAAATCAATTTTGAGCTATTTATTGCCGAATATGGCTTTACAATAAAATGAATATTTTTAGTTTTTCCAAAGGTGCCCCTCTCCTCCCTTATAAAAGGGCACCTCCTCCCTCTCTTGTTGAGTCAATAAGGTTTTCCTTATGACTTTTCCATTCCTTCTTGTTTTGAAAATCACAAACACCTTATCTTTAAGGAAAATCGCTTTTATAAGGAAAAATGCTTTCTTAAGGAAAATCGCTTTTATAAGGAAAAATGCTTTCTTAAGGAAAATCGCTTTTATAAGAAAAATTATCCTTATCATATTTTCATTAATATTTTTCTTAAGTATGAAATTCGGATTCACTTTCTCGGAATCATTAAAACTGATAAAAAGCATTCTGTTTTAGGGTTCGGATTCTGGACAAGAACTATAAGGAAGTTTCACTCCGAATTCCGGTTATGAATTCTGACTAAGTTCTATTCCAGATTCAGGATACGAATTCTGAAGAAGAATTCCCATTACGAATTCTAATGAAGAATTCTCATTACGAATTCTCATTACGAATTCTGAAGAAGAATTCCCATTACGAATTCTAATGAAGAATTCTCATTACAAATTCTCATTACGAATTCCAATGAAGAATTATCATTACGAATTCTAATGAAGAAATCTCATTCCGAATTCTCATTACGAATTCTAATGAAGAAATCTCATTCCGAAATCTCATTACGAATTCTAATGAAGAAATCTCATTCCGAATTCTCATTACGAATTCTGATGACGAATTCCCATTACGATTTCTGATGACGAATTCCTATTCCGAATTCCTATTCCGAATTCTCATTCCGAATTCACTCATTAAACAGAATCTGGATATCATTGTTTTATACACTCTGAATTTGTTCACTCCGAACTTTCACTCCGAAATTTCTATTCCGAACTTTTATGTTAGAGTTTAAAACGATGTCGTGCATTCTGTTACACTTACTTTGTTATAAAACGATGTCGTCCATTTTGTTATAAACTAACCGTTGTCTAAGTGACACGTGTACAGGTCCCTCCTAACTTTAAGGGAAATATGACCGTTGGAGAAGGAGCCGACCTCACCTATAAATAGGAGCTCATTTGAAAAAGCTCACAACGGATGGATGAACATTTGAACTTTGTGCATACATGCTGTTGAAGTGATTTCTAGAGAGAGAGTCTCTTATTAACTCTCAAAGCTTCGTGCGACTCCGAATGTTGGTGATTACATTCGAGGGCTTCCGGGGATAGGAAGACAGAGGTGCCGACTACCTTAAAGATCGAGGGCTTTCTTGCTGAGAAAGACAGAGGTGCCGACTACCTTAAAGATCGAGGGCTTTCTTGCCGAGAAAGACAGAGGTTTCCAACTACCTTGAAGTTGAGGGCTTGCGGGGATAGCAAGACAGAGACACCGATCTTCGTATCGAGGGCTTACCCTGGTGTGGGTAAGACAGACTTGCTTGAAAGTATAAATCAAGGGACCTTTATCCAAGGTTGTTGGATACCCTTCTCTTTGGGTTAAAAGACTATTTTCTTGTTACTAGTAGTTCTTCTACTTGTACTTGTTTTATTCCGCTGCATTTTGTATCTTAAGGAAAGTATAATTTTCTTATACTTCCTTACTTACTCTGATTAGTTTAGATTCTATACGCTTTAAGGTAGAATCTCATATTGTAACTTTTGTTAAGTTTCAAATTCCGGAACCATATTTCCGGAACCTTCTTTTGGAATCTCTTTCCAAGTTTAGTTCGGTGTTAGAGGTGTTGTGAATCAACTTAGTTTAACTTTGTTAAACTTAGTTCTTTCCTTTTCTTAAGGAAACTCTAGTTATTCATAACTAACTTTAAAGGTTCCAAAGGAATTTTTAAAGTATACAATTCACCCCCCCTCTTGTATATTGAGCATCTCATATTATATTTCGATCCTACAATTGGTATCAGAGGTTGGAAACCTCTTACTCTATACCATTCTTACATTTGGTATCAGAGCCAAGGTTACTGAAATACTTGTACTCACGTTCAAGTTTTTCTTGCTCACTTTTCAATTCCGAACTTTTTCATTCCGGATTATCCATTCCGAACTTTTCCTATTCCGAACTTTTTTGATTCCGAATTTTTGTTATTAACAAGTTTGTTTCCAAGTTATTTTCAAGTATGGCAGGAATGAATGTTGGTTCGATAGACAATTTGAATCCTACAAGGCCACCAATATTTGATGGTAATGATTATGAATACTGGAGAGATCGTATGAAGACATTTGTTATCAATACTGGAGTAGACAACTTTGTCATGCTTACTGGTGATTACAAAATTCCTGACAAGGAAGTCAGAACTTTTACTAACCAGGAGAAGCAAGAATATCAACTGAATTATAAGGTACGCAACACTTTATTATGTTCAATGACTAGAAATATATATAGCCAAATTTCTTCTTGTGAAGCAGCTAATTGTATATGGAAGAAGTTAGAGGTTACTCATTTTGGGACTTCTAAAGTGATTGAGACAAGGAGGGCTATGCTTAGAGCTGAATATCATGGCTTTAATTTTCCTCATGGAGAACCTATCTGTAAAGTACAACAAAGATTTATGACAATCGTCAATAGTCTACAGTCTATGGGAGAGAAAGGTTTAGATGATGAAGCTCTTGTGGACAAGATAATTGACATTATGCCCAATGAGTGGGAATCCAAGAGAACAGCTATAGATGAGAACAGGAAGGTTACTCAAATAACTCTTGATGAATTATTTGGAACTCTTCTACAACATGAGACCAGAATGAAGAGAGATGCTGACAACATCAAGAAGAAGAATGGAAATGGTACTGTTGCTTTTACTACAACTTCGAATCAGATGAAAGCTAAGACTCCTGAGAGAGTAACCAGATCCAAATCGAAGAAAGTCATTTTCCAATCCGAATCTAGTGAAAGTGAAGTTTCAGAAAATGAATTAGCCAATCTTGCTCGAAGGATGAACAAGATAGCTGGACAAAGAAACTTTCAATCCAAGTATAAGAAGAAGGATAGGAAAGATAAGAAAGATGGAGAAGTTACTTGTTATGAATGTAAGAGAGCAGGACATATTAGACCAGATTGCCCTATGCTCAGAAAGAAAGAAAGAAAGGAAAGGCATTCAGACAGGAACAGGAAGAGATATTACAAAGCTAAAGCTAAGAAAGTTTTGAAAGCTAATGACACCTGGAGTGCCAGTGGTGGTGACTCTTCAGATGAATCTTCTGAATATGATTCTTCAGGACAGAAGAATCTCGGTCTTATAGCCAGATTACCTATTGAAAATCATTGTCTTATGGCTAAGGTACGAAATTCTGAATCTTTGACCAATGTTTCCTTAAATCCTAATGATAGTAAGTATTATAACTCTTCTGATGAAGAATCATCTTCTGATGAGGAAAATACTTTACCTACTCTTGAAGAAGTCTCTAGATTTGCTGAACTTCTTGAGATTGAGAATTCCAAACTCAACAAGAAACTTGATAAGGCAAATTCTAGGAATTCTATTCTTACTAAAGAGATATCAGATCTTTCTAAAGATCTTGATAAGAAAAATGCTGATTTTGAAAATATTTCAAAAAATCTTGAGGAAGTAAGTTCTGAGAAGAATAAACTTTCTAAAGAGTTAGAAAAAGTAATTTCTAATAAAAATGTTTTCGAGCCTAACTCTAGTTCCAAAACTAATGATTTTGAAGATAAAAACTTGGTTGTAAAACTCAAGTCCGAAATTTTTTCCTTAAAGAAGTGCTTATCAAACTTTACCCATGGTAAGGAAAATTTTGATAAGATGTATTCTCAAATACGACCTTTAAGAAATAAATCCGGATTTGGTTATACCCATGAAAAACCTGTTTTCAGCAACAATTATTTTGTTCCTCAAAGTGCCCCATTTTGTACTAAGTGTCAATGTGGTGGTCACTGGGCAAGAAATTGTTCCTTAAACAAAACCCAATCCTTAGGTTTTCATAAAGCTTATTTTTCCAAGAAAATGTGGGTACCTAAGATTTTATTGTCTAGAAATCTTGGATCCAAGCAAGTTTGGATTCCGAAAGTCTAACTTTGTTCTTAATTTCAGGAAAATAAAGAAAGTTCCAGCAACAATATTTGGTACATGGATAGTGGATGTTCCCGGCATATGACTTGTAACAAAAGCTTTTTTGAAAAGATTATCAAAACGAAAGGAGGAAAGGTAACTTTCGGAGACAATGCTAAGGGAGAGATTGTTGGTATTGGTAATATTGTTCTTTTAGGTAAAACTTTGATTTCAAATGTTCTTTTTGTTAAAGGTCTTAAGCACAACCTCATTAGCATAAGTCAGTTATGTGATGAAGGTTACCTTGTGAATTTTAGGAATGATAAATGCTTAGTTCACAATTCCAAGGAAGAATTTATTCTCTCAGCCAACAGGCAAGAGAATGTTTACACCTTAAACTTAGAAGACCTAAGAAGCCAAGATTTACCTTGCCTAAGTGCAATGGAAGATCATTCTTGGTTATGGCATAGAAGACTAGGACACTGTAATCTTAGAAACCTATGTAAACTCTCTAAGAAGAAACTAGTTAAGGATCTACCGGAGCTTAGATTTGATTCTTCTAAAGTTTGTGATCCTTGTCAATATGGCAAGCAACATAAATCTAGTTTTAAGTCAATCGGTGAAGTCTCAACAACCGATGCATTACAGTTGGTGCACATGGATCTTTTTGGTCCTACACAAACTGGAAGCATTGGAGGCAAATACTATGTGTTTGTTCTAGTTGATGATTACACTAGATTTACTTGGGTCTATTTTCTAGCAAGGAAATCTGAAGCTTTTTCTTATTTCAAAAGTTTTAGAGCTCAAGTTAAAAATGAGAAAAACCTTCCATTGAAAACTATTCATAGTGATCATGGAGGAGAATTTCAAAATTCAGATTTTGAAACTTTTTGTAGTAAGAAAGGTATTACTCACAACTTTTCAGCACCTAGAACTCCTCAACAGAATGGTGTAGTTGAAAGAAGAAATAGAATTCTTCAAGAGATAACTAGAACCATGTTGAGTGAATATTCTATTGCCAGACATTTCTGGGCTGAAGCTGTAAGTACTGCTTGTTATACTATAAATCGAGTTTTGATTAGACCTTTTCTTAATAAAACTCCTTATGAGTTATGGAATGGTAGAAAACCAAGGCTTTCCTACTTCAAGGTTTTTGGTTGCAAAGTATTCATTTTGAATACTAAAGATAACTTACATAAATTCGCACCAAAATCAGATGAAGGGATTTTCTTAGGATATTCCACAACCTCTAAGGCTTATAGAGTTTTTAATAAAAATACTTATACTGTTGAGGAAACAGTACATGTGAATTTTGATGAGTCAGATCCTTTTGTTTTTAAAACTTCCCAACTTACATCTTCGGATGTGTTTTCAAAAACTGATTGTCAACCTTTGTTAGAAGAACCTTCTGATAAGGAAATTGTTCTAGAAGATACTTCTGAAACATTTACCCCAGAAGACTTTCTACCTTATGTTGATGAACAGGTTTTACAAAACCCAAATCAGATGTTTCTTAAGAATCATCCCAGTGATAGTATCATTGGTGATGTAAATCAACCTGTAAGGACTAGAAGTTCCTTAAGAAATGAAGTAGAACATCTAGCATTTCTTTCCCAACTAGAACCTAAAAGCACTGATGAAGCTTTAGGTGATGATGATTGGATCAAAGCAATGCAAGATGAGCTAAATGAATTCGAAAGGAATAAAGTCTGGACCTTGGTTGAAAGACCTAAGGAAACTTCTGTTATTGGAGTAAAATGGGTCTTCAGAAACAAATGTGATGAAAATGGAGTCATTGTTAGAAATAAAGCTAGACTTGTTGCTAAAGGCTATAATCAGCAAGAAGGAATAGACTATGAAGAAACCTATGCTCCAGTAGCTAGACTTGAATCTATTCGTATTCTACTTGCCTTTGCAGCATTCTTTAATTTCAAACTATTTCAAATGGATGTGAAATGTGCTTTTCTTAACGGTTATGTTCAAGAGGAAGTTTTTGTTGAACAACCTCCTGGCTTTGAAGATACAAAACATCCTGATCATGTTTTTAGACTTACCAAAGCTTTGTATGGCCTTAAACAAGCCCCAAGAGCATGGTATGATAGACTCACTGGATTTTTGCTTCAAAATAACTATGTTAAGGGAAATGCAGATCCAACCCTTTTTATAAAGAAAGATAAGAAAAATGTTTTGATTGTTCAAATTTATGTTGATGACATTATATTTGGTTCAACTCAGCAATCTTTGACTGATTCTTTTGCTAGTCTAATGAAATCTGAGTTTGAAATGAGTATGATGGGTGAGTTAACATTTTTCCTTGGTTTTCAAATTTCTCAAAAACCAGAAGGAACCTACATATCTCAACATAAGTATATTAAAGATCTTCTTAAAAAGTATGGTTATGACAACACGAAGAGTATAAGTACTCCTATTGGTACCTCAAACTCTTTAGATCTTGATGAAGCTGGAAAACCAGTAGATCAAACATCTTTTAGAGGTATGATTGGAAGTCTACTTTACTTAACTGCTAGTCGACCAGACTTAATGTTTTCAGTATGCTTATGTGCAAGATATCAATCCAATCCTAAGGAATCTCACTTAAAGGCAGTTAAAAGAATTTTTCGCTACCTTAAGGGAACCATGGATCTAGGATTATTTTATACTTCTGGAAATGATTTTGTTCTAAAAAGATTTTCTGATGCTGACTTTGGTGGTTGTAGAATGGATAGAAAAAGTACATCCGGAACTTGTCATTTCTTAGGAGATTCATTAGTTTCTTGGTCATGCAAGAAGCAACATTCTGTTGCACTCTCCACTGCTGAAGCTGAATATGTAGCAGCTGGAAGTTGTTGTGCACAAGTGTTGTGGATGCAACACACACTCACAGACTATGGCTTGAGTTTTACTAAAACTCAAATTTTGTGTGATAACACAAGTGCCATTGCTCTAAGTAAAAACCCTGCACATCACTCCCGTGCAAAACACATAGATATTAGGCATCACTTTCTTAGGGATCACACACTTAAAGGAGATATTATTCTTCAGTTTATCGGAACGCAAGATCAACTTGCTGATATTTTCACAAAATCTTTACCTTCTGATAGATTTGAATATATTAAACAGAAGTTAGGAATGATAACCGTAAGGTAATCTTCCTTAATTAACTTTCTGTTGGAAAAATCTCCTCACAGTAATAAACTCCTTTTCATAGAGGGAGTACATTTGTTTGTTTATTTAACAAAGTTTTTCAAAATTTGTTTTCAAATTTTTCGGAACGAAACTTTCCGGAATGGAACTTCCGGAACTACAATTTTCCAGAATGGATATTTCCATACAAAATACTTCTGGAATAAAAGTATTCGTGTTTTTTTTATGAAGTTTTTCGTATTGAGTTTTTCGTATTGAGTTTTTCGTATTGAGTTTTTCGTATTGCGTTTTTCGTATTGAGTTTTTCGTATTAGGTTTTTCGTATTGAGTTTTTCGTAGTCGTCTTTACATTACCCATTACGAATAACTTTCCTAAGCTAATCCGAAAGGTATGACTTCCTTACTGAAGTTTTCGTAATCATATTTTACTTGCTGGCATTTTCTTATAGTTTGTTTTCGGTTTTTTTTTAATTTCTTGAATTCTGTTTTAATAAAACCTCAAAAAGATCGGATTCAACCTCTCAACCGTCAGATCTGATCTCAGATCATTCTAAACCGTTAGATCAACCGAGGAAGTTGAACCGTCATCCCAAAGCCTATATAAAGGGGACCCTATTTTCTCGTCCCACATCGATCTCAAGCTCTTGCGTGCTGAAGCTCTGTATCTCTGATTTAAGGCTGTTCCGAACTACAGTTTTCCAGTTCCGAACATCAGTCTTCTCAGTTCCGAACTTCTCAGAGACTTCTAATCCGAATGTCTGCAGAGTTAGCTTCTCAAGAGATGTCTTCAACAAAGCCCATTTCACAGTGGTTAGTCTACAGAGAAAGGTTAGTTCATCCAAATTTCTTCAGCAACTATGATTCTATTATATCAAAGAATATCAAGCTCAATGGCTGGGAAGATGTTGCGATATCAAAAACCGGCAACCAAGATGAAGTTTACCCAGACTTGCTTGTTGAGTTTTATGAGTCGGTTGCTTTCTTTGTGGAAGACAATAGAGAAAAATTTTCCTTCAAATCGTATGGCAAGACTTATAAGCTATCTTACACCAAGGCTGCAAGCTTGGTAGGGTTGAATTATGAAGGGGAAGCTGAGTTTATCTCGCATGTTCTGCCAGACTCCTTGGGTAGTTTCAACAAGGAGAAAGCCTTAGAAATTCTCGGACTGGATGATGATAAGGCTTCGAAAATTGCAACCCTATCTACAAACTTCCGGATTCTGGAGTTATGGGTGCAAGGGCTTATTGTACCGAGAAAAGGAGACAAGGACAGCTTGAAGAAGAGTGAGATATACATCTTAGATTTCTTGATAAATCAAAGGAAGTTCAACCTGATGAAGCATATCCTTCTTAATCTTGAGAATTTAAAGAAAGGGAATCTGAGAGCTCAGATAGTAATGTACCCGGCAATATTGTCGAAGCTGATAGTTCGGTGCCTTGAGTCCTTCAAGGTTGCTTGCAGTTCTAAACCGAAAGTTTGCAAGATCATGTTGCTCAGTGATGCAACTCTTAAAAGGATGAATATAGCTTTTGACAAGAAGTCTGGCATGTTTTTTGATCTTCCTCCTCAAGAAGAAGTGACTCCGAAAGTGGCTGATCCGGAATCGCCTAAGCCAGTAAGGAAGAGGAAGCTGAAAGAAGTGGTAGGTGAAGCTCAGGAACCTAAGTCTAAGGAAGTCCATTCCGCACCTCCTAAGCCTAAGAAGAAGAAGACATATACTGATGAGGTTGCAGCGAAGTGGAGAGCTGACAAGGAAAAGAGGAAGGAAGGAGATCCGCAGTTCGGATTGGATCCCGCAGAGGCTAAAGCTCTGAAAGAAAAGGCTGCTGATGAGCTCGAGAAGCAAGCTAAGGAAAAGAAGCTGAAGAAGAAGTTGTCAGAAGCTGAGGCTGTGCAAGCCTTGTTGAAGTTTAATGAAATGGTTTCAGCAACCATTCCCGTTCCGAGAACTTTTTCTTTGGACTCTCTACCTGAGACTCCAGGAAGAAATCTCGATGATCCGAAAGAGGCTGCTGCTAAGAATGCTGAGGAAGTAGAGCTAGTGGAAGAAGTGGAAGAAGCTGCTGAAGGAAGTGGTGAGACAGGAGATGTTCTCAAACAAGTAGATGAATACAAGGGAACTCCTTCGGAACACCTGTCGCTTCGAACATCTGAAGCCGAATCTTCAAAACTAGTTACTCCAGTAATAGAAGGAAAGGAAGGAGAGGAAGAAGTTTCTTATCATGGAGAAGAAGAACATCTTTCACTTGATGCTGCTCAGAAAGAAAATATAGAAGTTGTTGATGAGGAAGATTTGGTTGTTCAAGTTTCTGACAGTGAGAAGAAATCTCCGGAACAGGTTTCTATTCCGAAAAAAGATAAGGGGAAACAAGTTATTGCTGATACCCCGAGTTCAGAAAAGAGTATGAGGAAGGAAGCTGGTAGTTCTTCAAAGAGGAAGTTGGAGCTTATTGAAGAAGAAAATTCTCCTAGCAAGATGTCAGATTCGGAATCATCTTCGTTGGGGCACGATTTTGTTGTTCAATCCTTGAAGAAGTTGGTAGGAACCATTCCGACCTTCTCCAGTATTGACTCTCGGTGCCAGATGCTCCAACATACGCTGAATCAGAAAACCGATTCCGTATCCATGGTAATGGATAAGTGTGTTGAGATAGAAGCCCAGTTCAAAAATTTCTTCATTGGTTACGAAGCCCATAAAAGATCTTGCAAAAGGATGACTAGCTGGTCGAAGAAGAATGTGGAAGAGATGAGGTTGCTGGATGAGTTTCAGGAGAATGTTAAGGATGCTTTTCAAACCGAGGACAAGAAGTTTCATGAGATGACTGCATCATTCGATGAGAAATTGGCAGAGGAAAAGAACATTCGGAGTCAGGAAGTAAGAGATCTGAATGGAAAGCTCAACTCTGTTAATCAAAGTTGGAAATTTGAAAGGGATCATCGGATCAATTTTCTAGAAAGGATAAAGTCTCAGGAAGAGAAAATGGAAGCTCAGGAAGAAAAGTTGAAGGCTCAGGAAGAAATCATTCAAGCTCAGTCAGCAAGAATAGTTGCCTTAGAAAAGCAAGCAGAGGAAGATCATAAGGACCTCAAAAAGATCAAGACTATTCTCAAGGGGCTTATGTCAAAGGAGAAAGATCCGAAATAATCAATCCGATCTTTTTGTTGTAATCTGTTTTTGTTGCTGACATTTCAAATTTAATGAGAATCGTGCTTGTTGTTCTGTTTTGTTGTTGTTACTAATTCTTTCAGGTACTTTGTTATTTTTTTTTCCATTCCCTCGAAATTCTTTTTGAAAATCACAAAGGGGGAGAAGGAAAAGATCCTTAAGAAAAAGAGGAAATCTAATAAGTGCTTATCAAAGGGGGAGAAAGAAAAATACCCAAGGAGAAAGAACTCTAATAAGAGTTTGTTTAAGGGGGAGTTTTTATTAAAGAAACATCACTCCGGAAATATGAATACGATCCTTAGAGATTCAAAGCCTAAGGGGGAGTTAGTCGTATTCATCTATATTCTTAAACCAAGGGAGATAAGCTTTAATATGTTTCTTTCTTCTTAGAATAGCTTTTTCGTAAGGATGTTTGTGCTTTCCAAAAAGGGGGAGATTGTTGAGTCAATAAGGTTTTCCTTATGACTTTTCCATTCCTTCTTGTTTTGAAAATCACAAACACCTTATCTTTAAGGAAAATCGCTTTTATAAGGAAAAATGCTTTCTTAAGGAAAATCGCTTTTATAAGGAAAAATGCTTTCTTAAGGAAAATCGCTTTTATAAGAAAAATTATCCTTATCATATTTTCATTAATATTTTTCTTAAGTATGAAATTCGGATTCACTTTCTCGGAATCATTAAAACTGATAAAAAGCATTCTGTTTTAGGGTTCGGATTCTGGACAAGAACTATAAGGAAGTTTCACTCCGAATTCCGGTTATGAATTCTGACTAAGTTCTATTCCAGATTCAGGATACGAATTCTGAAGAAGAATTCCCATTACGAATTCTAATGAAGAATTCTCATTACGAATTCTCATTACGAATTCTGAAGAAGAATTCCCATTACGAATTCTAATGAAGAATTCTCATTACAAATTCTCATTACGAATTCCAATGAAGAATTATCATTACGAATTCTAATGAAGAAATCTCATTCCGAATTCTCATTACGAATTCTAATGAAGAAATCTCATTCCGAATTCTGATGACGAATTCCCATTACGATTTCTGATGACGAATTCCTATTCCGAATTCCTATTCCGAATTCTCATTCCGAATTCACTCATTAAACAGAATCTGGATATCATTGTTTTATACACTCTGAATTTGTTCACTCCGAACTTTCACTCCGAAATTTCTATTCCGAACTTTTATGTTAGAGTTTAAAACGATGTCGTGCATTCTGTTACACTTACTTTGTTATAAAACGATGTCGTCCATTTTGTTATAAACTAACCGTTGTCTAAGTGACACGTGTACAGGTCCCTCCTAACTTTAAGGGAAATATGACCGTTGGAGAAGGAGCCGACCTCACCTATAAATAGGAGCTCATTTGAAAAAGCTCACAACGGATGGATGAACATTTGAACTTTGTGCATACATGCTGTTGAAGTGATTTCTAGAGAGAGAGTCTCTTATTAACTCTCAAAGCTTCGTGCGACTCCGAATGTTGGTGATTACATTCGAGGGCTTCCGGGGATAGGAAGACAGAGGTGCCGACTACCTTAAAGATCGAGGGCTTTCTTGCTGAGAAAGACAGAGGTGCCGACTACCTTAAAGATCGAGGGCTTTCTTGCCGAGAAAGACAGAGGTTGCCAACTACCTTGAAGTTGAGGGCTTGCGGGGATAGCAAGACAGAGACACCGATCTTCGTATCGAGGGCTTACCCTGGTGTGGGTAAGACAGACTTGCTTGAAAGTATAAATCAAGGGACCTTTATCCAAGGTTGTTGGATACCCTTCTCTTTGGGTTAAAAGACTATTTTCTTGTTACTAGTAGTTCTTCTACTTGTACTTGTTTTATTCCGCTGCATTTTGTATCTTAAGGAAAGTATAATTTTCTTATACTTCCTTACTTACTCTGATTAGTTTAGATTCTATACGCTTTAAGGTAGAATCTCATATTGTAACTTTTGTTAAGTTTCAAATTCCGGAACCATATTTCCGGAACCTTCTTTTGGAATCTCTTTCCAAGTTTAGTTCGGTGTTAGAGGTGTTGTGAATCAACTTAGTTTAACTTTGTTAAACTTAGTTCTTTCCTTTTCTTAAGGAAACTCTAGTTATTCATAACTAACTTTAAAGGTTCCAAAGGAATTTTTAAAGTATACAATTCACCCCCCCTCTTGTATATTGAGCATCTCATATTATATTTCGATCCTACATCTCTTCCTCACACCACATTGAGCCTTCATGCTCGGCCAACCGCTGCCAATTTATCCTCTCCACTTCACTAGAAACATCCTAGAGGTCCTGGTCTTCTTAAAATACCAATTCTAGTGCCTTAAAAGGAGGACTCAAAGAAGTGCTTCAAAGGAGAGGTAATGTCTGTTACCGATTCTTTCAATTTTATTTCTTCTTCTACTTCTTCTTCTTTAGTTGTTTCATTATGAATTAATAACATCAATATCACTCATATACGGATATGTTATTATAATTTACAAAAATACCCTATTTCACCATCTATCCATTATAGGGAAAATGAAATCACCGCGCGTGCATACGTACGGAATACCATCTCCACGCCGTGGTGTAATATATTTTCCATAACCACCTTACTTCGATAGGTATAATGGTTCAAATAAATAACTATATATGATTATTGTAAAGTTTTATTGATTCTTAAATAGTATACATACACTCCAATACAATTCCACAATCATGGGAATGATATCATCGCTCGTGCGTACGTAAGGAATACCTTCTCCACGATGTGATGTGATTCATTCTACATGATCTTCATTGCATAATGATTATATAAAAGAATTTAATGAATAAATATGATATACAGTACACTAGTAACATTTTGGAAATGAGTTATCTATAACATAAAGAGAAGAATAAGAATTTATTCGACAAAACATGCATAAGAACAAAAAGGTAACAAACACCCGAATAACAAGTAGTAATGAAATATTACTAATAAGAAGCTGAGAATATGACCATATATGATATCATAACAATAATTAAGTGTCTGGAATAAGTCAAAAACATTATTTAAATCATTATATATGAGGTTCGGACACTTACGAAGTAGATTAGACCTAAGGTAAGGGACAATCTCGCAATCTCAATTTTTATCCGAGAATGTTTATACTTGAGAATTTACTGGGGAGTATTTTATCATCCAAATCCATGTTTCCTAAATATTTAATATTATTTCCATCCACCCAAAATTGTTTAAGTCCAATTTTACCTTTTGGTGAGTTTTTAGTAAAAGATATGAATGTAATCTCTTATCGTTTTTCGTACGAGGTACCTTTTGAATTTTCCAACAAAAGTACGAGAAGAATGTTTTTTAACTTATATGACATGAATGGATTTTTAAAACATTATTTCAAAGAATCTTGATTTACAATTTTTCATGTTTAATTTTAATCAACTTATTTTAGTTTAGAAATTTATGTCATGTTAAGAAAGGAAAAGTGTTTTTGATGTAGAAAGGATATTTTTCTAAAGAATGGAGTTCAGGTGTTTTATCAAAATTATTTTCCATCTAAGATAATAAAGGGTTATGTTTCTATCCCTATAATTACATTTATTACATTATGTAGTGATGGAATTATTTTTATGAATTCCTTTATCTTATATGAATTTTTTTTATGAGGTCACGATGTTTAAGAATCCCATTTTTATTACATGTGTTATGCTATAATGTATGGTTTATGATTTTGTGGCACACATAAGAATGGTATCATTATGAGATGGGTGGGACCTATATCTCCCTCCAATGCATTGGGTAAGATTTTATATCTCATGAGATAGACATGGCTGGAATGGTAGGTTAAACTGGTTCAGTGAAACAAGACTGAAATGAGGAATGAACTCGGTTCAGAAATGGACTTTGTCCACTAAGATAGTATTGGAAATGAGCCTTGACTAATAGGAAATGATTCTCAATGATTATGTGTGTATGCCACAAAGCTTCATGTTTTATGTTATGATTATTGTGATTACATTTCACTACCAAGATTTATCCCATATCATGAAATTATGATCTCTTTCACAGGGTAAGATTTCAAAAATGTTATGTTCTTATGAATATGATGTGATTGATATTTCTTTTGATTACCCTTACTGAGCATTTGAGCTCACCATTTTGTATGTTTTCTTTCCCTATGTCAAGAAGAAGGTTATTAAGTAAGATATGCCAAAAGGGACTATATATATGATGAAATAAATGGGATACAGTGTAGACGATTTATGAACCATTTGTTTATGTTTCCTAGTTTCTAAAGACACTATACATATACGGTCCATTCATGGTTTTTTTATATTTTGTAATTAGTTTACTTCAATTTTTAAGTACTAACAATGTATGTAAAGTATGGGTCGTTATAGTTGGTATCAGAGGAAAGGTACAATCAACCTTTGGAAACTAGGATGTGAAAGCCTTAGTAAGAATCCTAAGGATAAGTCTAAGCATAGAACAGAATCTTAGTGTTTTAGAAATGGCCATGAATAACCTAGGATTAGACCTTAAGTGTGAAATTTTATTATTGATTATGTGGTTTTACTATTATAATTAGTGTTGCTCACACTATTCTTCTTGGTTTTAGTCAATGGTTGAAACACGAAGGAACCGTGTTAATGCGGAATGCAACGGGCAATGCAATGAATGTCCCCCTGAGCAACCAAACATTATGGGAGTTGGAATGAAAAATCATGTAGTCATGTTAACACAACATTCTCAAGCTATAAATCATGTAGGACTTCCAAACGAGCAAAGGAAGGAGAAAAATTCTGTTGAATCCTTCATGAGACAACGTCCAACTTCATTCAGCTGGTCTATTGATCCATTAGTTGCTGAACAACGGATCAGTTCTACTGAAAATATTTTTTCAGATCTTCAATGTTCTGAACATGATACTGTAATCTTATCAGTGTATCATTTGGAAGGTGATTCTCATCAATGGTGGAATCTTATCAAGAATACATGGCCAAGAGATGAAATTGAGTCCATGGAATGGAACGAGTTAAAGAACTTTTTTCTCAATAAGTACTTCCCTCGTATTCTCCGAAAAATGATGGAGAAGGAGTTTCTTGAACTAAAGAAAATGGATGATTAATCTGTTGGTACCTATGAAGCAAATTTTACAAGACTTGCAAGGTACTCTTCTGGTATTATTATCCAACCCGAGAGTAAGATCGATGGATTCTTTAGTGGCTTAAAACCAAGTCTTCGAAGGGTGTTAGCCATAAGGTACATAAATAGCTATGAGGAAATCATTCGATGTGCTCTCAAAGTTGAGATGGAGATTGGAGTAACCCATCAGTCATATGGGTTTGATAAGAAGAGGAAAATGGAATTCAAAGGAAAATATAAAGAGCACACTGAAAAGAAGATGAGTTTTCACTTATGCTCAAAGTGTGGAAAGAAACATGGGGGAGTTGTCTTGAAGGGACAAGTAAATGTTTTAAATGTGGAACGGAAGGTCGTCAGGCATATGAATGCCACAATGATGGGAAGAAGATGTTTAGTGATGTGAATAATGAAAAAGCTACACAGAGTGCACCTCATACACTTCAATGTTACAAGTGAAAGGAAATGGGGAATTATTCCAATCATTGCCCTAATCCAAGAGTTTTGGATGATGATCGATGTCAACAAACTCCTAAGGCTAAAGACAAAGGAAAGTCACAAGAAATTTCTATTAGTGATGTTGAGTACGATAACGATGTGGTGAAAGGTACACATACCATCCACTCTAAAGTAGCAAATGTTTTATTTGATCCTGGATCCACCCACACATTTATTTTTGAAGAATATTATATGGGTATAACCGTATTACCTCAACAATTAGATGTTGAGTTAGCTGTGACAACCCCTAATGGCACAACAGTCGCATCAAAAGTTTATAATTATTCTCCGATTGAAGTTTGTGGGAATGTGCTTCCTGCAAATCTTGTGATCCTCCCTATATTAGAATTTTATGTGATTCTTGGCAAGGATTGGATTTCTCTCTATGGAGCTCATATCAATTTCCAAAGAAGGGAAGTCACATTTCATAATCCAGATCAATCCCTGATCATCTATCGATGCAAGGATGAACCTAATCTTCTAGTGGAAATTTCTTCCATCTTATGGGTCTTGATTCCACTAAATTAAGGTTATTTATCTCAAATGCTTGGTGAGAAACTCATGATTAATAATATTCCCATTGTACGGGAGTTTGATGATGTCTTTCCAGAGGAATTTCTGGGTCTTCCACCAAATCTTGAAGTTGAGTTTTCAATTGAACTCGTACAGGGTGCTTTGCCTATTTCAAAGACACATTATAGAATGGACCCAATTGAGTTGCATGAATTGAAGAAGCAACTCCAAGACAATCTTGATAAGGGGGTAATACGCCCTAGTGCATCACCTTGGGGAGAACCTGTTCTTTTTGTTAAGAAGAAAGATAGATCAATGAGACTCTGCATTGATTATCGAGAACTTAACAAGATCACTATCAAGAACAAATATCCTCTCCCACGCATTGATGACTTATTTGAGCAACTAAGCGGAGCTCAATAATTTTCCAGGATTAATCTTCATTCAGGGTATCATCAATTAAGGGTCAAAACAGAGGATATACCAAAGACGGCTTTCCGTAAAAGGTATGGACACTATGAATTTATAGTGATGCCATTTGGTCTTACTAATGCCCCTACTATCTTCATTGATCTGATGAATAGAGTCTTTAGAGACTATCTTGATCAGTTTTTGGTAGTCTTTATAGATGATATTCTTGTATATTCAAAGAGAATGGAAGAACATGAAGATCAATTGATAATTATATAGATGACCCTGCAAAAGGAGAAGCTTTATGCCAAATTTACCAAGTGTGAATTTTGGCTTCAAAAAGATTCATTTTTGGGTTACATAATCTAAAAAGAGGGGATATCTATGGATCCAGCAGAAACAGAGGTTATCGAAAGATAGTCGAGACCAACAACAGTAACTGAGATCCAAATTTTTCTTGGTTTGGAGGGATATTATCGATGTTTTGTGAAGGATTTTTCACGATTATCTAATCCACTCACCAAGATGACTCGAAAAGGAGTTAGGTTTGTTTGGATGGAGGAATGTGAAGAGAATTTCAAGGATTTGAACAGAAGGATATCTAGTGCACCTGTGCTGACACTGCCTTGTAGTGAAGAAAGGTTCGTGATCTACAGTGATGCATCCAAGAAGGGATTGGGGTGTGTTCTTATGAAAAATGATATAGTGATAGATTACGCCTCACGATAGTTGAAAATCCATGAGCAAAATTACCTAACTCTTGATTTGGAGTTAGCTGCGGTAATCTTTGCATTAAAGATTTGGAGGCATTATCTTTATGGAGAAAGGTGTGACATTTATACTAATCATAAAATTTTATAGTATATTTTCACACATAAGGATCTGAATATGCGCCAAAGAAGATGGTTGGAGATGATTAAGGATTACAACTACTCAATTCAATACCACCCTGGGAATGAAAACAAGGTGGCAGATGCATTAATTCGACAATACCATGCCAGTTTATCCATGATGAGGATCACAAAAGATCTAATATATATGGATTCACAAAGGATGGATCTTGGAATTATAATGAATGGTGAAAATCGTATTTTTCTCAAATGAATGTTCAACTATATATAAATGTTAAGATTAAAGAGGCACAAAAAGAAGATGTAGAGATACAAGAGAATGTGAGAAATGTTCCTGAATTCATCCATGATTGTGATAGGATAATAATGTTCAGGAATCGGGTTTGTGTTCCTCCCATCCCCGAATTAAAGAAGGAGATGCTGGATGAGGCTCATATTTCTTCATTCTCTATTCATCCTGGAAGAACGAAGATGTATAGGGACCTGAAAGAGTACTTCTGGTGGGATGGCATGAAAAGAGATGTTGCTGAATATGTCTCTCGATGCTTGGTTTTTCAGCAAGTTAAAGCTGAGAGACAGAATTCTAAGGGGATGTTACAACCATTACCCATACCCGAATGGAAATTGAAAAACATCACTATGGAATTTTTCACAGGACTTCCTAAAACATCCAAAGGCAATAATTCTATCTGGGTCATAGTTGATCATCTTACAATGTTGGCACACTTCATCACTATTAGAGAGGATTTCTCTCTAGATCAGCTTGCCAGGATATATGTGAAGGAAGTGGTAAGATTGCATGGAGTACCACTTTCTATTATATCTGATCCGGATCCTAGGTTTACCTCAAAGATCTGGAGAAGTCTTTAGCATACTCTGGATACAGTGTTGAGTTTCAGCACTGCTTATCATCCTTAGATAGACGGTCAGTCTGAGAGGATAATTCAAACACTAGAAGATATGTTGAGAGCTTGCTCTATGGATTTCAAAGCTGGTTGGGATCAACACCTACCTTTGGTGGAATTTTCTTATAATAATACCTTTCACTCCAGTACTCAGATGGCTCCTTATGAAGATCTCTATGGAAAGAAATCCAGAACTCAAACTTGCTAGGATGAATTTGGTGAACGAAATCTATTAGGACCTGATCTTGTTGATAAGATGGCAGAAAAGGTCTAATCTATTCAACAACACATAAGAGCAGCTCAGAGTTGACAAAAAAGTATGCCGACAACCGAATAAAAGACTTAGCGTTTGATGTGTGTGATAAAGTGTTCTTACTAATATCTCCTTGGAAGAGAGTAAGGAGATATCGAGAGAAGGGAAAGCTGAGCCCTAGGTATATCGGTCCTTTCGAAATACTAGATCGTTTTGGGAGGGTAGCTTACCGATTGGGGCTTCCACCGAATCTCTCTCAAGTTCACGATGTATTCCATGTATCTCTTCTAAGAATGTACATACCTGATCCTTCACATGTACTCAGCTCAGAAGTTGTACCGCTGGAACAAGATCTTTCTTATGAAGAACAGACGATAGAGATTCTCGATAGTAGTGAAAAAGTCCTACGGAACAAGACCACTCACTTGGCGAAAGTTTTATGGAGGAACCACCAATTAGAAGAAGATACATCAAATCTTGAGGATATGATGAGGGAGATGTATCCACATCTATTTATTACAAAGTGACGAATTTTGAGGGAGAAATTCATTTTAAGGGGGGTAGAATGTAACACCCGAGACTTTTATGAGAAATATTTTGTATTTATGTTATATAAATCATCAATGGAATCTTTCACTACACACAAAAGTTTCTTGGCTTTCTTAACACACAATCGCGACCTTCCTCGATAGCTTGCGTCGTACGCAATACCGAGTTTCACTAAACAACAATATGCTATTAAAATATTATTAAAACTATCTGTTATGAATTATAATAACCACTTTTTTAATTTTTTAAATTTTATTTTTCAAAAGAGACTTCATTTTTGGATTCGGAATATCGAAATTAGCCTAGGGGGAATTTTTGGTATTTTTCCGGAAACTTTCAATTTTTGATGAATAGTGAAAACACTGGGTTACTATTTAAAAACCGACTTTTAATTTAAAAAATTATTTATTTTATTTAAATTTATTTTAGGTCAAAATTGATACATAATACCTATATAATTTGAATTTAATTCATTGGAATAATTTTATAATAATTTTAGATATATATAAATTTTATTTAACTTTTCACCGTCTTTTACCGACCTCCTAGGAGAATTTGCAAATTTAAATAAAACATAATTTTACCGCTTCTGTGAGTGAATTTTGAAAATCCAAGAGACACGGTTGATGTTAGTAAGTAAAATGTGGTCAATGAGATGAAAATAATTTTTGTTGAATAGTCACTTTTTACTTTTATTTACCACGGTTAAAAGTAAATATTGATTTAAGGATAAAAATGATATTATTATTACCCTAACACATGTCCTAATTCTATTTGATAAGTTTAATTAGACCAAAAACAACCTGAGAAATAAAATATGACCATTTAGGACCACATGGATTAGATTAGGACATTTAATATTAATTTTTTTAAAGAAGGGTTAAAATAGTTAAAATCAATGTTTAATAAGTAAATAATTTTTAATATAGGGTTATACATAAGATAAATTCGACTATAAAAATTCATTATAAATCTATAAATATTTCCTACATAATGGTATTTTATTTTTAATTTTTAGACAATAAATATTTTAATTTATTTATCACACAAAGATGATGCAGTAATTATCTTATTAATGAAATATTGTCATAATTGATGTTATAAATACTTAAATAAATGTAATTTGATACTTTTTATGAATTAAACTAATTTTATAGGTTTATATGACATGTTATTATTGATTTAATTAACTTTTTTCTAACTAATCATTCTGTTATGATTTTCCCAAAAATCAATTACTAAATAGTGTCAAAATTGACATAAAGTAGTTTTTAAAACAAATATTATATTATTATTTATTATATTATTCTTAAAAATCTATGTTTCGGCAAAATGACTTATATAAGGTTATATATATTAATAATATACAACTCGGGGTTCGTTTGTCTTGTTATAGTAAGTTTATTAACCTTATAGTGTAAGAACACAAAAAGACACGGTAAAAGTAAAATTATCTAACTTAAAGTTAAATATAAATGATAAGGTAAAAATAGTAAACCAAACTTGTCAAAATTCTATTGTATGAGAGTATTTCGACCCATCCCCACCCTATCTTAGAAATAAATCATTTTGTAGCTATTTATAACCGAATATGGCTTTATAATAAAATAATATTTTTGGTTTTTCCAAATTTGCCCCTCTAATCCCTTATAAAAGGGAACCTCCTCCCTCTCTTCCTCACACCACTTTGAGCCTTAAATATCATCCAAAACCTACCAATTTTCCCTCTCCACTTCCCTAGAAACATTTTAGAGTTCCTGGTATTCTTCAAAAACCATTTTTAGTTCCCTAAAATGAGGTCTCAAAGAAGCACTTCAAAGGAGAGGTAATGTCCATTACCGATTCTTTCAACTTTATTTCTTCTTCCACTTCTTCTTAATTAGTTGTTTCATTATTAATTAATAACATAAGTATCACTCATATACTGATATGTTATTATATTTATGAAACAACCCTATTTCACCATCTATCCATCCTACAGAAAACAAAATCACCGCGCGTGCGTACGTACGGAATACCGTCTCCACGCCGTGGTGTAATCTATTTTCCATCACCACATTACTTTGATGGGTATAATGGTGAAAATAAAGAATATATATGATTATTGTAAAGTGTTACTGATTCTGAAATAGTATATATACACTCCAATACAATTCCACGATCATGGGAACGATATCATCGCTCGTGCGTACGTACGGAATACTGTCTCCACGATTTGATGTGATTCGTTCTACATTATATTCATTGAATAATGATTATATAAATGAATTGAATGAATAAATATGATATATAGTAAACTAATAACATTCTGGAAATGATTTATCTATAACCTAAAGAGAAGAATAAGAATTTATTCGACAAAACACACATAAGAACAAAAAAGTAATAAACACCCGAATAACAAGTGGTAATGAAATATTACTAATAAGAAGCTAAGAATATGACCATATATGATATCATAACAATAATTATGATTCTTTAATAAGTCAATAACATTATTTAAATCATTATATAGGAGGTTCGGACACTTAGGAAGAAAATCAGACCTAAGGTAAGGGACAATCTCACATTCTCAATTTTTATCCGAGATTGTTTATACATAAGAATTTACTGGGGAGTATTTTATCAACCACATACATGTTTCCTCAATATGTAATATTATTTCAATCCACCTAAAATTTTTTAAATCCAATTTTATTTTTCGGTGAGTTTTTAGTAAAATATATGAAAGTAATCTTTTGTTGTTTTTCGTATGAGGTACTTTTTGAGTTTTCCGACAAAAGTACGAGAAGAATGTTTTTTTAACTTATACGGCATGAATGGATTTTTAAAAAATTATTTCCCATAATATTAATTTACCAATTTTCAAGTTTATTTTTAATCAACTTCTTTTAGTTTATAATTTTATGACATGTTAAGAAAGGAAAAGTGTTTTTAAAGTAGAAAAGATATTTTCATCAAGAATGGAGTTCAATTGTTTTATCAAAATTATTTTCCATATAAGATAATAAAGGGTTATGTTTTTATCCCTATTATTACATTGATTTTATTATGTTGTGATGGAATTATTTTTATGAATTCTTTTATCTTATATTAATTGTTTAATGATGTCACGATGTTTAAGAATCCCATTTTTATTACATGGGTTACGCTATGATGTATGGTTTATGATTTTGTGGCACACATAATAATGGTATCATTATGAGATGGGTGAGACCTATATCTCCCTCCAATGCATTGGTAAAGATTTTATATCTCATGATATAGACATGGCTGGAACGGCAGGTTAAACCGGTTTAGTGAAACCGGACTGAAACGAGGAATTAACTCGGTTCATAAATGGACATTGTCCACTAAGATAGTCTTGGAAATGAGTCATGACTAATAAGAAATGATTCTCTATGATTATGTGTGTATGACACAAAGCTTTATGTTTTATGTTATGATTATTGTGATTACATTTCACTACCATGATTTATCCCATATTATGAAATTATGATCTCTTTTGCAGGGTAGGATTTCCAAAATGTTATGTTCTTATGAATATGATGTGATTGATATTTCTTTTGTTTACCCTTACTAAGCATTTGAGCTCACCCTTTACTATGTTTTCTTTCCCCAGGTCAGGAAGAAGGTTATTAATTAAGATATGCCAAAAGGGACTAAAGATATGATGAAATAAATGGGATACTGTGTAGATGCTTTATGAACCAGTTGTTTATATTTCCAAATTTTTAAAGACACTATACCTATATGGTCTTTTAATTGTTTTGTTATATTTTGTAATAAGTGTACTTCAATTTTGATGTACTAACAATGTATGTAATGTATGGGTCATTATACCAAACATATTTTTAAGCTAATCTGGACTCTACCAAATATTTCTTATTTACTACCTTCGTAAAGGATGAACAAAACATGTTAATCAGCATCAACAGAATATTGTACCTCAAACCAAACTAAATCTTTAAAGACTTTAGTTAATCATTGGTTATTGGATCTGGTGATAAGTGCACAAACTCAGCCAAATAGTTTTAATACAAGAAAACTGAATGATCTCTATAATCTATGGTCAAAAACATTTTTTCCATTCTCCACATTATGTCTTGGGATAAAATTACTAGTTAAATTTTTTCTTCAAAGTAGTCAAGGAATGATCCTCTTGAAACATAGCTTTCATAATAGTGTCCAACCATCACCTTCCTAGAACATCAAGCTTACGCATGGAAAACCCCACCAAAGACTCTTCAGGAGACATTAGAAATTTAAATCCCCTCTCAATATTCTCAATCCATTCTTCATATTGTAGGTGTAATTTTTCACTATAGAATATAGGTGGATGTTTCTTTGTGAATTTGGAGTCATGATCCACTTATCATCATAGGTTTATAACACTTACATAACCTAATGATTGATTAGTCTGGATTACAAATTCTACCAAATAATTCTCTAGAAGAGTACTTTCTTATGGATCATATCTTGTAGATTCCTCACATGGATTTAGAAGAGATATTTTAGGATGAATTGTCTATAAAAAATAAGGCAAAAACCCCGTCAATCGTGATCGGGTTATGAAATCATAGGACCAAATTTAGGTATTGATATAAAGGATTTAAAATATAAATAATTTAATGAAATTTAAAATTATTCAAATAAGGATGAAACCATTAGAAAAGAACATGTCCATTTCAATAAACCCATTATCTAGTTCATTCAAATAATGTCAACCACCAAGTATTGAGATTGAAAAAAAAATCTCTTACCACCCTAGGTAACACGGATTGAGACATGAAATTAAAATGGTATGACCATTTCATCACATAAAACATAAATTTTAACGGTCATAAATACAGTCTACGAAAACCACAAATCACACCATGTCAGTGTCATCGACACTTTAGACTAAAAACTCCGTCTGATGATAATTTATAATGAACCATCCCAAATCAATTAGAAAACTCAGGCAATGTGGACCAACATAAGGGGATATATAGAAAGGAAACAAAAGGATCGTGTAAAAATGGAGAATCGTCAAATTAAAATGAAAAATAAAAAGAACATGTATTTATGAGACATTCAAATTCAATCCACACTAGCCAAACATTAAAGATAAAATATATCAAACTAAATATTTATTCATGTGACATTTAGTTTCCACCAATCCATCAAATAATAATGAGATAGACGAAAATAGTTACTTTCAATCTATATGATATCCTTAAAATTCCAAGATTCCTAAAAAAGATCTATAACTACCCAAAATATATAATTAGGGTGTGAGAAAAAAATCTTAGTTTGGACACCATCAAATATTATATATAGGATATAATATTTAGAATGAATAGGTTCTATCTTTTTAACAAATTATTTATTATAAATACTTTTCAGAAATCAAACATTGTGCGTAAATTCCATTATTTTCCCTAAATTCATACCATATCACCAATCCAAGAAAATAATAGGTATAAAAGAAAAATATCTAAACTAAACATGTGATAAAATATCCATAAATAAACCATCACACAATAAATGAAGTATAAAATACAATCAACAACATTTGTGATCTATCCTATGGGAATGCATACTAGACATAAAATCATCCTAAACTAGGAATATTATGGTTCCAACTGATATCAAGTCTCTCTATAGACTATCGATTTTACAAAAGTAACACCCAGTGGTCCGACGCACACTAGGATTACGTATGTCCATATCCTGATGCACCCAAGAATCCAAATGCACTAATTGTTTCAAAAAACATTTCTAAAATCCATGGTTATACTTAAAAAACCATTTTTACATCAATGAAAAACTATTTCAAAGAACAACCCATAGGGGTCAAAAAATATATATTGAAATTCATGAATTAACCACACATGTATAATTACAACTACCTCAAGAATGATGGAAACATGTCCAACTTTGACAATGAAGATTAGAAAACCAGGGATCGATCATCAAAAGATAAGGAATAACAAGAAATGTATAGTATTGATAGAAAAAACATATGGATCTTGAATTTGAAACACAAACACATCTAACAAAAATGATGCATCCAATGGGAAATGAATAAGAAGAAATAAAACATACCAAGGATATGTTAAAACATCTACATAGGAGTAAACAGTGAAACAAATCAATCAGAAAGGAGGGAGATGGCCCAAAATTACCCCAAATCACTTTAGGATTTGAGATGAAGTCCTTCACATCGAATGATAATGGATTCAGAAATGTGGTGCAATTAAAATACCTGGACCTTTGGAATTCACATCGTGAATCCCTCTCACAAAGTGAAATCTCAAAAATTATAAACATACTAAAAAAGAATCTCCTCATATGTAGTTAAATACTAATTGATGTTTTCAAATCATTTAATGGTTTAATGACTTATAAACTTTTCACACCCTACACAAGACTCATGAAATCTTACACATAATAGATTCATTCCATGTAACCCATTAAAGATGTGAATGTGTCTAAAAGGATGTGTTCCAACTATTTATCTATAGGAAATCTTTGAAATATTGTTGGGGATCTACATTCCCAAGAATCTCCTTCTAAACACATTTACAGACATATATTCGGAAGAAATTGATCCAAAAAAACATACATATGCGAACATTACTTCTTTTTCACCCCCGAAAGGCTCTCCATTACTGAGAAGCCCAAAATAAATCTAAAAAGAGGGAAAGAGGAATTAAATCATACATTAATAAAGATAATTGTGTGTCACAAATGGGATCACATAAAGGTTAAAGGGTGAACTCTATGCTAACACCACAAAATTTTTTCACATAAACTCTAATATCTTTTCATCTCTATAAAGATGTTTCCCACATTCCACCTAAAACCCTATATAAATTCACTATATAATACTATACCACAGATAAAACCTCTCTTCATACTGTGTAGTGGATAAAAACGACTCTATATGATCTATCTTTCATATTACCAATGATATTATAGAAGTACTATAATTTATAGTAAGTATATAATGTTAAAAAATATTGATCACACATCCTTTATAGACAACATTCATGATATAATGTATCCAAGACCCCTTATTAAAACCCTACTCACATGTGGTATACACTTCTATCTCATCATAACTTTCCCATGAATTAAAATTCATAGTGTTATGAGTTTCATTCAAATAGAAATAGGAATTAAAATATCAATAAATTTCATTCAAGAATTGTTTAATAAAAAATAATATCCACAATTGGGTATTGTCTATCAGAGAAATGTTTTCTGGTAATGGGTTTAGTGTACATATTCTTGTAAACATAGAACTCCATAAAAAATAGGTTTCTGTCGGCCAATATAATATAATAAAATTTTTAAATTCATATTATGTATACATTAATAAATAATATTAATTTCTATATGTCATTAATGTACACTAAATGTAAGACTCAAATCCCTATTTGTGACCTCCTGCCTCCCCTGATTCTATCATAAAAATGTTGAACTCCTCTTAAAAGTATCTTCTATCTAGTAGAAGTAAAATTGATCTCATACTTGGGCTAAGATATAGTTAGGTTTATAAGGGAAGCTAAACTATTCAAAAATACTAATGAAATATCTATCCATGGATATATTTATTAGCTTGTGTAAAAACTAATGAAAGCATGAAATATAAAAATATCTCACGTATTTTGGAATAATGATATCATTATATCATCGATCGGAGGCCACAAATCCTACTTGAATTTTAATAACACTATTATATTAATTTAATAAATTTAAAATAAAATATATTATTTGTTAACATAAAATCCTATAGTAGAACATATTTTTATGAAAAAGATTCTGATCCTAGTCCCATGAAATCCATGGAAGAGAAACATAATTTCATATAATTGAACCAACCTTACAAATATCTAGATGTGAAATAATTTTCAAATAAAAAAATAATCATAATTTTATTACCAAAATTTAAAGTATAAATTTTTAAAAAATAGGTTACATAAAAATTATAAAATACCTCTAAAAATGTTGTTCCAAAACAAGAAATATATTTAAATTTTGAACAGGGTCTGGAAACATCAATCTAGAAAGATTGACCCCCTCCTAATAGGTAGTGTTGTGGCATCATCATTCAGTTCAAATGAATGCTCATCGTTCCAAAAATTGGAAATCATAATATCAGTGAGGGAACATAATAGATCATTGGGACTATCTCCGTCCATTTGAAACAGAATATCTTAACAATAAAAAATTTATAATACATATATAAAATATAAAAAACTAATAAATACCATAATATAATACATCATTCACCATATTCATGCTCATTTTAATCGATAACAATGTCATGGTATTCCTATTTTTCCTCATCAACATCCATATGAATTTCAGTTTCATCATCCCTAATTTATTATTTTGCATCATCAATATCATCATCACTTAACTTGTGGATTTTATATCAATTTTTACATATCGTCGATTAAGATATAATTTTTGGTAAATTTTCATGAAAATTTTCAATATACTTGACTTCTACAAATCCTTTTTAATTTATGGGAAACTGATTATCATGAAATTTCATTTTTATTACAGTTAATCAATCATTTAAATCTCTCAAAAAAGAACCATAATTTTCATAATAAAATTTATGTGACTAATATTCCAATATAATTTGTTCATATTTAGTAAGAAGATTTTTATATTTCGTATCAATGACTTCATGTCATGGGTGGACTCAAAACACTCAATTGGTAATAAATAAATAAAATTTAATCATGGTTACATAATTTGGTCCCTAATAAATAAAATAAACTATTTCATCCTGAATTCTATAAAATTCAATGTCACATTCTTTATGATGAGATACTATAAATAAACACCCTTCATCATTGATTTTGTTTATTCACGATATAGGTGTGTATGATATTGAAATCTATTAACCACATACCCATTATAATACTTTACCAACATAGATAGAGATAATTTATTCAAACCTAATCAACTATCAATTTCATTTTCATTTTTTTTCCTCCAAATAAAAAAAATTAATAATACGTAACACAAAAAAAAATTATTGTTCCACCATAAGAAATGTATCTTAAAAATTTTTAAAACCAATTTTATAAATTATTTTGTTGATGTTCTTAAAAAGTATCATGGATTATTTGTGTTTTTTTATATAATTATCATATGGTCTACAATAAAATAATACAAAATTAATTTATATATTAAAATATTTAAAAATATTAATATAATGTAGTACATACTGCGCAAATTGTTTCATTTCATCAAAATTGTGTAGAAAAAATTTACAACCACTGTGCTTTTCTTCATATGAAATCCATTTTTCTAGATAACCACCAAAACCAAAAATGGTATAATTATAAAAGAATAATTTATCTTATAAGAAAAATATACATCATTTCAACTGATGTGATTAATTTTTGAAGGATATACCTATTTAAAATAATATGTTTAGAAATTCTAAATTTCCACCTTTCAATGTACTTCTAAAATTAACCCTTCAATGGATGATTGATTATATACGTTCTTATTTACTTTTTTGTTTACATTAATCTAATGGTTATATCAATTTAAATTGTATTGTCACTCAACATTTCAGTTCATAAGTCAAATTCAATATTAAAAGTTCTATTGAGTCAAAGAAGGTTTGCTAGAATATTTTCTTCAATGTATATAAAATTAATACGACATATTTTTGCAGCATAATAAATGCATCATAATTTGGTGTTTTGACACAAATATCTTTGGAGGAGTATAAAATTCTAGTATACACATCCTGTATTGAAGAATAAAAAATCCCACTAATACCAAGTGGCATCAGTATTTCTATTATGACATGACAATATTGACTTTTTAAACACATAATATATCCATTTTTTATGGAATTATAAAAATTATAATCATAACAAGATGGTAAAATATTATATCTAATCCATTTATAGAATAATAATTTAATTAATTTAGATATATTTTAAGATAAATTTGAAAAAAAATTAAATTTTAGGATATTTTAATCTCAAAAAATTAATATTTGGGTCACCTACAAATTTGGGAATGATTTTACCAAGCCATTACAATATATTTTATCTTAATATGTATGTATAACATTTTTTAAATATGTCTTCAAAATAATTTTGTTTAAATTTTCACTACATATAACATGTGATGAACTAAAAAATCATACAAATATGCTAGGTTAAGAAAAATACATCACCTTATCTAATTATGATGTATCATAAAACCATATATTTTATATTTTTTGAATTTTATCCAAAATTAGTATGTATTATTGAAAGGAATATAAATTTTAAAAAAAACCTATGATCACGATTTTAATTTCATCTAATTCAATTCTATTATTAGTAAAATTATTTCTAATCCTTCAAAAAGGTTGATATATATGATGAAATATTTTATGACTTCAAAATTAATACTCTTTCATCCATTAAAAATCATCAATTATTTTCTATTATACATGATGTAAAGACATTTTTTAGAGTATATTTACTCCATCTTGATAATGGACCATACAACATAAATAAATTTATTTTCCACATAAATGCAAATGCTAGTGTAACATTTTGATATGAAACTATATCATATGTAGTCACACCATCATCCCATAATGAAATTAACTATTAAATTCAAAGATTCAAATAATTATAAATATTCTTCTTGTTATGAGGTTCTAATGAAAATCTATTGTATGTTATGAGGTTCTATCGAAAAAGAAGGATGCACTAGATCAAAGGGTTTCCATGCTTCAACATAACGTGGTTGATTTATTCTATTACTAATGGAAATAATTGATTCATTCTATTTCATAAATGTATCTATGTAATGAGACATAAATAGACCCTTTAAATAAGGTGAAATATAAAAATCCCTCAACTATTTCATATGAAATATAGACTTTCCATATTATACCAATTTATACAATGATTCTCTACAGTTTGTATAATTGAATAACAATTAAAATTCACCGTAATATAATATATAATCATTTGTATACATATGTATATTCTGACCACTAGGACCTAAATTATAGACCGGATTTTAGTTTTAATAAAAACATATTGGTAATATATTTCTATAGGGAAACAGATATTTAAGACAAGAAAATATTTGATAAAAACCACTATTTGGAACTCAAAAAATATGATTTAATAGTGATACAATTTGTAACAAGATCGTGTTTATTATCTTAACCTAAAAAAGGAACCCTCCATATATTTAAACAAAATATAAGATTCAGATGATTTGATTTATGATTTGGAATATCATTTTTAGTTTTTGTTTCTCGAATTAATTTTCAATAAAAATCAAGTACAAAATTCTGAAAGGATGGATATTGAACAAAAGAATTATTTTCCACTGAATTTAATTTTCCATGTTGATAGTAAATAAAAATTATATGTTCAATCACCAAAATCCAACAGATGAATTCTAACTTTATCAAATGTGCTTAATCACATGACATTACATTTATTGAATATTATTTTATGTGAAATCACATCCTAAGAAACTGAGTTCAATCGAGAAGGTCACATGGCCTCTTGAGTGCATCCCCATACACATGATTTTGTCATCTAGCAATGAGGGTCTGATTATAATAGTGGGTAGATTACACCATCTATATCGATTCATAACAAAATAATAAATAAATAATTATGACATTGAATAATTAGAGTAATAGTGGTTAATAAAAAGGATGGAATACATGTCAAATAATAAAAGGTCTCCCAAGTTGGAAAGCTTATCAAGTGAAAAATGGAGTAGATTGAAAATATGAACAAATAGTGGGTCCTCTAGAGTCCATTTTGGTCTGCTACTAGATCCTCGATCCTATAGTCAACTATCCTCTATATGTATCTTTCCCTTCAATGGATACCTCAAGAAATCTATAAGTGCATCGAAATCCTCAAGTAGGATGTGAGTCCAAGAATCAATAGGACACCCCCAATGTGTCCTCAACCTTAGTGTGCTCATGTATAATAGTGTATTCCATTATAATAATATTATATGTGAAATAAGCATAAAAAACCATTCAAAACATAGAGACTGTGTTCAATCCAAACCACCACAATCCCCTAGTCATATATTCCTCATCTCCATATCGTAAGGATAAATCATAAAAGTTATCAAGATTAACCAAACTATATATAGGTATAGTGAAACAATTTATTGAAATCCATAGTGAATCATGTGTATATCAATCCGAACATTTAATAGGCCTCAACTACAATATGATACATGGCATAACAACAGGCATTGAACATGCTTCTTGGTAGTTCACCGGGAATCGAATAACATGATACTCGTTATAACACGAGGAATCAAGCACACTACTTGGTAGTTAATTGGGGATCAAATAACAATCTAGTTGGTATATAACCATTCATTGAGTTCATTTATCAATAGTCAATTGGGAATCGAGTAACATGGTACTTGGTATCTTGGCATTAAGTGCATCCTCAACAGGAAAAGTCCATGGAATCAAATTATATCCAACTTGTGATCAGATCTATCATCACCATCATCATATTTCATTCACACAATCTCTCTAAGGGATTAACCTTTCATGACATTCCACCTATTCCGAATAATAATAATGATGCCTCTAAATGCATGGTAACATAAAAAAATGTAGATCATATAAGGAAATAATAGTATGACAAAACATCATGACTATTTATAGCTATAAATAAAAACATGTGATTATCATAAAACATATAATAACAAGATAAATAAGTATATTAATGGAAAAATAACATACGGAGACTTGTAGGACACACACAAGCTGATATGTGATCACTATGAAGAATGGTAAATGATTCATGATAATACAAGTATCATATCAAGTCAATAGTTTATAATTAGACAAAGCACAACTAAAATAATTAGTTACACCAGCTACACATGTTATCAAAATCAAACACAATCAATCAGGATAACGAAGAATAGTACTGGAAAAATATACACACATGTTCTTGTGGTACTTTGTATCAATTAGAATAACAAAAACCTCATGTTTTCTATATAGTTTAAGGAACTCATATGTGATCAATCCTTTTCCAATTGGTAGACAAAGAATAAAACAACACACAAGGTGTGATGTGTTCCTTAACCCCTTGTAAATTTTTTTGAAATCATTCCACTAATTTATTAAGACTCAAGAATCATTAAATAATTGAGAATTATAATTAATCATGACTCAAAATGAACTAGTGGTCATTATACCAAATTGGTGAACCTTATATCTCATGCTAATAAACATGTATAAAAATGGTATAAAACACTAGACCACCTACAAAAAAACACATGCAATCATAATTAAAAATATCTCAAATATGTATAAAATAAAATTATAACTTGTAATTTTTATAAAAGAGAGCCTAAAAGGTATGGAACTACCTACTTTTCTATAATTATTTTTTAAAATAGGGGATGAAGGTCAATTTTAACTGCCCCATAGAAACTTCACTACCTTTGAAAAAAAGATAGGGTTAAAATTATTCTTATCAAGACGAATACAATGACATTGATGATGCATAAATCTAGTCAATAAAGTAGAATATTTTTATGAGATAAATTTGGATGAATAAATTTAAATAAAATAAAATAAAATAATGAATATGACAAAGGGAGAGAGGGATATTCCTGAGATTATGGGTAAATATCTATTATATGTTTCTTGTAGAAACTCTTATTTCTCTTAATATGTGCCACAATCCAAATTAAAAATTATAAATACAAAAATTCCCCTTTTAAATACATTAAATAATAAATTAACAATATTTAAAAGGTCATTCAAATAAATAAATGTATATATGTATATATTTATAAACTTATTTGTAAAAATTATATAAAAACACACTATTTATATATACAAATACATATGTACACCCACACACATATATATATACATATATATTTATCTATATATGTTTAATTTAATTTTCCAAACATAAATATATACACACCCACAGATATATATATATATGCACCTACACACACACATACACCCACATATATATATATTTATATCCCATATATAAACATTATATATATATATACACATCCATACATAGAGAGGCACACACACACAAAGAGAGAAATATATTTTTATATATATCCCATATATATATAATTTATTTTTCCACAACCAAATATTTGTTTTCATAATTTACTATAAATAATAATATAAAATTATTATTATTAGTATTATTATTATTATTATAATTAAATCTCTATCATAATTGGAACCATAAATATTTCAACAATATCTTTCATTAAAATCATGTAGCTAATAAATTAACAAAATAATATCATTTATATATGATAAGTAATAAATTCACTATTTTTATCTATCCCCTATGAAAAAAAAACATGTAGAGAAATTCAACTCATTAATTAAGTGAATTAAAAAAATATTTAACTAATCATTTAATTTCTATATTTTTTAACAGAAATAATAATAATAATATACTTATTATTACCTTAATATGGGATATAAAAAAACAGCCGATGTGCATATTGATTATGTAATTTCCAAGGTAAATTTTTTTCTAGACATAATGGTTTTCTAAAATTTATCATCAAATGAACCATTTTGTAGATATTAAATTATTTTTTGAATATATATAATAAGAATATTAAATAAATTATCCTCAGGTGTAATCTTAACAAAAGTTAGATACAAAAAAATTTTATGATCAACATCGGGTAATCCCTACATCATGGACCTAATGGTGGTCTATGATTTCTCATATGATGCACCACTAAGAATATATTGAATTATTTTTTGGAAAAATGCATGCGAGTACTATAATATATTTTTAATTTTGTATTTATTCTATTCTGAGCTTCTACGCGCCTCCAATCGCCATGTTATCTCCGCACTAAACTACAAAAATAATCCATAGAATATTAAAGTTTCTAACTAGGATTTTAAACATATAAAAGGGATTAAATAAAATATTAATTTATTTTTATGAAAAAATAAATTTTAACATTAAAATCACAAAATAATATCAATTATAGTTTTTATTATCTTTAAAAATCTTGGGTATTAAATTTCTACACTCCATCGGCTTCAATTTCTCTAGATGTATCTCTAGCGGTATTTCTTAAAAAAACTCAAATCACTAATGTTGAACATTATAATCATAATATAATGTTCCCTCTTGGATCCATCCATACTACCACAGAATCAGGACTAGTTTTACCAATTTAACTTGGAGTAATTTCTCACTTTTATCTATAATCTCCACTGTACACTTCTTATAAGATGCATCAGGTTGCAACTCAACATCCTCACAATCTATAACATGTGAAATATTGGGAATCTTCCCCAAAAGCTAAGAAATGTGGAAAACATCATGCATACCTCAATAACATAGAAAAATGTACAAATAGTACATCATTGTCCCCATTCTATTGCTTTTCTCAAAGGGTACCACAATACTTTTTTGTAGCTTTAATTGCTTCGTCAAATGGTGGTTCCCCAACTAAAGAGTAAATCATAAAAAAACATGATTGCCTACAGTGAACTCCAAATTTATCCTCATACAGTCGATATATGATCTATGTATAAATTTATAAATGATAAAACACTTCTAAATAGGATATACTCTCTCAGAGGTATCCTCAACCAAAAACGAGCCTTGTAACTACTACCACATCACCCCATGCCATCATGGTGGTGATGGACATGACCTCCCCTAAAATGAATCATAAGGTGTCATTTGAATCGATACCTGGTAGATTTTATTTTATACGAAATCTATCAAGGCTCAGTGACCCTCTCAAAATTCATCAAATTCTACCACACAAGGTCAAAACATATCCTTGAATATGTGTATAGTACAATAAAATTTTCTATGAGTTTAAGGATGGTACACCATACACAATCTCAGCTAATTCCCTATGGATTTCAATAATACCTTCCAGAAGTGTGATTTAAAATATTCATCTCTATTTGAAGAACTGATCAAGGTAACTCCTTGTAGGTATACAATCTCTCAAAATAGAGCTTCCCCATATCCTCCAATGAGTGAGTCTCTCTAATCAGTAAGAAATTGGAAGACATTATAATCCAATAAAAAACACCAAGACTACATCACAACTCCCTGGAGTCCTATGTAACCCCATTAAAATTCCATAATGTAATCCTACCACTTTCATATAAGCACAGTATGGGGCTGGAGAACCCCACTGATACATTGGTGCTCTCCCTTTACCCTTTAGTAGGTTAGGCATTGAAACACAAACCATGTTATTTCCCTCTTCATTCCCAGCCACCAAAACTAATTTCTAATGTAATGATACATATTATTTATAGCTATATGTACCTCCCATCTAGAGGAATATTTATCCATCACAACATCTTCTCTGATGGAAGTATTTACTACTACTCTCCCATATAACAAGATCAAATCATCATTGGGCATCAACCATACGGGTACTAAGTCCCCAACAACTAGTTTCCCATCATTATATAATACATTTATTCCATATTTTTTCATCCATAAACTATTAAAAAAGTAAATATGTGACTTCCAGTTGAGTTAATGTTATGTAACCCTGTTCTTATAAGGAATCCTTCCTCCACTCAGCCAAAAATCTCATAATGTGTAACTTATCCTCTGAGAGCCTCTCACCAAGCTCCTTCACAGACAATGTCTTATAGTTAAGAGTATATTCAATGACGTATCATTTTATATATGTATAAATAATCTAAAAATTGAATTTATTTAGATACTCAACCCAGATCCTTTTTCTCGGATGTAGTTCCCTCTCCATGAAGATATAAAGAAGGATTTTGTGGGCTATATAAATAATAAATCACCCTCCAAAGCGATTGTGTTGAAAATACGTTAGATCATTGACCAAAACGTCCATCTCAAATTCAACTAGCTTAATCATGAGATCATTTATCTTGTTTTTATTCATACTATATGGCTATGTCATATCCTCTATACACCAAACATGATCTTTATCTCAACATCATTTTTTGGTCATTCAGAGTGTCTACTATATCAAATATTCTCTCAATAACATCAATCCATTCCTCATTATATCAAGGACCACTCATGCCATGGTAAAATGAAGAAATTATTGAATTAAATGCCATGAAATATCTGACTGTATATCAGGAATTCAATGTATATTTTAATCACTAAGACAAAGGCTTCTGACTGCAGCAACCCTACTTCACTATCCATATAGTAGTTGTGGGAGTATTCTCATCAATATTATCCTACACATCTAGTGGTAATGTAGAAACATCATCCCTTTTGAATGTATTTCATCCTATTTACCATGTATTTCCTTAAGAATACATCATGGAAACATATTTTGTAACATAAAGGAACATAAATATATCTTATGCAGTCTATCAAATAATAAAAGGTTATCTTTGGAGTCTACCCTTAACCTAATGTAAACCACTCCTAGTACTAACACTTGTTATTATCCCCACACATTAGTCACAATCATTATATTTATACTAACACATCAGTAAGATCAGTTCAAACAATCAAGGATTATAATGATATATCACAAAAGCACACAACATAGATATATCACACAAAAAACTTCTATGAATAGATAGAAAAAATCAAGGAATTTAATTAATGAACTACTTTCCAGCATGACATCAAATATATATATGTAATTAGAAATTCTGTGCCTAGTCATGATGAATGAATGAACCTGAAATCTCATAAATCACATATCAACATCATTTCTATCACGCAATGTGTGTTTAATAAATAATAATAGAATAAAATAAATACCCAACTTTTTAGAAACTCGGAGGTCCACAATAAAGTGGGGGCCATATATTGTAATCTCTCTTATACCTATGTCTCAAATGTATTATATTCTTTCTATCATATATAATCCCATGGAAATGATTAGAAACAAGTTAGTGAGTTATTCTGATCTAATACTATTTTCTAACATCCCAACCCGAACTACTATGTATGTTCTAGAAGGGAACACGACCTCAAGCATGACGCCCCATATGCAAGAGGTTTCTAACTAAAGTGAGGGTCTATGTTTGACAGTGAGGAGACTATACCATCCTTATCAATTCATAACACAATAATAAATAATAAATAATAACATTAAATAATTTCAGTAATCATGATGATTAATAAGAGATAAAATATAAGAAAGATATTAAATGGGATTCCAATGTAGTAGGCCTATCCAGTGTAAAAAGTGGTAGATAAATTAAATAATTAAATATTGGGTCCTATAGAGTCCATCCCAGTCTACTACTAGATTGATGCACTTCTTCTCAACTATGTACCAAAGGGCCCTTCCATTCACTATATCCAACATGAAATATACAAGCGCATTGTAATGACTGATTATGAGATGAGTACAAGACTATATGGGACACCACAAATGTATCATTATCCTCATGTTATCAAGTATAATAGTCTATGACATAATAATTTTAATAATTTATTCATAACATGAAAAAACATAAAATCCAAAACTGATCACTCACCTGCTAACCAAATCACCACAAACCCCCGATCATACCCGCTTTGGATGCATACAGAAAAGATAAATCATAATGGGTGTAAAATAGTGACCAAGTTATTCATATGCTCTACATCCTCATGGAATAGTTCGTAGATGAATATTAACATCAACTAGGACTCAGGTTCAACATGATACTTGGAATAACACTAGGTATCGAGCACACTACTTTTAAGTTAACCAAGAAAATAATAACATGTTACTTGACCTAACATTCGACATCGAACGCACGTCTCAACAGTTCATTGGGAATTGAATAAAATGCTACTCGGTATAACATTATGCATCGATCACACTACTCAAAAGTTCACTGGGCATAAGGTAACGTGGTACTTGTTATCTAGGAACTGATTCTTTCCTCAACATCAAAAGTCCATGGAATCATCATATCTCTACCATGATCCTAGGTCCATCGTCGCCATCATCGCATGTCATGTCCACACTTCCTATAAGGGATAAATCATTCATGATGGTCCACATATTCCAAACACTAATAATGATGCCTCAAAAGGAATGGTAAAATAAAAAAGGTAGAGCATTCAAGGTAAGAAAAGTCTGACATAACATGAAAAGTATTATTATCAATAAACAAAAACATGTAATCATCATCGAACATTGAATAACATGCTAAAAGGGCATATTCATTGAAATAGAATCATAAAGGGACTCATATAAATTACATGAACCAAAATACGATCACTATCAACCATATTAAAAAGTCATGTTAATACATGTATCATATCAATTAAAGAGTACACATATAAATAGCTCAAGAAAAACATCATGAGTTACAGTAGTTACACATGTGATCAAAATCATACATGGTCAATCAGTCTATATAGGCATACTAAAGGAATAAATTAACACACATGGTCACAAAAGGTCTAGGTATAAAGTTTCACAATGATACACATCAAGGTGTACATGTAGTTTAAAGAACACATATTTTATCTATCCTCATCAATTAGTAGCCAGACAACAAGCCAACACATAAGGTCAAATGTGTCCCTTTCCACCTTGTCAATTTATTAGGAATTATAACTTTAATTAATTAATACTCAAGACTCATAAATTAATTAATAATAATTATTATTAATGTCCCGACATAAAATAACAATAATTTTCCATATTTTAAACCATATATCTCATTCTAATAAATGCACAAAAAAAAGGTAGAGGACACTGGACCACCCACACACACACACATCCATATGAGATCATAATCATACACATTTATCATTTATCTATAAACCTACAATATAACATTGAAAATTTTATAAAAGAGATCCCAAAAAGGTAAGTAACGTCATAATTTTTTTAAAATGATGATTTATAGGGTTTATGATCGAGTATAACTGCACCATTGAAACCTTTTTTCCTTTGGAAATAATGTTAGTGTTAAAATTCATCTCATCGGGATGAATCTAAAGACACTGAAAGTGTATCAATTCATCCAATATCTATGAATACATTGATGAATGATTTTAGATGAATAAAAATATAAAAGAATAAAAGGGAGGGAGAGAGGTATGGATATGAGAGTGGGGTGAAATTTCACCTTTCATTTTTCATAGCGACTCCCATTTCTCCATTTTTATTTCTAATCTTATTTCTTTAATTTTTTTTATTCAAATAATATTTCACCAATTTTTTAATTACTCTCCCCTATGATGTTCCACACCCCAAATTATAAATTATACATATCCCTTTTAAATACATAATATAATAAATTAATTATATTTTAATGGTCATTTAAATAAATAAATAAATATTTATTTATTTATTTATATGAATTATATAATCATAAATTATTTATATATAAAAATTCATATGTACACCCACACATGTATATATATACATATATATTTATCTCATATATATATACACAATTTAATTTGGCAAAAATAAATACATACACACTTGCACAGACACACACACAGATACACACTCACACACACACACACACACAGATATATATATATATATATTCACCTACACACATATATATACTCATGTATATATATAGAAAAATATTTAACCCCCATATATTATATATATATATATACATCCGTATATATGACCACACATGTGTATATAAACATATATATTTATCGCAGATATATATATATATATACAATTTAATTTTCAAAGAAAAATATTTCTTCCCAAATTTAATAATAATAATAATAATAATAATATCCAAAATATTTTATTATTATTATTAAATTTTTGGCATCATTACCACCAAGAATATTTCAATAATATGTGTTATTAAAACCATGTAGTTAATTAACTACACAATTGAATTTATTTAGGACTAGTAACAAATTCATGATTTTTATATAACCACAAATATTAAAAATAAAAAATTGAAAAAAGTCTCTCATTATGTAAATTAATTAAAAAATATATTTTATTACACGTGTAATTTATATTTTTTTTCAACACAACTAATAATAACAACATAATTATTATTACCGTTGTCTTTAATTTTACCAAACACCCAATGAAAACAATGATTATGCCATGTATAATGTAAAACTCATATTTCAAACTTGACGTTGGTCTCATATTTCTCATATAATGCACTATTGGGGAGATGTTCAATTATATTCATAAAAATATATAATAAAAATATTAAATGGCTTATCATTATTTTTGATCTAACCAAACATCAAAAGTGCACAAAAATTATACCCCATATATTGTAAAACTGATATCCTGGCGCTAATGGTGGTGTTATATTTCCTCATACAACAATCCATTTTTTGAGGTATTAAATTATTTTGTAAAAAAAATGTGCACCTAATATATGATATTTAAATTTTTATTAAGACTTTAACAAGTCTATATGGGCCTTTTAATCTTGTGCTATCATAGTGCATAAATCTGAAAATATATCATAGAATATTTCAACAATTTAACTAGGCATTCACTCATGCACAAATCTCTTAAACCATCAATTATGTTATTTTTATTGAAAATTTACATTTTCAGATTAAATATTAATATTTTATTATCAAGGATGGTTTTTATTTTAAAAAAAATAGTGTATTACAATTTTATTTTCCCTTTAGAATGAATATAGAGTCGGACGATGAAAATGATATTATAATTTCAACACCCTCAATGTAGTTATGATTTATAGCAGATCTGTTGAGATTTTTTGTGATGATTTTTCCAATCACGATTGCATAATAAAAACAAGGTTCTCGTTCTTGATTCAATTGTTTCAAAAAACAAACAATAATAATAATCATTATTACTCATTATGACTATTTATTGAAATTTATTACTAAATTTTAATTATGGATAATTATGACTACTAATCAAGAATTATTACTTATTATTACTAATATTTATGAGTTATAACTAAAATTACAATAAATATTACTAATTTCAAATAATAGTTGTTATTATTTATATATTTGGTAGATATTATTACAAATTATCATATTATGTTACTAATACTAAAATTTTATTAATAATATAAACTAATTATTTCAAATAATTAATAATTGTTACAAAAATAGACTCATAATTTCTAAATTATTTTAATTTTTTAATAATCAATAATTATTTATTAAATTATTAAATTTTTTTACAAATTATTGAATATTTCTAATAATTATTAGTAAATTTATATTTTTTACAATTAACCACCAATTAATATAATTTAAAAATCATTATAAATTATTAGTAATAATTACTATGTATTAAAAATATTTACCAATTATTACTAAAATTGAAAACAAAATAACTATTAATTATTACTCATTATTTAATAATTATTACTAGTATTTTTAATTATTACCAAAAATTTACTAATTATTAATTTTTTTTAATAATTTTAATAATTTTATTCTTTTTACAAATTTATTACAACACTTTTACTAATTATAAATACCATTTATAGTTATTTACTAATTATAACACTTATGTATTATCTAATATTAATTTTTTATTAATTATAGCTGAATTACTAATAAATATTTATAATTTTGATTAATAATAATAATTTCATATTTTTTTACAATTTATTAATAATTATATTAATTTACTAATACTTAAAAATTATTAGTTATATTAATAATAATTATTAATATTTACTATTTATTAATAATATTAATGAATTATTTATTAACTATTAAAAATTATTTAATGATAATTATAATTTATTCATTATTTCTAAATTTTTATGATTATTACTAAATTCTAATAATTGTTTGTATTTTATATATTTTTCACAATTTATTAGAACATTTTAATAATTATTAATAATAATTATTAATTTTTTCTAATTATTTAGTATTAGTATTTATTAACTATAAGTATTTTTTAAATAAATTTTACTTATTTTAAATAATTATTATCATTTTATATTTTTTTTATAATTTTTTAAACAGATATTTCAATTTTCTAAAATTTACTAATTATTACTAACATTTTCTAATTATTGAAAATATAGAATAATTAATTATTAATTATTAACAATAATTTATTCAATATTAATTGTTTATTAAAATTATAAATTAATTTTTAATATTCTCTAATTGTTAAATAATTATTAAAAAAATTAATAATTTTTACTAATTTTTAATATTTATTACAACATATTTACTATTTCATATCAATTTTTAACAATTCATAGTATTTTTTGTATTTTTTTACATGTTATTATAATAGTTTACTGATTATAACAAATTTTATTAAGTAACTGAACTTTTTTATTAATTGAAACTATAACATCAGAAAAAAAAATCTATTACATGATAACTAAGATAAAACATGAGAAAAAAATAAAATACCATAAGAATAATAATCGAATATTACTGACAAATGCTACATAAAACAAAAATAATTATTACAATCAATAAGGATAAACATTTTGAATAAACTTAAATATTAAATATCATTCATTATAATTTTTCAAACATAATGTTAATCATATAACTATTCATGACAATAAATTATCATGGTAAATGACATAAATATTATATGGTCTAATAAGGCACCCTAGGATGGTCATAAAATATCTCCACTTCATCTAAAATCCGAACACAATTTAAATAGTTTCCCATTTTGAATTACATAATCATTAATCACAAATAATTATCAACTCAGAATATACCCAAGATCAAATATTAAATTATAATATGACACTCAAAAAAAAACAAGTAGCTTATACATATAAATAATTGTAAAAAAATTATAGGCAATCATATAATTCTAATTTAAACATGAAACCCCATTCAAACCCACATTGAAAAAATATTTTGATTGAAATTATATATTAAACTCAAAAGGAAAAAAGTTACTGAATGAACACATCTATATTATTAAATCTAAAGGTTAATCATTATGAAAACAACCTCAAGTCAAGTGGAATAAACCCATGGGGATCAGAAACATGTATACATTGATGGAGGACACCTAAATAGGGAATAATAAACCTACAAGAACCCTAAATACTGAATAAAACATAAAAATCAATGACAAATGTTGATCTAATGTTCAACCAAAACCATTGATGTGGGAGGGAAAGGGGGGTCAAAGATATAAGGGTAGAGGATAGAAGATGAGTTCATACCTATGGGATTTGAACATCAATCACTAAAATAAAAGGTGTGCACCAGAGTACGATGGTGGAGGGTTGTGACAGGGAATGAGAAGCACATATGGGGGGATTCATGATGGGTGGAAAGTGAAAAATAAGGGTGAAAGGAAAAAATAAAGGTGGGGGAGGTGACAATTTTTTTATGTTTTTTCAACTAGGTAATAAATGTGGAACCTTTTCTCCTAAAAAATGTTGAATAAATCTATTGTGATGAACTATATTATTTATCACTAATTACCTTCTTACAAGACTAATAGTGATAAACATCATATCACTAATTATTACCCATCATGTTCAATATTTTTTGTGATGGATTGTATCCTCCTGGATTTTCTATGAGGTGTGAATTACATTTCATTCAATTTTAGTCATTATGGTAAACCTAATATAAATTAATAATCGTATATGTCAGGTTTTGGGAGAATCTGGGGCTAATTCATAGCTTGGAGATCTATGTTTTTTAAAAGAGAGACTAAGTGCAATGTTTTTAAAAAGATTTCACCTGATGATATATTGTTTTGGTAATACATTCAGGGATCAATAGATGGACTTTATATGGGTTTTTAGTTTTTACACAGTTTGTCCAAACCCTCCTCCAATCCAACAAACCTAGTTACACTTAGGAAATAATCCCATATGGTTTAGTTTCACTACATGGAAAACATACATCCTTTAAAAATGGGTGACTTTCCTACATTCCCCTCATTTCTTTTAACATTACTCCACATTTTTTCTCCATTTTTCTAGAAAAACATCCCCAATTTGTAATACCTCAGAAATCCTTCAACCCTTGTCTTATGGAAAACTTCTTCTTCCAATCTCAGAATCATTCCTTGTTGGTGTATTGGATAAGCATCAGTGGCCTCTTTATTAACCTTCCTTATATTATTTATTTATCATTTCATCATAAATATTATATCTGTGTAGGTAAATATGACATAATTTCGGAGAATTTTCTATTTTCATGATTTCATCCATTCTAGCCCGAGTATGAGGATAATTACATATGATGAGAGTACTGACTATATGAGGTAGGTGGTGTAGTTCCTTTCACCTAAATTCTATAAGTTTTTACTATGCATTATTTTTCCACATTTTAGAACATCCATGAGATGCCTCCTAAATGTAAAATTAATTAACTGAAAAGATTTTCTTTATCGTGAGTAGTACTAGAAACCTAAATTAAAAATAATAGGATTATCCGGCTTAATGTGAGCCACCCCTTATGTTGTTCCTTTCTTCTAGTCCTATGATCGTTATACATTTAATGATGTTGAACCACTAATTAAGGTGGATTGAGTTGGTTTTATTAAATGAAATTAATTTTTAATTATTCCATCAGTGAATGTTGGACCATGTTTATTGGACATTGTATTATTATTAAATATCGTCTTTACCTTATGGAATGAATTTTTCAAATTAATATTAATGAATTTTTTAATGGTAGATGATAAGTACTAACCATGACCATCCCACATGTTAGGTCAAGGAAAGTTCGAGGGTTCCTATTCAAGATGCAATGGATGGGATCATGCGATATAATAATTAATGTGTTTTAATAGTGAATTATTACACACCAAGAGTGATACATTTTTCTTACATAAAACACCTTGGATGGGCTCACTCGGTGGATGCCATTGTATTACCTTTGAATGATACCCAATTCCCTAATGGAACGTCTTGTATAGGATTAGAGGGAAATGCTATTATACCATGACATCATCCATATGTGGTTCCCTTTATGGTATACATAGACAATCTCATGGGTTTTTGCCTTTATACAATTCCATGAGTGATATATGGGTTACATATATGGAAAAAATTGGAAGGACTCTTACGATGATGGGGTTTTAATAGAACACCTATAGAAATACAAGGGATCCCTTTTTATAGAACACCTTTGATGGGCTCATGATGCTTGTTAATTAAATCACAAGACAAATAAATAATGAAATGGAACATAATTGGATTTTTTTTCTCTTCCATTCATACTTTATGTCCTTTCTTTACTTCCTTCCTAACCACATATTCCATGAAAAATATAGAACCACTTATGATTAACCATGGACACCATGGGTTTACACCTCGGTTCTTTGATCATATCATGTATATATATATATATATTCATGTTTATATGATATATATACATACATAAATATTTAAAATTTATATATCCATAATGAGATATGTTTAGAGACATTTCGGTATAGGCCAAAGTAGCTTGTATTTGTCATCTGCCCCATGAGAAACCATGAACAGTGTGATTTATTTAATTACTATTATAAATTGATTATTTTTTGAACAATTATCATTATATATTCAAATATATGATATTTATAGACACATATAGTGGTGTCCTTCTAAGTTTATATCACACTCTGATCGGGCCCCCGATTGGTTCTCGAACAAACATCATTGATATAGGTAGGAAAAAATGTAAGGGTCCAACATTGGTTGCTTAAATTTATATACTAAGTTAAAGTATGACTGTAGAGGATTGACATTATTCTTAAGATTATAGGGGATATATATATATATATATATATATATATATATTAGTCTTTTTTTAATAGAATATTCTATATTCTCGCTACTCTACTTAGATGTATTCCTAATCTGTATAGAGAACTAATGTGACATCATTTTCTATATGATATTGGTTTTTAATTATAATTTTTATTATATTTGTATGGATTATAATTTTTTAGTTAATTTATTTTTCTATTTATACTTTTTACTATTATTTTAAAAAAACTTTGATACACATTGATCATGTGGGTATAATCATCCCACTATACCACCAGAGACCCACACTTCCAGTATGTAGCCTATAGAAAAGGGTGAGGTTCACTTCGGGGCATGTGGCCATCCTCCCTAGGGAAAAAATTTAGTGGATTCTAGTTTGGTAGAAAACATTGTGGTATCAGATCCTTTCAATTTTTTTCATAGTATTTTTGTAATTTTAGACGATACTAAGAATGTTTCAGAATTTGGTAATTATCATGTTCCTAGGACTAGGTAACCCAGGTACATCGAAATTCCAAATTACCTGGGATAGTGTATTTATTTTTTGGGTTTTTTATAGTTTTATTGATCACACCATTGGGTGGCACAAATTATTTCTATAATTACTATTTTTATCATTTTTATAATGGATTTTTTCCTTGTCCTTTTATGAAATGGAGGTATCATGCCATACATCATAGTAGGCACTTGAGAAATCACTTGCCATGAATATTCCATTCCATATTTATATTACTATGTGCATTGACTGTGTGTGTAGACTGTGTGTATTTAATTCTACATATTAATGTTTCCATGATAGTTGTATTGAAAAATGTATTAATTATTCTTATAGTGATAGAATTATCTAATTAATTAAAGTGTCTACATCAACCAAAAAAATGGTTTCCCATATTTCCTAATTATGGAACTTTAATTAACCAATTTTTCCCCATTTGAGCCATGGACCATTGGTCATGTAGGATAAAATGTTAAATGATTTCAATTAATTCCTTTTTAATTTATGATGAACACTTCCATTAATTGGTATTGGTGATTCATATAATGGAATGATTTTATATGGCCTACTACATTCTGATACAAGGTGTAAGGGTTAAGAAAACGTTACAAGATGTTCAAATTGACTCTTATAAACCCTGTGAATTTATTACTTGGGAATGGTGACATATTTAACTGGATCAGGATGCATATATATGCATATGAATATGAACTTAAGTCAATTTATTTTTTTAATTGATGTTGTTACCATTAAACGGGCATTCCAATTTAATCATAAAGGGTGTTTTCCACTATAACTTTTCAGTTGAAAATGAATATATTTGGACCTTTGTTATGTTACATGAGACCGTGAACCTAAATCCACCTTAGTAGTGGGTAATAGGGAGGGTCTCTTGTGAAACATATGATCTTCTCTATCACATCGAAAAAACATTATGAGAATGAATAGAGGTTGAACCTTATTTAGGAATGATATTTACCTATCCTTTAATTGTGTATTGAAATTTGATATGTTATCAATTTTTTTGAGTTTTCTATTTGGAATCATATAAAAACTCCTCTAGGTAATCGTTTGGTCATACACCATGAATGTCAAATTTTCAATGCATTGGATGTAGTGGGCCCTAACCCACTCATATAACCTCCAGTAGCTCCTCCCATAGCACTTCCTACTATTCATGATCTGAGTTCTGAGTCTCAGTTTCTAGATGGATTCATGTGCCTATTACATTATATACATGGATCCCCATGGCCTATCTGTACTATGGCAGAGCTGAAGAAATAATTTAAGCAGCATCACCCTTCTACCTTTTCAAGGGACGATGATCCACATGAAAATTAGTCATGGCTTGAGGCCATATTTTCCATATCAAATCATCTTTATAAGCCTCGAGAAAGTGGGATTAAGTTCATGAATTATATGATCCATGATTTTTCAAGGTGTTGGTGGGATATGATTACCCAAAGAAAATATTCATCTGGATATGGTATGGGTAGACTTTTTGAAAATATTTGATAACTACATTTTTTCTACGATGTCGAGAGATGGTTGATCTAGGGAGTTTATATACAACCAATAGAATGATAATTTTTGTGATGGATTATTCTACTCATTTCATATAGTTTCATCACTTGAAGCTAACACATGTTGATGATAATTTGAAATTATTGAGTTGTTTTGAGGATTTTCCAATGTATTCCATTATATCCCATGTGAACATTTTTGATTGACATCCAAATTATAAATAAAGAATAAACCCCTCATAACCGAGTGGAAACTGGGGAAAGAAGACATTTTAGGATAGGTACTACAACACTATGACTGGGAGGAAATCTTTCTAGCAACAAGAAATGTCACTTGAGCCATCTCACAGGGGCAGTGACAGTCAAATAGAATGCACAGACAGTTATTTGGTGTGTCGCCAGTGTGGTATGTTGGTCCATAAGAATATTCAGTGTAACAAGGTCCTAATTGTGTTCCAATATTTTGAAAAATGGTTCATATTAACTATTTTTGTTGAAATATTCTATTAGTGACTTGTGATATGGGATTTACATTAACTTTACATTCAGAAGAGGGATCAATAACTCCACATCAAGTAGGGTGTTTCACTGCCACCAACTAATCAGGTCGAGTAAGTGGACATGTTCATGCAACAACGTCATATGAGATGTATTTCTAGCAGAGTAGATCTTCTCAGTGTGCTCATCTTGTACATTAGGGCCACAAATCCAGCCAATTTCAGGTAGTTAAACCCATACAAGAGGATCATAGTACCAGGGGTTCTACATTTTTAGGTTTTATTAGAGTAATCTATACATTATTATCTTTTTTATTATATATATGCACTTCATTATCTTTCATATCTTCTGAAATAATGGAATGTAAGGTCATGGGGATATAGTACTTTAGTTTTGTAATTAATCATGACATGTCATTCGAGACATTATCTGAGAGCGTACACTAATGTAAGGAATTCCCCCTGGAGATATTTTATTTTTTTTAACCAATTTTTCATGTATATGATAGGTTTTTATTTCACAATCAAGATTTTATAGTCATTACCCTATTATGTGATTGTTTAGTTTTACCACATAAGGGTTCTCTTTACATTACGTGGGGACAATACTTATATTCCTAAGGGAAATGGGATGTCCAGGAAAGTGGAGATGGACTGGAGCTACATGGGGTTTTCTGAGTGATATCTCAAATTGCTAGTCTTTTTATAAGTGATTAAAGAACATGATGTATATGTTCTCCTCATACAGTGGATAATATTAGGGATCTATTCAAGTATTAATTTTATATACTCCCTCACAAGATAGCAGGTGAGTTTATTATTTAACTATATCCCAGAGTAGCCCCATTTATATTCCTCCCTATAGGTTGGAACCTACTAAACATCAAGAAATAAATATAGAACTATAATATTTATAAGATAAGGGTTTTATAAAACCTAGTACATCCCATTGGGTTTTTCCCATTAATTTCCCCAATAAGATGAAAACAACCCTTAGACATTGCATGGATTACTTTTAAATGAATCAGCTTTTGGTAATGAACTGGTATCCACTACCTCATTTAGATTATCTCTTATTTTGGTTCCAAGTAGTGTGGTTCTCCTCAAAGATAGATGTATGTTCAGGTTATCACCATGTGAGTGTGAAAACATCAAACATAACAGATACAACATTTCATAGTATATATGTATTATAACAATATTTTTTTATATTGTTAGGTCTTATGAATTCAGCCACAGATTTCATATCTCTAATGAACTGGGTTTTCCACCTATATCTATATTCATTTGTGGGAGTCTTTTTAGATTACATCTTCCTATGTTGTCTCAATAGAAATGAACATGTAAAAATATTGAAATCATACTAAATACAGTGATATATAATCAAATATATGTTAATCCCATGAAATTCAACTTTTGGATTGACACAGTTCACTTTCTTGGTCACACCATCTCGTAGGAAGAAGTATATTTTAGACCAGAAAATATTGGAGTTGTGGTATCATGGGATAAGCCCAAGAACTTCCTTCTCATATAGAGTTTATTAGGGGTGATTGGTTATTACATGAATTTTATTCATTAATTTTAATGAATACAGTTCCTCTTATGGGCTTAACTAAAAATGGTGTTATGTTTTTATGGAATGATGTTTATAAACAAGCATTCAAGTGTTGAAAAATAGATTTCCTTCAGCACTGATATTGATTCTACCAATTATGGGTAAAATTTAAATAGATTGTTTTTATGTAGTTGTAATTAGGTTAGGATCCATTATAATGAATAAATATTGAGTTGTGTCATATGGGTCTCATTAGTTGACACCTCACAAGTGGAATTTCCCAATACACAAGAATGGGATAGAAGATGTGGTTCATTTCATAGATTGTTGGATTAATTACTTGTTGGTAAAGTGGTTAATTAAATATATAGACCCCAAAATCATTAAGTATATATTTATGTAGCATGACTTGTTCCTCAGAATGAGATAGTGGTTTGAACACTTAAATTACTCTATCATTGAGGTTACTTATATTATTATGAAGGGGAATATAGTGGCTAATAATTTGAGCTGTAAGAATTAGACATAGTAAGTCCAAGAGACAATTAGCGTGTGGTATTTGATAGCCCTTTTGTTGAGAATAACTTATTAGTTAAGGAGTATCGTATAAATTTTAATTTAGAATCCTTAGTACTTGTATTTTCTCTTTTGATGTGGGTAATGATGGGACAACATTTTTATCACGAGGGATTAGTCATGAGGGAGAGTGCCTTGCAAGAATACCCACCACCTAGTTGGGTTATCGATGTGGATGACATTCTACACATTCATGGGGATGTCTATGTACCTACAAAAATCTAGGAGTAGTTAATGTGATATAATCATGTGTATATTTAATAATTACATCCTAGGATTACCATGATTTAAAATGATGTATGCTACTAATATTGGTGGTTTGGTTTGTAAAGGGGGATCAGAGGTTTTATTATACAGTTCTCCACCTGTCGATAGGTGAAGGAATACAACATGTGAACAATGAGTATTTTACAATCACTTCTCTTTCCACATTGAAAATAGAATGATGTAACTATGGATTTTGAGATAGATTTTATGAGTTTTCCTCATAGAAGTGATGTATTATGTGTGATCATAAATAAGTTGACCATGGTCCTTCACTTCCTAACTATCTAATATGCCATTTTAGATGCTGATCTTTGAAGGATATATTTTTGAGAGGTTATAATATGTCATGGTATTCTCTATTATATCATGTCAGATAGGGATTCATTGTATATGCCACAGTTCTAACAGGGCTTAGAGAACGTACTGGGATCACAGGTGTTTCTAAGTACAATATGTCACCCTTAAACTGATAGTCAGCCTATGCATGTGATATGGGTGTTGGAGGAAATTATTTGTGAATTTATACTTTTTTATATGAATTTACTTGGAGTGACACCTCCGTCTCAATGAGTTTTATTACAATAATAACAATATTGAAATAATTCAAATGGATCCATATGAGGCCTTATATAATAGTAAATGTCATTCGCCCCTGTGTTGGTTGGATGAATGAGATGTAGAGCTACTAGTAACCTATCCCATTTAGAATACATTAGAGTTTGTTTATATTGTTTTGTAATTTATGGAAATAGATTAGTCAAGAAAGACGTCGCATACCAATCATTATCACTAGCCTTTGATGTTTGAGGTGTTACATAGGGTTTTTTCTGCATGTTCCGCCTAAGATGGGTTATATATAGATTCAGTATCATGGAAATTTATTTCCTAATTATGTTGGATCTTTTGATATCATTGAGAGATTAAATCCAATATCTATTAGTAGGATTTCCTTGAAGGTACTGGGTTATTCCTGATTTATTCCATGTATCAAAACATCTAGGTTATTATTTCGACCCATCTCATTCTTTTAATCATGATGATATTGATATCAAGGCTGATGTTTCCTTTAATGAAAATTATATTCATATCATCAATCAGAGCATGAAGGAACATGGTTTAGGAGATTTTGTGCCTAGTTCAGATATCATAGCTCCATGTTCTAGAAATGACATTCCAGAAACAAAATTTTCGTAAACTGAATACCTGAAGCCACATGGTTTAGGTAAACCATATGAGATGATACATAGAGTATATAAAGGAGAACATGGGCTAAGAATTGTATGGAAAACCCATGATCATGTCTTGTAAACATAGTTTCACTTAGGTAGTAATCCCACATGTTTTATGTGCACGGTTTTGAAACTATGTAGTTAAACATGGTACCCATTAAAAAAAGATAATTTCCTATTTTAACCATCCTTCTTTTTTACATACTTCCTCCTTTATTCTAAAATTTTTACACACACCCTCCTCCTCTATTGAGAGATCTAAAATCCTTTTACCATAGGATTTGGGAGAAACTCTTCATCCGATCTCGGAATCATTCTACATCATTCACATTAGATCTATGTTCGCTAGATCTCCATTCATCTTCCTTCTTTTCCTCACTTATATTACCTCATACATCATTATTTTTGGGTAAGATAATATTACCTATTTTTAGGGTATTCATATATTTATTCTATTTTTCCCATTATAGATTGTGATAGATACCAAATATATTTGAGTAGGGTACTTACCATCTAAGGTAAGTGGTTTGGTTATATTCCCCTAAAGTCTCACTATTTTTTCTAAATGTTATTGTGTCGTGTTCCATAACATTCATGTGATGCCTCATAAATTTTAAACTAATTAATTAAAATGATTTTTCCTTATTGGCGTTAGACATATTATCCTAAATTAATCATATGAGTATTTTCCACCTCTAAATAAGACACCCCTTGGGGTGTGCCTTACATAACGACCTATGAGCTTTATAAGTTTAATGGAATCAAACAACCAATTAAGGTGTTCTAATTTGGACTTATTAAATGAAATTTAATTTAAATTGAACCATGATTGAATTATATTCCATGAATATAATACATCATTTTTTTATTATACATTGAGTTACTAATATGGATTGAATTTCTCAAATTGAATTATGTTAGTGTTTTATGGTAAGGGATAACCAATAACCATGAACATCCCACATGACATGTTGAGGGTGATATGAGGGTTCTGATTTAAGAACCATGGAATGTGATAATGAATAATAAAAATTGTAGAGTTTAAATAATTATTTATAACATGTGGGGAGTGATAAATTGGTTCTTATATACAGCCCCTTGGATGGGATCACATAGTGAAAGCCTTTATATTACCTATGAGTGATACCTAGTTCCTTAGTGGATTACCTTTGATGGGCATTGATCAAACTGATATTGTAAAATTCCCTGATGGATACTTGGTTCCCTATGTGTTATGCCATGGAAGGGTTAAGAGGGTTATTCATTTATACCATTCTATGTGTAATACGTGGGTCCCTTATACTGAACTCCTTATATGGACTCCTATGGTGAAGGGTTTTAATAGCAAACCTGGAGAAAAATGTGGGTTACTTTTTTATGAAATTCCTCCAATGGGATCTAGATGATTTATAATTAAATGACATTCAATTCATTCTAAGAAATATTAATTACATGGATTTGTTCTATTTCATTCATATTTTACGTTCTAGTTTTACTTCTTCATAACCACCTATTCCATAAGTAATATGGAACCACTTATGATTAATTATAGATTCCTTGGGTTTACACCTCAAGTCCTTGATTGTATCACATATATATACTCATATATTTTCAATGTATATTATGTATATATAATCATACATATTTCATACATACATATATATCTTGGGTGACTTCTGTTCAGAGTCATTCTAGCATAGGTTAATGTAGTACTAGTTAGGTGTCCTCTAAAGAACCCATACCACTGGGATTAATTTCATTAATTTTACACAGTGATAATTTCATGAAAACAACTTACTTTACACACACAAATTGTATAATTATAGATAACTTTGGTTTTATCATACTGACATTATCTCACACCCTATTCGGGTAGCCGATTCGAACGAGAATAGACTTTAGGGATGTCGGTAAGGAAAAGGGGAAGCGTCTAGCTTTGGATTCCTCGCATTCTATACTATTATGGATTATGGTAGTAGAAGACCAAGATTATGCTCGATATTCTAGTGGAGATAGCTATTAGTCCTTTTGTTCAATTTTATATCATGTTGTATATGTCTGATGTTATACTTCCATGTATTAACATTATGTAGAGAATACATACATGACATAATTTTTATATGATATTAGTTCCTCTTCATTCTATTAATTATCTATTGATGGATTATACTTATGAGGTTTATTTACTATATTATTTCCTTATTTATTGTTATTGTATATTGATGTGATATACTCTGATCATGAAGGTATAGTCTCCCCACCGTACCACCAAAGACACTAACTTCTAGTAGGGATCCTCAAGTGTATGGGGAGGAGTGCTTGAGGACATGTGACATTCTATATCGGTATATGATTTTAGTGGATTTAGGGTCAGGATAATACATGGATGGTAGTTTTCATCAAAAAAACATAATATTTTTGGTTATTTGCGAGAGAAGGTCATCCTTTGATAATGATAACTTTTATAGTAGTGATCGAAAATGGTTATTTTTTAGATGTATATAATATAGATTAATGTATTCTATGATGGTTCTCATGAAAATTTTGGTGATTTAGAAATTCATATGAGTTTCTCTCTTTAATGAAATTTGATTCAATGATTACCAAAGAGGTAAGGGTTTTTTTAACCATCCTATTTTTTTTTGGGATTTTCTATGATAAATTTATATTGAGGGAATTTATAGAAATATTAATATTTAAAAAACTACTGTATTATTCTATTATTATTATTTATATTGTTTTTATATATTAGTAAAAATTTACTCACATTGGTACTTAAAATAATCAAAAAAATGTTTAAAAATAATATTCGACCGTATTTCCTCCTTGGTCAAAAGATCTTTATTCTATATTCATAGTCTTCAATATTATTTTATGAAACTTCCTACCTATAACTGAATATGTTTAAAAAGTTCTTTTTTACTAATTGTGACAATATTTGCAAAGGTTTAAAAAGTATAATGTATAAAATTTTTCTAATCAAATCATTTCTAAATTTACTAAAAAGTGTGAAAGGGATGTTTTCTTTTCATTTATATGACATTAATTTGTTTTCCTACCAACATGAATTATTTTATTTTAAGCTTCCATTATAAGATTCCAAAATTATTTTCAATAATGTGTAATGTTTTTATTATTATATTTAGTCTTTATAGGTTTAGAATGAAATGGTTATTTTGCCTTATTTTCCAAGAAACATTTTAAATGTTCTTTGAAAATTATTTTAGTCTTTTTGAAAATCATATAATGATTCATATGGTTCACTGAGGACATAATCTTATGATATCATTCACATCCTTTCTCTAAATTGGTTTATGATGTTTTTTTTAAAGTGATTTTTATTAAACCAATTTCCTTTTTCATGGGTAAATCAATTGATGACTGTTGTGAGGAAATAAAAGCATACATATGATTTTTTTGATGATACTATACTTAGAAATTGTTAATGAAATTTGGATTGTTGAGTGTATCGAAATCTTTAATGGGAATTGTTTATTTTTGGTTATAGGTTACTATTACGATATATGAAAACTCTATGGTTATGTGATTCCCTGGTGAATTTTTGATATTCCATGAAACCTATAATGTTTCTCAAAGAATTATATGAGTTCTAATTGATTCCTTCATCAAGGATTTTTTTTCACATGCCTCATTAATGAAACTTATATGAATATGGTCTTATATTAAATATTAATGCCATGTTTGATGATTTATAATATATGTTTTTATGGGTATGAATTCACTTTTGTTATGATCATAATATTTTATTATGTCATAATAACCATATTCTAATCTTATTCTTACTGATTATATTAAATTGTTAAATATATTGTATACCCTTACTACTCATTTAAGATCACCATTATTATATTTTATATTTTCCCGGGGTATGTAGAATATTGTTAAATTAAATATATATAGAAATGATTATTGTGAGAATAATTTTATGGGAGAAGTTTAAGACATTATATTTAGTAAGAAAAGATGCGTATAATGGGAAAATTTATTAATTAAAGACATGGGTATTTTTGTGTAATAGTTTGAACTAATTTTCAATAACTATAAACCAAATAGGTCTTTCGGTATGTATGTGATCCGATATTTATTTTTGATATTTTATATTTTGTATTTTTAAATTTGGGTCATGTTTATTGGTATAAAATCAATAAAATAAATGATTATGTTTTTTGCACTAGATATGGGACTGTAGACCAGAGATGTTAAATATTTTATCATATATGTTTTTAGATAACTATTTATATTATATAGTTTTCATTTGAGGTTAACATAAGAGTTAAGGATTCAATTATGGGTTTATAAGTTTAAGATTGATCATATATTCAAAGGCATATATGCCTCTTTTGATTTTTTATGTCATGGTATTTTTAGATAATTAATGATATTATATGATAATTTTTATTGGGTTTAGGTATATAAACCCCTTTGTATTAATGTGAATGATTATATTGGAATAATTATATTATTTTTTAGGAGATGTAAGATAAAATTTAAGAGATAACTTTTAAGGTTAAAACATTATTTACCGTTGAGGTTATTGAGGTTATTTTGGATATAAGGGTATTTATTTATGGAATGATCTAAGTTAAAACATTGGATTTATTGTGGAAATTTTAGTGGAAAGCGTACTATTTATTGATATGAATTTTTATTCATGTTGGGTATTTTCTTACAAAGTACTACCCATTTTAGATTTATTAAATATATAAGGATTATATTTTTAGCTGTTTCTATATTTTATGATCTATAAAAATTATATTTTTTAGGAATAAAAATGATTCGTCATGGATACTGACCATTTTCGGTAAAAGATGAGATATGTTTGGAATCCTATTAAAACATGAAACCAATGGATGAAACATTATATTTTGGATTGGAAGAAAATCAAGCAAGTATATTTCATTATATTCTATGTCTTTCTCATAAGGTAATTCGTTAACTCTAAGAAAATAATCTTAAATTATAAAATTTATCTTATTACCATCACTTACGATGAATTCATTGTATTTATAATCACAAATTAATTTGTGGTTTTTCAGTCATCAGATTTCTCATGATCTTTTGCTATATCACTCTACATCATTATTTGGAAATTAATTTTTATACTCTCGTAATTTTTTCACTCCCCAATAATGTTATTCTATTTATAAAACTAGGTATATTTTATTCTATATAATCTTAATATTTATTTTTCCCTCTTTTCAAAATGAATTTTTATGAACCTTTTTTAATTTGTGGGTTTCTAAGTAAGGTATTTTAAAATTTTAAACACTCAGTTTCTGATTCCAAGATAAAATTTTGTCTGTGATATTTATTAAATGGGGAGGGTGGAATGAAACACCATGGGATTTAAAAAAACATTGTTTTATATCATATATAAAACTTATCAATGATATTAAATTAACCGTGTAATATTATTATTCAATATGATCACTAAAACCTAGCGATTAAATTGGATTATATAAGTATGAGTAAAAAAATTATTAAATATACATATAATATTCCCACTCAATTAAAATATATTAAATAATTATTAGTAAATGACCACTCAAATTTTCATAAAGTCATTTTATTCTTTACGAAGACTTATTCATGAAAAATGTGTTTTATTTCTGGTTTTATGAGTAAATATTATAATTCATTCCTGACACATTTTAATATTTTATTTGATAAAAACAATATCATTTTTGAAATTATCATGTCAAAATTATCTAAGTATTATATTTAGTGATGTTTCTGAAAAGATTAATTTTCTAGTGAATATTTAAAAGGGGCCATTTTATAAGAGATTGTCTTTTTCATTCTTGAATTTACAAATTCCAAAAAAATTTATAATTGTTTTTAACATTTGAGTAGTTTTTTTATTTAATACGATATAATTAATTTAATTTTAATCAACATTTTCTTAATTTTTGTAAAAAAAAATATTTTATACATAAAAATGATTTTTTTAGAAAAAAAAATTCATTGAATTTTTTGGTTTATTTTAAAAGTAATTTCTTCCACATATAGGAATAATATTTGATAAAATGGATGAAATATTTAAAATTTGTATGTATATATTTTTTAATTATCAAACCATTATTTTTCCACATTATGAATAGTAACAGCGGTAAATATTTCTAAATGCATTATGGGTAAATTGGGTAATTAAGGACAAAATAATGAGATACGGGATCAAGAGTATATATAAAACATGATTTAATTCTAATTTATGTGTTTAGTTTGACCATACTCCTAAAATATTCATATATATGAAAACATGGTGGAATTTTTCTGCAATGACCTTAATATTATTTTATGTATACAAAAAATCCAAAATTCATATTTCCTATTATTAATTTAAATATTTTGTTTACATAGGGATAATAAGATATTATGAATGAAAATAAAATTTTATTTTGTACATTATTAATTGATATTTATGATGTAAGTTGAAAAATCAAAGTAAATGATTCGGGAAATAGAAGAAGTAATATTTTTTGGATAACTAATGATGTCACATGAATTTTATGGTTGGTAATAATGTATAAATGATGTTTAAATATTTTCTATTTAAATTTTATACCTTCTTTGATTTCTTTAATATACGAATATGTTAATATTACATAAAAATAATATAACGGTATTTTATGTTAAATAATATATTATTATCATATTATAAATTAATAAAAAATTTGAAATTTGAAATAATGGACGGGATACGGTCTGAATTTCTATAAATTTACAATTAAATCCAATTTTCTTAATTATATGTAAATTTAAAACCCTTTTGTATAGAAATAGGTGTTATAATAGTTAAGGTTATAATTTGTTAAATGAGGGGTTAAACCAAATGATAAGATTTAAAATTCCAGATAAACCAATACAAATTTGTTTATCGTATTTCAACTTTAATGTATCATATACTCTATGTTTTTTCCAGTTTTGCACCACTTTAATATGAAAAAATATTATTATATTTATCCATTTAAGTAACTCCTTGGGTTTATTTCTCCACTCTTATGTAAGGAAATACCCTCTCCCCTATTTCTCACACTTATTAAACCACTTATCTCAACCAATCCATTAGAAAAAACACTTCTTATCTTTCTTATATACATTTTATATGTTATTATAACATTAAAATTATTTCTCATGGGTCTATATGAAGAAATCCAAATAAAGTATCTCTATGAGGAGTTAATCATTTTAACATATCACATTCATTTTTCTTTTTCTTTCAGCTCTTAAAATATATACTAAACATTAATATATAATTAAATTTGTATCATTAATACATATATATGTTACTATGTTGATGTTACAACCTTATTCTTCAAATTTTCAAACAAATGGTGAATAAATTCCTCCTTTCTGTGTATGTGTGGACTACCACCTCCACGAACTCATATGTTCATTTTTCTTCACCATATCACACAGTTTTTTATGATGGATTTAGTAAATATATATTATATTAATGACATAATTATTATTTTATAAACAAAATATATTACTTAACTTCGCACCCTTCCAATCATTAAAGAATGATAACATAGTTCATGCATACATATGGAATACCACCACCATAAAGTGATGTAATTCATGTTCACATCCTCCTTTAATAAGTTATTGTAAAATTTTATTTGATGTATAAAAATTATAAATATGTAATGATTATTATTGGGAAGATAATGTAATAATAAGCCCTTTTACTAGGTTAACCTTAAAATGTAATTTTTCTTTTATGAACTGAACATTCTCAAAATGCCCAATGGGGACTTAAATGGCTGAGTAATTAAATATATCATTGAAATAAATGAAATAAGTAATTTATTTATAAATTAATAAAACAATGAAATGTTTATTAAAAAATTAAAAAATTAGTATAATTTTGGTATTCCAAAGTTAATGGACATTCATAGGAGGCCTGATCTTGAGGTAAGGTGTTTTTTAACTCATTTACCAATCATTGGGTTATAATTCTTCTTCATTGACTCTGTTATGAGAACATTATGTCTTCAATTATCATTGATTATATTATTCTATATTTAAATTTTTTTTATTTCTAAAATTTGTACACATGATCAAATATTTGATTAAATTCAATCACCATTGATATGATCTTTGTCCGGATAAATCATATCTATATTTTTTCTCTGAGACATGTCTTGTATTATGAACCTACTTAAATTTATAGGGTTTATATGTTTCTTTTTGAGAAATTATATCATTAAAAAATATTTTACACTGATATAAATATTTAATTTTATTTTCTATATTTCATTTTATATTTACTCAATTGTTATAAATGTTTTAGGGGGCTTCATGGTTATAATTTCAATTCATTGAAGCATAGGTCATATTATACTCTATGATTTATTTTATTTGTACAATTAATATATAATGAATTGTTTTTAACATATTATTTCATATACATTTTGGTTTTGATATAATAATCATATATTCTTTCATTCAATGTATTTTTGTATACAATCATTACTGGAGTTTCAAGGATTCTCATCACACATTAATTTATGTGAGTCATATTCCATCTTTAGCACATGTTTCATTATTGTGGTGTATAAAACATCCATGATTTCCATATATTATGCTTATGATGGAAATTATGGGGACATAAAATTCCATCCAATATTCTCTCTTTCACGAGGTCTTAATTCGGAGATTACCAAAATGGTAAGGGTTTATTTTACAATCTCATTTCGTTTTAGGATTGTATGTGATAAATTTACATTGAAGGAAATTATATTGATATTAACCGTTAAACCTATTCTATTTTCTTATCAAATTTTTATATAATTATATTCTATATATTATTACTATTTTAATCTCTTTGGTATTTAAAATTGCAAGATCTCGGGTTTTAGATTGGTTTATTTTTCTAAAGGAATATGGGTTTTTCATTTGGTGGATAGTCAAAAGTGAAAACCAAGATTAATTATGTAATTCATATAGTTTTAGAAAATTAGAGTATTTTATTGTTTTGTTAAGTAATATAGTTTATCTTAATAGTTTTTATGGGTTTTTAATGTTTAGAAATATGTGAAATCAGTTACGGGTAAAGGCATCCCTAAGCGCATTGTTGGCACACGGTTAGAACTAACTATGTGGTCCAACAGTTCATCCTACTTTTTAAGGGATATGGTTTATATGAACCATGATATGGGATCCATTATAATATAAATATTGGTTTATAAAAGAAAGGAAAAAAATATTCACATGTTTTTCCAAATTTTACACTACAAATGTGTGAGGTGTGGAGTGCTTGGGAAGTAGAATCTTAATTTTGGCGTGTGATTTCTATAAGTTTGTGGTTTAACCACGCTCCTATTTAAAAGGGGAAAATTTTCCATTTTTTACCTCCAAAAATAAAATTTTTTTACCCTATTTCCTCATGCAATTGGATATGATCTCCAACCATGGACACCTCTTCCTTCACTTCATGGAGATGATTCTCCCTCATCCTTTGTCTTAATTGAACATTTTCTTGTCTTTTACAATCAAAACAGTGAGTAAAATTCCCCTTACATATATTATATTATCTCTTAATACTTATATTTTTTATTTTCTTTGAGATAATATTATTTATTTTATGGAATATATTGGGTTATTTTATTTCTGTCATTTTGTCTTGAATCAATGACTGATAATGGATGAGTGAAGCTTCCATGACAAAAGGTAGATAGTTTATACCTTTTCCCTAAAATTGTCACCATATATAATTTGTTTTCATTATTCTTTTAAAATATAGTTACTATTTTTAGGTATTTGTATAGAACTATTTGTAATAATTCCCTATTATTGTTTCATTTGGGGGTGAATTAGGTGAAATTTTAAATGTTCAGAAAATTAATGGGCTATTGTACGGTTGTCAAATTGTTTGCCTAAATTGTGTGCCCTCTCACCCAAACTATGAAAACCCAATGAGTGGAATTTTATTTTGATTTGGTCATTCCTTTTCACATTTTTCATCCACTAATGATAAATTATGCATTCCATTTAAATGGGGGAATGGTTACTCCTCAGAGGGTTTCAACTCGTGAAGATATTCCTAGCTAAAATCGCGCACGATTTAAGTAATCCAAAAATATAATTTAACAAACCTAAAACCATCAATTTAGGTCTTAATTTGACCTATAATGACTCCATTTGTTTTATACTTCCCTAATATCATCTTACATGTAGTTTTATCCACTATACACCCTACTGGAAGAAAATAAAATATTAAAAAACATCATTTGATCTGCCTTGAATTATTTCTCTCACATCGTTCTCTATATCCCGCTATCTTTCTTCTCCACTATAGGTTAACATGGATCCTCGTGTTGATTTCTGGAACTAATACCCTCTATTTTTTTATCATAAACTGGTGTTTGATTCCTTGATTCCATTTTCGTCATTCTTCATTTGAAAATCTTGATTGGGGTTTTGTGTTTCAAGATCCATGTATCCTGAGGTAGTCATTTCCATTGGGATACCCAATCTTTATTAACCCTAATTTGATTGATTGTTGATTTAAATTAATTTACTACAATAAAATAAATATATTCCAATTGATTCATTAAAACCCCAATTCTATAGAATTTGAATTTTTTTGAAATTGGATTTTGTTTCATTAAATTGGAAAAAACACCATTTCTGTTTAATTGGGGAGTTATTGTGAAATTGATAAAAAAAAATTATGAAGATTCAAATTTTTGAATTAAAATTTTGATGATGATTGACTTTTTTACAATTAAATTATTGAATTTAATTTTGTAATAGAATTATGAAATTAAATTGTTAATTCATTTCAAATTCTTGTTTGGGAGGGTGAATTAAAATTGTTTTGATAGAACCCTTTGGTGTTTATCATAGAAAAGGCATGTTCTGATTAAAACCCTGTTTGGTGTTAAAATGTAAAATTGGAATTTTTTAAATGGTGGAATGGGTTTTAAGTATAATTTTATGATTCTTAATATAAATTTCCCAGCATTGAATATTACTAGACAACATAAAAGCCTATGTATATAGTGAGTTCTTGAGAAAAACACAATATGATTTAATTTCCCAATAAATGAATTGACTCTTTACAACACTAAAAACATATTTTTAGAACATATTATGTCTTAACAGGACATAGATGAGTCCTCTATTTCTAGTTTTGAGGGATTTTTGTACAAATTTTGGTTACTATCATATGATAATGTAAGGATCCCATGACCTTGATCTATGAAACCAATTTACAGATTACCAAGTTCCCACTTGTTTATATAAGTGATATAAATGTATTCTATTTTTGTAAGCTATTTTACTTACCTTGTGAATTCGTAAAAACTATTTTATATAAAATTGTTTTATTAATCCATTGGTTTATAAATATCCCATTAATTGAAATGTAAATAATTTTTTAAAATTATTTTCTATCATTTTAAATATTAATCATGATTTTCTTAAATATGATTTTTAAATTCCAGACCTGTTTATTGGGAAATTGAAATATCCTTATTTTGGTTAATTAAATGTTGTCATCTTGTTATGAAATCCTTGGTGATACCATACTTTTCTTTTTTTTTCTCACACCCTACCTATTTCTTCTGGCGTTTGTACACTATCTCCATCTAGGTTCGAGAAGGGGTAAAGAACCACTTGGAGCTGGTTATAGGTGTTTTTTCATGGACATGGAGAGTTTAATCCATAGAGACTTAGAAAATTTATCAATCCTATTTTATTGGTAATATTTTTTATTAAGTTGGGTTGTTTTTTGTATTTTACTTCTGGTATACATCTTTTAGTGGAGTTCCTTTTGTATGCATACTGATTTGTTATCTTGCTTCCACAATGTTTATGGAAAAATAATTAGCACATTAATTTTGTATTATTCCATGTGCTAGTTGAAACCCCATGGGGATCAGAGATGCCCTTTGGGCTATTTCAAGATCATCTTGGTTATTGGGTTACCAAAGTACCTGGGCTAGTTCACGACATAGTGGAAGCAATGCCATGTTGATCTTTTTATCTAGATATCAATATGCATTTCTATAATATTTTTGGGACATAATAGGTAGTTGTGATTGAGGGACTGGACATCTCTCACCATAAAAATTGTTAACTCCCCAGGGGTGGTAAGAGAAATATGTATTTTATATTAGTTCTAGTATTTTACCTTATTTATATTTGGATAGATTGAAATATGAATCTTGTATTCTATTAGTTGGTATTAATTACCATTTTTTCCACATTTTATTTTTCATTTTATGTCTTCCATGTTTTATATTGATGTTTATTAGCATCATTCCTCTAATAATATGTTTGAATTAGATATAGAAGGAATCTATAGTTGAACCTCAACTATAGATACCCATAGTAGACCATGATCTGGTTGAGGTGATTTTGTGTACTTTCAAAGCTCTACGATAGAAACAATCACCAGTTCCCATTTAGGTTCCAGCCATGGAACCTCAAAGGGTTGTTCTTTGGGAACATTCTCATGTAATATTTCACCAAAATCTAGAAACATTTAAAGACTAAAATGATACTCAAGAGTCATATGAATGGTTGAGCTAGATGGAATGTTTGTTTGTGTTCTCGATGACACCAGATGAAGTCATGGTGAAGTGTTCTGCCATCATATTTGAAGGACATAGAATGAGATAGAGGGATACTATGGTAGTAATGAATAAGCATGAAGGATTAGAGTGTAAAGGATTCAATGTTCTTTTCACTGACTAGTCCTGTGTAGATTCAATGTTATTAACCATGGATATGGATATTTTCAACCTTTTGTTGAGCTTGTGCATTTCACAACTGAGTTCATATCATATGAGAAGATGAAGTCTCTATAGTTTGATTTGGGAATTCGACATGATATTTCTTTCTTTGGTTTTCTTACATAATATTCTTTCTTATGATGATGTACTAGATAGAGCACTGATGGTTGAAATTGAGTTGGCTTGAATGTGCGGGTTATTGATAGTTTATTTCTCTCTAACTGTCAGTGTGAGTTCTTATAAAGTAATGTGGAAGCCTAATGAATCTCATGGTGGTTCACAAAATCTGGGTAATCCTAGACCTCCTATATTACATAGATATTTTTCATTGAGTTTATACATATGTGGAATGATGGATATTTCAAAGAGGGTCTTAACTAAGGCACCCAAGTAATTTCATTCTTGTGGAATCTAAGGACACATACGAACATTCTCCCATGTTAATTCCACTCGACATAGTGGAAGAAGATCATCATATCATCATAATACTATTTCCCAATATAATTCACGAAGGAAAAAAGGGTTTCATCCATTAGTATCTAAAATTAATCTTCTTCAAATAGTAGAAGAATCTACAAGGGAAACAGATATGAGTCGAGTGACCATCAGAGGTACCATCACTATTTCTTCATCATTAGTGATTGATTTATTTGATACTAGTGCATCTTATTTCATTACATAAACCCACAATGTTAATCTTTTGAATCTTCTTATAGAGTTTATATCTAATGTAATGGATATTACTACACCCCTTGCTACAAATAGTGAGTAGGGTATCCGTATTGATGCTTCTATTTTCTCTATATCTCTCATATATTGATCTTGATTTGAGTTTCCTTATTCTAAACATGAAATATATTAACGCCATTATTTAGAGTTATTTCATCATATCCAATAAATCATGGATTTACTGTTATCTTTAACGGGTCTCCATTACTACACCCATAGTGTGTGCCGTATATTTCAAGGGTAATGGGACCCAAGGTTGAGTAGAGTCACAACTTTTTATCCATAGTTTGGGGGGAAAGTAATATTAGTGTTTTATTTTGATATAGATTGGGAATCTTCTAATTGTGATATCCCTCAATTTAGTATTGAGTTTAACAACATGTTTCCTTCTTAATTATCTTTTTTTCCACTAGTACGGGATTTAGAGTTCCCAATTGATTTAGTTCCTGGAACTCCACTGTTATCTATTACTTCTTACCACATGTAACCAGCAGAACTGAAAGAGCTGAGGTCCAGTTAGATGATCTTCTAGAGAAATGATTTATACATCCGAGGAAGTCACCTTTGGTGGCCCCAGTTCTATTTTCTACGATTTTTTATGGTTCACTCCACCTATTTTCTAATTACCAAAAGCCAAATTAATTCATGGTAACGAACAAGTATCTATTTCCATAGATTGATGATTTCGTTAAACAATTAAAAAGGTCAATGTGGTTATTAGATATGGACCTTTGATATGGTTACCATCAACTGAGGATAAAAGAATCATACATTTAGAAAACCGCATTTTAACGAAGGTACGACCATTATGGGTAAAATTTCATGCCTTTTGGTTCAACCATTTATCTAGAAGTGTTTATGGATTTGATAAACATGATTTTACATAAGTATATAGATACATTTGTGGTACTATTTTTAGATGAAATCCTTATTTACTATACATACAAGGAGGATCATGTGAATCATTTAATAATAGTTATGATATTTTCTGTAAATCATCATCACGAAATGATTTAAAAATTTGATTTGTGGTTTTGGGAAGTTAATTTATTAGGACACGTGGTATTAGAACATGGGATATTATTTGATCTTGAGAATGTAATAGTGGTTATAACATAGGGAAAACCAAATAATGTTTGCAAAATTCAGATCTTCTTGGATCTAGCTATGTATTATCAACATTTCATTAAGGACATCTCAATGTTTTCTTCCCTAATTAATTCTATAACTAAGAAGGGTGTAATGTTTTATTATAATGAAAAATTTCTGAATTCTTTGGTTAACACAATTTTTTTGAATACTATACAGGTTTTTAATATTCCATTTGGCGGGCTAAGAAACATGGTCTTCTATGATGCATCGAGTTTAGGGTTGGATTCTTTTCATACGCAAGGTGATCATGTCATTCCTTGTGTATATTATCATCATAGTTCATATAATAATAATTATCCTACCCATGGCCTTGAACATATAGTTTTGATGCATTCCCTTTAGAGTTGGCAGCATTAACTCTACATAGAATAGTTTGACATGTTTTTATACCATATGATCTTGAGTTATATCTTCTCTCAAAAATATTTTAATCTCTTCTAGAGGCATTGGGTTGAATACCTTCAATATTTCAAATCTAACATTGCCAGTACCCCTTAGAAAATGATATTCATCACAAATGCCTTGACTAGGAAATAAAAAACACATGCCATGATGGAATCATCATAAGAGTTGGAATTTATGGTTCCCTTTTTATGATTGCATGTTGGAGTTGAAGAATTAAGAGATAAGGTTTAGTGTTTTCATTACATCATCTCTTATCAGTATGATTCTTCAGGTGGAACATCTTTTTTATGAGTTCCTTAGAATTATATAATATCTTAAGGGTGTGGAGACTACTTCTCAGTGGTCATTCTCCAATGAGATCATTCTATGACACCATAATCACGTTTTTATACTGTTACCAGCAAGGAGAGCTATTATGGGGGTTTTCTATAATTTCTAGTGGTTTATGTACCCAAGAACCATGTAAAATTTTTATGAAATGCAATGTTTGTTATGATTGTCATTTATAATATGGGGAATTGATTAATTTTTCTCTTGTTTTTATACTTTCCAATAGGTCATGGTCGAGAACAAGAAAGATTTAATTTTTCTTTAACCACTTCTAGTACCTAATTAGAAATTTGATGAGATCTCTATGGACGTTTTTTTGGTTTTACACGTAACAAGAGAATGAAGAATTTGATATGGGGTTTGATAGATCAATGGATGAACATAGATCACTTTATTCCAATTCACGATAAAAACAAATTCAAGGAGTTAGGAAATCTCTATTAGAAATATATTCTTCATTTTAGTGGAGTTCTATGTGCTATAGTCTTTGATAGGGATCCTCATTTCAATTTTTATTTTTGGAGGGGCCTTCAAGAGCGAATGGGATCTCACATCAGTTTGAGTAAATCATACCATCCACATTCATATGGATATATATAAATATCTATACAAATTCTTAATGATATGATCTGCACTTATGTTCTCTAAATTGGAGGGTCATGTGATGATCATTTGGGGCTGGTTTAGTTTTCATATAACAATAGTTACTAGTTCATGATCAAAATGTATCTTTTGAGTCCTTGTATAGTCATCCTTGCAAATCTCCCTTATGTTGGTTAGAGATTTGTGAATGTTTCTTGGTTGGACCGAAGAGATGACAGTAAAGATTCAATTGTTTTATCAGAGGATGTTTATGGAAATGATTCAGTATAAGTCTTATGATTATCATCATATTATGCTATTGGTGTTTTCAATTTGTGACAAGGTTTTCTTGATTGCCTTACCCAGGTTGGGTCATCGATGGCTTGGGAGGAAAGGGAAATATTCTCCTCAGTTTTTTCATATTTGAGGTATTGACTAGGTGGGGAATGTTTTCTACTATTTATAACTTCTACAATACCTAACGTCGACACATAATGTGTTTCATTTATCTTATACACAAAAGTATCTATATGATCCATATCATTTTTTGAGCTATCATGATCTTGAGGTTAAACTAGATTTATCTGTGAGTGAATGGCCAATCTATATAGTTGATTCTGAATCCATGGAACTTCATGGGAGGATGATACCTTTGGTTCATGCATTATGGATGAACGGTTCTGATAATCATGTGATTTGGGAGAGGTTGGAACTGATAAGAGAGCAATGTCACCATCATTATCTAATAAAATCATCTCCATGAGCTTTATGGGGATAGATAGTTTCTATGGTGGGGAGGCTTTAACATTTTGTTACTATTTTCAGGTATTCTTAAACCCCTTTTTAAATCTTTCTTTTTCTGGGTGTCATTTGAGGGTGGATCGGGTGGAAATTTAAATGTTTTGAAATTTTATGGGCTCTTGTAAGTTTGGCACACAATTTTCCAAAATTGTGTTCAATATCAAGCAAAACCATTCAAAACAATGTAGTGGGGTTTTTCATGGTAGTTTAATGGGTTTTAAGATCCTTCATGCTCATAGGAGAAACTTGGTGGTCTATCTAAATGGTTTGTATGGTTAGGTTGCATGGTTTGTCAAACCATGTGGATCTCCCTAGAAAATTGTGCATGGGAATAAAGTAATCTGAAAATATAAATTTAAAATATTGAAACCCGTACATTAGGATATGGTGATACCTAGAATGACCGCATAAATTTTCTTCTTCCTTAGGATAATCCAAGATACAATTTTACCCTCTACACCCTCCAAGAAGAAGATATAAGCTTGAGAAACATTGTTCGATATCCTCCCAGTTAGTTTTCTCAACCTGTTCTCTAAATCATGCCACCTCTATTCTCATCCCCATGGGTTTTCTAGATCCACATGTATCTTTTTGGATATAATACCATCTATTTTAGGATCTTAACCCTTATTTTGATTGCCACTTTCCATTGTCGTCATTGTCCATTAGAAAATCCTGATTAGGGTTTTCTATTTTATGATCTATTGATCCAAAGGTAGGTGATTATGTTGTGATGAAAACATTTTATTAACCGTAAATCGTGTGATTTTTTATTAAAATTCATTTATTATCCAAAATAAAGTATATTTCAATTTATTGATTTAAAACCCAATTCCATTGTTTTTTGGTTTTAATGAAAATTGAATTTTTTTCCATGAAATTAAGAAAACCCCCATTTCTATTGAATCAGGGTGTGATTGAGGAATTGATAAAAAATTATATAGATTTAATTTATTGAATTCAATTGTGGAAAAATGAATTTTGAATTGATTTCAAATTCTTGTTTGTGAAAAATGTCTTAATTTTTTTTCACAGAATCCTTTGGATTTTATATTGGAAAAAGTAATGTCTTGATCAAAAACTCATTTTGGTTTTTAAATGGGACATTAGATTTTTTGAAATGGGGGAATGGGATTTAATTATAATTGTTTGATTCTTAAAATAAATTTTTAATCATTTAATTGTACTGGATCACATAAAATATAAGGTAGTTTGTGAGTTATTGGGATAAACACACTAGGTTGTAATTTTCCAAGGAATGTATTTATTCTTTAAAACACTAACACAAAATCTTTTTAGTACATCTAATTCCATAAAAGAAAATAAATTGGTCCTCTTATACATGTGTCTAGGGAATTGTTTGCACATTGTGGTTGTGATCATATGAGTGTGTGAGGATCCCCTAACCTAGAACTATCGTACCACTTGTTAGATTACTTTTATTATTTATTTTTTATATATGACTTATAAATGTATTCCATTGTAATAAACTAATTTACATGAATTGTGAATTTATATAAAAAAATTATTTGTTTTATTAATCAATTTGTTTAGACATATCCCATCAATTGAAATGTGAATAATTTGTTATAATATATTCCATCATTTGAAATGTAAAGCATTAGTTTTGAAATATTCATTTGAAATTAAAAACCCATTTATTTGAAAATGTAATTCTATTTATTTGATTAATTAAATTTTGAAATATTATTATGGAATCCATAGTGAGACCAAGTTGGGCTTTTATCTAACATCCTACATATCCCTTCAAATGTTTTTAGACTATCTATATCTTGTTTTGAGTAGGGGTAAGGAACTGAATGGAGGCAGCTCTAGATATTGATATTTAGACACGGGGAGTTTCATCCTTTGGGACTCATAATGTTTGTATATCATGTTTTGGTGCTACTATTTTGTATTACATTGGGGTTTTTTACCTGTTTAACTTCCGGTATACATATCTTAGTGGATTTTATTTTGCATGCATACTGATTTATTATCAATATTCTATAATGTTTTTTGGAAAAATTCTTACTGCCTTTATTTTGGTTGATGTCGTGTATCGGTCTCCTAACAACAGGTATCGAGGAAACCCATTGGGGTAAGTTAGGACCAGATTGTTTATCAGGTTACTATGATACCTGGGCTAGTACATGATAGTTTCTCATCCTATAGAATTTTCACATTTCCCATAAAATGTTTAATACTTTAAATTACTTGTTTAAACCATGATTTGGATGTGTTGTGTGAATTTTGTACATGGTTGGAGGTTAACAACAACAACTTAAATCACCTCGTGGGTAGGTTCGACCATATTCCTTGATTATTAATTATCCTTATGACCCAAAACACCACTAAGGTGTGCTTGTGTCATCCATCATTAATGAAGTGGTCAAATTGTCATATAAAAATGGGAATAGATTGAAAGTAGAATGTATAGAATATATGGAATTTCCTTATAACATGAGAGTGAAAAGATTATAATGAAATTAATGAATTGTTATGTCGAATAGACATACCCATGGACCAAATAATATATTTTAAATGTAATAACTGAAAAGTGGATGGTGAGAACATATCACATAATCCATTTAAAACTATTCAATAGAATGTAGATTTAATTAAGACCATTTTATTACTCTACAGTCACGAGGCTTTATAAATGAACTAAATTGATAAATGTAATGGGTGATGTTCCTTGGATATGTTTTAGGTTTCATCATATTAACATCATGTATAGGACTTGACACTCCTCTAATTTTATTTAGAATTATAAATATACATGAGGAACTTAATTTTATTAATTATTATTGATATAAATGATGACCATAGTTGTTTTTTTATTATTAGACATTATGTTTTATATTTTTTATTGATTTTTAATAGGCATGAAATTGATTATTATTTATTGATCACTATAAGAAATGATGATGCTAATTTTTTATTTTATCATTAAGGGGGATGATGTACCCTATTATTTATTTGGTATCATTGGACATGGCACTAAAATATAATTTTTTATATTATCTGGTATACAATTCCCAGGTTGTTTAGATTCCCAATTTCTCTAGTTCTCTCTGACTGATACATTCACATTTATGATGTGAAATGTTAATCCCTTATATGATGGTTATTTTTCATGGATTCCTTGGTCATTGGCCTTGGGTCCCCATATTATTTATTAAAGGTAAAATGATTAGTGATATTTAGGCATATGCCAAAGAAACTATGGTTCTCCAGTGTCACAAGGGGAACCTAAGATAGAACATTTATGTTTAAATTTTTTCTTTTATTTTATTATACCTACACACTAATATTTTTATACTCACATATGGGGTTAGTTTTAGAAACTACTGGTGGTGACCTACTAATTTTTTCTCCCACCCTGTTCGGGCCATCAATTGGTACCCAGATAGACATTCTAGTTGTAGGTAGGGCCAACTGATTTAAAAAATTTGGATATTAGATTTTCTATACTACGATAGAGTATATGAACATTGTCTTGAGTTGTAGCTTGTAATTCTATTTGAGTTTATATTACTATTATTTGTACTGTGATTTATAGCATGTGTGATATTTTATTCTGATTTACATGTATGCTTGATCCATTTTTTATATACATGACACCATCTACATATTATACTCCTTATAAAATTTGGCTATTAATTTTTATTACTGTCATTTACTTCCACTTACCAATTTACTTATCTTTAACTTCCTTTATTTTATTTGTGATTCTGTAGTATTTCTTTACAGATCCAAATAGGGTATAATATTTTTTTGTATTATCAAAGGCACTTGATTCTAGTCAGAAGCATCTAGTATAGGAAAAGTTGTACTTGAAGCCTTATCAAAACCAATTGTGGTTATTATTTATAGTGTAACCTGGGATCAAATGTAACAATTTGGTATCAGATCCTCTTTTTCTTTATTTTACTATTTTTAGATGGTAGATAGAAGACTAGGAAGTTATTGACACTTATTAAATATCTCATGCGTTGGAATAGAAAACCCATGCATATAGGGAAGATTATGTTTCATGGGATATGACTTTTGTTCATGTTGATTGATTTTTAGTTGATTGTTATTTAAAATGGAGTTATTAATGTAATCTCCAATTGGTTACTCATTCCAGGAATATTTACCATTTTCTTGTTATGGAAAGGATTTATTGTTAAATTCATCATTATAGACACATATAGATTCACATTCCATGAATATTCCATTCCATGTAGATTTTATAAATTAACCATTTGATACATATTGTTTGGGCCTTATGTGATTATTTAGTATGTTTATCTGTATACCAATATTGAGTTATTTTATGAATTGTATAAATTTTTTTCACTTATTTTGTATTAGCATGTCATGATTATTTTTTTCATTAATTTATGATATAGTTACTTGTTGTAGTTATTATATATGATTGGTTATTAAGTTTCTATATCATCCTAAATGGTGTTTTCTTATATAGCTATATGGTGGAACCTTAATTAATCAATAATGAAATGATTGAGACATTGACCATTAGTTACATAGGAAAAAATGTAAGTGGTTATGATAAAATGGGTGCCAATTTCTATTTATATTGTGTATGGGACTTTATTAATTTTTAATATTGACCTATCTAATCGAACCCTCATATACGGAATTGCTATATTATGAGAAAAAAGGTAAAAAGATACGGTTTTAGTTGCATTAATTCTAATCGTAACTTATATTGGAAAGTAACTTTAAAACATTGGATTGTAAATTCATCTAATTGGATCATTGTATAAATAAACGTAATCATATATTTTTATTCATAAATGAAATGGAATTATTTTTTAAATGAGGTAATGTGAATGAAATCATTAAATTTCACTTTAAATGGAATTATTGTTTCACATGTTCAAATTAATGTTTTATATGTCATTTAAATGGTGTGTCCATTTTAACTTACAAATTCAATTTCCTTGATAACTTAGAAATGATGACCCATATAATTGAAACAATTTCTGCCCAACTGGACGCATGTTGGTCAGTTTTGGCATAATACTTCATTTAAATAACCCCATTAGGGGTGTGTTGAATCATTAATAAAATATATTTAAATGGGTTTCAATTAAATTTGAGGATAATTGAAATTTATATATCATTGAATCCATTAATTTGGAATTCCTTACCTTATAAGTAAAACTACTATGGTTTGAATGGACCCTCATATGTCAACAATATATCGAAATGACTCAGTAATTAACCCCTTCTGGGTATTTATACAATAAATATGGAGGGTTATTTGATGTTTCCACAAGAACTTGTATGTTCTTTTTTATAAATATATGGTGTCATATCACTTAACGGATTCCCCCTATTTTGATAAAAGACCATAGTGTGATGTAATTATTTATGGATGTGAGGAGTTAGTTAATTAAAATTCCATTTATAACATAAATATTTTTATCCTCTATATATTTTGGGTGACATTTTCTTTAGCTAATTCAGCTGTGAGAATTTATGAATGAATAATTGGTTTAAGGGAATTTTCAGTTAATTTTCCTTGAATGTCATGAGGTGTCAGCTAAATGAAGTAACATGTATAGTTTAAAGGATGTTTTCCATTATCACTAGTACTTCAAAATTACATATATCTGAGCCTCCTCAATGTTGAAAATAAATTTTATGTTGTGAAATGGCTCAAATATAAAATTTAGTGGTTTTGTTAATGTAAACAGCTATTATAAGGGTTTTATTTAAGATTTCCTTGAGTTTCCTTGAATGGGAATGTGTATATTTCTCATAGATTTTATTAGCCTTATTTTTTTATGTTTTATCTAATGGTTACATGGTAAATCATAGTGTAGTTTTATGAATGAATTTAGTTTTATTGTGAATTGTTTATGATTTAGTGAGGGGATATCGAGTTTTGGTAGAATCCATAGAGGTGGGAAATGTATAGACTTTTGATCCTAGTTTCTAGATACTATAGGTGCATTCCATTTGTCCATTTGAGTCGGGTATGATTTGTTGTTGATGAAATAACACCCCATGATGGTGGGTGGTTTTCTAGTTAGTTGAACCTAAAGGGGTCTTATTGTATACAGATACTAGGTGATTGTATGCTTCTTATACTTTATAAAATATCATTGTTACCCTCTAGATAGCACCCATATATGAGGGAAAATGGAGAAGATTATGTCTCGTAGGCCAATGCTTAGAAGGTAATGTCGTTACGCTTTTGGTGACTAGTTTTGACCCTTATGTGTTTATGGTCTTTCTACCTTCCTTTAACTTAACCTCATCAGAGAGATTTTACATGGGTGTTGGATGTTGTGAAATACAGGACCTTCAGTGGGATATGATTATCCTGAAGATAACTTATTTCTAGGTGGAAATACCTACAGTCACTATTTCTTGGTTTGATCGGTAGGTCTAGGTGGGAGTCCTACTGGCTATTAGTTTTGAATAAGAATCTAGTGAGTCATTGATGATGTTTTGATTAAGGGAAACCTATTAAGGGGTTGTATCAAGTTTTATATAGGAATTGTTAGGATGTGAGATTGGTAATACACATGTGTAGATAATAATTCATAGGATGTTCCCATGATTCTTTTATATGTAGTCATGGATATGACTTTTATTTCTGATAAGGCTTATAAGGTTCTTGTGTACCGAAATTGGATTTGATGGGAAGGACTCTTCTGGTGTTTGGTTCTATTTACCGATGATTTCATAGTAAATTATTTAAATCATTAAATTATTTTGTGGGATTGGAGGTCATATAATAAATCATGACAATGGTATGTTGATAGATTTTGAAGAGTTCTAAGGGTTCAACCAGTGTTTTGTGACTGGTATGATGTATTGCATAGTCATATTGGATTTAGTAATATGCGACTCATGGAAGCATTATTTTAGTATTATGATAGGGTAGTAAGTCATGTACACCCACTATGTGGAATGTTTTGTTCTCATTAGTTGTGCATGAGAAATTATTGATGATTAACATCAGTGAACGACCGAGTGTGGTATTAGGGACAAAAATTTAAAATATAACACTTGTGGGAATAAATACCCTAATCATTGGGTAAATTAAGGGATGATCTCTTGATGATGGCTAATCATGAAATAAATTGGTCATTGTGATATGGTTGACTCATGGCCAGCCCTAGACACATGTTATCGGAATATGTGGTGTTAAGGGTTGGATAAATAAAAGTATATCCCAGTTATATGTGAGTATTTTTCCAGGAGAGTGATATATACCCATAAATGGAATCATAGTGTACTCTAATTTTGAATCCATCATTCCCTCTATCTTGACATTATCCTATATACATTGAGAGATAATTGGTTATTAACCAAACTAGCTAAATATATTTCATGGTTGATGAACGAACTTCTTAGGTATTATGATTAAGGATAGTATGAGGTAATCCTAATAGTGGGGAGTTCACTATTGGTTACTTTTTGGGTGGTGAACCACATTATTAGTTTAAAATCAATGATCTCCATATGAGTAGTTTTTTTAATGGAAAGAATGAGATATGGGTGATGTTTTCATTAGCAATAACAAATGAGTTGGTTGTTGTCCATTCTAGTCATTATGTTTGCGGATGGATGAGGAATGGGATGTATTAATTATGAAATATTTTTATTAATGTTCTTATGAAGATTCTCCATTGGTATGGAGTGAGGCATTGGTTGGTGGTTGGAGAACCCAATTTGAGAGGGGTTATTGAACCATGATATTTTTTTTCAGCAGGTTATTTTAGTATTTTAGTTTTATTGGATAAAACATTATTCATGGATGTATTTATATTTAAATTCTAGGTGAATGATCAAATTTAGACTTTCGTAGAGTGTGAGTGTGGGCATCGGGCCATAGATGGATTGTAAAGTTCTAAGGGTTTTACATCACGTATATGTTGATGCTTATGTTGTCAAAATGATAACAATTTTTGTAAGGAGTTTCTTGAATAGGTATATTTCAATGGTAGTTTAGTATGAGATTAGATGAACATGATCAAATTGATACCATTGTGCCATAGTGTAAAGGCATCAAAATTTGGGTATAGATGTGTCGGTTATAAAAGTCATGCATTTATAGGAATGTTCGACTAGGGGTGGTTCAGCAAATATTATATTGAGTAGTTGGATGATGTTATAGTGGAACTGTATTTATCACACTATTTTTATAAGATGGGTGAACTATAATGACCAGTATATGATTTTTTCGGGAAACTTTATTGTGGCCAAGTTAAGTGTGTTCGATCGGAGATCAAATATTTAAACCTAATTTGCTACTATGAGGAATTTTATACTATCTAATTGAGTTTATCGGGTTTTGAAATGTTTTGGTAGAATCATTCGGACACATAGGGAATACTTTAATAAGAAATTTCGATGGTGGGAGTATTGTGACATGGAAATGGTCATTAAAGGATAGAACCTATGGTGGGGAGCATGATAGGTCGGTGAAGAAAAATATGATGAAGTGATCATATCTCATGATATATGGGTTCAAGTAATACTCTTCTTGTAGTTTTAATGATGGGTATGAAATTTGGATCTAGTTTTTGTTGGTTTATGTGTCGTGTGTTCCAAGTATAACATGATGGCATATTTGATATTTGAAAATGAAGCATGGTCACTAGAGTGATAAATTCCCATCCCGGTAGGTCTGGTTATTCATTTTGATAAACACAATGGTTTATTATGAATTATCAGTATAATGTTGTGGAGTTTATAAGATCTCATGTTATAGATGGGTTTAATTTTCTGAAAGAATGTTGACATTTTCATTTAGTGGAAGTATAAAAAGTGAAAATTGAGCTTAAAAATGTAATTATGATTATTATAAAACATTAAAGTGTCTAATTTGGATGATTGTTATGTACTATAATGTATCTTGTGGGATTAGATATGTTTTGGGAGCATTGGGATCTAAGAAACATGTTTCGATAAAGGCGGCCCTAGGTGCACGGTTAGCACATGATTATTACAAACCATGAAGTATTGTCATGTTTCATATTTTGTTAAGAAATTTGTTATTTTTAAACATTATGAGGTGCTCTAGTAGTCCATGAGCCTTAGTGAAGATACATAGTGGTACACTCTGGGTTATAACATGGTTTTCCTATCAATGTGATACAAGTAAGAGAGGTGTGGGGTTCTTGGGTAGTATCACCACATAGTTGAAACATAGTTTTTATAACCATAAAACATAACCATTTTCCTCTTAAAACGGGAAAACTTATGATATTCCCCTCTAACCATAAAGGTTTTTTATCATATTTCTTCCTCCATTCATCTATTATCTATCTCTATATGTGCCTCATACTTCTTCTCATCTATGGGAGGATTCACCCATATTTCTGGTCTGAATCAAATGTTATTGGGTGTGTTGGAAGTTTAATAGGGAGTCTAAAATTCATATTTTTCCCTGACATTCTATATTAATCCTTATATTTTTTATTAGGTTTCTTTCTAATATTCCCAATTTTATGGGAATTTATTTGTATCTTAGATTTCCCTAGTTCTAGGTCAAATAAAATCATGATAATTGATGAGGGAAGAATCCCTAGTATATGGAAGGTTGTCTATAACGTTTACCTAAATGTCTTATAGTCTATAATATGTTCCCATCAAGAAAATTGTTTTACATTATATTTATTACTCCAAAAATGATTAATACCTTAAATTAATTGCTTAAACAAAAAAATGAACACTTTGTGTGAATTTTTTACATGGTTTGAGGTTAGCATCGTCAACCCCGACCACCCCATGGGTAGGTTCGATCATATTCCTTGATAGCTAATTATCATTATGACACAAAGCACTAATAATGTGTGTTTTTATCATATATTATTAATTAATTGACTATGATGTCATATTAAAATGGACATGTGGTGAAAATTGTAGGTATATTTCATATGTTCTTTAATTAACACTTGAGAGTGAAATGTTTATAATGAAATAAATGAATTTTTAAGAGGAATAGACAAACTCAAGGGATAATTAATATCGTTTCAATGAATTAAATTAAAATTACATGGTGATAACATGTCATATTACCCTTGTTAATTGATGTAGTTTCATGTTTATTACACTAGGACCCTTTTTATTACGCTTTATTTTTATATATGTACAAATTAACTGAACTGATAAATGGTAAGGGATATATTCCTCAGCCATGAATGTAGTTGAATTATATTTAAATTATGTATTATACTTGACTCTCTTCATATTTTATTTAACATAATTAATGGACATGACAATACTTATTATTATATATTTTTATTGATGGACATGGTATTCAATATTGTTTATTGATTATTAAAGGACATGAAGTTCTATATTATTTTTGAAATTATTTGACATGGAGTTCCTTATTTTTTATTTTATTTTTGATGGACATGATGTTCCCTTCCATTAATCAGTTATTATCAGAAATCATTCTCAACTCCCTTTATTATATTATGTTGGACATGATTTCCCTTTGGTTTAGATTTATGTTTTTCCTAGTTATATTTGTCTACTATGTTTAAATTTACATGTTATATGTTAATACCTTATATGATAGTTATTATTCATGAACACCTTGATCATGGGCATTAGGTCACAAGTTTATTCACATAAGTTAAGATGATCATTGGAATTATGGGTTAGACTAAAGTAGGTATGGTTGTCTAGTGACCCAAGGGAACATAAGAAAACATAGTTATGTTTTTATTTTTTTTCCATTTCATTTATTATATATGTAAACTACTATTTTTATATACATTAAATGGAGTAGTTTTATACATCATTAAAGGTTACCTACTAATTTTTTCTCGCACCCTATTTGGGGTGATGATTAGTATCCAGATATGCATCTTGGTTACTGGTCAAGGAAAGGTATACACCCACCATTAGATGATTTATTTCTCTAAAAGGATAATGTATTGGAGAAGAGGAATGGGATACTGCTCGTTATTATATTATATTTTATATTTTGGTAATTCTAACAAGGTCTGCAGAATATACTGTAGTGTATTTTTATTTCCATTTTTTATAGACATTAAATCAACTTCATGTTACATTACTTATTAATATTGGATATTAATTTTTATTGGGTTGATTTATTTATTATTCCCTCTTTATTTATCTTCTACCACCTTTCATTTACTTCTGATTCAACTATAATTATGTGCTAATACAGAGATGGTATAGTATTCCAATATACCATCAGAGACCATAGTTGTTAATAAATAGCATATAATATACTAGGAGGCATGTTAGAGGCCATTTCACTAACTCTTCTGGTTATTGTTTATAGAGGAATAGAGGTCATGATATTAATAAAATGGTCATGAAAATATTTTTCAATAAAAGTTGACCTTATTTCCTATTTGGTCTATGAACTTTTTCTTCCATGTCCAGGATCACTAAAAATTATATGATTATTTTTACCTATACATGAAATTTATTAAAATTTTAATTTTCTCTACCTTGGAACTTATTAAAATTGAATTAAAATTTTATATTTCTGAATGTTTCTGAACATGTAATCTTTGAATTTTTAGAAAAGTGAGAAGGAAAATTTTTATTTTAATATATATGATAAGAACATATTTTTCATAATATATTAAATTATATTATTTTCAATTTCATTTACATTTATACATTTTTATTTCAAAAGAAAATGATTTTCACAATATTTTATAAATTTTCTGTTTTTCATGTTATCAAAATAAAATGGCATTTTCTACCATTTTATGATAAATGTTTTAAGTATTTTATAAGGTATTTTATTATGTGTAAAAATAATATAATTATTCTTATACTTTGCTTGAGATATAATATTATAATATCATTCAATTTATTAATTAGAATAGTTTATGATTATTTTCTAAAATATTATAAGGAAACACATTTCTTCTTCATTGGTAAATCATGTAAGGATAGTTCTGAGGAAATTAAAGCACCCATATTATTTGTTTCATTATATTCTACTTATACATTATTTATGAGAATGATATTAGAGAGTGAACTCAAATACTTAAGGGAATTTATCTGATATGTGATGGATGGTTCTGTTATAGCACTCTAATGCACTCGGTAATGAGATGTAGTTAACATGATAGAAGTTACTCCCAATAAATTATGGATTTTCTCTACTCCTAATAAATGATGAAGTTAACTAATTGTAAGTTAATCCTAACAGATAATTAATTTTACTATTTATATGTTACTACTAATAGATTTGAGAATTATTTTATTAGTTGTTTCCATCATTAATGTTTTATACTCTATGATACCTACATAGTATTTCAATTATTGTTATTAGTTCTAATATATCATTTTCATGAATTTTTTTCCTCATTGTTCATCACATTTGAATTATATGAAAATGAACTAATTTAAATGATTTATTCGTTTTCTGTTGATTTATGATTCAGTTTATATGTGTATGAATTAACTTATTTTACTCTCATGTGATATAATTATTTCAGTACACCCTTATTCTAATCTTATTATCATTGATGATATTTAATTTTCAATGCTTATATTTACCCTTACAAAGTATCTCAGATCAAAATTATTATTTTTTCAATTTCCTCAGGTTATGAAAAATGATGTTAAATGAATTATTTGTAGAATGGTTTAATGTGATAATAATTTTACATGAAATATTCAAGACTTGGTGTGTAATATGGAAAGATGGTTTTAGTGGGAAAATTGTCACTTAAAGATAGAAGTATTGTTGTGTAAGGGTTTTTAAAAATTATAAAAAACATTAAACCAAAAGTGTTTTTCTTTATATAATTGGTCTACAATTTTTTATTTTGTATGTTTTTTATGGATAAAATTGGGTCATGTTTATTGATATCAACTCTAAAAATATAAATATTATATTTTCAGCACTAGATCTAGGATTGTGGGTTCCAATATGTTATACTTACCAAAAATCTTCCTTTCATTTTTTATTTACTATTTTCCCATCCTATTGGATGTAACTAACATGTCCTTGATATATATAAACCAGAAATCATCAACACTATGATTTTTATGCATCTCATTTCTTAAAATTGTTAATGATAAAAAATACAACATTAATCTTTCAAAAAGTTTAAATCATTTTATGTGTTTTTTGTGAAATAAAAACAATTAAAACATAGTACAAATTTTATTTTCATCACCCCATTATAATAGTATGTACCATTTAACCAGTGTCATAGAACTAGATACTCAGTGGTGGTGGATATGACCAAAATTCCTATATGAGGACATCTATTTACCAAATACTAGGGAGCTATCCAACCAGTATATCTCACCCAGGTATATAGAATTATGTATAGAGCCTCTCTTGACTATTATTTCAAGTTGTACATGAGTCTAGAGAAGTGTTTTGGTTTATAGGGGTCTAAAATTTATTTCCATATCTTTTTAAGTTTATAGGTTGCACCATTGTCATGGTGGTGGTTGTTTTGTAGCTTTAAGACACTTATGTGAAATAGCTTGAGGAAAAATGGATAGTGGATAGGTGTGTACATGGGTAGAGTTCATTGGGAGTCTCCATATTAACCATGGTTAGAGGCTCCTCACCATGTTGTGGTTGAAGTCATAATGGGATAAATGGAATGATGTTTTTCACTTAGTCATCTCTAGTGATTCTATTTTATCTCTTAGGCTACGCCACCACAACCACAGTGGATTTTAGATGGGTGTATTTGTGGTTCTTTTAGTTCTAATTAAATGTCCAAAATACACAAGGTCATCAAGGGTATGTTACTCCACCCACATAAATCATTAATGATGAGACATTATGTGTCTTTCAAATTTGGTTTCCTATATTAAATTAATTATTATCTACTTATTGGATCATATTTTAGATATATCATGTTTTCGGAATGTTTTTTTTCATGTTCTCCTCTCATGTAGTGGAGGATTGTGGAGATTATCTTCTTTCTTGGGTCTAGTCCTTATTGATCCATGCATGTTAGGACCAAAAGTATTCTTTTCCCATGATTAGTATTGAATAAAATGAGGTTTTCTTTTATCTTACAATATGTGCCTCTATCCCTTTGAATTCTCTGTGTCCTTATGATTTATATTCATTATGATTAATGAAATTGAATATTTGAAATCCATGAGAGGTGAATTTTATATCTTATGACTATATAAATGATTTATAAAAATTGGTGTTTATTGAAAACTATTTTGATACACATGATGTGTTTGTTAAATACCATAAATGTGGTTTCGAAATGTAATTGGATTTTGAAGTCTAAAAATAATATAAAATATCTAAAAAAATTTAAGAAAATGTTCATCAGAAAATTAAATGTTATTAACATATAAAATATTTATGAATTATGGAATTTTTTTCTTGAATTTAATGACTATGTAGAGAAATAGTGGGAATAGCTTAGGGTATTGGGTAAAACTAGACATATGTGACCCTTAAGGGAGTTAGCTATCCCTACGTAAGGTTCCCATAAGTCCATGGTTGGTAGTGGGTATCCTTTCCAGGGAAACAAGGTTCTCGAACATTATTGTTCATTTATGCTTTCTAGTATTTATTTATGAGTGTTGTACACCCCTATGTTGTGATTATCACTTCAGTTCATCAAGGATACAATACATTCATGTTTATTCATTTTCTAATTTTCCCACTCGATGTTGATTTTGATTATTGATACCTATTTTCTCATATATTAATTCCTTCTGGATAAATTTAATATGAAATTTCTTTTTTTATTTAAATATGTCATATTTTATAATAGAAATCTAAAGGGTGACTTTATATGAGAAAATTATTTCTTATGGGGATTTTTTTGAAACCTATTTTATATAATAACTAATGGAATCATGTTGATATACATTGTATAGATTATTTTTTATATCTTACTAAAATATATTTCTCACATCCTAATTTTTCCACTGGGAAATAATAGACTTGGTTTCATAGGATATAAGTAAAGGGAATAGTGACGTGTACTGGGAGGCTCTCCTAGACTGTCATATCCTTTCACATGGTTTGGGATGGTGGTGAAATATTGTAACATAGAGATGGAACCATGGGTTTCTTTGCATTTTTTGTTGATAGTATTCATGTTTTATTGTCTAGATCTTTTTACCCATTTGTTTTATGTTATTGTTCTGTTCCTTTTTGACAAAATATGTATCTTTAGATATTTTTAAAAAAATGTACTTATTTCTACTTTATCATATATCTTCTGATTTGGAAATTATTGAAAAATATCTTTGTATGATTCCATAGTATGTTTCTCTGAATCGTGGTGATAGAGGCCATGCATTGAGTCTTCTGGTTGTCCAATATGGGTGAAATTATGGTATTGCATGGGTTGACATGTTATATATTATTATCAAATAACAGTTATTAATAAAGTAAACAGTCATGACGATGTATCACACTCTTGTTTCCTGGGGATTATGATATACTAGAGGTTATATTATCATAACATGAGTGGTAGTGTGCCAATGTGATTGGCCATCTCACTTTCATGACGAACCTCATGTTTCCATAGGAATTAAGAGTTTTTGTAGAATCATTGTTGATGGGTATAGTATTTTGGACTCATTATTTTAATTTTTTTTGTGATAAAAGAATTAAATTTTTTATGTTTTTCATTGTATTTATTCAATTGAATATGGATCCTTAAAGGAGACCATATTAGAATTATAGTGAGGAAGATACAGAGTGATATCCACTAGTGAATCTTACGGCTGACTCAGTTTTAATGGAGACTATAATCTGAAAATTATATATTCTCTGGGATAATTTTCAAATGAAGAACCAAAAAATATGACGTAAAATAATAGAGAATACACTAATTATCATCCACCAATCATTAACAGTGGAAAGGGACCGAAAAATTAGAATAATTGCACAAGAGGACTGGGATGGTTTATGATTTATGAAGACTCCATAGGACTTTGAGGATTTTTTTCCACTTATATGCTTGAGGGGTTTTGAAGGAGACGGTGGGAATTTATTTTACAAGAAAATTTTCTTGAAGAAATCACCTGGACCACATTCCAGAACTTATTTAATCAATATATTTATCCTAAAAGAATTTTATTGGTGAAGAATATATAATTTTTTACTTTGGAAGAAGTTGATCATTCAGATATGGAGTATGCTACTCATTTTTCTATGTTGGTGTACTTGTATCCTGATCTTGTATTGAATAACTATCTCAAGGAATATAGGTTTGATATAGGCTACAGGATAGATTCAATAAATGTTTATTTTTATTTTTTAACCCACCATCAAGGAGTCTGTAGAAAATGTATCTATACATGAGGTGGATATAGCTCGATAGAATGAAATATTTGGAGAATACATGATAGAAGAAGGTAGCCATAGTTTTTCACCATTCAATAAAAGGAAATTAGGTGACCATTTCCATGCTAGTGGTAGTTGTACAATACAGATATCTAGTCAGGGGGAGGTGTTCTATTACCAGTATAGATGAAAGGGACTCATTGAGCCTGATTGTAAGAAAGAACCTAGTGTATTTCACATGTGTTCAGAATATGGTCTTATTAAATGTTGTTATAATATACTATCCGCAGGAATAAGAGTTAGATCCACTTTAATCAATGGATCATAATTTATATATAACATAAAAAATCAGTGGGATTTTAAATTCATGCTAAGTGTGATTCTTGGGTTCTAATGAAAGGGAATGATGATTTTGGATGTCTATATTCTATAGAGGAGGAACTAGAGGAGTTAGAGGAAGAACCCACTTCCATAAGATGGGACATTTTTATTCTACATTCTATGGATATGGCCTGATTTGATACAGGTGAAACCCATTCATTTATGTCATCCAAATGTAATGATGTTTATTTTTCGTTCGGTCAGATATTATGTATTTCATGATTAATCTTTCCACTCATTTTGAAAATAATTCAGAGACTTTTTCTATGTATCCCATGCTTCTGGTGATGATCAAAGAACATGAATGTTTATGGGATTTTTTGGTTCTATATCTTTACTTATTTTATCTTATCATTAGCATGTTTTATATTATTATATTTAAATCCCAGATCAATTTTTATCATTATCAAAACAATTTTCTTTCTTCCAATGTAGTGACTCATGAGTTTGAATGTGATTGGGATCCTATATCAGGGAGATCATGTCTCATTGTTCCTTGGGATGAAATTATCTCATACCATTATTAGGGATGTTAATTTTTGTTTTTTATCCATGTCTTATTGACCCCCTTATTGTGGTATGGAGTGAGTGTATTGATGTTTTTATTCTTGATTTCTTTGGGTTTCCTCCATAGAGGGATGATTATTTTACTATAGAATTTATGACATGGATGAGGCCCATTTTTTTTATCGTATTACTATATGGAACCCTGTGAATTAATAGAATTAAAGTTTAATCATATGAATATTGAAGGTAGGGGATTTATTCATCCTATTATTTTTTTTTGGTAATTTATAGTACTCTTTGTAATGAAGGTAGATTAAATTATATGACTTTTTTAAAATAAAAAAAACTCAAACAAGTGATGATTAATGAAAAAATATCCATTACCAAGGATTTAATACCTTTTCAATTAGCTCAAGGGTGATTGTAATTTTTGAATATTGATTTTAGAATGCAAAATCACCAGATATGGGTCTAAGTGGAAGATATTTCTACGAAAGAATTCAAAAGTATGTATGGTCATTATGATTATTTTTTCATCTTGATATTCCTTACTAGCACTTCTATAATTTTTATGTCATTAAATAAATAGATAATTCATCAATCTTGGATTATTTCATTGTTCATTATAGTGTGAGATCCATTTCATTCTAGTTTTGAATGTGATCAAACATAGTATTTTAATATCATCCTTGGGATATTAAAATTTCTTTTTTGATATAGGAAACTATCTAAATGGAAGTTGTCGATTCCATATGAGAAAATTCTAGGCCATGTGATTCATAATAAAGGAATATCAATAGATCCCAAGAATATTTGGTTGGTGACATATTGGGTGTAATACGTATATATTTTTGAAGTATGCATTTTTTGGTATTAGATTGTTATTAATAAATGTTTCTCTGAAATTCATTGAGATTTCATAATTTATGAAATAGATAACTCATAAGGGGGTGAATTTTGTTTGTAGTGATTAGTTTTAGGAATATTTTAAGTATTTTAATGTGATATTGACTTAAAATGCAGTATTTATTCTTCATTGGATTGATTTGGGATACTAGGTTTACCAAAATTCTATATGAATATGTTTTGGTTGTGTTTTGATGAATGGAATAAATATGGTATCTTATGGATCTCATCAATGATTCCCTCTTGGTAAGAACTACTGAATTACTGATCTTAACTTTTATGTAATGAGGGATTATATTAATACGTGGTACAAATTACTATTTAGGGAGTACTTTATATTGTAATCATAGTATACGAGAATATAGTATTACTTCAGATAGAGGGATATAAACTTGAGATAGATACACAGGGAAGAGTACAATCTGGTCTTTGATCCTGATATTGTATACACCAATTAAAAAGGAAACATGGACACAAAAACAATGTGATAAATATTATTGACTCAATAAGTGATGGAATTAATGGAAGTGGGGTGCGTGATAGGATTGATTTCTAAGATTCTCTTGAATGAAGGGAGAACTAATGAAAAATTATTCCTAGATTATTCTCATGTTTCATCATTTATTGATAGTCATATTAAACTTATACAAGATGAGGATGTGGTGTTTTATTTGTTTTAAAAAAATTTATATAGTGGGGATACCTAAAGGAAGTTGTCTCAGTCCCTTAATGGGGTTTTCACATCAATGTATAGATGGTGGTTTAATAGAACTAATATAGGAATTGATGGATATTGTTCACTGATATAATTTTTACATTACTCTTGATGTTACCATGATGTATAATGATTTGAGACATCATTACCGGTGGCCAGGATTGTGGATATTGATTATGGAATTTTTTTTCAATGCCTTACATATTAGATAATTATGTCAGAACATCATAGGCCTGCTATTATTCGGAAACTCTAACCATTCCCTATATAGAAATGGGATGAGATATCCATTGAATTTTTTATTAGAATACCTTCTACTCCTTGTTTTAAGGATTAAATTTTGGTGATTATTGATTGACTCATTAAATTAGTGCACATTGTAAGTATCAAGGAGTCAAAAAAGGTAATGGATATTGGGCACATGGATGTGTGGGAGATCATTGGTCTAACTGGTGTGTTGTCAAACATAATTTTTGATAAATACTATCTCATCACATTCTAGTTATGGTTTGGATTTTATGTAGTGATGAGGTCTCAGTTAAGGTTGAGTATTACATTTCATCCCTAAACAGATGGTTATTTTGAATGTTGCATCCATATTCTTGACAAAATGATTCAGTAATTAATGCTTAACTTTACTGGATAATAAAAAAAATATTCTCATAGTAGAGTTTTCCTATAAAAATAGTTTCCATGATTTGATTAGAATGGTACATTTTGGGTATTTTTATGAAATTCTATGCAGATCGCCTCTTTGATTGGAAGATAATAGAGAATGAATCTCTATTAGATAAAGAATCATCAATGAGATGAGAAATATTATTCATTTTATCTGTAAAAGGTTTAAAAAATCCCAAATTCACTCAAAAACCTATGTTTATTAGTTTTATAATTAGTTGGAGTTTTAGGTATTAGATATGGTCTTCTTGAAAGTTTCATCATGGAAGGGACATTGACTTTTGGTGAGTAAGGGTAAGTTATCACCTCACTATGTTGGATTGTTTGATATTATGGAGTGACCTAAGAAGGTGTTTTATCTATTAGATATATCTTATCATTTAACTTCTATACATTATTTTTTCTATGTTTCTAAACTAAATAAGTATCAGTTTCTTCCATCCCATGTGATTGAGTAAGATTATTTGAAATTAAACTCGACTCATTTGTAATTAAATTTCCTATTATGATAGTGTACATACATAGTAATTTAATACATGAAAATATGAACTCATTGGTTCAATTGATTCGGATGTGTGGTAGGGAAAATAATGATACAAGGGATAATAAATCCTTGATGATGCAATAAAGGAATTATCATCTTTTGATTTCATTATATTAAGTGTTTTTTGGATATGAGGCTTTTATAGTGGGTAAAATAGTCTCACCATGGTATATAGAATCACGTATGGGGCCTCTATTGACTTTTTATTTCATTTTATAAGACTTTTAAAAGTTAAAAGAAGGTATCAATCTTATTAGTGGATACAAAATAGTTTTTTGGAATTTTTGGTGAAAACATCAATGGGTACGGCCATAGTAGATGTTATAGTGTGCCTTTGGGTCTCTTATTTGAAATAGAGAGAGGAAAAATGTTCTGAAGCCATGTGTGGACTATGGTGGATTGTGTTGGGTTCCTCCCTATAAACCACATCTACAGGGAACTCACCCTATCATGGTGGTCGGTTTAGTGAAAAAAAATATAATGCTTTAAACTAGGAAATGACTAGTGCTTAGGGTATGTATCCAGGGAAAAGAAATTATGGTTGTGTGGGATGCCACTATAGAATAATGGTGGTGGTTTTTGTTTTATTTGAAACACCCAAAAGTAACCTAATCTTTATGGTTGGTTACTCTAGTCCCATAAATCTTAATGAGGGTTTTTATTTTTCATTTGGGATCATTTTTCCTCTATTTAACTGATTATTCTCAATCCATTGTCTCAGACTCCTGATCAATCATGTTATAGTAAGGATGTATGAATGTTAATCTCTCATTTGTAAGTGACTTAATAATATTATATTCTTATTGTCTGTTATCTTATATATATATATATATGCTTTTTAAGACCATATATATTCATTTTACATCACTAGTTTGGAATCAAACAAGATTTTCTTTACTCTTGAGGGAGGTGTGTCTATCATATAGTCTATCCCATGGAATTATTTTTATTCGTATTATTTAATTTGGATTTTCTTAATGAATGTGATGATTTGAAATCAATGAATGGTGGATTTTGTCATTTCTGGAAATGGAAATTATATCTTCAATAGGGTTTTTTTAAACCCATTTTGATACACATGATGTATTCTTTTTTAAACAGCAATGGTTGTTTTGAAATAGAAATTGTTTTCTATGAATTAAAATGATGTGGCATCACTATAGAATTTTCTTAAGAAAATGTGTGCATGGAAATGAATTTTCTATTCCATATAAATATTTAGGAAATATGAAATTGGTTTCTTTAAAATAATGATAATGTAATTTCTCATTGGAATGTCCTTGGTGTATGAGAAAACCACACATATTCATACCCTAGTGTAGTTAGTTATCACTATATGAGGTTCCCATGATTCTATGGTTACTAGGGGATTTTTTTTGGTAACTAAGGTTGTAAGACTTTATAGTTCACTTAAAATGGCTAGTGGTTGTTGGTATGAGTTATGTACACCTCATGTTTTGAGAGTCCCTTTAGTACTTTAAGGATACATTACACGACTGATTATTGATATGCTTATTTTCATACATGATATGGATATTTATTCGTGGAACCTATTTTTTCATCATTTTATGACTCATGGAAAATGTTACCACATATTTATTTTTTAATTTCAATATGTAATGTGTTTTAAAAGAAAAATAAATGATTATTTTATATGGTATATGATTTCTTCAAGGAATGTCTCGTAAATATATTTTATAAAAGAACTAACATATTCATATGGACTGTCATTATAGATATTCTTGGAGGTATCATATTAATATTTAATGATCACACACTATTTTCTCAATTAGGTGGTTGAAGCCATGGTTTTCTATAATACAAAAAAGTGAGGAGCACTATATAGAGGATACATATTTTAGATTTTGTTTATTTTTTAGTGGGTTGAGATGGTGGGGTTATATAATCACATAGAGGTGGAATCATGTGTTTTATTAGGAACTATGTTAACGAGATTCTAGTTTTATTTTCTATAAATTTTTATTGACTTATTGGATGTTACAATTATGGTTTAGTTTTTTTAAAATACGATGAAACCATATATATATATATATATATTGAAACTCTACATATTTCTATCTTATCATATGTTTATTAAGGTTTACATTATTACCATGTTTCTTTTTATGATAAATTGGTGATTTAATTTTTCCTATGGATACCAATAATTCACTATGGGCCTTGAGAAATTATAATTCAGGTGACATTACAGGTTTAATTGGGTTGGTATAGTACATGATAGTCACAAAAAGAACCTGCACATCATCTAGAAGGTCACCAGCTAGCTGGTGAAAAATATCAATTAGCCTACGGAGGTTTTCCATATCAAATTGAGTATAGGTAGGACACCATCTTCCAGATGGTATCTAGTGGATACCCAGTGGTGTCAAGACATGTATTCTGGGGTATAATTAATGATGGTCATAAAGTCATTGAATTTTTTTTCTTGACTTCTGTGACCAAAGATCAATTATAGAAGATTATAAATAATCATGGATCCAATAATTAATGGCATTGGAGGAATGTTTGTACAAATTTAGATAGAATTATCAATGATAAATATCTATTATCATCAATTGTATATTGGTTATACTTATTCTATATGTTCCAATCAAAAGTGTACACTCATTGAAAACATTCTTTTCTTTTCTTATATATATATATATCTCTCCAGGTGTTATTTATTATTCTGTTAGATATTGAAGCCATTTTCAAAGGGATTGTGTCTTAATAATTATATCACCTATTTCTTATTTATATTTTTGTGTTCACAACCAATAAAAGTAAGGGATTAAGTCTATATTCTAAAACAATTAAAAACAAATGGATTTCATTGTCGTTGAATTTTTCTCAACAACTGTTAGAAATATATGGTTGAATTTATTTTTAGTTTAATATTTTAACTAATTAAAAAGAATGTGATTTTTGGAGTCTATTCTATTATTAAATCCAAGGCCTAATATATTAAATCCTCGAGCAATAGGGGTATAATATTCCATTTCTAATCAAATATCATTAGTCTAATATATTATCAAATTGTGTCGCATATTTGTTTTATCTATACTCACTTAATATTTTATTTTCCATGATGCTTAATAATTATTCATTATAATTATTATTAGAGAAATTCATAATTTTTATTTCATTATTTCTATTATACTATGAATCATCAAATAATTTCATTTCTATTATACTCACTTGTTTTGTTTTTAAAAGAAATTAACCACTCCCTTCTTCCATTTTATTCTCTAATTCAACCTAAATGTTATATCATGGGGTTTATTTATTTGAAATTTCTTATTTTATTTTTATTATCAACTTAATAAAAGAATAAATTTTTATTCAAAATATTTTACCATTTTTTATATAAAAGTTATTTTATAAACTCCATATATTTCTTATACCCGTTGTGCTTCTAAAGGGAAATCAATGGTTCGTGCAACTTATATTTAATATTGAAACTATACTTATTGGAAGAAACATATGTCAAACTTTCATAAATTTATTTTTTATCCAATATGGAATGTTTTCATACATGGTTAAATGCCTACTAGTGGATAATAAAAAAATGGAAACCCAATGACATTTTTTCTTTGGAAATAGATGGTAAAGATATGAATTATCTATATTATGGTTTAATCTGAAATGAGCTTAATCATATATATAAATTGAAAATATCCTAAGAAATATTAAAAATATTATATGTCATTCATAAATTAAAAAACTTTGGACATACTATATTAGAAATGTAATGAAAATACATTGAAAGTCATAGTATAAATATTAATGAGTCTTTTACCAAGATGTTTACCCAATATACTAATATTTTTACTGGTATAAAATCTCTTAGTAATAATATTTCAATAAAATCAATTGTAAAGAAAATCAATTCTATTTTACTATGAAATTTGGAACCTAAAGTGACGGTGATCCAAGAAACTAAAAACATGAAGAATATTTCATTATAGGATCTTATCATATCTTTCAGGACCTATGAGATAACTTTGAAGTGAAAAGATTAAAATGATATTATGTAACAAATAGAGGCTAAAAATCTATTTATTTAAATTCTATAAATGATGAATCATATAGAAAAGGTACCAAAGGAACTCATATTTTGAATAATATTGAAAAAATTTGAAAAATAAAAGATCCAGCAACTGAACTAAAAACAAAGAATCAATAATCCAAATCTACTCATTTAATTTGAAAAATGAACGTTCATATCAAGACAGATTTTCCCTTGAAGATGAATTAGGATAAGGAAAAGAAACGAGATATGAAATCTATTAAATTCATAACTTTAAGTGCTAGTAATTACCATATTTCATCATATGAATTAAATGATGTAATTGAAAAGTGGCATGTGGGAAACATTGAGGTATGTAATGAATTAAATTCAATTGAATATTATTTTTCCTCATTCTCTTCTACCCCATCATCCTCTTCTCTATGTAATGAAGATCTCCCTTATGCTAGAGATAAAAAGTGAAATATTTTTTTAAACTATCTTCAAAATATAAGGATATTAACAAATAAATACAACAAAATTTTGTCTTCAAAATATTAACATTAATATATATAGTTTATTTAGTTTTAATATTAAAATAACAAAAAAAAATTTATAATTTGGAATATCAAAATAAATATATTAAAAATAATATTTCTCAACAAAATCATTCTAATAAAAATTTAATTACGATATTGGGATCTCCAAATTTTATTATAAATTAATCTGGAAATGGATTTTCAAAACAATATTTTCTTTCTAATAATTATAAAAATAATAATTATGAAAAAGGAAGTTTAAAAATAAATATTGTGTTCATTTCTGAAAAATATAAGTATATTATTAATGAAATAATGTAAAAAATTGATATATAGTTGAACAAATAGCATTCATCTCTCATCTATAATTTCCAAGAAAAATAATTTTTCCAAACACGTTTGAATTCCAATGACTTTATTGACTAACTTAAGTTAGCCCAAAATATATGTAACAAAAGAATTAATCTGTTGATATTTTTTTGGATAATTCCCTCATGAAAAAACCCCATGAGGATACATAGAATATTGATAGAGATTCTTTGAGTCACATGTGTTTTGATCCTTATGAATTCAATCATATTGAAAAATTCAATAGAGGACATATCACATTTAGAGATGATTGAAAGAGTAAAATTGTAAGTTTTGTTATGATTATTTTCTCCAAATAAACTTTCATTAATGATGTTTTATTTTTTAATATCATAATATACAAATTATTAATCCACTATTTGATATTGGTTTTATAATTACTTTTAAAAATCATTTTTTAATGTTTTAAATTATAAATAAAAATTATATTTTCAATATCCCAATTTGAAAATGTTAATATAATAGATTTAATATATATTTCAATCCAAAATCTTAAGTTTTTAAGTGATATAATGTCTTGGTTTTCCATATATTTTTGGTCATTATAGCACACACACTAGTCTAGCTCAACTGTAACCATCTTTCATGAGATTTAACATATCCCTCTTTCAAAGATAGCATTACCTGTAAACCTTTCCAACTATTAAACTAACATAAAAATATTGATTTAAATATTAAAATGAAGTTTCCTCGTATAAATTCATATATTTTCATCACCTTGTTATTTTTAGACTAACTCAAGTTAATAGTATAGGAGGTAAATATTACTCCATTTTAATTATGGATGATTATACTATATATACAAAGGGTTTATTTCGTAGCACAAAATAATGGTCCATGTAATGTATTTATAAATTTTTGGAAGAAATTTGAAAATGAAAATGAATATTATCTATTAACCCTATATTTGACCTTGGTTGATGATTGGTAATAAGTACTTTAATGAATTTTGTGATTTTAATGGTTACCAACATTTTTTCTCCACTCCTAGAACACCTCAACAATATGGAATCATCAAAAATAAAAAAATACCCTTCACAATATTTATAAAACTATTTTAAATTAGTTATAACTCCCTCAATTCATTTGGTTTGAAGTGGTTATTACCTTTGTAATAATATTAACTATCTTCTCAGCAGGGTATCTTTATAAAAACACCTCTAGATCTTTGGAAAGGAAAACTATATAAAGTTGTATATTTTTGGGTTTTGTGGTGGAAATGATTTATCCATACCCCCCTATAAAATCTAGGAAATTTTGACTATAAATCCATTGAATTTATATTTTTTGGGTACACTAACTCAATTAAATCCTACTGATTCTTAAAAAATTGGATCAAATCCCTACATGTATACACCCAAAAAAATAAGAGAATCTACCAAAATATTTTATTTAGAGTGATTATGGTGTTGTACAAGATTGATTAAACATACCTAGACCAAAAAACATATAAATAAAATTAAGGTAAAAAAGAACCCCAATTTTCACCTAAACCTAAATATTGGGTGGAATCAAAAGACAATCACTTAGATAATATTATTGGTGAATTGCAATATAGAACTCATATATGAAGATTAGACTTAAATATGGTTAAACATAGAGAATATATCTATAAATTTGAACATCAAATCCTTGATTAATCTGTTAATAATAAAAATTGGATACTTTTTATGTAATACTATTTGAAACAACATAAAATGAATAATGTTTTTAATCTCATTGAATGACCCAGTGATCATCCCATTACTAGCACCAAATTGGTTTTTTTAAATCAGTTAGATGAGAAAGGTTTTATTACTTATAATAAGGCTATAATTATTTATAAAGGAAGGTATTTATTATATTCAATAAATTTCACGTTTTTCTCAGATATAATTTATTAAAATATTTTTTTGATCAAATAATCACATTTATTTTATACTTTTTGAAATGGATATCAAAAATGAATTTCTAAATGGTTTTCTTTTTGATAAACAAACTGTGCTATAACCACTCGTTTTTGAATATCCTAATTTTCCAAATTAGGTTTTCATGTTAACCAAATCACTCTATCATTTAAAAAAACAAATCAGGATTGGTGTGAAAGGTTAATAAATTAGTTCCACAGAATTATTTAAAAAAATGTAATTCCACTCATTAAAAAAACTTTTTAAAATGATTGATTAATATTTAAATTTTATGTTGATAGTGTTATTTTCATCTTAACTGTAGAATCTATTTTTGAAAAATTTTATGATTTAATAAATAAAGTGTTTGAAATGTTTTCTATAGCAGAACTCATATTCTTCCTATGTTTTAACATTTATAAAATTATTGATGGAACATTTCTCTACAAAATTAACTACACTGATGATATTTTTAAAAAAAACATTAATCAAGATAAGTAAATTATAACACTCATGAGTCCTACATGTATAATAATTTTGGATGAAGCTACTAAACTAGTTGACATCATGATTTATAGAAGTGCAATTTGAATTAATCTTTACCTTATTGTGACCTAACCATACATCATGATTATTTTTTCCTTTAATATCATTTTCAATAAAATATAACGAAATCTAATTTTAATGATCGAAAAATAATGTGTATGTATTTTAAATAATTAAATACCTTTTATTATTTTATCCAAAGGATACCACTTTTTAACAAACATATTTTTACTATGATGATTTTGGATTATTCCATCTAGATAGGAAAATTACTAGTGGGTCATTCCACCTATTATAAAATCTCTTCTTCTCATTGATTAATAATAAGAAAAACTTTGTTTTCATTTTTTATATAAAGACCTGAATTTAACCTCTATAAATATAAACAATGTTTGATAGCTCACTCCATAGACAACACCAAAACTAAAAAAATACATTCTATTGTATGATAGTTATAAAACTGATAGGTATTAACAGTTATAATGGAATTATAATATATATATATATTTATTTATTTATTTAAATATATGATGAATAAAAAAATATAGATCAATTTAAATTTATTCTCAACTAGTGTTGCTAAGAAAATAATAAAATCATTTTAAAAAATTTACTTCTATTCAAATATAATATATTTTTATATGAATAAATGAATGAAACTATATTAATAAGTAATATTTAGTAAATGGGAAGGATGATAGATAATTTAACATAAGTTTTTTTTGATATAAAAAATATTTTTTTGTTTTAAATTATGTTTTTTTTAAAAAAATATTTTTATATTTTTATATATTAATATTAAAAAATTAAAGTCATTTTGGTATTTATCAGGGCTATATTATCATAAGATTATTTTTTTAGATTTTCCAAAAAATATTTTTTAGGGAAATTAATTGAAATAATATTTATATAAATAAACCTACATTATGAAATTATTAATATATAAGAATGAATTGAAAGAATATGATAACTTTTTCTAAGCCAGACAATTTATTTTATAAGTGATTTTTGAGTTTTAAAAATATTTCCTTTAATTCGTAAACCCATATATAACATTTAGAAAATAATGTATACCTTTCAAAAAAACAATTCATTGTATATTTAGTAATTTAAAATTAATTTCCATAACATCTAAAAATTGAATTAAAAAAATGGTTTTCAATTTTGGAAATATTTATTCCAAGTTATAATATTAATTCAATTTAATTATTTTACATAAAGGATAAATTATGATGGTAAAAACGAGTTACTATGAAGAAACCCAAAATAGTAAAAATTAGTAACCTACGAGTTGAATAGACTAATATAGAAACCCAAACATTATATACTTAGATATTACTTCTTAATATGTGGCTATTCAATATATGTTATAAATAAACACTTGGGGACTATAAAGGTTTAGTGTCTTTAGAGAGTAGATATACAATATTCTTATTTAATGAAAAGTCGCCAATATATCTAACAATGATCTTCCAACATAGTACTCATATTAGACATATGTCTCTTAAAACCTTTCTTCATAACTTGGGGAATGAAAATATAATAATCGGTGATATAAAATTCTCTATAATGGTAAATAGGGGATATATCAATGATTGCTTAATCATAACATGATCATAAGGTAAATAGAACATGATTTTAACAATTGAGAACTCATACACATAATGTCGTAGATCATAATCCTGAATCATTGAATAAATAATGGTAGTGAATACAATATAAATAATTATGAAATCAATGAATATAAGAGACAAGAGAAAAATATTGATATAAGAAATAAGTTTGTAGCATACACATAATCTTATAAAATAATTTCCATAGTCAATTATCACATCCAAGACAATCACAGTGTATTGGGTCCACTCCAAATTTCATTATGTCCTTATTTATTAATCAATACCATAAATATAATAGTGGATATATTACCATACTGAAATGGGTTCACTCTCCATTCTATTCATTATTATCTCATGAGATATCCATCCTTACACCGGGCATTAGAGGGATATATAATATGGGCCCACCCACCACATAATCATAATCTATTCATATGTGTTAAAAAATATTATAAATCATTAATAATATATCATAACATGTGGAAAGGGAAACATGATTCATAAACATATCAATATTTCATCAGCACAGAACTTGTGGAAAATAAATGGGTTTCATAAATATCTCATAATAATAATCATAAACCAATTATATAAATAATTACGATGGTACTCTTAGATAATATCACTATTAAAGCATAAGTAACCCAAAATGATGTAATCGTAAATGAAAAGTTTATTTGGTATATCTATGGAATTTTTAATGAGGAAAATAAACTTTTCATTTTTAAATCAATTATTTTAAATATAAATAATTTCCCAAATAATAAGGAAAATATTTCTTTTTAAAATAATCCTTGATAATTTTAAGCTATTATTCAATTCATTTATTGATCATGATGGTTGGGAAACTCCCTTGCAGTCGTCTATGTGGAAACAAAGTATCTTTTCACATTTTTAGTAAAAATTCCAATGCACCTTGTATATAAAAAATGGAAGTTCCTTTGACATTTTTTAAAAAAAAAATTAAAATATATGAAAAAAAAACATAAAATTCATATTATAAAAAATATTATTGAAAAAGTTTAAAATAGAACATAGACATGGAAGAAAGATATTTCCGAATAAAGATGAAATAAAGTATGATTTCATTGAAACCAAATTCCCATTTATTTAAAGTACCGTAGAGATTAAAATTATACTATTAGATAAAAAAATTTGGGTATCCATAGGAGAATAAAATAAAGGGATTTATTAAAAAAGATTCCTATAATTTCCTTCAATGGAAATTCAAGAATAAATAATACCTGTTAAATTGAGATTAAAACACATATCCCTTACCTCAATATTGGTGTGAATTTAAGGTGATGTAACCACCTGTATAAAAAAATATTTTTATTTTACTTCAATAATATAATAATTTACATAATTATAATATCATATATTTACCACTTATAACATTTAAAAATACATTTATTAGTAATTTTATAATAATATTGTTGTTTTTGTGTGTTAACAGTTTTGTATTTCATGTGAGATTCAGTTTGGTAGTTCTAATTTGTGATCTTTGATCATGGTTCCATATAATAAATAATGTTAATAATGATATAAAAATATTATATATATATATATATATAGTTTAATCTATAATAATAAGAAATATAATTATTTTTTACAATGTTTGTGGAGATGGTGGGTTGTACGTAAACATTAATGATATTTTAATTTTCTAACAAAAATAATAAAAGATAGATAAATATTCATTTATAATTCCAAAAACCTAATTATATCATAAATAACATATTTATAAATTAAAAATATTTTTACTACCATCCATGTAAAACGAAAATGAATAAAATAACATCACTTCATGGAGGTGGTAGACCACATATACGCATGAGCAGTGTTATAATTTTAAAATGGAAGGGAAGGTAGGAATATATATATGGTATTATAATTCAAGAAATATCATTATTTCATAAATATAACACATAAATATTATGGTCAATATAATAACTATCTACTAAAATAAGTCCACATGTAATCATGAGGGATACTTTCACTTCCCATTTGATGAAATAGAGGATGAATTAATGCGATTCCATAGACATGATAACATTTTAGTGTATTTATGATCCTAAATTTATTATTTTATGAGGAATAACAAATATTTCGAGGAGATTTATGAGTAAAAAATTGAAATATGTTAGGTAGGATGATTATCACTTCTCTAATACATCTCCTTTAGATCTCGTATTAAAGATCATTGGAATAGACTTTTGACATAGAAACAACCTATCATTTGTGTCTATGGAAGTTTATAGGTTAATTTTTTAGTGTTGGGTTGAGATAGATACCTTAATGTGGTGTAAAGAAAAGATTTTATGGGTTTCATTTTATATATATGGGAAAATGGCACACTTGGAAGTTTATAATTGATTAAAATGTAATCATATAAAACTAAGACAAATGCATCAAAATTTTTTCATATTTGAAGTTGACAATGTATGAGGTTAAAAATGAAAAAAAATCGTATCCATAAAAGATTAATTGGAAAACATATCATTCAATCTTGGTTTCACCCTCAGTATACCTATTTTAATCTTAACTGTGATAATGAATTTTAAACATTTTAATATTATTTCTGATCAAAAACTATGTTTTCCTTAATATATAATATTAATAATGATGATTAAAAATATTTAATATATTTTTTCTAATTCAATTCATACATTTGGTAGAATTAAATTTTAAACTAATCCAAAAAAATGAGATGAAAAGAGATTTTCCAAAAAAAAAATTCTTCTGTATAAATAGTTTTTATGCCAAAATCAGACATAAAATTGATTACAAAGACCTTAATTGGATCAAAAAAGATATAAATTTAATAATGTTATTTTGAAGATAAATACATCATGAAATATTGTGTTGTTACATTCTACCTCTCTAAAAATAAATTTTCCCATTGAAATTCTACCACTATGAAATAAACTCATGAGGATATATTTGTTTAATAATATAATTATGTTACCATGTAGCTTCTTAGAATTTTTTATTCCACTAGAGAAATTTAATTAGTTGATTATTATTTTTCTATGTCACATTATCTCAAAATTTCAAGATCTCTAATGGCTTTTCTTCATAGAAATGATAATGCTACAATATTACAACCAATAATTTTAGTACATGTGAAGGATTAGTTTTATACTTTCACAGGTGGGATACATGGAACACATCTTGAGTGTGAGAGTGGTTAAGTGTATTTTGAAAGATATAAACTACCCTCCTTACTTAATCATTAATCTAAATTAGGAAAATATATCTATGGCTCAATTTTCACTTATTTATGAATCTCATAACAATTTTCTATGGACAGTTTTATATGAAAACATTCTCACTGCCTTCAATATCCAATGTTTTAAATGATTATCATCATAACTTATCTTTAAACTCTAAGATTACTTAAGGATATGTTTAATTTCTCAAACCATATCTTAAATTTCATCAAATTTCTCAAGTCCCAACATCTTTATTTCTCAACTTCATCCTACCATGTTGGAGTTCTACTTATCATTCATTAAAGGTCCTTATAAAGAGTCATATAAATGTTTGAGTGAATGATATTGTTGTACAAAAACTCAACTAGAAGATGGTGTTGATCCCAATACCATTTTAAATTTATAGAACAATATTTCAATATATCATATAGGATTTTAATGGTTCTCTCTGACTAGCCATCTACTTAGGTTTGATCAGCTGTACAGAAAAAAAGATCTAAATCCTGATCTTGCTGATGTATATTCAGTAATTTATAGGGAAACCTCAAATCTCATCCAAATACATTATATTGTGTTACATTATACAAACATACCACTTACTTAATATATAATTTATAAATTTTATCAACAATGTAATATTCTATGATATAAATTAAGTGTAATTATTTTATAATATGGTTTTCTATAACCCAAATAGTATTATTGTTGTAAAGACTCTTTTTGTTCCCACATATCATAGTTTTCATGTGTTTTTATGATTAAAAAATACTTATTTTTATTCTGACATGTTTTTATTTATTGTATCATGTTAAATTTATCAAAATAATTCATCTTATGGTGATTCTAAATGTGATTATATTGCAATGTGTAAAGAATAAGTTTTAGGAAAAGTTATTTTATCATACGATAATCGATGATTATCTTCTATCTACACAGAATAAAAATGATCCATGTTTCAAGTTCATCTTACTATATGAAATATTATCATTTGAGGAGTATAATTAATTTTATATCTAATCAGAGTTAGATATTTCATATATAATGAACAAATGAGAAGAAGATATCTTAAGAAAATGATATAAATAAATTATTATCTTACGAATATATGAAGAAGTTATGTAAGATAATTATCTCAAACATAATAACACATTTATCATATACTGAATATTTATTTTATGTAATATTAAATTTCATTTACCTTACACCTTATAAAATAAATATATATGTTTTTTCTTAAAAATTCTATCAAAAGTTTATGTTATGAAGAACAATACTTCCATTTGAATATCTTACAATGAATTAGATGTTATGTAGTATATCATGATTAATTTTCTAATATTTTGATATGTAATTTCATGAATTTTTTTTGTATTATATATTAAATTTTATATGTATGGAAGTATTTATATGCACAATGTGTCATGTTTCCAAGAGTGGGAAAATCCATAAGAGAAGATCTCAGATAGTACTACTATCGAATATTATTCCATATTCGGAAGGAATGGATGCATTCCTTTAACGTCCTATAATATCCACTTTTAAAAGGATTATTAACTTGACTATTATTATTATCTCCTTCTTATGATTCAAATTAAATAAGAGATATAAAAGGAATAGTTTGTTGTTGAATGAATAATGATGAAAAATAAAAATGGATAGAACACTCATACATTTTAATACTCTAAGTGATTATACATAGAAAACATCATACATAAATAATAAAAATGTAATTATAGGTTAATATATTATATTTAAGATTATTCTGAGCTACACATTGAAGATTATCATCTTATATTAACATATATTCAACTAGAGATAGTTTTTTCTTGCAATATTTTGCTCCAATTATTCATTCATATGATAATTCATTATATTTTTTAAACACTTTGTACAAGTGTGTGTTGGGACTTTGGATACATCTTTTACAGAGGTGTCCTGGCTGAAATCTCATTGAAAATTTAATCAAGTGAGATCCAATTCTACTTAGTTGGGAGCCCTCAGTAAAAGGGTTGTCATAGTAAAAATCACCAATCACAAGGATTGCATTGTTGGTTGAGTGGATTTGGGTATTTTTGCTCCCAAAATAAATACAAATATTATATTCTCAATTGTTATCCTTTATGTTCTTATATTTCTTCTACCATTTCATGTTAGGGAAAAATATTTGAACCTTCATACCTAAAGAAGGTTTCTTTTCTATAAAGAAAATTATAGAAACTCAATTCACCACCTCTTGAGTTTTTATTCTGCAATTTTTTGTGACACCAATTGGTAATACAGCTTGTGACTCTTGAGTTTGTAACTATCAAAGGTTAGAGTCCAATGACCTATTTTTAAAATGGATTTTATGGCTGGTAACTCAAAATATATGTCAATAGTTATAGATCCTTACATTAATGGTGAACAGTTTGGTTGCTGGATGGATCATGTTACCATATATCATAATTATCTTAGATTGAAAGGTTATTTTAAAGAAGTAAATCCATATGAAAATCCAATTATTGAACAAAAAACAAGGTATGATAAATCTGAAGCAGAACATGATAAAAATTACAAATCAATTAATTTTAATATTTGTGGATTAGTACTAGATGAATTTAATAGAGTTTCTCAATGTCAAACATCTCATGAAATGTAGACCACTATATAATTTGAATATGGAGGTATTGATAATATGTATTCTCTAATATATCATACATCCAAAACATAATTTATATATTTTAAAATTGTATGATGGTAAATGTATTACTAAACTAAATGGATGACACACTGATATTATAGATATTTTTTCTCTAGGAATGCCAATTATTGAGCTTGATAAAGAATGAAAATTTCTCAGAGTTTTACTACCTAATTAATGTGGAAAATTATATACCATCAAAAAATTTATAAAGTTCAAAAAAATTATAATAAAATATGTCATTGTATGTATTATGATTTATGATACTAAAATGGAAGACGATGTTGGAGATTATAAAATAATGAACATCGAAAAATTTGGTATGTTGTTTTCTACTTATAAAGTTGATGGGAAGTGAAAAAGAGAAAAAATATCTAAAATACATTAAGTGTAATAATCCTTAAGATATTATGATCGAATGATGAGATTTCATAGTTTTTATGAATGTTCAAAAAAATTATAATAAGAGAAGTGGTTTTAGAAGACCTTTCAAGAATTATAATAATTTTTGTAACAACTCTAAAGAGTTAAGATGTTACTATTGGAAAAATATTGGGGATATCAAGTCCGATTTTCCATGTCATAAGGATTTTATAAAGATGAAAAATAAGTACTTCAAGAAAGTTTGTTATATGCAGAAACCTAAGAAAGCTATGATGGCCACAATGAGTGCTTCTGAAGATTATATTAAGTGCACATCATTAGAATAATAATCTAATGTTCATAATAAAAAGAAAAAAATTATTTACTGAATATTCAGATGAGGTTAATTCATACATATCGAATAAACTTGAGCATGAATCGAAAAATGAAAATTTCTCATATGAGGAATTAAATAAATATTGTACCATGTTAGATACTAAGTATGAAAGATTGAAAATATAAAATAAGGAAATTATATATTATAAATATAATATTTTTAGTGGAGATGGGTACATAAATAAATATTTTCTATAATTAAATAATCAATTTGAAAATTCTACTACATCAGGCACTGAATAAGAAAACACAATAAAAATTCTAAAAAATAAAGTTCAAAACATCAAAGATATTGTATGTGTTTTTACTCAAGGGAGATATTATCTGAACAAAATTCATGCTCATAATTATAATAAGATATATAAAAATATAATAGAAATTCAGGGTGAAAATAACAAATTTTATAAAAACTATTTTTCCCAAATTCTAAAAATATTACCCTTTTCAAAGTTATGTGTTTCATTATAGTGACATAGGAAATATGATAAAAAAATGTATTATATGAAATCTTCTATTTTTTGGAATAAAAAATAATATCAAACAAAAAAAAATTCAAAAAAAAATTGGTGGAAAAATAAATTTTGATATCTAAGTATCTTATAGGTTACATTCCTAGACCAAAAAGTGTTTGGGTACTAAAAAATTATATTAGTTGATTTTATATAGTATCTAACTATCTATATGAACAAAAATGAAAAATATTTTATGGAAAGTGGTTTTTCGAGACATATGAGTGGATATTTCTTGATTTTTTATTCATTATCCAATATTGATGGAGGCTAAGTCGCATTTAGTGATAATGCTAATGGAAAAATTATTGGCAAGAGATTTTATGTAAATAATCAATCAATTATCATCAAAAACGTTTTTTAGGTTTATTTATTGAATCAAAACCTGATAAGTATCTCTCTTGTTTGTGATAAGGTTTATTCAGTTAATTTTTATAACTATGCATGTTTAGTTTCCAACTATAAGTCTCTCAAATTCAAATCTCCTTGAACTGATAATGTATATAAATTTGATCTCAATTTTTTTATATAGTCCAAATTTAAATTGTTTAAATACTTAAATTTATGAATCATAGATTTGGCATAGAAGGATTGTACATTGTAATGTTCACTCATTGAAAAATTTTCCCAATAAACATTTGATTTCTAACTTTTCTAATATTAAATCCAAAAAAATATTTTTGATGCACATGAAATGGGAAATCAACAGAAGTCATATTTTAATCCTATTAATGTGGTTTATTTATCTACACCTCTATAGATTATCCATATGGATCTGTTCATACCTGCTAGAACTGCATGTCTAGAAGGTAAATCATATTTTTATGTATTGGTTGATGATTTTTCAAGATTTACATGGGATTATGTTTTAAGAAAAAAGAGTGTATCATATTCTATTTTCATTAATTTCTATAATTTTTTGAAAAATGGAAAATATTCTAATATTTTGACATTGAGAAGTGATCTTGGAGGTGAATTTTTGAATCAATAATTTAATTCATACTGCTCAAAGAAAGGATTTAAAAACATTATCTTCCCTTAGGGAAACTCAATAGAAAGGTGTTATTGATATGAGGAGTAGTACTCTTCATGAAATTGTTAAGACTGTGTTATGTGGACAAAACATGACCACTAATTTTTTGGATGAATCTATTAATACAACATGTTATGTAATTAACATAGACATAATTTGACATTTATTACATAAAACATCCTATGAGTTATAGAATTGTAAAATTACAAATGTAGGATACTGTAAATTATTTGGATGTGAGGTTTATATATTGAACATCAAGGAGAATAATAGAAAATTTGATCAAAAGGATGATTAAGGTATCTTCCTAGGTTACTCCTCCACTTCCAAAACAATAGAGTTTGTAATAAATGACCAGGTATTATTGATGAATCAAATCATGATTAGTTTGATGAAAGTGATCATTTTTATCACAAAATAACTCAAACATATTAAAAAAGTGATTATCTCAAGGATATGAAACTTGAATATATCTTTATCAAAAACTATATGAGGATTCAGAACATGATTATTTTAAACCAAATTCAATTAGGGTCGATCCTAGTGAACCAGAATGTGTGATCCATCTATTAACTGGAAAATTTAAAGGTTATCCTTTAGTAATATTTATAAGAATTCTAGATAAATGAGTTAAAACTATAAGAAGTATGTGAAACCTACTAAATTTATCTTCCTTTTTATTTGATATAGAACCTAAGATAGTCGAAGAATAATTATATTATGTAATTTGGTTCTTATCTATGAAAGAAGAGCTAAATTAGTTCAAAAGGAATAATATTTGGGAATTAGTTGACAGAACCCCTTATTTTCCTTTAATTAGAATAGAATGGCTATTTAGATTCAAGAAATATGATCATGATGTAATCACTCGAAAAAAAGATATATTATTTTCAAAAGGTAACAATCAATAAGAATAAAAAGAATATGGTTAATCCTTTTCTCTTATAGGTAGGTCAGAATGAATTATCATTATTTTAGCATATACATCATACATGAATTTTAAATTATATCAGTTGGATGTTAAATATTATTTTTACAATATTTCTTAATATAGAATGTATATGTACAATAACCTCTATGTTTAGAAATACCCTCACTTTATTAATTGTATTTTAGAATATACCAAATCTCTATATGATCTGAAACAATAACCAACTGTATGGTATGTAATATTGAACTCGTTTCTTTTTATATATTGGTTTTAATGTAGAATTGGAAGACCCCATGATATTTATAGAAACATCATCCTTAGATATATTTTTCATGAAAATATATGTTGAGGATGTTATTTTTTGATCAAAAAATCAAAAATTAAATAATTATTTTTCAGAACTTATTAAAAAATAATAATTTTAAATTATTGTGATCGGTGAGTTAAATTTTTTTCTAGGATTTTAAATCCATCATAAATATTTTAAAAATATTTTAAACTGGAGAAAATACATACATTATTTATTTAAAATGTTTAGACTTCAAAATAGTAATACATACTCAACAAAAATGAGATCTGATATTAAACATGAGTTGGATGAGACTGTATATCCAGTTGAAAACATGTTGTACAGAGGAATCAAGGGATGTTTATTGTATCTAACTATAAGTATACCAGACATTACATTCTTAGTATGTCTCTGTGAAATATTTTATGATTATCCAAAATAATATAATTAAAACGATGTCAAAATAATTTTAAATTATTTAAAAGGAACTATTCAGATTTCTCTTATCCTTCCAAAAAAATATGAATTTAGTTTTAATTCATATTCAGTTGATGATTATTGTAGATGTATATTAGATAAGAACACAACCTCAGAAACCTTTCATTTACATTGAAAATATCTAGCAACATGATCATGTAAGAGACATCACTTGGTACCATTTTAAACTGCTAAAGTTTAATATATTTAGGTAGGAAGTTGCTGTGCACAATTATTTTTAGATAAAACAAACATAATGTATTTCATATTTAATTTTGATTATTTTTTAATGTAATGTGATAACACCATTTTAGTCATTAATTCAAAAAATCCAATTAATCCTTTAAGAACAAAGAACATTTGTTTAATACATCATTTAATAACATAATATTCAAAAAAAAATTATATCCCTTTAGAATTTATTTTCACAAAAAAATCATTTATAATTTTTTTACTAAACCCTTTCATGTGAATAGATTTTTTTATTAAATCAGAATTAATTTTGTTTAATTGTACTTGATACTAGTTTAGGATTTTTATAAAGAGAAAATTTTTATATTTAATTAAATAATATAATTAATTTATGTTTTTTTCTGTTTTTGGAATCGTTTTTTTTTTGTTATCCATATCAAAATAGGACACGTATCCAAGATTTTTAAAGTATTATCTTGCACATAAATTCATAACCCCTCTATTTTCTCAAGAAGAAAAAAAGTGTGTCAGCTCTAAAGATGAAATGTTTGAAAACCATTGAATAGTAACATTATCTAAGTAACACAAAACCCATTTCCATAACCCTCTAGTCTTATAAATCTTTTAAATAATTCATGAATAAGAAAACATATAGTGCATCCTCAAGAGGATATAATTGGAAAATAACTTCATGAAATCTACTGATTGGACAAGTAATTGATTTCTCAAGGCTCAATGGAACTAATATGTTTCTAAAAAAGGTTATCAATCACCTTGGATGAGAATTACCTCTTGATTAAATAATAACCATGTTCATGTTTGAAAGGGAAGTTCACAAGTTTTATGAAACATGAATTTTACATTTTGGGGATAATGAATAATTTGTCACTACAAAAGAAAACCAAAACTATTTATCTGTAACCTCATTGGTAATGGAGGATGTTTTCATGTTCCCTCACAAAGGCCATATATATTTTTGTACATTGTTTCTTGTTATAGATTGTGACATTTTTCAGGAGATCATAAAGTCTCTTTTCATCTTTTATTTTATAGATTAGAATCCAATTAAGGATGTAGAATGAGAAAGAAAATTCATCACTAAGTTCATCCAGTCCTCCATCACTGAGTGAAATGGAGATTTTGAGCAAAAAAAATTCAAGAGACTAATTTGTAATATTTTTTATTATTGAAATTCTTGTCAAAATGTAACCACCCGGATATTTCCAGGATTTTTTTTAAAATACTTTGGAATTTTACGAGTTTGTGGCTTCTGAAGGCACTTGATTCTTGAGGCCTGGTGTTCCTGGAATCAATTTCTGAAGTTTAGCTTAGGTATGTTCAGTGAAAGAACGATAGGGTTTTTATATATTTTTAACCGTTGCTCGGAATTGATATCTGAGGGCATCGATAAACTAGAAACGTCGATAATTGCTTAAGGGGACGTTTACCATAGTTTCATTTTCACAGGAAGAGAAGTTAAAAATTGTGGATTAAATGAGAAGTGTAAAAAATTATGGAACAATTTTATTTTTAAATATAATTAGGTTTTATCCTACATGGGGGAGTTAGGGTGGTACCCACTAGAACCTAACTACATATGTGAGGATAAATGTGAGGTGGGGCCCATAAGATCCCCAACTGTTCACATTCTTTAAAACCCCCATTTTAATTTTTGTAAACTTCTCATTAGTTGTGAAACCTTTCCACATCATCTCTCTCTCCCTCTTAACTCTTCCCAACACACTTTAATAAATTAATTAAAACACTTCAATTAATTAATTAAGTGTTTTGAAATTTTAATTTTAAATGCATGGCATGATTAAATAAAATATGGAGAAGGATTATTTTATTTTTGGTTGGCTTGTTGTGTTGAGTTTTTGGGGAGAGAGCTCTTGAGTTCCGAAGAACGATTCATCTCTTTTGTTGAAGAACACCAACTATCTAACAAAGAACATCGACTAGGCGACCCCTGATTCTCCATCCCTTTCTTCCTCCGTGACAATGGAGGAGACACCGACACAGGATCTTACCAACGACATCTTGCCTTATAATCTTCTTTCATTGAAAAAAGGGGAGACACCTCTTCCTCCTCGGGTGCACTCCGTCATCACTTACGGAGCCTCACCCCGTGATTCCATCTTCTGTGATGCCCAACGTTCGATATCTTTTGTTAAGGTAGGGTGTTTTGATTCAATTTTATTGAAAATAAAATTGTCGTTGTGTTTTGTGAACCTCATGCATTCTTGCCTATGTGTTATAGACTAATGTGGAGGGCGTGTTCCGAACGAAAATGGCACGTCGACCCTCTGCTGGAACATATTCAATTGGAATTGGAAACTGGTGGTTGAGGAAGCATGGCACGGTCGCACCGTGCTGGAAATATAGTGAAGGTAGCCGGAACCGTCGCACCGTCTGTGCGGAGGAACCACGACCCGCATCTCTGGCAGCTTCGATAGAAGAACCGGCCGGCCCGTCGGACGGCCATGCGAAGAAGAGCTGTGGCGCCAGGAGGGCACTGTACTAGAGTACCTCCAGGCCTATCGGCCAGTCGGGCAGAGTGAGACTGCAGCGCCCGAAGGGGTCCTCAATAGAAGACCGGCAGCCCGCCCATGTGGGTCGCGTGCGTAGAAGGCTGGCCGGTCTAGAAGACCGGTTTGGGAAAGGGCAGCGCCGCCCAGTGCCGCCGGTGTTGACTACAGGGGGGAGCCCCCCACCCCCCCCCCCCCCCCCTTGGAACCCGCTCGGCGAGCTAGGTCGTGCCAAGCCGGGCCGAGCCGGTCCGCGCCGGGCCGGGCCGGGCGGTGCCCCGCCGGACCGGGCTGCGCCACTTCGGGTCGGGCTGCGCCACTTCGGGCCGGGCCGCACCACTTCGAGCCAGGTTGAGAAACTCACAGGACTGGTCTAACCCCTTTTCCAGGTCGGACCCGCCAAAACTGAGTCAACCCGATCCGTCATCCCATCGGGCCTAACAGACCGAGCCCGTTATTCACTTAAACTTGAATAACATAAGGACCACGCGTTCGATCGACACACCGTCTGTGGAACTAGGACTCTTTCGATGAGACAATACTTTTATGATATTCTAAGTGAGTTTCAGATTAATTTGGTTATCATCAGGGTCAGAAATGACCATATTTCTAACTGGGACCTTAGGACGCAAAAGCCAATATCTCTCAGACTGGGCGTCTGATTGACGCACCGTCTGTTGTGTTGAGTTCATTTTGATTAGAGGGGACTTCGGGATACATTAACTCTAGACTTCGTGATAGTCGGTGTATCGACCCCCCCTTGGCTCGTGGAGTTGACCCTCCCAGAATCGAGCGTGATGTGTGTGGGAACCCGAGAGCTGGTTGCGACTGCGATGACGATGACGACTGTACTTGGATCCTACGTGGGTTCGGCAGAGAGGAATAAAGTACATGGATCATTCATGTTTTCTACAACAAGGATGACTGTACTTGGATCCTCCATGGGTTTGGTAGTGATGATGACGGTACTTGGATCCTCTGTGGGTTCGGTAGTGATGGATACTGTACTTGGATCTTACGTGGGTTCAGTAGTGACGACTTCTATACTTGGATCCTACGTGGGTTCGGTAGGGGAGATGATTTAGAGGATATATCTATCAACTCCACCCATCTTCATGAGCAGTATACCTGTGTGAGCTGAGTCTTGACTTTTAGTCATTATCGTCGATACGATTGACTTGATTTTATTTTGTGGACTAGGTTGTTCTTTCCTGTGTGGAATAGGTTGTTCTTGGGCACGTTAGTTGGACCCAAACTAGAATTGACAAATTATATATATGTATGGGAATATACCTAAGTAGAGTTGGTTGATACTTTGTGTTTGTATCTTTCCTTTTTGTTTATCCTTTGTGGATTCTAGGAGACCTTCGGGGGTCTCGAGTTCCCTACTAATTATCTTATACTCACCCTTGTATGGGCTATGCCCGCACTACATTGTGTTGGATGCAGAAGACAGACACCACTGATCGAGGAGGAGTCTTGGGGAGCGGGACAGTACCTGGAGGTGGACCACTTGGCGGAACGTACACAGAGCAGATGGTCGTACCCAAGGAGCTGAGGAGACCATTTGTACCCACCCTTCAGGTGGGATATCCAGAGGACAACTCAGTGGTTTCTGGTTTACATTACTGCAACCATTCTTTCTTTACTGTTGTACTGTACTTTCAGTTGGGTTTTTATTCTGGCCTATTTACTTTCCGGCACTTACTTTTGTACATAGTTTACTTAGTGTTTACTTCATCTTGCGTACTTTGTTGTGTTTTTTTACTTATATAAAGGAAATTCCTGCCCTTTTTGTTTGGATTTACGCATTTGGTGCTAGTAGCCAGCCCCTGTCCGATAGAAGGCAGGCTTAGGGTAGTCATGGCATGGGCCCCGAGGACGGGCCTTGACAAATTGGAATTAGAGGAGTCAGTTCTACCGCATAACTTAGGACTTTGATAATTTCTTCCTATGAATCAATGGTGTTAAGGGTATTGAGTGTGGTTATCAGTCCAGAGAGTCCACTGTGGGTGCGGCGGTCGACGTATCCATACACTAGGACCCTAAAATCTGATTTCTGACTCAGTGTATGAAAACATTGGTTGCATGTGTGTTTCAAAGGTTTTATTTGTGATTAATTTGTGTCCTATCACCTGGAATAATGTGCTAACCGTGGCGCACCTATTGCTTTTCAGGATGGCCCTACAAAGGCCGTCAGCTAGGGTTCCGAGTCGCATGCGAGATGGCATCCCACCGAGCGATGAGGCCTCCATGCTGGGCCCCATTACAGCGGAGGCACCAGCAATACCTCTACCTTCTAGGCCACCAATACCACCAGCCCCAGTAGCAGAGAGTGCACGCTGCCTGAGTGTACTGCACGAGTTTTAGTGACAGAGGTCACCCAGGTTCCGCGGAGAGGAGGACCCTCATGCACCCAAGGATTGGCTTGAGGCTATTGTTCTAGTCTTCAGATTAGTAGGGACACCAACAGATCTTAGTGTGATCCTTGTCGTGAGTCTCCTGCACGCTGCAGCAGGTAGATGGTGGAGCCTAATGCTTCATGAGCACAACGAGGCATCTCTACTATGTACAGACTTCGAGATCCACTTTCCATAAGAGTTTGTTCCGGCCACCCTCCATGCGGTGTGCATCCATGAGTTACAACAGCTGCGACAGGGCATCATGACAGTATCCTAGTACTCGGCGAGGTACACCGACCTCTCGTGCTACTCCACAGACATGGTAAAAGACCCATTCTTCCTAGCCCAGACCTTCGAGCAGGGACTGAGGCATGAGATCTGGGATTCAATTATCTCCCTCAGCATTTCGAAGCAAGCAGGAGTACTAGAGCGAGCCCTTCTTGTGGAGAGCTTCCTTGCTGAGCCTATGCCAGCAACGAGGCCTACCGTTGGGAGACACGTATCGAAGTCTTCTACAGCCGGCAGGGGACACATGTCACATAGGTCCAAGCAGACCAAGCCATCAGGTGGGAGACCTCAAGACAATGGTTCGGAGGTGCGGGGCACACATAGCAGATCCAGCCATATGAGAGGTAGACAATGCTATGCATGCTGTGGGCAGGGCCACATAGCTTATAACTACTTGACCCACCATGCAAAGTAGTAGTAGATGGTTGAGGGACCACCCTGAAAGAGGCATAGGTTCGACCATGGAAGTCCTCAGGGAGCAGGCGGATGAGGCAGAGGAGCTGGCCAAGCAGCAGGTGGTGGATGATGCTTCAAAGCTCTACCACCATCACCACCAGGAGGTCCACCCCAACCACAGAGAGCTGGAAGAAAAAGGCAGCCTCAACTTCAGGAAGTGGAGGGTTACGAACATTGTGCACCTGTGATGATTTGAGTTACTATATGTCTCTACTCCACCCTTTCTTCAGTTCTTATAGACACAAGAGCGAGTCATTCTTTAATTGTCGCTAACCTTGTTCAGAGCATGGAGATTCTGATAGAGCCATTGGCTCGTTCCTTACAGCTAAAGACTCATATGGGAGTAGACTCGATAATTACACACTGGTGCTGGCAGTGTGAGATTACTCTAGGATGCGAGGGCTTCGACTGAGATCTTCTTGTAGCGGCGTCGTGGCCTTACGACGTCATCTTGGGTATGGACCGGTTATCTACAATCCATTCCCATACTGACTGTATTAGGTGCAAAGTGTGGTGTGTCCGCACATATGGGAGTAGATTCACCTTCACAGGAAAGAAGGGAGCCTTTGAGGTGTAGGATGGACTTATGTAGAGGAGAGGTCAGCCGATCACAAATCAGTTGGCTAGTCTCATCATTAGTGCAGTTGATGTGCGGAGTCTGATTTTTCCCATTATGGTGGATTAGTTTGCAGACATTTTCCCTGACGACATTCTTGGACTACCTCCTCGCAAGGAGGTAGACGTCTATATTGACATGTTCCCTGGGAGAACGCTGATATCTATTGCAGCATATCGGATGTCTCCCACCGAGTTCGTGAGCTGCAGGTATAGTTGGCGGATTTGCAGGGAAAGGGATTCATCTGACCTAGTGTTTCACCCTGGGCTTCTCCTATGTTATTCACCAAGAAGGCGGATGGGAGATTATGAATATATGTCGACTATCGTCGCCTGAATCAGGTGATTCTAAAGAACAAGTATCCACTCCTGCGGATAGACGACCTCTTTTATTATCTCACAGGAGCACGAGGGTTCTCAAAAATAGATCTCAGGTCAGGCTATCATCAGCTCAGAGTTCGAGATGAGGATGTGAAAAATACGGACTTCAGGTGTCAGTATGGCCACTATGAGTTCTTGGTTATGCCTTTCAGTGTAACCAACACTCCAGCAGTGTTCATGAGTCTCATGAACAGGATCTTCCAACATTACCTCGATCGATTTGTCACAGTCATCATCGATGACATAATGATTTTATAGAGACCCAAAACATGAAGTACATGGACATTACATTACTTTTGCGGAATACTTAATACATAACAAAAACAGACACACAAGGATCATAATAGTTTAGTGTCTTTGGAAACATGGAACGTAATATTCTAATCGTGGTGAAAGATCTTCAACATCTACCATAAAGATCTTCCCATTTTGTTTTCTTACCTAAAACCTTTATTTATATCCTGGGGAAAAGAAAACATATAAAGGGTTAGCTCAAATTATTAGTAAGGGTAAGCATGGATAAAATAAAACAAATCATATACATTTGATCCTAAAAACATGAACATAATGTTTAAACATCAAAAGCTTGAGCAATGACATAAAACATGGAAGTACTTAAGGCATAGATCATAAGGAGACATTAAGCATGATAAAATAGCATGGGATTAAAACATTTAATTGAAGAAACCATTCATCACATGTTATGATTTCCATAGTAGCCAAGGCATTGTGGCCAAGACCATATTAGTGGACAAAGTCCCCTTATGAATCGAGTTAACTCCTCATTTTAGTCATGTACCATTGAACCGGATTAACTTACCATTCCAGCCATGTCAATCTCATGAGATATAAATCTTTACCCAATGCATTGTAGGGAGATTTAGGTCCCACCCATCTCATAATGAAATCATTCTTACTTGTGCCACAAAATAAACTTAAAACATTCACCATAACCTAAAGAATAAAATGGGTTTCATAAACATCATCCTATCATCTCATAATCCATATAAAACAAATGGACATTTCATCATAAGAAAAGTTAAACCATGTAAATCATAGATACATTATACTTGAATCATAAACATATGAAATAATGTCATCTTAGATGGAAAATTGTTTTGTTAAAAAACTTGAAATGAATTCTTGAGGAAAATATACTTTCTTCTTCAAAAACATTTTCTTTTCACAAAATTTCATTCAATTTGAAAAGAAATGGATTTTGTTGAAAATAGTCATGAAATATTTTGGAGTAATATTCATGAAAATAAGGCTTTATAAAACTGTAAAAATCTGTTTTTGCCGTATAAGTTAAAAAAACATTCTTTTTGTACTTTTTCCGAAAAAGTCAAAAAGTACCTCTTAAAAGAAATATTCCATACATACCATGTAGTAAAAGAAAAAAATGGGTAAAAAGGAATTTAAACATACATGAAAACACTTTTATAAAACATGGATATGGATGATAGAAATAAAACCAGTAAATACTTACGAATAAGCAATCTCGGATAAAAATGAGATTTGCAAAATTACCCCTTACCATAGGTCTGATATGCTTCGTACGTATCCGAACCACCTATATAATGATTTAAATAATGTCATTGACTTATTACAGAATCATATTCATTGTTATGATATCATATATGGTTCACTTATGACTTTATATTACCCATTCTTTTGTAAGTTCCATGATAAAGTAACGTTTTGGGTAAAATCATTTTATTTATCGTACATGTTTGGACTTGTTGTTCTTGATATTATTACCTATAAACTGATTTACTTAATTATAGAATTTAAAACATTATTTATATGTAATATATATTCATCATATACATATAAATATATATTATAGATCGATAAATGGAATGAAATACACCGTTCATGGAGATGGTAGGCCGTACGTACGCATGAATGTTGTTTTCTATTCCTTATTGAATTGAATGGAATTATGTTTATGACATACATATATATATATATATAAATAAATCCAGTATCATTATTATGTCATATATTTCATGATTACTTATTATATAAACTTTATAATCATTAATGATTGGTAAACATGGAGAATGGATCTCATCGTGTCGTGGAGACGGTAGTCCGTACGTACACACGAGCGATGATATCATTCCCAGGATCGTGGAATTGTATTGAAGTGTATGTATAATATATCATAAACAATATCAATTTACAATAATCTTATATATTTTTCTATTTAAACCATTATTCCCATCCAAGTAAGGTGGTGGTCGAAAACAGATTACAGCACGGCGTGGTGACGGTATTCCGTATGTACGCACGCACGGTGATTTTGTTTTCCGTAGGATGGATATATGGTGAAATAGGGTTGTTTCATTTTTATAATAACATTTCAGTATATGAGTGATACTTATGTTATTACTTCATAATGAAACAACTAAAGAAGAAGAAGTGGAAGAAGAAATAAAGTTGAAATAATCGATAATGGACATTACCTCTTCTTTGAAGCGCACCTTTGAAACCTCCTTTTAGGGTACTAAAATTGGTCTTTGAAGAAGATAAATACCTCTAGGATATTTCTAGGGAAGTGTAGAAGATAATAAGTCATGGTTTTTCTGAGCATTAATGCTCAATGTGGTGTGATGAAGTGAGGGAGGAGGTTCCCTTTTATAAGAGAGTAGAGGGGCACCTTTGAATAACAAAAACTATTATTTTATTATAATGTCATATTTAGTTTTTTATAGATCCAAATTTAGTTATTTATAAGATAAGGTGGGGATTGGTCTAAATACTCTCATCCAATAGAATTTAGAGAAGTTTAGGTTTCTATTTTATCCTTATCATTTTGATTTAACTATAAGATAAATCATTTTACTTTTACAGTGTCTTCTTGATTTCTTACACAATAAGGTTAATAAACATACTATAACAAGACAAACGATCCCTAAGTTGTTTATTATTAATATATATAACCTTATCTAAGTCATTTGGACTAACCATAGATTTTTAGGAATAAAATAAAAATTAATAATAAAATATTTGTTTTAAAAACTATTTCATGTAAATTTTGACACTATTTAGTAATTGATTTTTGTGAAAATCATAACAGAATGATTAATTAGATCGAAGTTAATTATATCAATAATAACATTATATATTAACCTATAAAATTAGTGGAGTTCATAAAAAGTCTCAAATTACATTTATTTGGGTATTTATAAAATCAATTATGTCAATATTTCATTAATAAGATAATTACTGCATCATCGTTGTGTCATAAATAAATTAAATTATTTAATGTCTAAAAATAATAAATAAAATATAATTATGTAGTAAATATTTTCATCTTTCTAATGAATATTTATAGTCGAATTTATCTTATTTATAACCCAATATTAAAAATGATTTAGTTATTAAACATTGATTTTTACTATTTTAACCATTCTTTAAATAAAATAATAATAAATGTCCTAATCTAATCCAAGTGAACCTAAATGGTAATATTGTATTACTAAGGTTGTTTTTGGTCGAATTACACTTATCCAATAGAATTAGGCCATGTGTTAGGGTAATAATAATATCAATTTTACCCTTCATTACCCTATTTACTTTTAACCGTGGTAAAAAAAGAAAAAAGTTACTATTTACCAAAAATTATTTTCATCTCATTGAACCAGATTTTACATACTGACATCAACTGTGTCTCTCAGATTTTTGAAATTCCATTCACAAAAGTGGTAAAATTATGATTTTTGTAAATTTGCAAATTCTCCTAGGAGGTGGGAAAAAGACAGTCAAAAGTTTAATAAAATTTTTAAATATCTAAAATTATTATAAAATGACTCCAATGAATTACATTGAACTAATATAGGTATTATGTATCAATTTTGACCTAAAATAAATTTAAACAAAATAAATAATTATTTAACTAAAAAGTCTGTTTTTAAATAGTAACCCTGTGTTTTAACTATCCATCAAAAATTGAAAGTTTTCGGAAAAATAACAAAATTTAACCCTAGGATAATTTTGAAATTCCGAATCCAAAATTGATGTCTATTTTTCCAAATTCAAAACATAGAAGTGGAATTAATTAATTTTAAAATTAATTCCCATTATCAAAACAAATAGCGGGTTTTTAAGAAACAATAACTATCAAAAGATTGATAGTTGTTTATATCCAATTTCAAAGTGAAATTAATTCCAATGACAAAAATTGTATTAAATTGTAATAATATATTTTAATTACACTTTAAAACCAATTAGAAGGATAATATAACCAAATAAATTATTGATATGAAATAAGTTGTATTTAATTAAAATATAGCGTGTTTTTACTATTCATCAAAATATGAATGTTATCCGAATAATATGAAAAATTTATCCCAATTAAATTTTTATATCCAGATTCCAAGGAAGAATTTAATTTTGTCAAATTGAACTTATAATCATATCAAAAACAAGATTTAATGTGGGTGCGCCATCGAAAGGCGGCAAAACTTCATTTTTTGAAAAATACAAATTTTACCCGAAAAATTTATTTATTTCTCATACCATGTTCTAGAAAATATGTAAGATTAATAATAATGTTATAAAATTGAAAATGTATTTAATACTATTCATAACGGCTAGTCCATAATATTATTATAATAATATATCTTTGTTTAGTAAAACCCGGTATTGCGTACAACACACGCTATCGAGGAAGGTCGCGATTGCATATAATGCAAGCCAAGTCTGGGTTGCATATTTTGAAAGACTCCTTTTTTGTTTCCATATAACAGAATCCAACCATTTTTCATTTATACATTGAATATATATATATATACACACACACACACACTCAATGTTGCGAAGAATGACTATTATCAAATGAACTTGAAATTGTGTGTAAGACAATCTAAGAATAGTGTTGTGTATACTAAAAGCTAATATGGTGTTGTGTATATCACAAGATAATCTTGTTGTTGCATAAAACACATGACGTCAAATAAATTAAAAAAAGAATACTTATCATAAAATATCGGGTTGTTACATTCTACCCCCCTTAAAATGAATTTCACCCTCAAAATTCGTCGGGGTTATATATGGTTTTCTACTTGAAAGTTTCTTTAATTGAAACCCACATCGTAAAAAGAAATACCCAAACTTAACTTTAAAAACTAAAGTATGAAATGTAACGGTTATCCAAATTAACTAATCACTAGGTTTCCACATAGGAGAACATAGGTGAAAAAATGGATATGGAAGAGAAATCTTGCCATCATGTTCTGATGGGGAGTGATAGAGAACATCGCTATGAAAAAGATAACAATCACAAATCCATATATTTGTGATGATCTAAGGTACCATCTAATTCATCGGATATAAGGGCACTAGGACAACATTTTTTATTTTCAAGATCATTTCCTTAAAGTTGATGAATTAAAATAAATACTTACCTGATTTTGGTACAATCTCACTGTTGTTTGTGAATTGAACAATTTCCACTAGATCTCTTAAAGAAATGTAGTTGAATTTGTTATTTGTGAAGTGTTAGCAGATCATGTGATAGAATGATGGGTCATTCCATCTATATCAAACAAAAGGTTAGCAAAAGTTATAAGTCCATCTTATAGTGAGATTAATCGTATATGGTTTCAGAAATGGACTTATACTTTATTTATCAATCCTCTTAATAAAATAAAACTAATTTCCACAAACCAGGGCTTCCTGTAGGCCAGTGGTAGGCGATAAAGGCCTATCTCACATCGGTTGTGGGTTCGATTTCCACAGCCTTTTCTGACGCGTCGAGATGTCTCTCGTCCTGTTGGTTGTCCTTTTTCTAATACTACATTATAAATAATATCCAAAATAAAATTCTATCCTTAAACAATACTAACTTATTTCCAACATAATTCATTCCAATCTTTAGGCTTACCCAAAATACATGTGTCCAATTTCTTAGTATAAAGAAAACGATTACTTGAAATGTCATCAACCTAGCATGTGAATACCATCATTTATCCCCCATATATCTTGCTAGTCACATTCCAATCATGTGAATACCTTAATCATGTATTCTCTTAAAAAATTAATACCCATTAAACCGTAGTGGAAACATGAATTCTATCAAAGTTAACTCTTTCCACATACCAAAATCAAAAAATTCTATATACTCAAACCATTATATAACATTCTCCTTATATCAGTCATGAGCTCATGAATACTATCAAAAATTTAATTTTCTCCTTATCCCTTCATTAGGCACATATCATCTAATTTCCCAAAATATCTTAATAACCTTTCATGGTTACTGGTACCATTCCTCATACACTTTCAAAACATAAGGAAAGACAATAGTGTGACAATCCTTAGATGTCTCTTTATTCCATAGTACCATGAGATTACTTATACAACATTACACTTGATAAACATGTAATCATTCCACTACATTCTTAAACCATTGACCGAGCTTCAACAATTCTTTCATCTCACATATCATTTGTAGTCTCTTCATTATCATCATCATCATAAATACTACCCATACGATCATACTGATTCACTTCATGAGACTTTCCCTTAGAGAATTCGTTTGCATAATGCCTGTATATTCCACATTTAAAACATTTAACCATTGTTGATGTTGTAGAACTACCATTATCATCATCTATGGTGTTAACTGAACCTTTTCCTTTGCACTTCCTGGCTTTGTTTCCTTCTTTTCCACACCCAAAGCATCTTCCAGTTCTTTTCAAGCATTCTTTTTGATGCCTCTTCCCACATGATTTACATTGGGGAAATTGACCTTTCATTCATCTATGATCATCACTAACCCCCATATTTCTCTTATTAGCCGAGTTAGGAAACATACCAAATATGAGTTTATTGATCATATTATGAGGTTGCAGATTCGGCATAATAATGACATTTGGACTTCCAAATCCCATTTCATTTGGTTACTCATGGAGAATATCATTCCATTGTCCATAATATCCTCCATTATAGTGAATCATCTTGTTTCCATCAATTTTCTAAAACCCAAAAAGAATAGTGTGAGAGTCAAAAATCATAATAAAGGGGGAGTAACTTCAATATATAACATCTTAGGTTAAATTATAAGATCGTTACCGTAGTTTTAGGACTATATCCTATACGTCTACATATCCTTGGGAACATCCCTAGACATACCTTAGAAATATCATTAGGGATCTCACTAACGTTTTCACATCCACGTTTCCCAAGGTTGACTAAACCTTTCCTCTGATACAAATTGTAGATACTCGAAGCTTGACGTACATGGAAATTACATTACTTTTGCGGAATACTTAATACATAACAAAAACAGACACACATGGATCGTAATAGTTTAGTGTCTTTGGAAACATGGAACGTAATCTTCAAATAGTGGTGAAAGCTCTTCAACATCTCCCATAAATATCTTCCCCCTCTTTTTTCTTACCTAAAACCTTTCTTTATATCCTAGGGAAAATAAAACGTATAATGGGTGAGCTCCAATGCTCAGTAAGGGTAAGCATGGATAAAATAAAACAAATCATATACGTTTGAACTTAAAAACTTGAACATAATGTTCAAACATCAAAAGCTTGAGCAATGACATAAAACATGGAAGTACATAAGGCATAGATCATAAAAAAACATTAAGCATGATAAAATAGCATGGGAGTAAAACATGTAATTGTGGAAACCATTCAGCACATGTTTTGATTTCCATAGTAGCCAAGGAATTACTGCCAAGACCATCTTAGTGGACAAAGTCCCCTTCAAAATCAAGTTCACTCCTCGTATCAGTCCTGTAACACTGAACCAGATTAACATAATATTCCAGCCATGTCTATCTAATGAGATATAAATCTTTATCCAATGCATTGGAGGGAGATATAGGTCCCACCCATCTCATAATGAAATCATTCTTACTTGTGCCACAAAATAAACTTAAAACATTCACCATAACCCAAAGAATAAAATGGGTTTCATTAACATCATCCCATCATCTCATAATCTATATAAAAGAACTGGACATTTCATCATAAGAAAAGCGAAACCATGTAAATCATAGAGACAGTACCCTTGAATCATACACATATGAAATAATGCCATCTTAGATGGAAAATGATTTTGATAAAACACTTGAAATGAATTCTTGAGGAAAATATCCTTTCTTCTTCAAAATAATTTTCTTTTCGCAAAATGTAATGAAATTTTAAAAGAAAAGGATTTTTTGGAAAATATCCATGAAATATTTTGGAAAAATCTTCATGAAAATAAGGCTTTATAAAACTGCAAAAATCCGTTCGTTCTGTATATTTTAAGATAACATTCTTCTCGTACTTTTGCCAGAAAATTCAAAAAGTAACTCGTAAAAGAATGATTTCATACATACCATGTAGTAAAATTCAAAAATGGGTAAAAATGACTTTAAACATAAATGAAAACAATTTTATAAAACATGGACACGGATGATAGAAATAACCCTAGTAAATACTTACGAATAAGCAATCTCGGATAAAAATGATATTTGCAAAATTATCCCTTACCTTAGGTCTGATATGCTTTGTACGAATCAAAACCTCCTGTATAATGATTTAAATAATGTCATTGACTTATTACAGAATAAAATTCATTGTTATGATATCATATAGGGTTCAATTGTGACATTATATTACCCGTTCTTTTGTAAGTTCCATGTTAAAGTAGCATTTTGGGTAAAATCGTTTTATTTATCGTACATGTTTAGACTTGTTGTTCATGATATTATTACTTATAACCTTATTAATATAATTCCAGAGTGTAAAAAATGATTTATATGTAATATATATTCAGAATATACATAGACATATATATATATATATATATTTGATAGATCGATATATTGAATTAAATACATCGTTCATGGAGACGGTAGGTCGTACGTACGCATGAAGGCTGTTTTCGTTTCTTTATTTAATTGAATGGAATTAAGTTGATGAAATACATATATATATAAATAAATCCAGTATCATTATTATGTCATATATTTCATGATTACTTATTATATATACTTTATAATCATTAATGAATGGTTAATATGGATAATGAATGTCATTGCGTCGTAGAGATGGTAGTCCGTACGTACGCACGAGCAATGATATCATTATCATGATCGTGTAATTGTATTTAAGTGTATGTATAATTTTTCATAATCAATATCACTTTAAAATAATTGTATATAGTTATCTATTTACACCATTATACCCATCCATGTATGGTGGTGGTCGAAAACAGATTACACCACAGCATGGAGACGGTATTCCGTACGTACGCACGCGCGGTGATTTCGTTTTCCATAGGATGGATAGATGGCGAAATAGGGTTGTTTCATATTTATAATAAAATATCAGTATATGAGTGATACTGATTTTATTACTTGATAATGAAACAACTAAAGAATAGAAGTGGAAAAGAAATAATATTGAAAGAATCGGTAATGGACATTACCTCTTCTTTGAAGCGCCTCTTTGAGACCTCCTTTTAGGGTACTAAAATTTGTCTTTGAAGAAGACCAGGACCTCTAGTATATTTATAGGGAAGTGGAGAAGAGAATTAGTCAGGGTTTGGTCGATCTTGAAGGCTAAAAGTGGTGTGAGGAAAAGAGGGAGGTGGTTCCCTTTTATAAGAGATGCGAGGGGCACCTTTGGAATAACAAAAATTATTATTTTATTATAAAGTCATATTCAGTTTTTAAAATATCCCAATTGATTTATTTAGAAGCTAAGGTGGGGATGGTTAGAAATCCTCTCATCCAATAGAATTTAGACATGTTTATGTTTCTATTTTAACATTATCATTTAATTTAACATGAAGTTAAATAAGTTTACTTTTACCATGTCTTCTTGATTTATTACACTATAAGGTTAATAAACTTACTACAACCAGCCAAAAGATCCCAAAGTTGTTTATTATTAATATATATAACCTTATCTAAGTCATTTTCCCGAACCATAGATTTTTAGGAATAAAATAACAATTAATAATATAATATTTGTTTTAAAAACTATTTTATGTCAATTTTGACACTATTTGGTAATTGATTTTTGTAAAAATCATAACAGAATGATTAGTTAGAAAAAAGTTAATTAAATAAATACTAACATGTCATATTAACCTATAAAATTATTTTAATTCATAATAAGTCTCAAATTACATTTATTTGGGTATTTATAACATCAATTATGTCAATATTTCATTAATAATATAATTACTCCATCATCATTGTGTCATTAATAAATTCAATTATCTAATGTCTAAAAATTATAAATAAAATACCATTATGTAGGAAATATTTTTATCTTCTTAATTAATATTTATAGTCGAATTTATATTTTGTAATACCCTATATAAAAATTTGTTTAGTTATTAAACATTGATTTTAACTATTTTGACCCTTCATTAAATAAATTAATAATAAATGTCCTAATCTAATCCAAGTTGGCCTAAATGGTTATATTTTATTCCTAAAATACTTTTTGGTCTAATTACACTTATCCAATAGAATTAGGACATGTTTTAGGGTAATAATAATATCATTTTTACCCTTAATTACCCTATTTACTTTTAACCGTGGTAAAAAAAAGGAAAAATTCACTATTCAAAAAAAATTATTTTCATCTCATTGAACCACATTTTACATAATGACATCAATCGTGTCTCTATGATTTTTGAAATTCTATTCACAAAGGTGGTAAAATTATGTTTTATGTAAATTTGCAAATTTTCCTAGGAGGTGGGTAAAAGACGATCAAAAGTTAAATAAAATTTTTATATATCTAAAATTATTATAAAATGACTCCAATGAATTACATTGAACTAATATAGGTATTATGTATCAATTTTGTCCTAAAATAAATTTAAACAAAATAAAAAATTATTTAAATAAAAAGTCAGTTTTTAAATAGTAACCCAGTGTTTTAACTATTCATCAAAAATTGAAAGTTTTCAGAAAAATACCAAAATTTCACCGTAGGATAATTTCGATATTCTGAATTCAAAATTGATGTCTATTTTCCCAAATCCAAAACATATAAGTGTCATTAAATAATTTTAAAATTAATTCCCGTTATCAAAACAAATAGCGTGTTATTAAGAAACAATTACTATCAAAAGATTGATACTTGTTTATATCCAATTTCAAAGTGAAATAAATTCCAATGACCAACATTGGATTAAATGATAAAAATATAATATAAATACACTTCCAACACAATTAGAAAAATAATCTAAATATATAAATTATTGTGATGAAATAAGTTGTTTTTAATTAAAATATATCGTGTTTTTGCTATTCATCATAATATGAAAGTTATCAGAATAATATGAAAATTTTATCCCAATTAAATTTTTATATTCATATTACAAGGAAGAATTTTATTTTTTCAAATTGAACTTATAAACATATCAAAAACTAGATTTAAACTGGGTGCTCCTTCAAAAGGTGGCAAAACTGCATTTTTTTTATAAATACAAATTTTACCCGAAAAATTTATTTAGTTCTCATACCATGTTCTAGAAAATATGTAAGATGAATAATAATGTTATAAAATTCAAAATTTATTTAATACTATTAATAACGGCTAGTCCATTATAATATTATAATAATATATCTTTGTTTAATAAAACTCAGTATTGCATACAACACACGCTATTGAGGAACGTCGTGATTGTGTGTAATGCAAGCCAAGTCAGGGTTGCGTGTTGTGCAAGACTCCTTTTTTGTTTCTTTATAACATAATCCAGCCATTTTTCATTTATAAATTGAATATATATATATATATATATATACACTCAATGTTGCGTAGAATGACTATTATCAAACGAACTTGAAATTGTGTGTAACACAATCTAAAAATAGAGGTGCGTATTCTGCAAGCTAATACGGTGTTGCGTATAACACAAGATAATATTATTGTAGAATAAAACACATGACATCAAATAAATTAAAAAAATAATACTTATCATAAAATATCAAGTTGATACATATTTACTGGACTAATGATGAGGAGGACGCCAACCACTTGTGGGTTGTACTGGACACACTCAGAGAGCACAAGCTTTATGGTAAGCTCTCGATGTATCAGTTCTAGATTCGAGAGGTCCAATTCTTAGGGAACGTCATTTCTAAGGCGGGAGTTTCAATGGATCCTACGATGATCGAGGTAGTACTTGCTTGGGAGTCACCCAGGAGTGTGACGAAGGTGCGATGTTTCCTAGGACCGGTTGGGTACTATTGGAGATTTGTGCCTAATGTCTCCAGAGTTTCAGCACTAATTTTAGTTGTGACAAAGAAGGGAAAACCTTTATGTGGTCAGATAGATGCTAGTAGAGCTTCCATGAGCTGAGACAAAGATTGACCAATGCACCTATCTTGAGACTACCAGAGGAGGCAGAGACCACTGGAGTTCGATGATGGTGACCACGTTTTCTTATGGGTCTCACCTCAATGTGGATTATGGAGATTTGGTCGGGGTGGAAACTTATCTCTGCACTTCATCGGACCATTCTAGGTCCATAGAAGGTTAGGCGAGGTGACTTACCACCTGGCCCTTCTACCTCAGCTACAACGGGTGCATGAATTCTTTCATGTATCTTAGCTGAGGAGATAGGTGAACGACCTGAAGCATATCATCTATCATGGGGAGCTGGACATCGTTGATGGGCTACATTAACGTAGGTTTCAGTGGAGATCGAGGATCGATAGGAGTGGGTCCTACATGGACGTTCGATTCCTCTGGTATGCATTCGTCGGCAGCACGAGAACCTCCAAGAGAGCACATGGAAGCAGGAGGCTCAGATGCATGCATAGTACCCTCATTTGTTTCCCTAGTTTATGATGTAGCTTTACTGGGATGTAAATCCCTGAGGTGGGAGTAATGTAAAGACACAAAAATTTCAATAAATTTTTTTTCGTAAATACTTTGGAATTTTAGGAGTTTTTTGATTCTGACGGAACTTTATTCTGAGGCCTGGTGTGCCCGGAATCAAATTTCGAAGTCTATCTCGTGTACATTCAGTGAACAAATGAGCTGGTTTTTCTATCTTTTGAACTGGTGCTCGGAATTGAAATCCGAGGGCACCGATGAACTTGTAACACTAGTAATTGAATAAGGGGACCTTTACTGTAGATGTGTATTCAAGGTAAGAGATGTTAACAATAGTGGATTAAATGAGAAGTGAATAAAATTGTGGAACAATTTTATTTTTATATCTTCGATGGTTTTGTCCTACATGGGGTAGTTAGGGTGGGACCCACTAGCACCTAACTACCCATGTGAGGATAAATGTGAGGTGGGGTCCATATGAGCCCCAACCCTTAACATTACCTAAAACTCCTTAGACCGCCTATTAATTTTCGTAAACTCCTCATTACTTGTGAAGACTTTCAACCTCCTCTCTCTCTCTCTCCCTCTTAACCCTTGCCAACACACATTAATCAATTAATTGAACCACATCTGTTAATTAATTAAGTGTTTGGAAATTTAAATTTTCAATACATGGCATGATTAGATAAAATAAAGAGAAGCCTTATTTTATTTTTGGTTGTCTTGTTGTGTTGATATTTTGGGGAGAGAGCTCTTGAGTTTCGAAGAACACTTCATCTCCTTTGTTGAAGAACGCCAACTCTCTGATGATGAACATCGACTCGGTGCCCCTAGATTCTCTATCCCCTTCTTCCTCCGTGATAAGGGAGGAGACACCGACGCGGGATCTCTCCATTAACGTCTTGTCTTATAATCTTCTCTCTATGACAAAATGGGAGATGCGGATTACTCCTCAGGTGCACTCCGTCATCACTTACGGAACCTCTCCCCACGACGCCGTATTCCGCGACGCCCGATGTTTGATATCTTATGTTGATGTAGTGTTTTTTGATTCAATATTATTGAAAATAAAATTGTCTTTGTGTTTTGTGAACCTCGTGCATTATTGGCTATGTGTTACCTCCTAACGCGGAGGGAGCAGGCCGAACGAACACGGCCCGTCGACCCTCCGCTGGAACTTTTTCTTTTGGAATTTGCAACCGGAAGTGGAGAAAGCACGATGCCATCATGTCATGCTGGGAATATAGAGAAGGAAGCCGACGTCGTCGCGTCGGCTGTGCGGGAGGAACCGCGACCCGCATCCCGGGCTTCATCGGAGGAAGAACCATCCGGCCCGTTGGCCGGCCGTGCAAAGAAGAGCCGCTGGGCCAGGAGGGCGTCGTGCTAGAGGACCGGCAGCCCGCCCATGCGGGCCACGTGCGCATATGGCTGACCGGTCGAGCCCGCCGTTTTGGGGATGGACAGCGCTGCCGGTGCAGACAAACGGGCCCCACAAGAACCAACTGGACCTTTGGTCGAGCCAGCTGGCCGCACTGGGCCAGGCCGAGCCAGGCAACACCGAGTCGCGCCGATGCGGGCCGCACCAGGTAGGGTCGGGCCGTGCCCCGATGGGCCGGACCATGCCTCGCCGGACAGGGTCGCTCCACATCTGGCCGGGCCGCGCCACATCGGGCCAGACCACGCCATTTCAGGCCAGGCCACAGAAGTCACCGGGCCAGTCTGACCCCTTTTCCATGTCAGACCCGCCAAAACCGAGTCGACCTGATCCGTCTGCCCATTGGGCCTAAGGGATCGAGCCTATTATTCACTTCAACATGAATAACTTACGAACCGTGCGTCCGATCTACTCACTGTCTGCGGTACTAGGACTCTATCGATGAGATGGTCCTTTTTCAATACTCTATGTGAGTTTTGGATGAACATGGACATCAGCTGGGTTAGAAACGAGCGTATTTTTAACTGGGCCCCTCGGACGAAATGTCCAATATCTCTCAGACCGGTCGTCTGATTGATGTGGCGTCTATTGTATTGAGTTCCTTTTTATGAGGTGGAACTTCGGGATACATCAACTCTAGACTTCATGACAGTTGATGTATTTACCCCCCTTGGCTCGTGGAGCAGACCCTCCATGAATCGAGTGTGCTGTGTGTGGGAACCCTAGAGCTAGCTGCGACTGTGATGGCGATGACGACTGTACTTGGTTCCAATGTGGGTTCGGCGGAGAGGATGAATGTACTAGGATCCTTCGTGGGTTCGGTAGTGAGAACGACTGTACTTGGATCCTCTATGGGTTCGGCAGTGATGGCGACTATACTTGGATCCTACGTGGGTTCGGCAGTGTTGATTATTGTTCTTGGATCCTACGCCGGTTCAGCAGATATGAATTCTGTACATGGATCCTACGTGGGTTCAGCAGGGGAGATGATTCATTGGCTAAATCTATCAACTCCACCCCTATTCATGAGTAGTATACTTGTGTGAGCTGAGTCTTGACTTTCAGTCATTATCATTGATATGATTGACTTGCTTTCCTTTGTGGACTGGGTTGGGATTTCTTATGTGGATTGGGTTGTTCTTGGGCTCGTGGGTTGGAGCTGACATGGAATTGATGACATAGGTATATGTATGGGCATACACCTAAGTACAATTAGTTGATACTAAGTGATTGTATCTTTCCTTTCGGTTTATCCGTTGTAGATTCTAGGAGACCTTCGGGGGTCTCAGGGTCCATACTGAGTATCGTATACTCACTCATGCATGGGCTATGCCCGAACTATGTTGTGTTGGATGCATATGAAAGACATCACTGATCGAGGAGGAGTCTTATGGAGCAGAACGATACCTGGAGGTGGACCACTTGGCGGAACGTACACGGAGTGGATGACCGAATCCGAGGAGCTGAGGAGACCAATTGTACCCACCCTTCAGGTGGGATATCCAGAGGACGAATCTGTGGTTACTGGTTTACTTTACTGTAGCTTTTCTTTCTTTACTGTTGTACTATACTATCAGTTGGGTTTGTATTCTAGACCATTTACATTCCATCACTTACTTTTTTAATCAGTTTACTTTCTTGTTTACTTTAGCTTCCGTACTCTGTTGTGTATGTTCACTTATATAAAGGCAACGACTTCTATTTTTATTTGGATTTACGCCTTTTGTGCTAATATCTATCCCCTGGCCTATAGAAGGCAGGCTTGGTGTAGTCATGGCCCGGGCCCCGAGGAAGGGTTGTGATACAACATATCAAGGTATGTCATGAGGTACGTGTGGCATTGAAATATTTTGTGAATTAACATCCATTTAGAATAATTTTATCCTTAGTTTTTAAAAAATTTTGTATTTGATTAGAAGATAATATAGCCACCCATTATAGCTTATTGAAAACATTGAGAACATGTATTATGAGAAGAAGTGGTATTTTTGGAATCCATATTTAAAAAATTTTGTTATCATAATTTTATAAGAACATATTGGTGTAGACCCTACTATGACATAGTAGGTGTCACCTAGAATGTTTCTTTCCATTGTTGTTGAAGTTACTCCAATTTTTCCCATTTTGGTTTATAATAAAGTCTAATATATTGATGTAAGAAAAGTTCTCAACATTGAGATCATTGTAGAAAGAATAATATTATAGTGGATTTATAACCTGGAGAAGAACATTCTCATGAGTTTATTACAACCCCTACTCATGCATCTGTAGTACCTAATGTTATACCAATTTATTCTATTAGATAATAGTTGGTCTCTGGAATCCCAAGATCTATAACAATTATTCATGTAAGGATATAAACTATTTTTAATGCAATTAACTTAGATGAAATATCATCATCCATTTAGATGAGTGTGAGAATCATACCATAATCAATTGAACAAAATAGTCAAATGTTATTGGTGAAGATGAATAATAGGGAAGGTGGAATACAACTGAGTTAATTTCAAGTGAACAACTATGATAAAAATCATGAGAACGTTCTCAATAGGATAGACCCAATTTAGATATAAAACATAAGTAGATGATAAGAGAATCATTGAATTTCATTAAGACACATTCTCTCTAATTTGTGAAAAATATATATGATCAAAAATTCCAATATCTATGTTTGATTAAATTGAATAAGGAGCTACAGAATGATATTTGTAGTAGATTTTGGAAATAAAATATTTAAAATTTCCGTCGATAGAGTATATAAATGAAATTTGGACTCTCTATGATCATCCCATATCATGAAAATATTTTGAATAATTAATTTTTTTTATTCGGTGTATAGTTGAAAAGATTTTAGAAAAACCCTCCATAAGAAACATAAAAATAAAGTGGATGTTTCCTCAATATTAGAAGGAGTGCCTAATGAGATAGACATGGTGACTTATATAATTAAATCTATATAGGGTGACCTACAACCCAAGGAAGAAATTCAGGATCTTCAAAGGGACTAGATAGCTGAAATAAGATGAATTTCTATGTTTCCTTATAATTATCTTTTTTTTAATTGATCTATATATGAAGTAAATTATCAACCAATTATATGAAAAGATTCAGAAAGGCCAATTGTTAATTTTTCAAGTGAAAAGGGATGTAGGTTTCATTATCACTAGCCTGAAATGGTTGGTTTAATCCCTATCCAATAACCTAAAAATATTGGAGATTAAATTTGATGAATTCCATCAAATTTTTATAAGTATTATGAAGCCCAAATCATCATATGATGATGAATAAAAAGTAGAGGATTATGCTTTTACTAAGACTCAAGGACATACAACGTCAGAAAGAGGAATATAGATTGTTTCATTTTGTCATTTGATAAGAATATCATATACAATTTTGTAACTTTGATGAAGTTGTTGATTACTTTATCAAATAAAGGAGACATTAGAAACCTATTTGTTACTTTATCATAGTAGATATGGAATAGATTTACAACACTTTTAGAATATTATATGGAAAAAATGATTACAATGGTCTATTCTTCTATTTATGACTTGTTTTTTTCATATGGAGAGGCATTCTAGGACCTCAAATCTTATATCTTCATGCTCCCTCTTCGCAATGGAGAAATGAAACCTTTGATCCAACTTATCATTATCTAAGTGAAAATCCAATTTTTTTTCTAAATAAGTTATTTTTCTACAATTGAACCTTTTTTAAAAAGTCTTTTATACCTTTAAATGACATTGGAATGGATATATCTTAGAAATATACCCTTAACATCCAATCCACATCTATAATGATTGCTCTGACTGATTTAGTAGGAATTACAACATCTTTTGTAACACTGGATGATATTGTGGGTGAAACAATTGATTCTCGTATTCATTCATCTATAAAACCCTAAGGCCAACATCAATTCTTCAACAACCCATCTCAAAATAAATATTTATTATTCCAGATTTGATGTACCTTTTGTTATTTTCATTATTGTAACACCTCAAGATTGTGTGAAATATTTTTTCTTCAGTTTAATTTATCATTTTGATATTTTTCATTTCACATGACACAGGAAATAGATGTATATATATATATATATATTTGTGTGTTTTTGTATTAAAAAAAGTACTCCAATCATTCCATTCACATGACACAAACTTGTCATTCACTAAACGCAATGTTGAGTGGGTTTCACTACACACAACACCGACTTGGCATACATTACATATAATACTGGGTTTTTATGAAACATCCTTTTATGGTTATAATTAGTTAAATGATTTAGTTATAACATATACATTAAAACATAGTAATATGAATAGTAATAACAAATTTATAATTATTTTTATAATGGTTTTATATAAAAAACCTATTGATAAAATGAAATATAATTTTTGTATCTATATGATTATAAATACTATTTTCTCAAATGAATTGCATTTCTTGTCCTTATGTGAAGAAAAAAAAATCTTTTTATACAAAAAAAGAAATTTAATTTTATAAAATAAACTACATTTTTTAATTTATAATGTTAATATTATCTTAGAGTGAATTTTTGGAATTCTTCTGAGAAATACCATTTTTTGATTATTAGTGATAAATACTGCAATTTAGATAATAACTACCAATCCATTTAAATAATTATTAATGATAAATTATTGGAAAAAATCTATTTTAAGGTAAAATTAGATCAATTATACATGTATAAATACAAATTATGTTATTATAATAAATTTATCTTTGAAATAGAATATAAAATCATAACAAACATTTAATCATTTCGGTACGCTAAAACCCATTATTCCATCTCATATGTGGGATTAGAATTAATATTATTTTTTCCACGTATGTGAATTGAATTTTAAAATATATAAATACAAAAGTTTAGTCACTAAAATATTTAGAGTCTTATTATATCATGTGAATTGTTGACCAAAATTATTAGCAAAACTGAATAAAATTAATCACAACAATCAATATCAAATTTATCTTAATAAGGGACTAAAACATAATCCTAGGGTCCCAAATGACCAAGACACTTGTAAAACATCCATTTTATATCCATATTTCGGCCATAAAACATATATTATTCATTTTGTTTTATGAATTTTTAATTTAATTACATGTGTACACCTAGCTTGTTTACAAAAATTCCATGTTAGTACTTTCCTTCCCTAAAAAATTTTTCCCACCTCTCCAAAATCATTACACCTATAAGAAAACTAATTTTAGTATAGTAATTAACAAATAAAATTCCAAATATTCCCCTATATGGTTCTATAAGATTTTATTTGGGATGAGATAAATCCAAGCAATCTGTTTGGCACAAAACAAAATAGGTTACCCGATTAAGAGGAAATGTCTTCGCTCAAAATCCATTCCATTATTTTTTTTCTTCACCCCTTACAATCACTTTATTACATTTTTGTATAAAAAAACTAGAATCCTAAATATATGAGAATTTTCTTTATGATATGTTTTTTTCCTAAACTTACACACACCTCTATCTAATGGGTAAAGAACATATTATTTACGTGTATGGTGAACTACAGCCAACTGAAACGATGATTGTTGATTTATCCATTACCAGCTCTCATAGGGTACATTATGATGAAAAATATGTTTATATATAATATTATATATTATATTTAATATGTATTTAATCTTCTGTATTTATTTTATAACACATGTATTTATACTTTCCATTTTCAGTTAATATGAAAATTTCATTTCTGGAACTATGGACTGTCGCCCCCTCAAAGTGATGTAGTTCATTCATACATAACATAGAATTTATAAAAGATGGGATTAGAAAATATATCCGATATATATATAATATAACAAATCTAATTTAATAAATATATATTTACATATATATGCATATATGACTCTTACTTACTTTCTTTCAACATGAAAATTAAACAGAAATAGCATTAATGCGTACATAAAGCCTCTCATCCCCATAAATGGTGTATTCCATTTAATACTAATATATTTTATGGATTATTATAATAGAAATATAATAAATATAAATTATATTTAAATCATGTTTTACATTATGAAAATCCTAATATAACTATAAGTATTAAATATATAACAAATTAAGAAACATTTGGAAAACAAAGAGGATATTACCCGAAGTGAAACCTTATCAATGAATTGTTATACAGAGGGTAATGTAAAGCCATTATAAAAAACATATATTTTATTATAAGTAATTATATGAATCTGGTATATATGTATAATAAGTTTATATTTATTATACTATATGTTTGAATGAGTATGATGAGTGTCAATATAAAAATTAAGTGGATTTTGACACTCTTTTTATTTATGTGAGATACATGCTTCATTCACCACCCATTCCTTTTGTGGGTGTGTAGTCTGACCATGGATGTATTAAGTTATTATTATATTTAAATTTTTGGGTATTTATATATCCATTTTATTATATTTATTTTCTGGGGACTATTTTTCAAAAGTTACCAAATTGGTAAAATTATTTTTCCTTAATTCACTTCTATGAGACACATGCCATGTTATGCACATATATTTTTTCATGAGGTCTATATAATGACATTGATTTTTATATCATTCATCTCTTTCAATTCGTGATACTTGATGCTTAATGTAATTTTATTTTCTTAAATGGGGATTACGGTTAAAGGATTCAACGTTGTAAGAGTTTATTGAAACAATCTCATCACTTTTCGACATTATTTATGATTTTCTTTCCTTTGACGAAATATTATGATCTATATCTCAAGAATACTAATGAAAAGTATTTTTCACTCTTTACTCATGATATCTTCATATATTGGTACTCTTTGTACACTTTTTGGTACATAAGATAGTTAATGAATTATTTTTAAAGAAATCTAATTTTACCTCAATCTTCGGTCAGAAAACCGAGTTCTTTTAAATCCATGTTTTTTAAAAATGGTTTCTATGAATTTTATACAATTATCCTATAATAATTAAAATAAATTTTTACCCTTTTTGTCTTTGACCTATGATTTCAAAGTAATCTTCTTTTCACTTTCAGAAAAATTAAATTTTATTACCTTTATACCATATATATGGAATATTCTTTTTTACTCGTATAAGGTATATAAATTTACCCAACATCATTTTTGGGAATATTCATTTCCATGTTTAAAATGTTACTTATTGATAAAAAAAATTTAAAAAGAATTTTTAATGAAAATTTCTTTCCAAATATTTTCAATATTCCTTTATATGTTTTTATGTAAAAACGTTTTCATAAATTTTTTATTCTTTAAATAGTTTTCAAAACATTTTTATGATATTTTTGAATGTTTTTAAAGTGTTTTCAAAGATAAATTTTTTTGATATGTTTCTAAACATATTCTATAAAATTTCATGGGAAATGTTTTTCAAAATTATTTCAAGTATTATTTAGAATATTTCATGGTATTTTCTATGAAAATTATTTTCAAATGGATTTATGAATTAAAAATGAATTTTCATAGAACAAAGGAAATTTTCCTCGAGAAATGTTTCTAAAAGTAATTTCAAAATTATTTTTCATATAGGATGACATTTGTTGATTTTACTCATGGATTTCTAGGACATGATATAAAGGATCCATTTATATTATTTCATTGAATGGTTTATACTTGATTCCATGGTCTTTATGAAATCTATTTCCCTTTCATAGGTTATATGTTTATCAAACACTTTTTCTCTTTTACAGGTTATATGTTTATGAAATATAATTCTTTTCCATTGGTTATATTCTTTTGGATCCTTCTTTTATTCTTGGGTTATGAATTAATAAATGATTAAGCTACCTATATATTTTCCATAGGTTATGATACCCATTTAATTCACTAGGTTAAGATTGTTTGTATAAAACCCATCCCTTTTTTGGTTCATGATATGATGAATGGTTTAATTTACAGTGGCACATGTGTGTGTGATTTTGTTATATTAATGATGCATCCTATATCTCTCTCCAATGTATTGGGTACTAATAAATGTTTTATGAGAAGAAAGGGAATGTGAGAGGGCATCCAAAGCCTAAAACTAGAGGGTATATGGGAGCACATACCATGCCTCGGACAAGATGGTATATAAGAGGACATCCCTAGATCAAAACAATAGGGTACATGAGAAGACATCCCATGCCCGAAACATCAGGGTAATAGAAGGATATCCCATACCCAAAAAAAGAGGGTACTTGGAAGGACATCCTATGACTGAAATAAGAGGGTACATGGAAAGGGATTTCCAAGACACAAGTAGGTACACTAGTGATATACCCAAGCCTAACATGTTATAATGGCCTTAGTATGCCACCTTGACATAGGGTTATAATATGGTTATGTGTTTCCCATAATTATGTGTTTTAATATAATGTTATTATTTCATGGATTATGTTATCTATATCCTTATGCTTCATGTAATATGAAATTAAATATTTTATTATGATCTCTAATATTCAGGGTATGATGTTAAAATATTATACTCAAGTTCCATACCCTTATTTTTATGTCATGATTATCCATTTATTTTATTTACCCTTACTGGGAATTTGAGATCACCCATTTCTTATGTTTCCTTTCCCAAGGTTATGAAGAAAGTTTTTTGGTAAACTTATTAATGGTTGATATCATTATGGTAGATGTTGAATATCTTTCACTTGTAGAGAAGATTTTTTTTCCTTGTTTCAAAATACACTAAACTAGTATGGTCCTCGGGCATGTAATTTATTAATTGACTGAATATTCATCTAAAACGATGTAATATCCTTGTAGGTTAATCCTGGGACACTATAGTTGGTATCAAAGGAATAGTTTTTTCAAGCTATGGAAACAAGTATGATAAAACATTAGTGAGATCCCTAGGTATATTGCTATGGATATGTCTAGTGATATATACAAGGATAAGTATAAGTATGAGTTAATGTTTAGGAAAATGTCCAAGAATTTTGTTAAAGGATGGAGTATTTTGTATCCTAGAAATAAATCATTATCTAGATACTAAAATTGGATCTGGATTTGGCATAGAAGTACCTAGGGGTAACAACTCAAAATAGATGTAACAGGCCTAACTCAATGTAATATAGTTCATGACGATATGCCTTTCTACACACCTAGTTTCAATCTCATATGTGATACTCTTTAGGAATTGAAAAGTATTCATGAAATATCATAAATGATTTAATTATAAGTTTGATATGAATAACTTAAGATAAAACTAAGGTTTTATAGTTTAAGAAATGTGTCCTGATTTAGACATCATATAAGCTGTTATCATGATTTTCTTGTTCCTCGCTCTCATAATTGATTCTTAATCTATGATTTTGGTTTTAGTCAATGGATAAACTCAATGAAACCTTGTTAATGGTGATAGAAATGGACAATTCATTAATTGTACCCATGAGAAACCAAATGATATGGGAGGAGGAATGGAAATTATCATTGTTATACTCACCAAATTTTATCAAGGTATGAATCATACATGATTCCAAAATGAGTAATATAGGGAAAAACATTTTGTTGAGTCCTTTATAATGAAATTGTTTCCTTCTTTCAGTGTGACTCATGATCCACTTGATGCTGAATAATAGATCAGTACCAATGAAAAGATATTTTACATTATCTAATGTTACAAACATGGGAAAGTCCTTCTAGAATTTTATTGGTTAGAAGGTGAAGTTGATCAGCAGTGGACACTAATCAAGAATATGAGGCAGCAAGAAAAAATTGCCTCAATGGATTGGGGTGAGTTCAAAATATTATTTTTTAATAATTGATGTACATAGATTCTTCCTATAAATATGGAAAAATAATTTTTAGAGCTTAAGAATAATTATGATGAATCTATTCATGACTATGAAGAAAATTTTAGAAGGTTTCTGAGGTACTCTTCAGGTATTATCATTCAACATTAAAGAAACAATTATCAATTATTTGGTGTTCTGAAATGTATTATTTGAAAGAAAATGGTTATAAGTAGATTAAGCAGTTATGAATAAGTTTTTAGATGTACTATAAAGGTTTAAATATATGTTTTAGTAGTTTATCAACATCAATGTTTTGAAAATAAAATTATGATGGAATTAAATAGAAACTCGTACAAGCACAGAAAGAAAAAAATGAGACTTCTGTTGTGCACAAATTGTGGAATGAAACATGGAGGGAAAAAGCTTAAGGGGACTAATAAATGTTTTAGGTGTGATAGAGAAGGTCATTGAATGATTGAATATTGATTTGATGAAAGGAATCTAGATAATGATTAAAATAATGTTAAATCCCAAAAGAATTCTCCTTCCAAACATTAGAGTTTTAATTAATGGATTTCGGTCATTATGCTAATAATTTTCCCAATCCAAAGACTAATGTGAAGGATAAGACCTAAAAAATCTAATGAAAAAGGAGAAAGGGAAATATTATTCCATAATAATGGATAAAGTGAACCATTATAATTAATTATTAATTATCGTTAACACCTAAGATGGGAATTTCATGTTTTATTTTGTATTAATAATCCCTATGAAATTATTATTGCTCATACTTTGGAGATATTTAATTTTATTATCTTTACCAACTAGGAAAATGGAATAATAATAAAAAATTCTCTATTTTATTAATACATGGATAGACACAATCATATAAAAAATGTTTCTTTTTTGAGATAAGATATTATTTAAGGGATAATGGGTGGATTATATTTTATATGTTTTATAAAGTTAACCATTTAGGGAATTGTTATGTTAAACATCATATGAATTTATTAATATTAAATTATTTTATTTGCATATGAGGATTTATGCATATTGGGTAGCATGATAAAACTACTTTTTGTTAATGATAATTGATAGGATGTCATAACATGGGCCTCATGATTTTATGGTACTTAAGGAATGAAAAATGTTGAATTACTTTTAGAGAAAGAGGTGACATGGATAAAAAAATACCAAGGGGTGTTATTGTCTGAAAAGAAAACAAGTATATATTTTCATGAAAATTCTTTAAATTCTAGAAAAAAGACCTTCAAGATAAAAATTTTGTCCTAGTATATTAATTTCTATAGAATTACAAGTTCCCTTAGTTCATCACATATTTATGGATTTGTGATCATTAGATTTCTCTTGACCATTTTACCTATCACTATCCATCAGAACATGATGGTAATATTTCTCTTCTATTTCCATGTTTTCACTTTCAACCAATGTTCTCATATATGGAAACCTAGTTATATGTTACTTTGGGTAAATCATTTCATACCATCATTCTATTTTTAACGAAAATTTTACTATTCATTTTAATGATTTGTTTTTCTATCAAATGAATTTTCATGTATTAAAACATTAATAAACCAAAATATTTGTGAGGTATAAATTAATATTAAGGGGTTAAAATGTAACACCATAATAATTTTTGAAATATATTTTTTCAAATTAATTTATCTTTTTGATATTTAATATTTCATGTTATAATAGAAATAGTTTTATATATAAATAAATATATATACATATATATTAAAAAAATTCAATAATTCCTTTCATACCTCACTAAATTGGCAGGCACTACACACAACACTACCTTCAAATGCTCTTCACAGAACTCCGATTTGGCACATGTTACACACAATACCGAGTTTCTAGGAAATATCATTTTATTCTTATCATTATTGAAAAACGTTAGTTATAAAATAGAGATAAAACATTAGTAATATAAATAGTTATTACTAATTTTAAAATATTGTTATAATGTTTTCATATTAATAAAACATATTTATATTGAAAAATATAATTTTTTGTAAAGTCTTTATATGATTAAAAATATTAATTTCTCTAATGAACTCCTTTTCATGTCCTTATTTTAACAAAAAAATTACATTAGACATATCAAAAAATTTAATTTTTTAAAATAATCATAATTTATTTATTTAGAATTCTTAATTAATCTTTGGTTGAGTTTTTGGGATTTTTTTGAGATTCTTTATTTTTTTTTTGATTTGTGAAAATATTAAATTTTAGTTAATATATTCCTTTTTGATTAAATAATTATTAAGGTTAAATAATAATTTAAAATTATTGGTAAGGAATAATTACATAAATAATACATATATTAAAACACCATTGGTTATTTTAATAAATTTAATTTTAAATTGAATATAAAAACATGAAAATCTTTTGAGAATTTTTCTACTTTAAAAACCTGTTATTTCATCCCATTTATGGGATTAGAATTAAATTGACTTTTTATAGTTATTTGATTTGAATTAAAAAAATAGAGATAAATCATTTTAAACAATATAATTCTTACCATCTAATTACATCATGTTAGTTTTTTACAAAAAAATATTAGTAGAGGTTATTCAAATTATTCACATAGATTAAGGTAAAATTAAGATCAATTAGGGACTAGATCATAATCAAAGGGGCACAAATGTCCAATACACTTTTCAAAAATCATTTTATGGAAATATTTTTTCCATAAAACTGTTTTTATTTTTTGGGTATGACATTTTTTTAGGTAATTCACCCATCATGTTTTAAAAAATTCCAAGTGAGTCACTTTCCTTCCATATAAAAGGCCACCACCTCTCCCAATTCCTCCCACCTATAAAACCAAAAAGGGTCATAAAATATCTACCCAATATAGTTCCCAAAATCCATTCCTTCCTCATTTAATCTTCCCTTTTTAGATATTAATCTAAGGATGCCATTTTGCACAAAACAAAAGGAGTTACCGGATTAATAGATAACTTCTTCTCTCAAGTTCATTTATTTTATTTTTTTTCTTGACCCCCTATATTTTATTTATTACATTAATGTATAAAAAACCATTATAATAAATATAAAGGGGTGTTTTTATGCAATTTTTTTGAACTATACTTACAAACACCTCCAACTAATTGGTAACGAACTTATTGTTTATGTGTATGGAAAACTACAGCCTCACGAAATGATGATTATTCATTTTTTCATTTACAACCTCTCATATTGGAAATAATGATGTAAAATTTATTTATATATGTTATATATTATATTTAATATTTATTTAATCTTGCATAATTATTTTTTAACAAATTTCTTTGTACTTTTAATTTTGTTTTAATACAATAATTTCATTTGAAAAAGTGTGGACTACCACCCCTCAAATCGATGTGATTCATTCATACACAACATAAAATATTTTAATGATGTGTTTGTGAAAATATAAAATATATATCTAAAATAATTAATATACTATAATAATGTTATATTTAAATATATAAACATATATTTCTTTTTCTTTCTTTCTTTCAACATGTCAACTAAACGGAAATAGGGTTCATACATACATACGGCTTACCATATCCATGAATGGGGTATTCCATTTCATAATTATATATATTATGGATTAATATAATAAAAATATACCAAATATTAATTATATTTAAATAATGGTTTACATTCTGTAAAACATTATATTATTATAAGTACCAAATATATAATAAATTAAGACTCATTCGAAAAACAAAGAAGAAATTACCCTAAGTGAAAACTTAACACAAAATTGTCCACATGTGGGTAATATAAAGCCATAATACAACCCTATATGGTATTATAAGTAGAAATATGATTTTATTATAGAATTATAATAAATTTATATATATTATAAATGTGGTTTTTAGGAGTATGGTGAGATTCAAGACACAAGGTAAGGGGATTACATCGCACTTTTTATTTCTCTGAGATACATTTTTTATTCACCACCCATTCATTTTGTGTGGTTTTTATACTGCCCATGGATGTATTATTTGATTATAATACTCAGATTTATTAGTATTTAAACATCCATTAGGTTATATTTTTTTCATGGGGACTATGTTTCAAAAATTTAAAAAATCAGGAAAATGATTTTTTCCCATTTTTCCTTCTTTGAGACACATGTTATGTTATACACCAATATTTTTCCTTGAGGTATATATACGACCATTGAAATTTTATATTATGAATAAATTTATATTAATGATATTTTAAGCATCATGTAATTTCACTTTCTTAAATGTGGTGTATGGTTCAAGGTTTCTAGGAGGTAAAACAATATTAAAATAATCTCATTACTTTTTGAGATTATTAATGATTATGTTTCCTTTAATGAATTATTATGATCTATATCTCTAGAAAACACATGAAATTTATTCTCCTATATTTATTCATGATATCATCAAATATAGAATTTATTATCCACTCTTTAGTACATAATATTTTTAGGATAGTGTTTTAAAGTATTTCTGAATTTACCACTCTCTTCAGTCAGAAATCTATGTTCCTTCAAATCAATGTTTTCTAAAAAGGTTTTACGAGAATATAATACTATTCTCCTATAATAGATAAAATAATTTTTACCCTTTTGTGTTTTTTAATGTTTATAGAGGAATCTTCTTATATCTTACTGAATAATACATGTTTCTTTTCTTTGGACTGTGTAAAAAGAATATTTTTTTAACCTCATATGGAATGTATTGATTCACCCTCTATCATATTTTTGAAACTTCTTTTCCATGATTAAAGGGTTATATTTGATGAAAATGTTTTCAAATATAATTTTCAAGGATTTTATTTCAAGAATATTTCAAGCATCTTATATGTGTTTTAACGTAAAAAATTTTTCAAAAACATTTCAAGAATTCATTATATGTTTCCAAATTATATTCAATGAAATTTTTTTCCAAACATTTTCAATATTAATTTTAATGTATTCAAAATGTTTTCGAAGAAAAATGTATTCAAAAAGTTTTGATTTTTATTCTATATGTTTTCGTGGATTTATTTTTCAAATTATTCCATGTATTTATTAAATATTTCATGTTATTTTCTATGAGAAATATTTACAATTGGTGTTACGTGTCAATAATATTTTTTCAAAAAAGAAAGGATATTTTCCCCAAGAAATGTTTTTGAGAAATATTACAAAATGATTTTCTATCTAAGATGACATCTGATGAAGTTTCTCATTCCTTTATTGGAAATTATCTAATTGTTCCATCCATATTCTTTCCCAGAATCGGTTGTGCTATATGTCAAGGTCTTTTGGAAACCCATTTATCTTTAATGGGTTATATGTTGATGAAACCTGTTTCTCTTTCAAGGGTTATATGTTTATGAAATATGTTTCTTTTCTATGGGTTATATTATTTTGTATAAATCTTTTTATTTTAATTTATTCATAAATAAAATGATTAGGAAACCTATATATTTTCGATATGTAATGATTTTATAAAATGATAATTATAACCATTTCATTTCATAGTTAATAATTATTCTTTATAGAACCCAAATATTTTTATGGGTCATGAAACAATGGTTGTTTTATTTTCCTATAGTGCATTTATGTATGATTTTGTTGTGTAATGGGTGGGACCTATATCTCTCTCAAAATCAATGGGTAATTATAAATTTATTATGATATCAAATGGTACATGAGAGGGTATCCCAAGATTGAAACAAGATAGTATAAGGTAGGATATCCCAAGACCGAAACAATAGGGGAATGGGAGGACATACCATGCCCGAAATAAGAGGGTACATGAGAGGACATTCCATGACTGAAAAAAAAGGGTAATCATGAGGAAATCCCAAGCCAAAAATATAAGGGCACATGGGAGGGCATCCAAAACCCAAAATAACTGGGTACTTGGGAGGGATTCCAATCCAGAAGTAGGTACATGGTTGATTAACCCAATCGTAAAATGTTACAATGGCCTTGTTAACCATCCTTGACATAAGCTTATTATATCCTTATGTGTTTCCCACAATTACATATTTTATTACTACATTATGATTTCATGAATTATTTTCTATACTTCTTTATGATTCAAGTCTCATGAACATACAATCTTTATTATGATATATAATATATAGGGTATTATCTTCAAATGTTATGCTGATGTTCCAAACCCATTTTTTAATTTTATGCTTACATATTTCCTTTATTTACCCTTACTGATCATTTGAGCTCACCCCTTTCTTATGATTCCATTCCCCATGTTATACATAATTATTTTAGGTACAAGTAATAATATTTGAGATATTTGTGGGAGATTTTGAAGATCTATCACTAGGATAGAATATTTTATTTCCATGTTTCTAATGACACTAAAATATTATGGTCCTCATGCACGTGTTTTTGTAAGGTACTTAATATTCATCTAAAATGATATAATATCCTGGTATGTTAATCTTGGGTTAGTATAATGATGGTTTCTTAGTGGATGGAAGATTACAAACATTTGAATCTTTACTGGTGGAATGAAAACCATTAACCATTTTAATGGCGTTTTAAAACATTTGAATGTCTAATGGCTTTCAATGCCTTTTTCATCATTTTCCCGTCGATGATTTTAATTTTTCTTATAAATGATTTTGTTTAAAATGTGCTTATATCTTATTTTTTATATTTATTCACTATTATTTTCATAATATTTCATTCTATCTTTACTCATTAAATAATTTTTATATTTAACTATATGGTTAATATGTTACCATTCATTATATATAATCATTATTTAGGTTTACATGAATAAAGTTATTTCATTTATAATCTCAATTGATTTTTTGTAGAGGAAATTGTTTCCAAATTAGACTAATAATCAGTTCTATTAACTATTTAATACATTTCTTATGAAATAATGATTTTATTCCTCTCTTTTACTTATTTATTATATCAAAAAATGGTGGACAAGAAAAGGAGGATAAAAATATAAAATTTTTAAATTCCAATTTTGTGAAACTAAAATGATATTAGAAAAATTAAAATATAAATTTATTTCAAAGGGGAATAATTTGTTAAATGGATATGAAAAAGGGAATAATAAATAGTTTAAAGTTTATGTTCAAAACTTTAAAAAATTTACCTCCGTTTTAAAAAAATTGGTTCAATATTAAATGTATTATGGGATCATCAAAAAGGGGGATATTATTGGAAAAATTGATGTTGTTATAACATATCTTAATTTTCTTGTGTTTTTTTGATTCAAGAAATACCTATTTTTATTCAAAAAAAAAATTTCCTAAATGTTTTAGAATACATTTATCAAAATAATTTATCTTACAATGATTCTATAAGTGAGTATCTTATGACTTGTGAAGAATAAATTTTATGAAAAAAAAATTATATTATGAAATTTTAATATTATTTTTCATTTACTCAGAATCAAAATACACCATGTTACATGTTTTTGTTACTACAAAGATATTATCTTTTGAATAGCTTGATTAATTTTTTTTCCAATCAAATCCAAATATTTTAGATATAATGATGTTATGAGAATATGATATCTTATAAAAAGAATATGTGTAAATTCTTATCCTATGAATGTCAAAAGAATTTATGGAAGATAAGTATCTCACCATAGTAACACATTTATCTTACAGTATAGAATTATCCTATGTAGTATTGAATTCAGTTTATCTTACATCTTGAAGAAGACAATGATCAATTTTATCTTACAAAGTCTCTTTGGATTTTTTCTTACAAAGAACAGTACATCCATTTGAAAATCATATGAATTTTATTATTATTCATAATGTCATGATTTATTTTTTTAAATATTGATAAGTCATTTCATTATTTTAAAACATATTAGATATGGGATTATCAATTTATGGAATGATCGATTTGTTCAAAGTGTCACGTTTCTAGGATTAGAAATATTCATAGGAGATGATTTCAGATATTTCAATTATTGAATACTATATCATATTTAAAAGGAATGGACAAATTCCATAAATTGAGTCTCTTATTAAATTTCCAATGGATTATTCACTACATCGTTATGATTATATAGTTCTTATGTTAAAAATTAAATAAGTGATATTAAATGAAGATTTATTTACAGCATGGAGAATGATGTAAAATATGAATGGACAGAAATATTTTATATAAGAATACTCTAAACTCATGAGAATATAAAATATATAACAGAAATTCTCATGTTGTTATTGTAATATTTTTTAGTTTCACTAATGATAATTATGAGCTACACCTTGAATAATATCATCATATTTGGATGTATATTTGACTACTATCAGTTGTTTCTTGAAACTGTGTGAAGAAATTGTTCATTCAAAGAATATTCGATATATTTTGTTTAAAATCATTATAATAGTGTGTATTGAGACTGTGCAAATGTATTTTCAAGGGAGATCTTGGTTGAAATCACTTATACCTTTGTATTAAGTGAATTTTGCTTGAACTTAGTTGTGCGTCCCCAATAAAACTTGTAATTATTGTAAAAAACACAAAAACTCATAGAGTATTTTGTTGTTGGAATGGATTAGGGGATTTCTACTTATAGAGAACTCTAAATTTCCTATGATAAATTTAACATCCCATGATATGGAACTCTATCACGTGGATAAAACATGTTTTTTCTGAGTCCTCAAGCACTCCTACTTGTATAGTAGAGGTTGTTGACTAGAAGTGGGGGTATGATATGTATAGTGGGGAGACTATACCCCATGGTTATAGAGTCAAAAAAAATTATAATAATCCATCATTTATTAAAATTCGAGGGATTAGAAATAAATGATGAAATATAATATAGTGGAATATCGAATTATAAAATCCAACTGAATAATCCAATTAATGGAAATGGTATAATTTAATAACATGATGTAATGTACCTAAATGTCTTGATAGATGTAATTAAAATAAAATACTTTTATACTCAAATATTGACTCAATACACTTTAGTCCCAAACTCCATGTTTGCCTCATCTCCAAACTCCATCCCATAAAAAAAATATAATCAACACTGGCATCCTTTTCCCTTTTCCAAACCTGCATCCATATTATCTACTAGAGTACAAAATAGAGGCTTGAATATGTTTTGAGTACAACATAGTAGAAAGATTCCCCCATGTCAAAACATAACCAGTCAGATAATAAGTTAATGTAATAATGAAAAAAATTGATTAAATTAATATAGAAATTGAATTAATACCACAACAACCCAATTCGGCCCTATGTCGAAATACCATTGATCATGCATCACAACCATTCTAACCTCAACCATATAACTAGAGTAAAATATACCCTACCTTAGCACCATAAAAGAATTTATCAAAGTATGTATCACAACAATTGAATCCCTAACCATATAAAAATGGTAAAACATAACCTTATAAACAATGTATAAATCATAAAAATCTGATTCAAACCCCTCAAATAAAATTTTCAATAATCAATCAGGGTTGAGCCTTGTACAAATGAATTTAAGAATTTATTGGGGTGCATCATGGAATGTAATACTATCATCATATATCAATAGGAATAGAATTATAAATTATCATTTCAGTATGTATTGTGGCATATCTCAGTTTATAATAATTTCAGCATGTTAACTGGGCCAATGCCCCATATAAGAACTAACACATTTTTAACAACACATATCATAGAAATAGGGATATCTCAATATGAAATCATAGATCTCAATGGTTAATTATGAAAATTAACTTGTATATTTTATTTACACATTTCATTTATCCTTCGGTCATAAACCAATAACAATCAAATCATTTTAATAATTAGGCCAAACCAAGGAGAATATATATCAAGCAATCACCCAAATATCTTGTCATGATAAATAAACATTAATCCATTAAACAAAACATTTATAATAATAGGTTCACTTTATTTAACTATAGCCACAATCTTGGTCAATAACCTATTCGATCCAAAGGGACTCCGACCTCAATTCAACTTATCATTTATTTATTTTAGGCACATGTGTGTTGGTAGAGTTCCATTATTGCACATACTCAGGAATTATCAATCCATTGGGTTATGGGTTAGAGCCCCTACCATTACATAATAATAAAAAATGTTTCCAACATGATTGAAAAACAATAATTAAATCTCACATGATTATAAGAAGGATCATAGATCAATACTGATGAAGATCAAACCAAATAATGGGCACGGTCAAAACATTACATCATACTGGTAGGAGTTGGTATGGTGTTTACAATGAGTATTTGGTTTTTTTTTGACAGATGATAGGTTCTTAGGCACTACCAGAGTTTGTTTGTTTTTGTTTTCTCTGCTTCTGGTTGTTTGGTTTCTCAATGATGGTGGTTTTCGGATTCCTCATATTATCAAATCCCTATTCTGAACACACATTCCATGGCACCCCTCCCACTCATATCTAGTGTGGTGGCTTCTTTGATGTTTTGGGATTTGTAGTGTCGTGGCATCGGGGATTCAGGTATGTCCTGAGCCCGTGATTTATGTTTTTCATGGGTGTACGTTTATGATAACTCAAATACGTTTTTTGATTTTGTTATTTTGTTAGTTGATTTTTGTTTCTATTGTGGTGATGGAGTCGACGTCGATAGTGATATCAAGGTTTTTGCGATAATAGTTATTTTGGTTGGGCTTGGGAATATTGAATTGTGTTTTAGTGTCTATAGATATGGTGTTTTTTTGCGAGATTGAAAGAAGAAGTTCTAGTGATGAGGAATGATTGGTCCCTTGCTCCATCGGAAGTCTATAATGGTGACACACAGATGTTGGAAACACATAATTTGTTTTTTAGTGATTTTGGTTTGATGATGTGGTGTGGAATTAGTCGGTATAATCTCACATGCTATGCAGTGTCAAAGAAGGTGTTTGGAGGAGATTTTAGAGATGATAGTTCATGATGTATATTTGGATTTGGTGGGGTTGGGAATCACCAACGTCAACGATGGTGTTATCAGGATGAGGTAGGCTAGTGAAGTGACATTGGGTGATGCACACAATCAAGTACAAGATCTCCTCAGGTTTAGTGTTAGTGTATTATTTAATTTTATAACATCAAATTCTGAATTTGGATTTTTTTTTTGAATTACCTTCTATTGTTTGTTTGTTTACTTCTCAACCTTTAAAATCATCTATCTTGAAAATCAATAAAAAAATTATTTCATTCGGTCTATACCCTAGAGCTTTTTAACTGTAATGCTATTTTTTCAAAGGCTATTTAAGGGTAATCTAGATTCTGTGTAAGGGTAAAGGAATCTGTGTAAGAGTAAAGGGATCTATGTAATGGTAGTCCTTATTTTTCAAAGGTTGTGTAAGGGTAACTCTACCCTTACATGATTATTGAGCGAGTCACAAGGGTAAAACCATGTTCCCCAAACATAGTATTATTTTTAGAAAAAAAAAATTAAAAACTCAATTTTAATTTCTTCTTCCTCCAGCATGACCTGTAATGACTATTTAAAAATTTTGACATCTATAAATAATAGAAATCAATTCTCTAATTATTTTAAAGATGTAACAGTTTTTTATATTTTTTATACCCTCTGCACTAAATAATTTAGTGATAAGGAATTTTTTTTAATTTTTGGGATTTAAATGTTATTGTGCCATGTGTATTTAATTAAAAACACTTGAACACTTACTAATTTGATTATAGGTATCCTCTTGAGTGGGGATTCAGATATCCTATTATTGGGTAATCCATAAAATTTTGTTTAATTATTTTTTCTATGTTCATGGGGCATATAACATCTACTTTTTGGATTTGGAATCCCTCATTAGTTATTTTTTTCATTTTGTTAATGTAGGTTATTTAGAAAGAAATATCAATTATTTGAAACTTTTGAGGATTATATATTTTAAATTATATTTAAATTCAATTTCTAAATCTTGATTTCAGATTCTGAAGGATGTCTTTTGAAAAATTAATTTTATGTTTGATGAAAACCCTTGATAGTGGTCATTGGAAGTTAATTAATAATTTTTAGAAAATTATTTCTAAATAGAAATATTGATTTATATCATAACTTTTATGAAACAAGTTGTATGGGATATTTCATGACTAAAAATGAGAATATTTTATGTTTTTTGATAAAGAAACCCATTTTATGTATGTTTTTGAAAAAAAATTGGTACTTTTGATAAAAAAAAATACTGAAATTGGTTTTTGAAATAAAGACAATAGTTTATGAAAAAAATCATTCAATTTTTCTTTTGGAAATGAACGTATTGTTTTGGAGCCTATACTTTGGGAAATTTTGAAATTATTATTTGAGATATTTTGGAATGTTTCAAACAAAAAGATATCCCCAAATATTTTTTGACTACATTGATGCACATGAGAGCCTGATTAATTAGTAAGTAGTTATGCATGCTTGACATGATTTGATGATTACAACAAGATTAAAATATCCAAGGGAGTGGACTCATTCATTGGTCATTTTTTCCAATCTTCTCTAGGATTGAGTCTATATATGTGCGCTCACCTAGAGTCGTAACTCCCCAATACTATGAAATCTTTATATCATCAATATACTAATTAATCCCCGACGCTTTTATCCAAGGTGTCCTGTATGAAAATGGTGATTCGTTCCAATATTATGAAATATTTTACTCATTTTATTTTGATATAAATTATTTTTCATGTTTATTTTGATTGAAAATTTTAATATATTCTTATTTTAAAAATAATTATATCTATTGGATTATATAAAAATTCACTTTGGAAACTTGTTCTTTTATTATACATTGAATTGTTTCTTCAATAATATTTTGATGCAAAGTGTGGATATATATCAATGAAATGTTTCATTTCAAAATAATAATAAATGGTTTATTTGATATGTATTTATTATGATATATTAGGTGAATTATATTGTGATTAATTTCCCACACCCTACCTTTACCTTTGGGAATTTTTAGACTATTTTGTGTCATGTCTGGGAAAAAGTAGAAGCACTACTGGAAGGTGGTGGGTGTACTCATTTACTAGGTTCCGATGATGGTGGTAACCAATAGAGAATGTGACCCACATTACTCAAATAGATTATTGGTTGATTTATTAAAGGTATTATTAGGTTATATTGGTTTTTGAACCATTTTCAATAGTTTTGTCATTTTATTTTGGTTTCTTATTCCTATTTTTTTCTTTTTGTGTTAGTAATTGCTGGTTAAAATCATTCTCATATAATATTTTCTGGATCTTGGGTTGTATTTTTAAACTTGTGTGTATTAGGAACAACCTTAGGTTTTGTTTTGAATCAACATTTGTATTAGTACATATTTTACTTTTGGTTGGTTCATTATATTTGTTCACAAGTAATTGTGATCTGGTCCACCTATTCAATCAGGTGTGATCTGATAGGCATGATTCAGTCTTGAGAGCACATTTATTTCGATGAAATGTAACAAAATTGTTGCAAGGGTTATGATTTCTTATATGAATTTATTTTTCCAATATAATAAAACAGGGTCCCCATTGGATGGGAAAATTATTTTCAACCATCCCTAATAATTTCAATTCTTTCTACAAATTGAGATTCATATATACCCTTGAACAATAATAAATGGAATTTTTTTAGTGAACAAAAATAAAGTACTTTAATTACTATCATGTTTATAAAATTCCATAAAGGGATAATCTTCTATCAATAAAAATATAGATTAGTAATTAATTGTTTTATCCTAAATATGATTCACTAGAAACCCATTGTATTGTCAATTTTGTGGGGGTAAATATACTCTTAAATGGAGTGACAAAATAATGTCTCTCGAAAATCATCTCCTACTATAATTCAAAAAACATTCCATTACCCAATGATATATCACCAACAATATTAATATTATATTTCATCAACATGGATATTGTGGTGTTCAATTATGTGATGAAGGTGAAGTAATTAGATAGAAATAATTTGAAGAGGTAGAAAAAAGATAATTTATTATCAATTTTTTCTTCTCAAAGTAGTGTATGTTCTCTCAACTCAGAATCCCCCTAAATCCAAATATATGAAACATCATGTTTCCAAAATAAGGGAGAATGGTAGAATAGTTATCTCATGTGTCGATGACCCATATGTAGTGAATTTTCTAATGACCTATTTAATACATATCAAAATATTCAATCCTCGAAAGAGATTTTGGATTCTATTGAACTAAATTAGAACAAGGAGGATTACATGATTAATAAATTCATAATAATTAAGTTTATTTAATAAAAATGGTAAATTTTTGATCTATTGATGATGAATAATATAAAATACAGTGAATTATACAAAACCAAATGAAAAATAAGATGAACATGGATGATTATATCATTTTCAAATCTATGATTAATAAACCCCACCATTATTATAATAATTTTAAACATTATTTATAACACAAGAAGGAATATATTTCCCTCAATGATTTGATTAACAATTTAAATATTCGAATAGAAATATAAAAAACAATCTAAGTAAAATGAACCTCAGGATGATAAATCCAGGGTCCTCCATATTGTGGAAGTGGGTATCTCTAGGTATTTAAAATGGAAAACATCTAAACCATCCTTTAAAATCAATGGTTTAATTCATGAATAGTAAATGTATATAATAATTCAATGGAAAGAAGGGAAACTTCAAATGGGATTTTTGTTTCCATAAGATAACATATGGAACAAAAATAATTCCTAGAAAAAAATAGCATCCTTAATATTTGAAACTAATGTGCTCAAGGATATCTCTAATAACTCCTTATTACATAAATGACCAATAATTACTTGATTTGAAACAACTGTTTCACTTCTGTATATTATTAGGATATTTTCTTTTTATATTTTTAGATAAATTATATAAACACTTACATATCAAACTCATAAAACAATAAGTGTACACATTAACTCAATGTCCATTTTTTATAAATAAGATTCTTAAATTTGAAAACATGTTTCATTATAAAATTCTTTTCTTCATTAAAGTAATATCATTGTTATAGAATGATGGACATTGTGATATTTCTTACTCATCCTTAAGCCCTATGAAAAAAGAAGTTAAAAATTTGGGATGATAAATAAAATATTAATAAGGTATTTAAAAAAATAAAACCCATTATTCATTTAAAAAAATGAATACCTATAAGAGATATTACCATTTCTGATAATTATATTTGAGTACAAGAATAATTAATTTCATAAACCTGAAATTAACTTTTTTTCTCAGTCGTTCATAAAATATATAATAGATAAGCATAATTGAAAAAACCCATCCAAAAAATTAATATGAAATATATACAAGGATAAAAATATAAATAATCACCTATAAAACAATAATTATTTTCATAATGATGGAATGCATAATGTCTAAGATAATTATCATTCATTCAAGGCCCTGGTCCAAGAAAACATGAACCATACCATCAATTTTTTTCACCTAGACATTTTAAATACTATAAAGGACTTGTGCCAACATATTTTATATATTTTGAAGGCCTGGTTTTTAGAAATTATCATTATATTGGCCGACATACACCAGTCAATACCCGTTTTTTATCAAATGAGGCATATCGAAGAATCGAGGGTATATATATATCTTTTTCACACTCATCACATACATAGTTCTAATGCATACCAAATATAATGAATCAAAAATATAATAAATATAAAATATTCCTTGATAATAAATACACATATTTTTAAAACTAGTATATGAAATGTTTATATTTTCCATTGTTAATAAAATAAAATAACACAATCATAATCCATCAAAATAAATAAAGGTAATGGTATCATAAATAGAATATAAATAATGTGTCATGAAATTCATTAAAAATTGTTGACATAGATTAAAATTGCCTTTTTAAAATCATTAGAATTACGATTTGAAAAATAGTAGAAAGAATCCTTTTATTTTAAAATATTTGAAAAATTCATAGAAGAATGGGGAAAATAAATTCATTGAAAAAACAAAGAAACATGTATATTGGTATTGAAAATGAATAACTTTTATGGTGGTGGGAAAATTTATTTTTCTATTAAATGTTAAAAAACATTATCTATTTACAATTATAAAAAAATTAAAATTCACCCATATATAAAATATTGAAAGGAATGATTTTTCAAAATTGGTAAATAAAGTCAAACTTTTTTTAAGATAACCATAAAAAATATATTTACCACAATTTATAAAATTATTGAAACATTAAAAAGAATTTTTATATGGAGGGAAAAGAGATTAAAACATTTAAAGTAGTGTTTTAATGAAAAATCAATTACCATTTTGTGAAATTTTTAATCAAAATATCCTTGAGAGAGTGAGAAAGAAAAAGATTTATAAAAAATTTGAATTTTATAAAATTAATGATAAACTAAATCCATATAGTAGTATATACACCACAGAGAAAAAAACATTTAGTGAACATGGAATATGTTTCAATAAAAGATAATTGAGACAATACATCACTTACCTCAAGTTTGGCTCAAAATATATGACCTTTAACTCTTATATAATAAACATATATTAATAACTTCATTTATTAATTTTAGTTTTCTGGTGCAGTGGAATCATAGAATGGGCATGTACCAACATTAAAAATTTCCATGATCAAGGATTAATCCATGATCAATATGATGATACAAGCTGATATCCACAGAATTAAATCAATGAAAAAAAGGGAGAGAACCCAGGATTTAGAATAGAGGATCAAAATAATTTTTTATAATAAATTTATTTAAATTAATTAATTTCCTCTAAGGTTATTTTTTCTTTGTTGATGGGTTTGACCACATATATAATGTTTTTCTTTATTGTGATGCTAAATATAAGGATATAAATCTTCTAGTGGTGATCCACACATACTCCACGTATCATTATATTTCGTCCAAGGAGTCATTGGGTGCTAGAACAAAAGATCCATTCATGTAAAATTTCCTCCTTTGATCACCTTGATAATCACTTCAAATTTTTTCTTCTAGATCTGGTAGAGGAGGATCTTTCTCATTCATGAGTGCGTTCTTAGAGAGGGGGGAGTTCTCTAGGCTCGACATCTTTTCTCCATGGATGTTGTGCATACATCCATTAGTTTTTCCTTGGAATTACCCATTTTATAAATAGATAATAAAAACATAACATAGAATTTAAGTCATTAGGTAATAATAAATAATTAGCACAACTTCTGTTAATTATGTTATAATTCCATGTGAACCCGCATGTGAAATAATAATATTAATGCTATTATTCCCATGACATGGAATTAAATTGAATATTATATTTAAATATTATTTAACCATATAATATATAATATTATTCATCACCAGACCTATAACATGGTATTCCAATCCTCCTCCCTATTTACTAAGCCTTGAATAATAACTATTCATTTCTTACATAAATATAACTTCATTATTCTCCATTAAATTAATATTTTATCCTCAATATATTCTCTCAAATAATGAGAAATGAAATAAATTAAACCAGGCATACTTGGATAATTATTAAACCATTACCGAGAATAATATGTATTCCACTTGTTAATTAATAAATTATTTAACTAGGATATTGGCTATACATATTATTTACCCTCTAGGCCTCTTTCTCATTGCCATTAGGTGAGAATTCCTGATGTCCAAGAGTACTTTCAAGCAATAGTTTGAGTCACCCAAAAGAAATAAGTTTATGTTTCAATAATATGTCACCTCATACAAATGTTTATTGTGCAAAATAATCCTTTTTTCCTGATATTTCCAATCAAGCGGGATTCATGCAAGTACCATCAACCCTTGTGTTCGATTTCTCATTCTTTGACATCCTGAAATTGAACATTCCAAGGGAGCACCATGGAAATTGATTTAGTTATTATATATCATTTCAATCAAAGGGCCTGGGATATATACTTTTATAGAAGTGACAAATCTGTTCTCACATTATTCATTAATGTAGAATTACTCGTGATGCACCCAACATATCCTACCTCACTGAGAACATCTGTCAACATGGATTTCATAAAAAAATCCAAGTGTGTGATTCATTAAACCCATTAATAATAATCATAAAGTTTGGGGAAAAATACACAAGTTGTCATATAAGATCATCCAATGACAGTTAAGAATGTGAATTTCCAACTCGTAAGTCTTGTTCTCATAATATCATTGTGTATATTACCAAGGGTGTACACTATGAGAATGTGGCTCAATGTTTCTATTTCCCCCACCCCTGATAGCCTATATAATTTTATTCCCTTCAAATAATATCCTCCGTCCATAGAACATATATTCAATAATAGTGTCATGGAACTTCCTGGTTCTCATCATAGTATGTATCTGCTATGACATTTTAGGGTGACATATTTTCATAGGACATTATCACATACTATTTCATGCATAAGGACAATAATTATGTGATAAGGAGTTTATTAATATTCATCCAATGAATAGAGTTCTATCATAAATTACAAAGAATTTTGTTCTAGGTAACCATCTATAACAGACTCCCACTTCCACTAGAGCCAACTACTAATAACATTTAGTCTGCTAGCTCTCTCATGATATTCATTCGTATTCTGAGATATGCCTTTAGTAAAGGGGTCTAACAGATTCTCCTCATGGGACTCTCTTCTCAATTAAAATTCACCCCTTTGATAGAAATCCCTCAAGAGGTGATACTTTTAGAGGATATGATGTGTTCGTTGATGTTTCCTTCTGTCCATTGCAAGATCCACCGTTGTAGTATTATCACAATACAATGTAATGGGATCCTTATTATTAGGTACCACATTAAGAGCCTGTAAAAATATCCGTATCTAGATGGATTCTTTGGCTGTATCAAAAGCCTATATATATATTCAAACTCCACTTTATAATCACGGAAAACTAGCTGCTTTGAGGTTTTCCATATCAATGGTCCTCTGTTGAGATAGAAAACATATCCTGATTGTGAATTTAGATCATTTTGATCTATCAGAAAACTAGCACCTGTATACCCTCTGATGACAAACTCCTAATATCTTCCATACATCAGGAACCTATCTTCTGTTCTTCTCGTATACTTAAGGATAGTCTTGAAAACATTTCAATTCAATTCTCGTGGATCTTCTTGATAATTTATTACCATGCTAAGTGTGTGGGAAACATCAATCTTGGTATATAACATGGAATACATGATAGATCATATCACTGAAGTATATATAATCCCACTCATACTATCATTCTAAAATTGTGGACATAAACACATTTTATTGGAATGATATATACAATGTGACATTCGAACTAATACCCCTATAGATTTTCCCATACAAAATATCTTTTTTATCTTGTCAGTGTATGTAATCTGACTTAGTCCAAGAAGCCTCTTGAATCCATCACAAATGATATTGATCCCTAGAGTGTAGGTGTCTTCGCCTAATTTGTTCATAGAGAAGAACTTTTTCACCCAATACTTGACTGACAATGAGACTAGTATGTCCTTTATAATAAGAAATATGTTGTCAATATATAATACTCGGATAGAAACCACACTCCCATTAAACTGATTGTAAACACATCACTCACATTCATTATTAATGAAACTGAATTCTCTTACAGATTTATAAAATTGAATGTTCCATGATCTGGATTCTTTCTTTAATCCTTAAATGGATCTATGCAACTTGCATTCCCTTTAAGCATCACCTGGTGTCACAAAACCTCATGTTTTTCTCAAATAGGAATCTTCCTAAAGGTTTCCTTTAAATAATGGAATTTGGACCTCCATCTTCCAAATCTCATAGTCAAGGAAAGCTGTTATAGAATGTTTGATTATTATGTATTTAGGAATGGAAACTAGAGAAAAGGTTTCATCTTAGTCGATTCCATGATTCTTTTTAAAACCTTTATCCACTAGAATTGATTTATACGTACTAACATGACCTTTTAGGTTTAGCTTCTTCTTGAATACTCATTTACACCATATTGGATTTACATCTACTATCACATCAACCATAACCAAAACGTGGTTCTGATACATGGATTCCATCAAAAAATTAATATCTTCAAGTCATTTTGCATCTTTTTCAATCACTATTGCTTCCTTTTGTATGAGAGGTTCATCATTTTCCAACAATAACGAGTCACCGTCCTCAATGACAAGGAAAGCATATCTCTCTGGTTCACTTTACTCTATTTTACTCTTATGCAATAATTGTATTTTTGGAACTATATCTTCCACGAGGATATGTGAAACTTGTTCCTATACCAACTCTTGTGTATCTTGAGAATCAGAATAATCAAATTAAATAATAAATATAATATAATTTATGAGGATTTACTCCCAATCATGAAATACAAACTGTTTGGTAATATTCGCATTCTTGTCGGATAGGTTGTATAGGTAGTTTCCCTTCTTTTCCATGGGATACCCTTTAAAAATATACTGCATACTCTATGGTGCTTGTAGAGACCCCAATCTTGAAGTACATGGACATTACATTACTTTAACGGAATACTTAATACATATCCAAAACAAACACACAAGGACCGTAATAGTTTACTGTCATTGGAAACTTGGAAAAAAATAATCTTCTAATCATGGTAAAAGATCTTCAACATCTCCCAAAAAGATCTTCACATTTTGTTTTATTACCTAAAACATTTCTTTATATCCTAGGTAAAGGAAAACATAAAAAGGGTGAGATAAAATTCTCATTAATGGTAACCATAGAGAACATAAAACAATCCATAAAAATTCGAATGCAAAAACTTGAACATAAAATCTAACCATCAAAATCATGAGAAAAGACATAAATATTGGAAGTACGTAAGGAATATATCATAATGGAACATAAATCATGATAAAATAGAATGTAAATAAAACATGTAATTGTGGAAAAAAAATTAAGAACATGATATGATTTCCATAGTATCCAAGGAATTGATGCCAAGACTATCTTAGTGGACAAAGTCCCTTTCTAAATTGAGTTCACTCCTCATTCTAGTCATGTAACACTGAATATGATAAACTTACTATTCCAGTCATGTCTATATAAGGAGATATAAATCTTTACCCAGTTCATTTGAGGGAGATATATGTCCCACCCATCTCATAATTAAATCATTATTATGTGTGCCACAAAATAAACATAAATCATTCATCATATCACAAATCATAAAATGGTTTTCATAAACATCATCCCATCATAACATAATCCATATAAAACAAATGGATATCATTTTATCATAAGAAAGGATAACCATGTAAATCATAGAGACATTATACATGAAACACACAGATATGAAATAATGTCATTTTAGGTGGAATTTTTTTTTTGATAAAACACTTGAAATGATTTTTTGAGGAAAATATCCTTTCTTCTACAAAATCAATTTCTTTTCACAAAATTCAATTAATTTTTAAAAGAAAAGGATTTTGATGAAAATAATAATGAAATATTATAGAGTATTCTTCAAGAAAATAAGGCGTTATAAAACCGTAAAAATTTGTTCATTCCGTATAATTTAAAAAATATATACTCTTCATACTTTTGTCAGAAAAGTCAAAAAGTTCCTCGTATGGTAAAAAAGGAAAGATTCCTTCTATAACACAAAGTAAAAGTAAAAGAGTTGTAAACATGACATTAAACATACATGGAACAATATTAAACACTTTATGAAAAACATTTTATGGGCATGGATGAAAAATATAACACCTGTAAATACTAAAGTATATGCAATCTTAGATAAAAATGAGATTGCAAAATTATCCCTTACATTAGGTTTGATATTCTTTGTACATTTCCAAACCTCATGTATAATGATTTAAATAATTTCATTGACTTATTAAAGAATCATATTCATTGTTATGATATCATATATTGTTCACTTATGACTTTATATTACCTGTTCTTTTGTAAATTCATTGTTAAAGTAGCGTTTTGGGTCTAATCATTTTATTTATCATACGTGTTTGGACTTGTTGTTCTTGATATTATTATTACTTATATCATGATTTACTTACTTCAAAAATTTAAATCATGATTTATATATCATATATATTCAATATATATATATATAATAGATAGATAAATGAAATGAAATACACCGTTGATGGAGATGGTAGGTCGTACGTATGCATGAATGCTGTTTTTGTTTACATATCGAATTGAATGGAATTAATTAAATGAAACATATATGTACGTAAATCTAGTTTCATTATTATTTCATATAATTATTTATTATATATAATTTATAATAATTTCTTAATGGTTAACATGTAAAATGAATCTCATCGCGTCGTCGAGACGGTAATCCGTACGAACGCTCGAGCGATGATATCATTCCCATAATTATTGAATGGAATTATATTGTATGATATAATATCTCAAAATCAGTATGATGTTATAATAACCATATATATATAGATTTTTTACACCATTATACCCATTCAAGTAAGGTGGTGGTGGAAAAACAGATTACACCACGGCGTGGAGACGATATTCTGTACGTACGCATGTGCGGTGATTTCGTTTTCCTTATGATGGATAGAAAGTGAAATGGGGCTGTTTAATATTTATAATGACATATCATTATATTATTGATACTTTTTTTATTACTTTATAATGATACAACTAAAGAATAATATGTTGAAGAACAATGAAACTTGAAAGAATTGGTAGAAGAGATTACCTCTTCTTCGACGCAACTCTTTTAAGATTTATATTAAGGCACTAGAGTTTGTCTTTTGAGGATTAAAAACCAATATAATGTTTATAGGGAAGTTGAGAAGTGAAATGGGTATGATTTGTCCGATCTTGATGGATAAAAATTGTGTAAAGAGAAGAGGGAGGAGGTTCCCTTTTAAAAGGGAGGAGAGGGTCACCTTAGGAAAAAATGAAAATATTATTTTATAATAAAGTCTTATTCAGTTTATAATAGCTCCAAAAAGATTTATTTGGAAGATATAGTGGGGATGGAGCGAAATAATCTCATCCAATAGGTTTTATACAAGTTTAGGTTACTATTTTAACCTTATCATTTAGATATAACTCTATGTTAAATAATTTAACATTTACCGTGTCTTCTAGTTTTCTTACATTATATGGTTAATAAACATACTATAACATCCTAAATGAGCCCCAAGTGGTTATGTTTTAATATATATAACTTTATCTAAGTCATTTTTCCTATACTTAGATTTTTATTAATAGAATATCAATTAATAATATAATATTTGTTTTAAAAACTATTTTATGTCAATTATGACACTATTTGGGAATTTATTTTTGTAAAAATAATAACATCATTATTAGTTCTAAAAATGATAATTGAATCAATACTAACATGTAATATTAACCCAAAATATTAGTTTAATTTAAAAAAATTCTCAAATTACATTTATTTGGGTATTTCTAACATCAAATATGTTAATATTTCAATAATAAGGTAATTTCTGCTTCATCATTGTGTCATAAATAAATTAAATTATTTAATGTCTAAAAATTAAAAATAAAATATAATTATGTAGAAAATATTTATATATTTCTATTTAATATTTATAGATTAATTTATCTTATGTATAACCCTATATTAAAAATGTTTTAGTTATTAATCTTTGATTTGAACTCTTTTAACACTTCATTGAATTAAATAATAATAAATGTCCGAATCTAATCCAAGTGGATCTAAATGATAATATTGTATTCCTAATGTTATTTTTGGTCGAATTATTCTTATACAATAGAAATAGTACATGTTTTAGGGTAATAATAATAACAATTTTACCCTTAGTCACCCTATTTACTTTTAACTATGGTAAATAAAAGTAAAAAATTACTATTCACAAAAATTTATATTTATCTTATTGAACCAAATTTTACTCTTTGATATTATCCATTTCTCTTGGATTTTCTAAATTCCACTCACAGAAGTGGTAAAATTATGTTTTATGTAAATTTTCAAATTCTCTTAGGAGATGCGTAAAAGACGGTGAAATGTTCAATAAAAATTTTATATATCTAAATTTTTTATAAAATGACTCCATTGAATTAAATTAAACTTATAGGTATTATGTATCAATTTTGACATAAAATAAATTTAAATAAAATAAATAATTATTTAAATAAAAATTAGGTTTTTAAATAGTAACTCAGTGTTTTCACTATTCATCAAAAATTGAATGTTTTCAGAAAAATACCAAAAATTTACCCTAGGATAACTTCGATATTCCTAATCAAAAAATGAAGTACATTTTGAAAGATAAAATTTATAAAATTTCAAAAAGTGGTTGTTACTATTCATAATGGATAGTTTATAATTATATTATAATAATTTCTCGTTTTGTGAAACTCAGTATTGAATAAAACACACGCTATCGTGGAAGGTCGTGATTGTGTGTAAAGTAAGCCAAGTATGTTTTGAGTGTAGTTAATGATTCCTTTGATGTTTTGTATTATAGAATCCAAACATATTTCATTTATACATTGAATATATATATATACACTCAATGTTGCGTAGAATAACTTCTATCAAATGAACATAAAATTTTGTGTAACACGATCTAAGAATAGTGTTGCGTATACTACAAGCAAATACAGTGTTGCGTATAGCGCAAGATAATCTTGGTGTAGCGTAAAACACAAGACATCAAATAAATTAAAAATATTACTTCTCATAAAATCTCAGGGTGTTACATTCTTCCCCCCTTAAAATTAATTTCTCCATCGAAATTCGTCGGGGTTATAAATCATTTACTACTTTAATGTTTCTTTCGTAGAATCCCACATCGTAAAAAGAAATACTAAAACTTAATTTTAAAAACTAATGTATGAAACCTAACGGTTACCCAAATTAAATCATCACTGGGTTTCTACATAGGTGATCATAGATTAAAATATATATATGGAAGAGAAATATAACCATCAACTTTTTATAAAGAGTGGTAGAAGACATGGCTATGAAAAATCCAACAATCACAAAGTCATAAATTATTGATGTTCTGAGGTACCATCTGATTCATCAGATATGAGGGCACTAGGAAAACATTTTTGGTTTTCAAGATAGTTTCCCAAATGTTGAAGAATTTTTGAATTAAAATAAATACATACTTGATTTTGGTACAATGTTACCGTTGCATGTGCCTTGAACAATTTCCACTTCACCTCTTAAATAAATTAAGATGAATTTGTCTTTCACAAAGTGTTAACAGATCATGCGATAGAAAGATAGGTCATTTCATCTCTCTCAAACCTAAGGTTAGCATAAGTTATATACATAAGTTAATATATGGTGAGATTAATCGTATATGGTTCCAAAAATGGACTTATAATTCATATATCATACCTCTTATTAAAATAAAAGTAGTTTATACTAACCAGGGACTTCTTGTAAACTAGAGGTAGGTGATAAAGGCATGTCACACTTCGGTTGTGGGTTTGATTCCCGCAACCTTGTCTGACGCGATGGGTTGTCACTCGTCCTATGGGTTGTCCACTTTCTTAAACTATACTATTATAACATTCCAGAAATAATATTGAAAAACAAGTTCTATCCTTAAATAATACTATCTGACGTCTAATATATTCCATTCCAATCTTTAGGCTTATCCAAAATACATCTTTCCAATCTCATAGAATTAAGAAAACGATTACCTGAAAGGTCACATAACAAGCACGTGAATACCATCATTTATCCCCCATATATCATAAGATATATCTTGTTATTCAAATTCCAAACATGTGAATACCTTAATCATGTATTCATTTAAAACATGAATTACCATAGAACCTTAGTGAAAACATGAATTCTGTCAAAAGTTAACTTTTTCCACATAACAAAATCCCAAAAATTCTATATACTCAAACCATGATATCACTTAGTCCTTATATCAATCATGAGCTCATGAATACTATTAAACATATTATTTTCTCTTTATCTATTAATTATGTGCATATCATCTACTTTCCAAAAATATTTCAATCACTTTTCATGGTTACCTGTACCATATAATTATTGAAAACTACAATAAACCATTATATTGATATTCCAATGTTCCACAATACTATAAATGATATCCCTTTACAAAAACACATAATCATTCCAACTCATTGTTGTCACACTCAACATTGCTAATAGTGATCACATGTGACTTCCCTTTCTCCTTTAACTTAAGATTTTGTTGAGTTCGATCATCATTAAACCTTGGATTAGGGCATTGGTTAGCATAATGACCCATTTCCTTGCACATGAAGCATTGAAGTTTTGGTGGTGAATTCTATGTAGTCCTTTCTCTATTCTCATCATTAGCTACCTTTTTTCCATTACTTCGATACTTATCTACTCAATGACCTTCTTTTCCACACTTGAAACATTTTCTAGTACCTATTAAACAATCTCCACCATGCTTCTTTCCACACTTTGAGCATAAAGAAACATTCACCTTCTTTTCAGGATTGTTCTGATATTTTTTCATGAACTCCATCATTCATTTCTTTTTAAAACCATGAGATGGATTTTTAACACCAACTACCATTTCTACCTTGATAGCACAATGCACAATTTATTCATAGCTATTGAAGCCTTTTATTGCGAATTCCCTTCGAAAACTTGGTTTTAAGCCACTGAAGAATAGATCAACTTTACTTTAAGGTTGGATGATAATTCTAGATGTATACCGTGAATGCCTTTTAAAATTCACCTCATATATACCAACAGATTCATCATCCTTTTTCTTAATCTCAAGGAACTCCTTCCCCATCTTTGTTCCAATAATACGAGGGATGTACTTATTGAAAAATATGTTCTTGAACTCATCCCATTCCATGGATTCAATTTAATCATGGGGCCTTGTATTCTTAATTAGAGTCCACCACTTTTCTGCTTCACCTTCTAACTAGTAAAACGCCAAAATGACTTTTTCATGTTTTGAACACCAAACTATCGAAAATATCTTTTCAATGGTACTAATCCAATGTTATGTAACAAGTGGATCAGAAGACCCACTGAATGAAGGTGGATGTTTCCTTATGAAGGACTCAAAAGAATATTGTTCCTTTCTCTCCTCATTTGGGAGTCCAGAATTATTCATAGATTGTGTAAGTATAACAATAATATTTTTCACTCCATCTCCCATAATATTGGTTTGTTCAGGAGGACAGTCATTGAATCGTCCATTACATTGATCAACATGGTTCCTTCAGGTTCTATCCATTCTCTGAAACCCAAAAATAATAGTGTGAGAGGCAAACTCATGCTAGGAAAACAACATAATAAAGGGGGAGTACCTTCAATATCTAACATCGTAGGTTTAATTCTAATATCATTACCGTAATTTTAGGACTATAACCTATACTTATACTTAACCTTAGGGACATCCCTATACATACCTTAGAAATATCTCTAGGGATCTCACTAAAGTTTTGACATCCTAGTTTCCAAAGGTTAACTAAACCTTTTCTCTGATACTGACTATAGAGACCCCAAACATGAAATACAATTACATTACATTACTTTTGTGGAATACTTAAGACATATCATAAACAAACACACAAGTATTGTAATAGTTTAGTGTCTTTGGACACTTGGGAAAAAAATAATCTTCTAATCATGGTGAAAGATCTTTAATATCTCCCATAATGATCTTCCCCTTTTGTTTTCTTACCTAAAACCTTTCTTTATATCTTGGGGAAAAGAATACATAAAAATGGTTAGCTCAAATGATCAGTATGGGTAAACATAGAGAACATAAAATAGTCTATAAACATTCGAATGAAAAACTTGAACATAAAGTCTAAACATCAAAATCTTGAGAAAAGACAGAAATCTTTGAAGTATGTAAGGACTATATCATAAAGGAACATCAATAATGATAAAATATAATGGGAATAAAATATGTAATTTCGTAAAACCATTAAGCACATTATATGATTTCCATAGTAGCCAAGGCATTGCTGCCAAGAGCATCCTAGTGGACAAAGTCCCATTCTGAATCGAGCTCTCTCCTCATTCTAGTCCTCTAACACTGAACTAGATTAACATACCATTCTGACCATGTCTATCTCATGAGATATAAATCTTTACCCAATGAATTGAAGGGATATATAGGTCCCACACATCTCATAATGAAATCATTCTTACATGTACCACAACATAAACATAAATCATTCATCATAACCCAAAAAATAAAATGGTTTTCATAAAAATCATGCCAACATAACATAATCCATATAAAACAAATGGATATAATTTCATCATAAGAAAAGTGAAACCATGTAAATCATAGAGACATTATACTTGAAACATAGACATATGAAATATTGTCATTTTAGATGGAAAATTGTATTGATAAAACACTTGAAATGAATTATTGAGGAAAATATCCTTTCTACTTCAAAATCATTTTCGCTTCAAAAAATGACATGAAATTTTAAAATAAAAGAATTTTGTTGAAAATAATAAGGAAATATTTTAGACTAAGCTTCATGAAAATAAGGCGTTATAAAATGGTAAAAATCCATTCATGCTGTATAAGTTAAAAAAATTATTCTCCTTGTACTTTTGTCGGAAGAGTCAAAAAGTTCCTCATATGGTACCCAAAAAAAAGATTCCTTCCATAACACAAATTAATATTCAAATATGGGTAAACATGACATTATAGATACATGTAGGAATATTAAGCACGTTATGAAAATCATTTTATGGGCATGTATGAAAAATATAACCCCAGTAAATACTTACATATAAGCAATCACAGATAAAAATTAGATTGCAAAATTATCCCTTACCTTAGGTCTGATATGCTTAGTACGTATCCAAACCTCTAGTATAATGATTTAAATAATGTAATTTAATTATTACAGAATCATATTCACTGTTATGATATCATATATGGTTCACTTATGACTTTATATTACCCGTTCTTTTGTAAATTCCATGTTAAAGAAGCGTTTTGGGTAAAATCGTTTTATTTATCATAATTGTTTGGAATTGTTGTTCATTATATTATTATTACTTGTATCATGATTTAGTTACTTACAGAATGTAAATCATAATTTATATAAAATATATATTCAGTATATATATATATATAATAGATAGATAAATGAAATGAAATACATTGTTTATGCAGACGGTAGACCGTACGTACGCATGAACACTGTTTTCATTTCCTTATTGAATTGAATAGAATTAAGTAAATGAAAAATATGTACATAAATACAGTATCATTATTATTTCATATGATTATTTATTATATATAATTTATAATAATTCTTGAATGGTTAACATGGATAATGAATCTCATCGTGTCGTGGAGATGGTAATCCGTACGAACACACGAGCGATGAAATCATTCCCATAATTATTGAATGGAATTAGAGTGGATGATATATTATCTCAGAATAATTATGATGTTATAATAACCATATATTTTTATTCTTTTAACCATTATACCCATCCAAGTAATGTGGTGGTGGAAAAAAAGATTACACCACGACGTGGAGACGGTATTTCGTACGTACGCACGCGCAGTGATTTCATTTTCTGTATGATGGATAGAAGGTGAAATGGGGTTGTTTAATATTTTTAATAACATATCAGTATATTAGTGATACAAATTTCATTACTTTATAACGAAAATACTAGATAAGAATAAGTTGAATTAGAAATAAACTTGAAAAAATCGGTAGAAGAGATTACCACTTCTTCGACGCATCTCTTTTATGCGTCCTCTTAAGGCACTAGAGTTGGACTTTTGAGGAGACCAGAACTTCTATAATGTTTATAGTGATGTTTATAAGGTAAATGGTCAGGGGTGTGCCGAGATTGAAGGATCAAAATTGTGTAAAGAGAAGAGGGAGGAGGTTCCCTTTTATAAAGATGGAGAGGGGCACCTTCAGAAAAACTAAAGATATTATTTTATAAGAAAGTCATATTCGGTTTATAATAGCTCTAAATTGATTTATTTCGAAGATAAAATGGGGATGGGTCGAATATATCTCAACCAACAGGTTTTAGATAAGTTTAGGTTACTATTTTAACCTTATCAGTTAGATTTAACTCTAAGTTAAATAATTTAACCTTTACAGGGTATTCTTGTTTTCTTACACTATATGGTTAATAAACTTACTATAACATGCCAAAAAAAACCCAAGTGGATCAGTTTTAATATATATAACCTTATCTAAGTCATTTGGCCGAACCTTAGATGATTAGGAATAGAATATCACTGAATAATATAATATGTTTTTAAAAAACAATTTTATCTCAATTTTGACACTATTTGGTATTTGATATTTTTGAAAATCATAAAAGCATGATTAGTTCTAAAAACGTTAATTGTTTCAATAATAACATGTCATATTAACATAAAAATTTATTTTAATTTACAAAAAGTCTCACCTTACATTTATTTGGGTATTTATAACATCAATTATGTTAATATTTCATTAATAAGTTAATTACTGAATCATCATTATGTCATAAATAAATTTAATTATTTATCATATAAAAATTATAAATAAAATATCATTATGTTGAAAATATTTTTATCTTTCTAATGAATATTTATAGTCAAATTTATCTTATGTATAACCCTATATTAAAAATGTTTTAGTTATTAAACTTTGATTGTAACTCTTTTAACTATTCTTTGAATTAAATAATAATAATTGTCCTAATCTAATCCAAGTGAACCTAAATGATAATATTATATTCCTAATTTTGTTTTTGGTCTAATTATACTTATACAATAGAATTAGGACATGTGTTAGGGTAATAATAATAACATTTTTACCCTTAGTTACCCAATTTACTTTTATCCGTGGTAAATAAAAGTAAAAAATTATGATTCACCCAAATTTATTTTTATCTTATTGAACCACATTTTACTCCTTGATATTAACTGTGTCTCTCAGATTTTGGGAATTCCACTCACAGAAGCGGTAAAATTGGGTTTTATGTAAATTTTCAAATTCTCTAGGAGGTGGGTAAAAGACGGTGAAAAGTTCAATAAAATTTTTATATATCTAAAATTATTATAAAATTACTCCAATGAGTTACATTGAACTTATATAGGTATTATGTTTCAATTTTTACCTAAAATAAATTTAAATAAAAGAAATAATTATTTAAATAAATGTCTGTTTTTAAATAGTAACCCAGTGTTTTCGTTATTCATTAAAATTGAATGTTTTCAGAAAAATACCAAAAATTCACCCCAGGATAATTTCGATATTCCGAATCCAAAAATGAAGTCCATTTTGAAAGATAAAATTTATAAAATTTCAAAACGTGGGTATTACATTTCATAACAGCTAGTTCATAATGATATTATAATAATATCTCATTTAGTGAAACTCGGTATTGCATACAACACACGATATCGTGGAAGGTCACGATTGCATGTAAAGAAATCCAAGTCGGGGTTGTGTGTAGTGCAAGATTATTTTGTTCTTGTGTATAATAGAATCCAATCATATTACATTTATACATTGAATATATATATATATACACACACTCAATGTTGTGTAGAATAACTTCTATCAAACGAACTTGAAATTTTTTGTAACGCTATCCAAGAAGAGTGTTGCGTATACTGCAAGCTAATACGGTGTTGCGTATAGTAGAAGATAATCTTGGTGTGGCATACAACACAAGACATCAAATAAATTAAAAAGAATACTTCTCATAAAATCATGGGGTGTTATAGTGCTAGTTTATTTCATGAGAAATCCTTAACAAATTCCTCACTTCCCCATACACTTGTATGTGACAATGTGGGCTTCCTTCCACTCTATAGCTTTAAGGGAATCCCATTTTCGACCTTTGTTGGTACATGGTTTGATTTGTGTGTCGTAGTTTTCAATGCATATCCCTAAAATAATAATAATAGATCTGCATGACTCATCATTGATCTTACCATGTATAACAAGGTATGGTTCTTCCATTCACTAACACCACTCCACTTTGGTGTATAAGGTTGATTGACTTTATATAGAATCAAAGAATCTAGTAAAAGTTCGATGAACCTTTGTTAAAATTTTCTCCACCTCGATCTGATCGAAGCTTCTTTATATTCTAACAAATCTAATATTCTACTTCATTCTTGAACTCCCTGAATTTCAGAAAGGACCTTGACTAATACCTCATAAAGTAGATATATTCATATCTACTCAAGTCACTAGTTAATGTAATGATGTAATAATATCCACCACTAGCTTCTACTAGAAATGGTCCACACACATTCGTGTGTACCAATCCTAGAAGCTCTCTATCCCTTTAACCTTTTCCACCAAATGGTGGTTTGGTCATTTCCCCTTATACAAAACTATCACATTTATCAAGTGGTTTTAGATAGGATGATTCTTAATAACTACCTTGACAGGTTTTTTTCAGGCGCTTCTCTTTTACATGGCCATGGTGGTGATACCACAAGTGGGTACTGTATGAGACATGTGAACTTAGTTTGTTATCAATTTCCAACACATGGTTATCATAACGTAACACATACTTACCATTATTGAAATTCTCCATACCATAACATATGTTTTCGTTATAAAAGTAACAACATTTACTTCCAATCATGATAATAAATACATCTATATCTAAACATGATATTGAAATTATGTTCTTGGTAAAACTAGGTACATAATAACATCCATGTAAAATCAAAATCATTCTTCTCGAAAATGTGAGGTGGTAGTGACCAAATGTAAGAGTATCTAGCATTACACTATAGGAAGCTCACATATCCACCTATCCTCTTGAAATTTTTTAAAATCTACTTAGTTCCTATATTTGAATACATATGTGAGAACCAAAATATGTATCTAATACCCAATGTTTAGAAATTGAACGATTTCTCTTGATATTGAACACACCATTGGCCTCCCCTTACCTTTGGGTGCAGTTCCACTTCTAGTGTCCTTACATGCCACATGAAAATCATACTTCCTTCTTTTCCTTACCCTATCTATGGATCTTCTTATTCATGGTCATACAGAGCTCAGGAGCATTATACTATTTCTAAATATAACGCCCATTTTCCTTTTCGTTCCTCTTCGTTTTCACCATATGTACTGCGGGTTTGTCTTTCCCCATGTCCTTATCCACATGGAGAATTAGGGTTATATGTTCTGATAATCACTTCTCATTTTTGTTCATATTATAATTCAAAATAAAATAAGATAATTCCTTGTTAAATGATAATAGTATTATATCTGTATGAAAAACATTTAGTAATTTAATCCCTATGATGTCCAGATGTTGATTGTGTCCAATAAGATGGACTACATGTGGTTCAGATGGCCTAGATTCTCCAATGATAGTAGTAAATAAAGCATTGGATATATCATAACTATCCTGTCTCACATTCTGTTGATTGAGATCCGGAAGGCAACACATCATGGTATAAGCATCCACTTCCGTTTGTTGCTTCAAGAGCACATTGGTCATGGATGATAACATGAGGCACTGTATATTTGTAGCACCATTCATATGTTTTTTGTACCTAATGAGTTCTGCATCACTCACCTCATTTCTAGGAAAAACAACTAAAGGCTCTTCTAGTACATTAATTTACCTCTCATGGTGAAGGATAACCCGACGACACCTTTTCCACTCCTTGAAATTAGTCATAGTGATACAGTTTTCATACTCGAGTATGGATCACAATTATATGTTTGAAGTCATTTTTGATTTTTTTTAAAAATAAGATGAAAAGAGTTTTAGTAATATATCTTGATAAATATTAATAAAAAATCAATATCTATTATTCTCCCACTATTTTGTCAAAAAAACAAAATCCCCCACCATTTTTTTGGAATATAATTTTTCTTGGACATTCTATCAAGAACGATCTATATTTCCCTTCTCATTACCCCATGTAGGGTTGGTCACGAAACTTGAAATGTTTTATATAGGAATTACAAATGAAAAACTATATTAACTCACATATCCATGATCTATTGAGTGGACTCCCCAATACTAAAATCCTTAATTTTTTATTTCCCCAGCCTTTGCCTCTCAGTTACACCATGTCCTACTAGGGTAGTAAAGCCTTGATATAAACATATTTAATTCAACCCAAAACCTCAAATTGGAATTCCCGGATAATTGAAATCACCCGACCTATAGTTGGTGAAGCACATTGAACTATGGTTTGATTCTAATCGATTTAATGGAAAGTTATATCGACATAATAATTAATTGATAAATTTTATCATTTATGCATAAATTTCCACGTATTATCTTTTCACATGCTTGTTAATAATAAGAGGAATATACATTAGTGATTAACTATGTATAGATAATGTTTACGCATAAGCCATTTTATTCTAGTTCCATCTTATAAGATTTTTAGTTCATTAATTGTGTGATCGCATCAAACATACATTATGAATAACCATAAAACTGATAGAAATTAATAATTGGTATGATCATAAGATTTACTATTGTTCAGTTTATCTAGAGGTTGGTAAATTAACATGATCAAGGGGAGAAGCACTTTGAATTTTTTAAGGTTCATGTTTACATATTTCCACATCTCCACCTTTGTATATCCTTGGATTGGTTTCTCCTCAACTCAAACCTTGAACCGCATCCACTAGTTTGGGATCGACATCTATTACATAAGCTTATTAATCACATGTAGATGTGGTGTAAAAGGGGGTTTACATAAAATAAATCATGGGAATTAATGAACTACATATTAATGAGGATAAGGAAAATAGAACAACAATTTTAATTTAATCAGTAAATTAAAGGGAACCAATCACATAGAATGATTTGGTCTCACTCATGATAATCCACATACATGAAATAAATTACGCATTTAATAAAACTAGTTTTCAATTCATTATTTTTTTATAATGATAAATTACAATCGAATTTGTTAATCATTATCTTTAATTAATCAATCTTTTTTATCTTAATCCTTTTCTGAATTTACTTGAGATTCAAATCGATAACCTTGTACATAACTTGGACAATTAAAGAAACCTGATGAATATCCATCTTAAACTATGAATCATGCATTTATATTTTCAAAGACATTATTCATTGTGACATGTAGCATTCACACATAATTATAATTTTAATACAACTCATACATAATTTGAATATATTTGTACAGTAAACAGATGTTAATTGAACATTTATTTATCAAACACCTATCATATGTTTTCTCCCAGCATTACTCCAACATGAAGGCACATGTCTAAATGGTTATATAACATAATAATCAATTTTTAAATCTGCCTAATCTTGAAATAGTACACGATGTGTACATCCGACTACACGGCATGTACCCTCCTCACCGTCTATCCAAAGTACATACCTAGGGAAATGATATTTGATTTGTACATAGAAAATCATCAGATTACACAGTCTATCCAGTGGGATACATGCCATGTAGATTCCGCGTTACAAGATCACCAGTCAGGAAATCAATGAATGGGATTCACAGATTGAATAATTGTAGAATTACTCTGGTAATGTTGAACAAAACTACACGGTGTGTAATCTAGATTACACAGTGTGTGTGGAAGATTACATGACATGTAATTATGAAAACACTATGTGTACTATCATGTTACCTAGATAGATTCATCAACACCACCTATGGAGATCCTTGATTTAATTTTAAATATAAAATTATTAGTTTATATTAGATCTGTGAGAAATGAAAGATGAAGAACTGATCATGAAATATATATTTCAAGAATGATTAAAAAAGAACTCAAAAACAAAACTATAAAATCGGAAATCATCAATGAATTATTTAAATTATTATAAATTAAAATATATCCACTCTGATACTACCTGTACGTTTCGAGCGCAGTAAAAGTGCAGGATTGGTGTATACCCACCATTATAAATTTCCATGATCGATGATTAATTTGGGATCAATATGATGATAAATTCTAGTATCCACATAATTGAATATATGATAAAAGACAAAGGAGAGAACATAATTTAGTGAATATAGGAAGGAAATATTTTATTTATAATTAATTTAATTATATTAAATAATTACCTCCAACGTGATCCTTTCTTCATTGATGAATTCGACCATTGGTATGAGGTGAGTCTTCCTTGCGATGTAGGATCCAAGGATAGGAATCCCCTAGCAGTGATCCACATGTGCTCCACTTATCTCTAGACGTCGCCAATGGAGTCTTTTGGTGATAGCATTGAAAATCATTTGGCTTGTGGTGTCAGTCTTTGATCACCTTGGGAATTTCTTCAAAAACATTATCCAAGATCTCATGGTGGAGGATCTCTCTCATTATTCAGAGCGTTCATTAATAGGGAACAATTCCTAAGGCATGAGGCCTTTTCCCCAAGGAATTTGTGCACACCACCATTGGTTTTTCAGTGGAATGAACCCTTTGAAAATTAAATAATAATAACCTAACATGGAATTTAACTAATCTTATAATAAATATAATTAGCACAAGCATCGTTACTTATTTTATTATTCAATGAGAAATCATAAGTAAAATAATAATATCAATCCTATTATTTCAATGGCATGTTCTTAACTTTCACGTTATATTTAAATATTATTTAACCAAATAGTATTTAATATTATTTCTCACTGGACACATTACTTGGTCCGCAAATCCTCCACCATATTTAAAAGGCCATGAATTCTATGTATTTATATATTAAATAAATATAACCACATTATTCACCAATTAATAAATAATTTGTTCTCAATATATTCTCTCAAATAACTACCAAATAAATAAATAAGATTATGCAAAAATGATTACTTATTAATCCAAAACTGGGAATAATATGTATTCCACTTTTTAAAGAATAAATTATTCAACTGAGATACTGGCTACACATAGTGTGTAATCCATTAGGCCTCTTTCTCAATGGCATTAGACAGGTGTTCTTAAAGTCCAAGATTACTGTCTGGGAACTAGTCATGGAACCCAATAGAAATAAGTTGATGTCTCAATGTAAGTTCACCTTATATGAATGCTTACCATGGAATACAATCCATTTTTTCCAATATATATAATCAAGCGGGTTGCATGAAAGTGTGATCAACCCATGTGCTCGATTTCTCATTATTTGGCTTCCTAGAATTGAACATTCCTAGAGAACACCATGGCCATGGATTTAGTTAAGCAATATCATTTCCATCAAAGTGAATTAGTTAAATACTTCCATAGAAGTGACAAATACTTTCTCAAATTATTCATTAACACATTATTACTCAGGACGTACCCAACTTATCCTACCTCTCCGCAGACATCTTTCATCATGGTTTTCATCAATACATATAAGTTTGTTTGTCAGAATACCCATTAATAGAAATCTAAAAGTATATAGAAAAATATAGACATCTGCATATAGGAATATCGAAGGAAACATATGAATGTTTATTTCCAACTTTTGTGTTTTGTTCTCATAATATCCTCCTGGATATTACCAAGGGTGCACGCCATGAGAAGGTGCCTCATAGTTTCATTAGTCCCCACCCATAATAGCTTGTATCTTTTGTGACACTTGAAATGATATCATCCGGGCATAGAACCTAAATTCAAGAATAGTTTCATGGGACTTCTCGGTTATCATCAATTAAGGGATCTACTATAACATTTTAATGTGATAGATATTCTTAGGACATTATCACATACTATGTCACTTAGAATAACAATCATGGTATGATAAAGAGTTTATTAATATGTATCCAATGAATACAGGTTTATCATGATATATATAGAAGTTGGTTTCTAGGGAAACCACTCCAATATTAATTTTTTTTTGTTTTAATACCTTATCATAATTCATTTTAGTTTATATATTATTATGTCTTATATAGATTATAAATCTATTAATTTAAGACATAATGTTCAAAGGATGTTTGGTTCATAATCATCAAACATCTTTGATAGGTTGACTATGGTTAAACAAGACATTATTACATCATATAAAAATTATTCATCATGACATCGTTGTCATTTTTATAAATTAAATACAATTTTATAACCATACCTTAAAGGAATATAAGAAAAATAAATCACATCACTTCGTGGAATAGATAGTCCACAAACACGAGCAATGTTAATATATTTCAATGGATGAAAGGGTAATATGTTAGGTAATATATTATATTTAATGAAATATAATTATTTCATGAATATAATATATATTAATTAAATATATCACAATAAATATCCTTGTGTTGTAGTTATGAAAATAAAAACACATCACTTTGTAGAAGTGGTAGTTCACACCTACGTACGAGTGATATTTACATTTCCCAAAGAAAGTAAAAATAAATAAAAAACAGTGTTTTTACATAAAAATAATAAAATTTATGTATATATAAGATAATTATGTTATCATATTGTATGGTTATAGAATATTTAAATGAGGTGGAAGAACAAATGAACATGAAAACACTTAGTTAAAAGTTATAACTCTCATTTGTAAAACCTCTTTTGGCTTACATATTAAGTCTTTTCAGTTGATATTTTGAAGGGATATGAAAATTTATTAAATGATAATGAGTTTTATAAAATCCATTGGGTATATATTATTTGGGATAAATGGATTTATGACAATCAGTATTCGAGAATGGGAGATTTCCTTTTATAAGTGAGGTGGGTCACAATTTTGTAAATACAAGAAATATTAATATGTAATATGTGTATAACATATGTAAAATGCATCCAAATTTACATTTATTCAATTATAAAGAGGATAAGGATTAATTAAATTCATATAATAAAATTTATACAATTAAATTATCATTTTTAACATTACATCTTTCTCTAGCCTCCTCATTAACCATATTAACCTTAAGTGTGGTAACAAATGTTTCATTATATATAGGTCATGAAAGTAATTTTAAAAAATAAAATTGGAAGGTACATGAAGAATTAATGATATTATCAAAAAAACAATCCAATTGAGTTATTATAGTATTTTTATGATTTTATAATGATTTAAAAATAATTTTTAATCACTAAAAACCATTTAAAGTCACTTGAAAGACTATGAAGAAAATATGAATTTAAAGTCATTAATATAAAATTTTAAATTTAATATAAACACATTATCCAATAAAAATATTTTTATTTATACATTAAATACTTGGAACATCATAATTAATCCATAATATAATATTTTTAATATTTTTAAAATCATTTACTTTTTTTCTACATCTTGTAGAAGTGTTACATCGACGTCATGTAAACGTTCTAGCTAATTATACCATAACTAAAAAATAATAAAATCACAATAAATAAAGTTTATTATTAATAAATTGTATTATTTAGATTCATTTATATATAGTTTTTATTCATATAATAATAAATATAACATAAAAAGTGATAGGGGTGAAATTTTTTAATTATCATTACATAAAATAATATAAAGTTTCTAATCTTATGAAAGTGGGAAAAAATTACATATTTTAGATTTTGTGATTATGATGGATGATACGTTGATATACATTTATATTAAAGTGTGTTTTTGGGATATTTTTAATTATTATACAATATTTTCATCCTTTATTAATCTATTTTACCCTTTAAAATTGTGGTAAAATTTTACCATGGTTATTATTCATTATGGCCCAAAATGAAATGGGCCTTATCAAATAATTTTAATCTGATTATTCCAAATATTTATTCCATTTTATATTATTTAATTGACATAATTGGTAAATTTTATATTTAAAATAAGTGTGTTAAATTCAATTAATATTAGTTTCAAGAAAAATACATGTTTTTAAAAAAAATTACACCAGAATAATGTGTAATGTTCATTATCATGGTATTAACTAGATTATGATTAATAAAATTAATCTTTTTCATATTAAAAAAATCCAAATCTAAATGGAGAATTAAATATACTTTTATTAAGAGTCAATAAAAGATAGTTTTTTCAAAAAGCTATATTTACCAATATTCATCCAAAAAACGTTTCAGATAGATCCCAAAATTTTATATTTAGATTATTTTTACATGGTGATTTAAAAAATTATTTCGATTATATAAAATATAGTTTAAAAAAGTTATATGAATTTAACATAGTATTTACAAGAAAACAATAAAACCCATTTTTGAATAAACATTATTTCCAATGTAAACAATCAATTTATACTCATTAATTATTTAGTAACCATTATTATATTGATATTAATTTAATTTATTAAATATAAGATCCACACATTTCATTAAAATAATTATTCTATATTTTTTTACTTAATTTATTTTGATAAAAATATATTGTGTATATAAATCATGTTTTCAAAAAATAACTCATTTAATGTTACATGATCTTAATTAAAATTGATTTATTATTTCATAGTAATTTATCTATAAATTTTTTATTAAGTAAAAATTTTCTACATAAATATAATAATGTTTCCATGGTTGTTAGAATCCTCCAATTCAATGAGAATGTTTCAGTGGTTATATTAAAAAATATTTTACTAGTATATCATAATTTATTTTATACTCAGTATTTTCTGTGATACATGAATTGAATCATAGAATATTTAAAAATAAATAAAATCAAAAGTTGTTAAAAATCATCTTGGTGCATTGATTTTAGAGTTACAAGTCATGTGTGCAATAAAAAATCTATCTTCAAGAGTATATATTCAATCAATTATTGTACATCACTCTACTTGGGTAAATCTAAAAGTATAAACATACAAGGAAAGAGTTTTATTGACCTTGAATTTACCTATTGAAATATTTTAACTCCGAATAACTTCTAGTTTGTTCTCTACATTGGTAGGAACATAGTTTTCATGAGATTTTTAAACAAGTTTGGTTTAAAACATGTATTTGAGGCAGAAAACCTTTGTAAATCAAAGGGGGTAATCATCACCAGAAAGGGTCATGTGTATGATGGATTATCTAAATTGAAAATAAATGTTGTTTCAAATTATTTTAAAGAGTGTCTTGATTAATGTAATAATTGTTTTGGTTACTTAAATTATAAAAAAATTGATGATATGTTAAAAATATAATTATTACCTAGAATTGATAAAAAAATATCATAAATGTGTGACTTGCATAAAAAATAAAAAATTTAGAAAATCCATTAAATTTATAAAATATAAAAATTATTTGTTAGAATTAATATACAGGGATGTATTTTTTTCTTGCCACACCCACAATAGGTGAGAAAAAAGTATTTGTAACTTTTATTAATGATTATCTATATTTTTTCATGTTTATATTTTATATGATAAATATGAAGATAAATATTAACTTAGTATCTATAAAAATGATGTTGAAAACCAATGTCCTCATAATATTAAATTCTTAAGATCTTTAAGTGGAAGAGAATATTATAGTACTTCTTTGTGTGAATCTATTGGGATCATAAATGATGAGAAACCTCCATTTACACCTTAATAAAATGGTTTATCTTAGATAAATAATATTACATTAATGGAATTGGTTAATTCCCTCATGTATATAATAGTTTTTTCCAGAGGATTTTAGGGAGATTCATATTCACAATATTTCCAATCCTAAATATAGTTATAAAAAATGAAAATTTGACACTCTATGTTAATCAAGGAAGTATAGAAACCGAAAACTAAATTACTTAGTGGTTTAGGGTAGTCATGTAATAGTATGAATACCCAAACCTAAAAGGGAAAGTTGGGTAAAGGGTGATTGATTGAATATTATTTGAATATATAGAGAATTCAAATGATTGTAAATTAATGGTTGTAAAATATAATGATTTAGTATATATTAACAATGGTATTAAATCAAGTGATGATATCCTTGGTTAATATAGGTTTACCTCTTCACCTAATAAAGTACAAATAATGGAATATGGATCAAATAATAATGTATCTCAAGAATATATGGTTGATGAGGATGGTAAAATTAAATGACCTTGGATACCTAGTAAATATGGATATGATTTCTATATGAACTTATTATAAAGGAGAAATGATATTATTGTTACAAAAACATCTATTTTTCTTAATATCGATTCTGATCCAAAAACATTCAAACAAGTTATGTCAACTTATAAATGCACATATTTATAAGGAATTCATATATAATGAAATTAACTCTATAAATAGAGAAAATAATTTTATATTTTTAGTCATTCCCAATGATCACAATGGAAAAACTCTAAATTTGTTATTTAGAAGAAAATGAAAAGTCGATGGCATGATTGAAAATTTGAAATCTAGATTAATAACCACAGGATTTACACAAAATGAATGAATCAATTATTTTGTTACTTATTCTCCTATGACTGTGATATCTTCTATTAGATTTTTTTTAATTTTCATATATAATTTAGAAATTCCCCAAAGAGAAATTTAAACTACATTATTAAATACTGAATTAGACATATTTATATATGTGGAAAACTAGAACGATTCACAATGTCTATAGAATAAAATAAGTTTTGAATATTTTTACACTCTTGATATAGTTTAAAAAACTCTAATTAAATGGATTTATAAATTTAATAAAGTAATTTTATCAAATGGATTTGTAGTTAACGTATCTAATAAATGTATTTATATTAGATTATATAATAACTATGATGTGTTTTTTATCTATTGATTAAATAATAATATTTGGAATTAATATAATTCAACTAAGGCTATGTATATTTTTTCTTGAATCTTTGATATGAAAGGTTTATGTAAGAAAAATTTCATTTTACGTGTCAATATTGTTAGAAAACTGAAATATATTATTCTTTCTCAATATCATTACATTGAAAAAATCATAAATTAATTTGAATAATTTTATTATTCACCCATTTCTACAATATATGCTTTTATGTGTAAAATTATACTAAATCATAGTATGTAAATAACTCAACAAGAATATATATGGGATATTGGGTGTCTCATGTTGGTTATGACTAGAACAAGACTTGATATTACACATGTGGTTAGAATCATAAGCAGATATAGTAGTAATTCGGAAAATAGATATGGGATTCATTAATAAAAGTACTCAAAAATCTTAAGGGTATTCTGGATTATTGTATTTGTTACAGTGTAAACCCAAGGGTTTTGAAGTTTTTATCAATATAAATTGTATTAAAAATAAATATGATCACACTTTTATGATTGGATTATTTTTTACACTTAGAGGTGGAACGATATCTCGGGCATCAAAGAAACAAAAATGTATAACAGAATCCAAATTGATTATGTGTTTATAGATTTAGAATATACTAGAAAAGAAGTGGAATTGGTTAGATCTATTATATAATAACTTCCATTATGGTCTATTCCAACGTATTTTGTTTTTATAAATTATAATAGTTTATAAATGTTGGTTATGGAATATAATAATACTTATAATTTAAAATTGAGACATATTGGTCTCAGAAATATCTAAATAAAACAATTAATACAAGATAATATTATAATCATAGACTTTATAATATTGAACTATAATATTTTAGATCTACTAAAAAATACAATTTCAAGGGAGTTGATGTAAAAAACATCTTTTTGGATGGGTTTAAATTCCTTTTCCAAAATTCACCATTCATCGGACCTCAACACAACATGTGATAACATCACATATATAAATTCAATATAAGAAATTACTCCATATGTTTGAAGAAAACACCAATGATAAATTATATCCTTGTAAAAAGATGTTTATTACCCATGATATTAAGTAGGATGAGTTTAATATTTTTAATGAACCTAGTATAAATAAGAATTGAATTAATGCAACCCATTTTTTATTCAATTATGTGAATTTAGGAGTCGTAATACTCCACAATTCTTATGATTTTGACTCCCAAAGAGTCATGAAAGTATAAGTTAGACATTGAAATAACGATTTCTAGACTTATATGAAGAGAATAAGAATTTAAATAATATTTTTTGGATGAATCTAGATGATAAGGTATTGTCTACTTTTTTCTTTATAAAACATTAATTTTTATTAGATATATAAATGTTAAAATCAATTAATACCTTTATTTATGAAATTTCATTCCAAGAGACTATGATGTTTAAATGTAAAAATATATTTAGAAATAATTTAAAATGTGGGATGATTATTGGATTTTAAAGTGTTTATTAAAATATTAAAAAATGTTTTTATATTTATTAAAAGGGGATGTCTTTATTGGAATACCACATTGAAGAATGGGTTTGAATGAACATATATGTTCACTAGATGACACACCCATTCACTGAATGGAGAAATCTGGTCCACTTATTCAATTATACATGATCTGACGGTGTGGTGAAACAAATAAATTTATATTCCTCTAAAATCATTCAACAATAATCAGATATTTTTGTTGGTGCTCAATTATAAAATCATTTTATTACTCTCTTGATTAAATAGTTCCTTGAATGGATACTCTACAATTTCTATATGTATAGAATAGTGATCTACCATTGTATACTAAATAGGATTAATTGATATCCCATTGTACTATTGATTTGGTGGGGGAGAATCTACTCTTAATGAGAGAGACAAAGTGACGTTCATCTATGACATCATTATTCTATAAACCGAGAAAAATAAATTCTATTACCCACTGATATATCCTCAAAACCACATTTAGCTAACCTGATCTAGATTGTGTAGTATTCTTATTTAGGTTCAAACACATTCTCTACACACTATCTTCAAGTCCATCTCTCTACATAGTATTGGTATTCTACAAAGCTGCACACGTTTTTGAATCCATACTTGGTAGCCCCAAATAAAGATTCTATGTTTTTTATTCTCCCTACAAACCCATACTCATAGTAATTCATTCTATATGAAACTACACCATGCCTCTAGTATATAAATATACTTGAACTAGTTCCACATTCCATCCCTTCACCTTCCTTTTAGATCCACTGAATATCATCAGTAATTAAAAACTCTAGATTTCTCTACTCTACCAATATTTACTATTTATTGAATCATATGTTACACCAATTTATCTCTATTGGACTATCCAATTCCTTGTATTATATCATTACCTGGGTTTAATCCTCTTTATAGATGAAAAAACTAGTGATGTAAGTCATGAATTCTATGTTCCCAACATAATTTCTCAACTAGCTTCTAGACTAGATGATATCACTCCTTATCATCCATTAAGTATGTGGATCCATTGGTTCAAACCATATACCCATTTCACCAAGACCATACAAGTTATCACAAATAACAAGGTTCCATAATATGCCCATAATTATTAAAATATAATCCATTGATTCTCTAGAATATTTGGTTGAAAAATGAATTATTTTATTCATTAATGAATCATCCATTGACAATTAAAATTATTATAGGGGATTGAGTAAATAGTAATTGAACTACATTCATGGAAGAATGTTAATTGATAGGAATAGTATATTGAATATTTGATATAGAATTTATTTTTTAGTAATATGTTTTTTTGTGATGGATTGTGCTTAGATAAAAGCTATAAAAGGGTAAGGGAGATATACTAGGGGTGCATTTTAGGTCATCTATACACCATTTTTTGTTGATTTTTTTTAATATTACACTATATTCTACCTTTTAATGTGCTTCCTATATTCATTCAAATTTTATAATTCCATGTCAACTTTATTTATCCATTAATATAGTGTATTGATAGTAGTTGATCTATGGGGTATGGATGTGCTGAAAAATATTATATTGTTTCTTAATTATTGGATTCTTGTTTGGAAAGATATATTAGATTTATTAAAGAGTGAGATAATGGTTATCGATCATTTCTTTGATTATACACAACTCACAGTATTTTAATTTAATAACAATTTAACTCCCTTATACTAACATATTTTACAATTGTAATATTAAAATTACACAATATGTGAATAGTATGTGGGATGTGTCTAAAATTTTTATTGAGATCATTCTCTTATGAGAGGTATATTTTTATTTATTCCCCTTGGAGAATGTGAGTGGTTGATATGCTTGGATGGGATCTTAAGCACGTAAATCACCAACAAATTAAACCGTGTATGGTTATTGAAGGAATTAAATATATTTTTTCATTTACTTATAAAAATATATTTTAATAACCAAAGATGGTGGACACTAATATTCACAATTTAAAAAAATCATTCCCTATTAAACATTTCATTTTTCATGCTTCTTATTCAATCTCATTTTTAATTTGCTTCGTATTTAATTTATTTATCTTCATTTAATTACAAAATTATCCTCAAATCTTTTCAATTATTTTATTATTATTTAAAAATACCAATATAAAAATAAGTAACATTTAAGTGAAGAATGATTAATTGGGTGACCTTATCAAGATATGAATCATGGATGGACACTGTTTCATATCATTGTGATTAAAAATATCGTTGATGAGGAACCCATGATAGAAATCAGATCAATTTTTTATGTTTTTAGAATGATTTAATTGATTATTTGTCTTTTATCACATTTTTTAATTTTTTTTCTTTCCTTTTTATTTCATTTCTTTTTTTATTTTCCTTTTCTATTATTTTATTTTATTTTATTTTTATTTATTTTTCATTATTTTATCTCAAATTGTGATAAAAATCCAAGTTTATACAATTTTTTCTAGATAAGTATTACATTATTTACTCCCATTTAAAGAGACAGGATGATATAACTTTCACACTAAGAGAGTAAGTCATGTCCCAGAACCTAAACATTATCTACTCTTCTATCTTCCCATAGGATCCCATACATCATTAATTTTAATGAAAAATTATAATAAAACATAAATATAATATGATTTTCCAAAAAGTAGGGGGTATTATGTTACTATAAAAATAACCCCAAACCATATCAACATAAAATACCCCCATTAAACCAAAAATAAGAGAACCCTGTCACCATTGATATTATATTGTCTTTAGATATGTACAGTGATAACCAAAATGTGATCGATGAGATGAACAAGAAAATGTTAATGATTTCTACCCTCCAATATCTTTTGGAGTGAGGAGAATAGCCACAATAGAATAGAAACTAATAATAATTTTTTTAACCAATGATGATGTGAGATGTATGGAGGAAAAAAATTCAAAATCCTTCACTCCATCACTTTTTTATTCTCGTTCCCAATTCCTTATAAGAATCGAACATGATTGAAGCTACAAATATTTTGGGAGATTACCTCACTTTATATTCTTTATTATTTGATTATTATCAAACTTACATTATTATTAACTCCATTAAATTTAACTTTCTTATTGATCACCATTTTCATAATATTCTGATGAAATTGGAACCGAAGAGGGGAAAATATGTTTTGATGTGGAAATGATGGATATGCTACTTACTCTCATCGAAAATTTCACAGTGGCACCTTGAGAGGAAAAAATATACCACAGTTGGGCCTCTAAACTGAGTAGATCTTTGCTTAAATTCACTTTTATTAATACTTCATTAAATTAAGTTCTATATAAGCCATATTCTTAGGTACTAAATTTATTGATAAATTTTAAACACTCTACAGTAAATAATAATAAGTAATCATAAAAGAGAATATTATAATGACCTATCCAAATACATTACATAATATACTATTTTTACACTATAATTCACATTATTTCAAACCCAAAAATCTTTTAAGTCTATAGTTTTTGAGAATTATGTCAAAATATTTAAATAAAAAACTAATATATTATAAATTGGAAACTTTTACTTAGTATCCATTTGTTACAAAATTTTAAACTTTTAAAACGAAACATGTATTCTTTTTATGATACAGATTCATGAATTTAATCATTACTTCTTATTTATTCTTATCAATCCGAAAAACCTATGAATTTTTTTTAAGAAATATTGAATGTGCATAAAAATAATGATAAGGGAAATAAAAGTAAGAAATATATTTGTCCAATGAAAATCATGAAAGCCAATGAATTTTTACCTTTATAAAAATATTCTTTTAGAGAATGAAATAACGAATTTACACATGAAAAACACAAACATTTTTCTCAGATAAAACCTTTAAAACCCTTAGTAATAAAATAAGAACCCATTTTATGAAACTTATATCATTTTATTGATAACCCATTTCCTAAATAACTAGAGAATAATATAATGCATATGATAAAACTACTCATTAAAAACCTTCCTTCTTTCTTGTGAATATAAGTAACATTACCCAATGCATTATAGAGTTATATTGGTCTAAACTGGTCATATAAGTTGTATCAGGCTCACCTATTCATGTAATATTTATCATTCTCACATTTTTGTAAAAGGTATATTGGGTTCACCCACCTATATAAGTTGTATCGAGATCACTTATTAAAAATATGTAATTTTAAATTACCATATCAGTAATAAAACACTATATTATTGAATCTTTTTATATAAATCCCTTAAAAAATTGTTCAATCCTATTTGTAAAACAATTTTTTATATCAAAAAATTATTTATTTTTAAAACCTATTTTCAAAGCTAAAATAAAGAATAACAAATTATGGGTTTTCTTTGAAGAAAAAATGAAATATTGAAAATTAATTCAAACATCATATAATGGTTATGGTGTAAGGAAAAAATATTGATCTCTTATACATAAAAATAGAATGTTTATTTTTTCTTTTTGTAAAGAATGTAAATATGTTTCATAAAAACATACCTTTTAAAAAACATTGAATGATAGTAATAAATTTATATAAACATTCATTTTTAATTAATTTATGAATATATAAATTTTTCAATAAAATTATTTTAAGAATATGGAAAAGTAAGACTAATATTTATAAATTCAATCGTTAAAACATTTTAAAGAATATTTTTAATGTAATGTCTAACTTACCTTGAGTATGACTCATCACATACCTTAATTATATTCCAAAATAAAAAGCTTATGTTTATTATTTACATTATTAATAAAAAATTTGAATATTATTATTCAATTTATTATATTTATTTCAATGTTATATAAAATTACATAATCATTTATGTTCACGACATATTTTTTGATGATATTTGACTCATATAACCAAAATGATTTTGATAAGTGAAATATGGTCAAAGAGAACATTATTAATCAATTAAAAAAATAATCTTGATATAATTATACTTTTTAAACATAAATTATTCTTTTAAAAACTTCCATGATATATTTCTATTAAAAATGTATAACTTTACAATCAAATAGATGGTAGGTCATACATACACATGGGTTATATTTCCATTTTCCGATAATCATGATAGAAATATAGGAAGTATTATTATAAATTTAAATGATTATTTCTATATCGTAAATTTCATATTATATATTTAAATATAATTGTATATAATATCCTTGTTATGTGGTTATGAAAAATGAATTACATCATTTCGTGGAGGTCGTAATCCACATGAACACATGAACGGAAATATCATTTTTCAATGAATATAATGGTATAAAAATATTTGATATACTATCTTTATAAAATCATAATTATTTCAAGAATATCAAATATATACATTAAATCCATCATTATAACCAGCTATGAGAGGTGATGAGGAAAACTAATTACATCGGTTCGTGAGGTTGTATTATTTCTTGCACACAAACAGTGGTTTTATTTCCCATTTGATGGTTGAGGAGATGGATAAAAATTATATGAATCATATAATAACATATTATTCTATATATTGTACTAATGATATTATTTTTAAGTGTTAAAAAATATTTTATTGAGGTGGAAGAATAAATAAACTTGAATTATATCGGATGGGACTTATACGTTTTTCTCAAATCACCTCCTTAGATTACACCATAAGCCTCCCAGGTTTAGTCTCTTGGGAAATAATTTTGTATGAATTTGTCGAAATAGTGTTCTCTAATGTTTCAAAAATATAAGTGTATCTTTCCTTTTATAAGAACGGGGATGGGAACTCTAGATATTATTTAAAGTATTAAATTAATTTATATTAATTATATATGAAAATTTGATACTAATTGATATAATTAAAATATATTATGAGTAAGTTTTTAATTTTTATCATTAAAAATATTACGAAAAGTTTATATTATTTTTTTACCCTTTTCAATTTGTTTTTACCCTTGTTAACCCTTTGGTTAACTAAGATGATATTAATGTTTTTCTCCTTAGGGGTCAAGAATATTTATAAAAAAGAAAAAATAAGAATTAAATGTTACATGGTTGATATTTTACCCATATCCCATTAACTTATCCAAAGATAAGATTTTTTGGAATTTGAAATCATTTAATAAATCATTATTTATTTTAAAATATCATTAATGTAGTTTTTGGAACTATTCATTAAATTTGAATTTAAAAAACATGAATGAAAATTAATTTAAACATAATCCTTCGAAATATCACAAATATGTCATATATATCTATAAAATTACTCAAAAATAACAATTAATTCAAATTATAATACATTTAATATTTTAAAAATAATTTATTTTATTTCACTATTAATTGGATAAATATTGTGTCGGTGTTGTGTGACCATTTAAGGTAATTATTCCATCCCTAAAATTTAGAAATTAAATGACATGATAAAAATTAATTTATTTTTAACATAAAAATTTAGAACCAAACATATGTTATTTTTATCTCTATCATAAAATGTTATTGATATTAAAAATATGAGTGACATTTTTTACATTATATTTACTTAAAATGATATAAATGTTATAATCAAAGGAAATTGTAAGTAAATGTTCACATTTTAAAATATTTAATATTCAATGGTTGAAAAAAACATATCTAATTGGTAAAATACAACTTTTGGGGAAATTTTTAGGCCTTATCACATTATTTGTATCCTTAATTACCTTATTTATCCTTACTAAGGTAACAAATATTTACTATAGTTACTATTCATAATGAAACTAAAAACAAAAGATAAATATTTAAAAACCTTAATTCTTAATTAAGAATATGGAATCAATTTCTCAAGATCAAATTTTTAAATAAAATTATAAATTAATTGAAGTCTAAAATTAAAACACAACAAAATATAGTTTTTAGATAAATATTTTTCTAGCCCAAAAAATTTATAACTAAATATTGTATAAAGATTATTAAAATGTAATTAATTATACCATATCTAACTAAGTAATAATTATTTTAATTTGAGACAGAATTAATATCATAATGGGACTTTTAAATTACTTTTTTTAATGAAATGAAATGATAGTTTAATAAAAATGGTATTTTCACTATTCACTGAAAAAGTAATATTTTCATAAAAAATAAAAATTTCACCCTAAGATGATTTTAATGTGATAATTTCGTAAATTAGTATCATATTATAAAATTAATGTTATAAAATTTAGAAATTAAACTTTTAAAATGAGATTTATAATATAAGAAAGTGATTTTAATATGAATAAAGATATTTTCTTTTTGATTAAATAAATACCTAATATTCTGATAATGAATATAACAATATTAATTATTATTCATGAATAAAAATAACATTTAAAATTGATCTATTTTATCATTATCTAGGATGTTTTAAAAATGGAACATAAGTTTGAAAAATAAGAATATATCATTGAAGTGGTGGTAACACTAGAGTTAGAAGAATTATAACCTACGGTGAAGATAATACATCCTTGGCAACAATAACGGAATCAAGTTACAATAAATATAATATCAAAAAATTGAAAAAATTTATTACTTTTCCCCTCTCAATGGACTTACATTTCATTATTGATTCATGTGATGAGGTATTTTTATTTTCTTTTGGGGGTCTCCAAACCTAGTGTTCACTTATAGAGAAAAAGAAAGTATATGTGGTGGTTCTATTGTAGTAAAACAAACCCACCATTAGACCATTTATGGACACTATTACCTCTTATCTATAAGTATTATAACAAAAATTCTCAAAAGGATATAACTAGAAAATTTTAAACTTCTGCATTTTATTTTTAGTTACATTAATTAATTTTTTAATAAATATCATCCTTTATGAGTATTTATTTATAGGTTCTAAGAGAAAAGGGACTCAATAATTTTAAATGAGTTCCTTTTAATCTAATAAAAATCAAAACACCATTTTATAGTGTTTTCTACAAACTAGTGATAATAATAACTAGGAGAATTATTTCCATTATACTGAATTTCACTACCTTATGTTTTATATTGAATTATGCATGATATTTATTGAATTTCATAGAATATATATTTCAACATGACTTGTATAGAGGTATTTAAAATTGTCTATATATTCAATTTTTTCTCTTTGGTGTGTTTTAAAGTAGGTTTATTTAAAAAACTACATTTTTAAAACTATTTTGGGAAAATTTCAGTTTATTTTTTAAGTATTATTTCATTGAAATTGATTGCTAAATTAATTTCAGGAATTCCAAGTCATTAGAGAGAATATTGATAATATTATGGATTTAAAAAATCTCAAATTATTTTTAATATTCATTTATTTTAAATTAGATATTATTTTTAATAATTTCCAAGACTTAAAACTGAGTTTTAAAATTTAAATCCACTACTGCCAAACTCAAATTAAAATCACTGCCAATATTGGTATTCAAAACCAATTTAAAATCATTTTTTAATACCCTCAATTTCATGATAGAAACATGGAATTTTTTTGAAAATAAACTCTTTGGTATATTCTTTTTCAAAACCTTGTATTTTATGGTATGTTTTCAAAAGTACTAAGGAATTAATTTTGATTACCCAGATATGCCTTAAGACCCACCATGTAAAAAAACATTTTCCCTTTTAATAAAATAAATTGAATTAAAGGTTTAAACCACATTATAATACTAATTTACCCTTATAAACCTTTAATCAAAAAATATTTGTTAGATTAATTCAATTTTGATTGTAGGGGAGGTCATTCTTGTGTACATTTGGGAAAAATTACATGTAAAAAAATGTGAGATGTGCGCATATCATTTTGGGCTGATAAAATAGAAATTTATCATTATTTATATCATTCATTTTATTCCATTAATATCATATTATTATTTTAAATATATATATATAATATTTATACAAATAAAATAAGAATACAATATATATATACATAAATTTTATAAAATGAATAAAATAGAGAATAAATATGATTCATTCACTGTGAATCATTTTTATGACTCATGGATTGTTTATAGAATAAAATAGAGTGTGAAATATATATTACCTAAATCTTATATATATGTGTGTATTTGATATATATAACATACTTTATACGGTATGGAATAACTTGTAATTGGATATGAGGTCCATATAGAAAAACCAATTTTTCATGAATTTCGGGTATATCATTTTATATGATTAAGAAATATAGAAAATTATATTATCATGATACTACCATTAGAAAATTGTAATTTATTAGTGGATATATCATATAGAAATATTGTATGTTTAATGGTATTATATAATGCACTCTAAAAAACTATCGTTGATGAGAATATGAATGATAATTTTTATCATTCGAGTAATCTTCGATGTTGGCTATCATAAATTAATTGTTTCATAGGATATAATGTAAGGGAGTTTGATTCATGTAATATTTTCATGAACTGTATGAGTTTTATTTACTCACATAATAACATGTGAATGATTCCACATTCCCTATAGGAGAATACATGATGGAATTTTAATTGAGAATTCACAATGAAATTGGATGTAATCATGCATTCTTGAGCCATGGTCATTTAATTTCTTCCCTTAGATCACTTCTTTTTAATCCTTCAAAACATGAGGTTCTGGAATATTTGGGAGAGTGGTAGAATAAAATATTATCATCAGGTTATTCATCCCAAACTATGTATACCTTTAGGGGAAGGATTCATTTTGGCTACCTCTGGTAATATTCATTAATCACATGGGAGGGAGAGCAGTGAAATGACTATCTTTGGTGTAAGGTATATGATTTCTCTATTTAAAGTACACATGATTTCATTTATATAGCATGGTTGATCTTGTCCTTTGGGTTTCTTAAATGATTTTATTTTATTAAAAATATATATTAAATCCATCAAAACCCAACAATGGTTTCAAATCCTGACCATGCCTTTAGATTCAAGAAATCATTTTCTAAACAATTTTTTTAATGTTTTATTGAATTTTGTAACCTCTATCATAAAATATTGTTAAAAAAATTATTTTCCCCAATAGATTCCTGGGTTAAGATATGAGATTTCAAAGCTAGTGACTCAGTACCAATCCTCATATTTGCATTAGTCATAGCATATGACTCTTTGATATCATATCCAAAAATACCATTACAATGTGGTTTCAAAAACAAATATTTATATTTCCTTTATGATATCAATTCATATCATAAGATATTATATGATACATAAATTTAAAACATTATATATCATATCATAGGAGGAAATAAAACAATTAGATGTAAAATATGAATCATGGTGCATAAACCATTTAATCACCACAATCTATAAATTGTATCATATTATTTGTGGTTGATCTTTAAATACAATTTAAATAAAAATAATTTATTAAAATTCAACTATGAATTCAATTTTATAATTTATAAATGGTATAAAAATTATAATAAAATGTATTTTGAAAAATATATATAATAGTAATGTTTTTATAAACTAATTAATTATAAATTAATTATAATTAATTAATTAATTATTTTAAAACATTTATTTATAAATATTCAAAATATTAAGTATTAGTTTTAAAATAACTTTTACCAAAATGTATGGAATTGGTCATATGATTTAGAAATAAAGTGTTTATTTATAAATCATATGATTAATTTATAAATTGTTCATGAATTTCAAAAATAAGGTAAAATTTAAAGTTTTTGTATTTTAATATTATGAATTATTAATAACACATAATTATAATTATTAATATTAGGGGTCTTATTTAGGATATTATTTAGAACACGTCGAAAAAAAAATTATGATTGATTTTATAATGGTTTATATGATGTTAACTATATAATATTTTTATTATGTAAATAGTTTATATAAAAAAAAGAAAAAAATGTTTATATATCATTAATTACATATATTTAAATTGAAATTTCATATAATGATTAATGTAAAGGATTTTATATTTGGAAATGAATAATAATTGTTTATATTTATGATTATGTATTATCCATAATGAATACCTAAACTTATAAATTCTTTATTATTAACTATGGTTTATGAATTGTTTTTAAATTCTTTTCGGGTGTTTAAATATGTGAATAGACCCTTTATTTAAAATTTATTCACTTCTTTGTTATCCATGGATATACATTTTTTATATTGTGAATATATGTATTCTTTAGTTTAAAAGTATTAATCTACTTTTTGAGACTGTCATATATATATATATAAATAATTACATGCTAGGTGTGATAATGGATTTCTTTTCCTTCAACCCTTACTTTTTTTTTGTAATTTATGTTATTAGATTGGATATAGTTATTTAATATAGTTTAAAAATATTATAAATTCGAGTTATTATGAGTTGAATTATGTCTTGAATAATGTATCCATGGGTAGAGGAACTTTGGGTTGGACTTCCCACTTGTCGGTGGGCATATTTTGTGTTCTATAACAGTGTAGGTTGCCTATATATAACTCTAGGATTACTCATTTATATATTCTAAATTTTTTATAATTACAAATATTTACAAAAAAATCATGTATCTTTTTTATAATATTCATTTAAATGTTTTTAAATATGTTTGTCTTCTAGTTTTTGATGAGTAACACAAACTGTGAGTTGTGTAAAGAGTTACACATCCATATGGTTTGAATATATTGATTTTTTGAGAGGAATATTATTCAAAGAATAATCTACATATCTATTGATACATAAATTAAATAAAACGAGTCAAGAGTTTTATATTAAATCCCATTCAAAAGACTAAGGGTTAGATTCCTTACAAATTGGTGTTTTTCAAGACCCGATCATCTAACTAGATAGATCATTCCAAATTTGGGTGTATATGTATTATTTAGTATAGGGAATTAATTTAAATGGTGGGCCTAATAGGATTAGATGTTCATTCTTGGAATTTTATTGGGTTTATATTTTCCAAGCGTCCTTAATAATATTAGGTTACTATAGGAGTATATTTTTGTTTATCAACTTGATTTATTATATAAACACAAAAAAATGACTTATACAATTATAAATTTATCGATAGATAATATATATTTTGATAAAAATGTGAAATTAAAACATTTTCTAAATTTTAATGGTATTGATTTAAAGTGACAACACTTTTTTTTCCAACATATATATATATATATATATATATATATATTTGTTGGTATTAATCATTTAACCCTAAAAAATATTTTACCAAAAATTAAATATTTTTTAATCATACTAATAACAACATTTTTACGAACACTTGATGATGTTACTAACAATAAAAATTACCAACAATTATTTTTTCATTAATAAAATATAATATAATAATTAATTCAATGATAATAAATAATTAATAGAAACCAAATTATTTATATAGATTATTATTTTTATAATCAATTTCAATATTTACTTTTATAGGTTTTCATAAAAAATTTCATTAATTTATTCTAGTTTTTAATTTTCTCAATGTATAAAGAGTTCTTATATTTTCAAATTAATTAAATTTAATAACAATTTTTATAATTTTTATAAACAATCTAAATCATTGTGATATTTGAATTTAGCAAACATAATAAATAGAAAGAAGATGATCAATAAAAAATTAATAAACATAATTTAAAAATGTGTTAAAATTATAATTCAAAAAACTAGAAACATTTTTTGAAAATATGTTGAAATAGATCATTCACAAATATGTTGAAATAGATCAATAAAAATTAATGATAATTTATTGAAGTCTAATATATATTTTTTTTAAAAAATAATGTTCTTATAACTAATATATAAATTTTTTTATTTATAATTAACCCTACCTGTCATTGCGTCCCCCATCATCCACACTTCCCTCCCACTGTTTCAATGTCTCCTCCCCTATGTGATTCCACTCTATCACCACCTACCCCCCTCTCCTTCTCTACTGATGTTTCTTGTTCCCATCGCCCACCCTAATGATGCCTTATCCCCCACCTAAATTACTATCATGCCACCTCAACTCATAAACTCCCATAATGCCCATCACACTTTCCCAACAACACCGTCTCCTCCTTCCCTCCTCACCTACATTACTAAATCCCCCCTAGCATTGTCATGTCGCTATTTTTTGATATTCGGTTTTTCACCATTTGGGTTTTCTCTATCCAATAGATTCCACACCACTCATAACTACGTATATTTCCATTCTTAAACTACCCCTTCAGTTCACTGATGTTCTTCATTCTCCATCTATTGTGATGCATCATCCCATGCTTCTTTAGCTCATATCCTTTCCCATTGTGTCTATATAAGTGGTTTGAATTAGGATGTAATATTTATTTCTATGATAATTTTATTCCACTAAACACAAACTATTCAGAATAAAAAGTAACAATTTAATTTAGGATAAAAAAATATACGAAATATATTTTTAAGAACTTATTATATGAAAAAACTGACATTCTCATTACTGTAAACAAATTTTTTGATGTAAATGTTGAGTGAATGAATCTATTTTATATTTCATATTTTATAAATTAAAAAACAATGTCATTAATTATAAAAGTGATGAATTATTTATATATTTTAGTTATTAAGGAGTTAACCTGATATAGTTCATGCTAATACACTGGTTACACTAAAAATAACCCATCTCTTGACACTTGAAAATTACTCATTGCAACCTGATTTGATTTTAGAATGATCAAAGTCCCAAAGATGTTGAATGGTCACCTTTGAGAAAGATATATTGAAAAGGATCCTTTCATGTGTGTTTATAAGGTAAGAATGTAATTTTAATTTAACTAAAATGTTTTTAGTGTATATATTGTATTAAAATATATAATCCACATAAAAATTGATCACCATATATTTTTTTTATATTTAATGATTTACATATGAATTTACCCCTAATCATCAAATTAGAAAGATATTCACTCTAATATTTGTGAATATTTTTTTCCATTTTGTTTTTTGTTAAAAAAATTGATTTGTTTCATTGAATGACTCAATGTTTTGTCATTTCAAGATAAATGATTGATTCTTATTTTGTGTGGTGATTAACATCAATATGTTCCTTTTTTTCATTAATCATCTATTATACTGTAATGCCCCGACCCCAGTTACCTAGAGTCGGTGCATTATTACATAACATTGGCATGATCACAAGAATGATCAAGTCCTTAATGACTGATTAGTTTAGTAGTCTTGGAATCATTAGATATATTCATAAGTCTTACATTACATCATAAACTCAAAAAAACTACAACAACATCATTTTTCATATCCCATAATACTGTCCCTACAGGTCATTCATAAATTACATCTTTACATCCTGGGAAAAATAAAACATTGAAAGGGGTGAGCTCGGATGCTCAGTAAGGAGAACAATATAGCAGAAACATTAATAAATAAGTATAAACATTTAAGGCAATGTATAACTAAAACAAAAGCCTTTTAATCATGAACATCATCATAATATGGAAAATATAAAATGAAATAATGACATTTACTTATTCACATAGATATTATACAAGTCAAATAATCACATGCAATATCAATAACTACTTTCATAATGATGGAATGCATAATGCCATACTATCATAACCACATAGCCGAGGCCTCATGCCAAGAATTAAAATAATATTTGTCAAGGCCTTGTGTTAAGACACTAGTTTGTCTCATGAGACCTACCGATGCATCGATGAGCTATAGCAGGCTCTACCCGTCACTTATTAAGTCCAATGCATTCCTCATATGAACAGGTTTAAACATAACATAAACATTCGTATTAAAACTAGAAAACAAAATGTCAATAATTTATTCATAAACCATGAATGGTATAAAAATAACACATCCACAGTCAAATATATCACAAAACCATCAATACAATATGGATGTTTAGTATCATAATAAATCAACTCCCAATAAACTTAAAATCCATCAAAGGATTTTGACATAGATGAAATCAAAACTCTTTTTATAGAAATATCTCTTTCTATTTTTAAAAAATTTAAGAGTCATATATTTATAAAATAAAACATTTTCTTTTAAAATATTATTATAATATCGTAAGAGAAACGTCGACGATTTTATACCGGTGGAAAATAGCCGCACCCGCCGTATAATTTTAAAAAAATATTCTTACCTTAATTTTGTCGAAAAGGTTAAAAAGGACCTTGTTTGGAAAATGATTGAAAGATTCCTTTATAAACCTCTTCTAAAAAGTCAAACAAGGGTATAAATGACTTTAACATATATTTTATTAAATATAAAAAATGTTTTGAAACACATTTTTAAGAAACATGGATGTGGATGATAAAGAGGTCCCAGTAGATAATTACATTTAAACAACCTCGGATAATGAATAGATTGTGAAATAAATCCTTACCTTGTACTTTTCCTTGGTTGAGGGTAGGTTAACCTATTTTATAATAATGAAATAATTTTTATTCAATTATACAAGAGTCATATAAATTAATATGATATCATATATGATCTTTTAACATTGATTCGTCAATAATATCTTAGTATTATCGTTGTTTCGGGTGTTAACATACTCTTTTTCTTTTATATGTTTTGTTATGTAAGCATTGTTTTCCATGGATAGTTTGTATATTATTCATATCCATAATGATATAAAGTCCTTAAACATTATTTTCAAATCATTAAATGATAATTATACTTGAATGGATACGATGGAGAATGAATCTCATCGCGTTCGTGGAGACGGTTGTCTGTACGTACGCACGAGAAACAATATCATTCTTTTGATATTAAAATAATATATAATTGGATGTTATATCATATATATAGAATCATTATCATGTTATATTTATTATTTACATGAATTAAACATCATTATTATACCCATCTAATTAATAATTTACTGAATAACAATTACACCACGACGTGGAGACGGTAAGCCGTACGTACACACGTATGGTGACATATCATTCAAAGGATGGATAGAATACTGAATATGGTTGTACCATATTTATAATACCATCATAGTATATATAATATACTGAATTTATTATTTTAGTATGGGAATAAAAAAGAAAGAAGAAGTTGAATAAGAAAGGAACTTGGAAGATGGTGGTGAAAACATTACCTCTTCTTCGGGTTCTTCCTTTTGATTTTATCAAAAGGGCTCCTTAGGTTGGATTTCTGATCAAACTGAGGCCTCTAGGTTGAAGTGAAAGAAGTTGAGAGAGTATTTGGGCAGTGGTTGGCCGAGCCAAAAGTATTTGAATGTGTGAATTAGTGAGAAGGGGGAGTTCCCTTTTATAAGAGGGGTGAGGGGCACCTTTGGAAAAGAAATAAATATTATTTTATAATTAATTCATATTCGGATTATAATGGCTCCAAAGTGTATTTTTAAAGGTTAAGCTGGGTATGGGTCAAAAACCACTCATCCAATAGAATTTAGACAGGTTTGGAGAATTATATTAACCTTACCTTTTAGATTTAACTCTTAGTTAATTAGTTTGACACTTACCATGTCACTTTGTATTTTTATATTATATAGTTAATAAACATATTATATTCTTCCAAGTGACCCCCAAGTGGTCCATTAATGATACACCTATCATGATATAAGTCTCTTGGAAGATCCTGAGATTTTTAGGAATTGAGTATAAATTAATAATATAATATTTGTTTTATAAACTTTTTTATGTCAATTTTGACACTATTGGGTATTTTGTTTTTGATAAATTCATAACAACATTATTAGATCAAAAACAATTTATATAATCAACCCTAATATGTCATATTAACCTATAAAATTACTATAATTCATAAAAAAAGTCTCAAAATAAATTTATTTTGATATTTATAATATCAATTATTTTAATATTTCATTAATTAGGTAATTATTGCATCACCATTGTGTCATAAATAAATTAAATTAATTAATGTATAAAAACTATAAATAAAATAACATTATGTAGTAAATCATTTTATCTTTCTAATGAATATTTACAATCGATTTTATCTTATGTATAACCCTATATAAAAAATGTTTTAGTAAATAAACTTTTATTTTAACTCTTTTAACTCTACTTTGAATTAAATAATAATAAATGCCCTTATCTAATCCAAGTGGACCTAAAAGATAATATTTTATTCCTATGGTTGTTTTCGGTCAATATATACTTGTCCAATAGAATTAGGACATGTGTTAGGGTAATATTAATATCATTTTTATCCTTAATTACCCTATTTACTTTTAACAGTGGCAAATAAAATTAAAAAGTTACTATTCACCCAAAATTATTTTCATCTTATTGAACCACATTTTACTCCTTGATATTAACCATGACTCTCAGATTTTAGAAATTCCACTCATAGAAGCGGTAAAATTAATTTTTATATGAATTTCCAAATTCTCCTACAAGGTGGGTAAAAGACGGTGATAAGTTCAATAAAATTTTTATATATCTATTATCACTCTAAACTAACTCTAATGAATTACATTGAGCTTATATAGGTATTATGTATCTATTTTGAGCTTAATTAAATTTAAATAAAAAATATTTTTTTAATTAAAAATTCGATTTTAAACTATAACTCAGTGTTTTTTCACTATTCATCCAAAATTGAATGTTTTCATAAAAATACCAAAATTTCACCCTAGGCTAATTTCGATATTCCGAATCCAAAAATGAAGTCCATTTTGAATGATATAATTTATAAAATTTCAAAAAGTAGGTATTACTATTCATAACGGCTAGTTTGATTGGTTTTGGTGTGTGTGTTAGATCTCGAAGTTGCGTACAACACACGCTAATGTATTATTCAAAGGAAAGCGTACCGTGGAAGCTTGGGGTGTTACATGTACCATTTAATTTTATCATTAAATTATATAATTCCAAGAGTTTTTATAATCATTCCTTGTATACAATGATTTCATTATCCAAACTATAGACAAAATTTGATATATGAATTTAATTTCATTTACATTTTGAGTATCATAGGGATATATTATATAAATTTAAATTAGTGGTGTTCAATTATCATGAATCTTATATTATTTTATTATTTAAAATTAATTATTTTATTAATTATTTTTAATTTAGAATCTTTGATAATACATGGCTAAAATTTTCTTTTTTAATTGTTATCCATTAGTTTCAGTTCCCATGTTAATTATATTTATCACATCACTTTTAATTCACTATTGAGAATTGTTATGTTTTAGACTTTTCATCAACCTATTGATTATGTATTGGTTGGATTTTTTAATTAAATTTAGAATAAATATTATACTTTTCATTAGGGCATGCATAAACCAGGTACATCCAATTTCCTCTCTTAAAAAAGTTAGTATACATAAGTAATTATTGTATCTATAATTTGTTTTCAAGAAGCTTGCTAAAATGGAACCTAACAGTGATGTTCATGTCATTTTAATGGCCTCATATTTTTAGGTTTCCTCTTGATCTTGGGGGTGAAATTTATTTGTTTCGGTTCCACATTTTCACTAGAGGTTGGTCCTTAGAATCTATCTATTAGTTTATTGGAAATTTTTATCTGATACATGATAATTGAGGTACTTATATAAAATCCCTAAACATTGAAAATAATTTGGGTTTTGAATAATTAAATAGTTTTGATTGATTATAATAATCAAAGGCAATATGGGTGATTTAAGAGTTCCAAATATCTATATTTTTTACCTTGAACTACAAGGTTTTATACTTTGTGTCCTCCAATTCTACTCAATTAGATTTTTTTTGAAAGGAATCCAAAAAATTTCTTAAAAATTCAATTTGATTCTTGATTCATTTAACAATTTGAGAAAACCGCATAAAATTCTTATTTTTATTTCGTATGTTCATTTTGTTTTATTTACTTTGTTTTTTTATCATAAGGAGCTACAAAATACCGAATCAAATGTTTTCAATTAAATATTATTAAAAAAATTCAGGAACTCTTGTATTATATTCTTATTCTATTTTGTAATATTGTTTAATTTAATTATACAAATCATGTATTATTAAAATTTATTTGGATTTTGACCACATATATAATCCATCTGATCAGATTTCATCCTTTATTTTTATCTGGGTATCATGGATCCAGAAGAAAATAGTACAGCATGTTATTGTAGATATGCGTGAAGTCAGTGGCTTGACAGTTTTTTCAAGGATCCCAATAGCTTTCTCACTCAATGAATTTTATTATTGTTTGTTGTAACAATTTCAGAAATCCATATAAATAATTATTCTTATTCCCCTCCCCATTTACTTACTTTTCTCAATTTGGTAATACCTTTTTACAAATGCACTATCGATGACCTCCCATGTTTCAAATGTGTATTATTTATGTTGTAGTATCCATCCATATTCCTACCCTATATAACAGGGGCATAATTTTAAACATAAATCATTTTAATCCAATCCCTAGAGATAGAAAGTATTCACTTATATTATTAAATCATTGATGATTGTGTATGGATCAACTCCATGATCACCATGAAAAGTTTTTAGATATTCTAATTGAACTTTTTTCGAATATCCTCTAATTTAATTGGTGATATCAAAATGTTTGTGAAACCCCCTCACTTAATAAATCTGCTGGCCTCTCAACCTTAGTATATCTTGATTTCAGTATTCTTGGGAACATGATATTTGTGTTTCCCATTAATTTTAACCCACATATCATGTTGTGTTCGACTTATTTAAAAACCTTGATAGTGTACAAGAATTTCTCCATTGTAAGTAAAATTTAATTCCATAATTTATGGGATTAAATTGGATGATATAGAGATTCTTAATGACTCAATGTGCACCTAAAAATAATATTTCAACTGTTACAATTTGTGAAAATAAAATCTATTTGAAATTTTTTTAAAAATGTGATTTCTAATTTGAGTAAATTTATTGTGTTTTTTATTTTTTAAAATAAAAATATATAAATATAAATTAAATAATAACATATATCCTTGTTAATGATACCAATTCATGGTTGTATAAATCATGATCATAAATATTTATTACTACAGGGAAACTTATACAAAGATAGGTTTTGGATAATTCACTAATTAACGTATGTTTGATGGAGAATAAAATATTGAATGGTAGTTTTTTTGTGTGATATGTATTAAATATAAAACATTTAATTGTTTTTGTATTTAATGGGAGTGTAGGAGTGTCCAGTATAGGGAAGTTAGAGAAAGAAAAACTTTATAACAAGGAGGAAAAATCCTATGAGTGATGTGTGATGAAATTGGGGTCATAATTTACTATGTAAAGCATTCCATGTAATTTATCAAAAAAACCTGAAAATAAACATCCCGTAGTACCTAAAATATTCTCTAATGGTATAAAATATCAAAATATTACAATCAATAGTCCTCATGAGGTTTCTCTTGTCTTCTAGTAGTAGTGGTTAAATGCAATTTCATTGATTTTCCTATCACCACACCCCATGGAATCTCATTCTTTATGATGCACCTATCAATGATTTAGTGAATCGTTATGTTTTTAACTCTTGTTCTCTCACCCTAACCATTGAATAAGTTAACCTTTCATCCAAAGTTAATATCATAATCTAAAAAATCATTAATATTAAAAAATACCGAGTTTAAAGTCCATAGAATACAACATTGAATCCCAAATCCCAAATCCCCCACATGAATGTCTATCAATGAATACTAAATAAAAAGAAAACCATATTCTTTATTCTATTTATTCACTCCATTATTTTAATGGTATGTTTGACTTATGTGGATTTCATGAGTGTTGTAGTGTTGCAGCCATAGAGAAGATTTGTACTGATGGTCTACACTTGATGGTGGTTTTCATTGGTGGTTTATGAGAATGAAGTGATTTACATGGGAAGTAATCACTTATACTACTTTCACTCCATGTTTTACTTTATCACTATTTTTTTATGCAATTTAGTTATCTAGGTAACGTGTCTCCCGGAGAATACAGATAATTAATTATGAGGTTTTGGTGATCTCTTGATGGTGTTTCCTTTATTTGATGTAGTGATTTCTTTGTATAAGGTAGGAGGTTTTAGGAATGTATGATTCAATTTTTTCTTTAGTTTTATTTTTCATGTTATCTCATCTTGTCTCTCCCTCAATTACCTAATCGTGTAAGTTCATTACACCACATTAATGTATTTTAAAACATTTTCTTATTTTATATATTTCTTTGGGGAATGAATTGGGTGACTAATTCATGTCATATTTTGTTGAAAAGGTTCTTTAAAACATTTATTATTGTATGTATAGTAAACTAAGAAGCTACAAATTCATTGAAGTTGGAAAAAAAAGATCACACATATATCTTCTTGATATCACTGATTGTTTAGAGGTATCCAAAATTTTTGTGCAGTTTTAAATTCTATCAGTGTATGATTCAAAATATATGTGTGTAAACTATCATTGTTTCATTTCCACATACCTCATTTCAATCTCTTATTGAATTCATAAATATATATTTATCATTTTGGTTTGATTATGAAATGAATTTAGCTCAATCCATATAAATATGAATTTTGAAGCACACTAGAAAAAGAGTTATCTAGGAACATTTGGATGATTTTGTTGAAAAAACAATTCAATGAATGACAATTCACAGCCAAACCCTATTTTAGTGACACATCTAGTTCATGAAAAATGACATAGTGGTATGTTTCAATGTTTCATTTATTATCCTCAATGTCATACACCTTAATAATTATTAAGTTATATTTTTTCATGTAATAACATTAAAATCCTATAATTGTTACTACAAGACTAAATTCTAAAAAATTATTGTTCAAACCTTACACTCCATTTGTAGAAATGTTCAAATCCAAGTGATTTATTCTATAAAAATTTCATACTTATATGCATTATACATACCATATATTTGGTTATTCATATTCTTCAACTTTGGTTTAATGGTGAAAACTGAATACTTGTATACCTACCTTTTAATAAAATTTATAATTATCCTAAAAAACATCAAACATATAAGTGATGGAATGAGTTTGAACTCTTACTAGCATTTCCACTATATCCTTCTTAGCATGGTAGGTTTTTACCATCCCATGGATAGACACCTCCCTTGAATTTATATTTTTATTAATCTCCCCTAAGAATTTACATTGATCCTATGATTTTTCTTCATTGTTGGATCTTTGGTGCTATAGTTGGCTTGGACTAGTACTAGAGCAGGCATAGTTGGTGTTGTAGCTGACATGGATGGGTGTTTTCACTATAATATACTAGTGATGGTGATGGAGATGTCATAGATTGGTGCTAGAGATGAATATGGAATCAATCTGTGCTAGTGTTGGCATAGAACGATTTTGGATCTGGAATGGACAGGTGATGATGGTGGCCTAGACTGGTGTTGATGATGACATGGATCAGTGTTAAAGCTGGAGCTGGCATGGACTGGCACTGTTGTTGGCATGGACTGGTGTTGGTTCTGTTATTAGAATGGTTCTATTACTGGCATGGACTGGTGCTGAAGATGTAAGGGTACCAGAGCTGGCATAGACTAGTGCTGGTGTTGTATGGGTTTCTATTTAGGGTGATGTATGAGTCATTGTACCGGTTGTTGTATGGGGTTTTGTGATTGATCATAAGATTCAGTAAAAAAATCATTATATATATAATTATATTTTGTATTACATTGAACCTGTTTGAAAATGGTCTTCTATTTAATAATTATATATTATATATGATAAATTATTAAATATAATATTAAATTTTACTATAAATAAAATTTTCTAATTTTTATTTAAATATAATTTATAAACAAATATTATATATTTATAATATTATTTCCAATAGAAACAATTATCATAGAACATGTTCTTAAAAATTTTAACCAACATATATATTACATGTTTGAATTATTATAATTTAAACACAACTATTTTATCGATCACAGAAACATTTATCAATAGTGTTTTTACAGATAGATTAGTAATAGGGGCATATATGTTTGTAAAATGTATTACTAACATAAAATGTACTTTTACCCATAGATATTCCCCCATTGTAAAATGTGAAATATTTATTATTGAAATTGGAGTCCTCTCTACTATCCAAGAGTCATATATGATACGATTGGGATGACTCTCTGCATAAATAGATTTGTAGTAGGATAAATGAAAATTTAAAATCTATATTGGTAAAATATGGATCTTATCCCATTACTGGGTATTGTGAACATAAAAGGTGTAATCATTTTAGTGGAATGCCATTTTATTATATTCCATAATAAATGTTAATAAGACATGATACTCATCAGATAATAGATTATATTTTAGATAAATATCAAAATCATCATCAAATTTGTTTTTGATATCAATCATATAGTAATAAAAACGTAACATAATAAACTCCTATGACTAGAGATAAGAAGAGTTCTAAACTAAGGAGAAATTATATGTGTTATAATAACACCTTCCTAGGTAAAAAAGTGTTGAAGTTTTTCAATAGGGGAATCTATATTTTTATGATAATCATATAATGATTCACCTTGGGTTTCAATGTCATTTTGTGAAAAATGACTTAGTGAATTTTAGTATCTTCTTATATAATCAATGTTATTGGATATGTCAATTACATTTCGTGAATGATGGTATTCTAAAATAGGGTTCAAGATATGGAATTAATTTTATTTTCATTACTAAAAATGTTATTAAAATAAAAAAAAGTTTATGAAATGTTTACAAAATTAATCTCAAAGTGATGATATAAAATTCATTTCTAGTTTCTAGTGTTTTGGAGATAGTAAAAGTTAGTGAAAGTTAAAATCGAAATACAAAATGTTAGTTGGAGTGTCCAATATGTTTCTTTAATTATTCGGACATGATTATTAAAACCTAAGAGTAAAATCGGGAAGGATTAATGAAACCATCAGATAGAATTGTTTAGGATGCCTAAAGGGGTTTATAAAACTCAATGAAATTTTTATGGCAAGTGTCAATGTTATAGAATTTAGTTATTTTATTTTAAATCGTATATGATATGAAATATAAAATTTAAAAATGTTTTAATAGTATATAAAATCAAAATCATTGGATGGATTTATAGGTTTTTTATATTTCACTCAAATGATACAGTGAAGAGTTGTTACATAAGTGGTTTGAATTTAACAACATGAGATGAATCTAATTATAATATGTGTATGGTTACATTATTTATCCTATATGATAAAAAATATTATTTTTTAATATTGTTGTGTTCTAAAAAATATGACATAATAAATTTAACGAAAATGGTTTAAGAATCGTTAGATTCTATAATAGGATTGAAATGGATAAAAGGATAAATATGTTTTATCTAAGATAAAAACAATTCTCTTTATTTTTGTGAAAATATTAGGTAATTTGTTCATTTTAACAATATATTATATATTTTAACTAATGAATTCATCTCACTATAGGGAAATTCTCTAAACACAAATAATTCCATATATTATATGGAAACAATAGTTTATTTGTTAAATTTTACTACAAAAAATAAATTAGTGTTACTTCCTAATACAAAGAAGTTTTAATCTTATCATGATATTATAAAAATAAAAAATTCCATAAGAGGATAGTTGGATCATGTTTAAACAAATTAATGTTAAATGTTAACAAACACTAGGAAAATCATTTTTTGTTATGGGATATTCGTGACAGGTTTCCATAAAAAACATATTTGTGATAAAAACCCATAAAAAATAATCCTTTTTAGAAAAGGGAATTGTAAATATAATTATTTATGATAGACCATCAGAATTTACCCCATGGATATACTATTTGAAACACTTTTTTTCATTTCAAAATAGATTTTATCAATACTTGTTTGCAATGGAATATTCATTCCATTGCAAAAAATGTTATTTTTTATGGAATCTATATTCCATCAAAAAAGATATATTCAAGTAATATTTGTGAAAGAATACCAATTTCATCCCAAATAACTCAAAATCAGAAATAATATTCTAAATAATAATAAAAGGAATACAAAATAATCATAAAAAATTACAAATAACATATTACATGAAATGATACATAGAAAAAATATAATAATAATGTCAATGATGGGGTGGGTTATCAAGTATAGAAAGAATAAAGTAGTCCATCACTAAAAACTGTGTAAGTCGGTGTATATAATATGTCATCTCCTTATGCTACTTCTCCTTCTATCTTCATTAATCTTCCTACTAGCGTCACTGCGCTTCCAACTCCCTGGTCAATATATGTATAACCTCATCCTGATCTCACAGCCTTACCTCATACTCAATGGTGGAAAATGTCGATAAAAATGAAATTTCTCCCTTAATTCTATATGATTTTATAACTTTACTTCTTATTAATTATTTATGGTTTATTGTGATCCTATACCGATCACTCGGACTTCTGGAAGACCAGTATTTGTCACATGCATCCATGTCACCTCATAAAAACATGAATTTTAAGAGGCTTCATCCCCACCATTTTTCTCAGACCGATTCTCACAAATGTTAGAAACATATGTATCATATGTATCTTACAAATATATAATTAAAATTTAACAGTATTGAAAAATATATTATGTTAATTATAAAAAAATGAAAATGACACTAACCAAATGTCATTTTCTATCACCAATAATATATCCAGTAGTAATATCAGTATACATCTTTTTGAACACGTCAAACACTATAATTTTTGGATCAAATAAAGAAAATTTAAATTTATCATATATATTTAGTATTAAAAATACATATATATAATTATTAAATAATATTACCTATAAAAATTCACTGATTTATACTGAAAGTATGAATCCCATATTTGTGTGTGACATCCTTTCCCCCCAATTATATACAAGAATCCAAACTTGTATGGAAATTATCTCTATTAAAATATGTTCACAATCCCTCCCATGTTTTGGTAGGGACATAAACATGCCATTTAATTCTATATGACTTATCAAATACAATCACATATTCTCTCTACATGTCTCTCATGTGAAGGATATATGAACCTGATGTCAATGATCTTGCATTCAAGCTTCTCATGCCTCCCAAATATTGGTTGTTATACTATAATCAACAAGGGACCACAAACCCTACACATATTTAATAATATAGTAAACTATAAATTATAAAAATTTGAAATAAAATAAGAAATATTTACTTATATACACAAACCAGTTCTTAAATATATGATGATGTAACTTAATGGGAACCTAATCCCATGAAACCCATGGTGTAGAAAAATAGTTCCATAAAATATCACTATCTTAACAAATAACTAGATGTGAAAAAATATGAGAATAATAATAATTAGTAAAATAATTAAACACTAGAATTAATTAAATGAAAAGTAAATATAATTCATTTTTAAAATTACTTCCTATAATGATAATAAAATTACATAGATAGATGTCATGGTGGAATATGATCAAGAATCATCAATCATGCAATCCACCGACCCCTTCTAGTAGCTGGTTCTATCCATCACCCTCAACTGAAAAATCAGGAGGTCTATCACCTAGTAGCACATCGTCATTCATGCATAGAATCATTTCATTATAATAATCTTAAGCCATCAAAAATATATAAAAAAATTTATAAAAAATTTATTCTCTAAATATATATATATATATATATAATTTTAAAAATCCAGAACCATTTTTTAAAGTAAATGGTTAAAAATAATGTTACCTGTAAATAATTAGTACTACAGAAATTCAATATTAAAAACTGAAAAATATTTATTGAAATCAAATAATTCATCCTTCTTTTTCTTTATCAGTTTCATCAGTGTTAGTGTATTCGTATTCCTATTTAGTATCATAAATTCCCATCGGAGATTTTGTAAGGTCCTGAATCCATGTATCTTGACCCTTTACATGTTTCTATGGATCATGGAGATGAGAGGAAGCTAGAATTGGTTTGGGGGAATTTGGATTTGACATGATAGAAAGAGGGGGATCACACTCCGTATAAAGATTAAACATCGTGTATGTGTGGTTTATGTATTTATAAATACAAGATTGTAATGTGTATGTTTAAGGTATTAAATAATAATAAGGTGACATTTATTTTGAATTTAACTTATCTCTAAGGATTACACAACACGAAAGCTGATTACATGTCATGAAATTCCGAAATACAGTACTGTTATATGTATTTTTATCCACTTGGATTTTTATAACCATACGTCTACAAAAACTCACAATCTCATTCTAGGAATCCAATGACCTTATCCTTCAGTGTTTTTGATTCCCTTATATGGGGATCAATTCTCTAGATTTTGAATTCAATCTATGGTGGTCCATGGTGTGTTATTCCTTAATTTTCTAGTGTTTTATGACGATTTGATCATTTTTCCTCTTATATATTCTCAAAATTATACGAAGGATGGTATCAAATATTTATAATGTTTTTTATCTTAGTTTTGTTAGTGTGATTGTTATATGAAATCCTTAGATGGATCCATTTCTTATGGGAGACGTGATTAGAGATATGTAATTTGGCTTGTTCTCATGTGAAGAAAATTGATGGATTTTGAGGTGGGTGATTCATTTATTTTATTTATTTATTTATGTGAAATCATAAATTGATCATGATTTATCCCTTTGGGAAGAAATTATATTAACCAAAAAGTTATTGAATTGAAAAAATTAATTGGATAATGATCACATGTTTTTTCATGATACCATGATAGTGATTTGCGTCTTGATTTTATAGATAGTGTAATATCTATATATTATTCTTTGATAGAATTTTTTTTCTTGATGTAAATTGGTATATTATGTAAGTCTATGATTAGTTTATAATTAATAAGACAAAAATAAAGAGTCTTCTTAAATGAATCCAGTTCAGATTATAATTTGATGATAATCAAATTGATTTAATATGAATGTTTAATTGAAATTGATCTTCAATGTGATTAACAGAATTGATAATTAATGTGACACTTTATAATTCTAGTTAATAATGATCTAAAAAGGCATTTTAATTTAGAATGGTACTTATCTATGTTATTGGAAACATAATAAATTCTAGGAGTATGTTTTTTCATTAATTGCATCATATAGCTTGATGACTTAGGTTTCCCGTAGATGGAATGGGTTAATTAAATGAATATATAAATTAATTATGGAATAATAATTGTTTTTTGTGATAATGGTAAATTTTAGGGCCTAATTTTTCCTTTTTCATGAGAAGGATGAGTGTTTTGAGGTCCCAATTTCCTTATTGATTGCTTTTTTGGTCACGATTCATTGTCATGTGATCTAGATACAGACCTTGTGGATGATCTTGGAGGGATAATTTGTGGTGTGGGGTGGTAAGACTCATATGTTATGTGATATTGGGATGGATTTGTGGTATTTGGGTTGGGTGGCCTAGATGATGTGGTAGCAGTTGATTCCTCTGATGGTGAGATGGATCAATATATGCATGTGGGTGTCATGGATGGAATCAGAGGTGATGAAATGTGTTTAATCATGGATTACCTATTTATGGTAATTTTAGATCTATTATTATCTCCTTAATATTTTTAACGGCTAATGGATCGGTTTCTGTATTTATCTGCACTAATTTCACCACTTCTTGAGGCAGTTGAATGTGCTTGATTTCTTGTTTTCTCTTGGTGGAATTATAGGATGGTTTTTATAGAATACATGGATTTTTAATGATGTTAATAATGAATTAAATAAATTTTTACCCATGGGTATTGTTAATGATGGAGTGATAAATATTAATGATGTTAATATTGATAAACCATGGGCTTGGTTTGGATTATGCCTTGAGGGAATTAACATTACATTGATAATTAATAAAATGAATTGGATGTAATGTGGAATATTTTAAATTTTTTATTAATGGATAACTAATTAATTATGAAAATAAAATTCTTAGAAGTGGATAATGACATTAATGTATCAATTTTAATACTTTTGTTCTTATAGGATATTTATTATTAATAGTGGTAGTTGGGATTCCGAGCGACGTCAGCAGTAGTTGAGTATAATACTAGTTTATTCCGGTATTGTGGTTGTGATCTATATTATATCATCTATATTTTGTGACTTCATATTCTCCCCAACCATGTTTGTTAGGGGAACTAACACCTAGTGGACTCTTGGACGGTGTTTTTTCCAACATCCAGGTGGGAGGATGGATGAATGACTGGCCCCGCTTGCCCAACTCTCTTCTCATGGTTCATTCTTGTGTGGTCACCTACATAGGTTAGTTTCCCAATATATTTTTGTATAGAGATACTATATATTATTCTTATTCCACACACATGTATTACCGAATATAGTATCTAACCTATTTTTATAGGTTTGACATGTATAGATTTTGATGGTTGGATGTACTTTACTAGTGTATGGGTTATAATGGATGGTGGTACAACAATTCATGTTTTATATACATTATAAAAGTTATAGTGGATCTAAAAAACTACTTGGTTACTATTTATGGTTATTTGGATGGTATTTTTTGGTTATGTGGTTTATAAGGTGTGTGTTCTGTCACCTTTCCAAGGTGTATTAAGGCCAGATTACTTTTGGAGAGATATTCTTAGGACATGTGATGTTGGGGTAGAGCAAAAACCCATTTATAAAGAAGGAGAATGATACATTTAATGATTAATTATTATATTATATTCTGTATTTTATGTGGTACATGGTGAGAGTTATCCATGGTGAGGTTGGGATCTTATTATGCCTATTTACGTGAAGAGTTAGTTTCACTATTGATCATTGAGATTTAGATGGATTTATTTGTCTTTTTAATGAGATGAACTACAGAGGATCATACATATTATATGGTTACGGTCACCCAATATATATACAATATTGTTCAGGTCTATAGGAGTAGGTTGGTGATAAGGTTGGATATTATGATCTCATGGTTTAGTAGAGTTTTTACTCTTCATGGTCGTTTTCACCTTTACATTTTGGGTACTAATAGGTTTCCTTTAAATTATTTAGTACTATATAAGATTACATGTTTTCACTTTAGATTTCTTTTATATATATGTATGAGTAGTTTTTTGTTGAATTATCCTTCTAATATCTATATTCTTCATGTTTCTCTTATGGGTTAATTCCTCCCAAATTAATGTTTACTATACCTTCGGTGCTAATCATCTAACCACGGGCCATTGGAGGTGGGACTTAGGTAGTCACCATCTCTATCCCCTCATTGCAGTATCTTTTTTGGGAGGGGGTCATGATAGAGTGGTATTAATGTTTTAGGTTAGAGTTATAGGATGAAGGTTGGTGTAATGAACAAGTGGAGTTGCATTGGTTGGTAGGGAAATAGTCTCAGTTAATGTTAGTATGTGATGTAAACATGGGATACCAAATAAGACATGGGTATTTATGGATCCCTATATTCTAAAGAATAGACATTTAAGTATACTTATCCTAGTAAAAGAAGAGATACTTTTATTGGGTAGAGACCTAGGAAATGATCATGCATCCTTCATCTTTTCACCTATGTTTAAAATGGACAGACCATGGGATAGGTTAAAACATTAAAAATATAGTAAAATTTACTAATTAATTAACTACTTAATTTTAAAGTATTTCATATTCTTGTTGTAGTATCTCTAACAATTTTTTTCTTTTTGAAGGCATGGATCCAAGTTGATGTCCTCATTAGGTTCGTATATAAGATATTCATTAGGATGTTCTAGTAAATCGTTGTAATGTAGAGGTATATGATTATTACACTTGGATAAAGAAACACCTAGAGTATTAGCACCAATATCTACAGACGTATGAGGTATCCATTTTAGAATCAATACCAAAATACTCGTTGGAGGATGTTGTGATATATTTCATTCTGATCCATGCTCGAGAAGAGTACTGGGTATCATTGGTTTTGATGATGATTCATAGAACAGTGAGGCAGTGATGGTTTTTGTTCCTTGGGGACCGTAAGGATTTAGTAGTATTGTGGGAATATTTTGAGGACTAGTTGTGAGGAAGGCTTATTTATTATACTTTGAATGTGACCAGTTTCTAGGAGTTTCATACCCTTTTTAGGGAAGACCGGTGTGCGAGAGTTTGTGATCTATTTCAAGACCCCTATACGATATGCTTCAGAACAATTTCTAGATGATGAGTTCATGGTGAGGAATTTTGAGGAGGATTTTTATATAGAGATCCATCTCCAGGTCATTACATTCATGCTGAAGACATATCTCAAGTTTCTAGTGAGATCATAGGTTATTTAGAGGATGTTATCCTAAATCGGGATGTCATGAGATGGGGTTCATCAGGATTCCTCATGAAGAAGAGATGTGGTATGAGGTTCCTATTTTTCATGACATGTGTGTTTCAGTCCGATAAGGGTAGGTCACTAACCTCACCATATCATTTCCTAGGTTTTGGAAACTCTTATACCTATTCCAAGGGATAATAGTGATTTTTTTATTGTGGAGTTCAAGATCATTTGAAGTGAGAGTGCCTAAACATTCTAAGCTGTTAGTGTGTACCAGGTTTTCTGCTTCAGGTTACTCTGTAAAAGCAGTTTCGGTAGAGCCAACAATAGGGTGGTCATGTTTGGGATTATCATAGAGGACATGGTGTTGGTAGAGAATACCCTATATATTCTCCTCATCCTTAGATAATAATTTGTGACCACGGAGTTGGTCTTAAAAAGGGTCAAAGAGGTCATGGATCAGGTCGTGGTCAGCTTCATGCTTCAGCATTATCAGCGCTAGGTGAGCAAGATATTATTTGAGGTACACTTTTCATATTTTATACTTGGTCACATGATTCATTTGAATTTATTGTAGTGAAATCATTTATATAACCTACCCACTTACATTATTTTCAACTTGAGGTAGAGAGGCTTTCATTACCCATGGCATTGGCAACACCAGTTGGAGGTTGATTTGACTTGTTTGAAGAATATAAAGACTGTGAGATAATGTTGGAAAATAACTTCTCTTAAATAGATTTTATATTTTTATTGATACAACCATATAAAATCATCCTTATCATGTATTAGTATTATTCAATATTGGACATCGTGCATTGATTAAAGTGGTAGGTTCCATTCTATGTTTCTGATGGAGATAAAGTGGTGTTTGTTGATGAGAAAGACCCTCGAATGGGTCAGAGTTGGGCTCTATCCTTATCATATTTTATGGCCAAGATGATTCTCACCTCATCATATGTTTATCATTTTGTGATTCCCATGTTTTTTTAAGATCACCCTGACGTCTTTCAATAATAGGTTATAGTGTTAACCCCTCAATGGGAGATCGAGTTTGGGATCAAACTATAGCCTAGTGTGTCTCCTATCTTGATGTGTCCATATAATATGGTTCCTTTTTAGTTGAGATAGTTTTGGGTATATATTGTTGATCAATTATGGAATGGTCTTGTTTATATAATCATGGCACATTGGGGTGCAATAAATTTTTTCCTGAAGAAGGATAATGGTAGTTTGTGGCTTTATATAGATTATCATCACTTGAACTAAGTGAAAATGTAGAATCCATATCATCTTTCATGGATCAATGACTTATTCAATCATATGAATGGAGAAAGTTGGTTCTTTGAGACTGATTTGTGGATGGATATAATAATAAATATATAAATTATGAAGATCATTCAAAGAATTCTTTTTGTTGTCATCATGGAAATTATGAGTTTGTTTTCATGTTTTTTGCTGTGAAAATATATCCATATATGTTCATGGTGTTGATTAACACCTTGTTTAGAGAGTTCCTAGATAAGGTCATAGTGGTCTTCATTGATGACATCATCATGTACTATGTATCAATGGAGGAGCATGAAAAGCATATGCAAGCCATTTTGGGATTTCTTCATCATGAGAAGCTATTTGAGAAGATATAAATGTGTGATTTAGGGGATCATGAGTTATGTTTGATGGGGAATTTGGTATCTTAGTAGAGAGTAGTTTTGAATCCTTTAAAGATCTATGTAGTCGTGTCTTGTGTAGCTCTCATGATAATGGAAAACGTGTGGAGTTTCCTTGGTCTTACAAGATATTTCAAGAGGTTCGTAATTCTTTTTTCATGGGTTATGAATAGTATGAAAGATTTAACCATAATGGATTAGGAATTATTTTAGATTATCTAGAGTCAGGTATATTTTTCATATCTAAAGTAGAAGCTTTTCAGTGATAAGTTCCTATGTTTTACATCAGACTGAGTTCAATTTGAGGTTTTCTATGATGCTTCATGTCATGGATTGGGTTGTGTTCCGATATGATTGAGATCATTTTTTTCTTATGTGTCTTTCTATTTATGTCCCCATGAGTGTCACAGTGTCACTCATTATCTTGATTTGGTATTTGTAGTGTTTTCATTGATGTTTGGGAAACATTACAGCATGACTGATCACTTTGTGATTTTTACTGACCATAAGATCATGAGGTATGTATTTTCCCAACAACACTTAAAAATTCTCCAACATATATCTATGGAATTCTTTCATGATTACAAATTTTAAACCTCATATACATGTTGAAATGGATTTGTGTAGATTATTCATTAATAAGAAAGTCAGATAGTGATGTTGTGTAAGAATTTTGGGATTCGTATGGAGTTATGGATGAAATTAGATTGATGAATCTAGATATGGGAGAGGTTGTAGGCATTGGTTGTATTTTCCAGATGATAGTGTAGCTATATTTGGTGTGTTAGGTGGAGGAGTCCCACTTTGGGGTTATGCAGAAGAGGTATCTGGATACATAGTTATTTGGGGTGATCCCATTGATGGTTGGTCTGATGATGGTAGATATTGGGTGTTGTTCGATAGAATGCCTTTCATACCTTAGGAAAATTATGATATAGTTATTTTTGAGTTCCATTATTCTCAATTGGTGGTAAATCACAACATTATAAAGTGGTGATGGGATTTCAGGGGTCAGTTTTGATGGCCTGGATTGAAGCATGTAGTTTCAGAGTAAGTTTCATGATGTTTGGTCTACCATAAGGTGAAGCTTGGGCCCCATGTTCCCAGTGGAATGCTCCGGCCATTATATGTTCCCCAATGAATGTTGGAGGATATCTCAATGGAATAAATTATCAATTGAACTCTATATCATTGAGGATATAATTCTACGTGGGTGATAGTGTATTTTTTGATGAAATCATACCACTTTATAATGATAGGGGAGTCGAGCTCAATTGATGTTTTTTCGATGCAATATCTGGAAAAGGTGGTATGACTCCATAGAGTCCTGAGGATGATCATTTTTGATAAAGGTCTTCGTTTTATCTTTATGGAATTGAGAGATATTCATCATGATTTTGGTTCTCAGTTATTCTTTAAAACTTATTTTAATCTGTATAAGGATCAAATGGATCATATCATCTAGATTATTAAGAAAATTTTGCACTCTTGGGTATTTGATTTGGATGCTTAATGGATGAGGCAACTGTCATTGGTCATGTTTTCTTATAATAATATTTTACACTCTAACATTGTCATGGTGTCATTGGAATCTCTCTATGGACTACCATTATATTATCCATTTAGTAGAATTGGGTTGGAGATGAAGAATTTCACATGACAGAATTGGTATTGAATACGATAGAGATGGTTCAGGTAATTTGAGATAGTATGAAGGATTGTAGGATCATCAAAAATCTTATATTTATCATAGTTTAAGACTTTGGGAGTTATAAATAAGAGATCTTGTGTTCTTGAAGGTAACTTATCATCATGGACTATAATGTTGTAGTCATCAGAGTAAGGGTTCACCCATGTTTACTGGGCCTTTTGAGGAGTTGGATCATATTGGAGCTATGCCATATCATATAGCACATCCCCTAAAGATTATCTGAATACATAATGGTTTTCATGTGTCCTATATGAATCATTATCATCATGATGACTCTAATTTGATCGATTCAAGAATGATCGATGTTGATGATGATGCAACCTTCGAGGAGCCTCCTGTAGAGATCCAGGACCTCTAGGATAGGTTGTTACATAAGCATTCTATTCTCTTGGTTTTCATCTTATGGAATCATGGTGGAATGGAACAGAGTATCAAGGAATATGATTCCTAAATTTTTTTCTTAGTACCCCGATCTATTTACTATTTAGGTCATCTCTTATATCATTATTCTTTTGTGTATGTTGATCCTTTTAGTTTATAATATGAGTTTCTCTTATTGATTGTTGTGTCATTAATCTAATTTCACTACTGGAAATCCTTCTTACACCAACGCGTCTATCACAATGGTTTAGATAAACCATTGGGATAGGGTACCTATACCAACGGTTTGATGAAAACCATTGGAATAGGAATTTCTAGAGTCTATTTTCCCAAGGGCTTGAAAACCCGTTGGGATAGGCCTGGGTAGAGACACTTTTAACAACAGTTATAGATAACCATGGGGAAAGGTGATAGTTTTCCCAGTAGGTTTTTGAAACTATTGGGATAATGGAATATGTACCCCCTTATTCCAACTTTTCATTGAAACCATTAGGATGGGATTGAAAATATTTCCCAATAGTTTTAGAAACCATTGGGATAAAATTCTACAAATGCAGCTCCCAATTCCAATCCTGATCTTCCCACATTGGGCCCTAAAAAAGAGCTCCCATTGTTCCAGCATTCAAACCCTTCTTCCCAAAAACCGAATTTTTATTCTTCCACATCAAGTATGTAATTTATAACATAGTTTTATGTTCTACCTCAATTTATTCAATTTTTCATTTTTATTTTTTTCAAGACAAGGTTGTTTTTTTTTGTTTTATCTAAACGACATATCCTTTATTCTTTTCTACCCCTTCTTCTTACCCTACAATCAATCCTTGATTCAATTAAGTGTTTTTTCATCCACCATGAATATATGATAACAAAGTGTAGCATATTTCCCCCAATATCACACATGATTACTATAGTAGAATATATATTCAAATGATGATTCCTCCAGTTCATAAAAATGTATCTACGGAATTTTATGCCCTTTAATAGAGTTCCTTTGAGAATTATTCTATATTGGTATAGTGTATTTCCCTTTGGATCTTCCTCCATGGTGTGGAGATATTCAAGATCTGTTCCTTGTGTATCTACTCTAAAGGTACATGTATTTTCTTTGAAATGTGAATGATTGTGATAAAATTGAGTTGGATACTAACACATCATTCGAGGAGTGCTCAATACATATATCAGGCTTCATCAAGAAAGTGTAGTGAAGGAATATGTTTCCACTTGTCAATTTTCATTGGTAGGAAGGTTGGGTTGAGAAGAGGAGGGAATGATTCATATGGTTTTACATTGTGGCATTCATTTTTCAATAAATAAAACTAAAGACACTACTTGGGGATGATAAACCATCAAAGAGTTAGAATTTTAACATCACTGACTTTAAAGGTATTTTTTGAGGATATTACGTGTCATCTCTTTTATTCTTCCTTGGGGCGTATTTTATAGATAAAGGGGTTCTTGGAGTTAATTCATAGAGGATGGTGGCTGAATGGAGTGCATTCTACCATAAACAAGGCCACTAGATATCTAGTGGGGTGAACTACAATTCTAGTGGTTCTATAATTGGGACATGAATTTATGCATATCTCAAGGAACATACAATGTCGAAGTAAGAATAATATAATTATTCCTAGGATCACTGGCCTCCTGGTGGTTTCTAAATGAATTTTTCATTAATAATTATTTCCTTATTTTTATCTAATATGATAATTTGAATTACCATCATAGTATTCTGACCCCATTACAACCAAAACCTCTCTAAGAGATATCCTTTGGGACTCTAGGATTCCTCATCCTCTCATATTATGTTTCTATGACTAAATTTATTTTTTGTATCCTTCAAGGTATGATCTATCTATTATAATAATTATTATCCTTATTCACCTAAACATGAACATAGATTAAAGATAATGTTGGAAAAACTATATAAATATACACCATATATAATGAATAAATCATGATTGATTAATATATCATTATTGGATCATGACAATTGGTGAAAAATCTAAGAATTATCCAAGACCATCCATTTGGAAAGAATCTATTTTGGTAATTGGATGTGGATTTCATATCTGGGAATGATATCCTCCCTGATTACCAATTTTAGAGACTCTATTATTATGTATTGGTACTTTTTCAAGCGAACCATGTTTTTGGGGAATGATCTTCATGTAAACTATTGGTGGATTATGTAAATTTGAACAAACATGATGCATCAATATATTCCTTGAAATATTTTTCTTTTTTATAAAGTTTCTTTACATGATGTTCTTGAGTATATGTTCCTAGTATAGAAAATGTTACAGGAAATAGTTTATCTGTCATGTATGGTTATTCTATGAGACATTTTCATGGTATTTATTTTTTGTTCATTACTATGTCACTCCTTAGATATGGTTATTTGATATATGGAGGAGTATTAGAAAAAATCATTTTGTTCATTAATATGTTGTTCTTTACTGGTGTATTATTCCGTAAATTTCAAATTACATATTAGGATGTATTTCTCATTTATTTTTTATACATTACATGTAAATTTTTACATATCTAGTGGTATAATATTTTCATAGTTCATGTTGATGAGTGACAGTATCTAACCTAGTATTCTCTTTAAGGGGGATCCATGCGTGACATGACTCAAAAATCATGCCTCTAGATATAGGAAATATAGTTCTAGATCATGGAATGTTATTATCCCATTGGTGGTGAATGTCATATGCCTTTGGAAAGGGTATATCTTCAATAATGATATACCAATGGGAAACACCCTTAATTATGTTTAGAGTTCCATTTATTTACATATTCTAAACATCCATGCCTTCAAAGGAGAGAATTTATACATGGGTTATGGGAATGTATTCTCCTTCAAGGAGGAAATGGTGATGTTTCTTAAATGTGGAACTTATATTGTTCTTAAAAGAAAATAGATTCAAATGTCATGTTCTGTTTAGGTTTTCTATTGAGACCATTTTTATTAGAGGAATAGTTCATAACTTATATTGTTGTAGTTTTGATGACCTATTATATTGATCCAACATGGTAGTGTGTTCATAAATGGTAGGGATACCTACTATGGGTCTCCACATCATAATTTATTTTTCAAGGTAATTGGATGGGGTTGGCTATGGGGGGTTGTGAAGTGGTAGGGGAGTGGTTTTAGGGGTGGTTTGTGCAGTTAGAGGGGGATGTAGTGGGTGTAGTGGGAATGGGGGTTGTTTAGTTGGAGGGGTTGGCTGTAGGAGGATGTGAAGTGGGAGGCATGTGGAGGGTGGGGTTGTAGGGGGTGGTTGTGCAGGGTGGGGGCTGCAAGGGGTGAGGCGTTGTGCAGTGTGTGGGTGGGGGCTGATGGGGGAGGTGGGGGAGGGGTTGTAGGGTGGGAGGGGGCTGTATGGGGCTGTAGGTTGGGAGGGGTTGTGCAGTGGGAGGGGGTTGGCTGGGTGACAGGGGGCTATGTAGTGGGAGAGTGGGGGTTGTGTAGTGCGAGGGGGTATTGGGGGTTTTGTAGTGGGAGGGGTGTAGGGGGTGTGTATTGGGAGTGGGGGCGGTGTAGTGGGAGGGGTTTTGAGGTAGATGGAATGTGTATTGGGGGTTGTAGGGGGGTTGTGTTGGGTGGGGGCATAGCAAGGGGGTGATGGGGGATGTGCAAATTGGGGGGGGTAGGGGGTGGGGGAGGGGGATTCAGGGGGGTTGTTGGGGGGTGTCTATAGGGTCTAAGTAGTGGGAGGGTTGGCTATGATGGGATATAAGGGGTGTGAATTGGGAGTAGGGGGCTATGTAGTGAAAGGGGGTTGGCTATGGGGGGGTTTTTAGTGGGGGGTTATGTAGTGGGAGGGTGTTGGTTGTTGATGGGAAATGTAGTGGGGGGTTGTAGGGGGTGGCTGTGTAGGGTGGGGGATGCAAGGGGTGAGGGGTGATGTGTAATGTGGGGATGGTGGCTATAGGGGGGAGGAGGGGGAGGGGGACTGCAGGGCGGCTGGTGGGGTTGGATATAAGGGGTGCGTAGTGGGAGGGGGTTGGCTATGGGGGAGGGGGATGTAGGGTGTGTGTAGTTGGAGTGGGGATATGTAGTGGGAGGGGGTTGGCTTTCGGGGTGAGTAGTTGGTTGGGGGCCAGTATAGGGGGATATGTAGGGTGGGGCTCTAGGGGGTGGCAGATATGGGTGGTTGGGGGTGGGGACTGTACGGGGAGGTGGTGGGGATGTGGGATACAAGGGGTTGTTCAGTGGTAGGGGGTTCGCTATAGGGGGTTGTGCTGTGGGAGGGGTTGTGGGGGGGGGGGGGCTGTGGTGGGGTTATGTAGTGAGACGGGTGTTGGCTGTAGTGGGGTTGTGCAGTGGGGGTGGATATGGGGGTGGGGGCATTAAAGTGGGAGGTGGGGGATGTAGGGTTGTGCAGTGGGAGTGGGGGATATAGGGGGAAGTTGTGCATGGTGGGGGTTGTAGGGGAGGATGTGCAAGGTTTTGTTGTAGGGGGTGAGGGGGTTGTGTAGTGTGGGGGGTGGGGCCTGCAGGCGGGAGTAGGGGGAGTGGGGATTATGGGGGTTTCTGAAGTGGAAGGGGGGAATCACACACCACTAGTCATGCCCTTATATGTGAAACAACTTATATGTACCGATCGTCAACCCCATTTCCTATGTCAAATGATCTACGGATGTCGCCACCCACAAAGAGTGGTCATCACCACCTCAATGGGTTTTACCCTATTTGAATATGAATGGGATGACTATATTGTATAACCGCAGTGAGAGGCATCAAAAAAATACTACTCTATACCTTTGGAAAGCCTCTATCACCTCCTCTGAAACATTTTACCCAACAAGAAAATGGTCAAAACTATCTACCTTATCCTAGAAAACTATGTCACCTCACTTCTAGTGATTTACATCACCCATAGTCACATTGGTCATTCCCTAACACATGCACATAAAACCATCTTATTGATCACATCATTAAAAAATTTCCATACCCTACATCATCATTCTAAACTATCAATAGAGTCATAAATTGCACCTACAATTCCATAATTGGCCCCACAATACCATTTCTTACTTCAGACTACCTTTTACTGTTTTTCTAATTACCATAAAATTTTTAAGAATATCATAAATGGTCTCTCCTATATCATCCCTCTCAAACTTATTTTCCACACATCACGTAACACACATATAAATTTTGGAGAAATCTATGCAGCAACTTCATTATAATCATATAAGCTTAATCATTGAACACTGAACTCTAATTCGATTTCAAATATAAATAATTGAAAAGTCATATGAAAATATTAAATTAGGAAATAATATTCAGTAATAATTTAACACATCAAATAAGTGAGATAAATAGTATAATAATGTATGTATAACTTTATCCTTTCTCAAAGATACTTCTTATTTGTAATGATTCCAAGATCTATAAGGAAAAGACTGACATCCCACACTTAGGACTTGGAATGATGGAGAAATAGGAGTACGTTGCTAGCTCATCCAAATGGGCATCCATAAAACCCCATTTTAATATCAAAATAAACAACCATTGTCTTCCTCATAGAACTATTCATAGTGTGAGTTGTATATTCATTTTATGGGTCATCAGGACCCCCACATCTTTATAACTATTTCATTCCATGGAAGATAGTGTCACACTATGAATGGATATAGAGCAACATGAATCTCCCAAACCTCTTCCTTGTACACTCCCTACCCTCAAATCTCTTAAATACAAGAAAAATACATGTTCCTTACCATATTCCAAACATATAATAGCTCATCCTTATGCTATTTTGGTTATACACAGACCATAACACTCATCCATCTCATGTTCCTAATCATCATTGACCCAAAATATGATATGACATTGCATGTAGATATATCATTCCCACATGCCTAGAATACCCCCAACTACTCAATATAATTTATCTATCCCTTCTATGGGAACTCCCCCCATAATAATTACCTGCCTTATCACATCACAACCCAAGGTATCAAAATCCAAGTGGTTCCATAGCAAGTGTCTTCCCATATCACCTATAATAGAACCACCATACACCATCATTTCCCAAATCCCATCATATTCTCATTTCATAATCACAACATATATTATGCCCATAAAGTACCACATCAAACTCAATTATCATAAAAGTCCTACATCACTCTAGATTCCCATATATTAAAAATAAATCATTAATTCTCTTATCAAACATACACCACATGGACCAATTTTAGTAAAAAAAACTAAAAACCATAGTCACATGCTCAAAATGTAACTCTAACTATCATGGGATCTATGAAATGTGAGTGGCCACTCACCATTATGAGATGTATACACCAAATAAAATGAAATGGGTTAGTTGGAAGAGTGGTTTTCATAGGAATATTGAAATGGTAAAGGCTATGTTGTAGAACATGTCATGGTTGGAAGAGTCTTCTGTTTTTATGTGCTATTGCAGATGTTTTTTTGTTATATTATATGTGATATTTACAGGTGTGTTTGTAGGTGTATGCAATGGAGGGTATGGGTGGATAATGTGCTATTTACTATAAAAACACTATAAAAATAGTTTAAACCCATTGGTAAATTGTATTTTAAGAATAGTTTTACCAAATATTTGAATAAACCATTGGAAATACATAATACCATCGTTTCAAAACCATTTGTAAAGGTTATTTCCAGAAAAGTTTTACCAAAAGCTTCTAAATCATTGGTAAGCAATATATCCCAATAGTTTAATAACCATTGGTATAAATATATACCAATAGTTTCTGTAAAAATGTCAACATAATAACGATTACACTTCCATATAACAAAAGTATGAGAATAACCGTTGGTATAGGCCTTTCCCAACGCCTTAATAACCAACAGCTTGCAAAACCGTTGTTATATAGTATACCAACAGTTTTTATGCCTATACCAATAGTTTGAAACTGTTGGTATGTTGTGTGTTTACATTACTATTTGAGAGGTATCTCCCATAGGGGAGTGTTAAGGATCATGTGATGGTTGTTTCATGGTTTTACATTTTTCCCTATAAGAAAGGTGGTTGATCACCTATAGTGGAAACACCATGAGAGGTATCTCGTGGGGTGGCTATTTGGATGACCCATTTTTTCCCTCTCTAGTTTGGTTTGGATTCAAGAGTATGTGAGTATTTTGATTTGTATCTAATGTATGGGCCAAGATCCATGTATACCAGTCCCGGTCTTGTTTCTGAGTCATGTGTAACTTAGTGGAATTGTGGAAGTTATCTGGAGGATTTTGGATGCAAAATGTGGAGATATGGGAGTTTACACACTACTTAAAGCTTTCATCCCATGTATGTGTGGTTCAAAACTTTGGAAATGATGATTAATGAAGGTATGATGTGCGGTGTGGCATAGGGAAGCATAGATTTGATGTGATCTTGTGATGGATGATCCTCAGATAGTTGTTGTAGAATGTGGGAAGGGATGTCTGGATGATGTGGTGGTGGTTGATGCCTGTAGAGGAGAGATACATCAGTATGTGTAATTGGGTGTTACGTATGGAACCAGAGGTAATGGAACGGGTTAAATTAAGGCATACCCATTGATGAGATGTTGAGATATGGTATGCTCACTTGAATATGTTTAAAGGTTGATAGCCAAATTTATTATTTTATTTTCATTCCTTTCCACATGGATTGATATAGCTAGAGAATATTGATTGCATTTTTTATCCTAGTGGTACATTATGATGGTTTTCATGGAGAATCTGGATATGGAGTGATGCTAATAATGAGTTAAATCAATGTTTAACCCTTGGGGTTTGTTGGTAATGGAATTAAAATGATTAAATATGTTTATCATGATAAGCCATGGACTTGGATTGGATTATTCTTGGAGGGCATAGACTTTACTATGATTATTAAAGTAATCCAATGTATGAAATGTAATATAATGTGAAATAATGGTAATGGTTAATTAATATTTAATTAATTAATTACCAAATGAAGATGATTAAAAGTAAAAAATTAATTTAATGTATATATTTTAATGCTTGTGTGCTTAGAGGATATATGATCTTAGTAGTGGAATCTTGGATTCTGAGTGACGCTACCTACACTTGATTATAAGACTATGTTATTTCCATAATGTGGTTGTGAGCTATATTATACCATGTATATTTTTTGATTTCATACATTTTTCTATCCATGTGAGATAGGGAATCGGAATCCTAGTGGACTCTAGGAGGGTGTTCCCCTATTATCCTGATGGGTGGATAGATGACTGAATACACCCTATGGCCATGCACTCTTTTCATGGTTGTTACTTGTGACAGTATGCACAATGGTTAGATTCTATACATATCAGTGTACATGGCTATGATGGATTTTTTTCATATCACAGACTTGTCTTACAATATATAGTATATAAATGAAAATTATAGGAATTAAATGTATAGGTCGTGAGGGCGTGAGATACATACTTGGTTTTTGGACTATATTGGATTGAGTTATAATAATTGATGCTTGATATACGCCCAACACATTATAGTGGCTCTCAAAAACATCTTGGATACTATTTTAGGTTATGTGGATGGGATAGTATAGTTATGTGATGCATTAGGTGAATGTTCTCATTCCATTCTGCAGTTTTTTTGGGTTGGCTTATATTTTGAAAGAGTTTCTCAAGATGTAAGATGATGGGGTATAACAACAAACTTATAGGGAAGTGAGAGTGGAGAACCCTTGATGTTTTATTATTATATTATATTCTATATTGTATTCATTACAAGGGGATATATATACATGGTGAAGATGGGAACCTAGTATACCTATTCAGGTGATGAGATAGTTTTATTGTTCTTAATTATGCTTTAGAATGCTTTCTTTATCTTTTTCATGAGAGGCATTGGGCAGTATTCGAATGATTGTACTATTATGATCAACCAATTTATATATAAATTATTTAATCAGGTTAGATGGAGAAATTTAGTGATCAGGAGGTATATTACTGGCTCAGGGTTTAGTAGGATCTGTTTGGGCTTCATAGTCACTATCGTCTTTACCTTTTTCGGTAATTTTAGCTTTCCTTATTACTATATGAAATTTCATGTCTTCACTTGGGTTTTATTCTATATATATGTATAATAAGGTGTTGGTTGTTTTATGCTTATTATCTCTCTCTTCTATATGTTTCTCTTAGAGGTTAATTCCACCAATATACATGTTTACTATATCGTTATTACTAGTCACCATCCTAGGGCCTAATATAGGTGGGACTGAATTTGTCACCATATCTCTCCCACCATTTTTGTATCTTTGTGGGGAGGGGTCGTTGAAAGCATCAATTTCATCATCTCTGATAATATCAAGGTCATTGATTACATCATCAACATTATCAAAACCACCATCCCTTAACTATGGGGTATCATCATTGATATATGTATCTCCACAATTAATAGATATATTCGATGATGTTTCTTCCAAAATATTAATATTTTACACTTCTACAACACCACTACAATTTTCTATAAACAGATGAAATATCATTTTTATTATAATTAAACGTTCATTTAAATCTATTGAAGAAGAAAGATAATTTTCATAATAAATATTATGTGCTTGATATTCTATAAAACATTTGTTCAATTTACACAATACCTTTATATTTAATATTAATTATTCCATGTCATGGATTAATACTCAACCCTTGATCAATATAAATCCAATGAAATGTAAACATTGTTACATAATTTGTACTTAAATAACGTAACTCAAAAATTTAAACTATTATCTTATAAATGTTAACTTGACATTATTTGTGACAATATCCTTTAAATAAACTAATTTTCGTTGATATTTTTTGATTTTCAAAAAGTAATGCGTATGAAATTAATACCATTTAACTACAGAAGCATTATAATATTTGACTTATTCTGATGGTGGATTTCTCCATTTATATAATTGACTATCAATTTTATTTTCATACTATGATAGTTGGATAAAAAAATTTGATAATTAATAATATATACAATAAAAAAATTATTTTATATTTTCAATTGTAACTAATTTAACATATCATCCTTTGAAACCAGTATCAAAATTATGCACTTTTCATTCTTCAGGAGTAGATGGGGGTATTTTTTACAAATTTTTTGTTATATTCATCATAAATTCATCAAAGAGATTAATATAAATTTTATAATAAAAAATATTTTAAAATATATATCTAATAATAGTACTTACTATAGAAATCATGTCATTTATTTATAATTGAGTAGACTATATGTATATACTCTGTATAGTTCTTCATTTGAAATTCATCGTTAATTATGACCACTAAAAGCAAGCTCATGCTGATTAAATATTGTCAGTCGTTGTCTTCTTATATCATCAACATTTTCATCATTATGGAATATTCAATTATGTTTTTAAGTATATTCTTTTTGGACATAATAAAAGTAGATTTCGGATGTTTCCTCCTACAAGTTCACTTCAGCAATTTACCCATCAATTGATGCCTTGTTACATGCATTTTTCTTCAATATTTGGATTCATATCTTGAATGGGTACATCCATCAAAATTGTAATGTCCCTTCACATTTAGTTTCATATAGAAAATGAAATATTAAATATTCCATTGAGTCAATCAAGGAATGAATAAATATTTTTTTGAATTAACATAAAATTATAAAAATGTAATATCTCAGCATACTCAGGGTAGCATAGTCCATTATTTATAAATGAATGTAATATGATAAACATTATATTTCAGTAAACACGTCCCATATTAAATAATTTAACATTCCCATGAGAATAATAGGAAGTAATCTTTACGTGATGACATGATAGTTATTTATTTTTAACTCAGAATTATATCCATTTATGACCCTAGAAGTCAAATTAAAATCATATCCATCTGATAATCCCAAATATTTAATCCACTAAAATAATAATAATCATCCTTCTTTTGAATATATATATAATTCTTTTGTATTCATTAATTTTTGTGATACTTTATTTTCAAATAACTCATTTCTAGAAAACCAGTTTATTTGAAAAATATCTAATCGTGCCTTCATAGTAACTTTGTCTTTTTCATGGGTGTCCAACGCGGTATAAAATATGGTATCCAAAAAAATTCTATTTGAATTTTAGGAAACATGTTATGATCAAAGAAATAAAACCAATGTGGAAACTCAAAAAAAATACATTTATTTATCCAACTATAACCTCTCCCAAAACAATATACTTTTTTTTGGTTTTATACATCCCAAGAGTTATAGATGGTAATTAAGAGAAAATAAATTTTACTTGAATAATTGATATCAAAATTGGTGATTCTTCTCAATCAATTAAACATTATTAAAAATTAAATCAATTCCATCATAATGAATAATCTATAGGAATAAATATTCAACGATAGTATAAAGAATAATACTTTTATCTATTGATTTTCATAAATGTTTTACTGTCATCCATGCAATATGGAAAATATTTTGGACCATGTGTACTCTATCAAGATAACATTTAATACACCATAAATTCACTAATTTTCCAACTTAATGATAATTTGAGTATAAAATTATGAACTAAAATAACAACATATGTATTTACATAATTGTACCACAATAAAATTAACTCAATAATAAAGAAATTGAAACACACATTGACATTCTTTTTTAGATGTCTTAGATTTACTAATTTCAATTGTGTGCCTATAAATATATATATAGTTATTTCATCAACATCTAAGGAGGTATGTTTTATAAAGTTATAAAATCAGTCCAACAATATTATTTACTTCATTAAACACAAAATGGGCATAAAACATCAATAGAAAGACCCAAACATAATTTATAATGCTCTAAATCAAAAGACTAATAAACCAAATCAAATTGTTTCTAATAATCACCATAACAAGGATTATTTAGGCTTTTACTGAAAAAATATTGGATTTATTTCATGTCACCAATGTTGTTGTCTTGAAAGATATAAAAATACATTAGAGTTCATATGTTTTCAGAAAATTCATCAATTGATTAATAAGAATAAATCTAGACTTTCATTATTGTACCTCTTTGTACCTCGATTGTCCACATACAAGATACTTAGCTAACAACTCATATTCACCATAATATAATATGAAATCATTTAAACATGCAGGTATATATTAATAAATATGACCCAAATTATGAACCAAATTTTCACTTTTATAGAAATTTGCAGGTAATGTATTCTATTCAAGAGATAATGATTTAGCCATCAAAAATAGTTGATGAAAATAAAAATTTCAAATTCCAAAATTTAATTTAATATCCATAAATTTTATTATATATTCAGATTTTATTATATTTCATTTGGGTTATATGGTATCTTCAACTGATTTTAACAAATAATGAATTCTAGATGGTTCCAATTGGGGATTAGAAACATAATTATAGGTTTCTGTTTATTGAAAAGATGGTCCAATGGTATCATGTACTAAATTTTCAAACTGATATGGTTCTAGAGACAAAAAATATTATTTCCATCTAAATTTTATTCACCTTGTTGATACAAAAATAGATAATCATTTATAAATTCAAGACATGAAAGACGAAACCCAACATTATCAAATGTTTCATACCTTTTGAGATCACAATTTTTGCATGGGCGTGTAAATGTTCATTCTAAAATAAATTATGAATTTAATGATATGAATGATATAAATGATTCACCACCTTTGCTGTAGACAATATTTGAACCATATATGTTTGGATTTATATGATGATTTACCTAATTGTGATATTTTAGTAAAAAGTTATCAATTTAATGGGTCTATATTTTTGAAAAAAATAACAGTAACTAGTTTGTTGTATATAAAATTTTTTACAGAACATTCTCTCATTAAATGAGATGTTAGTAAATTTTTTATAATATATTTAAAAAATATTAATTTTAAAATATTATAATAATTTTATAAATATTAAAATTTGAATTTATAATAATTTTCATTAATTCATAATAATATTAATTAAGTTATACAAAATTATATCATTGTATAGTAAATTATATTATAATATACATATTTTTATTAAATTACACTAAATGATAGTAATTTGTACAAATTTAAATTAATTTAAACTAATTTGTGAGGAAATAATTCTAAATTATACTAAATTATTTCTATTTATAATAAATTATAAAAATTTAATCTAATTTTTGGGGAATTAATTGAAATTTATGTTAATGTATTTTTTTATAAAAATTTATACTAATTTATAATAAATTTTATTAATTTATACTAATTTATATCAATTAATATTAATTTATAAAAATTTATACTTCTCTATACCAAATTTATACTTCTCTATAGTGATTTATATTCAATTATACTACTTTATACTAATTTATTTTTTTCATAAATTTTTTCATGAATTTAACATAAATTTTCATTAGTTTATTTTAATTTTTTATAATTTATACTAAATTATAGAAATTGTTTTTAAATTATATTAATTTATACTAATTTTGAGGAATTAATAATAATTTAGAATAATTTATATTAATTTATGATAATAATATTATGTATAACAATTTATATTAATTCACACTAATTTATTTTATTACGTAACAATTTATATTAATTTATACTAAATTTTAATAATTTTTATAAATTAATACAAATTTTTAATAAATATACATGAATATATAAAAATTTTCATTAATTTATATTAAATTTTCCTCACATATATTAATTTATACTAATTTTATTAAATTTATATTAAATTATACTAACTCATATTAATTCATACTCATATATAGTAAATTATATCACTTCAAAAAAATTTATATTTATTTAAACTAATTTTCTACGGTTTTAAAACATTTTATAAAAAAATATATGAATTTATAAAAATATATATATCAATGTCAGTGACTTTATAACAATTTATAACATTTTATATTAATTTTTACAAATATATACAAATTTAAATGACTAAGAAACATTTTAATACAATTTAAAAATAAATATCAATTGATTCTAATTTATATAAAATTATATCACATTCTACTAATTTTTTAAATTTTTATCAATTTATACTAGTATATGTTAGTTTTTTGTTAATTTATACTATTTATAATAACTTATACTAATTTCAAATAAATTATAACCCTTTATAAAAATATATATATATTTATACTATTTTTCATTTAGTTTAAACTAGATTGTAAAAACTTATATGAATTGAAACTAAATTATATCAATATGTAGTAATTTTATAATAATTTATAATAATATATAATTGTTTTATAAATGTATAAAAATTTATCTAAACAAAATAAAACTTATATTATTTTATAGTAAATTATACCGATTTATACAAATTTATATGAAAATATAACAACATTTGCTAATTTTTTGAAATTATTTTCACTTTAAAATAATATATATTAACTTTTATTAATTAATTTTTTTAATACTTTATATTCATATGTACTGAATTATATCACTTTAAAATAATTTATATTTATTTATACTAATTGTTTATGGATTTCTGCTACTTTATAACAATTATATGAATTTATACTAAATTATATCAATTTATGGTAATTTTATAATAATTTATAATATTGTATATAAATTTTTAAATATTTATACAAATTTATATGAATAAAAAATAATTCATATCAATTTATGATAATTTATATAAATATATATTAATTTATATGAAAATATGATAAGTTTTATTAATTTTTCATATTTTTTACCAATTTATACTACTATTTATCAATTGTTATTAATTTTTCAATAATTTATAATAATTTATACAAAATTATATCACTTTATAAAAATTTATACTAATTTATACTAATTTTCTATAAATATAAACATATTTATAAAAAAATTAAGAATTTATACGAAATCATGACAATTTATAGTAATTTTATAATAATTTAAAATAATGCATATTGGATTTTAAAAATTTATATTAAATTTATGTGAACAATTAATAATTTATATCAATTCATACAAATTAATATGAATATATAATAATTTTTTAAAAAAAATAAATTTTTATCAATTTATTCTAGTATATCTTAATCAATTTTAATTTATACATTTTTTTATAAATTATAAAATTTCTGGTTTTTTATAAAAACAAAAGACATCTGTAAAGATTGTGAGTAGGGGAAGGGGTTAAGGGTATTTATAATTTTTTATTATGGCAGCTTTTGTGAAGGAATTTCCATCTCAAAAGCCCATCCTCAGGGCTTTAATTTAAAAAAAATTGTCACTGATTCATTATCTATGATGAATATTTGCAATATACTGTTTATTCGTTTCGAAAGACCATTGCCAAAAACAATTTTTTTCGCTCAATGAAATACTATTTGGGATAGACTTTTCCATCGCAAATAAACCTGATAGGAGATTATTTGTGATGAATCTAATCCAAATACTAAGTCGTATGCATATTTGTGATGAATCCAACACAAATATCCCTTATCCGGACAAGGATCTATGGAGGATTCTCCATGGATACCCATTATTGAAACGAGTTATTTGTGATGATTGTATTAGTCCATCACAAAAAACCATGCGAAAATGAATTATTTGCAATGAATTTTTTTTCAATAAGTCATTTCTCTACAATGCATACAAATGTGCCAAAACCTTTTTTTATGGACAAGTTCATCTATCACAAAAATAATTCATTGAGAGACTATTTGCAGCATATGAACTAGTCAATCACAAATAATACGATTCCATAAACTATTTGAGATAGAATTCTATTCTGTTGCAAATAACCAATCATAAAAACTCTATTTTCCAGAAGTGAAATAAGAGATTGTCCCAGCCAAAATTCAAAGTGATATTTCACATAGATCCTAAGGAAATAAGATTTTTGATAGTAAAGAGAAATATAAAGAGTTGATTTTAGTTATTATAAGAAAGTGAATACCACATTATCCTAATGTTGTTTAGGATATGTTGGTAAGTTATAATGTAAATAGTTACATTACATACCAGTATATTATAAGGAAAAATTTAATGGAATGGGTTCCAAGAACCGTGATGGTTCACTTTATAGACTGTAGAAGTATTCATCATAACATTTCATATTGTGGGGTTAAATAGTTTTAAAATGTTCAATGACGTGAACATTATGTATAATATTTTTTAATTTCACCATTATTCAAACTTTTTTTCCTCATATATATTACTCACCAAAGAGTTTTCTGTTAGAGTTTTATCAGGTTGTCTACTAAAAGAGTTGTAGAAATTATATATAAATGTATTAAGTTGGAAAAACCCTAAAAATTCTTGAAAAAAAGATAATGATCTAATAGTCTATCATATATGATATGTCATACAATTTCTTATATAGGGTTTTGTTAAGTGTTGTTAAAATTATTGAGAATATAAAATGTATCATAAAAATAGAAAATTTCTATTAAACATTATTTCATGTTGGTTGTATTTATGTATATATTGATACACATTTCATGAATTGGAATGGTAATTAATCTCTCAAATTACAATTTTGAGTTGTACCAAATTTATGTTTTGAGGGAGTATTTTAGCATATGATTAAATGTTAAGGTGATGGAGAGTAATATTAATTTATATATATATATAGAATATAATCATGAGGCACAAAATGGATATTTTTTGTGTTGTATGACCCATGAAAGATACCATATGGGGTGACATATACTATGTATTTTGTATACTAGGGATGTATGGATCATACTTGGATTCCCCTCATATGATATTGGTGAGATACCTAGCATGGGAACCATTATACTTTGTTACATTTTTACATAATCCTTGAGGATTAACTTATTATGTGGTGTTTTGTATGAGTCTGATCATTTCATCGATTGGATCTCAACTAATATGGAATTTTACCTTTCATATTGCATTTAATCCACGATTAATATCGACCAGAGAGTGTGTGGCTACATATATATGGCACATATGATGTTATTATTTTTTAAACCAAGGTACATGTGATATTCCCATCCATAAAAGTTAATTACATGTGATATATACATCAATCGATCAGTGTATACTCAGATAATCAAGAATGTACAATTTGGATATAGGGGATTTACATACTCTATGTTATATATTCACATGATGTCTTGGAAAAAGGGAATGTATGAGAATGAAAACAAGAATCTGATTCTATTGGTGGACATAGGTATAGAATTGCATGTGTCTGGTGAAGATTATGTTAAACACCTTTATAGTTCGAGTATCATTGATGCTTTATTATAGGGATATATTTTATTACATTTACTAATCCATTGATTCATATCTTATCATAATGTTACAGGAGTATGTTGGGCCACACGATTTTCTTAATTGAATAAGGATTGAGTTTTACTCAAACAGTTACCGTAAAAGTGTTTTAGAGTTAATTAAAATGAGTTTTGGATGGGTATTCACTAGGTATTTTATATGATGTGATTCATTGTGAAGTAAATGATATGTTTCCAAGAGTGATTTGAAATATGTCAAAAAGGATTTTTGATTATGATTTCATAAGTTATCATATATTATATTATATGATGTGATGTGAAATGGTAAAATTCTATAAGGATTTAGTATAAGTAGGATATTTAAAGAGATATCCCCTAAATCCTTTATATATTTGTGTGTGTATGTTATATCTTATGTTAAGATATAAATAGTCATTGAATATGAAATGCATCTAACAAAACAATTTTTTCATGGATTTTGTTTATATGGTATTATATGATCAAGGGGTATTGTACAACATGTTATCATACTACTTCTATTGGCCACTCATATTGTATGATTGGTTATACCATATATTATAGTTATTAGTTGAATCATAATATATTATACAATCTAAAACACTATGATTGATTTTTAGAAAATTGATAATTTTAATCATTAAAGAGATATTCTACATCGCCTTTCAAAAATGAACCATTTCGTAATTTGAAACACAATGGAGTTTGATTCATACAATATTTTCATTAACTAGTTGAGTAGTATTTACTCATACATTATAAAACTTGAGTAAGTATTGTTTCATTCGAGGATCTGTCTTATGGGATTTATAAAGGGGGATTCACCATGACATGGGATGCACGAAATGATTTCCTGACCCTTGGTCATAGAATTCTAAGTCGTAGTTATCTTCTCTAACCTCCTTTACATCCCATATCACTAGAAATTTGTTAAGTGGGGTAGATTCCTACTCGAACCTCGAGTGATTCATTCCACCGTATATATAAATTTGGGGTAGGGATTTATTTTTTCTTCCTCCGGTGTTCTTCATCCACCATAGGGGATAAAGACCAATGAAATGACTATCTTCAGTTTAAGGCACATCGTTTCACTATTTACAATACATGTGATTTCATTTATCTAGCATAGTTGATCTTGGGATTTGGTTTTCATTAATTTATTTTTCCATGTTTAATAGGTATTATTATATCATTTTATTCAAAAGTATGTGTAAAGTAATATTTATAAAAGTAAATTGGATGAGGGATCCTTCATTACATAAATTGATTTATGATTCATTATATTTGAGATTCAAACCACCTTATTTTGACCATTTATATTAATATTGGTACCCATAAACTATAATACATTGAATAACCTATTCAAATACCTCATGATTTATTGCAATTTAATTATATCACCTTTTTGAGAAATAAAAATTCATACAAGAATATGGGGAAACATGGATATTCCAAGTGTGATCATAACTCCAAATATCAATTATTTTGAGAGAAAAGTGACATTGAATTCCATGTGAATGATTTTAAGAAATTGTTTTAAATGGATAAAAATGGTTTAATTTAAAGTGGATGGGAAAATTAATGCCTTTATAATTAAATACAAACACGAAGCATGTAACACTTTCTATGTAAAGAGTTAATGAAGTATTCTTTCTTTGGGTTTACATTTAAGGATTTGGTTTTGAGACAACAATTTCATTTATTTAATTAACTAATATTATGAATAAATCTATTTAAACTAAAATGATAAATTCTGATTTGGTTTAGATAGATTTTTTTCATTGAAATATGAATTTCTTTTGACTAAATTAAAATTATTTTACAAAATTGTTTTTGGTAGTGATGTATGAGATATGTTGAATTTTTTTACTATGTATTTGGTTGGAAATATATATTGGATTAATAAATTTTAGTGTAATATTATAGATTTAAGAGCTCTATAAAATCTATAATATCATTGGATTTTTTAAAGTGAAAGCCCACACTAAATTATGAAATAAATTTTCCATGTTTGTATAGTTTTTACGTTATTTGTTTAATTTTTGGAATTTAAAATGAGTTACATGGGCTTCTTTCTTTGAACTACGTTGAAAATTTTATACTTCTCTTCAATTTGGGTTCTTGAAAATCTAGGTCAGGATTGACTCATTTTTCTATTGAATTTTTACATCATTTTCAGTTATCTAGTTTGATATAGTATTGTGTGTTAACATAAAAAGTTCTGAAATTCTTTTGAATTTTGTATCTAGGTGTTGTATAATGTTTTGGTCTATGAATTAGAGATATTTCAAGATTTATTTTCTAAAAATTAGTATTTATTTTTTTTTGATTGTACATTTTTTTTCTATCACCCAATAGAGGAATCGTTCACTTAATATTTACATATGTGGGTTGTTTGTTATGTTACTATATAAGTATTTCATTTGGGTTTTATGAATTGTTTTCTAAAAAATCACCATATTTTATTTTGGTGGTGAACATGTTTGAAATTCATTGTTTATCCTAAAGATAATGTGTCATGTTTGAGGATGATAAAATGATATTTTAATTGAAATTTATTTTTAAATAGCTACATTAAATACCCCATCAATAAGATGAATCCTAGGAATTATCACATTAAATATTTAATTTAATTTTATGAAAATAAACTAAATCTAGTTTACATCAATGTTTTTAATGATAATATATTCAATTGTTATTTGATTCTATTTGGATTTTAATTCAAAAAATTAACATTGTTCATAGTTTCAAAATATTTTGAATGTTTTATTTTGGTTTCTTATTTGAATTTACATTTAATTTAAATGTTTTATAAACAATTATTTATTAAAAATAATGGTAGGACAATATTTATCATTGGAATGGATTGGTTTTAAGCCAAAAAGACTACCCACTTCAGTGGGATAGGTGCATATCCCACCGTTGGACTAGCCCAACAATGTCGAGTTCCCTCTTCCTTCAGCCTACACATTAATGGAAATCCACTTGCTATAACTAATTTTTACAAATACTTAAACCAATATATTCATCATAAAATTGGTTCTTACCTTCACAATGGTAATTTTTTTCCTCACAAAATGTGATAATATGATTACTATTTGAATCTTTATATTTGAGGTTTGGAGGAGTAAGAAATTGATAGGGTCAAGTGGTTAGGACTGTAATATGAACATGGTTTAGATTATAGAAAACATAGTAAGGTGGATACTATGATTCCTTACTAATGTGGAAGTAGGAATGCAGAGTTTTATAGAATATTATGTATGAATCTTGTTTCCCAGTGATCGTTCTCTAGAAAACGTTCTACTGAATCTGTTAAAGAAAATTGAGTTACCTTTATTCTCATATGAGGATCCTTTTGATATATCAAAAAAACATAATTCTTGAAATATCAAATTAGAAAAGACATGAAACTGTTGTGTTTATAGTTATGCATGATGATAATGACACTTTTTAGTTTTTTTGTTGGCAGAGTGATAATCTCAGTTTGAATTGGGTGTATTTAAATCCAATTATTACAAGGAAATAAGGGAATAACAAGGAGATTCTTTTTCAAGATATATATGACTGGTGATGAATGGAGTGATTTGATCAAGCTTAGGATTCTTATCTTACAAAATTATGTAGGATTATTGAGGACTATGTTGTCATCCCTAACAACACATTGAATTTTGATGAGGAAAATCTTTCAAGAACACTGATTGGCTGAACTTAGGTTTCTCAGCTTCCATGAGTATAAATCATTGAATGTGTAGAGTAAATTCCCTTAATGAATGTAGATGAAGTTCATTAGATAAGTCTGGTGGTGTAATTTTACACACATTGGATCTAGGTGAAGTGATGATGAATTCAAATCGTACTCGAGCGATGTAAGGGATCCTTCCAAAGGTTCTGATAAAATTTAATGAGAAACCTATAGTCGGTGAGATGGTAGAGAAAATATATAATAAGTGAACTAGAGAAACCGATATACCATGGTTGTATGAGTTACCTACATGATCAGTTTACATTATGAACAAATATATAAATATTCTCCATAAATGGAATTGGCTCTTCTCAAAGCTAGTTTGAAGATGAGGAATCCTTAAAAGTAAACAAATTTAGTTAATCTATATAAAGATTGTGAAAATATTTACTAAAGATAAATATGGACATAATACTACTCTAGTTTATCATGGAAATGCAAATTGTCATACTATGAAATACAAAGTGAAAAGTACTCGAGAATAGGTTCATATCAATTAGTGTATCGGTAGGTATACTAATGCTGGTGATGTTACATTATTATATAACGGATGAAAAATTAAATCCTTGCATGACTTTAAAGAAGATAAGAGTTCAAAATGTGTAATTAACATTATTGTTTATAAATTTTATAGTATGAATCAATTTAAAGATATATGTGATGTTGGGAACCAAAAGGATGACATAGATGATCAATAACTACAACACCTAGAGGATCTTTATCTTTATGATTTCTCTAATAAATATAATTAGTGCCAAGATGATGTTAAAGTGGTAAATAATATTACTAGTTTTTTATGTGAGAAGGGAAACCCTAGAAATAATTAGTAACCATTAAATAAGAGTGTGGATTTCCAAGCACAATTTTTGAACTTATCATGAAATTTTACCAACTATTCGTTGAGAACTTTTTCTAGAAAAGGTATCTTCAATTTGATGACGAGTTGAGTAAATATTTTAAGTATAATTTTTTAGTGATAATGATAAATATGTTTTTATCTATCATATTTATATACATGGCCATCTCTTGAAAAAAATTATATGATTTTATTCTTTTTTAAAACCGTTGGATATAAATAAACATAGTTAGTATCCTAGGGATTGTGATGTAATTGTATCTACATTGATTTTACTTCAACATATATTTTTTTAAATTTACATAATTGTATGAATTTTGAATATATCTTAAGAAAAAATGGTTTTCTTTTGGAATCCATTTCATAAAGAGATGTTTTCATAATTTTTCTCCTTGATTTCCCATACATGACTACAAAATCATGTTAATACAAGATATTTATTTGGAGTTCTCAATTTAGTGGGGTGGAGTAGTATTTAGGAATATCAATTTTAATCCTTCAATACCTTCATCAAATCATCGCAAACATTTTTAACCTCCCAACCTAGACAATCAATCCAAAACCCTCAATGTTAAAGTATGGAAATCTTTACATGGATGTGAAAAACGAAAATTATCTCCTAGTGTTAAAATAGAATATGATTAGAAGATAATAGAACCATGAAATAACACCATCACTTTTTCCTACCAGAGGTGAAGAAACATGAAAATACTTTTTTATTTGGGAATTTAAATGTATGAGAGTTTGTTTTCATTCAAAATAACATTATTTTTATAAATTGGTATCTATTTTAAAGATAAATTAATGGGGTTAGTCTGGCTATTCCAAATATTTAGATATTTATCCAGTTTTTCACATTGAGGAAAATGTTGTTTCAAAGTGGGGGAAATTTTGCGAATAGTGGGGGTTGTGTTTATAAGGTTTGTTCATATGATGGGTCATAATAGGTAACTAATGTAAGAGGGGGACTTCTGTAATTTGGTATAGTTAATTCTTGGGGATGGTTGTAGTTGGTAGGGGTTGTCGGAGATTAGTTAGTGGTATTAAATAGTTTAAAATATTACAGGGGATAGTATAAAAATATGATAGCATTTCAGCTTGTCTGAAGGGATGTTTGGACATTTGTAGATCTCTACCTATTCTCCTAGAAGTGGTATTCCATCGAGACCCCTCTTTAGTGACATCCTATTCATTATTTCATTATCATTATTCTACTCTAAACTAATATTAGGATCGTACAAACATTATAAATATAGTGTTATAGTTGGAATTATACTTTATAATTTATCACTATCCCTCATAGTACTAACACAAACCAACACTTGATCCTTTTTTATCACCATAGTTAGCATGTTGAGCCACCATAGATCATAATTAGGGCATAAATCCATATCACACCACTCAACCCATATAAGTTCTCATGCCTGTGGCATGTCAACCCCACTTATTTTTATTGGACCAGAAAATTCCTTAAAAATGATCACTTTTAGTGCTCTAGTTTACTCCCATTATAGGTTTCTTAAATTGGAAATTAAAATCCATGTACTCATGGTGCTTGACATTATTTATCAATGTAGAATTCCCTAAAATTGAAATAAATCATGTGGTATGAAAGGTTTGGTTACTAGACCTCAAGCGCACATCCTCATATGATAAAGGATTTTGACTAGTAGAGGGGGTGTGAATAATATAGTGGGGAGACTATACCCCTGATATGAAGTGTCATAGTAGTATAAATAATTAATAAATAAATGGAAATAAACAAATTAAACAAATTGCATGATACAATAAATAAACAAAATGAATAATAAAATAATTTGATAATAAAAAGTGTAATGATGTGTTGGAATGTTACTAAGATACAAGATAAAAAAATTCAAGAAAATACTGGAATACTCAAACAAAGACTCAAATTCTAGAGCCCTGAACCGCATGTTGGTCCTATCTTCGAACTCCATCCCAATAGTGAACAAGAAATCAACAGAAATTTTGTTTTCCCTTCTCCAAACCAACATCCATGAAATATTATATGGTTCCAAAAGAGGCCTGAATAGGGTGTAAGTTTAACTCAGTAGGTCAACATCAATGTTTCAAAAAAAACTTCTAATAATTGTATGCAATAAGGCGATTAAAAGGTGCATTAATTGATTCAAGAATTAATAAAATATAACCAAAACATTCTTCTACTACATGCCTAAATATTTCTGAACATGTATTACTAATGTTCAACTGAAATCATATAACAGTGGTAAAATAACTTTCTTCGACACCATGCCATAATATCCTTGATCATGTGTTATGACCATGACAACCAATACCATATAACCGAGGTAAAATAACTTTCATTAGTGCCATGCTAAAATATATCTACGCCTATTTTATATTTTTAAAGGTTAGGGTTTAAGCCTCATGTTATTATTAATGCAATTAAATGTCCACTTTAAACTTGGTATAGGGAGACCCATTACATATACCGAAGTCCTGGAGGTCATATAGACCATTACATGTCCTGTAGGCTCAATTTTTTTGTCCCAAGGCCCATTCTGCGAGTAATATTGCTACAGTACCCACCTACTACAGTACCTGCATAGTACCTTCCACTGCTACAATTTCCTTCCATAGATACAGTGCCTCCAGTTTCTACAGTTCCACTGCTTCTATAGTATCGATATAGTAATGCAACCATACCCTACACCCAATGGGATTTGAACCCCCATTTATATGATTGTGTTATGACCATTTCAAAGATAACCATATAACCAAAGTAAAATAACCTTCATCAGTGACATCCTAGAATATCTCTAAGCATGTCTTGCGACCATGCCAACCATAATCATATTACCATGGTATATTCAATATAATAAATCTCGATCAAAGCCCTATAATAATTATAAAATTTATAGTCCAAAGCCCAATAATCATTATATCGTGGGATTGGTAATAACCCACTCTCTATAAGACTAATAAAATTGATTGGGCCATGCTTAGTCAATATCAATATTAAAACATATATGTGCGCAAATATAAGGTCTGTTCCCTATATATAAGTATTACAATATGGAACATAATTCCTATCATATAGCATTCATATAACATTATCACATCACAATTATCAGTGGTTAATTATGTGAATCTCAATTCTACTTTCATAATCCACTGGAAATTAAATTCCTAATTGATTAAAAAAAATATCAATAAGAAATAATCCATAATTTAGGGATTCTATATCAAGAAATCACCATAGGTCACATGTCATTCTAAGCATATTTTAAGCCATTATCCAATCAAAACTCTATTTGAAACCAAATAAAATAACTCAATAATATAAGTTAATTGTTTAATTAATTTGGGTGAATTTAATGATGGCGCAATCACGTTATTTCATAAACTTAGAAATTATAACACTATCGGAATAAGATTTAGACCATGTAACTTTTACTGATGATCCAAAAATTATTCCAACACCCACCACCGAAGAGTAAGTAGGCGATGATGACTTCAATGAGGTTCCTAGACCTAAACCAATCATGATGAATACTAAAAACACAATCATAAAAATGATTTCATCGCAACAATCAGAGAACCAAAGGGAAGAAAGAAGAAAGCTAAATAAAGGAACATACTAATGATTTAAGATGAAAACAGGATTTATGAAATTGAGGTTAGAACTCCAAAATTAGCTTGGATAATTTTATATGGTTTAGTAGAGATAAGTTGTTGCAGATAATATTGAAAAATAAATGCACACCATGTTTAAAACTGCAGGTCAGATATATGCACTGTGTATAATGTGGTTACACTTCATGTAAATATTGTAATGGAGTTATCCAAAATAACCCATCACCTGAGATTTAATTTATTAAATATTGTGAACAATTACATGAAATTTGATCCCTTTACATTATATGTAAATGTTCTATATTTTATTTTTCATCCAATTGTCCCTTTTAAACAACCCTAACCCTATTTAAATCTTCTTAACTTACCAAGAACCCATTTTAACACTTATCCCTATTTATACCAAGACTCCATTTACTCAAAAAATCATACATCCTAAAACCATAGGAAATTTTCTCCAAAAAATTATATTTTTCTATTAATAGGACTTATCCACCAAGGCTCAAATGAAAATCTCAGAGAGAATCATAATAGAAAAAATACAGTCTCTTACAACCTCCCCACCTTATAATAGCTTGTCCCTTAGCTTCTTCAATCATCACTATAAGGTCTCAGTGAACATGTCTAGAATCTATGTGTTCATATCATAATCTATATCCCAGGTTTCCTCATAAACATACTCATGCTTCCACTACACTTGAACTAATAGTATACTCTAACCCCAAATATATTTCTCACTACGATCCACAATCCCTATTGTATTCCCCTCAAAGGACGCATCAAATCAACTCTCGATGTGTTCTATGTATATAACATGGGATGGTTATAGATACTATATTAATATTTTAAACACATGGAATGTTTCATTCATGTAACTATAGTGATGTGGAAGGGCTAGATAGTACACCACATGAACAACCCTTTCCACTATTTTAAACATGCCATTAAACTAGGGTGATAGCTTTCAATGATTCTTGATATGGTATTTTACCAATATATGAAACACTGAAAAGAAAACTTGATGACAAACCTCAAATTCCGGCGGTCATCTATGATAGTCAACATATTCTTTTTAATGAATTTGTTTGTTCACAAATTGTTTTCTAATCAACTGAACCTATTCTGATGTCTCCTACAAGAGACTAGTCCCAACAACTATTGAATCACCTTTCCTTAACCAACAAAAAGGTGACCAACACATTCATCCATGAAAATATAAAAAAGTTTCCATTTGGATCAATTTAGGGAAGCTATTATTATTTTCAAACTATATGAGTTCCACATATTTCACCCATAAACCACCAAAATCCAAAACATAGGCTCTTGAAATATCCTCCAAAATATGAATAGTTCACTAAGATTGACCATCATTATGTTGATGAAAGGCTATGCTTTAAAAAACTTACGATCCTAGGGACTTATGAAGATCCTAAGAGAACCATGTTATGAAACTAAGGTCTCTATTTGAAATGATACTCCTCAAACAACTATGAATCTGAAAAAGCTTGCGCATATAAATATTTCCATGGTCTTCAACTATGAAGGTTTCTTTAATAGGTAAGAAGTGGGATAACTTAGAAATTAAATTCACAAAAAACCCATACAAACTCATTTTTACAACTCCTCTTGGGTAATACTATCACAAAATCCATCGTGACATCATCCAATTTCCACTCAAGAATGGATAAAGGATGTAAAATCATTGCTAGCCTTTGATGATCAGTTTTCACATACTAAGAAGTGAATCATTTAAACACAAATAATTCCACATTCTTATTCATTCATAACCACCATTAGTGTATATGGATATCACAATACATCTTTGTTAAATTAGGATGCACCACCCATCTAGAAGCATGAATCTCTCTCATCAGCTCCTCATGAAAGCCCTTAAGAACACATTCTCGACCATAGAAAAGTATATAATTATAACATTCAAGATACTATTTTAGTGGCATCTCCCCACCATTTAATATTTCTATCCTAATTTATCCATCCAGATCAAACAACATTTTAGTCATAATCTGATCCAAAAGTATTGGTATAATTGATGTTAATGTCTGGTCTACTCACCCTTGAGATTCCTAAACATCTATATGCATGTATAAAAAAGGGACATTATCCTCTACTCATCAAAATAATCATGTACTACCTATTTTTGTGTATTCTATCTCAAAGCATCGAAAACAAACTTTCCCTTTCTATGTGTATAATCCAATTCAATGTCAAAAGAGTGCAGGTACTTGATGCACCTCCTTGGTCAAAGGTTATGGTCTCACTGAGAAAATATGTATTTGAGTCTCTTATTATCCATGTATACCAAAAACCTCTCACCCATGAGGTAGTATATCCAACATCTCATGGCATGTATCATAACCACTGACTCTGGATTATGAGTATGGCAATTCCTCACATGATATCTCAGCTCCTTGGAGCCATAAGAAACCACATTATCCTCCTACATGAGAGCTTCTCCATGTCCAACACCGGACTCATCATAGTATGTAGTATATGATTTACCTGAAAAAGTTAATGTGATGATATGTGCTAAGGTTATCTTGTCTTGAAAAATCTAGAAAATCTCTCTTATAAGAATCAGACCAAACAAACATTACACCGTTCTTGGTCAGCCCAGATATTAGTGCTACCAAACTAGAGATATATTTTTTAAAATTATGATAATATCTTGTTAAACCTTGAAAGATCAAAATTTATATTACATTTTTATGATATTTACAAGATATCATGGCTGAAACTTTTTAGGGGTCCACTGACACTCTTTCCTCCAAAATGACATGGCCCAAAAAGTGCACTTTCTTTATCTAAAAACATCATTTAGTTTGCTTGGAATAATGTTGATGTTATCTCAATGTAATTATGGTGATTTCATGATCTATGGCATCATCATCTGATTAATGGGAGTACATTATAAAATACTTAATGAAAAACACCACAAACTAATCCATCAATGGATAAAATATCCTATTTATTAAGTCCATCAATATCGTAGGAGTATTATTCAACCTAAACAGCATCACTATGAATTTATAAAAACCATCAATGCTCTTAAAAGTTGTATAAGTTATGTATGATAGTATCATCCTTAACTGATGATATCATGATCTAAATTAAATCATGGATAAGATCATAGAACCTATCAACTAATTTATAATATCATCAATACGTGGAAGAGGATATTGTTTCTTGACATTCATCTGGTTCAACCTTCAATAATCCACACATATGTGTAAATATCCATCAACATTTTTAGTGATGAGAACTAAATAAACCTAGGGAGATGTACTCATCCATATGAAGCCTTTAGATTTTATATCTTCCAAATTAACCATAAAATATTGAATCTATTCTGGTGCCATTTAGTAATGCGAGATAGAAACCAACTCTACTCTATGTTCCTTCTTGATTAGGAACTCAATCTAACACTAAGATGATAAGACATGTAACTCGTCAGTGAAAAATCATGAAAATGGTTTACGACTGGAGTAAAATAATATTACTGTATTCACCATTATCTTGATAAATACTAATGATTTAAACTATGAAACAATCCAATCTTCACTAAATTGGTCTCGCATGACCAACCTGAATATCCCACTCACCCTGTTCAGAATAGATACTTCATTCTAGAGATCGGAAGTAACTATCCTCATGTAATAGTATTTATGGTATTGATGTAGAATAACCTATGTAATGGGACTCCCTCTACCTAGTTCAAAGAGTTATTTTCTTTTCATTAATAATAAAAATGCATATTCGGCCCCAACCTTTAAAAAAAATACAGCACTCCCAATAGTGTTTCATTTGTTAAAACACCATCTAATATTTCTACATCCAATCCCAAACTATTTTTAAAATTATTTTATAAGAAATAATGTGATTCTTTTGTACTAAAAAACACAATATATGATAGATGATACTATAATCTTACCTCTGACAGCAGATGGTCCTATATCCATATTAGCTGAAGTAGTCTGGATAATGTGCAACAAACTTATCCCTCTACCTTAGGCTTATATCATTATAATATGAAATACATCCCTTGATTGGTACTAATTCTCTTTCAATCAGGTACCACAACCCCTATCTAAGCTTGGATGGCATGTAGAACTCTATCTACTAGCCGATTGAGGGGTTCTTGTGCCCCTTCCCATCTTTGGTGCTAGTTTGGATCCTCTTCCACTAGTCTTATATGGAATTTTCACATCGAACCTTAGAAGATAACCTATTCTACCATAGATACGACACTCAATAATGGTGTAAGTACATAGTGGGTGCTTGTGACTAAACCTTAAAAATTGATAGAACTAGAATAGAACAATGGTATTGATATGGTATTAAACTGCCTTAACTTATATTCCCCCCTAATACATTGGTGGAAACTATCATAACATTGATTTATAACACTATAATAAGGACTTCTAGATCTCCCTACTGAAACATCCTAATAGTTTCTTGGGGACACTTTTAGATTTCATTCTGTGATAAGTGTTTGATTCATCACATCTTTAAGTATGCTTAAATGGAAAACAATTACCAGTTACCTGATCTCATAACAAATACCATCTAAGGAATCTCTAACCATGGAGATCTCATCAGCTATTAATGATGGTGAAAAGCACTGTTGGATGGTAAAACATCTATCATAGTCCATAACTAACAAACCCTCATGCACAAAATATATATAATCACATTCTTTTTCATACCTTATTCTTTTTATATTTAAATCACTTTGGAACATAATCTCAAATTTCTGTCAAGATATCTCATAATGCTTCCTAACTTCTATTGGAATATCCCACCAATAATTGTAATTTCCACAAAGCATATACATTGAAAACATTACCAACATATCTGTGGGTTTCTCAAAATATATAAATATTGTTTTCACAAACTTGATCCAGAATTCATCTACCTAGGGTTCCCCTTCCCCTCTAAACATTGGCAGATGATGAAGATGAAACTCTTTTGTCATCTAATTCATTGAAGGAATGGTACAAACAGTCTCCCATGGATTGCATAAACTCTAGGAAGTTATCACAAAGATGATCATCCATATATTCATCAAGAACAATATGATGTTAAGGTTCATCTGCATTTCGAGCATGCTAATTTACACCCTACTAATGCTCGAGTTGAAGATGAAAATGAAGAATTTTCTATAAAATAAAAATGCACACCTTAGAGAATTTTCTAGAAATAAGGTTTGAATTGAAGGTGACTACAACAAAATAGCACTAACTATTGGTCTTTCTAGAAATGGATTATAAGTACTCATTTCATGACATGACAACTTATTTGATTTATTCCTTGAATTGGATATCTCATATTATACTTCAATGAGAAAGTATATATCACATGAAAAATAGATATGTCCCTACCCTGAACAATAAAATATGATATATCTTTATGTGACTATTATGATGCATGTATTCTTATTTAACACCATTCTGGTTCATGAGTAAAAATTTCAAGAAACAATACAATCATAAAATAATAACCTCACACAACATGTGAATCACGCAAGGTGAAATAACATCAACTGTAACAAGAACACAACACAAACAACAGACCCATCTATGGGTACTCAGATATTCATTGTACATGGGTTAGCTACTCCCATGAATAAGATCATTACGAAGTCTACACACATCCAAGTCTCTTTTCTACCTTTACCAAACTATAAGGAAAAATGAAAAGAAAACATGATCCTCTAAAACCACTTTTTAATGTCCCCCAATCTGGAACTTTCTCATGTGGCTGGAAAGGGTTGATTATGATACCTTAAGCGCACCTTCCCATACACCAGAAGCTGTCGATTAGTAGTAAGAGTGTGAATAATATAGTGGGGAGACTATAACCCTTTTTTATGAAGAGTCATAGTAGTATAAAAAGTTCATAAACAAACCTAAATAATCAGTGTAAATTCATTCCAAAAGACAACAAGAAAAACCAATTGAATAATTAAATAAGTTCATAATGAACAGTGTAATGACATGATCGAATGTAAGTAAATGACATGCTAGAACAATACATCAAAACACTAGTAGACACAAATAATGAATCAATGTACCAATTCTGAAACCTCACATCAGTCCCATATCTAATCTACAACCTAATAGAAAACAAGAAATCTATAGTAAGGTCATTTTCCCCTATCCGAAATTGTATCCAAAAAATATATTGGGGTTCTAAATAGTATATTGAAAAGTGTGTGAGTATAAACCAGTAGTTCAACATTACCATGTCTAAAAAATTCATTATCATAAGAAGACTATCCAATAAGGAGATAAAAGGGTGAATTAATTAATTCAAAAATTAATAAAATACAAAAATAAATTTATTTAGTTCCATGATGGAATATTTAGGAGCATGTATTACTACCATTATAACCTCAAACATATGACCAAGGTAAAATAACTAGCTTCAGCACCATTCTAGAATATCGTTGAGCATGACTTATGTCCATTCCAACAATAACTATGAAACTAAGGTAAATTAACCTACTTAGGTGTCATGCTCAGATATCTCTGAGCATGTCTTACAACCATTCCAACCAAAACTATATAACCAATAAAATATAAACTTCATTAGTGATATTCTAGAATCTCTATGAAAATTTCTTATGACCATGACAACCACAACCATATAACCATGGTATAGTCACAACAATCAGTCTAGTTCAAAGCCCTAGAAGTATTACTGCATTTTTGGGTCAAATCCCCATAATAATTTCTGCATGGGACTGGTTATATCTCACTCTCTATAAAATTATCACATGGACTGGGCTGATCCAACTCAATATCATAATTACAAGATATAAGCATGCATGTTCTAGGACTGAGCGGGATATATAAGCATTGAAAAATGGAACACAATTACTTTCACTTAGAAATGATATCACAATATCATATCACAATTCTCAATGGTTAATTAGGTGATTTACTATTCATATTTTATATGCCACTTGAAATTCACAATTTATTAAAAATTATATCAATAAGCATAAATCCCCAATATATAGATTCTACAATAATAAATCACCCTAGGACACATGTCGTGTTAACATATTTTAATCCATTAGATAATTACAAATCAATTTGAAACCAAAGGAAATAACAGAATAATCTCATTCAATTATTTAATTAATTTCAGTTCACATAACGATGGATCATTCATGATACTGCACAAATGTATAAATTATCAAACCACAGGGTTATGATTTAGACCCCCTACCGTTTACAAAAGATCCAAAAAAATTTAAAATGGAAAAATCCCATGAGGAGGATGGTTTGGATGATTGAAAAGAGGAACCTAGATAAAAATTAATAAAGATCTAAACCAATAATGAAATCAGACAATGGATTTCACTAAAACAGTCTGAGAGAAAAAGAGAATAAGGAAGAAACCTAACCAAATGAATTTACCATGGATTTAAGATGAAAATGGGACATCCGGAAGGGGGGTTGTAAATCCAAAATTTCCTATAGAATTCCATAGGTTTGATATGAGATAAGTTATAGAATACTATAATGAAAATCACCTACAACTCATGTTTATAACTGAAGGACATGAATTTAAATTTCATGTAATGTGGTTACACATCATGTAAATGTGTTTAATAGAATCTGCCAAAAACTCGTAATATTGGATTTAATTTATTAAAACCCTTGAACAATTTCCTGATTTGTAATCCCTTTAAATGATGTGTTAATGTTCTGTAGTATATTTTTATGCCCATTTTCCTTTTAAATAACCCAAACCCCCTTTAAATCTTCTTATCTTACCATAAAACCATTTTAACACTTATCCCCATTTATTCTTGAACTACATTAACTCAAAAAACTAAAACCTGGATCTTTAGGTTGTTTTCTCCAAAAAGGTCTCTCCATCACTGAACAAAACTCATAAACTAAGGATTAGACAAAAAACTCAAAGAGAAATTTACTTGAAAAAGATAGGATATTGTACTCAACCACATTTTAGATCAAATGACAACATCATTGATCATCCATCAAGAAGGTTTTTCCACCAGTTCTATCATTTAACCCATTCCACTATGGAACTCAAAGTTGAACTAAATATCATGGTACCCAATTAATATCATAATTATCAAGTCCAATACATTGATGCTGAAGCATGTGTTTTTAACTAGTGAATCAAAGTATTCTAGAAGGACTCATTTGATGACAATAAAAAAAATTTAAGGTGGATTGATAAAATGGTAACTGAACTACCCATGTTCAAACGGGACCAAGGAGAAAATTAATTTTAGGATTTGTTATGGAATTTAATTTTATGTAAATATTTTCCAATGGATACCAAATATACAATAGGGCTACATACAAACTCATGGGGAGGCTATGCATTTAGTGTAATTGCATGAAATATTATATACATTATATAGTTTTTCATAAATGGTATATCAACATAGTAAAATGTGAAATTATAATGTAATGAATAACATGAAAAATAAACAATAATCATTCTATAAATAATAATATCCATTCATTCCAAATAATCCTACATCAATGAAGGATTATCCGATGAGATAATCATGCACGATATATGATCAAAAATAAAAAACAAAGAGGCCCAATGTTCAGTTCTTTGTATTTATTTTCAACCATATCTACATCCAAAATATACTACAGCATCTCATTCACATGTGATAGGTTTAATTCCCTAACCATAAATCTAAACTTAAGTCATAAAAATTCATTATGTTGCATGTATTGGGTGTAAAATGAAATATTAGTAGACCACCACCATTATTATCCCTAATAATAACTAATATATATGTTCTTGTATGTATATTATTAAATATATGTGGTAAAAATAATTTTCATACACCTATCATGCCATCGAGTGTGTAAGAATCCACCTTGGAAATTAAATCAAACATAATTTGTCCAGTGTTGGAATAAAACATAGTTTCCACAGTCTCATCAAATCAATAATGCACGATCACCGTGAAATTGTTGTCCCTTTAGTTAAATGATGTTTCCGACATCTACTCATAGGATAAGTTCATGTATTTCCATAATTAAACAAAAATGCAGTGACATACTATATAGTGATAGGATTGTGTATAGATTTAGGATAATTGGCGATATAAATTCCACCCATATAACTCTAATAAGATCAAGTATAACCACACTATACTAAGAAATGTGACATCTACCAAACCAATATCATCATCAATTTGATAATATGTTTTCCTATTTCCCAAACTATCTAATATAAAAACATAATAGGCTTGGATATATCCATGGTTATCCTAGCATTGGTGTGGGTATATACTTATTATTTAAGATCAATACTGGCCTCCTCATTCTAACAGAGAATGCAAGGATTTTTTAATTCTATTTAGTTGGAGGGACCCTCAAAATAGTAGTTCATTATCCATGATTCATTATCCCAGCTTCTGAATAATATATCACACCATATATAAGAAATGACGCTAGGATATTTAATCATAACCATGGATAAATGCACTTCTAAAACCCTTCCTCTTAGATAATATTTATTGTACCTCAAGAATAGTGTATCAAAACATTTCCATCCTCTATACACAATCTATAATTGAATAATTCACCATGTTTATCATGAAAATCCGCACACTCAGTGGGGATTTACCATCCCAATAATTACCCATAACCCTCATCATTAACCACTATAGTATTGTGGTATCTTAGGTTATGACCTATAATATCTAGTATACTAGGGTCTTAGAGAATAGAAATCATTGGATAAGTAAAAGATACTTTATACTCAATTTGTTATAACTCCTAATCTTAATAGAGCACTATTGGTCTTTGTCATTAACCCATTTCCTGTCTCACTAGTCACTCATCACTTGGTGACTTAGATAAAATGGATCATTACTAGCCCAATCCATAATCTCACCCGCAGGGTGAACCAATCACATGGAAGGTAACTTGCAATTCCATACTTGGGAGGGACTAATATTTATAGACCTACTAATCCTCTCAATTCCATTCAAAAAAATCCCTTTTTTAACCACATGGTTTACCCCTCTTGGATAATCTAGATTCTATATGGTTTCCTCAACAATAACTCACCTGAATCACCATTATAATTCCCTCTATGTGAATTTCATACACCAAAAAATAATACCTCCCTAGGTTACAAAATCAATCACTCAAGGTTTTACACCATCATTTAGTTCAAATTTCACTCTAACCTAGACTTTTTTCATATCAAACATAGACCTAGGTGACTATTTAATCATGGCCTAACACATAGAGAAACTATTATAATCATAAAAAAATTATTTTCCTCAACTCAACCATAGGAACCCACCTCAATTTCATATTAGATCATTTTCACCAGCTTACCCACTAACCAAGATCTGATTCACAACCTTATCTCTATACGTCCCCATGGAAATTGGTGTTCATGTACTACACTTGAATCAAGAAGACTATACATTATTTAGATTTTAATTATTCTAGTGAAAAATATACATTATTCATTCATTGAATGACATACCAAAATAAAATTTCACGTCATTATTGTTCATCAAGTTCAAAACACACCATCTGGTACCCTACTACATTCAGCACCTCAAAAAACTCAACTTCCCACACATTACAGTCTCTACTAAATACACAAAATCCATTATAATGTATCGATCCAAGTAAAATTTTTGTTTTATAATATTATAAACATTATAATCCTATTATGGATATTTTTAGTTTATTGTATACTACCATCCACTCGATTATACATCCAATCATCTAAAATTAATCTACATTCATAATAAACAGTAACTGTTTAAGACTCAATCCACATCATACAACCCTTCTATGTTGCACATATCATCATACTCTCCCATGAGTAACAGTATAATATAAAATAATAACTATATCATTATATTCCCAATACCATACAAATAATTATTTATCGAACATATTAACCTCATCCAATCCTCACAATTAAACAACAAAATCATGTGTCCTTTAGATCACCAAATAAGTCTAGTTTTATTGCATCCAATCATCAATGAAAAAACATTACCACATATGATAACACTTTTCCCAACACTCCACCATTAATTCTCATCAGTATCTTACCCAAAACAAGGGTCTCACCCTTAATCCATCGATGGTACATTTCTCAACAAGCACTAGCCTGTCTTGATTTTATTATTACATGCATATTGTCACTTATGATACACACTCATGATAACTCAATAAACCCATAACACAAACCTCACTCTAGAATATATATCCATCATGGTGATCTCGGAAAATATCGTCAAATTTCATCAATGATCCATCACTATTACACTCAAATCCTGATGGAGGATATATTGAAGGGTTAATGACATTACTTGCTAGCATTAAACTCTCATATACCAATAGACATTAAACTCAACTACACCTCATGATTAGTTACACACATTCATTTGTACTTTACTCTCTATAGTTTAAGAACCCTATAGACTATTCATAATTACTCCAATCCATGTGGATCCTCAAGGATACAATAAATTCATGGGTCATTACACCACCTCTTACATTCATCAATAAATATCATTTCCCACAACCTACATATCCTAATAAACTCATTCTCACATGTTAATATACATTTTACCACCTTTAGAGTTACTTATACTATTATTAACTCATGATGTAACATCAAAGGGATAACCCACATATCAATTCCTGTTCAAAATGAGCGTTTTCAAATATTTCTACATTCATACCATACCCCAGTAAAAATATTAGTGTGGTAATTTATTAATCCCCATTTTATTTCTATAACTTTGCTCCAAAAAGATGAAAATATCTAAGAGTACTCAACTTTAGAACAATATCACATCCCTTGATATTATTCATTATAATCAAATAATAATTTCTCACATGTTACCTTTGGCTGATTTTCTCTAAATTGTCACTACGATTATAGTCATAGGGTTTTGATTTGACCATACCATTACATGTGTCATATGTGGAGTGAGAAAACCCATTCTCTTATCCCTATGGAAATATATAACATGAATAAATATCCTCTCAATGGTTATTAACCATCACAAGTATCTATCACTCTATATCCATGAGAAATTACCCTTTCTCATATCACCATACCACACAACTCAACACATACCATGATAAGTTATATCTCACAATACTATAATCAATAGAAAAATCAAAATGTTGACCATTCCCCCATTTCTGTATTCCACATCTCTCAAATTAATATAGACTAGTGATATTATAACAAATATATACACAAGGTAATCTTCATGACTACACCAATCCATCAACCACATTTCTCTCATGTTTTATTGTTATTACATGAATTATCTTCATATGATACTAACACACCCATCACATGGTGTAAAAAAATATATTTTTCTAATGCAAAATGGTGGATGAATATAGTAATCTATCTTGAGGATATTTTTCAGTCAAGGATTCACTACTCCAAAAAATTATTAATTTTATTTATATTACAGTTTATGAAAAAATTATAAATTGGGGAATTTGATAAATGATAAATTATTTAAATACAAATGGAATGTTTTAAAACTAAACAAGAGTAATAAATAAGGCCTCAACCCTAGTATTGGATACTCAAATCCATTCATTAACCATTTTTATTATCTAAATTATATTTTCTATCTCATGCCATCATACATGATCCACCCTACCATAATTTTACAATAAAACATTTCATGCATAAGTGATTTTTTCAGCCCACCAAAATCCAAATATTCTAATAGTTATGAATGATGAACACAACTTAATTGAGCATGTGAAACCTTCCAATACCCACCTCTATTATATATTGTTTTACCTCTTGAACTAAATAAAATTTATCATATTAACATAAATATTGATAATAGTGATGAATTAATATTTTTTATGGATTAGAAAAAGGTGGGGATTAATTCCATTGAGAGTTGTAAAATTTCTGAAACAAACCTCAGCACTTACCCTTGCCTCATTACATGATTAAAATAGACATTGAAATTTAAAGAATGGGGATTTGGTAGTATCGAGAGAACCTCCCTCATGTTTATAGATAAGGTTAGTTAATAACCACTCTTTGAATTAAAGATACAGTGGAAGGAAACACAAAATTATAGATGGGATAGAAACAGAAAACTATAATATTGAAATCATGGAAATGATTACATAATGGAAACAAAATAGTAAAACCAAATAAAAAACAAGGATAAAGGCCAGGTTTGGATTTAATAAAACTATCATCAGTAGAGAGAGATTTTTAGTGTTTTAAAATGGAGATAAAATAATTTTAAATATCATTTTATTTTTCCATTATGATTATATTGAATGGGGTTGGGTTCCTCAAACAAGCATAATTCATCCCGATCATTCCCTTTCAAGTGGTAGAGATCTTTTTCGTTCATTAAAATCCACCCATGATCTTTAATATTTCTTCTTATATTTTAAATGAATTCAGGTGATTAATTTAGGATATGAAAGTATATTAATTACGAATACCATGGGATTCATGACATGCCACAATAACATTTTTAATTATACCGAACAAGAAGGAGTGTTAGTCATAATGTGGTTCATAAATATTTTTCTATTTTAGTAATATTTATTCCCCATAATTTGACATTATTATTCATGGTATGGATTTATTTCCCTTGGCTTAATGCATATTAAATTTTTAAATGGGTAAAATATTATGTATCATATCTGATCTAAGCTTTTTTAACTATAAAACCTTCTACAATGCCTTGATTTTTTTAAAAAGCATACATATTCTCCCCGATATCTATGTAAAAAACATTTGTAAAGGAAAAAATATTATGCATCCTTATAATTCCTTATGTATCAACCAACCCATGGGTAAAACCTTACAAATTCCCTAAAAATATTATTCAATATGGGCAATGAATCTCTCCTACCAGCAGTAAATGAAAAATAATTATGAATTAGGAAAAAGAATTACATTAGTTGAAAATATTACATATCCCCGTAATTTTTAATTTTTCATTCTACCTTCTTAGTTAAAATTTTAAAAACCTTACATGATATATAAGGAAATTATATATCTCTTATAGAGCCAAGCATTTCCAAATTAATATAACGTCTAGAAAATTTATTATCTTTCCAAAATAACATTTCATCTATGAATTCCTACTGAAAAATTCTTATTTAAAAGGAATAAAATTTTGTTCAAAATGTTTCTATAAGTCATAATAAATCATCAGTATGCCTTCCATCTTCCAGAAATTATGAAATGATATTTTCCCTCTTCAAATATTGTTTCTTCTATCATATATATCTCCTACTAAAAATAAAAAACATCAAAAATTAAGGTTCATACATGATATTTATTAAAAGATCCCAATTAAAATCACGAAAAATCACTATTTATGCTATTTTTAGATTAAATTCTAAAATATTCCAAACAAAAAATGATATAATTACCCTTAATATGATAAAATGTTGAGTTTTGAATCATTTAAGGTTAAAATTTAGAATAATTAAATATTGATCTTTATCAATTCCCCCACACATAAACAATTCACTCCTGGGAAATAATCTAATATCAACACTAAATCTGGATAAAAAATAATGAGAGAACATCCAAAGTCTTTCAAAAAATAAAATTCATGAGGAATAATTTATGAAAAACAAATCCCTTTTATTTTATTATCTTAAATAAAAAAAATTTCATCATCAAATCATTTTCCATGACCCAATCAAAACTTACCTCACTTGAAGATTCAAGTAAATATTCATTCAAGAGAAATGTAATCTACAGTTATTCTCATAATTCAAAAATTCATGTATCACTGTTGGATTGTAAAAAGACTCATTCTTATACACCATGAGATATAAAACGTTTTTTTAATAAGTAAGTATTTTTCTAGGAGATTTGGATGGAAATTTTTGGTGGGTAAAATAAATTAAAAATCATAGGCCCAAAAGAGGACAATCATTTAAATTCAATTTCATGAATATTCATGTGAATACATAAGAAATAAATAACTCAATTCCCCTTATAAGATACACAACAAATTTATTTTTTTATAATAGACCATGATTTAAAAAAAATACAATCAATTATTTCATTATTACTCTCCACTTTTATCATTTTTTTCAAAATTAGGATGATTGATAATTGAATACACAGAATTAATGAAATAACATTAACTTGATTATTTATAGGGACATAATTATTTAACATAATTATATTTATTAATTTAATCTATCTCCTTATTTTTTATTTTATTTTATTTTTTATTTTATTTTAAATTTATTTATAGAGAGATAGGGTTGGTATGGGTGAAGTACAATGAAAAAATTTAGATCATGACCATTTCTCTCCCCAATCTCCACTATAGTGGAAAATGCCTCACACACCCATCAATAAACTAATTCCTAGAGAAAACACATGAAATTACCTTACCATACACTCATACTTGAAACAAGAAGGAGAATATATTATGACTGGAGATGGGTAAGTATAAATCATATTTTAATGTGGATTAATCCTAAAATTTAATTCATGTACTCTAAGGGCTAAACAGTGGTTGATGTAAAGGGTAATCCTGATGTTAAAAAATGTGTATCTAAAGAATTTTTCCGGTAATATAAAAAACATTTCATGAACTAAAATTATTTGAAAGAAAATTAATCACATGTTCTTGTTCTCATATAAGATCTAATTTACTCTCAATAATGTGAGGGTATTAGGAATAATATGTCCACATAGGGTTTAGAATACCTCATAGGATAATAAAAAAAATAGTAGGTTTTTCATTGAAATGTATTTCAAAAATTGGTAAAAAATATAAAAAATTTACCTGTGACCCATGTATGTGGACTCCAATGAGGATACTAAAGAAACAAAAACTGATCCTTTCCTATTTTCAAAATCAAAACATTCTACCCACACACACTCTCTCAAAACCGCTAACTATAAACTCAGAACCCAATTCAAATATTACAATCCATTTCATAAAATCACCAACCATTCACATAAAAACACACTTTCAAGTCATACACATTAATTTTAAGTAATTTCACCCCATTTTGAATCAAATTTTAATATTTTAACAAATTCTATTTGAAAGTTATTTTAAAATACCACTTTAACATAATTTGTTATTTCCAAAATAAATTTCAAAAAATTCAAAAAATATTTTTTCTACCCTTTTATAAATTAACCCATTTCCATTTTACTATAAAATCTTTTCACAAAAATTTACATTTCAAAAAACCAAGTCATTTTTATGTCTGAACCATTTCTTAGTAATTTAAAATTATTGGTTTTTCTAAACGATTTCCAAAACACAAAGAGACATATGATGCATCTCAAAATAGTGAAACTAGTGTCAATGGGTGACTTTGACCTAAGGTTATAGGCCATATTCTAGTCACAACATCATCACAGAGTGTGTTCTAGGACCATATCCTCTTATCCACATAGATTTCCACACCTTATGAGATTATTGGGACTTTATACCCAACTCCAATTTCATTTTCCAAAAAAATGAGTGACTAAAATGACTAAAAGACTTGGATGGAACCTTAATTCCTTGGGTAAATCATGTCTTTTCATAAGATGTTTTGTCCAGGAACTATACTCATAATAATAACATCATGTTATGATAATCATAGCTCTGGTCTACACATACTCTTTCCCAAAACAACATGACATAAAAGAGTGAACCTAATATGATACCATTTTGTCGTGAACTAGATCTGGTCGCCCTCCAAACCAGTGCCCGACCTAGTCCATGGAATGGATTTAAGGACGTTCCCTATCCAATGGGCTGAAAAAAGTGCCTAGGTATCATAAATAAAGTTTGGAAATAATTTCACATGAGTTTATAAACATAAACCAACAAAAATGCTAATAAAATGAATCTGAATTATTCAAACAAAACCATCCTTTAAAAAATTCATAATTGAAAAACAAAGTTATATACAAATACTAAATACTAACACATGGTAATAAATAAAAAAAGGAACATCCAAATAACCTCCTCATGTAAAGGGTACATCACCCCACGTCTTCTCCACAACACTGCACTAAGGAAAGAGGCTAACAACATGAACTGCCATCACCATGGACATTTCCCTTACCTCTCTCAAACATTATCAAGTCAACATACACCCAAAGGTGTATGTAGTTTGTGATCCTAATCCCAGTAGGATTTCTCCAACAAAGTTCCATGCTATAAAAATTATAATACGAATGGCATGAAATTTTTCATAAACAAAAAATGTTACTGACAATTGTAAAATGGTGATTCATTAAATAAAAACAATATTCAAGGGGGTAACATTAAATAATGAAAAATTTTAAGAAAAAAAACGCATTTTATTTAATTTAACAACCAAAAATCTTGTATTTTTATGGTGGGTATAATATAATAAATGAGAACTAGTCACAGGAACACCCCTAGGCACTAGCTATCTATGGGGACCTAGGTAAATCATATCTCAGTATAAAGTAACCATAACCAATAACCATCATGTGCATCATCCACCAGGAGGGAAAACCCCAATGGGCTTATGGTCCCCAAACATAATCCGAGTTTAGTTAGTGATGTCATCGTCAATATTTTTTTTTGAAATAGGCATGATGACACTACTGAATCACTAGCATACAAGACCTACTCCACTCACCTAAATACCTAGGATTCCCCTTTCTGATCAATCATGTTTCACATGTTATAAAATACAATAATCAAATTAAAATTTAATTTAAACATCATACACAAACCATATTTCCAAAAAACATGTTTCACAAACTCAATGTAGTTAATTAACCCAATAATGATTTTATAAAACTACTTCAAGAGGTGTTAGAAGGCTTTTCAAACAAAATTAATTCAAAAATACTATTTTAAGTCCAAAATCCAAAAAATACCATAACAAACAAATATTTTCATTCCTAACACCATTTAATAAATAAATTTCTTGAATCATTATTTTACTCCAAATGATACAACAATGAATACACATAGAAGACGTCAAATTCCATGTAAAAAAGGAAACTTTAAAATTAAACACTTAATCAATGATACCAAATCAGTTTAAATAGTTTTCTATAACATTTCCAAAGTATTACACATCAAAAACATCCATTTAACTTCAAAAATAACTATTTTAAAACAAACACTAAATAAATAGTCTTACAACAAAATTTTCACCACTTATACTATTCAATAAATCATGTTGACAACTTATAAAACAACCCCATGAAACACAACATGATCTTACACCAAACTCATTCCCAAAATTCACCTTTAATATAAAAACACTCAATAAAAAAGCACCAAAAAATAATTTTAATCCCATTAAATATTCAAGAAACCAATTTCACAAGTTATAGAGCACCACCAGGTAATAAAAAATGGGTTTAAATCCACAAGACAACCAATTTCACCTAAACATGCCATATAAAAATCAAAAACATGTTAATATCTTTCATAAACAACTTTAACACCATATATATAATTAAAATAACATTATAAGTAAATTAATAAAAAAACTCATCAAATAATGTTTAGAGATGGAAGCATTGACCTTTTGTGTCAAAACCCCAATAATTGGTGAGGAACTCTAACCACACCACAACCACACCACAAGAATATAAAAAACAAACACTAATCAAGATGATTGAACCGATAAAACCAAGACTAAATCCTTAGGATGAAACTATAGCTTCTAGAAAGATATAACCTCAAGAAAAGAGGGTAGAAACCCTATTGAGAAGGAAGAAAACAAATAAATACTCACTTACTAGAAGGATCTTGATGTTTCCCCCCACTAAAACACCTTAAAATGGGTACCAAGGGGGGATTGAGAGATATTAGAGGCCTCTCATGGATGGAAAACATGAATGGGGAATAATAGAGTCTCATTTGGTTTAATCTTGAAATGGAAAATTTATTATTACAAAAAGATTTTCTATGAGATGGACATTGTGAATGGTTTGGCTGTACGGTTTAGTAAACAGTGTGGCCAAACCGTTCTGCCTGTTCTAGCCAACCAAAACTTTTCAATTTTCTTAAGAATTTAATGGGGCTCTATATGGAAACTAGGTGGAAGATAAGCTAAGAATATTAGATAAATAATGACCCAAAATATCAATCATGTCCCACCCGATTCCTAAGAAAATGACCAAGATCCCAACCCAACCCGGGGTGAAGTAAAAGTCAAAAACTAAGGTTTTGTTGGACCATTCTCCAAAATCTATCTCTATATTGAGATCACATTTAAAAACTTCTTCATATATCCCAATTAATGAATTTAAAGATCGTTTTGAAAGTGTGGTTTTAATCCACAAAAGAATCTATAAATATTTCTATCATTGTTGATAAAAAATCATGAAGCATACCTTTCAGGCCTTGGTAAATTCACTTCGTAGGCCATGAATGATTCTCCATCCTTTGGATTTAGCTCTTTGAATTATCTCTCTAACTTCATATGAAGAGTTCATGGGAAATAATTATTATGAAACATTGTATTAATGACTTCCCCCCCCCCAACTCTTCAATTTCATCTCTCAGCTTAGTGTTCTTATACAATCCCACCATCGATTGTCGTCTACATTGAGATGATAAATGGCCAGATTCAACTTCTACATCTCAAAATAGTGAAGCCTAGAAAATATCATCTCCTTCGAGTTGACCCACTTTTCCACAACAAGTGGATCAAATGATCCACTAAATTTCGGTGTTCATTGCCACATAAAACACTCGACAACCAGTCTCTCCCTCTTAGGTGAAGAAGGATATTCCACATTATTCAGGTTATTATTCATAACCTGAGACAACTAGGTAATCATCTCCATGAAGTTTTGAACTCCACCCCCTAAATAATTGGGGATGTCATTGGGGCAATCAATGCATTGTCCCTCGCATGGTTTGTTGTCCTGATTTTTCCTGGTTCACGCCATTTTCTAAAATAGAAATGGTTTGAACAAAACATAAGTCAAAAATTCATGAATAAATAATTTTTTCACCAATCAAGTAACACTAAAATAATTTATTATAGGATAACTATGTTTAGAAAATATTCTCGTGTTCTTACATAAACATAGTTGCATATAATATTTTTCACTAAGGGTATCTAATCATAATTCCAAAATTAACTAAATCGTACCTCTAATACCATATTTAGCGACCCTTCATATCTAACATTACATTTAAATCATTTTAATGATAAAAAACATAAAAACCCACCATGAAGATCCAAAGGTTTATTTTCTTGGTAAAACTAGGACCATACAAAACTTTTACTACATAAAACATATACCATTATTTAATTCTTTCTTCTTTGTATTCTTATTCGCCCTTGTGTTATCCTTAGTAAAAGTATTTACATGTGGATATAAATAAAAAATGGGTGAGCTAAAATCCTAGGAAGAGTGTAGATAATAACTTGAAACCATTTAAAATGGGGTGTACATAACATCATCATCTGAATCATGAGAAGAAGCATTAGATAATAACATCGAATGTGGAAATGCATAAAAATGAATCATCATGTCTTAGTGGTGAACTACCACACATAGTTGTGAACCAATCTAGAATCATGTTCATGCATACTTCACTTTACTCATGAGGTTCTTCACATTAACCAATTCATTGGAGCGCTATATAATTCTGGGAAAACCCATCACAATATAACATTTTCATTTCTCTATATAATTCTGATCACACCCATCACATCATAAAATTTACATTATCATGCATGCCACATTGAAAATATATCAATATTAAAAAAAACAACCCATGTAAAGGAATTATTTTTATCTTCATAAAGCATAAATTCAGGAACTTTGGTTCCATAATGAAATAGGGAATAACATACTTGATAAAACAACCATCAAACATGATTTAGAAGTAAAAGGTGTGTTTTTGAAAGAATTGTTCTTTTGGAAAACATTATGTTTATCATAAACTCCTGGGGAAAACTAGTATATCCTAGAAAAAATTATATAATAAGATTAAAAATATTTTTAAAGAATAACAACAATGAAAATGGAGTGAAAGAGGGAAAACCCGAAGATAGAAAGTTGGGTTTGAGAATTCCCCTAACCTTGTGTCCAAATGTTTGTTTCACTTTAATGTCCTATATAATTGTGTTAGATTCATTAATTAACAATTATAGATCCATTTATACATGAATATAATTAATTATGGGTTTTTATGTTCTTTTATAGGCCTTTTTATGAGTTATAGAGTTTGAATTCATTGTTGGGGAGTTTTCTTTTTATTAGTTTCAATGAACTGTTCACTTGTACACATGAATGGACATTCTTGTAAAAAAATGGATAAACATACCGAATTGTTATTACATGTTATTAATTATATTCCAAAGGTTTAAATAATGTCATAATGATTTTTTAATATACCATGAGGATAAATCATTAGTAAAAATTCAATGAAGATCATTTTTGGTTAATTTGGGCGGATTTTGGATAACAACGAACATGTTTTGTTTTATCATTTAGTATTATGAATAAAAGTTATTTCTAGAACATAAAAGGAGTTAAAACATACACATTATAATATTTTCTTAACCATTTAATTGTTTTATTGATATCCTTGAATTTTTTTAAGGAATAATGGAATTGAATTGCCCACTATGTGTGAAAATTATCACATCATGGGCAACAATTTCATTTTTATAAACAAAGAAAGAGAGGGAGGAGTATATTGAATAATCATCCATTGGCATAATATAATACTATTATATCAATCATACTAGAGTTATCATGAAAATTGGATAGTTGAAGTTGAGGATATGAGAATAAAATAACTGAAATTTTAAAGGAAGTTGAAAGAAAGGGAGAGAAATTGCATTGATAAAAGATTCATTCATTACAATGTGCATGTCGAAGTGCATTTATATGGGTGATAACTAAATGTCAGTACGACTAACCAAATAGTGAGCCTATAATTTGATGTCATAATAATTAAATTCGAAACTGATATACCCATCCCAGTTAAAGAATACTAATAGTTGGCATAAAATAAACATCTATATAAAATAAAGTAGATAATCCAAAACAAAATAAAAATAGCCAACTGTGGGTCCTTGCCTAACACCTGCGGTGAATCTACCACCACTCCATCCCTTGTTAGAGGGATTACAACACAAGGATCACCCAATCTCACGACATCATGTGCATCCCCCAAATCCACATAGGAGCTCCAAGATGTATAAATTCAAGGGAATGAATACCAAACCCCACGGTGTAACCATATGATTCCACATGATAAATAATGTCTACTGAGCTCTAGGACTCCAATAGCATGATCAAAACTGGAGATAATAACAAATAGGTAGACACATATAAGGAAACTTTCGGTCATGAAGGTCCATCACAATGAATCAGTAACCATATATGGACCCAAATAATGTAGAATATATACATAAACCTATAGGTATACATTATCCATGGCCATGGGATTACTATTGGATCTATAGTACACAAAACCCACTCTGTGGGTACCTCGGCACCTCATGAGCCGAAATCCACTATAGCCTAGGTATAACTGTAACCCCCAGATATTTTACGAGATATATTATTTTTAATTTCTTTGATTTCTTCTATTATACACTACACCAAGATTAGTTTGTACTATACGCAACACCGTATTAGCTTGCAGTATACGCAACACTATTCTCGGCTCATGTTACACACAATTTCATGTTCGTTTTTTTGGAAATTATTCTACGCAACATTAAGTATCAATTTTGTTTAATGTATAAATGAAATAAGTTTTGATTATTTTATACACAACACCAAACAGAGCTTTCAATACATGTATCCCTGACTTGGCTTGCATTACACGCAATAAAGACCTTCTTCGATAGCATGTGTAGTATGCAATTTCGAGTTTCACTAAACGAGATATTATTATAATATTATTATGAACTATCTGTTATGAATAATATTACCAATTTTTTAAAATTTTATAAATTTTATCATTCAAAATGGACTTAATTTTTGGAGTCTGAATATCAAAATTATCCTAGGGTGATTTTTTGGTATTTTTCTGAAAACATTATATTTTTTATGAATAGTGAAAACACTAGGTTACTATTTAAAAACCAAATTTTTATTTAAATAATTATTTATTTTATTTAAATTTATTTTAGGTCAAAATTGATACATAATACCTATATAAGTTCAATGCAATTCATTGGAGTCATTTTATAATAATTTTAAATATATAAAAATTTTATTGAACATTTCACCGTCTTTTACCCACCTCCTAAGAGAATTTGAAAATTTACAAAAAAACATAATTTTACCACTTCTGTGAGTAGAATTTCCAAAATCTGAGAGACATGGTTAATATCATGGAGTAAAATATGGTTCAATAAGATAAAAATAATTTTCAGTGAATAGTAACTTTTTACTTTTATTTACCATGGTTAAAAGTAAATAGGGTAATTATTGGTAAAAATGATATTATTATTACCCAAACACATGTCCTAATTCTATTTGATAAGTTTAATTTGACCACAAAAAATATTAGGAATAAATTATTACCCATTAAGTCCACATGGATTGGATTAGTACATTTATTATTACTTAATTTAAAAAAGAGTTAAAATAGTTAAAATCAACATTTAATAACTAAAAAATGTTAATATAGGGTTATACATAAGATAAATTAGACTATAAATATTCATTATAAAGATAAAAGTATTTCCAACATAATCGTATTTTATTTTTAATTTTTTAGAAATTAAATAATTTAATTTATTTATAACGCAATGATGATGCAGTAATTACCTTATTATTGAAATATTAACATAATTGATGTTATAAATACCCAAATAAATGTAATTTGAGACTTTTCATAAATTTCACTAATTTTTTATTTTAATATTACTTGTTATTATAGAGTCAATTAAATTTTTTCGAACTAATCATGATTTTATGATTTTCACAAAAATCAATTACCAAATAGTGTCAAAATTGACATAAAATTGATTTTAAAACAAATATTATATTATTAATTGTTATTATATTCTTAAAAATATAAGGATTGTTCAAAATCCATAGATAAGTTTATATATATTAATAATGAACCACTTGGGGGTCGTTTGGATTGTTATAGTACGTTTATTAACCATATAGTGTAAGAAAACAAGAAGACACTATAAAAGTTAAATTATTTAACATTGAGTTAAATCTAAATGATAAGGTTAAAATAGTAACCTAAACTTGTCTAAAACCTATTGTATGAAAGTATTTCTACCAATCCCCAAGTTATCTTCTAAATATGTCACTTTGGTGTTATTATAAACTGAATAATACTCTATCATAAAATAATATTTTAAGTTTTTCCAAAAGTGCCCCTCTCCTTCCTTATAAAAGGGAACCTCCTCCCTCTTCTATTCACTCAATTTTGAGCATTCAAGCTTCGCCAAACCCTTCCCATTTCCCATATCAGCTTCCCTAGAAACATTATATAGGTTCTGGTCTCCTCAAAAGATCAACTCTAGTTCCTTAAGAGGAATCTTAAAAGAGGTGCATCGAAGAAGAGGTAATCTCTTCTACCGATTCTTTCAAGTTTTTTTCTTCTTCAAATTCTTCTTCATTAGTTGTTTCATTATAAAGTAATAACATAAGTATCACTAATATACTGATATATTATTATAAATATGAAACAACCCTATTTCACCATCTTTCCATCCTATAGAAAACGAAATCACAGCGTGTGTGTATGTACGGAATATCGTCTCCACGTTGTGGTGTAATCTGTTTTTCCACCACCAATTTAGTTGGATCGATATAATTTTGTAAATAATAACTATATATGGTTATTATAACAACATAATTATTCTGATATATTATATCATCCACTCCAATTCCATTCAATAATTATGGGAATGATATCATCGCTCGTGCGTACGTGCGGATTATTGTCTCCACGATGCGATGAGATTCATTCTCCATGTTAACCATTCAAGGATTATTATAAAGTATAAATAATAAATAATAATGAAATATATGACATAATGAAGCTACTGTATTTGAGTATATATATATATTTCATCTACTTACTTCCATTCAAGTCAATAAGGAAAGGAAAATAGCGTTCATGTGTACGTACGGCCTACCGTCTCCATGAACGGTGTATTTCATTTAATTCATCTATCTATTATATATATATATATACTTAATATATATGATTTATAAATCAGGATTTAAATTCTGGAAGTATGTAAATCATGATATAATTAATAATAATATCAAGAACAACAAGTCCTAACACGTACGATAAATAAAACTATTTTACCGAAAACGCTGCTTTAACATGGAATTTACAAAAAATGGGTAATATAAAGTCATAAGTGAACCATATATGATATAATAAAAATGAATATGACTATTTATAAAGTAAATAAAATTATTTAAATACTTATACAGGAGGTTCAGATATGTAAAAAGTATATCATACCTAAGGTAAGGGATAATTTTTCAATCTCATTTTGAGTAGATATTTCTTATATGTAAGTATTTAATGGGGTTACATTTTTCATCCATGTCCATAATTTTTTTCCTAAAGTGTTTATTATTCTTCAATGTATTTTTATAGTCGTGTTTACCCCTCTTTGACTTTTACTTTGTGTTATGGAAGGAATCTTTCTTTTTTTACCATACGTGGTACTTTTTTGACTTTTCTTACAAAAGTATAATGAGAATGTTTTTTTAACTTATACGGCATGAAAATATTTTTATGGTTTCATAATGCCTAATTTTCATGTAGCTTATTCTACAAGTTTTCATGATTATTTTCAACAAAATCAATTTCTTTTAAAATCTCATGTCATTTTGAGAAAATAAAATGATTTTGAGGAAGAAAGGATATTTTCCATAAAAATTTATTTCAAGTGTTTTATCAAAACTACTTTCCATCTAAGATGAAATTATTACGTATGTTTATATTTCAAGTATAATTTATATATTATTTACATGTTTTGATTTTTCTTATGATGAAATGATATCAATTTCTTTTATATGGATTATGTTATGTTGGGATGATGTTTATGAACCCATTTTATTCGTTGGGTTATTTTGAATGATGTATGTTTATTTTGTAGCACACGAAAGAATGATTTCATTATGAGATGGGTGGGACATATATCTCCTACCAATAAATTGGGTAAAGATTTATATCTCTTGATATTGACATGGACGGAACAGTAAGTTAATCCGGTTCAGTGATACATGACTGGAATGAGGAGTAAACTTGATTCAGAAAGGGACTTTGTCCACTAAGATGGCCTTGGCAGCAATGCCTTGTCTACTATGGAAATCATATTATGATCTTAATGGTTTTCCAAAATTAAAATTTGTATTCCCATTCTATTTTAACATGATTGATGTTCCTTTGTGATATATGCCTTACATACTTCCAAGATTTAGGTCTTTGCTCAAGATTCTGATGTTTAGATTTTATGTTCATGTTTTTTTTCCATTCAAATGTTTATGGATTGTTTTATGTTCACTATGTTTACACTTACTGAGGATTTGAGCTCACCCTTTTTATGTTTTCTTTTCCCCAGGATATAAAGAAAGGTATTAGGTTAGAAAACAAAAGGGGAAGATCATTATGGGAGATGTTGATGATCTTTCACCGTGATTAGAAGATTATTTTTCCGAGTTTCCAAAGGCACTAAACAATTACGGTCCTTGTGTGTTTGTTTTTTTAGGTATTATGTATTATGAAAATGTAATGTAATTTCCATGTACATTAGGTACGGGTCTCTATAGTTGGTATCATAGGAATGGTTTATTTAACATTTGGAAACTAGGATGTGAAAACTTTAGTGAGATACCTAGAGAAATTTCTAAGGAATGTCTAGGGATTTTCCTAAGGTTGAGTATAAGTATAGGTTATAGTCTTAGAATTACGGTAAAAATGTTATAATTAAACCTAAGATTTTAGATATTGAAGGTAATACCACTTTATTATGTTTTTTTCCTATCATGATTTTTCCTCTCACGCTATTCTTTTTGGGGTTTATACGATGGATGGAACCCGAAGGAACCGTGTTGATCAATGTAATGGACGATTCAATGATTTTCCTCTTGAAAAAACCAACATTATGGGAGATGGAGTGAAAAATATTATTACTATACTTACACAAGCTATGAATCATTCGGGACTTCCAAATGAGTAGAGAAGGGAACAATATTCTATTGAGTCCTTCATGAGGCAATGTCTGCCTTCTTTCAATGGGTCTTCTGATCTACTTGTTGTAGAACAATGTATCTATACCATTGAAATGATGTTTTCCATACTTCTCTATTTAAAACATGAAAAAGTCATTTTAGTTGTTTACCATTTAGAAGGTGAAGCAGACCATTTGTGGACTCTAATTAAGAATACATGGCCCCAAGATGAAATTAAATCCATGGAATGGAATGAGTTCAAGAACATGTTTTTCATTAAGTACTTCCCTCTTATTCTTTGAAAAAAGATGGATAAGGAGTTCCTTGAGGTTAAGCAAAAGGATGATGAATCTGTTGGTATATAAGAAGCGAATTTTACAAGGATTTCAAGGTATGCATCTGGATTTATCATCCAACCTAAAAGTAAAGTTGATCGATTTTTCAGTGGCTCAAAACCAAGTCTTTGAAGGGCATTATCAATAAGAGACTTTAGTAGCTATGAAGAAATTGTGTGTTGTGCTATCAAGGTAGAACTAGATGTTGGTGTTACATATCCATCACATGGTGTTGAAAAGAAATGAAAGATGCATTTCAAGGAAATATCTCAGAACAATGGTGTAATGAATATGAATGCTAATTTATGCTCAAAGTGTGGAAAGAAGCATGGTGGAGATTGCCTAAATGGTAATATAAAATGTTTTAAGTGTGAAAAATAAGGTCATCAAGAAATTTAGTGTTAATGTAATGAGAAAAATGTAGATAATGATGTGAATAGAGAAAATAAACAGATAATGCTCAACCAATACTTCAATTCTTCATGTGCATAGAAATGGGGCATTATGCTAACCAATTCCCTAATCCAAGTGTTAATGATGATCGACATCAACAACCATGTAAGTAAATGTACAATGGGAAGATACATGTAATCACTATTAGAAATGTTGAGTATGACAACGATGTGGTGGAATGATTATTTGTTTCTGTAAAGGGATTCCAAAATAATGTTGTGGAATCTCATTTATAGTATTGTGGAACATTTGAATATCTATGTAATGGTTTATTGTGGTTTTCGATAATTATATGGTATAGGTAACCATGAAAAGTGATTGAAATATTTTTGGAGAGTACATGATATGCAGATAATGAATGGATAAAGAGAAAATAATATGTTTGATAGTATTCATGAGATCATGATTGATATAAGGACTAAATGATATCATGGTTTGAGAATATAGAATTTTTGTAATTTTGGTAGGTGGAAAGAGTTATCTTTTAACTGCATTCATGTTTTCACTACGGTTCAATGGGTATTTATTTTTCAATAGAATACATGATTAAGGAATTCGAATGTTTGGAGTGTGACCAACAAGACATATCTTATGATATATGGGGATAAATGATGGTATTTACATGCTTGGTAGATGACCTCTCTATCAATCTTTTTCCTTATAATGTGAGTTTGGGTAAGCCTAAATATTAAGTTAGACATCCGATAGTATTTTTTAAGTCTATAACTTTTTGATATTATTTTTTGAATGTTGTTATAGTATAGTTTTAGAAAAAGGACAACCCGTAGGACGGGCGACAACCCGTCACATCGGAAAAGGATATAGGAATTGAACCCACAACCAAAGTGCAATAGGCCTTTATCGCATACCACTGGCCTACAGGAAGTCCCTGGTTAGTAGAAACGTGTTTTATTTTATTAAGTGCTATGATAGATGAAGTATAAGTCCATTTTTGGAACCATATACTATTAATCTCACCATAAGATGGACTTATAACTTTTTCTAACCTTATTTTTGAGATAGATGGAATGACCTATCATTCTATCGCATGATCTACTAATACTTCACAGAAGACGAATTCAACTTCATTTCTTTAAGAGATGAAGTGGAAATTGCTTAAGGAACATACAATAGTAAGATTTTACCAAAATCATGTAAGTATTTATTTTAATTCAAAAATCCTTCAACATTAGGGAAATGATCTTGATAACCAAAAATGTTGTCCTAGTGCCCTCATATTTGATGAATCAGATGGTTCCTTAGATCATCACAAATTTATGGCTTTATGATTGTTTTTTTTCATAGTCATGTTCTCTACCACTCTTCATCTAAACACGATGGTTAGATTTATCTTCCATATCCATATTTTCACCTATATTCTACAATGTGGAACCCCAGTGATGAGTTAATTTGCGTATCCATTATGTTTCTAACACTCCTTTTTAAATGATGATTTAGTATTTGTTTTTACGATGTGGGTTTCTATGAATGAAACTTTCAAGTATTAAACAATTTATAACCCCGATAAATTTCGATGGCAAAATTTATTTTAAGGGGGGTAGAATGTAACACCCTGAGATTTTATGAGATATATTATTTTTAATTTCTTTTATGTCTTCTATTATACACTACACAAAGATTAGATTGTACTATATGAAACAGTGTATTATCTTGCAGTATATGCAACAGTATTATTGGCTCATGTTACAAACAATTTGAAGTTCGTTTTGTTGAAATTATTCTACGCAACATTAAGTATAGATTTTATATAATGTATAAATGAAATAAGTTTTGATTATGTTATACGCAACAGTAAATGGATCCTTCACTACACACAGCCCTATCTTGGCTTGCATTACACACAATCAAGACCTTCTTCGATAGCCTGTGTAGTATGCAATACCGAGTTTCACTAAACGAGATATTATATTAATATTATTATGAACTAGTCGTTATGAATAGTAATACCTAATTTTTGAAATTCTATAAATTTTATCTTTCAAAATGGACTTCATTTTTTGATTTGGAATATATAAATAATCCTAGGGAAAATTTTTTGTATTTTTCTGCAAACATACAATTTTTGATGAATAGTGAAAACACTCGGTTACTATTTAAAAACTGACGTTTTATTTATATAAATATTTATTTTATTTAAATTTATTTTAGGTCAAAATTGATACATAATACCTAAATAATTTCAATGTCATTCATTGGAGTCATTTTATAAAAATTATAAATATGTAAAAAATATATTGAACATTTCACCATCTTTTACCCACCTCCTAGGAGAATTTGAAAATTTACATAAACTTAATTGTACCGCTTCTGTGAGTGGAATTTTGAAAATCCGAGAAACATGGTTAATATCAAGGAGTAAAATGTGTTTCAATAAGATAAAAATAATTTTTTGGTGAATAGTAACTTTTTACTTTTATTTACCACAGTTAAAATTAAATAGGTTAATTAAGGATAAAAATGATATTATTATTACGCTAAACCATGTCCTAAATCTATTAGATATGTGTAATTCGACCAAAAACAACCTTAGGAACAAAATATTACCCTTTAGGTTCACATGGATTAGATTTGGACATTTATTATTATTTTATATAAAGAAGAGTTAAAATAGTTAAAATCAATGTTTAATAACTAAAACATTTTTAATATAGGGTTATACATTAGATAAATTCGACTATAAATATTCATTTGAAAGATAAAAATCTTTCCTACATAATGGTATTTTATTTATAATTTTTTAGACATTAAATAATTTCATTTATTTATGACACAATGATGATGTAGTAATTACATTATTAATAAAATATTAACATAATTGATGTTATAAATATCCAATTAACTGTAATTTGAGACTTTTTATAAATTACACTAATTTTTTAGGTTAATATGAATTTTTAGTATTTATTCAATTAACTTTTTTGAACTAATCATGCTGTTATGATTTTCCCAAAAATCAATTATCAAATAGTGTCAAAATTGACATAAAATAATTTTTAAAACAAATATTATATTATTAATTTTTATTCTATTCCTAAAAATCTAATGATCGTCCAAATGACATAGATAAAGTTATATATATTAATAATGAACCACTTGGGGTTCTTTTAACTTTTATAGTATGTTTATTAACCATATAGTGTAAGAAAACAAGAAGACACGGTAAAAGATAAATTATTTAACTTAGAGTTAAATCTAAATGATAAGGTTAAAATAGTAACCTAAACTTGTCTAAAACCTATTGTTTGAGAGTAGTTAGACCCATCCCCACATTATCTTCATAATAAGTCACGTTGGATCCATTATAAACTGAATATGACTTTATTATAAAATAATATTTTAAGTTTTTTCTAAAGTGCCCCTCTCCTCCCTTATAAAAGAGAACCTCCTCCCTCTTCTCTTCACACAATTTTGAGCCTTCAAGATCAAAGAACCCCAGACCATTTCCCTAATCAAATTCCCTAGAAATATTATAGAGGTTATGGTCTCCTGAAAATACCAACTCAAGTGCCTTAATAGGAATCTCAAAAGAGGTGCGTCGAAGGAGAGTTAATCTCTTCTACCGATAATTTCAAGTTTCTTTCTTCTCCAACTTCTTCTTCTCTAGTTGTTTCATAATAAATTAATAACATAAGTATCCCTAATATAATTATTTATTATTATAAATATGATACAACCCCATTTTACCTTCTATCTATCCTATGATAAATGAAATCATCGTACGTGCATTTGTACGGAATACCGTCTCCACATCATGGTGTAATCTGTTTTTCCACCACCACCTTACATGGATGGATAAAATGGTGTAAAGAATAACTATATATGGTTATTATAATAACATATTGATTCTGAGATATTATATCATCCACTCCAATTCCATTCAATAATTATGGGAATGATATCATCACTCATGCGTACGTACTGATTACCGTCTCCACGATGTGATGAGATTCATTCACCATGTTAACCATTAAAGGATGATTATAAAGTATATATAATGAATAATAATGAAATATATGACATAATTAATCTACTTTATATATATATATATATATATATATATATATATATATTTTATCTACTTACTTCCATTCAAGTCAATAAGGAAAGGAAAACAACATTCATGAGTACGTATGGTCTACCGTCTCCATGAATGGTGTATTTCATTTCATTCATCTATCTATTATATATATATATACTGAATATAAATGATTTATAAATCATGGTTTAAATTCTGGAAGTGTGTAAATCATGATATAAGTAATAGTAATATCAAGAACAACAATTCGAAAAACGTATGATAAATAAAACAATTTTACCCAAAACACTTCTTTAACATGGAATTTACAAAAGAACGTGTAATATAAAGTCATAAGTGAACCATATATGATATAATAATAAGGAATATGATTCTGTAATAAGTAAATGACATTATCTAAATCATTATTCAGGAGGTTCAGATACGTACGAAGCTTATCAGACCTAAGGTAAGGGATGATTTTTCAATCTTATTTTTATTTTAGATTGCTTATACATAAGTATTTACTGGGGTTATATTTTTCATCCATGTCCATAAAAATGTTTTCCATAAAGTGTTTAATTTTATTAAATGTATTTTTAAATTCATTTTTACCCCTATTTTACTTTTACTTTGTGTTATGTAAGGAATCTTTCTTTTTTTACCATATGTGGTACTTTTTGAATTTTCCGACCAAACTATGAGGAGAATGTTTTTTTCACTTATACGGCATGAAGGGATTTTTACGGATTCATAATGCCCATTTTTCATGAATCATATTCTACAAGTATTCATGATTATTTTCAACAAAATAATTTTCTTTTAAAATTTCATGGCATTTTGAGAAAAGAAAATGATTTTGATGAAAAAAGGATATTTTCCTCAAGAATTCATTTCAAGTGTTTTATCAAAACTATTTTACATTTAAGATGAAATTATTTAGTATTTTTAGGTTTCAAAAATAATGTATCTATTAATTACATGGTTTTATATTTCTTATAATTAAATGATATCCATTTATTTTATATGGATTATTTTATGATGGGATGATGTTTATGAAACCCATTTTATTCGTTGGGTTATTATGAATGATATATGTTTATTTTGTGGCACAAGAAAGAATGATTTAATTATGAGATGGGTTTGACCTATATCTCCCTCCAATCAATTGCGTAAAGATTTATATCTCATGAGATAGACATGGATGGAATGATAAGTTAATCTGGTTCAGTGATATAGGATTGAAATGAGGAGTGAACTTGATTCAGAAAGGGACTATGTCCACTAAGATGGTCTTGGCACCAATTCCTTGGCTACTATAGAAATCATATCATGTGAATAATGTTTTTCCACAGTTAAATGTTTTATTACAATGATATTTTATCATGATTGATGTTCCATTATGATATACTCCTTACATACTTCCAAGATTTATGTCTTTGCTCAAGATTTTGATGTTTAGATTTTATGTTCATGTTTTTTTTGCATTAAAATGTTTATGGATTGTTTTATGTTCTCTATTTTTACCCTTACTAAGAATTTGAGCTCACCCTTTTTATGTTTTCTCTTCACCAGGATATAAAGAAAGGTTTTAGGTAAGAAAACAAAAAGGGGATTATCTTTATGGGAGATGTTGAAGTTCATTCACCATGGTTAGACGATTATTTTTCTGAGTTTCCAAAGACACTTAACTATTATGGTCCTTGTGTGTTTGTTTTTATTATGTATTAAGTATTCACCAAAAGTAATGTTATTTCAATGTATATCAAGTACAGGTCTCTACAAAAACACTAAACTAGAGAGGGATTCACTCGACCAGATTTTCAATTATCTCCCTAATCCCATCTAACTATAGTCATCCTACCAGTGGATGAGATAACCATATCAAAACAAAGGTCTAACACATGATCCAAGATATCTAAAATATCTCCTTATCAAACAAATTCATGAGAAAAAAACTACATCTAACATCATGATTAAAGGTCAACCAATTGTGGGATGATCCAACCTCAAACACACAATCCAAGAAGCTAAACTCATAGCACTGATCAACTCTTGGACAACAAAGAATGGGAACTCTAATGGACCATCATATCTCAATATCCAGAAAAATAGCCTCTATGGGATCTTAACTATCCACCTCATGGACAAACCAAAAATCAGTGATCCCACAGTCTTTAGGACTATAGCATAGAGCGGTGTCCCACGGGGAACTCTCCTTCTACACCCAATATCTTGGTACATTCCTATCAAAGATCATGAAATACCCCAAAGTCCATAGAAATAGTAGGACACCATATGTGTGGTTCCTTTATCCCTTTTAAATCATGTTACATGTCTCGTGCGGAAGAATCCCATATGTTCCTCAGTGGATTCTAACTAATACTCGATCAAAAACCATCCCAAAAGGAATACAATAGAAACACATGCCTACAAGGGAATTTCCATAGTCCTCATGTCCACCAAAAAAATAGGAAAACCACCACAATGGATCCTCAAGACAAGGTAAACCTCATGGAAAATCCCACGCAATAAAACCTCATTTGGCCTTCCAGGAAAACAACTGATAGAAGGGTACCAACTCAACCAAAAGGAAATACACAATGATTCCCTCATACCCATATCAGTGTCACGATGGCACTCAGCAGTAACTACAATCCCATGGCATTAACCGAACCCAAAGCCTCAAATAGATCTATTCCCCAAACCCAAGAGCTAAATTTAAATTGTTCTAACCACAAGAAACCAGCCCCAACAAGTAGAGAATAAGAAAGATCTCTTCAAAGATTCCTCTTGATCCAATATAATAGTATATGTATAAAATAAACTTGAAAAAAATGTTCTGTAATCTTCAATACATTCCCACTAACAAGATCACAACCCTTAATCAGGATTTTGAAATCACAACCCTACCCATTGGGGGATTCTGAATCCAAACCCCAAATAAATACTCTCTCCAATCCCTCTTAGTCCAAAACACAATCCATACAAACTCTAAACTCCAAAAGTATTACGCCATCATAATATAAGTGAAATAATGATCATAATGGACTACTCAAAAGTCCAATTCTAACTTCGGGGAATATAGCACCCAAAACCCCCTTGCTAAAAAAAGTGTATGACATGTACTTCTGAGAACATAGAATGTAATTCTGAGTTCATGGAATGTGATATTAAATGTGAACATATCCATGTAATTATATATTTCCGTGGAACACCTAGGTCCTCCTGGTGTACTACTACACAGATAGGTTGTATATGGGGTCTACACGAGTATTAATATATGACCATGTAACCCTCATATGAGGTGTATTCCTAAATACATGTCCACAAGGACATATCCCACTACACGAAGTGTACCTAGAGTACACAGTGTGTACTTTACAAGACTCTATATACACATGTAGTCATCCACATGGCTAGGTACATGTCCAATTACATATATAGGGAATATAATTAAAGTAAACCATGTGTACTTCAAAAAACATGTCATCCTCAAACAGTAAGAACAAATAGCGTACGTTATCGGAACCACTGACCATGTACATGGGTTTTCCCGAATTAAAATCCCATAAATCACCATAAAAATCATGATTTCTCTAAAAAAGCTAGAGATTTTCCCCTACATGGTCCCCACTATCCCAAAAAAGGCTTTAACATTTAAAAAACATTAATCCTATGTGTATTTATAGTAAAAAACATAAAATAGGCATAATTATGGGTGTAAAACAATGATTCTTTGGCCCCATGTCCATGATATGCGTCCACTAAGGCTCAATCTTGGTCTATAGTTGCTCCCCAGGTGGAGCCTCCTCCTCTCACTCCCTCTTATATCCATTTCCCCATATTGGATGAATACACCAAAGGGGGGAAGCCCATGGAGGCTTACATAATAAAAAAAATAGGATAAAATAAATAATAAAATTTAAAAATAGAAGAAAAAAAGGAAAATAAAATGAAAAGAAAGGGGGAATCGTCTTTGGCACCCATATGAGTTTTATGCACCACCTCAGAAAACCCCCCATTCTAGACTCAACCATGGTGACAAAATCTAAATATGAAACTCCATTAAAATATATCACTAAATGAACATGAATTAATGAATTAATATATAATTAATTAAATATTAAATATTAAATATTCCATGAAAATTTTAATGGTTCAGATTTCCACCAAAATCATATCCTAGGTTAACCACCCAATTCAGAGACTAAATGAAATTTCAAAAATATTATCTAAGATTTATCTATATGATAAATTACTATTTTTTATGAAACTCATTTGAGATAAAACATAAACTTTTTCAGGATTTTTGTAACCTGTGGTGACACGAGTAATCATGGGAAATAACATCAAGTCATTAATCTAAATAAGTGGAATACAATAAATTAATATGATATATAATACTTGAATGTAAATGTGTATCAAATGGAGATCATTCGTATAGTGGTCTATGAATTCATAAAATATCACTACAAGGATAATAACAGGATGACGAGAATTTATTGGACATAAATAAAGATATAATGAATATGGGTGAAATGTTAATGAGAGAAAGTGACGTTCATAAATAAAATTCACTAGAAGTGAGTGAGAAATATCCATATATAAAGAACTAAAAGTGATAATTTTACCACTCAAAAAATATCTTAAATGGGGTAAAATTTGAGATAGACATTAGCTCCATGTTATAAAATAAGGATTCCTAATTTAATGATAAATATGAGAAGATCAGGGATTTTAATTAAACCCTGGGGTCATAAAGGGAAATGTGATGCTAGAGATTCTCTTTAAGGAAGCATCAACAAGTGGAGTATACAAATAAAAAATCTGAAAATTGTTAATGAAAAAAAATCCCCCCAAATATGGAAAATAAAACTCTCAAAATAATGTAGCTACAAAACTATACTATTTCAAAAGATAGGGGAACACAATTAGTGTGTGTCCAGAGGCCAAAGACCTCAATAGAGGAAGAATATATATTTCATTAGCATCTCAACTAGGAAATGGATATTTGAGGTATGAATTTGATATGATAGGATTTATTTGTTATAACCAATGTCATATGGATAGAAATTATAGTAGGAGAGGAGATAAAAGAGTTATATGGAAATTATCTATTCCAAAAACAATGGGTCAAATAATTTTTATCAAGATAAAATGGATTACGATAGAATATATATTTACTACATTTGAAGGAAAAAATGGAGCTTGAGGAAATGTTTGTTAATAAATAATACAGCATTAATAAAAAAACCCTCTAAAGAATAATTAAGGTGGATATGGAGAAAAAATAAGTAAATTAATCCAATTATAATAAATATGGATGAACATTTCATGAAATAACCACCAATAGAAAATAATTCATATGTGATTAAAATAATATTTGAAGAGGATAGGCATGAATCCTGATTACATGGTTTTATAAATTGTACCAAAATTCAAGAAGTGAAGATTGATGGAAGATCACTCCTATGGTAGAAGGATCATGGATAAATATGAAATGGTGTTTCCTCATAGGAATAAACATGCACAAGTGGGATTAACCTCACAATGAAGATGAATCCTACAATAATTATTGATGATATTTATCATATACAAAATTATTTTTCTACGTGTAGTCTTATCAAAATAAAAAAACAGGAAGGAATGGAAGTAAGTTGGAATCAATGGGTTTGTTTAATAAGATAATCTATAATCATAAACTTCAGTATGTATGAAATTCTACTCATCTTCTTATGTGTTTTAATGTTTTAAACTATCATTTGAAGTGATGTAGATTTATTGGGGATATATTATCCATGAGGTTTGATATCACTAGTAGAGTATAAATGAAATAAGTGAGTTTAGATTTATTGTAGTTATTAATTGATATCATCCTTTAAAAAATGGTTCAGATAGAATAAATAAACTTATCTATATCAAAAAGTGTTTTTAATTAGGTACTTTTCAATTCAAACTAGATATGAAATTCCATGATGTAGTGAATAATTTTAACAGATATAGAGCCTAATATAGTATTAAACTAGTTTAAAAGTGCTATCTAACATATCCAGTAGTATCAAGCCACATTTTCATATAAATTAATGATATCAGGTCATATATTAAGTGGTATTTGACCAATAAAAGAATTTGGAGATAACACAAAAGAATAAGTAGTTATATTAATGTAATTCATGTTTTTATTTGCTTATGTACTAAATAATGTGGTATAAACTAATGGGTTTTAATGATACTAAAATAATAAAATTAGAAAATATCATAACCAATAATTTGTTTCCTCGTGATAAATATTTTTTCAATATTCAATTTCAATACCTAAAGAAATTTAGGGGAGTTTTTTATTATCACTGAAAGGTTATTTATCCTTTTTCACAAAATATAAAACTTGTAAAGAAAATAAACGATGGACATGGATATCAAGTGGTATCACAAGTTTGACATCAAAAATTTGAATAAATTGATTCAATATTTCAAATGAATCACACACTATATTAATTGTTCAGTATTCCTATATTGTTCTATATAAGTGTGATTAATATCATATGGTTTTTTAGAAAGTAAAACATTTAAAACTATAAGTTCTTACGGGAGTAAGTGAGTGAAGTAGAAAAAATTGAATTTATTGACTTAGAATCTCATTATCCATATCTATTTATGACATAGTGGATTTAGATGATTTTATAATTGCTCATTTCCAAATTTAAAAATTAAAATTTTGAAAACAGTTTAATAAATTAAAGCTGGAGAGAAGAAATGGTATGTATCTTGAATGATTAAAATTTAAAATTACATTATTAAACAAGTTGAATTAAGGATAGAGTGAAAATAGAGATGGCCACCAGTGGTAAACATGTCAAAGTATTAATAAAAAAGTGGTTATGAGAACCTAAATATTTAAAGGTGGTAAATGGTTACTAAATTTCAAGAGTTAAGCCAGATTAAAAATTGGTTAAAATTTCTTATTTTTTTAATGTAACTTTAAAAAAGATTAAAAATCCAAATTTTTTGGATTTGAACTACTCTTTTATTGTGGGTTTAGATGTAATTATATTATAAATGAGGATATTAAACATTATAAACTTGTATTCCAAAAGTATTAGAGATGTATAATATCCCAAAAACACTTTGGTAGTGATCACTAAAAATATAGTGTATGTATTGTATTGATAAAAGGGAAGTATATGTAAGAAGATACACTTGTGTAATTCCATGATAAATGGGGGAGAATTAAAATTAAATTATATATAATAATAACATTTTTTTCACAAAAAAATTAAATTGAGGAAAATTCCTTACAAATCCATATTTTGGTTATTTAAGAATTTTGAGTTGAAAGTTGGAGTAGGATTTCTGGAAATATTTTCTACAAAATAAAAAGGGAAGGAATGTTGAAACAAGAAGACTGTGTGTTGGATTTTTTTAAAATGTGATTTGGAATCTTGATTGAGTACTGGGGATAGAGAAGTATAAAATTTTGGGATAAAAAATCTAGATGTTTTTGGAGTTGAAGTTAGTCTTTATGAATGAGTTAAAGAAGGTATAAAAGTGACTAAAGAAGAAAAAATGAAGAAGGAAATGTTTGGGAATATGGATATTTCTATTTATAGAATTTATTAAAGAAGTGTATGTGAATGTTTATTTATTTAAAAAAAATAGGAGAGATTAATAATTAAATAAAGGTAAAAACGAAATTTTCTAATGAATTGGAAGTCCTAGAAGTTTGAATGTTAAGTCTAGAAGTTATTTTTCATGAAGGAATTTAAAAATGGGATGATATAAGATCTGTGAAGGAATATGAAATTGAATATTGGATAAATCTCCCTATATGTGTAAGGGTGGATTTATTTTATATATAATATTATCTCCAGAATAAGGAGTAAAATTGGGAATGGAAAAACAATTAACCCTATATACATATGAATTATCCAAGATAATATGTAAATATAAAAATTCTAGAAAAATGGAAACAGGTTGTACTCACTTTGATATATAAAATTCAACCAATTAAATATAAAATGGTAACAAATTTTCAGAAGATAAAAATTTATACAAATAAATTTTTGTTCCTCAAATAAGTAATGGTATTTAGTCTAATATATAAAATTGATCTAGGCCGCACTCTGAAAATTTTTAAAGGAATTGTTTAAGATTGCATTGAATGATACTAAAAGGTTAGTGAAATTAAAATTGAAGAAATAAGAAAATTTATTGAACCTTCATATATATACATAAAGGTAACCATCAATCCATAAATGTAATTAGCCCAGTATAATGAAAATTCAGATTATTCAAAACACTACATTGTGATATGAAAGGGTCATTTAACCAGTATAAAAAGGTTATCTAAATGATAAACAATAGTCATCCCACATCATGAATAAAAATAAAAAAGTGTCAAACCCTTATTGTGATAGATAAGGTTCATCACCATGATGCTTTATGGTAAACCAGATGAAGAAAAATAGAAATTTTGTGATGTAGGGGAACATTCATAAGGGTCATTTTTGAGATAAGGGGGAATATATATGGGATATTTCAGTGAATCAGAGCGATGTGTATGTATTAATTCATTTTCTATTTTATAACTAATTATTCTAGACACTGATTATAATGAAAACTATAAATTATATATTATGATTTATAATTCATCCTAATGTGGATGTTATTACACCATGAAAGAGACAGTTTTTTCATGATTAAAGGATGATCATTCCTTGATATTCTAGTAGTTTAAATATAATGTTTGAATGGATTTAGTGTTTTGGGTGGTTGATCGAGATTCACACATGGAATAATTATAACATTTCATGATTTGGAAGAAAATTTATATTTTCAAAAATAGTGGATGATATCATACTGGAAAGAAGATAGTAGGGGTTAAATGTAGATTTGGTTCAAAAATTTTGTTTGTTGTCTTGAATTTGAATGTACATTATTGAATAAATAAAAACATTCACTAAACCTATCATGATTATAGATAATTGGGATAAATAATTAATGATCCCAACCATTAGTGGAAATATTGTTGTTTTGAAGACTTATAAAACTACTTGTAATTGTTTTGAAAAAAAAAGAGTATAGTAATATTGAATATCTAGAAATAAGAGAGAGTAACAGAATTAGATAATTGCTTTCATTGTAGAAGAATAAAAGATCTTGAATATGTTAGCATATCTTGTTCATAGATATAAGAATGAGAAGAAGAAAAATGTAGTGGTATATATGTGTTAAGAACCAATCAGAGTGCAACAAAATAATTCCAATGTGGAATTATGTTCATTTAGAAGAAGAGTTATTTCTTCTAGTATTGATGAAGTCAAATAATCATTGATCTTATTGTGGTATTTATCTATTCAAGACTCTAAGTATAATAATATCAGTTGATGTGGACTTCAAAAAATAATTGAATTTTGAGTTATGATGCAAGAACCCATACAGAGCATGGGAAGAACCTCACATCTATAAACTAGATAATTTCTCCACAAGAGAAGTTTATGGAGGAGTATGAGGGTGAGTGGAAATAAGATCGACAATATATTTTTCATAAATGTTTTATGGTGTTGTGAAGTGGCTTGGTGTGATTATTACCTAAAGACATGCATCCAACAAATGTATGCATTGTGGATCATGGTACACATGAACATTATTGTGTGTATACTTCTTACAGTTGACCTTATTGGTTAACCAAGTAAAATCCACGTGACTTTTTAGTTATTTAAATTCTATAATCATATTTTTACTCAATTTGATTTGTGGTGAGTGGACAAGAGATTTAATGAGTTCCTTAAATAAGGGGAAAAGATCTATATAACCTATGGGACTAAAATAGGAAGAAAATTTAATTCAATGTTCACCCTGATTACCCCCCCCCCCCCTCTCAAGGTAAATTTAGTTATCTAGGTCCTAAATAATAACCACTCTATGCTTAGACATTTAATGGTATGCAAATATAGAAATGTTTTAGGTCCAGTAAATTTGAATCCCTCTCTACTTTTATTTAAAAATTGTATTATTCATATTTAACATTAAATATGATTCACATATGTTATATTATTCCAAATATAATGACTCTAAGAAACCAAAAGTATAGAGTTTTTTTATTTTATTATCATTAATGTGACATATGTGATAATTAATAGGGTATGAAGGGTTAGAATCATTTTGTTTGACCTATTTTACATCCACTCTATAGACTATATTTTCACGATCTAATAAATATAAACCATTAATGGTATTTAAACTACCATAATTCATTAAATTTAATTATATATAATACTGTTTCGCCAAAAGCAAAAATTAAAACCCCTTCCTATAAAGATTAGACATGGAAATAATGTTTCTATTTATGGTTGGTATAAAATATAAAACCTCTATCACAAGAACGTATTTGGTAGGAAGAGTTATATTATAAATCCCGACATAAAAATTTGTAACTTTTACCCCAATATCACTGTGACGATACACTTCTCCCTTTTCTAATTCCCACTTAATTCACAATTCTTTAATATTCAGAAAAAAAATTGAGAATAAAAAGTAGTATCAAATAACAATGAATTAAGGTTTGAAAATTGACTTCTATAATGAGAGTAATTGTTTTATAAGACTCACTTCCATCAAGATTCCAATGTGTTATTATAATTTATTGAAATAAATTTTCTAATGTCCTTTCATTCAATAATTAAATCACTTATCTAATTTAGATATATTTTAATGAGGTTTTAGTGCATGATAATATTAATTATATTTGTTTCCATATATATATTCATCTTATTTTTTTCTTTCCTTTCCCATTCTTCATAAAAATGAAATATTTGAGTTGAAACATTTATAGGTTCACTTAATCAATCCTTAAAAAGTTAATGAGATAAAGGAGTGACTTGTTAATATAATTCATGTTTTCATTAACTATGAACTAGTTAAATGATAAAGGGAAAGATTATATGATCAAGTCGATAACTAATTCATTTTAAAGTGGAAAAACTTGAATCCCAAAAATTTCAATGTACCCAATCATCATAAGTACAATATTTGTAATAGGTACACCCTTACCCATTCTTCACTGAAATAATTCCTTAAATATTTCACATCACTTGTTCCTATAATTATTATGAGAAATATTATTTAATGGTTTAATCGTATTGATCATATCTATGGCTTCATATTGTTTTTGAGCTTTGAATTCATCGTTTCAATCATGGGGAATGATATCATTATCATTCTGTTTATGATTACTATAAGAATTGAATTCCCCCAGGTCATGTTTACATCAAGTTATTTAGGAAAACTTTTCTCGAGAACATAAAACCTCTTCTAATTATTTGGGATTATCCTTGGGTTTTGATGCCAATAGTTGATGTTTTTTATGTTCATCTTAATCATTTTAAGGACGTACCTCAAAGAAATGTTAAATTTTTTGTTATTTGTTTCCTTTAATCTACATATGAGGTAATGAAATTTATTAATATCATGTATTTAATAATATTTAATATTTTATTGAACTTTTTTCACAGACACACCCCTTGCTATTTATGGTGAAACAAGATCCAAAAATCATCAAGACTTGGTTTATGTGTAGTGTTTCTCCTAAATCATGATTGTTTTGGTATGAACCACTTTTCTAATATCAATATAATGACCCATAATTTACATATATTTTTAGTACTTCAAAATTGAAGTATACTTATTACAACATATAACAAAACCATGAAAAGACTGTATAGGTATAGTGTCTTTAGAAACTGGGAAACATAAACAACTGGTTCATAAAGTGTCTACATTGTCTCCCATTTATTTCATCATATCTATAGTCCCTTTTGGCATATCCTACTTAATAACTTTCTTCCTGACCTAGCGAAAGAAAACATACAAAAGGGTGAGCTCAAATTCTCAGTAAGGGTATACAAAAGAAATATCAATCACATCATATTCATAAGAACATAACATTTTGGAAATCATGCCCTACAAAAGAGATCATAATTTCATAATATTGGATAAATCCTGGTAGTGAAATGTAATCACAATAATCATAACATAAAACATGAAGCTTTGTGGAATACACACATAATCATAGAGAATAATTTCTTATTAGTCAAGACTCGTTTCCAAGACTATCTTAGTGGACAAAGTCTATTTCTGAACCGAGTTCATTCCTCATTCTAGTCGTGTTTCACTGAACCGGTTTAACCTGCCGTTCCATCCATGTCTATATCATGAGATATAAAATCTTTACCAAATTAATTGGAGGCAGATATAGGTCCCACCCATCTCATAATGATACCATTCATATGTGTGCCACAAAATCATAAACCATACATTATAGCATAACCCATGTAATAAAAATGGGATTCTTAAACATTGTGACATCATAAAACAATTCATATAAGATAAATTAATTCATAAACATAATTCCATCACAACATAATCAAATCAACGTAAAAATTGGGATAGAAATAGAACCCTTTATTATCTTAGATGGAAAATAATTTTTTAAAAACACTTGAACTCCATTCTTGATGAAAATATCCTTTCTACTTCAAAAACACTTTTCCATTCTTAACATGTCATACAATTATAAACTAAAAGAAGTTGATTAAAAAAAATTTAAAACTTGTAAAGGATGCTTCTTGGAAATATTGTTTTAAAAATCCATTCATTCCTTATAGGTTAAAAAAACATTCTTCTCGTACTTTTGTCAGAAAAGTCAAAAAGTACATCGTACGAAAAACGACAAAAGATTCCTTTCATATCTTTTACTAAAATCTCAGGGAAGGGTAAAATTGGATTTAAACAATTGTAGTTGTATGGAAATAATATTACATTTTGAGGAAACATGGACTTGGATGATAAAATACTCCCCAGTAAATATTGAAGTATAAACAATCTCGGATAAAAAATGAGATTGTGAGATTGTCCCTTAACTTAGGTTCGATTTGCTTCATAAGTGTCAAAACCTCCTGTATAATGATTTATATAATGTTACTGACTTATTACAGAATCATAATTACTATTATGATATCATATATGGTCATATTATTAGCTTCTTATTAGTGATATTTCATTACTACTTGTTATTCGGGTGTTTATTACTTTTTTGTTCTTATGCGTGTTTTGTCGAAAAAATTATTATTCTTCTCTTTAGGTTATAGATACCTCATTTACAGAATGGTATTAGTGTACTATATATCATATTTATTCATTCAATTCATTTATATAATCATTATGAAATGAAGATCATGTAGAACGAATCACATCACATCGTGGAGATGGTATTCCATACGTACGCACGAGCGATGATATCATTCTCATGATCGTGGAATTGTATTGGAGTGTTTGTATACTATTTCATAATCAATAAAACTTAAAAATAATCATATATAGTTATTTATTTGAACCATTATACCCATCAAAGTAAGGTGGGGATGGAAAATATATTACACCACGGCGTGGAGACGGTATTCTGTACGTACACACGCACGGTGATTTCGTTTTCTGTAGGATGGATAGATGGTGAAATAGGGTTGTTTAATACATCTAATAACATATCATTATATGAGTGATACTGATGTTATTAATTCATAATGAAACAACTAAAGAAGAATAATTGGAAGAAGAAATAAAGTTGAAAGAATCGGTAACGGACATTACCTCTCCTTTGAAGCGCTTCTTTGAGACCTCCTTTTAGGGAACTAAAATTGGTCTTTGAAAAATAACAAGACTTCTAGGATGTTTCTAAGGAAGTGGAGAGGAGAAATTGGAAGGGGTTGTCCGAGCATGAAGGCTCAAAGTTGTGTGAGGAAGAGAGGGGGGAGGTTCCCTTTTATAAGGGAGGAGAGGGGCACCTTTAGAAACACTAAAAATATTATTTTATTATAAAGCCATATTCGGTTTCAAATAGATCCAAATTGATTTATTTTGAAGCTAAGGTGGTGATGGGTCGAAATCCGCTCATCCAATAGAATTTCGACAAGTTTAGTTTACGATTTTGACCTTATCATTTTGATTTTACTTTAAGTTAGATAAATTTAATGTTACCGTGTCTTTTTGTGTTCTTACACTATAAGGTTAATAAACTTACTATAACAAGCCAAACGAACCCCAAGTTATTTATTATTAATATATATAACCTTATATAAGTAATTTGGATGAACCTTATATTTTTAGGAATAAGATAACAATTAATAATATAAAATTTGTTTTAAAAAATATTTTATGTCAATTTTGACACTATTTAGTAATTGATTTTTGTGAAAATCATAACAGAAAGATTAGTTCTAAAAAGTTAATTAAATAAATAATAACATGTAATATTTACAAATAAAATTATTGGAATTCATAAAAATTCTCAAATTAAATTTATTTGGATATTTATAACATCAATTATGTCAATATTTCATTAATAAGATAATTACTGCATCATCATTATGTCATAAATAAATTAAATTATTTATTGTCTAAAATTTACAAATAAAACACCATTATGTAGAAAATATTTTTAGCATTCTAATGAATATTTATAGTAGAATTTATCTTATGTATAACCCTATATTACAAATTATTTACTTATTAAACTTTGATTTTAACTATTCTAACCCTTCTTTAAATAAATTAATAATAAATGTCCTAATCTAATCCATGTGTGCCTAAATGGTCATATTTTATTCCTATGGTTGGTTTTGGTCGAATTACACTTATCCAATAGAATTAAGACATTTTTTAGGTAAATAATAATATCATTTTTACCTTAATTGCCCTATTTACTTTTAACCGTGGTAAATAAAAGTTAAAAGTTACTGTTCACCAAAAATTATTTTCATCTCATTGAACCACATATTAATTACTGAAATCAGCCGTGTCTCTCAAATTTTTGAAATTCCACTCACAGAAGCGGTAAAATTAAGTTTTATGTAAATTTTCAAATTCTCTTAGGAGGTGGGTAAAAGACTGTGAAAAGTTCAATAAAATTTTTATATATCTAAAATTATTATAAAATTACTCCAATGAATTACATTGGACATATATAGGTATTATGTATCAATTATGACCTAAAATAAATTTAAATAAAATAAATATTTATTTAAATAGAAAGTCGGTTTTCAAATAGTAACCTAGTGTTTTGACTATTCATCAAAAATTGAATGTTTCCAGAAAAATACCAAAATTTCACCCCAGGCTAATTTCGATATTCTGAATCCAAAAATGAAGTCCATTTCGAAAAATAAAATTTACAAAATTTCAAAAAGTGGTTATTACTATTCATAACTGATAGTTTTAATAATATTTTAATTGCATATCATTTTTTAGTGAAACTCGGTATTGCGTACGAAGAAAGCTATCGAGGAAGGTCACGATTGCGTGTAAGGAAAGTCAAGACATTGTTGTGTATAGTGAAAGATTTCTTTGATGATTTATATAACATAAAAACAAAATATTTCTCATAAATGTCTCGGGTGTTACATTCTACTCCCCTTAAAATGAATTTCACCCTCGAAATTCGTCAATTTGTAACAAACAGATGAGGATTCCTCTCCCTCCTTATATCCTAAAGCTCTAATGTAGCTTCTTATAATTGGTGTATCCTCCATAAAATATTCACCAAGTGAGTGGTCTTGTTCCGTAAGACTTTTTCACTACGATCGAGAATCTCTATCAGTTGTTCTTCATAAGAAAGATCTTGTTCCAGTGGTACAACTTCTGAGCTGAGTACATGTGAAGGATCAGGTATGTACTTTCTCAGGAGATATACATGGAACACATCGTGAAGTTGAGAGAGATTAGGTCGAAGCACCAATCGGTATGCTACCTTCCCAACACGATCCAATATTTCGAGAGGACCGATATACCTAGGGCTCAGCTTTCCCTTCATTCCAAATCTCATTACTCTCTTCCAAGGAGATATTCGTAAGAACACTTTATCACCCACTTAAAACTCTATGTCTTTTCATCGGTTGTTGGCATTACTTTTTTGTCAACTCTGAGCTGCTCTTATGTGTTGTTGAACAGATAGGACCTTTTCTTCCATCTCATCAACAAGATCAGGTCCTAATAGCTTTCTTTCCCCAACTTCATCCCAGCAAGTTGGAGTCTTGTATTTCTTTCCATAGAAATATTTATAAGGAGCATCTGAATACTGGAGTGAAAGCTATAATTATAGGAAAATTCCAACAAAGGTAGGTGTTGATCCCAACCACCTATGAAATCTATAGAGAAAGATCTGAACATATCTTCTAGAGTTTGAATTGTCCTCTCAGACTGACCGTTTGTCTGAGGATGATAAGTAGTGTTGAAACTCAACTCTGTATCCAGAGTATGCTGAAGACTTTTCCAGAACATTGAGGTAATCCTGGGATCCTGATCAGATATAATAGAAAGTGGTACTCCATGCAATCTTACCACTTCCATCACAAATATCCTGGAAAGTTGATCCAGAGAGAAATACTCTCTAATAGTGATGAAGTGTGGTGAATTTGTAAGATGATCAACTATTACCCAGATAGCATTATTGCCTTTGGATGTTTTAGTAAGTCCTGTGACAAAGTCCAGAGTGATGTTTTTTCATTTCCATTCAGGTATGGGTAATGGTTGTAACATCCCCTTAGACTTCTGTCTCTCAACTTTAACTTGCCGACAAACTGAGCATCGAGAGACATATTCAGCAACATCTCTTTTCATGTCATCCCACCAGAAGTACTCTTTCAGGTCCCTATACATCTTTGTGCTTCCAAGATGAATAGAGAATGAATAACTATGAGTCTCATCCAGTAGCTCCTTCTTTAATCTGGGGATGGAAGGAACACAAACTCAATTCCTGATCTTTATTATCCAATCACAATCAAGGTTGAATTCAAGAACATTTATCACCTTCTTTTGTAACTCTACATCTTCTTTCTATTCCTCATTAATCTTAACATGTATAGATAGTTGAACATTCATTTGATAAAGATACGATTTTACCCTTTCATTATAATTTCAAGATCCATCCTTTGTAAATCCATATATATTGGATCTTTTGTGATCCTCATCATGGATAAACTGGCATGGCCTTGTCGACTTAATGCATCTTCCACCTTGTTTGTTTTCCTAAGGTGGTAATTAATTGAGCAGTTGTAATCCTTAATCAGCTCCAACCATCTTCTTTGGCGCATATTCAGCTCCTTTTGTGTGAAAATATACTTTAAAATTTTATGATCAGTATAAATGTCACACCTTTCTCCAAAAATATAATGCCTCCAAATCTTTAATGCACAGATTACAGCAGCTAACTCCAAATCACGAGTTGGGTAATTTTTCTCATGTATTTTCAACTATCGTGAGGAATAAGATATCACCATATCATTTTGCATAAGAACACACCCCAATCCCTTCTTGGATGCATCAGTGTAGAACAAAAACCTTTCTCCACTACAAGGCAGTGTGAGTACAGGTTCACTGGATAACCTTCTTTTCAACTCCTTGAAATTCTCTTCACATTCCTCAGTCCAAACAAACTTAACTCCTTTCTGAGTCAAACTGGTGAGTGGATTAGATAATCGTGAGAAATCTTTCACAAAATGTCGATAATATCCATCCAAACCAGGAAAACTTCAGATCTCGGTTACTGTTGTTGTACTCGACCATCTTTCGATAACCTCTGTTTTTGCTGGATCCGCAGATATCCCCTCTTTTGAGATTATGTGACCCAAAAATGAAACTTTTTGAAGCCAAAATTCACACTTGGTAAATTTGGCATAAAGCTTCTCCTTTCTCAGGGTCTTCAATATAATTATCAAGTGATCTTCATGTTCTTCCTTGCTCTTTGAATATACAATAATATCGTCTATAAAGACTACTAAAAAATGATAAAGACTCTATTCATCATATCCATGAATATAGTAGGGGAATTATTAAGACCAAATGGCATCACTATAAATTCATAGTGTCCATACCTTGTAGGGAAATCTCTCTTTGGTATATCCTCCCTTTTGACCATTAATTGATGATACCCTAAACACAAATCAATCTTGGAAAAGTATTGAGCTCCGCATAGTTGGTCAAATAAGTCATCAATGCGCGGGAGAGGATATTTGTTCTTGATAGTGATCTTGTTAAGTTCTCGATAATCAATGCAGAGTCTCATTGATCCATCTTTCTTCTTAACAAACAGAACAGGTGCTCCCCAAGGTGACGCACTAGGGAGTATGAACCCCTTATAAAGTTTCTCTTGGATTTGATTCTTCAATTCCTGCAACTCAATTGGGGCCATTCTATAAGGTGTCTTTGAAATAGGCAAATCACCTGGTACGAGTTCGATTGAAAACAAAACTTCACGATTTGGTGAAAGACTCGTGAATTCCTCTGGAAAGACATCGTCAAACTCCCGTACAATGGGAATATTCTTAATCGTGAGTTTCTCACCAACCATTTGAGATAAATAACCTTCATTTAGTGGAATCAAGACCCATAAGATGGAAGAAATTTCCACTGGAAGTTTATGTTCATCCTTGTATCAATAGACGATCAAAGATTGATCTGGAATAGGAAATGTGACTTCCCTTCTTTGGAAATTGATATGAGCTCCATATAAGGAAATCCAATCCATGCCAAAAATCACATCAAATTCCACTATAGGGAGGATCACAAGATTTGCAGGAAGCACTTTCCCACAAACTTCAATCGGAGAAGAATTATAAACTTTTGATGCAACTGTTGTGCCATTAGGGGTTGTCATAGCTAACTCAACATCTAATTATTGAGGTAATACGGTGATACCCATATAAAATTATTCATAAATAAATGAGTGGGTGGATCCAGAATCAAATAAAATATTTTCTACTTTAGAGTGGATGGTAAGTGTACCGTTCACCACATCGTTATCGTACTCCACATCACTGATAAAAATTGCATGTGACTTTCATTTGTCTTTAGCCTTAAGAGTTTGTTGAAATCGATCATCATCCAAAACCCTTAGATTAGGGCATTGATTGACATAATGTCCCATTTCCTTGAACATGTAACATTGAAGTGTAGCAGGTGTACTCTGTGTAGCCTTTTCATTGTTCGCATCACTAGACATCTTCATCCCATCATTACGGCATTCAAATGCTCAATGACTTTCCTTTCCACATTTGAAACATTTACTTGTCCCTTTAAGACAACCCCCTCTATGTTTCTTTCCACACTTTGAGCATAAGGGAAAACTCATCTTCTTTTCAGTGTGCTCTTTATATTTTCCTTTGAATTCCATTTTCCTCTTCTTATCAAACCCATATGACTGATGGGTTACTCCAATATCCATCTCAACATTGAGAGCACATTGAACGATCTCCTCATAGCTATTAAAGTCCCTTATGTCTAACGCCCTTCGAAGACTTGGTTTTAAGCCACTAAAGAATTGATCGATCTTACTCACGGGTTGGATAATAATACCAGAAGTGTACCTTTCAAGTCTTGTAAAATTTTATTCATAGGTACCAACATATTCATCATCCTTTTGCTTTAGTTCAAGAAACTCCTTCTCTATATTTTTTCGGATAATACGAGGGAAGTACTTATTGAAAAATAAGTTCTTGAACTCGTCCCATTCCAAGGAATCAATTTCATCTCTTGGAATTGTTTTATTTATAAGATTCCACCATTGATCAGCATCACCTTCCAAACGATACACTGCTAAGATAACTTTTTCATGTTCAGAACATTGAAGAACTGAAAATATCTTTTCAGTAGTACTGATCCATTGTTCAGCAAATAATGAATCAGTAGACCCACTGAATGAAGGTGGAAGTTTTCTCATGAAGGATTCAACAGAATTTTGCTCCTTCATTTGCTCGTTTGGAAGTCCTGAATGATTCATAACTTAAGAAAGTTGTGTGAGCATGGCTACAAGATTTTACATTCCAGCTCCCATAACGTTTGGTTGCTCAGGGGGACAATCATTGTATTGGTCATCGCATTCCGCATTAACACGGTTCCTTCGGGTTCTAGCCATTGACTAAAACCAAGAAGAATAGTGTGAGAAACACTAATTATAATAGGAAAACAACATAATCAAGAATAAAATTTCACACTTAAGGTTTTATCCTAGGTTATTCATGGACATTTCTAAAACACTATGATTGTGTTCTATGCTTAGACTTATCCTTAGGATTCTTACTAATGATTTCACATCCTAGTTTCCAAAGGTTGACTATAACTTTCCTTTGATACCAACTATAACGACCCATACTTTACATACATTGTTAGTACTTTAAAATTGAAGTACACTAATTACAACATATAACAAAACCATGAAAGGACTGTATAAGTATAGTGGCTTTAGAAACTGGGAAACATAAACAACTAGTTCATAAAGAATCTACACTGTATCCCATTTATTTCATAATATATATAGTCCCTTTTGGCATATCTTACTTAATAACTTTCTTACTAACCTGGGGAAAGAAAACATACAAAATGGTGGGCTGAAATTCTCAGAAAGGGTAAACAAAAGAAATATCAATCACATCATATTCATAAGAACATAACATTTTGGAAATCTTACCCTGCAAAAGAGATAATAATTTCATAATATGGGATAAATCATGGTAGTGAAATGTAATCACAATAATCATAAGTTAAAACATGAAGCTTTGTGGAATACACACATAATCATAGAGAATCATTTCTTATTAGTCAAGACTCATTTCCAAGACTATCTTAGTGGACAAAGTCCATTTTTGAACCGAGTTCATTCCTCGTTTTAGTCCTGTTTCACTGAACCAGTTTAACCTGCCGTTCCTGCAGTGTCTATCTCATGAGATATAAAATCATTACCCAATTCATTGGATGGAGATATAGGTCCCACCCATCTCTTAATTATACCATTATTATGTGTGCCACAAAATCATAAACCATACATCATAGCATAACCCATGTAATAAAAATGGGATTCTTAAACATCGTGACATCATAAAACAATTCATATAAGATAAAGTAATTCATAAAAATAATTCCATGACAACATAATCAAATGAATGTAATTATAGTGATAGAAATAGAACCCTTTATTATCTTATATGGAAAATAATTTTGATAAAACACTTGAACTCCATTCTTGAGGAAAATATCCTTTCTACTTCAAAAACACTTTTCCTTTCTTAAAATGTCATACAATTCTAAAGTAAAAGAAGTTGATTAAAAATAAACTATAAAACTTGTAAAGGAAGCTTATTTAAAATAATTTTTTAAAAATCCATTCATGCCGTATAAGTTAAAAAAACATTCTTCTCGTACTTTTGTCGAAAAAGTCAAAATGTACCTCGTACGAAAAACGACAAAAGATTCCTTTCATATCATTTACTAAAAACTCACCGAAAGGTAAAATTGAATTTAAACAATTTTAGGTGGATGGAAATAATATTACATATTGAGGAAACATTGATGTGTATGATAAAATACTCCCCAGTAAATTCTGAATTATAAACAACCTCGGATAAAAATTTATATTGCGAGATTGTCCCTTACCTTAGTTCCGATTTGCATCGTAAGTGTCCGAACCTCCTGTATAATGATTTAAATAATGTTATTGACTTATTAAAGAATCATAATTATTGTTATGATATTATATATGGTCAAATTCTTAGCTTCCTATTAGTAATATTTCATTACTACTTGTTATTTGGGTGTTTATTACTTTTTTGTTCTTATGCGTGTTTTGTCGAATAAATTCTTATTCCTCTCTTTAAGTTATAGATAACTCATTTCCATAATGGTATTAGTGAACTATATATCATATTTATTCATTCAATTTATTTATATAATCATTATGCAATGAAGATCATCTAGAACGAATCACATCACATCGTGGAGACGGTATTCCGTACGTACGCACGAGCGAGGATATCGTTCCCATGATCGTGGAATTGTATTGGAGTGTATTTAAACTATTTTAGAATATATAAAACATTACAATAATTATATATAGTTATTTAATTTCTCCATTATACCCATCTATGTAAGGTGGTGATGGAAAATAGATTACACCACGGTGTGAAGACGGTATTCCGTACGTACGCATGCGCGGTGATTTCATTTTCCGTAGGATGGATAGATGGTCAAATAGGGTTGTTTCATACTTATAATAACATATAAGTATATTATTGATACTTATTTTATTAATTAATAATGAAAAAACTAAAGAAAAAGAATTGTAAGAGGAAATAAAGTTGAAAGAATCGGTAATAGACATTACCTCTCCTTTGAAACGCTTCTTTGAGACCTCCTTTTAGGGAACTAAAATTGGTCTTTGAAGAAGAACAGGACCTCTAAGATGTTTCTAGGGAAGTGGAGAGGAAAAATTTTCAGGGGTTGGACGAGCTTGAAGGCTAAAAGTGGTGTGAGGAAGAGAGGGAGGAGGTGCCCTTTTATAAGGGAGGAGAGGGGCACCTTTGGAAAAAATAAAAATATTATTTTATTATAAAGCCATATTCCGTTTTAAATAGCTCCAAATTTATTTATTTCGATGCTAAGGTGGGGATGGATCTAAATCCTCTCATCCAATAGAATTTGGACAAGTTTAGATTACTATTTTAACCTTATCATTTAGATTTAACTTTAAGTTAGATAATTTTACTTTTACCGTGTCTTTTTGTGTTCTTACACTATAAGGTTAATAAACATACTATAACAAGCCAAACTAACCTCAAGTTGTTTATTATTAATATATATAACCTTAGATATGTCACTTGTCCGATCCTTAGATTTTTAGGAATAAAATAACAATTAATAATATTATATTTGTTTTAAAATCTATTTTATGTCAATTTTGACACTATTTAGTAATTGATTTTTTTGAAAATCATAACAGAATGATTAGTTCGAAAAAATTTAATTAAATCAATAATAACATGCCATATTAACCTATAAAATTAGTTTAATTCATATGAAGTCTCAAATTACATTTATTTGGGTATTTGTAACATCAATTATGTCAATATTTCATTAATAATATAATTATTGCATCATCTTTGTGTCATAAATTAATTAATATATTTAATGTCTAAAAATTACAAATAAACAATAATTATGTAAGAAATATTCTTAGATTTCTAATTAATATTTATAGTCGAATTTATCTTATGTATAACCCTATATTACAAATTATTTACTTATTAAACTTTGATTTTAACTATTTTAACCCTTCTTTAAATAAATTAATAATAAATGTCCTAATCTAATCTATGTGAGCCTAAATGGTCATATTTTATTCCTAAAGTTGTTTTGTTCGAATTACACTAATACAATAGATTTAGGAAATGTGTTAGGGTAATAATAATAACATTTTTACCCTTAATTACCCTATTTACTTTTAACGGTGGAAAATAAAAGTAAAAAGTTACTATTCACAGAAAATTATTTTCATCTCATTGAACCACATTTTACTTTCTGAAATCAATCGTGTCTCTCAGATTTTCAAAATTCCACTCACAGAAGCGGTAAAATTATGTTTTATGTAAATTTTCAAATTCTCCTAGGCGGTGGGTAAAAGAGGGTTAAAAGTTCAATAATTTTTTTTTATATCTAAAATTATTATAAAATTACTCCAATGAATTACATTTAACTTACATAGGTATTATGTATCAATTTTGACTTAAAATAAATTTAAATAAAATAAATAATTATTTAAATAAAAAGTCTGTTTTTAAATAGTAACCCAGTGTTTTCACTATTCATCAAAAATTGAAAGTTTCCAGAAAAATACCAAAATTTCACCCTAAGCTAATTTCATTATTCCGAATCTAAAAATGAAGCCCATTTTGAAAAATAAAATTTAAAAAATTTCAAAAATTGGTTATTACTATTCATAATGGCTAGTTTTAATTATATTTTAATAGCATATCGTTGTTTAGTGAAACTCAGTATTGCGTACGACGCAAGCTATCGAGGAAGGTCGTGATTGCGTGTAAAGCAATCCAAGAAAGTGTTGTGTGTAGTGAATGATTACTTTGATGATTTATATAACATAAAAACAAAATATTTCTCATAAAAGTCTCGGGTGTTACAATCAATCCTTATTACCATTTCTTGGTTGGGTGGTACATCCCATGTGCTATAAATTTATCCCATGAATATACCAAATACCATTCCCTTGGGTTCTGAAACACGTCGAGAACTCAATCATGTGAGACCCACATACCCACGTGAGTGATCTTACTCCCTCCTTAGCTTACACAAGACATTTCATAGGTGGTCAGTTTCATCATGACCCACCATGTTTCAACGATTGATGTGTTTAAGAGTGTGTATATAGGAAGGCTTCCACTTGGTATTTGTTTAAATGGTTTTTTAATATTTATTTTTCTCTCCATTTTTTAATGTATGTATCACATCAATTTATTAATTGTATTGGTTTTTATTAATAATTTCATTCAATGCACATCTATTAAAACCTTTATATTAATCATGGTAATATTTTTATACATAAAATGTATATCACTATTCTTAAAAGAATTTATATTGAAATATTAATAGAAGACATCTACCATTCCCTTGAGTTGTATTGGTAGACTGAATATGGGACATTCAATCAGGTGTCCAAAGAGGCTGAGAAAAACTCTTCTTATCTAGTGTCTCATCATATGTAGTAGTTTTCAATATAGATAAAAATTAACTATATAAATTATATGAATTACCATTTTCATTTTTAATAATTGTTTCGATGGTTAGATAAAATACTAGCATACCCATTAATTAATGATTAGAAATCAATACAATTTATAATTTAAATTATTTTCATAATGTCTTTTTGAAATGAAATTTTATTTGACTATTCAAAAGCCCTGTAACTATTTATGGTTTGAATGTTATTGAAATCATAAATTTTTAATGAAAAAAAATTGATATTTCATAAATTCATTAAAGGAATAAATTAAATTCAAAAAAAATAATTAAGCCTTTTTGTTGGTTATCATTATATTTAATTAAGAGATCATGTGTTCAAGCCCTTTGATAGATTATTTGTCACGAACCATCCTCGGGGCCCGTGTCGTGACTACCCCAAGCCCGCCTTCCATAAGCCAGGGGCTGGAGACTAGCACCAAAGGCGTAAATCCCGATAACTGGGAAGGCATTGCCTTTATAAAAGTAAATAAAACACCACAGAGTACAAGTGGAAGTAAAACACTAAGTACAAAGAGAAGTGCTGAAAAGTAAATGGGCCAGAATACAAACCCAAAAGAAAGTACAACTATAACTAAACAATGTACAACAGAAAAAGACAACAGCTGGAAGGATGGAAGCGGCTCCTGGGTCGTCCTCCTCGGATCCTACCAGACGGGTAGGTACAGATAGAACAGCTCCTCAATGATCTCACTCGTCAACCCCCTCCGAGTGTCGTCTTGCCATGAAGTCCACCTCCGGATACTGACTCATCGTGTGGTCCACCTCCGGGTACCATCTAGTCCTCGAACACTCGGCCTCCGTCAGCTCTGCCCGTCGTTTGCAACCAACACAATGAGGTGCGGGCATAGCCCGTATAGGGGTGGGTATAACGATACTCAGTAGGGACCCCGAGACCCTCCAGGTCTCACTAAAACCAACATGGTAACCACAAAGAAGATCTCAACAGATAACCTCTACTTAGGTATATGCCCATACATGCAACTAAGTTATCAAGTAACTCATCTCAATCATGAGGGAACACATAGATTATGAAATCAACGGATAACCACTACCCAGGTATATGCCCATACATATACCTATGATTTCAAGTGACCCATCTCAATCATGAGTTAAACAAAAAAGGTCATAGACTCAGCTCAAACCAGGATTTTCATTAACGAAACTATAACTGCTAAAGAGCTCCATCTCTGGAGTGTACAGTGGTCCTGTCACGACTCCGAGGTACTGCTCACTAACCTAAGACTGCTGAGGTACTCCTCCTGTCGAGTACCGCGGGTCAACCACCCAAACACAGTAGTGCTTCCCGCCGGGTTATGTAACCCAAACACAGTAGTGAACACCCCCTAGTCGCCTGCAGAGGTACTCTCCAAACGAGTGCCGTGGGTCTGCACTGTCACACAGGTAGTGCTCCGTCCGCCATGGGTCTTCACCTCAAAAAGTAGTGCTCCGTCCACTGGGCTAGTCGACTCACTCCAAGTCGAGTCGGTCAAGTAGTCGTCATGTCTCAGCCGGCTACACGGTCTCCGTACACCGCACGCTCGTCTCAGGGAGGGTCCGCACCATGAGCTACAGGTCGATACTCCAAGTATCTCAAAGTCCCACGAAGAAGTATATCAAAGGACCGCCTCGTCATAGGGGTCTCAACGCAACATACGGCGCGTCAATCGAACGCCCGGTCTATGAGTTATTAGCCTTTTTGTCCTAGGGGCCCAGTTGGTTTCGTGAGCGAACCAACCCGGCCGTATCTCAAATGTCCCCCAAACTCTCATAGGGTATACTCATAGGTACCGCTTCTCAACGTGATCACCAACGCCGCTGACGGTTCGTCAAACGGACCTCTGGTCTGAAAGATAACAGCTTTTCCGTTCCAAGGGCCTGGTTGGATTTCGGGTACAATCCAACCCGGACACTATCCAATATCAACCAAAACTCAAGAGAAGAATGCCAAAAGTTACGTCTCATCAAGAGGAATTTAACAAGACAGATGTCGCGTCAATCGGACGCCCGTTCTGTGAGTTATTGGCTTTTCCGTTCCAGGGGCCTGGTTAGTTTCGTGAGCGAACCAACCCGACCACACTCCAACGACATCCAAACCTCGAGCAGAGTAAGCCAAAAGAACCGTCTCACTTAGAGGAATCCATCAAAGTCGACGGCACATCAATCGGACGTCCAGAGCTCAAGATATAAGCGTTTCCGCTCCGAGGGCCCGATTGGTTTCGTATCCGAACCAACCCGGCCGAACATAAAGTGTTCCGAAACTTTGAGTGTGATATACCGAAATGACCGTCTCGATCCAAGGATCACAATGCCGCTGAAGATGCATCGATCAGAGGTCTACAGCTCATGATATGGTAAAAAAACAAATGAGGATCCAAAAACAGGGGGTTTGGGCCTGGACCGACCCGGCCCGACCCCCCTGGGTCGGCCCGAACAAGGTCAACCCGACCCGGGTCCGACCCGGAAGGGCCCGGCCCGGCCCGGCCGGCGTGGCCGAGCGGAAGCCACGGAGCGGGGTGTGCGGCTCACCCCCATCGCCGCTAATTGAAGCCGGTGGCGCCCCGCCGCCGCCGGTCGCCGGCACCGCCGCACCGGCGTGGCGCGCAGCCACCGCCTTCCGCGGACCACTAGACGCACTCCGGTGGTCCGTTTCTCCTTCCGTCTTCGCCAACGGTCCTCTCAGGACCAGACCTTCACTGCGAAGGGATTCAAACGCCATAGCGGTCTGCTTCGTCGTCGTCCTTTGATCTGCACATCAATTAAGAAGCTGCGGAGGGTTGTCGAGCCGTGTTTGTTCGGCCCGCGTCCTCCGCGTTATGTGTTATCAATTGGAAAAAAAATAAACACATGATTTTAATCATTGAAGATGGTATAATTTATCCAAAAATAAATTATACGAACACCTTGCAATCAAATACCCATGCACGAGAGTTTAAAAATTTGAATGCGCGGTGTGACGACGTCGTGCATTCTTTCCGCTCGATCCTGCACGGCGTGATGATGTCGCGCATCCTTGCTGCTCGATCCCGCGCGGTGCGACGGTACCGCGTCAATTTCATTCGATCTGCAACAACAAGAAAAAAAAGGGAGGGGGACGGCCGTGTTTGTGCGGTCTGGCCTCCTCCCGCTAACTGATATCATGCAGTCCAAATATCGCGGATAAAAGACGGAAGAGAATCACATAAGGAAAATCACGTAAACCCCCTACCTCGGTTTCAAGAGTGAAGTCGAGGAAATAGGATTTAAAGACGATGTTGGGGTGCATCTGAGGAGGAAGTGGCGTCTCCTCACGTTTTGCGGTGAAGAGGAAGGAAGGCATGTCTTCGTTCTTCATGGAAGGATGGTGTTCTTCGTTGTAAGATGAACTCTCCTCCAAATTCCACAAAGGTTTTCCCCACCCAAAATATTTGCCAACCAAGAAATATAATAAGGCCCTCTCATTATGTAACATTGCCATGCATTTTCAAATTAATTCAAAATGTAAATTGAATTAATTATGGCATTAGTGTTGGCAACATAAATGGATGGGAGATGGAGAGGTTCCACAAATTAATTAAGGGGAGAGTTAACAAACATAATGAAAAAGGGTGTTAATGAGGGAGTTCAAGGGAGTTATTGGGAGATGAAAAGTTTAGGGCACGTGTGGGCCCCACTCCACTAGTATCCTCCCATTGGAGGTTATGTGGGTGTGGGCCCCACCTCTAACACCCCTTGGGAGGAAAAACACTAACATTGATAAAATAAAATTGTGTTCCACAATTTTATTTAACTTCTTCTAATTCCCCCCAAATAAATAACTCTCATCCTGCATAAAACGCAACTTCGGAAAAGATCTCCTTAAGAAAAAATTGGGGCTGCAGTTTCATTGGTGCCCTCAGAATTTGATTCCGTGCACCGGTTCAAAAGTTATAAATTCCCACTCGTTCGTTCACTGAACGTACCGAAGCTAAACTTCGGAAATTGATTCCAGGCACACCAGGCCTCGGAATCAGGCTCCGTCAGAAACTGCATTCTTGTAAAATTCAATAGAAAATTAAGAAAAAAAAATTTCCTTGAAATTTCCGGGTCTTTAAATTTCTCCCACCTCTGGGCTTTACGTCCCCGTAAAGCTTCAACACAAAATAGTGTCACAAAAGCAATATTGAGCACGTACCTGAGCCTTCCACTCCTATGTGCTTACCTGGAGATTCCATTCTTCCAAAGAAAGTGCACCCGAGGAATCGACCGTCCTCGTAGGATCCTCTCATGTCGATCCTCGATCCCTGCTGGAACCTCCGTGGAAGTAACCCCATCGCCATCATCCTGCTCCTCATGGTCGATGATATGCGAAGGGTCGAGCGTGTATCTCCTCAGTTGAGATACCTGGAAAACGTCATGCACCAGGTGAAACTGAGGTGTATGGGTCAAGCGGTAAACCACCACGCCTACCCGGCTGAGGACCTAAGAAGGTCCGCTAGACCTCGGAGATAACTTGCCGCCTTGGCCACATCTTCGTAAACCTCATCGAGGTGAGACCCGTATAAGGGTGTGATCGTCATCCTTGAACACCAGAGGTCTGCAATTCCTGTTAGAACTGAAACTCAAACGACTACTGCCACGAGGGTATGGTTGACCGACTCAAGAGTGTTCGGTTGCACCCACCATGTGCATGAGTTATCTTGTGCTGCCTGGGGTTCCCTTTTCGCTGACCAAGGATAACCCAACCTGAAGTCGTAGTTAAACCACAACCTTTTTGCCTAATACCGTCAATTTGTGTATGAACTGTGATTGCCCAGTCCATACTCAAACCAACGTCGTAAGGCCTCGACGCTGCCACCAAGAGATTCCAACCGAAACTCTCGCCTCGAGTGTCTGACCACACCGTCGGTGTAAGTGTGATTATCGAGTCTCCTCCCAAGGTATCTCCAGACGTGAGGGTCAAGTCCACGGCTTACCGGAAACTCTAGGTCTGGGACAAGATTTGTGAAAGCAAGGAATGATTCATATCGACGTCTGATATTATAGCATCTAGTAGTGGACACAGACTATCCCTTGAATCATTTTTGGAGCCATCAGGTCACTCTCCTTGACCGCATGCAGCCGCACTCTTCCTCCTCCCTCCAGCTCCCTGAGCCTGGCGGGGATAACTAAGGCGGGTGGTTGTAGCATGTTTAAATGTACACCACCTCATGCTCCTCTCCTAGCTTTGCCTCCACATCTGCTGCTTCGCAGACTCATCTCTCCTTTAAGCTTCCTCTTATGGAAACATTTAACATGCCCGAGTCTCCAAGACTGGTGCCAGTTTCCTGTTTCTTACTGCACTGTACAGTCTTCATCTGCTCCGGGATGATTTGTACCTTCTTTTCATATGATCTGAAAGAGCTTCTAAAATTTCTCCTTTGCCGAAAAGAGAAACTCAGTCTCATCCCATGTATGAACCACGCCAATTTCCTAATACAGTCAATCACAACATGAATGATGCAATCATGCCATTGATGACGTCGTAAGGCCTCGGCGTAACTACCAAAAGATCCAACTATCACTCTCGCCTCCAAGTGTCGAGTCACAATGTCAGAATCAGTGTGAGTTCACTGGGTCTCCTCCAGTAGAAATATCGAAAGTGAGGGTCAAGTCAACAGTTTTAACCGGGACCACTCAGTATCAACCAAAAAAAAGGACATGAAAGAAAACATAACAAAGATAAGTTTCTTTTTATTATTACAGCTCGTAGTACAAAGACACGAATACAAAATCAACATGGAACTAGAAGTACAAGGGACGTATCCACTAGTTCCTCTCCTGTCCACCTACTCCAGGAGCTCTACTGCCTTGCCCACTACTTGGATATTGCTCAAGCACCAGCCGCTGCTTCTGTCTGGGTGGCTCCTCCAACACCCGCTGATCAACTATGCGGGGGGTCGTACAGTCACGTGCCATGTGACCCTTCCTGCCACATTCATAACACTTCTTGCTCCTCATACGGCTGGCTCTGACCCCACCCTGGGTGCCTCACACCACTGATCCTAAAACCCGAGATCGCCCAACTGCTAGTCTGGTCATCCTGGACCTTTGCATCGTCTGTCTACTGCCCACTGATGACTTGTCTACTGATCAAAAAACACGCGGAAAAGGTAGAATCTCATGTACACGCTCGGGGTGTAGAGCTACTGGCACAAAATCCACCATGAAGAAGGTCTCCAAGTCTTCCCATGCGACGGTCATCCTGTCACAAAACTAGAACAAGTGGCTCCACCACTTGCCTGCTGCTGCCTGAAGAAGGCTGGCAGCAAAGATCACCATGAAGACTGCAGGCGTCCCCACTAGCCTGAAGACTCTCACCACAGCCTCCATCCAAACCTCAGCCGCCTGTGGGTCCGTCTCTCCCTGGAACCTGGGTGGCCTCTGGCGCTGGAACTCGTGCAGAGCACTCAAGTGGCTTGCATCACCTACTGCTGGGGCTGGTGGCATCGGTGGCCCAACGTATGGTAGTACCGTTGGTTCCTCCCATGGTGCCTCAACTGCAAGAGGGCCCTGTACCGAAGCCTCGTCGCTCGACAGGATGTCAATACGCACATCCCTCTAGGCTCTAGCTGGTCGTCCGAGAAAAGGCATCCTGAAAGAAACAACGTGACACGGTCAAACGATTATACCTGGTGAGATGACCTGGTTTGAGGTGACATTTAAAAAAACTTCTGGAAACACACACGCAATCAGTGTTTTCGTGCACAAAGTCGAAAATCAGTTGTCAGGGTCCGGGTGTATGGATACGCCGGTCGCCCGCACCAACAATGGACTCCCTAAACTGAAAACCACCCACGGTACTCTTAACAGTATTGCTTCACAGAAAGAAAATATCAGAGTTATAAGTTCTGCGGTAGAACCGACGCCTCTGATACCAATTTGTCACGACCTGTCCTCGGGGCCCGTGTCGTGACTACCCCAGGACCGCCTTCCATAGGCCAGGGGCTGGCGACTAGCACCAAATGCGTAAATCCTGATAACTGGGAAGGAATTGCCTTTATAAAAGTAAAAAAACACCACATAGTACAAGCGGAAGTAAAACACTAAGTAGAAAGAGAAGTGCTGAAAAGTAAATAGGCCAGAATACAAACCCAAAATAAAGTACAACTACAACTGATGAAATTAAAACAGAAAAAGACAAAAGCTGGAAGGACAGAAGCGGCTCCTGGGTCGTCCTCCTCGGATCCTACCTGATGGGTAGGTACATATAGCACAGCTCTTCAATGATCTCGCTCGTCAACCCCCTCTGAGTGTCATCTCGCCGTGAAGTCCACCTCCGGATACTAACTCGTCGTGTGGTCCACCTCCGGGTACCGTCTAGTCCTCGAACACTCGGCCACCTTCAGCTCTGTCCGTTGTCTGCAACCAACACAACGAGGTGCAGGCATATCCCGTGCAGGGGTGAGTATAACGATACTCAGTAGGGACCCCGAGACCCTCAAGGTCTCACTAAAACCAACATGGTAACCACAAATAAGATCTCAACAGATGACCTCTACTTAGGTATATGCCCATAAATACACCTAAGTGATGTAGTAACCCATCTCAATCATGAGGGAACACATAGATTATGAAATCAACATATAACCATTACCCAGGTATATGCCCATACATATGCCTATGTTATCAAGTGACCCATCTCAATCATGAGATAAACAAAAAAAGGTCATAGACTCAGCTCAAACCAGGATTTTCATTAACGAAACCGTAACTGCTGAATAGCTCCGTCTCTGGAGTGTATAGTGGTCCTGTCATGACTCCGAGGTACTACTCACTAACCAAAGACTGTTGAGGTACTCCTCCTATCGAGTACCGCGGGTCAGTCACCCAAACACATTAGTGCTTCCTGCCGGGGTATGTCACCCAAACATAGTAGTGCACACACCCCAGTAGCCTATAGAGGTACTCTACAGACGAGTACCGCGGGTCTGCACTATCACACAGGTAGTGCTCCATCCACCATGGGTCTGCACCTCACAAAGTAGTGCTCCGTCCACTAGGCTAGTCAACTCACTCCAAGTCAAGTCGGTCAAGCAGTCGGCAGGTCTCAGTCGGCTACACAGTCTCTGTACACCGCACGCTTGTCTCTGGGAGGGTCCACTCCACAATCTACAGGTTGATACTCCATGTATCTCAAAGTCCCAAGAAGAAGTATCTCAAAGGACCGCCTCGTCATAGGGGTCTCAACGCAATAGACGGCGCGTCAATCGGACGCCCGATCTGTGAGTTATTAGCCTTTTCATCCCAGGGGCCGGGTTGGTTTCGTGAGCCAACCAACCCGTCTGTAACTCAACTGTACCCCAAACTCTCATAGGGTATACTCATAGAGACTGTTTCTCAACGTGATCACCAACGCCACTGACGGTTCGTCAAACAGACGTCTAGTCTGAAAGATAACGACTTTTCCATTCCAAGGGCCCGGTTGGATTTTGGGTACAATCCAACCCGGCCACTATCCAACAACAACCAAAACTCGGGAGAAGGGTGCCAAAAGTTCCGTCTCATCAAGAGGAATTTAACGAGACATACGGCGCGTCAATCGGACGACCGATCTGTGAGTTATTGGCTTTTCTGTTCTAGGGGCTCGGTTGGTTTCGTGAGAGAACCAACCCGACCACATTTCGACGACATCCAAACCTCGAGCGGAGTAAGCCAAAATATCCTTCTCACTTAGAGGAATCCATCAAAGTCGACGGCACGTCAATCGGACGTCCGGAGCTCAAGTTATATGTGTTTCCGCTCCGAGGGCCCGGTTGGTTTCGTATCCGAACCAACCCGGCTGAACCTAAAGTGTTCCAAAACTTTGAGTGCGATATACCGAAACGACCGTCTTTATCCAAGGATAACATCTTCGCTGATGGTGCATCGATCAGAGGTCTACATCTCAAGATATGGGCAAAAAACAAAGAGGCTCCGAAAATGGGGGGTCTGGGCCCGGACCGACCCGGCCTGACCCCCCTGGGTCGGCCCGAACCGGGTCGACCCGACCCGGGTCCGACTCGGATGGACCTGGCCCGGCCTGGCCGGCGCGGCCCGACCCGATCGGCCAGCCGCGGCCCGGCCAGCGAGGCCGAGCGGAAGCCGTGGAGCGGGGTGCGCGGCTCCCCCCCATCGCCGCTAATTGAAGCCGGCGGCGAACCACCGCCGCCGACCTTCCGGCGGCGCGCCGCCCCCACCTTCCGCAGACCACCGGACGTGCTCCGGTGGTCCGTTTCTCCTGACGTCTTCGCCAATGGTCCTCCCGGGACCAGACGTTCACTGCGAAGGGATTCAAACTCCCTAGCGGTCTGCTTTTTCGTCGTCCGTTGATCCGCAGATTGATTAACAAGCTGCGGAGGGTTGTCAGGTCGTGTTTGTTCGGCCCGCGTCCTCTGCGTTAGGTGTTATCAATTGGGGAAAAAATAAAGACATGATTTTAATCATTGACGAGGGTATAATTTATCCAAAAAAATTATACGAACACCTTGCAATAAAATACCCAGGCACGAGAGTTTAAAAATTTGAATGCACGGTGTGACGATGTCGCGCATTCTTGCCGCTCGATCCCGCGCGGCGTGACGATGTCGCACATCCTTGCCGCTCGATCCCGCGCGGTGCGACGGCACCATATCAATTTCATTCGATCAGTAACAACAATAAAAAAAGGGAGGGGGACGACCGTGTTTGTGTGGTCCGGCCTCCTCCCGTTAACTGATATCATGCGGTCCAAATATCGCGGATAAAAGACAGAAGAGAATCACGTAAGGAAAATCACGTAAACCCCCTACCTCGGTTTCAAGAGCAGAGTCACGGAAAGAGGATTTGAAGATGACGTCGGGGTGTGTCTGAGGAGGAAGTGGCATCTCCTAACGTGTTGCGGTGAAGAGGAAGGAAGGCACATCGTCGTTCTTCGAGGAAGGATGGTGTTCTTCGTCGTAAGAAGAACTCTCCTCCAAATTCCCCAAAGGTTTTCCCCACCCAAAATATTTTCCAACCAAAAAATATAATAAGGCCCTCCCATTATGTAAGATTGCCATGCTTTTTCAAATTAATTCAAAATGAAAATTGAATTAATTATGGCATTAGTGTTGGCAACATAAATGGATGGGAGATGGAGAGGTTCCACAAATTAATTATGGGTAGAGTTAACAAACTTAAAGAAAAAGGGTGTTAATGGGGGAGTTCAAGGGAGTTATGGGGAGATGAAAAGTTTAGAGCACGTGTGGGCCCCAGTCCACTAATATCCTCTCATGGGAGGTTATGTGGGTGTGGACCCCACCTCTAACTCCCCTTGGGAGGAAAAAAAATAACATTGGTAAAATAAAATTGTGTTCCACATTTTTATTAAACTTCTTCTAATTCCCCCCAAAGAAATAACCCTCAACCAGCATAAAAAGCAACTTCAAAAAAGGTCTCCTTAAGAAAAAACCTATGTTGCGGTTTCATTGGTGCCCTCGGAATTTGATTTCAAGCACCGGTTCAAAAGTTAGAAATTCCCGCTCATTCGTTCACTGAACATACCCAAGATAAACTTCGGAAATTGATTCCGGGCACACCGGGCCTCGGAATCATGCACCGTCAGAAACTTCGTTCCTGTAAAATTCAATAGAAAATTAAGAAAAAAAATTTTCCTTCAAATTTCCAGGTCTTTACATTATTTTATGTATATTTTTATCTCTTTATATATTTAATAACATTTATTCATAATTTCATTTAATACATGTAGACCTATATTAATAAATACTTAAAATTCATTTAAATATTCCACCATGGATTTTTAAACTCAATGCAACGTTATGAAAAATATAAAAAAAAGAAACTAAATTTCATTTATTCCCATGAAAATTTGTTAAGGAAAATATTTTTTTCTTAATTTAATATTTTTAATTAAATATTAACAAATAATATTACAAATATATATATAGAAATTGGATACTTTTTAGAAAAAATGATATATTTGGACCATAATTATAAATAAATGAAATATAAATATCTAGTATTATTTAATTAATATTGAATAGATATTTTAATTTCATAAACTTCAAATTCATTAAATGCTTTAATTTTATATTAAATAAATTAACCTCTAATCAAAAAAAATTATTTTAATAGATTAATCATCCATAAAAACTAATTAATGCCACCACTATATATTTCAATCTAATTATTAAATTAATTATTAGATTAAAAAATTTTAACTTCTTTTTAATAAATTTTTTATTCACCCCATTTACCCCATGTAAAAATAAAATTCTTATTATTATAATATAAGTGTTCCAATTATTAATTTATTAAAAAAATTAGACAAAAAATTCATAAAAATGATAACAGGTTTTTTAATCCACATGGACCTCATACCACATTAGGGATTATATTTGTTATCTAAGAATTGTCTACAAACGGAAATAATAAAATAATTCCAACATCATGAGTGTCTTGAAATTAAAATATTAATTATAAATACACAAAATTATAGTGAGAAAATGGGGATTTTCTCATGTTGATTATCTCATAATGAGAAATAATTATCCTTTGTTGAAATAGATATTTTATCTCTCATTGGAATGGTGACATTTGTTCTTCAATCTTTGGTCCTTTAGATAAATAATATCTCAATGAATGGTAGAGGAGAAATATTTCTCTATAATATAGAGGTTCATAAGAAATGTGATTTCCTTTCCAATGGTCATAGTATAGAGAGAACTTTGGTTCCCCTTTTATAAGATCCCTAAGCTAATGATTTAGGCCACTCTAATTATTACATTAAATTTCAATAGTGAATACTATTATTATAGTATATTAATTTGAACAAATCTCGTCCATCTATTTATCATTAACTCAGTTAAATAAATATCAACCATTCATTGATAATTTAAATACTTTATATTTTATTAAATATATCACAAATATAAAAATAAATATAAAATTGGCTTCATGAAAATCTCTAACAATTATATATAATATATATATATATATATATATAATTCTAATAGCATATAATATATATATATTGCACAACTATATACATAAATTATATTTAAATATTAATAACTATTTAAAAAGATATTATTTTATTTTTATTCAGTAACCTATCAAAATGAAGCCCATAGAATATCCAACACAATTGGATTAAAAATTACTTCTTTAGAAAACTTATTTTTTAATAATTTTATCATTTTATATTATTTCTATAAATTATGAATCCAATTAATAAATATAATATAACTTATAAAAATTTCAATGTGATCCCATCATCCTCTGTATACTATATCAAGGTCTTATTATCCATGACATCATGTTTGAGTATGAGACATGGATTATATCAACGCCAAATCCCCCAACATTAATATATCTCTTGTCCCTTTGAATTATGTGAATATATTAATATATTTGATTTATTTGACATGTATATAAACTTTCTCCATATAATTTAAATAGGGATTGTGATGTAAAACATGTTTTATGGGTGGAAAATTCCTATTATGATCTCAATATACATTCTTGCTATGATTAGTAAATTACATAGTGACTATATATTTAGAACAAATTCCAGAACTACGTAGGATTAAATCCTATGTATGAAATTTCTCCTAGAAAGTACACCTTGAATCGATCAATCAAAGGTGGTATAAATAGTATCCCATAATAGATTCACCAAAAACATAAATTTAAAAATCTATGTGTTGTTTCTCAAGTTAAGTAACATTTCATTAAACATGTCTCACTTGTAAACCATGTGAAAACATTATATATCTAAATTTATAGAATCACCATTCACACTAACCTCACATCATAATTTATAGTTTTGTGTGGTTTCTTATTTAGGAATAAAATCTAGACTACTAACATGTGTATTATTATCATAATTAGAGAGTTTAAAGAAACATAACACAAATAATGATAATGGATGTAATTATTTATTTAATAAACTAGTACTTGATAAAATCATTCTCCCAAAACACCATCCCATGATTAGTATCTACAGAATAATTTTAAAGATATATGGAATAGTTCTTGTATATATAATTTATAAGGATGGAATTGAATTGGAAAAAAAATATAAGTGAACCCATCACTGAAACCATCATCATCAGTAATTTATTTGGTATTTTGGATTTTATAGATGATTCAAAATGGATTCTTCTAATATAGCTAGACCTTTGTGCTCATTGTTGTAAAATGATGGGATGTTCGAGTTTGATAAGAAATTGATAGAATATTTCAATATATTTAAAGGATTTTATATTAGCTCACATCACCATATTGTAGTCTACCATTTGGAATAATGTTTCATAAAGTGATTTTTTATTGGAGTAGTGCTTGGGTGGAAAATATTAGAAAAGAATAATTTTACTTATTATGATAGAAAGATTATCAATAGAGAACAGTTCAATTTTATCAAAAACAAAGATGTATATTCTATTAGTGGTGTATGTTTTAGAGAAATTAAGACTACGCATCATCATAAAAAAGGAGAAAATTTACATAGTCCACTTAAATTCGAAGTAAATATTTTTAGAAAATGGAATCCAGACCAAGATTGATTATATGAGTTCTATTTTTAAATGAATTTTATTTGATGATCAAGGAATAGAAGGGAAAATAAAGTTAATTTTTTAATCACCTGTCAAAATTTAAATCTCTGAATGAAGACTACACTCATTCTATTAAGGGGTAATTTCCAAAGGGTAAATTGTTTCTGTAAAAAAAATGGGGTACCCATGATATAATGAGTTTTCAAACTACTTAGTTACTCATAAAAATAAAAAATTAATTTCATGAAATTAAATTAAGTTTTCTGAATCCAGTGGAAAGTAGCTCGTATAAAATAATTCATAGTTATTAAGGAAAGGTGTTAGTGTAATTATTAATAGACATATTCTGTTGGAAGAGATAGTGTCTATTCTTAGTTACTACCATACACTACCATATGGTGGACAATATTTAAATCTAAAAACAGCTAAAAAAGTTCCCTAAATTGGTTTCTACAAGCCTATGTTATTCTGGTATGTAATGGAATTTATCAATAACTATAATGATTTTAAAATCAGAGGTTACGTGGGGAGGAGGAAAAAGATGTCATAATTAGGCATATTAAAAGTGGAAATTTTCAATGTTTGGGGTTTAGATTTCGCGGGACCATTCCCAAAATCAAATAGGAATGATTATATCTTGGTAAAAGCTAAATATTTATCCAAATGGGTAGAATCGATTACCCAACTAGAAAAAATGGGATATTTTTTGTTAAATATTATATGGAAAAACTTATTTTTTGTATACGAAGATCCAAAGGCTATCATTATTGATAATAGAGTAAATTTTTATAATTATTATCTGAGAGAGATCATGGATAAATATGAATGTAATAACAATAAATTAATAGTGTATCATCTATAAACTAGTGAAAATGTTGAGATTAACAACAATTATAACAATCAAATTCTATAAAAATAGTGATAAACTCAAGGAAGGACTAGACTTATAAGATATAATATTCATTTTGGGAATAAATAACTACTTATAAAACATAAATTGGTATATCACATAATAGAATAATATTTGGAAATTAACTATATATACTTATAGAGATTTAACATGAGTGATTTTTGTCTATAAATATTTTCAATTGGAATAACATGATTACGGGTGAGAAAATGGTGTTTGATTTGAATGATCTTGAGAAAATCAGAAGAGATTCATTTTATAATGCTATAATTTTTATAGATATGGAAAATTTCCTCTATGGATGATTTATTCAAAATAAAAATTCAAAGAAGGAAAATGGGTCCTATTATTCAACTGAAAGATGAATCTTTTCCCATGGAAACTAAATTCTAGATGGTTTGGACCATTCGAGGTACTTGAAGCATACCCAAATGGATATGTGAATATAGAGGGAGGATGAATATCAATTCAATATAAATGTTAAATATCAAATTTATAATTTAGTTAGAAGTTTATTAAATCCATCAATTTAGAAATTGAATATTGAAATTATAAAGAGTCAAGATGATAACTATAACCAATGGCTATTATGAGGAATCCCAAGCACTTTACCTTTCTTATTAAGTTTCTAAATTAGCACTATTTCACACATTAAGTGTGTTTCATACATTTTACATGATGGATAGAAGAATGAATACTGATGGAAATAACTTACAATACACAATAAAATATTTAAAGAAAGGGAGTATTCTACTTAGCCTTTTTTATTCAATTGACCTTATTGTCTTATCACCATTTCAATTCCCTATATCTTTACATGTTTATTTCCATGAAAAAACATGTGTTGCGGAAGGTGTGGGGTGTGGTCTATTTTAATATAACACTTGATAAATCTATTTATTTTTTCTCTATTATATATATATCAATATTAAAATATTTATTATATACTCATTGAACTTGGTTTATGACTTTTAAAAAGAATATAATTTCAGGAAAAAAAATATGACATGTTTACACTATAATTAGAATATGATTTTTGGTGAACTATATTTTTTAAGGGAATAACAGTTTAGGGAGATAAAAAAATGATTTTCATACAATATCTTTGAAAATAAAGTAAAGAAGGGTAATTTTGATCAAACATGAATTTTTTGACATGATTAGGTATAGGGTGTTTGAGTGAAAAAGTAAACTCATAAATTAGTGTAAATCAATGTTATGGGAGTTCTTTTCCACTGATTCTTCATCCATGGACTATTTATCAAAAATAAACTCAAAGTATTATGATTATAATAGATGGGTTAGTTTTGTAATATTGACACTCAATTTATAATATATTACCATATTCCATGGCATAAAAATAATATAGTATCATTTTCTCAAAAAATGGATAGTGATTAGAATATTGAACCTATATAAAGAAGGGGAAATATGAATTAAAATATTTTAATTTATTTTTAATCAAGGAAATTAGAAACTAAATAGTATATGAGGAACTTTATGGTGAGGGAATAGAAGGTAGTACATTTTATAATAATGATTCTACTTAATTTTGTTTATTTAAATATTCAACAACTGAGGAATTAAATTTTAGATGATATGGGATCTTTTTTTATCATGTTGAGAGCATTTTCTTATGGATAAGTAATGTAAGAGAACAATAAAGGGTTTCTTATCAAAAAAATCCATTAAAATTTAGTAAAAAAATCACTTAGGTTGTCTCTTAGGGAGGTTATTAGACTTACATTTTAAAGTATCACTTTTGTTTTCTATTTTTGAAGAAAAATTATAACTAAATTGGGTATTTTCTTTAGTTTGAAAAAAAATAAATCTAAAATAGGATATAATTTTGAAATTCAAATATTATAATATTGATATTGGAAATAGATTACAAAATACTATATTATATTTTAAATTAGTAGTTATGGAAATTTTAGATCATTTGGACTCTACCTTAGTCCTAATGTATATTGATTATTTAATTGTATTTATCAATATTTACCCAAATAACATCAGGTAAACACCTAAATCTACAAAAAAAACTATATGGATACCTAATTATAGGCCATGTTCCCTTTATATATGTGATTAAAATGCTCAAAGACCTCCTTGAATTTTATCCTTACTAATCTCATAATTGTTAGTGGAAAGACCTTTCCAAAGAAGTTTAAATAATGTTAATAGTCACTTAACTTTTAGAAATTGGAAAATAATATAGATTATTTTACAATAAAATCATTCAATAAAGAAAAATAAATCTTTCATTCAGAGACAAAATTTGAAGAAATATAAAAAATAGATATAATAAAAAAATATCCAGAAAGGTTTTTCCATCTATCACACTGGTACAGCCACCCAAGAGTTTATCTGAGCATCGATATATTAGCTCCCATATTCCTCCTTAATTATGAATACCTCACACCTCTAGCACTATCAATCTCTCATTTTTTCACAAAAACATTTTTAAGAAACTTTTTTATGTAGCTCGCGTCCTCTATGAAAAAAGAGGGTAAATTATATGAATTTTATTCCAACCTTTAATTCTATATGGTGAAGATTATCACACATGTAAAAACTTATACGATAATTTTCTAGGTAGCAATGAATCTTTCCTTGTACACACATGGGTTCAAAACAGTAAATGTTCTTGTAAATAGTATGCCTTTATTTTATTTTATTCATATTCTCACTCAATTCATGAATCTTCAATTTCATTATAAATTAATATATGTGGGTGATCTTAATCATAAACCAGAATTATTTTTATGATGCCCAGAATTCCTCAAATTTCAGAAAGTGTAGAATGTAAATAATTAAAATATTAAAAATATGAATTTATTATTTATAAGTCTTTTATTCCTTATTGGGGAGTTAAAATGTTTATGTTCATGCGAGAAAAATCCTAATGATGTTGGTTTTATGATTTTTGGAAAAGGACGAGTAGGCTGAAACCCTTATGTATAATCATAATGACAATATAAAAAATACTTACGAAGGAGTAAAAACCATAAAATCATACTAAAATTCATATGATATATCCAGAAGCTCTACAGTCAAGCTTTTCTCTCAAAACATAGCCAAATTTCATTTTTCAAGTTTGAAATAAAATTTTCCATGAACAACTGAAAATAAAAAAGGTATGAATTGATAAATTTACTTAAGAAATGATTCAAATCACTTAAAATTTATGAATTAGTATATTTTCAATGAAATTACCAAAATATCCTTGAAAACTAGAAGTGGTGAAAATTAACTCAAACAGATAAATTTTAGGGATATTCATTTAAATTTGCATAAAAATAAATTGAAAATATTGTTTTTATCAATCTCTTATACCTATCACTTGGTCTCCTAGACAAGTAATCAACTAGATCGCAAAAAAATAATCTGATAACTCATGCCCATGAGATCCACCAATTAAACCCCAATAAAAAAAAATTAACATGCATTATAAATTACTATTATTTGAAATTCACTATTTCGTTTTATCAATCTAATTCTACATTATTTATCATCTTATTCCCACAAAACACTTAACACACATGAAATGTTCCCTCTTCAAACAAATATGGATTTCTAGCATGATTTTCCAAAACTAAACAATTGAATGTTCTGCCATAAATTTGATAGAATCATATATCTTCACATGATATGATTCAAGGACATGTTTTAAATAATGAAATCTTGTTAAAAGTTATTATAAGTATTTTGGTTGGTAGGTTTCATATGTGAAAATATATAGGGTAGAACAAGGATGTTTCTGATATTTTAGAAGAAGAAAATCCATGCTAATGTTTTATTAAAATGTTGTTTCTACTTATTTTTCAATAAAAAATCAGCTTCAACATCTATAAAATGTCAGGTTATAGTTCAAATTTTTTGAAAACTCAACAAAAATGATCTTTTCTTCCATATTAATTTACTTTATAACAGTTCCACCATGTTTTTTAGGTATGAATTTCAACAAAATTCTGAGATTGTGAATAGAAGAGAGGAAACATTGATATCCATAATATGGTTTGAAATTCTAACCAATTTCTTAAAATAAAATACATATTTTTATCTTCACAAAACTAACTTTTCATTTAATTTTCCAGTAACTTCAATGCCTCATAATTCACTCAATTTATTTATTATATAACTATTTGAAAATAACCATAAAGGCATACCTTTTAGTATAATAAATTTTTTAAAAAAAATCATTATCTTTTAATTATTATTCCAATAAAAAATGATGTTTCTAACCACAATATAACTACCCCACACTTGAATTCAAATAAGTCATTAGATTTTACCTCCTATAATAGGGTGGATTGGGAAAATGGTTTGTAATGAAGATTACTAATAGGATGTTCATGAATTCTGAGTGGATTAGTAATAAACAATGTTCTGTTAGTCTCGAATAAAAAGATTTGATATAATAATTGGCTTTTGAATAAAAAATAAATGCCTCCATCATTTGAAACACATGTTCCCCAAACTACCATGATTTAATAGAAGTAAAGAACATTTTAGTTAACTTAGTGTTATTTAGATCTCTATATAATTAATGTAAATATGAAGATGATGAAAAATGGTTAATAGGTCACATGGTTTAGTTAATTTAAAACCATGCAATGGTTTGGAAAATATTATTGATAATTTTAGTGAATCTTTAATGAGATTCCCATATTTTTGAATCCAAAACATAGTTATTTTAATATTTAGGTATTTTTATATTCATGGGAACATCAATTCTCTCATTGGATTTAATTTCAAAAATTAGACTTATGATTAATATTTTCATAGAATTATTTTAGAAATACACTAAAAATAAATAAAAAACAAAAAATTGAAATAAAAAAGATGACAAATAGAATGAGAAAAAAAATAATTTAATGAAAAATAAAGTAGAAAAAAAAATCCAAAATTGACCAATGATGTTCCTCCCCAACACTTATTTCTTGTAATGCCCTAATTTTTACGTTATTTAGGAATGAGATAATAATATTTAGAAATAATGGACAAAAAAACAAACATTTACGATGGAAATACACAACATGGTGCTCAACGGTACTCAACATCTTGAATATAAACCTCAAATCCTAGTGGTTCTTAAAATTTATCTTTGAACATCCTAAATTGGTGTCCATTGATTGTAAAAACAAATTCATCAAAGAAACTTAATCAGGATAGCACCAAATGAAAAATTGAGTAAAAATGAATGGTCCTTACCATTAGGAATGAAATTTACCCAAATATAAATTTATTTTTTGTAAGAACTAAGTTCTTCCTTGAGGTGTGGATATTTCATTTTTAATTTAGAGTTATAAAAAAAGATACAAGATTTATAGGGGATGGCTATAGACCTGTTAGATAACGTGATTGGGAACTACACACTATGTATATATAGGTACATGTCATGTATAGAAGAATATACACCATGTAATCATGATACACGACCATTTAATGATTTGGAAAGAATTTGTGCAGACCCGACATATAGTCTAAAGTACACACTATGTACTTTTTATTTAAATTGATTAAATCAGGAAGTAGTATCGTTTTTGTAAAACCATTCCAAACTCACCCCCTTGTTCAACAATCAGTGCACCCAAGCGATCCGAGGATATAGTGGTCTCTTGTTTAATCATCTGATCTTCGATTCGAACACAGTCAAATGCGTTGGATTCCCCTCGGTAAGATCTCAATTCATCTTGAGAATTTCTTCCTAATTTCTTCCCTCTATCTAGTTATTTATGTTTGATATTTTATACAAGTTTTGTATATCTACTCCATTCTAGGTCTACTTAGTGACTGCCGCTGGATGAGGAGAGCCATACGAATATGAGGTAGGTGGTATTGTGCCTTTCTCTCAATGGCGAGTTGTTTATATGTTCCATAGTGCCATTCTACCCTGTTTAGGGGATATTATTAAATTGAAATTGACCATTTTTGATTCTTAATGATTATTAGGTATTAAATTAATTTAATTTAAGCATGTTTGAGCTTATTGGTTTGATTAAGAGCCACCATGTGGGTTAGTTTCCATTGAATGGGCATTTATGTATGTTTGGTCAATGTTGCATATGTTGCATGCCTTGATTTCCATTATTGGGTTGTTAAGTATGAATTATATTTATTATGGAATTGAAATTGTGATAAGTTGTGATTGGTTTGATTAGTGGTTTTTGATTAGTGGTTTCCCCTTTTCCCTGCGAAATGTCAATCATCGTTTAAGCCTTATGATAGTTTAATTCACTTATTGCTTGATATGTACGATTGGTGCGTGAGTTTTTATTATGTAAACCATGTAATAGTTTAATTTACATTTGTTTTCTTTTTTTTGTAAATTCTGATATACTGGGCTTGATGCTGTTGACTGTTATGGCTGCAAGCGAGGATTTGTTATTCTTGCGGGTGAGAATTTTTTATGCCTATTAGAAAGGATTTTTTATTCCTGTGGGAGAGGATTGGTTATGACAATGGGAAATCTTTTTCAATTACATTGAGAAATATATTGAGTTGAATATTGAAATTTAATGACTTATTATGTGTCTTCCAAGCCAAAGCGCAATCTTGGATTCATTCTTCACTTTATTTTTTTAGATTACATTCTTGAGGTATCTGTTGAGAATTTTTATACAGGGGATTAATGGGAATAAGATTGATATTAAGACATTTATAATTAAATGTAGTTTAATGGTTTAAGTGAACATAATGAATCAAAATTGAAATAGGACTTGTATGATTTTTTTTACTTTCGGATACTTCTTAGTTTACTACTTTTCTGTTTTGTAAATTACCTGTTGCATATAATCATTGACAGATAGCCCCAAATCTTGGGTTGTTTCCTATTATTATTTATTTCTCACACCCAATTTGGGTCATGATTTTGGTCCAAAATATATTATATTGATTCACGCGTCGATAAGGGAAAGCACCCTTCTATAGGTATTTGAGATGTTGTTTAGGAGCCAGAGAGCATGAGACCGAGCCGAGGCATGCAATGTTTCTTTGTTTCCTTTGTTTCATATTTTCTTTTGGAACATATTTTTTTTTCTTTAGTGTACCTATTTTGGAAATTTTATTATAAAATAATATGCTACATCATCTTTTGAATGAAATTATGCTTGGTTATTTATCTTATTAGTCTTCCGCTATTTATTTCAGTTGTATGTTGTTTACTGCTTCCTCTATTGTACTATTATTTATTCTTATATGTTACACTCTACCAATGTAGGAATAGTTTCCCCACTATCATACCCTAAGACATCACTGCTAGTCGGAAGCCACTGGCCCTTGGGTAAATGCGCTTGAGGCCATGTGGCCAACCGGGCACGGGGCACCAGTTGAGTGGCATTTGGTTCTGGTACATTACAAAGTGGTATCAAAGGAGTGTTTCTTTTCGGGGTTACTTTATTGTTTGTAAATGATATATAGAGATGTAAAATAAAGGGATTTGGTACTAATATGTCTATGGGAGTAGCTACCCACATATAGGTTAAATCCAAATTTCCTCAAATGAAATTGTAATTTTTGGATTCTGAGCTATTATAGTTGATTTGATTGCACCGTTGGGTGATGTAGTTGTTTTGTGATGTTATTATTGATATCATTGTGGTTCTATTTTGTTGTAACCCAATGAGATGATGGTATTTCATCTCATGCATCATATAAGCACTTGTTACAAATCACATTCCATACATTCTTTCAATGCCATGTATAGAGAATGACTGATTGCATACTATTGTGAATGCTTTCATGATATATATGCTTACTATTATGATAGGTACCATGATAGATATGTCTTTTTTCATGATAGGTATATTGGTATCTGTTATGGTTTAATTTTATGGATGTTAAACATTGATCTCTGAGGAGTATGGTCCATCTTATATTAAAATTTGGTGGATCATGTTTCATTCATGGGATATATATTATTCTATTATGTTCTATAAGTGGATGGAAATATTTGATTTGTTGAAATTATGGGCCCCCAAAGATAATAATTTGGCACTCCTCTTCTATATTTTGCAAATTTTGGGGTTTCAAGGATGTTTCTGAGGCTTACTATCTAGAAACCCAGTCAACACGGTGTGTGGTCCTACGAACACTTCCCATGTTTTCTTTTTTTGGGAATAAAAGATTTTTTTCAAGAACACACCATGTACTATGAGTACATACCATGTGGTAGCTGACCGTCTCACCGGCCATGTGAGAGAAAACATGAGTTGTTTTGTTTTGATCAGAGCACGCTATGTAGCTTATGTAAACCCGGTGTAGTTTTTTACAGGTAGACTCGTGTGGATCTGGAGAGGTAAAAGTACATGGCTAGGAGGGAAGAATTCAGAATATTCTGTGTGTCCTTCAGACATGCCATGTACCTATGATATTTATATGACCAAGTAATTAGGAGTTACACCCCCATGTGAGAGTTTAAGGGGACATGTCGTGTGTTACCCTGATACGTCGTGTGCCTGGGGTGTTTAAATGCCCAGGTTGGTGGGAGTTTATGAACATTTAATGGATTATGTGTACACACTGTGTATGGTTTCTACACATTTTGTACTCATATTTTTTGAACATTAGAGGATTTTATTCTTCGGTTTAGTTATTGCGCTCTCACTAGTGCATAAATCGTTTTTTACGTCACCATTTTTTACGTCGGTTATATATAACCGACGTAACAATGCGGCGAGTAGATTCTTCACGTAGGTTATTTTAATAACCGATGTTACAAATCGTGCCTGTTGGGTTTTTACGTCGGTTATCAAATAACCGACGTAAAAAACCAATGCGCGGGGGGGTTTTTACGTCGGTTATTTTGTAACTGACGTAAAAAAACCCGATATCGACGCGTTTTTTAAGTCGGTTATCAAATAACCGACGTAAAAAACCAAAGCACGAGACCCTTTTTACGTCGGTTGTAAGATAACCGATGTAAAAAAGATAAAAAATAGTTTATAACATCGGTTATTATATAACCGATGTTATAAAGCATTTAAAAAAATTAAATCTTGTGTTCTGTCATTTACGATTTTTTCGATTGACAGTCGCCGGCTCGTCCCTCTCTCTCGCGGTAAACCCTAATCAGCTCGTCGATCGCCTGCATTACACTCATTTTGGCTTCATTGTTTATCTTCTTCACTGCTCTCGGATCTATCATCTCAACTCGCGACATTCATGTAAGCCTTCCACGAATTTATTTCGTTCGTTTTTGTTTCGATTCTTGATGTGCTTTTCGTTCGTTTTTGAATCTCATGGAATTTTTTTTATTGCAAATGGTTATTATGTTCATTCAACTCGCAACATTCAACTCGCAAATGATTATTAAAACATTGTGGATTAGCTTCAGCAAAATCTGAAAAATAATGGGTGGTACTGTAACGTTCCATTCTTCCAGCAACATTATTATTTCCTACTTAGCTGGAGTGTGTCTTTCTGGATGAAGATTGGTAGTACTTATTTTCTTAAAATCATATTTTCAATATGATTGTCCAGAAAATTATTTTCATGAATGAAATTGGACCAGGTACAATCAGTAATACCTATCCTTAAAATTTCATTCAACATTCTTACATCATAATATTTTTTCAAAAAATTATGATTTTTAGAACTCCTAGATCAGAAAACCATCATCTTTTTTCATCTGCATTCATAAAAATATCAATTCATACCTATTACAATAAAATATTTCATTCTGGACTCATGGTGAGTCTGATAATACATTTCTTCTTTCATTCATCTCCTAAAAATGATGGACCTTTTCATGCAAAGTGTATCTGATTTCTTGAATACGATGGTATGTCCGATTTTCAACAAAACCAAGTGAGGTGATTTCTTTTATTATTAATAATTCATAAAAAAATTATAATACCTAAATATTATTATCATCCTTTTCATATTTTTCATTATAAAAAAGGTAAAGGGTACTTTCTTTTCATTCTCAAGTTAAATTATATTTTTTATAACGGTCTTTTCTATCTAGGTAGAAATAATTTAATGATAATTAGATTGAATTAGGTATATTATCTTATCTTACCATCCAAACAGATTTTTATGTATTAATAATTATTATGTTTTGTAAAAACAATTATGACCCGCATTTCATTTTTGTTAGTTATTTGATCTACGAAAGTGTTATAAATGATTTGATGATCACAATTCACCCATATATATGGTTAGTCATTATGTGACATTTGGGTCCATAATATCCTTCTAATGCATTCGACAATGCATTATATATCATAGATCAATATGGGATACAGATGGTTATACCAAGTCCAATGTGTTATGTTATGTGCCTGGTAAGAAATATAATAATAAATTATAGGAAAGCTGATTAACATATCCCAATATGAGGTGAATGAAACTATGTTTTCCCTTGACATATGTTATGACTTATATGATTATGTTTGTGCCACACTCTTATGTTATTCCACATACCAATGTTCTGATCTTGTGAATAAGGTTTTTTAAATCATGTTCCCACTATCATATAAATCATGTCTTATGTTATGCTAAAATTGTTATACTTGGACTCAGGTTTTATGATCTATGATTATATAGAACTGTTTCACTTATCTTTTTGATCATGTGCTTTTTGTATGCTCTTATACCCCCATGGATATATTTTTATGAGATTAGATATTATATTTATATATATCATGTTTACCCATAATGAGTATCATAAATCAAAACTTTTATTATTTTCATTCCCTAAGTTATAAAAATAAGTATTATGTAGGATGATTCAAAAATTTAATTTGCGAGATGAGTTGATTTATGTGTGAAACCCAGGACAAACACATATGTATTTTTTTATTGGTATTACATATATATAGTTCGACATATACTTTTTTTACACTACCATGATATTAACATTACTTTTTCTAAAGAAATATTAATGTCCTTAGATTATATATCGGATCAAAAGGATATAGTAATTCTAATATATAATCAGAATGATCAGATAATATGACAATATTATTAAACATAAAACAAATGGTCTATATTCATATTTTTAACATGACACTTACGATGTATAGCTATTTGGTGTTGGGTACTTATGAAAACTACTACTGCTTTCAAGATTAGTTTTATATTTTAAATTGTTTTACATTCAAATTATGATTTTTTTCATATAAACATGTTTTGTCTTATCTTAAAAATATATATTTTTTGTTGATATTTGTTATAGGTAATAATGATTCGAAGTTGGATTACGGCACATCGAATGAGAAATGAATTTGAGGAAGGTGTTGAAGCCTTTTTGGAATTTGCCAAACGAAATGTTCCAAGTAGGGACATTTTTTTCTGTCCATGCCTGAAATGTTTGAATATGAAGAAGTTGAAAAGTAGAGAGATAAAAGATCATCTGATATGTCATGGTTTTAATCCGAGTTACAGCCCTTGGATTTGGCATGGTGAAATTAGAAGTAATTTCACTGATGATGATGATTCGCAAGATGGTAACTTCGATGGAATTGAAGAAATGATTCGCGATATTATAGCAGAACAAATTGAGATAGAACCGACAGTTTCACGTCTATATGGTGATGCTGAAAACCATTATATCCCAGTTGTACAGATTTTACGGTTCTGTCGGCGGTGTTAAGATTGATTAACCTAAAGGAGAAGTATGGATGGAGTGACAGAAGTTTTACAGAGCTGCTACAATTGATGAAAGACATTCTTCCAAAAGATAACGATCTTCCAGATTCACATTACAAAGCCAAGAAAATATTATGCCCGATGGGTTTGGGATACAAGAAAATACATGCCTGTCCAAATGACTGCATTATATATAGGAAGGAATATGAATTTCTGTCAGAGTGTCCAAAATGTGGGACATCACGGTATAAGGTGAAAGAAAAATCACAGGGTGATGTAGAGATTACAAAGCTCCCTTCAAAGGTATTTTGGTATCTTCCTATAATTAATCATTTCAAACGTTTATTTGCTAATTCACATGATGCAAAAAGGTTAAGATGGCATGCTGAAGAGTGGGTATGTGATGGAAAAATACGTCATCCAGCTGATTTTCCACAATGGAAGAAAATTGATGCGCATTATTCTACATTTGGAAATGAAATAAGAAATCTCAGACTAGGGTTGTGCACAGATGGAATGAATCCATACCGAACACTCAGTAGCACACATAATTCATGGCCTATTTTATTGGTAATTTACAACCTCTCTCCTGAAGTTTGTATGAAGCGCAAATATGTCATGTTGAGTACAATGAGCTCTGGTCCAAAGCAACCCGGTAATGATATTGATGTTTACTTGTCACTGTTGATTGATGATTTGAAACTGTTATGGGATGATGGTATTAGGGTGTATGATTCTTATAAAATGGAATATTTTCAACTGCATGCAGTGCTTCTGTTCACTATAAATGACTTCCCAGCGTATGGAAATTTGTATGGATACAGTGTTAATGGTCATAAAGCATGTCCAATTTGCGAACCACAGACTTCCTATTGTCAATTGCATCATGGGAGGAAAACAGTGTACATGGGTCATCGAAAGGTTTTGCCTATGGAACACCCTTATAGAAGACTAAAAAAGGAATTTAATGGCTCACAAGAATTTAATACTGCTCCAAAACCTTTATCCCATGATCTGTATTTTGAGAGGGTGAAAAATCTTGACGTGGCATTGGGAAAGACACAGAAATCGGGTAATGATAGACATATTTGGAAGAAAAGGTCAATATTTTTTGAGCTACCATATTGGAGGTATCATGAAGTTAAACATAATATTGATGTCATGCACGTGGAGAATAATATCTGTGATTATTTGATTGGAACATTGTTAGACATTAAAGGAAAGACTAAAGATGGGTTGAATGCAAGATTATACTTACTATCAATGGGAATACGTTTGGAGTTAGCTCCCACTCCTAAAGGAAGACGAACATTTCTTCCCCCGGCTTGTCATACATTATCGAAGAGGGAGAAAATTAGCTTCTGTCAGTGTCTTCATGATACCAAAGTGCCTCAAGGTTATTCTTCTAATGTAAAAAATTTTGTCTCAATGAAGGAATTGAAGTTGATAGGTATGAAATCACATGATTGTCACGTCATGATGCAACAAATTCTACCAGTTTCATTGCGTGGAATATAGCCCATTCGTGTCAGAAAGATTATAATGATGTTGTGTTATTTTTTCAATTCAATTTGTAACAATTCGATTGATGTGAATGCTTTGAACATTTTGGAAAAGGATGAAATTTTAATACTTTGTCAATTGGAAATGTATTTTCTTCCAACTTTTTTTGATATAATGGTGCATTTAATGATTTATCTGGTTCGAGAAATAATGCTTTGTGGACCTGTATATCTTCGTTGGATGTATCCTTTTGAAAGGTATATGAAAATATTAAAGGGGTATGTTAAAAATCTATATCGACCTGAAGCCTCCATTATTGAAATGTATATTTCTGAGGAGGTAGCCGAGTTTTGTACGAGCTACTTGGCTGCGGCGCAACACATAGGTTTGCCTCCATCTCGCCATGAACGAGTTAATAATGAGGGAAAGGGGATTCGCGGCATGAAAGTCAAATCATTGCCAGCTGAACAGATGAAGAAGTTAGAATCATACATCTTGAAGAACATAGCTGATGCTCAACCATATATCACATTGCACATTAATGAGTTGAAACAATGTCATCCAAAGAAGAAAGAAATGTGGATTTTGAATGAGCACAACAAAACTTTTTTGTCATGGATTAAAAAGACTTTTCTTGGTAGATCAGATGTATTAGAGACATTAAAATGGATAGTGGGTGGTCCATGTTTAAATGTGATAACATGGTCTGTTTATGACATTAATTGTTATACATTTCATTCAAAAGCTCAGGACAACAGATGTGCAGTTCAGAATAGTGGTGTATTGGTGTTTGCAGAAGCAATGCATTTTTCGAGTGCTAAGGACAAAAACCCAATTTCTGCATCAAATGCATATTATGGAGTGATTGAAGACATATGGGAGGTTGATTACTTTAAAATTAATGTTCTTGTTTTTAACTGTAAATGGTTTAACAGTAACAACAGTGTCAGACACGATGAATTTGGAATGACACTTGTTAATCTGAATAGATTGGAAGACATAGCCGATTCTTTTATAATGGAAACACATGCAAAACAAATTTTTTATGTTGTAGATCAATCAGATATGCAGTGGGCTGTTGTTTTACAAGGGAAAAAACAATATGTTGGTGAGGATGAACTTGATGAATATGCTGATTTATGTGAGATCCCTACTTCAATGAAAATATTAACAGAACATAATGACGATCATGTTGAAGACATAGTTTGTGCCATAAGGAACGATCACGACGAAGGAATTTGGGAAAACAATCCATCTGTACATTCCTAAAATTACAGGTAACATATGTTTATTTCTTGTTTACATTTATTTTTTCCATAAATGTTAGATATTGTAAGTTTTTTATTTATTAAAACATGTTTTAAAATAAAATAAGTATATGTTATTGTTTGTTTTAAGTTTGTTTAGTTTACTTTATCATGTTTATTGTTGTACCCCTCTCTCTTGGATTTTAATGAACACAATCACTCTCATCGTGTTCTAAATTGTTTTCAAGTGTTTTGATTCTAGGAAAAAGGTTTCCCAGGAGTTGGCCCAAGAAGGCTGATAGTGGACTCTCTGAGTCTACCGGCCAACCGGTGGTCTCTGGCAGAAGCATTGCTTTCTGCCAGAGCCACCGGTCAGCCGGTGTTAGCACACCGTCCAGCCGGAGGACCCAGGCAGTAGGCTTGCCCACTACCTGGTGACACCGGCCAACCGGTGGATGACCACCGGCCAGCCGGTGGTCTCTAGTAGAAGCATTGCTTTCTGCCAGAGCCACCGGTCAGCCAGTGTTAGCGCACCGGCCAGCCGGTATGGGCACCGGCCAACCGGTTCTTGCCCACCGGCCAGCTGGAGGACCCAGGTTTACCATTTTATCCATTTTTTACCATCTTGACCATCTTGACCATCTTGACCATCTTTTCCATCTTTACCATTGTTTAACATGCTTACCATATTACCAATGTTTACTATTATGTAACCTAGTACACTTTTCTATTTTCTGATTACAGTAGTATTACAATATTTGAATTTGTATATTTCTGAACTGACGTTTGTTTTTTTGATTTGAAGGATAATGACAGATCATTCAGATGATCAACCACATGATTCTGGGGAGGAGCATATTGTTGGTCATACCTCTGGGGATGAACATTCACATGCTCCTATTACGACAAAGAGTTCAAAGGTTGGTAAACGTGGTTGCACACGTTTACCAAAATTATCACTTGCCCGTACGCAGGATCAGAGGATAGTAGTTGAGTTTGATGATGATGATATTCCTAGAGGTCCGAATGCCAAAGATTTTAAGAGTTTTGTTGCAACTCAGGCTAAGACCAAAGTAAGCATTCTGTATGATGATTGGAGAGGTGTGGATAATGCGATTATCTCTCCGTTGTGGGAGATGATTTTGGTAAGATCTTTTGTCATTGTTTGACCATTCATTTAATGTTTCTGGTATATATAATATGTTTAACCTCTTCTTTATCAGATGACATTTGATATTCCTGACACTGGAGGAGTCAGGAAGAAATTCTTATCATTGGCTACCAGGAGATGGAGGGATTTCAAATCAACCCTCACATCTAATTTCATTTATGGTCATAGGATTCATGACAATCCATGTCGTATATATCATTTTATAGATGAAGACACATGGAGACAGTTTTTTGAAAGTAGAAAAAAAGAGTCATTTATGGTAAGGGCAATGTAAAATTTTATATACTTTCTTATATAAATGATTTTATTAATGTTTTGTTAATGATTTCTTATTCTTAAATTACAGAAAATAAGGAAAGCTCATGAGGAGATCCAATCTAAAAATGTATACCCTCATAGTTTATCTCGGGGAGGGTATACATTATTGGAAGAAGAAATGATAGCGGAAAAATTTCAACAACTAAGAGCTGAGTCTTCAAGCTCTGGAGAGGTGGCCCCTCCATCCCCTCCATCTAGACATGAAAAATGGAAGAGAGCTCGGAAGGGAAAAAAGGGCAATATCTTTCGGAATAATCGAGAATCGTAGCTGAGAGGATTGTAAGATATCTATTTAATTTATTTAAATTAAAGTTTTTCCTCATATAAGTTTCAATCATTAGAGAAATGTTCAATTAATTAATACAGGACTCTCTTGAGGAGCAAAGTTCAGAGGGGACATTTACAGCTACTGGGAGGGAAGATATTTTATTTGCAGCATTGGGAAGGCCCGAACATCCTGGTCGTGTAAGAGGATATCCGACAGGTGTATCGGTAAGAAAAGTGTTTCCACGTTCTTCAACTTCTAACATTGAGGGGGTATATAAAAAAAATAGAATCCTTGGAGGCTGAAGTTCAAAATATTAATGTGACGATGGAAGACAATATTAGAGATTCGGTGGAGTCTATGTTTGAAGAAATGCAAAGAAAATTTCATACTGCAGATCCCACTCCTCCACCTCCCCATGCAGACCCCATTATTTATCCTCCACCTCCGCCAGTAGCTCCCACTATCCCACCTCAGCCTGCGGACCCCATTTTTTATCCTACGCCTCCGTCGCAGCTTCCTACATATTGCGAGTTGTATGTTGATGATTCTCAACATCATATAGTAGCATACGGGTTGTTATATTCTATAGGAGATACAGTTCATCATCAACAATTAGAGGTAGAGAATCAGAGGGTCACTGTACAAGATATTATAGATAGATCAGCTTGGGTACCAATACCTACAGATGAGGTGGCGACAGTTGGACAGAGTATCGGCCATTTTTTAGTTTGGACATCCAGACTTCTTCGACTCATTACCATAGAGGTATGAATGTTATATCTTTTATTTTATTTTTTATTAAAGATGTTTTATCATTTGAAAACTACTATAATTCTAAATTTTTTTTTCACAGGAATACTTCAAAGGTAACGAAATACTGTATAGACAACAACAAAGACAACAGGCTATGACATCAGATACAGATTCTATTGGTCTTGACAGATTGTCAAGATATTCACATTTGTTGTTGGGTTTTTATGAGTTTCCAATGGAATCTCATGTTTTTGTACGTGAAATAACTGTGGGGATTACAAAATCTGATATCATGGAGCTTGTTACTAGAGATAAGTTGGGCATCAACGTGGTGCAAATTTTTTCCATGTAAGTCTTAACACCTTTTCCCTATGTTATATTTATTAAAAATGTATACTTATATATGTTTTTTATTAGGTATCTTTATAAAATTTGTGAGAGGAATGAACTGACAGAAGTATATGGATTCATAGACTCGCAATTGATTTCCCCTGAAGCATGTGCATTGACTGAGGAACAAATAATGGTTTATATTGCTGAATGATTTGAAAAGAATATAATCCAACAATGTTGGATGATGCCTTTTTGTGAGAGGTATGAAACACATTTCTCTCAAATAGTTAATTATCTTTTAATATAAAAAACCACTAACATTAAATTTCCTTTTATCAGTAATCATTGGATGTTAGGGATTTTTTGCCCAAGGGAGAAAGCTCTTTATTGGATATGCTATGTTCATGGTGATGTGCGGGCAAGTTTTAAGAATATTTTGGAAAATTAAGTTTCAATTTATCAATAGTTTTACATATTATAATATATTTTAAATTTACCCCATTCGTATTATTTTCTAACAGTGCATGGGCCTACTTTCGAAAAAACACAAAGAAAAGAAATGCAAAGATCAAATATGTAAAGGAAAAGGTAAATTTACATTTATAATTTGTACTTTTTGATTTATTACATAAAAATAATATATTGAATTTACACTCATTCAAAACAGAATTGTCATGAACAAAAAGGCCTCATCGAATGTGGATATTATATGTTAAGATTTATGTATGAAATAATAACAACTGGGATAGTTGTGAATTTTGACATGGTACGATTTCCTCTTAAACTTTGCCATCATATTTCAATTTGATTTATTCATTATACATGTAAACTATCTTCTTTTTCATTTTTAGCTTTTTGATGACCCTCAACCCTATACTGCTGAAGACATCAAACACGTACAAGTGGAGTGGTCAAATTATTTTACACATTTGATTGAATTTTAGTTGTTTGTAATGTAAAATGTAATTTTGAATATTGTCGTTTTAATTGTCAATTTGGTAGTTGTTTAGGTTTGATTTAGTTTTTTTTTTGAAGTTGACAGTGTATGTTTTGAATGTTATATTAGTGAATGTTTAATTTTGCTCTACTTCTTGTTTTGGTCTACTTTTGATGGTTCTTCTGGTATGGATTTGGGTCTGTGGGGGAGGGGTTCCCAGGGTGTGGGGGTGTGTTCAGTGGGGTTGGGGGTGTCCAGCGGTCTGGGAGAGCTGTCCGGTGGGGTGGGGGGACAGTCTTGGGGGGTGGAAGGGATGTCTAGGGGTGTGGGAAGCCGGTCCAGGGGTGTGGGAGTGCTGTCCAGGGGTGGGGGTTGTCCAGGGGTGTGGTGGGGGATGTCAAGTGGGGTGAGGGGGTGAGGAGGTGCTGTTCAGGAGGGTGGGGGGTTGTCGAGGGGTGTTTGGGGGTGTCCGGGGGTCGGGGGGCAGTCCAGGAGTGTGGTGGGGGCTCCAATGGGGTGGGGGAGGGTTGTACAAGGGGTATACATGAGGGTGGGAGCTCTAATGGGGGGGGGGGGCTGTCCAGGGGGTATACATGAGGGTGAGGGCTCTAACGGGGTAGGGGAGGGCTGTCCAGGGGGTATACATGAGGGTGAGGGCTCCAACGGGGTGGGGGAGGGCTGTCCATGGGGTATAAATGAGGGTGGATGCTGTCTAGTGGGTAAGTTTTATATGTTATCTATTTACATGCTTATTTTTGATGTACTTATGTTTTTGTGGTATGATTTCTTGATTTATTTTCTGGTTGATTCTGGTGGAGAGAAGATCACTACATTCTGTTTAAAAAAAATTGGGTTTATCACGTCGGTTATTTAATAATCGACGTGATAAAATGCCTGGAAAATAGTTTATCACGTCGGTTATTTAATAACCAATGTTATAAAAGGCCTGTAAAATAGTTTATCACGTCGGTTATTTAATAACCCACGTGATAAAAGGCCTGGAGAATGGTTTATCAAGTCGGTTATTTAATAACCAACGTGATAAAGGGAATAGAGAATGGTTTAGCACGTCGGTTATTGAATAACGGACGTGCTAAACGGCCTGGACTAGGGTTTATCACGTCGGTTATTGACTAACTGATGTGATAAACCCCCTCCCACCGGTTTATCACGTCCGTTAGTCAATAACCGACGTGATAAACCCCCCTCCCCCGGTTTTTCACGTCAGTTTTATATGAACCGACGTGATAAACCACGCTCAGCCTGGTTTATCACCTCGGTTCTTATAGAACGGATGTGATAAACCACCCTCACCCCAGTTTATCACGTCGGTTCTTCGATAACCGATGTGATAAACCATTATCCAGGCCTTTTATCACGTCGGTTCTAAAATAACCGACGTGATAAACCATTCTCCAGGCCCTTTATCACGTCGGTTCTAAAATAACCGACGTGATAAACATCGCGATTTTATGCTTTTTGACGTCGGTTTTTAAATAACCAACGTCAAAAACCTTATTTATAACGTCGCACGTATTAACGTCGGCTAGAAACCGACGTAAAAAATTAAAAATAACCGAAGTAAAAAACGTTTTCTGCACTAGTGTCTAGAACTGCATACCTTGATAATTAAGCTTATAATGAGGTGTGTGTGCTAGAATTTATAGAGAAATTCCCCCAAAAAGACCTCCAGTGTTACACCAGGAGAGTGGAAATGACCATACCCCAGAGGTGGTAGGCTATGGGCTACTAGAGGATCCTCAAGATGTGTCAGTTCTGGAACCAGCTTTTATACCAAATGTAGGTGCTGATGCATAGTTTCGTGAAGGCTTTATAAGGTTTATGAAGACCTTCTTGGGAGTACCTCATCTAGTCACGTATATGGAATAACATACATGACTCTCCCACAAGCATCATCATCCTATTTTTTAGGATATGGTGGACCACATGCTAAAGAGTCATGTTAGGAGTCCATGAATACAATCTACAAACATTTGGAGATGCCTTGGGAGAGGGGGAGTCATTCTTGCGACTTATTTGTTGTGTGATTCAGAAGAGATGTGGTGGGATGTTATAACTTATATAGAGCATCATCGAGACATTGAATGAGAATATTTTTAGATGGAATTATATGACTACTATTTTCCTCATATTTTGAGGGCCAATAAATCCCATGAGTTCATGCATTTAGAGCAGGGCTCTATGTCAGGGATGGAATACTCTATCTGTTTCACTGAGCTTCAGATATTCACACCTATTCTGATGGGTGATGAGACATCTAGGGCTAAGAGATTCGAGGATGGTATCATTTTTTACATCTAATCATTTGTAAAAGTTTTTAGGTTTCCTTCAATATATTCCATCATGAATCAAGGGCTGATTACCGAGGAAAATCTGCGTGAAGATGGAGTAGAGAATAAGGGTGTTTCGGAATAGATATCAGGTAATTTCTCGAACGAGAGAAAGAAGCATCATATGGTTCTTTCTTGGAGGGATAAGAGTAGTTAGAAAGTTTCTTTTGGTAGCTAGGTGAGGTGAAATCAGGGTGGAAGAAATGGGAATATGAGACTGTAGTGTTTGAGGGACCCAGTCAAGTGTCAATCCTATAGCAGGATGGTCCATCTATAGTGCTTATACAAGGTGTTTCCACCAGCATCGATTGAGAGATGTTTTACACTTACTCCATGGTCATGAGTAGGGTCAGTAGCTTCTTACCAATAATGGAATTGGAAAACTCTTCGTTGTCCTGGCCGAGATGTTTGTTGTGGTCATGGTATCCAAACACCATGATCTTAGAAACAATATGGGAAGTCAACTCAGGGTAGCCAGGCACTGTCTTAAGGACATGGTACATGCCAGACATATGCAGGGAAATAGACCCAATAGAAGTAGGATCTCAGGCCTTATACTATGAGAGGTATTATTCTAGTAACCTCCATTTTTTCTTTTACACTCTTTGATATCGGGGATTCACATAGATTTATATTTGTGCCCATTATAGATATCATTGTTCTTTGTGTTTTTTATTTTGATTATGTTATGATTCTAGATAGTCTTTTAGGGAAAAGGACATCTAGTGTCCGTTAGTGTAAGGATTTCCCCCTCGATATTGGTGGGTTTCAGTTCATTTGGGATCTCTATGTATTAGAGATAATATGATTTGTTGTCATACTTGGAATAGATTGGTTAGTCTCCTTTCAAGACTTTGTTTATTTGTATTTCCACAGAGTAAGTTTTATGTCACCATAAGGGGGATAATTTCTATACAAGAGAGAGTGGGATGTCAAGGAAAGCTGAGATAGACTCAAGAAACGTGGGTTGAGTGGGATGAAAGCATTGATTACAAGTTTTTATTTGGATTTTCCGGGAACACATTAGATAGATTTCCCTTTAGTGGTTGATCGTTTCAAGGATGTTTTCTCGAAAAATATTTTAGGGTTACATATGGTGAGAGAGGTGGTGTTCATGAGCGAGCTAGTGCCAAGAGCAGCACTAGTATCCATTCTTCCTTATAGGATAGCTATGAAGGAGCTACAAGATCTCAAGAGGTCGAAAGAGTATTTTGAGGTAAATGGGTTTATCTAAACCAGCACTTCATAGTGGGGTTCACTGGTTGTTTTTTTATGAAGTTGGATGATACCCTCATCCTATGTCTGGATTATTGTAAATTGAACCAGTTTATGGTAAAGAATAAGTATCTTATCCTGCAAATAGATGATCTCTTATATCATCTCATAGGAGCTTTGGTATTCTATATGATTGATCTAATATATTCTTATCATCTTGTTCATGTTAGATCATCGTACATACCTAGAAATGTTTTTTGAATCATATATGGTCTTCACGAGTATGTGGTTATGATGTTCCATCTCACGAATGCTTCAGCGGTCTCCACAACACTCATGAACCGAGTGTTCCGTCCCTATCTTGATTATTTTGTTTTAGTTATTGTGGATGATATCTTTTGTGTTCCCATAATCGACATGACCATGCCAGACATCTTGATATCATTTTGAGTACACTGAGAGAGCATCAGTTATATTCAAAGCACTCAATGTTCTACTTCTGGATGGATTAGATTCACTTACGTGGTCACGTTGTCTCGAATAAATGAGTATCAGTGCACCCAGATAAGGTGAGAGCATTATTTGACTGGGAGCAACATACGAATGTCTTTGAGGTGTGGAATTCTCATGGGCAGGATGGTTACTATAGTCATTTCATACAGGACTTCTCATTCATAGTAGTGCAGATAATGGGTTTGACATAGAAGGGTGTGAATTGCGTGTGGTGAGATTCTAGTGAGAAGGCCATTCAATAGATGAATGGGAGATTAACGTCAGCACTGATATTGATTATTCTAGAGCTGGGAAGGATTTATATTGTGTGTTGCAATGCCTCAGGTATCAGGCTTGGAGAAGGGATTATAAAGGGGGGTCAAGTCATTGGGTATGGGTCTTGGCAGTTGAGGGCACATGATTTGAACTATCCAACGCACGATCTCTAGTTAGTCATAGTTGCTGATTCCTTACGTTTTTAGAGACATTACTTATTTTGGGAACATTATGTGGTGTACATGTACCAAAAAATTCCAAAGTACATCTTTACATAACGTGATCTAAATTTGAGGCAGTAATGGTGGATGGAGTACCCTCCGAATTTTAACATCAATCTTGCCTACACGCCTGGAAAAAAATGTAGTGGTTGATGCACTGGGTATGAGGACACAGATGAGGTAGTGAAGGAGGCTAGTAGTGAGTAGAATCTTATTGATTTGTTCTCTAAGATTAACTTTTAGGTGCACGATAGTTAGGAACAAACATTCATTTCTTATTTAGATTTTAATTCTACCCAACTGGATAGAGCAATAACGAGACTATTATCATATTCTGAGAGCCTAGTACAATGGGGAGAGTGTAGCGGGTGAGGATCCACCTTCTAGTTGGATGATAGGTGAAAATGAGAGCTTGTGGATCCATGAATGTGGTGGGGTTCTAGTTGATATATGTGAGGAGATGATGATGTAGTTTCATAATTCATCTTGGGTAGTGCATCCCAGAGTTACCAAGATGTACCGTGACTTGTGTTGTTATTACTGGTGGCCAGGAATGAAGAAAGAAGTGGTTGGTTTTGTTATGAGGTGTTCCACATGTTAGTAGGTGAAGGTACCACATAAATAGCCAACCATGATTTTATAATAGTTACCTATTCCGTAGTGGAAATGGGATGATGTCATGATGTATTTTTGATGGGCTTACTGAGGTTTTGCAGGGGTAATGATGTAGTTTGATTGGTGGTTAATAGACTTAAGGAGGTCACTCACTTCTTGCTGATCAAGGAGACCTTCGGTGTTGATGAGCTTGGCAAGCATTATGTTCATGAGGTGGTATGTATTCATGGGGTCCTTTGTTATATTATTTTAGATAGGGATGTATTCATTGCTTATTGTTTCAGGAAGAGTTTTTTAGAGGGTGTTGGGTACACTGGTTCTTCTGATCACAATACACCTCCCTCAGAATAATATCCAGTCAGAGCGTATGATATTGGTGATGGGGGAAATACTTCAAGAATGCATCTTATACTTTAGTAGATCTTAATAGAATCATATTTCCTCAGTTTAATTTTCTTTCAATAATATTTTCCAATAAACTATAGGGATGGAACCATATAAGGCCTTGTACAGTGGGCCGTGCCGATCAACCCTATACCGGCTTGAGGTGGGTGAGGCAGCTTCACTTGGACCACATATTGTGCAGAAAAATTCTGGGTGGGTATAGTTGATTTAGAAGAAGATAGCTACTCTGCAGTCTCATCATAAATCTTGTCCTGATTGTCGTTGATGACCTCTAAAATTCGAGGTCGGGGATCAAGTTTTCTTGTGTGTTTCAATGGGGTTGAGAAATAATAGAATCAGGAGATAGGGTAAGATTTTGCTGAGATACATTGGTTTGTTTGAGAATCTCGATAGGGTTAAGAAGGTTGACTATAGATTGTAATTACCAAAAAGATATGGGGCTGTGCATGATGTCTTCCACATTTCTCAGTTGAAAAGTTTTTTTTTTGGACCCATCTCACACCTTTCTTCCCAATAATGTGGAGTTTTGGGAAGATTAATCCATTGAGGAGCATCCCATTTGTATTATGGATCATATCATGATGATTCTCCAGGGCCATTATATTCCATTGGTATGGGTGCTATGGCAGCATGACTGAGTGCTGGAAGAGATTTGGGAGAGGGTGGATAATGTATGATTGTAATTGCTAGAGTTATTATCTGATGTTCTTTCACCTCCCATGGAAGGTCAATTTAGGAATTAATTGTATTAAGGGGGAATTTTTATGAACATTGTTCTTCCTTGAAGAATGGATCTTTATTTTTCAGTTTATACATAAGAAAATGGAAGAAAAGAGTTCAACGGGCTGGCTATAGGCCTATTACATGATGGGGGTGGGAACTAAATGTTGTGTACTTATAGGTAAATGCCATGTATGGAAGGATACATGCCATATAATCTTATTACACTGCCATGTAATAGTCTGGCGATAATTATTACAGACACGGAGTGTAGTCTCAAGTACAGGGCATGTAATATTTTTTAATTGATTAAATCAGGATATTACATCATATTTTAGAAAGATACAGAACTCACCACTTCATTTGGCCAACAGTGTTCCCTTGCAATATGAGGATAGGGTGGCCTCCTCATTCTTCATCTGATCTCTAATTCGAACATTGTTAGTTTTGTGGGATTCCCCTTTGTGAGATCTTGATTACTCTTGAACCTTTATTTCTAATTTTTTCTCTCAATCTAGTAATTTATATTCGATATTTTATACCCTTTTTATATATCTACTCTATTCTAGTTCGGATTAGAGCCTGACACTAGGTGATGAGGGTCATATGATTATGAGGTAGGTGGTCTTGTGCCTTTCGTTCAATTTTGAGTTGTTTATATTTTTTATAGTTCCATTGTGCCAAGTCTATGTTGTAACCATAAAAGTAAATTGACCCTTGTTGATTCCTAATGTTGATTAGGTCATAAATTAAATTAATTAAATCATGTTTGAGTTTGTTGGTTTGATTAAGGGCCACCATGTAGGTAAGTTTCCCTCAAATGACCATTTATAGTAATTTGGTTGTGGATTACTATGAGGAATGCCTTTATTTCTATAATTGGGTTGTTAAGTATGAATTAAATTTTTTATGGAATTAAAACTGTGAAATATTGTGATTGATTTGATTAAGGTTTTGGTATTAGTGGTTTCCCATTTTCCCTATGATATGCTAATTATTGTTTAAGACTTCTGATAGGTTAATTCCCTTTTTTCATGTTATGTATGATTCCCACATTAGTTGTAATTATGATAACCATGTAATAGTGTAATTTACATTTGCTGTATTTTATGCTTAAATTCTGATATACTGGGATCTCCCCTGTTGACTGCAATGCGTATGGGAGAGTATTCTTTATGCATGCTAGTGAGAATTTGTTATGCATGTGGGAGAGAATTAGTTATGCCTGTAGGAGAGGACTGTTTATTCAAGTGGGTGGGTTATTTATATTCTTGTGAGAAAGATATTCAGATGAATATTGAAATGGAATGACTTATAATTCATCTTTCAATCCAAGCACAAGAATGTATTCGGTGTTCACTTTATTTGTTTAGATATCCTTATGAGGTATCTGTTGAGAATTTTTATACTAAGGATTGACCGGATTAGGCATGATCTGGAGACTTATATAATTCAATGTAGTAGAATGGTTTAACTGGTCATATTGAATCAAAATGGAAGAAAAGACTTATAGGATTGTTTACTATTGAGTACTTCTTAGTTAACTGCATTTCCTTTTTGTACATTACCTATTGCATAAACTCACTGATAGATAGTTATAGATCATGGGTGGATGCCTACTGGGATTTATTTCTCACACCCATTTTGGGTCAAGCTTTTAGGCCCAAACAGATTATATTGTTAATGGAGTTGATAAGGAAAAACACCCTTCTACTGGTACTTGGGATGTTGTTTAGGACCTAGAGAGCAGGGCACCGAGCCGAGGCGTGCGATGATTCTTTGTTTCCTTTGTTTGCTTTTATCTTTTCAAAAATATGTTGTATGTTTTACAGTTCACTTTTATTGGATGTTAATTTAGAACCTAATATGATGCATCATCTTTTGTATGAAATGATTCTTGGTTATCTATCTTATCAGTCATTCACTATTTATATCAGATTTATGTTGTTTGCCACTTTTTATATTGTACTATTATTTATTTGGATATGTTACACTCTCTAAATGAGGGAATTGTTTCCCCGATATCACACCCTAGACCCTCACTAGTAGTTGGCAGCCTCTAGCATTTCAGGACATGTTCTTGAGGCCATGTGGCCAACCGAGTACTGGGCACTAGTTGAGTGGAATCAAAATCTGAGACATTACAATTTTGGAGTCAAACAAGAACACTTTATTTCATTATCAAAAGGATTTAGTGATCATTATTTCACTATTAAAAAAATATTATTTTTCCTTATACATCCTTGAACATTCAGATTCATTGCTTCTAAATTCATCCATCTCTAATAATAATAATTTTCATTCTTTTCCAGCAAAAATCTTATTCATTTTTCATGTTTCTATAGCCCAAAAATAATTATCCTATAAGAAATCTAGTAACTGAAAATATATTCTATAGACTAAAATAAATTCGTAAATTCTTATTGGTGATTTAAAAATATTTATATAACCCTAGAATGCATCATCTGGCTATAAAATCTAGTATTTTCTATTTGGGTGAATAGTTTGATAGTCAAAACATTACATTATTTTAAAAGTGATAGGGTGTTGTAACCAAATTATAGACTCAATATTTCTTTATTATAGAATCTAAATTCATGTTACATAAGTGGGTTACTTGTTCAATGATTAAGGGCAAGGTAAGACTAAATCTAAAAAAATATATTTGTTTTTACAAATTTGGTAACCATTTTTCCATCATTAGTTAACTACTAGAAATATGATCCATACAAATGGTTTTGGCCAAATTGTTGGCATTGTTCACTAATTTGGACCTATAACAACGGTTTTTCCAAAACTATTGGTATAGGTCACTTATATGGACCTATACCAATAGTTTTGGACAAAACGTTGCTATAGGTCCTAAAATCAAAGAACCTATACCAACGGTTCTCAAAACCATTGATATAAGTACATGTATTTTTAATGGAATGTTCTTACAGAGGACATTAAATAAATCATAATTTAAAATACTTATGATAATACAAATATAAAATTATGAAATAATGTTCACAAAAGTAAGCTAGGTTAGTGGTTAGGTCGCTCAATCACAAACGGGAGGTTTTTGGATCAAAACCAACCATATGATTATTTTTTGATTTACCTATACCAAAGTTTTTATGGAACCGTTTGTATAGATATTCATATTACATATACCTATAGTTTTCAAAACCATCGGTATATGTCTATAGCAACGGTTTCCCCAAAACCATTGGTACAGACCTATCCCCACGACTTACATGGCAACGGTTCTCCAAACCATTAGTATAGGCTATAAGAACGTTTTGGAGGCCTATACCAACGGTTTCAAACTATTGGTATAGGGTATGTTTCTAGTAGTGGTTCTTATGGAAATGTATTATAATAATTTTAAAACATAATACATAATAATAATTATATAAATGTATCTAAAATATTTGGGAAATAGTATCATGAAATCCATTACATGTATATTAAAAATACATCACAAAACAGTAGGGGTTGTTGTGGTATTTCATTTCTCTTGGAAATATTTCCTTCAAATTGGCATATTTTACGAGATTTTCAGAATCTAAAATAATCATTCAAAAGATAAATCGAATATAATCCAAAATTAAAAACTTTTTTATTAATTATTTAATATATAAAGTGGCCTCTATGTATTAAACTAAAAAAATAGGGTTTACTAGATGTTAAATGCATCTTTTTATCAATTGGTCTCTACCAACATGCCACAATTAAGAATCATCCCATATATAATTATTTAAATCACTCACAGGCTTATAAATTTGTTTTTTCGAAATATAATGATTTTATTCACTATTTGATGAATAATTATTTATGTTAGTAAATGATGTTCTCTCATTTCTAACAACATACTATTTCTATTTAGAAAAGTATTCATTTTTTGGTAGAAAATATGAAATGTTTTATAAAAAATAGTGGGTCTTTAGCTTAAATATCCACTCATAATATTGTTAGTTCCTTTATTATCCTTTATTTAAAAATATATTTGTTTTAATAATAAAACCCATCTCAAAAGACTTAGTTTGAAATCATTATTTTTCATGAAAAATTTTATTGTGGAATGATATGTAAAAAAATCACTTTAAAATCTAACAAGTAACATCTAAACATATCCAAAAAATAAAATTGTTAATATTTATTTCTCAGTGGTTGTGTGGTTATCTTAGGCTTGATCTAAAATTATAGAAGCTTAATGATTAACATGAAATTTATTTTCATTATTTTTACTTAAAATATACATAAGGGAAAATCATAATCATTAGTCATAATTTCAATGGTTAATTTCTAGTTTAGTTGTTGGAATACTGGTGTGTCTATCAGTTCTTTATTCTAATAATCAAATTTGTGTTTAAACATCTATTAAAATTAAAATAGTGATCATTTTTTAATGAAACCTAGACAATGTAAAATATGTTTTACTCTATTATGTTATGAATCATCTATATAAACCATCATGAACAAAGAATAATATGACATCTGCCATAGTTTTGAAGAAATTTAGTGAATAAATTACCACAAATTTGGGCATGTAAATGTATATTCTATCTTTAGAAACTACAAGAACAATTATAATTACCTTTTCCACTAATAAATGACATTTTAATAATTAAGAATCAGATTTTTATCAAGGAATGTTTGAAGATCATCAGCTAAAATATTTAAGAAACATTTAAAATTTAATCTATATATGTTGAATTCATCCATAAAAAAATCCAAAAATCTATCTAGAAAGTCAAAATAAAGAATAATCATGTTTCTATGAAATTTTTTTAGTGTATTATACAAACCAAAGGTGATTTTATTATAAAAAATGTACCAATAGGGAATCTAAAATATGTTATCTATTGATCCTATGATACTATTTGAATTTGAAAGTACCCTAAAAATCCATCTATAAAATTGTAATGGGTCTGTGAAGCTCGTCTCTCAAGAACATGATCAAGAAAAGGAAGTGGGAAATGATATTTCCTAGTTATGAAGTTCATAATTTTATATATAATGAATATATTCTTTTTTTGAAGTCTTCTAGGGACTAGATCACCAAATTCTCTATTTAAGATAGTAAAGATACTTTTCATAAGGACAATTTTAATAGAGACTACACATTGTCTATAAAAGATAGGAAATATTATTACAATATTCAATAAATTAGTAACTTTTTATTAAAAACTTATAACAATGTTGGTTTCAATATTCGTTAAAATTTATTCACAGGTTTGGAGTTTTCCTCCAGCAAAATTATATACATTAATATTTAAGGGTTGATCCTAGTGAGATCATATAGTTTATATTACAAGGTTTTTCTTCACTTATGGGATATTAGTAATTAGTTATCATAGTCCATTGATAGATCCTTGTAAATAAAAATAGAAAATTTCTCATTTTTATATATAAATGTGAATTTTAGGATGTCAGATAATGGTTTTAACCCTATAATAGGGGTAATTTTCATTTGTCAAATTTGAGTTATGTGACTTAGCTATATCAATTTTGACACCTAGTTCTTCACATAAATGAGTAAATTTATGATTGAAGTTTTGTATAACATGTTTTTCATTATTATATTTATATGTTGAAACCTAATGAAAATGTACAAGTTTGAAGGGGTTTATGGGAAATAAATTTCCACCAATAAAATCATCAATTTGAAATTTCTCATAAATTTTATGAAATTTTAAATTATAGATTTCATTAAAAGAAAAGACAAAATATATTAAAAATTCAATAGTTTCCTAAAGAATATTTTTAACACTTTAGAAAATAGTCAGTTCACAAGAAGTAGGTTGGATTATTATATAGAAATCAGTTTTAGTATATTTAAAATTAGAAAGTCAAAATGATTTAGTGTTGAAACCAGGGAGCATATCAGTAGAAAAACAATCAATAATGTTGACATACGTGGAAGAATGATCTTTATTTTGGTGTTTCATATATTGAAAATTATTGAAATATACTAAATCACTTTAAAATTATAATGAAAAACAACCTTTGTGAACATTAATGATGTATTTAGTTGTTTTTTACAAATGTCTTCCAACAATGATATGTGAATGTGTGCTAAATAGATCATTTTCTATATTTATGAGAAAAAAAAGCTAGGAAAGAAATATTTCGTAACTAGACCATAACATCTTCAATAAATCAACAATACTTGGTGATGCATTAGTTAGAAAGTTTAATTCTATTCTAGTAGGGTTGAGTTCATAAACCAGTAAAGTTTAATAAATATAGTGTATAATAACATTTATATAAGCTCTTTAGTCAATCGTGATATCTTTGAATTCAAACTCTCTTATTTTTCGAGTAATATTTAAATTTCAAATATCATTATATTTTAATGGAAAAACATATTAAATCAATAAGAAAATTTATCTTCCTAAATTGAATTTATCTTCTACCTTGAATTTTCTTTTTTGAGAGCAGATTTATTTAAAAAAAGGTATATTTGAGATTCGTTTCACAACACCAATATAAGGGATATTAACTTGTTCTTTTTTAAAGGTTTATAGGAATTATTTATGCAATTATTTTTTAGAAATTTTTTCCTCTGGTGGCTTACTCCTTGGATAGGGAAGTAGTGGTATGAATGTCTCTTGATTAGTTTTATTATTAGGACTCAACATTTACTTCCATCTTTTATTGGTCTTTTTATTTAAATCCACTACTTATGATAGTGATTTTTTATTCAAAATAGATTCTATTTTTTATAGCTTTAGATCATTCAAAAATATATCCAAGAGGTGTTTTTTATAAATCGTGTTCTATAACGATTGAAAGAGGGTTTGAGGAATCTTTAATAGATTTGGGTTCATCTTCATGTTTAAAATCATAGTTTGAGGGTTATTACGATTAATCCCACTTCTTAGTTAAATGACACTAACATTTTTTATTCCTTTATCTTTGGGGTTCACTTGAGTTTGTTAAGATAAACCTAAAATTATTTGATTCTTAATGCTAACCACATCATCATCTAGTTGACCCATTTAAGACATCAAATTATCCATTAAAATCTATTATTATTGTTGTGAATTTTCATGTTATTGCCAAATTTATTGTCCCACAGCTTCATGAAAAATTGTTTTAGATTTTTGGGAAGTATGATACGGTTATAGATTCTTTCTAGGTTGAAAATTAAATTTCTAACTTAGTATCTAGATTGAGAATTAATATAATCATCTTGAAAAAATTTAATAATTTTTTTGGGATATCTAAAAATTTATTTATCTTTGTTCTTCTAGCCATGGTTTTAATTTTGGTTTGGGTGACAATGTATTTTTTGGTTGGATGGAATTGTTATTCCATCAAGTACAACATTATAGTTTTCATCTAGCTATTACATTTGTGGGAATTGGTCACAAAAGTTGTCATTTGATGAATAAATTCTATAGTGAGATTGTAATTAATAATTTGTTTCAGGTATATTATTAGGTTTGGGGTGTTGGAAAACATAATTTACCTCACCATAAGAGTTATATATCTATGTTGGCTTAAAATAATGTCATTTACAAAATTTTGAGTGGGGGATTCTTGACATGATTTAAAATGTAACAAGCCCCTTGTACCAAATTATTGAGAATTTTAAACCCTCTTTTAAATTAAATATATATAATCTATATTTGTTTTATCAAATAAATATCCTACAGATATATAATCAATCATACTCCATCACTAATACACAATCCATCATAAAAATATCATATCAACATTTATCCATTTATTTGATTATGGGGGAAACTAAAAAAAGCCTCTTAAAACTTTATCAGTGTTCATGTAAATTTTCTCCTTAAGTTTCTCTAATTTCAAAAATTTATTTTCTAACAGAATCATTTCTCAAATTATAGAAAATGGTTCAAGAAAATTATTCTTCAATTTATTCTAAACTCATATTAAAATTTAATATGAATAAAAGAACCATTCTTCAGCAACACCTTCTAAAGAAAATTGAAAATTTCTATGTTTTTTTTATTTACATCTATTATATGGTGTTTTTTATTGAAAAATAAAAAATGTCTTGATGATTATTGTGTGGATATTCACATAGATTTCCATTGAATTTTGGAATTTTGTCAACAAGACAAGATTTTATTTGAAAACTAGCAGGTAAATCCAGGTATTCTATAGGGTTATTTATTTTATTAATAAAATGAATCCCATTCAAAAAAAGATATATTATCATTCATAGGGATTTAAGGTTCAATTTTTTTTTCTAGGTGTGTAAGTGGTATAATCATAACTTGGAATATCATTGTGTCTAATTGTTATAGCCCTATAGTGGTAGGATATAACAATTTTAGGATCTAAATGAAAAAAATTGGATTATAATTTCTAGACATTAAAAATAATAATTAAAGTCAAACTGAGAAACCTCTATGTGTAATATATCATTCATGGTACTATTATCAATAATTTATCCCCTAAAAATGCATAAAAGACTCCCCTAGAGTTTTTTCTAAGGGAGGTAATTAAACATAAATTTCAAACTGTTATTTTGGTTTTTTATTTCAATCCATAAATTCTAACTAAATTGGGGTTTATTTTGAGTTCAAACATAATTAAATATAAAAAAAATGGAATCTAGTAATTCAATGATGAAAATATTGATATTGGAAACAAATTTTAAAAAAAGACTGCAAATTATATTTTAAAGCAGAAGTCGTGGAATGTGTGAATCATTTGGACTCTCCCTTATCCATTATCTAAAATGATTATACAATTTCAGTTATCAATGTTTACTAAAATAGATAGATATAATACTTTCAATATATTTTATCAATATTTCAATTATTTAATCCCCACAAATGTGTCATTATATGTGAAATTTCATCATTATTGGAATTTTATTATGTTTTGAGATAAATTGTGAAAATTTCATATTTATGAATTTTTTACTATTTTTCATTTGTTTATTGTTTTGGGAATATAATTTTGAATATTGATCCAATTAAAATTGCTATTTTTTTGGAATCCATGTCCTATGTTATTCATCTTTTTCATCTGGACCAAGTGTTTAATAAACCAAATGGAGGCCCAAAAAAATCAATCATTGTAGAAAATCATTCTGGTCGATAGTGAGACCCCACCAAAGTAATTGGGTTATAAATCCAGATCCATGTGTCCAAATATTATTATTCCACCTGGATATTAAATATAACTCAATTTTTTTTCTTCCATGTAGAGTTTCAAAAGAAACTTAAATCGTTACATCATCCCATGAGTGAGTCTAAAAGAATGGAGATGAAGAGTCACCTTGAGGAGAAAACATTATCCTCGGTAATTAATTTAGAACATTTGTAAATTGATTCTAAAGAGTTTTAACGTTTTATATAATAAATATAGTTTTTTTATAAAAACTATCTAGAATTAATTAGAGATATATTAAGCCGTTAAGGGGGTGAAATTATTTCTATCTACGGATAGATATAACCTAGACAACAGATTTCCCACCCCTTCCCCTCTCTTTGTATTTCCATTTCCACATAATTTCAAAGGGGGTTTTTTAGAGATAAAGGGGGTGTTTTATATAGATAAATTTAATACAATGTTATGAAAAATTTCTGGGGTGGATAATATGTTGGCATCTCATGTGATGTGAGGCTAAGCACCAAGAGGTTGCGGATGGAGACAACAGATGGACACCCTCTTTTGAGTTTTGATCTACATATGTAATCTCTTTTGAAACTCTCTATAAATATATTTCATGAAATAAAATGGTTCTTTTCTTTCAAATATATATTTTCAACTTGTTTTTTTGGATGGATTCCCAATCTATAAAGTAAAATTGTTGATTCCACTATTTTTGATTTCTTCGATTATGTCTTGTCATTGAGCATAGTGATTTCAATTAGGTTTGATTACATATTGGTATTCAAGTAATAGAATCACATCTTTAAGAGGGTAAATAATCATATTCAGGTTTTGAAATTATATAATTGGAAATTAACGTGTTTATCTAGAGGTATTTTGGTAGGTATTGAGAGATTCATTTGTGAAATAATTTTAAAAAAGTAAGAGTGGAGCATCTGGTGAAGGTATGGGGAATGAAACAGAATCCCCAAAAATTGGATTTTAAAATTATTCACTGAGGAATTATGCGAGAATACTGGAATTGGGGAATCTATACCCGATTACTTCTATAGGATCACGTGCGAAAGGATTTAAGCACAAAAAATAAACTATAACATACACGATTTAGATCTGAAGCCACGCATGATGTCTTCTCATCATTAGTGATCACTACCGGAAGAATCTAAATCAGAATTCTTCAAGTTCTACAACACATTATTGAAGAAACTTCGAGAGTGTTGATCATCAAAATCCAAGCGCTTGCATGGAATTCTGACGATGCCTCTGATGCACCAATGATCATTGTGTTTCCTTTCTTGGGATGCCATAGAGAGCTTGATCCGAGTTCCTAGATCCATAGAATATCTATCTAGATCATGGGAGAGATAATATGAGATAGAAATCCCATGAATAGTTCTTGGTGGGAAGCCTCCTCTTCTATATATAGTGTGTAATTAAAATACATGTTATTTCCTCTCCATCCCTCGAAAACTTAACACACTATAAAGGACATTTTATTATTACTAATTTTAATCATAAATATTATTATTAATTTCTAATAATATATTAAATATATTACATGACAACAGTATAGTCATTAACTTGACTCGTCAATCCCACAAATATTAATTGAAACTTGAATATATTTAATATTCATTAAAAAATATTTTTCATTTATTTACTTAAACATTATAAATACATTTAATAAATAAATTCAATGATCTTTATTCTTAACTTCAATAATATGAATTTATTTATGTCATTTTTGATCTTATCTCCTTCGACAAATCCCAGACCCCACTGGTGGGGCGTACCATGTCTAATATAAATATTCAACTGAATAGGGAAGATTCTTAAATAAACTATAGTGTGTGTCCCTCTATGCTCTTATCCCGATATTAGTGAATACTATTCATAGACCAAGAGCGGGATCCAAAAACACATCATTGGCCCTAAAGAGAAAATATTGTTATAGCAGTGAAAACCAACCTATGAGAACGTATTTTTTAACATAATCTCTTTTTTTAATATCTCATAAAGTAGGATGAACACCCATGTCATCATCCTTTTCCTTCATTATTATTTTTTGATCTAACTTAATGGATTTACCCTAGACATCCATGTCCATGGTCTTATGAAGGTACTACCTTCCTAATGAACATGTCTTATGATATATTAATTCTATAAACCAGAAGATAAAAATCATTTCCTGACAATTCAAATAATGTCATGACACCAATGATGCACCCAACAGAAACTAACTCCCCATGATTTCAATATTATGGTATTCATCTTACATCAAAGTATGAAATCTAATGGCATACATTAGAAATGATCTCAAGTCAAGATACCATTACACATGATCATTCATAGGAACATTCAATGATACCCAAAACATATGGTGTTCCTATTGGAGGTTCTCTCCTCATGATCTCTCTTTTAGAGATCCCCATGTGTTATCTTCATGAAAATACATCTCAATGCTTATGAACCCCCAACACCTAATTGTCAAATCATCTACTATTTCTATTTTGTAACATGAAACTACACCATAGGACCATTATTTACGATTATTGTCACAATATCTCAAGGTTACTATTTTAGCATGAGATCTAATATAAACTTTTGATATGAAAATTTATATATGGACATTACCATTAAAGGGTTTATGCATTAATATCTACACTGTAATGGTAAGATATCATTGTGTATACATGATATGGAAACCAAAATCACTAAATAGTTTGGTCTAGGTCACCCACTATTTCACTACTCCCACTTTCACTTGAGGAAACATTCTAACAAAACATGTGATCTAATCACATAATAAAGATCATGTTTCTACTGAGTAATGGATTTAGCTACTTGGCCTTCCAAATTTCCTCCATGTGGTTATTCTGCTAAATGAGACCTCATATCATTGTGTAAAACTTCCCAAGAGATGGTATGCTGGATTATATACCTCTTTTCGACTATCACAACTTGACATCTTGGATTGTAAGATTGTCATAATTTACATTATGATAATATTCTACTTACAATGTGTGATTCTAAGAACTGGAACAAATCGTTGCATATAACTGATTCTTAGATGCCTTAGAAGCTACAACATACTCAATATTTATAGGATTGACTACCACTAGTTTCTATGATCTTTTATCACTCATCAATTTATCCTAACTGAGATATTAGATATCATTAATCTAAGGAACACTAGTTTGTGTCCACTCAAAACTAGTATCCATTCTTCCCCACATACTAGGTACTTATCTTTTGTACTATCCAAAGTACAATCACATATTTTTTACTACTTGACTTACAGTTCTCTTGGATATAATTGATAATTTCATACTATAAATTATATATTGGAAATATAAATTCTTTTATATATCATGGAACACGTGATTGATACATCACATAAGCATATGGATTTTAACTCACCATGTTAATCTCCTCCCATATCCCAGACATGTCAACCTAGAGAGATTGTGCCATATTATATTGGTAACAATTCTTTCTTGAATTGTTTCTTCTTGTATTTTGTAATACCATGGAAATATATGTACAATTAACTAGGTCCATGAAACGTCTAGATCTACCTAAGTAGATCATGTTCCTTAGAACATAGGTTTCTACTATAATTCATTCACTGGAGAATAAATTTCATCATGGTCTAAAGTAACTTAAAGAAAAATCTGTATTCCATATGTTGTTGAACATATTCTACATGGAAAACAATGGTTCCACCACTAACCTCAGGTAAACACATAGAAAAATTTTATTACAAATATATATTATATGATCTTGTTGCTTACTTCAATACTAAACTAGATATCAGTAACTTGCAACCAATATTATAATTCTGTGATGTGACCATCCATTTCTAATTGTGTCATATAGACACCATCCATGATTGGTGTTCATTATATCTAATGTTTTATATAATGATCATATAAATTAACTATGCTAAGAAAAATTATAATAGATTTAGACATAACAGTTTGGTATTACCAATCATGCCTTATTGGTACTACACATATACTATCCATGTATCAACTGATTGGAATACCCACCAAAGTATTCAAAATAATTAACCCCTTTTCATTTTAATGCATGGAATCCATTATTGAATCTTGATTGGTCTTCCCAATATTAGATAATTTTCATACATATAATTATTGTATTAAATATTAGTCAAAATGAATAATATATCACTAGTCATGGTGAATAAAAAACATCACCATGGTTTTATCCTTACTACATAGAATGTGTATATGTTACACACTATGTTCCACATACACTTGTGGAACTAGTTCCAATGCCAACTACATGTGAATCTCAAGCGTTTACTCAGTCTATGTAAAACATTCTTTTACTTTCTCTAAAGATATGTTCACCCTAATATAGAAATATAGTCTATAAAATGACTATCACTATTCAATATTAGGGATTTAAGTAATATCCTATGAAACTTTTAGTGTAATTACAAAAGATTCACAATGTGTTTGTACTTGATACAAGTTTTTTTATGTCCTAACAATCTATTTGTATCCAAACACATGTCCTTATGACATAATGGATTTCTATCATACTATAACTCATATGATATTCATTTTTCATAATATTTGGCATAAGGTTATAAGATATCTCGATTATTTTTGATGCAGATAAAGAAATATAATGGATGTTATTTCATTTTGTATCATTGATGCTCCTTACATCATAACCATGATGTGTAAAATGTGTATTTAGGAATTACTCCAAACTACATTTTGTTGATCAATGTTAATGTGTAAAACTTTATCATTGATCCTCCTTATTTACATTATCTTAATTATGTAGATAAGGTAATGTGCATTTAGGAATTACTCCATGCTATATTATCTTGATCGATGATTTCCTAGTCAAGATATTCTTCATCATGTCATCTTGAAGAAACTAATTTCTTCTAACCATGCACTTACTTCACTTTACCATTCTTTAATTACGTAAAGTAATCTTATGGGGTAAATTTATTCCATGAACATATCCTTGAAATAGTTCATACTCTCTTGCCGATCAAATTCTGAAAGCTTTGTGGAATACCTATATTTCTAAAGGTTTATTTTTCCAAACTAAATATATCAATAAAACCATAGGTTTTTAGTTGTAATGATCTGAAATACCATACTAGGTATATTCTTGATGTCAAATTTTTGTGGTTATTTATAGGGAATTATATTTTCACATATATGTATAGTCTTACATTTATATATTCATCACTTAGTGCCTATAATTCATGTATTGTTGAAGTAGTGATTGAGTATTATATACCAAAAATAACATACATTTTAGAAACTGGAATAATATCTCATTGTGTCCAAGGACACTTGAGATCGGTGTTTTGGTTATACTCAAGAATAGTTCTACATGAATGTTTCACTAGGAAATAAAGAGGTCGTGTACTTCTCACCATTGGCCTATATATAACCCTTTCATAGCTACATAGATAATACACCTATCCTCTAGTAATATTTATATACTTACTTGGTTACTGTATTTAAATTCACATATATGTTTAGAATTTTGTATTCAATACCCATAAAGTAAAACCTAAACATTACATTGATGAATATTCTGGATGAAGAAGCAGGAACATACTTATTTTATTTAGTTTACTAAATTTAAAATTCTATAATCTTATTTTATAATTTTAAATAAAACCCTATTTAATTGAAAGATGTTGTGAACGATTCATTGGAATTAATTTCCTTTTTCATTTCACCTTGTCGATAATTTTTTTTACCATAATAAATTAATTTAAAATTTTCTTTGATATTCTTATTCACTTAGTGAACCTTTCCTAAAGGGTAATGAGTTGTTTACTCAATAATTTTTCATTTTTTAACATTTAATGAGACATGAGTAAAGGGGTGAAAGTGATTTTATAATAGTATATATTGAATGATCATAACCCACATTTTGATTTACACAGATTTAGTATAACAATTACCTATTCATATCATTTATTCACTTCCTCCTCACAGTCTTCTTGGAAATGAGACTACAAGTTATATCATCCATGTCCAGATATAGCAACTGCAACAAACACCAGATGTTGATGAAAGAAAAATTAAATAACCATCATTTCCTTCTTACATTATTCTTATGTAATAATTTTTATCCTCACTTCTAGAGGTATTTTTACAAGTGTTGGGGACATTGGAACCTTGAGTTTCTTATACCATAGTAATATACACAAGCGGCCATACTATTATTGGATACTTGTGCCTATGAGGAAATTTAATTTTTCCAATATTTACCTTAGTTTTAAAATTTTGGTATAACATTCCATTTTTATAAAAAAATATCTTTTATTAGATTAGCACTTTTATCATTATTAGTGTTGTAAACATTTTGATTAATTAAATAATTATCAATAAATGTCTCCCATGATTTTATAAATTTCTAGGGATAATATATTATATAATTGAAATACTATTCCACTTGATTATTCTAGTGGAAAGGATCCTTGAACAACCCATTGTAGAATAAAATCTTGGGATACACCACTACTTTGATGGTTCAAGGTGGGAATTTGGCTTGTCGACTGCTTTAACTCGTAGTTCCTTGATCTGTTGAGTGAAATCCCAAATTCTTAAATCATTACAAGATTTACTCAAAGCATTCTTCTAAAATTGAACAAGCTATCTTTGGATATTTATTTTCTGAAATTTTAGTTAATCCAACCCACCAATCTCATAAGAACTCACCAGTAGTAAAAAAGAACCCTAATCTTGGCATGAATGGAACCCCAAATAGCTGGTTTTTTCCAAATTCGAATGTAGGAAGGCAGTTCAAACATAATATTTATTCGATTGTTTTATATTTTAATGTGATGAAACAAATAATTTTAAATATTTTTATCACATATTGTGTGATCTCACTCACAACTGACCATGATAGGAATAGAAAAATCAATCATCTAACATGTTCATTTTATCTTGCATGATTTTTTATTATCCTATGTTTTTATGCATTAACTACACATACAAAAAAATAATTAACCATGAAAAAAATAAAATGATGACCTGATCATGAGACAATACTAATGGTTGATCCATTGAGTGTATAATAGACCAACAAAGACACTATGGGATTACCATGAGTCACGTTTCTTGCGACTTGAAATGCAGCATCTGCTATTCCAATGCATAAATTCCTGTCCATTGTGTCACCATCACTTGGCTTGAAATGTGTCATTACTCGTATCATCAATTTAAAAAAAACACTCACTAAAAAGGGTAACTGCGGAGTATAATACAACTCTAATGTGGACGTGATAGCCCTTGTACATATAATGACTCATATAAGATTCACATATCTCCATTTATTAATTAATTATTACAATCTGAAAATAAATAATCAAATAAAAAAACATGCACCAAACATGAATTGGTTGATCCATGGCTCATGACCAGTCAATACACACTAACTCTCATATTTGAAAATAAATTCTGAATTACAATTAAACTTTCATTAAATTATACTTGATGGCATTATAATTGAATTAAAAATTCACCCATGTTTTTAATTCAATATTTACATCATTTGGTCCTGATTATTTGATTTAATTTTAAAACTACAAATTAATATAATTAATTATTTTAGTTAAATTCCAAATTAAATTAATTTATGATGCATTAATTATTAAATTAAAAATTATTATTTAATTAATTTTATTATCAAATGAAATTAAATTAATCATGTTAATTAATTTATGATCAAATTAAAATTAAATCGGCCCAGAAAACCGAGGGTAGGGCCTGTGCGGTTCAGGCTGACCCGTGCAGGCCCATTCTGGGTTGTTTCGGTCCTATTATAGGCTATTTTGGGACATACCAGTCCTCTATAACCTGTTTTAGGTTAGTCAGACCTCTCTCGGCCTAATTTTGGGACCAAATTATACTTTTAAGGGATTTTACCTTGCACATGGTTTGCCTCAGGCACCGATGAGATAATTGTGGTTGGTCTAAGGTTTCTAACATAGAATTAGGTCCAACCTGAATTATAACCCATGGCCATGAGTTGTGCTACAGTAATTGGGAGGAAGTGCCTTCTTGAGCAGATCCTGGGTGGGCAGATACTCGAGGTACCGCTTTGGTGGTCCAATTTGGAATGAAGTGGGCAACACTAACAGTGTACCCCGGCAAACGAAGTGGGTATGTGGGATCAAGAGGTGGTTGGTTGAACAACTCCACTGAAGTAAGGAGCCACGAGGCACTCGCGGGTCCAGCAACGTCAAGCGGCATAGGTCAGGTGATGGGTGTCTTTAGTCTAGGTGAGGTGAGGCAAGGGTTCCGGTAGGAGGCCGGATGGTAGGTGACAAGCATGGCCTGGGGTTGCAGTGGGACTATCATGGAGGTCAGGTGCTGGAACTGGGAGGTAACACAAATGATAGGGTGTGGTCTTGATGTGGGAATTCGGTGTCGCAACTTGTGATGGTGAATGGGTGGTTAGAGATTCAAGGGTGGTCAGTCCAGTGGAGGCTAGGTGTAGGCTGCCTCGGAAGCACGCACTGAGGTGGGATAGGGGGTCCACCTGGCCCCCTACTTTTAACCATTTTTTTTGTTCTCCCAAAAGGTACCTCCCCTAGCAAGGTCAAAGCATTTTTTTTCTTTTATCAATCAGCCTACCCAACTTGATTTTTTATTTTTCAAAAAAAATATTTTATCCTCTAAATATTAATTTGGAATAATGTCTATTTGTCAACACACCCTCATTTAACTTTTAAATTATTGTAATAATAATATTATAATAATATTATTATTATTATTATTATTATCATGCATTAAAACATTTTGTCAGTCCTAAAAATAAGGTATAAACAAAACAATTAAATCTAAAACCAAACTTTGGATGGATGCATATTGGTCATCCAGTGTCAGATTCAAAATCTGGATACTATGTTTGGATCGTAACGATTTCCTCTTCATAGATTAATGAAAATTTAAGATTTCATTATCTTAAAATCAGCATTCATACCTCTCATACCAAATGAAGGTATCAGGCATGCAGTGGAAACCCAAAAAAGGGGATTTTTAAATTTTCACTAATGAATGACATGATCTTGTCAGTATCTGTGAATTGCTACCCAATTACATCCTCAGAATCACATGTGAAAGAGATTAAACATAAAAATTAAACTGTAAAATACCTGGTTTATATCTGAAGTCATTCATGATGTATTCTCATCGTTGGAAATTGCTACTCAAATAATATACAGCTGAATTCCTCTAGATCTTCCACACATGATTCAATAAACTACGAGAGTGTGGATCGTCTAAATCTGGTTTCTAGAAAAGAGTTCTAAAGATGCCTTCGACACATAGACAATCACAGCTTTTCCTAGCATGCGATGACTAAGAGAGAGATCAATCCAAGATCCTGGATCCTGAGCCACTCTCTCTAGATCATTGGAGAGAGAAGAAGAGAGATAAATCCTATGAATATTCCTGAGTGGGAGGCTATGATCTTCTATATATAATGTGTAATTAACATAAATAGTGTTGGACACACCAATTTTGATAATCCCATATCATGTTTATTTATATGATAATCATGCTTCATTAATATTTTTAGTTTCTATAATGAAATTACTATGTATTTTTAATCTCATTGATCCCTCGATTAAGTTTACAATACAAAATTTCTCTAGGATAGATGTTACCACTATAGGTTACCGCTATAGGTTACTGTTAGAGGCTACTGATAGAGGTTACCATAACAGGTTACCGCTGGAATGTTACCAATGAAATCTACCAATGAAGGCTACTGATGAATTCTACCAATGAAATCTACCGATGAAGACTACTGATGAAAGCTACCAATCAAGGCTACCGATGAATGCTACCGATGAGGTCAACCGATGAAAGATACTGATGAAGTCTACCAATAAAGCCTATTGATGACTCCTACCATTGATAAGGCTACCACTACCAATCTTCTCATACTCACACTACTACTCCATACTTTTTCAATTTCATAAAACTATTATAACAGTCATATTTGGTAACTTTAATGCTTCTGAAATTAATTAATGTTGATTTTTAACATATCAATACATCATATCTGGAGAAAGTACGAGGTATGAAGAAGACCGCACATGGTGTTCTTATTCCTATTGTTGGACCTCAAATATAAAATAGAAGATAGAGGAAGAGAAAAAAATGGGATGCATCAGAGAAAATACATGATGGACCTAAAGAACAAATAGAATCTACAAGAATTTACACTAAGAACCCAAGACCTTCTCGAAGATCATTTGGGAGAAAAAACTCAAGACTACCTTCTGTGCTTCTTCAAATCTCTTCCAAACCAAGAAGCAGAACACCTCTGTACCTAGAAGTTAGATCCTGGAGTTCGACACTCTGTTTTGGAGACAACTTCCAAAGAAAGAATTAAACATCAATTTTCTCACTCCAAGGATTCAAGAGCTAAAATGCAAACACATAGAGCCTTCTAAACTCAATCATTATAACCTTAGATATATTTTGGTTCTTATCTTATATTTATAAGAAGTGTGTTTTTGTCTGTTACACTCATTGTCTCCTGTTCTTAAAATTAAGACACTAAAAATCCTCACCCCAAACATTACTTACACTTTGTTTACCATGTGTATCCATGTAAGAGGTATTGTGTGGCCTGGTTGTGTGTTTTTTTAATGAAGAACTATGGTAGAGGGTGTGAACCCTGGACACTTTGTGAAAACTATTGTAATGACCAACACAGGCTACTTTTCAAGTTTATTGGTAATATAAACTGCTTGGGGGCTAGTGATCACCAAGTGGAGAGGATTAAGTCTCGGCTTGAGACTAAACCTCTTGTTTAACTCTATTGTGTACCTTCAATTGTAATACTCTGTTTTTCTATTTTCCATTACTTATAACATCAAAGTAGAAAACTGTTTTATATTTACTCTAATAGTTAGTTTTGGTTGGTTTTTATATGTGTTTAATTTAGTAAATGTGTTTCAGAAGTTGGATAAGTGTTTTACACAGATTCAAATGATGACTAATAATCCTTTGAGAAACATGTTGATCAATTGAACATTTATATCTCTACCTCCTTAATTAACTAGGCTGTTTTAAAATTGGGAATTTTTTTCATAATGTTTTCAATAGAAATTTTCAGTAGGAACTCAATTCACCCCACTCTTTAGTTTCCACTTCAGGCAACAATTCGTATCATAAGGAGGTTTTTATTTCTACCATCTGAACTGTTTTTCAAGATTTTCATATTCTTTTCAACTATGATTTTGGTTGTATCCTAAATATCTTAATATTTATTTCATATCTAAATTTTCTGTTCTATAAATTCTAATTAAGTATGGATAACCGAGTTGAGGGTGTAGCTACTAACTTGCGACCTTTCATTAATGGTACTAACTGTGCTCAGTAAAAATAGAAAATGAAAATGTATCTAGAGAGCATGAGACCTGACATATGAGACACAATTGAAGAACAACATGCATTACCTTCTACTACTGGGGACACATGGTCTCAGTTGACTAAATATACATATAATAATAATTGCAAAGTAATAAATTCATTGTATTGTGCTCTAGGTGATGAAGAATTCAATAGAATATCTATCTATAAAACTGCATATGATGTTCGGTATACTTTCATTATTTTCCTATTAGCGAACAAACAATTTTATTGAAATTTGATTAAATACATATACAATTAAATAAGATAATTTTTAAATGAAGCATGATGAACCTATGTTTAAAATGTGTCTTGGGTTTAATTAAATAGTAAAAACCATGATTCTTCTTGGGAATACAGTAGAAAAAAATGATCAGATTATGATATTGCTTCGATGTCTACATAACATATGGAGAGGAACTTCTATTTCCATCCAAGAATCTTGTGACATAAGAAAGCCGCCATTAAAAAAACTAATTGGGAAACTCATGATGTAAGAAGAAGAGCTTAATTTGAATCAAGAAGAAGATGAAGAACCAAGAAAAAATATGTAGCATTCAAGACTGCTACCTCAAAGAGAAAAGACAAAGAAAAAGTTCATGATTCAGTAGATAGTTCCACCAGGGAAGATTCAGACTCTGATAGTGATTATGAGACGGATCATCTTTCTAGAATATTCATAAATTTCTACATAAATAATAAGTTCTTTTGAAATTAAAATTATAATAGAAGGTATAATAGTAAAGGACATTGGAAAAAGGACAAAAAATGGAATGACAACACAAATGAGATAATCGTTTATGAGTGTAAAGGAAAAGGTCATGTGAAGGCTGATTTCCCCAAGTTAATGTTTAAGAAGAAATATGATGACAAGGGCAAGGGATATAAAAAGGATATGAAAGCTACTTAGAGTGCTTCAGAAGATAGCTCCAGTAGATCTGACCCTTATGAAACAGAAAAGTATAATCATGAAAACCTATGTTTCATGATAGAAACATATGAGGTAACACTCAACTCTCCTATACACAATTCTCACTATTCTAGGAATGAGATTGAATCAATTAATGATGAAAATATGACAAAGGATGAAATATTTGAATATTATGGAATTATTGAGGATACCTTTAATGAACTCAATTATAAATATAAATTATTGAAAAGACAACATGCTTTAAATTCCAATTATACTTCCGATTTGGATATGCAAAAAGAAAAATTTTCTCAACTATTAAAAGAAAATACTGAACTAAAATTATCAAATGAGAAATTAAAAAGAGATCGTGAGATGTTTAATGTAGGTAGAGATACCTTGACAGAGTTTCTGATTAATAAAATTTCTCCAAAATACACAACTAGTGTAGGATATCAACCAGGACAAGGGAGGATTATTAAGAACAAATTTGTTTCAAAATCTGGATAGTTCATTGCTATTTCATGTTCAAGACCATCTTTTGAAAAAAAATCCAAAGGACCTAACAAAGTGTTCATGTCTCAAAATATATCTACTGATTATAGGAATTTAAAAAGACAAATATGGGTTCCCAAAGCATTACATACTAACCACTATGGACCCAAGAAAATCTGGGTACCAAATTTACCCTTTGCTTAATCCGTTTTGTAGGAAAATTTTCTAAATAGATTCTATGAAACCCTATGGTATTTTGATAGTGGATGTTCAAGACATATGACATGTGACTATTCATGCTTCAAGATCCTAATCAAAGTTAATGGTGGACATGTTACATTTGGTGATAATGCTAAATGGAAGACCATCGACTTAAGACAAAATGGTAACCCTAATACTATTATAATTTCAAAAGTACTTTTTGTTGCTGGGTTAAAGTACAATATACTTAGTATTTATTAGTTGTGTGATGATGGATTTAATGTTATGTTTGATAATGATGCATGTAATTTTTTTAATTTTGAGAATGATTTAATATTCACAACTCTTATAAATGAAAATGTATATGTTGTTGATTTATACTCTTTTTCATCGCAAATTTTTTTTTATTTAAATACATTTCATAAGAAATCATGGTTGTGGAACATAAGATTAAGACACTAAAATGTTCACTCACTTAGGAAACTGACTAGGAAAGGTTTTGTTAGAGACTTACCTAGATTGAAATTCCTACATAACAATGTTTTTAATCCTTTTAAAATGGGAAAACAACACAAATTTTCTTTCAAACCAAAGAAATAAGTTTCAACTTCTCATCCTCTTGAGTTGGTTCACATGGATTTGTTTGGACCATCAAGAGTTTAAAGTTTAAATGGAATGTACTATATATATGTTCTTGTAGAGTTATTTTCTAGATAAACATTGGTATACTTTTTATCTCACAAAATTGAAGCATGTTCTTACTTCAATAAATATTCCATGTCTATAGAAAATATTAGTGGAATTAGAATTAAGACCTTGAGAAGTGATCATGTCCGTGAGAATGGAAATAAAGACTTTGAATCATTTTTCTCACATAATGGCTATAATCACAATTTCTCTGTTCCTAGAACACCTCAAAAATGGAGTTGTATAAATAAGAAATAGGACACATCAAGAGATTTCTCAGACTATTCTAAATAAGTATAACATGCCAATCTATTTTTGGGATGAATCTATTAATACAGCTTGTTACATCATCAATAGATTTTTAATTAGAACTATTTTTAAGTATACCCCTTATGAGTTATGTAATAATAGAATACCTAAGGTTATTTACTTTATAATTTTGGTTCCAAAGTCTTTATCCATAATACATCGGATAATATTGAAAAAATTTCTTCCAAAATTAATGAAGGAATTTTTATAGGTTACTCAATCTCTAGTAAATCTTATAGAGTATTCAATAAGAAATCCAAATGTGTGAAAGAATCAGTACATTTCAAATTTGAGGAGACTGATCCACATAAACCTAAAACCTCCCTAGAATATCATGAGGAAGATATTTTAATTCAGGACCTTAATGATAACAATAGTGAACTCCCAGTGAAAACAACTAATTTTGGAAATTTTCTAGAATCAGCGTATGTTGAATTTGAACCTATAGACAATCACGAGGATTCTATTACAACCCTTCCTAGAGCTATTATAACTCTCAAGAATCATCCTTTATATGTTGTAGTTGGTGATCTAAATAGAGGGACCCAAACTAGAGCTTCTCTGAGAAACTAGGTTGTACATAAAAAAAATTTCACAGCATGAACCCAAAAATATTAATGATACCATCAATGATGAATTTTGGGTGATAGCTATGTAAGAAGAATTAAACCAGTTTGAAACAAAGTTTGGTAATTAGATAAAATATGCAAGGACACTTTGAGCATAGACATTAAATGGTTGTTTAGAAATAAAGTTGATGAGTCTAAAAATATAGTCAGAAACAAGGCCAGATTAGTTGCCCAAGGATATAGTCAAGAAGAAGGGATAGACTATGAGGAATCCTTTGCCTCTATATCTAAACTAGAAGCCATTAGGATACTACTTACTTATGCATCTCATCTGAATTTCAAACTCTATCAAATGGATGTCAAAAGTGAATTTATAAATGGGTATATAGTTGAGGATGTGTTTTTTGAACAACCCCTTAGCTTTACAAATCCCCATTTTTTAAATCATATTTTTAAACTTTCTAAAGCTTTATATGGTAGAAAACAAGATCCTAGAGCTTGGTATGATAGACTCAATTCATTTCTTATTTCAAAAGGTTTTACTAATGGAATAGATGATCCTACTCTTTTTATTAAAAATATTTCCAAAGATGTTTTAATATTAAAAATTTATGTAGATGACATTATTTTTTAATCTTCTAAAAATTCATTATGTACTGATTTTTCAAAGATGATGTAAAATGAATATGAAATGAGTTTAATTTTGGGAACTTAAAATTTTCCTTGGATTTCAATTTTTTCAAAATGGAAATTGTATTGTTTTAAATGAAAGTAAATATACTAGTTATCTTTTGAAACCTTTTGGTTTGGATAGAAATAAAGGTAGTGATAAACCTATGAGTACCACTTATAAGTTGGATGCTAATGAAACTAGAAAACTAGTGGATCAAACACAATTATAGAGGTATGATTGGATGTTTTATCTACCTTATTGGTAGCTTGACTGATATAATGTTCTACGTATGCATGTGTGATCATTTTCAATCCAATCTTAAATAATCTCATTTAATTGATGTTAAGATGATTTTTAAATATCTCAAATGTACTACAAACATTGGACTTTTATGTCTAAAAAGACAATTATATGATTTCATAAGTTATTCAGATGTCGAATTTTCTAGGTGCAAGTTAGATAGAAAGAGAACCTCTCAAACATGTCACATATTGGTAAAGTCACTAGTATAATGGTGTAGTAAGAAACAAAATCATGTTTCATTATCCACAGCTGAAGGTGAAAATATAGTTTTTGGTAGTTTTTGTTCTTAAATTATGTAGAAAAAACACACTTTATTGGACTATAGATGTCAATTCAAACATGTATCTACAAACTATGATAATACAAGTTCTATTAACATCTCTAAGAACCTAGTATCTCATACTAGGACAAAGCACATTGATGTAATACATCACTTCTTTAGAGATCGTTATCAAAGATGTGATATCACTCATGAATTCATTGGCATTGAACATCAATTGGGTGATATATTAACAAAGCCTTTGAATTATGAGAGGTTTAATTACATCAAACATGAGTTAGGTATAATAATTTGTTAATTTAAGACCTCACCGTTAGAACAAAACCATTAGGACCTCACCCTTTGGACATCACCGTTAGACCCCCCATTAGACATCCCCATTGGACCTCACCATTGGACCTTACTGTTGGAACTCACCATTAGAACTCACTATTGTCACCATACCGATAGTCAAACTTACTTAGGTCTGGGACATAGAATTTTTATGCCGGAATATGAAACATTTTAATCTTATTTATTTCTTTTACTCGATTTGTTTTTTTATCCCTTAATGATAGAAACAATGTACAATTCACATTTCAAGCCACTTGAATCCTCTCCAGAACTTTTTTCTCCTAATGCATTGAACCTAACATTCTACTAAATCCTAGAATATTGTCAGATCGTAATGGAATGACTGAAGAGATCAATGGTTGGTGATGAGGGAGATGCACTAAACCCTAAGAGACCTTGATCCGAGTATAGTAGTGGAAGAAAGGTTGCTATGAATCTTATCGATCCTCATTTTTCAAATATGGAAATCATGGTAGAAAGTAATTAAGTTCAGAAAGGATGATATCGAGTAGGTCTCTGGTGCTAAAGGTACTTAAAGCTCAGGATTGCGTAGAATGTTTTGAAAATAACAATAGACCATATTTCCCAAAGATTGTAGAGGAATTTTATGAGTGTTTGATGTTTTAACAGTTTGAGGATGGAAATGGAATGATTTGTAAGTTAAATGGAGTATGTCTTAGCTTCTCTTTTTTTGATGGGTTGAATACTTAAGAGTCGCACATAAAGGCACTTTCAACTACTAATCAATAGTTATGCCTCCCACCAGTGAGTATTTCTACTATGAAAACGGTCTAGCCAAACTGATAGAGAATAGAATCCTTATAAAGGTGATATCTACTTATATAGATGTGGAAAACATATTACTGTTTAATTTTTTTCAACGTGTCTTGAGTCCCAGGTGAGGGGAAATTGCTAATTTTAAGGGTCAAGACTTATTTTTGTTGTATTTGTTGAAGCATGGGAAAAGGATTTATCTCTACAGGGTTTTTATGGTTCAGTTAGAGGATATTAAAAATCCTAGCTCCAAGTCAAATTATTTATTTCCTACCAAGTTGATATGCTTAATGTTAAAAGTGAAAGTAGTTGTTTGAAATAAGAAATAAATGATAGTTTTAAGGGATATCATCTACATTACCAAAATGATTTTCAATTTTATGGAGATAAACTGGAACCCTTGGAAAAGGGAGTGGGTGAATGATGAGGCTAAGTTATATGAGGAATTTAATCCTTTTACCAATCCCACTAGGCCAAAGAATAAAAGAGATCCAAGTTTAAATGAAAATGAAGTGGATCCACTGTACTCAGATGAAGAGGAGGATGTTGTTGTTGTGAAAGAGAGAGAGGATTATCCTATTGATGGCAGGAGTGATCCTGATCATCCATCAAGTCCTTATGTTAATGTTGTATCTTTTGGTGAGCCTAGACCACCAATGATATTACCTAGAAGAGACAATGCCCTAAGGGGAATTGATAATGGGGAAACCAGTGAAGAATAAAGAGAATAGAATTTCTTAAGAGACATTACTAATGGAGAGACCTCAAGGGAAGAGGATAAATCTGAATATTGAATTGATGAATTTGAGATAGTTTTTGATGAATGTGAAGTGGAATGCCTAAGTCTTTGTCATTTGATAGGATATAAAGAAGTGGGAGAGAGTGCAGAGGAGAAAGATAATGAATTGGTTGGAGCTAGAATTGCTATGGTTTGGGTTGAAGATTCTATAGAATAGATAGTAGTGGAATCTCTTATTGATGCAGTTGATCAAGGAGGAATGGAAGAGGTGAATGTAGTTGACCATGAGGATGATCCAACTGATGGGGAGGAACCTATTTCCCCAGGTTCAGTTTTTGTTACTCATGAAATAGAATATTCGTTAGAAGATCATGGATTCATGGTTTTGGGATTAGACTATAAAGATTATTAAGATGTCAAACCTAATAGAAGACCTCCAGTTCATTCTGTTTCAGAGAACACTATTGCGAAACCGATGGTTGTCATTCATTAGTATTATGTAAAGATATACGACAAGGAGTCTTTAAAATCATATTTGAAGAGCAAATTTGATGAGAGATCTATTGGGATATAGAGGATAGTGGATCTCAATAAAGAGGTTGTGGTTTCTTTCCTAGGAAAGGATAATCTCTACCTTTCACTGCAACATTCTAGAAGAAGTGAAGGAATTCCAAAATCAATTCAAAACCTTATATGAATCTGTGGAGTCTGTGAAACATTCAATTATGATTTTACACTCATCTATTGCTTCACGATCTCAAGTGGACAAAGACCTTAAGTTTGTTAAGCGTGTTTTCCAGCAGATGGTCATTGTGGTTGAGGACTTGAGGAAGTCTATTGAGACACATGTGAGTGGTCAAGATGATGATGTGAAGAGGTTTATCAGTGGACTAACCAAGTCATTTAAGGATATAGTAGCTTTTACCATGGTACCCTTGTGTGCATCTACTTCCTCATCATCCTCTCCTCCTGTCGATCTAGATGTTTTTAGATAAATTTTTCAAGAAGATTTGGAAATACTCTCTAGTGAAAGTATCTCAGACCCTCATTCTATGACTCAAGTCATTCCCAATATCAGAGACATTAATAAGATTGTAGGAGAATACATGAGGGAGGCTTCCCAAGATCAGAAGGCCATCAAAGAGAAGGATGACTTCTATTATAGAATGGTTTACAATGAGCATCAGATGGATGGTCACTTTAAGCTACTGTTTGAGAAATTGAGGATCCCACCAGTCACTCAGACTTTTAAGGATCAAGTTAAAAACCTTCAAGTGTTGAATCCTTTTTTGGAAAATTTCATTTACAATAAGTATGATTTCATTTCAAATATTGAAAGAGGAGGGAGTATAATTATGGATTTATAGAATCCTTTTTTCCATTCATCCATGTGTAATTCACTCCCATAATTCTTCATGCAGCTTTACATTCTTCATAAACTACTTCAGGCTCTACAAGTGCTTCCCCATTGATGAATCCTTTACAGGACATCAAAAACTTGACTACTATGATTCCTCGGAGATGTGCTCATTATTGGTATATTGATACTTCTGTAGCAGCTCATCCTACCTTGATCACTACCATACCTAGGGTTGTACCTCTATCTTCTAAATCTGCCTCCTCATCTCTAAAGTCAAAGATCCTTTGGAAATTTATGATGTGGAATGAATGTGGAATGTCATAGTTGATAAGGATATTCGTAATATTTTTTTTATATTGTACTCTTATTTCATTAATAAAAATCTTTCTTTTGTCTCCTTCATGACCTTCATTACTTTTTCTAATCAAAAGGGGGAGATGTTTTAAGACAATGGCTCTTGAATATATACTATGATATATTTTTAGCAATAAATATGGTTCAATTTTATGTTATTTCAGCTATTGATACATAATATGTGTAAACTAACATCTCTGTAGAAATTAGAAAATGAGCTTAACCCGAATTCAAAAATTCTTAAATATCAATTTCACTAACATAATTTGTGATTATAAAAAAGGGGTATATTATCGGACTCACCTATTTGGATAATCCCAAATCAAATTTATTTTATATGATAATCATGAATCATTGATATTTTTATTTTCTATCAAGAAAAGAAAGGAATTTTTAAACTCACTGATCTCTCGATTAAGTTTACAGTACAATATTTCTCTAAGTTAGAGGTTACTGGTAGAGATGGCCACTGGAAGATTACTGATGAAAGATACTAATGAAGGCTACTTATGAAAGCTATCGATGAAAGCTACCGTTGAAGGCTACCCATGAATGCTACCGATGAACGCTACCGATGAAGGCTACTGATGAAAGCTACCGATGAAGGCTATCGATGAATGCTACCAATGAAGGCTACCGATGAAAGCTGCCGATGAAATCTACTGATGAAGCCTACCGATGAATCCAATAATTGATAAGGCTACCACTACTAGTCTACTGATACTCACTCTTTTACTCCATAAATTTTCAATTTCTTAAGATTATTCTAACTGTCATATTTGATAAATTTAATGCTTCTCACATTAATTAATGATGATTGTACACATATCAAGAGACTGTATCTGGAGATAGTACGAGGTACAAGTAAGAATACATTTGGTGTTCATATTCCTATTTTAGGACATCAAATATAAAATAGAAGGCAGAGGAAGAGAAAAAAAGGATGAAAGGGAGAAACTAAATGATTGACCTAAAGAAAAAGAGAACATACCAACAATTACACTGAGAACCCAAGAGCTCCACAAAGATCATTTCGGAGGACGAACTCAAGACTATCTTTTGGGCTTCATAAAATCTCTTTCAAACCATGAAGCATAACAACAAAGTACTTGGAAGCTAGAACTATGAGTTGCAACACTCTATTTTGGAGACAACTACTAGAGAAAGACTCGAACTACAATTTTCTCACTCCAAGGAGTCAAGAGATAAACTGTAAACACATAGAGCCTTCTAAACTAAATCTTTATATCACCATATCAATTTTTTTTCTTACTTTATATTTCTAAGAAGTGCGTGTTTTTTTACACACACTGTCTCCTGTGATTGAACAAGAGGATACTAGAAATCCTCACCCCAAACATTACTTACACTTTGTTTCCCACGTGTAACCGTGGAAGTGGCTGTGTGTGGCTTGGTTGTGTGTTTTTTCCATGAAGAGATGAATTAGAGGGTGTGAGCCCTTGAATGTTTGTGAAAACTATTGTAACGCCCGATACAAACACTGTATCAAGTTTATTGTTAATATAAACTGCTTAGTGGAAGGTGATCACCAAGTGGAGAGGATTAAGTCTCATCGTGAGAATGAACATCTTGTTTAACTCTATTGTGTACCTTCTATTGTAATACCCTATTTTTCTATTTTCCGCTACATATAACTTCAAAGAAGAAAACTATTTTATATTCACTCTGATTGTTAGTTTTTTTGTGTGTATATATGTTTAATTCAGTAAACCTATTTCAAAAGTTGGATAAGTGTTTTACACTGAATCAATTGATTATTAATCAACCTTTGAGAAAATTGTTTACCAATTGAACATTTTTATCTATATCGTATTAATTAACTATGTTGTTTTCAAATTGGGGATTTTTATCATAATTTTTATAACCATAATTTTTAGTAGGAACTCAATTCACCCCTACCCCTTCTTCAGTTTCAACTCTGACCAACACCTTGTCTTTCCTCTCCAGTCGCCGAATAATTAATACACTATATGTGACATGTTATGACTATTAATCTAAGTCATAAATATTATTATCACTTTCCTATAAATTATTAAATATATTACATGATAAAATATGAGTCAGTAACTCAACTCTTCATTCCCACAAATATTAATTAAACCTTGACTGTAACATCCCAATACTCTTTGTTTCGTGTAATGGTAAAATTTTATATTTTCTGTCACCCATTAATCGAACAAACTGGTTTCTTATTAAAAAGTAATAATGAAATAGAGTAAACACACAAAATGAATGAATAGATCTTTATTCAAATGGGAACACCATAGTAACTACAATACACTGTGATCGAACGGGAAATTAAGCTAACCAAAGATACCAATTAAAAACCCGATTAAGATTACAGGATGACCGCTCAAAAAAATGAGAACCCCGAGTGAACGATAGGGGTCTTTAGCATCCGCCATAACAAACCTAAGAATAGCCAAGGCCAATACGGCCGCACTGAGCACCAAAGGAATGACTTGAACCATCTTCCCCATCTTCTTCAATCACATTCAGTTTAAGACACCCCATGACCAGGTTTTATTTGACACCAATTTGACTGTTACCTTTTATGTATCTGTTGGGTCTTTGAAATTCCATGACCATAGTTTAAAAGAGTTTTTAATTTTAAATGTAATGAAACTTATCTTTTTTTATGAAAAAAAGGGTTTTATAGTTCATTTATAACCTTATTTTATGTTTTGAAATTATTTCATTAAATGACATAGTTTTAAAATAAAAGGAAACTTTTATGAACCTAGTTGTTGTCACAAACCCTAATGTTTACTTATATAGTTCAAAAATCTAATAATTAAAATAAATCTACATAATATAAAGGCTATAACTCCTAAAGAGGGTATTTTATATGTTGGTAACCAATATACATTTAATAAGTATTTCGAAGATGTATTTTTAATAATTCTTTTAAAATACTAATTTAATATTTTACCTAAATGAAACTATGTTTTCAACATAGAAGTATTTTACATTTGGAACTATAATCCCTAGTTTTATAAAACCATTACACTTTTGAATAATTTAATAGTAATGGTTAATGTTTTCATTAATTATTTTAACTTATGTTTATAGGTACTTACTATTTAAAAAAAACATATATGTTTAAATAAAAATATACATATTGTTTTCAAATGTAAATGTTTATCTAAATTTTAATAAAAAATATAAGGGGACCAGACAACCAAGGGAAGCCTTGAGGCCAAGCCCTCAAGGTCAAGGAAAGTACCCTAGACACCCAAGGTGGTGACCAGGGGTGTCTCAAATGCATGCTTAGAGGGGAGCTGTAGCCCGAGGTATAGCTCACGCTAGGTACCAGCGCGCATGAACAAGCCCGTGTATAAGGCCTGTGGTGCATAGGGTGTAAGAGTGGGTCGAAGCCCGAAAGAGGCTCGGATATAAGGCCCCGATAGTGTGTTCTTGTGTTATTGGCATGAGGCAGGAGTGGTGAGGATTATAAGCCACGCCCGAAGCTCGGTTCGTTTCGATGTGGGAACAGATTTTTCGTCCGAAATGAGATCTTGGCCATTGGATCTCTCAACGAGCTATCTCACCCATCAAAACCGATCCCGGGTTCAACCCTCAACCAACCACGGAATATCCCTGTGTTTTTAAGAACCGTTCGATCCTTTACGATCTAATCCCGGCCGCTCAAAGTTTTTTTTTAAACACCGCTTTGTTTCTGAGCCGTCTGATCAGATATAGACATAATCTCGGCCATACATTCTTTTTAAATACTCAAATCATATCCTGCTCTATCCATGTCTATTTGATCCAGCAAGGTAAGATCTGGTCCATCCATTATTTTTCGGTTTTCTTCCTCCCAAGTCATTTTCCTTCTCTGCGGCACTACTGTCTTCTCTGCAGCATTCCCTGAACCAGTAGCCTACTCCCATATGTTTTCCCCATTTTTCTTCACTCCTTTAACCACTGGACCACTCAACTCACTCTCGGATACTGCAAGGGATGACTTTGAGGCCACTTTGGCCTCGTTTTTTCACTCACAATGTTTAAAATACTCTATGTATAATATATATTAATACTGCCCCAAGCGTTCGAAGAATCCCTGGATCTTTTCACATCTTCAGTTATCCTCTCAGGTCCTCCAAGCCGTCAAGAGGTCTCCCAAGCATCTCCTCCTCCTCAAGATGATGTAAATGGATACTTTACTTATTTTTGTTATGAAAAACCCAATTATACATGTTTTGTGTACAATCAGATATACTGCATATATATACATACTCCTTTCTGTTTCAAGCCTTCCCAAAAGTTTTTAAGGGTTCAGAAGTAAGGGAACTCTATTTTGTCTTGGAGGTTTTCTTCCTGTTCAGTTTTGAACATATATATATATATATATATATAACTTCCAACTTGTTTAATGTTGTATCCAAACCCATTCTTCCTACAAGTTTTCCCTCATCCTTCAAACTGGATCAAACCAAATGATTAATGGTGTTTTTGTGGTTTGGATTCATTTCAGTCTCAGTGGATGTATATATATATAGACCCTATCCTGTACTGCATTCAACCGTCTACTTTCTTTAAAAAAAAGGGTGTTCAGGTTGTGTTAGGGTAAACTTTAAATGGGTTGAGGTTATTATTTGTTTTAGTTTTGTTTTACAACCTATTCTATACATGCTGTTATATATATATATATGTAATTTTGAAACATGCATGTATATCTCAAATATTCTCTTTTACTGATGGTATTTTTCATAAGTTATCCACTCAAGTATATGTGTAATGTTTAATTTTAAAGGGTTACCTTTTAAGAAAATCATTTTTATACAATATGTGTAATCACGTGTTTAAGTATTTACACACACACATATATATATATATATTCCCATCTTCAAATATATTTCTAAGATTTCCAATTATTTCATTATTTTATACTAAGATTAATGTACCTATATAAGTTATTTTGAACCTACTTTAGTCTACAAATCCATTATGTAAACTTTATATGTATATATATAACTAAATACTGATATTTTTAGGTATTTTATTACAAATTAATTTTGGTTTTTAAGAGATCAATACTCATCTTTAAATAATAATTTAGATGAAAACTCGGTTTTGGGGTCTAAGTGAATCTATGCGATAGTATAAAACCATCGTTTTTATATAGTTATGAACATAAAGTTTCATGGATAATAAACCCTAAATGTTTTGGTTTTAATCAAGTAAATGGTTAATGGTCAGAGGTATTCTAATCGTAAAGAAATTTAATGCACTATGATTTAATTGTGTAAAAACCCATATATACACTTTGTGTATATATATGGTTATGTAAAATGTAATTATGGAATTATTTTTCCAAAACCCTAATTTCAATTAATAATTATCAAGACTTAGTTTTTTTACTTTGATACACATAAGATTTTCATAATTTTGGTGGTTGCAAATCCAATATGTATGTTGCACTAATGAGCTTGTTTAATTAAAGATGTTATATTGAATTTTACCCTTGTTGTGTTTATGAATTAAAAAGATGTATTTTGGATTGATTAAGATATATTAGAGGATTAGGGATTTATGGGACCGTGTTATCATGTTCTATGCATTTATTGTTTTATGGTAAACCTGATGCGGTGAATGTTAGTAGTCAATCATGTTATGGTTTAATTTATTTGTATGTTCGATGACATGTTAATCGAAATAATTAAGGGAAAATGTTTTTCCTTGAATATTTAATTTATGTGATATAATAATTTTAAGGATCTCATCATTTATCACCACATGTGGCAAACCATAATCATCCATCATTTTATGTGATTTTTATGAGTTAAATTAATGGAATCATGTACCTTGAACTAATAACATAGATTCATATATTTGAAACATAGCACTTATCAACGTAGAAATGTTTCATTTTATAATTTCATATTTAATGCATATATTTCTTCCGTAAATGTCATTTCTTATTTTTATTTTATTGATAAAACTCCATATAATATTAAAGAATCTAAGAACCCGTTATTTGGAGTCGTATGGGACACCCCAAATAACATCACATTAAAATGGGTATCCAAAGTGGTATGGGACTTCTTGGATACATAGCCCCCTAATACATAAGAGGATTGTATTAGAATGATTATGTGACAGGTGGGGCCCGCTATAGCCCCCTGATGCATCAGTAGGTCTAATGAGACAAAATAGAGTCATGGCATAAGGTCTGACAACAGTTACGGTTCAGGGGAAATTCCTGGACATAGACGGTTCAGACAAAATTCCTGGACATAGATGATTATGGTATTGGCATGAGGCCTTGACATAGTATGGAATTATACCCTCCTCTAAATTTTTTAATAATTGACCTACCATGGTATTTTTTTACTAGTAGGATATCCCTGGTTCAGAGCCTTTTGTAAGCACAAAATGAATTAATGGAATGACATGATATGCCTCAGTAGTTTTAGACTTGATCCTTTGAACAACAACTTTATGCTATTACATGTGAAAATATATAGATATGGCCATCATGATATGTGCACTAGTTATGTTTATTATTATAGCATTTTTTATTATGTCTTTTGCACTTAGAAGCGCCTTTCTAGTAGTATTCATTACCCTGCATGTTGTTAATGATCATGTTTTATAAAAGCATTTAATTTCCCTAATTGGAACTGCGTACTCTGATCATGAATAGATGTTATGTTATTAGTTTCCTTTATGCTAAGATAATTAATTTCCCAATTTTTAAGTTTATTTTCAATAATAGTATTTTTTTAGTAAAGAAATATTATCTTCAAGTAGTTTTCAAAACCATTTACTAGGCATACTTTACTCACCCTACGTTTTCGTTTTACAAATTTTTAGGTATGGGTTTTTACTAAAGAAGTTTTTCAGAAGTAGCTGGTTTCCCAGAACTTAAACCTCACGAAACTCTGTAATAAGGGGATATGATGTAATACATGTAAATGTTTGAAATGTAATTTTGATACATCATGTCTCACTGGCACCGGCTCAGGGCACTCGGAGGCTAGGTCCTTACATTGAATATGTGTAATATTCATTAAAATAATATTTTCATGTATTTACATAAATCTTAAAAATTAATTTGATAAATAAATTCAATACTCATTATTTTTAACTTGAATAATATCAATTTATTTATTATATTGGTGATTGTATCTCCTTGTAAAAATCCTAGACCCTAGTGGTGGGGCTCACCATGTCCAATATACCTATTCAACTATATATAGTAGATCATTGAATTTAATATTGTTTGTGACCCTCTAAGGCCATATCTCAATAGAAGTGAATACTAATCACAAACCCAGAGAGGGATATAGAAACCCATCATAACCCCTAAAGTGATAAGTATTGTCACAAAAATAAAAATAAACTAACAAACATGTATTGAGTAATATAATATATTTGTCTTTAATATCTCATAATGCATGATGCACACTCGTGTCATTGCCCTTTTCTTTCTTTACTATTTGTTGATTTAATTGGATGAATTTAACTTCGACATCCATGAACATGGTCTTATGAGGCTACAACCATCCTGATTAATTTGTCCTGAGATATACTACTTCCATAACCCAGATGCGACCAATACTTTCTTAATCATTCAATAAATTTCATGCCACCAATGATGCACCCACCACAAGCTACATCACCACGATTTCAGTATGATGTTTTTCATCTTGCATCAAAGTACAAAATAAAATGTAATACATTGGTAATTATCTCAAGAAAGGAGATCATTACTCATGATCCTAGATAAGAATATATAATGACACCAAAAACATGTGGTGTTTCTATTGGCAGGTCTTTCCTCATGATCTCCCTACTAGGGATCACGAAATTGGAACTTCATGAGAAGAAGTCTCGGTGCTTATGATCCCCCAACACCTAATAGTTAAATCATATAATGTGTCCATTTAGTAATTTGTAACTATACCATAATACATTTGTTTAATATTAACATCTTAGTATCTTGAGTTTCTCACTATGGCATGAGATCTACTATTACCTTTTGGTAAAACAATTAATCTATGGAAATTACCATTAAATATTGGATGCAGAAATATCTACATTTTGATTGTAAGTTATCATCATGTATACATGATATGGTAATCAAAATCACTGTATAGTTGGGTCTAGGGTACCCACAATTTCAACATCCAAGTGGTTAAATTTTGTCTATAACCACAATTTTGATCATGGTTTCAAAACCATTTTATTTCTTGTAAATATTATGTATTGTTCATGAATTTATTTTCAATTTCATTTTTCATTATATTATATTTTATAATTTTTAATAATATCCCCAAATTTATCTTCTGTAGAAGACAAAAAAAATTAAAGTGATGGTTTTTCAACTAAAATTGCAACCTTCTCGAGAGACAATCTAGGGACTGCTATATTTCATTCCTCTTGGGGATATAATTATTGATTGAGTTTTTTAATTAAAAAAAAACTCAAATAAACTGGAAAAGTTATCGGGGAGGTTTCCAAATTTTTTTTTGATTTGTTATTTAGTTTTTTAGTATTTTAATAACTAATTAATAGTCTTAAAAAATAGAGATAAAAATGGATTTTCAAAGTGACTACTCTTATTCGTGTCCTAAATATCAACAATATGAGGAGCAAAGTCATGATAAATTTTTAATATTTTATCTCCAACAAAATTATTTGGATCTTCAACATTGAGATTCGAGGATTCAATAATCAAGAAAAAAATAGATATTATTTTGAATTCATTAAAGGAATTGAAAAAATATAATTCTCAAAAAGATACTAATGAAATGGAAAATAATGTACCAATCACTTTTTATATTGGTGAAACTCCTTTAGATGAGTTGAAAAGTACTTTGAAATCTTCTTTTTGAACATTTAAGGAAAAAAATCATTGATTTATCAATGGACGTGTCTTTTGAAAATCAAAAATCTTTGGAAAACAATTGGGATGAGTTTGTTGAAAAAGAAATTTAATGTGAAGCCCCAAATTTGGAAATAGAAAATTCAGAAATATTTATGAATATTTGGATAAATAAGAAGATAATATTGATCCATTAATTTTTTTGATCATTTGTGGGAACTTGAGTTTCCCCGCAATTTCAATACAACTATTTTTTACTCACAAACAGAGCTGAAACCTGAGATTCCACAAGGAGATGTGTCAATTCTTGATCAAATTTTTACAAATTATTTTGATAATAAATTGCTAAACCAGTGAGAAATTTTCAAAGTAAGTTTAACTCAACACTTTTAGAGGTTTTCCAGAAGTAATCCACCACTCTAATGTCTACTAGAATTATTTTTCCCATATTTTATAGTCAATGGGTGAGTCTTATCCATGTTGTTCCCAAAAAATGTAGTTTTATAATTAAAAAGAATTAATTTGGTGAGATTTTCACTGTTAGGCTTAAAAATAAATGGATGATGTGCATTGATTATAGGAATTTCAATTTAATTTTAAGGAAAGACCTCTTCCCATTATTATTCTTTGATTGGGTCCATGAAAGACACACTGGGAGAACCCACTATAACATTATTTATAGATTCTATGGTTATTTCCAAATTCACATTACACTAGAGGATCAAGGTAAAACCACTTTCACATGCGCCTTTAGAACATTTCATTATAGTAGGATTCTATTTGGATTGGTTAATGATCCTAAAACTTTTCAAAAGTTTATGATGTGTATTTCCTCTAAATTTATAGAAACTTTCAAGAATGTTTTTATGGATGACTTCAATATTTATGGATCTTCATTTGAAAGTTGTTAGAAAAGTTTAAATCATGTTATTGAACCATTAGTTGATAATAATCATGTTCTAAATTATGAAAAGTATCAATTCATGGTGGCTAAATTGATTGTTCTTGGTCATGTTGTGTATCTAGATGGAATTAAAGTTGATGAATCCAAATTTGAGGTAATTTCTTCATTTATATACAAAAAAACTGTGAGAGATGTGAGATCCTTCATTGGTCATGTTGGTTTTTATAGGATATTCATAAATATTTTTTGTGAGGTTGTACATTATTATTTATATTTATTTAAAAATATGACCCATTTTTCGTTGATGATAATATTAAAATAGGACTTTCATGAGCTAAAACAATAATTTATAACCCCTACTATTGTTAGACCTCCTAAATATGACTTTCCCTTAGAAATCATGACTAATGCATCTGGGTATTCACATGGGGATGTGTTGAGACAAAGGCTGGAAAAGATATCTCAGGTGATTGCCTATTAGTCTAGAGCATTAGATTAGGCCCAATAAAACCACACAACAACTGAGAAAGAACTGCTAGCTGTTTACTTTTCTTTGGACAAATTTTTATGTTATCTACTAATCTCCAAGTTGAGTTTTCTCATAGATCATTATGCAATCATATTTTGAAGGAGAAGCATGATGAAAAACCAAGAATTTTCCGATGGATATTACTATTACACGAGTTTATTGTTGAAATAAAGGATGACAAAGGAAGTGAAAACCTTGTTTCAAATCATTTGAGCATGATACCATCTGATTTAAAAGGGAATCTTCAGATCTATCCACCAAATAAGGAAAACTTTCCAAATGAGGAGTTGTATTCATGTCTGAGTGAAAGACCATGGTTTTTTGATCTTTTGAATTATTTTGTTACTGATGACGTTCCCCATTAGTTTTCCAAGAATAAAATTGATAAACTTTTGAGTGATTAAAAGCATTATATTTGGGATGATCCTTACTTATGGAATGTTGGTAGTGATCAAATTATTAAGAGATTCTTTCAAAATTATGAATATAAATCTATCTTAAATCTTTGTCACACTTTGATCTATAGAGTACAAATTAGGTTACAAAGAACTACAAGAAAAGATGTAAATTATGGATTGTATTGGCCCACTATTTTAAGAGATGCTTATTAATTTTTTAGAATCTGTAAAAATAATCAATTTCAAGGGAGCATTTCCAAAAGGAATGAGATGCCACAACAAAAACTTTTGTTTTCTGATGTCATTTATATATGGGGTATGGATTTTAGGCATCCTTTTCCTAATTATTTTGGATATATGTACATATTTCTTGCTATTAAGTATGTCTCTATGTGGGTAGAAGTTATTCCCGTAATAGATTATAATGCCAAAACTGTGTGCAAGTTAGTAAAAGGAAATTTATTTTCAAGATTTTTATTTCCAAATTTTCTAATTACATATCAAGGTACCGATTTTTGTAACTAGAAATTAGAATCAATTTTCAGAAAATATGAATTTCAACATATGTTCTCTACAACCTATCATCCTCAAAAAAATGTAGTGTTTGAGTTCTCAAATAGGGAAATCAAACAATTTCTAGAAAAAGCGGTGCACCCAAATAGAAAGGATTGGATTTTGAGACCTGATGATGCACTTTGTGCCTATAAAACAGTATTCAAAACCCCAATTTTCATTTCCCCTTTTTTTATTATATGGAAACGAATTTCACTTATTGGTTGAGTTAGAGCACAAATATTTTTGGGCTATTAAAACAGGTAACAACCATCATTTTTCTACCCGAAAATAAAAAATGTTTTTTTTCAGGAGTTAGAGGAAATCAGAAATAATGAATATGAATGTTCCAAGTTGTACAAGGAAATAACTAAAGCATTTCATGAAGGGATGATTCTCAAAAAAACATCATGGAAGAAAAAAATCATTGTTGTTTTATTCTAGACTAAAGATATTCCCACATAAATTTCATTCCAAATGGTCTAGCCCTTTCATTATTACTCATGTTTTTTATTTTGTAAAATACAAATAAAAGAACTTGAAAAAGGGACACTATTATGGTCAATGGGAATAGGTTGAAGCTATTTATATAGAATGTTAAATATCCTCCAGGGGAGGATATACTTCTTAATAAATATGAATACAATTTAATCCATGTGGTGTCTTTCCTTCTTACTTGATTTTTTATGTCATTAGCTTGTTGAAATTAATTTTCACACAAAATAAGTATCACAATATGGGAATTTCAAAAAATATGTGTCGGGGGAGGAACATTATGGGTATATTAGGATTTCTTTTGTTTCCATTTAATTTTTTTTATTTTTATTTCAATTTTTTGTGTTTTCATTTTCATTTCTTATTTTGAAATTTTTTATTTAAAATTTTTTTTATAAAATTTCTGATCCTAAATGATGATATTTTTCACTTTTACAACCCATGTAAATGTGGGAACCAAATTATTCCATGATATTAAACATTAATTACTACTAAAAATGACTTAAATTTCAAATCTTTGGGAATTTATTGAAAAAATATCTGATTTTGGAATCCCATGTCACATCACACTATCCTTATCTTTGAAATCACATTTGTGTGAGGCTTCTGAAACCATTTTCACATCATATTTACTTTCACCTGATTTCATTAGGGAACCAATCCATATTATTTTGAAAAAAAAATGTCATATTTCTATCGAAACCTAATGGATGATGTGATAGTGATTGAAATGATTGAGGAAATTATTTTAAATTCAAAAGCCCACTTTTCAGGTGATAATAATTTTTAATTTGGGATTCTCTACACCCTTGATCTTTCTTGATCCCTTATTATCCACATATATCCTGTTAGGGTAGCCAAATTAAAATCCAATTTTTACTTTATAACCGACTCTAGAAGTAAAAAATAAATGATCTAGTTAAACATAAGTGTTGTAGAATATGACTTGTGGTGTTTTACCTCATTTTTTGTTTCATTTGGTGGAGATTAAATCTTTTAAGATATTTTCTTGTTACTAGAAAATATTTTTCTGAAATTTGTGCCCATCTGGGACTCTCAACTAAAATGGAGTTGTGCCTATATGTATCTATCAATGGAAGATAGTTTTTCCCTATCTGGAGATTTTGGAATAAAAAAAGATATATGATGTTTTATTTCATACTGCTGAAATATTGATGGATAGGGATTCCAAAGATATTCTCAAAGTTGAGTAAATCTTGTTTTCTTCAATGGGTGGTAAGGAGGAGAGTATACATTAGTGATAATTATAATAATCATTTTTTTATTCAAAAAAATACAAACCCTATTTATTTTGAATCATAATTTTTGAAATTTGAAACCCATGAACCATAAGACATAGAACAACCTTGAGAATACCCCTTGATAATCACATGTTCTTAGTTCACATTGGGTGGGATATGGAAATTTATCATGTCTATGGTGATTCTTGCATGTTTTTTATTAGGAAATCGTTTTTCAAAATTCATATTAGTGTGTTAAGATAAAATTATTTTGAGGTAAGTTAGTTGTGTGCATTGGAGGAGAAAATAAGTGTAATTGGATTGAATAATATTAATTTAGAACATGAAATATTTTTTTATGAGGTGTTGTATCTTCTTATTATTGGTGATTAATTGGTGAACCTCGTTGTTATGTTTCTTAAATTTCCATTTATTTAATTTTCTTCTCACTATTGTAGGATTTAAACTTCTAATGTGGGGGAATTAATAGAGATGATATTATAAATATATTTTACATACGTTTCAATGATTTTATCCACCCAAATGTGTCATTATATTTGAAATTATATCATTTTTTGAATCCTGATTTTTTAGCTAAATTGTGAAAATTCGCTGATTCTATATTTTTTAACAGTTATTCATTTGTTTTTTGTTTTGATAATATATTTTTTTAATTTTAATCCAATTTGAAAGATTATTATTTTTTGGAACCAATAGACTATGGGATTCATCTTTTTCAATTGGAAAAAGTGCTTTATCATCCATATAGAGACCCAGAAAAATCAATCCTTGAGAAAAGATGTTCTGGTTGGCAGTGTGGACCCCCCCCATAGTAATTGTGAATTACTATAGCTCCATGTGTCCAAAAATGATTTTTCCACGTGAATATTAAATAGGTCTCAATTTTGTGTGTCATTGTGGAATATCAATGCAAAATACAATCATTAAAGTAGTCCATGAATGAGTCTAATATGAGGGAGATGAAGAGTCTCCTTGAGAACAAAATATTTTTCCTTATTAATTAATTCATAACTTTTTAACCACATTTTCAATGAGTTGGAAATTTTTATAGTAGGAATATAATTAGTTCTATCACATCATTATAGAAGGTACCGTAGATATACTTGTACATTATGGTGGTGATATTTGGGGTAAAATCAGAAGAACAGAAGATACATTATATAATTTTATCCCCTCCCTTCTCTTTGTATTTTTATTTCTATATCATTTCAAATAGGTTGGTTTTGAGAGAGAAAATGGTAATTTATGATAGATATATTGATGAATATTTTGTGAATTGTTTATTTTATTGAGAAATGTGGGAATCTATTGGGATGTGATGGTAAGAACCAAGATGTTTCAGATGGTGACAACTGAAGTAAACTCTCTTCCATGTTTTGATAATCATGTTTAATCTCTATTAAAACTCTATTGCACTAATATTTCATTAAGGATAGTGGTTTTTATTTAAAAAAATATATATATTCAACTTGTTTCTTTTGGATGGTTTCCTAATAGAGGAGATAAAATAGTTTATTCGACTATTTAAATTTCCACAATGAGGTCTTATCGCTGGGCATACTGATTTCAATTAGGTTTGATTACGTGGAGGTATTCATGTAATATAATCACTTATATAGAAGGTAAAATCAGATTGAGGTTTTTATATGATATCCTTGAATATTATGGTGTTTATCCCATGGTATTAGGGTAGTAATTGAGAGTTTAAATTGGGAAATAATCTTATACAATAAAGAGGGGAGTGTCTGAGAGGTTAAATCTTCTCTATAACCACTGTTTTGATACTGATATAAAAACCATTTTATTTATTTTCAATATTCTATCTTGTTATTTAATTTTATTTAAAATTATTTTATCTTTGTATTATATTTTAGAATTTTTAATCAAATACCCAAATTTATCTTCTAGAAAAAACAAACAAAACAAATTTGAGTGTTTTGAAACTCAAATTGTGACATCCTTGAGAGACAGTCGAGGGACTGCTATTTTGAATTCATCTTAGAGATAAAAAAACTGATTGATTTTTTCAAGAAAAAACCTATCCCATCACAAATAAATCCATATAAATACGTAAATCTACCAAAACACTATACCAAGACCTTGCTATATGTGTTTTTACCTTTATAAAAGTGATTAAAAATCTAAAATACCTCCAAGAAATTGGTCCTAATGAAACTCACTATGATCAATGTAAATTCCTTTCCAAATAAGCTCAAATAACAAGAACCATAACTTTACTTTTATAAATTAGGAAAAAAAACTCTTGAAGATTTTATAATAAAATAATTCATGAAATAAGAAGAACCCCTTAATTTAGAAACACTGTTCCATGGAAATAAAAAAGAGGTATAATGAAAACATTGACTCAGAAAGGCTTCTCCTAAGATCACCCTACCAAAACCACATGAGACTGTTGCTGAGAATGGATAAATTAGTTTCCATATGTCTCCTTTGACATGAACAGATCACACATATAGCGTTTTATATCTCCCCTTTGGTATGAAAACTTTTCTATAAGAACATTATTCTTTCTATATCTTGATTCGTCTGTGAAAAAAATTAAAAATTATTTTAATTTTATTCCAAACTTCAATTTCATCTTAGTAAGATTATAACTCATGCAAAAACTTATCCAATAATTCTGTATGTAAAAAAACAATTTTCTTACGCACACTTTGGTTGGAAGCATTAAATTTTCTTTTACATGGAATTAATTTATTCTATTTTATTCTTCTTCTCCCTTATTCAATGTCTCTTCATATTATTAATGAATGGATCACCCATAATCTTAGGAATCGAGAGGCCTATCAAGTGGTGGATGTTCGATCAAAGAAAGTGATTGAAGAATCCATCTCAATCTGGTCCTTTTTGTTACATTTTTCTACTCTTCCTTGGTGGAATTAGATTCAAGGGGTGAGATTCACACCCATATATGAAAACTATCATTGCAATGCCCTATTTTTACTTTTAAATTTATTATTTTGAGGATCATGATTACCCAAATATTGAACCCAATTTATTGAAAATGAATCCATGAAGTTTGATCTTCATGATAACATGGAAGTATTTTATTGTGCCAATATTTCCATTAATATTATTAAGATTCAATTATAATGATTTGGATGATTCGTCATATGACTTTCCTAATCAAAGGGCTTTGAACCCTTATGGTTGAGTTCAAATATTTATATTCATGGTGGACAGAGCCATATAATGTTGGGTTTATGCTTTTTTTGAAAATTTAGAGAAAGCTTAAATCCTTATGTTCAATATTTATTAAAATATGGAAAAGTATTATGATTAAGTGAAAATACCTATGATCAAACTAAGTGTCATACCATAGAGGACGATGCTTTACGTTCAAGATTTGTGCTCAAGACTGAGCCAAATTTCTCATTTCTAGTTTAAAAAAATCTAGGAAAATGTAAAAATACAAAAATGGTATGGATAGAAAAACATACTCAATAAATTATTCAAAACACTTAAAATTTATGAATTAATCCATTATTATTTAAATTCCCAAAATATCCTTGAAAACTAAAAGTGGTAAAAATCAGAAAAAAATATAAAATTTTAGTGGATTTATTTATTGAAATACATAGAATAAAATAATTTTATATATTATTTATATAAAAAATTAGTCACTTAAGCTTCAGAGATTGCGAATTTCATAAATTTTTCATGGAATTGGGAGAGTTTTCAATCATCTTTTGTTTTTTTTCTATTTTTTCAATAGTTTATAGAAACTTATATAATTTTTTTAGTGTTGCGAATAAAATATCAATATTAAAAATTCATATATTGATTTTAATTCATTCATGAATTAAATTTAGTCTTGATTTATTTGGAAATGAATCAAATATATTTATATATTTTTAGATGTAAGGGGATTGGTCAGGGAAGAAGGAACAAAAGTAAGGAAAAGATGTCTAAAATTCATATTTTGGGGTTAATACAACATTGGGGGATAATGTAAGCTGTGTTGGGAACCTTGAGATTATGACAATCATCTATCAAAGTCTCAATAAAATACATAAGGAGGTGTTAATTTACTAGCATAATGTCGCATCCAAACTCAAGAGGGTGTAAGGGTGCCAATGTTGCATCACAGACAACTCGAGGATCATGTTATGTCCAATAAAGCCTCACATCAGAGCTTGAGAGTATTTTGGTGATCAAATAGAATCCTAAGTTCTTTATTGTGAGACTATATATTCCCATAAATGGTTTGGTTCAACATAATAGAACTATGTTAACCATAACATAATGTTGGGGAAAACCCAAGGTATTGTTGCTATCAACAATAAATCATGGAATACAATATATGACACATATGTGACTCAAAAAAAACAAATATAGACAACAAAAATTATGAACTCAAGGAAACACCGTCCATGTTTTAACACTATGCTTCTCAGCATTCAAAAATTCATGGGTTTGAACCAATATTTCCAGGATAATGCATCTAATGCCACATCACAAGGCTATGCTTGAACCAATGTGACCCATATCATTCCTTGATGGTATTTTCACACACCAATATGATATCAATAAAAATGAGTAATACACCAACAGTCAAATATATCCCAGAGTCTAGTAACTCAAGACTACATATCAAGACAATGTAATATCATGCTTCAAAATTGGCTACATTATCTTCAATGTATCCTTAGGTCTCTAATTTCAAAATAAAATTAGTTTACACTATAAATTATCAAAAGGGTTCATAAGTAATCAAGTGGCCCCAAATCAATTTAAAACAATTTCAAATTATTAAATCATAAAAAATTAAGGATCTCAATCATTGGGGGACATTAATAAAAAAACATACCACAAAAAGAATACAAACTAGTATTAGAGACCAAAATAATCCTTTTACAAACCTATCTAACCATTTAGGTGATATATTAACAGATATATATATATATATATATATGTGTGTGTGTGTGTGTGTGTGTGTTTGTGTGTGTGTGTGGTTCCTGAACCTATAAAGAGAGAGGGAGACCAAGTGGTCAAGGTTGGTCGAGGTACACAGAAGTAAATACAAGTTTCAAGCATGTAGAATGATCAGGATACATTCCAATAGATATAGAATGATCATAAAAAGTAAGAATGAGTAATAAAGAAGTATCTTAGGTAGATACAAAGTGGTTAGGTTGGAGATACTTTTCACATTACAAGAAGTGGAAGATATAAAATAATTATCCATTGGAGGGAGATTCACCTGGGGTCATCATTATACAATAATTCCCTTATTATTTCACTTTATATAATAATTTTATATTAATATGTGGATAAATATATAGCGGGTTCTAGGAGAGGTTCAGGTATGGACAATTTCTAACACTTTAATGAATTAAATTCATATATCTTATTCTTCTGATCTTAATTATTTTTTATCTTGATGACCTGGTAATTAAACATAGGGGATTGGGTTAGAGAATGGGAGTTAATATCCAATCCCATGCACATGAAGTGAGGAACTATCTCTCTAAATAATGGTAATTTCAGGAGACTATGTAATACACTAATCATATACCCTTTGAACTTATTGTTCATAATATATTTATCACAAGAACCCTTATAATAACCTACGATTATACATAAAAGTTGAAGAGTATCTCAAGAGAGTTATTGGAAGAATTAAGTGAGTATGATATAAAAGAGTGAGTGAATTTAATAATAGGTAATTTTATTTAACAAAATGATCCCAACACTCCCATTATTCTTTATAAATTCCTTAAAACCAATCATAATTTTCTATTACATTAATACTCTCTACAAATATCTTGTTACACTATATTTCCATTGATACATAAACACTTTATACAAACACGCACCATAGTCTGTACACACCGGTGCATAAGTTACCTCAATATGTAAATTTATAATTGGATTCCCCTTGTGGTTACTTCCTATTAATATTTATAGTTATTGTGTTCCACTTCCCTATGAAATTATAGGGAATATATGTAGTTCCCACTACATAGTTTCAAATCAATAATTATCAATGTTGCACATTTCATGTTTCCTTCGAATGGTTTTGATGTGATTATGATTATTAAATTGTTATTATGAGGTGATTATGATTATTATACTCACCCATGTACTCATGTTGACTCCAATTTCATGTTATTTTCTATTATTCTTCCTATTATAGGGCCTTTTAACTCACCCTTTCTTTGATGTATATTCTAGGGTGATCATATAATTTATTAATATTATGATATCTTATAGGATAAATATTCAGAATAAATTGAATAATTTTTAATATTTTATGTGTGTTTATATTTGATGAACATGATTTTTATAATACAAAAATCCTATAGATTTTGGGAGTTTCAATATTATGAATTTTTCTCAAATATTTTAACAATCATGTAAGTAATGATGGGTACTTATATCTTGAGAAGTCTATAACCAAAGTATCATGTAATGCAATAACATATCAATCATATGATCATTCATAATAGGCATAACATAACATTGTAAAGTGTAATTAAAGAAGAAGTAATAACATGATATATAAATAATCACCATGATATATAAAATGGTACCCATATAGGTGATATAGTCATACATCAAATAAATATTGAAAGACGGGGTGATTATATACAAATTGGAACAAAACTTAAAATAATATAACGAGACCCAATTTCATATCATTGGCCCTAGGACATACCTATCTCCACTTTTTGGTTGAGAACCAATAGATTTATCACCAGTTCTAAGGTCCATGCCCTAACTTATATTCTAAACATAAGGTGTAAACATACATTGAGGTTCATGTGAAAAGTGTGAACTCAAAACTCAATAGGCTACCATAAATAATTTCCCTAATAATAACAAATATATATTTTCATGCATGTAATATATGAAATAAAAGTATTAAATATTACATGAATTGACCTATAATGATATTAGGTGGGCGGAAATTCACCATGATGCTAAAATTATACATTATTTAACTAGTGACAAAATAAGATTGAGTTCCCATGGTAAAATCATATCAATAAGAAATGATTACCAAATAATGGATAGACATTTGGTGGGATGAATTTTATCACTTATCGTGATATGATATTATCAAATATAACATTGGTCAATGTATAGTGCTAGGAAATACAATATAGTGATATTCCTTGGTATAAATTTGGGATACTGTGTGATCTAAGGTTTTCCCATCCAACTCGTATAGGATTAGGTATAGCCTCACGATACAATGACATATAATGTCTACCCATCCAATCTCATCATCATGTGGATAATAAATTGTTCTTGATCCCAACCTATTTGACCTCATAACATAATAGATTTTTATACAGCCTCGATCAACCTATGACTAGAATAAAGATATAGTGATCACTGTAATATTAGGAGTGGATTATGTCTCCTAGTGGAGAATGTAAATATACCTTTTCAACAACATCTGATAGGTGAGGACCATGGAATAGTAGTCTATAATCCACTCTTCCATCTCCTAGGTAGAAAACAAAATATCACAAAATAAACAATAAATGGTCATATATAGTCAATCATAATCTTGGGGAAACATGATATCAGAACCTTATCCCTCAACTAATTACCCATCAAACCTCATATATAACATATTATGACCTCTATATATTTTAACACTAAACTATCATCTACAATTGCACCACTTGAATCATTGAACCCTTAAACTTGATGAGGCTTGGACATTTAAGGATTAGCCTATTACTCTAAAAAATCACTACTCCAATGATGTAGGTTCTTAATCCATAACCCATAATTGAATATCTTTTAATGTCATGAAGTAGTACCATCATAGGATAAGAAGATGGTAATCTACCCTCAGTAGGTTATCACTCATAATCCCACCAAACTAAATTCGGTTTATGTCATTGGTAAATTTCTATCTCACTAGTCACTCCTTACTATGTGACTTAGCCAAAAAGTCACATCACTAACTAAATCCATACTCTCTCTCCTAACGAAATACAATTTCTAAGTGATTATTTCACTAGTCCATCAATAGTGGGACTCACTTTTATATATTATGTAATTCTATAATAATTGTTCACAAAATACGTTTTTAAGACAATATGACACCATCTTGGATAGCCCATATTTGACAAGGATTCTTCAATATCCACACACTTGACTCATCCCTTGCTCAATACTCTAAGTTAATGGCATACACTATTACATAATACCTCCTTATGTTACTATATCCATAACTCAAGATTTCACACATTCTATGAATTCCAATCTCACTCTTTCCTAGACATTCTCATAAGAAACATATTCCTTAGTGTCTTTGTAATCAATTCCTAACACTCAAAGGATCTGTTATGATCCTAATAGACCTCACTTTTCTCACATCACTTGTAGAAACACACCTCATTTTTTTGCAGCACATTCAAACTTGATTACCAATGTTAACATTTCATATCATACATGAAATTATATATTATGATGATAAAATTAAGAACTACCTAACTCAACCATGGAATTATCCCATTTTTATTATTGGTCAACCAACTTATCCAATCTTATACCATTATCATTGTAACCCCGAACCCCTATGTCAATACAAAATCTTAATTAAATAATTATAAATCATTTAAAATTAATTAATCAACAAAAAAATAGGGAAAATTAACATCATATAGTATAAAATTTGTGAAACCTCGAGTAACAATATGATGACCATCTCCAACATTCATCCGGACCCACTACAAGTAAAATCTCAAAATTCCTCCAATTAATCAAGAAATTTCAGCTATAATTGAGAAAATTCAAATAAAAATTCACATAGTCACTTACCTCTAGTGAGATGGAATACATCCATGTGTGATAATTACTCTTAAACATATACACACATGCATCACACATGATATCCCTATAATTTCAATGTTATTATACCATGAAATGGTGTAATTTCAATAAAAATTTTAAGGCCTTGTTTGGTATGGTGGAAGAGGGGACCTAGAATATGAAATGGAAATGGAATCCTTTAGAGTACATTGAAAGAGGGTTGTTAGGAAGCCCAAAGTCTATCATATGATAGAATTGGGGTTTCTTCTCAAATCATTCATAAATAGGGAGTTCCATTGAAAACCAATTTTTGATGGGTTTCTTATGAACATTATATCATCATAAATTGAAGAAGATAATTAAATCACAAGTATATCTATCATAAATAAATTAACATGTGAAGAATAAATGTAAGATAGAGTACTTGGAAACACATGAGAAGTAGTATCAATATTCTTCCATTGATGGAGTGTGCATTAGGGGGATTGTAGAAAGAAGTGAATGAAAGTACAATGCCTCCGAGTGGGGGGACACTAGTCAAAGGATCCATGATCGTATCATGAGGATGCCTGATATTCGAAGGGTTTTTCAAATCTTATCCAAGATATAAATGGAGTTTTAAGAGCATGATAAAAGGCTAAAACATGTCACATTTCACACACACCTAATAGGAGGGTACCATACATTTTATATAGATGAAGCATGAGGATCCTCCAATGCATCATATGTGTTTTTTTCGAGTGAGGATTCAATTCATTAAATGATTTCAATGAATAAATAAATGTCCTTTAAACCATTTATAAATGGTTAGTAACTGATGAAACCATTCGAGAGGGAAAATAATATATATATATATATATATCATATATACAAATTTATCATTCTTATGCATCACATTCATAACAAATATATATGATATATGTATATATTTCATGAATCACATGCATGAAATATTACATGTGTCATATGAATACATGAAATTTACACTATATATATATCATGCATCATATGAATGTGTGTATTCATCACATGCATGTATATTTAAGTGCACAAACAAAAATCTCTCACATTAAATAAAATCATAAATAAAGAATTTATGAAAAGCTTTGAAACCCTTTTTGAGTCCATCCAAACTCTTTTGGATATGATTTTTCATCAAACTCACTACATTATGAACAAACACTTTTTCAAAAAAATTATTATTATCTATGTGCGTGAATGTTTGACCCTGCATGTCTTATCATCATTAAAAAAACTACAAAATCACAATTTCATATATGTATGAAAATCATGTCCTCTATGAAATCATTAATGCTACTTAAGCTACTAAGGGGTCCGGTGTGATCTCCATCAAACTTATTCAAATCTCTACATAAACATTTCAGCTACAAGATGTATCCTATACATCAAATGTATCTTATATAATCACTTTATCTATGATGTCAAGTGAGAAATAAAAATCTAACATTTCAATATCGTATTGTCCACTCATTATTTCTTGATTCTCCAATAAATATTCGCTAATTATTATTTTTATGATAAGTACATCACACATCACTTATCCAAGTAGTTGAACACATCAAATGTGAAAAAAAATCCACGAATACCCTCAGTCTAATTCAAAAAAACATCTAGATATATTTTCTTATCATACTAGTGAAAAAAATAACATCTTGGTTATGATCCAATCAATAACATGATCTCTAACATACCAAACTACCCCCTGATTAGTAAAGTTCATATGTTGAATTGTGTAAGATGGGTATTAAAGTATGGAGGTTCTCATGCAAGTATATTTCCAAACAGGTAAAAAGTATTGATAATATGAATATACCCATAAGTATATCTTTTATCCTAAGACATTCCAAGAGATATAAATTTTCAGATCAGTCCAAGTAATATGTCTTTACTTATTACCACAGGAATATATTCTTCATATCACATACACAACCCTCTATAATAGATATAAGAATTTATTGAAGCTAAAATTTACATATCATCACACCCATTATACACCAAGATGATCATCGATTAGGGAAAAATCAAAGAATGTACTTTGAGGGGATACTTGGCATTCAAATATTCATGAATACTACATTCTAACCAAAAATTAATGAATGATAATTATAGATTTATTTTTATTATAATTACATGACATGTTTACAACCATTACAAATGATCTATTAAGTGTTAAATAAGTATAGATATAACTTGACATTCATGTGGTTACTACAGTAATGGAATTTTTAAATATTACATGCATGTGTAATTTCTATCACATCCATATTTGATCATCTGATTAAATACTATTATTATCCTCTTAGTATGTAACATTCTCAAATATTAAAAGTTTGAATAATAATTAGACTTAGGAACATAGTTCTTAACATTCCACTCTTTGAACATATTCAAAATCCATGACTTAACAACATCAAATGTTATAATGCAATCTTATATTGTATACTTATAACTCTTTCTATGTAAATCATCATAATCCATGGAAATGATTCCATCATGATTTTTCATTGACATAAATTTTAAATAATATAACTATTTACATTATCCCTTTACCATCATATCATAAACTATTTTAGGATAAAGTGTTATCCACTTCATTTAGGTAACTAATGTGACTATTTAAATTTATATTTACCATTATACCTTAATCTCTCTTCAGATATCAAGGGATACACTTTGTGTATTGGATGGTATAAACCTTAATGGAATGGTGATATTCAGTTGTTCTGGTAACTAAATGTAACTCTTTAAATTTTTCTTTACCATCGCATATCATAGACATATTTTGGATGTGGAGAATCCCTATAATATTAGACTTGTATAATACTTTATTTTAGAAAGATATTCACATTCTCATAGTAAATAACTGTAACTATTTATATTTTTTTTACTGTCACATATTCTTGATCATTATGATATAATGTAAATAATCACTTAAAGTAAATCTTGTAAAATATTTTATTTGTTATCTTTGATCTTATCTAAGTATAAACATACTCCCAATGACCTCACAAGCACTATATTCTTTTTATAAAATATTACTAAGATACACAAACCCTTTTGAGTTAGTAAGTAACATTTATTTCCTTTTTAATAGGAACATTTAACACATAAACTATTCTTTCTATATCTTATATGGTATTCTATGTGTTTGGAATATTATTATATGAAAATAAGACTTTATTAAAATATACAATTTATGGGTGGTGGGAAAAAATCCATACGTATTTGAACAATCATTTTGAAAATCACATTATCCTAGATGAGCACTTTTATAAAAAAATTCTTCTCAAAACATGTTATATAAATTGATGAATCATAAACATTGTGTATAAAATTAATCATCTGATAAAAACTCTTTTTAGAAAAGAAATTATCTTATCATATAGTCGAATTAAAAAAATGATATAAATCTTTTACTTAGATTCATCTGATCTTGAAACTACCCTTTACATTCATATGTAACAAGTCTTTGGTTCATGAATGCAAACTAAAAGCTTAGACATTTATCCCAATGATTTTTAACTCCATTATATATACAACTCATTATAAAATATATATTTAGTATCACATACCCTTCAATAAAAATATAATTATGTTTTATAACATCCATACATGACATTAGAATTACATAGAATTTCCTAAACTCCTCTGGATATTCAAAATAATCCTATCATATGGATTCATTATTTCCATTTTCCCAAAAACCCTATGTTTAAATGACCATTATTTTCTTCTGAAAGAATTATTATAGAATATTTCAGCTAACTTTTCTTCTGTTGTTTTGAACATTAACCCACTTTTACATTCCATATAGTAATAGAATCCAGACATCATATTCCATGTTTATCTATTCTCAACACTTTTAGAATATCTGATAAATTTTTCTATGAAATCATTCAAATTTTCAAAATATTTCCAAAAAATGATAATATTATGAATTCTATAAACAGAAAAATCAATTTTATCTCGCCCCTTAACGTAATTTATAGAATTGAACAAATCATAACCATGTGTATCAAAAACACCTTATATCATTTTAAAAAAAATTGTTTTCAAGATCATAGCACGAGAAAAATGAATAATACACATATTATGATAATTTCATCTAAGATTCACATATCCAAGTTATCAATATAGAAATTTTTTTCTCCATTAATTAAAATAATAATTCACACCATAATTTTTTATCAACATATGACTTTCTGTATATTTACAACACTTTTTAAACCATACAGTTGATGATATGTATCTATCAGAATAATGGAATTGATTTGAATAAAAAAGAAATATATAAGGAAACCTTTAGTATCATTAAGATATCAACATATTGAATAATATTGGTTATCATTTAATGTAACCAATCTTATTTAGTATATTAGACTAAAATTCTATAAACAATAGATGTTCTAAGTAATATTATGTATAAGAGTGGAGATTAATATTCCATTGGTAATTATAAATATAATTCCTTTAAAACCATAAATTAATCACTTTATTCTTCTCTAAGAATCTAGATTCACTTTTTGAACAACTAATACACTTTATCACCAAGGAAGGAACTATTCTGTAGCATAGAAGTGTCTTTATTATTTGAGAACAATTCTCAATTTTCTATACCAGTTGAGATTTTTTATACAATTAAGTTTTTCTTTCTGAATTTATAATCTTAAATTTCATCTTGATGATGATTTAATTTATCTATAATTTAATTTTTATTTGAGATGAATATCATGTGTCATAATGTTTCATTAAGGTATTTAAATTAAAGTGATCCTAAAAAATTTATGACCCTATATATCATATCCATTTAGAGATCCATGATATAAATTTGTATATGTGATGAGTATGATTTAGTGTTTCTATCGCCCCTTAGTTATTTAGGTAGATAATAATATCAATTGAAAATGTTTTGAATCATGGATAGTAGAGAGGATAACCGCTTATACAAATCCATCATATGGATTCACTCTACACTCTTTCTTGAGTAACATAATCTTATCAGGGACTCTCATCTAGTGTAACAAAAAGAAAACATCAAAACAATAACAATGGATTTTCCAGGGGAACTTGGATTTAACATGACCAAACAAATAGAATAATCCATAGTCACTCATTACATTATTTCCATACATAAGATAATCGAAGGGCACCAAACTTTAGTATGACCTATATGAATGGATGATCAAGGTCTTGACTAGTGCCGCTTTGGAAGGAATATCACACTTAGTATTTTATGGGATTTGGTCTCATTAATTTAATGTACATAATATGTATATTATATTCATAACTATTACATCCAATTTAATCATTATCTTTTCATGTTTTATTTCTTTTTTCCTATGAATCCTTCTAATCGATTTAGTTGTGGAAATTCCTATTCCAATCACCATATTAATGTGTTCACACTACATTAATTCATAAAACATTACACAACCCATAAGTCTATGTTAATTATCCAAAATAGAAGCCAAGTACATTAATACGTATCCAAATGCATCATATTCATATAGTACATGAACACTTCATGTAAATTCATAGAGTTATTTGATATTAAAAAAAATCACATGAGTAAGTGTGGATTAATAGATATCTAACAACATTCACTTTCCTAGACAAGGAAAGCCTCCAAGAAAGTTGGTGTTCTAAAACCAAGTCCTTATACCCAAAAAGTCTTTACTCAAGAGCTTATTAAATTCATGAAAACTATAACACCTACTATACAAAAACAATGACCAGTAACTATTCTCAATATCATAACTTAAATTTGCAATCTGAGTTCAGTGTAGATGAAAACAAATCTTATGATATCAAACCTAGAATGATATGAAGTCTATTTACTATAATAATTTTATCATATAAAGGGGAATACATAGTATTCATATTTTTTAAAAATATTTCAAAACATGAGTATCAAGGGAATTTTACAAATAAATAAACAATTTATTTATTTTCCAAAACATGAGACATTTATGAGCAATTCGTAAATAAAATATAATTATGAACCCTTTTATATTTTAAACTTTAATATTATTTAAATTTCATAATTATGAATATAAATATTCATTATGATATGAACTCTTTCAAATTCATCATTACATGGAATTTTCATTATAAATATTTGATATTATATATATTATAAACAATTTATATTTTAATTTATATTATGTAAAATTTTTACCAAACCTATTTCTTATAGGATTAACTATTATTTAAACCCTAATCATAACTATCATCAAAGCATTTTTTGATGTGGCTTAAATAATATGAAAATAATGCTCATCTTAATTTTTGACAATTAAAAATAATTAATTTTGAATAAATCATAATATAAATATTAAGAAATATATTTTGGTCTTATTTAATAATTTATAATTATTTATAAATTATTTTTTATGATTTATAAATAAACACTTCTATTTTTAGATCATAATAAATTCTATATACTTTTTTAGACGGTATTTTAAATATTAATATTTAATATTTAGGGAAGATATTTCATAAATATTAATTTAATTAGTTATAAAAAAATTATAAGGAATTTATTTTTTTATAAAATATTTATAAAATAAATATTCCCAAAATACCTTTTAACATGATTTGTAAACAATTTATATAACCTAAAAATCGTTAATTTTTTAAAAATTAATATTTTAACACATTTTTTCTTATCATTACGCAACATCTCTACTCTACATAAAGGAATAAATCCTTTTACCCTTACGCAAGACCTTTTTGTAAGTGTAACCGAGGTTTTCAAATTCCTAAATAATGTTAACTTAATGCTTACTAAAATAGAGTTTAGTTGGGAATTATTGTGTAAGGTTAATACATATATTACCTTTATGTAGTTCCCTTTCTTAAAGGTATTAACTTTATGGAACCAATTTTCATAAAGTTACTCAAATCATTTCATATTCTGCGTAAAGATAAAAATCCAACACCATTATGCGGCCCTAATACCTTTATGTGTAACGGTAAAAATGTGATGAATCTTACGTATACCACATTACATGTGGGTACTACCTTTAAACACCCACTGCCTAGGGGTGAAGCGGCTTTCATAAGGGTATCATGTAAATGTAATTTTCAAGGTTAATCTTATGTAAACCTTTTATGTAAGGGTATCTTGTAATGGTAAAGTCTAAACTTCCTTTACTTAATGGATTTTGTAAGGGTACAACATCAACTACTATACATATCCAACCTGCGTAAGGTAAATCACATTAACCATTATGAAATTCATGTAAGGGTCTGTTATGAATTTGTAGTTTTATGAAAGCACTATATTTAATTTTTTATTGAAACCCAGTTTTCAAAAAGAATTAAATTCAGGAATAAAACTCACTCTGAAACCACTCATGGGTTTTATATGAGCATCATATAATACTAAACAGCAGATGATGACCCAAACACAGTAATCTATATCTTTAAGATAATAATGTGTAAATAATAAATGTAAAATTGAGTATCTGAAAACATGGAAGAAGCAGTAAAAAATATTCTTCTTCTAATAAGGTGTACCTAAGAGATATCACTAAAAGCAGTAAATGAAATCACTTTTCTCTGAGAGGGGTCACCTTCTAAAGGATCCATGATCATATAATGAGGATTCCCAATATCTTAAGGTGTCTTGTATCTTTGTCAATGACATAAATAGAGTTTTAGGAGGAATATAATAGGATCATACTTGATTCATTCCACTCAAACCGTACAAGAGGATCACATCCTTTTTATATAGACAAATATTGATGTTCCTCCAATGCATTGTATGTATTTATTCTAGATGGGATATAATTTGTTGAATGGTTTAAATTAATAAATTAAAATCCTTTAAACCATTCATAAATAGTTCTTAACTTATGAAACCATTCATTAGAAATAATTATAATTATATATATTAGATATATATATATATTATTCATATGTATCACAAGCGTAATTAATATAATATATATATATATATATTTATCATGCATCACATGCATGAAATAATACCTACATCATATGTATATATTAAATTTATAATATATTTATAATATCATATATTATATATATTTGTATCATGCATCATATGAATGTGTAAATGCATCACATGAAAGTTTACTTTAGTGTACATCCAACATTTTGTCGAACCATGTTACCCCTCTTTAGCCATCAGATGCCCCCTTCCCCTATGCACTTCTCCATGCCTGATGAAAACACCCAATGACTGGTGACCACACCCGATGAGAAATTTGTTTATAATGGATAATAGAGTTGTGGTGGGCTACGAGTGTGCGGGGTTGTGGAAGTCGATTGGATATTAGGCTATAGTTCAGGATATGGTTGGTAAATAGTTTGCATTGGATGACATGAGTCTTGTTTGGGGAGGTCATAAGGTGATGGGGTTCCGGGTTGATATGGTCAATGAGTGATGAGTTGAAAAATATGATGGGGCCCATAGGTAATAGGTGATGATGGTCGATGGGAAATAATAGTGCAGCATTGCGGTGGATAACGAGCAAAAGGGTTATAATAGGAAAAAATTGGGTCGCGTTACTGGGGATGGTGGGGTTAAGGGAAGATGAGGCAATGAGGAGTGGAAGGTAGAAATGATGGAATTATGGGTGATTTAAAAAATGAGGGTAATTCTTTACTATCAAAATTTTATCTTCTATTCCATCATCAATTCTTTAATGCACCAAACATGTATTTAGATGTTATTCCATCTCTCATTCCATTTATATTTCTATTTTCCATTTTCCCTTTATGCTTCCAAAAAAATCTCCCATCATACCAAAGAACACCTAAATAAAAAATCCCATATTTATATGATATGAAAGGGGGAAAGAAAAGGATGATATATGAGAAAGAAACCCACCTTAATCTATAATAAATGTGCACTAATTCACCATTGATTATGTGAAGGAAATGTGAAGAGGGGAAAAAGAAGGTGACACCCCCTCTCTTATTTAGAAGAAGAATAGAGACCCAAAATGGGGTAATAAAATTAATTTACCAACATTATCAATTTTCCCATTTAAAATAAGTATAATTAGACCTATCAAGTACCTGATGGGCGTCCAATGACCACATGATTCCCGAAACAAAATTCATGAGAGTATGTAACATCCGGACCTATCTCATAGAATTTATAAATTATGGAGTGTCACTAACCTTATTTAACATCCCCAAGACACCAAAGGTCGGAAATAAATTCCATGGCCTAATAATACCATGGGGGGTGATTATCCCTTAAATTATTAAACAACCAAACTAGATGGAATATAATTTTCCAAAACCTCTATATCATCCATGATTACTAATAATACAACCTAGTATAAAATCAAAGGAAAACAATATCTGAGTGACAATGGAAAAATAATATTAAATGAAAAATTAGAAAGATAAAAAGGCAAAATGAAACCAAAAGACATGATCCTAATTACTCCCCATCTAGCTCCAAACTCCAACTCCCCATTCCATTCCCATAGTATTATAATCCATCATAAGAAAAATATTTTAACATTTCATTCCTTGTATCTTGGTGTATGAAATATATAAATGCACCAATTTTCCTAAGTAGGGGGTGAAAATAACTAAGTATGATTTCCCCAGAGACATTGTAACACATGCCACTAAGAAATAACAAGTAAGAACATTTATATAAAATAATATGAAGAAAATTAAATAGTGTATATAATTACAAAAGTGAAAACCATATTAAAAAACCATAATTAGTATCATTATAATACATTCATACTTGTCATAATAAAACTCAAGTTCACACCCACACACATCCATTTGTACTCAAAAAAGGTACACTCAGGCTTGGTGTTACCAAGGATAGTGGACTCAATTACCATAACCCATCCATCCTTGAAGGTGGAACTTTAGTCCGAACACATCCTCTTTGAACACATGCCAACCCAATTACTTCAAAAAAATTTCACAAAAAACAATCTCCCTTTAAAACATTTATAAAACAAATTATGGGTCTAATCCTTTTTATAATTCAAAAATTAGTATTTTAAAATCATATACGAAGAGGGATTTCCAAAAAACCAAACAATTTGACAATGTAAACCCCAAATTAGTTTCCTTTACAAAATTACATAGCAGTACCAATGCAAATCTAGTAACAACCTTTTAAAAAACAAATCCTTCTATTTCTAGAACCATAATTTGAGAGAGAATCGACCAAACTTGAATTAAATTGGTTGGAATAAATAATCCTAGAAAAAAACACCTCTCTCACTAAATTTTTATGTTTCTCTATTAAAACCCACGAAAATACAATAAGAACTCATCCAACTTCATAGATCTGGGTATTACATCATTGTTCTATAATTTTTTTATACAAATAAAATAAATTCTTGTTGACAAGTTAGAACAATACCCTAATCATTTGATTCAACCAGTGAATATTCAAAGATATATTGGAAAAGGAATTTGAACATCAGAGATCACCATAAATCTCCCAACAGTTCCCTAGAAGTTAAGTTAATGGAAGAAAATATGAATCAGGAGTCTAATGGTGTATTATGAGATTAAATTCACTGGACCTAATGGATTCATGATGTGAATTTAAAATTCACTTCATGAATCCTCAAGGGGTCACGTACGCTGAAAAACCTGATAAATTGGTTAATTATTCTTGAAACAAAAATCATGGTGAGAAATTTTTTCACTTCTTGAATAGACCTAGTAAAAACCATTCACACTATGAAACATCTCACAACATTTTTCCCAAATAATTTTCATAATGAAACACCAATTCATGGCATGAATGTTTCCCTCATAATTTTTTAGTAGCCAAACTCCACGATATTTTCTATTTTACCCTGAAAACACTTCCAGGACATTTAACAGCAAATTTAGATGAAAAAGAAATTCATAAAACAATGGAATAGCTCAAATGGAGGTGGTGCATCCCCCCACCATTAGTATTTCTATCCTTGGATAGTGGAACATGGTTTTTGTTCTATAATAGCTCATTCCATTTTCATTGAATTTCCTTTTCACACTCCCATGTCTCTTTCTAAATTCAACCATGATACCATAAAACCCATACCAAACTAATACTTTTCTTATGTAATATCTTCTCATGTCAATCCAAAATATATACTGTCCCATGAATGAAAGTATAATCCGTTCAACATCAATGTGGTCCCACTGAATCACATGGTTAGGATCTGGCCTATACTTCTTCATTTGACATACATGAAGCATATTTTTCATTGAACTGAACCTTTGTGGTTAATATAACCATTAATAGAAATCACCTACTCGTTCATGTATGTAAAAATAGATAATGTATTGGGGATAAAACATTCCCTTATTTCAAAAGTGATGATACCCTAGCCTTGAATATATTATCAATAAAACTTGATCATCCAACTCAAATTATAACAGTCATTGATAAGGATTCATATATGATTTGAGAAAACATTGAACCATAACTATCCTCTTTATGATCTTCTTAATATTTTTTGTTGTCACATACACTGTGTTAGGTCTGATAAGTGATGTCTCTCCCATTTCCATCCAACAGAGTATAGAATGACAAGTTTGACTAGACAATGGTTTGAAATGATCCATTTGTATAGAATTGTTATAATTATTGTTGTATGAGGACTATACAAATAGTACATGATCCTCCCATGAGTCTCTAAAATCCATCAAAAAAACTCTCGATATTTCTTCTAAAATTTGAATCCTTCATTCAGATTGTTCATCCATTTGAGGATCATAATCTATACTCATGGCCAATTGTGTTATGAGTGCTTTCTGTATGGATTTCTAAGATTGATATCTAAACTTCAATTACTAGTGAGGAAAATTTGATATTAGAATACCATGCATTATTAAAACATTATTAATGTATTTTTTGTACAATTATTCAACCATATTGGATTCGTTAATTGGGATAATGTGTGATGAATTCATGATCTGGTCCACAATCACCCATATGGAATCATGTTTCCAGACTGTTCTTGGAAGACATATCACTATATCCATAGTTATCTTCTATCCTTTCTATATGGTAATCAGTAATTAATAAAACATATCAGTATGTCATATTTTTTCCCCTTGACCTAATGAAGGGTGGGGAATCTCGAAATAAACTATTCCATTTTCCTCCTCATTCCATCCCACTAAAACTATGCTTTTAGTGATTTATACATATTAAGGATTCTATGATTAATGTCCCATCTCTGATGGTGGTCGGTATAAAGAATTTGTCCCTGATAAATCAAAGGTACCATGATCTGAACTCTAAAACATAACACAAAACTCCCATAAAACTTTTATCCCTCAATGGTATCCTCACTATTGAGTTTTGACCAAATAGCTAGAAATTTTGTATTAGATGTTTGAGTATGTATAACTTGCTCAATAAAATTAGGAATAATAGAAACCAGAAAACCAAACTATGAAAACAAATCAATCAACAAAATATAGATGCATATCATCTATAACTGGAATTATTTTCCATTTATCTGAAGCGTTATTATCCAGTTGATTATAAGACTTATCACTTAATGCATATTCCACTAAGTTTCCTTTTCTTATTTTAGACATGAAGTCAAAGTCATAAATCTATAAGTATTACATCCATCAAAAATGCCTTAAATTCAAATATCTTTTTTAGAAAATGTGTTTCAAGTTCTTATGATATGTGAACATTGTAAATATATCATCAAATAGATAATAATCTCAACTCTTCATGGAATTAACTACAACATCCAATTACAAGTCATATATTGGTCAGTTATTCTCATGCACCTGTAACATTCATGGTCCATAATAAGTAACATTATATCGTTGCTTAAGAAAACAACCCAACCAAAATCGCAATGTATCACAATAGACCACGTACCCCTATCATGACTCTTTAAGGATAGGTGTTAACATAAGCTAAACATTTAACTATTAGAATTATTTCTGGTATTCAGAATTCCATTGGAAAGGAACACCTTTCCATGTTAAATTTTTTATTGGTGATGATAAACATGAAAAATCATGAACTAAGTGTCGGTAGTATCATGTTAAACCAAGGAAACCGTGTATCTCCAAACATTATTCGATAGATTCCAAGAGATAAATGCTTGTATCATTTTTGGATAAAAAAACTCTCCTTTATGAAATTACATGACCAAGAAACATACCACTTCTATCCAAAAATATCCCTCTGAATGTTTTTCATTAAGGTTATTGTCTCACAAGGTACTCAACAATATATCCAGGTGTTGATCATGATTGGTTTTTTACCCATAGTACACCTGAATTTTATCAATGAGAATCACTACAAAGGAATAAAAATACTTATAAATGATCCAATTCATGATTTATATAAACACTTTAGTGAATTATTTGGACAAAATGTTGTAACCACACATTCAAAATGGACATAATGACTTCAAAAATCAGTTTTCGTAATACCCTCCCTCCACACTCACAGTTAATGGTAGCCTGCTCATAAATCAATCATAGAGAATCATAATTCTACCCCCAATTGATCAAATAGATCATCAATGTGTGTAATAGGATACTAATTATTTTTCTTCACTTGGTTTGGATTATGTTAATCCACACAAATCATAAAACATCTATTTTTCTTCTTTATAAAAAGAATTGGTGCTGCATACCGAGGCGTGCTTGTTTAGATGAACCATTTTCCATAAAACTCTTCCAAATATAATTTTCATTCCCTCAACTTCTTCTATATCATCTTAAAATATGAAATTTAAATAGGACTAGTCCTTAGTAGGAAATCAATCATAAATTCCACTTCTATATCGGGTGGAACCCCAATGAAATTATCTTGGTATACATCAGTAAATTTTTTAAAGATGGTAAGAAAATATATATGTCCCATATAATAAAAAATCAAATTAACCACCATTGAATGATAATATATATTCCCAACTATTAGTACCAATGTTCATTACTACTTCCTTTCACATCCCAATATTTTTTAAAAATATCTTTAATGCCATCTAAAGACGTGAAACTAACCATCCTAAAATAATAGTTGACATGGTCCTTGAATAATTTCAACCAATCCATCCCCAATATAAAGTCATGGATATTAATCTCAAGTAAAGATAAACCACATACAAACAAAGTCTTGTAAAATTTTCTAGAACACACTACAAAATTAAAGGATTGAAACTTCTGTTTTCCCAAAGGTGTTTTGAGTTTCAAAATATATGGAATAATCTAAACATGTTACCTCATATGATCAATAATATGAGAAGAAATTAAAGAGTGGGATTCACCTATATTAAAAAAATCTTTTATAAGGTTTTAATTTAAAATAATTACACCTTGCACTATCAAATGAAATGATTGATAACATATGATTATATTCTCAGCAACATAAAGTTATTTAATCACTCATAGATGATCCTTTCTTCCTTAATAAGGATTCATAACCTAAGGAGTCGTGTTTTTTCTTGGATTCACCTTTTCTCATTCAGTTCTAAGGATGAGAATTATTCTAATTATATTTCCTCATCAAATCATATGATGTCTCAGAAACATGAGATGGATTATCATACTATAATTATGAGTATTATGAAAATAATGTAGAAAATATATCATATGGTTAAAATTTAGAAAAGATCAAGGTATTTTTGTAAAAACTATCTTTTTATGAGAATTAAACCCACAGTGGAAATAATTTTGTTTTAAATTTGGTTGTGGATGAATGTTAACTAATCATGTGGTCTGATTCTGAGACCCTCCACCACCTTAGAAGTTCATTTCCATAGTCCACATATTCCTAGAATTTTATTTCCCACATGTTCCAAGGGTGATAAGATTACTTAATCAAACTAGATTTCTAGAAACATCTCTTTTAGATATCATCCCTCTATTCAATATTTCCATATATTCTTCAACATACAAATAAATATCTTACAGATAATCTCTGATCATAGTCCAGACTCAAAATTTGTGCCTCCAAGGAAGCAGTAGAAATTACATTAGGGGGGAAACAAGCTAAACAAAAAAATCATCCATATACTCTGTGACAAAGTGATCTTTTAGTTTCAAGCAAAATAAATAAATTATTTTTACAATTATAAAAGTATGAGGATAAAACTTTTTTTGAACAATTATTCAAAGTCCTCCTAGAAAATTCATTGGTCGACTTTTTCTTGAGAAGCTAAAGCCAACAATTAGTGTGCAAGATTTTCAAAAATTTACCTTTTAAAAATTCATTATTAGCTCTATTAGTTTACCACAAAAATCAAAATTTCTATTCATTTAGTTGATCCACAGTTTTTCTTTTCTAGGTTCGGAATCCTATTGAAAAAGGGAGGTTTTATTTTTGAAACTGTGCCAAATGATCCACATGCCTTAGTTTATCATTTTGATTTCCTTTTTCAAAGAACTAAAAATATTTTATGGTTATACAAACAATATAATGGTTCACATATGGCTTAGTTTCAACCGAATTCTTCGCATCCCATTCCTACTAATTTTTATAGAATCTTTTGGTACCATTTTCTAACACCAGAAAAAAACACAATTTAATTCACTATCTCTAGAAACTGAAGGCCATGAAAAATTTCAAATTAATATAAACAACCAACATAAATAATTTTTTATAAAAAAAGACCATTTTAACCATTTTTAAAAATCATTGAACAACATATGAACAACGTAGTCCTAGTGGGAATTATAACAACAATGAATGATATAAAACACTCATCAGATAAACCCATGACCATGAGAAGACAATGCACCTAGAAGTGTGCTAGAACACTTTTTTTCCCGTACACCATAGTAAAATGATGTTTTGTATAAAAATGTTAGTTATTTCTTCCCAAGCTATAAATTTCGATTTTCAACATTCTGATATACTTAATACAATCCCATGATATAAACAGACTAACCAAGAATAATATAATTTGTAACATCCCCCCCCCCCCAACACATTGGATTCAGAATAGAAAGAGTTCTACTAACCTTAAGTGAAATCCCAAATACACCAAAGGTAATAAATTAATTCAATGGTCTTAAAAGATCATTTGGAGATGATTTTTACTTTATTGATTATATAACAAAACATGAAATAAAATAAATATACAAGACACTATATAATGAATGAGTGAAAATAATATAACCTAGTATAAAATCAAAGTAAAACAACATTAGAGTGACAAAACACATTTAATATTAAATGAAAAAATAAAAAAAACATCAATGATAAAAGAAACCAAAATACCTGATCCTATGTACTACTCATCTTTCTCCCATCTCCCAGCTCCAACTCCACCTATCGTGCTGATGGTAATAAGAAACATCACTAGAGAAATATGTTAAATTTCCCTTCTATGTATCTTAATATATGACATATGTATATTCACAAATGTTCCCAATCAAGTGGTGCAAAGAACTAAGCAGAATTTCCACAAATACTTCCCAACACATGCCACAAAGATAGAAAAAGTTAGTAAATTTTCTATAAAATAACTTGAAAACATTTAAACAGTATGTATAATTCCATAAGTGAATACCATGTACCATAAACAAGATCATTATAATACATTCATACTTGTTGTAATCAATCTCATGTTCAAATCCACACACCTCTATCTGTACACACACACAATAAACTCATGCTTGGTGTTACCATTAATGGTGGTACTACATGACCATAACTCCTCAAATGTTGAGGGTGGTACATATAACCAAACTCATCCACTTTGAACACATTTAATCCCAATTATGATAAAAAAAATCACAAAACAATTCTTCCTATAAAACATTTATTAATAAATTTTCACATGTTCATACCTTTTTATAATTTTAAAATCTGTATTTTAGAATCATATCAATAGGGGGTTTTCCAAAAACCTTCCAATTTACAAAATAAATACCCAAAATATTTTCCCTCATGTAATAACACAGTGATACAAATAAAAATCCAAGTATAACCTTAAAAAAACTAAGTCTTCCAGTTATAGAACTGTAGAGTGAGAGAGAATCCACCTACAATGAATTCAATTGGTTGGGACAATTTATCCCAGACAAAACCACCTCCCTCATCACTTCCCTCCATTCCTCTATTAAAACCCTATAATATCTAATAATAAATAATGAAAATGAATATATAAAAGTATTACAACACCGATATATTGTTTAGTTAGTGAAAAATAAAATAGATTTTAGTTGAGAAGTAATAATGAGACCCTAACCTTTTATTTCCAGTAGTTAATGCTCAATGATCCATTATAATAGGAGTCTGTATGTCAAATATAATCATAAATTTCCTAAGGGTTCCTTGAAAGTATACTTCAAGTAATGGGAAATGAATCAAGAGTCTATGGTAATAGGAGGAGATAAATATTGTTGGATCAAAATATTCAGGATGTAAATTAAAATTTCATGTTCTGAATATCCAATAGATCGCATATACCAAAAAAATATATTCTATGGTTAATTTTTTGGAAAAAAACTAATTTCACTGCATTAATATTTTTTACATCATGAACATACTCCTCAAATCCCATCACTCTATGAATTTTCTCATGGCATTTGTCCCAATCAATTCATGTCGTGAAAACACCATTTAAGTAGTAAATGTTTCCTAAATAATTTTCCATCAGTTAGACTTGAGGATCTTTTCTAGTTTATCCTATAAACACTTATAGAACATTAACCAGTGGCTTAAAATGACAAATTAAAATCATAAAACAATGGATTACCACAAACAAGGGTGATACAATGTCCCATCGGCCTTTTGGTAGTACCCAATAGTGTCCACCTTTTTTAAAAAAAATTAATGGAAACCGGAAAATTATTTTTAGTTATTTTTCAGTTAAATATACACCTAGGAAACATACTTATTTAATCATTTAAATCATTCCTATATCATATTATTCTCAATATATAACCAATAATCCCAAATCACAATAATTTCGCTAAGGTTTCCACCCACATGTCTCTCTCATGGGGGGGATAAGGTTTTCTTCTAGTGATGTTTCCTCTCATTCAGCCTCGTTGATTCTTATAATTTTTTGGGATTGGTTATTTTCACCCCATTTTACTTCTACTGATATTTTTTCATCATTACTCTATCATGATATTTTTATCCCATCGATGTCTCAATTTGTTTTGGTTTAGTATTTTCCCTCTTGTATTCCTCTAGTCCTTATCGTTGTGGTGTTTTCTCAATGACAAAGGCCTAAACCACTTTCTATCATTACGCTTGCTACCTAAAACTATTTTTGGTATGATGTTAATTTTTCGTAGTGTATTGGCATTGTTTAGGTTGATGTGTTCAATAACAAGCATCTAGGTGTCTCATTCACTTTTTCCTTTGGTTCCTTTACTTCCCTTGGTTTGGTTTTGTTTTTATCATGGTTTTTGGTTTGGTTCAATGATTCTTGTGGTGTTTAATGCCCATTTGGTGTGATTTTTTAGTGTCATATCTTATGAGTTTATTTTTTTCTGGATTCATACATTATTTTGGTTTGTGGATGGTATTGTTTTCATTAGTTATGGATTATTTCCAACACAACTTGTGTTCTCCTTTTGTGGTGTCATTTTCCCTTGGTGTATGTGCTTCATATGGAAGAATAATAATCCTAAATGTTTTGTTTCCGATAATTATTTGTTGTTGATAATTATAATTTCCTATATACCTCATGAAATTATTTTATTTTCTATATTTCTGATATTATTTATGGATTGTTGTGAGAAAGGATAAATGAAGTGTGTTAAGGAGCTAATGTAGCATCATATACAACCTAAAGAGCACATTTAAGTACATTAAAGCCTCAAATTAGATCTAGAGAATATATTGGTGATATAATGGAATCCTTCATTCATTATTATATGTTTATGTTTGATCATTGATAGATATTGTGTCAATTTATTGAGACTAAACAAGTTGTAACGTAGTGTGGGGGAAACACCAGATGTATTTTTTTCAAAAAATACCTCTTGGAAGAAAATGTAGGATACATCTGTAACTGAACACAACATGGAGAGACAACCAAAACTATGAACTCAAGGAAATGATATCCATGTTGCAACACTATGCTTCTCAAAATATGAAAATTTGGGCCATTGAAGCTAGATTTTCAAGCTAATATGTCTAGAACCACATCTCAAGACTTTTCTTGAACCAATATGAGATATGTTATTCCTTGTGGATATATTCACACAAAAATAAAATATCAAGAAACAATGAATTATACACCAACACTCCAACATATCCCAACTTCCACAAACTCAATACTAAATTTCCATGACAATTTAATTTTGGGCTTCATTTCACCCTATAAAGTATTAATAGTTTAGAATCACTCATGTGGCCCTAAATCACTTAAAAAGAACCTCAAATTTTTAAATCATAAAAATGGGAGGATATATATAATATTGGGTAATTAATCAATGGCACATATCATATAGATAGTATGCACTGGTAGTGGGGGCCGAAATAATCTTTATAAAAACCATTCTAACCAATTTAGGTGATCCCAAAACCAAATGATAGATGGTTCCCGGTCTTATAAAGGGAGTAGGAAAACCATGTGGTAAAGGGTGTTTGAACTTCATTGAAGTAAATAAAAGTTGAAAACACTTGAAAAAAAATTTATACTTTCCAATATACATTTAATGTTCGTGGAAGGTAATAATGAATACTAAAGGAAGATCTCATATAGAGAGGAAGAGGATAGGCTTGAGATATTTCATCACATTTCTAAAAGAGGATAATCATAGAGATTTAGCCATTGGAGGGAGATTCACCCAGGGTTACCATTAGAGAGTAATCTTCTCATTATTTTTACTTACATTGTAATAATATATTAATATTTGTCTAATTACCTTATGGTGTTCAGTTGAGGTGTAGTTATGGACTTTTTCTTATACTTGAATGAATTGTATTCATATATCTTCTTCTTATAATTTTAATTCATTTATATTTTCATCACATGTAAATTAAACATATGGAATTGGGTGAAATAATGAGAAATGAAATCTAAAAACATGCACCTGAATTAAGGACTTATCTCTCTAAAGCATGAGAATGTTCTAAAATACTAAAGAATACCATTATTACAGACCCTTTGAACTTTTATTTCTTAGTATAGTTCGCACTGGAAACCATACAGGGACCTATAATTGAATTTAGAAGCTGAAAATTATCACAACTGAGTTATTGGAATAATTAAGTGACTATGATAGAAAAGAGATAGTGATTTAAATCATAAATAATGTAAAATAATTAAATGATCCCAACACTGCCACTATTCTTTATAAATTCGTCAATTCAAATCATAATTTATACTATGATAATATTATCTAAAACACTCTTATTAAACATAGATTTCTTTGATACATACAACCATGATACAAACACACATCATACTTTACCTAAACTAGTGTATATGTTACCTCAATATATGAATTAAAATTTGGTTCCTCCTATGGAAACATACAAGGTAACTTCCTAGATAATGTGTTATACTTCCCTATGTATTTATAGGATGTCGACATAACTACCACTATATAGTTTAAAATAATTAATTATGCATGTTCCAAATTACATGTTTCCATAAAATGGAATTCATATGATTATGACAATTATCATGGGATTATTTTTTGATAGTTGTTATTATACTCACCCATGTACTAATATTGATTCATGTCTCATGTCCTCTCCAATTATTCCTCCTATTATAAGGCCTTTTAGCAGACCATTTCTTTGAGGTATGTCCCTAGGTAGTCATGTGTATTAATAAGATTATGAAAGATTATAGGAGGAATATGATGAATTATTTATATAAATTTTAATGTTTAATATGTGTTTCTATTATATGAACCAAATTGTTTCAAGACACCAAGCCTATCGATTTTTGGAGTTATAATATTATGTATGTTTATTTTAATAATTATGTAATAATCATGTAAGTAATGTATGGGTCACTATATCTTGGGGAGACTATACCTTCAGTTTCATGGAATGAATAAATATATAAATCACATGAACATTCATAGCCGGAAAAAAATAAACTGATTACATGGAATTAAAGTAGAAGGAATACTATGATGGTCAAATCATACTTTCTTTCGCTAGTGATGAAGTGATATGGAGTTCCCATGATCTGAACATATCAATAAGGAATGACTACCACACAATGGATGGAACTACAGTGTTATAGATTTTATGACATCTCATCATAAGATAATTTCATATATATCCTTTGTCAATGTATAGTGTATGGACATTGTGTATGGTTGTAGGCTCAAATATAACATCATCATACTAGGTGGCCTAAATTATCCCCATATAACTCTAATAGGCTTGAGTGTGTCGTTAGGATACTAAATGACATAAATCACACCCAATCAAATATCACCATCAACAAGATAATGAATTTTCCTAGAACCCAACCCAAATGATCTCATTAAATAATAGACTTGGATATAGACTTATTCAACCTTCCACTAATGCAAGGATATAGTGATCATTTTAAGTTTTGGAATAGACAATGTGTCCTACTATAAATTGAATATATAATTATTCATCACCATATCAGATGAAAGTATCATTGAATATTAGTCTATCATCCATTCCACCTTCTCCTTGGTAGAAAAAAAATATCATACCATACACAATAAAAGGGTCCAAGATAGTCAATCACAATCACGAGGCAACACACAACCCAAACCATATCCCTCAAAAAATAACCCATCAAAAAACGTGTATACCATATTTTTTCATATATATCCTCTAACACCCAACTATAATAAAATATTTCACCACATGAATCATGAAAATTCATATACTTGGTGAGGATTATCCATTTAAGTCTTAGCATGTTGCTCTCAGAAGTCACCACTCAAGAAATGTAGCCTTTTAATCCATAACTAATAATACATCATGTCCTAATATCCTAGATTAGGCCCATCATAAGATAAATACATGAAACTCTACCCTTAGTAGTTCACCATTGATAATCACCCCAGACTACTGTAGGATTATCTTGTTGGCCCATTTCTATATCACTAGTCACCCCTTTCCACGTGACTTAGCCAAAAAGGAATATCATCAACTAAATACATACTCTAACCCTTAAGTAATACAAAATTATGAGAAATTATTTAACTATGCCATCCTTTGTGGGACTCCCTTTTATATCCTATAAATGTCTCTCATGGTTTTTCACAAAAATCCTCTTTCAAACCCATAGGTGACCCTCTATGATAACCCGTATTATGTGAGGTTTCCTCAACAGCCACTCTAATGACTCTCCCATGGCTCATATACCTATTTTAAAAACATAACCCAATACATAATACATCCTTGGGTCACTAGATCCATCAGTTAAGGTTTTTTACCCCCTTTAAGATCCAATTTCACTCTAACATAGACTTTCTCATAGGAAACATATCCCACATTGGCTATGTAAATAACTTCTAACACATAGAGAATCTTATATAAACATAATAGACCTAACTTGTATCACCTCACACTTAGAAACCCACCTCATATTTTTATTGTCAAGTTCACACTCAATTACCCCAATTAATATATCATATTTTACATCAAATTACATATTAGGGTGATAAAATTAGGGACTAACTTCCTAAACCATGGATTTGTCCCCTTTTTATCAATAATCAACCACCTCATCCATGATTTCACCATTATCATGCAACCCTAAACCTCAATATTAATCCAAATTATATTAATCAATTAATCAATAAAACAAAAAATTTAATAATAGGGAAAATTCTCTTCAAATAGTGTATCCTTTCTAGAACCTTGAGCAATGATGTGGTAAATATCTCCAACATGAATCCTAACCTACTAGAAGTAAAATCCCAAAATTCCTCATTTGATTCAATAATAAATTTCATCCATAATTATAAAATTAAAATACCAATTCACTATGTCACTGGCCTCTAGAGAAACGACATACAACCTTGTGTGGTCATTTTTGTTAAACATTCCCTAGGCACCATTCATTAAATACTCATTATTTCAATGTGATTCCAACATGTTTTGGTCAAATTACTATCAAACACTTAAGGAATTGTTTTTTATGGTTTAAAATGGGATGGATGAGAGGAAAGGGAATCAAAATTCATTTTTTTATTTGACTATCTATGCTTATAATTTTTTACTTCCCTCATTGTATTATTTAATTTTATAGCTTTCTGATATGCATTTAGGATTTTTGTGAGATAGGATAAAGAAGGTAAAATATTCTAATGGTGTGATGGGATGGGAAGAAAAGGTGATGTTTTGGTTGTTATAAGACTCTATATTCTTTGGAATAATAATTTTTTAAAAGGCTCTTCCATTTGGAAATATATTTTTCAGAATTTCTAATAAGAAGAATGTGAATATCTGAAAATATTTCTATTTATGAGAGTCTTTAGGTAAGTATATTACCTCTCTTATAACTCTCAGAATGACAGATGAATTGTTTTAAGATATTTTAAAATAAAATATAAATAAATTCCAATTTTAATGATAGAGAGAGTTATTTGATTGAGTTATACAAAATATACACAAGAGGGGGTGAATTGTGTCTATCAAATATTCTTTGAGAAATTTTGAGGATAATCAACTTTTTCATTTGATATTTATCATATGATTTATGTATCAGTAATAAAATGATATTAGAACACAAAGATTTATAGTGGTTTGGGGGAAAAAATCTCTTAGTCCACTCCGCCAACACTCTTCTCCACGAGCATGATGATTTTCACTAGTCAGTACTCTTTTCACAAGACCATCCACAAATGAGTGCAGGTAGTTGAAACCTTTATAGTTTATGGTTAAAAAAACCCTTCTGGTTTTAAACACTGAACTGATCAAACAACATATTAAGAGAAGTCTGTAATCAAAATAAAAGTGTATTGTTTTGATAAATATTTTTTGATTGATCTTTATAGTTGCAGCAGTACGCAACTGATAGTAAATGGATCATCATCTTCAGAAGATAGGTTCTTCACGTAAGAGTAGTTCTAAATCAATTGGGTTACAATTTATTATGAAATATATTCAGAAACGATCAGTAGTAGATTCACAATAGATTTTCAAATTAGAACAAGTAAATATTTAACATTTCTTTATCTAATATAAGACAAAATACGATCATTCTTTGTAGCAGAAGATCTTTAATATATATTTTTAATGAATAAGTGTATCACTGTTTTTATTAGAAACATGAATATCTCCAGATTTTAATATTTTAATCATCATGATTTGAAGAGATATCTATTCACATATATTCTACAAAAATTCAAATACTAATTAGTTATATACAAAAGGCATGTTCCTTATTCAGAAATTTAGATCCACAATAGTCGCCAGACAAGTTGTGATATTCAAATGTTTGAATATCAGAGTAGTCATAACTCTCCTTAATAATCAACACAAAATCCTCCAATTAAATTGATCCTTTGAATAATGTATAAATGGGATTCAATCAGTCAAAGATGCACATTAATATCTAGCTTTGAATCTGGCTAGAAATCAACCTGATAATCCGAAAAAGATCGTTGCACAATCAAGTTGAAAGTTCAAATATCCGACTCTTAATGAAGTCAAACGTAGGGTTCTTTTTGGAAGAAATCCAAATATCAAACGTATGGTTGATTAGAAATGTAATGTTGATGATCCATACTTTTTCATAAACTATGAAATGTATGATATAAATTCCATACTTTTCTCTTCTTCATAGCGTAAGGTATATGATCTATACTTTTGAAAAAATGTAAGGTTCATCATAGAAGCAGGGCTGATGATCCCTACTTTTGTGAAGCAAATGTAAGCTTCCATACATACATAATGTAATTAATCCGTACATTTCTCATATAACAAATGTAAGGTTCCTTCCAAATGTAAGATTATTTTACCATAATTTTCTAAACTCCCGTAAAATCAACATAGGATATAATCCTTATGGAATGATCTCCAACGTACGGTATGAACAGTGTTTCGAAAACACACTGAATAGCTTTCTGAACACTTTGAAAAATATTTCAGAAGAATTGTATTATTTAATAGTATTCCAAAATTGGGAATATAATGAATATTAATTTTCTTAAAATATACTTAATGTAAAATCATTAGAATAAAAAATAAGGTTATTTGTGATCATCAAAATCATCATAAAAATATAAAGTATAGTTGAAACAATACATACTGAATAATATCCTCCTATTTGATTTTCACAAAAACCCATAACATTATGCAATTTATAATTTCTTAAGGATAAAAATGGTATTTAATTTTCACATTCAAATACCTCTTTGAAAATATACAATACTGGTTTATCCAAATTTCTCTTCAAAGGTTCTCTATTTAAATAAATTTATCCCCCAAAAGTCTATTTAAAACCAAAGTAAAATGTTGTGTTTATCCAAATTTCACCCCCTTTTGTTATGTAAAAAAATAATGATAGAATAAATAATATAACATATGTAATGTATTACTGAACATGTAAGATAAATTTATGATAAACTGCTTATCAATAAAGGAATCTAAATTTTTTGAGGTAGTATAACATAGACATAAACAAAGTAAAAACCCATAAAATATGATAAGTATTAAATTTCATTGATAAAACAGTATACATGTACATTAATGAACATGAATCAAGGACTTTTGAATAAAGGTTTGAAAAAGTGTATTTCAACCATTTTGAATATCATCATTCAACTATGCCAACTGTTACCTTAATCCCTTCATAACACCATCTCTAAGATGAATTATCAGATCACTTCCTTCTTAAGTTAAATGAATATCTTCAATGAGGTTCACTTGAAAAACTCAGGAAATCATTATTCCATTTTTTTAAACTGAATAAGCTTCTCAATGAACCTATTAAACAATTCTTGAATACCTGGTTCACATGAGGTGATATGCTAAAAAATATACTTTTGATTGTCCAATAGCACTGACAAAGGAGCGCTACTACATTATAAATATTGTAACCTATCATTCATGTTTTTAATTACAACGGTACTGGATTGGAATCTATTGATCAAATCTAGTGAAGTACATCATCTACATTCTTTATTTCCTCTGAGATCTACAAACTATTGCTCCATAATGCTTTTCAAATTTTCCAAATCTGATTTCAAAACAACTTCAGATTTAAATTTTTCAACTTTTTTCCATCAATTTGTTCATAAAAATATATACTTCATCCTTTTAAATAAAAATATCTTTCAGATGTTGAAATATCTATTTATATTTCTTTAATTATCCTCTTAAATTTTCATTCTCTTTAAGAGATCTGTTAAATTTTTTAACAAGCTCCTCAACATGATCATATATAGAATAATAGTCACCATGTGCTTCATTTACAACATGATCTACCAAGATTAGTGGTAAAGACTGAGCATTTGATTTCTCTCTTGAATCATTCTCCATTGGTTGGTTAACTGATTTTTCCCCTAAAATATTAGATGATAACTATTCATATAAAAATTTTGTACGAATCCCAGGGAGATTTTATTGAATAGTTTGTTCTTCATTCTCAACTTCTAATGGAAGGTGCTCATCCTGAGGAATTTCTTCTTGAATTTCTTCTTGAATCTGACTTTGTCCCACTAGTTCTATTTGGGAATTTTCAATTTGTACACAGTCAATATAGCCCAAAGATTGATCTATAATTTCCATTCCTTGAGAGTTTTCAATTTGAGGTACCTCATTAGTTCAGTTTTGTGCCTCTTCCTAAGGCAAAACATCCACTTCTTCTTGAGAAGTAACTTCCTTTTGTCACTCTTATTGAGCATGTGCACTTAAAAATTAATAAGTAAAAAAGTGCATCTGTCTCAAGAACATTCTTAATTGCATATTATTCAACAGCTTGAAACTCTCTGTGTCTAGATTTTTGAAGTCCACCTTGACTTTCTTCATCAGCTGGATAATATTCTATTTCAAATCTATGTCTCCTTGTATTGGTTGATACTTCTTTTGTTCTGGATTAACCCATACCTTCTTTAGATTTTTCATGTTGCTCCCCCTAAGTAGACACATGATCCTCTTCAGCTCCAGAATGAATTATTTTACATTTTATAGTGCTACATAAAAATACAATCATTCTTAAAGTTCCATAATTTAACACATTAATATAGTGGCATCTGAATCTCTAATAAATTAGCTTCACCATATCTTTTTTAAACAACAGCTTTGAAATAAACCTTCCATAAGGATAAAAACTCATACGATCCTCAGGATGATAATAGTAACTCAAATATCTAATAAAATATTCTATAAAATTCATCATTATTCGACTTAAAAATAGAAACATAATATACGTATCAGGAAGAATAATATTCTCCATCTTAGACATCCTTGGGGTTATTCCAGTTTGAAGAAATTTAAGCAAAATCATTTGATTTTGTTCTAAATATTTTACCAAAATTTTCCTTATGTTAGTAGAGCCAAAAATAAAATACATCATATCCTCATATTTATGATTGTTATCCCTGACTGACATCATATCAAAATGAAATACTCCCTCGTGAGGTAATTTCATGATCCTTGAAATTTGAACAGAAGAGATCGATAACTCCATTTCTTTGATCTTTGCAACAATTGAATCTTCTTGTATCACCCAAAATAAATTGAATAGTTAAAAACAAAATTATCAACTCAACCTCACACAAAAATTCATTGAACTCCTCAATGAATTTCATTTCAATATCGTGAAAGGATAACACTGGCTTCAACATCAGGTTCGTCTGATATAGCCAATCCAGATCGATGACTTTTCCCTGAAGGATTTTTCATCCAATTTAACACTCATGCTTTGCATCAATGGGTTTGCCTTCATAGATTCCCTTTTTCATTACCATTTTCATCTAAAATCATTAATGGTTTGAGGTTTTAGGGTTTTTAATGTGTGAGCATAGGAAGATGAATGAATTGAAGGGTTTCGGTATTTCAAAAGGTTTTGAGAAAATGATCAGGTGTTGGAATTCAAAATGGGATCTGACAGAGCCTTGATTCCTGTTTCATTAAATAAATAATAATTATTACATAATTTAAAACAAATTACACCATATGTGGTGTATTTAAAATTTATTATAGAGTAAAAATAAAAGTGTAACTTATTTAAGAGATAGGTAACTAAATTATTTTAAATAGTGAAAAATTCAAATAATATAATCAAAAAACATTAAGATTAAAATTAAATAAGATTTATTCAAAAATAAATAAAATTAGAATTAAAAATAAAATTTACTTAAAATTAAATAAACCCCACTCCCCCTTAATAAAATAAAAACTTGTAGTGGGAAGTGGTTTAGTAAAAATATTTCCTAATTGAAATTTAGTTCTTATAAATTATAAAAATAGATCCTTTTTCAGAACATGATCTCTTAGAAAATGATATCTAATATTAATATGCTTTGTTCGAGAATGAATTATAGAATTTTTTAAAATATTTATTGCACTATTATTATCACATATACTAGGTGTATTATTAAAATTTAGTCCAAATTCGATAACAGTGTTTTTCATCCACAAAATGTGTGCACAAAAACATCCTGCAGATACATATTCTACCTTAGCTGTTGAAAAAATAATTGAGGGTTGTTTCTTACTAGGCCATGACACTAAGTATGTTCCCAAAAAGTGATATGTTCCTAAGGTGATTTTTCTCTAAAATATACAAATTCCAAAATCATCATCTAAATATGAAATTAAATTAAAGTTAAATGTTTTTGGATAACGAATAGATTGAAAAACACTTCCTTTTAAATATCTAAAAATCCTTCTGACAGATGTATTAAGATATTCATTAGAATTTGATTGAAATATTGCACAAAGCATATTGAGTACATAATATATATCCTAGTAGTAGTAAGATATAATAAACTACCAATCATACCTCTATATAACTTCTTGTCTACTGATTTTCTAATTTCATCAAAATCAAGTTTTATATTAGTACACATAGAATTTGTATATGTCTTGTTGTTTTCATGTCCAAATTTATTTAGTAAATTAGTAATGTATTTACATTGATTGTAAACATTTCCAAAATCTTTTTGATAGATTTGAAGTCCTAAAAAATTTAGTTCTCCCATCATACTCATTTCAGATACTTTTTGCATTAATTTGGAAAACGCATGAAAAAGATTTTTATTTGTTGATCCAAAAATTACATCATCAACATAAATTTGAACCATTAAAATATAAATATTTATATTTTTCTTGAGAAGTTTTGGATCTTCCATACCAACTATAAAATCATTTTTCAGAAGAAAAGAACTTAATCATTCATTCCATGCTCTAAGTGCTAGTTTATGGTCATAAAGAGATTTAGTGAGTTTAAAAATAGAATCTGGTTTTTGATAATTTTCAAAACCAGTTGGCTTATCAACATACACTTCCTTCATTAAATTACCATTTAAAAAGGTAGACTTAACATCCATCTGAAATAATTTAAAATTTATATGAGATGCATGAGATAAAAGGATCCAAATGGATAATAATCTAGCTATAGGGGTGAAGGTCTCATCATAATATATACATTATTCCTGATTATATCCTTTGGATACTAGTATTGCTTTATTTCTTTTTATGATCCCTTGATCATATTGTTTATTTATAAAGACTGATTTAGTTCCAATAACAGGATAGTTCATTGGTCTTTTAACTAATTTCCAAGCTTCATTTCTTTTAATTTGGTTTATTTATTCTTGCATTTTTATCATCCAAATTTCACCAAATAAGACTTCTTCTATTGACGTAGGTTTTCATTGGGATAGAAGGGAAAAAACTCAACTTGATTTCCTATATTTCTTCTAGTTTTTACTCCTATGTCTAGGTATCTTATAATAGTTTCTAAAGGGTGATTCTTTTGGGTTCTATATTGTATAGGTAAAACACTATTAGGTTCATTAGTGTCATGTTCTTCTAAACTAGATTGGATTTTTTTACATCATTTTCAAAACCACAATTTAGGTTTTCAAGTCTCATGTTATCATTAGGGTCTGATTCATCAATTTGATCTTTCCTTTTGTTAAAAGGGTTAGATTCATCAAATACCACCTGAACTGGTTCTTCAACAGTCCTTGACTTTTCATTAAAAACTCTATAAGCTTTTGAGGTAGCATAATATCCGAAGAAAACTACTTTATCCGATTTTGGATTAATCATACCATGATTGTCCATGGTGTTAAATATATAAACCCTGTATCCAAAAACAATAAAGTATTTTACATTAGGTTTTTAGTTATTCCAATATTCATTGGGTGTCTTTTTGAAAATTGGTCTGATTAAAACTGTATTCATTATATAGTAGTCTATGCTTACAGCTTCTTTCTAGAAATAGATATGAAGACTGTATTCATTTTTCACAGTCATATCATTTCATGAATAGTTCAATTTTTATTTCAACAATTCCATTACGTTGACATGTTCTCAGTGAAGAGAAGGTGTGTTTAATACATATATTCGAGATAAGTTAATTGAATTTCTGATTCTCAAATTCTCCACCATGATCACTTCTTAATGAAACAATTTTAAAATCCTTTTCATTTTTAAAATTGTTGAAAAAACATTCAAATATAGTAAAAGTTTCATTTATTTATTTTAGAAAATATATCCAAGTATATATAGAATAGTAATCAACTTAAACATATACATTTAATTGAGAAGAAAAACATGCTACTCTTGAATGTCCAAACATATCAATATGGATAATTTCCAAAGGTATATATGTAGCAATTTTGTTAATTGATTTAAAGGATGATCTGTGTTTCTTTCCAATTTGCCATGCATCACAGAATATTTCACTATCAAATTTAAGACTAGGCAAATCAGAAACTAATTATTTTTAGACAACTCATGTAATTCATAAATATTTCAATGTCCAAGTCTTCTATGCTAGATCTAGGATTCATTTATCTTAACAGTCAAAAAACATAATTTTTTTACACATGGAATTTAAGTCAAGTGTATAAACATTTTCAGTTTTGGGTGCTCTAAATATAATCAATTTATCTTTAATAATATAATAATAGTTTTTAGTAAAATCGAAAAAATAAGCATCATCACAACGTTGAGAAATACTTGTCTGGTTATTTTCCAATCATTTTACAAAAATTACTTTATTTATTGATATAGCTTTTGGATCCCCAACAGTTCCAATACTAATGAATTTTCTATCGTCATTGTCACTAAAGGTGAATAATCCACCATCCTTTTGATTTAAGGTTTAAAAGTTTTATGAGTTTCCACTCATATTCCTGGAGAAGCCACTATCAAGGTACCATATTTCTTTTCTACTTATGTTACTTGGCTTCCTACAAAGTCAATTAAACAATAGTTTTTTTGTACCCATATACTCTTCGGTCCAGTCGTGTGAGCTAGCAGTGATCTGGGAATCCATATTTTCTTTGTTTTTCTATAATCATTTGAGTCAAATACACTATTTGAAATAAATATTTATTAAATACACTAATTTGGTGAATTCATAAATTATAGTTTTTAGTTATATGAACTTTTGTTCCATAGTAATTGAAAATTACACTTTTTGAATTTGGAACAAAACTGTTTTTGTACAGTTTAGGTTTCCCACCTTTACTGTCTATTCCATATCATTTTTTCCTAATCACATTCTTACAAAGAAATTATTTTATTGTATATTCTCATTTTGTAAAAAAAGATATTTACATTTCTAGGATTATATTTTATCTTGCAGTGTTGTGATCTTATTTTCATAATCTTCAATGTCTGAGCTTAGAAAACGTAATAATTCAAATATGAAGATGATAGAACAGTGTTCTTTCGTTAAATTTAATGAGTACATTATTAAAGACTCTAGCCTTTTTTGATTCGTATCCTATTTTTTCAGAATTAGGAAACTTGCAGTTATGCAGTGGACTGCAAGTTTCTAATTTGAACAACTAGGATACGAATCAAAATAGGTAGAGTAATAATATTGTACCTCATTATATTCAACAATGAAACACATGTTTTCTTTTATATTTGATTATTAGTTTTCTAAGTCAGACATTGAAGATCTTTTTGTGTATTTAGAAACACTCCAAGTACATTTCATTTCTCTGTTATATTTTTTTCTCATAATCATTATTTTTGAAAATCCTAATTTTCTTTTCTCTTTTTAGTAGAGGATAGTTAAGTATATTGTGACCCATTTTCATGAATTCATATAATCCCACTTTCTTTGGATATTTCTCATCTTTATTGATAGATTTTCTGAATCCTTTATTCTTCTTATAATTTTTTTTGAATTTTCTATCCATCTGTGTCAATTCCATCTCTGAATCAGATGATTCATAATATTATTCCTTTTTGATCTCTTGTTTCATATTTCTACTCTTCTTTTCAGATGTAACTTTCAAATCAGTATTTTCTATTTTTATTACGATTTTATACTATTAGATTAATATTTTTTATCATCTTTATACATGATCAGGGTTCCAATAAAATCTATCATAGTTAGGCTTTTAACAGGTGACGAATTCATAATGGCTACTGATATCCCGTTCTATTTGGTCGATAGTAATCTCAGTACATTCAAGGCTTCGTATTTTTAGGTGATAGGATATCCCAAGGTAGTAATGTTGATTACTATCTCTATAAGCCTTCCATTCATATGAGTGATGATTTCACCATCAATCATTCTAAATATATCAAATATCATTTTTTTCTATAGCATACCTCATTTGTATGACATTTTCATTTCCTTTATAGGAAACTATCATTGTCTTCCACATATCATATGCAGTAGGGAATTATGATACTTGGTAAAATTCATCTGGTTCAAGACCACAAATTATATCATTCATTGATTTTGAATTATTTTCTTAATATGATTCTTTCTCTTCTATACTTGTTTTTGGTTTCTCTAGAATACCATAAGGAGTAAGAATTTTAGGGTAGACCTTGTATCCATGGTTTTTCAGGTAGATAATCATCATTGATTTCCAACATCCATAGTTTTCATCAGTGAATTACAGATCTCGAAACATTGACATTCCATATCCTGTATCATCCATCGAGATCTCTATATAATCCTTTACTTTCAACATTATATATCTTTAACAAAAGAACCACCTTTAATACCAATTTTTGGATCGAGTTATATGAAATATACACAAAAGGAGGGGTGAATTGTGTCTACCAAATTTTCTTCAAGAAATATTGATGATAATAAAATCTTTCCTTTTATCTTTATCAGATTGTTTATGTAGTGGAAATAAACAGATATCAAGATGCAAATATTTATAGTGGATTGAGGAACAAAACCCCCTAGTTCACTCCACCAATACTCTTCTCCATGAGCTTGGTGATTTTCACTAGTCAGCCCTCTTTTCAAAAGACCATCCACAACTATGTGCAGGCAGTTAACACCTTTATAATTTAAGGTTAAAACTATTCCTTCTGGTTCTTAACACAGAACTGATCTAAAAACATAGTACAAGAATCTAGAACTCAAAATAAAACAGTGTTGTTTTGATAAATATTTTCCAATTCATCTTCACGGTTGCAGAAGTACACAACTAACAGTAAATGGATCGTCATCTTCCAGATGTATGTTCTTCAAGTAAGAGTAGTTATGAATCAATCTGGTTTCATTTTATCTTGAAATATATTCATCAAAAAATCAATAGTATATTCATGATAGATCTTCAAAGAAGAACAAGTAAGTCTTCAACTATTCTCTTTCTAATATAAGACATAATCTTATCATTATTTGTAGCATAAGATCTATAAAAGATCTTTTTAGAGAATCAGTGTATCTATGTTTTCCTTTGAAACTTAAATATCTCCAAATTTGAATCTTGTAATCTTCGTGATTTCAAGAGATATTGTGTCATGAATATTCTCAAAAAATTCAAAGACATAGTAGTTATATAAAAAAGACGAGAGACTCATTCAGAAATTTAGGTCCACCAATGTTGCGTGAAAGATCATGATATTCAAATGTTTTATTAAAATAGTAGTCATAAGTTACCTTAATAATCGGCACAAAATCCACCTATTAAATGGGTCATTTTAATCAAGTATAAATGACTTTAAATTGGTTAATGATGTGCTTTAGAATCAAGCTTTGAATCTGGAAATAAATCATCCTGATAATCCACAAAAGACCATTTCATGATAAAGTTAAAAGTTCAAATCTTTGACACATAAAAAAGTCCAACGTATGGTTCCTTTTTGAAGCAATCCAAATATCAAATGTAAGGTCGATCACAAACATAAGGTTTATGATCCATAATTTTTTCATCGACTTTCAAAGGTATGATATATGATCCATACTTTTCTCTTCTTTAGAATGTAAGGTACATGACCTACAGTTTTGAAAAAACGTAAGGTTCATCACAAAATTAGGGTTGATGACCCTTAATTTTGTGAAGAAAATGTAATATTCCATACATACATAAGGTAATTTATCCATACAATTCTCAAATAACAAACATAAGGTTCCATCCAAATGTATTGTTCTTTTAGCATTATTTTCTGAACTCCCATAAAATAAATGCAGGTTGTAATCCTAACACTATTCTCCCCAACGTACAGTATGAAAAGTGTTATTAGAACATGCTGAATTTCTTTCTGAAAACTTTGACAAATATTTCAAGTGATTCATATGATATAAAATTATTCCAAAATTTGGAATATAAATAATATTAATTTCCTAAAATAATCTTCATGTAAAATCATTAGAATAACAAATAAGGGTTTTTGTGAGCATCAAAATCATCATAAAAATATAAAGTATTGTTGAAACAATACATGCTCAATAAGAGTAACCTAATTATTAGCATTCTATTTTATCTCTATCTTGATGGTGTTCTTAGAGAGGTCTCATATTCAAGTATCAATGATCATATTTACTATACAACTAAACTTTTTTGTTGTATTTGTATTACATGGGATCTAGATATTTTTTTGGTAGTGTATAGTAGTTCCGTGGTCTATTATCAATTGTATAATTACATTATAAAATTCAAAAAAAACTCTTTAAGTTCACCTTTTTTTAATATTCATAGATATCTTCATTCTATGAGGGTTTTTTCACAAGTGGAATATTATTACTAAACTTTTAGAGGTTTAGTGAAATAAATAAATAACATAACTAATATTGAACCATAGTTTTGAAATTATTAAAGGATTTATCCTCACATATGTTTATGTTTTTTACATTAGACGCCCCAACTATCTTATTTCTAATACCTACCATCTAAAAAATAATAAACAATACAAACAACCAAATAAAAAATAAAATGAATTAGAAAATAATTTATTTTCCACCCATGAGGCTTCTATAATTCCATGTTACAATCGTGTTCATACTTTATAAGATCTATTTCTAATCACTAACTACTATGACATAGTACAAGGATAATTAGAGCACAAAACCACAACGAAAATAATCCATAACTTGAATCATTGATTTAAATTCTATGAAACTAAATAAAATGGATTTAAATTAAAACTAAAACTACAGAAAATAACTTTATGTGTTGATAGTGTACTGAGTTTTTTAAAATTTAGGATCATTAGATAATTAAGATTATAATGTTCTTAATGAATGAAATTTTTTGTTGTTATAATTTAATCTTAGTAAATTTGGGGTTAAATATTAACTCTCTAATTACTAAATTATTATATTCATATGATTAATTACTTCAATTCAGTTAGAAAACCTGTGATTTAATATCATATTTAATCATTTCCATGTAGTATTATTCTATAATTGAGGATATAATTCATGTAACTTGTTCATGAAATAAATTACATTTCATCAATCAATAAATGTTGATCATGTATAAATAATTGTTAAAAGATGTGTAAGAATTAATAAATTCATATACCCAAAAACAATCACTAATAGAAACCAAATAAATAAACTATTCAATCACACATAATTATTAAACTCAGAAAAAAGTGTTTATAGTTTGTATTTTTTTTCATCTAATGACACACATTAAACACAAAAGAAGTGATAAGAAATCATAAAACCAAGAACAATAAAGTGAGGTAATTGAAAACTTATAGAATTATAAATTTAAGAAACAATATCCTCTATAAAATAAGAAGGTATGTTTTCTATTTTTGATCAATATAAGCATGCTAAGGATAATTAAAGGAATACAAATAAGATCCATCCTCTATAATGTATCCACTGATTAAAACTGAATGACAAATCACATGGCTGATACCCATCTCACACTCCCGATATGCTAGTATTTCAATATTTAATGATTGGAGAATGTAGAGAGATTTAAGAAGGATAGTTTCTATTGAGACTTTAGGTATCTCACAAACAACAACAATATGTTTTTAAGTGATGATACTGGGTCACACAATAGAAAATGATGGGATAGGAAATAAAAAAAATTCAATGATGATTGATGTAACAATGTCATCGCCAGGGAAGTGCTACCAAGTACAACTGCTCGAGGATTATGTGTGATGATTTTAAGCACAAAAATTAAGTCAAAATTTAACACTTTCAATATGAAGCTACAATCGACATCTGCAGGTCACATGAAATAATTAATCATAGTAACTGAATTTGATTCCCACTAAATCATCTACACATTATTTGAAAGTATTTGGGATCATAGCTAAATGATTTTTTGTTGTTATCATAGATATTTTATGAATTCATTGATTTCCTAATGATCACCATAATAATTATCTTCTGATTTTTAGAGTAGAACATGGAACAGTGGCTCAAATCATCAAATTCTCTCTCTTGGAAGTAGTAAATAGGATCGATAAGCTCTCGATAATTGTGCAATTAATAGCGTGTTGCATGAGATTATTCTCCTCCTTTTATAGTGAGGTTCTAAATACCCATTATATATCTCAGTACATAGATATTTATTACCCACTATAAATGAAATATTATGACTACATTATTAAGTCATAAATATTTTAATTACTTACTTGTAATATAATAAATATATTACATGATAAACAATTTCATTTACTCAACTCGATATTCATAAAAATATTAATTTAACCTTGAATATTAAAATAATATTAGTTCATATAATATTTTCCCAAATTTTTACTTGAATATTTATTAATAAATTAAATAAATAAATTTATCTCCAATTATTTAATACTTGAATAATAATGAATTTATTTATTACTTAGTGATTTTATATTATTGGACATATCTTGTACCCCATGGTGGGGCCTACAATGTATTATACTCTTAATCATCATAATAAGACATACTTTTGAATATTATTATTATGTGACCCTCTAGGCCCTTATCTTGATAGAAATAAATATTATTCACTAAACAAGAGTGAAGTCTAGCAACATATTGAGGCCCCTAAAGAGATAAGGAGGACTCATAGAAATGATAACCTTCCTATGTACACAATTTATGTGATATAATCTATTTACCTCGTGATATTTCATAAAGAAGGATTCACACTTTCTATCATCATCCTTTCTTAAATTATTATTTATTGATCATCCTAGAAAGACGTAGCATTTTTTAACACTGACATGGATTTAGTGAAGGTACTACCATCTTAAAAAACGAGTCTTAAGATATCATTTCATTTCAGAAGAGAAAAATTATTTCATGATTATTCAGTCAATCTCTTGCCCCTAATAATGCACACAATGAAATATACCTCATAAAACATCAATTCCATCGTTTTTCCTTCAATTGAAGTTCAAATTAAAATAGTATACATTGATAACAATATCAAGCTAGGATACTATTACATGTGTTCACATATGAGAACTACCAATGAAACCTAAAACATGTGGTGTTCCTATTAGAAGGTCAGTCCTCATGATATCATCTAATCGAGATCACCATGTGTGAACTTTATGAGAAGAAGTATCAATGCTTATGATCCCCCAACACCTCATAGTTAGAAATATTCTATGTGCAACTAGTATAATGTATCTACACCATATGACAGATATTTAATATTAATGTCATAATATCATGTGCTTCTCATTATATCATGAGAACTGATATAACATTTTGAGATAACAAATAATCTAATTAAATTTCCATATAAATAGTAGATTTATAAATATCAACACTATTATGGTAATTATATATCAATCATAAATCATTGTAAAAATTATCTGGAAATTTGAAAATTAATATTCAATTTTTTTCTAGGGAACCCACTATTACAAAACTCCCACTTCTATTAGATCCACCTTGTTAGCAGATGTTTTTTCATGCACATGATAAGATCATGCTTCTGCTTAGTTTGAGATTTAGTGGTTGGGCCAGCCACAACTCCACTATGTGACTAATTTGCTATCTAAAACTTCATCTCCATGAGTAATGATCCTCAATATATGATATACCTGAGTGTCTATTTTTTCACTATCAAAACCTATCATCTTGCCTAGTACTTTTAGTGCAATTATCATAATTTTTATTATAATAAAACATTACTTATTGTGTGATATCCCTAGAACTGGAAAAAACTGTTTCCTTTTTTATAATACTTTGGCTACATCAGAAGACACAGTGCACTTTGTATTCGATGATGTAGTTACCATTTTCTTTAATGATCTTATATTTTTCATTACCATTACCTGAATGTGATATTATATCATATTGATATAAATTAAAACAAGTATTTATCACATTTTAAACAATGCCCCTTCCTCTCCAAGAATCATGAACATATCACCTATACATTCTCAAGTACAATTGGACATTTTTGAATTATTCTTGTGAAATTGTCTTGGATAATATTGGTATTTTCCTAATAGAGAGTATATATTAGTAATATCACATTTTTTACAAATAATTAAATATGTGATTGATCAATCATTGAAGTTTATGGAATTTAACTCATCACATTAATCTTCTCCTGTGTCTCAAACATGTGTTCTTGGATAGAATAATACTACATTAAAATGGTTACAATTCTCTCTAAAATTGTTCCAACTAATATTTTTTAATACATTGTTATTATATATATCATTGACTTGATCTAAGCCACCCATTAGATCTAAATCAATAAGTATTATTCCCTAGAACTTAGGTTGCTACTTTAAGTATTTTTTGGAGTGTATCATTCATTATTATATTAACAAACTATAATATCAATAGTTGTTTTCCATATGTTATCAAACATATTTTACTATGAAAATAGTGGGTCTCCAACTAACCTATTGTAGACAAATAGAAAAAATCCATTTAAATGAATATTCTATGATATTGTTGCATAATTCAATCCAAAAACTATATTTTCGTAAATTGAAGCCCTTATTGAAATTTTTTGGTGTCAAAAACCCTTTATAGTTGCATCATATGGATGCCTTCAATGATTTTTTTGGTCATGACATCAAATTAGAAATTTAAATATCAAAGAAATTAGTTATGATAAGAAAAATTATAATGGATTTAGACTTAATAATTTAGATTTATCAATTGATCTGGATTCATACCATGCTTATACCACCCATGTATAGTCTCACATGAATACCCACCACAGTATTCAAAATAATAAGAACCTTTATTTTGATACATTTAATCCTTTATTTAATTTTAATTGATGTTTCCAATATTATATTATTGTCATATTCCACTTACTTGTAGGATTCATTATCCTCAAATAATAATCTTCTACCATTCATGGTCAATATTAAACCATAACCATGGTTTTATCCTTCCAACACAATATATGTCTCTAGAACATTTCTTTTCTACAATCTCTTTTGGAACTTATTCTTATTCCAACTCTTTGTTCATATTCAGAATTAACTAAATATATGTCAATATTAATCCCACAATCTTGAATATAGATTCACACCCATTTATAGAAATATACTCTATTACATGACCATCACTTTTTCTATCACAATTATTTATATAATATCCTTATAAACCTTTAAGATAATTACTTTGGACACACATTGAGTTTTTCTTGATGACGATTTGTTTAAATTCTTAAAAAAAATAATGCACCTAAGCACATAGAAATATGAAATGATGGATTTATATCATACTATAAATCATATTATATCTATATTTTATTATATTTGGACTACGGTTGTCGGATAACACTGATATTTTTAAATAAAGTCATGAATAATAATGGAAGTTTCTCTGATGCATATGAATATTAATATTGATTCTCCATTTACTTACATCATAACTCTAATGTATATAGGGAAATGTGTGTTTATAAATTAATACAAGCTAATTTTTTTTATAAATGTTTTCATGTAATAATCATCATCGATCCTCCTTACTAACATCATAATTTTGATGTGTATAAGGAAATTTTTTAGGAATTAATCATCACTACATTATAATGATCGATGATTTATTTGTCAAGAAATTTTCTAGCACACGGTCCCAAATATACTCATATAATCAGACCATTCATAATTTATAATTCATTTTTAAATTCCATAAAAATATATAAGGACTCTCATACAGTATATAAGGTGGACTACATCTTCTCCTTGGAATATTTCATGCTATCTTGTTAAACAGAATCCAAAACATTGTTTGTCTGCCATTATTTTAAAAGGATTATTTATCCAAAACTAGATAATTATATCCAACAATAATAATAAAAAAAATCTATATACAGTCTAAATACCATATTGGTTTTATCCCTAACAACTACTTTTAGTTTTCTGGGAAAAGAATTATCTTTCCACAACTGGATATAAATAAATCTTACATTTTTATATTCATCACTTGTTTCTAATGATTTATGAATTATTGAACTATTAGTCGAGTATAATACATTGTAATGTCTTGGTCCCAGTTCACTCATAAGTAACTAAACTTGTTGATCTCACGGACTCAAGTGCAACTCCTTGTACGCTAGAGGATTTTTAATTGTAGTGAGGTTCCAAGGTGGTACAGTGGGGGACTATACCCTCATAATTAGAGTAAAATAGTGGTGTAATAAATGAATAAATTTTAGAATCATAATACCAAATGATAGAAAAAGATAACTCCTCAAAATATAATAAATAACCACCAGTATCCATATCCAATACTATATACAAAATGATGTAATGTCATGTATCTAAACAAAAAGGAACATCGAAACATGGTAGCAGAAACACATATATAAAGGTATACCAAATGAACCAAAAAGTCCAAAATATCATCTCTAGATAGTATCACAATTCATAGCCCAATCCAATTCTCCCCTACACCCATGCTATAATAAATAAAGCATTTTTAAATTAGATCCTCTATCCTAACCCTAACTACATCCATAAGGTCTATCTGGGTATCAAATGGTGGCCAGAATAGGGTAATAGAAATACATAGTTTTCCACCACCATTGAAATATACATAAATCCATCATATGGATATAAATGTAAAATTGTGAAATTATAGTAATCATAAATGATGTAAAAATCATAATGTAACAACAATGTCATATCGGGCTTCTCATAGGATTCCATGCCAACCATACCAAGTTTGTACTAAGCTGAAAATTTATTTGTACCCCTACCATCATGTATATATACAATCATATGAAAATATATATATTCTCTAGCATGGAATAGGTATAGTGACCATGTGAACATATAGTATTTCAATGAGTCATGTGTCTAAAAATATCTAAATTGAGCATAATAATGATGACAATATAGTAAAAGGATTTAAGGTTAGACCAGGGCATCCATGACCTTAGGGGTTGATCCAATTAATAGTAATAATTGATGCATCCTGGATATACGGGTATGAGATTAATACAACAGGTACACCCAAGGAATCCCACTATAAAATAGTCTAACCAAGTCTGTGGATCTCATCCATAGTAAAAGTCTCAACCTGAATGGGCCCAATGGGGTGAATCCATGGTGCGACATGTCTGTAAACGTCAACATAAATCCCAGGAGTGTATCCAAGGCATTCTAATTTCCATATTATAAATGATTAAGTCACTTTTATAACATTGACTCATCCATGTTATAAAAAAAGTATCGAATTATGTGGTGGGTATCTCTCATGGAAATTGGCTCAATGAATTAGGATGGTGTCCTATGAATGATCAAGGAATTCCATCTGGATTCCAAGGTAATCTTAAGTATGACCACTCCTATAACATAAAAATGGTTCATATTAAAAGAATAAAGTATGTGTTCATGGAGTGTAAAATTTTCTATATTATTATCATACCATTTTATTAATATCATTTAATTGTTTTCATTGCCATTCATTTAATAATAACCAGGTCTGAGGTCTATAATAAAAGGAATAAAATATATTAATATGAAGTGAAACATTGTTCATTTAAAAATCTTTCAAATTTACTATTCCATTTTATTATTATCATTAACATTCATTTATTGATGAAAAGGTTTATAGTTGGAAGGGTAACATTGGTTATGTACAATTCATTCTAATTCACTAAGTCCATTTATAAATCTGATTATTTTTCATCTAATCCCAATAAGTTTGTTAATCATGCTACACCACTATGAATTATCAATTTTTATTAATGATTCCCCATTTAAAAAGTCAAACCAAACAGATCGATATTTATTTTGTTTATAAATCCATAGAGTTTAAATTCTCATTTAATGGGAACTCCCAAATGGGTGGCTCACATTGAGGTTGACGACAACATCATTAGGGACCTAAAAGAGTTAGTGGCCTCTAAATTAGAGTATGTGTTGGGAAAAAATCACTTAATGTATCCTCTAAATGTTTTGTGGTGTTATTTTGTTTGTTTACAATTCCAGATGGTCGTGAATCACTATGGATGATGTTTACCAAACAGGTTTTTATGGTGGCACAGTTTCCTAGTGTTTTCTAAATTTCTAGGCCTCAAAATTGGGAGTTTATTTTTTGAAAAGTTAGAATTTTGACATAGGATTGAATAGTATATGGATGAAGAAATATAGTTCTATAACCATAAAAGTTGTACATGGAACAAATTTGGGAAATTGTAAAATCATGGATTTCGGCATAACAGTGCTATGCAGACTATGAAGCAGGGTACTCAAACGACATAGGGGATATAGTTTGTGGTAAGGCTTGAGGTTTATGAAATAAATGTTTTTCACAGTATTTTAGAGGTTTTTGGGATGACTTATTGTTTATGGAAGATAGGCGGTCATTATTGAGCCGTAAATGGATTCATTCGTGGAAGATATGAAACAGTGTCAAGGAACCAAGGTGCTATGCAAACTATAGAAGAAAAAATGATTCATGGGAGGAGCACAATACACGGTTAAGGATATACCAAATTGAACATATAAATAAAATCTAGTAGAAGATTTTTCAGATATATTTTTATATATAAGGACCAATAATACCATCATTAAGTAAGAGTGTTTTTAATTGGAAAACATCTTCACTCCGTGAAGAAATTTACTAAGTCCGAAAGAGTTTGCAGGAAGTTCATGAAGGAGAATTGGTTCGTGAGGTGGATTCCACGAAAGGGGAAGGAGTTCATGTGAATGGTTCATGAAGGGTTTTCTCAAGGTATTATACCCCAGAAATAAGAAGGATCCTTAGAGAAGAGGTGGTTTGAAGGACATCTAATGATCTATGGAGGAGAGGTGGTCCGTGGAAAAAGAACACATCTGTGAAGCAGGGACAGTTCACGAAATAAGGGTTGGTCCATGGAAGAGAGGTGTTCTGTGAATCATATATGCTACATCGTGTAGTATATTTTGTAGAAGAATTATTTTGTTTGCTAAGGGACTTAGATAGTTATCAAAAGAAATTTCTACTAACTAATAGTATGAGGAAAAGTGGATTTCATCTCTGGGTGAAAACTTGACATCAATTGCGAATCTATCTAGAAGTTTAGGATGTGTTTTTTCATTAAAATTAAAAGACGTAGAAGTCCATAAACATTGAGTGGATCCCTTCCAAGTGTAGTGATCAAAGGAATAGAAATACACTGATGCTTTCAACCAGCAGTCAACCAGAGAAAGAGACATTGGGAGTGACCCATGATAATTCAGGGTGCATAACCTAAATCTTGTAAAGGAGGTGTGCTTGGGAATAGTACTAAGCTATCCCAAACATCATTATTGTTAGTGATCCTTAGTGAATTTGGTGCAATAGGAACATTATAGTTGTATGCACTTGGGATGTAGCTTAATTAAGGTAAACCAAGTAAAAATATATGTGTCCTTATGATTGCCTTATTTCATTACTTTTATTATATTATCATCAGATAAAATTGGAAAGGACACGATCCACATTTACATTAAAGAGAATAAGAAGTGATCATTGTAATAAAATGGTCATGATATATTTTTTCAGTAAGAAGATTAAAAATAACATTCATACCCTGATTCACCCCCCCTAATTAAGATATTTATGACCCATTTAGTCCTAAAAATTGGTATCATTGGATGGGTTTCTTTTATCATATTTTTTTTCTCTGATATGGTTCAGCTGACTGTTGAAGTTAATGATTAGCTCTTCTCTAATCTTGTTGTGCCATGGAAATGATAATAACTTCAAAAAAGAATTATAAGTCTAATTTAATTCCTCATTGTGGAAGTTCATTTATAAATAGTGTGATTTAGTTGAAGGAAAAAAACAACATATAAAATAAATACGAGGATGAATTAGATAGTGAGAGTATTCACTCTTTTGATTATGCTACCAGAATGAGTTAAGAACTCGATGTTCCGAGTGATATTGGTAATATTGATGAAGAAGAAATTTTAAGAAGACAAAAAAGTGGAAGTTGTCCATGAAATAAAGGAATTGAATCAGAAATGAGATGAATAATTAAATATAAGGATATCCAAATCCAAGTGAAGTAAATTGAGGTCCAAAATCTCAGAGGTTTAAATAAAAGTCTTATTGATGTGTCTATTGATCTGAGGGAAAAGAATGATTCCAAAGCTGAGGAACTACCAAATATGTATACAAAGGTAGAAAAACTCAAAGCTGATTATAATGAAAAGAGTTTGAACACAAAAGGAATTCTGAATATAAAATCCAGAAATGATGATCTTACTACGCAATGATCTGAAATGGTTCATAGGAACCAAATTCTATAGAAAGATAGTGCATGATGCAATGACTCTGTTTCTTGGAAATGATCTAAAATCAAGGATCAAACTTAAATGATCAAGAAGTTATCTAGAGAATTAGATTTTGATATAACTAATGAGAATACTCTTATAGGAGAACATAATACACAACTTGAATCAAGGTATAGGAATATTCAAAAATTCTGATAATGACTAGAGTCAGTAATGAAATAAGTTATAAAATCTAATGCCAATAGAAAGACCAAATTAAATAATTAAAAGAGGTATTCACTTAATAGAATATTTTTTATATGTTCAGATCCTGAGAATTTAGAAATGCATTTCATTAATAATAAAGAACGGTTGAAAAGTAACCCAAAAGGAGATCTCCAACATTGAATTTGTATAACAAAAAGGCATATATTGTAAGAAAACATGATAAGTTTAAATTTAGATTTATAGCCTCTAGTGAATTGCAAGGATCTCAATGAAATGTGTATCATCACCTCCTTTGTTACACTCTCAAAAAATCTATTCAAAATAATTTGAACAAACCTGGAATAAAAAGTGAGGATATTCACTAGTTATAAATATCAAGAATGTAAATTCAGTTGAACACTCAAACCTAACAATAAAGTGTTGAAAATTCATATAAATAATAAAAGAAAAAATGAATAAATAATTCCTCGAAAAACACACATGTCAGGCCACATAGAAGAAGTGAAGGAACCAGAAATATCCCTCTAATTGAAGAGGAATCAAGAGAATATGTCCAATCAAAAGATTCCTTCTCAAAGAAAGAGTCATGAAAAAAGGAATATCAGTGGAGAGTAAATAAAGGAAAATTATACCGATGAGTTTAAACCCAAAACTATGAAAAATCCAAGCATATAGAATCCAAATATCAAAATAAGACTCAACCTATGGGTAAATAATGTTTAGTCATATGGTCCGGACAATTGAAGTTGGATTGGAAATTGGTACCTAATAAAAAACAATACAGTGCTTTTATAGAATGTATCAAAGGGTTGATAGATTAGGATAAACCATAATCCTACTCTTGAAGAATCTATAGGTTCCCCTCTCCCTATGTATATAAATTATATTAACTGATGTTCAAGGTCAATGGGATATACAATCCAAGGGAAAGAAGCATCAAAAGATGAAAATTGGTGATGTGATGTGCTCCAGAATGTCAAATGATTCAACAAAGTTGACATAGTTGGATAAAAAATATATAATAATTCCTTGAAATAAATTAATGGTAAATGATTTCATGAGATATATAGATATAATTTAGTGCAATAGATATAGATGGTTCTATTCGCTTTATTTATTGTTTCCTACATTGAGTTCCAACACAGTAGGATTATCAGTTTTTTTTATGGATCATTACTAAGTGGTAAATTCAGCCAATGAAAATCTCATGAAAGAAAACTAAAATTGGAAAATGTTTTTTCATATAGATAAGTTTTTTGAACGTGCAGTCACATGTGAAGAAATTATACATAAGAAGAAGAATGTTTTTTGGTCAGAAAAACGGGGCCTAACAATGAAAAGAGTTGCATATCATAGGTGGAGAATTCTATCTCCTAATAAGATGAAAGATTTAAATTGTATAGGAAGGAATAATGTTGATGTTAATAAAGAACAATTGTGGGATAAGAAGAAACATTTATGTATTTCATGATTATCTATTTTTAAAAAATGATATGGTATCAGGTGACTCTTTTATCGATACTATGAAGTTGTAAAGGAATTTAAAAGTATTTCTAAAAATTAGTCTACCCATTTTGAAGAGTAATTCAACATATAAAATCAGAAAAAAAATCTATATTAATTATTTATATTAGTTCAATGTTGGAGGTTTTCTAAGAGATTGTTTCAAGGTCAATAGATATAAATTTCATGGGGGATAAATTGCTATTTCACAATGAAATGAATGAAGATGGTGTAATAATTAGAAACAATGAATGATTATTGTAGAAAGGGTACTCCTGAATAGAGGGGATTGATGTTGATAACAAAAATTCACATATTAAAATGCTATAGAAAATATGTTTATTCTTAGACATAGTAGTGGAATGAAGGTTAATAGTTTTTCAGATGGATGGAAAGTTAGTATTTCTGAATGGGGTTCTAGAAGAAGAAGTTTATATTGAGTATCCACATGGTTTTCTCATTCATGAAGATTATAATAGATTTTTTCAGACAGAGAAGGATTTATATAGTTTTATTTAAGCACCAATATCGTTTTATTAATGGTTAGATCAGTTTCTGAAAAAGATTGGATTTTAGCATGGTGGAGTGGATTAATATATATGTGTTAACCATGATAGTAATTAAAGGATTATGGTGTTGGTATATGTCTATGACATGGTATTAAGTGGAAAATATGAAGCTCAATGCAATCAATTTGCAGAATTATTGAAACGTGAATTTGAAATGATAAGGATCGGTTAATTTATTTTTTTCCTCAATTTACAGGAGACAGAAGAAAAGAATGGTACATTTATTTCTCAATAAAAATATACCATAGAGGTTTTGAAAAGATTTGTAATGGATAATTCCAAGGAGATAAAAACTCTAGTGGATAACTGGATGAAACAGTTACAAGATGATGAAGGAAATGTTGTCAATATCACATAACACAGGAAAATCATTGAATGTCTATTATACTTAATAGAAAATAAACCAGATATTTTCCTTTCAACATTCCATGAAGAAAGATATAAAAATATCCACAGGGAAATTAACATTACTTAAATTGAAAGAATAATTTAGTATATCAAGGGCATGGTGTCTTTCTGTTTGATGTATAATTCCAAATTTCATAAATAATTATTGGTTTATACAGATGAAAATTGGGTCAGATCATAAGACAGTAGGAAATCAGTGTTAGGTTGTGCGTTATATCTTGGTAGAGTGTTTATGTCTTGGCAGATCAAGAAGAAAGATTTCATTTCATTGAGGATTCTATAATCTTAATATATTATAGAAACTCAATCATGCACATAATTATTTTGGATGAAATAGAAACTTGGTGATATGGGAAATGATGTTAAGTCTCTAGTTAGAATCCATTACGATTATTCAAGTTCTATAAATCATAACAAAAATCCATTACATCACTCAAGGACAAATCCAATTTAAATAAATTTTCATTTCATCAAGGAGAATGTGGATAAAGGGATCGTGATGTTGGAGTATGTTTCTATAGAACTACAGGTTGCAGACATTCTAACAAAGACCTTTCCCAAAGAAGCATTTGAAAGGAATCGAATGGATTTGGGAGTTTCATTGTAACATCCTAGGTAAATAAAGAATAAGACATTTTCATATTTATTAATATTTACAAATTAAATATTAATTTTACTTTAAAGGGGTTTCTATGTTCGATAGAGTACCCGATATGCAACAAAGAGTTTCTTTGAAATCTTACGTTGCACACTAGTAATAAAATAATATTATTTTAAATTGTAGTTAACACGTAGCCATTGTATTGGCAGGAATGAATAGAAATAACTAAAATATGATTATATATGTTTGTTAAATGTTTTTACATTTATCCAATAAAGGATAAAGGCTTAAAATATGAAAAGAATTCAATTTTAGGCATATATACTCTAATTTTCTCTAAAGGTCCACTTATCACCTTTTAATGGAGAACTGTCATTAAATATAGTTTTGGTCACTCATATACAATCTATTGGACCAAATAAAATTCTTCTTTAGAATTGGGACATCAAAATTTACTTTGTGTAAATTTTTGGAATTTTTCTAGATAAAGATCATTTTTTATGAATATTGAAAAATGTTGTATTTTAATTCAAAACCTCTTTTTAATATAATTTATTAATATTATTATATTACCTTTTGAATTTGTTTTAAAGTGAAATTAGAATATATTTTTACTATTTAATCCAATAGTGGTCGTTGGATTTAATTTCAAATTGAAATCAGACTTAAACTAGTGTCAATCTTTTAATACATTTTGTTTCATAAAAACACGCTATTTGTTTTGACAGCAATAATTAATTATTAAATTAATTAATTCAACTTATTTGTTTTGAATTTTGTAAAATAGACATCATTTTTGAATTCGGAATATTAAATATATCTTAGGGTGAATTTTTGGTATTTTTCTGAAAAACTTTAATTCTTGATGAATAGTGAAACCACTAAGTGGTAATTAAAAAACTGATTTTTTTCATTTAAATGAAATTTTACCACCTCAGTGTTTTGAATTTAGAAAATCCAACATAAATGGTTTTCATTAAGAAGTAAAATGTGGTTCAATGGGATTAAAATAATTTTTTGGTGAATAGTAACTTTTAAGTTTTTAATCGCGATTAGAGGTAATTAGTGTAATTGAAGGTAAAAATAATGTTTTAATAATATGAAATGAACATCACACATGTCCTACCGTTATTGGATGTGTCATTTCCGAACATTAAAATATATGGGTCAACTTGGGGACCCCATGGAGCCACTTTGGTAGGAAAATGACATTAATATCTTTTTATTTAATGTTAAAATAAAAATGTCACAAACATTAGTTATTTTACTAAAAAAGAATTTAAATGTGACTATACAAGTCATATTTTGGACTATAAATATTAATTATAAAGATAAAAATATTTCCTACATCATGATATTTTTCTTATAATTTTTATAAATTAGATAGATTAAATTATATAGGACACCATGATGACGCAACGATTACCTCATTATTTAAAGATTTAAATAAAATGATAAATAATGTAAATTCTAAGACCTAAACTTGTCAAAAACCTATTAGATGGGTTTATTTAGAACTATTATCACCTAATCCTCAAAATATATAATTTTGGGACCTTTAAAATCCCAAAAGCATTTTATAATAAAGTAAACTTTTATAACTTTCCAAGAGTGCCCCACCTCTCCTCTTACAAAAGGCCCCCACCTCTACTATCTTACCCACACCTCTCAAGCCTTTGGCTCGGCCAAACCCTGACCATTTTGTCTCTCCACGTTCCTCTCTTACTCTTAGAAGCCTCACTTTGGGCAGAAGTCTTTCCAATAAACCCTTTGAGCTCCAATCAAAGAGTTTCCCGATTTAAAGGTAGTGTCTTCTCTTGTGTTCTTATGTTTTATTTTGCTTCTCAAAGCACCTAAACTCTTTTTATTAATTTATTTTGTAACAACTCCAGTATCTTTAATATACTAGGATTTTGTTATGAGAAGGATTAGAGATACAACAACACACACATTCATCCAATGGTCAAATAACATACTGTTTCTGTGGTTGGAGCTTTTCTGCCTCACGAAATGATGATTGTTCAATCTTCTTTTAACACCTTTCATGGTGTCCATTAGGATGTCACTATATTTATATATGATATATAATATGTTTATGTTTTACTTAAGCTTCTATTTTTTTCATTTATGGCATACCTTTATGGTTTCCATTATGGGTAAACGCGAAATCTTCATTTTAGGAAGTGCGGACTACCGCCCCCTCAAAGTAATTTAATTTGTTAATACAGTATTTGGTACGTATAAAGTATAGATTTAATGATATTATATATTATATTATATGGGAATTATAATATACCTTTATATAATTATTATTTCATTCCATTAAAGTATGAGATAGAAATGAAAGTAGCGTTCATGCGTATGTACAACTTACCTTCTCTATGAACGGTGCATTTCATTTCTTATCCCCAAATGTAATGTACTATTATAAGTACATATATATAATGGACATATATGATTTATGTTACATATAAATTATTAATATAATTCTATAATTAAAATATACATATCTATCATTTTGTTTTAATTCCATTAATATGACATAGAAATGAAAGTAGCGTTCATGCGTAAGTACGGCTTACCATCTCCATGAACGGTGCATTTATTTTATTACCACTATATGATTATGTAATATTATAAATTCATGTATATACTGGATATATATGATATATATTGCATCTACATCATGAATATCATTCTTGAGATAATGGATATTTGACTACGTGAACAACTTGTAAATATAAGATGGTCACTTTTGACTCAAGTACCAAATATCGACAGAACGACCGTTATTAACTTAAATGGCTACATAGTGTTCATAAAATGGTAATAAGTGATATAAAAAGAATAATGAACTTGAAAAAGGTTATTAATAAAGTATAAATTAACTCATATTTATTATTCAGGAGATTAAAGAGCAATTGAGTCAAATCGGACACGAGGTAAGGGAACTTCTTAACCCAATTTCCATTCTTTGGGTTAATCTCATACTTTCAAATTACATCATGATATTATTATGTCCAATCCTTTATTTGTACATTCTTTATGTGTACATATAGTGAATACACATAATAACTCTATTTTATTAAAAAAATGTTCTTTGTAAGGGACTTCATCTCAATCTCCTTTCATTGAGGCATATTTTGTTTTATACACAACTTTCTTTTATACGGTGTATAAACCGCTTTGAATATTACTTTTATTCAAAAGGAATATTTTTATATGATTTAATTTTACTAAACGACAAAAGGGAATTTCTTTTTGTCGTACGTATGTGGCGACAACGACTTCTCCGCCGCCAGGACCATTATTTGAGTTTCGGATTCCTCTACAAGCCATAACGTTTTTTTAAAATAAAACCAAGTTTTACTTTTCTTTTATTTGGGTATTGAAAATGGTTTTTATAATGGATTTGTTATGTAAATATATTTAAGTGATATATTGTGATCGAAATGTGGAAATGGTTTCCTTCCACTTTATTTGTTTTATGTCTTATGATTTTATAATGGTACTTGGACATTTGACGAGTGGTTACGTGATAAACTATATGATGGGTGCTGTCGTGAATACCAGGATGGGTGGTTACGTTATAACCTCTAACGCATTGGGTATGAATGTCGGCCGTATGGCTATTCCATTAAGCGATATGTGTGGAAGTCGACCGGATGGTTATTCCACTTAAGTATGTTTATGTCCCAAGTTACCTTTATATGTTATGTGTTATTTATATGGGTTTTATGGTAATATTTTGGTTACAAAAGGGCCAGTAATGATCTTTTATTCAGTGAAGAGTTTTTACTACTTCATAAAGGTGAAAGGTATTACTTTGATAAATTATATATGCTTTACTTGTTGTTTTGAAAAACTAACAGTTTTCATTCTCTGTGTATCCCTTACTGAGCTTTTTATGCGCACCCCATGTTTTTGAAATGTTTTTCACAGGACTTAATTTGGAATAGGGTCAAGGATAGGATCAAGGAAAATTCATGTTATCTAAAACATGGAACTAGACATGATTCTTTTTAAGAGTTTTTATTTTATGGAAACTTAGTATAAGTGTCTACTTTGTAATCTTATGAGATGTAATAGTTATGTCTTAATTCTCTAAAACTTTAAACCTGAAAAGATCTTCAATGTGAATTATTCATTTAATTCAATATTAATTAAGGTTTAAGGCTGGGGCCTTATATTCATCAACTCTATGCACATGATAAAAGTGTGTATGTGGGACTCCCTCTCCTCAAGGTATGTTTGGATTTTCCCTAATGTGATAATCTTTGTTCCTTACCCCATGGAAGACAATGAAGAAGTGACATTTAGGTTCATTGATAAAGGGGGAGAAATTTTGTCTATAAAAGTGGAGAAAATTTCTTAAAACTAGACATAGGGAGGAGGTTCTAGATAGAGTAGTGAGATAATGGGGTTGAAGTTATTAGAGAAATCATAAGGGGTATTAAATCTGAGGATGCAATAATTTATCGATCAAAGGATATATATCATGACAGATATAGCATCCCGTCTTTTTATAACATAACTTTTCATTCCATTACACGGAACTGAGGATCTTTAAGGTTTAGTGTCTTGGAAACAAGGAACATAAAACATGAAACAAAAAAAAAACATTCTTCTTAAACACTTGAAAGGCTTCTCCTCATGTTCACCCTAGGCTCATTACTGCATCTCATAACCTGGGGACATACATCAAAAGGAAGGGTGAGCAGAAGGCCCAGCAAGGGAAACAAGTGAAACATTTTACATATGAACTTGAGATACATCAATAAAGTCATAAAAAGAACTTTAAGGCATGAGAAAGAAAATCATGAGGCATTTCATAATAAAAATAACATTTTCCATAACTTGAAGATGTGGCTACATCATTTAACATAGACAATCATGAACATATCACCAAGGTCCATCCCCAAGTTGTCATTTGAAAATTACCAAGGTTATTCACCAAGGTATCATGAAAATTGTAATCTCTAGTGGTTACATCATTACCCAATGCATTGGAGCGCTATCAGGGCGCACCCTTAAATTTGCCTTTATTATCATGTGATCCACATATATCATCATCAAACATTTCATAAATAACCCATATAGCATAAAATAAATTGGTTTCATTTCATAATCATAACGTTTTAAAAACTGCTTTAAAGACATGGTCTTTACGTTACTTTAAACCCACAGAAAGGGAAAGCGGGTATCATGTATGTAAATCCAAGAATTTAAAATAGAACATTTTTATATATATGTGAATACCCCTGTATAAATAGGAGCTTTGAGTATTCACTTTATAACATAAAATAATTTTGACAAAAGAGAGGCATTTTGAGACGAAAATTCTGCAGCATAACGGCTATGTTACAAGGTTTTAGAAAACTTTGAAAAGAGAGGGAACATGGGTCGAGCAATCATAATTGACCCATAAAATAGTAGAGGGAAAGAATAATAAGTATATATGGACATGGTGGAGCAATTTCAAGGACATACCATTTTAAATGAAAAACATGGAAGGAAGACAAACGTTTGATTTCTCTTATGAAAGTTCGGCAGCCTAACGGCGTTACTTAAAATTTCAAAATACTGAATTGAAGAGATCAAATGGGGTCTCTCATCATATGAACATAAGAGTCCAGTATGATAGGTATAGAGATCATACCCCAACATACCAAAAAGGAACTTGAAGGAATTGACATGAAAGTAGAACTTCAAAACGAGAAGGGTGAAGAACCACTTAAAAATTCGGCAGCCTAACGGCGCCACTTAAAACTTCAAAATACGGAATTGAAGAGATCAAATGGGGTCTCTCATCATATGAACATAAGAGTCCAGTATGATAGGTATAGAGATCATACCCCAACATAACAAAAAGGAACTTGAAGGAATTGAAATGAAAGTAGAACTTCAAAACGAGAAGGGTGAAGAACCACTTAAAAATTCGGCAGCCTAACGGCGCCACTTAAAACTTCAAAATACTGAATTGAAGCGATCAAATGGGGTCTCTCATCATATGATCATAAAAGATCAGTATGATAATTTAGAGATCATACCCCAACATAATAAAAAGTAACATGAAAGTCTTGAATGAAAATAGAACTTGAAAACGAGGAAGGTGAAAGAATCCCTTAAAAATTCGGCAGCCTAACGGCGCCACATAAACATTCTTAAAACGAATTGATGAGAGCAAGGGGGGATCTCTAATCATATGAACATGAAATAGGCAGTAGTATGAATATAAAAGTACATCCTCCAACATAAGAACATGGAGTATAATAGAAATGACATAAAAGAGATTACTTGAAAAGAAAGAGAGAGGTCGGATCCCTTACCTTAAAATGTAACTCTTAAACCTCAAAGGTTGGGACCTTGAGGGCTTAGGGGCACCTTGGGAGGACTCCTTGGGAGGTAATGAGACCAGAAATTCGTTGGGAATGAGTGGGGAGTCGAATGGATGAGAGGAGGGCTTGGTATTTATAGGCAAAGTGAGGGGACAAGGCATTAATGGCCAAGGGACACCTCACATGTGCTTTTCTCAAACCCATGTGCTCTCCCTTGTCATTTATCATGGAGTTAGGCCACATGGGGCCCCCAAAACAATAATTCATCACCCTTGGCCGGCCAACCCTCAAAAGATCTCATGACATCATCATGACACCGTTATGATGTCATTAAACATACCGAAACCCTAAAACTGTATTTTTACTATTCACTGAAAATTCAACTTTCTCAGAAAAATCCCAAAATTTCACATTAACCAAATATCAATGCTCTGATTTCAAAAATGAAATCCATTTTATAAAAATAATTTTCTAAATATTTTTAATTTAATTTTTAAATAAAAACACTATTCATCGAAAATTCATTTTTTTCAGAAAAAACCCCAAAAATTACCATAACATAATATCGATGCTCTGAGTTCAAAAATAAAGTCATTTTTATAAAAAATAATTTTCTAATTATTTTTAATTAAATTTTTAATTAAAAAAACACTATTCATCCGAAAAAAACTAAGACTTGAATAATAATTAATGAAACCGTTATTTAACTATTTTATTGATTCACATTACTTAATCAAGGTGCCTATATTATTTTAAAACTTTCTTTAAGTGAGATTACTAATCCATTTGGTCATATTACTAATCCAAATCATAAAATCACTATTCATAATTTACTATTCATCAAAAATCAAGTTGATCTTATTAGACTCTAAATTCAGTACTGAACATAATTGCAGAAGACCATTTTTTGAAAATCATTACACATTTTTAATTATTTAGGGTTTACATAAACATATTTAAAATATCATTTTTCTAAAATTCATCAAAAATATGCATACTATATTTATCCGGTCATTTCAAAATTCATAAACTTCATCATAAGAAGAAATCCCAATTTTTATTTAAAACAAGGATTACACAAGGTAGTTACGGTATCGTTACATAACCCCTTATAATACCAGCATAGGACCTAAGAGTAAGGTGTGCTAGGGTGATGGAAGCTTGGGGCGGCTCAGTCAACATTGCCCGAGTAGTAATTTCTATCAGTTTGAACTTCTCACGAAGGCGATTTCGTTCCAGCTTCACATGATGAAGTTCGGCTTGGATTTGATCCAGAGCAAAGCCCAGTGGTGCTACCTCCTTCCCAAGCTCTGTTAGATGGGCTTCGATCGGTCCAAGACTACTAGGTGAGGCCATCGAATCTTCTTTCTATAATAATTAACCAAGATTACTTAAATTTAGAGACAATAATCAAAACATTTTGTTCACGGTGGTCATATTGACCGATGGTCATATAACACTCAAAAACCAATGGTCTCATTTTATTTATAATCATGTTTATCAAATAAAACATTTTTTTGAGTATAAAAAAATAACACATGAAATTAGGAAACAATATTTATTCAAAATTTCGGGTTGTTACAATCTTCCCCCCTTAAGAAATTGCGTCCTCGCAATTTTTTTTAAATTGGGTTTTGAAATTTCATTGAAAGTCCCACATCGGAAAAAGAGTCAGTAACACCATTACTTTAAAAGAAAGAAAAGGAAGTACAAAGGCCACCCGAGTTAACCCACACTCGGGTTCCATGTAGGAAAACATGGACATGGAGGAAAAAAAACAAAGGGTCAGTTCTGAGAGAGAGTGATAGAGAACATGTTTAGGAGAAAGTTAACCATGAGAAAATCCCAAACTTATGATGTGTGTAAACGTTATTTGATTACCTAGTAGGAAACGTAAACCAACAACATTTTTGTTTTACGTTTCTTTTCATAATTTTGAGGATTTCATTTACTACATAGAACAAAAACATAAGAAAATATACCTACATTCATGTAGAGTTTCATCCTTTAATAAGTTTCTACCCAAAACTAATCTTTTCTCTAAACTATGGGCATTCAAAACTACTTGGTCTCATCAAAACACAAGAATCATCTTCTAGAGAATCACATAATCCACAAAAGATTAACTATCTATTTCTTTTATCATTAAACATTATCCCAAAAACCGAAAGGGTAAGGTGAAACAACTCCTCAAAAAGAAAGAATCCCATAGGAATGGAAACTACTTTTAAATCATCAAAGTTCCATGGTACTACCCAAAGTTCATCATAGACCATTCCATAAATAACGGTCCTTAAAATTCCTCAAAACAAACCAAACTAAGATTGAAACCCAAATACAAGAAGGATTTGATAACATAGTCTTCCAAAACAACTTCATTGTTCATCTACAGACAACATCAACTACTCCTAACATCTTATAAAAAAACTAGCTAACCTAAACATATTTTACCCAAGATAGGTTAGTCATTCCCATAAGTAACCTAAATTACTATAAGTTCACCTTAAATTCATCAATTCTTCAAAATATAAGTCAACCTTACTCCTCAATGAAAATACTATAGTAATCTATTTACCTCGATCAAATATGGTTCCCAAAATAATGAACGTCTTCCAAAATAATAATCATATTTTAATCCCATAATAATCCCTGTCGTATTAATACGAAAATCGTCGCATTTCCTATCACATTGGTTGTCGGAACATGTTATTCCATTTCCCACCATTAACTAAGAAGAGAAAGCATAACTAGGGGCTTAAGTACTTAGCTAATAATCATAAAAAGGAACTGAAAGCATATAAGGATAACTTGTATATGAAAGGTATACCCTAACTTGTGATCTCCTAGGTTCCCATCTAGGTTATGAATGATCATATATTCTTATGTGAACCTTTATTTTATTTTATCTTCATTCCTTTAACAATGGTTCATACCAAGCTTATGAATTTACCAAAGCATATCCCCCGGGAGTGTCGTAACCAAGAGTGCAGCAAGGCCCGTTGTTGTGTACCAGTTCCCGTTCGAGTCTAGCTCAAAGCGGTGTTTTCGGGTTTTACCCCTATGTACATCTGTGCCAGAGCCACCTCTACCTGCTCGTATCCAGACAGGGATGTATTTGCTTGGAAACCCCTTACTCAATACTCACCAAAATACCAGGAAGATTTCCTATATTAAACTTTTCTATAGGGTTCCTCCTAGAGTTTTCATATCCTAATTTCCACAAATAACTAAACCATCCTTTGATACCAACTATAGCATCCCGTCTTTTTATAACATAACTTTTCATTCCATTACACGGAACTGAGGATCTTTAAGGTTTAGTGTCTTGGAAACAAGGAACATAAAACATGAAACAAAAAAAAACATTCTTCTTAAACACTTGAAAGGCTTCTCCTCATGTTCACCCTAGGCTCATTACTGCATCTCATAACCTGGGGACATACATCAAAAGGAAGGGTGAGCAGAAGGCCCAGCAAGGGAAACATGTGAAACATTTTACATATGAACTTGAGATACATCAGTAAAGTCATGAAAAGAACTTTAAGGCATGAGAAAGAAAATCATGAGGCATTTCATAATAAAAATAACATTTTCCATAACTTCAAGATGTGGCTACATCATTTAACATAGACAATCATGAACATATCACCAAGGTCCATCCCCAAGGTGTCATTTGAAAATTACCAAGGTTATTCACCAAGGTATCATGAAAATTGTAATCTCTAGTGGTTACATCATTACCCAATGCATTGGAGCGCTATCAGGGCGCACCCTTAAATTTGCCTTTATTATCATGTGAGCCACATATATCATCATCAAACATTTCATAAATAACCCATATAGCATAAAATAAATTGGTTTCATTTCATAATCATAACGTTTTAAAAACTGCTTTAAAGACATGGTCTTTACGTTATTTTAAACCCACAGAAAGGGAAAGCGGGTATCATGTATGTAAATCCAAGAATTTAAAATAGAACATTTTTATATATATGTGAATACCCCTGTAGAAATATGAGCTTTGAGTATTCACTTTATAACATAAAATAATTTTGAGAAAAGAGAGGCATTTTGAGACGAAAATTCTGCAGCATAACGACTATGTTACAAGGTTTTAGAAAACTTTGAAAAGAGAGGGAACATGGGTCGAGCAATCATAATTGACCCATAAAATAGTAGAGGGAAAGAATAAGAAGTATATATGGACATGGTGGAGCAATTTCAAGGACATACCATTTGAAATGAAAAACATGGAAGGAAGACAAACGTTTGATTTCTCTTATGAAAGTTCGGCAGCCTAACGGCGTTACTTAAAATTTCAAAATACTGAATTGAAGAGATCAAATGGGGTCTCTCATCATATGAACATAAGAGTCCAGTATGATAGGTATAGAGATCATACCCCAACATACCAAAAAGGAACTTGAAGGAATTGACATGAAAGTAGAACTTCAAAACGAGAAGGGTGAAGAACCACTTAAAAATTCGGCAGCCTAACGGCGCCACTTAAAACTTCAAAATACGGAATTGAAGAGATCAAATGGGGTCTCTCATCATATGAACATAAGAGTCCAGTATGATAGGTATAGAGATCATACCCCAACATAACAAAAAGGAACTTGAAGGAATTGACATGAAAGTAGAACTTCAAAACGAGAAGGGTGAAGAACCACTTAAAAATTCGGCAGCCTAACGGCGCCACTTAAAACTTCAAAATACTGAATTGAAGCGATCAAATGGGGTCTCTCATCATATGATCATAAAAGATCAGTATGATAATTTAGAGATCATACCCCAACATAATAAAAAGTAACATGAAAGTCTTGAATGAAAATAGAACTTGAAAACGAGGAAGGTGAAAGAATCCCTTAAAAATTCAGCAGCCTAACGGCGCCACATAAACATTCTTAAAACGAATTGATGAGAGCAAGGGGGGATCTCTAATCATATGAACATGAAATAGGCAGTAGTATGAATATAAAAGTACATCCTCCAACATAAGAACATGGAGTATAAAAGAAATGACATAAAATAGATTACTTGAAAAGAAAGAGAGAGGTCGGATCCCTTACCTTAAAATGTAACTCTTAAACCTCAAAGGTTGGGACCTTGAGGGCTTAGGGGCACCTTGGGAGGACTCCTTGGGAGGTAATGAGACCAGAAATTCGTTGGGAATGAGTGGGGAGTCGAATGGATGAGAGGAGGGCTTGGTATTTATAGGCAAAGTGAGGGGACAAGGCATTAATGGCCAAGGGACACCTCACATGTGCTTTTCTCAAACCCATGTGCTCTCCCTTGTCATTTATCATGGAGTTAGGCCACATGGGGCCCCCAAAACAATAATTCATCACCCTTGGCCGGCCAACCCTCAAAAGATCTCATGACATCATCATGACACCGTTATGATGTCATTAAACATACCGAAACCCTAAAACTGTATTTTTACTATTCACTGAAAATTCAACTTTCTCAGAAAAATCCCAAAATTTCACATTAACCAAATATCAATGCTCTGATTTCAAAAATGAAATCCATTTTATAAAAATAATTTTCTAAATATTTTTAATTTAATTTTTAAATAAAAACACTATTCATCGAAAATTCATTTTTTTCAGAAAAAACCCCAAAAATTACCATAACATAATATCGATGCTCTGAGTTCAAAAATAAAGTCATTTTTATAAAAAATAATTTTCTAATTATTTTTAATTAAATTTTTAATTAAAAAAACACTATTCATCCGAAAAAAACTAATACTTGAATAATAATTAATGAAACCGTTATTTAACTATTTTATTGATTCACATTACTTAATCAAGGTGCCTATATTATTTTAAAACTTTCTTTAAGTGAGATTACTAATCCATTTGGTCATATTACTAATCCAAATCATAAAATCACTATTCATAATTTACTATTCATCAAAAATCAAGTTGATCTTATTAGACTCTAAATTCAGTACTGAACATAATTGCAGAAGACCATTTTTTGAAAATCATTACACATTTTTAATTATTTAGGGTTTACATAAACATATTTAAAATATCATTTTTCTAAAATTCATCAAAAATATGCATACTATATTTATCCGGTCATTTCAAAATTCATAAACTTCATCATAAGAAGAAATCCCAATTTTTATTTAAAACAAGGATTACACAAGGTAGTTACGGTCTCGTTACATAACCCCTTATAATACCAGCATAGGACCTAAGAGTAAGGTGTGCTAGGGTGATAGAAGCTTGGGGCGGCTCAGTCAACATTGCCCGAGTAGTAATTTCTATCAGTTTGAACTTCTCACGAAGGCGATTTCGTTCCAGCTTCACATGATGACGTTCGGCTTGGATTTGATCCAGAGCAAAGCCCAGTGGTGCTACCTCCTTCCCAAGCTCTGTTAGATGGGCTTCGATCGGTCCAAGACTACTAGGTGAGGCCATCGAATCTTCTTTCTATAATAATTAACCAAGATTACTTAAATTTAGAGACAATAATCAAAACATTTTGTTCACGGTGGTCATATTGACCGATGGTCATATAACACTCAAAAACCAATGGTCTCATTTTATTTATAATCATGTTTATCAAATAAAACATTTTTTTTGAGTATAAAAAAATAACACATGAAATTAGGAAACAATATTTATTCAAAATTTCGGGTTGTTACAACAGATGAGGTTTGTGATTAAAGTTGTTGAGTGATTTTGAAATGAAGGGAATGAATTGATTCTTTAATGAAATTTTCATATTACGCTTATTTATCATGTCAAGAGTGGATCATTTGGGAGTCGAGTATGTGTTGAGTAAATCCTTTATCTCTATCTTAATCACAAGATGAGAATAACGGTAGAAGATAGAAGAAGATTTAACGATACATAAAATTATGGTAGAGTTGTCAACATACCCAAAAGGGGAGATTGTTGGGAAAAAATCCCTCAAGGTGTCCTTTAATTGTTTTTGGATTTCATTTTGTTTTTTGAAAAATCTAAATGATCGTGAATTAGTATGGATGGTGTTTGATGAAGTATGTATTTAAGGTGGCATAGTTTCCAGTGCTCGCTAAATTTTTGGGCCTCAAAATTGGGAGTTTTTTTATTAAGATAAGGATTTATGGGTAGGAGTGAATAGTATGTATATGGGAAAAGATATATTGTGGACCACAAATGGTTTTATGTGGAATGGTTTTGGGAGATTAGTAAAGTATGGATTTATTCATGGAATGTCGATGTGAAACACAAAGAACAGTATGTGGACCACATAGGGAAAATGGTTCGTAGTAAAGCATGGAACTCATGGGAGGAAAGATGTTTTAGCAAGGATAGAGGTTCTTGGGATGGCTCGTCATTTGAGAAAGATATGTGGTGATTTGTGGATCTACAAATGGATTCGTTCTCAAAATATATTGGTCACTACAAAAGAACAATGGTGTTACATGGACCGTAAAGGAAAAAATTGTTCACAGGAGGAGCTGAGTAAACAGTGAAGGTGATACCGCATCAAAGATTTATGTAAAGGGATTACTATATTTTTTTGATATATTTTATTATATAATGATCTCTAATCCAATCATAAAGTAAGATTGTTTTTTACTAGAAAACATCTTCACACAGGGAAGAAATTTGGCTATGCTTAGAAGATTTCACAGGGATTCTGTGAAGGAGAAGATGTTCACAATGTGGATTCTATGAAAGGGGAAGGAGTTCAAAGGAACAGTTCACAAAGCGGTTTTGTGATGCGCTATAGACAACAAAGGAAGAAGGATATTTAGATAAGGGGTGGTCTGTAGGACATAAAATGGTCTACGGAGGACAGGCAATCCATGGAAGAAGAACTCATCTACAAATCAGGTAAGGATTGTAGAAGAATTGTAGTTCTATGGAGGAAGAAGTATTCCACTAACAAGGGGAATGGAAACATTGACCAAACTATAAAAGAGCTGGCCAAATACACTAAAAAGTCACTGTAGTGGTGAAAAAATTTACATGGATATTACAGCATCTTAGACATTGGAGAAAACATTAATAAAACTCCATAAACGTTTATCAATGGGTCACTATACCATGGTGGACATACTATAAATTTGGTGGAACTATTTCACTATCTTCTTTATACACTCATTTGACCTTGGCTTCCCATGTGTGTAAAACTATGACTTTGTACTTTTAATTATTCTCCTAAACATAGTGATATTTCTACATATCCATAGATGCATGGATCATTTTCCAAACAACATAATCCAATGTTTCTTCTGACCTTATTATTTTTATTATTTACCATTTTAATCATCTTCTGTAAATAAAAGAACATTTATTTCTCCACTTATTTCCATAAAAATTTAGAAAATAATATTTTAGTATATCTTCATATATTCAATATGATTTGATATGAAAATAACTTGGAGATACTAGAGGTTCTTGAATTATTCTAGTAAAGAAATTAATCATATCTTCATCTACAGAAATGTTATGAAAATATCAATTAGTTCAAGAAAATTCCTCATGATATTCAAAAAGTGTTAATAATAGATGAACTAAGACAATGATGACTAGGTTCTATTACTATCCAGATTGTAAAAATTGGTAAAATTTCAAATTGGAAGATTAAAATTTTGTTTGAGATTCCACCAATGCTTCTTCAGTGCCTATTTAAGTTCATTGAATCCTAAGGGAATTATCAAAAATGGGTGATGATTCCATGGTATGGGATTTTTCAATATACATAAAGAGTTTTAGAACCATCATGTAATTTCAATGTCTTTTATCAGGGTTATATAAATCAATTGTTCTTTTTGAATGGTATGTGATACCAAATGTAAAATTTACAAGTGTTGTAAGTATAAAGGAGTTCAAAATCATGTTAAGAATCTATTTAGGTTGTATTTTAAATTCAAGTGATGAATCAAGGAGTTACTACAAAAAATGATTTAATATAAAGGATTTTTTAAATCTTAGATATTGATTATAATAGAGTATGTGTATCTTTATCACATTTCTCTTATATTATAAGATAATGTTTTTCATTAATAAATATTCTATTTGAAAAAAAAATTAGACAATTCATTGTATAAACACGGTTTATGATTCTTCATATTCTATAACATGTTTTAAAAATGTGGAAAATATAAAAATTCTTTATCTTGGATGATGTGTTTATCAAGATTTTTTTTACAATATGAGGGAATATGTTCCTACCACCTATTAGTATTATGTTTTGATAAATAGTTTAACTTTTAGGCTAAAATTATCAAGACATGTAGAATACCATATATGATATAGGGATAATGGTTATTGGATAAATATTTTTACTAAAATTAAATGAGTGTTATTTTATAACATAAACGAATTTTTGTTTCATATAATGATACTTTGAAGATTATATAGTGTCTATTATGCTAGTGGAAGTATGTTTGAACTTAGTTAAGTTCAAAGTTAACAAATGAGAAATTATACTGGTCCGAAAGTTAAAAAAATCACTTAGTGTCCTAAAGAGTTTAGGATATGTGTTGGTAAAATAAAAATATGAAGGTTTCATTTAGTTACTATAAAAAGTGAATATCAATATTTCCTAAAAATTTTATTCCAATGAAATTACATAGTGAATTCCACTTTATCCTAAAAGAGTTTAGGATGTGTTGGTCAGTAATAATGTAAATAATTACATTATTTACCTTATGATTTTATGGTAAAATTTTGATACAATGGTTTTATAGGATATTGATGTTTGATTTAAAAAACCGTATAAGTATAAAATATTATTTGGTATCATAACATATGATGTTGTCAAGTTTATAAGTTTGAATATGTTTAATGTGCTTAATATTAGGAATATTATTCCTAAGTCTCGCCAATGTTGAATTTTTATTTCTTCATAGATTTTAATCACTAAAGTGTTTAGTGGGATAATTTTATCAAATTTTGGCATAGAGATATAGAAGGAATTAAAAATATATATAATGGGTTAACAAGTCCCCATAAAGTATAAGAATCATAAGGTTGATCTTGTATTATTTAATATATGATTTGTTAAACATTATTTTATATCTATTTTTGTTATGTATTCTTAAAATAATTAATAATTTTTAAATAATCATATTAATGGAAAAATCTATTTTATTATTTTTCCACAGTAGAGAAAATAAATGTGTATATTGATATGAATTTCATGAAGTGGAATTATAACAAACCTCTCAAAGTATTCCATTGAGTTATCCATAACTGAAAATCATCATGGATGAATATAGGTTATGATAAAATGGTAAATTTAGAATGAGTATGATTCTCGTATGAGATATGGAATATTCTCATGAGGCATAAAAAAAAAATTGCAATGGATTCCCCAAATAGATATAACATATGGAGTTTCATACACAATGTATTTGGTATATTAGAGGTGTGTGAATCATATAAGTATCCCCATTATTATAGGTTGGAATTATACCTAGCCTGAGAACCTTAATACTTTAATACATTTATGAAAAAATATATTTAAAATTAACTAATAAATTGGTAGTTGGGTATGTTTCTGATCATGTAATTGGTTGGAGATCAACCAAGATAAGAATTTTCCTCTCATAAGATGAGTTTATCATTTGGGACCACAATTGTGATAGAATGGGGGGTGTGAGCACAATTAGAGAGTAAATATGATATAATTATACATTTATGAGGGGAATGTGATGTTCTTATCCATAAAGATGAATTATGTTATATATATTAATCAGCCAGGATAGCTTATACTCATGGAATCAAGATTGTGCAAGTTGACTATTTCGTATTTACGTACTCTTTTTCACATGATCACTCAATGTCTTATACAAAGGGAACATATGAGAGTTCATCCTAGAATAATATATGGTTTGTGGAAACATATATATAGATAAATATGTTTGATGAAGATCATATTAGATCCATCTATAGATTAAGTAGCCTTGAAGATTTGTTGTAGGTCACTCCTTCCTTACATATATGAATATGGTGATTCATATATATATTTTCAACACTATAAAATCTTATGTTGTCACACTTTGTGGTTGACTGAATAGGGAATGAGTACGACTTAGATAGATTCTCTAAAAGTGTTTGAGATTTAATCCAAAATAGTTTTGAATTGTTATTCACAAGGTATTACATATGATGTTATACTTGATGAAATTAGTGATAGCTTTGAAGAAATGTTTTAAAAGATATCCAAAATATTTTTGGATATGTTGTCATGATTTTTATTATATGATACAATATTAGGTAAAATAGAACAATGTATTTTTGGTTTTATGAAATTGAGATGTTGAAGGAGATGTTATAAGCTAAAGACTTTTTATGTGATTAAATTTTATATGTCATGTCCTATGATATTCATAGGGTTCATATCAGGATTAAAAATATATAGACACAAACATATCCTTAATAATAAACTTGTGGATACCCAGATGCTAGTGTATCCTTAAGAAGAATATTGGTATTACATTGGTAGAAACATATTGTGATATGTATAAGATTTATAACTTGAAGAAGTGTGTCTCAACATAGCATGAGCGGATGAATGAAAATAGTTATCATTTTCATGAATCATCCACATATGATATCATCAAGAAAATGGTGTTACATAATATTTAACATGAGTGAGAAGAATGAATTCATACATGTGATGCATTTTTTGGCTAAGGAATTAACTCGTGTTTTTTAATGCATGATTTAATTCGTGCACTATCCAAGAGATTCCTTGAGTGCTATAAAATGGATTCTTCTATGTGATTATATGTGTGTGATATTAACCTAATATTAGGTGAGAATCCCATAAACCTATTTCCCTCTTATACTACCACCTTTCCATGATTTGGGACTAGAATGTTATGGTTATTTGAGACCCCTACTCAAATTTTGAGTGATTAAAGTGAAACCCATGGATACACCATGGATTAGGGATAGTTTTTCTTCTACATTTATCACAATAAAGTATATTTCATGTTGTTTGAATATGGTTTAGTATATCTTTTGTGTAAGTACATAGTTTTAAAAAAGATTTTTTTTGGGTTTTATGCATATTTTCTAAATTATTTTAGGTAGATCTTGGTATAAGTTTGTTAATAACTTATGATACCTCTAATAAGAGTTACTAAACCCCTATAAATCTTATTAGGAAGATCATATACATCCAAACGAAAATTAGCATAATTGAAATTGCCACAACCTATTCCCAAGTACCAAATCAATCTCATATCCTAGATCCAACCAAGATATCATTCTTAATCATCTAACACTGGGACTTTTACCAACCTATACATGTTACAATGAAGTATACTCGAGTACTCATGTATTATGTCCACTCAAGTAGGGTGTGATTAAAACTTAGTAGGCTACCACCAACGATGTATCTAACATAACTTACAAATAAAATGTGTTCATAATGTCATATGATCAAAGAAACAAAATAAATAAACTAATCATAATAAAAAATCATTTTTGATCCTTAGGTTCTAATGTTACACCTGATATTGACTATACCTACTTTTTCTAGTGTCAAATGTCTCTAATAAGTATGCATTACCACCTGGGGGAACCATATTCTACCTCAGAACCTTTTTAAACATCATTACCCAAGGGAAGCCACATCCTTTTCTAGAACATGTTAGACTAACACATAGAGAGAACCATGTATTTCCCCTGAACATATGTTGGAATTTTATTATCTAATTGGGTGCATCCCAACATCAAACTATCATATAGAATACACCCGGACGGTTGCATCCCACACTGGAACTATAATATAGAATACTCTTAAGGGTTATATATCACCCAATAACCACCATATATCATATACCCAAAAGGTCACATACCACTATAGAACATTCATATATCATGCACTCAGGAAGATGGATCCTACCCTAGAACCATCATATATTATACATTATAATCAAAGTGTTGAACACTCACTTGAATCATGAATAAAATTACTAGGTTGGCCTCTCAAGAACATAATACATACCAGCAATCACATTAATGCAAGGGTATCACCATTCTATCCTCCTTGTACTAACCCTCTCCATAGTCAATATAAAACATAGTCACCCTGTAACACCCCAAGCTTCCACGGTACGCTTCCTTTTGAATAATACAGTAGTGTGTGTTGTACGCAACTTTGAGTTCTGACACAGGCCACAACCAATCAAACTAGCCGTTATGAATATTAATACCCACTTTATGAAATTTTATAAATTTTATCTTTCAAAATGGACTTCATTTTTGGATTCGGAATATCGAAATTAGCTTAGGGTGAATTTTTGGTATTATTCTGAAAACATTCAAATTTAGATGAATAGTGAAAAAACACTAAGTTATAGTTTAAAGCCAAATTTTTATTTAAATAATTATTTATTTTATTTAAATTTAATTAAGGTTAAAATAAATACATAATACCTATATATGTTAAATTTAACTCATTGGAGTTAATTTAGAATAATTTTAAATATATAAAAATTTATTTTACTTTTAACCGTCTTTTACCCACCTCCATGGAAAATTTGGAAATTCACATAAAACATAATTTTACCACTTTTGTGAGTGGAATTTCAAAACTCTGAGAGACACGGGTCATATCAAGGATTAAAATGTAGTTCAATGAGATGAAAATAATTTTGGGTGAATAGTAATTTTTTACTTTTATTTATCACGGTTAAAAGTAAATAGGGTAATTGAGGGTAAAAATGATATTAATATTACCCTAACACATGTTATAATTATATTGAAAAAGTGTATCTCGACCAAAAACAACCTTAGGAAAAAACATATTCTCATTTAGGTCCACTTGGATTAGATTAGGAAATTTATTATTATTTAATTCCAAGAAGAGTTAAAAGTGATAAAATCAAAGTTTAGTAACAAAAACATTTTTAATATAGGGTTATAAATAAGATAAATTCGATTATAAATATTCATTAGAAATCTAAAAATCTTTCCTACTTAATGGTATTTTATTTATAATTTTAATACATTAAATAATTTAATTTATTTTTGACACAATAGTGATGTAGTAATTACCTAATTAATAAAATATTAAAATAATTGATATTATAAATATCAAAATAAATGTAATTTGAGACTTTTTATGAATTACACTAATTTTAGAAGTTAATATGACATATTATGATTTGTTATATAAATTTTTTTTCAAGTAATAATGTTGTTATAAAAATATCAAAAACAGAATACCCAATAGTGTCAAAATTGACATAAAAGTGTTTTTAAAACAAATATTATATTATTAATTGTTATTATATTACTAAAAATATAATTTTTTGCAAAAGGAATTATATAATGATACTTGTATAATTAATGTACCACTTTGGGGTCTCTTGGAGGTATATAGTATATTTTTTAACTATATAATATAAAAATACAAAGAGACATGGTAGATGTCAAAGTATTTAACTAAGAGTTAAATATAAATGATAAGGATAATATAGGGGCCAAAACCTATATAAAATCTATTGGTTGAAAGGATTTCTACCAACACACCCATTAACCTTTAAATAATATACTTTTGAGCAATTAGAAACCGAATATGAATTTATTATAAAATAATATTTCTAGCTTTTCCAAAGGCGCCCCTCACCCCTCATATAAAAGGGTACTTCCCTTCTCTCTAATTTACACCTTAAAATACTTTTTTCTCGGCCAAAACCTTCCCAAATATTCTATATACTTCCCTCACTTCAACCTAGAGGCCTTAGTTTTATCAGAAAGCAAACCTAAGGATCCCTTTTGATCAAATCAAAAGGAAGAACCCGAAGAAGAGGTAATGTTTTCACCACCATTTTCCAAGTTACTTTCTTCTTCAACTTCTTCTTTATTTTTTATTTCTATTCTAAAATAATAACTCCAATATATTTTATATAATGTGATGTTATTATAAATATGGTAAAACCATATTCAGTATTCTATGCATCTTTTGAATAACATGTCACCATACATGTGTACGTACAGCCTATCGTCTCCACGTCGTGGTGTAATTTTTATTCAATGCATTATTATTTGTATGGGTATAATAATGATGTTTAATTCATGTAAATAATAAGTATAAAATGATAATTATTCTGTATATATGATATAACATCCCATTATATATGATTTTAATATCAAAAGAATGATATTATCGCTCGGGCGTACGTACGGACTACCGTCTCCACAAACATGATGAGATTATTTCCCCATCGTAACCATACAAGTCCAATTCTCATTTTATGATTAAAAATAATGTTTAAGTACTTGATATAATTCTTTATATGAATAATATACAACCAATCCATAACAAACACGACTTCTGTAACAAAACATATAAAAGAAAACGAGTAAGTTAACACCCAAAACGATGATAATACTGAGATATTATTAACAAAGAAATGTTAAAAGATCATATATGATATCATATTAATGTAGATGATTATTTTGTAATTAAATAAAAATTATTTCAACCTTATACAGGAGGATAACCTACCCTCTACCATGGAAAAAGTATAATGTAAGGGGTTTCTTATCTCACTTTTATTTCCGGGAGATTTCCATTGTTCTCCACTTATTTATTGTATGTGGTGTGTGTAATGCCCATGTTTGTATTCATTGTGTAATATAAATTAATTCATGGGTATTTATATCATTATTTTATGATACCTCTTTCATGGGTGTATGTTTCGTATGTCACCAAATTGATAAGGGAATTTGAAATTTCAATTTCCACTCATTCGACTTTACGCATAATTTATTGATTATTTTACTTCAAGATTATGTGTGGAATCACTATTAATTTGATTATGTCATAATTTACACTCCCCATTCTGTGTATATAATTTTGATACACATAATCACTCCATTGATAAATTCCCATGTCATCGATATGAACTTGATAAGATTAATTTTAACTCAATCTGCATGTATTGAGTTAAACATCCAATTCATTGGTGTTGTTTTTACAAGAATATGTGTGAATGTCCTCTGATTGATTTACACTGAATATCCAATCATATTGAGTGTATTTATATTTTTCACACATAATTATTTCATTGGTTTATCCTTAACCTAAGGATACTGTCTTTATATTCAATTTACATTCCATTGAGACTTCTTTGTTGTTATACACCAAATAACTTTTATATAGTGTATATAATGTACTTTGACATACTATATCATGAAACCCTTTATTCTCATGATATTACAAAGTATTTATTACCTCAATTATTTGTATTGAAGAGTCTCTCTTGTGGTTAGGAACTCTAATTAAATATCATTTTTAAATGTTTTAATGATTTCTTATTCTAAATCTTTCTCATTAATGTCCATGTTTTAAAAATGGTTTTAATGATTTATTTATATGGAAATTAATGATTTAAAATTAATATTCATTTTTAAAGTTTCAATGTGGTATGGGAATCTTTTATTTAGAAATCTATTTTAAATGTCTTCTTGATAAATAGGGAGACTTTTAAATGTTATCGAGAAAAAGGGTGATATTTCTCTCAAATAGTGTTGATGATTACTTTCATCTGTGTTCATACCCTTCATTATTATCAATTGAGGTTAATCTATTAAAATAAAATCTTTTATATTATATTTAATGATTTATGTTTGACTGTGGTTGTGTTATTTTAATACCATTCATGGTTTGTGGGTAATGTATTGACATTTCGCATGCTAGTTTTAATATGAATGATTATGTTATAATTAAACTTTTCATATGAGGAATGCCTTGGACTTAGTAAGTGACGAGTAGAGACCTCTATAGCTCCACAATGCATCAGTAGGTCTCATGATAAAAACTAGTGTCTGGGCACATGGCCTTGACAAAATCTTATTTGTTGTCTTGGCACGAGGCCTTGACTATGTGGTTATGATAGTCTGGCATTATTCATTCCATCATTATGAATGTGGTTATTGATATAGAATGTGGTTATTCGACTAGTAGAATATCCATTTGAATATGTAAATTCAATTCTTCCATTTTATCTTTTCTATATTTTTCTGAATTTCATGTTTAAAAGTCGTTTGTTTTATTTATACATTTTCTTAAATGTTTATGCTTATTTATGAAAGTTTCTACTAGTTTGTTATCCTTACTGAGCATCTAAGCTCACCCCTTTGAATGTTTTATTTTTTCCAGGATGTAAAGAAGTAATTTATGAATGACCTGCATGGATAATATGAGGGGATATGAAGACAAGATGTTGTTGTAGTTTTTTTACTTTATGATGTAATGTAAGACTTATGAATATATCTTGTGTTTCCAAGACTAGTAAATGAATCTTTCTTTCGAGACTTCTTCTTTTGTGATCATGCCAATGTTTTGTAATAATGCATCGACTCTGGGTAACTGGGGTCGGGGCATTACAGATGGTATAAGAGGAATTTTAGTACAAACCTTGGAAACTATATTTAGATAAACTCTGATTAGAGAACATATCCCAAAGATAGACATTGAGAATTAGTATAGAAGAACATCCTAGACTTTCGGTATTGTATATATATTTTTCAAGTTTTCAAAGAAATACATCTTTGTCTGGATACAATTAGGTAGAGGTTGCTCTGGCACAGATGTACCTAGGGGTAAAACCCGAAAACACCGCTTTGAGATAGACTCCAACGGGAACTGGTGCACGACAACAGGTCTTGATGAACTCTTCATTACGACACTCCCATGGGATATGCTTAGGATAATTTACATTTTATTTACAAACCAATTTGAATTATTTTAATATAATATGAGATAAACCTTGTTTAATCCTAAGGTGTTTTAAATTGAGAATATGGTGCCATGATATTCTCTAAATGATTTTATGACTGATGTTACTCACACAATGATTTCTGATTTTAGTCAATAGCTAGAGTCCAAAGAAGTCATAGTAACTTTGAGAATGGTGTAAAAGTTTGGAACAGTGGTGCAAATGAGCAATAAAATGGAATGTTGATAGTGGTAAAAGATATCGTGTTCATGCCAAATCAGTTTTCCAAAAATATGATCAACAACATATATAATAACGAACTCCCAGACTCAAAAAATAAGATAAAGGTGATAAATGATATGAGATCCAGCAGTGGAGACCATAGAGAAAATAATCCTAAATTTCCATCATGCAGGAAATGTGGAAGGATACACTGAGAAAAGTGTCTTAACGAAACGAAGAAATGATTTACACACAGGAAATAAGGACATAAAGTGATGAATTTCCAAGGAAAATGAAGAATACTATGTAAGAAAACAAAAATGGTCCCAAGAATCCATTTAAAGTCATTTACCGTAAATGTAGGGGACCTATCCATTACCCGATTGAATTCCCTATACTATAGGATATTTTTCTTGGTCAAATAAGAAGCTATTTGGAAATAAATTTTTGGAGAAATGTTTAAAATTATTAGTGCTCCTTGTTGATGGTATTACATTGGAATAATTTTCTCTTTTATTTGTAACCCCGCAGTTTTCCAAGTGAGAATGATATTTGAAGAAGACTTATCTTTTCCCTTGTGGATATAGTTCTAAATAACCATTTGGTTTTATATGATCATTGGGTTTGAGGAAATTACAAGTTATTATATTTTGGGATGAAAATGAAGGGTATGAGATAACATTTCATATTAAAATTATGTTATGGCTATTTTGAGGAATTTATCTCATTTTGGTAATGTTAGAAAATATTGTTTTTGAACAAGGATAACACGGAGACCGTGTGACAACCCGTCTCGTTGGACAAAGCTGTGGTAATTGAACCCACAACCAAAGTGTGATTGGGATTTATCACCTACCACTGGACTACCTGATGTCCCTGGTTAGTGAAACTAATTATTTTTAGTTAAATGATTTTATTGATCAATAATAAGTTTATTTGGGTTCTTATGTCTTATCAAATGAATAACATTAGTATAAGAAAATGATTTGGTGATTAAGTGATAAATTTTATTTTGGAAGATGTTCACTTTTTTGGGAACACTATATGCCCAAGGAAACTAGAATACTATGGGATTTCATTTTAGGAGTAATGGTGGATTTTTATCTACGTTTCCATTGTGGATTTATAGTGATTTGAGTTATTTGTGGAAATGATTAACCTATAATATAGAATATGTGATTATGTTAATTACTTTTAAGTATGCGACTTTAAGAGTAGTTGATGTCATTTGGAGATAAAATTTAACGTGGAAGACTATATAACCAAATTCCTCTATGTTTTGGGTTTCAATATTAGTTTGGATTATTTTTAAGGATTTTAAGGACAATTTTTTATTGAATGGTATTTATTTAACATTGGGGTATTGTTGGTTTAGTTTTAGAAATTAAGTTTAGTGTTTCTTTCTCTAAAGGAATATCATTTGGGGGGATCATCAGATCTTTTACTAACCATTTTGGTTTTGATTAATCTCTAAAGACAAGGTAAATATATAGTTTATCCTGCGTGGATCATGTGATTATATAGAAGTTTATTCTAGCTCTTCTAGTGTGACCATGTCTTCTTGAATTCTCATCGTTTAAAAAATGAGTTAGTGATGGAAATTTATTAAAGAATGAAACTCTACTAAAAAAGTAAGTATATCTCTTTATTTTCTTAGTCAATCTCGTAAATGATTTCCTCGTCTTTATGTAATGTATCTTAAAAAAATGTTGTCCGTATAATTTTCCTACTGGGAATCTAATGACCGTTTGTCCCTTCACAAGTTTGTGGCTTTCTTGTTGTTAAATTTCTCCTGATCGTGTTTTCTATCCCTCTCCATCAGAACTTGACACTTATTTTATCTTCCATATCCATGTTTTCCTACATGGAATCCTAGTATGGGTTATCTTGGGTGACCTTTGTACTTCTCATTCTTTCTTTTAAGGTGATAGTTTTATTGACTCTTTTTCTGATGTGGGACATTCTATTATATTCCTATGACCAATTTTAAAAATTACAAAGATGAAATTATTTGAAGGAGGGAAGAATGTAACACCACGAGCCTCCACGATACGCTTCTCTTTGAATAATACAGTATCATGTGTTGTATGCAACTTCAAGTTCTAACACATGCCACAACCAATCAAACAAGCCGTTATGAATAGTAATACAAACTTTTTGAAATTTTATAAATTTTATCTTTCAAAATGGACTTCAATTATTGATTCGGAATATCAAAATTAGCTTAGAGTGAATTTTTGGTATTTTTCTGAAAATATTCAAATTTTGATGAATAGTGATAAAACACTGAGTTATAGTTTAAAACCGAATTTTTATTTAAATAATTATTTATTTTATTTAAATTTAATTAAGGAAAAAATAGATACATTATACCTATATATTTTCAATGTAATTCATTGGAGTTTAGAATAATTTTAAATATATAAAAAATTTATTGAACTTTTCACCGCCTCTTACCCACCTCCTAGAAGAATTTGAACATTCACATAAAACTTAATTTTACCTCTTCTTTGAGTATAATTTTGAAAATATGAGAGACATGGTTAATATCAAGGAGTAAAATTTTGTTCAATGAGATGATAATAATATTTGGTGAATAGTAACTTTTTACTTTTATTTACCACAGTCCAAAGTAAATAGGGTAATTAAGGGTAAAATGATATTAATATTACCCTAACACATGTCATAATTCTATTAGACAAGTGTATCTCGACCAAAAACAACCTTAGGAAAAAAATAATATCATTAGGTCCACTTGGATTAGTTTAGAACATTTATTATTATTTAATTCAAAGAAGAGTTAAAAGAGATAAAATCAATGTTTAATAATTAAACATTTTTAAGATAGTGTTATAAATAATATAAATTAGATTATAAATATTAATCAGAAATATATAATTATTTCATACATAATGGTATTTTATTTTTAATTTTTGGACATTAAATAATTTAATTTATTTATGAGACAATAGTGATGTAGTAATTACCTAATTAATAAAATATTAAAATAATTGATATTATAAATATCAAAATAAATGAAATTTTAGACTTTTTGTGAATTCCAGTAATTTTCTAGGTTCATATGACATATTATGATTATTTATATAAATTTTTTTTGAAATAATATTGTCGTTATGAAATTATCAAAAACAAAATAACCAATAGTGTCAAAATTGACATAAAAGAGTTTTTAAAATAAATATTATATTATTAATCGTTATTCTATTCCTAAAAATCTAATTTTCGTCCAAAGGAATTATATAATGATAGATGTATCATTAGTGGACCACTTGGGGGTCTCTTGGAGGTATATAGTATTTTTATTAACTATATAATATCAAAATACAAAGAGACATGGTAGATGTCAAACTATTTAACTAAGAGTTAAATATAAATGATAAGGTTAATATAGTGACCCAAACCTATCTAAAATATATTGTTTGAAATGATTTAGACGCATACCCACATTGAAATTTATATAATCCACTTTTGAGCCATTAGAAACTGAATATAAATTTAATATAAAATAATATTTCTAGCTTTTACGAAGGTGCCCCTCACCCCTCTTATAAAAGGGTACTCCCCTTCTCCATAATTTACACCTTCAAAGCCTTTTGCCTCAGCCAAAATATACCAAAATATTCTCTAAACTTAATTCACTTCAACCTAGGGGCCTTAGTGTGAACATAAATCCAACCTATGGAGCCATTTTGATCAAATCAAAAGGAAGAACCCGAAGAAGAGGTAATGTGTTCACCACCCTCTTTCATGTTCCTTTCTTCTTCAACTTCTTCTTTATTTGTTATTTCCATTCTAAAATAATAAATCCAGTACATTTTATATACTGTGATGTTATTATAAATATGGTACTCCCATATTCAGTATTCTATCCATCCTTTGAATGACATGTAACCATACATGCGTACGTACGACCTATCTTCTCCACATCATGCTATAGTTCTTATTCATTGCATTATTATATGGATGGGTATAATAAGGATGTTTAATTTATTTAAATAATATGTATAACATGATAATTATTCTGTATATATGATATACCATCCGATTATATATGATTTTAATATCAGAAGAATGATATTATCGCTCGTGCGTACGTACGGACTACTGACTCCACGAACGCGATGAGATTCATTCCCCATCATATCCTTACAAGTATAGTTCTCATTTTTTGATTAAACGTAATTTTTTTAGGACTTTATATCATTCTGTATTTGAATAAGATACAACCTATCCATAACAAACATGACTTATGTAACCAAACGTATAAAAGAAAACGAGTAAGTTAACACCTGAAATGACGATAATACTAAGATATTATTAAAAAAGAAATGTTAAAAGATCATATATGATATCATATTAATGTATATGATTATTGTATAATTAAATAAAAATTATTTCAACATTATACAGGAGGATAACCTAACCTCGACCATGGAAAAAGTACTAAGTAAGGGGTTTCTTTTCGCACTTTTAATTCTGTGAGATTTCCATTGTTCACCACATATTTATTGCATGTGGTGTGTGTACTGACCATGTTTGTGTTCATTGTGTGATATAAATTAATTCATGGATATTTACATCATCATTTTATTATCCTTCTTTCATGGATGTATGTTTCTTATGTTACCAAATCGATAATGAAATTTGAAATTTCAATTTCCACTCATTCGGCATTACGCATTCTTCATTGATTATTTTACTTCATGATTATGTGTGGAATCACTATTAATTTTCCTATTTCATAATTTACACTCCGCATTATGTGGATATACTTTTGATAAACATAATCACTCCATTGATAAATTCTCAAGTCATCGATATGAACATGATACGATAATTTTTATCTCAATCTCTATTTATTGAGTTAAACATCCAATTCATTGGTGTTGTTTTTACAATAATATGTGTGAATTTGCTCTGATTGATTTAAACTAAATATCTAATAATATTGATCATATTTATATTTTTCACACATAATTATGTCATTGGTTTATCCTTATCCTAAGGATACGGTCTTTATATTCAATTTACTTTCCATTGAGACTTATTTGTTGTTATACAGCAAATCACTTTAATATGGTGTATATAATTTACTTTGACATAGTATATCATGAATCCTTTTATTATCATGATATTAAAATGTTTTGATTACCTCAATTATTTGTATTCAAGAGTCTCTCTTTTGGTTAGGAACTCTAACTAAATATCATTTTTAAATGTTTTAAGGATTTGTTATTCAAAATCGTTCTCATTAATGTCCATGTTTTAAAAATGGTTTTAATGAATTATTTATATGGACATTAATGTTTTAAAATTATAATTAATTTTCAATGTTTCAATGTAATATGGAAAACTTTGATTAAAAAATCTATTTTAAATGGCTTCTTGATAAATAGTGAGACATTTAAATGTTTTTGAGAAAAAGGGTGATATTTCTCTCAAATAGTTTTAATGATTACTATCATCTGTGTAAATATCTTTCATTATTCTGAATTGAGGTTAATCTATTACATTAAAATATTCTGTATTGTATTGAATGATTTATGTTTGACTGTGGTGGTGTTATTTAAATACCATTCATTTTTTGTGGGTAATTTATTTAAATTTTGTATGCTAGTTTTAATACGAATGTTTAGGTTTTGTTTCAAATTTTCATATGAGGAATGCATTGGACTTAGTAAGTGATGGGTGGAGCCCGCTATAGCACCTCGATGCATCAGTAGGTCTCATGATACAAACTAGTGTCTTTGCATAAGGCCTTGGCAAAATCGTATTTGTAGTCTTGACACGAGGCCTTGACTATGTGGTTATGATAGTCTCTCATTATGCATCCATTATTTTGAAAGTGGTTATTGATATTGCATGTGTTTTTTCGACTAGTAGAATATCCATTTGAATAAGTAAATGGTATTATATCATTTTATCTTTTCCATATTATGCTGAAGTTCAAGTTTAAAAGGCTTTTTTTGGTTATACATTACCTTAAATGCTTATGCTTATTTAAGAAAGTTTTCACTATATTGTTATCCTTACTGAGCATCTGAGCTCACCCCTTTCAATGTTTTATTTTTCCTAGGATGTAAAGAAGTAATTTATGAATGACCTGCTGGGATAATATGAGGGGATATAAAGACAATATGTTGTTGTAGTTTTTTTACTTTTTGATGTAATGTACGACTTATGAATATATCTTGTGTTTCCAAGACTAATAAACTAATCGGTCTTTCGAGACTTGATCTTTTGTGATCAAGAAAATGTTATGTAATAATGCACCGACTCTGGGTAACTGGGGTCGGAGCATTACAGTTTGTATCAGAGGAAGTTTAGTACAATCCTAGGAAACAAGATTTAGATAAACCTTTATTAGAGCACATATCCCTAAGATAGACTTTGAGAATTAGTATAGAAGAACTTCCTAGAATTTTGGTATTGTATAGATTTTGTGAGTTTTCTAAGAAGTACATATCTGTCTGGATACGAGCACGTAGAGGTGGCTCTGGCACAGATTTACCTTGGGGTAAACCCGAAAAACACCGCTTTGATCTAGACTCAAACAGGGACTGGTGCATGAAAATGGGCTTTGCTACACTCTTGGTTAGGACACTCCCAGGGGATATGCTTAGGATAATTTACATTTCTGTTACAAACTAATTTTATGTATTTTAATATAAGAAGAGAATAAATGACCTTGGTTAGTACTAAGGTGTTTCAAATTGAGAATATGGTGTCATGATATTCTCTAACTGATTTTATGACTATTGTTACTCACACAATGATTTATGGTTTTAGTCAATGGATGGAGTCCAAGGAAATCGTAGTAACTTTGAGAATGATGTACAAGGTGGGAACAGTGGTGGAAATGAGCAACAAAATGGAATGTTGATAGGCGTAGATGATATCGTGTTCATGCCAAATCAGTTTTCCAAAAATATGATCAACAATATATATATTAACCAACTCCTGGACTCAACAAATAAGAGAAAGGTGATGAATGATAAGAGCTCCAGTAGTGGAGACCATGGAGAAAATAACCCTAAATTTCAATCATGTAGGAAATGTGGAAGGAGACACCCAGGAAAGTGTCTCAACGGAACCCAGAAATTATTACACATGGGAAAGAAGGAAATAAAGTGAAATTTTTTGAGGAAAAATGAAGAATACTATGGAAGAGAATAAAAATGGTCCCAAGTATCCATTTACAATCATTTTCCATAGATGTAGGGGACTTTTCCATTACCCGATTGAATGCATGATTCTATAGGATATTTTCTTGGTCAAAAAAGAAGCTATGTGGAAATAAATGATTAAAGAAATGTTTAAAATCATTAGTGATCCTTGTTGACGGGATTACTTTGGAATAATTTTCTCTTGTATTTGTAACCCCACAGTTTTCCATGTGAGAATGATATTTGAGGAAGACTTATCTTTTCCCTTGTGGATATACTAATAAATAAACATTTGGATATATATGATCATTGGGTCTGAGGAAATTACAAGTTATTATATTTTGGGATTAAAATGCAAGGTATGAGATACCATTTCTGATTAAAATTTTGTTATGGTTATTTTGAGGAATTTATCTCATTTCGGTAATGTTATAAAATATATTTTTTTAAAAAGGACAACACGTAGACCGTGTGACAACCCGTTGTGTCAGAAAAAGCTGTGGGAATCAAACGCACAACCAATGTGCGATTGGGATTTATCACCTACCACTGGACTACCTAATGTCCCTGGTTAGTGTGACTAATTATTTTTAGTTAAATTATTTTATTGATCAATAATAAGTAGATTTAGGTTCTTATGTCTTATCAAATTAATACCTATAGTATAGGAAAATTATTTGGTGATTAAGTGATAAATTTTATTTTGGAAGATGTTCTCTTTGTTGGGAACACTATATGCCCAAAGAAACTATAATTCTATGGTATTTAATTTGAGGAGTAATGGTGGATTTTTATCTACATTTTTATTGTGGATTTATAGTGATTTTTGTTATTTATATAAATGATTAACCTATAATAGAGAATATGTGATTAGTTTAATTACTTTTAAGTATGTGACTTTAAGATTAGATGATGTTATTTAGATATAAAATTTAACGTGGAAGACTACATAACCAAATTCATCTATGTTTTGGGTTTCAATATTTTTTTGGATTATATTGAATGATTTTAAGGACAATTGTTTATTGAATGGTATTTATTTAAATTTGGGGTATTGTTGGTTTAATTTTAGAAATTATGATTAGTTTTTATTTCTATAAAGGAATATCATTTTGGGGGATCATTAGAACTTTTACTAACCATTTTGATTTTGATTAATCTCTAAATACAAGGTAAATATATAGTTTATCCTTCGTGGATCATGTGATTCTATAGAAGTTTATTGTTGCTCTTCCTATGTGAACAAGACTTCCTGAATACTCATCATTTAAAAAAAATGAGTTAGTGGTGTAAATATATTAAATATTGAAACTCTACTTAAAAAGTAAATATATCTCTTTATTTTCTTAGTCAATCTCCTAAATTAATTCCTTATCTTTATGTAATGTAACTTAAAAAAATGTTGTCTGTATAATTTTACTACTGAGAAAATAATGATTGTTTGTCCCATCACAAGTTTGTGGATTTCTTGTTGTTAACATTCTCCTGATCATGTTTTATATCCTTCTCTATATGAACTTGACACTTAGTTTATCTTCCATATCCATGTTTTCCTACATGGAATCCTAGTATGAGTTATCATGGGTGACCTTTGTACTTCTCTCTCTTTCTTTTAATGTGATAGTTTTATTGACTCTTTTTCCAATGTGGGACTTTCCATTATATTCCCAATCCCATTTTGAAAAATTTTGAAGACAAAATTATTTGAAGGAGGGGATAATGCAACACCCCAAGCTTCCTCGGTATGCTTCTCTTTAAATAATACAATAGTGTGTGTTTTACGCAACTTCGAGTTCTAACACACACCACAACCAATCAAACTAGCTGTTATGAATGGTAATACCCAATTTTTTAAATTTAATAAATTTTATCGTTCAAAATGGACATCATTTTTGGATTTGGAATATCAAAATTAGCTTAGGGGGAATTTTGGTATTTTTATGAAAACATTCAAAAATTTGATAAATAGTAAAAAAACGTTGAGTTATAGTACAAAACCGAAAATTTTATTTAAATAATTATTCATTTTATTTAAATTTAATTTATGTAAAAATAGATACATTATACCTATATACGTTCAATGTAATCCATTGGAGTTAGTTTAGAATAATTTTAATTATATAAAAAATTTATTGAACTTTTCACCGTCTTTTACCCACCTCCTAGGAGAATATGTAAATTCTCATAAAACTTAATTTTACTGCTTATGTGAGTGGAATTTCAAAAATCCTAGAGACACGGTTAATATCAAGGAGTAAAATGTGGTTCAATGAGATGAAAATAACTTTTTGTGAATAGTAACTTTTTTACTATTATTAACCACGGTTAAAAGTAAATAGGGTAATTAGGGTAAAAATGATATTAATATTTCCTTAACACATGTACTAATTCTATTGGACAAGTGTACCTCGACCAAAAATAATCTTATGAAAAAAATATTATCATTTAGGCCCACTTTATTTAGATTAGGACATTTATTATTATTTAATTCAAAGAAGAGTTAAAAGAGATAAAATCAATGTTTAATAACTAAAACATTTTTAATATAGGGTTATACATATGATAAATTCGATTATAAATATTCATAAGAATGATAAATATATTTCCAACATAATGGTATTTTATTTATAACTTTTAGACAGTAAATAATTCAATTTATTTATGACACAATGGTGATGTAGTAATTACCTAATTAATAAAATATTAAAATAATTGATATTATAAATATAAAAATAAATGTAATTTGAGACTTTTTACGAATTCCACTAATTTATAGGTTAATAGGACATATTAGGATTGGTTATATAAATTATTTTCGAAGTAATAATGCTGTTATGAAATTATCAGAAACATAATACCCAATAGTGTCAAAATTGACATAAAAGTGTTCTTAAAAACATATTATATTATTAATTGATATTATATTCCTAAAAATCTATGGTTCGGACAAAGGCCTTATATAATGATATTTTGGTCATTAATGGACCACTTGGGGGTCTCTTGGAGGTATATAGTATGTATATTAACTATATAATATAAAAATACAAAGAGACATGGTAGATGTCAAACTATTTAACTAAGAGTTAAATATAAATGATAAGGTTAATATAGTGACACAAAACCTATCTAAAATCTATTGTTTGAAATTATTTTGACTCATACCGACATTAAAATTTATATAGTCTACTTTGGATCCATTATAAACTGAATATAAATTTATTATAAAATAATATTTCTAGCTTTTCCAAAGGTGCCCCTCACCCCTCTTATAAAAGGGTACTCCCCTTCTCTCTAATTTACACCTCCAAAGCCTTTTTTATTGGCCAACCCCTTCCCAAATATTCTCTCATATTCCCTCACTACAACCTAGAGTCCATATTTTGATCAGAAAGCCAACCTAGGGAGCCATTTTGATCAAATCAAAAGGAAGAACCTGAAGAAGAGGTAATGTTTTCACCACCCTCTTTCAAGTTCCTTTATTCTTCAACTTCTTCTTTATTTATTATTTCCATTCTAAAATAATAACTCTGGTATATTTTATATACTTTGATTTTATAATAAATATGGTATAACCCTATTCAGTATTCTATCCATCCTTTGAATGACATGTCACCATACATGCGTACGTACGGCCTACCGTCTCCACGTCGTGGTGTAATTTTTATTCAATGCATTATTTATTGGATGGATATAATAATTATGTTTAATTCATGTAAATACTATGTATAACATGATAATTATTCTGTATATATGATATACCATCCAATTATATATGATTTTAATATCAAAATAATGATATTATCATGCGTACGTACGGACTACCGTCTCCACATACGCGATGAGATCCATTCCCCATCGTATCCATACAAGTATAATTCTCATTTTATGATTATAAATATTGTTTAAGGACTTGATATCATTCTATATATGAATAAGATAAAACCTATCCATAACAAACATGACTTATGTAACAAAACATATATAAGAAAACGAGTATGTTAACACCCGAAATGACGATAATACTAGGATATTACTAACAAAGTAATGTTAAAAGATCATATATGATTTGATATTAATGTATATTATTCTTGTATAATCCAATTAAAATTATTTCAACATTATACAGGAGTCTAACCTACCCATGACCAAGGAAAAAGTACAAAGGGGTTTTTTATCTCACTTTTAATTTCGTGAGATTTCCATTGTTCACCACTTATTTATTACATGTGGTGTGTCTAATGACCATGTTTGAATTAATTGTGTAATATACATTAATTAATGGATATTTAAATCATAATTTTATGATCCTTATTTCATGGGTGTATATTTCGTATGGTACCAAATTGATAAGGGAATTTGAAATTTCAATTTCTACTCATTTGTCTTTACGCATATTTCGTTGATTATTTTACTTCAAGATTATGTGTGGAATCACTATTAATTTGCTTAGGTAAAAATTTCCACTCCCCTTTCTGTGGATATACTTTTGATACAAATAATCACTCCATTGATAAATCCTCAAGTCATCGATATGAACTTGATAAGATTAATTTTAACTCAATCTCCATTTATTGAGTTAAACATCCAATTCATTGGTGTTGTTTTTACAAGAATATTTGTGAATGTCCTTTGATTGATTTACACTGAATATCCAATCATATTGTGTGTATTTATATTTGTCACACATAATTATGTCATTGTTTTATCCTTAACCTAAGGATATGGTCTTTATATTCAATTTACATTCCATTGAGTCTTCATTGTTGTTGTAGACTAAATCACCTTTATATGGTGTATATAATGTACTTTGACATAGTATATCATGATTCCCTTTATTCTTTTGATATTACAAAGTCTTTATTACCTCAATTATTTTTATTCAAGTGTCTCCCTTTTGGTTTGTAACTCTAACTAAATATCATTTTTAAATGTTTTAAAGATTTATTATTCTAAATCATTCTCATTAATGTCCATGTTTTAAAAATGGTTTTAATGATATATTTATATGGACATTAATGTTTTAAAATTAAAATTCATTTTCAAAGTTTCAATGTGCTATGGGAAACTTTGATTCAGAAATCTATTTTAAATGGCTTCCTGATAAATAGTGAGACTTTTAAATGTTTTCGAGAAAAAGGGTGATATTTCTCACAAATAGTTTTGATGACTACTTTAATCTGTGTCAATATCATTCATTATTCTCAATTTAGGTTAATCTATTACAATACAATATTTTGTATTGTATTGAATGATTTATGTTTCACTATGGATGTGATATTTTAATACCATTCATGGTTTGTGGGTAAAGTATTGACATTTAGTATGCTAGTTCAAAAATGAATGTTTATGTTATGTTTCAACTTTTCATATGAGGAATGCATTGGACTTAGTATGTGACCGGTGGAGCCCGCTATAGCTCCTCAATTCATAGGTAGGTCTCATGAGACAAACTAGTGTCTTTGCACAAGTCCTTGACAAAATCTTATTTGTAGTCTTGGAACGAGGACTTGAATATGTGGTTATGATAGTCTGGCATTATGCATTCCATCATTATGAAAGTTGTTATTGATATTGCATGTGGTTATTCGACTTGTAGAATATCCATGTGAATATGTAAATGTAATTATTTCATTTTATCTTTTCCATATTATGCTGAAGTTAAAGTTTAAAAGGATTTTTGTAGTTATACATTGCCTTAAATGTTTATGCTTATTTATAAAAGATTCTGCTATATTGTTATCATTACTGAGCATCTGAGATCACCCCTTTCAATAATTTATTTTTCCCAGGATGTAAAGAAGTAATTTATGAATGACCAACAAGGATAATATGAGGCGATATGAAGACAAGATGTTGTTTTGATTTTTTTACTTTATGATGTAATGTATGACTTATTAATATATCTAGTGTTTCCAAGACTACTAAATTAATCAGTCCTTTGAGACTTGATCTTTTGTGATCATGCCAATGTTATGTAATAATGCACAGACTATGGGTAACTGGGTTCAGGGCGTTACACACCCAAAATTGTCCCTTGTCATGACCCATCTTCGGGAACTGTGTTGTGGCTACCCCAAGCCCTCCTTCCATAGGCCAGGGGTTGGCGAATATCACCAAAGGCGTAAATCCTGATAAAAGGGAAGGAATTGCCTTTATATAAGCAAACAAACACAACAGAGTATGCAAGATAAAGTAAACACTAAGTAAACTGAGTAAAAAAGTAAGTGCTGGAAAGTAAATCGGCTAGAATACAAACCATACTAAAAGTACAGTAAAACAGTAAAGAAAGAACAACTGCAGTAAAGTAAACCAACAACCATTGAGTCGTACTCCGGATATCTCACCTGAAGGGTGGGTACAAATGGTCTCCTCCGCTCCTCGGGTCCAGCTGTCTGCTCCATGTACATCCCGCCAAGTGGTCCACCTCTAGGTACCATCCCGATCCACAAGAGTCCACCTCGATCAGTGCTGTCTATCGTCCCCATCCAACACAACGTAGTGCGGGAATAGCCCATGCAGTGGTGAGTCTACGATACTCAGTAGGGTCCCCGAGACCCCCGAAGGTCTCCTAGAATCCAAAAAGGATAAACCACAAAGGAAAAATACAAACACAAAGTATCAACCAACTCAACTTTGGTATATGGCCACACATATACCTAAGTCATCAATTCTAGTTCGGCTCCAACTCACTAGCCCATGTACAACCCAGTCCACACAGGAAACAACAACCCAATCCATACAGGAAAGTAAGTCAATCATATCACTGATAATGACTGAAAGTCAAGACTCATCTCACACAAGTATACAACTAATGAAGTGGGGTGGAGATGATAGATGTAGCCTCCGAATCATTTCCCTCCTGAACCCACGTAGGATCCAAGTACAGAAGTCATCACTACCGAACCCATGTAGGATCCAAGTACAGTCGTCCTCGCTGCCGAACCCACGTAGGATCCAAGAACAGTTGTCATCGTCATCATAGTCGTAGCTAGTTCTAGGGTTCCCGTAGATAGCGTACTCAATTCCGGGAGGGTCCGCTCCATGACTAAAGGGAGGTCAATACATCAACTGTCATGAAGTCTAGAGTTGATGTACCCCGAAGGTCCGCCCCTTCATAGGGGGAAAACCAAAAAAAAACGTGTCCGAGACACTGAGTATAAGATAACCAAGACATTTTCCAAAAAGTACACAGCGTGTTGGTATGGTTAGACACCGTGTCTTCAGACCTCGGGTACTGCCCGTGTACCACGACCCGTGTCAAAGGGTTGTTCGTGTAAAAAGGTAAGTACACGGCGTGTAGTATGGTTACACGCCGTGTCCAATCATCTATGTTCGGCTCTGTGTACGTTGTCCATGTGCCCGTACACGGCCTCAACCCGTGTTCTCAAACCCGTGTAACTAGTACACGAGTTAGTCGTACAACTGTCCATGTCTGTCTGTGTGATAGTGCACATGCTCGTGTACTCCACACTGTGTCTGTGTATCCCCGGGTTACACGATGAGTCTCATGAAGATGATTCCTCCATTCTATGTACAGATTACACCTCGTGCCTCTTGGCCGTGTACTTCTATCTGTGTCATTGTATTTCCCAAAATACACACTGAGCCTCGTGTAGCCGCCACCTCCTTGTAGTGTGGAAAGTACACGCCGTGTGACAGAGGTCACACACCGTGTGTTAACCATCTGACGTCCAAAACCCTAGCCACAGAATGTCCGCACTACATGGTGTGTTCTCCAGGAGTACGCGCCGTGTAGTTTGGAATTTTCTAGGAACGACGCCTCTAACCAGCGTGCCTCCCTTGATTCTAGTACTTCATTCCGATCGTTCGTTCATCATGAAACGTCAGAATTTAGGTCGTCCCATTGTCCCGATGTCTATTCCAGTGTTTTCAGGCTTCCGATCGGCTCCAAAAACACGTTTTTAATTCTCGCTCGAAGAATGGTCGAGGAACAGTCCTTCCCTTTCCAGTACGAACCGTCACCCGCTATCGTTGGTGCACCTCCACTAGGTTGTCGTGATTTTGTGTCTTCTATTTTGGGATTGTTGTGTCACATAATAAACTCGTAACGATCCATTGTTCATCACTCATGAATAACATGAAGAACCACCAACAATCACAATATTGGCGGAGGATTCGGACAATGTTAGTTTGGCCCGGTCTGTCCGCATTAGTTCGGTAGATGGCGGTTAAAGGGAACAAAACAAGAAGGAAAAAAGATTCAATCATTGATCCAATCAAAACACACCTCTGCCTCAACAAATTATTTCAAACCTCAGCATCGCGGAAGATGGCATCACGAAGTGATGATTCATAGACGTCATCAGAGTGCGTATGAGGTGAAAGCGGCATCTCCTCACTGGTCACAGAGAAGAGAAAGGAGATGTGTTGTCGTTCTTTGTCGGAGAGTTGGAATTATTCAATAAAGGATATGAAGAATTCATCGAAACTCAAGAGCCCTCTCCCCAAAATCTCCACACAACAAGCCAACCAAAAAATAAAATAAGGCTTCACCTTATTTTATTAAATCATACCATGCATTAAAATTTACAAAATTCAAATTCCAATTCACTTAATTAATTAAACCATGAGTTGTATAATTAATTAGGTTATAGGTTGGCCAGTTTTAAGGGAGTGAGAGAGGGAGAGGAAGACTCCTCATTAAAGAGGAGTTAACTAGTTTAAAGGGGGAGGTTTACAGAGTTTTAGGGAATGTGAGGGTTGGGGCTTGTGTGGGCCCCACCTCACAAATATCATCACATGGGTATTTAGGGGCCCACCCCAACTCCCCCATGTAGTATATAACCACTTAGATATAGAATAAAAATTTCTCCACATTTTTATTCACTTCTTATTTAATACACAATTTTTAACTTCTCCTCCCGCACAAACACAACTATGGTAAAGGTCCCCTTAAGCAATTACCGGAATTCTGAATTCATTGGTGCCCTCAGATTTCAATTCCAAGCATCGGTTCAAAAGATAGAAAAACTCACACGTTCGTTTACTGAACTTACCCAAGATAAACATCAAAAATTGATTTTGGGCACACCGGGCCTTGGAATCAAGTGTCGTCAGAAGCCATAGACTCGTAAAATTCTAAAGTATTTAAGAAAAAAATTTCTATAAAATTTCCAGGTCTTTATATTAATCCCACCTTAGAGATTTACGTCCCTGTAAAGCTATATCATAAACTAGGGAAACAAATGAGGGTATTGTGCACGCATCTGAGCCTCCAGCTCCTATGAGCTCTCCTGGAGGATCCCATAATTCCAACGAATGCGCACCAGAGGAGTCGACCATCCACATAGTACCCACTCTGGTCGATCCTCGATCTCCAGTGGGACCTCCGAAAAAGTCTCCATGTCATCGATGTCCAGCTCCCCGTGATCAATGATATGCACCTAGTCGTGCACGTATCTCCTCAGCTGAGATATGTGGAAGACATCGTCCACCCGGTGCAACTGAGGTGAAAGAGCCAGGTGATAAGAGACCTCGTCTACCCTGCTAATAACCTTGAATGGTATGATGAAGCATAGAGATAACTCGTTGCACCAGCCAAATCTCCGTAATCCATGTCGAGGTGATACCCGTAAGAAAACTTGGTTTCCATCCTCAAACTCCAGTGATCTTCATCTCCTATCAGCATAGGACTCATGTCTGCTATGTGCAGTCCTCATCCTCTCCTAGATGATCTGCACCTTCTCTGTCGTATCCTGGACCATCTTTGGTCCTACAAGTGTTGACTCCCCAGGGTTAGTCCAGCACAGAGGTGATCTTCATGGTCGGCCATACAGTGCCTCGTATGGTGCCATCCCGATGGTGGAGTGGTAGCTGTTGTTGTACAAAAAAATCCACCAATGGTTGGTTATCCTCCCAGCTATGACCAAAGTCGAGAACACATGCACAGAGCTTTTACTTGAGAGTTAGAATGGCCCTCTCTATCTGGCCATTCGTCTGAGGGTGAAAGGCAGTGCTCAGGTGTATCTGCATCCCAAATGCCTCCTGCAACCCCTTCCAAATCCATGAAGTAAAGAGAGTTTCTCGATCGGATATGATAGATGATGGAACACCATGAAGCTGTAAGATCTCTTGAATGTAGAGGTGTCCCAAGCTCTCCACTGAGCCCTTCTCTCTAATAGGTAAGAAGTGGGATTCCTTGGTGAGTCGGTCGACAATCACCTAGATGGATTCGTGTACTCTGGAAATACGAGGGAGTCTAATCCAAAAATCCATAGATATCCTATCCCAGTTCGACTCTGGGACCACTAAGGGTTGCACCAAGCATGCCGGAACCTGGTGCTCCGCCTTCACCTACTGGCGGGTGAGGCATCGTGAAATGAACTCTTCCACAACATTTTTCATACCCAGCCACCAGTGTTGTCATCTGAGATCCTGGTACATCTTCGCTACTCATGGATGTACCGCCAAAGGTCAAGTGTGAAACTACCTCATCACCTCCTCTGGTAATGAAACGGGTACCATGGTACGTCCCCTAAAGAGGATGATGTGCTCTTCTCCTACAGAAAATCCATCAGGTGCCTATCCAATGGATATCTGTGCATGTCGTGTCTCATATTCAACGTCCCCACGCTGAGCCTCTCTGACCCGCTGAAGCAGTGGAGGAGTGACTGTGAGTGAATGTAGAAAGGCTGATCCATCTCTATCAATGAAGGAAATCTGCAATGCGGTTAGTTGCTCTTTCGCCTCTCCAAGTAGCTGAATCCCCAATCTCCTGCTAAGAGCATCAGCTACCACGTTCCCCTTCCAAGGAGTATAGACTATCTCAAAGTCATAGTCCTAGAGGAACTCAAGCCATCACCTCTAACTCATGTTCAGGTCCTTCTGCGAGAAGATGTACCTGATACTCTGGTGGTCAGAGTAGACTATAAAGTGCTCACCCATCTGATAGTGCCGCCACATCTTCAAGGAAAAGACCAATGCTGCTAACTCCATGTCATGGGTAGCATAGTTCTTCTTGTTCGGCCTCAACTGTCGTGAACCATAAGCGATCAATGCCTGCTCTTGCATCAGGACACACCTGAGTCTAGTCCCTAATGCATCGTAGTAAACTATGTACCCTACGCCCTCCTCCGGTAGCCTCACGATGGGTGCACTGGTCAATCTCTGCCTCTACTCCTGGAAGCACTGCTGACATCTATCTGACCATATGAAGGGTTTCCCCTTCTTCTTCAAAGATGAAAGTGGTGCTTCAACTATGGAGAAGTCTGGAACAAATCTCTGATAGTACCCAGCTAGACCTTGGAAACTCTGCACCTCCATCATGCTCCTGGGTGGATCCCATGAAAGTACTACCTCGATCTTCTCAGAATCCACAGAAACTCTTGCCTCAGAGATGACGTGCCCTAAGAAGTGGAACTCTCGAATCCAGAACTGACACTTCGAGAGCTTACCCTATAGCTAGTGATCTCGGAGTGTGTCCAGTACAACCCGTAAGTGGTAGGCGTGCTCCTCCTCAATAGTCGAGTAAATCAGTATGTCATTGATGAAGACTACATCGAATCGATCGAGGTAAGGCTGTAATATCATGTTCATGAGACTGATGAACGCTGATGGAGCGTCAGTTATACTGAAAGGCATAACCAAGAACTCATAGTGGCCATAACGACACCTAAAGGCCATCTTTTTCACATCCTCATCTCAAACTCTGAGCTGATGATATCCTGACATGAGGTCTATCTTTGAGAACCATCGTACTCCCTTGAGCTAATCAAAGACGTTTTCAATCCTCAAAAGTGGATACTTGTTCTTTACGGTCACCTGATTCAGGCGACGATAGTCAACACATAGTCATAAGCTCCCATCCGCCTTCTTGGAAAATAAAATAGGAGAAGCCCATGGTGAAACACTGGGTCGGATGAATCGCTTTCCTTGTAAGTCCTCCAGTTATACCCGCAGCTCATGAAGCTCAGCAGGAGCCATCCGATATGCTGGCGTAGATATCGGGGTTGTCCTAGGGTACATGTCAATGTAGAAATATACCTCTCTACGAGGAGGTAGTCCTGGAACGTCGTCGGTAAAAACATCCGCATACTGATCCACCACAATAGAAAAACTCTAACTCCACACATCAACTGCTCCTAGGATGAGACTAGCCAACTAATGGGTGATCGGCTACCCTCACCTCTGTGTAAGTGCATCCTACGCTCCAAAGGATCCCTTCTCACTTGTGAAGGTGAACCAACTTCCATTTGTGCAAACACAATGCACTTTTCCCCTAATACAGTCAATCTGGGCATGGACTGTAGATAGCCAGTCCATACCCAATATGACGTCGTAAGGCCTCGACGCCGGTACAAGAAGATCCCAGCCGAAGCTCTCATCTCCTAGAGTAATCTCACTCTACTGTCACGAGTGTGTAATCATTGAGTCTGCTCCTGTAGGAGTCTCTAGCCGTAAAGATCGAGCCAACGGCTCCATCCGAATCTCTGAGCTCTGAACAAGGGCAGCGACAATAAAAGAATGACACGCACTTGTGTCTATAAGAACTGTAGCAAGGGTGGAGTAGACATAGATAGTACCTCGAATCATCTCAGGTGAATCGTGGTTGTAAGCCTTCACTGCCTGAGGCTGATCCTTCCTCTTTCCCCTAGCTCCCTGTGGTCTGGGTGGTCCTCCTGGTGATGTTGGTGGTAGAGCCTCGAAGCTTCATCCACCAGCTGCTGCTCGGCCAGCTCCTCTACCTCGTCTGCCTGCTCCCTGTGAAATGCCATGGTTGAACCTTTGCCTCTGCTTGGGCAGTCCCTCTACCGTCTGCTGCTACTCTTCATGGCGGGCTGGGCAGTCACATGCCATGTGGCCCTGCCTGCCGCATGTATAGCACTGCCTGCCTCTCGTAGGACTGGTTCTGTTGCGTGTGGCCCGCACCTACAAACCAGTATCCTGAGGTCTCCCACCAGATGTCCTGGTACACTTGGACCACTATGAAATTTGTATACTTCCAGCTGTATAAGACTCCGCTACGTGTCGCCCTACGGCAGGCCTCGCTGCTGGCGTAGGCTCAGCAAGGAATCTCTCCACAAGAAGGGCTTGCTTCAGTTCTCCTGCCTAAGTCGGAATGCTGAGGGAGATCATTGAACCCCTGATCTCATGCCTCAGTCCCTCCTCGAAGGTCCGGGACTGGAATAATGGGTCTCGTACCATGTCTATGGAGTAGCGCGAGATGTCGATAAACCTCACAGAGTACTGGGCTACTGTCATGTTTCCCTGCCACAATGGTAGTAACTCATGGATGCGCACCGCACGGAGGGTGGCTGGAATGAACTCCGAGCGGAAGAGGATCTCGAAGTCCTTCCAAAGTAGAGATTCCTTGTCATACACCTCGAGCATCAAGCTCCACCATCTACCTGCTTCTATGTTCAGGAGACTCGCTGCAAAAATCACCATAATATCTAATGGTGTCTCTACCAATCTGAAGACTCAGACGATAGCCTCCATCCAATCCTCGACTACCTGAGGGTCTATCTCTCCACAGAACCTGGGCGGCCTCTGCCGTTGAAACTCGTGCAACACACTCAGACGGCGTGCACTCTCCGCTGCTAGGGCTGGTGGTATCGGTGGCCCAGTGGGTAGAGGTACCGCCGGTGCCTTCGCTGTAATGGGGCCCTACACCAAGGCCTCATCGCTCAGTGGGCTGCCATCTCACACACAGCTCAGAACCCTACCTGGCATCCATTGTGGTGCCATCCTAAAAATTAATAGGTGCACCATGGTGTATACTATATACCTAGTGAGCTGACACAAAGTAATAACAAAGAAAACTTTTGAAACACACATGAAATCAGTGTTTTCGTGCACTGAGTCGAAAATCAGAAGTCAGGGTCCTGGTGTATGGATACGTCAGCCGCTACACCAACACTGGACTCTCTTTACTGATAACCACACTCAATATGCTTAACACTATTGAATCACAGAAATAAAATATTAGAGTCCTGAGTTCTACGGTAGAACCGACTCCTATGATACCAATTTGTCATGACCTATCCTCGGGACTCGTGCCGTGACTACCCCAAGCCCGCCTTCCATAGGCCAGGGGCTAGAGACTAGCACCAAAGGCATAAATCCCAATAAAAGGGAAAGAATTGCATTTATATAAGTAAACAAACACAACAGATTATGCTAGCTGAAGTAAAAACTAAGTAATATGATTACAAAAGTAAGTGCTGGAAAGTAAATGGGCCAGAATACAAACCCAACTGAAAGTACAGTACAACAGTAAAGAATGAATAGTTGTAGTAATGTAAACCAACAACCACTGAGTCGTCCTCTGGATATGCCACATGAAGGGTGGGTACAAATGGTATCCTCAGCTCCTCGGGTCCGGTCGTCCGATCTGTGTACGTCCCGCCAAGTATTCCACCTACAGGTACCATCCCGCTCCACAAGACTCCACCATGACCAGTGATGTCTGTTGTCTACATCCAACACAATGTAGTGTGGGAATAGCCCATGCAGGGGTGAGTCTACGATACTCAATAGGGACCCTGAGACCCCCAAAGATCTCCTAGAATCCAAAAAGGATAAACCACAAAGGAAAATACAATCACAAAGTATCAACCAACTCTACTTAGTTTTATGCCCAGACATATACCTAAGTCATCAAATCCAGTTCAACTCCAACTCACGATCCCAAGAACAACCCAGTCCACACAAGAAAGCACAATCCAATCCACACAAGAAAGTAACTCAATCACGTAAATGATAATGACTGAATGTCAGGACTTATCTCACACAGGTATACTACTCACAAAGTGAGGTGGAGATGATATATGTATCCTCCAAATCATCTCCCCTTTCGAACCCACGTAGGATCCAAGTACAGAAGTTGTCACTGCCGAACCCATGTAGGATCCAAGTACAGTAACCATCGTTGTCGAACCCACGTAGGATCCTAATATAGCCGTCATCACTGCCGAACCCACATAGGATCCAAGTACAGTCATCCTCGCTGCCAAACCCACCACTAGTACAAGAATGACCTTTATCGGCTGCCAAAAGCCGTCGCTAAAGGCCTATAGCGGCCGCCTAGCGGCCACCAAACGACGGCCGCTTTTGCCCCGTCACTGTTACTATCAGCAGCCGCCATTTGGTGGACGCTGTAGGCAAGCCGGGATAGGCTTTAGCGGCCACAAATTGGTGGCCTCTATAGCCCAGACAAATAGCGGCCACCAAATGGCAGCCGCTATAGGTCTCCTTGAAAACCCTATAGCGGCCGCTCAAGGTGTCCATGGAGACACCTATAGCGGCCTCCATATGGCGGCCGCTATTAAATTTTAATTATTTTTTAAAAAATCAATTATACATTAATATACAAAATAAATCCCGACTGTCATCTTCAAGCTCTGCATCCATCATCACATATAACAACATAAAAAAATTTAATAACAAACTTAGTACCAAATAAAACCTAGAAAACAAATATTTAACTTCAAACTTACTGTAACAGATCTAAAGTATTTGATTTTCAAAATAATATTCATAAATCTGATTAACGTTTTATAAATTTAAAATCATTAATTCTATTGTTCTAATTTTATTGTTGTCCTGTGATTTCAGGTCAATCCGATGTCGTCCGCTCTGAGTTTGACCGTTAGACGCCAGTTTTGGCCGTTTATGACACCAGAACGATGTTCCCGGTCACCGCGGGCACACGACACGTCCGATTGACGTGTCGTCTACTCGAACACATCACAATTCACTAACCCTTTGATGTCGTTCGATTTCGGGCCATTCGGACATCGTTCGGCCAGTTTGGGACCCCCCCCCCCCCACTCGCGTTTATCAAGCCCGTGCAATGCTTAAAGAACGCATACTGAGCCCTACCGCGCAGACCGCACTTCCGATTGATGTACCGTCTACGTGTGCACATCGCGAATAATAATATTATTGTTTTCCTATGATTTCAGGTCAATCCGTTGATGTCCTCTAAGAGTTTGACCGTTAGACACCAGTTTTGGCTGTTTATGACTCCAGAACGGCGTTCCCGGTAACTGCGGGCACACGGAACGTCAGATTGACGTGTTGTCTGCTCGACCACATCAAAATTCACTCACCTTTTTATGTCATCTGATTTCGGGCTATTCGGACATCGGTCGGTCAGTTTGGGACCCCCCCCCCACGCGCGTTTATCAAGCGCGTGCAACGCTTAAAGAAGACATAATGAGCCCTACTGCGCAGACCGCACGTCCGATTGACGTGACGTCTGCGCATGCATGTCGTGAATAATAATTTTATTGTTGTCCTGTGATTTCAGGTCAATCCTATGTCGTCTGCTATGAGTTTGACTGTTAGACGCCAGTTTTGGCCGTTTATGACTCCAGAACGGCGTTCCCGGTCACCGCGGGCACACGACACATCCGATTGACGTGTCGTCTGCTCGAAACAAATCACAATTTACTCACACTTTTATTTCGTCTGATTTCGGTCCATTCGTACATCGTTCAGCCAGTTTGGGACCCCCCCCCCCCCACGCGCGTTTATCAAGCGCGCGCAACGCTTAAAGAACGCATAATGAGCCCTACCGCGCAGACTGCACGTCCGATTGATGTGCCGTCTGCGCCTGCACGTCGCGAATAATAATTGTATTGTTGTCCTGTGATTTCAGGTCAATCCGATGTCGTCCGCTAACAGTTTGACTGTTAGACACCAGTTTTGGCCGTTTATGACTCCAGAACGGCGTTCCCGGTCACCGCGGGCACACGGCACGTCCAATTGACGTGCCTTCTACTCGACCACCCCATAATTCACTCACCCTTTGATGTCGTCCGATTTCAGGCCATTCAGACATCATTCAGCCAGTTTGGGACCCCCCCCCCCCCACGCGCGTTTCTCAAGCGCGGGCAATGCTTAAAGAATGCATAATGAGCCCTACCGCGCAGACAGCACGTCCGATTGACATGCTGTCTACGCGTGCACGTCGCCAATAATAATTTTATTGTTTTCCTGTGATTTCTGGTCAATCTGATGTCGTCCGCTATGAGTTTGACCGTTAGACGGCAGTTTTGGCCGTTTATGACACCAGAACGGCGTTCCCGGTCACCGCAGGCACACGGCACGTCCGATTGACGTGTCGTCTGCTCGACCACATCAAAATTAACTCACCCTTTGATTTTGTCCGATTTCGGGCCATTCGGACATCGTTCGGCCAGTTTGGGACCCCACCACGCACGTTTATCAAGCGCGCGCAACGCTTAAATAACACTTAATGAGTGCTACCGTGCAAACCGCACGTCCGATTGATGTGCTGTCTACGCGTGCACGTCGAGAATAATAATTTTATTATTGTCCTGTGATTTCAGGTCAATCCAATGTCGTCCGCTATGAGTTTGACCGTTAGACGCCAGTTTTGGCCGTTTATGGCAGCAGAATAGCGTTCCCGGTCATTATGGGCACACGACACGTCCGATTCACATTCTGTCTGCTCAACCACATCAAAATTCACTCACCCTTTGATGTCGTCCGATTTCGGGCCATTCGGCCATCGTTCGACCAGTTTGGGACCCCCCACGCGCGTTTATCAAGCGCCCACAACGCTTAAATAATGCATAATGAGCCCTACCGCGCAGACCGCACGTCCGATTGACATGCCGTCTGCGCGTGCACGTCGAGAATAATAATTTTATTGTTGTCTTGTGATTTCACGTCAATCCGATGTCGTCCACTAAGAGTTTGACCATTAGACGCCAGTTTTGGCCGTTTATGACTCAAGAACGACATTCCTAATCACCGCGGGCACACAGCACGTCTGATTGACGTGCCGTCTGCTCGAACACATCACAATTCACTCACCCTTTGATGTCGTCTGATTTCGGGCCATTCATACATTGTTCGGCCAGTTTGGGACCCCCCCCCCACACGCGTTTGTCAAGCACGCGCAACGCTTAAAGAACGCATAATGAGCCCTACCGCGCAGACCTCACGTCCGATTGACGTGTCGTCTACGCTTGCACATCGCGAATAATATTTTTATTATTGTCCTGTGATTTTAGGTCAATCTGATGTTGTCCGCTATGATTTTGACCGTTAGACGCCAGTTTTGGTCGTTTATGACACCAGAACGGCGTTCCTGGTCACCGCGGGCACACGACACATCCGATTGACGTGCCGTCTACTCGACCACATCACAATTCATTCACCCTTTGATTTCGTCCGATTTCGGGCTATTCAGACATCGTTCGGCCAGTTTGGGACCCCACCACGCACGTTTATCAAGCGCGCAACGCTTAAAAAACATATAATTATCTCTACCGCACAAACCGCACGTCCGATTGACGTTCCGTCTGTGCGTGCATGTCGTGAATAATAATTGTATTGTTGTCCTGTGATTTCAAGTCAATCTGATGTCATCCGATATGAGTTTGACCGTTAGATGCCAGTTTTGGCTGTTTATGACACCAGAACGGCGTTCCCGGTCACCGCGGGCAAACGGCACGTCCGATTGACGTTCCGTCTGCTCGACCACATCACAATTCACTCACCCTTTGATGTTGTCCGATTTTGGGCCATTTGGACATCGTTCGGCCAGTTTGCGACCCCCCCACGGGCGTTTATCAACCGCGCGCAACACTTAAAGAACGCATAATGATCCCTACCATGCAGACCGAAAGTCCGATTGACGTGCCATCTGCGCGTGCACGTTGCGAATAATAATTGTACTATTGTCCTGTGATTTCAGGTGAATCTGATGTCATCCGCTATGAGTTTGACAGTTAGATGCCAGTTTTGGCCGTTTCTGACACCAGAACGGCGTTCCTGGTCACCGCGGGCACACGGCATGTCCGATTGACGTGTTGTCTGCTCGACCACATCATAATTCACTCACCCTTTTATTTCGGCCGATTTCGGGCCATTCGAACAATGTTCGGCCAGTTTGGGACCCCCCACGCGCGTTTATCAAGTGAGCACAACGCTTAAAGAACGCATAATGAGCCCTACCGCGCAGACCGCACGTCTGATTGACGTGACTTCTATGCGTGCATATCGCGAATAATTATTGTATTGTGTTCCTGTGATTTTAGGTCAATCCGAAGTCGTCCGCTAAGAGTTTGACCGTTAGACGCCAGTTTTGGCCGTTTATGACTCCAGAACGACGTTCCCGGTATCGGCAGGCACACGACACGTCCGATTGACGTGCGGTCTACTCGACCACATCACAATTCACTCACCCTTTTATGTCGTCTGATTTCGGTCCATTCAGACATCATTCGGCCAGTTTGGGACCCCCCCCCCCACGCGCGTTTATCAAGCGCGCGCAACGCTTCAAGAGCACATAATGAGCCCTACCGCGCAGACCACACGTCCGATTGACGTGCCGTCTACGCGTGCACGTTGAGAATAATAATTTTATTGTTGTCCTCTGATTTCAGGTCAATCTGATGTCGTCTGCTATGAGTTTTACTGTTAGACGCCGGTTTTGGCCATTTATGACACCCGAACAGCGTTCCCGGTCACTGCGGGCACACGACACGTCTGATTGACATGCCGTCTGCTCGACCACATCAAAATTCACTCACACTCTTATGTCGTCCGATTTTGGGCCATTCGGACATCGTTCGGCCAGTTCCCCCCCCCCCCCCCACGCGCGTTTATCAAGCGCGCTCAACGCTTAAAGAACGCATTATGAGGCCTACCACGCAGACTGCACGTCCGATTGATGTGCCGTCTGCGCATGCACATCGCGAATAATAATTTTATTGTTGTCCTGTGATTTCAGGTCAATCCGATGTCGTCCGCTTAGAGTTTGACCGTTAGACGCTAGTTTTGGCCGTTTATGACTCCAAAACGGCGTTCCTGGTCACCGCGAGCACACGGCTCGTCCGATTGACGTGTCGTCTGCTCGACCACATCACAATTCACTCACCCTTTGAGTTCATCCGATTTCGGGCCATTCGGACATCGTTCGGCCAGTTTGGGACCTCCCCACGTGCGTTTATTAAGCGCGCGCAACGCTTAATGAACGCATAATGAGCCCTGCCGCGTAGACCGCACGTCCGATTGATGTGTCGTCTACGCGTGCACGTCGGGAATAATAATTTTATTGTTTTCCTGTGATTTCAGGTCAATCTGATGTCATCTGCTATGAGTTTGACCGTTAGACGCCAGTTTTGGCCGTTTATGACACCAAAACGGCGTTCCCGGTCACCGCGGGCACACGGCACGTCCGATTGACATGCCGTCTACTCGACCACATCGCAATTCACTCAACCATTTATTTCGTCCAATTTTGGGCCATTCGGACATCATTCGGCCAGTTTGGGACCCCCCCCCCCCACGCGCGTTTTTCAAGCGCGCGCAACGCTTAAAGAACGCATAATGAGCCCTACCGCGCAGGCTGCACGTCCGATTGACATGACTTCTATGCGTTCACGTCGCAAATACTAATTGTATTGTTGTCCTGTGATTCCAGGTCAATATAATGTCGTCCGCTAAGATTTTGACCATTAGACGCCAGTTTTGGCCGTTTATGACTCCAGAACGACGTTCCCAGTCACCAAGGGCACACTGCACGTCTGATTGACGTGCCGTGTGCTCGACCACATCACAATTCACTCACCGTTTGATGTCGTCCGATTTTGGGCCATTCAGACATTGTTCGGCCAGTTTGGGACCCCCCACGCACGTTTATCAAGCGCACGCAACGCTTAAAGAACGCATAATGAGCCCTACTGCGCAGACTGCATGTCCGGTTGACGTGCCGTCTGCGCATGCACATCTCGAATAAGAATTGTATTGCTGTCCTGTGATTTCATGTCAATCCGATGTCATCCGCTATGAGTTTGACCATTAGACGCCAGTTTTGGCCGTTTATGACACCAGAACGACATTCCCGGTCACCGCGGGAACACGGCACGTCCGATGACGTTCCGTCTACTCGACCACATCAAAATTCACTCACCCTTTGATGTCGTCCGATTTCGGGCCATTTGGACATCGTTCGGCTAGTTTGGGACCCCCCCTCCCACGCGCGTTTATCAAGCGCGCTCAACGCTTAAAGAACACATAATAAGCCCTACCGCGCAGACCGCACGTCCGATTGACATGTAGTATGCGCGTGCACGTACCGAATAATAATTTTATTGTTTTCTAGTGATTTCAGGTCAATCCGATGTCGTCTTCTAAGAGTTTGAGCGTTATATGCCAGTTTTGGCCGTTTATGACTCCAGAACAGCGTTCCCGGTCACTGCGGGCACACAACAAGTCCGACTGACGTGCCATCTGCTCGACCACATCACAATTCACTAACCATTTGATTTCGTCCGATTTCGGGACATTCGGACGTCGTTCGGCCAGTTTGGGACCCCCTCACGCGCGTTTATCAAACGCGCGCAACGCTTAAAGAACGCATAATGAGCCTTACCGTGCAGACCGCACGTCCGATTGACGTTCCGTCTGTGCGTGCACGTCGCGAATAATAATTGGACTGTTGTCCTGTGATTTCAGGTCAATCCGATGTCTTCCGCTATGAGTTTGACCGTTAGACGCCAGTTTTGGCCGTTTATGACACCAGAACGGCGTTCCCGGTCACCGCAGGAACACAGCACGTCCGATTGACGTGCCGTCTGCTCGACCAAATCACAATTCACTCACCCTTTGATGTCGTCCGATTTGAGTCCATTCAGACAACGTTCGGCCAGTTTGGGATCCCCCCACGCGCGTTTATCAAGCGCACGCAACGCTTAAAGAACGCATAATGAGCCCTACCGCGCAGACCGCACGTCCGATTGACGTGCCGTCTGCGCAACGACATCAAAATTCACTCACCCTAAAAAGATACAAATATTGAAAGAGTTCTTGGGCTTCTCCCAAGAAACAACTGTCTGGTGTTTCTCTCCATCCACTGACACACCTTCCTCTGAAATTATTTGACCCAATAACTATACCTATATAATCAATACAAAACTGACATATATATAGCTTGATGTATAGTCAATAAGTGTAATCTGTATGATGTCAAGATGTTGGGTATGATCATAATCACTCTTGGAGTGCATGAAGATGTAATCCACAAATATTAAAACAAACTAATCTAGGTAAAAAGGAAAATTATATTCATCAAGGATATAAAAAACTCTAAAGAATTCTTCAAGACAAATGAAATTACCTCATGCATGGGGTTCATTCTCATCTGGATCACCAATATCACTGTGATTCCCACCATATGTATTCGGAGCCTACAATATATATCAATATTATGTATCTTAAACATATCAATAAAATTCAATCTGAGTTATGGTTTGTTTTATTGTTTACCTGTGGCGCCACTTGTTGCGTCGTCATTTCATCGATATGTGATTACATCTGTGACAACCTCTCCTCATACTCTGCACGTAACTGCTGAAACTGTGAATCAAAATTGCACTGCATATCCTGCATAGAAGAATCTATCTCAGCCTGTGTGTGCATCCCTGACTCTCTACATGCACTCATCACATCTTCTCTAACAACTGCACATCGTGGGACACCGTCGCCATAAGTCAAAGAATAACCATGACTGTCACGCCCGACGACACGGTGAAATATTTCATCTCTACGCACAGTACTACGACGTTGCTCCTCTGGCAACTCTGCTAACTGAGCATCAAACTGAGCCTGTAGCATATAATGAATCAATGAACAAATATACATAATTTATATAAAATAAAAAATACATTTATTAATTAGTAAATAATTATCTTACTATAACACCGGCAACATCGGGATCACCCGTCCTACGAGTCCTCATCCATATGGACATCTGATCGATTGGCACGCCTCGTTGTGTAACTATAATAAAAGGGTTCAGCATGTTATACTACAATATTTTTAAAATATGAATGAAATAGTGAATTCTGATCTTACATCATGTCTAAGCTGTGACACATGTCGAGTGCCAAGTCTGGAAGGCGTGGCCTGCATCGCCCGATTATGTGAACGACGAGCATACTTGGTCTACATTCAACGTATTTACTTAATAGACATTTGAAAAATTAGTCATTTATAGATTAAAAGTAATAAATCTTATCATCGCTGCCTCACTCAACCAAAACACAAACAAATCCTGCCACTGCGCAGGAAGAATGCCTGGAGGGACTCGCTGTAGAATGTCTGGCACACCTTCAAATGGTGTCCAGTGATCTCTCTTTACCCTTGACTTGTAATCCTTCCATAATTTTCGGCATTTCGACATACAAACAACCCGAAACTCATCTGGACAGGATGTCAAATTATACTGTTAAAAATTTTGTCAGTAGATGGGACAATAATAATAACAATATCATGAAAAATTATACAATGATTTTACCTGATCCTCCCTCCATAATCTTACCATCGTATCCTTAGGGAAAGAACTCCAGTCATGAGTCGTCAGAGTGAATCTGTGTGAGTCTCGTATCATATGCCCAAACTGACGACTCAATGCAGTAGCACCATATCCAACTGGATGAAATGTGTCGTCAAATAACACATCCAATCGGGCTCCAGAGTTCTAGGATCGAACCCCTCTACCAGGACCCCTACGTCTGCTGGAAGAAGCAGTAGATCCTGATAAACATAAATTCATAATTCAATTACAATATAAATTAATGATTAGAAACAGTTAGGGAAATATAAACAGAAAATTGTGATCAAATTAATTTAGAAAAATGAAAACATATATACCAACAACATCAGGTGAACCACTGTGACCACCCTGTGACATACCTACATTAAAAGAAATTATAGTTAAATGAAGCAATTTTTATATATATATAACTGATAAATATTTTTACAAATAATAACTAGGAATATAATTAGAATTTCCACTAATCATGCAAGTCTATTGTATCTCCTTCAACCGTCTCTCTGGTCCATTGTATATCTTCATCTCGTACAACTACTGTTGTTTGGTCAAGTGTTTGATCAGGAAATGTGACAACTTCAGGTTCCTCTTGGTCAATCAGAAAAACCCCTCTTCTAGACATTTTCACCGCAACTTTCCAATCAGAATCAATGCCGACAAAGTAAACTTGTTCTGCCTGCGATATCAGTATGAAGGGCTCATTTCTAACCCGGTCATCTTTAAATAGCATATTGTCAAAGTTTACTAATGTAAATTAGAAGTTATCAACTTTCGTTCCACGAACTGGATCGACCCAATCACACCTTAACAATATGTGTTTTAAGCCACGATCATAAATAACCTCAATAATATCTCTCAACAATCCATAATAATAACCCGCACCAACAAAAGAACAACCAACGCCACTATTTTGTGTGGCTCGGTTCATGTCAACATCACTAATACGAAATCGGAATCCGTTAGCATCCAAAGACATGTAGCGACGAGCTGTAATAAATGGACCATCAGCTAGTTGGTTGAGTTCTTCGCTCACGTGCTGGGTTAAATCACGTAACTTTTGAATCTGCAAATTTCACATATATAGTTTAATTGATAAAGGATTGTGAAAATACAACTTAGTTGCACTATAAAAATATTAAATCAATAATATGTACATGAGTCTTGAACCACTCATGAAATGTGTTGAAATGATGTTTTTGGATTTGATACTCAGTTGCACGGGGCCTTTCACGTTTTAACTCAGCGATATGCATCCTAAATCACAACACAATATAGGGTAAACAATAAAATAAATATATAAACAAAATACACATTAACTATGAAACTTACTGCATAAATGGCATAACTGATGGAGTGTTGAACAACACATATCGATGAGCTTGAACCCACTCATCGTTTCGCATATCAAATGTTATTCCTTCTCCAATTGGACCCTCGTCAGTCTGGGACGGTTTATCTATCTTTGTTTCAACCTCATCAATATATGAAGCACATAAATTAGTACACTCATCCATTAAATATCCCTTGGCAATTGATGCTTCTGGACGAGATTTGTTGTGCACATAGCGTTTCAATGTATTTAAGTATCTCTCTATTGGATACATCTACTTGAATTGCAAAGGACCGCCATCAATGACTTCACCAGTTAAATGCACGGTCAAGTGAACCATGAAATCAAAAAAAGACGGCGGAAAGCGTTTTTCTAGGTGACATAGTGCAAGTACAATCTTATCCTGTAGCTTTTTCAAATCACTCATGCGATGATTCCTAGAATAGAGCTATCTGAAAAAATTAGAAACTCCATTCAACGACTCAAAAACCTGGGAAGGTAAGAAATCACGAATTGCTATAGGAATTAATTGTTGAAGCAGAATATGATTATCGTGACTTTTCAAACCCTGTAATGTCATGCTCGTCATATTCATGAGCTTAGAAATATTAAAGCAATAACCATCTGGCACCTTAACAGTCCTCAAAATTGATTGAAATGTTTGTTTCTCTTTTTTACTCATTGTGTACTGTGCAGCAGGCATGTATGCCCGATTACCTTCACCCAGCTGTAAATGTAAATGTTTTCTCAATACCATTTCTTACAAATCACGTCGAGCATTAGCACTGTCCTTTGATTTCCCCTTGACGCCTAAAATGGTGCACAAAATATTATCACATACATTTTATTCAATGTGCATCACATCTAAATTATGCCTTAAAATATTATATTTCCAATAAGGCAATTCAAAAAAAATAATTCGTTTCTTCCAATTATGACTTCACTGTCTATTTTCAGCAGGAATAGAAGGCAATGCAGGAACCAATAAATCTTGAAAATCATACATTGTACGGATGTTTTCTTCATCAAGTTGTGCAGAAATTTCAACCCCAGACAGTATTTGTGGTGATGGGTCAATCTCTTTATTCCCATCAAACGATACACGGTCTTTTCTGAACCTGTGCAATGGGGGAAGAAAGCGTTTGTGACCAATTTATGCCCACTTTCTACAGTGCTTAAGCCATATAGATTTCTTACTCTTATTACAACAAGGGCAAGAAAATTCTCATTTTGTACTCCAACCTGATAAGTTAGTATACGCTGGGAAATCATTAATTGTCCATAACAAAGCGGCCCGAAGTCTAAACATTTCATTTGCTGCCGAGTCAAATGTCATTAAACCATTGGCCCAAAATTCTTGCAGCTCAACAATCAAAGGTTGCGTATAAACATCGATTTTATCACCAGGTCCTCTCGGTCCATCAATTATAATTGAGAGTAACAAAAAAGGTTGCTTCATACATACCCATGGGGGAATGTTGTATGGAACCAACACCACTGGACATGTACTATGTGTCGCACCAACCATGGACCTAAATGGGTTAAAACCATCTGCTGCCAAACCCAGTCGAATATTACGATCATCTCGGGAAATGTCTGTGTGTCTCTGATCAAACTCTTTCCATGCCAATGAATCTTCCGGGTGAGTTAATTTATCAACCTCTTTCTTTCTCTCTGAATGCCATGTCATCAATTTTGAAATTTTAGAGGACAAGAAGAATCTCTTCAGTCTCGGTTTCAGAGGGAAATAATGCATCTGTTTAGTGGCAACTTGTTTACCTTGATTCATGACTCTCCCAGGAAGAATCTGACTACCTTGATTAATCTCATTGGTCTTCCACCTAGATGTGTAGAAAACAGTACAATTATTTAATTGTGCATTCTCTTTTCTGAACAATATACAATTATTTCGACATGCATCAATTGTATCATATGTAAAACCAAGATCATCGATTAACTTGTGAGCTTGGTAGAATGACTCCGGAATCTTCTCTCTACCAGGGAGTACCTTCTTCAATAATACCAACAACATGTCGAATGAGGTGTCTGACCACTGGTTCAAGGCCTTCAGGTGTAACAATTCAACGATGAACGACAGTTTACTAAATTTAGTGCATCCAGGATATAATTCAATACGCGCATCGTCAAGAATTTCAAAGAATTTCAATGCTTCTCCATCTTCAGAAGAACGAGGATTACTCAATCCAACGTCGTCATTCACGACATTACTATCTTCAGATTGAAACTGACACATCATATCATTCAGCATTATGTTCATTAGAACAACTGTTCCCGAATCAACATTCATTTGAATATTTTCTGAGCGATGACATGAAACAGAATCTTCTCCATGACGCGTCCATGTCTTATAGTTTTTCAAAAACCCATTCAAAAACAAATGTTCTCTAACACTATCTCGTTTGAATAAATATCTATTTGCACATTTTCTGCATGGACAACTAATCATATCGCTTGGAAATTTGTTGGTGAAATCCATAAATCGCTTAATCCCCTCACAATATTCAGCAGAAAATCTATCTTGCATATCAATCGAAGTCCTATCCATATCTATATTTAATAGAAAGAAAAAGTGAAATATCTTATTTAAATTCTAAAAAAACAAATATCATTAGAATTTAAAAACCAAATTTGGATAAAAAAACATTAGCTACGGAGGACTCGACCGCAGGTAACGGGGTCTGACTCGATTGCGGATCCATGAGGGCGCAGTGAATTGATGACAGAGGTTCGACGGCTGGGCTCAAAAGGAGGGGAACCGTTGGACCGCGTGGAGGGTTATACATGGCGGGGCATAATGGACCGGAAGTCCAACGGAGGCAGGAGGACTTGCCTGAGGGATGCAACAGGGACGCGAGGGAACGGTGGCGGTGGGGCTGTCCAAAGGTGCAGCGCGAGCAGAGGTGGGGGTTGCTGGGTCGCGGGGGTGTCGGGGTCACAGGGGCGCAGCACAGAGGCAAGGCGGTGGGGGTCGCTGGGGTGCAGCACGGGTAGGGGGTGTCGGGGTCACGGGGGCGCACCGTGGAGGCAAGGGAGTGGGGGTTGCTGGTGGCGCAGTACGGAGGTAATGGGGTGGGGATCATCAGGAGGTCGCCGAGAGGTCGGGGGCGCACGGAGGTTGCCGGGAGGTCGCCGGGAGGTCGGGGGTCGGGGGTCGGGGTCAACGGGGGTCGGGGTCGCAAGTGGGGTCAGGGTCGTCGGGGGTCGGGGAGGGTCGCTGGGGGTCGGGGAGCGGAGGGAGGGGAGGGAGGGGAAATTAGGGGTTTTTTTAGGAAAAATTGCAGCGGCCTCTATTGATGGTATTAGCAGCCGCCAAATGGCAGCCGCTATAGATTCCCCGCCTCCAAAACCAGATTTTCTAGTAGTGCACGTAAGATCCAAGTACAGTCGTCATCATCATCATAGTCGCATCCATCTCTAGGGCTCCCGTACACAGCATACTCGATTCCAAGAGGGTTCACTCCACAAGTAAAGATAGGTTGATACATCAACTGTCCCAAAGTCCAGAGTTGATGTATCCCGAAGGTCCGCCTCATCATAGGGGGATAAACCAAAAAAAACGTGTCCAAGACACTGACTATAAGATAACCAAGCCATTTTCCAAAAAGTACATGGTGTGTTGGTACGGTTACATGTCGTGTCATCATAGCCCGGGTAATACCCGTGTACCACAGCCCGTGTCAAAGAGTTTTTCGTGTAAAACATTAAGTACACGGCGTGTGGAATGGTTATACATCGTGTCCAAACATCTGGGGTTCGCTCTGTGTATTCTTTCCATGTTTCCATACACAGCCTCAACCCATGTTCTCAAACCCGTGTAATTGGTTCACGGGTTAGTCGTACCACTGGCCATGTCTGGACGTGTGATAATACACATTCCCATGTACTCCACAAGGTGTCCATGTATCCCCAGGTTAAACATCGAGTCTCTCAAAGCTGTTTTTGCCATTCTGCGTAGAGAGTACACCTCATGCCTCTTGGTCGTGTACTTCTTTCTATGTCCATGTATTTCCCAAAATACACTCTGAGTCTCACGTACTTGCCACCTCTTTGCAGTGTGGCAAGTACACACCATGTGACAGAGGTCACATGCCATGTGTTAACCATATGACATTTGAAACCCTATCCGCAGAACGTTCGCACTACACGGCATGTTCTCCAGGAGTACACGCCGTGTAGTCTAGAATTTTCTAGAAACAACGCCTCTGGTCATCACGCCTCCCTTGATGTCAGTTCTTCATTCTGGTCGTTCGTTCATCATGAAACTTCCGACTTTAGGTTTCCCCGTTATCCTGAAGTCTATTCCGGTGTTTTCGGGCTTCCGATCGGCTCTGAAAACACGTTCTGAATTCTCGCTCAAAGAACGGTCGAGGAACAGTCCATCCCGTTCCAGTATGAACCATCGCCCTCTATCATCATTGAACCTCCTATTGGTTTCCATGATGTTGAGTCTTCAATTTTGGGATTTTTGCGTCACTTAACGAACTCATAACAGTCTGTTGTTCTTCACCCATGAGGAACACAAAAAAACCACCAACAATCACAATATTAGCGGAGGATTCAAACCATGTTAATTTGGCCCAAACTCTCCGCATTAGTTTGGTATCAGGCAGTTAAAGAGAAAAAAACAAGTAGGAAAGAATATTCAATCATTGATTCAATCAAAACACACCCTGAAATCAACAAATGAGGTCGAACGTCGGTGTCGCGGAAGACGGCGTCGCGAGGTGAGGATTCATAGATGTCGTCGGAGTTCGTCCGATGTGGAAGCGGCCTCTCTATACTTGTCATAGAGAAGAGAAAAGAGATGTGTTGCCATTGTTTTTTGGAGAGTTGGCGTTCTTAAATATAGGAGATGAAGCACTTTTTGAAAATCAAGAGTTCTCTCCCCAAAATCTCCACTCAACAAGACAACCCAAAAATAAAATAAGGCTTCACCTTATTTTATTAAATCATACCATGAATTTAAATTTACAAAATTCAAATTCCAATTCACTTAATTAATTAAACCATGAGTTGCCTAATTAATTATGTGATAGGTTGGCATGTTTTAATGGAGTGATAGAGGGAGAAGTAGAGTCTTCATTAAAGATGAGTTAACATGTTTAAAGTGGGACGTTTAAATAGTTTTTGGGAATGTGAGGGTTGGGGCTCGGGTGGGCCCCACCTCACAAATATCCCCACATTGGTAGTTAGAGGCCCGCCCCAACTCCCCCATGTAGGATATAACCACATAGATGTAGAATAAAAATTACACCGCATTTTTATTCACTTCTTATTTAATCCACAATTTTTAACTTCTCCTCCCGCAGAAACGAAACTACAGTAAAGGTCCCCTTAAGCAATTATCGGCGTTGTGAATTCATCGGTGCTCTCAGATTTCAATTCCGAGCACTGGCTCAAAAGATAGAAAAACCCGCTCGTTCGTTTACTAAACGTACCCAAGATAAACTTCGAAAATTGATTCTGAGCACACCGTCCACGGAATAAAGTGCCATTAGAATCCATAAACTTGTAAAATTCCAAAGTATTTAAGAAAAAAAATTCCTTGAAATTTGCAGGTCTTTATATCCCTTAAGTCACATCATGGTCCGAAACTCTATATGGATTTCTTTATACCATCCCCAAACTCTATGGTCAAATCCCATCACTCATGGTCATCACTTTCCTCAACATAACCATACATCATGTATTAATTGTCTTTACTAGAAATTCTATATAAATAAACTCAATGGAGGGGTTTAACATCCATTAACTATCCCATCCAATATAATTCATTCCCCTCACCAAAACTACCCATAAATTCCTACTGTTGTATCCCCATTTTGATAAAATCTCATACCTATAGAGGAGTAACACTCACTCCTCCCACTACAATATTATCCATTAGGCTCTAAAATATCTCATGAATATATGTGGCCCATTCACAAAACAATATTTTCTATTCCATAACTTTCCCCTACCCAAATGGATGTATGGTAACATATCATAAGTTATTTAATGTTTAACTTATTCCATATATATTTCTCTAGGATTAATATTCTATATAATTCATATTTATAATTTATCTTGTGACCATAAACAATTGACACATTTGTAATGTATTCAAGGGTCCATCGCAGCCCAAAGTACATCTTTTAAATTTAAAATATTTTAGTAGAAAAAAATCATTTTCAGTTTATGTTCGATGGAAATAAGATGGTGAGACCACATATCATATTCTATATAACATGATGCATAAAATTTGGGGATATTTTTATAGATCACCTAACTTATTAAAATTTATCCCTGTTTTTAAGCCTGATCACTCTCTCCTAATATTTTCAAAGATGGACTGGTCATTTCCCATCAGTATGAGGACCTATATACATAAAATATCATTCATAATAATTATAAACAATTACAATTACTTTATAAATTTAACCAACATTAATTCGAAAAATTATCACCTAGGAAATAATCCAATAATACATTTTTGGTGATATTCCATGATCAAATCCTTGAGGAAAAGGGTGAACACCACCCAAGAAATACACCTGGAACATTAGTACATAAAACCCCAAATTTTTCATTTCAATTCATCCATAAAGTTCATAAAAATTTATGCAAATACATAATTAAATTAATAAATTAAATGCCTTAATAAACCCAAATGTTATATAGTGTTTCTATCCTCTCATTATCCTCTTTATCATGTCTAAGAAAAATCCATATCATCTCAAATTGATTCCACCATCTTCCGGTGGTATCATAATTTTACTGTAGTCTGAGTAATGACAATTAATAGTGAATAAATAAGGAAATAAAACAATAAATAATTGAAGATAAATGATATATTTACCTTTATTTTTCACATAGAACAAATTGGATGAAGATCATACAAGAATCTATGGAGATCTCTCTTACAGTCAAAGAGAGGAATGAAAGGGTGGTCTAGGTGTGTTCACTACATTTAAAATGGCCTAAAACACCCCTTTCCAATTTATTTCTAAAAATTATTAATATTTTATAAATTTTTGGAAAAACGCACCAAACTTATTTTTGGGAAAACTTATGTACCCTTACATATGACTCGTATGTGTGGGATGACCCTTAAATATCACCCAATAGAGACTTTATGTATTTCCAATAAATATTCGTAAGATATAAATTTAATTATTATTTTTTGATTCCTCCTTAAAAAATATAATTCTTAAAATCCCTTGAGATATCTTCTTCCAAAAATAGCCTTTCGAAACTTCTTCTCCTTCTGAAAATCTATATTATAAACTATCCTTCTATAAAGCACACTTCTCAAATAACTTTTTGAATCTTCTAGAACTAACTTTACATAAATTCTAAAAATATCAATTTACCTTTTTGAATATTTTTTCAACTCATATGTATCATAGTGGCTTCCTATACTTAATAATGTCTATCTCATCTCACTATAACCTTTACACATCAAGGAATCACCCTTACATTTCATATGGTCTCACAATACTTAGATGATTTCACTTACTATAAGGACCTTCATGTATTTTGAGTACCTTTGAATGTTATCCCATACTTATCATATATATTTCAAACATCTCAAACAACTTATGAACATCCACCTTTCAATATTCAAACTTATAATATTCTGAATCTTTCTCAACTTCTGAATCAAAAACTTCCAAACTCTTCACTATAATTCATGTAAGTAATCACCTCTATTGTTCATTCTAACATCTAAAACAACATAAACATCACTTTTTAGTTTCTCACCTCCAATAAATACTAAGGATTAATATATTTAACTCATTAATGTTCTCTTAAAATCTCTATAGGATGCACAAGGGTCCATGACTTAACCAAATTTCCATCCCACATATCATAATGAACCTTTTGTATCACAATGTGGCCCAAGGATACTTTTACATATCCCATCACTCTACCATTTTCTAACCCTCGAATATTGAATTAACCCTTAAAAATTATTGTGTTATTCAATACATAATAAATTTCATTATTTAAAATATATTTTGAATATAGATTCAAACTACTACCTCATCAAGACTCAAACCCCCAGAACCATTGGACATTCATTCATTCCACATTTTTTATCCATACTTTAGATATATAACTTCTAGAAAACTTAATAATATTTATTATGTTATTCTTAATGTTATGCAATTAAATATCCATGACTCACCCTATCTTATAAACATATAACTTTCAAAGTTCACTCCTAAAAACCATTACATGGAATCCTTGTTTACTTTTATATATCTCCCAAGAAGACCCATACTTACTAAAGAGTGATTTTTACACATTCATGGTATATTATTTATGGACCCTTACTTTTTATAAATTAATCTTACTTTTTATAGGGCTATCAACACTTATTGAATTTTCCAAATAAGATGATAACCCACACACATTCCATTTCTAAATTTCCACCTTCAACTCAAAATTCTATAACTTCTCCTGAATCATTTCAAAACCAAAAATTAAATTCAAAATAACTTAAAAAGTAAATAAATAAAACAAACCTCTTTAAAAATCTTTATTCTTTTTTCAACATAAACTTTTGATGGCCTTTCCATTAATTGATCTACTTTCAGTAGATATGCTACCAGTAGTTCTACTCCCAAATCCTTTATTTTTGATATCTCTAATAATAAACCAAAAAATGGTTCCTATATTGATGCTCAGTTAAAAATGTTTTAACATTCATAATACCTAATTTCCACTCTTATTATCCTATTTTGGGTTACCTATATGAATTTGGGGGTTTATTATTACACGTTTAGATAATCAATTTTATGCATCAATTATTTGCATTAACTAACCCATACATATATGGGGTTTCCAGCATATAGAAAATTTTAAAAAAAACACAGGGAGTTAAAATTATGTACAAGGTACCCATTAATAAGAATAATTTCTCTCAGGTTGATTCATAAATATGGTTTCCCTTACATATTATCATTTTAAATTTTCTAGAAATTTTCTACAATTTCCCAAAATCCTCTGGAATTTATCTTTATCATTCACCAAACCACCTGGGAATAAAAGACCCATCTTGAGCCTCCAACCATATCCAAAAAAATCTAATAGAGAGTTTCTAACCCTCAAAATACTAATTGAAGTCACAATTCTCAAGAATACCACCTCCTTGAAATAAAAATGCAGATTTTCTGTGATTTTCACTAACTCATATGATATGGGTCATAACCCCCCCCCCCCACTATAATAATTCTTACCTATGATAAGTCTCCTCATGTATCCCACATAAACCATATAGGTCACTAATCTTAGATGCACGTACCAAATCCTTTGTCTCCTTCATATTATGGTCATTCTGAAACTACATCAAAAAAGGTTACACTATTCAAAACCCCATTAGCTTTCACATCATGATGCCAATAATTTCCACCAATTTCACTAAAATTCATCACTCCTGATGGAATTGTTGAATTCTTAATCCACTAATATCATATACCATTGGTTGACATTATTGGTCTAAACCAAGCCATCACTCACCTGACTTCACACCTGAGCATCATCTTACCATTATCATCAAATTTACAGTTTCATTCTCAAGACTATATCCCAAAAACAAGTCCCTACCTTATTATACATGTTGATGATTTTTCCATGAGAATTTATATTTCACATACCAGTCACCCAACTAAATTGTTTCTTAAAACACACACCCTGTCACACCACCCAACTATCATCTCTTATCCAGTGACTATTAGTAATCATGTGTATTGCCTTTACTAACATTCATTGATCGATACAAATAGTTGGGTACTGTCTATTTACGTCACAAAACTCAACCGCCTGAATCCAAGTAGAATAACAAAACCGTAACAACCTATGATTTTTTCAACTGACACATCACTCATGATGTTTACCAAAATTACTCAAAACGAGCACCACACACTTAAGTAGTCCATAGTGTGGTCCCCACTATAGAATTTACCTTATCACTGATCTATGAGAAAAATAATGCATGATATCCACTATCATATGAATTATAGCACTCACAAGATCCACTCATATCCATCAAATAAGTCTACATCTTGAGTCCCTCCCTATGACCAAATGATACCATGGTGTTTTGTGTAATCATTGTCTGATATTATCATTAATTTGTTATTACACACCCGATCACAATGGATATAAATCAAGGTCCACAACCTTACCCACTATCATGTGAATCTTACATACTATCCCGCTATAGGAATAACCTAGTCCTACTAGAATTTCTAAATCACACTAGTTCCCAACTCATCATACTTAAGTCACTCTCTTAAATCCATAGCCTCAACATTGATATACTCAACCCCTAATCATTTCATAAGATCCAATGGTCATGATATTGCTTTCTTCTTTCCAAAAATTAACAACTCATCCCTCATAATATTTTATAATATCAATATATCTGATCACGACCTACACATGATCGTTCAATGATCCCATCCATCCTTGGACCACTCGCCTAATTAATCAACTGAAAATCCCTCTCATGCATATAAGGAATTTCATGGCACAACACTTCCCATTATATCATATTCAAAATACCTAAATCATCACCATTCCTATAACACATACATAATAGAACCTATTATTCATCAATCTTGAACATAATCATTTACCCATGATTCTTATCACTGAAGGAACTGGTAATCCAGGGATAACCCCTCTCTAATGTTACCCTCATTATTCATAACACAACTCAAGGAGAAATAGGAAGGTGTACTATTATTAAATTATAATAGCAGAAAAACCAATATCCTAAGTCACATCTCAATATTACTTCGCTCTCCAACTTATCCTATAACTATACCTCACATAGGTTACTATGGATAGATAAACATCCATGGTTCAATCTCTAGAATCCCATGGGCCATAACACCCACTATAAGGTTATAATATGTACCTACTAGGAATCTTATACTTGATCCAATACCCAATCTATGGTACTAATCCTCAATGGGAGTCTGTATAACAAAACCACCCTCTTGAGGATCATGATAACATACATGCACATAAATCACAATTTTTTTCAATGATGATTAGTATCATAAATAATTGAACCCCACTAGTTAGTTAAGTTGAATTCCACTAATAATTTAATTTAAAAAATGATAACTAATTTAACGTTGAAAACTTATGTAACCAAAACCTGTTTTTAGGAAAAAAAACCATGTAGTTTGGTTACGTATGATTCTAGCAACAAGTTTTGTTGTAAAATTAAAAATAATTTATTGTTGGGACATTAAATAACTAAAACATGTTTCTTTTCCATTTCACCAGAACAGTTGTCTAAACCATACTAAAGAACACACATGTCATGTGTACCTATGTGCGTATTCTGATTGATGAACTCATTCCTCTTTGCATCCCAAAACAATACAAAAAAACCAGAGATAAAATAACTCAAAACATAATGCCTAAAGATAATCAACCAAACTGTAACATAAAAAGTAGGAATATCAATACCAACTCCCTATAAATTTGAACTTCAAATCATGAATGTTTTATCCAGAAACATGCCATAACATACATCCTAAGTTCTAAACATTACTATATCCTATCAATTGTATGTTGAAAATAAATCCAAATAAAATAATGTTATGATACCATTGTGAAACGTCTCATCTTGTATCATACTATAATAACTAGACTGGTTTGTTACATGGAATCAAGTGTACATCCCCATATGCCAAATGTTTATGACCAACTGTAAGGGTCTATGTTCATACTATGGAGAGACTATATGAACATATTAGAGTAGGGAAAAATGAACATAAATAACATATAACTTGTCATCACAATAACTAATTGAATAAAAATATCATCATATTAAAATCCAACCAAAATAAATAACATACCCATGCTATAATAAAAATAAAGTATCCAACATGTAACATGAGTCGGGAAAAATGACCAACATTATAATACCCCATGTCTATACGAAAGTGAAAATTTAATAAATAATTATATTTTTGGATTATTGATGGTTCAGGTTTTAAATTAATCATTGGACTTAAATTATGTGCATTTGACAAAATCTAGGAGATGGATTTGGATATAGAATTATGCTTGGGAGTCTAGGATATTTAGAGAGCATCAGAGTAGAGTTTAGGGAGGTCATGCTATTACAGGGGCCACTGGCTAGCTAGTGGACAACCATCAACTTATTAGTGAGATGAGAAGTATCCTAGCAGGCTGCTTGAGATCAATAGCTATCAAGTGAATCACCATATATCCAATAATCTCAGATTAGATAGCCAGTTGGGTTGTTTGGGTTTTTTAATAGTGGTGGGATGGTACTTTTACCAACCAACCCGTTTAGATTTAAGTGAACAAAAGGTCTTAGGAGGGCTGTTGTGGTCTCTTCCCTCCCCTGTCTTCCCACTTTTCTCTACATTGGTCACCTTTTCACCAGGTGATTTTTTGGTGATTTCTTAGTGATTCAAGGTGAATCTTGCCCTCACCTGATTTCTTTTCTTCTTTTACCTTCTCTAATTTTTGTCATATTTCATAAGGATTATTGAGATGATTTCACCAAATCTTGCTCGAATCACCCAATTATGAAGGTACTTTTTCCCAAAATATTTATAGAAGGTTTTACGATGACATATGCATGATGTTTCTCAGGGATTTAATGAATCTACATCATCATGTGAATTTTTATGTTGTTTTATTTTAAATATAATTAAATATACATGTTACTAGGTTCTAATTATTTGGGATTTTTCCTAGGGTGATGTTGGGGTGTGTGTTGTGGACCCTCTCTATGTAGTTGGTTATTGTTTGGGTGTGACAGTCATTCAATGAATCATTCAATTATTAGGTATAAATTGATTGTTTTTAAATAAAATTATTAAATGTTATAATTATTTTAATACGTAATTATATATAATACAATTATGTGATGTTCCTTACTAAAATTCCCTAAGGATTCAATTTTTATTAATTTTGGATAATCCCCCTTTTATGGAAAAATTGGAAACCTTACATGATTTCAAGTACATACAAACATAAACATTAAATGAATGTCAATGCCCAAAACAAAGTTACTAAGAAATACCCCTCCCCAATATCATCATTAGTATGGAACTTCCACCAGTGCATGATAGTTCAGCAAGTTGTCCCGTGAAGAGGTGCACGAGCCTAATACCGATGGCAGAGCCATACCCTATCAAACTACCAAATCTGAAAGTGCCAAGACGATGAAAGCACCTACTCTAATTCTCTTCTGGAAGCTTGAGTTAGAGAGATGGCTGGTTGACCTTGGAGGAGATCGTAAAAGTTTTTTAGGCCTAGCTTAAAAGGGGAAGTTGTAATATAGAGAATTTTTAATTATAATAACAGGCATCTTTCATGATAATTTATTAGTATTTGTATTTTAAAATTACTTTTTTTAAATAAAAATCACTTATTATATTTTTTAAAGGGCTTGCATAAGGGTAAAATCGTAGTTATCATCTTAAATTATTCTATGGAATATTATTCAGAGTTAGGCGCTGAGTTATTGTGATATTCTAAAGCCTATAGAGCCTTGACATAGATGAAATAAAAATAATTAACAGATTATATTTCATGAATTTAATTTATCATAAATAATTGAATATATCTCAAATTGTGCATCGTATGAAAAATATGATACCATCATTATGTTCATAACATGTGGTTTACCCTATAAGAGGTATAAAATTTGTGAGCATTGGGAGTTTGTTCAGATCACATGAGAGGATATGTTATTTAATATTTTTATTATGTTTTTATGGAAATATTTTAATATGTCCCAAATGGTATGTCATATGGTGAATATGAGACTACCATTAGGCCCGAGATGTGGGGTTTATCCTAGATGAGTTATGACATCTGTGTGGATCAGACATTTGGCCAGATTGTACTTAATGTTATGTTATTTAATATTTTTATTATAATATTAATATAAATTTAATTTAAAAAATTATTATTTTTAAGTCATCTTCATAAATGATATATGGAAGACCTCCATTTTTAATTCTCCATTAATCTAAATGCTTTGGATTTCAACCATTTTGAACAATTTATTTTGAAACATATTAATGATGAGAAAATAATCACTCCATAATAAATTTTCGATTGAATATTGGATTAAAATATGTTTTTTAAAAAGGGTTTTAAATGCTATGATTTTTTCGCTATATAATATTTGGATCACCCAGCCTTTTTAGGTTGATTCTATCAAGCCCAAGAGACTCCAAATATTCTTTATACTTGATCGGACAATATTTTTTTATTTATGTTTTTCATCTCGATCTGGGACATGATACTTCTTATCTTCTAGGTTCTATTCTTGTTGGTTATTATTTTATTATTTTATTTAATTATTCAAATATTTATTATTTTCTTTTTAAATTCTAGAAATGAAAATTATTGATTAAATAAAAATTTAAAATCAAGATTAACAAAATATAATTTATAAAATTATCAATGTGTAATTACATGAATTGTTATGGGATAATTTAATGAAATTATCAATTAATAATTAGCTTGATTTTTCAAAATTTGAATTATTCTTAAGTGTAATATTGAAAGTGCTTCTACTCTCCTAGAACAATGATTCAAAAATTATCCAGAATAGAGAAAGTATCATCACATGTGATATTTTTTATTTCTTTTAGAATTAAAATAACTAGTTTTTATTCTATGAAACCTTGATGAACCTCAATATTTTATGTGTTTTTTTATGATAATATGGTTGTAAATTGGTTTTCATGACTATTTAGGTTTCCACTCTAATTATACAATTACATAAGGTGTTTTATCCTTTCCTTTGACATTGATGAATTTTGAGGATGGATGTTCCTTACCTTCTTGGGGTTTCATTATAAATATCTCTATGGTATGATTATCATGTTGGAATATTTTATATCCATGATTGACTTGTGATTGCTTGTGGGTGTGTGTGTGTCCCCTGACATCGTATGACCTTTCTCCATGATAATTTTTGAGATATATAGATTCCATGATGATGTTTGATTCACATGTTGTATTTATGATGAAGCTATATTTTCTCATGTGTGGGACTTGATATGTGTTCCTTGATATATATTCCTATATATTTTTCCATAATATGATGTCACTTTTCCCTTAAGATATAAATGACATATGTTTTATTGTTTTTTCTTGTTCATGGTGCATATGAGATAGGTGGACCTATCGTGGCATATTATCCCTAGAGGGGGAGCATGTTTATACATTGTATGTGACTTTATGAAGAGATAGAGGGGAAAATAAAGCATGATTTCCTAGTGTGTGATGACCTGGGGGCATGAAGATCATGAGTGATCATACCAGGTTGTGATGACCATGGGGAATGACGATCATGAGTGATGAGACATGTGTGCAAACAGTGGTGTATCATGGCCTATATGACCTGGCCTGGAGATGGAATTGGGGAATGGGGGCTTATTATGGCCTAATTTGGATGTCTTCATCATTTATGTATATTGATTAGCTTTATTATGGCTCTGAAATTGAGATTTTTCCATGATTGATCTACTGTTTTTCGGCATGGAGTCGAAGCAGGTACGGTTAGAGGTTTGTGGCTGCCTGGTTAGTGCACAACCACTCAATTTTAGATTGTATTATTATTCTTGTTACACATTTAACATTATTATAAAATTCATCATTATACATGAGCACATGAGGTTTAGGATGCATTGGTGGTGTCTTATTTAGTCTTGTACTCACACCCTACTTGTTCATTTTAATGCACTTATATATTGCATGAGGGATTCTGCAAAGGGAAAGGTCCTAATGGTGGATTACTAAGCAGAGGAGTGTTGAGCTATTATATTACTAAGATGGACATATAGGGACCCTTTTCTTATTTATTTACATTAACTACTTTATTTTCTATGGACATGCTTTCCACATACAATAGATGATTTAATTTATTAGACATGCATTACATTTATTCAGTTTTCTACATATTTATTATGATTATTTAATATTTTTTATTGATTATTCATATTATGACCTGATACTGAGGGTATAGTATCCAAATTGGACATAATTAGAGCCTTTTTTCTAGTCGGTATCTTCTTACGTATGGGGAGGCATGCATGAGATCACATGGAATTCAGGCTCGGACCCAGTGATATGGGTCGGGATGTTATAGAAGTGGATTCTTAATATGGGTTAATTTTTTCTTGTATATTCCCTATGGTATTTATGAATTTGTTTTATGATCAAGGAGATTTTTTTGGCCTCACCACCATTTGAGAGTTATCTTTAATTTAATTTAATGTTTTTATTAAATATATTGGGTATAATAGAGGGAAAATATTGTAACGGTCCCTTGAACGTTAGCGATCCCTCAACTACTAATGTCTTAGGGATTGAGGTAAAAAGGTAATATTGTGAGATATTAAGACCCAATATGGGTGTGATTAAATGAAATGGACTAAGTGTATCATAGTGGACCAAGTGATAGGTGACCTTAATGTTTTCCCTAGGTGACGAGTAATAATGGATGAAAGACGGTTAGCCTAGGGTGTCGCCTTAGAAACAAATGTTAAAAAATAGAGATAGGATCCCATTGGTTCCATGGTATTATTGGAGAAATATCATTGGATATTTCACCCTTGAGAGACAGGGTAAGCCTGAGGTCTTGGGAATAATATAAAGAGACTCGCATAGGGTTCTCGGTTTGCGACACAGCTAACGGGATGTCATCAGTCACCATAGTTGGACATTGACCATAGAGAGGGGTAGTAAAGGAGAGTTAATATATCATTATGAGTTATCTATTTGAAAATTTGGGTTTTCGGTTCTAGGATTGACCCATTAGAGATAAAATAATTAAAATGTAAAGTTGTATGTTGGTTGAAATGATAAAATCTTAAATGATGACAAGAATAATGGAATGATAAATGTGTATTATATAAGGATCCTGGGAGTCTGTGACACAAGTAGTGTAGCATTATTATGCCTATATAGATATGTGATGCATGTAATAATCAGTTCAAGAATTACGGGTGGGATATAACCCTCAGTTAATTGAGGCATGTTATGTGGTTCTAGGTAAGGAATGCATCCCCCCAAGTGGATGGATATATGATTCAGAGATAGATAATTCCCTGATGTGTGACTTGAATATTATGTTAGGGTATAAAATCCCCCATAAAGCATGAGAATACTTGTACATGATCCTTGGATACATGGGTAGGGGATGGGACCCCCCCCCCCCCACACACACACACATAAAAATAGATTTGGATACTATGAAGTTCCCTGATTGGGAGTAGTCCATTGAGCATGTATACTAGAGGATTCTAACCCTGAGTTTTTATCTCATGTATACCAGGGTGAGCTAGGCCCCGAGAATTTATCTCTTATACATCAGGTTAAGTCATATCCTAGGTATTTACCTCATGTAAAACAAGATGACTCATACCCCTAGGTAATTATATTGGTTGAAACGATTACACAATGTGCTCAGAGAAACTTCAGTGTTGGTAAAATCCGATATGATTGGCCTTGAGTCTCACCATAGAGTCCAATGGCCATAAGTAATTTATTTATTTATGTTTAGTATATATATATTTATCTGACCATGTTACATGAACATACACAAAATTTACCTATTATGTATCAAACCATGTGGGTGGTGTCTTACTGAGTTTGAATCACACCGTTTTCTAGTGGTCATAGCACTTTGGTACCCCATCAGACCTCTCACTAATTACCGGTACTGGTTCGGATGAGGATCATGATTTGATTATTTATTTAGATAGATTAAACAGAGTGAAGACAATGGTATGAGGTTATTCTTGGGGTATGGTGATGGATCCACCAGTTTATTTTTATTTATTTTGTTTAACTTGTATATGTTTTTATCCTAGTGGGTGATTAGTTGTCATATGATTTTATATTGTGTTCCCATTCATTATAGTACATTTCATTTATTTTTATAGTATGATATATTTATTATTTTTAGATTTCATTGGTTATTTCCACTATTCTTCCTACTCTAATATGGGGGGTCTAGTCTCCCCACAGTTTTACCATAGATATAGACTACTAGATGGAAGCCTCTACAATATGAGGAGTCTTTCTTGAGGTCCAGTTACTATTCAAAGTGGGTCGAGATAGGACATAACAAAGTAGTATCAGATTATTTATGTTACTGATCTCACAAGTGTATAAAATATTTTGATTTGTGACTTACTATGTTGGGGATATTGTAAACATGTTATATAGGGATTTGTTTAAGCTTGTGATGGATATCATATTGATGCATCATGAACACATTTTTTGATATGAAGTTTAGGTTTATAGGGGATTGGGAATTTTGTTCTTTGTATTCACTGTTACAGTAATATGATTTCACCTCATGTAGCACACATGGTTTTTGAGGTTTTTTGATATTTCTAGATTTTGGATCTTCGATCATTGTGGAAAAAGGTGTCTCATGCATCATTCATGGCGTATAGGATCCACACGACTTGAGCCAGCTTGTATGTGATTTTATTGATGAAAAGGTCTAACTATTTAAAGTGTCCAAAATAACCTATATAGAGTTTTCAAATATATCTTTTTGGTGACATTATACTCAAATGGGACATGATGAAAATTTATTTCTAATGGAAGGTCATGTTGATTTATAGAGTTGTTCTCCCTAATGAGTATGACACAATCCCGTGATATACAGGTTGTGAAAAGGCCCTTGGTAGATTAGTATAGGAAGGAATGGATTAATGGACTTCATTTTTATTGATTTTTGAAAACCCCCCTTTCAAGGGATGAGGGGGAACCCTTACAAGGCCCTTCGGTTCAGTGATTACATGGCCTTAAGGTTTAGGAGACAAAATATTACCCAAAGGTCTTAGTGAATTCAACCAGGCTATAACTATAAGTAACATCCCCTCCCCTACATCTGCATCGTGATAGTAGCTCCCCACCTTTGCATGGTCGTCTGGATAAGATTCCCATGGAAGTATAGGATGGTCCAATTGGCATAGCCATACCCTCTCATTCTTCTAAATCTATTGGTTCTACTCTGGTTAGTGTGGCTTCTTTGAATCCTCCCCATGGGCTGCTCCTTTTTTGTAGAGTCTGTCTAGGGAGATTGCATGTGGCACGAAGGCCATGAGGTGGCCCAAAGTTCTTAAAGGTGGCCCGAAATCACTACTGACCTGAAGGCCTGGGTGGCCTGAAGGCTTTAAGGACTCCAAGCCAAAACCGATGGCCCAAGGTGAATAGTTATGGCTACTACAATACTGAACAATACCTTCTACAATAACTGCTACAGTACTCCGCTAAATATATTCCTTATCATAGTTTTAAACTTTGGTCTCGTATTTAAAACATTGTGCCTATGTACTAGCTCTTGGATTGGTAATATAATGTGTTAGAAAAAATCTATATGGTGGTTTACCCATATATGTTTGGAGTGGAATTCTACTTAATTGATCCCTGTGACTTTTACATTCCAGATATAGATCTTCATAAGATAGTTCCAATTATATAAGTTGATATCAGGTATGAATGTGACCTGATCCTCCAGGGATTATTTTTATGTGCATATGCTCAGACAGGGAGTAACATTCACTTACTATTTTCAAGTATTCATAAACCCCTCTTTTAATCATGATTTTGTTTGGTTACATTTGGTGTTTTTTCAGATGAAAAAATTGTAAATTTTGAATATTTTGGGACTATGTATGGTTGGCACAATGTTTTCCCAAACCATATGCCCTTCTACAAAAACTATGAAAACAGAGGAATTGGAATTTTTCATGGTTGGAGCATGGTTTGACAATCTGTGTGATGAATTAATAGAAACTGTGCAACCCATTAGAAGGGATGTACGACTAGGGTACACGGTTTGTCTAAACTATACGGCTCTACCTAGCTAACTGTGTGTACAAGGTTTTTTAATCTAAAAATTGTTTTAAACTCTTTAAAACCTACTTTTTATGTACCCAATGGACATATATGACCCCGAATCAATTTCTTCTTCCCTAGGAGTTCCCAAGATCATTTTTTGGACCATGGAAACCCCTTCATAAGGAAATAGAATCTAGGTTAAGGGCACTCGATATTATCTTAGTATATTTCCTCTTCCTATTCTCTATCTCCAGCTCTCACTCTCTTCTCCTCCCTAGGGTTATTTCGATCTCTATGTAGTCGGATGATCTAAAATTCTTGGTTTTGGATCTGAATCATAGGTTTAATTCATGGGTCTTAATTTTCATTGTTATTCATGGGTGAATCCTGGTTATGGATTTGAGATTCGAGATCTAGCAATCCCATGGTAGGTGGTTCTGTTTTATTTGGCCAATTTAATTAACCCTAAATTTCATGACTTGATTAAATTGATTTCAATTGAATATGGGGGGTTTGATTATTGTAAAATTTAATTTTTGAAAACTCAATTCCATTGAATTGGTGGATTTAGTTTTGGAAATCAGATTTTGGCATGAAATTGGGGAAAAACACCAATTCCATTGTATTGAGGTGTAATTTTGAAATTGATGGAATTTTGTGGAATTTTATTTTATTGAATTTAAATATGTGGAAATGAAGAAAAATATTTGAATTTAATATTTTTTAATTTAAATTTTGAAAATAAATTTTGAAACATAATTTTGAATTTATTTCAGATTCATATTTGTGAAAAATGTCGTAAAGTTATTTTGATATAAACGTTTAGGTTTTATCCAGAAAATAAAAATTTTTTAATTAAAAAAATCATGTCTTGGTTTTAAATGAAATTTGGCATTTTCGAAATGGTGAATGGGATGAATTTTATTTTAAGCAGTCTTAAATTAAATTTCCCATCATTGATTTTTTTAGAGAACGTGCAAGAATTAAGTGTATTGTGAGTTATTTAGAAAACACTATATGATATAAAACATTCCAAAAATTAAATTCATCACGTCACATCCCCAATGGGATGGAGATTAATTCCACTTGATTATTGTCGTAGAGGGTGTGTTTATATACATATTTCCATGTCACCTTGAGTGTTTGGAGTCCTATATTATGGAACTATCACACCTTTTAGTAGTATGACCATGAATCTTGCCTTTTTATATTCGAATGAATATATTTCATTTTTTAAACTATTTCAAATTCCTTGTTAATTTATATTAATTTTTTTATTAATCCATTTTTTCATAAGTATTCCATTAATTGAAATGTGTATGTTTTGTTTAAAGTATTTCCATCATTTGAAATGTAAAGAATTATTTGTTTAAATATGATTTTGAAATTCCAAACCTATTTATTTAAAATTGAAATCTCTTTATTTGGTTAATTAAATGTTGGAATCTATTATAGAATCCTTGGTGAGGCCCTACTAGTATTTTAGATCACACCCCACCTTATCTTTTGGGTGTTTGTAGATTATCTAATTCTATGATCGATCTGGGGTAAAAAACCCCTTGGAGGTGGTTCTAGTTTTTGATCTGAAGACATTGAGAGTTGAGAACATTGGGACAAGGTTTATATATCCTCTTTTTTGGTACTTTACTATATTACTTTTGGTTTTGTATGCCTGTTGTATTTTTGGTACACTTCTCCCAGTGGAGTTTTTCTTATATCCATTCAATCTTTTTTATCTTTCTTCTACAAATTTTGGGCAAAATTAATTTCCAATTTTGAATTGTATGACGAAAAATTATAATCACTAACCCATGGGGTACTGGAATACCATTCACCCCATGTCAAGGTTGTCTTGGTTATCAGGTTTTCAGGGTACCTAATCTAGTTCGTGACAAAGTTGTATTAGGACTCCAGGTTAAGCTTGTTGTCTGGAAGATAGTATGCATTTGTGTATTATTTTCAGGACTTAAGAGGTAGTTATGATTGAGTTAATGGTCATAACTAACAAGAATGAACCTTAATTCACCTGGTGTGGTTTGGGAATGAAGTCTTGAGTATTTGTTCTAATATTTTCCCTACTTTTCATTTGGATGGATTTAAATAAAAATCATGTTGTTTATCAATTGGTATTAAACTCCCTCATATCTCTGTTTGACTATTGATTTATTTTATTTGTTGTCTACTGATGTTGTGAATGATCATACCTCTAAGAAGACATATGAATCCAATCCAAGAGGAAGCTAATGATGAACCTTAGTGATCAAATCCTCTTATGAAACCGAACTTGGTTTAGGTGATTGTGCATATTGTCCATGATCTGTGACGTACACCACCATCAGTTCCCATTCAGGATCAATCTATGAAACCCTAGAGGGATATTATGTAGGATCATTCTAAAGAGTTTCTTCACTATAAGATAAAAGTGTTCCAAGGATCCAATGATCTGAAACTGAATGACGAATTATTGAGAAGGATTGAGTTTTTTTTTTTGAATTCATGGAGACGCCTGAGTAAATAAAGGTGAAGTGTGCCACCTCTATGTTGGAGGGACTGAGCAGGAGATAGTGTGACACAATGGTGATGGGGAAGAAGCATGAGGGATTAGGGTGGAAAGAATTAAAGGTTATTTTCACTGACTAGTTCAATCCATATTCATTGGTGTTATCCAAGTCTATAGAGTTTTTGAAATTTGATAAGGGTGACAGAACTGTGACAGAGTATGAAAACTGTTTTATTGAGCTATTTTAGTTTACACCTGAAATAGTATCAAATGATAATATGAAGACCCAAAATTTTGTGTTGGGAATTTGAAAATATATTTGATCTCAAGTTTACATACTAAATATTCCCTCTTATACTGATTTTTTTGACATGGAATTGATGGTTGAGATAGACCAGGTTTCCAAGTCAGGATTAATGGGAGTTTCGCCTTATCCAAGTGGTAGTTTGTTTTATTCTAATGTAAATAGGAAGTGTGATGATTTTCATATTGGTTATCTATGGAAGTGTTTTTCTATACCTCGTGCATAGTCTCGAGGAGGTCCTTTGATTTGTTACTAGTGTGGAAATCCAGGGCATTCAGAGATGGTTTTCACTAAGGAACCCAATATATGTGGTTATTGTAGATGCTCAAGTCACCAATGGAATCACTTCTATGTTTATTCCACTTCACATAGTGTAACGGGGTCATCATCACCTTCTAAAACTATAGGTAAATCAGATTCTTTAAGTACAAAAGGATTCTAGCCATAAGAATCTAGAATGAAGCTTCTTGACGTAGTGGCAGAGTTTCCAGGGGAAGCGGATATGGGTCCAATGACCCTGAGATGTACCATCACTATAGATTCGTCATTAGTGATTTCTTTATTTGATACCGTTTCATCTCATTTTTTTATTTCGACTTATATCGTTAATCTTATAAATCATTCTATCGAGCTTTTTTATTACGACATGGATATTACTACACCACTTGGAATGAAGAGAGAATATTCTCTCCATAGTACCACTTGTTTTCTTTATTTATTAGATGTTGATCTTACATATATTTTTCTATTTCTCAACATGAAACCACTTGATGCAATTTTTGGGATGTATTAACTCATTGAAAATAAATCCAATATTTTTTAAACTTAGACGAGTAACATTTACTACACCTAATGTGGTTTTTCATATCTTTGAAGGAGAATTGGACCCAAGGTCAAGTAGAGATGGACCTTCTTATCCAGATTTGGATAAACTGATATCTATGTTCACATTTTATATGGAGTAGGAATCTTTGAGCAGTTATCTTCTTCCAATTATCATTGTGTTTCCCAACGTGTTTCCTTCTTACTTTTATGGTCTACCACCGGTAAGGGAGGAAGATATTTCTGTCGATTTAGTTAATAGTACTCAACTAGTATCTATTCCTTCTTAACACATGTCACTAGCTAAACTGAAAGAGTTTAAGATTTAGTTGGATGCATTTCTAGAGAAATTATTTATATGGTTACGTGTGTCACCTTGGGTAGTGTTTGTTCTCTTCACTATAATGGTTGATGGTTCACTTCACCTTTGTGTTGATTATGGAAAACTCAATAGAGTCACAGTAATGAAAAAATATTTTTTCCCATGGATTTATGATCTTTTTAATCAGTTTAGATAGGATAAGTGATTCTTAGAGATTTATCTTTGGTCTGGTTACCATCAATTGAGAATAAAATAATCTAACATTCAGAAAATATCATTTTGAAGTTGGTATGACCATTAGGAGTACCTTTTTATGCCTTTTGGTCTAACCAATTCTCCTATAGATTTTATTGATTTAATGAAAAAGATATTCCATGAGTATCTTGTGAATTTTTTAGTAGTCTTTGTGGATAGATTCCTTGTTTACTCTATGTCTAATAATGATCATGTGAATCATCTGAGAGAAGTTATGGAGTTTTTGATAAATCAACAAGTTTATTGTAAGAGTTTGAAATGTGATTTTTGGATTCAGGATGTGAGGATATTAGTAAAATTGTGTCAGAACATGGTATTTCAGTTGATCCTGACAAGGTATGGGATTTTATGATATGGAACCAACCATGAAATTTTTTCATGATTGAGAGATTTTTTGATCTAGCTATGTATTATCACTGAATTTTTAAGGACTTATAAAATTTATCTTCTCTTTTGACAGATCTAACACTAAAGGGAGTAATATTATTATAGGATGATAAATGTCAGAATTCTTTTGTTGAGATGAAATGTATTTTGAAGATTGTGCTGGTGTTTACTCTTCCAAAGGTTAGGTAGGGCTATGTGGTCTTCTGTGATGCATTGGGTTCAGGTTTGGGTTGTATTCTTATGGAGGGTGATCATGTCATTGCTTATGGATCTCATCACCTTAGAAAATAAGAGAATAATTACCCGACCTGCGACCTTGTACTTGAAACTATGATGCACACAATTATTATTTGGAGGAGTTACCTTTATAAAGAAAGGTTTTCCATATATTCATACCATAATACCATTATATATATTTTCTCTCAAAAATATTTTAATCTTCTCTAGAGAACTTGGGTGGAACACCTACAATATTTCAACATCAACATCACATATATCCCTAGGAAAGGGAATGGCATTGTAGCTACATTGATCAGAAACTTATGACTCAGTACATGAAACTATCATTAGAAGAGTCAAACTTGATGGATATCTTTGCATAGTTGTATATTGGAGTCTGGGAATCTGGGGGTGAGGTTTCCTTATCTAGTGTTCAATTCACATCCACTATTCTTGAGATGATTCTTCAGGAACATCATATTGATGATGAATTTCATAGAATTAAGTAATCTATTTATGTTGGGGAAAATATGAACAAATGGTAATTCTCCACTGATGGAATTCTATGCTATAGAAATTACATTTACGTGTCCTTAGTGGTAAGGAACGATATGATGGTGGATTTCCATAACACCCAGTGGTTTGTGCACCTAGGAACCATGAACATGTTCTTTGACATGAGACACAAACTATGTTGGACAAGTATGAGATTGGGGGCATTATTGAATTTTTTTTGCATTGTTATATGTGCCAAATATTCAATGTTGATCTCTATAAACCTTTATATTTTCTTCGGTCAATTTCATTTCCTACTTAGAAGTGGGATGAGATCTCAATAGACTTTTTGGTTAGATTTCCATGTACCCAGTGAAAAAATAATGTGATCTGGGTTGTGTTTGACATGATTACTAATTTGGAACACTTTAAACCCATTCTTGATACAACCAATGTTGAGTAGTTTGAATATCTCTATGTAAAAGAGATTTTTTGTCAACAAAGAGTTTTATCTGCTATATTTTCTAATAGAGATTCTTGGTTCATTTCTCATTTTTTGAGAAGCCTTTAGGAGGAACTAGGATATTAGGTCCTTTTGACCATAGAATACCATCTATAGTAAGATGGTCAGACAGAATGGGCTATACATATTCTTGACGATATGCTTCACGCATGTGTTCTGGAATTTGGTGGGGCCTTGGATGACCATATAGGGATGGTTGAGTTTTCTTATAACCATAGTTACTAGTATGCGATTAAAATGGACCCATTTGGGCCTTATATGGTCTAACATATAGATATATATTATGTTGGTCATAGTTTGAGGAATGATCCTTTGTTGGACCAAGCTCAGTTCAAGATATGATAATAAATATTCAGATGATCCATTAGAGAATTTTCACCACATAGAGTCAATATTAGTTCTATTTTGATCATTTTCTCATGCCATTGGAATTTTAAATTAGTGACCACGTGTTCATAAAAGTTTCACCCTATTTGGGACATCAACTACTTTGGAGGAAAGGGAAACATTCTCCTTGTTTTGTGGGACCTTTTAAGTATATTAAGTAGCGAGAACGTGTCTTACCATTTAGCACTTCCACCACATTTGACATCAATACAAAATGTGTTCAATGTATCTTAGTTGTGAAAGTATTTATCTGATCCATCTCAACTACTGAGCTAGAGTGACCTTCAGGTTAAACCTAATATATCCATAACATGATAGCTAGTTAGGATATTTGATTCCAAAAAAAGGTACATCATATAAGGATGATACGTTTGGTTATTGTTTAATGGATGCATGGTTATGATTCTCGTGAGACCAGGGGAGGGAGGGACTAATCAATGATCAGTGGCCTCATCTTTTTGACAAGTAATCTTTTGAGTAGGATTTATGGGGACACAAATTTTCTATGGTGGGGAGGTTGTAACATCTTATTACTATTTTCATGTATTATTAAACTCCTATTTTAATCGCTCCTTGGATGGGTTTCATTTTTTTGTTGTTTCTAGTGAAAGGTTTTGAAATTTTGAAATTTTATGTGTTCTGTATGGCTGGCGCACTGTTTTCCCAAATCATGCAAACCAGGCAGTGGGTTTTTTCATGGTTGGCACATGGTCCGAAAAACCACGAAACCACTTAGGAGAAACCATGAAACCCATTAAAAGGTGCATATGTCTAGGGTTCATGGTTTCTATAAACCATGTGGCTCTGCCCATCTAACCATGCTTGTAGGGTATTTTTAATATGCAAATTGTATTTAAATTTACAAAACCAACTTTTTAGGTCCCGAAGGAACTATAAAACCCCAAATAAATTTCTTCTTCCCAAGGAGATCCAAAGAGATTTTTTTGGTCCCTAAACACCCCTTCAGAAGCAAATTGATGCTAGGCGAATGGCATTCAATCTTCTACTGGTAGGATTTCTCTTATCATTCTATATCTCCATCTCTCTCTTCTCCTCCCTAGGGTTTTATGGATAACTGTATTGTGGTAATATCTAATAAACATTGTTTTAGATCTTAAACAAGGGTTTAATTATCGGTTCCTTGTTGTCATCATTTTTCGTTGGTGAATCCTAGTTAGGTATTTGAGATCCAAGATCTAGAAATCCCATGATAGGTGGTTCCATTTTGATCGGCCAATTTAATTAACCCCAAATTACTTGATTTGATTAAATTGTTTTCAATTGAATATGTGTGATTTTATTCTTCAAAAATTGAATTTTGGAAAACCCAATTCCATTGAATTAGGGTGTTTGGTTTTGGATATTGGATTTTGGAATGAAATTGGGAAAAACCCCAATTCCATTTAATTGGGCTGTAATTGTGAAATTGATGGAATTTTTTTGGAATTTAAATTTTTTGAATTTAAATCTATGAAATTGATAGAAATTTTATTAATCTTAAATTGTAGAATTTAAATTTTGAAAGTTAGTTTTTAATTGAATTTTGAATTTATTTTAAATTCTTAATTATGGGAAATTTCTTAAAATGATTTTGATAGAAACCATTAGATGTTATCTTAGAAAATGGAATGATTTTTATTATAAAAGCATGTGTTTTTTTAATGGAAATTGGCATATCTAAGGTGGAGAATGTGATGAATTTCATTTTAATAATTATTAATGTATATCTTCCATTGTTGATTTTTTATTAGAGCACATGCAAGGATGAGGTAGTTAGTGAGTTATTTGGAAAACACTCTTTGATTTACAACAGGATGAAACTTAAATTCAGCACAGCACATCCCCGATGTAATGGTGATTAATTCCTCTTGACCAGTGTTGAATGGGGCTTGAGTATACCCATATTTCCATGTCACCTTTAATTTTTAGATTCATATATCCTAGAACTATCATACCTTTTAGGAATATGACCATGTTAATAACTTGTTTATATTTTAAATGAATATATTTCATTGTGGTAAACTGTTTTACTATATTTGTGAAATTATATAATCTATTTTATATAAATAAAATTTAGTAATCCATTTTTTCAAAAGTATTCCACCAATTGAAATGTGAAACTTTTATTTAATGTATTTTAATCAATTGAAATATAAAGAATGATTTGTATAAATAATATTTGGAAATTCTAAAATGGTTTATTTAAATTTGAAATTTCGTAATTTTGGTTAATTAAGTGTTCGAATTTATTATGGAATCCTTAGTGAGACCCTACAAGGATTTTATCTCACATCGTACCTATTACTTAGAGTGTTTATAGATTATCTCCTTCAATATTTGAGCATGAGTAAAGAACCACTTGGAGGTGGATTTAGTTGTTGATATGTGGACTTGTAGAGTTTCATCTATTGGGACTTGGGTTATCAATACTGTTTTATAGTAATTTTCTATAGTAATTTGGTGTGTTTATTCTTTTTTGAATTCTCGTACACTTCTCCATGTGGAGTGTTTCTTGTATGAATACTATCTTGTTCATATTTCTTCTAAAAATTTTGTGCAAAATTTGTTCCCACATTATTTTTTTATGATGCCAAGTGCTAGTCCCCAACCCATAGGGATTGGGAATGCCCATCAGGCCATGTCAGGACCGAGTAGATTATCGAGTTACTAGGGTATCGGGGCTAGATCATGACAGAGGGTGGGTTCCCTAGGATTGGGAATTGATTTTTTCATGTGATATCTAATTTATATTAGTGAGATACTGGGGATGGGTATATTGGATGGGGGTTCCATGTGATATCTTAGATAGGGGTTTGGAAGATACTCTCTGAGTTGTGATTTATGTGAGAACCCTTAGCGGGTGTTGGTCAATGATTTTCCTGGTGATATTTAAAATTAGGGAGGAGGATGAATGTATAACTTTAATCATATGAGATCTAGTCTATGGGATTGGTGGGAGGACCTATTGACCCCTTTGGATTGAATCATTATTTTCTTAAGTTTGTGAGTTTTGGTGTATGAAAGTAAACCACAAGAGGGGTTATCCCACGTTTTGAGTGTCTTATAGGTGAGAATCTTGGATAGATATTGTGTGCTTGAGAATAATGTATGGGAGGTGTTATGGGATATGTGGTTTAGGATGAGATATACCTCGATGGATGTCTAGTATGGGTATGGTAGGCCAGATGGATAAGAATTGGATTGAGAATTGGATTCCCTATGTGTTTGGATATCAAGAGAGGTTTCTGGACTGGCATTTGTGATTCCTGTTCTTTTTAGATGTGAGGAACTTAAGTGCATTTGGTATCATGACCATTTTTGAAGGTTGGATCATTTGGATGCCTGACATTATTGGATTTTGATGTGTATTTTTATAGAATGGTAGACTGTGAACCTAGATGGTTGGACATAGTGTGGAGATAGCATGTGTACATGTTGTGGATAATAGAATGATGATCAGGTGGTGGGTGGTCATGTGGTAGACCTTTGAATCTATGAGATGCCCAATTTTGAAGAGGAATATATATGGTTCTCTAGTTACATGGAACTGACATGTTATGGAGAATGGTCAATGGTTTTAGCATGCGAGCATAGTTTTGATGATGTGTGACTCATGGGATCAGGAGTTGGTGTCATGACCTGACCCAAGTCGGGGCTCAATTCACAACTACCCCAATCCCATCATCATAGGAAAAGGGGTGGTAATAAGCACTGAAGGCACAACTAACTTGAGGTGGAATTTTCGTAGTACCTGTATGTCCACACACAACCAACTCAGTTTAAAAGTGCATAGGGAAAGAAAGAAAATATGAAAAACTTCTATAAAACTAAGCTAATAATGCATGAACCTCCTGATAGAATAAAAGTACAAAAGTGTAAACTGAAAAGTAAGAGGGAAAAATACACACCCACCCCAAAATGTATCCCAAACTCCCAGAAAACTAGAAAGTTAATATAGCTGAGGGAGCCCAGCTCCTAAATCCTAATCCATGACCACCATACACATTATGAGCACCTAGTATCCTTAATCTCCTCTATAGTCACGATCAACTTGTTTGTCATTTTCATAAGACACAACATGTGTGAGAAAATCCCATATAGGGGTGATTATAAACATACACTATAAGACACCACCAAAGATAAAGGGGAGAAGTAAGAGATATAATATAAGTGGAAGATAGAAAATACATAATGTACAATGAAAGAGTATAGCTCAACCCAACCAAGAGTGAAATTAATCTCATCCAAACACTAGGATATTCACACGGTGAGAAGATGAAATTCTTTTTGATTCATTGATACCTATAGCAAGAGAGAGACTCATACAACAACAAGAAGATAGACACAGATATCCTGTAAAATAGCCCATGTGTTTTCACCTCTCCTGGATAGAGAGTAGCCAAAATCAAGGTGTGAATCTAAAAGGAAGAACATATATATTCTCAGTAAAATAATACCAAATGAGAGAGTAAGGGGATCTCCATCTCATAGATCATCCCAATAAGAAGAGTAGCCAATAGTTCCAAACTAAGTCCATCAATGATGCTCAGCACCTCCTGCATCATCCTTGATCACATAAGTCTAAGGTACTTAATCACCACACCTAGATACTATCCACTTTGGGTGGAACTGACTCACCTACACAGTTTTAAGTCATATCACAAGAACATGTCTTAGTGGGTAAAGTGTCTCTCTTCCTTGGGAGTCCAAATCTATGTCAAACCATGTCTCGTCACTACACCACATAGTTAAGGGGACACAAATTCTAGTTAATTATCACATAACCTGGTATAATATAATGGTCCTAATCTCATAGTCAACAAGGAACTCCACTACCCATCTCATCTGGAGAGTTATTCTTGGGAATGTCATTGGTGATTTCCATTACCTAGTCCTACTAGAGGGTAAGTCTGATGAGTCATTAGGGAACATAACATACCAACCCATCTAGAGGGTTACACCTGGAAGATTTCATCGGGGAACACCACTACCCATCCCAGCTGGAGGGTAAGCCTGAAACTGTCATCGACGAACACCACTAACCAACCTAGTAAGAGGGTAATCCCAGAACATTGAGGAACTACACTGCCCCATACTATAGGTGGGTAACCTAGAAATATCATCGTGGGATTTCGCTACCCATTCCTACTGGAAGGTTACACCTCATACTATCTTTGGGGAACTCCACTACCCATCCTTGTTGGAGGGTTACACCCATTATGATCTGGTGATTCTATATGATCGATATCAACAATGGGTGTCACCATAGTGCATGACAATCCTTGATCATTTATAATCATATCTTGATAGCCACAACCAATGGAAAAGTTGTGTTCTACATGGAAAAACACTCAAGATAGAATATTTGTGGGCCAAAATCCATGTTCAAATGAATGAGATACGGAACATCAAACTTTACTAAAAAAATGTACATGAATTTTTGGTGACCCAAAAGTTGTGTGGTCCTTCTATTATGCCTAGACATGTCCTCTATAGAACATGAAATTGGTTCTATGTAGTACTATATGGATTTTAGGGGTACTACATGATGTGTCTCGACCAAAAGTCTATTGAACGCACATGACTCATTGTCGGTCTGAAGGGTAAAAAGTCATTTCACTAATATGCTTCCCCAAATTGACTTTTATGGGAAAAAGGATCACACTATTGTGATCCCCATGGAAAAATAGTCATGATAGACTATCTAGATGCCTCAATCAGATACCCAGTGAAAAAAGTCACATTTCACCGCATTACGCACGAACGATGCCTCATGAGCCTGAGCCAAGAGTCCAAATTAAATACCAAAAATGGTCTTTAAACATCAAACATAATTTCAGGTTCAAGATACTAAAAATGGATCATCAATCAAATGTCATATGAAGGATATATAATTGATAAAATATTTTATGAAAATAATAATAATTATATTACTATTATTATTGAGTGTTTTGATAACCTGATGCATGAGTCTAAAAAAGGTTTCCAAAATTGTTCATAAAATGATCATCCCAATACAAGGGTCATACTACAGCCTATGATTCATCAATCCATCTTCAAACTCAGAAGATATTACCTAAATAATGTTTTAACAATAATATGTATAATAGTAATATTTTACTATTATAATTTTTTTTGTTGTTAGTCAAATTTGTTTCATGAACAACTTCCTCTTCCCAATTTCGGAATACCCACACCTCCCCTTAATTTTCATTTGTTTTCTTTTACTTTTTTTATTTCATTTCATTTTAAATATTTCTTCTTCATACTATTTTCATGCCCCCTTCTGTAAACCCTAACGGTGAACCACCCCATGTGGCTCCTCTTTCAACATGAATCATCATAACATAGATTCCATTAATCAATCATGTAGCTACTAGATATCATGCCGCAAACGCAAGATCTCCCTTTATTCATGATCCACCACTATGTCGTCGCCCTCTCCTTTGGTGACTGGCGACCACCACTCATGTTACAAACCCCAACTACAGTAACATCAAATAAAATGGCTGAATCACCACACAAAAACCACTCTAGCCAGCAGCACACCTCTTCTTGGACCACTGAAAATTTTGCTTCTTCACTTCCCACACTAAAACTGAACACCAGGCATGAAATCTAAACTCTCTAACCATTTGTTACAACATATCATAATTCGATCATCTGATCTCAAATCTAGACTTTCAGAAACAATTTTCTGTGCCAAATATCGAACAGGTGAAAATAACATTCTAGTTATTCAATGAAGGACTAATCAAAATAAATAAAGAATGATGATCACACATATAATGAGGGGATAAAACCAAAAAACTAATGATTTTAAATGAAACCCTGCTATTTTTGGATTGGCCATGATCCATCTTCATTTGAATGATAAACAAGGAAATATATCAGTAATTAATAAACTGTGGGGCTCATGTGAAGGATAGAAATTTCCAATAACTCAAATCAGATTCAAGATTCATGCTTGATTAAATAAAAAGAGGTAGAAATCAAACCAAATACATTCCCTACCTCAAGAATGGTTCACTTTCTGATAATGAACGCACTTGCCCATGGAGGATGGGATTCATTGTCTTCATCATACTTCGATTAGTCTTGATCAAATTGTTGTCATTTGATCATTATTTTCGAAATGAGGGATGAATAAAAACTCCTCTCAAGGGTTCAAGGTTATGCGAATAACCCTAAAAATACACCATAACATCATATTTATAAATAATTCTAATTATAGGTCATTTAATAAAATAAATTAATTCAAAAATTAATTATAATTAAAAGAAATTATCTACGATCACTTTATATGAACACCCCACACTGACCTATTTCAGGTCACACCTAGGGTAAACACCTCATTTCAGACTCAACCATGATCTCGGATTTATGATCTCAGACTATGTTTATGTGAAATTTTACCTTTTTAGGAAAATAATTCACACATAATAAACATATATATTATATTTTTATAAAATTAATTTTGGTCTCATCGAGCCTCAGAATTGTGTATCATCTCAGTATTTAGCTCAAAAAATATTCCTAGAAATATTCCAAAGTCTTACACGGAAAATCTAGAGTCTCTAAAGTTGGGTTCTATGATTGGGTGCTATGGGAGCATGCACCCCATTGTTTTTTATGGGTGTATGTTGAATGGTGTTTGAGAACCAATGATGGTTCTTTGAGGGTCACTCTACCTCAAATGTGAGAATTGGGGGTGGTGTGGATTTTGGGGAAGAGTCCTTATGTGTGAGATAATATGTGCACTAGTGATCTATAGTGACAATTTGGTTTATAGATGAATGGATGGGTCATGTGTGGGTCCTTTTAGAAATAGTTCGGTTCAAGGAGGATCCTAAGTGAAGTTACAGTTTCATCTATGTTTGTTTTTGAGGTAACCAAATCCAAGGATAAATTTAAATATTGAAGATTAGTTTCTTCAAACTAACGTTGATCAAGAGCTGAATCTGAGAGGGATGAGAATTGTCCAAGATTTTATTTTAAAAAAACTAAAGATTCATCAATAATATTTTGAACCAAATAATCCGGTTCAAAGATGATTAACACCCTACTAACCTTCTGAGTTTGAATTGTTGATCCATATTCAAGTTCCACTATTGGGGAAATAGGGATTTTTAGTTTTCATGATGGCTCGTTGCCCCACCCAAAAATTTTGGTTGATGAAGATTTATGAGGGAAGGGAGAATTATCCACATTATTAAATTAATGCTTTAGTAGATGAATGAATAATACATTGGAAGCACTGCTAAATTAAAAATAATGAGAAGGGTAGATGCATAATCAAATCTAGGCTCTAACTTTAGGATGTTTTGATATTTGAAGTTTTATTTTCTAGTTTATCAATTTCAATGTTTGAAGGGGGCTGTGATCTTTATGTTGCACCAATTTTATGGTTAAAATATTTTTCCCATGGTGTTAAATCATTTTCTTGTGTGAAAACAGGTTAATAATTAAATGATCAGTATCAAGACATGAAATAAGAGGAAGAAAATTCACAACAAACCAAAGAAAGATTCTGAGAATATATTTCATCGATCTAAATAAATTCTTGCATCTATAAGTAGAGAAGATGCATGGGGAGAGGAAAAAATATACATGGGGAGACAAAAAATGAGGGACACCTGGGGAATATGCCACCGCTGTAGCAATCTTGGAAAAACAAAACATAAGGATTGATTTTATATTTCCAACACTCCCCTTAAAATTTAAATTGAATTTATTCCAAGCATCATTCTTATTTTTTTTAATTCATCTTTCATTAATGCCTTTATGAAGGTATCATCCACTTATTCTGTAGTATGTAAATACTCCAATTTTATCGTTTTCTGCTTCACATGATCTCACATAAAATTATAATGGGTATCAATGTGTTTTCCTCTTTTTTACTCTACCATATTTTTTTCAAGTTCAATTTTAAACTTATTATCCACATATATAACTATGGATCCATTATGTAGATGCTTTGTCTCCTTTAGTAGATTTCTAAACCAATTTCCTTCATAAATATTGGACGATGCTGCCACGTACTCTACTTCACATGTTGAAAGGGCGACCACACTCTACGTCCTTGAATTCAATATGAAAGCAGTCTTTCCTAGAAGAAATAAAAACACAGTGGTTCCTTTTCATTCATTATGGTCACCTCCCCAATCACTGTCTAAGTATCCATATAGCTTTGTTGCATCACTGTATTGATATAAAAGACCAAAATCCATTGTTCCTTTGACATGCCTAAGGATTATTTTTGCGGATAGAAATTTTTTATTCTTTTTTCACATCCATGAACCATCTTAGAATCCCAACACTATATAAAATATCCAGCCATATGATTGTGAGGTAAATTACACTTCCAATCAGACTCCTGAAAAATATAGAGTCAACGCTTCTTCCCTCTCCATATTTTTTTAATTTTTATCTCGTTTCTACATGTGTGTTTACAACATTGCAAATGGACATCTTTTACTTTTCAAGAAACTCCTTGGCATACTTCTTCTGAGAAATATAGATTCCACCATGTTGTCTCTTTAATTAAATTACCAGAAAAAAGGCCATGAGACCTCCATCAGTCATCTTGAACTCCTCAAACATGGCCTCCTTGAATTCATCAAACATCTATTGGTTGTTCCCTATAAAAAAATCATCAACATACAGGAACACTATAAGTTATCACCCCAATCATTATTCTTGACGTAAACTTCATGATCATATGGACAATGGGTGAAGTCATTCTCTTGAATATAGTTATTGATGCGGGAATTCTAAGCATGTGGAGCTTGCTTTAATCCATAGAGTTGTTTCCCCAGTCGATACACCATGTCTTTATCCTCTTGCATAACAATGCTTTTAGGTTGGCCAATATAGACCTCTTCTTATAGAATTCCATTCTAGAATTCAAATTTCACATCCAGTTGATAGATCATCCAACTATGATGTACATAAATGGAGATAATCATCCTCACAGTGTCAAGGTGACCAAGAAGATCAAATACTAATTCACAGTCCACATTGTACTTCTATTTATCCCCAAATTCTATGAGCCTCTCCTTGTTGCAGTCGATCACCACATCAATATTTTTCTTGATCTAATACACCCATTTGACTCTAATTCTCTTCTGGATTTTAGGAAGTGTAGTCAACTCCCATGTTTCATTTTTCTCGATGACATTGAATTATTCTTCTATAGTGATTCTCTAACATTCCACCCTTATGGCTTCCTGAAACATCAGAGGCCCATGATCTGCATATAGGAAAAAATTATTTACCTCTTAAGTATTTTCAGAGATATTAATTAATATTTTAATGTTTATAGCTTCCATGGATAAATAAATGTTTGCTGAATTTTGACCTAATAGATTGCTTTCAAGAGTGATGGAGTGTACTCCTATACATCAGCATACTAATGGTGCACTTGAGGAAGGTGTTGTGGGCATTTTCTTTTAATGAACATGTTTTCCCTCTGTATATTCTACTTCACATAAATATATTTGTATGATTATTCATCGTTCAATTTCTATGTGTCTTTCTCACTAATGTCATCATCTCTACTCACTACTACATTATTGGTTAGTGGATTGTAGATCTTGTAGGCTTCAAAAGCTTAACAATAGCCAATTAAGATGAAATTTTCACCACAATCAAAAATCTTCCATCATATTGATTATGGAACGTAATCATAGGTGAAAACCCCAATGATTATTAGGTACACCACTCTTTTTTTATCTACTCCATCAATCTTGTAGTGTCAAATTTCTGACACTCTTCATTGGACACCGATTGAGTAGGTAGGCAATACATGCCACTGCCTCTACCAAAAAGCTCTTTGGTAGGCATTTCTCTTTCATCACGGTCCTCATAATGTCCAAGATGGTTTTGTTCTTTCATTATATAAATACATTATACTATGTCATGTAGGCTACGATGTATTACTTCTTGATGCCTTATTCCCTGCAGAAATCTAGAAATGAAATTGGGGTGTATTTTCCACCTCTGTCAAATATGAGAACTTTAATTTTGTGACCACATTCTACTTCAACGAGGGATTTGAAAATTTTAAGGATAGAAAATGGGGAATATTTTTATTGGATGAAATACACCAAAATCTTTCTACTAAAATAATTAATGAGGGTAATAAATTACTTATTACTTCCAAGTGAGGGTGTTTGAAGTGGTCTGCAAATATCAGGGTGAACCAACTGAAGTGGTTCCTTTTCTATTATATACAGTCCCCTTGGTAAAGAATTTATTTTTTTTTACTGAGTTTACACACCTCACATACATGATTTAGAACATCAATTTCTGGCATTCTACACACCATGCTTTGTGAGGATATAAGTTTAAGTCCGTTGAAATAGAGATTCCCAAAGCACATATTCCATCTTTATGAATGATTCTTCATGATTCCAAAGATAATATCCTCATCATTTATGTTAATATATAGTGAAAACATGTAATTATACACTATTTATACATGATAAATAAGTCCCTTGTGAGCATATCATATAGAAAGAGAGTATTTCACCATCTATATTACATACCCCTTCTCAAGGGGTTGGGAAATACTGATGATATTACTTTTCTTGTTTGTTAAGTAATACACATTTGAGATATAATTTGACTCAATATTCTTCTGATATATTTTGAACATACTTATTCCAAACAAGGGTACCATTGATGAGTTTCCAAAACTCACATCACCATGAAATTTTTATGTGAGTTCCTTGAACAATTCGTTGTTACCACTCATATGGTTGCTTTCACTCATGTCGAGATACCACACATATGTCTGTTCACACGCCTTATCTTTTATGAGGAAGAGTGTGGTGATGTGTTCTTCCTGATGATATGCTTTAACATAATTGGACTGTTCATCTTGACTCATTTTTCTCCAAAACTCAGAGGCATAATGGCTGACTTTTTTACAGTAGTAGAATTGAATATTATTTGTGTTTCCACAACCATGAATGAATCGGCCACCACCATTTCCTCTTTCATGAAAACTGGTAATATTTTGTTGCTTTTGTTAATTTATTGGATGATATCCACTCCCTCTACCTATTTTAAGATTTCTAGTTTCATGGTTGCATCATTTTATATGGACATTCTTTTGTTCTTGAAGAGTCAACTTGGACTCTAAGGCATGCTCTAGCATTCAACCATAATTCTTTTGAATTCATTTCTCATGCACTTGTAATGATCCCATCAATTATTCAATGGAAAATTTTCTAATGTCCTTTTATTTTCCAATTTCCTCAACCACATTCTCAATCTTGGTTGCGAGATATCAAAGTACTTTTAAAATTAAACAAATGTCCTCAAATTTTTTACCCTTTCTTTTTAAACTGATAATAATAAAAACTAAGCATTAGAAGTAGTTAAACATACTCTCACCTTCCTTTGTGCTTGCAGCTTTGAACTCCACTCTTATTGTATGATGATGAACCCACTTCACTCAATAAATACTCTTGAATATGGTGATATGGGTATCCCAATATTTATTTCTTGATATTAAATCAACAATATTTTCAAAATTTGATTCTTCCAATCCTTGATATTAGAGGGAAAACAAATTATTATTTTTCTTACTTTGATGTTTCGGAGCTGTATTTTCGTCAATTATAAAGGAGGTTTATTCCTCTAGCGTGGGTACTATATACACACCAGTGATGATCTCCCATAGTTATTATGACTCAAACAATGCCTTCATTTGGATAAACCACCTTTCATAGTTTTCTTTTGACAACTTTGGAACTTATGGATGGATTGAGGTGTCCATATTCATTAAATTGTTGTTGAATTAGTACCATTGTTTGATACTTTTTGGTTGGCTATAATATCTAGGAAATAAGTGGTCAAAAAATTTAGAACAAACAAAAAAAGTATTCAAGCATATATTTCATCTATCGTCAACAGACTACACATAACCCCTTTTATAGACACTTCCACCAAATATGAAAAGACAAAAAACATTAAAGAGGAATATTAATTAAAGGAACAAAAAAATGTAGAAAAAATTAATAATTGCATTTGGATGTGAAGTGGATGAATAGGGAGAGGAAACAAGTCCTCTTGGGGAGAAAAAAATGAGGGATGCTTGGGGAATGTACTGTTGTTGTAGCATGGTTTGAAAAATGAACCGTTGGGATTGGTCTTCTATTTCCAAAATGTAAGTGGTTGAAGGAGAATTATAGGAGATAACCCAAGACAAATAGTTGTGATTTCTATCAAGATCTTACCGATTCAAGCCATGCTCAAATCATATTAGACATAGAAGAATAATGAGTTATGTTTAATCGATGAACTCATGTTCCTGTGGTACAGATGCCACTTGTGGGATTAATGAGTCAGTGTGAAGCTAACTAGGATATTTTTTTAAGGTTCATGAAATTTAGCTAAGAATTTTCCATTCAATGTGGCTTATTTACTATATTTGTTTACCTTGAACCAAATTGAGGCTTGATTTTCAGTTTGTGGACAATTAAAGAAATATTGTGATGTTTGATGTTGATAAAAGGATAGTGAATGAGGACTAGCATGGAGTCTAGGTGCATGTTGAGTTATATGAACGTGAAAATTTAATAAGTTTTTAAGGGGATAATTACTATTTGGCTACAAGATAGGGAACCAAAATCACAAATAAGTTTTTAAGTGGAAAATTACTGGTCGGTCACAATATAGTGATCCAAAATCACGTCACATGGGGGAACCTAGACAATTTGTCTATGAAAAAATTGGTTACAATATATAATAAAATATATCAATGTATTTTTTCATAGATACTTGGTAGGGAAGAGAGATCCATCATTCCATCATTGGAGCACATGGAGCGGGGGAGCAGACGATGCACCTTGGAGCAAGTCCTGCAACTAGAGATTTAGGGAGGAAACATTCTCTCCTAGGAAGTTCTCTCTTCTCGTCCTTTTCACTTCTTGATTTTTGTTCCTACTATGTGTAAGTAAATAATTAAGGAATTTTCAATATAGTGAACATAAAAACATAAATTTATCCTAATTTTTTTTGACATAATTGTTTAATGTAAATTATGTTTGGTGTTCTCTTTTTCTTTATTTATGAGTATCAATTCACACTATTCATGAATCAACAGGTGATGATAGTGAATATTTTGAACTTTACTAGCGAAAAACATATCAAAAATTGGAAAATGGATATTTTTCTCTTCTTCATAACTAGTAGACTAATTATAATGCTTAGATCAAGAGATCAATAATAATGAAAGATCACTAAGCTATAGACGTTCACTGAAGCGATAGCTTAGTGAATCTTCACTTTTACTCTAATCACTAAATAAATTATAAATATTGTGAGTACGATTAGAGGAAATTTTTAATTAGTTCAATGTAGTCCAAACAACTAATATCATCAATTGTTTTAACTCTCTCTTTTTTGTTGTTTTCCTTTCATGTTTTCCTCATATTCTTAATCATCATCACACTCATACAAAATTCATATTTCTCTTCATGACTTTTTATTCTTATTTTTTTGGATGTTTTTGAATGTTTTTTTATTTTTTTAGTTATTTATAAAATCACCTTCCACCTTCTCTGTGGATACGACACCCACTCACCACTATACAAGGTAGTAGTTTATAAGGTAAATAAAAAATTAATTTGACTCAGTTATTGTAAATGTCCTAGAATACATGATCAAATTATGGAGATGTTAAAAGGGAAGAAACATGCATAAAAACCAAATAAAAACATATAAAAAACAAAAAAACATATTAAAAACATTAAAATAATTCTTATTAAAAAATCTGTTAAAAATATTATGTCCAAATTAAGAGTGTTGATGTTCATTTCATTGAATTAATTGAATTTTAATTTGTATGCACACTAGTTCCTATAAGGTAATTATTGAAATTCCAATATCTGAAATTAATAAGCATTGGTATTCCTTAAAAACATGTCATTAAAAATAAAATCTTGAAACTGCGATAGATAAAAGACCTAAAAATTGAAATGAAAACTATAATTTGAACCCTTTCCAACCCATTGTTCCAATCCCTAAGAGATATAGACTTAAGAAGTTTCATCCACCATCCATGTCTAACAATACACCTTGTATAAAACTATCCCATGGGATTAAGAACATTAATATCAAAAAATCTCACCTTTTTATGTTTCTTTATTTCACTTCTTTTCTCACAACAGATTCACATGAATTAATAAGAGATTTTTACTATTCTTTTAATAGTTTACTTTATGAGGTTTGAATTAGGAAGATTTGATATTTTGTATTTTTATTTTTTCTCAAGGGTTGGGTTAAGATGTGGTTCCATAACCTAGATGAGGAAATATTTAAAAGCTAGGGAGAACCATTCAATTCTTTTGTCTCCAAATTCATCCCAATAAAAACCACTATCATGATTAGCAATAAGATAATAAGGTTTTACTAGGATGATGAAGATATTTTTTATAAATATTAGGATTTTTTAGATCTCTTATTAGGTAGTCACTCAACCATCCATTAGTTCACCATATTCTCATGGATACTATTTATAATTCCCTTACACCTTATAAAAAATCACTATACCAATATTGTGTTCGAAACCTATTGGATTTAACTACTCACAAGCCTAATAATTGTCTGAAAAACCTTCCCAAAAGTCCTAAAACAATATCACTATGAAAAAAACAATTCATAGAGTAAAAGGAACTCATCAGGGTACCACATTCAATGATATAACACTTAGGGAGTAGTGTAGTCTTTGTGGGATGATTGGTCATGTTCAAAATTGTTGTCCTAAATTTTCTCTCCCTACTCAATCTCATCATAGTTCAATGTTTGTATATTATAAAGATAGAAATAAATGTTTTAATTATCCTTTATCAAAACACATAAATTTTGGATAGAAAAATCACCATAACCTATCATGGAAAGATCAAGTTGTTATGAAATAATCTTCTTGTTTTCAATCGCAGCCTTAGGTTGAATCTTAAAATAGAAAAAATATCAAAAGGGGATGTTAATTCAAGTATTAAATAAATTATTTTCTCAAGAGGCTAGGTTAAAATCTGTAATTTATCTTTAATAAGTTAGGATAAAAACTGAAATGTAATCTTAAAAATCAATCTTAGAAAATTTTCTTGTCCAAATGGGTCAGCTAGCTCGAGACTTAGGAGTGAGGTAAAAAGAGAAACTGTCTTGTAAAAAAACCAAACCCGAGGTGGAAAGTGATGAAAGTGATAACCAGGTAAATTATAAAAATTAAATAACTAGTTTGGGAATGGTCTAGTGAATATAAAACTGAATAATAATCAATTTCTGAAAACGAAAACATTGAAAACACAAAAGATGTAAATATGGACAGATTGAGTCAAGATGAAAAAATTATATAACTTCACACGAAAAGGAATTGAAAAATATAAAATTAAATGGAAAATCATTAAAGAGGGTAAGAAGAAGGTGTGTTTTGAGGATGAGGAAAATAATCAACCATTATTGAAAAATTATTCCCCTCGTATACCATTTCTATAAAGGATAAAAAGAACAATGAACCTGATTATCTAAAATCACTTCAAATGTTTAGGATATTTAATATATTTATGGATTTTTTGGAAGATTTAAACGAAATTCCATTATATTTAAAATTTATTACAAAGATTTTTTATTAATAAAAAGGATTTGTTTGAGAGTTTAACAATAAATTTGAATGAACATTGTAGTGAAAGGTTCCAGAATAATATTCCTCCAAAACTGAAAGACTATCTATCCTTTGTTATTTATTGTATAATTAGAGTGAGGAGATTAGGTGATTGTGTGATCTAGTTTATATAATTAACATTACATCCTACTAAATGTTTAATAAGGTATGCCTTAGGGATCTGAAAGTGACGTTTTCTTTTCTAAACCAATCTTATAGGTTACTTGGTTATCCTTATGGGAGGGTAGGTAACCTATTAGTTGATGTAGTAAAACTATCTTTCCTCATTTAATTACTCATTATTGAAATGGTATATGATAAAAAAGTCCCAATATTTTTAGTAAGGACATTATTTGTAACACTCCAAGATTTCATAGTACATTATTTCTTCAAAGTAATTCAATAACATGCACTACACACAACACTGAGTTCTTGCACACCATGACTTACCAAACAAGCCGTTCAAAAGCGGTTATGAATAGTATTAACTTAATTTTGAACATTATTTAATCCTTATAATATTAGAATCCATATTATGATTTTCTTAGACATTATTCAAAAAAATACATTTCTCTCACATAAAAGAAGTATTTTTTAAAAAATGAAATTTTACCACCTTTTAATGGAGAAGCCTTTTTAAATCCAATATTTGAAACTTTTAAATATTAAATTTGAAAAAGTAAACTTCTTTTTTAGAATCATGTCAAAATACTTTATTTCCAATAATGTTTTGGTGTTTTTCTGATAACTTTCATATTTGGGTGAATAGTAAAAAATACTATCTTTTAACTGAAAACAACTTTTTTTAATCAAAATAATTTATATTGTTAAATTATAAATTTTAATGGTTTTGAAGTATAAATAGATTATATTTTTACTATTTCATCCAATGATGGTCATTTTATGTAATTTCACTTTGAAATTGGACATAAACAAGTGTCAAACTTCTGATAGTTATTATTTCTTAAAAATACGCCTCTTGATTTTGACAACGGGAATTAAATTTAAATTAATAAATGAAACATTTATGTTTTTAATTTGGTAAAATAGAATTCATTTTTTTATTCATAATATTGAAATTATCATAGGGTGAAATTTTTATACTTTTTTGACAACTTTCATATTTTGATGAATAGTGAAAATTACTAAATTTTAATTAAAAACAACTTTTTAAATCAAAATATTTAATAGTGATAAATTATGAATATGAGTGATTTTAAAGTGTAATTGGATTATAATTTTTCCATTTAATCCAATGTTGGTCATTGGACATAATTTCATCTTTTAACTGGACATAAGAATGTGCCAATCTTTTGATAGTTTTTATTTGTTAAAAACACACTTTTTTGTTTCGACAACGGGAATTAATTTTAAATTAATTTCTTCCACTTCCGTGTTTTGAATTTAGAAAAATGGATTAAATATTTATAATCAGGTTGTCCAAATTGTGTAAATAGGTAGCTTTTATTTTTATACATTTTGAATAATTACTTCGGTAAATATTTTATTTACAATGGTTAAAGGGTAAATCAGGTAAATAATGGTAACAATTAATATTATAATAATCATAAATTATCCTAAAACGTGTCCTAACCCTATTGGTTGATACATGAACGACCATGGTAATCTTTGGGTCGATTTTGGGACCCCATAGAGCCACTTGTAAGTGATAATGACACTTTATATTAATTAAGTTAAAGTAAATTCATAAATTACATAAGCATATATCTTTTAGAAAATCAATTTTTACATAATGTTATATATGTTATCATTTCAACTATAAATATTAATTAGAAAGATAAAAATATTTCCTACATCATGGTATTTTTTTTATAATTTTTAGAATTCTAATAAAATAAATTAGTTATGACACATTAATGATGTAGTGTTTACCTCATTAATAAATGATTTAAATAAATAGGATTATATAGACTAAAATAATACCCAAACCTATCCAATTATTATTTTATGATTTCATTTAGATCATGAGTCATCGTATATTTAACATTAATGAATTTTGGACCTTTAGAAACCGAATATAATTATATAATAAAATAATTTTTAAATATTTCTTAAAGATCCCCTCCTCCCCCTTATAAATGGACACCACTTATAACCAATTCCTAACACCTATCAATCCTTTTGGATCATCTAAAATCTTCTCAATTAAGCTCCCTACATCCCTATCCTCCTCATAGAAGCCTTTACATAGGCATAAGGCACTTCAAGAGTCCTTTTGGGTTCAAACAAAAAGGAGTTACCCAAATTAAAGGTAACGATTTCTCTAAGCTTCTTTTCTTTTATATTACTTCTCAAACCCTTAAACTCTTATTATTCTTTTCTTTTGTAACAAAAACAGTATAATAAAAATACTAATATATTTTTATTAGAATTATTTTAACTACACTTACACACACCTCCATATAATATGTGAAGAACATAATGTCACTGTTGATGGAAACCAAGCGACTCACGAAATTATGATTGTTCAATTATATCCTACCACCTCTCAGTGTGGACATTTTGATGGAAATATATTTAAATATGATATTTATTTTATATATATTCTTTTGTAATTCCATTTTATATCATACCATTATTTTTTTCATGTTGTATATATATATATATATGATAATTTCATTTGAGGAAGTGCGGACTACTGCCCCCTCAATGTGATATGACTCGTTCATACCATACATGGAACATATAAAGGATGGTGTTAATGAACATAAGTAACATATATAAGATATTATATTATATTGGAATAATAATATACCTATGTATCATATGGTTTTTAATCCTTTTAAAATGAAAAATGAAATGGAAGTATCATTCTTGTGTACGAACAGATTACCGTCTCCACGAACGCGATGAGATTCATTTCCCCATCATATCCATTCAAGACTAATTATCATTTGATGGTTAAAAATAAAATGTTTAATGAAATAATATCATTCTGTATGAAAATTAAATATATCCTATTCATAACAAACCTGACATACGTAACCAAGCATATAAAGGAGAACGAATCAATTATCAATGAAACTACGATAATACTAAAAAGAAATATTATAAGATCTTATATGATATCATATTAATGTATATGATTCTTTAATAATTTAATAACAATTATTTCACCATTATACCGGAGGTTAAATTACCCTCTACCATGGAAAAGTACAAGCTAAGGGTTTATTTCACAATCTCTTCATTATCTGAGGTTGTTTATACGTAATTATCTACTGCGACCTCTTTATCATCCACATCCATGATTTTTTAAAATGTACTTCAAATCATTCTTTCTATTTTACAGACTATAGTTTGATGTTATTTATACCCTTGTTTGAACTTTTATAATATGTATATAAAGGAATATTTCCCTCGTTTTCCAAACAAGGTCCTTTTTAACCTTTTCGACAAAATTAAGATAAGAATGTCTTTTTTTAACTTATAAGGCGAGTGCAGCTATTTTCTTCCATTATAAAATCTTCGAAGCATCCTTTAAAAGATTATAAGAATATTTTAAAATTAAATGATTTCTTTTATAATTATGTGTCTTATAAATGATTTAAAAAAAGTGATATTTCTCGTAAATAGTTTTGATTTCATCTATGTCAACATCATTTTAAATTTTTTAATGATTTATTCTTCTAAAACATTCTCATTAATGTCCATGTTGGCAAAATGGTTTTAAGGATTTATTTAAATATACATGAATGTTTTAAAATGTTAATTACTTTTAAAAGATTCAATGTGGTATGGGACACGTTGATTCAAAAATGTCTTTAAATGACTTCCTTTCTAGATTGTGTGACATTTAAATGTTTTCATGAAAAAGGATATTTCAATCAAAGAGTTTTAAAAATCATTTCCATCTATGTCAAATCCTTTAATGGATTTTAAAATTGTTTTGATGTTGATTTTTTATAATACAAAACTTCCATATTGTATTTAAGGTTTTTTGATATGTTTGATTGTGGATGTGTTATTTTTATACCATTCATGGTATATGGTTAATGTATTGACATTTTATATCCTAGTTCTGATAAGAATTTTTATGTTATGTTTCAAACTTTTCATATGAGGAATGGATTGGACATAGTAAGTGATTGTTGGAGCCCTCTATAGCTGCTCGATTCATTGGTAGGTCTCATGAGACAACTACATGTGGAATTGGCTGAGGCCTTAATCATTTTTAGACGTATTGGTCGAGGCCTTGAAAAAATGTTTTAGAATGTCTGGAATTATACATTCCCTCATTATGGAAATAATATTGATGGTTTGTGTGGTCATTCGACTAGTATAATACCAATGATTATGTTTTATTATGGCATTATTTACTCAGCTCATATTCTTGAGATAAAAGTATTCATGATTATTATTGTTAAAGGCATGCATATTAAATTATTCACCATGCGTAATATTTATGTTATATTCTGTTTTATTTCTTACCATTACTATGTTTTTGAACTCAAACCTTTCTATATTTAATTATTCCAAGATTCCAAGAAGTGTATTGTGATTGATATGCTGGGTTAAGATAAGGGGATAATGGCATTCATAAAGTATTATTAATGTTGTGTTGTATGTTATAAAGTGTAATGTAACGTTCATATATGTAATCTATTTTCCATGACTGCTGAACTGATCGGTCCTTTGGGACTTGATTCTTTGTAATCATGCCAATGTATTAAAATAATGCACCAACTCTGGGTAACTGGTGTCGGGGTGTTACAGTTGGTATCAGAGGAATTTTGGCATTAACCTTGGAAACTAGATTTATATAAACCTTGATTAGAGAACATAGACCTAAGATAGACATTGAGGATTAATATAGTATGACTTCCTAGAATTGTGGTAATGTAGAGATTTTGTGAGTTTTCCAAGAAAATACATCAATGTCTAGATACGAGCAGGTAGAGGCGGCTCTGGCACAGATGTACCTAGGTGTAAAACCTGAAAACACCGCATTGAGCTAGACTCGAATGGGAATTGGTGCAAAAAAATGGGCCTTACTGCACTCTTGGTTACGACACTCCTGGTGGATATGATTAGGATAATTCTCATTTTATTTACAAATCATTATGAAGGGTTTATAAGTATATATTTTCTCAATGAAAACATATTTATTATTATGGATTATATCCATAAAATGTTCAATTTAAGTTAGGTATTTTACAAGTTTGAAATTATTCATTGTAATTCATTAACTGACCTAGTTTATGCTATTGTATAGAAATGGAACCCAGTATAATGAATGTGAAATCCAGCAATACGTATGATCCAAAGAGTAAAAAGGATCATATCTTTCATGGTATTAATCCAATATTTAGAAGAGAAATAGTCTCACATGTATTCTCAATATATGAAGAAATATTATCATGTGTTAATATGATAAGTAACGAATTCTCTCATTCTGATGGCTTTGAAGGGAAGAAAGAGAAGACAAGGATGGAAGAGAGAAAGATGGATAAAGGGTAGAGGGAAAAGAAGAATTTTCCCGTATGTGATAACTATTCAATGAAACACCCTGTAACATTCTTGAAGGTAATGAGAGTTTGTTATAAGTGTAGAGTAATAGGACACTATGTATGTGACTGCAAGGGTAAGAAAATGGTTTCAAATGTACAATGATTCATCTGCAAGGAGTTGGGACACTACGTGAACCAATGTACAAATAATCAAAGTATGCCACAAATGATGTTATTGGATAATAATCGTGTTTTGATACTACCACAGATTAGGAGGAATGATTAGAGTTCTTATGTAGTTATTATAGAATTATGTCATTTGAGTATTGTATCATCAATGTACTGGTTATAATAATTATGGAGTATATAATGAATGTACTACAATACTATTTCATTAAAGACTTGAGATTGTGTGGAATGAAGAAAAGTGACTCAATTGCAGGTTAAATTTTTGGAAAATATATGTTTGAGAGAAAGATAAACCATAATATGGTTCTGATACCGAGGTAGTGAATTTGGAATAATACATGATTAATTTGGAAAAATTATATTAGATATTCTTGAATACCTTGAAACTGATTAATGATTTGTATATTCCATCATTGTTGGAGTTTACAACATTTTTGGATTGAAGGAGTATATCTATAATTCTATAAGGAATAAGGGATCATGAATGTAATCAATAAGGTTTTATGGTAATTCAGGATGTAGCAGTGTTTTAAAATAATACATGACGAAGGTGTTCACATGTTATTACGCGGAAAAAAAGATCTTCATTTTTTTACCTTCCACATAAATTTTGGACTGTGAGTTTGGAAAGAAGTATTTTGGATAATTCTAGTTTGAGATTATTTTTGGATTTCCATAAAAGGAAAACCCGGAGGTCGGGCGACAACCCATCGCGTCCAGAAAGGCTATGAGACATGAACTAGCAACCAAAGGGAGACAAGGGTGTATCACCTACCACTAGCACACATGATTTCCTGGATTAAATAATGACATCTTTTTAAAAAAAAATCGGGTATATGAATTATAAATAAATTTCTTTTTAACCCAATACGAATAGGATAAATATAATATTATTTTTAAGTTCTATTATCTTTTAGAGTGAAAGATGAGTCTGTGTTAGAAATTAGTTAAAGGATGGGACTCTACTTGTCCAGTATATATTTTTCTTCTTCTCTTATTCTATGAATAAATTAATTCTTATACATTAGTGAAGGGATATTAAAACAAAAAATGTGTTATCCTAATACCATATTTTTTGTTGAACTGATGGTACTTTAAATCATCATAGATTTTTGAATTTAAGGCCCTCAATTTTACACTTGTTTGGGATTGATGACCTCAATCACTACCTAGAAATATTTACGGGTTTCCTCCAATTATATGTCTCTAATTTCCACCAATGTTCTCCTAATTGATATCATAATTTGGTGGTGACCTTTTCACTTCCCTTTTCCTCTTATTAAGACTAAATTTTATTAACCTTATTTCCGATGTGGGTTTTCTTAAAGGTATTTTCTATTTTCAAACTTTTATTTTTGAAAAATAATTTCAAATTACGAGGATTGAATTTATTTAAGTAGGTAAGAATGTAACACCCCAAGATTTCATAGTACGTTATTTCTTCAAAGTAATTCAATAACTTGCACTACATGCAACACCGAGTTCTAGCACACCATGACTTACCAAACAAGCCGTTAAAAAGAGATTATGAATAGTATTAACTGAATTTTAAACATTATTTAATAATTATAATTTTAGAATCCATATTATGAGTTTCTTAGGCATAATTTAAGAACAAATAGATTTTTTTAGTTAAAAGAAGTATTTTTCAAAAAATAGAATTTTACCACCTTTTAATGGCAAAGCCTTTTTAAATCCAATATTTGAAACTTTTATATATTAAATTTTACAGAATAAACATCTTCTTTATAATTGGGACATAAGAGTTTAGTTTCAATAATGTTTTGGTGTTTTCCTGAATCTTCCATATTTGGGTAAATAGTGAAAATAATATATTTTAACTGAAAACAACTTTTTTTAATCAAAATAATTTATATTGTTAAATTATAAATTTTAAGGGGTTGGAAGTATAAATATATTATATTTTTACTATTTAATCCAATGATGGTAATTGTAAGTAATTTCACTTTGAAATTTGAAATAAACAAGTGTCAAACTTTTGATAGTTATTATTTCATAAAAATACGCCTTTTGGTTTTGACAGTGGGAATTAAATTTAAATTAATAAATGAAAATTTTAAGTTTTTAATTTGGTAAAATAGACTTCGTTTTTGGATTCACAATTTTGAAATTATCTTCGGGTGAAATTTTGGTACTTTTCTGATAACTTTCATATTTTGATGAATAGTGAAAATTACTAAATTTTAACATAAAACAACTTTTTTAATCAAAATAATTAATAGTGATAAATTATGAATTTGAGTGATTTAATGTATAATTAGATTTTAATTTTACCCTTTAATCCAATGCTGTTCATTGGAAATAATTTCTTATTTAAAATGGACATAAGAAAGTGTCAATCTTTTAATAGTTATAATTTTTATAAAACACGCTTTTTGTTTTGACAACGGGAATTAATTTTAAATTAATTTCTGACACTTCTATGTTTTGAATTTAGAAAAATGTATTAAATTTTTATAATCAGGAGGTCCAAATTTTTAAAATAGGTAACTATTAATTTTAGACATTTTGAATAATTATTTCGGTAAATATTTTATTTACCATGGTTAATGGGTAAATTCGGTAAATAAGGGTAAACAATAATATTATAATAATACTAGATAACACAAAAACGTTTCCTAACCATATTGGTTGATAAATTCCTGACCATGGGCATCTTAGGGTCGATTTTCGGACCCCATGGAGCCACTTGTAAGTGATAATGACACTATATTAATTAAGTTAAAGTAAATTCAAAAATGACATAAGCATATATCTTTTAGAAAACAAATTTTTACATAGGGTTATATATGTTATCATTTCAACTATAAATATTCATTAGAAAGATAAAAATATTTCCTACATCGTGGTATTTATTTTATAATTTTTAGACATCTAATAAACTAAATTAGTTATGACACAATAATGATTTAGTGTTTACATCACTAAAAATGATTTAAATAAATAGGATTCTAAAGACTAAAATAATACCCAAACCTATCCAGTTCTTATTGGATGATTTCATTTCGATCATGAGTCATATTTCTTAAACTTTAATGAATTTTGGACCTTTAGAAACCAAATATCATTATATAATAAAATAATATTTTCAATCTTTCCTAAAGATCCCCTCCTCCCCCTTATAAAAGGACACCATTTATAATCAATTACTAACAGATATCAAGCCTTTTGGCTCGTCCAACCTCTTCCCAATTAATATCCCTACATCCCTCTCCTCCTCATAGAAGCTTTGAATTAGTTAGAAGGCACTTCAATAGTCCTTTTTGGTTCAAACCAAAGGCAATTACCCAAATTAAAGGTAATGATTTCTCATAGCTTCTTTTCTTTTAAATTACTTATCCAACCCCTAAAATCTTCTTATCATTAGATTTTGTAAAAACAAAAGTATAATAAATATACTAACATATTTTTATGAGAAGTATATGAACAACACTTACACACACCTCCATATAATGTGTGAAGAACATAATGTTTCTCTGGATGGGAACCAAACGCCTCACGAAATTATGATTGTTCAATTATCTCCTACCACCTCTCATGGTGGCCATTATGAAGGAACTATAATTAAATATGATATTAATTGTATCTATTTTATATATATGTTTTTTTAATTCCATTTTATAGCATACCATTATTCGTTTCATTTTGTATATATATACGATAATGTCATTTAAGGAAGTGCGGACTACCGCCCTCTCAAATTGATATTACTCGTTCATAACATAAATGGAACATATAAAGGATGGTGTTAATGAACATAAGTAACATATATAAGAAATAATATTATATTGGAATAATAATATACCTATGTATCATTTGGTTTTTATTCCTTTTAAAATGAAAAAGAAATGGAAGTAGTGTTCGTGCGTACGTACGGATTACTGTCTCCACAAACACGATGAGATTCATTTCCCCATCATATCCATTCAATACTAATTTTATTTTTATGGTTAAAAAAATTAATGACTTAATATCATTCTGTTTTTAAATCAAATATATCCTATTCTTAACAAACATGACTTACATAACCGAGTAAATAAAGGAGAACGAATCAGTTAACAACAAAACTAAAATAGTACGAAAAGGCAATATTATAAGATCATTTATGATATCATATTAATGTATATGATTCTTGAATAATTTAATAACAATTATTTAACCATTATACAGGAGGTTAAACTACCCTCCACCATGGAAAAGTACAACGTAAGGGTTTATTTCACAATCTCTTCATTATCTGAGGTAGTTTATACGTAATTATCTATTAGGACCACTTTATCATCCACATCCATGATTTTTAAAAATGTATTTCAAATCATTCTTACTTTTTTATAGACTATGGTTTAATGTCATTTATACCATTTTTTGACGTTTTATAAGATGTTTATAATGAAATATTTCCATAGTTTTCCAAATAATGTCCTTTTTTATCCTTTTCGACAAAATTAAGATAAGAATGTATTTTTTAACTTATACGGTGAGTGCGACTATTTTTTTGCATTATAAAATCATCAAATCATCCTTTAAAATATTAAAAGAATATTTTAAATGTAAATGTTTTCTTTTATAATTACGTGACTCTTAAATTATTTCAAAAAAGAGATATTTCTCTCAAATAGTTATGATTTCATCTATGTCAACATCATTTTAAATGTTTTAAAGATTTATTCTTCTAAACCATTCTCATTAATGTCCATTTGTGAAATTTTTTTATGGATTTATTTAAATGGACATGATTGTTTTAAAATGTTAATTACTTTAAAAAGTATCAAAGTGGTATGGGACACTTTGATTCAAAAATGTCTTTAAATTTCTTCCTTTCTAAATTTTGTGACTATTAAATGTTTTCATGAATAGGGATATTTCAATCAAAGAGTTTCACTAATCATTTCCTTCTATGTTAAATCCTTTAATAGATTATAAACTTGTTTTGAAGTTGATTTATTATGATACAAAACTTCCATATTGTATTGAAGTTTTTGTGATATGTTTGACTGTAGATGTGTTATTTTTATACCATTCATGGTTTATGGTTAAAGTATTGAGATTTAGTATCCTAGATCGTATATGAATTGTTATGTAATGTTTCAACCTTTTAATATGAAAAATGTATTGGACATAGTATGTGATGGGTGGAGCCTGCTATAGCTCTTCGATGCATCGGTAGGTATCATGAGACAACTAGACAAGGAATTGGCCAAGGCTTTTTCCCAATTTGATTTATGGTTTTGGCTGAGGCCTTAATCATTTATAGAAGTCTTGGCCGAGGCCTTGACAAAATGTTTTAGAATCTCTGGAATTATAAATTCCCTCATTATCGGAATAATATTGATGCTTCATGTGGTCATTCAACTAGTAGAATACACATAATTATGTTTCATTATGGAATTTTTTACTCAGCTCATATTTTTTCCATAAAAGTATTCATATTTATTATTGGTAAAGGAATGTAGTTTCAATTATTCACCATGATTAATATTTATGTTATTTTCCACTGTATTGCTTACCCTTACTAAGCATTTGGGCCCACCCCTTTCTATGTTTTATTTTTTCCAGGATTCCAAGAAGTGTATTGTGATTGATATACAGGGTTAAGCTAAGGGGATAACGACATTCAGAAATGATTATTTATGTAGTTTTGTATGTAATAAAGTTTAATGTAACCTTCATGTATGTAATTAATTTTCCAATACTACTAAACCGATTGGTCCTTCGGGACATGATTCATTTTAATCATGTCAATGTATTAAAATAATGCACTGACTCTGGGTAACTAGGGTCAGGTAATTACATTCTTAGCCACTTTTTGGGATGTTATAGATGTTCTAATGGGTAAGAAGACCCTTCAGGTTGGTGAATACCAACATGAATTTCATGTTTCAATGATTCCCAACTTTTTGTGAGATTTATGTTGATAGATATTATTGAGAGGGTGTTTATAGCTAAGGTTAGGTAGTAAATTTATCATCCTTTTGATGATTAATTTGATCACTAAATCAACCACTGAACATTTTCATGCATAATTTATTGAATAGGAATCTATATAGGAAATATAATGATTAGGGATAATTGAGAGAAAAATTAGGAAGTATATTGTTGAGGACCCTGAAGTAGTCCATACCAAACCAATTTATCTTATTGATAGTGTTTATAAACCTATTAAATGTTTATATCCCTAACATGTTCCCCTTTGTGTCTCAAGTTCATACAAAATTGAAAAGGGTAAGTTTGTTCATGGTTTATTTTCTAATAAAAATAATGGTTCTAAGGATAAGGATAAATTTATAGTTAGTTATGTTCTACTTGGGGTTGAATATGAGTTTTCTAAATCTATTAAGAGTGAGGTAGATAAGTTTTTATACATTTTAACAGATGCAGACAATATTTTTTTCCCTACCACATAGAATTACTTAGATGATAATTTTTATTTCCATGAATTTGAAAAGTTTTTTGATCATTTAGTGGAATATTCCTCTCTTTAACACAAGGTAATTACCTATAAAAGTCATCCTAAGGTTTTTAGTGACTGGGTTGTAACAAAATTTGTATATTTGTATGAAACATTCAATCTATTAAGTGTGGGGAAGAGTGAGAGTGAGGGCATGAAAGTGAAGAGTGAGCCTAGTTATTTTGATGTGTGTTATGATCTATTTTCCCATAATATTGATACTTTTAATGAAAATATGGGTCTTGAAACTACAGGTTGATGGATTCTAAATCCCAAAAATTTAGAGTTTTTAGGTATAAATTTTTAGGTCATTGAGTTACTTGATGTTTGGAGATAACATGATGATATTTACAAAAAATAGATGGGTCTCACCTAATGAATCATACCCTTTTAATAACCACAGATAAAATAGATTAGAGGTAAATTCTAGTTGAATATTATACATTTAAAATTTAATGGGAGGAAACCTATGGTTTTTAGGTCATTTAGTTCAATTTTCTAATTGAATAAATTTATATCTCTTATGTGTGATGATGTTCTTGTCGATACATAGTTAACTTTTGTTTCGTCTTTCTTACTAATTTTTATATGAATGTATTAAATGGCCATTACCTATTTTTCCTTTTGGAACATTATAGAAAGTGGCCATGTGAGTTTCGGTATATAGGGATATATTTCATTTATCACAGTCAAGTTACAAATATAATGGGGAAATTGTTGATTATGGGATCTACTTATCTGTAGCCGATTTATTTTTATTTTCAAGGAAAAAAGGAGATTCTAATTGGAGTGAACTGAATAAAACATCCCTAAATTCTAGCTATGGTTAATTTAGAATTATAGAAACTAATCGTGATCTATTTTTCTTATAGGAGCTCTAAATGTCTAACCAGTGTACTCATTAAATGGCTTAAATAGAGGATATAATTATTATATTTTAATGGAAAATGATTTTATATTTCAGGGCACTAATTATTTTAACTATTTTATATTTTTTACTAACCTTTATTTTCATTTTATTTTTTTTGGTTTGTGGTTTTAATTAATTTGAGATGTTTTGGGTTACTAAAATGGATGCTAAAATTATTTCTTGAAACCTACTAGTCACTGTTGTTGATATATTTCTTTTTGTGGTGTCAAACATGTAGTGAATGCTTGTTGCTATTTATGTTCGAAAACCATTCTAGAACTAACATGTAGTATGCAACCATTTGAAAATTATTTTTCAGTGCTTAAAGGATTTAAGTAGTGGCTAGTTAGGAACATTGTTCATGTCATGAATTTCTTTGTTTATTTGGGTTTTTATGTGGAAAAATGTTTTTAATCTTTCCTATCACCCCTCAATACTATAGTTTTTTGTTCTTGAATTCCAAATACTTTTAAACATACATGTTTAAATTTTTCTCTCACTTTGAGATACCAAATGGGGTACATTGTTGGATTTTATTTTTTGGGTAGGAGTCTAAAATGAGTTTAACCTTAATTCCTTGGGAACCCATCAAAACACATAATTTTTTCAAAATTGTGAGTTTTTAAGCATCACTCAAGCATTTTCATTTGGTGAAATTTTGTATCAAATTTGAAGGTTTTGATTCCACTATGAGGAGATTAATTTTTATTACCTTGTGAACTGAATTGGATAAATATTTTTTCATTACCTCTTCAAAAATGGGTTTTGGTCAAAAAAAAATTATAATATTATTTTTGACACGGAAGATTTTAATTTGAATTAAACTCATCTGATAAGAATCCAAATGGATTATGGAAAGAAAATTCTAATCCATGCTGAGTTCCTTATTCTTTATCTCTTTATTAATTATTTATTAAAAGTTGGGTGAGTTATTTTTTCCACTAATGAATTATCACTCCACCTCATTTTACAGTTTTTTTATTTAGTATGAATTCTTAAATTATGTGATACTATTATACTTGATGTAAAGAGAAGTTTTCACTTCCATTTGGATATAAATTGAAGTTGGATAAATTCACATTAAAATTTTCAATTTCTAACCATTTTTTCCTAAATAACCAAAATTTCACTAATATAATTCATTTTTAGAGGGAATTTTTTTTTATTATTGAGAGAATACATAAGGATAAATATTTTTGAACATATATTCATTTTGCGTTATGTTTTTTTGAAATTAAGATTCATTGTTTACCACTGAATTAGTACAAAGTGGTTGCCTGAGGGAAAATAACATGTTAAGTGTGTGAAAATTTTATGTGGCCTTTAATTCATTCATTTTTCACATCACTTTTGATGTTTAAATTATCTTTTTTATGTTAAAATATGCCTTTAATTGGTTAATCATAGTCTTGAAGATTCTTTTTAAGTAAAATATTAAATTAATCAACTTTATGTTTAAAATTATGTTTTTTATTACATTATATGTTGTGTTGAGATTTTAATTTTTTATTTATTTTATTTAATTTTAAATATTAATATTAAGTGATTTTTTTAATTTTTTATGTACTATAAATTTATTATTTTATATATATCTTTTTGTCATAATTAATTAATTAACAAATGTCATTTTCATTTAACTTTTAATCATTTATTTTTAACATTTTATTATTTTAGAAATGTATATTTATAATTTTAATCTCTGTTTTTAATTGATTTATTTATCAATTCATTGTTTTATTGTTAATTAATTAATTAATTAATGTAATTTTAATTTAATATTTTATTTTTATTTTTAGTTTTTTATCATTATTCATATTTTAACTTATAATTATCGTTTTAATTAATGTGTTCAAAAATCATTTTAATTATTTAATTTTAAATGTTTAAATGTTTTATAATTTTGTTTTTATTTTTTTCATGTACATTCGATATGTATGAAAAATTAGAAAAGGGGGGAGGAGACCATTATCCACCTCAAGCGACCACATGACCGGAAAAGAAACTATGTCTAGTGGAAATTTTGGCAATGGATAGGATTGATCATTACTTTTATGGGAGACTGATTGTGCCCCTATATTGGATCTATCCAAAAATGAATTTATGGGGTGTCAAAATTTGAAAATTGGAAATTTAAGTGAATATTCTTGTGTTTTAGACCTGCCACCTACATAGATTATCAACAAACACTTCAACATATTATGCCTTATATCTGATCAACCATGCCGGAATGAATAGGTGCTACCATGAGGATGGGTGTTGAATTTACCATTTTTTATCACTTCAACCTTCCACACACACCAAACTATTGGGATTTCTTTCCTCTATCTCTACGTCTTACAGGACAAACACATAATCCCTTATAAAGAATCATCCTAAAACTCATGGGTGAGAGGGGAATTTTCAATACAAACTTATATGTGATCCAACAAACATTGTAGAAACCGATGTGGGATTGAATTTTGACCCAACAATCTTCCCCTCAAATGAAAGACCACAAAAAGTTGTCTTCCCTACAATGATAATTCATCTAATCCAAATTATCATTCATTTTAACCAATGATTCTCTCTTCAATGGGACACACCACCTGTCCACATTATTAATAATAATTTCAATACAGGACAACATTATGCATCCACATGCTTCAAACTGAGTCATCATCATTGTTCTATTGGGTTAGCCATATCACACCTGAGCAAAACTATGCATCTCATACCACTTATTGGATGGATCAATTTACTTCGTCCATAGATCTGAGTTTTATAATAGAACCATATGTTGTTAGACAATCGATCCCAATAACATCTGTACCCGAGGTTACTTAATGATAGAGGTCAAACCCACAAAATTTTCCAATAATGGATAAATCGATGAATTCCACGTTTTGTTGGTTAAACAAACCAAAGAGATTTTAAACTCAATCCCTGTAAGGAGGATGATAAAATCTCATTAATGAATAAGTCCATGAAGCTGAATATGGTTAAGGATATCAGGCTTGAATTCAAGTAACATATTCATCCACATTCATTATTGAAGTAACTAAATATAAATATTGATTTTAAGATTTGGATTTTCGAACCAACATCGAAGGAGATCATCCCTCACTACTGAAGCTAAAACCAAAGGGATGAGAGTCATCTGAGCTTACATTTTGAAATAAAACAGAAGATTTTTGAATCGTTGGTCAATCTAGATAATCCTGTTCCAAGATGAGATGCACCCTACTAGACGTTTGAGTTTGAAGTGATGATCGAGTTTTGATTTCTGTTATTGGGGAAAATTGGGAGTTTGAGTTTGTGTGCTATATCATTTTCATGCCTAATGGAAGAGGTTGATAAATATTTTATGAAAGTCCTACTAAAGAACAAAAATTGAGTAGGGTTGATATATAATGAAACATGATATCTGAATTTATGATGTACTAATAATTGATGTTTTTTAGCTGGTGTTTTTTATTTAATGGTTTGAAGGAACCTCAGATCTTCTCATCACATAGATTGCAATGTTGGAGTCTTGTTCTCACAAGTTGATCAATAATTTTCCTATGTGAAATCGGGTTGAGGATAAAGTGATACATCATTGGGGTAGGGGAGATTTTTGGTAATGTAATCAAACATAAACAAAAGTAAAAATGAAAGAAAGTTGAGTTTTTAATGTGGTTCTATAAGATGATTACATCCATTGGAGAAGGGGTGTTTTTCTCTATTATATTCAGATTAAATGTTGGTATCTATTATATAATCTATAGTGAAACCCCACTTGGATTTTATTTCACACCCTACCTATTCCTTTGGGTGTTTTTAAATTATCTCCCTCCAGATTTGAGTATGGGTAAAGTACCGCATGGTGGTTTTTCTAGTAGTTGATCTATGAAAATAGAGAGTTATGTCTGTTGGGGCTTGGGTTATCTATCGTAGTTTATGGTACTTTGTTTTAGTAATTTTGGATTTTTATTCCTTTTTGACTTTTTGTACGCTTCTACCAATGGTGTTTTTCATGTATTTATATTGTCTTGTTTATCTTGCTTCAGGAAAGTTTATGGAAAAATCATTTCCACTTTCATCTTGTATGATGCAAGGTACTAGTAATCAACCTATGTGGATCAGTAATTCCCTTTAAGACATGTTAGGACTAGCTTGATTATCATTTTACTTTGGTAACCATGCTAGTTTGTGAAAAATTGGTATCAGAGCTCCAGGTTGAGCTTTTTGTCTTGATGTCAATATGTGTTTGTTTATTCTTTTCAGGACATAGGAGTTTGTTATGATTGAGTGTTTGGATATATATCACCATATTGAACCTTAAGTCACAAGGAGGGTTTTTGGAAAGATTTATTTAGGATTATTTCTAGTCTTTTCCCTACTTTTTATTTGGATGGATTTAAATCCAAATCCTATTGTTTATCTATAGGGATTAAACTCCCCTTGTTGATCTATTAGAGTGTTAATCTGATGTCTTATTTGTTGTATGTTAATTTTTTGTAGCATCATTAATCCATGAAGATGATAAAATAAGTTCTTATAGTAATCTTTGAATAAACCTTAGTTATGAAATGATCTTGTGGACCTGAACCTGGTTGAGGTGATTATGCATATTATCAAAGCTCTATGACAGGAACCACCACTAATTCCCATTAAGGATCTAGCTATGGAACCTCGGAGAGACATTCTATGGGATCATTATTAGAAGTTTCCTCACCAAAATCCACCAGTGTTCCAATGCTCTAATGATCATGAACTGGATGAGTAATGGTTGATCAGTATTTAAGGATTATTTGAATTCTTGGAGACACCTGATGAAATCAAGGTGATGTATTGCACCTCTGTGCTGGAGGGACCAAATAAGATGTGGTGGTAAATTATGGTGATAGTGAATAAGAATGAGGGATTAGGGTGGAATTAATTTAGGGATCTTTTCACTAACTAATTATATCTACATTCGATGGTGTTAGCCAAGTCTATAGTATTCTTCAATCATGAAGAAACTGAAAATACCATGATAGATTACACCAACTATTTTTCTAAGCTAGTGTTGTTTATACATGAGATAGTATGAAATGGGAAGATGAAGACTCAACTTTAAAAGTTGGTACTTTTATAGGATACTCATATCTGAGTTTCTTGCTAAAGATTCCCTCTTATGTTGACTTTTTCGTGGAGCAGTGATGGTAGAGATCGATGTGGTTAGAAATTCAAGGTTTATAAGAGTTTCATTTTATCAAATTGGTAGTGTTTTTTCATCTAAGGGAAATAGTAAGGGTGATAATTATCATTGTGTTTCATGATATCAGGGTCTTTCTAAACCACATGAGTTTCCCGAAAGAGGTTCTTAAATTTGTTACTAGTGTGGAGAGTTACAGAATTCAAAGAAGTTTTTACTGAGACATCTAAGATATGTGGTTCTTGTAGATCCTCAGGTCACCTAAAAAAGTTCTTCCATGTTTATTCAACTCTTTATCGTGTTATGGTATCATCAACACCTTTTAAAATTTCATTTCAATCATATGTTTCAAAGACAAAATGGTTTTAGCCATAGCAATCAATTACCAAGATTCTTTATATAATTGAAGAGTCACCCGAAGAAGCGGATACTGGTCTAGTGACCATGAGAGGTACCATCGCTATAGATTCATCATTAGTGAGTTATTTTTTTGATATTGTAGCTTCTCATTAATTTATTTTAACCTGTATTTTTTATTTATTAAATCTTCTTATAGATATTTTTTCGTGTTTCATGGCTATTAATACACCCCATGGAATGAAGACAGAACATTATCTTTGTAGTACCACTTGTTTTTTCTATTTATCAAGTGTTCAGCTTGCTTGGAGTTTTCTAGTTCTCAACATTAAACAACTTGAAATCATTTTTCGGATGGATTGTCTCATTTCTAATAAATCTTGGATTGATTATTATCTTTGAGGGGTCTCTTTTACTACACTCAATGGGGTTTTATATATCTTACAAGGAGAATGGGACCCATGGTCGAGAAGAGATAGAACATCTTATCCATAGTTTTAGAAATTTATATTTGTTTTCGCAATTGATTAAGAGAGTTAATCTTTGAGAGGTGATCTCCCTCTAATTGTTATCCAGTTTCATGACATATTTCCTTTGGATGTTTTTGTTCTTCCATCAGTAATGGGGTAGAGTTTTCTATTGATTTAGTGGATGGTAATCAACCATTATTTTTCCCTTAATATTGCATTGTACTAGATGAAATTAAATATTTGAAGTATATGTTGGATGATATTATAGATAAAGGCATTATACACCCATGTATGTCACCTTAGGCAGATCCGGTTCTCTTCGATAATAAGGATGATGGTTCCCCTCACCTTTGTGCCGATTACCAAAAAATTACTAGGGTCATGGTAAAGAACATATATATTTTTCCACATACAGATGATCTATTTGATCAATTGAAAGGGGAGAAGTGGTACTCGAAGATTGATCTTTGGTCTGGTTACCATCAGTTGAGAATAAAAAGAATCTAAAGTTCATAAAATTGTATTTTGGAGTAGGTATGACCGTTATGGTTACCTTTTTATGCCCTTTGTTCTAACAAATTCTCATGACATTTTTATGGATTTAATGAATAGGATCATACATGAGTATCTTGATACTTTTTTGTGGTATTTATGAACGGAATCCTTGTTTACTCTAATTATGAGGAGGATCTTGTGCACCATCTGATATAAATATTGGAATTTTTGAGAAATCACTGACTTTATGCTAACCATTAAAAATGGGATTTTTTGGATTTGGGAAGTGAAGATATTAGGAAACATAGTGACAAAACATATTATTTTAGTTGATCTTGAAAATGTAAGTGTTGTTATGGTATGGGAACAACCATGAAATTTTTTATTGATTCATAGATTTATGGATCTAGTTGAGTTTTATTGATGGTCTGTTAAGGACTTATCAAAGATGGATTCTTCGATGACTTATCTAACTCATAAGAGAGTAATTTTTTCTTGGGATTTTTTTGAGATGAAACATATTTTGACGACTGTGTCAGTTTTGAATCTTCCTGAGTCCGATCAAGGGTATGTGGTCTTTTTTGATGCATCGAGTTTGGGTTTTGGTTGTGTTATTATATATATGGTGATCATTTCATTTCTTATAGATCTCATTATCTTAGGACACGTAAAAATAATTACCTGGCCCACAACATTGAACGTGTAGTTTTTATGCATGCACATAAGAGTTAGCAACATTATCCTTAGAGAGAAAGGTTCACTATTTGTTCATACCATAAGATATTGAGTTAAATGTTATCTCAAAAATATTTTAATCCCCACCAAATTCATTGGGTGGAATACCTTAAGTATTTTTACTTTGACATTGTCTATACCCCAGGGGAAGGGAATAAAATTTTAGATGCTTTGTGCATGAATCTTCTAACTCAGGCCGCGAAAGAATATTAGAAAGAATGGATCTTAAGCGACCTTACTGTGTAGTTTCATATTAGAGTCTAGGAATCAGGGGCTGAGGTTTCATTGGCCAGTGTTCAATTGACATTTTCTCTTCTCAAGATTATTCTTTAGGAACATCAATTTGATGATCAGTTCCATAGCATTATAGATTCTCTTTATGGTGGGGAGACTATGGATAATTATTTTTTCTCCTCTGTGGTAATTCTATGCTATCAGAATTATTTTGTTTTTCCATTAGTGGTAAGGGTAGTTATGATGGTGGATTTCAATAGTTCTTATTGGGGTTTTCACCCAGGAACCATGAATATGTTCTATGACATATGGTGTAGACTCTAGTTTGAAGGTATGTGATGGGTAATTGATTAATTTTTTTCTCAGTGTTATACATGCCAATAGGTCAAGGTCAAGCACCAAAAACCTTCAGGTTTTATTTAGCCAATTCAAGTTTGTAATTGGAAGTGGGGTAAGATCTAAATGGAATTTTTGTTTGGGTTTCCACATACCTAGAGAAAAAATAATGTGATATGGGTTGCGATTGATTGGTTGACCAAGTCGGCACACTTAATGCTCATTCGTGATACAACCAAAGTCGAGGATTTTGGAGATCTATATGTGAAGGAGATTGTTGATCTACATTGAGTTAAATATTTTTTAGTTTTTGATAGATATTCTCAGTTTACTTATCATTTTAAGATATTCATTCAGGAGGCATAGGGATCATAGGTCCTTTTGATCATGACATACCATCTGTAGTCAGATGGTCAGATAGAATGATCTATATATATTCTTGAGGATATTCTATGTGCTTGCGTTATTGACTTTGGTGGATCTTGGTATTACCATCTAGGGATGGTTGAGTTTTCTTATAATAATTGTTACCAGTCTATCATCATAATGGACCCTTCTGAGGCCTTGTATTGTCGGCCTTGTAGATCTCTATTGTGTTGGTCAGAGATCGGTGAAATTCCCATGGTTGGACAAAGATTGGTTCAAGAGATAAAATAAAATATTAATTTGATCCATCAGAGAATGTTGATGGAACAAATCTTATATAAGTCTTATGTTGATCATCATTAGAGTCCTTTGGAGTTTTTATTTGGTGTCCAGGTGTTATTGAATGTTTCAAACCATTTTGGTCATTGACAACTTGGTTGGCAAGGGAAAATTGATTCCCATTTTGTGTAGCCTTTTGATGCTATTGAGAAGGTGGAAAAAATGGATTAACATTTATCACTTCCACCAATGTTGGAGTCGATACATAACACGATACATGTATCCTTTTGAAGAATGTATCTATTTGATCCATCTCATGTGTTGAGCTGGAGTGATCTAGAGTTTGATCCTGATTTATCTGTGACTGAAGGGCCAATCAGGATTGTTGATTCTGAAAACAATGTAATTTTTGGGAGGATGATACCATTGGTTTATTGTTTATGGTATCATGGTTCATATTCTCATGAGACATGGTAGATTGGGCACTAAAGTGAGTGTGGTGGCCTCATATTTCAGACATGGATGCTTCTGAGTAGGATTTTTGGGGACAAAATGTCTCTATAGTGGGGAGTTTATATCATCTTGTTATGATTTTCAGGTATTCTTAAATAACTGTTTTAATCATTATTTGGGTGGGTTTATTTTGGGTCTATTTTGGTGGAAACATATAGAATTGTTGAAATTTTCTAACCTATGCATGCTTAGAGCACATTTTTTCCAAACCGTGCACCCTTCTAGAGCAAGCTATGGAAACCAAAGTGGTGGGATTTTTCATAGTTGGCACAAGGATTGAAAAATTGTGTGACCACATAGGATAATATATGAATACCATTAAAAGGGGAAAAATATAGGGTGCATGTTTTTTATAAACTGTGCGGATCTTTTCAGATAACCATGCATACAATATTTTTTAATAAGAAAATTGTTTTAAAGTTTCTGAAACCCACTTTTTAGGTACTTGATGGACTCGTACGACCCCAAATCAATTTCTTCTTCCTTAGGATCTCCCAAGAGCATATTTTTTCCCTATAAAACCCCTCTGGAAGAGAATTGAATCTAGTATAATTATGTTCGATCTTCTCCTAGTAGCTTTCCTCTCCTAATTATTTATACCCCGCTCTCTCTCTCTTCTCCTTCATAGGGTTTTGTAGATAGCCATGTTGTGGGAAGAACTAATAAACTTTGTTTTGGATATTAAGACTATGATTAATTATTGGGTCCTTGAATTCATCATTCTTCATTGGTAAATCCCTGTCAGGGCTTTGAGATTTGATATCTAGGAATCCCATGGTAGGTTGTTTTAGTTTGATTGGCCAATTTAATTAACCCTAAATTGCTTAATTTGATTAAATTGCATTCAATTGAATACGTTGGATTTTAATTTTATGAAATTAAATTTATGAAAACTCATCTCAATTGAATTGTGTTATTTGGTTTCAGAAATTGGGTTTTTTCCTAAAATTGGGGGAAAACCATATTTCCATTGAATTTGGTGGAATTTAAATTTGTTGAATTTAAATCTATGAAACTGATTGAATTTTTTTTATTTTTAAATAATTTAATTTAAATTTTGAAATTGAATTGTGAAATTTAATTATGATTTGATTTCAAATTCTTATTTGTGAAAAATTTATTAAAATGGTTTAGATAGAAACCTTTGGGTTTTATCTTGGAAAAGGGAATGTATTTAATTAAAATCTCATGTGTTGGTTTTTAAATAGAAATTAGAATTTTTGAAATGGATAATGGGATGAATTGTATTTATGTAGTCTTAAATTAAATTTCCCATCATTGATTTGTTATTAGAGCACATACCAGCCTAAGGTAATTAGTGAGTTATTTGGATAACAGTCTACGATTTACAACATTCCAAAAAATAAATGCAGTACGTAACATCCTCTATGGGTTGGTGATGATTTATCCATTACCAGTGTCGAAGGGGAATGAGTACACACATATTCACATGTCACCTTGAGTGAGTGGAATCTTATACCCTGAAATTATCATACCTATTAATCATATGACCATGTTTCTTGCTTTTTTTATTTGAAATGAATATATTCCATTATTGTAAACTATTTTAAATGATTTTTGATTTTATATAAATTCTTTCATCTAATTTTTTTTATTAATCCATTTTTTATAATTATTCTATCAATTAAAATGAGTTATTTTTATTTAAAGTATTTTCATCATTCGAAATGTGAAGCATGATTTGTTTAAATATGCTCTTGAAATAAAAAGGCATTTTATTTAAAATTGAAATTTGTTTATTTGTTTAATTATATATTGGAATATTTTATATAATCCTTGTTGAGACCCTATTGGTATTTTATCTCACACCCTACCTATGCCTTCAGGTGTTTGTAGATTATCTCCTTCTAGAGGAATGGTAAATCACCACTAGGAGATGGTTATAGATATTGATATGTGGACTTGGAGAGTTATGTTTGTTGGGATTTGGGTTATATACACTATTTTATAGTACTTTATTATAGTAATTTGGGTTATTTAGGTTTTTTTTACATTGGTTACACTTCCCCCAGTAAATTTTTTCTTATATCCATATTGTCTTGTTTATATTTCTTCCAAAAAGTTTGTGGAAAAATTGTTCCCAATATCATTATGTATGATACCAGGTTCTAGTCACCAATCCTTGGGGATCAAGAAGTCCCTTCAGGACATTTTTGGACTAGATCTATTATCATGTTACCAGGTTACCTGTTCTAGTTCGTGGAAAAGTGGTATCAGAGCTCTGGTTTTAGCTTTTTGTCTTGAAGTTGATATATATTTGTGTATTATTATAGGGATTAGGAGGTAGTGGTGATTGACTGTTGGACCAGATCTAATTTAAATGAACCTCAATATCTATGGTTTTTTTAGAAAGATATCTTGAGTATTAGTTCTATTCTTTTCCATTCTTTTAATTTGGATTGATTGAAATCCAAATATTTTTATTTATCTATTCGGACTACACTCCTTTTATTCATCTATATGAGTGTCAATATGATGTCTTATTTATGGTATGATAATGATGTGTAGATTCATTCCTCTATGAAGATGTGAAAATTATATCTCTGAGGAATCTTCGGATGAACCTTAGTGATCTAATCCTCTCATGTACCCAAACCTAGTTGAAGAGATTGTGAATATTATCCAAGATCTATGACAAGCACCACCAAATGTTCCCATTCAGGCTCCAGCTATGGATCCTCATAGAGATGTTCTCCAAGATAAATCTCATGATTTTTTTCTCTATGATACACTAGTGTCCCAAGGCTCTAATGATCTACCACTGGATGAGGGATGGTTGAGCAGGATTGAGTGATAGTTGGAATTCTTTGAGATTCCTGATGAAATAAAGTTGAAGTGTGCCACCTCCATTCTAGAGGGACTGAACAAGAGATGGTGGGACATGATGGTGGTAGTGAATAATCATGAGGTATTTAGGTGGGAAAAAATCAAGGATCTTCTCACTGCCAAGTTCTATCCATATTATATGGTGTTATCCAAGCCTATTGAGGTCTTAAATCTTGATCAGGTTGTAAAAATCATGAAAAATTATGCAAATCGTTTTTCTAATCTAGTTCAGTTTTCACAGGATATTGTATCAAATGAGAAGATGAATAATATATTTTTCTAGTTGGTACTTTGACAATATATTTTTTCTAATGTTTTTATGGATTATTACCTCTTATTCTAGTTTGTTTTATAGAGAACTGATGGTTGACATAGACGTAGCTGGTCTATCAGAGTTGATGGAAGTTTCTTTTTATCCCAGTGGTATTGTGTTTTCCTCTATGGTAAAGAGTAGGCATGATGATTCTAATGGTGGTTCCTGATAGTAGGGTTTTCTTAAACCTCATTATGTTTTTGGAAGAGGCCATTTGAATTTTTACTAGTGTGGAAATCCCATTCTTTCAAAGAGGTTTTCACAGAGGCACCTCAACTATGTAGTTCTAGTGGAAGCTCAGGTCACCTACAAGAAGTTATTTTTTGTTTATTCTATGCTTTATAGTGTCACAGGATCATCTACACCTTCTAAAACTATGGTGAAATAATATGATTCAAGGAAAAATGGTTTTATCCACAAGAATCCAGAATGAATCTTCTTTACATAGTGTAAGAGTCTCTAAAGGAGGACGATATCGGTCCATCAACTGTGAGAGGTACCATTACAATAGCTTTGTCATTAGTGACTAATTTATTTGATACTGATGCATCTCATTCATTTATTTCAACCCGTATTTTTAATATGTTAAATCTTCATAGAGATATTTTGTTTTGTTTCATATATATTACTACACCACTTGGAATGAAGAGAGAATAATGTCTTTGTAGTCCCACGTGTTTCTTCTATCTATCATATGTTGATCTTACTTTAATTTTTATGGCTCTCCACATGAAACCACTTCACATTATTTTTTAGTATGGGTTGTCTCATTGTCAATAAATCCAGGATTGATTTTTATCTTTGATGAGTCTACTTTACTACACCTCATGGGTTTTTATGTATATTTCCATGAGAATGTGACCCAAGGTATTGCAGAGTCGTACCTTCTTATACATAGTTTAGTAATGTGGTATTTGTATTCTCATTTTATCAAGATAAGGAATCTATTAGTGTTTATATCCCTCCAATTTTTTCTTAGATTCCTAATGTGTTTCCTTTGGAATTTTCTAGTTTTCCACTAGTGATGGAGGTGTAGTTTTCTATCGACTTAGTGCATAGAACTCAACTAGTATCTATTAATTCTTACCAATGGAAAAAACTAAACTGATAGAGTTGAATACTCAATAATTTGATCTTATAGAGAAAGTCATTATATACCCATGTGTGTCACCTTGGGTGGAACCATTTCTCTTATCTAAGAAGGACTATGGTTACCTTCACCTTTGTGACAATTACAGAAAACTCAATAGAGTCACGATAAATAAAAGGTATTTGTTTATATGGATTGATGATATTTTTAATATGTTGAAAGTGGAGAAGTTTTACTTGAAGATTTATCCTGGGTCTGGTTATGATCACTTGATACTACAATTATTTTCCATTCATAAAACTACCTTTCATAGTAGGTATGACCATAATGAGTACATTTTTATGCCGTTTGGCCTCACCAATATTCTTGCAATTTTTATGGATTTAATTAACAGGAACTTCCCTGAGTATCTTGATACTTTTTTGGTGGACTCTGTGGATTAAATACTTGTATATTCTAATTCTGGGGATGATCTGGGGCATCATCTAAGAGAAATTCTAGAATTGTTGAGAAATTAGTAACATTATTCCAAGATTTCAAAATGCGATTTCTTGATTTGAGAAGTGAATTTATTTGGAAAAATGGTGTCATAACTTGGTATTTCAATTGATCCTAAAAAGTTAAAGGTTGTTATGATATGGGAACAACCCTTAATTTTTTTTGAGATTTGTAGTTTCTTCGGTTTAGCTAAGTATTATCGTTGGTTCGTTAAGGACTTCTCAGAGTAGGCTTCTTTGATGGCAGCTCAAACTAAGAAGGGGGTGGAGTTTTATGTAGATGATAAATATCATAAATATTTTTGTTGAGATGAAATGTATCTTGATGACTACATCATTGTTGACTCTTCTGGAGGCTGGGTAGGGGTATGTGGTCTTTTTTGATGCATCACGTTTGGGTTTGGGTTATACTCTTATGCAGGGTGATCTTTTCATTGCTTATGGATCTCATCATCTTAGGAAACACAAGAATAATTACCTGACTAGTGACCTTCAATTTTTAGTTGTGATGCTTGCTCTTAAGAGTCAGAAAAACTACCCTTATGGATAAAGTATTACCATATATTCATACCATAAGATATTGAGTTATATATTATCTAAAAAATATTTAAATCTCCACCAGAAGAATTGGTTGGAATACCTACAATATTTTGACATTGAAATAACCTATACCCCAAGGAAAGTGAATGATGTTATCCATTTTTTAGTAAGAAACATATAACTCGGCCCATGAAAGAATCTTAAAAAGGGTGGAACTTGATGGATCTCTATGCACAGTTGTATATTGGAGTCTGAGAATCAGGGGTTGGGGATTCATTGGCTAGTGTTTTGTTGAAATTTTCCCTTCTCGATATGATTCTTTAGGAAAAGTTGTTTTATGATGTGATCTGTATAATTAGGGACTTTCTTTATAATGGGGATACTGTGGATGACTATTCATCCTCCACCGAGGGAATTATACGCTATTAGAATCTCGTTGTTGTGCCATTAGTGGGGAGGAAAGTTGTGATGGGGGATTTCACTAACTCTTAGTGGGTTGTGCACCCAGAACATGATGATGTTCTATTACAAGAGACATAGGCTCTGGTGTCCAAGTATGAGATGGGGAATTGTTGATTTTTTTTTCATTTGTGTATGTGACAATAGGTCAAGGTTGAGCACCAAACACATTCATGATTGATTCAGCCACTTCTAGTGCCTACATGGAAGTGGGATGAGTTGTCAATGGAATTCTTGGTTGGGTTTCCACATACCCAAAGAAATAATAATGTGATATGGGATGCGCTTGATAGGCTGACCAAGTCAGAAATCTTTATACCCATTCATGATACAAACAAATTTGAGGAGTTGGGAGATCTATATGTGAAGGATATTTTTCATATTCTTGGAGTGTTATATGTTATAGTTTTTGAAATTGATTCTCTTATCACTTCTCATTTTTTAGAGTCCTTCATGTGGAATTGGGATCTCATTTTTGTTTGAGTAGGTCATACCATCCACTGTTGCCTGGTTAGACCAAAAGATATATATATATATATATATATATATATATATATTATTGAGTATATTCTTCACTCTTGAATTTTCGACATTGGTGGGTCTTGGGATGGACATCTAGGGATGGTTGAGTTTTCTTATAAGAATAGTTACAAGTATGTGATTACAATTGACCATTATGAGGACTTGTATGGTCGGCATTACAGATCTTTAGTATGTTGTTTGGAGATTGGTGAAAGTTACTTGGTTAGAACAAGCTTGGTTCAAGAGATGATAGGAATGATTCAATTGATCCATCTGATAATGTTGATGACATAACTCTGATATAAGTCTTATACTGATCGTCATCACAATCCATTGTAATTTTTAGTTGGAGTTGAGGTTTTTGTTGAAAGTTTCACAACATTTCATTCATCGACAACTTAGAAGGCAATGGAAACTTGCTTCTCATTTTGTTGGACCTTTTGAGGTTATTGAGAAGGTTGGAAAAGTGGATTACCATTTATCACTTCTACCATATCTAATGTTGGTTCATAATGTATTCCAAGTATCATAGCTGAGAAAGTATCTATCCAATTCATCTCATCTGCTGAGTTAGCGTGATTTTGAGTATGAACCTAATTTATCCATGACCGAAAGACCAATCAGGATAGTTTATTCTAAAACCAATGAGGTTCATGGTAGTATGATACCTTTGTTTTTTTCTCTATGGTATAATGGATATAATTATCATGAGACGTGGGAGAGAGAGGCATTGATGAGAGATTTATGGCCTTATAATTTTGACATGGAAGCTTATAAGAAATATTTTTGGAGACAAAAAGTTTCTATAGTGGGGAGATCGTAACATCTTGTTACTATTTTTAGATATTCCTAAACCATAATTTTATTCATTATTTGGTTGTGATTAGTTTGGTATTTTGAGTGAAAATTTTAGAAATTTTGAATGTTTCTAGGATGTGCACGGTTGGTGTTTGGTTTTCCCAAACCGTGTGCCCTACTAGAGAAAACTGTGCAAACCAAAACAAGAGGTTTTTTCACATTAGGAACATGGTTTGATAAACCATGTGAACACATAGTAGAAATTGTGCAACCCATTAATTGAGGCTCAGATCTTGGGTAGGTGGTTTGTTTAAACTATGTGGCTCTACTAAAAAACATGCATATGGGTTTTTGTTAATTCAAATATTATTCTAAAATTCCTAAAATCCATTTTTAGGTCCCCAGCGCACCTGTACGACCCAAAATTGTTTTCTTCTTCCCTTGGATCACCCAAGAGTAGTTTTTGGCCCCTCTAAACCCCATTATAAGTTAATCTAATCTAGGATAAAGTGGTTCTGTCATATCCTAGTTTGTTTCCTCTCCACAATCTCTATCCTCTACTATCTCTATTCATATCCCAAGGGTTTTGTGGATCACTATGTTGTGGGAAGATCTAATAACCTTTTTTGGATCTTCAACATAGGTTTAATTCATGGGTCTGTTTTTCATCATTCTTCATTAGTGAATCATGGTTTGGGATATGATATTTGAGATCTATAAATCCCAATGTAAGCGGTTCCGTTTTGATTGGACAAATAAATTAACCCTAAATTTCTTAATTTGATTAAATTTCTTTCAATTGAATATGTGGGATTTAATTCTTCTAAAATTCAATAGTAGAAAACAAAATTCCATTGAATTGGGGTATTTATTTTTGGAAATTGGGTTTTGGCATTAAATTGGGAAAAAATCCAATTCCATTGAATTAGTGTGTAATTGTGAAATTGATGGAATTTGGTGGAATGGAAATTTTTTGAATTTAGATATAAAACCCTCAAGAACTCATAGTATGTTATTTTATTTAAATTGAATATCTTGTGCTACATGAAACACTGAGTTTGAGCGCACCACGACTTACGAAACAAGCCGTTCAAAAGCGGTTATGAATAGTATTAACTGGATTTTGAATTATATATTCTCCATATAATTTTAACTTATGTATAATGTGTTTCTTATAAATATTATAAGAAAAAATTCAATCTTTCAGAAAAAAGAAATATTTTTTTCAGAAAAAAATTAATTTTACCACCTTTTAATGGAAGACCCTTTTTAAATTCAATATTTGACACTTTTACATTTTTATTTTGACAAAATAAAATTCTTCTTTATATTGGGGACATAAAAATTTACTTTTGAAGAAATTTTGGTATTTTTCTAATAATATTTATTTTTATGAATATTGAGAAATACTATATTTTAATTCAAAATTTCATTTTAATCAAATTTATTTATATAGATATATTATATTTTAAATTGGTTTTGAAGTGTAATTATATTAAATTTTTAATATTTAATCCCAATTTGGTCATTGTAATTAATTTTACTTTGAAATTATACATAAACAAATGTCAATCTTTTGAGAGTTATTGTTTCTTAAAAATACGCTATTTGTTTTAACAGTAGAAATTAATTTTAAATTAATTTATCCAAATTCCATGTATTTAATTTGGTAAAATAGACATAATTTTTTAATTCTTAATATGAAATATATATTATGTTGATTTTTGGTATTTTTCTGAAAAATTTCATTTTTTGATGAATAGTGAAACCACTAAGTAGTAGTTAAAAATCCGATTTTTTCATTTAAATGAAATTTTACCACTTCTTTGAATTGAATTTAAAAAACCCAAGATACATGGTTATTATTAGTAAATAAAATTTGGTTCAATAAGATGATAAAAATTTTTGGTGGATAGTAACTTTTGACTTTTATTTACCGTGGTTAAAGGTAAATAAGATAATTTAAGGTAAAAATAATATTATAATAATATAAAATTACATTAACACTTGTCATATACTTCTTGGATGAGTCTTGGCTGACCATGAGCATCATTTGGTCTATTTGGGGACCCCATGGAGCCACTTAAGAATGATAATGACACTTTATTTTAATTAACTTAAAGTAATGACAAAAATGACATTAACAAATATCTTTTAGTATACCGATTTTTACATGGGGTTATTTAAGTAATATTTTCTACTATAAATAGAAATTGAATATATATAAATATTTCCTAAATTATGTTAATTATTTATACTTTTTAGACATCAAATAAATTAAATTATTTATGACACAATAATGATATAGTATTTACCTCGTTAATAAATGGTTTAAATAAATATGGTTATTAATATTAAAATAATATACAAAACCAATCCAATTATAATTGGATGATTTTATTTAGACCATGAGTCATCTTATCTTAGACTTTAATTAGTTTATGACCTTTATAAACCAAATATCACTATATAATAAAATAATATTTTCACACTTTCCTAAAAATCCCCTCCTCCCCCTTATAAAAGGACACCACTTCAAACCCATTCCAAACACCTTTAAAGCCTATTGTCTCGTCCAACCCCTTCACAAATAATCTCTCAAGGTCCCCCTCTTAATCCTAGAAGCCATACCTTAGGCCTAAGGCACTTCAAGAAGTCGTTTTGGGTCAATCCCAAGGAAGTTACCCATATTTAAGGTAACACTTTCTCTTAAATTCATTTGTTTATTTTGTTTTATTTTACTTATCCAACCCCCTAAACTATTTTTTTAATGTCCATTATAACAAAACCAGGATCCTCAATATACTAGGTTGTTTTTATGAGAAGTATTATAACTACACTTATAAAAACCTCCATCTAATAAGAGAAGAACATATTGTTTCTGTGGATGGCAATCTGATGCCTCACGAAACGATGATTGTTCTATTATCTCCTACCGCTTATCATGGTGGAAATTAAGATTGAACTGTATTTATATATGATATATATATATTATGTTTTTTATTTCATTATTATTTTTATTTTTCAATTTATATAATTATTTTATGGTTTCGATTATGGGTAAAATGCGATAAATTCATTTGAGGAAGTGCGGACTACCGCCCCCTAAAAATGATATGACTAGTTAATGCCTTATGTGGGATTTATAAAGGATGGATTTAATGATATTATATATGATAATATACTTTAATTATAGTATAACTATGTATCATTATTTTTTAATTCCATTGAAATACAAAATAGATATGAAAGTAGCGTTCATGCGTACGTACGGCTAACCGTCTCCATGAATGGTACATTTCATTTCTTATCTCCAAATGTTATGTACTATTATAAATACATATATATATATATATATACTGGATATATAATATATTAATAATATATTATTAATTTATATCATTCTGGAGATAATGGAATTTTGGCCACATGGAAAAATTTTAATTATTACAAGTTCATTTTTTACTCAAGTTCCGAACAACGATAAAATATCCAATATGAACTCAAAAAATTAACTAATTTTTATATCAAGGAAATAAGTTATATAAAAGGAATAATAAACTTGAAAATTTTTCTAAATCATGTATAAATTAACTTAAGTTTATTATTCAGGAAGAACAAGGAACATACAACACAAGTCGAACATGAGGCAAGGGGTTTCTTAACTCACTTATAATTCTGTGAGAATTCCATTTTTTACCACTTGTTTATTAAATGATGTGTATTTTGAACTGATATTTGATATATATTATCATGATTCTATTTATATTTGTGTTATAATGTGATTCATTTGGTGGTTATTAACTTTTGGTCATACGACTCGATTGATTACAATGAAGTAAGGGTTTTTCATCTCACTTTTTATTCCCATGAGATTCATGCTATATTGGCCACTATTTCCTTTTGTTTGATGTATTTACTGCCCATGATTGTATTCTTGGTGTAATATAATTTAATTTATGGGTATTTACATCTTCATTGTATGATCCTTCTTTCATGGGGTGTAGGTTTCGTATGTTACCAAATCGGTAAGGGAATTTCAAATTTCAATTTCCACTCCTTTGGCATTACGCATACTTCATTGATTATTTTACTCCATGATTATGTGTGGAATAACTATTTATTATTTTTGTAGTAATTTACACTCAAATTTATGTGGATATACTTTTTATAAACATAATCACTCCATTGATAAATTCTCAAGTCATCAATACGAACTTGATAAGATTAATTTTAACTCAATCTCTATTCATTGAGTTAAACATCCAATTCATTGGTGTTGTTTTTTCAAGAATATGTGTGAATTTAATCTGATTTATTTACACTGAATATAAATATATATTGAGTGTATTTATATTCTTGACACATCATTATGTCATTAATTTATCCTTTACCTAATGAAACGTTCTTTATAAAGGATTTCATCTCAATTTACATTCCTTTGAGACTTCTTTGTTGACTATGTACCAATTCACTTTTTTATAGTGTATATTCTATATTTTGACATAGTATATCGTGAATATATTTATTCTCATGATGTGATAATGTTTTTATTACCAAAATTATTTGTATTCAAGTGTCTCTCTTTTGGTTAGGAACTCTAACTAAAATATCATTTTAAATGTTTTAATGATTTATTCTTCTAAATCATTCTCATTAATGTCCATGTATTAAAAATGGTTTTAAGGATTTATTTATATGGACATTAATGTTTTAAAATTAAAATTCCTATGACAAGATTCAAAGTGGTATGGGACACTTTGATTCAATAATCTATTTTAAATTACTTCTTGATGAATAGTGATACTTTTAAAAGTTTTCATAAAAAAGGGGGGATATTTCTGTCAAATAGTTTTGATGATTATTTTAATCTATGTCAATATCCTTCATTATTCTCGATTGAGGTTAATTTACAATAATTCAATCTTCCATATTGTTTTTAATGATTTTTTTTTATTGTGGATGGGGTATTTTTATACCATTCATGGTTTGTGGTTAAATTATTGACATTTCATACGCTAGTTCTAGTACGAATGTATAGATTATGATTCAACCTATTCATATGAGGAATTCATTAGACTTATTAAATTTTGGAATGAAAATGTGAGGTATGAGATAAAATTTGTGATTAAAATTATGTTATATTTATTTAGAGGAATATATCTCATTTTTGAGAATATTATAAAAATTTATAAATTTTTCAAAAGGACAACACAAAAACAGTGTGACAACCCGTCGTGTCAGACTAATCTGTGAAAATCGAACCCACAACCATAGTACTATTGGGATTTATAACCTACCACTGGACTACGTGAAGTCCCAGGTTTGTGTGACTAATTCTTTTTAGTTAAATTATTTTATTGATCAATAATAAGTTGATTTGGGATCTTATGTCTTATCAAATGGATATCCTTAGTATAGGAAAATGATTTAGTGATTAAGTGATAAATGTTTTTTTGGAAGGCGTTCGCTCTATTGAGAATACTATATGCTTAAGGATAATATAACAGTATGGGATTTCATTTGAAGAGTAATGATATTTTTACCTATGTTTTTATTGTATATTTATAGAGATTTGGGTTATTTATGTAAATGATTAACCTATCATAGAGAATATGTGATTAGGTTAATTACTTTTAAGTATGTGACTTTAAGAGTAGTCAATATTATCTGGAGATACAATTTAACATGGAAAACAATGTAACAAAATTCTTCTGAGTTTTGGGTTTCAATATTAGTTTGGATTATAATGAAAGATTTTGTGGACAATTTTTTATTGAATAGTTTATGATGAACTTTGGGTATTGTTTGATTAATTTTAGAAATTAAGATTAGTATTTATTTCTCTAAAGTATTATCCCTTTTGGGGATCATCTGACCTTTTACTAACCATTTTGGTTTTGGGTAATCTATAAAGAAAAGGGAAATATATAGTTCATCCATTTTGGATTATGTGATATTCTATAAGTTGATTCTATAACTTTAGGTGTGACTAAGTCAGCTTTCATACTCATCGTTTGGAGTAAAAGTTGAGTGTGTGGTAAGAATTATATGAAGGATGAAACTCTACTTATCAAGTAAATTTTTGTTTTCTTATTCTGTGAATAAATTAATTATTAAATTTTATGTAATGGGTATTAAAACCAAAAAAAAATTATCCTAATGCATTATGTTTTTTTTGAACCGACGATATTTTAAATTATCATAGATTGATGGCCTTGAGGCCCTCAATTTTACCCTTGTTTGTGAATGATGACCTCAATAACTACCTATATATAGTTACATATTCCCTCCAATTATGTGTCTCTAATTTCCACCAATGTTATCCTAGTAGAGATCAAAATTTTGTGGTGACTTTTTCATCTCCCTTTCCCTCTTATTAAGACAAAATTTTATTAACCCAATTTTTGATGTGGGTTCTCTATAATGATATTTTTCTACTTTTAACCTTTTATTTGCGAAGAAAAATTTCAAATTGTGAAGATGAAATTTGTTGAAGGAGGGGGGAATGTAACACCCCATGATTTCATAGTAAGTTATTTTCTTTAAATTTAATAGCTTGCGCTACAAGCAACACCAAGTTCGAGCGCACCAGGACTTAACAAACTAGCTGTTCAAAAGCGATTAGGAATAGTATTAACTTTATTTTAAATTTTTTATACTAAATATAATTTTAACTTATGTATTATGTGTTTATCATAAATATTATAAGAAAAAATTCAATCTTTCAAATAAAAAATTGTATTTTTTGAAAAAAATCAATTTTACCACCTTTTAATGGAGAACCCTTTTTAAATCCAATATTTGACACTTATACATATTAATTTTGACAAAATAAAATTATTATTTAGAATTGGGACATCAAAATTTACTTTGGATGAAATTTTGGTATTTTTCAAATAATATTAATTTTTTATGAATAGTGAGAAATACTGTATTTTAATTAAAAACAGCCTTTTAATATAACTTATTTATATAGTTAGATTATATTTTAAATTGGTTTTGAAGTTTAATTAAGTTATATTTTTACACTTTAATCCAATGTTGGTCATTCGAATTAATTTCACTTTGAAATTATACATATACAAGTGTCAATCTTTTGATAGTTATTGTTTCTTAAAAAAACACTATTTGTTTTGACAACAAAAATTATTTTTAAATTAATTAATCCAAATTATATATATTGAATTTGGTAAAATAGGCATCATTTTTTAATTCATAATATCATATATATATATATATTAGGCTGAATTTTTGGAATTTTTCTGAAATACTTCAATTTTTTATGAATAGTGAAACCACTAAGTAATAGTTAAAAATCCGGTTTTTTCATTTGAATGAAATTTTAGCACTTCTGTAAATTTAATTTCGAAATTATAAGATACATGGTTGTTATTATTAATTAAAATTTGGTTCAATAAGATGAAAATATTTTTTTATAAATAGTAACTTTTGACTTTTATTTACCGTGGTTAAAGATAAATAGTGCAATTGAAGGTAAAAAGAATATTATAATAATATAAAATTACCTTAAAACTTTTCCAAACCTTATTTTATGAGTCATGACCGACCATGGGAATCCTTGGGTCGATTTGGGGACCCCATGGATCCACTTAAGAATGATAATGACACTTTATTTTAATTAATTTAATGTAAAGACAAAAATGGCATTAACAAATATCTTTTAGTATATAAATTTTTACATGGAGTTATATTTTTCATCTTTTATACTATAAAAAATCATTGGAATGATAAAACAGTTTCATAAATTATGGAATTTTTTTTATAATTTTTATACATAAAATAAATAAAATTATTTATAACACAATAACGATGTAATATTTACCTCATTAAAAATGGTTTAAATAAAAATGATTATTACTATTAAAATAATATCCAAAACCTATCCAATCTTTATTGGATGATTTTATTTCGACCATGAGTCCTATTATCTTAGATGTTAATTTTTTTGGAACTTTAGAAACTGAATATCACTATATAATAAAATAATATTTTCACACTATCCTAAAGAGCCCCTCCTCTACCGTATAAAAGGACACCACTTCTAACCCATTCCACACACCTCTCAATCCCCTTGTCTCATACAACCCCTGAAAAGATAATCTCTCATGATCCCTCTATTCCTTCTAGAAGACTTACCTGAGGTAGAAGGCACTTCAAGAAGTCCTTTTTGTTCAAACCAAGGATAGTTAACCAAATTAAAGGTAACACTATCTCTTAAATTCTTTTGTTTTATTTTGTTTTATTATACTTCTCCAACCCCCTAAACTCTTTTTATTCATTTATTTTATAACAACACCAGTATCCTAAATATTCTATGATGGTTTTTTGAGAAGGATTCTAACTACACTTACACACACCTCCATCTAATGGGTGAAAAACATAATGTTTCTGGGAATGGAAAACAAACACCTCACCAATCGATGATTGTTTGATTATCTCATACTGCCTCTCATGGTATCCATTAATATGGAACTGTATTTATATATGATATATATATTATGTTTATTTTTTTCTTTATTATTCTATATTTTCCATTTATATCATTATTTTTTGGTTTCCACTATGGGTAAAACGCGATAATTTCATTTGAGGAAGTGTGGACTACCGCCCCATTTAAAAGATATGACTCGTTAATGCCATGTGTGGGATGTATAAAAGAAGGATTTAATGATATTATATATTATATAATACAATAATAACAATATACCTATTTATAATTATGTTCTAATTTCATTAAAATAAAAAATAGAAATGAAAGTTTTGGTCATGCGTACGTATGGCTTACCGTCTCCATGAACAGTACATTTCATTTCTTATCTCCAAATGTTATGTACTGTTATAAATACATATATATATATACTAGATATATAATATGTATATATATGATATCTAAATCATATATATCATTCTGGAGATAATGGAATTTTGAACACATGGAAAATTTGTAATTATAACAAGTTCATTTTTTACTTAGGTTCTGAACATCGATAAAATATCCAATATGAAATAAAATAATTAACAAATTTTTATTGCGAGGTAAAAAGTGATATAAAAGGAATAATAAACTTGAAAAACTATCTTAATCAGGTAGAAATTATCTTATGTTAATTATTCAGTAAGAACAAGGAACATACAGGACAAGTCGGACATGAGGTAAGGGGTTTCCTATCTCACTTTTAATTCTGTGAGATTTCCATTATTCGCCACTTATTTATTAAATGTGTCATATTGTGTACTTCCATTTGATATATATTATCATAATTATATTTATATTAATGGTATTATGTGATTCATTTGGTGGTTATTAAATGTTTTTCATACAACTCGATTGATTACAACGAAGTAATGGTTTTCATCTCACTTATTATTCCCCTGAGATTCATGAAATATTGGAAACTATTTCCTTTTGTGTGGCTTATGTACATACCATGAATGTATTAATTGTGTAATATAATTTAATTTATGGGTATTTACATCTTCATTTTATGATCATTCTTTCATGGGGTGTATGTTTCTTAATTTACCAAATCGGTAGGGGAATTTCAAATTTCAATTTCCACTCATTCAGCTTTACATATACATCATTGATTATTTTACTCCATGATTATGTGTGGATACACTATTTATTATTTTTGTAGTAATTTCCACTACCATTTCTATGGATATAAATTTGATACACATAATCACTCCATTTTTACATTCTTAAGTCATCGATATGAACTTGATAAGAGTAATTTTAACTCAATCATTATTCATTGAGTTAAACATCCAATTCAATGGTGTTGTTTTTACAAGAATATGTGTGAATGTCCTATGATTTATTTACACTGAATATGAAATTATATTGAGTGTATTTATATTTTTCACACATAATAATATCATTGATTTATTTTTTACCTAAGGAAACGGTCTTTATAAATGATTTCATCTCAATTTTCATTCCTTTGAGACTTCATTGTTGACTATGAACCAATTCAATTTTATATGGTTTATATACTATAATTTTACATAGTATATCATTAATACCTTTATTCTCATTATATTATAATGTTTTTATTCCCTAAATTATTTGTATTCAGGTGTCTCTCTTTTGGTTTGGAACTCTAACTAATATATCATTTTAAATGTCTTGATGATTTATTCTTCTAAATCATTCTCATTATTGTCCGTGTTTTAAAAATGGTTTTAAGGTTTTATTTACATGGATATTAATGTTTTAAAATTAAAATTCCATTTAAAAGTTTGAAATTGGTATGGGACACATTGATTCAAAAACCTATTTTAAATGACTGCTTGATGAATAATGATACTTTTAAATGTTTTCAAGAAAAGGTGGGATATTTCTCTCAAATAGTTTTGATGATTATTTTAATCTATGTAAATATCATTCATTATTATCTATTGAGGATAATTTATTATAATAAATTCTACCATATTTTATTTAATGAGTTATGTTTGACTATGGATGTGCTATTTTTATTCCATCCTTGGTTTGTTGTTAAATTATTGACAATTTGTATGCTAGTTTTAGTACGAATGTCTAGATTATGTTTCAACCATGTCATATGAGAAATTAATAGGATGTAGTAAGTGATGGGTGGAGCCCAATCTAGGTCCTCAGTGAATCGGTAGGTCTCATGAGACAAACTCGTGTCTTGGCCTAGGGCCTGGAAAAAAATCTTATTTGTAGTCTTGGCACAAGGCCTTGGCTATGTGGTTATGATGTTCCGCATTATGAATTCCATCATTATGAGATTATCTATTAATATTTCATGTGGTTATTCGATTAGTATAATACCCCTGAATATGTTTTATTATGGAATTATTTACTCATCTCATATTCTAGTCATAAAGTGTTCGTGTTTATTATTTGTAAAGTCATGTTTTTTCAGTTATTCACCATGCCTAAATTTTATGTTATCTTCCATTGCATTGATTACTCTTAATGAGCAATTGAGATCACCCCTTTATCATGTTTCTTTTTCCCAGGATATGAAGAAGTTAGTTATGAGTGACTTATAGGAATAATCTTGAAATCTTGGATGTTTCAAATGAATAAATTAGTATTGTTTTTCTTTTAAAGTTGTAATGTTGGGCTTATGTGTGTTCCTTTTTTCCAAGACTACTAAACTGATCGGTCCTTTGGGACTTGATTCATTGTAATCATGCCAATTTATTAAAATAATGCAAGGGCTCCTAGATTCTAGGGTCGGGACATTACATTAGATCTATGAAATAGATATAAGTTTTTTGATTTTAAAATTATTGAATTTAAATTAGGAAATAGAATTTTGAAATTAAATTGTGAATTGATTTCAAATTATTATTTTTCAAAAATGGTTTAAATGGTTTTTATAGAAAACATTCCATTTTATCATGGAAAAAATGTATTTTTTTATTAAAAACCCATGTGTTGGTTTTTAAATGAAAATTAGAATATTAGAAATAAATAATGTGATGAATTGTATTTTATACAGTCTTAAAGTAAATTTACGATTGTTGATTTTATATTAGATCACATGAAATACTTAGATAATTAGTGAGTTATTTGGATATCACACTATGATTTACAAAGTTTTAAAACATAAATAAATCACATCACATTCCCGATGAGATGGTGATGAATTCATTTTGACCATTGTCAAAGGGGTCATGTGTATACACATATTTCCATGTCACCTTGAGTGTGTGGAGTGATATATCCTAGAACAATCATACATTTCATAAATATGACCATTTTTCTTGGTTATTTGTATTTAAAATGATATATTAACATTTTTATATTCCATGTTAATTTATATAAAATATTTTATATAAAAAACGTATTAATTCATTTATTCTAAAGTATTCCATCAATTGAAACATTTATCTTTTGTTTAAAGTACTTCCCTCATTTGAAATGTAAATCGTGATTTGTTTAAAAATGGTTTTGAAATGCCAAACCTATTTATTTAAAATTGAAAGATCTTTATTTAGTTAATTAAATGTTGGAACCTATTTTGAAATCATTTGTGAGACCCTACTTGGTTTTTTGTTCACGCCCTACCTATTCCTTCAGGTTTTTTTATATTATCTCCTTCCATGTTCGAGTAGGGGTAAAGAACAACTTAGTGGTAGTTCTAGATATTGATCCATGGAAATGAAGAGTTTCACCCATTGGTACTTGGGCAATCTATCCTATTTTTTGGTACATTGGTGTAGTAATTTTGTTTTTTATTCCTGCTTGACTTCTAGTAAACTTCTCCCTGTGGAATTTTTCTTGTATGCATAATGTATTGTTTATCCTTCCTCCTTAAAGTATGTGGAAAATTCATTCCCACTTTCATTATGTACGCTGTCATGCTCTAGTCTCCAACCCATGGAATCGAGAATGCTCTTCAAGCCATGTCAGGACCAGCTCTATTATGGGGTTACTAAGGTACCCAAGCTGGTCCGGGATTATTCCATGGACAATGGAGACTCATCTAATTCAATTTTAAATTAGTAAATAAGATTTTTACTAGTGTTCTATTAGTTTATGGGTGTGTTTAGTGGGAAACCGCACTTAGTGGGTTAGTAGTATATTCTAAATGTATTTTAAATATTGAAGGGTGTGAAGTTGTATCTGATCCTTGTGAGGAGAACGAAGAGATCTCATTGAAGTAGAAGGGTGGAATGTTGAATCTGGTCAAGGATACCGATCTGTAATTGAAGTTACAGATTTTTCTCCATTCACTGTTGAAGTAACCCAAGACAGGGTTCGATTTAAAAATTGAATATTAGGGTTTTCAAAAAAAAATTTGATGGAGAGATGAAGCTGAGAAGTTGAGAATTGTTCGAGCTTGCAGTTAAAAATAAAACCAAAGATGTTTGAATCATAGGTTGAGCCTAATAATCCTGTTCTGAGAGAATTCACACCCTACTAGACTTTTGAGTTTGAAGTGTTGATACATATTCAAGTTCCTATGTTAAGGAAATCAGGTGTTTGAGTTTGCACACTGGATCACTATCTCACCCAAAAAATGTGGTTGATGAAGATTACTAGTGAAGGGAGTGTTATCCCCATTATTGACTCTATACTGGAGAAGCTTAATGAAGAAGATAATGGAAGAACTGCTGAAGAACTAACAAAGAGGAGGGCTAACGTAGAATCAAATTTTTTCTTATACATTAGGATGTACTGATAATTGAAGTTTTTTTTCTAATTTTTTTATTTTCAATATTTAAGGGACCTCATATCTTCCCATTACACCAATTGAATGGTTGAAATCTTGTTCTCATGGTGTTAAATCAGTTTCTTGTGTGAAATCAGGTTAAGGATGAATGGATAGATTTTGTCAAGTGATCATTTTAGGAAATAAATCATGCCTAAAAGGTGTGATTTATGCCATATTCTTACTAATTCAAGCCACATTTTCACTATATTGGCCATAGAAGAATCATGAGTTATGTTTAATCGATGAACTCAAGTTATTTTAGTACTAATTCCACTTGCGGTCTTAATACTAAGAAAGTGTGGAGATAACCATGATATTTTTTTGATGGTGCTTGAATTTTAGAAGGTAATTTTCCATTCAATGTGTTTTCTATGCTGTATTTTTTAATATAGAACCAAAGGGAGGCTTGATTTGAAATTTTTAGCCAATTCAGGGAAGAATGTGATATTTGATGTTTATAAAAGGAGAGTGAACGAAGACTAGCATGGAGTCCATGTGAATGTTGAGTTGGACACACATACAGCTTTAATAAGTTGTTCAGGGGAGAATTACTTGTTGTTCTCAAGATACAGAACCAAAATCACATCACATGGTGATACCTAGGAAATTTGGGTGTGAGAAAATTGGTCATAGTCTACTATAAAATATCTAGATATATTTTTGTGTTAGGACTTGGTAAGGAAGGAGAATCCATCATTCCATCACCATAGCACACATATCAAGGGAGTATACAACTAACCTTAGAAAAGGTCCTGCTGCTGGAGATTGAGGGAGGAAAAATTCTTTCCTTAGAATTTTTCTCTTCTCATCCTTTTCTCATTTTGATTTTTGTTTCTACATTTTGTAACTAAAGAATTAGATAATTTTAGTAGGATTAGAGGGAATTTTTAATCAGTTCATAATAGTCCAAAAACCCTAAAATCATCAGTTTTTATTAACCCTCTCTCTCTTTGTCTCTTTCTTCTCCTTCTATTTTTTCCTCACATTCGTAATCTTTATCACACTCTGACACAATTCATATCCCTCTTCATCACTTCTTTTCTTATGAGTGTTTTTCGGATGTTTTTTTTGTATTATTTTTTTGCTTCTAATTTTTTGTTTTAGTCATGAAATCACCATTCACCATCCCTGTGGATACAACACCCACTCACCACTGTACTAGTAAGTAGTTTAAAAGGTAAATAATTAATTAATTGGACTCAGTGATAGTTAATGACTTATCATACCTGATCGGATTGTTTTGATGTTATAGTGGAAGACACATTCATCCAAAAAAAAATTTAAAAATTATAATAAATAAAAAAATCATATAAAAACTTTAAAAGAATTCATATTTAAAAAAATATGTCAAAAAAAGTATGTTCATATTCTGATTTTTGATTTTAATTTAATTGAATTCCCAAAATTTAAATTTGGATGCACACTAGACCCTATAAGGTAGAGAATGAAATTAAAATATTGAAAATTTATAAGAACTAGTCTTACTTAAAGACAAAAATCAGAATAAAAGAAATTCTATATAGTATGGAAGATGAAAAATCTAAAATTTTAAATGAAAACCAGAATTTGAACATAGTCCAACACATTTTTTCAGTCCCTATGATACCTATACTTAGGGAGTTTCAACTACCATCAGTTTATAACAATGAAAATTGTATAAGGTTGTCCCTAGGGACTAGTTTATTTATGATCAAACAATATCATCTCTCTATGTTTCCTTCATTCATTGTTTTCCAATAGTGGATTCACGTGAATTTAATAGAGATTTTTACTATTTTTTTCAAAAAATTTCTCTATGAGGTTTGAGTAAGGAAGAGTTGATATTGAGGTTTTTCCTCTTTTCACTGAATGGTTGGGTTAGGATATGGTTCCATAACTTAGAAAATGAAATATTTGAATCCTAGGGTGGACTTTTCAATGTTTTTCCCCAAATTCTACCATAGGAACCACATGATAATGGTTAAGATTAATATAATAGGGTTTTCCTATGAAAATGAAGTGTTTTTATGAATCTTGGGATTAGTTTAGGGATCTTCTTAAGTAGTTTCTCAATCATAGGTTATCTCACCATATTCTCATGCATACTATTTATAATTACGCCACACCTTATAACCAAAACTCACAAGAGCAATATTGTGTTTGAATTTTATCTGACTTAACTGCTCATGAGCTTATACAATTTTTTGATAAACCCACCTAAATGTACGAAAACAAGTTCACTTTGAAAATAATCACTCATAGAGCTAGAAAACCCCCACAGGAAACTACATTAAATGATAGAACACTTAGGGAGCAGTGTAGTCATTGTGGGACGTTTGGTCATGTTTAAAATTGTTGTCGTAACTTTTATCTCTCTATTCAATCTAATTAGAGTTCCCAGTTTGTAGACTACCAAGATATAAATAAAGGGGTTAATAATACTTTCTCAAATTAGTTCAAATTTTGATATAAACATTTTTTTAACCTTTCATGGAATGATCATGTTTTTATGAAACAATATTCTTTTTTTATATCACATCCTAAACAAAAATTTCAAAATAATTTGTGGGTTGAATCTTCAGATACAAAAAAATCAAAAGGGGATATTAATTAAATTTTTAATAAATTATATTCTCAAGATGATGGGTTAAAATAAATAGTTGATTATTAACAGGTTAAGAACAGAACTAAAATGGAATCATAAAATTCTATCATAAAAAATATCTTTGTCCAAATTGGACAGCTGGATGGAGAATTAAGAGTGAGAGAAAAGGGAAAATTCCTAGTAAAAAAACGAAACAAAAGCAATAAAGTGATGGTAATGATAACCAGGTCCTATATAAAAACTAAATAACTATTTAGGAAACAATATATTGAAGATAAATCTAAATATAAAATAAAGTCTCGAAAAGAAAACATTTAAAATGCTAAAGATAGAAATCTGAACAAATTGAGTCAAGCTAATAAAATGATATAACATCACATGAAAATGGAATTGAACAAAATAAAATGAAATAAAAACTAATTAAATAGGATAATAAGAAGTTGATATTTGATTATGAGTAAAATAATCAACTAGTCTTAAATAATTATGATCCTCTCATACCTTTTCCACAAAGGATGAAAAGAATAATGAACATGATTATCTAAAATTCTTTCAAATGTTTTGGATATTTAATTAAAATATTCTTTTTGTGTAAGACTTATATAAAATTCCATAATATTTAAAATTACATGATATATTGTTGTATAACAAAATTTATTGGGGTGAGATTTCAATAATAAATTTTATTGAATATGGTAGTGAAATTGTCCAAAAGAATATTCCCCCAAAACTGAAAGACCATGGGTCCTTTGTTATTTCTTGTATAATTAGAGGAAGTGAGGATACTAAGTGATTGTGTGATTTAGGTTCTAAAAATATCTTTATGCCCTAATCCTTTTTTAATAAGGTGTCTCTTAGGGATCTAAAACCTACTTTTGTTTCTCTACATCTTGATGACTGGTCACTTTCTTATCCTTATGAGAGGGTAGATTACCTATTAGTTGATGTTATAAAAAAATATTTTCTCATTGTCATACTCATTTTTAAAATGGATTGTGATAACAAAGACCAATTAATTTTAAGTAGGACTGTTTTATCCATTTCTAAGTATGTTATAGAAGTATCGATGGGTAAGATGACCTGTCAAGCTGGGGAAAACCAAGAGGAAATTCATGTTTTCAATGATTACCCTCTTTTTTGAGAATTAAGTTTTTATATGTTGTTGATTAGGTTTTTATAGCTGATTTTATTAATGAAAATCATCATCATTTTGAGGATTAATTAGAACAGTGAACCTATCATAGAAAGTTTTAATGCATTCTTTATTGAATATGAATCTATATAGGAACTAGAAATACTGGGGAGAATTAATATCCAAATTTGGAAGTACATTACTGAGGAAAATGATGTGGTCCATCTGAAACCAAGTTATATTATTGGTAGTGTTTCTCAGCCTATTATACATTTACATCCCTCTCATGTTCCCATCCCTATCTCATATTCCTACAAAATTGAAAAGGGTAAGTATGTTCATGGTTCCTTTTCTACTAAAAATAATGGTTCTATAGCTGAGGATGAATATGAAGTCAATTCTATTAAACATGGGGTTGAATGTTAGGTTTCTCAATCTATTTAGAGTGAGTTAGAGAAGTTTCTATACAATTTACCAAATATAGACAATATTTTTATCCTTGTTCTATTTAATTACTTAGATGATACATTTTTTCTCCATGACTTGGAAGAGTTTTTAGATGATTTATAGGGCTCTTCCTCTATTTCACACAAGTTAATTCCATCTAATAGTCATCTTGAGTATCTTAGTGAGTAGGTTGTAACAATAGTTACATGTTTTTTCTAAACAATTTAATCTATTAAGTATGGGAGAGTGTGAGAGTGATGACATGTAAGTGCAGAGTGTGGCTGGTTATTCTGATGTATGTTCTGAGCTATTTCCCCATAAAGTTGATTATTTGAATAAAAATCTAGGTCTTGATGCTACTGGTGGATGTATAATTAATACCATAACTTTGGATTTTTTAGGTATAATTCTTTAGGTCGTTGAGTTACTAGATGTTTGGAGTGAAATTACTAATATTTCCAAACAAAATAGTGGGGTCTCACCTTATGAATCATAACATTTTAATAACCATGGTTAGAATAGTTTAGGGGTAAATTCTAGTTGAATACTATACACTTAAAATTTTATGGGAGGAAACTTGTGATTTTTCGGTCATTTATTGTAGTTTTATAATTAAATAAAGTCATTTATATGGTTTTTGATGCTCTTTTTCCGAACCATATTCCACTATATGTTTTATCTTTCTTTATAATTTTCAAATGAATGAATTTAATGATCAATGCATATTTATCTTTTTAGAACATTATTGGAAGTGTACATGTTAATTTTAGTAGACAGGGATACATTTATTTCATCATAATCCAGTTACCAATATAAGAGGTCATGGTCAATTGTGTGATCTACTTATCGGTAGTAGAGTCATTTTTATTTTCAATGACAAAAGTATCTTCTAATTGGAGTGAGCCGAATTAAATCTCACTCGAATATAGTTATGGTTATTTTAAAATTATATAAAATCATTTTGATCTATTTTTCTTATAGGAGCTCTAAAATTCTAACCAGAGTACTATTTCAATGGATTAAAGGGAGGATACAAATACGATATTTTAATGTTAAAAAAATTTATATTTTAAGCATCTAATTGTTTTAAAATATTAATTTTTTTTACTTAATTTTATATTCTTTTTATTGTTGTTGATTTTTGGTTTTAATTACCTTGAATGGTTTTTGAGTTACTACAATTCATGCTGAATTTATTTCTTAAAACTTGCTAACCACTGTTGTTGGTAGATTTATTTTTGGGTTTTAAAAAATTTAGTTCATGCTTGTTTCCATTAATATTTGAAACCTATTCTAGAACTAAAATGTAGCATGAATCATTTTGAACATTATTTTTCAGTTCTTAAAATATTTAAGTAGTGTCTACTTAGGAACCTTGTCCACGTCATGAATTTTTTTGTTTATTTTTTTTGTGTGGGAAAATGTTTTTAAACATTACTATCACCCCTAATAACTAAATTTTTCTATGTTGGATATCCATATCTTTTTGAACGTACATGTTTAATTTTTTCTCCCATATTGAGATACAAAATTGGGGACATTGTGGGATTTTAAATGTGGGGTAGGGGTTTAAAATGATTTGATGGGTAATTCTTTAATAACCCATAAAAACCCCTAAAATTTTTAATAACTATGATTTTTTAAGCATCACTTGAGCATTTTCTGTGGAAGAAATATTTTCTCAAATATGAAAATTGTGATTCCATTGTGAGAAGATTAATCATTATTACCTTATGGATTTAAGTGGATAAATATTCTTTCTTTCCCTCCTGAAAAAAAATGTGTTTTGTAAAAAAAATTGAGAAAATGTTATACAATAAATATTAACATTAAACTTTTTAATTTCAATTAAACTCATAAGAAAAGAATCCAAATGGATTATGAAATGAAAATTTTAATCCAAGTTGATATCATTATTATTTTTATATTTAATCATTATTTTTAAACATTTTGATGAGTAATTTATTACACTAATAAATTATACCTCTACCTCATTCAATATTGTATATATTTATTATGAATTCTTAAATTATATGATTTTATTCTCTTAGAGGTAAATATAATTTGGGACTTCAAATTGTAAATAAATTGTTGTTTTTTTAAATTAACTTTAAAATTTTTAATTTCTAATCATATTTTTAAAAAAAATAACCAATTTTTCACTATGGGAATTCATTTTGATATGGAATTTAGATTTTTATTCTTGAGAGAATTTGTGAGGAAAAATATTTTTTAAAATCAATCCATTGTGTCATTACTATTCTTCAAATTTGAGATTCTTTTTCTACCACTGAATCAGTACTAAGTGCCTAATTAAGAAATAACACCATCTGAAGTGTGAAGGAATTATTTGTGGATTTTAATTCTTTGTTTTTTCCACATCACTTTTGAAATTTAAATTATATTTTTTTATCTTAAAATATGCATTTAATTGGTTAATTATAGTGTTGTTGTTAATTTTTAAGTATAATGCTAACTTAAACAACTATATGTTTAAATTTAATTTTTTATTAAATTATAAGTTTTTTTGAGATTTTTTTATTTTATTTAATTATTTATTATTCTTTTAGAATATTAATTTTAAGTGATTTTTCATAATTTTTGTGTTTTGTTAATTTAATGATTAATTAATTTATTTTTTTATTAATTAATTAATTAAAAAAATGTAATTTCTATTTAACATTTAATATTTTATTTTTAACATTTTATTATTTTGGAAATGATTGTCTATAATTTTTAATCTCTATTTTTAGATGATTTATTTATCAGTTATTTTATTTTATATTAATTAATTAATTGATTAAGGTAATTTGATTTTAATTTTTTGTTTTTAATTATTTTGAACATTATGAATATTTGAACATATAATTTCTGTTTTAATTAAAGTGTCCAAAATTATTTTTAATTATATAATTTTAAAAGTTTAAATGTTTTTATATTTTTTGTTTTTTCATGTACTATCGATATGTGTGAAAAATTGGAAAAGGGGTGAGGAGACCATTATCAACTTCAAGTGACCTCTTGATCATAAAAGAGACTATGTCCAATGGTATTATTTTGCAATGTATGGGATTGATCAGGCCTTTTATGGCATAGCAACTACGCCCCTGCTTTGGATCTATTGTAAACTGAATTTATGGTGTGTTGAAATTTGAAAAGGGAAAATTGAAGTTCTTGTGCTTGTGTTTTGAACCAACAAAATACATATAAATACAAAAAAAACATCAACCTATTGTGCCTTTTATTCGATCGACTATGCCTAAATGAAGAGGTTCTACAATGAGGATGGGTGTTGAATTGACCATTTGTGTTCACTTCAACCTTCCGCACACACCAAACTGTTATGACTGATTTCCTCCAGCCCTAAGTATTACAGACCTAACACATAACCCCTTATGGGATTCCATACTAAATCTCATGGGTGCTAGGAGGAATTTTCCATCCAAAATTATATGTGAGCTACCAACCTTTGCAGAAACAGATGTGGGATTGATTTTTCATACAACAACCCCCCCCTCAAAACAAAGACCACACAACTGAGTCTTCCCTTCAATGATAATTCATCTAATCCAAATCATCTTTCATTTCCACCATTATTTATACATTCAACGGGACATGATGCTCGGTCTACTATTATTAAGATAATTTTAGATAAGACACACCATTATGGATCCACATGCTCCAAACTCAGCCATCATTATCATTCTCAAACCGTATGGGTTATCCACATCATGGCTAAACCATATATCACATACCACTTATTGGGATCGATTTCCTTCTCAACTTTAGAATGGAACCATAAGTAGTTGGACAATCGATCCCAACAAAAACCGCACCTGAGGTTACTGAATGATAGAGATTAAACCATAAAAATGGCCCGAATTTGGATAAATGGATAAATTCTGAGTTGTGATGGATTGAGAAACTAGAGTGCTTTTGAACTTGAGCCTTGTGAAGAGGATGATGAAATATCATTAAAGAAAGAGGTTGTGAAGGAAAATACATTTAAGTATATCGGTCTTGAATTGAAGTAATATTTTTTTTTGCATTCATTATTATATTAACTGATGCTAGGGATCAATTTGAAGATTAAAAATTGAACATTGGGATTTTTGAACCAAAATAAAAGGAGACTGAATCACACAACAAAGATGATGGATTCAGGATATGATTTTTTATCCGAGCTCAATGGGAATTATTTTTTATTTAGATAAAATAAAAAAATCTAATTCAGTATATACCATGGAGGAAAAACAGTTTCTAGAACAAAGGTTCGACGTGGTAGTGAGATGCAGAAGGGTGAGTGCCTCCATCAAATTCACCTCCTTTGTAATTTTTATTTAAGATGGTTCCTAATGGGAAGGAACCTTCTTCAAATACCTTTTTGGAAGGTCCTTTTTAAAGAAGCACCTTCCAACACATCTTTTTTTATTTTATTTTTTTCATATATATATATATGTAAACAAAACAAACTAACCAATTAAATATTTATTAATAGCATTTAAATAATTAGATATATAATGTAATTAATAATAAAAATATAATTACTAATAAATCATAATATTGAATATAAATAATTTAATTAACAATATATTTAATTTAATATTTAAAAATAATTTGAATTAATTAATTATCTAACATATATTAATTTTTTTTTATTATTTTAGTTATTAATAATAATTATAATAATATAATTATTGTTAATAATTATTAATTAATAATATTTTTTGCATGTAAATTATTTTATTTTTATTATATTTATGACTAATAATATTATTGATAATAATTATTATCATCATTTAAATAATAGTATTATTACTAAATATGATTATTATTATTATTATTGAGTAATATATTAATTAATATGATTTCATAAAAATAATATTTTAATAATATTGACTATTATTAATAAGTATAAAATATTAATTATTTTTATTTATTGTTTTAATTATATTATTATTATTATTAAGTCATGTATTATTATTAATACATACAAAATATTTATTATTTTTATGAAATTATTTTCATTTTCATTTATTTTATATGTTTTATGTATATTCCTAAAATTTCACTTAGAATCTGTCTATGATTTATATTTTATAAGATTTTAGATTTTTCTACATCTTTTAAACTCCAAATGTTATGTTTTTAAATAATATTTTTTTTGTATGATTGATATTATCGTCTGTTTATTATTTTGATTATTTTTTAGTTTTATATTATTTTTTATGCATTAAGTGTATGTTTAAATTTCATTTTGATTGTATTTATAGTTTATTTTATACAATCTTTCAAATGTGCCTATATAAAACACACACAAAAACATATTATGTTTCCAATTGCTAACATTGGAATTCTATAAAATATATGCCATGATCACAATATCAATGAAACTTAAAACATGGATTCAACATATAAAAATTATTTTAAAATAAAAAAAACCTAAAAAAACTAATTTATATGACACAAAATTTATTGATTAAAAATGTAACATTTACACTTCAAAAATATTATACACATAAAATATAGAATAAATAAACTATTATTGAAATTTTAAACTTTGACTGTAATGATAAAAATTAATTAATAAGAAAATTAATTTCCAAATATAATTAAATTAAATTAAATTTAAAAAATATTAGTGAAAAAATAATTTATAAATACAAATATTATTTTTTGAAATAATAATATTTTTTGCGATTGAAATTTTTCTTTATTAAATATTATTAAGAATTTATTTTCATTTTCAATTATTTTTTAAATTTTTATTAAGTTTTTTAAATTTTATTTATATTGAATTTATACATTATATTTTATAGGATTTCAAATTCACCTACTTAAAAAATTATTATGTTTTCAAGTTAGTGACTTTAAATTTTATAGCATTTCAAAGTTAAGTAATTGAATTTATACTTTATATTTTTTTTTTGATTTAAATTATTCCTCATAAAATATTTTAGGATTTCTTTACCTTTTAGTTTATTTTTAAATGTTTAATCCATGTTTTAGGCTTCATTTAGGTTATACATGTAGTATATATTTTATAGGCCTCCAAAGTCACAAACTTGAGAACATAACAATATTTCCAACAGGTGACTTTGAAAGCCTATAGAATATAAATTATATATTTAATATAAATAAAATTTGAAACACTAAATAAAAATGTAAAAAAATAATTTAAAATGAAAATAATTTCTCAAAAATATTTGATGAAGAATAATTTCAGTCACATGGAATATTATTATTTCAAAACAAAACCTTTGTATTTATAAACTATTTTTTCACCAAAGTTTTTTTGTGTAATTTTGTATAATTATTTATTTAAATTAATTTTATATTTAATTAATATTTATTTTTATATCCAAAGTTTTAAATTTAGTTTATATTTTATTCAGTCTACATTTTATGTTCATAATTTTTTTGATGTGTAAATGTTACCCTTTTAATCAATAATGTTTTTGTCATATAAATTAATTTTGTTTTTTTATTTATGATTTTTTCAGATATTTTTTATATGTTTAATCAATTTTTTTTTATTCATTGATATTGTTCTTATAAAATATATTTTATAGACTTCCAATGTTACCTTCTTGAAATAAAATATTTTTTTTATTGTGTTTCAAGTAGGCATTTTTTAAAGATTATAAAAAATAAAATACAAATAAAATCAAAATGAAATTTAAACATAGACTAAACACATATAAAATAATTAAAAATCAAAATAATCAAAATAATAAACAGACAATAAAATTGATCATACAAAACAATGTTGTTTAAAAACATAATATTTGGAGTTTAATAGAAGAAGAAAACTCTAAAAGCATATAAAATATAAATTGTAGTTAGATTCTAAATCAAATTTACAACATAAAATTAAAACATATAAAATAAATGAAAATTAATATAATTTCACAAAAATAATAAATAAAAAATTTAAGTTATAATAATAAATAATTTTATAAAAATAATAATATAATATAATTAATTAATTACAAATAATTAATATTTTCTAATTTTTATTAATAGTAAGTATAATTAATATATTATATTTATGAAGTTATTGTAATTAATATATATATTAATAATAAAAATAAAAATAATAATATTAATAATACTATTATTTAATGATCAACATCATTATTAATAATAGTATTATTTCCCATATATATAATAAATAGAAAATAATTTACATTAAACAAAATATTAATATTTAATAAATATTATAAATAAAGATATTATTATAATAATAATTAATAAATATATTAACAATAATAAAAATTAATATTTATTATATTATTAATTAATGCTAATTATTTTTAAATATTAGATCTAATTTATTATTTGTTACATTATTTATATTCAATATAAGGAATTAATAATAATTATATTATTATTTTTATTAATTAGATTATGGATTGAATTATTTAAATGTTTTTAAATAATATTTAATTGATAAGTTTGTTTTGTTTATATATATATATATGAAAAAAAACTATACAAAATGATGTGTAGGGAAGGCGCTTCCTTAAAAACGCCTTCCATGAATGGTTTTTGAACAAGTTGCCTTCTCTTTGGGCACCTTCTTCAAAAAAATTACAATGGAAGCATATTTGAAGAAGGCGCTCCCCATTCTACATCCCTCACCACACCAAACCTTGGATATGGAAATTTTTTGGCCTCTACAGTGTATACATAATTAGTTTTTTATTTTCTCTAAATCTAAAAGTTTTTTGAGCTCGATGAGCCACTACTGAAGCCGAGGCCAGAAGGATGATCATTTTATGAGCTTTCAGTTAAAAATAAAACATAAGATGTCTGAATCAATGGTTTATCTAGATAATCCTATTCTAGGATGAGCCACACCCAACTGGACATCTGTGCTTGTAGTGATGATCATGTTCTGAGTTCTACTATTGGGGAAATTCGGAGTTTCATTTTGTGCGCCAGATCATTTCCATGCCTAACAGAAGCAGTTGATGATGATTTTATAGAATTGCTGCTAAAGTAAAAGAAAAATAGGTGAGTTGATACATAATAAAACCCGAGATGTGATTTTCGGATGTGAATGTAATTGATGTTTTCTTTGCTAGTCTTTTGATTTGAATGTTTCAAGGGACCTCAGATCATCCCATCGCACAGATTGGGAGGTTTAAATCATGGGCTCAAAAGGTGTTCGAGAATTTTCCTATGTGAAATCAGGTGGATTATAAAGTGCTCTATGTGGTAGGAGATGAACCATTCCCAACTATTGTGATTTGGTGTTCTATTCTCATTCATTAATGAGTATCGTAAATTCACATTTCCCAAGGGTGACAGTAGTGAATATTTTTACCTTTTAACATTGATCAAAGTTCCAAAAACTAGAAAAAAAATCCTTTCTTCATAATAACGATTAGATTGAGATATCATGGCCAAATAATGATCATGGAGCTATGGATGTTCACTGAAGAGAGAGCTTAGTGAATCTTTACTTTTACTCTAAGCACTGAATAATATATAATTAACTTGATTAGGATCAAATAAAAATTTTAATCAGTTCAAAATAGTTCTAAAACCCTAACATTATCAATTATTTCAACTCTATCCCTCTTGTTGTTTTCCTTACATTGTTTCCTGGAATTATTAATCATCATCACACTCACACACAATTAATCTTCATCTTCATCACTCCTTTTTGTATTCTTTATTTTTGTAGATTTTTTTGTTTAGTTTGTTTTGTTCCAGTTTGGTCATACAATTGTCAATCATCTTCCCTATAGATACGACACCCACTCACCACTGTACTAGGTAGTAGTTTGTATGGTAATTAATTAATTAATTTCACTAGATTCTAGTTAATGACCTAGAATACATGATCAAATTTTGGTATTATTTTCAGGGAAGAAACTTGTGACCAAAAAAATTTAAAAAACATGAAAAAATCAAATAAAAACTATAAAAAAGTATATTAATTTTTTTCCCAAATACTAAGTGTTTCAATATGTTTCAATTAATTTACTAAATTCACATTTTAATGCACAATATGGACTTCAAGGTAGAGATTTAAATTTCAAATTGTAAAATTAATAATCACTGCTTTTCCTTAAAGAAAAATCAAAGCAAAAATATAAAATATAGTAGAGGAAATACCAAAAAATTGAAATTAATACCTTAATTTGAACGTAATCCATCCCATTATTATATTCCCTAAGAGACCTAGACTTGGGGAGTTTCAGATACCATCAATGGACTGAAATCCATATTGCATAAGACTATCTCCTAGGTCTAGGAACTTCGGTATCAAATAGTCCCACCTCTCTATGCTTTATTCTTTCACTAGTATGCCCGCAAAGGATTCACTTGAAACCATTAGAGTTTTTTATTTTTCTATCCAATAGTTTCTTTAGTGAGGATTTATTTTGGAAGAGTTGAGGTTAGTGGGTTTTCTATTCACGATCATGTTTAGGGCTAGGACATCATTCCCAAACCCATATGAGTAAATATCTGAAACATAGGGTGAACGTTTCATTGCTTTTGTCCCTAAATTCTACCCTAGGAACACCACTATTGAGGCTAGGCATAAGATAACAAGGTTTTCATAGGATGAGGGAATTTTTTTTCACGAAACATAGGATCGGTTTGGATCTATTATTTGGTAGTGTGACAACAATACATTAGCTTCATATATGCTCATGAATAGTTTTTATAATTCCATTGCACCTTAAAACCATATCTTAATGGACTAATCTTGTGGTGGAGAATTCTATGATTTAACTATTTTCAATCTTGAAGAATTGTTTCATAAAATTATCAAAATCCCCAACTCAAGTGAATTAGAAAAAAATCATTCATAACGATAAAAAAACTCCTCAAGAAGCTATAGTCAGTGATAGAACACTTATGGAGAAGTGTAGTCATCGTGGGATGTTTGGTCTTGTTCACACCTATCGTCCAAACATTGATCTCCATATACAATTAAATGAGAGTTCCTAGTTTTTAGATTACATATCTGTAAATTAATGGGGTAAGGATACTTTCTCAAATCAGTATAATGCAGGATATAAAAATTACCCCAACTTATCTCGAAAGGAACCAGGAGTTATGAAACAATATTCTAGTTTTCAATCGTGGCCTAAATAACAATTTCAATAAAAATTTTGGTATGAATCTTAAAATACAGTAAATATACAAGAGGGGATTTTAATTCAAGTGTTTAATAAATTATATTCTCATTGGGATAAGTTAAAGTATATAATCTATTCTTAAGAGGTTATGCACTAAGCTAAAATTGAATCTCAAATATATGTCTTAAACAGTCTACCTCTCCAAATGGTCATGATGGTTAGAGACATAGGTGGGGAGAAAAGGGGAAATTATCTAGTACAATAGAACCAATCCAAAGTGGTAATGTGATAGAAGTAACAACCAGTTCAGGTTGAAAACTCAAGAACCAGTTAGGTAACACTCTAGTGAAGAAAAAATTGAAGAAAAATCAATGTCTGGAAAATAAAACATTAGAAACACCAAAGCTATAAATCTAGACAGATTGAGTCAAACTACAAAAAATGATATAAAAATCATGAAAAGGAAATTCAAAAAAACAAAAGGAAATGGGAACTCATTAAATAGGGTAAGTAAAATATGAGGTTTTAGTATTACGATAATAATCTATAAGTATTGAATAATTATGACCCTCCCATAACTTTTCCACAAAAGTTGAAGAATAATAATAAACATGCTGATCAAAAATTCATTTTTGTTTATAATAGATTTAATGTCCATGATCATTTTAGGGAGATTTAAATACAATTACATCAAATTTGAAATTCCCTAAAAAAATTGGTGGATAAAAAATGGATAGGGGTGAGAGTTCAATACTAAATTTCAATTAAGATTATAGTGAAATTGTTCTAAAGAATATTCCACCATAACTAAAAGACCTTTGATCATTTTTTATTTCTTATAAAATTGGAGGTATTGAGGATATTGGTTTATTTTGTGATTTTGGTTCTAGAATTAAACTTATTCACTACTACTTGTTTAATAAGTAAGGACTTAGGGATCTGAAACTGACTTCTGTTTCTTTATAACTAGCTAATAGGTTATTTTATTATCCTTATGTGAGGGTATATTACCTATTAGTTTATTTTTGAAAACTATTTTATCAAATTGAGTTACTTATTCTTGAAATTGAATGTGATAAAAGAGTCCCAATCATTTTAGGAAGGTTATTCTTAACCATTTTTGGGGTTGGAATAGATGTTTCAATGGGTAAGATGACCCTACAGGCTTGTGAAGACCAAGCATAATTTCATGTTTTCATAGACTCCCCAAATTTTTGAGATATAAGATGATATATGTTAATGAGGAGGTATTTAAATCTGATTTTAGAATGGAAAATCATTATATATTTGATGATTTGAACATTGAATCTCTCACTGAACAATTTAACATATGCCTTATTGAATTTGAATCTACAAAGTAATTGGAATGTTCAGAGAGAATTGAGATCTAAATTAAAAAGTTCATTTCTAAGGACCATGAAGTTAACCATACCAAACCAATTTATCTTTTTTATAGTTCTTGTCAGCCTATTGGAAGTGTACAACCCTCCCATATCCCCAACACTTTTTATGTTCCCTTTTTCTACCAAAATGAAAAGGGGGATTCTTTTTATGGTTCTTATTCTACTGAAAATGAAGGTTCTAAGGCTGAGGTTGAGTTTGCAGTAATTTTTTTTCAACTTAAGGTGGAATATGAGTTTTTTTTAATCTTTTGATTTTGGTTTATAAGAGTTTCAAGAAATTTTACTATATGTGGAAAATGTGTCTTTCCCTTATTCATTGAATTATTTTGATGATGTTTTTTCTCTCGATAAATATGAGAAGTTTTTAAATGTGTAAGAAGATTCTTCCTCTGTTTAGAACAAGTAAATTCCCTCTTAGATTAATCTTGATGTTCTTAGTGAGAAAGTTGAAATAATAGTTGTATCTTATTATAAACATTTAAATATATTTTGATTGATGGAGAGTGAGAGTGTGGTGTGCTGGTGAAGAGTGAGGATGGTTATTTTAATGTAACTTATTGGTTGTTTTTCCCAAATCACGATTCCTTGAAATAAAATATGGGTCTCAAAGCTACTAGTCGATTGAGTCATCAAACTAAAAATTCTATGTTTTCAGGTGGAATTCTTTATCCTGTTGAGTTACTTGAATTTTTAGGTGAACATTATAATACTTCTAAACAAAAAAGTGAGGTCTCACCTTATGAATCATAAAATTTAAATGAATATAGGTTGAACAATTTTGGGGAAAACTATGGATAAAGGATACAAATCTAGCACTGTAAGGGAGGAAGCCCAAGTTTTTAGGTTGTTTCATTAAGTTTTTTGTTTGAATAAATGCCTCTCTCTCTCTCTATTGTGTGATACTCTTCTTGTTGAATCATAGTCCACTTTATGCTTCATTTGTCATGACCCGACTCACCGAGGCCTGCCTGATAATTGACAAGGTGATATGTGATAACCCCTAGACCACCCCAAATATACCAAGGTCTGCTGGCTAGTACTGAAAGGGAATAACTGAAATGGGAGGTCTCTGCCTAATGTACTTATACACACACACCCAACCATACCCATGAAACCGTGTAGAGGAATAATAATGAGAAGACTGCAACATCTAGAGAATAATCATGAATGAAACATCCTCTAAGGAATACATCTGAGTACCATAGTATAAACCAAATTAAAAGGTAAAAATACATTCCCAACCAAAAAAAGTCCCAACTTGAAAAAGATAGAAAATGAAGAAAATTGAGAGATCTTGGCTCTTGATCTCAAAGCTCGGCCACCAATCATGGTATAGGCACCAAAGTACCACTATTCATTACCATAGATAATGTTAATGTGCATTTCATCAGCATAAGCCACAACATATTTAGAAAAATCCCATATAGGGGTGTTTATATACATACATAGTAGAATACCCAAAAAAACTATGATGGGGCAATAGAAAGATACAGTGAATTTTCACCTCATCCCAATTTATACATATACATATTCGAAAAATGAAACTCATATGAGAGAAAATTAGGATCTCAATCTCCAAATCCTAGATAATAATTAAAAGTCAGTCTATAGTTACAAAGGTCAATATCTGATGCCCCGTGTCACATGAAAACTCATAAGAATACGTGTGTAGGGGCCCACTCCTTGTTACTAAGCTCCATAGCCAAGGGAGAACTAACACTCATGGGGGACCTGCATCTTACCGGAGCTCGATGATGAAGGAGTAACACCCCATAGATAGAGGACCCACACCCTGATTTGGGGAGTACCTTCTATTATAGTATAAAGAGTTTGAGGAACCTGCACCCTGATGTGACAAGGGAGTAACATCCTTGAAATCTCTCCAATGATCATGCTCGATCACTTCCATCATTGATCATCGCATGAAGAAGTTTCATGCCTGGAACACCACACATTGTATCTTGAAAGCCACAAAAATGATACTATCACATTATATGTGGACAACTACATAGGATAGGTTACTCATAAGAAAAAATCCAAGTCCAGAAGAAGGAGATACTAGAATTATAAGTTTCTTATAGGGGTACACGGTGTGTCCCAATGGTCACATGACATGTGTCCTTACCTAGAAATATGGTTTTGTCTAAGATTTTACAAGGCTTGGATGGACTTATGTGACTACACAAAATGTAGTTGTGGTACATGACATGTCTCAGCTACCTGGGGTATTACCATGTGTTCCTATCCATTACCATGTACTTCAGGTCATGCCCATGTACTTGGTTGTTCTTGAGTACTCAGTTCATTCCCATTTACTCTTGGTTGTTATCATGTACTCATAGCATACACAACCTGTTCAGCTGCACGGGTTCTCTGGTGTGTGCCTACTGGAACATGGATTGGTCACTTGGGGAGGGTCCAAAACATGTGGTTATAGACACATGGAGTGCCATCTTTAACTCTTCTTGAAACCTGAGTGTTACTAATAGTGGTAAATACCCAGTGTGTGTTCTTTCATACTATACGTCATGTAGTGGGGTTTTTTGTAAGCTGAATAGCATGGTTTTCGCACAACTCAAAATACACTTCTGCTTATATGATTTTATCTATTTAACCACCGAAGACTGATGGAAAATGCCTTTGATAGTCAATTAATGACCTCCAATGGCCAGAAATCAAAATACAATAGTCTGTATGAAGCCCGCAACACCGCCTGATGCATCTCCCATCACCTTCCACTCAATCTTGTTTCTGCTCTGGATCTTGGATCTAGTAATCGTCACCTAAAATGTGCTATCCATCCTAATACATATTAGAATCGTCAATATGTTCATCACACACCCAACTAAAATTAATTTGGGGTTTCGATCACACTCAATCCCACCTCGATATTGTTAAACCATGACTTCATAGGAAAACAGTGAAGAATATGAATTATGGAGGGGGACAATGTAGATAAACATAGTGAAACTATCACTGGCCTTGTTTTCTTGGACAATGACCATTAATCAGATATATGAAGGGTTATAACAAATAAAGAAATAGATTTAATCAGATAAAATAAGTCAACAATTTGGTAGGGCTCATGAAAAGTTTAGAAAATACTATAAATCTAAAAAGATTATAGATCCTTACTTGTTTAATAAAAATAAGGTAATAATCCAAAAAAAATTACATGTCCCCCCTTATTTATGGACCATTCATTTGGGAAAATGTGTTCTCCAGTGATAGAGAAGTCTTGATACATTTGCTGCCTCTCGATGCACCTCAATCTGATCAGATGTGGTCCTTCAATGTGATCCGCCAAATGAATAATATTCATTATGTCCTTTCAAATATCATGTGGTTATGCATATAATTTTTTTTTTCATTTCTATAAAAACAATTATATATGGGATTTTAGGTCCTTATAGTTAAAAATAATATAAATAATCTATTTATTTATTTAAATCAAATGTACTTCCTATTGCGCCTTTCCTTATAATTTCTGATGCTAACCAACCTTAGGTCATGCCTAAGGTAAACCCCACATTTCAGATTCAACTGTTGTCATGGATTTTCCATTTAAGTTCATGATAAATGGGAAAAAGGATGCACACTTGTGATATAATATAACTAATATTTTTTATATATCAATTATGAGTCACTTCAAGGCCTAAAATCATGCATTGGCTCAGTACCCAACTCTGAAAATATTCCATAACATATTTTGAGGTCTTAAAATAAAAAGGATTCAATGAATTCTCCCATCCTTCAAGTATTTTAACCCAAAAAAGAAAAATCTAAATGAATAGATAGGGATATTTTTCCCATATCTAGATCTCACGCTCCCACGATCTCTTCACCATGATCTTGTGTTGTCATAGCAGATGAACCAAGGGAATGATCCTTCCTCACATGATCCTTTTCTATTGATCCTCCATCACTATTGGGTACTTTGAAAAGGTGGTTCCATCCTCGATGTATAGATCTCCCTAGTCAATGGAATGAGTAGGTTCATGTATGTATCTCCTCAACCATGACATGTAGAAGATTCCATGCACCCAGTCCAACTATGGGGGTGAGGGGAGATGGTAAGCAACCTCACCAACACTTCATAGGATATAAAATGGCGTGATGAAACTTGGATATATTTTTCCTCTGCATTCGAATCTCCGAAATCCTCATTGTGGGCGGCTTTCAGGAAAACATGGTCTCCCTAATAAAACTCAAAATCCCTATGAGGCCATTCTGTATAAGATTTATATCATCTCTAGGCATTCCTCATATGCTCGCAGATTTCCTGAACCTTCTATATCATTGCCTTCACCATCTCTGGACCAATAAGAGACATCTCTCCCTTTTCATACTAGCAAAAGGGTGACCTGTAGGGTCCTTCATATAGATTCTTTAATGTTTTCATTCCAATTTCAGAGTGATATGTTTTGTTATAAGAAAAATCTAACAATGGAATGTGATCATCCCATATTTCACCAAATTTTAACACATAATATCTTATCATATCCTCTAACATGGATATTTTTCTCAGTCATCCCATCAGTCTTGGGGTGAAACATTGTAATCAACCTCAACTATGTTCATATGGACTCCTATAAGCCTATACAACACTATGAAAAAAACACACATTACAATTGAAGAAAATCATTGATGGTACCCTATGTATTTGAATGATCTCTCACATGTTCAACTACCCCAAATTATTCAGTGAACTCTTCTCCATGATAGAAAGAAATTTCACCAAATTAATAAGTCAATTAACTATCACCCAAATAAAATTTTGGCCTATCACTATCTGTGGAAGCCCCATCATATAGTCTATGAATATGAAATCATGTTTCTATGCTAGGGTCTCAAGAGGATGCATTAAACTTACTGGAACCTAGTGCTCAACCATTACTTGCTGACATTTGAGACACTGAGAGACAAAATCAGTGAACCTCTACCTCATGTTATCCCTCCAAAACTACTATTGAAGCTCTTTATACATATTTTACACTCTGGAATTTATATCCAAATGATAAGTATGAAACTCTCTCATCACTTCCTCTTGCATCGTAATCAAAACCACCATCTATCCCCCCAAAAGGATGGCTTTCCCACTACCTTTATAGAATTCATTTAGTGCATTACCTAAGGACAGTTGTTAAAATGTATCTCATCATAGATGTCTCCCAACTAAGCCTCCCTCGCATACTAAAGGGGTAAAGGGGTCAAAACCATCGACTAAAGAAAAACTACACCCCTATCCTCTACTAGGACCAACTATAGGAAATCCAACTGTTCAGATGTATCCTACACCAAGCATGAATGGGACTTTCTACTAATGGAATATGCCATAATATTTTCCTTCCCAAGAGTATAATATATATCAAATTCATAGTCCTAAAGGAACTCCAAATATCGCATATTTCTCATGTTATGATATCTCTAAGTGAAGATGTACATGAGACTCTTGTGGTCGGAGTAAAAAATAAAAAGATCTATAAGAATAAAGTGTATCCACATCATCAGAGTTAGTACTACCAATGATAACTCTAGGTCATTATTTGCATAGTTCTTATTATGGGGTCTCAACTACATTGACCCATATGTGATCATTTTCTACCACTGAATCAATAGGTAACTGGCCCCAGCCCTTGAGGCATCACAAAATACTACATACTCAATTCCTTCCTCCATTAATCTCAACACAGGATCACTGTTCGACCTCAGTATCAAATCCACAATGTCTCTCTGACATTGCTCAATCTAGGTAAATTAATACCCATTCTACATTAGAGTATTAAAAGGTACTATAATCCTAGATAATTCTTCTATAACCTTTCTGTAGTACCTTTCCAAACCATTAAAATTATGCACCATTGGCACACACTTGGGTGGTTCCCAAGAAATGGTTGCATCAATATTTATTGATTCCTCATCTAATCCATTCTCAGAAATGACTTTCCATAAAAATTGAACCTTAGGGATTCCGAACTAGTAATTAGAGTTATTACCATAATTTCTGTGCTCCTGTAGTATGTCTATAACCATCCTCAAATGATCTTCATGATCCTCGACAATAACACAGTAAACGAGTATGTCATCAATGAATTCATCCACAAGTCAAGATATGTATGGATAGAAAATACAATTCATATGATCCATAAACATAGAATAAACATTCATCATACTGAAATGCATCACTATAACCTCATAGTTTTCTTAGTGACATCAGAATTCCTTCTTCAGAATATCGACTTCATGAGACCTCAAATAGTGGTGGTTAAACATTATATCAATATTTAAAAACAACTCACTCCTCAAAATTGGTCAAAGAGGTCATCGATATTTGGAAACGTGTACTTATTCTTTATCATTACCTGGTTTAGGTGACAATGATCAGTATAAAGCCTCATCCTTTCATCTTAATTTTTCATTAAGAAATCCAGATCTACCCAGGGGACACATTGGGTATGACAAATCCCTTCTCTTGAAGGTCCTCTAACTGCAACCTCATCTCTCGGAAATTGATAGGGGATATCTGATAAGGTACTAAAGATATTAGTGCATTCTCGGGGTTCAATTCAATACAGAATTATATCTCCCTCCATGGAGGTAATCCTAAAACATCCATGATGAATATGTTCATATAATCCTATATAAGTAAAGGAAAATAGATTCCAGATTATTTTATTGAACCAAGGGAAAAACTATTTAACTAATGGGTGATGGGTTGAAAATTATTTCTTGGAAAAACCCCTCGCTCAACAATGATATTTCTCTCACCCATAAAGGAGAATATCATACCATATATCCAACGGTATTTGACTCATCTTCAATGACATCCAATCTAGTCCAAGACCCAAAAATCCAATCCATAACCATGATGATATCATAAGTTATCATTGTGATGAACAATTGGTCCCACATGAAACTCTTTCCACAAATAGGTAGATTACACTAATGGTAGATATGTGATAAAGAAGAATTATTCCTTATAGGTACCTCTATCCATAGTTGTTCAGCTAAAGTCTCAACTAGAAGATCTAACTCTTACATAAGAATAAGGATATGAAGGAATGTCTAATACCAAAGTCTACCAGTACAAAGGAAAGAGTATAATAAAAACATATCATACATCAAATCATCGCATGAACAACCTGGTCATAGCCCTTCCTGGATTACGACTTCCCATGACCTCGACTTCCATCTCCCTGATATTTATGTGGGCCACTTGGTGGTAGTTGTGTAAGTAGATCACAATGTTATCCTCTACCAACTACTCCTCTCTTTAGAGTGTCTCTTACTCCTATTCCAACACCACGTCCGGGTGGCTCACCCTGGGCACATCTAGGAGATCCCCGATCACGGCACTACCTCTCCCCTAGAGGCACATTCAATGTCTTCCAATCCTTCTTAGTATGAAAGGTTTGGAAATCATGATCCAATGACCTCGCCCATTTCAAGCATAGAATCTCTCTCTCTCTAGGTTGACTAGATCCTCTATGTGATCCCAGAGTCATAGACCCACATGTCTGAGTCTGAGTATGAGTATGCCTTATACACCAAGACCTTGATGTTTTTTTCTTACTAGCCATTGTATACAACTCATCCATGTGATTTAAACTACCATAATCATATTACTGGTGACTCTATGCCAAGAAGCTCTACAAAACAAGATCTTATTATACTATTCATGCATAGGTAGGGAGACATAAGAAAACTACACTGGAATGGATTTCTCTATGGAATTTGTCCTCAAAATTATGTTCCCATAAAAAACTATACCATAACATGTCGAGGGAGTATAGAGTAAGGTTATGTAACTTTGATATATACTCTATAGCAATTATATCACCCTATTGCAGCTCAAGAAGCTCCGAGAACCAAACTGACCACAAGCATGAAGGGTAATACTCATTTCAAAATAGTTTTGGAAGTATTTACATGATAGTTTTGTCTCATCATGAGTCTATATAAAAAGACTTCACACGTTCCTAGATACTCATGGAAAATATTGGATACAACACAACCACTTGATATGTCGTGGTCTAAATGATACTGAACACTTGGATCCCAGAATCAATCCAATTATCTAATTCTTAAGGATATGGCTCACCTCTTAACTATAGTGGTCTATGGCACTGTAACTTTCATATTATGTTAAGACTATGCGAATCCTTGGCATGCACTGGTGATACTAACTACCACTTGAAAGGTGGTGGAACTTCCCTCTTCCTTCCTAGAGGTAACATCACATGATTAGGACCCTAAATAGAGGTATCATCACCCAATTTATCTTCATTGAGATACTATCTTATTAACCTAGATAGCTATTTTCATAGAGGCATCCTTAAAATAATCAAGATATGCCAAATTCAGGTGAGAATATGTATATAAGTATTTTATTCAATAAGGACTATTAAAATAATCAATTTTATAAGATGTATGTACAATTTGTTCCCTACAGTTGAGGTCTTGTCTTCTTAAGTTTACAAGAAGGTAGTTAGAGTCTTGGTGTATGTATACTTTAGCCACCATACCAAAATTTGGTTCCCTAACCTGAAATCCACACTTAAGATACTTTAACACTATTACCCTAATTCCTATCTAATCCTCATAAGGGTAAAAATATGAACATTGGCCCAATGAATAAACTATTATGAGAACACTTTTTCATGACCCGAACCACCAGGGCCCACCTATCTGATGACAAGCTGGTCTGTGAAAACCCCAAACCCACCTTGAATAGGCAAAGGGCTGGAGACTACTATCAAGATGTAATAACTAAAATTGGAGACCTTTTTATAATGTACCTATACTCATTCACCAAAGATCTCTATACAACTTTACAGAGGAAAATAATGAGAATACTGCAACATCTTCAGTATAATCATGAATGAATTAAACTATAGGGAATACATCAGAGTAAAATAGTATAAACCATATTAAAAAGGGAAAAATACATGCCCAACCATAAAATGGTTCATAACCTGAAAAATATTGAAAAAGAAGAAATTTGAGGGAGCCTGAATCCGGATCTCTATGCCTGACCACCAAATGTGGTCTATGCACCCAAATACCACTAGGATACACTAGACTCTTGATAAATATATCTAACATATTCATAATATATAATATGTGTGAGAAAACCCCATGGAAGGAGGAGTATGTACATACTCATTAAGACACCACAAAAAATGAGAGGGGCATAGAAAAATATAATAAATGCCATCTTGACGCAATATATACATATAAATGTGCATAAAAAGAAACCTAAATGAGAGAGAAGGGGGTATCCATCTCCAAAACCCAACTAATAAAGATGAGTTATCATGTATCCCCAAAGTTCCATCTTCGATTCCCAACATCATGTACTACCTAGTAGGAATATGTGTGAACTTTCCCACTACTCTCTATTATGCTTCATTACTGATGGAGTAGTCACTCCTATAGAGGAACTACAACCCTCTTGAGTTTCTTGATGAGGGAGTTCCATTCTGTTGATAGAGGACTAGTTTCTTGAGTATGGGAGTATTGTCTCTACCTATATGAATAGTATAGGGAACATATAACCTAGTGTGATGGGGGATTACCAACCCTAGAAACTCTCTCATGATCATTCCCGATCACTACCATCATCAAGTGTCACCTAAAAAAGCATCATGCTCAGAACACCTCACATCGTATCTAAAAATCCACAAAAAATTCTATCATTATGTTTTACATGGAAGACTACATAGGATAGGATACCCATTGGACAAAAACTAAGTCCAAAAGAAATAGATATGAGGGTTATATGTTTCTCATAGGGGTACAAGACGTGTCTTAGGGGTCATATGAAATGTGGCCTCACTTGAGAACCATGTCGTGTCTTATCCTCCTCAAGAATTGACTAGAAATGTGTGGCTACATGGTGTGTACAGGCGGTATATGATGTGTGTCAAATGCATGTGGTTTTCTCGTGTGTTCCTAGTTATGCATGTGTACTTTGAGCCATTCTCGCGTACTGAACCATGTGCATGTCTATACCTGAGTACATAGGTTGTGCTCATGTAATCTTGGTTGTGATCATGTACTCCCACAGTACACAACATTTCCCGTAATGCAGGTCTTGGGTGTGTGCCAATTGGTACATAGCTTCGCCACCTGGGGAGGGTCACACAATGTGAAAGCCTGGATATATGGTGTGTGATTTTTATCTATACCTATAACCCTAATGAATCAACCATGGGGTACAACATAGAGTGTGTTCTTAAGGATTGTAGTACATGTAGTCGGTTTTTTCATTGGATGAATATCTTGGATTACATATGTCTCAAAATCTACTTATTCCACCAAAATTTCCACCATTTGACTACCTGGGATGGATGGAAAACACCTTCAACTGTCGATTCCTAGCCTCTAATAGAAAAAAAATCAGAATACGGAAATCGTCATGAATCCCACAATGCTTCTCATTGTGTCTCTTGTTTCCTTCTGGTGGATCTCATTACTGCTTTGGATTCTGGATCCACAAAGCATCACCTACAACCCATGATCCATCCTGGTCCATCCATGAAACACTAATCTGTTTATCATACATGCAACTACCATGAATTTAGGGGTTCAAATGTTCTTGAACCCACCCTAGAACTGTCAAACTACGACCCCATAGACTAATAGTGAAGAATGCCAAGAACAAAGGAGGATGAATCACATAAACATTGTGAAACTATCATTGTACAAACATTCTTGGCCATCGATTATTAATTGAGGATATCAAGGGCAATAAAAATTACAATAGGGGATTTAATTGGATAAAATAAATAAATAATTTGGAAGGGCTCATGCGAAGGTTGTAAAATTCCATAAATATAAGAAGATTAGAGATCCATGCTTGATTAATCAAAATAAGGGTGGAATCTAACCAAACACATGTTATACCTCATTTATAAATTATTCATTGGTGAATAATATATTATCTAGTGAAGTATATGTCTCACTCTATTCGCTCCCTTTTGATCTACCCCAATCCGATCACCTATCATCCCCTCATGCAATCCACCAATGGTGAACAGTGATTTCCTCCTCTCAAATCTCCCAGGTTTATGTGACTCATCTTGGTTAATTTCTACAGGAGTAATTATATAGTGGATTTTATATAGTGGGCATTTAAAATAAAATAAATATTTTATATTTATTCTAATTAAATGCACTGCCAACGAAGGGTTTCCTCATAACATCCAATATCGAACAACCTTAGGTCACATCTAGGGTAAAGACCCGATTTTGGATTTAATTGTTGTATCATATTTTTCATATGAGGTCCAAAATAATTGGAAAAATAATTCATGTGTGTGATATAATATAATGAAATTTTTTAATATTTCAGTAATAAGTCTCTATGGGGCCTAGAATATCATGCTAACTCAGCGCCAGGCTCCAAAAATATTTCTTAATACGTTTAAAAGTATTAATAAGAAAAAAAGAGTCACTACATCGCCTTTATTATATATTTTCAAAGGAATTGATTTAATAATAGATATTTGTTTCTCTTTTTGGAACATTAATGGAAGTTTCCATGTGATTTTTAGTGTATAAGGATACATTTCTGTTATCATGGTCATGTAACCACGAGAAGAGGTAATGGTCTATTGTGTGATTTACTTACTAGTAGAAAAGTTATTTTTTGATTTTCAAGGGAACATGATGTTATTAGTTGGAGAGAACTGGATAAAACTTCCCTCAACTCTAACTCTAGTTTATTTAAAATTATAGAAACTCATTGTGATCTTCTTTCCTATAGGATACACAACTTTATAACTAGAGTATTATTTCAATACATTAATGTTAGGATAAAAATCATACATTTTAATTTTCAAAGAATATATATTTCAAGGGAGTGAATGTTTTAACTTTTTTACATTTTTTTACTACCCATTGCTATCTTTTTTCAGCTACTAGTTTTTTGTTTTAATCGATTTGAATTAATTATGATTTTCTTCAAAACAAGTTGAAATGTTTTCATGAAAACTAATATTCACCACTATTGATAGATTTCATTTTGTGTTGTCATACGTGTAGTGCATTCTTGTTACTATTTATGTTTGAAAATAATTCTAGTATATGCATGTAACATGAAACTGAAAATTATCTTCCTTTACTTAAAATGATTTCAGAATTAACTAGTTAAGAACCCTGTCTGTGTTATTAATTTCTATTTGTATTTGTTCTATTTTATCGAAAAATGGTTTTGAAGGTTTATATCCCCCCACAAAACTGGATTTTTCTATTCTTGATTTCCAAATATTTTTTAACATACATGTTTAAATGTTTTCCCACATTTATGTACAATAATGGGGACATTGTTAGATTTTATGTGTGGTGGAGGGATCTAAAATGAGACTAAATCTAATTCTTGTAGAACCCATCAAAACCCCTAAAAGTTTTCATAATTTAGAAATTATTAGGATCACTATAGCATTTCTAGTAGGTGAATTTGTTTCTAAAATTTGAATGTTGTGATGCCACTTTGAGGAGATTAATCCTTATTACCTTATGGATTTAATTGGGTAAATAATTTTTCTTTCACTGCTAAAAAATATATTTTAGTAATAAAAGGGAAAATGTTTTATAATAATTATTAACTTTGAGCCTTTTGATTTGAATTTAACTCAGAAGATATGCATCCAAATAGATTAGGAAATGAAAATAAAAATCCATGTTCATAACCTTCTTATTTATCTATTTATTCTTTATTCATTAATAGTTAGATGGGTTATTTATTCCACTAATAAATTATCAATCCACCCCATTCAATAATGTGTCTATTTATTATTGATTCTCAAATTTATGTGTGTTTTCTCCAAAAGGTAAAATGAAGTGTGGTCTTTCGGTTTGATGTAAATTAAATTTTGTAAAAATCAGTTTAATTTTTTCAATTTCTAATCATTTTTGTAATATAATAACAAATATTTTATTGAGAACATTTATTTTGAGAGGGGGTCACTTTTTTATGCTTAAGGGAATCCATGAGGAATAATGTTATTGAAAATGATCTCATTGTAGCATTAATTTTTTTAAAAATTGGGATTCATTTTCTACCACTAAATATGTACTAAGTGATTTATTGAGGACAAAAAACATCTTATCTTTGGGATAATTGGATGATACCTTTAATTCTTTCCTTTTTTCACGTCACCTCTTTCAATTTAAATTATGTTTGTATGTTAAAATATGCATTTAATTGGTTAATTATATTGTTATGGTAAATTTTTTAGTAAAATGTTCAATTAATAAACTTTATACTTAAATTTATGTTTTTTATTAAATTATGTTTTGTGTCAATATTATCGTTTTTTATTAAATTAGTGATTTTTATTTTAAAATATTAATTTTAAATTTTTTTTAAATTGTTGTGTTATGTTAATTTTATCTTTTATTTATTTATTTTTTGTTATTAATTAACTAATTAAACATTTTAATTTGTATTTAATTTTTAATATTTTGTTCATAATCAATTATTATTTTGGAAATTTTTATTTATAAATTTTAATCTATTTTTTAATTGATTTATTGATCAAATGTTTTTTTAGTGAATTGATTAATTAATTAATGTAATTTGTATTTAATTATTTATTTTTAATTTTATTGTTTTAACATTTTTATATTTTAACTTAATTTTTTAATTAAAGTAGTCATAATTTGATTAAATTATTTTATTTTAAATGTTCAAATTTTTTTATAATTTCATATTTTTTGTTCTCTGGTACAGTGGACATGTGTGTGAAAAAATGGAAAAGGAAAAAAGTGACCATTCTCCGCCTCGACCAACCACATTATTGGGACCATGCCCTTTTTTTTGATTTACCACAAAAAGAATTTTCATGGTGTTGAAACTTGAAAAAGGGAAATTGAAGTGACCGTGCTTGTGTTTTGAACCAACCTTGTACATAGAAAATCTGAAAAGAATTTAACTTACCTTGACTTGTATCTTATTCACTATACATTAATGTAGAGGTTTAAATCCGAAGGATGGGGTTTGAATCGACTGTGTTTGATCACTTCAACCTTACATGCATAATTAACTGAACTCAAGGTTATTGTAAGAGAGTGGTCGAAGCCAAAATACTACCCAAGATTGGATAAATGGATAATGTATGAGTTATTCAGGATAACTAAACTAGATAAATTTTGAACCCGAGCCTTGGGAGTAGGATGAAAAACTCTCATTTAAGTGGAAGGGTTTAAATCCGACTCCATTAAAGGAAACTGATCTTGAATTGAAGTAAAATATTTTTTGGAATTCATTTTTGATGTAACTGAATCTATAGATCAATTTTAATATTATAGATTAAGATGTTCAAACTAGTGTCATAGGAGGCTTATCCACACTAAGAATATGATGGATTCCGAAATTTGATTTCAATCTATGGTCAATGAGACACTACTGAAGCTGTGGCTGAAGGAATGACCATCGTCCAGTCTTACAGTTTAAAATAAAATTGAAGTTGGTTGAATCATAGGTTGAGACAGATAATCTTATTCCGAGATGATTCTCACCCTATTGGCCTTCAGAGTTCGAAGTGTCAATCTAGATATGAGTTATACTATTGGGGAAATCGGGAGTTTGAGTTCAGTTTCAAACTCATTTTTTCACCCAATAGATGTAGTTGATGAAGATTTTCTATGTAAGGGAGCATTGTCCACATTATTGATATAGATCTTGAAAAGCTGAATGAAGAAGTCAAAGGCATCACTACTGAAGATCCACGAATGAGGAGGGTTGATAAAGAATCAAATTGGAGATATTATTTTATGATGCCTTGAGGATTGAAGCTATGTTTTTTAGTTTTTTAGTTTTCAGGTTTAAAGGGACCTTATATATTCTCATCTCACCAATCATGAGTTTGAGATATTCTCCTCAAAAGATGTTTGGGAATTTTCCCATGTTAAATAAGGTTTAGGATGAAGTGTTTGATGTGGCCAACTAATCATTGTAGGAGATTATCCATGCTATAATTTTGTAATTTGTGTTGAATTCTTACTAAGTTGAGTCACATCTGTACCAAATTAGCCATAAAATAAGTCTGAGTTCTATTTAATTGTTGAAATTGAGTTCTTAAAAAATTGACTACATATATGGACTCAATTATAAAGAAGTATAAAGATAATCGAGACATTTTTCTGAATGTGCTCAAATTTTAGCATAACATTTTCCATTCAATCCGGTGTATGTGCTATATTTTTTTATCTGAAACTAAATAGAGGTTTGATTCTCAATTCATGGATAATTTAAGGAATATTATGGTGTTTGATGTTAATAGGAGAGTGGACAAGGAATGTCAAAGTGTATAGCTATATATTGAGTTGAATGAATGCACATATTCAATACGTTGTTAAAGGGTATAATTAGCCTAACTGGTGGGTAATAAGGAAGAGAATTAAAATCATGTCACGTGATGCCACCTAGAAAATTTTTCTATGAGAAAATTTGTGATAGCCTATTATCAAATATCTTGATATATTTTCATGAATGGGATTTTTGAGGAAAGGGGTATCCATCACTACATCATTTTAGCACATACAGTGGGGAGGATATAATGAACCTTGGAGTAGGTCTAAGAGATGGAGATTGAGGTATGAAACATTATTACTTGAGAAGAATTCCCTTTTCTTTTTTTTACTTCTCAATTTTTATTCATTCTTTGCGTAACTAAATAATTAGGGAATTTAGATTCTAATGAACTGAAATAGTTTAATATTTGATATAAATTTTAGGTGAAAATTAAGTTTAGTGTTCTATTTTCATTCATTAAAGAGTATAAATTCGTACTTATCGAGAATCAATGGGTGATGATAGTGAATCTTTTGACCCTTGATCATCAACCGAAATCTAGAAAAGGAAGATGCATCTCTTCTCCATAATGAACAATATAATTCTAAAGATTATTTCAATAGATAAATATTAAATAAATATAAACTAGCTTTGTAATCTCATTTATGTGAGATATCATTGAATCTTCAATTTTATTATAAGCAGTGAATATATTGTAAATTACTTGAGTAGGACCAGAAAACTTTTTTATTTAGTTGAAAAATATCTAAAAACAATAATACCATCAATTGTTTCAACTCTCTATCAAATGTTCTTTTCCATTAATTGTTTCCACAAATTCTTAATTAGCATCGTACTCATACATAATTCACATTTATTTTCATTACTTCTTTTGTTATTCCTATTTTTTGGAGGTTTTTTTTACTTTTTCTTTATTTGAGTATGGTCATAAAATCACCATTCTACTTCAATGTATATATGAAACCCACTCATGACTATATTAGGTAGTAGTTTGTAGGGAAAATAAATAATTATTATGACTCGGGGATAGTAAATGACCTAGAATCCATGATCATGATTTGGATTCTAAGGGTTTCAGACGGCCTTGAGGATACCACAATGCTAAAAACTATAAAATATAGTAGTTCATTCCATGAAATATTGTTTGACATCATGGACTTATTTTATATATCCCTCATTAATCCCATCATGAGGCCATCTCATTTAAAGGAAAAAGTAGTTCATGCTATGAAAGGGGATTTCACACCATGATTACTTGGGGAAAATTCCATTCACATAATGAATAGGGATTCACACCATGTATACAATTGACCTAGTTTAGATAGTTGGTTTTTACCACTCTTTCCTTTATCATGTTTAACTCTTTTGGGAGTCCTTCTTCCTCTAATTTTATGCCTATAACTCCCAAAAAAACCTCAATGGTTTATATTCTCTTCCTGGATTGATTCTTTGAGTTTCCTATTGTCCTGAGGTTGGTTCATAAAGCTAGTATATCCCATTTTATTCTCTATTTTTATTATATAATCCTTAAAACATGAATTCATGGAAGCTGAATCCATGATCTAGTGTGGTTCTTAATTGGTGTATTATGATTCCATAAGGATAGTTTGGATCCCTCTTGGTTATATAAAGTATTTTTAGTTTGTTTTCTTCATGGGTCACCTCTATGGTTATTTAAAGTGACTATATTTGAGGTAGGTGTCCTATGAATATAATTTTAAATTTACCTCCATGCTTTCTTATTCTTTGGTGATGGGTTTTAAATTTCATTAAATTTTTATTTTTATATTTTGGTAATTGTATCAAAGGAATATTACCTAATTTATTTTTCAATAAATGATAGGGGTAATGTGAATTGATATTTAAATTTATTTAAAAGGTTCTAGAATTATTTTGTAAATTGAAATACTTGGTTGGATCTTTGATGGTCGTATCTTTGAATTACTTTGAATGACTTGATTTAGAGTATATATTTGGGAAATCTTGGTTCTCAATTTTTATGGTTTCTTTGAAAAAAAAGTCTTTATGATATGAATTATAATTTCATGATAATTTCAAAATAAGTTTAAATTATTTAAAGTCATTAATTTTGTTTCTTGCAAAATGTTTTGAAATTTGAAAATGAATTGATGCGAAAAATGATTTATAGACATGTTTATGCCCGATTATTGGGGTTGTATGTATTATTGTCATAAATATTGATTTTTATTGATATGATGCCCCATGGAAATGATTCAAATTGTAAAAATTGTGTCTCTAAGAGGGGTGGAAAAACCATGGGAGACTAGTTAATAGGTGGGTAGTCTTGGAAAATCACAACTAGGTATGGCTAGCCTACCCAGAATTGGATATATATGAAAACTCTCACTAAACACCAATAAGGTATAGAGACAAATGATGGTGATATCCAATGATTTTGCATCTATTTATTTATTTTCCCTAGACTCTTGAGGTTTTATGATCTTAATTAGCCCTAACGTGATTTACCTTAGGAATCCTTAACACGGTGCTATGTTTTTTTGAATGCTTTTATTTTCATTATTTTAAATTGATTCATGTTTGCAAAATTATATATATATATATATATATGTTTGTTTTTTGGACTATTATAAAATAATTTATTTCTACATTTTGTTTTAAACCATGTAAATCTGATATCATTCCATTATTTTAAAACTATTTCAAAGTGGTCATAATTTTGGTTTTTTGTATAATTATGAAAAACATGTTTCCCTTAAGCACCTTAGATTTCATTACATTGATCCTCATTTATAACACCTAGATATTTTAAAATAATTAAATTGGGTTTGATGGTATATATGAAATCAAACACCTTGAATTATATGATAATATAACACCCAGATAATTTATGATAAATTTATTTCTAAATCAATTCAATCAATTCGATATCTTTCAGTACGCGCAACTTCAAGTAAAAATGAACCATAATATAGTATACCATTATAACATAGATATGAAATTATAGGGTATGAATTGTAGTAACTATATTTTAATAAGTATATATTTTAGATATTTATAAAATATATTAAATGGTTATATATTTATTATAAAAAAATTAACTATTTGAAATATAAAATGCTTATTGAAAAAAGGAGTATTTTTCTAAAAGGCGGTTTTGTCCCGCTTGGCGCACATATGTTTAAAATTAATTTTTACAAATTTATAAATTTTATTTTAAAAAATATAATACATTTTTAAATTTATCATGTTAAAATTATCTTAGAGTTAAATTTTGATAATTTTCTGAAAATATTAATTTTTCGATGAATAATGAAAAATACTAATTTTTTTAAAACAAATGCCTTTTATTTTAAATCATTTAAAAAGTTACATTTAAAAAAAAATTAAATTAAAATTTTTTAATTTATATATTTATTAATCTAATTTAGTTAATTTGAATCTAAATAATATTTACTTTTGATATTAAAACTTTATATACTTATAAAAATGTTCCCTTTGGAAAACAATTTTTTCGTTACGTCTGTGAGTTTAATTTTTAATAAAATTCTACCACTTATATGAATAGAATTTGGAAGAAAAGATTATATATTTTTAATAATAAAAATTAAAAATATATAATAATTTCAATTTTATTTTTGATTATAATGAATAGTAAAAATAGTAAAAATTAATTACTGCAGTTGAGGTAAAAACGGGTTTATTGTGGGGTTAAACTAAAAAGATAAGGGAGAAAAATGATCCTAAACTATTCTAGTTCCTATTTTATGGTCATATTTCGACCATATCACTTATAATGGTTGATAATGGACCATTTTTGTGCCTTTAGATGTAACTTCCTGACCCTAGTTACCCAGAGTCGGTGCATTATTATATATCATTTACATGATCAGAAGAGATCAATTCTCGAATTACAGATTAGTTTAGTAGCCTTGGAAGTACTAGATACATACATAAGTCTTACATTATATCATGAAGTAAATAAAAACAACATTGTGTCCCATTTTAACACACTCATATACCTTAGCCTATTCCTATAGGTAAATCATGATATACTTCTTCACATCCTGGGAAAAATTAAAACATAGATAGGGGTGAGCTCAGATGTTCAGTGAGGTTAACAATATAGCCGAAACTTTTATAAATAATAATAAACATTTAAGGCAATGTATACGAATAAAATAATATCCTTTTAAACTTAAATTTCAGCATTATATGGAAAATCTAAATCAAATAATTCCATTTACTTATTCACATGGATATTCTTCTAGTCAAATAATCGCATGTAATATCAATATCTAATTTTATAATGATGGAATGCATAATGTTGGACATCATAATCACATAGTCAAGGCCTCATGCCAAGACTAAAAATAAGATTTTGTCAAGGCCTTGTGCCAAGACACTAGTTTGTCTCATGATACCTACTGATGCATCGAGGAGCTATAGTGGGCTCCGCTCGTCACTTACTAATTCTAGTGCATTCCTCATATAAAAAGGATGAAACATAACATAAACATTCATATTAAAACTAGCATACATAATGTTAATACTTTAACTATAAACCGTGAATGGTATAAAAATAACACATCAATGATCAAACATATCACAAAACCTTCAATACAACATGGAAGATTGTATTATAATAAATTAACCTCAATCAAGAATAATTAATGATATTAACAGAGATGAAAATAATCATCAAAACTATTTCAGAAAAATCTCCCCCTTTTTCTTCAAAATATTTAAAAGTCTTACTATTTATCAAGAATCCATTAAAAATATATTTTTGAATCTGAGTGTCCCATACCACTTGGAAAATTTTTAAAAGGAATTTTATTTTTAAAACATTAATGTCCTTATAAAAAATGATTAAAACCGTTTTAAAGCATGGACATTAATGAGAAATATTTAGAAGAATAAATATTTAAAACATTAAAAATGATATTTTAGTTAGAGTTCCTAACCAAATGAGATATGCATGAATACAAATAATTGATGTAATCAAAAGGTTATAATATCATGAGAATACAGGGATTTATGATATACTATGTAAAAGTACATTATATAGACCACATAAAAGTGAATTGGCGCATAACAAAAAAAGTATAAATAGAATGTAAATTGAGATGAAATCCCTTTTAAAGACCATATCCTTAGGTTAAGTAAAAAATCAATGATATAATTATGTGTGAAAAATATAAATACACTCAATATGATTGGATATTCAGTGTAAATAAATCAAAGGAAATTCACACATATTCTTGTAAAAACAACGCCAATTACTTGGATGTTTAACTCAATGAATGAAAATTGAGTTAAAATTACACTTTTCAAGTTCATATTGATGACTTGAGAATTTATCAGTGAAGTTATTATGTGTATAAAAAGTATATCAATACAAATGGGAGTGTAAATTACTATATAAGTAAACAAATATTGATTTCACACATAATCGTCGAGTAAAATAATCAATGAAGTTTGCATAAAACCAAATGAGTGGTTACTGAAATTAGAAATTTCCTTACCGATTTGGTAACTTACGAAACATACACCCCATGAAATAAAGATCATACAATGAAGATTTATGTACAAATAAATTAAATTATATTAAACAAATAATACATTCAGGGGTAGTACATACACTACACAAAAGTAAATAGTGGTAATATAGCATGAATCTCACGGAAATAAGAAGTGAGATGAAAACACCTTACCTTGTGTTTTTCCTTAGTATAGAATAGTTTAACCTCCTTTATAATGGTTACATAATTGTTATTGAATTATTAAAAAATACATAAATATGATATCATATATGATCTTCTAATATTGCTTTGTTAATGATATTTCATCTGTATCATTTGTTTAGGTGTTAACTGATTCGTTTTCCTTTATCTGTTTTGTTACATAAATAATTTTTGTTATGTATAGGATGTATATGATTCATATAAATAATTATATTATATTATTAAACATTATTTTTAAATAATCAAATGAAAATTATTCTTCAATGGTTACAGTGGGGAATGAATCTTATCACGTTTGTGGAGACGGTAATCCATACGTAGGCACGAACGACAATATCATTAAATTGATGGTAAAATAGTTTGTACTTTGATGTTATAACTTATATAATGAATCATTTACATGTTATAATTATTATATACATAAATTATACTCATTATTGTACCCATCCAAAAAATGATGTATTGAATAACAAACTAGACCACGATGTGGAGATGGTAAGCCATACATACGCACATATAGTGACTTTTTCATTATTAGGATGGATAGAATAATGAATATGGTTTTACAATATTTATAATAATATTATGGTATGTATATGGTACTGGATTTATTATTTTGGTATGGAAAAAACAAAGAAAGAATAAGTGGAAGAAGAAAAGAACTTTGAAAGAGGTGGTGAAATTATTACATCTTCTTTAGGTGCTTCCTTTTTATTTGATCAAAAGAGCTCCTAAAGATGGATTTATGACAAAATTAAGGCATATAGGTTTCATTGAGGGTATTTTGTAGGATATTTGAGCAATTTTTTTCTGAGAAAAATGGCTTTGGGGGTGTAAAATTAAGACAATGGCATGTACCCTTTTATAAGTGAGGTGAGGGTCACTTTAGGAAAATCTTGAAATATTATTTTATTATATATTAATTTTCGGTTTATAATGGCTCAAAATGGATTTATTTAGAGTATATTGTGGGTATGGGTTGAACTCACCTCAACCAATAGGTTTTAGACAATTTTATGTCACCAAATTAACCTTATATTTTATATTTAACTCTTAGATAATTAGTTTAACTTTTACCATGTCTTCTTGTTTTCTTACACTATATGGTTAATAATCATCATATAAACTTCCAAGTGAACCAAAAGTGGTTCAATAATGATATATCTATCATTATATAAGTCTTTTTGACGAACCATATATTTTTATTAATATTATATCATTTAATAATATAATATTTGTTTTAAAAAGTCATTTATGTCAATTTTGACACTATTTAGTATTTGGTTTTTTGAAAAGTCATAACATCATGATTACTTTTAAAAAATTCATTTAATAAAACATAACATGTCATATTGATCTAAAAAATTAGTGTAATGCATAAAAAGTAACAATTTATATTTATTTTGATATTTATAATATCAATTATTTTAATCTTTCATAAATTTGGTAATTACTACATCATCATTCTGTCATAAATAAATTTAATTATTTAGTGTCTAAAAATTATAAATAAAATACCAGTATGTAGGAAATATTTTAATCTTATTAATGAATATTTATAGTCCAATTTATCTTTTGTATAACACCATATTAAGAATGTTTTAGTTATGAAAATTTGAATTTAACACTTTTAACTCTTCTTTAAATAAAATAATAATAAATGTCCTAATCTAATCCATGTTGAAAAAAATATGATAATATTTTATTCCTAAGGTTGATTTTGGATGAAAAAAACTTATCCAATAGAATTAGGACATGTGTTATTATAAGGACCCGACCTTAAACATTACATAATCTTGAATTAAATGGATAATTCACATTTAGGATCTTTTCAGGTTTAGAGTTTCAGATAATTAGTTCATAACATTTACATAACAAAATTAATTTTTCAAGTAGACAATTATACTCAGTATCCATTTTTTCGTAAAATATAAACTTTGAAAATCTGTCACGTCTAGTTCCATGTTTTATACATCATGAATTTTACTTGATCACATCCTTGAAACTTATTCATCTTTAAGTCTGAGAGAAAAAATTTCAAAAATGTGGGATGAGCATAAAAAAGCTCAGTAAGGGATATAAAATAAGGAATGAAAACATTAACCCATCAATAAATACAAAACAACGAAACCATGCTTTTTCAATCATAACATACCTCATGAAATCATAATATTTATGAAGAACACATTGAAATCATAAATCATAAAGGTAACCTATGACATCAATATCATACTTACATTGTAGATATCCTAGCTACAGAGGGAGTCACATTTGGAATACCCATAACAGTATATTCCCTAAATCTCTTATGAGAAACATTAATGTTTACCTCCCTCGCGTTACCCAATGCATTGGAGAGCTATCTCGGGCTCACCCACCGTAGGTTTATCACAGAACCACCTGTATATGTAAACAATTACCAATAGCCACAACATATTCATTACCCATAAAAAAATAATGTAAAGATAAAATTTCCACATTGAAATCACAATATATCATTTCAAAATATTGACAAATTCAAATCTTTTATCAAACCATTTTCAAAACCATTTAAAATATCAAATAAATATATTTTTGAATCAAAGTGTCCCATACCACTTTGAAGATTTTGAATGAAATTTGAATTTAGAAACATTCATGTCTATATGAATAAATCCTTGAAACCATTTTTAAAACATGGACATTAATTTTAAAGAGTTAGAAGAATAAACCTTTAAAACATTTAAAACGATATCTTACTAAAAGAGTTTTTAACAAAATGAGAGATCCTAGAATAAATATAAATGTGGAATAACATTTAATCAGAACATAATAATATCATGATTATAAATTTATTCATGATATAATATTACAAAGGAATGTATATACACCATATAAGAGTGAATTGGTGCATATCAACAATGAAGTCTTAATGGAAATGTAAAATTTGGGACTAAATCCTTTATAAAGACGGTATCCTAAAATTAAGGATAAATAAATTTCATACTTATGTGTGAAAAATATAAATAAACCAAATATAAGTGGATATTATGTTTAAAACAATAATAGGTTATTCACACATGTTCATAGCTTGACATAATCAAGAAGTAGATGTTTAACCCAAAAAATGAAATGGGATTAAGATGTTTTCTTACAGAAATTCGACAGCCTAACGACGTCACTTTAAAATTTAGAAAATATATTTTTTAGATATAAAATTATATCTCATCACTTGTAAATAAAATTTAAATCAACAATGATATAGAATATCATATCCCAACATAATAATATGTAAATTAAAAGACATAACAAAAAGAAGTCTATTAAAAAGAGGAGGGTGAAAGGTTCCCTTACCGAATTGATAACTTAGGAAACTTACACGCCATGAAAGAAAGAACAAACAATTAATATTTAAATTCCAATAAGTAAAAGTATATTACACAAATTTTAGAATCATGGGAATTACATCCACCTCACAAAAGGAAATAGTGTCTAATATAGCATGAATCTCACGGGAATAAAAAGTGAGATGAAAAACCCTTACCAAGTTGTAATCAATCGAGTCGTGTGAAAAAAGATAATATCCACCAAATTAATCAAATAATACCATGAATTTAAATATAATCATGATAATATATATCAAATGGTAGTACACAATACACCACATACAATAAATAAGTGGTGAATAATGGAAATCTCATGGAATTAAAAATGAGATAAGAAATCCCTTACCTCGTGTCCAACTTGACTCACATGTTCCTTTTTCTTTCTGAATAATAAACATAAGTTAATTTATACTTTATTAATAACATTTATATTAATTATTATTACTTTTATATCACTTATTAACTTGCAATAACATTTAGTTAATTATTTGAGTTCGTATCGAACATTTTGTCAATGTTCTGAATTTGAGTTAAAAAATGAATTGTTATAATTACAATTTGTCCATGTGGTCAAAACTCCATTATCTACAGACTGATATTAATGATTTATATATCATATATATAATATATATCCTATTTATATATATATTTATTTATAATATTACACAACATTTGGAGAAAAGAAATAAAATTCACCGTTCATGGAGACTGTAAGTTGTACGTACGCTTGAACACTACTTTCATTTCTATTTAATATTTAATGGAATGAAAATATAATGATAAATATATATATTATAATTAATTTATAATATAATATGATATATAGGTTACATAATTTCATTACCTCCATCTTTATACGTTCCATGTATGTCAAGAATGAATCATATCACCTTGAGGGGGCGGTAGTCCGCACTTCGTCAAATGAAATTATCATGTTTACACATATTGAAATTCATAAAGGTATGTTTGTAAATAAAAAATTAAAGAATAATATAGAAAAAAACATAATATATATCATATATAAATACGGTTTCATCATAATCTCCACCATGAGATGCAGTAGGAGATAATTGAACAATAATCGCTTCGTGAGGCGTCAGTTTTCCATCCACAGAAACAGTATGTTCTTCACCCATTAGATGAAGGTGTGTATTATTGTAGTTAAAATACTTCTCATAACAACATCATATTATATTTAGGATACTGGTTTGTTGATAAAATAAAGGAATATAATGATTTTATGGGGTTGGAGAAGTAAAATAAAACAAAATATCTTAAGAGAAGATGTTATGTTTAAATTGGGTAATTACATTTGTTTTGAACCAAAAGGGTTTCTTGAAGTGTTTTCTGCCTAAGGTAAGGATTCTATGATAAATATATGGATCTTGGGATCTTATTAGAGCATATTTTTCATGAGAAAAAGGCTTGAGAAATGTTATAAATGGGTTAGAAGTGAAAACATTTTATAAGGGAGAGGAGGGGCTCTTTAGGAAAGTTTGAAACAATTATTTTATTATAACCTAATCATCGGTTTCAAAAGTTCTAAAATTCATTAGTATCAAATTTAAGATGACTCCTGCTCGAAATAAAATAACCCATTAAAAATTGGACAGGGTTTGGATATTGTTTTAATATTTATGATCTTATTTATATAAATCATTTATTAATGAGGTAAATATTGCATCATTATTGTGTCATAAATAATTTAATTTATTTGATGTCCAAAAATTATTAAAAAAAATATCATGATGTTGTAAATATTTTTAGATTTCCAAAGAATATTTATATTTGAAAAGATAACTTATATAACCCAATGTAAAATTTAATTACTAAAATATATTGGTTTATGTCATTTTTGTCTTTACTTTAAATTAAGTAATATAAAGTGTCATTATTACTCTTATGTGGCTCCATGGGGTCCCCAATTCCACCAAAGGACGCCCATGGTCAGATATGTATCATTAAATCAGATTAGAATACATGTTAGGGCAATTTATTATTATAATAATATTATATATTACCCTTATTTATTATATTTACCCTTTAATCATGGTAAATAAAATATTTACTGAAAGAAATATTTAAAATGTCTAAAAATAAAAGTTAACTGCTTAAAAAATTTGAACCTACTGATTCCAAATATGGAATCCATTTTTCCAAATTCAAAACATAGAAGTGGCAGAAATTAATTTAAAATTAATTCCTGCTGTTAAACTAAATAGCATGTTTTTAAGAAATAATAACTATCAGAAGATTGACACTTGTTTATGTCCAATTTCAAAATTAAATTACTTACAATGACCAAAATTATATTAAATGGTAAAAATATAATATAATTACACTTTAAAACAATTTAAAAAGATAATATAATCATATAAATAAATTATATTAAAATGCACTTTTGAATTAAAATACAGTATTTTTCACTATTCATTAAAAAAACTTTATTAGAAAATTATCAAAATTTCATCCAAGGTAAATTTTGGTGTCTCAATTATAAATAAGAATTTTATTTTGTAAAATAGGACATATAAAAGTGACAAAAACTAGATTTAAATAGGGTTTTCTATTAAAAGGCGGTAAATCAGCCTTTTAGTAAATATTGGAGTATTTATGCTCAAAATAGAATTCATTACTTATTTTATGCCTCTAAATTTTACTAGATAAATTTAAAAATATTAAAAAAATGTATAATCAAATTATATTTAGTTCTATTCATTACCGTCAATACAACGTCCATACATTAACTACCATTTAAATTAATAATATTATATTATTAGTGTGCAACGTAAAATTTCAAAAAAAAACCCATTGGTGCATATCAGGTACGCCATCAAACATAGTGTCCCATTTAAAGTAGTATTAATCTTTAATTAATTAATATTAATAAATTTAAAAAAATTCATGTTCTTTATTTACCTGGGATGTTACATCCTTCCCCCCTTTTGGGAAATGCATCCTCGTTATTTTAAAACTGAGCTTGGAAACTTCATTAAAAGTCCCTCATCGGAAAAGAGTCAGTGAAACTATCACTTAAAAAAAATAAAGAGAAGTACTATGGTCACCCGAGATAACCCATACTAGGATTCAATATTGGAAAACATGGATCTGGAAGAGAGAACAAACGTTCAAGTTCTGGTGGAGAGTGATAAAAAACATTATTAAGAGAAAGTTAACCACTATAAAATCACAAACTTATGATGTTTTAAACAGTCATTGATTACCTAGTTGGAAAAGTACACCAACAACATTTTTGTTTTACGTTCCTGTTCATAATTTTGAGAAATTCATTTACTACATAGAATAATAACATAAGAAAATATACATACCTTCAAGTAGAGTTTCATCCTTCAATATGTTTCTACCAAAAACTGATCATTTCTCTAAGCAATGAGAATTAAAAAAGAATTGGTCACATCAATTTCACAAGAATTATCTTATAGAGAATCACATAATCCAAAAAAGAATAACTATATATTTCCCTTGTCTTTATACATCAACTAAAACCAAAATGGTTAGTACTGGATCATATAATCCTCAAAAGGGATAATCCTTTATAAAAAAAATACTACTCTTAATCTCCAAATTTCAATAAAAAGTACCCAAATTTCAAGAATGACCATTCAATACATATTTGTCCTTATAATTCTTTAAAAAAATCCTAAATAAAATTGAATACCAAAACTCTGGAGGATTTAATCTCATACTCCCCTATAGTAAATCTTAATATTTAACTCCAAAAACATAGACTACTCTTAAATTCTCATACTGAATCATAATTAACCAAATCACATATTCTTTATCATAGGATAATCCTATCCAAAAATAAACCAAATCACTATATGTCCATAATAACATAGATTCTTCCAAACTAAAATTTCAATGATTATTCCACAATTGAAATCCCATAGTATTATATCTTCCTTAGGAAAATAGTGTTTCCTTAAAAGAGAGAATGTATTCCACAAAAAACTTTATAACTTAATCACTAAATCATTTTTCTATACTAATTATATACATTTGATAAAACATAAGTTCCCAAAATCAACTTATTCTTGTTCTATAAAATCATTTTACTAAAACGAATAAGTCATACTAACTAAGGACTTCACATAGTCTAGTGGTAGGTGATAAATCTCAATCGCACTTTGGTTGTTGGTTCGATTCCCATAGCTTTGTCGGACATGATGGGTTGTCACACGGCCTGTGTGTTGTCCTTTTTATGAAACTCAAAAAATAACCCTAATATGCTTTGACCTCGATGGTTTTCGTATACCTCTCATTTTCATCCCAAATCATTATGTTCTCCAAATATTAATTATTGATGTCTTATATATATTTTATTTTTTTAATTTCAACACCATATAATAAAATGAAACGATCTACATAACATCATGCATTGATCATGGGGTCCACTTGGTTTCATCATTATCTTGTTCACGTATGTAGAAGGTCCATTCATTGCAACAATGATTTAGAGATCCTTCAAAATCATTTTCTTCCTTCATCGAAATAAACCATGTACAACATGGGTCATGTGGGTGTTCACATAAAAATAGTTTTGGAAAATAATAACTCATGGCATATAATTTCAAAACATCTGATAAAACTTGATTTTTATAAAACAGTCGGACCGAATTTGAGTTGAAACTTTCAATTAATAGTCCATTTAAAATACCATCGGTATGTGATGAGAGACTATATTGTAAAAGAAAATATAAATAGGTTGACCAAGGGCCTCCTTCTTCATCACCTTTTTCAAAATCATAATATGCTTCAAATTCTTGTGATAAGGTAAAATATTTGAAAATTCCTTGAAATTATTTACCTTTCTTGAAAATATGATAATATTATGAAAATAGAATTTAATTAAATATAACTCATGATCCATGATGATATCGGGGTATAGTGGAGGTTTTTGATATCTAAAATAATTGCTTGCAAGTGAGTTGTATGTTAGAAAACGTTTCACAATCATCTGAACATGACTTTGCTATAATTATTGCAAGTAAGTCATCAGGAAGAGATAAGAATTTCTTTTTAGATCCTCATACTTCCATATGTTACTAACTTTACATGATCTTCAAAAACTTTTAAAACAATGATTTAACTAAAATAATAGACATAGGGACTAACCATGTGTTTAACGAAAACTCATAATCCCTAAAGTTGTCTAAACCCACCATTGATACCAACTATAAGGTCCCGACCTTAAACATTACACAATATTGAATTAAATGGACAATTCATATTGAGGATCTTTTCAGGTTTAGAGTTTTAGAGAATTAGGTAACAACATTTACATATCAACATGAATATTACATGTATAAAATTCTAATCAGAATCCATTCTTTTCATAAAATAAAAACTCATGATAATGATTCACGTCTAGTTCCATATTTTATACATCATGGATTTTCCTTGATCCCATCCTTGAAACATATTCATCTTTTAGTCCTAGGGAAAATATTTCAAAAACATGGGATGAGCATAAAAAGCTCAGTATGGGATATAAAATAAGGAATGAAAACATTAGCCCATAAATAAATACAAAACAATGAAACCATACTTTTCAATCATAACATACCTCATTAAATCATAAGATTTATGAAAAACACATAAAAATCATAAATTATAAAGGCAACTTGTGGCATAAATAACATACTTACATTGTATCTATCATAGCTAAATAGGGAATCACATTTGGATTACACATCAATGTATATTCCCTAAATCTCTTAGGAGAAACGATAACGTTTACCTCCATCATGTTACCCAATTCATTGGAGAGCTATCTCGGGCTCACCCGCCCTAGGTTTATCACGGAGCCACTTGTATACGTAAACAATACCCAATAGCCAGAACATGTTCATAACCCATAAAACAAAAATAATGGAAAGATAACATTTCCACATTGCAATAACAATATATCATTTCATAATATTGACAAATTCAATGCTTTTATCAAACCATTTAAAATATTAAATAAAGAGATTTTTGAATCAATGTGTCCCATACCACTTTGATGCTTTTGAAAGAAATTTAAATTTCAAAAAATTCATGTCCATATGAATAAATCCTTAAAAAAATTTAAAACATGGACATTAATGTGAAAGAGTTCGAAGAATAAACCTTTAAAGCATTTAAAACGATATTTTAGTTAAAGAGTTTTTAACAAAATGAGAGATACTAGAAATAAATAAATGTGGGATAACATTAAATTTGAACATAATAATATCATGAGAATAATTGTATTCATGATATAATATTCCAAAGGATAGTATATACACCATATAATAGTGAATCGGTGAATATCAACAATGAAGTCTCAATGGAAATGTAAAATTTAGATGAAATCCCTTATAAAGACGGTATCCTTATATTAAGGATAAATAAATTACATAATTATGTGTGAAAAATATAAATACAACAAATATAAGTGGATATTAAGTGTAAAACAATTATATGTTATTCATGCATATTCATAGAATGACATAATCAAGAAGTAGATGTTTAACCCAAAAAATTAAAATTGGGCTAAGAAGTTTTCTTATAGAAACTCGACAGCCTAACGAAATCACATTAAAATTCATAAAATAAGTTGAAGAGTAATAAAATGATATCTAAGCACTTTGAAATAATATTTACATCAATAAGGATATAGAAGAACATATCTCAAGAAAATATGATGTAAATTAAAAGACATAACAAAATGATGTCTTTTAAAATAGGAGGGTGAATGGTTCCCTTACCGATTTGGTAACTTACAAAACATACACCCATGAAATAATGATCAAACAATAAATATTTCAATACCCATAAGTTAAATTATAGTACAAAAAGAATAAAATAATGTGCAGTACATACACCACACAAAATGAAATAGTGTCTAATATAGCATTAATCTCACGGGAATAAAAAGTGAGATAAAAAACCCTTACCATGTTGTAATTAATCGAGTCATATGAGAAAAGTTAATAAACACAAAATGAATCACATAATACCATGATTATAAATATAATCATGATAATATATATCAAAGTTTAGTACACAATACACCACATGCAATAAATAAATGTTGAACAATGGAAATCTCACGGAATTAAAAATGAGATATGAAATCCCTTACCTCATCCCTAACATGACTTGTATGTTCCTTATTATTCCTAAATAATAAACTTAATTTAAATTCTACTTGATTTATAACCTTTTTAATTTTTATTATTACTTTTATATCACTTATTACCTTGCAATAATAGTTAGTTAATTATTTTAGTTCGTATCGGACATTTTGTCGATGTTCGAAAATTGAGTTAAAAAATGAACTTGTTATAATTACAATTTGTCCATGTGGTCCAAAATCCTTTATCTACATAATGATATTAATGATTTAGATATCATATATATCATATATATCTCATATATATATATATATATAATATTACATAACATTTGGAGATATGAAATGAAATGCATCTTTCGGGAGAGGGTAAGGCGTACGTACGCATGAACGCTACTTTGATTTCTTTTTAATATCTAATAGAATGAAAACATAATGATACATAGGTATATTATAATTCTAGTATAATATCTTATGATATATATGTTACATAATTTCATTAACTCCATCTTTATATGTTCCATGTATGTCAAGAACGGAACATATCACCTAGAGGGGGCGGTAGTCCGCCCTTCCTCAAATGAAATTATCATGTTTACACATATTGGAAGGAATAAAGGTATGTTTTTAAATAAAAATTACAGAAGAATACAGAAAAAACATAATATATATCATATATAAATATATTTTCATCATTATGGCCACCATGAGAGGTGTTAGGAGATAATTTAACAATCGTCGCTTTGTGAGGGGTTAGATTCCCATCGATAGAAACAGTATGTTCTTCACCCATTAGATGGAGGTGTGTGTAAGTGTAGTTTTAATAATTCTCATAAAAACATAATAGTATTTTGATGATACTGGTGTGGTTATTAAATAAATTAATAAAAAGAGTTTCGGAGGTTGGGGAAGTAAAATAAAACAAAAGATCTTAAAAGAAGATGTTACCTTTAAATCAGGTAACTCCCTTTGGTTTGAACCAAAATGGTTTCTTGATGTGTTTTCTATAACGACCCAATGTTTTTCAATGGAAATTAACTTCTTATAATTATGTCATAAAATAACATGAAAACACAACATAATAACCTAATGAGTGATAAGTGACCTTTAAACATAATTTTCTCAGTTTTGTGTTTGGAATTTTAAAAATCCGACATACACGGTTGTCCTCAAGATGGTTTTTGGAGACTAATGAAACAAAAATAATTTTCAGTGAATAGTAACGTACCCTTAGGAATTGTAACATACCCTTATGAATAGTAATATAACCCTTATTAATAGTAAATCATCCAACATAAGAGTAACCTTACCCATGAATAATTAAATAAAATTTAGACATCTTAGAAAGTGACAACATGACCTTAGTAAACGTTTTGGTATTTTGTAAGTCATAAATAATTAATAATAACTAATTAATTAATTTAAAGGAAAATATATTTTCTTAAAATGTATTCATTATTTATCAAATAAATGTATTATAGTTTTTAGATAATTTTATAAGACCCTTCGTAATTTTTGAAAGCACTATAAAATCAGTTTTAATTATAAAAACTTTTTTTTAAGTAAATCATGATTTTAATTAAATATTAAATTAATAATATTTAAGAATTTTTTTAAAAAAATGTAATTAATTTTTTGATTCTACACATCAATAAATGGTAGGGGTTAATTTTTGTGATTTTTCTGAGATACTTGAATTTTTTTGATGAATAGTAGAATCCGATAATTTACAATAAATGCTGAATAATGGATTAATTGAGTCATTGATGATGCTATTCTGATGTAGGCCCACTTGGTTCTGTATCACATGATAAAATTACTATTATTGGTCATTAAAGACTCATAATTCCTTGTCTTATGAGAAATTAAAAAACTAATGAATTTTATATTAAGGAAACCCCTCTCCCCTCCATATAAAAGCCACCCTCCACACCCTCAATTACTCACACTTATCAAGCTTCAAGCCTTATATAAACTCTGCCCAAACATCCTCCCTAGCCCCTCCCCCACGTCCAAGATCTTATGGTCTCATCAAAAGACGAAGCCTAGGTTTTTAAGGAGGTTCTCAAGAGAAGGATTCAAGAGGTAATTTCTCTCATTCTTCTTCTTTAATTTCCTTTCAAGTTGAAGTTCATTTATTGATCTCTTACCACCTATCGTCATCTGAATTGTATTGTAACTCTAGTATTATACATAAAATAAAATTTTATGGTGCTAATGGGATATTATATAATACAACCCCCTTTCCCTATTCCTTTTATTTTATTAAAGAGAATGTTGTTCGTGAGGTGTTAATTTTTCACCTTCAAGAACGACATGCTTTCTTCTTCCATTTCTACATTCAGATATGGTCATGAAACCATTTTTATGGTTGAACCTACACATTTTATATGTATTATATCATGTTTAAAGATCTGGAACTAACTTATGATCATATTTCTAAGTGATAAAAGAAAACAATTTCATTATGATCAAAAAACAGCCCAAATTAACCCAAATAACCATCATTTAATTCTTATCTAATGATTCATAAACATGGATATAATTTGATTCATTATAAGATCATAAAAACTACTGTAATATCCTTAAAAACATGTAATATAAGTTCTGGATGTTTACCTATGTTCTACCCAAACTTCAATTTTATGAATACAAGTGAACCACCCAAGAGAAACCATAAAAACGAACATCCCCGAACAATGTTTTTAAACTCTATAAGTCAACCAAAGGAATAAAAAATGACATAATAAAACCATAATGAACTCTATTAATCTATAAAATGTTCTGTAATTTCTAATTAATTAATATAATGTCATTATACAGGACATTAAAGAGAAGTATGCATTCATGTACAAGGTAAGGGGAAATCTCGAACCCAATTTTCTTCCTTCAGGTTCTCTCTCTTTCACTCCATTTTTGAAATGCTTACTCCTTAAAGATCATTTGTTAATAATTGTCTTTATCTTTATGGGATATACATTTTTTCACTGGTTTTTATGTCAAACAAGATTTTTTCCAAAAGATCTCCTCTTTTAAGAACACCCCTTTTACTTCTACCTCAAAGTGGATGGTTCTTGTAACATGTATATTATTCCCTCTTTATTTTGGGAACCCAAAGCTTATGAATGTATTATTATGAGATGAAACTAATTAAATTCCATGGCTTAGTTATGTACATTTTTTATATGTGTACTATGTGGCAATCATGATGATTATAATGTTATGATGTGACGGGTGCGCCCAGAATTATATATCACACTATGAATGTTTCAATGTGACAGGTGCGCCCGGAATTATACAGCGCTCTAATGCATTGGGTAAAGTGATGAATCTCATGAGTAAATATGAAATGATGTGTGAAAAAGATGCTATCTTAGTTCACAATTATTTTTGGTAGTTATCCACTAAGACATGATGTTTCATTTTTATGCATTGCCACATTTCAAGTCTTATATTTATGCTTCCTCTCATGTTCATGATCGTTTTCCCATGTTCTGATTATGCTCACCCCATGCTATATTGATCTTATATATCCTCTTACTGGGCTTCTAGCTCACCCCTTTTGATTTATATCCTCAGGTGGCTACATGTACTAAGGAGAGGACAAGTTCCAATACGAAGCTAGAGAAGAAGAAATTAAATAAATGTTTATGATTGATGATGTAATTGTTATGTATGGTTCTAGTTTTCCTGAGACACTAAAACTTTGGATCCACTATGTGTAATACTATTATGTTGTTTATTTTTAAAATGATGTAATAGTAACGTAAGAAAAGGCTCGGGTTTCTATAGTTCGTATTAGTCTCAAGGTTTAGTTATTTTGGGAATTAGGATTAGTGAACCCTAGAGAAAACCTCTAGTATGAGATTAAGTACAAATATGTATGCAAGAATATTTACATATGGATCCCATATGTGATGATTTTAGTATAAATTTTTCCAATGAATAATTTATGTATTCATGACTTGTTTACTTATTTTTTGTTCTAACATTTTCTATTTTAGAAAATAGTGGGAACCAGGAGAAATCAGACCAACAACTCATGTGAGGGCCAATGCAACGATTGCCCGAATGACATCCCAAATGATTTAGGAGGTGGAGTTCAAAACTCCATGGCGATGCTTACCCAATTATCTCAGGTTATGACCAATAACCATAATAATGGGGAACGTCCTCCTTCACCAAAGAAAGAGAAACTGGCTATCAAATGTTTTATGCGGCAACGACCACTGATGTTTAGTGGATCTTTTGATCCACTAGTTGCGGAATAGTGGGTCAACTCCATTGAGAAGATATTTTTCATTCTTCACTGTTCTAAGATGGAAAAGGTGACCCTATCCATTTATCATCTAGATGGTGAAGCCGATCAATGGTGGGATTTGATTAAGAACACCAAGTGAAGGGAGGAAATTGAAGAGATGGAATGGGAAGACTATAAGATAATGTTTCTTAATAAGTACTTCCCACGAACTCTTTGCAAAAAGATGGAGAGATAATTCATAGAGCTCAAGAAAGAATACGGAGAATCCGCCACAACCTATGAAGTGAATTTCACAAGGATTTCAAGGTACGATTTAGGTTTTGTTATCAATAATGATAGCAAAATTGGTAGATTATTTAGTGGATTCGAAAGTCTCTCGCAATTAGAGACATTGGGAGTAATGAATAATTTGTTCGGTGTGCTCTCAACGTGAAGATGGAGTTTGGAGAATGGTCTCGTGGCTATAGTGATATTAAAAGAAAGATGGAGTTTCAAGATGGTGGATCTAATGACAACGGTGGGAAGAAAACTCAATGACGCACATGCCAAAAATGTGGGAAGTTGCACCATGAGAACTACCACAAAGGGATGGGGAAATGATTCAAGTGTGGGAAAGAAGGAAACCATTCTCAAGAGTGTCGAAAAGACACGAAAAGGAAGGAGAATGTAGCCGATGAATGGAGAGAACCACTCATGGTTCAATCCTACAACTGTAAGGAGCTAGGGCACTATGCAAACCAGTGCACTAAATCTCAAGCTCTCGAGGGTAATCAGTGTCAACAACCACCAAATCCAAAGGAACAAGGGAAGGCTTATTCCAACACTACTGCAGAGGTAGAGCATGTTAATGAATTCGTAAATGGTACACTTCCTATTCACTCAAGAATGGAAAAATCCTTATTTGATTCTGGTTCTACGCATTCCTTTATATCTTGAAACTTTTCTAGAACTATATAATTGAAGCCCCAAAACATTGAAGTAAAGATATCTATAAAAAGACCGAGTGGTGCAATCATTGAAACCCAAGTGTTTGACTCTTCTCCCATTGGCGTATGTGGGAAGATTCTTCCAACAAATCTCAAAATAATTCCCTTGGTGGAATTCGACACTATAATGGGAATGGATTGCCTCTCGTTATATAGAGTACATATCAACTATCGGGAAAAGGAAATATCATTTCATATTCCAAATCATCCCATGGTCCTCTACAAATGCAAGGAAGATCAGGAATATCCTTTGAAATATCCTTCAATGGTGTGGATGTTGATTCCCTATAAAGAAGCATACCTCGCCCAAATGGTTGAGTTGATGGAAAGTTCCAACCTTGAGGAAACAACCATCGTGAGGGAATACAATAATGTATTTCCTGATGAGTTACGTGGAATTCCCTCGGATCATGAAGTAGAGTTCCCAATTGAACTTATCCCCAGAGCTACTCCAATCTCGAAGTGTCCCTATAGGATGGCTTCTGTTGTACTGGAGGAGTTAAAGAAGCAGTTGCAAGAGAATCTAGACAAAGGGTTCATATGCCCTAGTGCATAGACATGGGGTGCAATAGTGCCCTTTATGAAGAAGATGGATGGAACAATGCATCTATGTATCGATTATCGGGAAACTCAACAAGATCACCATAAAGAACAAGTATCCTCTTCCAAGGATTGATTAATTGTTTGATCAGTTAAGAGGATGTCAATACTTCTCAAAGGTGGATCTTCGTTCTGGATATCGTCAAGTAAAGGTGAAGAAGTAATATATTCAGAATACTTCTTTCCGTACAAGGTATGGGAACTATGAGTTTTTGGTGATGCCCTTTGGACTTACTAATTCCCCTGAAATTCTTCATGGATTTGATGAATAGAGTGTTTAGAAATTACCTTGAAAAATTTGTGGTAGTGTTTATCGATGATATTCTCATCTACCGTAATAGCATGGAGGAACATAAAGAACATATAAGGCTTGTGTTGGCGACATTAAGAAAGGATAAGTCATACGCCAAGTTCAGAAAGTGTGACTTTTGGATGAAGAAAGTCACATTCATGGTGAATGTGATCACAAGTGGGGGAATTTCTATGGATCCTTCAAATACAATGGCGATTGAGGAATGGACCAGGCCCTCTAGTGTCATAGAAATCCGTAGTTTTCTTGTACTAGCTGGGTACTACCGATGTTTTGTGAGAAACTTTTCAAGATTTTGAAGCCCGATAACTAAGTTAACAAGGAAATGGGTAAAGTATGTATGGATAGAAGAATGTGGGGGAAGATTCAAGGAGCTAAAGAGAAGGCTGATAATTGCACCTGTACTCACACTACTAAAAAGTTGAGAAAGTTTTGTGATATATAGTTATTCTTAAAAGAATGTCTTGGGTTTTGTACTCATGCAAAATGATAATGTGATAGCCTACGCCTCATGATAGTTGAAGTTCCATGAGCAGAACTACCCGACGCATGATCTAGAGCTGGCAGCCATGATTTTTGCCTTGAAAATCTGGAGGCACAACCTTTATGGTGAGAAGTGTGACATATACATCGACCACAAGATCTTGAAGTATATATTCACACAAAAGGAGCTCAACATGCATCAAAGGAGATGGTTAGATCTAATCAAGGATTACGATTTATCTATTCACTATCATCCTGGAATGTTGAACAAGGTAGCAGATTCTCTAAGTAGAAAAGAACCTGCGACTCTATCTATGTTGTGGATTGAGAAAGACCCTATCTTCTTAGATATGCAAAATATAGATTTGGAAATCATAAGGGTAGGGGATACATCCTACCATGCCCAAATGATTGTGCGACCATCAATCTAGGATAATATTAAGGAAGCACAAAGGGATGATGTGGAGATATAAAAGAGGGTGAATGGAGTAAAGGATGGGAAGCTGCCAGAGTTTCATATCGATGATGATAGTGTGATTCATTTTGGAATGCGGCTTTGTGTGCCTTCATCACCTGGGATAAAGAAGGAGCTATTGGATAATGAACATAGCTCAACATTCTCTATCCATCCTGGGAGTACCAAGATGTACCATGATCTTCGAGAACACTTCTGGTGGGAAAACATGAAGAAGGATATTGTAGAATATATATCAAGGTGCTTGGTATGTCAGCAAGTTAAATATGATTGAAAAAAGTCCAAGGGTATGATGCGGACATTTCATATACCCATGTGGAAATGGGAAAAAAATTTATGGACTTTGCCATGGGTCTCCCAAAGACGTCAAAGGGAAATAATGTGATATGGGTTGTGGCTGATCGACTCACCAAGACTGCCCATTTTATTGCTTTTTGGGAAGATCTCTCGCTTGAAAAACATGCAAAAATATATGTGAAGGAAGTGGTGGGACTGCATGGTGTTCCACTCTCAATTGACTCTGACCATGATCCAAGGTTCACATCTAAGTTCTAGATGATCATTCAACATGCTTTGAGTACTGAATTAAATTTCAGCATGACCTATCACCCCCAAACTGATGGACAGTCTAAAAGCAATATTCAGATGCTTGAAGATATGCTAAGAGCTTTCTCTCTACAATTCAATGGTGGTTGGGATCAGCATCTCCCATTGGTTGAGTTCTCATACAAAAAAAGCTTCCAATCGAGTATTCAGATGGCTCCACATGAAGCTCTATATGGAAAGTGATGTAGAACTCCAACCTATTGGGAAGAAGTTAGAGAAAGAAAGCTACTTGGACCTGATCATGCTCAAGAGATGACAGAGAAGGTTCAAGTCATCCAGAAACACATCAAAGCTACTCAAAGTCGGCAAAAGAGCTATGCTGACAACCGTCTAAGGGACTTGGAGTTTGACGTTGGAGATAAAGTCTTCCTTCTAATATCTCCATGGAAGAGAGTCATGCGATTTGGGGAGAAATTGAATCTAATCCCAAGGTATATTGGACCCTTTCAGATCCTTGACCGTATAAGAGTTGTGGCCTATCATCTTAAAATCCCACTAAATATGGCTCAAGTTCATGATGTGTTTCATGTATCACTATTGAGGAATTACATACCCAACCCCTCTCATGTTCAAAACTCAGAGGTGGTGTAGCTGGAAGATGATCTCTCCTATGAGGTGCAGCCAGTAATGGTTATAGATCGAAGAGATAAGATTCTACACAACAAGGCAACCCATCTTGTCAAAATGTTGTAGAGGAACCATGCGTTTGAGGAAGAAACTTGGGAACTAGAAGAGGCAATGAAGGAGAAACACCCTCACCTGTTTGTGTAAAGTGAAATTTCAGGGGAGGAATTTCTAAAGGGGAGAGGAATGTAACGACCTAATGTTTTTTAATGGAAATTCCCTGCTTATATTTATGTCATAAAATAACATGAAAACACAACATACTGAACTAATAAGTGATACGTTACCTTTAAACATAAGTTTTTCACTTTTTTGTTTGGAATTTTTAAAATCCAACATACACGGTTGTGCTCAAGATGATTTTTGGAGTCTAATGAAACATAAATAATTTTCGGTGAATAGTAACATACCCTTAGAAATAGTAACATAACATTATGAATAGATATATGACCCTTATGAATAGTACATCATCCAACATAAGAGTAACCTTACCAATGAAAATTAAATAAAATTTAGACATCTTAGAAAGTGACAATTTGTCCTTAGTAAACAATTTGGTATTTTGTAAGTCATAAATGATTAATTATAACTAATTAATTAATTTAAAAGAATATTTATTTTCTTAAAATGTATTAATTATTTATCAAATAATTTTATTATAGTTTTTAGTTAATTTTAAAAGACCCTTCATTATTTTGGAGAGAACTATAAAATTAGTTTTAATCTTAAAAACTGTTTTTAAGTAAATTATGATTTAAATTAAATATTAAATTATAAATATTTAGAAAATTATTTTTGAAAAATGGACTTCATTTTTCGATTTTACACATCGAAAAATGGTAGGGTTAAATATTTGGGATTTTTCTGAGATACTTGAATTTTTTATGAATAGTAGAATCCAGTACTTTACAATTAATGCAAAATAATGGATTAATTAAGTCATAGATGATGCTCTGCTGATGTAAGCCCACATGGTTTAGGATCACATGATAAAATTAATATTCTTGTTCATTCAAGACTCACATTTCATTCTCTTAGGAGAAATTAATAATCTAATGAATTTTATATTAAGGAAACCCCTCTCCCCTCCACTATAAAAGTCACCCTTCACACCCTCAATTTCTCACACCTCTCAAGATTCAAGCCTTCTCTAAACTCTGCCCAAACATCCTCTCTAGCCCCTCTCTAACTTCCAAGAGCTTATGGCCTCTTGAAAAGACCAATATTAGGTCCTTAAGGAGTTTCTCAAGAGAAGGAGTCAAGAGGTAAGTTCTCTCCCTCTTCTCTTTTAATTTCCTTTCAAGTTCAACTTCATTTCTTGATATCTCCCCACATATCTTCATATAAATTGTATTGTAACTCTAGTATTATATATATACTATAATTCTATTATGATAATGGTATATTATATCATCCCACCCCCTTTCCCTCTACCTTTTATTTTATTAAAGAGAATGTTGTTCGTGAGGTGTTAATTTTTCACCTTCAAGAACGACATGCTTTCTTCTTCCATTTATACCTTCAGATCTGGTCATGAAACCATTTTTATGGTTGAACCAAAACATTTTATATGTATTATCTCCTATTTAAAGATTTGTAACTAACTTATGATCATATTTCTAAGTTATAAAATAAAACAAGTTCATTATGATCGAAAAACCGCCCAAATTAACCCAAATAATCTTCATTTAATTCTTATCTAATAATTCATCCACATGGATCTAATTTGATTCATTATAAGATCATAGAAACTCTTTTAATATCATTAATAACATTTAATATCAGTTCTGGATGTTTACCCATGTTCTTTCCAAACTTCAATTTATGAATACAAGTGAACTACGCAAGAGAAACCAAAAAAACGAACATCCCCGAACAATGTTTTTAAACTCTATAAGTCCACAAAAGAAACATGAAATGACATAATGAAACAATAATTAACACTATTAATGTATAAAAGGATCTGTAATTTCTAATTAATGAATATAATGTCATTAAACAGGACATTAAAGAGAAGGAAGCATCCAGGTACAAGGTAAGGGGAAATCTCGAACCCAATTTTCTTCCTTCGGATTATCCCTCTTTCACTCCATTTTTGATATGGTTACTCCATAAAAATCATTTGTTCATAATTGTCTTTAATTTTCTGGGATATACATGTTTTCACTGCTTTTATGTCAAACAAAATGTTTTCCAAATGATCTCTTCTTTTAAGAACACCCCTTTTACTTCTCACTCAAAGTAGACAGTTCTTGCAACATGTATGTTGTTCCCTCTTTCTTTTGGGAACCCACAGTTTATGAATGTTTTATTATGAGATGAAACCCATTCCATTCCATGGGTTAGTTATGTACATATTTTATATGTGTTCTATGAGTAAAGCATGATGATGACAATTTTATGATGTGACGGGTGCACCAGAAATTATATAGTGCAATATGAATGTTTCAATATGACAGGTGCACCCAGATTTATACAACGCTCCAATGCATTGGGTAAAGTGATGAATCTCATGAGTAAATTTGAAATTATTTGTTAACAAGATGTTAGCTTGTTTCACAAGTATGTGTGGTAGGTAACCACTAAGACATGATGTCTCATTTTTATACATTGCCACATTTCAAGTCTTATATTTATGTTTCCTCTCATGTTCATGATCTTTTTCCCATGTTATGATTATCCTCACCCCATGCTATATTGATCTTATATATCCTCTTACTAGGCTTCTTGCTCAACCCTTTTTATGTATATCCTCAGGTGGCTACATGTACAAAGGAGAGGATAAGTTCCAATAAGAATATACAGAAGAAGAAATTAAATAAATGATTATGCATGATGTTGTAGTTGTTATGTATGGTCATAGTTTTCCCAAGACACTAAACCATGGGATCCTCTATGTGTAATAAAATTATGTTGTTTATCTTTAAAATTATGTAATAGTAATGAAAGAAAAGGCTCAGGTCTCTATATTTTTTACCTAAGGTAAGGCTTCTAGGATGAATAGAGGGATATTGAGAGCTCATTGGAGTAGAGTTTGCATGAGCCAAAGTCTTGAGAAGTGTGATACGTGGGTTACAAGTAGGGATTTGTATAAGAAAGAGGAGGGGCTCTTTAAGATATTTTGAAACAGTTATTTTATTATAACCTCATCTTCGGTTTCAAATGGTCAACTATTCATTAATATCAAAGTTAAAATGTCTCATGGTTGAAATAAAACAACCCAATAATAATTGGATAGGTTTCGGATATTGTTTTAATATTTATAATCTTATTTATTGAAATCATTTATTAATGAGGTAAATATTGCATCATTATTGTGTCATAAATAATTTAATTTATTTGATGCCCCAAAATTATAAAAAAAAATACCATGATGTAGGAAATCTAATTATATTTAAAAATAATATTTTTAGTCAAAAAGATAACTTATATAACCCAATGTAAAAATTTATTTACTAAAATATATTCTTTTATGTCATTTTTGTCTAATTTTAAATTAATTAATATAGTGTCATTATTACTCCCATGGGGCTTCATGGGTTCCCAAATTCGACCCAAGGATGACCATGGTCGGATATGTATCAAACAATAAGATTAAGACACATGTTAATGTAATTAAATATTATTATAATATTATATTTGACCTTTATTTATTATATTTACCCATTAATCATGGTAAATAAAATATTTAATGAAGTATATATTTAAAATATAAAAAAATATAAATTACCTATTTACACAATTTGGACCTACTGATTCCAAATATGGAATCCATTTTTTCAAATTCAAAGCACAGTAGTGGCAGAAATTATTTTAAAATTAATTCCCACTGTTAAAACAAATAGCGTGTTTTTATGAAATAATAACTATCAAAAGATTGACACTTGTTTATGTCCAATTTCAAAATAAAATTACTTCCAATGACCAACAGTAGATTAAATGTTAATAATATATTATAATTATACTCTAAAACTAATTAACAAGGATAATATAACCATATATATAAATTATATTAAAATTAACTTTTGAATTAAAATACATTATTTTTAAATATTCATTAAAAAATGAACTTTATTAGAAAAATACCAAAATTTCATCAAAAGTAAATTTTGGTGTCCTGATTATAAAAGAATAATTTTATTTTGTCAAATAGAACAAATAAAAGTGCCAAAAACTTTATTTAAATAGGGTTTTCCAATAAAATGCGGTAAATCGACCTTTTAGTAAAAATTAGAGTATTTATGTATAAAATCGAATTCTTTACTTATTTTAAGCCTCTAACTTTTACTGGATAAATGTAAAACTATTCAAAAAATATGAATAATCATATTCAAGTTAGTTCTATTCATTCCCATCAATACAACGGCTAAGCATTAACTACCATTTAAAACAAGAATATTATAATATTAGTGTGCAACGTAAGACTTCAATGAAACCCATTGTCCCGTATCAGGTAAGCCATCAAACCTAGTTTCCCCGTCAATGTAGAATTAATATTTAATTCACAAATATTAATAAATATGAAAATTTTCATGTTCATTATTTACCTGGGATGTTACATCCTTCCCCCCTTTTGGGAATTGCGTCCTCACAATTTTAAAACTATGCTTGGAAACATCATTAAAAGTCCCACATCCGAAAATATTCAGTAAAACTATCACATTAAATGAAAGAAATTGAAGTACAAAGTTCACCTAAGATAACCCAAACAAGGATTCCATATAGGAAAGCATGGATATTTAAGAGAGAACTAATGGTCATGTTTTGATGGAGAGTGATAGAAAAGATGATTAGGATAAAGTTATCCACCAGAAAATCACAAACATATGATGTGTTAAATGGTCTTTAATTACTTAGTAGGAAACGTAAACCAAAAATATTCTTGTTTTACATTCCTTTTCATAATTTTTTGGAATTCATTTACTATATAGAATATGAACATAAGGAAATTTACTTACCATCAAGTAGAGTTTCATCCTTCAATAAGTTTCTACCAAAAACTAATCAATTCTCCAAGCAATGACAATTCCAAGAGGCTTGGTCACATCAAAAGCACAAGAATCAACTTCTAGAGAATCATATAATCCACAAAAGAAGAACTGTATATTTCCCTTGTCTTTAGAAATCTACTAAAGCCAAAATGGATAGTATGAGATCATATAATCCTCAAAAATGATAATCCTTTATAAAAAATAATATTACTCTTAATCTCTAAATTTCAACAAAAAGTATCCAAAGTTCACGAAATACTATTCAATACATAATTTTCCTTAAAATTCTTCTAAAAAATCCAAACTGATATTGAAAACCAAAACTCAGAAGGATTTAATCTCATAGTCTTCCACAGTAAATCTTAACATTTAACTCCAAAATCATAGACTACTTTTAATGTATCATTTTGAATCATAATTAACCAAATCACATATTCTCTATGATAAGATAATATTTTCCATAAATAAACCAAATGACAATATGTCCAAAAAAACATAGATTCTTCCAAACTAAAATTTCAACCATTATTCCACAAATTAAATCCTATAGTATTATATCTTCTTTAGGAATTTAATGATTCCTAAAAATAGAGAACGACTCCCATAAAAATCTTTATCACTTAATCACTAAATAATTTTTCTATACTAAGTATATCCATTTGATAAAACATAAGTTCCCAAAATCAACTTATTATTGTAATATAAAATTATTTTACTAAAATGTATAAGTCATACTAACTAGGGACTTCACGTAGTCTAGTGGTAGGTGATAAATATCAATTGCACTTGGGTTGTGGGTTCGATTCCCGCAGATTTTTCCGACACGACGAGTTGTCAAACGGTCTGTGTGTTGTCCTTTTTATAAAAGTCAAAAATAACCCTAACATTTTTTAACCTCAATGGTTTCATTATACCTCTCATTTTCAGCCCAAATCATTATTATCTTCACATCTTAATTCTTTATGTCTTATATATATTGTCTTTTTTTAAATTTCACCACCATATAATAAAATGAAACGATCCCCAGAACATCAAACCTTGATCATGGTGTCCACTTGGTTTCATCATTATCTTGTTCACGTAGGTAGATGGTTCATGAATTTTAACAATTATTTAGATATCCTTCAAAATCATTTGCGTCATTCATCCAAATATGCCTTATACAACATGGGTCCTATGGGTGTTCACAGAAAACTAGTTTTGGAAAATAATCATGCATGACATATAATTTCAAAACATCTGATAAAACTTGAATTTTATAAAATAGTCGGAAGTAATTTGAGTTGAAAGATTCAATTAATGGTCCTTTTAAAATACTATAGGTGTGTGATGAGAGACTATATTGTAAAATAAAATATAAATAGGTTGCGCAAGGGTCTCCTTATTCAGTACCTTTTTCAAAATCATAATATGCTTCAAAATCTTGTGATAATGTAAAATATTTGAAAATTCCTTGAAAATATTTAACTTTCTTGAAAATATGAGAATATTGTGGAAATATGATTTGATTAAACACAACCCATGATCCATGTAACGCCCCGACCCTAGTTACCCAGATTCGGTGCATTATTACGTAACTTTGGCATGAGCACAAAAGTTCAAGTCTCGAAAGACCGATTAGTTTATTAGACTTGGAACCACTAGATACATTCATAATTGTTACATTACATCATAAAGTGAAAAATCATAATAACATAGTCTCCATAGTCCACACTCATATCCCCTTCAGACTATCCCTTTAGATCAATCATAAAATATTTCTTCATGTCCTGGGAAAATAATACATAGAAAGGGTGAGCTCAGATGCTCAGTAAGGATAACAATATAGCGGAAACTTTTATAAATAAGCATAAACATTTAAGGCAATGTATAACTAAACAAAAGCCTTTTAAACTTTAACTTCATCATAATATGGAAAAAATAGAATAAAGTAATGCCATTTACTTATTCAAATGGATATTCTACTATTCTAATAATCACATGTAATATCAATAACCACTTTCATAATGATGGAATTCATAATGCCAGACTATCATTACCACGTAGCCAAGGCCTCATTCCAAGACTACAAATAAGATTTTTCCAAGGCCTCATTCCAAGACACTAGTTTGTCTCATGAGAACTATCGATGCATCGAGGAGCTATAGCGGGCTCCACCCTTCACTTATTAAGTCCATTGCATTCCTTATATGAAAAGTTTTAAACATATCATAAACCATAACATAATTATACCACATAAAAATTTCATAAAGGAAACATAAAATTTCCACATTTCAATCACAAGATATCAATACAACACATTGATATAATAAAAACATTATAAAAACCATTTTCGATACCAAAATAAATGAAAAGTAAAATAGGGTATTTATTTTTTATTTAAAAAATGTTATGGCTTGTAAAGGAAGCCGAAACTCAAATAATGGTCACAACGGCGGAGAAGTAGTTGTCGCCGCATACGTATGACAAAAAACCCTTCCTTTTTTCATTTAGTAAAATGCATCATATAAAAAATATTCCTTTTGAATAAACGTAAAAGTCAAATTAGTGTATACACCATATAAAATAAATTTGGGTATAAAACAAAATATGCCTCAATGAAAGGAGATTGAAATGAAGTCCCTTACTTCGTGTCCGAATTGACTCGATCGTTCTTTAATATACTGAATAATAAATTATAGTTAATTTATACTTGATTAAATTCCTTTTAAAGTTCATTATTCCTTTTATATCACTTATTACCATGTTATGAACATTATGTAATTATTTAAGTTAATAACGGTCATTTTGTCGATCTTTGGTACTTGAGTCAAAAATAAACTTCTTATAATTACAAGTTGTTTATGTGGTAAAATATCCATTATATCCAGAATAATATTCATGATTTAGATATCATATATATCCTATTTATACATTATATAAATTCATTTATAATATTACATAACATTTAGAGGTAATAAACGAAATGCACCGTTCATGGAGAGGTTAAGTCGTACGTACGCATGAATACTACTTTCATTTTCTATTTTGTATTTAATGAAATCATAATGGTATAAAGGTATATTATAATTCCTGTAAAATATCATATATAATATCATTAAATCCATCTTTTATATGTCCCACATGTGGAATTAACGATTCAAATCAATTTGAGGGGGCGGTAGTCCGCACTTCCTAAAATGAAATTATTGCGTTTACCCATAATTGAAATCATAAAGGTATGCCATAAATGAAAAAATAAGAATCATAAGGAAATCATAAAAATAATATATATCATATATAAATATAGTGACATCTTAATGTCGACCATGAGAGGTGTTAAAATAAGATTGAGCAATCATCATTTCGTGAGGCAGTAATTCGCCACCCACAGAAACAGTATGTTGTTTAACCATTAGACGAAGGTGTGTGTATGTTTAAATCAAATACATATCATAAAAACATTCCAGTATATTGAATATACTTGTGTTGTTACAAAATAAAATAATAAAAATAGTTTAAGGGGTTGGAGAAGAAAAATAAAACAAAAGAACATAAGAAAAGACATTACCTTAAAATCGGGTAACTCTTTTTGATTTGAGCCAAAGGCTTCCTTCATAAGACTTCTTCCCAAAGTGAGGCTTCTAGGAGTAATATAGGGAAGTTGAGAGAGTAGTTTTTTAGAGGTTCACCATGCCAAATGAATTTTAAGGTGTGAATAAGGTGGTAGAGGTGGGGGCCTTTTATAAGAGGAGAGGAGGGGAACTCTTGGAAAGTCAAGAAAAGTTACATTATTATATAACGAGTTTCTAATTTTAAAGGTCCCAAAATTATATATTTCAAGGATAATGTGATAAGGGTACTAAATCTACTCATACAATAGGTTTTTGACAATTTTATGTCTTAAATTTACATCATCTTTTCATTTTATTTAAATCATTAATTAATGAGGTAATCACTACATCATCATGGTGTCATAAATAGATTTTATTATTTAATGCCTAAAAATTATATAAAAATTATCATGATGTAGGAAATATTTTTATAATTCCAATGAATATTTATAGTCAAAATGTTAACTTATATAATACCATGTAATAATTGTTTTAGTAAAACAACACATGTTTGTGACAATTTTATTATTACTTTAAATAAAAATTATTAATGTCATTTTCTTAACCAAGTGGATCCATGGGGTACCCAAGTTTACCCATGGATTTTCATGGTAGGTCATGACTCATCCAATAAGGGTAGGACAAGTGTAAAGGTAATTTTATATTATTATAACATTATATTTACCTTAAATTACACTAATTACCTTTAATTGCGATTAATAAAACTTCAAAATTACTATTCACCAAAAATTATTTTCATCCCATTGAACCAAATTTTATTTACTAATGAAAACCATATATGTTGGATTTTTTAAATTCAATTCATAGAAGAGGTAATGTTTCATTCAAGTGAAAAATTTGTTTTTTAACTACTACTTAGTGGTTTCACTATTCATCAAAAATTGATGTTTTTCAGAAAAATACCAAAAATTTACCCTAAGCTATATTTGATATTCCTAATTAAAAAATGATGTATATTTTACAAAAATAAAAACATATAAGTTTAATTAATTAATTTAATAATTAATTCCCGCTGTCACAACAAATAGCGTGTTTTTAAGAAACAATATATATCAAAAGATTGACAATTATTTATGTCCAATTTCAATGTGAAATTAATTCTAATGAACAGCATTGGATAAAATTGTAAAATTATATTATAATTATCCTTTAAAACCACTCAATCGTATAATTTATCAATATAAATTATTTTGATTAAAAAAGTTATTTTTAAGTATTTTTCACTATTCATCAAAAATTGGAAGTTCTCAAAAAAATACCAAAAAAACAACATAGGATGATTTCGATATTCCGAATCCAAAATTGAAGTACATTTTAAAATATAAAATTTATATAATTTCAAAAAGTGGGTATTACTATTCATAACTGTTATTTTGATTGGTCGCTGTGTGTTAGAATCTCGAACCTGCGTACAATGCATGATATTGCCTTATTGAAAGAGAAGCGTATCGTAGAAGCTTGGGGTCTTAAATTATCCCCTCCTTCAATAAATTGCAACCTCGCAATTTGAAATTGTTCTTATAAAATAAAAGGTTTAAAGTAGAAAATACCTTTGTGGAAAACCCACATCGGAAATAAGGTTAATAAAAATAAAACATTAAAAGAAAGAAAGAGAAGTACAAAGGTCACCCGAGATAGTCCATACTAGGACTCTATGAAAACATGGATATGGAGTAGAAACATACCATCATGGTCTGATGGAGAGTTGTAGAAAATGGTATTGGGAGGAAGTTAACTATACGAAAATTACAAACTTGTGATTTGTTAAACGGACTTTCATTCCCCAGTGGGAAAAGTTAACCGACAACGTTTTTGTTTAAAATTACCTTTCATAAAGTTGAGGAATTAATTTTTGAGATTTACTAAGAAGGTAAAGAAATATACTTACTTTTCATGTAGACTTTCATTCTTCAATAAATTTTACCACAAATATATCTTTCACTCCAAAAGGTAATAGAATTCAAAAATATTATATTTATCCTAATCATACAAGGTTCTAAATATTAACACATACCATTTAGATTAGGAAAACTATTTTGTAATAACCAGGGACTTAATGTTGGCTTGTGGGAGGTAAAAAAGGCATGTCGCACTGTAGTTGTGGGTTCGATTCCAACATCTTTGTCCGACGTGATGGTTTATCCCTTGACCTGCAAGTTGTCCTTTTCCTAAAACAATAGTATTATAATATTCCAAAAATAATCTTCAAAAATGTTTTAACCCTAAAAAATCCTATCCAAAGTTAAACTTAATCCATTCCAACCTTTATAGTTATCCAAAATAGCTCTATCCAGAATTTCTCTAAAAGGTCTCTAAATTCCAAAATCAATTCATCAGATTCCCCAAACAAAGTATAGTTTCTCTTATTGTCACATAATAAAAATATGATTACCTTCATCATATTAAAAATTTAATGAAAACAACAAGTACTGCAGTACAATCCTTATATATATCTCATTATTATTATAACCATAATATAGTTCTTGAGTCCAAAAACACAAATACAATAATTATTCCACTTCAACTGTAGTAATAACCTAACATTTTCCTTGCTCCCTTGGCCTTTTTTGAGGTAAGATTCCTTGGTGCTTAGAGAATTCATTTCCATAATGACCCATTTCTCTACAATTTTACCATTCAACATTGACATCCTCTTTCTTTCCCTTTCAATCAAGATCCTTTTGACCTTTTTCCCCATGTTTATAACAAACTCCCATTCATTTTAGGCAAGTATCGGGGTGATTATTCCCACAATTATCTCAGAATGGAAAATCATTCTTTCCCTTTTCCCTTTATCTGTCTCTTGTTCCACCGTTCTTTTATTCTCTTTCTTTACTTTTTTGTCATAAGAATTAGAGAATACATTTTCTGTCTTGATAGAACACGATACTATATCTTCATACGTTGAGAAATATTGTGATATTAAAGCTCGACGGAGAAATGGTTTTAAACCATCAAAGAAACGATTAATCTTACTTTTTCGGTTATGTATATAATATGTAGCATACCTTGCTAACCCTATAAATTTAGCCTCATACTTTGTGACATTATCATCCTCCTTTTGTCTCAGACTCAAAAATGGCCTTTCCATATATGCTTGATGGTCACGAGGAAAGTATTTTTCTAAGAAAATCTCTTTAAACTCTCTCCATTCCATACTCGATACTTTTTCATCTTCATTTGTATTTTGAATCAATGGCCACCGTTTATCAGCATCTCCAGTGAGGCGGTAAACTGCCATGATAACCCTTTTCCTTTCCCTACTCCCCAAGGCATGGAATATTTTATCTAAGGAATTTATCCATTACTCAACTACTGATGTATTTGTACTCTCATTGAATGTTGGTGGTTATTTCCTCATGAAGCGGTCTAACATTGATCCCCCACATTGCGGATCAGGGTGCTCCATACGAGTAAGGTTATTATTCGTAACTTGAGTGAGTTATCCTAGTATGGTGATAAGCGGATCAACACCAGTTGTATCACCAGCTCCACTATAATTATCTTGAGCAGGAGGTCAATCCCTATATAGAGTGCATGCATTGATACAGTTTCCATTCCTTCCACTACGCACCATTTCTAAACAATGTCATAAACCAGATTAGTTTATAAATCTAAATAAATAATTCCATACTTGTAAAACACTTAACATAAATTGAAATATTTATGGATATAATCCATGATCATAATAAAAATGTTTTCATTGAGAAAGTATATACTCATAAACCCTTCAAAATTGTTTATAAATAAAATGAGAATTATCCTAAGCATATCCCTCGGGAGTGTCGTAACCCAGAGTCCAGCAAGGCCCATTGTCGTACACCAGTTCCTATTCGAGTCTTGCTCAAAGCGGTGTTTTCAGGTTTTACCCCTAGGTACATCTGTTCCAGATCCGCCTCTACCTGCTCATATCCAGATAGAGATTTATGGCTCAGAAAACTCACAAAATATCTATAATACCAAAATTCTAGGAAGTTCTTCTGTACTAATCCTCAAAGTCTATCGTAGGGTTATGTCCTCTAATCAGAGTTTATCTATATCTAGCTTCCAAGGTTAGTACTAAACTACCTATGATACCAACTATAACGCCCCGACCCCAGTTACCCAGAGTTGGTTCATTATTATGTAACATTGGCATGATCACAAAAGATCAAGTCTCGAAAGGCCGATTAGTTTAGTAGCCTTGGAAACTGTAGATACATTCTTAAATGTTACATTACATCATAAAGTGAAAAATAACAATAACATAGTCTCCATAGTCCACACTCATATCCACTTCAGACTATCCCTGTTGGTCAGTCATAAATTATTTTTCACATCCTGGGAATATAAAACATAGAAAGGGGTGAGCTCAGATGCTCAGTAAGGATAACAATATAGCAGAAACTTTCATAAATAAACATAAACATTTAAGGCAATGTATAACTAAACAAAAGCCTTTTAATCATGAACTTCAGCATAATATGGAAAAAATAAAATGAAGTAATGACATTTAATTATTCACATGGATATTCCACTAGTCGAATAATCAGATGTAATATCAATAACCACTTTCATAATGATGGAATGCATAATTCCAGACTATCATAACCACATAGCAAAGGCCTCATGCCAAGACTACAAATAACATTTTGTCAAGGCCTCGTGCCAAGACACTAGTTTGTCTCATGAGACCTACCGATGCATCGAGTAGCTATAGCGGGCTCCACCCGTCACTTATTAAGTCCAATTAATTCCTTATATGAAAAGGATTAAATATATCATAAACTATAACATAATCGCATCACATAAAACATGCATAAATGAACATAAAATTTCCACATTTCAATCACAAGATATCAATACAACACATTGATATAATAAAAACATTATCAAAACCATTTTCAATACCAAAATAAAATAAAATTAAAACATTGTATTTATTTTTCATTTTAAAAAAAGATATGTCTTGTAGAGGAAGTCGAAACTCAAATAATGGCCACGGCGGTAGAGAAGTCGTTGTCGCTGCATACGTACGACAAAAAACATTAATTTTTCTTGTTTAGTAAAATTCTTTGTATAAAAAAGATTCCTTTTGAATAAACTTATTAGTAAAAGGGTTTTATACACCATTTAAAAGAATGTTGGGTATAAAACAAAATATGCCTCAATGAAAGGAGATTGAGAAGAAGTCCCATACCTCGTGTCCGACTTCACTCGATCATTCTTTAATCTTCAGAATAATAAACTAGAGTTAATTTATAATTTCTTAAGAACCTTTTTCAAGTTCATTATTCCATTTATATCGCTTATTATCATGTTATAAACATTATGTAATTATTTAAGTTAATAACCGTAGTTTTTTCGATCTTTGGTACTTGAGTCAAAAATAAACTTCTTATAATTAAAAGTTGTTCATGTGGTAAAATATCCATTATATCCAGAATTATATTCATGATGTAGATATCATATATATCCTATATATCCAGTATATAAATTCATTTATAATATTACATAACATTTAGAGGTAAGAAATGAAATGCACTATTCATGGAGATGGTAATCCGTACACACCCATAAATGATACTTTAAATTCTATTTCATATTTAATGAAATAATAATGATATAAAGGTATATTATAATTCCAGTATAATATCATATATTTTATCATTAACTCCATCCTTTATACATCCCACATATAGAATTAATGATTCAAATCACTTTGAGGGGGCGTTAGTCCACACTTCCTAAAATGAAATTATCGCGTTTACCCATAATAAAAATCATCAAGGTATTCCATAAATGAAAAATACAGAAGTATAAGGAAAACATGAACATAATATGTATCATATATAAATATAGTGACATCTTAATGGCCACCATGAGAGGTGTTAAAAGAAGATTAAACAATCATCATTTCATGAGGCAGTAATTCCCCACCCACAGAAATAGTATGTTCTTTAACCATTAGACGAAGGTGTGTGTAAGTTTATATAAAATACTTCTCATAAAAACATCCTATTATATTGAAGATACTGGTTTTGTTACAAAATAAAGTAATAAAAAGAGTTTAAGGGGTTGGAGAATCAAACTAAAACAAAAGAACACAAGAGAAGACATTACCTTAAAACCGGGTAACTCTTTTCGATTTGAGCCAAAGGCTTCCTTGGGAAGACGTCTGCCCAAAGTGAGGTTTCTAGGAGTAATAGAGGGAAGTTTAGAGAGTATTTTGGCAGAGGATGTCCGAGCCAAATGGATTTGATGGTGTGAATATGGTGGTAGAGGTGGGGGCATTTTGTAAGAGGAGAGGAGGGGCACTCTTGGAAAGTCAAGAAATGTTACTTTATTATATAATGATTTTCAGATTTTAAAGGGCCCACAATTATATATTTCATGGATAAGGTGATAAGGGTTCGAAATATACTCATCCAATAGGTTTTTGACAAGTTTGTGAGTGAAATTTTACATCATCTATTCATTTTATTTAAATCCTTAATTAATGAGGTAATCGCTGCATCATCATGGTGTCATAATTAAATTTATTTATTTAATGCCTAAAAATTATAAAAAATTACCATGATTTAGGAAATATTTTTATCTTTCCAATTAATATTAATAGTCTAAAATTTATCTTATATAACCCCTTGTAATAATTGTTTTAGTAAAACAACACATGTTTGTTACAATTTTATTTTTACTTTGAATAAAAGGTTATTAATGTCATTTTCATACCCAAGTGGCTCCATGGGGTCCCCAAGTTGACCCATGGATTTACAATAAGGGTAAAACAAGTGTAAAGGTAATTTAATATTATTATAACATTATATTTATCTTAAATTACACTAATTACCTTTAATCACGATTAATAAAACCTAAAAGTTACTATTCACCAAAAATTATTTTCATCCCATTGAACCACATTTTACGTAATAATTACAACCATTTATGTTGTATTTTTAAAATTAAATTTACAGAAGTTGTAAAGTTTCATTTAAACAAAAAATTAGTTGTTTCACTACCACTTAGTGGTTTCACTATTCATCAAAAATTGATGTTTTTCAGAAAAATACCAAAAATTAATCCTAATATATATTTGATATTCCTAATTCAAAAATGATGTATATTTTACAAAATTTAAAACATATAAGTTGAATAAATTAATTTAATAATTAATTCTCACTTTCACAACAAATAGCGTGTTTTTAAGAAACAATATATATCAAATTATTGACAATTGTTTGTGTCCAATTTCAAAGTGAAATTAATTATAATGACAACCATTGGATAAAATTGTAAAATTATATTTTAATTATACTTTAAAACCACTCAATCATATAATTTATCACTATAAATTATTTTTATTAGAAAATTTGTTTTTAAGTATTTTTCACTATCCATCGAAAATTGGAAGTTCTCAGAAAAATACCAAAAATTAAACATAGGCTAATTTTGATATTCCGAATCCAAAAATGAAGTCTATTTTGAAATATAAAATTTATATTATTTCAAAAAGTTTGTATTATTATTCATAATGGCTATTTTGATTGGTCGCGGTGTGTTAGAATCTCGAACTTGCGTACAATGCAAGCTATTGCATTATTGAAAGAGAAGTGTACCGTGGAAGATTGGGGTGTTACAATACACAATTATATTGGGGAATATTATAGGTGTTTGATATCTTGCAAGTGATTTGTACGTTAGAAAAAGTTTCACAATCATCCGAACATGACTTTGCAATAAATATTGCAAGTAAGTCATCAGGAAAAGATAAGAATTTCATTTGAGATCCTCCACCATACATATGTAACTAACTTTCCTTGATCTGGAAAAAGTTATAAAACAAGTATTTATCTGAAATAATAGATATAGGGACTATCCATGTGTTTACCAAAAACTCCATATCCCTAAAGTTGTCTAAACTGTCCTTTAATACCAACTATAAGGATATGGCCTTAAAAAATACATAATCTTGAATTAAATGGATAATTTACATTGAGGATATTTTCAGGTTTAAGGTTTCAGAGAATTAGGGCATAAAATTTACATAACAATATGACTATTACATGTATACAATTCTACTCAGTATCCATTTTTTTAATAAAATAAAAACTCTTGAAAAAGAGTCACATCTAGTTCTATATTTTAGACAGCATTACTTTTCATTGATCCCATCCTTGACACTTCTTCATCTTTAAGTCCTAGGTAAAACATTTCAAAAACATGGTATGTGTATAAAAATATCAGTAAGGGATATAAAATAAGAAATGAAAACACTATCCCATCAATAAATACAAAACAATGAAACCATACTTTTCAATCATAACAAACCTCATGAAATCATAAGATTTATGAACAACACGTAGAAATCATAAATCATAAAGGTACATTATGACATAAATAACATACTTACATTGTAGATATCATAGCTATAGGGAGAGTCACATTTTAAATACCCATCACAGTATATTTCTTAAATCTCTTAGGAGAAACATTAATATTTTCCTCTGTCATGTTACCCAATGAATTGGAGAGCTATCTCGGGCTCACCCACCCTAGGTTTATCACGGAACCACCCGTATACGTAAACAATTCCCAATATCCACGACATATTTATAACCCATAAAAAACATAATGGAAATATAAAATTTCCACATATCAATCAAAATATATCATTTCAGAATATTTAAAAATTCAAATATTTTATCAAACCATTTTTAAAACCATTTAAAATATTAAATAAAGTGATTTTTGAATCAAAGTGTACCATACCACTTTGATGCTTTGGAAAGAAATTCAAATTTCAAAACAATCATGTCCATATGAATAAATCCTTAAAAACATTTTTCAAACATGGAAATTAATGTGAAATAGTTAGAATAATAAACCTTTAAAACATTTAAAATGATATTTTAGTTAAAGAATTTTTAACAAAATGAGAGATCCTAGAATAAAAATAAATGAGGAATAACATTTAATAAGAAATTAATAATATCATGATAATAAAGGTATTCATGATATAATATTCCAAATGATAGTATATACACCATATAAGAGTGAATTGGTGCATATAAAAAATGAAGTCTCAATGGAAATGTAAAATTGAGATGAAATCACTTATAAATACGGTATCCTTAAATTAAGGATAAATCAATTACATAATTAAGTGTGAAAAATTTAAATAAACCAAGTATAAGAGGATATTATGTTTAAGAAAATAGGAGGTTATTCAAACATATTCATAGCACGACACAATCAAGAAGTAGATGTTTCACTCAAAAAATTGAAATTGGGTTAAGATGTTTTCTTACAGTAATTCGACAGCCTAACGACGTCACTTTAAATTTAAAAAAATAAGTTGATGAGATAGAAAAGTATATACCATAACTTGGAAATAAAAGTCACATCAATAAGGATATTGAAGAATATATCCCAACATAATAATATGTAAAATAAAAGGTATAACAAAATGAATTCTTTTAAAAAGAGGAGGGTGAAAGGTTTCCTTACCGATTTGGTAACTTAAGAAACATACACCCAATGAAAAAAAGATCAATCAATGAATATGTTAATACCCATAAGTTAAATTATATTACACAATGAATGAAATCATGGGCAGTATATCCACCACACAAAAGGAAATAGTGGAAAATATAGCATGAATCTCACGGGAATAAAAAATGAGATGAAAAACCCTTACCACGTTGTAATCAATCGAGTCATATGAGAAATGTTAATAACCACAAAATGAATCACAGAATACCATGAATATAAATATAATCATGATAATATATATAAAATGTTATTACAAAATACTCCACATGAAATAAATAAGTGGTGAACAATAGAAATCTCACAGAATTAATAATGAAATAAGAAATCCCTTACCTCGTCTGCAACTTGACTCGTATGTTCTTTGTTCTTCATCAATAATAAACTCAAGTTAATTTATACTTGATTCATAACATTTTTAAGGTTTATTATTACTTATTTATAACTTATTACCTTACAATAACAGTTAGTTAGTTATTTGACTTCGCATCGAACATTTTGTCGATGTTCGGAATTTGAGTTAAAAATGAAATTGTTATAATTACAATTTCTCCATGTGGTCAAAACTCCATTATCTACAGAATTATATTAATGATTTAGAAATTATATATATAATATATATCCCATTATATATATATATATATATTTATAATATTACATAAAATTTGGAGATAAGAAATGAAATGCACCATTCAGGGAGACGGTAAGCCGTACGTATGCATGAACGCTACTTTCATTTCTATTTAATATTTAATGGAATGAAAAAATAATGATAAATAGGTATATTATAATTCAATTATTATATCATATGATATATATGTTACATAATTTCATTTAATCAATCTTTATACATTCCATGTATGTCAAGAACGAATCATATCACCTTGAGGGGGTGGTAATCCGGATTTCCTCAAATGAAATTATCGTGTTTACACATATTGAAAGGCATAAAGGTATGTTTGTAAATAAAAATAAAATAATAATATAGAAAAAAATACATAATATATTTCATATATAAATACAGTTTCATTATAATGGCCACCATGAGAGGCGGTAGAATATAATTGAACAATCATCGCTTTGTGAGGCGTTAGTTTGCTATCCAAAGAAACAGTATGCTATTCACCCATTAAATGGAGGTGTTTGTAAGTTTAGTTCGAATAATTCTCATAAAAACATACTATTATATTGAGGATACTGTTTTGGTTATAAAATAATAGAATAAAAAGAGTTTAGGGGTTGGAGAAGTAAAATAAAACAAAAGAACTTAAGAGAAGACGTTACCTTAAAATAGGGTAACTCCCTCTGGTTTGAACCAAAAGGGTTTCTTGAAGTGTTTTATGACTAGGTAAAGGATTCTAGAATGAATAGAGGGATATTGGGATCTTAGTGGAGTAGAGGTGGCATGAGACAAAGGCTTGAGAAGTGTGAGAGATGGGTTAGAAGTGAGGGCTTTTTATAAGGGTGAGGAGGGTCTCTCTAGGTTAGTTTGAAACAATTATTTTATTATAACCTCGTCTTCGGTTTCAAAAGGTCAAATATTCATTAATATCAAATTTAAGATGACTCATGGTCGAAATAAAATAACTCAATAATAATTTGACCGGTTTTGGATAATGTTTTAATATTTATAATCTTATTTATTTAAATCATTTATTAATAAGGTAATTATTGCATCATTATAGTTCCATAAACAATTTAATTTATATGATATCCCAAAATTATAAAAAAAATACCATGATTAGGAAATAGTTTTATCTTTCCAAAAATATTTAGAGTCGAAAAGATAACTTATATAACCCTATGTAAAAATCTATTTACTAAAAGATATTTGTTTCTGTCATTTATGTCGTTACTTTAAATTAATTAATATAAAGTGTTATTGTTACTCCCATGTGGCTCCATGGGGTCCCAAATTCAACCCAAGGATGAACATGGTCGGATATTTATCATCCAATAGGATTAGGAAACATTTTAGGGTAATTTAATATTATTATAATATTATATTTTTCCCTTATTTATTATATTTACCATTTAATCATGGTAAATAAAAGATTTACTGAAGTAAATCTTTAAAATGTATAAAAATAAAAGACAACTATTTACATAATTTGGAGCTATTTATTCAAAATATGGAAGCCATTTTTACAAATTCAAAACACAAAATTGGAAGAAATAAATTTAAAATTAATTCCTACTGTTGAAACAAATAGCGTGTTTTTAAGAAATAATAACTATCAAAAGATTCACACTTGTTTATGTCCAATTTCAAAATAAAATTACTTCCAATGACCAATATTATATTAAATAGTAAAAATATATTCTGATTACAATTAAAAACCAATTAAAATGATAATATAACTATATAAATAAATTAGATTAAATGACACTTTTTAATTAAAATAATGTATTTTTCACTATTCATAAAAAATGAACATCATTAGAAAAAACCAAAATTTAATCCAAAGAAAATTTTGGTGTCTGGGTTATAAAGAAGAATTTTATTTTTTCATATATAACATATAAAAGTGACAAAAATATGTTTATAGAGGGTTCACCATTAAAAGTCGTTAAATCGACCTTTTAGTGAATATTAGTGTTTTTATGCTTAAAGTCGAATTATTTACTTATTTTAAGTCTCAAACTTTTAGTGGATAAATGTAATAATTTTCAACAAAAATGAATAATTATATTATAGTTAGTTCTATTCATTCCCATCAATAAAACAGCAAGTCGTTAACTACTATTTAAAATAATAATATTAAATTTTTAGTGTGCAACGTAAGATTTCAAAGAAACTCATTGTCACGTAATGGGAACGATATCAAACATAGAGTCCCATTTAAAGTAGAATAAATATTTAATTCACAAATATTAATAAATATGAAAAATTTCATATTCTTTATTTACCTGGGATGTTACAGTTAGGGTAATTATAGTATCATTTTTACTTTTAATTACCCTATTTACTTCTAGTTGTGGTAATAAAAGTCAAAAGTTACTATTAAACAAATATTATTTTCATTTTATTGAACCACATTTTACATACTAATGTCAACTGTGCCTCTCAAATTTTTGAAATTTAATTCACATAAGTGGTAAAAATACATTTTATGCAAATTTGCTAATGTGCATAGAAGGTGGGTAAAAAAACGTTAAAAATTAAAAAAAATAATTAATTTTATTTTATTATAAAACGACTCCAAATAATTACATTGAACTAATATTGGTATTATGTATCTATTTTAACATAAAATTAATTTCAATAAAATAAATTTGTATTTAAATAAAACGTCGGTTTTTAAACAATAACAAAGTGTTTTCACTATTCATCAAAATTGGAAGTTTTCAAAAACAAAATACAAAAATTCACTCTAAGATAATATTGATATTCAGAATCCAAAAATTATTTCTATTATACCAAATTCAAAACATATAAGTTTTGTTAATTAATTTAAAATTAATTCTCATTGTCAAAACCAGAAAGCGGGTTTTTGAGAAGTAAAAACTATCAAAAGATTGATATATTTTTATGACCAATTTAAAAGTGAAATTACTTCCAACGACCAATATTTTATTAAATGATAAAAATATAATCTAAATATACTTCTAAACCATTAAAATTTATAATTTCACACTATAAATTATTTTTATTAAAAAAGTGGTTTTCAATTAAAATTTAGTATCTTTCACTATTCATCAAAATATGAAAGTTATCAGAAAAACACCAATAATTTATCTAAAATAAATTTTTATGTCCCAATTCTAAATAATAATTTAATTTCATAAAATAGAATAAATAAATGTTTGAAATATTGGATTAGAAATGGTTCTCCATTAAAAGGAAGAAAATTTTCATTTTATGAAAAATACTTCTTTTGTCTAAAAAATTGATTTTTTCCTTATATTATATCTAGGAAACACAAAATATGAATGTGAAAATTTTATAATATATATATATAATTCAAAATGTGATTATTAATATTCATAATTTCTTTTTAAATGGCTATTTCGATAGGTCGGGGTGCCTTTGAACTTGGTGTTGCGTACATCGCACGCAATTATATTATTTAAAGAGAAGCGTACCATGCAAGCTTGGGGTGTTACATTCTTCCCTCCTTCAATAAATTATTCCTCATAATTTGAAATTGTTATTCAGAAATAAAAAGTAAAAAATATAAAATACATTTGTGGAAAACCCACATCAGAAATAGGGTTAATAAATTTTAGTTTTAATAAGTGGGAAAGGGAAATGAAAAAGTCACCACCAAATTAGGATTTAGAATAGAAGAAAATTGGTGGAAATTATAATTTGGGGAAAAAAGTAAATATTTATAAGGAGTGATTGAGGTCATCAATCAAAAACAAGTGAATGGAAGATTTAGGGCCTCAAACCCATAAATCTATGATGAATAACATAAGGTATTAATATAACTCATTTTTGGGCTTAAGATCTTTCCCCTAAAGTTTCAGACTTGTTTTCTTCATAGAATGAAAAAAATACTTGATAAGTATAGTTCCATATTTTAACTAATTTCTACCACAAACTCATCATTCACTCCAAACAATAAGTATTCAAGATTACTTGGTCACACATGAAGCGTTAGAATTAACTTACAGAGAATCACATAATCCACAAAGGATGAACTATAAATTTCCCCAATATTTAGGGATTAACCAAAACCAAAGTGGTTAATACAAGATCAGACTATCCCCAAAAAGGATAATTCTTTAGAGAATGAAATAATAATCTTAATTTTTTAAATTAAACCAACAATACCCAAAGTTCAATAAATACCAATCAATAAAAAATTGTCCATAAAATCCTTCAATATAATCTAAACTAATATTGAAATCTAAAACTCAATTTTTTTTGATAATGTTGTCTTCCACGTTAAATTTTATCTCCAAATAACATCGTCTACTCTTAAAGTCACATACTTAAAATTAATTAACCTAATCAAATATTCTCTATGATAGGTTAGTAATTTATATAAATAACCTAAATCTCTATAAATCCATAATAATAACATAGATAATAATCTCCTATTACTCCTCAAATTAAATCCCATAGTATTCTATTTTCCTTAGGCATATAGTGTTGCCAACAGAGCGAATGTATTCCAAAATCACATTTATCACATAATCACCAAATAATTTTATTATACTAAGGATATCCATTTTATAAACATAAGATCCTAAATGAACTTATTATTCCTTAATAAAATCATTTAACTAAAAATAATTAGTCGCACCAACCAAGGAATTCACATAGTCCAGTGGTAGATGATAAATCTCAGTCACACTTTGGTTGTGGATTCGATTCCCACAGCTTTGTCCAACACAATGGGTTGTCACACGGTCTTTTTTTATCCTTTTGCAAAAAATATATTTTTTAAAATTCACAAAATGAGTTAATTCCTCAAAATAATCATAACATAACTTAACCACAAATGTTATCTCATACATCACATTTTCATCCCAAAAATTTTATAACTTTTAATTTCCTCAAATTCAAGGATCATATAAACCCAAATGGTTATTTATATATATATCCATAGTAGAAAAGATAATTATTCCTCAAATATCATTTTCACATAACAAAATATAGGGTTACATATAAAAGAGAAAAGTCTTCCAATTAATCCCATCAACAAAGAGCACTAATGCTTTTAAAAATTTCACCATCCATTTATTTCCCCACAGGTTCTTCCTTGACAAGAGGTTATCCTATATAATAGGGCATTCACTCAGGTAATTCCCAGGTCCCCTACATTAACATAAAATGACTGTAAATGTTTTATAGGGATCATTTTTATTTTATTACAAGGTACTCTTCATTTTTCCTCAGAAATTCTTTACTTTATGTCCTTCATTCCCACACATAATTCACTTCTATGTTCCATTGAGACACTTCCCTAGGTGTATCCTTCCACATTTCCTCCATGATAGAAATTGAGCTTTATTTTTTTTCATGGTATCTTCTACTGGAGATCTTATCATTCACTACCTTTCTCTTCCTTTTTGAGTCTGGATGATGGTTAATATATATGTTTTTTATCATATTTCTGAAAAAATGATTCGACATGAACACGGTATCTTTTCCGCCAGTCAACATCCAATTTTGTTGCTCATTTCCACCACCATTCCCACCTTCTAAATCATGTTCAACGTTACTATGAATTATATGTAATCCATTCATTGACTAAAACTAGAAATCATTGTGTGAGTATCAATAGTCACAGAATCTTTTAGAGAATATCATGAAACATTATTTTCAATCTAAAACACCTTCGGATTAACCAAGGTTATTTATTCTCATATTATATTAAAATCCTTTAAATCGGTTTGTAAATAAAATTTGAATTATCCTAACCATATCCCCCGGGAGTTTCGTAACCAAGAGTGAAGCAAAGATCATTATTGTGCACTAGTTCCTATTCGAGTCTAGCTCAAAGAGATGTTTTTGGGTTTTACCCCTAGGTACATCTTTTCCAGAGCCGCCTCTACCGACCTATATCAAGACAGGGATGTATTTTTTGGAAAACCCACATTATATTTACCTTACCATAAATTTTAGATGTTCTTTTATACTAATCCCCAATTTCTATCTTAGGGTAATGTTTTCTAATCAAAGATGTTCTAAATCTAGTTTCCATGGTTTCTACTAAGATTAATCTAATACCAACTATAACTCCCTGAACCTAGTTAAAAAAAGTTGGTGCATTATTCTATATCATTGTCATGATCACAAGAGATCATGTCCTGAAGTAATGATTAGTTTAGTAGCCTTGGAAGTTCTAGATACATACATAAGTTTTACATTAAATAATGAAATAAAGAAAAACAACATTGTGTCCCCTTTGAACAGAATCATACCCCTTAGAATATTCCTGCAGGTTAATCATGACATACATCTTCACATCCTGTGAAAAATTAAAACATAGAAAGGGGTCATCTTAGATGCTCAATAAGGATAAAAATATAGCAAAAAACATTCATAAATAAATGTAATCATTTAAGGCAATGTATAAGACTAAAACACAAGCCTTTTAAACTTAAATTTCACCATAATATGGAAAATATAAAACAAATAATTCCATTTAATTATTTACATGGATACTATACTATTCATATAATCACATGTAATATCAATAACTAATTTCATAATGATGGAATGCATTATGTCGGACATCATAATCACACAGTCAAGGCCTCATGCCAAGATAAAAAATTAGATTTTGTCAAGGCCTTATGCCAAGACATTGGTTTTTATCATAAGACCTACCGATGTATCGAGAAGCTATAGAAGGCTCCACCCTTCACTTACTATTTCCCATGAATTCCTCATATGAAAATTTAGAAACAGAAGATAAACATTCATTTTAAAACAAGAATATTAAATGTTAATACTTTAACCATAAACCATGAATGGTCTAAAAATAACACATCCATAGTCAAACATATCACAAAACGTTAAATACAATATGGTAGATTGTATTATAATAAATTAACCTCAATCGATAGTAATTAAGGATATTGACAGAGATGAAAATAATCATCAAAACTATTTGAGAGAAATAACCCCCTTTTTCATGAAAAACATTTAAAAGTATAACTATTTATCAAGAAGCCGTTTAAAATAGATTTTGGAATAAATGTTTATCATATAGATTTGAAACCTTTAAAATGAATTTTAATTTTAAAACATTAATTTCTATATATATAAAATCCTTAAAACCATTTTTAAAACATGGACATTAATGAGAATGATTTAGAAGAATAAGTCTTTAAAACATTTAAAATGATATTTTAGTTAGAGTTCCTAATCAAATGAGAGACTCTTGAATACAAATAATTAAGGTAAAAAAAAATTTATAATATCATGAGAATAAAGGGATTCATGATTTAATATGTCAAAGTATAGTATATACACCATATAAAAGTGAATTGGTGCATAACAATAAAGACGTCTCAATGGAATGTAAATTGAGATGAAATGCATTATAAAGACTATATCCTTAGGTTAAGGATAAATCAACAAAATAATTATTTCTAAAGAATATAAATACACACAATATGATTGTATATTTAGTGTAAATAAATCAGATGAAATTCACACATATTCTTGTAAAAACAGCACCAATGATTGGGATGTTAACTCAATGAATGGAATTTGAGTTAAAATTAGTCTTATCAAGTTCATATCGATGATTTGAGAATTTATAAATGGAGTGATTATGTGTATAAAAATTTTATCTACACAAATGGGAGTGTAAATTAATAAATAAGTAAATAAATATTTATTTCACACATAATGTTAGAGTAAAATAATCAATGAAGTTTGCATAAAACCCAAGGAGCGGTAATTGAAATTAGAAATTTCCATACCGATTTGGTAAATTACGAAACAAACACCCCATGAAATAGAGATCACACAATGAAGATGTAAATACCCATAAATTAAATTATATTATACAAATAATACAATCAGGGGTAGTACATACACCACACAAAAGGAAATAGTGTCAATATAGCATGAATCTCACGGGAATAAGAAGTGAGATGAAAAACCCTTACCTTGTACTTTTCCTTGGTATAGGGTAGGTTAACCTCTTGTATAATGGTTAAATAATATTTATTAATTTATACAAGAAAAAAATATATCAATATGATATCCTATATGGTCTTCTAATATTACTTTTTTAATGATATTTCTGTAGTATCTTTGTTTTGGGTGTTAACTGTTTCATTTTACTTTTTATGTTTTGTTACATAAATCATGTTTGTTATATATAAGATGTATTTGATTCATATAAATAATTATAATATGTTCTTAAATGTTATTTTTAAACTGTAAAATGAAAATTATTCTTTAATGGTTATGATGGGGAATAAATCTTATCGCGTTTGGGGAGACGGTAATCCGTACGTACACATGAGCACAAATATCATTTAATTGATGGTAAAATATTATGTAATTGGATGTTATATCATATATACAGAATCATTATCATGTTATTTTTATTATTTAAATAAATTTTACTCATTATAATACCCATCCAAATAATGATGCGTTGAATAAAAAACTACACCATGAAATGGAGACGGTAAGCCGTATGTATGCACGTATAGTGACTTTGTCATTCATAGGATGGCTAAAATAATGAATATTTTCGTACCATATTTATAATAACATCACAGTATGTATATGGTACTAGAGATATTATTTTGGTATGGAAACAACAAATAATGAGGAAGTGGAATAAAAAAGAACTTTGAAAGAGGTTGTGAAATTATTATCTCTTCTTGGGGTGCTTCCTTTTGATTTTATCAAAATGGATCCATAGGATGGCATTCGGATCAAATTAAGGCCTCTAGATTGAATTGAGGGGAGTTTTTACGATATTTTAGTAGGTTTTAGAAGTTCCAAATGGCTATGGAGGTGTGAAATTAAGAGAAAGAGAGGTACCCATTTTTAAGAGAGGTGGGGGTCACTTTAGTAAAAGCTTGAAATATTATTTTATTATATAATAATTTTCAGTTTATAATGGCTCCACATTGATTTATTTCAAGGATATGGTAGGTATTGGTCTAATACACATCAAAAAATATGTTTTAGACAAGTTTAGATCACCATATTAACCTTATATTTTAGATTTAACTCTTAGTTAATTAGTTTAACTGTTTCCATGTCTTATTGTATTATTACACTATATGGTTAATAAACTTACTATAAACAGCCAAAGGAACCTCAAGTGGTTCATTAATGATATATCTATCATTATTTAAATCCTTTTTCTGTGCCTTACATTTTTAGAAATATTATATCATTTAATAATATAATATTTGTTTTAAAAACTCATTTTTGTCAATTTTGACACTATTTAGTATTTGGTTTTTGTAAAAGTCATAACAACATGATTAGTTTGAAAAAAATTCATTTAATCAACCCAAAAAGGTCATATTAATCAATAACATTTTTTGAATGCATCAAATGTATCAATTTACATTTATTTTTATATTTATAATATATATTATTTTAGACTTTCGTTAATAAGGTAATTACTGCATAATCATTGTGTCATATTAAAATTTAATTATTTAATGTCTAAAAATTATAAATAAAATACCATGATGTGGTAAATTTTATATATTTCTAATTAATATTTATAGTCTAATTTATCTTGTGTATAACCCCATATTAAAAATGTTTTAGTTATGAAAATTTGAATTTAACACTTTAAACTATTCTTTAAATAAAATAATAATAAATGTCCTACTCTAATCCAAGTGGATCAAAGAAGATCATATTTTATTCATAAGGTTTATTTTGGTCAACAAAACTTATCCAATAGAATTAGGACGTTTGTTAGGGTAATTATAATATCATTTTTACCTTTAATTACCTCCTTTAATTTTAATCGTGGTAAATAAAAGTCAAAAGTTTCTATTCACCAACAATTATTTTCATCTTATTGAACCATATTTTACTTACTGATGTCAACTGTTTCTCTTGGATTTTTTAAATTCAATTCACAGAAGAGGTAAAATTATGTTTTATGCAAATTTACAAACGTTCCTAGAAGGTGGGTAAAAACGTTAAAAATTCAATAAACTTTTATTCATATAATTTTTTTATAAAATGACTACAATTATTTACATTTAAATAATATAATTATTATGTATCTATTTTAACTTAAAGTTATTTTTAATAAAATAAATAATTATTTGAATAAAAATTCTGTTTTTAAACAATAACGCAGTGTTTTTCACTATTCATCAAAAATTGAATGTTTTCAAAAAAATTCCAAATATTCACCCTAAGGTAATTTTGATATTCCGAATCAAAAAATATTTATATTTTACTAAATTAAAAACATAGAAGTTTCCTTAATTAATTTAAAATTAATCCCCATTATCAAAACCAGAAACCGGGTTTTTGAGAATTAAAAACTATTAAAAGATTGATTTCTGTTTCTGTCCAATTTAAAAGTGAAATTACTTCCAATGACCAAAGTTGTATTAAATGACAAAAATATAATCTAATTATACATCAAAACCATTAAAATTTATAATTTAACACTATAAATTATTTTGATTAAAAAAATAGTTTTTAGTTAAAATTTAGTATTATTCACTATTCAAAAAAATATGAAATTTATTAGAAAAACACCAAAAATTTATCCAAAATAATTTTTTATGTCCCGCTTTTAATGAAGAATTTAATTTCATATAATTGAATATAAAAAAGTGTCAAATATTGGATTATAAAGGGTTCACCATTAAAAGGTGGAATAACTGCATTTTTTTGAAAAATACATCTTTTATTTGAAAAATTGAATTTTTCCTTATATATTATGTCTAAAAAACACAAAAGATGAATGTGAAAATTATATGGGATATATATTAAATTCAAAATGTGGTTATTACTATTCATAACCGCTTTTTATAAGACAAGTTTGATAGGTCATGTTGCGCTTGAACTCGGTGTTTCATACATCACATGCTATTGTATTATTCAAAGAGAAGTGTACCATGGAATCTTGGGGTGTTACATTATAAATGTAAAAAATGTAGTTATAATTATTTCTTTCCAAAAAATTTGTGCACGTCATCTCCTCACTTATAAAAGGCCACCCCACTCCTCCCCTATTTACACATCCAATACAATTTAAATCAGATAATAAATACAAAAATATCTTCCTTAATTACCTATCCAAATCCTAGTTTATTTATTTTTAGTGTTAATCCCTACTAAAAAGGATTTGGTTATACACCTAAAGAGGATCTCCAAAGAAGAGGTAAAATTATTAAACATGCATTTTTGTATTATTTCTTCGTCCAATTCCATAAAATACTTTTCAAATATTATTATATAATAATACCATAATATACAATATACTTATATATTAATATGTTAACGGAATAACCTATATCCATCACCACTTCCATAAAATTGAAAATGAAACTGTCGATCGTGTGTATGGTGGACTACCACCATGCGAACCAATGAAATTCATTCTCCATCACTGCCTATCAAGGATGAATATATTTAGTTACTCAACATATTTATATTATATTAATGAAATAATTATAATTTTTATTATTATTATATCACATATATCTTCTTAAATTCTATTTTGTGGGGGAATATGATAACATCTCTCATGTGTAAAATGGTCTACTACCTCACGAAGCGATGTGATTCATTTTTTACTTATGATTTACAATGAGGATTTTAAGAATAATGTTAATGAATATATGTTATTAATATGAACTAACTATAATTTTTTAAAAAATAATATTATATCTAACTTCTTACCCTTAAATCCATTGGAAAACAATAATGTTGATCATGTGTATATGTTGAATTCCGCCTCCACGCAGTGATGTGAAATGTTTCTCATTTTATTTTGAAATTAATGGTAATAAAGATATTTTTAATCATTATAAATGATATATTTTATATAATAATGATTTTTTAAAGGTTAAGTATTATTTACATTTTTTCATTCCATAAGTTGGAAAAATAGAAACAATGTTCTTGAGTATGTATGACCCACCGTATCCATGAATGGTGTAACTCATTTTCCTATATCTAAATTTTATGTAATATTATGAATAATTATATAATTATTATATACTATTTTTATATAATTTTGCACTCTTTATATGAATAAATCATGATCAATGTAAAAGGGAAAAAATTACCTAAACAAAACATACATGAAAAATGAAACATTTATCACATGAAACAGTGATTTTGACAAATACTTGTTAATAAAAGGGCCATAAAAGACTATAAGTAAATGATATATGGTATAAAATATATGATTATGTTTCCTTAAAATATTTATAATATATATATATTTATTATACCAGAGTTACGGACATGTATGAAGGAAATCAGACGTATGGTAAGTGGTTTTTGTATCACTTTTACCTCTGTGAGAGATATTCCATATTCACCACTTATTTACTTTGTGTGGTGTATATACGTTCCCTTTTCTATGTTATATCATGAATAAATTTACCTTCATGGAACATAAAGTCTCATCTTGTGTTTTTTATTTTATGGTGCTTATGATTCAAAAGTTACCAAAGTGGTAATGTTTTATTTCACAATGTCATCATTATTTGGGATTATTTATGTTTATGTCTCCATTTGGGATATTATTTATATCTTAAACACAATATATTTTCTTATAATTGGTTATTCATGAAATATTTAAGTAATATAATCATTTTTACTCTCTTTGGTACTTAAAATTATTGATAATTTTATTGAGGAAAATCAACATTATTTCTCTATTCGGCCGAAACCCCTTTTTCTTCTATGTTCATGTTTTATTAAAAAATTTAAAAAAAATGTTTTCAATATTATAATATGATCGTTAAAATAAATTTTTCTCAAATCCTTAAATTTTAAAAATGTTTTAAAAGGAATCTTCCTGTAATTTTCCAAATGATGTACTTTTTGGATTTTACTAAAAATGTGAAAGTAATCATTTTTTAACTTACTCAGCATATGCATAATATTTTGTTTTCTTCAAAACTCAATGTTTTAAATATTACACTATAAGTTTCAAAGGTTATTTTCAATGAATTTTTTTTAAATATTTTTTGGAAATTTAATTTTGAAAAGGTTAATTTTAAATTGGAAATGTTATTTTCCTACAGAATTTTTTAATGATATAATTGTGGAATTTCTATTCATCAATATCAAAATACCTTATTCTACTTATCCCCCAAGAGGTATATATTATAATGATACCATCCTTATTATTTCATAGGATGGTTTATGATCAATTTTATTAGGGATGTAATATTTTTATACCATTCTCTATATTACTCTGGATGGTTTATGATTGTATTTATTTATTGGGATTAGTATTGGAATTTTGTATGCTAGTTTTCAATACAATTTTATTGTCAATTATGTTGTAACCCTTTCATATGAGGAATGAATTATACTTATTAAGTGGTGGGTGCAACCCACTATAGCCCCTCAATGCATTGGTAGGTCTTATGAAACAAAAAAGATTTGGTTTTTGATGAGACCTTTCCCATTTATATAGATGTATTGGAATAATGACTCTAAGGTATTTCAGATGTCTTGAAAAAATTCTTCATGTTTAAGTTATATGGAATTATTTGATCATCATTTATAATCTAAATAGGTTTTAAGTTTACTGAACTGTCTTCCAACCATGAACCCTCTAATATACCCACCAGGAACCTCATAAATTTTGGGAAAAGGTTTTGGGAAATCATATGCCAACCGTGTCAAATGGTTCTTCTAAATTGAAGAACCCATTTTCACACTTACAGCACATTTTTTACTAACCATGCACAAGCAATGTGCCTTCACCCTAAGGCAATAGAAACCTACATGGTTTACCCTGGAATCCACTTGGTTTGAATGAAATCATGCACTACACATGTGGACTAAACAATTAAATAATAAAATAAACTGAAAATTGTGTCTCACATCTAGTAGCCACACAATTTTCCTTAAACCGTGTTCACTAACCATGCAATAGAAGGAAAAGTACCCTAAACCCAAAAATTAAATCTAAAACACTCAAAACACAAGGAAATGTCAAAAAAGAATAAAAAATAAATTTAAAAAGTTAAAAAATGTTTGGTGTGTTACAATTATCCCCACCACAATTCATTTCCCCTAGAAAGTCTGGATGATTTTATTTGGTCAAAGAAAAGGATTAGTGTTAACCTTTTCAGTCAACTCGATTCTTAAAACTAAATAACACCAAGAATTCTACTGAGACTATGAATTTTTCCCATCCCAAGATAACTTATATTCCACTATATTACTCAAACCATTTATTTAATAATTTAGAAGTCCAAGACCATAAACCAAGGACCATATTGCCACTAAAACCACTGAGCTTTCTCTGAGAGCTCAACGTTAACAAAGGAAAGAATACTCAAGATAGGATGCCTCAATAGACCAGGGGTTGACTATTTGAAAACATACCAATTAAGGATGAAAAATTAGGAATATATAGAAAAATATTATTCTTAAAAAAATAAGGTGACCATGGTGTACTCCACAACATAATAGGATTCTATCCAGTCACCCAACTAATGAAACCGATCAAGGGATGTTTCCATTAAGGCCAAAACACTCCAAACACACCCAATTATAAATTTACACATGGAACACACTTCACCAAAAATTATAATAATTTTAAAAAATAATAATGTATTAACCCCATAAGAAAGAAAACTAAAATAGGGGAGTAAGGCTATACCTTAGACACGGGTTGAATGATGAAATGGTTTCACAGGATGAACAAGAGAAACCCCCAAATAAGTTGATATAATTTCACTCATTTTCCAAGTGACAACCCTAAAATCTTTTTAAAGATAGCCTAAATAACCATAGTGAGATAGCCCTTTAGATAACTTGACATGAAGGCATCTTGTGACCATGCTTATTGCATTAATGACACACCAGGGTCCTATGCCTAGAGGAAGATGATGAGATATTAGAGGGCCTATTAATACTACCACATGATTATTAAACATAAATATGATCCCCCTTCTATTTACTATTACACACTTCACAATTTTAGGATTAGAGGAAGGATCTATTTCCTCAATCTCTCCTAATAACATGGTCTTAACTCAAATTACTTGCATTACTACCTTGATAGGGGAGATTAAAATGAATTCCGAAACCTTCAATTCAAGATCAAGATGAAGAAATTTATCGAAATATTGGGACTTCAAGGAATTTTCCACAACCAACTCTATAATATACGTTAATAGATATATAAAATGGAGGAGAAAATCTAAAAAATATAGATCATCCTATAATAGAAATTACAACTCAATCTCATTCACTGCCTTTACATCCTTGGAGAAATACTACTAGATGAACGAAGCTTTGAATAATTTCTAGGAAAGTTCCTCTCATTTATTAATCCTAATTAATGACTTTAACCACTTCCAACATAGACCTCAGAGAATAAAGTTAGTTAATTTAACCTTTTGGGGTTTAGGAAACTCAATAAATCTAAATATCCATTTGATGATTAGCAACAATTACTCCAATTCAAGAGAAAAAAAGTGAACATAAAAGAGAGGAGGATTCAACTTTTGAAACACTATAAGAAAGTCCCTAGGATGATCAACTAGTGGGTCTACTAGTGGTGATCCAACAATAGATTTCCCTTGTAATTCCATGGGATCATAGTGAGGGTATACTCTAAATAATAAAGAAATAAAAAATCAATCAAAACTAACTCAATATAAATACCTCATCATATTAAACATCGAACACAAAGAGAAACTCAATAAAAAAATCCATAAAATATTTTAAAAAACTCACCAATAAATACATTGAATAAAATCTTTGAATATCAGGCATTATGTTTCTTCATTTTAATAAAGATAAACCTAAAATTACTTTTTGAAACATGGCCTTTCTATTAAAAATCGCTTTTGTTTTAAAACAATATTTACATTAAATTTTAAACCAATACATACTAGCTTTTAAAATTAAGTAACACAGAACAAATTCATTTATGTTAAAATCAATTTATCTTATTTATCATTATATTACTTTAGAAAACATATTTATCATTTTCAGAAACCAATAAATCACCATTTGAAACCTAGATTTTATAATTCAAAATAAGTTTTTCAAACCCATTTTAAAATAAGAGAGACCCAATATGAATTCATACATGGACTAGTGACTATGAATGACTTGGTTTCATGGTTGGTGAGCCATGCTCAAATCACACCAATACCAAGGAGATTATTTAGTACCACATACCTAAGCTCTATATTGTTTTTCAAACCCTAAAATATCAATAGGTACCACTAATCTAACTCTTATTTAACCCCCACATGAAAACAAATCCATGAATAACCCAATAACATTAATAAAACCAAACATAATCACCCCAAAATAAGAACCACTAGAAAATAAAGGAAAAATATTCAATAAGAAAAACTCAAAACCTGACTTCCCATGGTGGCTCTAGGTTTGGCACAACAAGTGATGGCATGACACTTCCTCATACCTACACCCTAAGTCTAGAAATTATTACTCAAATATACAATTACTACCCATATAATGAAGGGAACTATAGAACATAGGTCATTTGAATGACTTAATATCTTATACAATATTTTCATGAACCATTTCCGACCACCCCTGAACCGAGATCTCGAGCCAGCCTGCGACATCCCCAAGGTACATTCCTGATAGCCCTAATATTGGAAAAAAGCACAGAAAAGATCATCATGAATGAGATTATGGGAATAATTTCACCCAATAAATCATAAATAATAATACAATTAAAATAAACATAAAACCCAACATAAATAAAATAATGAAACTTGATTTCAAATAAAAAGAAACCAAAAATTTATATGACTTATATCAATATGACTACATACAAACCAAACTAAAAATAAACAACCAACTGGATCTCCTGGTGACCCTATTGGTCAGTCTTTAATCCAAAAACACAGCTTCTCTCCAATGAAATCAATAATAATCCATAAACCTAAACCTGGAACTAAAATAATAATATATGCCTCAGTATGAGACTCAGTATGCATTCCAAATGAAACCACACCACCTGTATTTTCTTTAAACAAAAGATCAACTTTTTTATAGTTTCAAATATTGTATATAAATAGAGCCTTTAATTTTATAATTAGTTTTAAAATAAACCATGATCTATTTCCATTCATGTTTTAAAACTAATCTTACATAGAACATGATATTTGATCAATTTAGAAAGAGAGTTCTTAAACCACTTTAAATAGGAAATTAGTTTTTTAATCATTATTTTTTTATTTATTTATGAAATTAAAAGGGTAAAAAGAGTTATAAAACATTATTCATACAAAAATTAAAATAAAAAAATTATCTTAAAGAAGAGTATCATATAGAAGACAGAGATAATTCACCACAATAATAATAAGTACACAATAATGAAGCAAGAGTAGCGAGAAAACAACATGCATTCAATTATATAAATAATAAAATAAAAGTATCTAGCTTGGATAATAATGTTCCAATAGACATGGTATTACCTAGGAGTTGAGGTAAAAATATAGACCATATTATTCAAAATAATAATTCAATATATCAGTGTTGCTGATGATATAAAACATCCATAACACTCTATCATTCCCTATATGTCTTAATAGAGGGGAATCCTCAAAATGTCGGGCATAGTCTATACTAAGGGACATGAGCCATTGAATAATCCTATGACATTTTAGTAACTATTATCAGATGATCTTCTAGCTACTCAAGGTTATCATGAAATATGAAAAATGGTTTGTGATCCAATAAATAGTAACTAATCTGTAATACAGAAATAAATATAAGGTATCACAATTATATGAGTCACACACACTAGAGCTACCCCTGAACACATCACAAAGAAATATCCCCTTATCTTCAAACCATCGACACCTAAGGGAAGTCTCATACCAAAGAAAATTACCATTCATTTAAAAATAAACATAGAAAGGCACATGTTCTAAGGAGTTTTTTGAAGAGGATATCCCTCTCAAAAGTTCCAACTGGTACTTTAAAATTATTTGGTAACTGTGTTATAAATTATTTTAAAGAAAACCATGTATTCTAAAAACAACTCAAGGAATATTTTAAAAACACAAAAAAATTTAATACTCTTCAGAACCACATAGAACAATTATAATGGTAATTCAATTATTTAATCAAAAAAGTGGTTTTCAAGGTTAAAAAATAATTTTTATAAAACATATTTTTTAAAAATTGAAACCTTATTTTATTTACAATTAATCTTTTAATACATTCATTACCAGATGTTTATATCAAAATAAGGGAACAAATATTTGAGAAAACAATTTTTATTTAATTTAAAATTCAATACATAGAGAAACCTGCCTTAAATCAGTGGAAACCAGTCACTGTTAACAAAAAACTGCAAGAGAGAGCCTCAAATTGAGCCTCAAAATCCCTAGACTGAAAAAAACAAGGATTATAGGCACCGTATTTACATCTAAGGTTTATCCAAGCATGGAAACCACAAGGGAAGAAAATCTAAATAAGAGTAAAGAAGAGAGAAAGAAGAAAAATAGGGAAGAAAGAACTAAAATTCATGAAATGGACCAAAACCTTGAATAAATCTAACCAAATCACTAAGGGGGGAGAAAAAATGAAGGGAAAGATCCGTGAGGGCTATAAACATCAAATGGGGGAAGAATATGGTGGTTTTTGGTTAAAAATAAAATAGGGCAAGATTGAGAATTTCACGACGTTTAAAATCTTGACAGGTCACTTAGTTTGGTCAAATGGTTTGGAAAACCATGGACCAACTGTGTTCCCTATACTAGAATCACCTGATAGATAACTTGGTTCAACTATAATGTTCGGGAATCTATATTTCAACTATGTGAAATCGTTATGATAAATTATAGAAACAATTTGTGTGCTTTATTCATGTTTTGTACAAATTGTGTGCAAGTTATGCACCATCACCCTAGGGTATTATAGACCTATGTGTATTACACTTGTATTTGTATAGTTATAAGGAAAATATGAGCCACCAATACTAACTAAACCTATAAGTACAAAATAAATTGAAAATGGGTCCCAGGATAGGTAGCCACATGCTTTTCCCCAAAGCGTGCACACTAAACGTGTTTTTGTGACATATCCAATTGATTATGAATTAATGATTATTTTATAGTCTAAGGTGGACGGTAGTTCATTTCTCAAGGAGAGTTAGATGTTTAATGTGTGTATTTTATATAAAAATTATTAAAAGACGGATGGTTTTGAAAATAGTTTTAAGAAAATAACTTAATTTAAAGGGTTTAATAGATGAAAAATAATGGTTGTGTTTTAAGAATTATGAGAGATGGTGGTTATTTAAAGTTCACTACACAACTTAAAAAGTCCATTCTTCTGAAAATTTCAAATAGTTGAATAGAAGCCTTTGGATGAGGATTTCCAAGTATGTGATTCCTCTCTTTCATCTTAAAATGATGCACAAAAAAACAAACCTTAACACAACAATCGTGTTTTCAAAGTTTGGATATAATGTGTAGAAAAAGGGATAGCAAATCATACTAAAATATTATGTATATGTTCGATAAAGAGGATGTGTGTGTTGTCCAATCAAAACAATCCAACATTCCCACTTGAAATCTCAACCCAATCAGTGTTGAAATGAAAAGTTTTTAACTTAGTTATACCAAACATATGAATTCATAGGAGTAGAGTGTTAAGATAAAGCATAATTGAAATATTTAACACAAAAATTACACAAAACTAGTAGAATAAAACGTGCTAAAACTCCCTACCAAGTATGTGTTGATCCCTCAAAATGACCATCCACCATTTATCTTTCCATCGAGAGGAAGAGGAGGCTAGGGTGGAACTTCACCTTCATCCTTGATTCCCCCTGTGATGATAGGGGCCACCAGAACATCATGGATTATGAGAGGAATCCTTTTTATCTAAATAAATTTTAGATATTTTATTCTAGTTCAAACATACAAAGGGGTTACCCAAGGTATCATTTTATAGGGAAAGTGGAAGGTGGTTTTGAGCCCTCATATTCTGAGAAACCACTTGGACCATGGTTTTGAGTCAGTATAAAGCATTATATAGCTTTGGATGAAGCTAAAAAGATGTTAAAGTAAATCTTTATTATCTCTAAATAAAATTTGGAATCATTATTTGGCTTACAGATCGATATATGGATGAAATACAGAACACCACTTCTGAAATTGTGCAGATTCAATTCCTTGGACATATCAGTTGAGTTGGGGTAATAGATGGATGAATTTGGGTTTAGTGTCTTCATTAAAGTTGTATAAAAATTAATTTTTGATCATATAAAAAAATTACATTCCAATTTTATGCATTTTTTAGTAGAATTGTTCAGTTGAGTCCATATATGTTATTGGATTCCTACGCAATTTGGCCCATTATTCTTCAACTTTGTCCTAGGACATTCAAATCGCCTCCACCTATAATAAAATAATCCAAACAATTGAAATTAGAATTTTAAATAGTTATTAACATAATATAATTTAATCAATAATTAAGTGAAATTTATCTTTAAATTTTGAATTTATGATACAAAATCAGTTTATCACAGTGGTATAAGGGTAGAAATGAATATTGAATCGCTACGTGATCATACTCCCACACATAAACATTTTAACTCCTAAAAAAATAAAATTTCTAGAAAATAATGCATGGATATATTATTAAATTCAGTAATATTTAACATTGAATGAAAATTCTTTAAATCAATGTGATTAAAGAAAAAAAGTACACCAAGGAGTTATTCTCAGTGATCATGGAAAAAATATATCTCATCAATTGTTACAAAATATAATTCTACGTGATGCATGATACTAATATGAGTAAATAATTCAAATTTTAACCATTTAATGAATTCTCTACAAGTGTGTGTGATAAAAAATTCATGCTATTCTTTCCACATTCTATTCAATAAATATATGTTATTTTATAAAATTTCTGCTTAAATGATTTTTTCCACGAACCTGAACTAGATCCTTTACAATAAAATTTATAAACCCACTCACTAAAAAAATCCTATAAGGAAAAAATTAAGAAACATACCTAGATATCTCAATATTTTTTACATTTCATCAGTCCCCTCATTTATTTTTGTTATAATTTTTTTCAAAAGCTGAACATGGAAAAAAATCACACTTATCACACAATCCTTGTTTGATCACTTCATAAAACTAATTATAATAGTTATGATATGATAAAAGGTTGAGGAAGAGTGGTTTTTTAACATCCTAGGACACAACCCATGTTTTTTTGTTTTTTTTTCTTTTTATTTTTTTATTTTTTAGGTCGTACAACATTTGGATAATAGGTGCACACACATAGGTAAATTTGATACAGTAATGAAACGCATTTGATAAGGAACAGATATACGGAAAAATAATTTTGGTAAGTTGATAAATTTTAATCTAACTTATATTTATCATTTATTGAGTAAGAAAAATTCAAACTTCAAGGTTGTGTAAAAAGATGTGTGGATATATTTAGTGACACAATTTTCCCATAAATTACTCACACAATGGATAAAATTCTTCACAATGGATTATGAATTATAAAACCATTTATATCATTAACAAGAAACCAATTTTCTAGAAAAAGTCACACATCAATGTTAAACTCATGTGTAAACACACATTTCTTTATTAAAACAATTTTTTTAAATGTTAAAACGACATGAAATAGGTATGTTCCTCATGAATATTCCATAACATTAATGATTAAGAGGGCAACATTTTCTATGATAAGGTGAGAATCAAAAATTTATTTTCTGGAAATAAAGTGAGGCGGTTGGGGGTGGGAAAGGTAACAATAATATCCAGAAGTCCAAAAATAGAAAAATAAGAAAGATAATGAAAATTCACAACAATCCCAGGAATGTCGACATCCCCCACACCAAGAGTATGTAGTGTCCTAACTGTAATAATATGGAATATGGGACGGGAGGATAAAAACTGGTGGATGTCATTCATAGGATTTTTCTTGAATATAGATTTCCTCTATCGAGGACTCCAAAATGGCTTCATGGAATTGCTTCAACTTCTACCCATTGATAGTAAATGTTTTTCTTCATTTCTCTATTTTTAACCTAAACAACACCAAATGGATAAACATTAGTAAGCGTGTATGGTCCAAACTGGAAGTAAAGAATCTTACCTAGATTTAACATCAACATTTCATTTTAAAGGAGTAACTTTTACCCAATATAGAATATAAAATTAAGGATGAGGAAGTAATGGAAAACCTAGGAATACTTCTTATAAATCTGAGATATCTTATATGATTCTATTTTCATTTTCTCCAGATCTTGAATCTGTAACTTACTTTGATAACCTACACCATAAATATTATAATTGTATTATTTAATGGTATAGTAGACCTTGTGTTCTTTCTAAATAGTGAGATGACAACTCTTTTTGAAAACAATATGATAAGGTGACATTCCAATGGGAGTCTTAAAAGTAATATGTTAATCCCATAATGAATCATCTTGTCTAAAACAAAAATATTTTATATTTGGTTGGACTTTTTTTCCTAAATTTTTTTTACCTCTCTATTTGACACCTCATCTTCACTATTTGTCTGTGGGAGATATGTAGTGGACACTCGTTGAATGGCACCATACCGACGTAATAATGATTGTATGGTTCGGTTGAAGAAATACGAACATTGGACAATGATGATGAACTTATGTAATCCAAACCTGCATAAAAATTTGGGTTTTGAAAATTTTCCAAGTTTATTGGAATCATCTGTTCTATTGGATCATGCCTCTACCCATTTCTACATGTAATCTACTTCTAGAAGAATTTACATGTTTCTAAAGGAATTAAAAAATAGGCCCATAATCTTAATTCCCCAAACATCAAAAATTTAAATAAAGGGAAATACTTGTTGTGGTATTTAATTAATTTTAGAGACATTCCCAATTATTTGAGAGAGGGGACATGATTTTGAAAAATCATGGGCATCCCAAAATAATTTTTTCCAAAAGAGACGTGAATCGAAGACCTTGGGAGAAGTCTATTGGGAACTAAAGTTGACCCACAAGCAAGAGTGTGGAAAAACCTATGGATAGACTAAAACACACTACCAATAACACAACAACTATGAAATTGATCACTATATGTGCGCCAAAGGTCAGGTTCATCTCAAATGTACCAATGAGACTCATGTTTTAAATGGTCAGCTTGTTTTTGTTGAAATCAATAGGAATGCAAGATGTTACAAATTAATTTACAATTTCAGTATAATAAGGCATAACAACTTTCACTTGGTACAATTTCTCATCTACAAACAAGTTATTTATGGGAATACAGGGGGATGAGTCAATTTCCAATAATGGGAGGGTCCTACTAATATCGTTAGCCACTACATTCTCCACTCATTTTTATCTCTAATTTCTAGGTTAAATTCTTGAAGGAGGAGAATCCAACGAATGAGATGTGGTTTATATTATAGTTTCTTAAGAAGATATTGGAGGTATTAATAGTCTGATAATATAATTACATTGTACCCTAAAAGGTATGACCTGAATTTATATAAGGTAAAAATAAAGGAAAGAAATAATTTTTTAGTTGTGGTGTAGTTTTCTGGGGTAGGGTCTAATGTGAATGAAGCATAAGCTATGACATGTGGAGCTTTATCGAACCATTTTGACAAGACTACCCTAACTGCGTAGTCATAGTTGTCACACATGAGCTCAAATGGTAAATCCCACTGAGGTGGTTGGATTACTGGGGGGTGATGTGAGTCTCCATTTCAATGTTTAAAAAGCTTCCTCGCATTATTTATCAAAAAAATCCTTTTCTTTTTAGAGTAAATGGGAGAGGGGGAGTGAAATCTTAATAAAGTCACAAATTCAATTATGGTAAAATCAATCATGACCAATGAAAGACCACACATCCCACACATTCTTTGGGAATGGTACAGAATAATTGAAATCCACTTTTGATTTATCTTCTTCGATACCATCCCTAGAAATGATAGTTCTAGTGTTATACCTTGTCGTACCATTAAATGTAATTTCTCATAATTTAAAACAATATTATTTTTAATATAGTGGTGTAGGATAGAACCAAGAATACTCAAACACTGATCAAAAGAGAAACCATATATTGTGAAGTCATCAATGAAAACTTCCATGAAGTTATCTAGGTAATCTGAAAACGTAGTAACCATGCATAATTGGAAAGTACCTAGAGCATTGAAAAGACCAAATGGAATCCTCCTATAGTCAAATATTCTAAATAGAATCATGAAGGCTTCCTTTTCCTAATCCTCATGGGAAATATAGATCTGGAAGTATCAATAATACCCACCAAGGAAACAGTAGTAGGACTTCCCTAGTAGCCTCTCTAGTATGAGGTCAATGAATGGTAATGGGAAGTGGTCATTCCCAGTGTATTAGTTTAGTAAATGATAGTCTATAAAGACACATCAACTATTCTACACACGGTTTGGAACCAATTCATTTTTTTCATTTTTCATTATCATAAGACTAGTTTTTTAGGAACTACTTACACTTGAGTGGCCCATTGGATATTAGTGATGGGGTAAATGACCCCAACAACTAATATTTCTAACTTCATTTTTAACAACATCAGGGAGGTTTGGGTTCAGTTGATGTTGTTTCTAACTCACTGGTATAGACTCATCATTTGACAATATATGGTGCGTGAAAATTGATGCGCTATTACCAAGAATGTAAGAATGTTTCCACCACAATGCTTTTTTATACTCCCTCAAAATTTCAAGAAGTCACAATTAATGATCTAGATGGATTGAACTATAAATGATGATAATAATCTTGTTTCCACTCTCAAGATATGAATATTCCAAATATTACGGTAGAGTTTTCAGTTCTAATTCATTGTAATTTTTTATTAATGAGAATTAATCTGAATGTGAGAGGTCACTAATATCATCTAACTTCTCATTTGTAACATCCTTATATTAGTAATGATATTTTACAAGCTTATCAGTATCATTGATGGTCATGGGATTCTTGGGGCCCAAGAAATAATCAATTATCAAACATAAATGGCATTTTTCTAGACCATTATAAAATTATTTGTATGATTAATTACCTAGAATGTCTATCAATGATGAAAACATAGAAAGGGGATTAGGGTAAATAAAATAATTTTTTTAGGGTAATGGAGTACATCAATAGAATTAATTGAAAGTGAGGAATGTTTCTTTGAGGGGTGTTTCATGACATCAAGGTTGCTGAAGTGGAAACATTCACCACAAAAATCCATAGATAATGTAAAATTATGTACATTAATTATGGTTTTTTTATTTTTAAAATAGGTCCTCCCCAATATAATTGGGCATGTCCATTCGTACTATCATCTTTTATTTTGAGAACAAAAAAATCCACCGGAAAAATTACAATTTTCACCCTCACAAAAAAATCCTCTAACACACCAGTGGAGTGTTTAGTACTCTAGTTTTATAGTTGAACAAAAATTAACGTGGGATTCAATTTTCCAACATGTAATGAATAGAAAATGTAGTGAGGTATCACATTTATAAAAGCAACCAAATTAAGAATATAATTGGAAAATGAATGCTCCCCTATGGTGCACAGAATCAATAATGTTCTGGTATCATTGCATTTGGTGGGAAGTTTTGGTTCTATAAAAACTGATATGTTCCTGCATAATATCATCTTTTCATCACCTGGATTTCTCCTTCAATATGTACACATCTCCTTGAAAAAAAAGTGTGTGTAATGGAATTTTCTTCATGACATTGATCAAGGGGATGTTAACCTGCACTTTTTTTAATGATTCCATGATTTATTTATCAATTTTGGTTTATTTTTATTTAATTGTTTGGATAAACTTTTATGGAAGTGGAAGAGGAATGGTTTGGGTGGGTGGTTCATCAGATGAAACATTATTTCCCTTATAAGGGCTTCTCTCAGGGTAAGGTTTGTCCACATTTCGACCATTTTCAGTGGTTGGGATGGTGGTTTCCTCATGAGGGATGACTCTAATGGAGAGGTAATTTGGTTTTTTAGTTTTGTTCCAATCCTAAGGGTTTTTAAACTAAAATTTCCCTTATCCATATTGTTAACTAGTTGTTGAGATGGTAGTTTACCTATCCCATGACTTCGGATTTCTCCCACTGAGTTAGTGTGTTGGTCAAATTGGGTTTTTAGGTCTTGTGTGGATTCCTGGGTGGTTTTTTGGAAATGATTTTTTTTCAGACATTTGTTTCATCATGTCTTCTACGATAAACTCTATTTTTAGAGAAGGTGTTGGAAAGGCCTTTGTAGTGGTTGTGGATTTGTAGGTGGTGGTGGATGACCACTCTACCATAGTTAGTTCCATGGTAATTGTGGTTATTTTGAATACCCCATTTCATAGAGGCTTGTTTTTATTTCTGCCAAGGGTTGGATGGATATTATGGTTTATTCCTAATGGGTTGGTTATAGGGGATACATGGAAAGATTGTTTCAAAAATCTCAGAATAATCACTCAGTTGAGGGAATTGGTTAGAATATTGGGTATTGGAAGAACAAATAACACAATGGATAGGAGGAGATTAATATTTCTTGTGGGAATGAGTATGTTTTTTGAGTAGGGTACTTACCTATTCAAACATCATATCCACATTCATCTCAAACTCATAGCTCTACACCTTATAGACACCTCAAATTCTACACCATACCTTGAACCAAATTGTTGAGTGTTCTATAGCATGTTCTCATTGAGTTTCTTTGTAGAGATTGGAGTTTTATAAACTAGTGCACCTCATGTATCAACGTCAGTCATGATTCAATCAATAGGAATTAAACCTTCATGAAAATACTATATTTAATTTTTATCACTAATTTGGTTCTGTGGGAAGCTTGAAGATAACCTTTTAAATCATTCCCAGTATTCATGAAGTATTTCCCCTTGTGATTTTCTTATCCAATAAATTTATTTTGTGACTGTTTTGGCTCAAGATGTTGGGAAGTAATTTTTTTTAAAAAAAGGTGTTTCATTTCCACCCAACCATTAATTTGTGAATTAACATAGTAATGAAAATATTTTATATTATCTTATAATGAGAAAGGGAATTACCTAATATTTACTTGTTATTCATCCACATTTTGAGGTTTTAATATTGAACACAAAGTTTTAAATTATTTTAAATGCTTATATGTTTCTTCTCATATGAGTTTATGGAATCTTTACAATAATTGAATTAGACCGGATTATAGTTCATAGTTTGGTGATTCACCTTGAATTTGAATATAATTGGGTTGGATGTCAACATTAGGTGAGGTTAGTTCGTTTATTGTTCAATTATTTTCAACCATTTCATACAAATTATGTTCAGTTTCTAATTTGGTTCCATATGAAGAAGGTTTTAGAAAAGTAGTAAGATGTGGTGTGTCCTCCTTCAAAGGTTTTTCTTGTGTGTCTCGGTGTCGTTCATATAGGATCCTCTCCGGTTTGGGTTTAAAAGGAAGTAAATTTCCTAGAGTATAATGTTCCATTAACATAACCTAAAAAAGAAATAAATTAGAACATAAAAATATATACGAATGTATAATATAAAACAAACGAATATTCACAAAATTTTCAAATATCTTATCAAAGAAATGCACTAAAACTCGATACGCTCCTCGAAAAGGATGACAAAATTTGAATGAATTAGAATGAAACATCAAATTTATTATGATTTAAATATTATTTTATAATCTATGGTGGAGCATAGGTTGTCACTAAAATATATTTTTATGCTTAAAGTGTATATTTTTAATAAACATTATTATAATAGCGGGTGGTTTTGAAAACAATTTTAAAAAAATAACTTAATTTAAAGGGTTTAACAGTTGAAAATTAATGGTTGTGGTTTATGAATTATGATATAATGAGGTCATTTCATGTTCACTAAAAAAACATGAATATTTCATTGTTCTAAAAATATCACATGGTTAAAAGTAATTCTTTGGTTTAGGGTTTTTAAGATCGTGATTCCCCTATTTCCTCATAAAACAATGCACAAAGAACCAACCCATAAAAAATTAGTTTTGTCAAGGTATTGATATCAAGTATAGAAAAAGGGATACCAAAGAACAATAAAATCTTATTTATGTGAGAGATAAAGATGATACTTGTGTTTTCCAATCGGAATAACCCAAGATTACCACTTGAAATCTCAACCCAGTTGGTGTACAAATGAATACTGTTTCACTTAGTTATACCAGAGAAATGAATTCAGAGGAGAAGAATGTTAAGATAAAACAAAATATAAATCCTTTGGGTCTCCAAATTATCATCCACTGTTTAGATATCCATTGATAGGAGGATGAGGATCGGGTGGAACTTCACCTTTATCCTTGATCTCTGTATGAGGATTGGAGGCTCCAAAACTTCTTAGACAAGGAGTGGAAGACTTTGGGTCTCCAAAATGGAATAATTTTTTTCCAATTTTGATCTTAAAAATGGTGTTCCTCTGGTATCCTTTGATAGGAAAAGTGGAAGGTGGTTCTAAGCCCCCATATTTAAAGAAACAAAATAGACTATAATTTTTAGTGGGAATACATACTTTTCAAGATATGGAAAAAACTAAAAAATTGTTAACACAGATATATATTATCTCCAAAATATACTTTTCATCATTTTGAAGCTAACAACTTGAGTTATGGATGAAATAAAGAACACCTCTTTTGAATTTGTGCAGATTCAATTGCCTAGAATGATCATAATAGCTGGACCACAAGATAGCCAAATTAGGATTGGTTGCCTTCAGAAAATTTGTATCCTAATTAATTTTGGATAATTAAACAAGTTTTTTTACAAAATTGATTCATGTATTAGTATAATTTTTTGGTTATGTCCACATATATTCTTGGATTCCTACAAAATTTTGCCAAATTTTCTTCAACTTCATCTTGGGCCCTCCAAATCGCCTCCACCTACAATGAAATAATCCAAAAAATTGAAATTGTAATTTTTAAAAGTGATTAAAAAAATAATTGAATCAAACATGAAGTGAAATTTGTCATTAAATATTAAAATTATGATACAAAATCATTTTATCACAGTGGTATAAGAGTATAAATGAATAGTTAATCGTTATGTGATCATGTACCAACCGTGCAATAGAAAGAAGACTTCTAAAAAAATCAAAACTAAAAAAACCCATGTAAAGGTTAAAAAATATAATAAAAAAAATAAAAATGGAAAACAAAGGTTGGGGTATGAAATATCCAATTTATAATATTTTAATGCATGTTTATACTCTTTCAGTTGAAAAAGAATAAAAATTGGCCCTTGAGGATATTTCTACTTTTGAACTTAATGGTAATGATACGAGTGAATTAAATTTTGTTTTAGATGTTAATTATTTTGATATATTTTCTTCATGCAAAATGACGCACAAAATCTAGAAAATAATAGAAGTTACACATGAATGATCAAATAATTTTAAGTATAAAATAATCGATATGTATGGGAATGAGTTTGTGATTTTTAATAAATATATTAATGAGTCTATTAATACCATGTTTACTAAATTTACTCATATTTTAAGTAATAAAATATTTTCATAACTAAATTTCTATTGACACATTGGTTAAGAAAAATCATTGGGTTTTATCATGTAGTTGTGCACCAAAATCCACCATGATCTAGGAAGATACAAATGTTAAAAATATGAAAGTTGAGAAACTCATTAGTTATCTCATGATTAATAGGATAACCATGAAGATACAAATGAAAAAGTGTCTAAGAAGTTCAAATAAAATAAAATAATAATTGATTTCAAATTTAACAATGAAGACTCATTCAGGAGTTGCACTAAAGTTTCATACATTAACAGGATAATGCAAAAGTACAATAAAAATATGAGATCCTCTCAATACTTCAAAAATAAAAAACATGGATGTTTATATTACATACTGTAGTTGAAAAAATAGGGGCCACAACAATCTATATTTTCATTTAAATAAGAAAAAATCAATAGAAAAAAATTGAAATTATCTAAAGGTTTCAACATAGAGTGCTAATGAGAAATCAATTTCTATATATGAATAAATCATGAGAATTAATAATTATCACATGACACGTGTTGAGGAAGCAATTAAGGTTGGTTTTAACATTTCTCACTTTTATTCTGATTCCACTTCTAACTCCTCTACTTCTTAAAATTCATCCTTAAATTATAAAGATCTTATTCATGCTAAAAATGAAATTCAAAATGGTTTTTGTGATTTTATTTCAAAATTACAAGATATTAAAAAGATACAAAATATTTTTTTTATCAAAAAGATAAAATTTCAAAATAAAAAAGATTAATCGGCTTTATAGTCAAAACAACATCCAAATTTTGATAATTTTTAATTTAAAATTAATGATCTTAAAAATAATCTTTTTCTTTTAATATATGGAGAGGATAAATTGAATAATATTTTGGGTTTTCAACAACTTGTTAAAAATATATATTGTTTTTTTTCAAAACAATATTGTTTTCCCAATAAATATAAACAGACTAATTTTTTAAATGTAATTTATCAAAATAATTTTTTTGAAATTATTGTAAAAAATATGTTCATCTTATTTATTAATGAAATTGAAAAAATAATAGATATATAAGACCAAAATATTTTCATCTTTCATAAAATATTCCTAATAGAAAATCTCATACCATAAAAAATTGGATTCATAAATCATTATTTTCCAATCTTAGTGGACCCAAAATTATTTCACCATCTCGATGTTTATTAGCTAACACTATCATACTTGAAATTTGGGTTCCAAAAGGAACTCTCTTTAGATATCTTCTTGGGATATTATACTAAACCACTTTTAATTATCATTTAGTGGCTAAGAAATAAAGGAAAAAATGGTTTATTCAACAATGAATTACTTTTTTTATAATAAGGATAAATCCATAGAGTTGGAATCAAAAGAAAAATCTATGAAATATTTTAAACTATATGCTTTAATTTTTTTATATAAATGGGTTGTTTTAATGATCCATTTGTTACTCTATAAACTTTATTAAAGAATGAATAATCTTGAATATCTTATCCAAGACTATGTAATCTTGAATATCTTATCAAAACATTTTTTAATTTTATATCATTTATGTTAAGAATTTGTGATCCTAAAAATAATTAGCGTATATAAAGCCATTTTAAATGTTTATATCATTAAGTAAAATTCTTAATATATTTTTAAATTTAATTTAAAATTTATCTTTTAATTTATTTTTTATTTTTTAAATTTCTGTTTAAAATTTATTTTAATTTTTTTAAAAAAATAGTTTTTTTAAAATTTCATTTTAAATTTATTTTTGAATTTCGTTTTAAATTTCTCTTTTAATATATTTTTAATTTTTTAGTTTTGTTTCAATTTTTTTAAATTGTTTTTCAAATATTTTTAATTTATTTTAAAATTTTCATTTTAAATTCAATGAAAATCAATTTCTAATTCATTTAAAATAATTTATAATTAATTAAAAATATTTTTATAATTCTTTAAAAAACATTATGCATGTTTAGAGGATACATATTTTCAATAGTTTCTATTTTTGTAAGAGTTTTTTTATATATTATATTTTCTTGAGTATATGGGTAATTGTTTATATTCACATGGCTTATTGAATTTAATTTTCTAATCCTTTAATAAGTTTGATGCTTGTTAATACTTAATATTAAACCCCTTTCTTTATATACTTTTAAAAATATTAAAAGTGAATTTAGAATAAATTATTATATTTAAAAAAATTATGTGTTTTTCATTTAATATCATAATATTGGTTTCATATAGTTTTTGAAGATATTTTATTTCAAAAATGAGAAATTATTATTTTTAAAATCGATTTATTTTTTGTAAAATCAATGAAATAATAATTTTATATAATAATTCCCTATCTTGATACAAACAATTTAATGTTGTTTTATCATGGTTTATATAATCGTTTTATCCCAAAAGGAGTTGTTTATGTTTTTATCTTGATCTTCATCCTAGACACAATCAGTGAGCCTCTATTACACACCTAGTTTGACACTTATATAGGACTTTCATAGTAAATTTTTATGATATTTACTTACCATAATTAATTGCATGTTTTGAAAATATCTTTGAATTTAATAAATTTTTTCATAGTTCATGATAGTAGTTTTAGTTTTTATATAGGTTAAAGAGTGTTTTATTTTTAATTTAAAATTTATATTTTATGTTCGTTATTTCATTAGGGGGAATTTGTCTTCAAATTTTAATCTTTTTTATTAATTTAGAAAATGGGAAGATATTTTTAAATTAATAATTTGGTTTTTAAATTATCAAAATGGTGGAGATTTTTGGAGTGGCTTAATATCACATTATTTTATGAATGTTTGGATAGTTATGAAATATTTTTTTAATTAATATTTTTTAAAGAATATTGTTCATTAAATTTTATTTTAAAATATAAGAAAAATATATAATTTAATTTTATTATTATTATTATTATCATCATGTGTAATGTTTTTTTGGAAGAATTTTGTTCTGGTTTGTAGTTTTATTAGTTCTCAATATTTTGATCATAACCCAAGCTATAAAACTAATAATTAAGTGATTATTATTTCAATGGATATATTAGAAAATTATATACATTTTATTTAAATAAACCAGGGAAAATTATGTTATTTTTATGTTCTACTTTAAATTTAAATATTCATCACATTTTTTAATGGTGTTTTTAGATTAATTTTCTATAATTGTTAGTGATATCTTGAGGTAAAAAGTTCCCATTGAGATGTTTTTATTTTATTAGAATGATAAAAATCATATAAATATTTTTCAAATATAATTAAGGCTAAAAATAACGTTTAAGATTTCTAATATTGGACGTAATATAGTTTTATTAAGATACTACAAATTTCAGTTTTATTTTTAATATTTTATAATATTTTTCTATTTGTGCTAAAATTTTTATTATTTTAATTTATGAAGAAATATTTTCTGGGTAATTTTATTATTAAAACCTCATTTAAATTTTAAATTTAAAATTTTAAATTCCAAAAAGATATTAAAATGTACATTTTCTAGTCGAAGTATTTTTTAGAAATTTATAAAAATGTTTATCATGCAGCTTATCTTGTCACACCAATGGATATTTTAGATACTTAAAATGTTTTTTTATTATTATTATAAATTATTATTTTTAGTAAAGTAAAACATATTGAATTTTTTTATGATAAATAGATATTAAATCCAATGACGTCGAGCGAGTAATTTTGTGCCAAAATTTAATGATGGTAAAAATTCTTTGAATCTTTTATTCAGTGGACTAATTAACCCTGAATAATTACAAATGATTAGAAATTATTTTAAATCATATAAATAGAGTCCTCGGTGGCCTTAGAAACATACCTTATCTTCTAATCCCCAACAAAAACGTGCTATGATTTCCAAATCTCTCACAAAGTGCTCTCTTTTCTAAATACTCTATTCTCTATTATAAAGTGTGTTCCAAATTGTATTATGTTTCTAAATCTCATAATTTTTTCATTATCTTCTCATGTATCATCATATTATTTGATAGAATCAATACTAAGCTAAAAAGTTATTACATCTAAGAAATCATCCCCTTCTTCTTATTTCTTCTAATATTGGTGTTCACTACTAGTAAAGTGAATGAATTTTTTATCTTTCGATTTCTATTAAAAAGGAAAGAGAATGATATTTTTTATTTTCTATATTTCCCATTAAAGATATAGTGAATCTTGAAATATTGTTTCTTACTACAAATTAAACAAGAAATTGAAAATTTTGATATCTTGTCTATCATTAAAGGCAGGGGAGTAATACATTAAATCCCCATGAGATTGGGGTGGTCGATATAAGGGATATTTTAGTGTTATTTTTTAACTTACTTAACAAATATTATGAATTATTTTATCTCTAAAATTTCTTTTATATATCTCTTTTAATAATTAATTTATCAAATTATTGAATCCATTAAATATACTTAATCGATTTATTCTCAAATACCTCTTTGTTTTATTCTTCCACTTATATTATTTTATTTTATTTTATATGTTTTTTATAATTTGATTATTTTGTTTTAAATATTAAAAATGTTTTATTTTCTTCGATATTTTATAAATAAGTTTTAAATTTTTTTGTTTTCATGTTATTTTTTTAAAGGTAAATTCACCGCCTCTTGAAATTTTACACTACCCCAACCTACACATTGTCATTGCTCATGTTAAACTGTTTTGGTTGTCCTTCTTCCTCTCATTTGATGAATATGACTCCCTGTAGTGCGTCTTAGGTTTCTCTTCTCTTCCATGGAGGATCCTATGAGTTTATTCATGTCTTAAAGATGTATCCCCAAGGTAATATCTCTTCTTTTCTTCTCTATTGTGTTTATTTCCTCTTAAACCCTGGAATCCATGAAGGATAAATAAGAGTCTAGGGATGTTCTTAATTGGGGTATTTTGATCTCTTACATTTTTTGTATCCTTATTGGTTCCTTAAAGTATTATTGGGTTTTGTCATGGAGCGTTACCTATAAATTTGTTGGATGAGATGAGATTCAAGGTAGGTTCCCTATTTACAATTACATATATGATTAGTTTTGTTTCTATGATGGGTTGAAAATTTCATTCAATGTTTCTGATTACATTTTGGTAACTATATCAAATGATTCTTTCTCTCTTGAGATTTAAAAAATGATAAAAAATTGGTTTTTATGTGAATTGATCATTAAATTGATTTTAAATGATCAAAACATATTTTGGAAATTGAAATGATCTGTTGGATCCATCATGGTTTTATATTTTAATTAATTTAAAATACTCAATACTGAGTGGATATTTGGGGAATCATGGTTGGAACTTTTTATGGTAACTTGTATATAAAATTCCTTTTCATATGAATCATGATTTCTTTATTATTTCAAAATAGTTTTAAATTGTTTAATGTCATGATTTTGATTTCTTGAAAATTGTTTTGAATGTTGAAAATGAATTAACATTGAAAATGATAAAAAATAAAGTGTATTATTTGATTTTTTTGGTCATTTGTATTATTGTGATAAGGATGGTATTTGATTGATAACTCATCCCTTGGAAATGATTTAAATTATGAAAATGGTGCCTCCTAGAGAAGGGTTATCCTAGGGGAGCATGGAATATAGGTGGGTAGTATTGGATAATAATGAATGTGTATGGTTAGTATCTATGTGATTGGATATATATTTCAACTCTAACTAAACATTGATAAGGTAGGGAGTCACGTGATGGTGATCTCCTATGATTTCTCACTTTTTTGTTTATTTTTATCTGCCACTTGAGGTGTGATGATCCTAGGTAGCCCATTCCTAATTTACCTTATAAAAATTAACATAGTGATAATTTGTTTCAAATGGTTTACTTTTCACCATTTGAAATTTAATCATTCATTCAAAATGGTTTGTATATATGTGTGTTATTTTTTGGCTATTATGGAACGGTTGATATCCATGTTCTTTTAACCATGAAAAGCTGATTTAAAGTCTTTAATTTCAAACTGATGCAATGTTTCCATATAATAGAAGTTGTTGGTATATAAAATTTATTTAATACCTACTAACTTTGGTATAGGTATGTAATATTATACCCATAGGGAAGGAAAAATTATAAGAGCGTGGACCAATAAAAAAACCCTAAAAACATGAAAAAACAACAATCAATTAAGTATAAACCAAAAATAATGAAGTGATGTGTGACTAAGGAATAAATGTTCATGTAATAATATAATTGAGAAAAAATAATACTAATATATAAGTAGTGACAAATTATTTATGATCTAGGGAAATTTTGAATTTCTGTACTTTAAAAATAATTTTAGATCTTGAACATTATGATTAGATCTCCATTCATGAAAGGAAATATCTACTAAATATTCTACTTAGGTGACATATGGTGAGTAAACTAATGTATTTTTTCTACCATAGATTCAACTCATCCATAAAATATGATTTAATAATTTTTATCACATTAAATTTCATTAAATCATGGTGCATTGTTCTTCACATTTGGATTAATTGTAAAATTCTTTGTGAAAACATTTTTCAAGAAATTTTTTTGCATAAAACATAAAAATTGATCCAGATCAATTCTAACTAACACTTGATTAAATTAAATATTAGTGTTTCTAAGATCAATATTAAAAATTAAATAGTCCATGAAAATTAATGCATCGAAGAAGTATATTAAAACCATAACAACCACATTCCCTTGAACAATATATATCCAAAAATAATTTTCAAATTGAAACAATAAATTCATTATATATTAAGAAATCGAGATGAATGAAATTAAAAAATAAGAATAATCTATCTTATCGGTTCAACACTTATTCTTGCTCTTTCAGAATTTATTTTTTGTCTTTTATTTTTTTGTGAAAATATATGATGCTTCTTTCAATCATTTCTCCCCAAAATCCATTCGTTGATATGTCGATATGCATAATTTATAATTTCTTTACCTTTCTAAATGAATTATTCCCATGAATAAATTTTTATTTTAACCCACTTACTCTAGTTGTAACCTAATTCTATTACAGTCACTTTTTAAGGAACTTTGTTTCCCTTCTTAGAAGTACGTCTCACTACAAATCCAATTCCTTCTATCAATGTACTTATAAATTTAGTAACCATGTATCATAAATTATTCATTAATAAACCCAATTTCATAATGAGTAATGTCAATGGTTTTTTTGTTTCTGTTTTGGAAATGTACCTTCCTTGGATTTCATATAATAGGCTCATAAAGACTCCTAGTCTTGATCCAGCTTTAAAACTAGACATTATCAGAAACTTAAATGACCTAGAAAAATACCTAAACAAACCTCGACATGAACTAGCACTAGAACCAGATGTGCGATGAGCATGTGGCCATTGATCAACACAATTATCACTATAATAACCCTGACCCAGAAGCCAATAAATGGTTCCCCAAGTCGAGTCTCCACATAACCTCAAGTGTACATCCCCATACGCCAGGGTTTGCCGACTAATAGCGAGGGTCTGATAAGTCACATGGGGATACTAAACCATCTTCCTGGGGTAAGCCCAAAAAATAATATAAAAAAGGAAACAATAACCAAATAACCAAGAACATGTATTGATAACCAAATCCCCAAACATGGTAAAAACCATAACCAAACCAATAAGAATTCCATGGTATGCTAACAGTTCCAAATGTGAAAGGAAAACCCAAAACAAAGATAAATAGTTGACTCCCCAAAATGATTCCTAACTCCAAGTCTGGATCCCCATCCATGAAATTTCCAAACCCAAATCAATTCCCTATCATAGAGAATTTTCCCTTGTCCTTACCTGTAGGCATGAAATCTATTCGGGTACCCAATGGTGGCCCAAGAGGGGTGTGAGTACAACTTAGTAGGCCACCACCAATGGTGTCTACAATTTATTCAGTCTAAAAATATATTTCATGAATGTTTCAAAAAAATGGCAAGGTAAATAAAATAAAACTCTAGATCCATTAGTTAATAATATTTACTTTAACTAATTTCATTATTCATTCCATGGGTTAGGCATTTGCATTATTTACACAACAGCTCAAACCAATCAATAACCAATCATAAGAAATAATTCAAGTTTCTTATCTCACTAGGGAAAACGATTTCATAATAATTTTCATCACACTTACCTTGGATCATTAGTCCCTATAGTTTCATCTAATAAAACCATTAGGGCCTAGAGCATCAGTCTGACATCCTAACTAGTGCATTCTAGGGGTGGGTTTAGAGCATTAGTCCAACCCGACCCATGGGAGGATCTTTTGTCCTTTATCCCACACCAAAAATCAATGTTCACATTCTTATCCATCCATTTTACACATTTTTCACATCCCAACCCACACACAGTCATTACACATAACATTCATATTTCAAAAATATTTCAAATTGTGAATCATCGTTATGAATTAAATCATTTACACACTTTCCATGTCACGAACCAACCTAGGTACCCCGGTAAACCGATAACCAAGACAAACCTAACATTCCCTGAAAGGAATTCCCAATACCAATAGGTTGGAGACTAGCATATGTAATCATACAACATGCATGTGGGAACAAATTTTCCAAAAAAGATAGCGGAAGTAAAAGAGGTAAGACAGTAGGCATAACAAAAGGAAGCTAAACTGGGATTAATGTACCAGAATACAAAAATGAATAAAAATAACAAAGAACTAAAACACAAGTACTAAAATAGGAAAATATCCCCAAGGTCCCTAAGGACACTAATCACCAATTCCAAAGCTCAACAGTTGGATCCACATCTACGATATTCCTTCCCTTTTCTCGAACCTGGATAAATAAATTCTAAAAATACCCAATGAAAAAAGCATGGTGTGAGCCTAAGCCCATCAGAAAACCACCAAATATTCCATAAAGGATTCCAAATATATATTATCAAAATAAATTCTTTCAATTTTTTAGAATAAATCAGTTTTTCAGTTCTTGAGAATATTGAAAAAAACATTCTACATAGTTTAAAAATGATGGAAAGATACTTTTAATGCATAAAATTTACTTTATAAGGGATGGAATATTTCTAAAAAATCGCTTAAATAAAATAGTTACATAGAATTGTTTCTGTAAATCTTGAAAATGCATTTAAATATGTTTACAATATTGGAATATATTTATATATCAAATATAAATAAACTAGTGATAAACATGGTCATCTTTGAAATAGGTACCACGGTATTAACCAGATATAGGATTCTACACTCTCTAAGTGATCTCAACAAAATGAGTATACTCATGTCCCCCTGACACTGGTTATAGGTGACTTGTCAGCCTTCCACTAGGGATGTGACTCGTCATAGGTATGTTTTAGAATATTGTAATAGCATAGAGTGTATCCAAATAATGCACCAACTACCAAAGACTTGCATGTGATCTTACATGATGGGAAATTTATTTTACAACATCTTAGAATACAATTATATTCCATTATTCCATTTAAAAAATTCCAATTTCTTTCCATTTAAAACCAAAATGGTTTTCAATAAAAAATGTCATTTCCACATGATAAAACCACTGGGTTACTATCAAATCATTTTTAAGCCATTTTTACCAATTTAAAATACATTCAAAACAAATTCCATCATTTTCATATTTCATTTCCATAATTAAATTCAACAATTTAATGGAATTCATTTCTATAAAATCTCCAATTTAAATCCGCCAATTTCCGTAAACACACCCCAATTTAATGGGATTGGGGGTTTTCCAAATTTCCATGCCAAATCCATTTCAAAACACCTGATTCACTAGAATCAGGTTTTTATCGATCCAATTGAAAATAAATTTGATAAATTTAGTTTAAATTAGAAATTAAAATAAATCAAGAAATTTAGGAATAATCAATTTTGAAATTTGGGATGAAACCACCTACTTCTTTCCAAAATTTAAAACTTGAAACCACACCCATCATTGAGAAAAAAGTCATAAAATATCTTGAAACTCAACCTTGAATAATGATCCAACAACACATGGCATATATCCATCAATTCCAAGATGATCCAAGAGAAGAGAAAGAGAGATATCCAAAGAAAAAAGATTAAATCTTACTCGGATATCACCCGCCAAAGAAATGAAAATCAAACGACAAAATAATGGATTTGATAGAGTTGGAAGGCTATAAGAATAACTAGTTAAGGCCTTGGGTTGAGGTAAATGAGATCAGAGAATATAATGAGTGAAATTCCAAGTTCATTGTTGCTTCTATATATTTTTTTAAGGCATTACACAACATGTAATCTAGTAACACACAATGAAATATTTAATTTCTATAATGGTGAAGATGATTATAATCTGTAACGCCCATTTAAAAACAGGGTATTACACAACATGTAACCCTTATTCATGTTGTGTAATGCCTAAAATTATTAACTAAAAAAACCCCCATCATATGAATTAAAAAATGATCTGAAATTACATCACATCATATAAAGGGAATTCACACCATGTACCCATCACATCATGAACCACACTTCATAGTTTTCACCTAGCTATAGTTACATGTTGTGAAATTTCCTAGATGTTTTCAAAAACACCATGTTTAAATATGAAAACCCTGTATGGATCAGATTTTACCATTATATGTATCCTCCCAATCCAAAAACAAACCTTACCTAAACAGTGAAAATGAAAACCATGAAAAGGATTAAGACGTACATGTTAGATTGGTAACAGGATCTTACAGCCTCCCCACTATAAAAACTTTTTCCCCTAAAAGCCTAAGAACAAGACTCCATGAAAAAAATATGAGGCCACTTATTTATCCTCAGTGCCTCATGTTCCCATGTATCAGGATTTTCAGAACCATTCTACCATAGAACACGAACCAAAGGTATCATCCTTCCACGAAGTACCTTGGTCCTAGAATCAACTACCCTAGATGGACGCTCAGTCAAAGATAATCAGGTTCAATTTCAAGAATACCTTAGCTCTAAATTTCAGATGGATTAGGGAGATACTTTCTATGTTGTGATACATGTAATATGTTATGTATCGATGTCGGCTACGGTGGTACTTCTATACGGTAAGAAACTTTTCCTACCTTCTTAACAACCTCAAAAGGTCCCACGAAACTAGGAGCAAGTTTCCCTTACCTCCCAAGATGTCAATGACCCAACCGGGGTGAAACCTTCAAGAATACCTATTCACCAACTAAAAATTACAAAGGTATACGATGTAAATTAGAATAGTAATTATATCATCCTTTTACTATCATCATTCAATGAAAAATTAGATGAATATTAGCTATCGCCTCTTACATCAAGCTTGGTCCAACCAAGGAACATCCAACATCCTCTGATCAACATAATGAAAATTTAAAAGGCCGGCCATATAGAACCTCAAAAGGAGCTATTCTAATCACATAATAGTAATTGTTGTTATAAGATAAAGGAACCTATCCTAAGTGATCATCCCAAGCTCCACCGAAGTTGAGAAAATAATCAGGAAACATATCCTCAAGAATGTGTATATATATATATCTCTCTCTATCCATCTTATTGTAGATGATTGGCTGTTCTCAAATGAACCTGAGATACCAGTTCCTCCTAAAGGCCTTTCTAAAAATGAGATGTATGCTGAGGATCACTATTAGAGACTATAGCAGAAAAAACTCCTTGTAAACGAACAATCTCTTTCACATAGATATTCCCAAACTCCTCAACATTGTCAATATCTTGAATGGGTATAAGGTGAGCCAACATGTTCAGCTTATCGATCACAAACCATATTGAATTCTTCCTTCCCATGTTATGTAGAAACCCAACCAAAAAATCCATAGAGATCTCATCCCACTTCCATGTAGGTACTGGTAGTGGCTAAAGAATAACAGAAGGTTTCTGGTTCTCGGCCTTAACCTGCTCACATGTATAGAAATGAGAGACAAACTTAGCAATGAGTCCCCTCATCCCTGGCCACCAGAACTACTACCACATATTATAGAATATTTTTATGCTGCCTAGGTGCACTACCAACTTGAAATTCTAAAAATACCACCTTACATCCCTCCTTGCTATTAACGATACAACATAACAATTTTGATAATACAGAATGCCTTCCTTGGTCAACGACCACTCAACCACTATCTCCCCACCAAAAAGAGAGTATCTAAAGGTATGAAATTCATCATCAAGATCATGGTCCTGAAGAATCAACTCCAAAAGAGAATATGTCAACTGAACGATGGAAAAATAAATTTCATCCCATTTCTCCTAAACTCCAACATGCAACTGTGCAAATACATCCATTGAATTACATTATTCTGAAGATTGTTTCACAGCCTAGTTTGGAATTTTCTTGTTCAAATAATCTGCAATAACATTCCCTTTTCTTAAGGTACAGCTGAGGTCAAAGTTGGAAGATTGAATGTGGTCTACCCAACATCACTAGTGAATATTCAAGTCTTTTTGGGAGAAGATACAACTCAATATGTTTTGGTCTAAATACCCCATAAACCATTCTCCTAAAAGGTAGTGCCACCAAATCTTAAGTGTGTGCATCACTGCTGCATGTTACAGGTCATGGGTAGGATAATTCTTCTCATGTGGCCAATGTTAACGAGATCTATAAGCAACTACCTAGTTTTTTAGTATAAGAAAGTAGCCCGAGCCTGACCATGATGCATCACAAAAGACCAGATAACCCTCATTGGCCTCTGAAAGAGTCAACATCAACACAATAGTCAAAAAACATTACAACTCATCAAAAGAAGTATGAAATTTATCATCTCATGCAAACTTCACCCCCTTTTTAGTAAGAGCAGTCATCAGAGAACCCAACATTGATAATTCCTTTGCAAACCTATGGTAATATCCAATTAAGCCCAAGAAGCTCCGTATGTCAAAGATATTTCATGGTCTCTTCCAAGTTATAACAACCCTCAACATTTCAGGATCAATTGATATACCTTGTTCAGACACCACATATCCTAATAATTTTACTTCCTGAATCCAAAAATCACACTTTAAAAGTGTAGAATAGAGTTAGTGGATTCTCAGTAGACTTAGAACTATTCTCATATGATTCACATGATCCTCCTCAGACATTGAGTAGACAATAATATCATCCAAAAATAATGACAAAAAGGTATCCAGATACTCATGGAAATACTATTCATGAAATCCATGAATGTCGTCGGAGCATTCTTTTGGCCCAATAAAATAACACGGTACTCATAATGGAAATATATACTATGAAAGGCATTTTTCTGAAAGTAATATTACATTATCCTCAACTGATGGTAACTGGATCGAATGTTGATCTTTGAAAACCACTTCTCCACTTTCAACTGATCAAACAGATCATCAATCTAGGGAAATAGAGACTTGTTCTTTATAGTAACTCGATTGAGATTTCAGTAATCTACACATAAGCGAAGGGAACCAATAGCCTTATTATTGAAGAGAATTGGAGCCACCCAAAATGAAACACTTAGGAATATAAATCCTTTTTTAAGAATACCATCCAATTGGGACATCAGATCTTTCAGTTGAGCTGGTTCCATAAAATAGGATGGAATTGAAACTAGTTGAGTATCAGGCATTAAGTCAATGGAGAAAACAACTTCCCTTACCAGTAGAAGACTAGATAAATCGGAAGGAAACGTTTTGAGAAAAGTCACAATGACTGGGGGTATATCATTTCTCAAATAATCCCACTATTGATCAAAATAAAACACTGACATCACTTTCCCCAACTCTAGATAATAAGTTCTGGCTCTTCTCGAGCTCAGGTCCCAATCTCCTTGAAAGACAAGAGTCTCACCACTAGGTGTTCTAAATTAGACCTGTCAAAGATAAAAAATCATTCCAGGATTTATTAGAAATGAGCCAATCCATCTTGAATATGACATCAAGATATTTCATGTCGAGAACTATAAAACTCCAAGAAATCTATACATCTGCAAGAGAGAAGACATAAAAGGGACTATTAGGACCCTGCTCTATCTTTGTACCAAGGGGTATAGTAATATCCATTTCACAATATAGTTTATCCATAGTAAGATTAATCATATTAAAAATAAGGGTGTAATTAAATCAATGAGATGCATTGGTATAAAATAGAGTAGTAACTAATGATGATGCTTTAGTAATGGTGCCTCTCACAGTCATTGGGCCCATATATACTTCCTTTGGAGACTCTTCCACCGTATGAAGAATCTTCATTCCATATATCTATGGCTGGATCCCTTTTTTATGTGGAGAATCTAGTTTCCCCACAGTTTTAGGGGGATTTGATGATCCTGTTCCACTATGCGAAGTAGAGAAATGATGGTAGAATCTATGTAAGTTCCATGAACATCCGCAGGAGCTACAGTTCTTGGGTGCCTTAGTGCAAACCCTCTTAGAATATATTGGACAAACACACTAATATAGAGTCGAAGAACTTCCTCCTGGTATTATAGGAGGTATGGAATGACTCTAGAGTTGAGAAATTTCATGAGAGTCATCATGCATCCATTTTCCTTTGAAGGAACTAATGTTACCACTGGGAGGAAAAGAAACTCCCTATAACCCTAAATTTCTAGCTAAGTCAATATAAACGATCATCACCCTATCCATCACATCATCATATGTGGGAAACTTATATAAGAAAATTTGAGAATGGATATCTGATCGAAGCCCTAATTTGAACTATCGACCCTTCATCATCACATTAGATACAATCTTAGAAGCAAACTGCACTAGCTCAGTAAAGCAATTTGAATTCCCAGTCATGATTTTCTTTGCCTTCTCAAATATTGAAAAACTCCACAACCATATCCAACACTGTAGAATCTAGATAGAATTGGTCCATGAAAATAACCTTCAATTCCTTCTACTCTAATCCCTCATGTTTCTTTATTGTCACCATTATATCCCACCATCTCCTGCTGGGTCCTTCCAGTACAAAGGTGGCGAACTTCACCTTGATCACGTCTGGTGTCTCTAAGAATTACAACATATGTTCTATATTGATCAAACATTCCTCAGAATTTTTAGGATCAATGGAGACTTTAAAAACTATTGGCATCTGGTGAAGGAACTCTTGAGAATGATTTCGAAGAATATCCCCCTCAGTATCCATAAATGGAGCCTGAATGGGGACTGGAGGTGGTGCATATCCTAGAGATTGGACAACGTGCATGATCACCTAAACTATATTTGGGTCCACTGAAGGATTAAATCGATGTGGTTCAGTAAAATATTCCTCCTAGATCATATTTTCCTATTTTCTCAAAGGCATGATGCTACACAACATCAACATAAAATGTTTGAATACATTAGATTCATACTCAAACTGAACATTAAGGGATTTTATTCCCAATAGATGCAACAACTAGATTTGGATTCCACTCTATCCAAATGAGAATAGGGAAAGGACTATAACTAATCCACAATACATCCTTCCTTAACCACCTATGGAGACTTAAGGTTCATTGTGGTGAGAGATATCTAGGGACTTAATCACAACTAGCTACTAAGTCCCAATAAGATTTCAAGAATTCATATTCACTTCAAGAAAAAATACCAATAGCCTCCCTCTAATAACACTTTGTCATAAACCAACCCGAGTACCCTAGTAACTCGATAAATAAGCTATCTATGACATGGCCCAAAGGGCATTCTCGATCCCCATGCATTGGCGACTAGAACTTGGTATCATACATCATGCATGTGAGAAATAATTTTCCACAAAACATAGTATAATTAAAAGATATAAGACAACATGCATAATAAACGGAATCTATAGTGAGAGTAAATTACTAGAATAAAACAAGGAATAAAAAATCCCAAAGTACTAAAACCCAAGTACTAAAATGGGAAAATTGCTCCAAGGTCCATAATGACACAACTCACAAAGTCTAAATCAATGACAATAAAATTCCAAAGTAATGGATTCAGTAGATTTGGAAGGCTCTAAGAATTATTGGGGGAGGACTTAGGTCAAGGGAGAGGAAACTAGAGAAGAAGTTGAGAGAAATTCCATGTTCACTTCTTATTTTATAGGCTACTATTAAGAAATTACACAGTGTGTAATCTAGTTACACACCGTGTAATATTTAATTTTCATAATGGTGAATATGCGTTGAATCTCTAACACCCCTTTAAGTTGGGGTATTACATGACATGTAACCCATATTCACGACATATAATGCCTGATATTCATAACAAACAAAACCCCCATCATTACACATTAAAAACTGATTTGAAAATACATCACATCATGTAATGGGAATTCATGGTGTGTACTCATCACACCAATAACCATGATTCATGGCTTGCACCCAATTGCAGTAACATGGAATGTAACTTAGTTACATGACATGAAATTTCATAGAAGATTACAAAAACACCTTTTTTAATGTTGAAAAATCCAAAAAGTGTCAGACTTTACCATTATAGGTATCCTCCCAATCCAAACTCAACCCTTACCCAAATAACGAAAAGTGAAACCATGATAAGGATAAAGATGTACCTATTAGAGTGGTTACAAGATGTTACATACCACTTACACTTCATGGTTTATTTAACACATTTCACTTCCTCGTGTTTCAATCCATTAATCCTGATAAAAAATTACCATACATTATCCCATTTAACATATTCTAACAATTCATATTCCATAACCCATTCATTAATTTCAATTTCATATCTATAATCTATTTTAATTATTCACATTAATTGATTCTGTTCATTTTCACACCCAGAAAAATAATCCACTAAGCTATTCTATGTTTATAAATAACAATTCATTTTCCACTTTATGTTCAACTAACATACTAACAGGTTTATCTTGGGATCCATATTATCATAAACCAATTTCAGGCTTAACATTGTCATTTTCCATGTTTGGGGTCATTGGCGCACCCCGTGGATGGACCGAATTGGTCTAGCCGAACCTTAATGCATCCCACATGGATCATAATAGGTTTAAAAAATCACACCCTACTAAAAATTGGCCATTAACAATGCTAGAAATGGCCTTTATTCAATCTAGAAAATCTTTGGCTACATGAGTGAGTTTAAAATTCCCTCGGCACTGAAAAATCATTGATAAAGGAGTCCTTTATTAGTGCTAAAAAATCACTGACAAGTGGAACCTTTATCAGTGCTTTTAAAAGAACCTATAGAAGAACCATTTATGAGTGCTTTTATGATTGATAATAAAGTATACTTTTATCAGTTCTTATATAATATCTAATAAAATAAACATTTATCAGGGCTTCTATAAGTGCTGATAAAGTATACCTTTATCAGTACTTTTAAAAGCACTGATATAGGCTCATACTATATTGAGCTGTAACAACACACCGTAAAACAAAAAACACACCAAATATCAACAAAAAAATTTTCCAATATAGGATTTAAATGAAATGAAATTTACAACACAAACACATGAAAATAACACTATATTTTAGACATTTCAAACATTGGTTCATACAATTAAATAAATACAAATTTTTAGACACATTCAAAAACATCAATGTTCCTTTTAATCCTAACCCGATTCAAGCTATTTTGGAACAAAACACCCTTGATCGAGAAAAATAATGCACCTATATAAGAAAATAATTCTTATGTTAGTAATAATATAGTGAAATAAATTAACAACAAGTGTTCATTTTACTATAATTCAAGTCAATTTAAAATAAAAAGATGCACTTTGAGTCATATCGGTCACACCGTGTATCGGATTGAGGTGTGACTGATTCCTACACATCACAAATGACATATGGGTCATTTTACTAAACTATATAAACAATTTAAATGTTTTTTTGTTTTAAGTGGGTTAGTAGGCCTTTTTAATAAAATTGATGTCAATTTTAAATAAAAACATACACTTTGATTCATATTGGTCACACCGTGCGTTAGATTGATGTGATACTGATTCATTCATATCTCAAATCTCTAATGGATCATTTTCCTAACGTATAAAAAAATTCTGAATGTTTATGTTCAATATTTAGTAGGTCATTTTTAATTTTTACTAAAATTGAAAACAATTTTATATAAATATGCACTTAGAGTCATACCAGCCACACCGTTCATTGAATTGAGGTGTAAAAGATTCCTACACATTCCAAATAAATTATGGATTATTTTCCTAAAGTATTTAAACAATATAATATTTTATTATTTTTTTTGAGTTTTTCACTGGTCTTTTTTACTAAAATTTCAATTTAAATTTGGAACATGCACTTTGAATCATATGGATCACATAGTGTATCTGTTTGATGTGAGAAAAATTCCTACACATCCTAAATTATTTATGAATTTATGCCCTAAATTATCAAGAAAATATGAGAATGTTTTCTCGATCTTCAGTGAGTGATGCTTTTTAAAGTCAAATGTTGATTTTGAACTCATAACAGACACATTGAGTTAGTTGTATTTTTTTCCAAAATTAATGTCAATTTAAAATATAAAGAAGTACTTGGATTCATACTGGTCACATCATGTGTTGGATTGAGGTGTGGCTAATACTTACATGTCCCAAATTCTCAAAAAAATCTTAACTGTCTATGTTATCATGATTTCGAATTACTTTCTTTCTCAAACTACCAACACTACATGAGAAACTTTAAACAAACCAGATCAACTTGGAAAAAGAATTCAGATCTATAAGAAAAAAATTATCGTGTGATTAATACTAAAAATAAATATATTAATCATAAATATGAAATAGTACATTAATTATATAGACAATGATTTTACTATGAAAACATCACGATTACCTCTATAATTGAGCAGAGGAATAGGTATTTCTCTTCCTGTAAAGGTAATTGAGGTAAAATGAATGAAAGTGATAAAGGAACCACTACATGGGTGAAAGGGTTTTAAGGAAGAGGAAGCATGCATGTGGGATAGAGCACCACATCTTTAAAAAAAGAATCCACCTATATATGAAAAAAATTATTATCTGAGTAATACAAAAAAAAATTAAACATAAATATGAAACAATACATTAATTCGATGGATAATTCTTTTACTGTGAAAACATCAATATTACCTCTGTAATTGAGGAGAGGAAACAATGTTTCTCTTCCTTCAAAGTTAGTGGAGGTAACTTGAAATAAATTGATAAATGTGCCTCTATAAGGGTAAAAAGGTTTTAAGGGAGAAGAAGCGTGAATGTTGGATAGAGCACCCCAACTCGAAAAAAAGAATCCAACTATATAAGAAAACAATTATAAGTTAGTAATACTAAAAAGAAATAAATTAAACATAAATATGAGACAATACATTAATTCTATGTACAATGATTTTACTATGAAAACATCATTATTACCTTTTGTAATTGAGCAGAGTCAGTTTCTTTTCTCTTCCATCGAAGTTACTAGAGGTAACTTGAAAGAATGTGATAAATGCACTACTGTAGGGGTGAAAAGGTTTTAAAGGGTAAGAAGAATGAATGTTGGACAGATCACCCCTACTAAAACTAAGGAATCCACCTATATAAGAAAATAATTATTATATATGTAATACTAAAAAGAAATAAATTTAACATAAATATGAAACAATACATTAATTCTATGGACAATGATTTTAATGTGAAAATATCAATATTACCTTTGTAATTAAGAAGAGGAATCATTGTTTCTTTTACTACAATGGTAGTGGAGGTAACTTGAAAGAAAGTGATAAATGCATCACTACATGGGTGAAAAGGTTTTAAGGGAGAAAAAGAATTGGACAGAGCACCCCAACTCGAAAAAAATAATCCACCTTTACAAGAAAAAAATTATTATTTGAGTAATAATAAAAATAAATAAATTATATATAAATATGAAACAATAAATTAATTATATAGAAAATTATATTACTATGAAAAAATCAATATTATCTATGTGACTCAGAAAATACAACATTGTTTCTCTTCCTACAAAAGCATGACACATGGATAGAAATCTTCTAAAATAAAATAACTCTACAAGGAATAATGAAAATTAAATCAATATTTCATTATATAATTTTTTTTGGAAAAATAGATAAATTATATCTTAATATAAACATTACATATTTCTAAAGGGTTTCCTTTATTATAGTTTGTTACTCAATCATCTTCAGAATACATTTTCATTATGTGGATTCAAACATTTAACATAGATTATTTTAATGTAGTAGATAACATATAATATTATGAGGAAAAACATAATATTTTAAAAAACACTTTTACCTTCACATTGAACCTACTTTATTTTTTTAAGGTTTCAAGGATATAGTTCCTCTATCAAGAATCCAAATCCCCTCTTTATGGTCCCCCATAATATAAAATACATTTTCTATATTGGGATCGACAAGAATTTAATGTCATGTACCAATTAAGGGGTCATCCTCGATTGAATTTTCATCTAACTTAACATTTGTTTGGTCACCAGTAAGACAATCAACCAATTTTTGTTTTTTGGATCAGAAAAAAAAATATTTTCACTACTTGTGATTCCATTATGAATGACTCTTCTTTTTCCCCTTCCATACAAAAATTCACCTTCACAATTCTCATTTCATCAACTTTCACTCTACTGATATTTTCAACCCATTTTCAATGGAAATGTGGCACTTGAAATGTTTTATAATCCAAATCATATATCAATTCGATGATACCAAAATATTTCATATTTTCATAAATTGTATTTATATCCTTAGATCCAGATATGTGCATTATTTCATCCATAAGCATAACACCACTTCTTTGCATCATACTGAAGTCATCTTGTTCATTTGTATAGAATGTGTAACCATTTATTACAAAACTAGTGTAATATATAACATTTTCATTTAGTCCACTAGATATCCATTGAAGTCATTCGACAATTGAATTCTGATTTTCATATAACTCCTTATAAATTTTATCTTTGAACCATCCTATAAACTATTTTTTATTTATACTTGATATCCATCCTTAATCCCTTGATGTTTTCAAATATCTAATAAATTATTTGTAGGATTAAATGTATGGATCAAAATCACCACTATTATGTGATATATATAGATATTCTTACTCCTTCTCTATCATGGTAATTTTAACAACATCTCTTCTAGAAATACCTCCAACAATAAGGAGTTCATTGTAATGAGATATTGTGAGACCAATGATTTCAACATATGATAGGAAATCCGTACAGAATTCAATATCTTCTTCGATAATATATCATTCTTCAATAAAACCATCTGACCAACTTCGATTCTTGACATACCATTCCAAAATTTTTATATACCTTTCAATGGGGTACATCCATATATAACCGAAAATACCACATAGTTGAACCTCTTTGACCAAGTTAACCATCATGTGGACCATTATATCAAAGAATTATAGTGGGAAGAAAATCACTAATTAACATAATATGACTGTAATATCTTTATTCATTATGAGAAACTTCACCAGGTCTACAAATTTACTGCATATGGATTTGAAAAAGAAGTAGCATATGGTTAATGAATATCATACATTTTTAGGAAGAATGAAATGGAAAGTATCAAACATTAAATCTTGAATAAAAATATGGCAGTCATGTGACTTTAGTACTTGTAACTTCAAATTATTCATTGACATGAAATTCTTGATATATGATGAATACCCCTATGGAGATTTTACACAAGTAAAGAAAAGGGAACATTTCAATATTTCTTATCTGGATAGAGCCTAAGATAATGGAGGAAGAAATATACGCCTTTTACCCTTATCTATTTCCAACTCTTCCCTTACCCACATTTTAATCAATTACAACCTATCCTTGATGCCAAATTTCTTAATTCTATGAACATTTTTTAACATGACAATAACACTATCAAATACATTTGTTTCTACATTCATGAAATCATGAAAATTTATAACATACAAACAATTCCAATGCGGTAATTCAATGAAAATTGATATGTTTTTATTTAAAATGGTTTACCAGAAATAGGTTCAATATTTTTTAATTATTTCAACAGTTTATCTCCCATTATTGGAGATGGTGTTGTATCTTGTACGATAATCCCATCAAATGATGTCATACGATATCGGTATTTATATTATTGAGGAAAAAAAATCTGATTCCCTAAAAACATAATCTTTGAGGAATGTTTCAATTGAACTAAGTATGTGAATTTTTTACAAATTGGTAACCCCAACATTACATTAATGCTATAGAATGATAAATTCCCATAAGTGGGGAAGTCATTTATTGTTCTGTACAACATATACCTCAATTTGAATTATTCACTTCTATGAGAATCATACATTGTATTACCTATATCACAAATCTATTTTAGATCTTCAATAAATGGAGCCAAATTGACATCTATATCATTACCAGTTTTCTTTGGTCCAGATATAAGTAGAGACAACATAACATATTTGTGATTTATGCATAACCATGGAGAAAGTTATAATTTACCAACATGATTGGCCATGTAATATGAGTAATATTTTACACCAAAAAGATTTATTCCATATACAGATAATGAAAGATAAAATTTTCTTAGCTCATCTTCAAATTTAGGAAACATGTAATCAATTATCTTCCACTGAGGAGAATATTTCGGATGGCGTAGGTTCCCACATTTTATTCTTGTATGTGCATGCCATGTTAATTATCTCACCATTTTTTGACATCCATATAGTATTTGAAACTATGGAATGATAGTAATGTGCCATAAATATTTTAAGGACTTGATTCATCTTTCTTGTATTGATCTATGCCACACATTGACAATTTTATGATTGATTCATGCCCTTTTAGAAAAAATATGAAATCATTTGGACAAGAATGTATTTTTTAGATATCATTCCCATTGAATGTAAGATTCATTTAGCATCATATGTTTGACATGGTAGTTCATTTTCTTCTAGTAGAATATTTTCCGAAGACAAATTAGTTTTGTAAAGTTGGTTTCACTCCATCCATTCCCAGATTTCAAATTATATAACATCAATACAGATGAAAGTTTTTTGTATTTAGTACAACCGGTATATAATGGTTTCATGGAAAAACTATTTAACTCCTCAAAAAAACATTGGAAATCACGAATTTCATCTTCAATGGTCATTGTCATTTTTTCCATGCGATCACCATTACAGCCAAAAATTCGGAGAGCCAGGTGGAGAGCTACTCCCACAAATGTTATATAACAATAAATGTAAACAGTACAAAGTACAAAGAAGCTAACAAAGGGGTGACATTACACAAACTTGAGTACACAGCTCCACTTCTATCATTTATTAAAAGATCACTACAATATTCAGGAAGCACAAAGGACTAGCTCAAACTTGTATCCACGATTTCTCTTTTAGATAGCACATACGCCACTTGATTTTCTTCTATGTACACATGAGACACCTCCAGGGATAACGATTCATCAGCTTTTAGAGTAATTATCCATGCAGGGAGCATCTTCCAAGGAACATTCCGGGATCGCTCCTTAATAATTTTAATGGAAACAGAAGAGTCTGACTCTACCCAAATATTTCTCCAACCATAACGATCAGCGTACCTTATTGCCTTTACCATTTCCCATAGCTCAGCCTCAATTGAATATCCATTTCCAATGTAGTGGAAGAAACACCCTTTGATGAACCCACTGTAGGTTCTAAACACTCCACCACATCCAGCTGATCCTGGCGCACCAGAGGCCACCCCATCAACATTGACCTTGATCCAGTCAATTATTGGTGGAATCCATCTAATATACTTGATCATCTTGGGCTTTCTTTCCCTGCCACTTACACCAAGAGTTCTTAACAACAAAAAATCAGACATATCATTATTAATTGTACACTTTTGAGTCACCTAAGAAAGTTTAATGCTTCGGTGAATTTCTAGAATACCCTCCTTGTAATATGAACTGCCCTTATTGAAAACAATGTTGTTCCAAGCTTTCCATAAATACGAGATAACCAAATTGATAGACACAGTGAGCATGGATTTTACCTGCTCATTGCATTCTACCTGCATCACAGAGGTTAAAAAACTACCAACTGAGAGAATATTTAAATCACCAAGGAAGATTCTTTCCAGGTAATTCCAGAATTGTGTAGCAAAGGAACATTGTATAAAGATGTGTTCAGCAGTATCATTAGTAGCTAAACAGCAGTAACATGAAGGAAAAATACTAAAACCTGTCCGCTGGAGTGCTGACTGCAAAGGTAGCCTCTGTTTCCATATGTTCCAGATTAAGAAAGCATTGGCTGGTGGAAGGAAGGATTTCCTTACACCCATCACCCAAGCATGAGCTATGATTGTCACCCCACATTGCAGTAAGTATGAATCACGACTGGCTAAAGTTTCAGTTATGGATGGCATCCAGATTAAAGTATCATGATCAACATACTCATATGAATCAATCTCACAATGAATATGGGATGGAATAATTGCAGAAACCTACGCATTACCCTAGATGCCAGAAATAGCAGTGTTCTTCAACGATAACGGAACAATAGTACAATGTTCAATTGGAGCAGTGAGCCAGTTTGTACTCCAGTTATTCATCTATGAGTTAACACATACAAGCCATTTAGCATGTGACATAAGAAAAGAATATGAGTTTCTGATTGATTTCCAGACAGATGATTTTAGGTGGACCATTTTCCTCCTATACATCCTATTAACAAATCTATCATTGAGGAATTCCAGAGATATATCAGAGCCCGATAGTAACCTCCAAGTAAACTTTTGAAGCAGAGCAGCATTGAAGGCCTTTACATCCTTGATCCCCATTCCTCCCATGGGAATAATCTTGGTACATTCCTTCCATTTAACAGTAACAAGTTTCCTCTGCGGTGTTGATCATGTCCATATAAAATTCATGATCATAACATAGAGCTCCTTGAGCAAGGCAGTCGGCCATTTGTAAAGTAAGAACGAGTAAACAAACATCGAGGTGATTACTGAATTGACAAGACATATCATGCCGGCTTTTGACAATGACTTCCCTTTAAATCTTGCAAGCTGATTAATGATTTTAAGAGCAGTACCCTCCAGGTACACTCTTTTCACCCTGCCCTAGAACAGAGGCAATCCAAGATAAATGAAGGGCAATTTTCCCCTCTTTACACCAAGCCTGGAGGCAATCCTATTTTTCTTCACACTATTAATTCCTTAACCAAAGACCATAAAGGACTTATTCCAACTTATAACATGTCCTGCTACTGCTTCATAATGATTGAAAATAGCCTTAAGGCAAGAGATGGTTTTCCTGTCAGCCTTAGAGAAAAGCAGAATGTCATCAGCGTAAAATAAATGATAGGGAGTGAAGGAGTTCCTCCCATAAGTCGTCCTCTGATATATCCCAGAGTTAACAAGATCATTGACGCAGATGCTTAAGTACTCCTCAACCATATAGAACAACAAGGCATACAAAGGGTCACCCTGCCTTACACCCCTAGATCATTGAAAGAATCCTCTGGGTGATCCATTGATCAATATGGACAAGCTAGCACTTTTCAGGATAGCATGTACCATGTAAATAAAAAGGGAAACTCAACATTTGATTGTTTAATATAATTTCAATATGATGAAGAAAATGGTAAATTGAATTTAATAAAAGAATTACTCCACATAAAATCTTTCTTAAATCCAATAAACAAATGAAAATATAATATAGTCAATTAAGGGGTAATAAAAAAATAAAATATGATAAACAAAAATAATAAACTCTCATTCAATAAACTAGAAGATATATAACTGTATTAGAACTAGTGATGAAGAATCCAAAGGAATTATTACATTTAAAATTAATGGTATATCAATATTTGAAAACACATCAAGACTCTTAGGATGTCATTTCACTACACCGACCCATACTAAGGAACTTCAAGGTACTCCAACTAGAGGTAAAATTATCATTTCATACTGGATTACATGAATAGGAAGATTACATCGAAAAAAGATATTTTTATCTTTCTTTAATATGAGAATAATATTTTTAAATTGAAAAGGTTGATGTATGAATTGAAACAAGAACTAAGATCTTGGTATTGAATTCTAGATGAATAATTAAGAAAATTTTAATTTAAAAAATGATGAATTGATCATAATCATTATATAAAAAATAATTTTATCGATAGATTTAAAGTGTATATCAATGTGGATGACATAATATTTAGAGGTCCAATAGATGAACGATGATGATAATTTTCTAAATTAACAATTAAAAATGTTTAAATGTTGGTGATTAGTGAGTTTACATTTTCATTAGTTTATAGGAAACTCATGGAATTCACGGGATATTTATTTCCAAATCCATGTATGTCAGGGAAGTTTTTTCTAGATTTCGAAAAGAATATTGAAAACCCATGTTAAAACCCATTGAAAATTGAAAAAAAATTCAAATGTTGTGGACGGAATGTAAATATATGTCATGAAGTCTAGGAGATTCGTTATATGCAAACTTTTTTATAGTAAATAGGTTTGACATTCTTTTTTTCTACTTGTCATATATCTTGGTATCAAAGTGATTACATGGACACCCACTAGTTATTTGTTAAATAAATACTCAAAAAGAGGGAGAACTTCTTGAAAATGTACATTTCTAGGAAAGAAATTATAATGTCTTATAGTGTTATATAGGTCTCAAAAAAGTTGTATAACTAGAATGGGGTAATATCAAAAATATATTTATTTTTGTAAATTATTGAGAGTGAGTAGGATGATGATGAAAAATTAAAATGTACTTTGAAAATAGTACATAACATTGAGTTATAATATTTTATATATTATTATTAAAAGGATTTACAAATAATGTTGGATTAATATAACGAGGGATAAAAATAAAATGGATCTTTTTATAGTGTAGAGACATAGGATGTGGTATTATTGAAAAATGGTAAAACACATTTAATAATAGATATAATTTCCAAAAAAACCGAGACAACTTTATATCAAACACTTGATCTGGTCTATGATTGTATCTAAGTGACATTCTCGATCTCCCTCAGGCTGGAAACAATCACTATGGAATGAAAAAAACACAGTGAGAATGATTTGGCCCAAAAAATAAATAAAACTAGTAGAAAGAAAATTTAAATAAAAACTGACATGTTGCATATATACATTGGATTACCAAACAAACCTAGATAAGTAAAAAAAGAAAATTTGAATCATTATAATATAAAATAAATCCCTTAACCTACCTTCAACTCCCTGACACACAAAATCCCTAGTTTCAATTTCTCAAATTTCACATGTATGGAATACCATTGATAAAATAAATAATGAAAAATATGTATGATAGATTTGGGCGAGCAATTTGGGAAATGTAATAAAAATAAAACAACCAACTAAACTCATCTGTCTCTATGTGTCAAAATCGAGTCTAGAAACAATAAAATCTCCATGATCAATCAATAGTTGAATAAAAATTGGAATATGAGAAAACAAGAAGGCCTACCTCTCTACTATACAATCACCGGACCTCAAATAACAACATTGTAGAAGAAGAAATTAAAAACAAAACAAAAAATAGAGAACAACAATTGGAAGGCCTACCTCGCAAGGTTAAAGAAACTCTGGAGCCCTCTTCAGAAACCCTAACGTCAATTGAACACTGGGTGTCAGATGAGATGTTTGATAAGTAGTCTAGTGGTGTGATTCTATGTTCGATTCACCAAGGCGGAGCGCCGACAGCGGGTGGATTATACGAAAAGATTTTGATGTCACAACAGGTTTTCAAATGGTTAGGGTTTTTTAATTAGATCGGGATACTTTTATCAGCACTAAAAAATAAGCACTGATAAAGCCTCTTTTTACTAGTGCTAAAAATCATTGACAGAATCGATCTTTATCAATGCTAAAATTATAGTGCTGATAAAGATGCTTTTATGACCACTTATTACTTAAGTGCTGATAAAGGATTTATAATTATAATTATAAATTAAAAAATTTTAAATATTTATATACACATAATAAATATATATAAATATAAATATAGTAAATATATTCCCTTTTAAATATATTTACTATAATTTTATAATTATTTATTTATAATCATGGGAATATTTTTTAAAAACAATATTTATATTATTATATATATTTATGTACTTATACATATAGATATTCAATAAATATATATAAATATAGTAAATATATTCATTATTTAAGTAAATTTATTATAAATTAAATAATTATTTAAGTATATATATTTATTTATTTATAATTATATAAATACTTTTAAAAAATTATCTATTAATAATTATAAATATATAATTGTATAAATATAGTAAATGTATATTTATAAATATATATATTTATAGATTTTTTTACAAATATTTTTTTTAACATTATTAATTAATATCCAATTATATGTGCTCACATATATGTTAAAAATGAGTGAAATTGAATAAATTAAGAATAAGTACACTTTAACAATATTGGAAAAATGGATAAGTTTTATATGTATTCATTGTATATAAAAATTCATTAATTACATATATGTAATATCAATATAACATAGATTTCATCTATATATGTTAAATTGAAAAAAAACAACATTCAATTATCTGTCAAGTACCATACAATTAGTAAATATTTTAAATTCTTATTAATTTTTTATTACAAACCATTATTCAATAAATATATGACTATTTAATGTAAAGCACATAAATATTTTGTAATATCTAAATCATATTTATATACATTATTATATATCTATATATTTAAAATATATAATTTAATAACATTAATTATCATAATTATCTAATTAATAAAAAAATTATACATAAAAATGTATAATAAATTTATTCATTTTTATCAATATTTATTTAATTAATAAAATTTGTAATATTCTTTTAATAATATAATTTTTTATGTTTTATTTATTTAATTCTTTCATATTATTTATTCAATCCTTGATTATCACTAAAAAATAATTGATGAAATAAATATTTATTTGTGCTAAAAATAAATTTCTAACAAAGGTTCTCTTTATCAGTGCTAAAAAGGGCTGATAAAAGGTTAAATTTATCAGCAATATCCATAATTCTGATAAATTTTCCATTTATCATCATTTTTTTCAAGGGTTAATAAATACCAGTGTCATTAAATGTGGGTTTTTTAGTATTGACTTAGCCAACCATTTTTAATAATTTTTACTCAAGGCAACAAATTCAATTCAAGAGGGAAGCGAAATCACATCCACACATGCACAAATCTATAACAAAACTACGGGATATGACTTATAGACCACCTAACTTGATTTTGGAGATGAACACACTCTTAAACATAGCCTTAGATCCGGATTGAATATCCCCTTGAATCCTTAACCTAGAATTCACTTGAAAAAGAGGTCTTTTGGGATTCAAAAAGAGGTAGTGAAAGCTAAAATCCCTAATCCAAAAAATAGAATCAAGAGGGATATTAGACTTACCCAGAGCTTCGATCTGCAACAAACAACACTCCAAATGGCCTAGAAATGAGGGAGATAAATCCTTGGGATCTCATGAGGGTTTAGGTTCATCACTATGGCTGGAGGTAGAAGAAAGGGGAGAAAAATCGAGTATGAACTTAAAAATATCAAGGGGAAGTTTCGAAAATTTTACACTTTTTAATGGGGTGCACAGTTTGGCTGCATAGAAGTTCAATCAGTCACCAACCTCTTCCCAAGAAGGGTTATGTCACATGATTATTTAGGGATTCCACCATAGTTTGAAAAACATCATACCAATATTGTGAGAATCCTCTGTCCAAAGTTTTATGGTTTGGATTCTCCCCTTGCACGATTTTCACTAACCATATGCAAACCATGAAACATGCACAGAATGGACCATTTTCCCCATTATTTTGTGTCTCGATCCCTTAGAACACACCTAAACCTCCTCACTCATTCAGTAAATATTTAATTAACCAGAATTAATAGATTTAAACCAAAATTTAAACAAGGTCAAACCTTCAATAAATCTGGGATCTTATAACCTCCCCACCTTATAACAGCTCATCCTCGAGCTACGCTCCCAAGCATCATTGGCTTTCCAAAGAATTTATATTGGGCCAATGAGCCTTCATATTTGACTCCCTTCCCAATGTTTCTTCCTGAACATTTCTATACTTCCATAGAAGTCAAACCAAGGGCACAATATTACCCTGTAATATTTTCTCACTACAATCCACTATATAAACTAAATACTATTCGAAGCACACATTAGCATCAAGTTTAGAATCATCAACATCAACCACATGATATGGGTTAGGGTGATACTTTTGAATCTGTGAAAGATGAAAGAAATAATGCATACCACTATACCACTACATAATATAAATATCGATACACCAGTAGTCTGATCCTCTCCACAATATCAAATGGACTCACATACCCAGGTGGAAACTTACTCTATTCCTGGATCCAATGGTGACCCATACTTGGGGACACCCAATCACCCACCCCAAACTCGAGAGGTATATGATTTCAATACATATATGATTTCTGATTACACTGAGCCATTTCTAAACTCTTCTGAATCGACTAAAATTTTTCTAACATTTTCTATATGAGTCCCGGTCCTAAAAAATCTAATTCCCTACCCACTAACCAACAAAATAGATATATACATGGTCTACCATTAATCACCTCAAATGGTTCCATCTAAATGATATCTTCGAAACTATTACTGTAGAAAAACTCAACAAGTGTAATGTGTTTCTCCCATGGTCCACAAAAATCTAGGACAAAATCAATCAATATGCCCTCCAATACCTAAATAGTACGCTCTGACTTCCCATCTATATGCAGGTGGAAAGTCATTCTCAAAAAATACAATTTACAATGTTCCTTCTTTAATCCTTCAAAGAAGAGTAATGTTAAATGAGGATCACGGTCCAAATATATCATATGAAGTGACCCATGAAACTATATTATCTCATGAATTTACAACTCACCCAACAAGTCCATAGTGAAATTATCTCCAATCAGAAATGACTAAACATAGTCAACTAATCAATGACTATGTAGATTGCATCACTATTACAAGGCATCCTCAGAATGCCCATTATGATATCCATATTCAAATCATCTCATTTCTACATTGAGATGGGTAATGAAGGAAAAACCACATGGTCACTATGCACATCCTTCAACTACTAATAGGTAATCCATCGTGCCACGAAACCTACAACCTCTTTTTTCATCCCCCGCCACCAATATTGTCTATAAAGATCACGATATGTTTTGGTCAAACCGAGATGCACAACCCACTTCAATACATGAAACTCTCACATCAACTCCTCTCGCATACATGTTTTCAGAACCATGCAACCATGAACTTAAATGATCCCATCACTACCAACAGTCTAGTAATAAGGTGACTCCCCACCTTGAGGCTTTTCTTTTATAGATAACCATTTTGGATCCTAAATCTACTTCTCTTTAGCCTGAATCAAAATCACGGACTAGACAAACACAGATGCTAAGGTCATATACATGGGCCAATATTTCACCTCTATATGCTTTTCAAAAAACAATTCCATCATCCTCTACTTAGTACAGGACTCCAACACAACATGATGTTGAGCCTTCCAACTCAAGGAATGTATAACGCTATTCCCCTTTCCTGGTATAATAACCAACTCGATGTAAAAATATAGAATGTACTCAACGCATATTCATTGAAAAAGATTTAAATAATTATGAGAACAAATTTAATTCTTGATTTAATAATCATTATACCCCATAAACCATTCTTTCATTAAGTAGTGCCTCCAACACTTTAGTTTATAAACTACCACGACCAACACAATATCATTTGTGGGGAAGTTGCTTTTACAAGGAAAAAACTTTCATATCCCATAAGCCACTACCCGATCACCTTGCATCATGACCACCCAAATACCTACACCAGATGCATTATAAAACAAGGTATACTTCTTACCTAGCTCATGTAAGATCAGAATCGGTGTAGTTTTCAACTAATTATTCAACTCTTGGAAATAATTCTCACAAACATAGGCCACTAAAACATGAAATCCTTATTGGTAAATCCTGAAATTGGTTCTATCAAAAGGGATAAATCCTTGAAGAACCTTCGTTAATAACCATCCAATCCTAGAAATTTCTGAATTTCAGAAACATTCCTCAGATACACCCAAGATACCACTTCTTTCAATTTTTATGTGTCAACTAACACACCTTCCCTAGAGATTATGTGACCTAAGAAATGAACATTATAAATATAGAAATTAAAATTAAATACCTTTGAATATAGTCTAAGATCTCTTAGTGTACTCAGGAGGATGTCAAGATGTTCGGTATGATCGTCATGATTTCTAGAGTACACCAAGATGTCATAAAAAATAACTATGGACTAATTCAGATAAGGGTGAAAGATTCGGTTCATTGGAGCCATGGACACTCCCTAGGAATTGGTCAACCCAAACAGTATAACAAAAAACTCATACAACTTTTACCAACTTATGAAGGCAATACACAATACATTAGATGGTCTCACCCTTATCTGATGATACCTTAACTATAGATCAATATTGGAAAACACCAAAGCACCCCTCAGGCTGGTAAAAAATATTGTCAATATGAGAAATAGGGTATTAGTTCTTTACCGGCATCTGATTCAACTTCCTATAATTGAGAAAAGAATTCAAATATCCATAAAGTTTCCTGGAAAACAACACTGAATATCCCCATGCTGATGTTATAGGATGAGTAAAACCTTTATTCTATAACTCCACGAACTATTTTTTAAGCTCATGGAGTTCTTCTGGTGCCATTCTTTATAGTGGAATGGAAACTAGTTGTGTTCATAGAAGAAAATCTATCATGAACTAAACTTCCCCCTATGTTGGAAACCCCAACAAGTCATTAGGAAAACATCTTGAAACTGATCCACCAATAATGTAGATAAAATCTTCTTTTATCCCCCATTATCTGCTATAAGACCTACCACTTGGTCTATGTGTTCACCCAATTTCTGAAAACCTATCCCTACATAGCCTACTTGAACATCCCATTCACCACAATAGAAAAAGGTGCTCCCCTAAAGTTTCATTAATGATAACCCATGATGGTAAAAATAAATATGATACTCGTATGACATTAACTAATCTATTCCAAAAATCAATTCAAAACCTAACATCTCAAGCATGAACAAGTCGCACAGAAAATAGTATCCTTCAATCTGCAAAGTACACCTCTTACATTTCATATTGTTTTATGCTCCCACCCCTAATGAGGTATTGATCAAAATAACTCCACCCATACAGTCTGCCACTAGGCCCAAAAAAACCACCAGTAGAGAAGAAATAAAAGAATTAATGGAAATTTTATTGAATAAAGAACTAAAAAGGTTATATTCCACTAGAATCATATCTCGAATATTAAATGTTCAAGAATCCTCACCTCCAAATGTAGAATTAACATCCTAAATATGGAATGACCCTCTACCCTGGGTTCTGTCTTGAGATCCTGGTGATGTGCTACCCTTTTTATATAGACGATCTGGTGCTAAAACACCATTTTTTCTACCTCAACTGGTACGAATGGTCGATCTCCAACTACCTAACTCATCATAAAAATAATCATTTTTATTATAGGGAATAAAAATAAGCTTAGACAAGAAACGTATCAAGGGGATGAAATAATTCAATCCAGGTGCATCCCCCCAAATAATGTTTAACCCCTCTAGGGAAAAATATTGAAACTAGAGAATAAAGTAATTTTTGTAGTGTGTGATGTCAGAGGAACAAGAAAATTTAAAACCTTGGTTCCCTTTATCTAGGTGTGGAGGACACTCACTCGATTGTTAATGACCCTTCAACACATTCTAATGGTGTAAGAGATTGACTAGGGTACCCTTCCATTATCTTTCAATGACTCATAGAGGATGAGCAAGTCCATTTCAACCACTTTCCTAATAACTTTATTCTGTTGATAAATTCAGTGACCTATGATCCAGCTACGTACCTGATTCATGGTAATCGACCCCCTGCCTACACTCATAATCTACCTCAATCCTGCCTATGTGCCTGGATATTGAGGGTTTTTATAGAACCTTTTCTTGTGGCCCAACCTTCTACATGCCTGGCTCTTGACTAGTGGTCAGGAACACAGACTTGACACATTTCCTAAACTACCAAATTGATAATAGAAGACTCAGCCATTTCCTTGAGACATTAGTTCCTTTTTCTGACTACCCTATCCCTATTTCCATAGTGGATGCTCTCAAAACATCTTTTCATACCACCTAAAGTCACACCATCAGATCAACCTACTAAAACTGCACGTCCACTACCTGATTCCTATTTTAATTTCCCCTCTGAGATAAGGACCTAATCCATTACATTTTTTAAACCTGTTTAAATGAAATATGTTTACTGATGACTTGTTTTCATGATAAAGAATATCCTAGAAATGTCACTTCGTAGCTGCCTCATCATCTACCATAGCAGGAAGAAAACACTACAAATCACTGGAATGATCTGCATACTCCATCCTTGAGAGGGTTTCTTTGGTCAACCTCATAAACTTTATATCCTTGTCCTGTTTCAGGGTCTCTGAATAGTAATAAATGTTTCATGGAAACCCTTCCATAACACCCCCTATACCTACTCCATTTGAACTAAGATATCCCACCAACACTTCACCGGACCTCACAGCATGTAGGCCGCTAGTTTGACTCACTTCTCAGGATGAGTCTCTAAGTGATCAAGGATCATCTGGATGGAATCTATCCATAAGTCGACTGCCTCAATACCACTCTCTCTGGTAAAGGTGGGAGGGTGATGCACTTGAAACTCTTGAGTCCGCTCAAAAAACATTATGAAAACCACCTAGGATCCCTTAACATATTCTATATAAAACTAATTACGTTCTCCCATAACTTATTCTCTCCTATATTTCCCTAGTCAACCAAGGTCTCTGGGTCCTCTTATGGGGGAGCATTCTCAGTGATATCCTCTTGTCCCCCGATCAGAAAACTTCATCAAGGTGTAATTTCACTACATTTACAAACACAAGTCTTAGAACACATAACATGATGTTTTTATAATTTATACAAAATAAGGCTCTTCACTAGACATAACCATTCCATTTTGCATTCACTATCCCATTGGACCACATCACATATAAAACACTACCCTCAACACTCCCAACTGTGGGTCATGGATAACTTGGGGTAAACCAACATACATGGTTACAACTCTCTCATTAGACACCCTTTTGAAAACTATTCCCACTTTTTACAACACAAATATTTTCTTCTCATGCACATTTCCCATTTAAAAACATGTTATAACAAACATTTTCTCTCATTTATACCCCTCTATTATTCAAAATTCTTTGAAATTATATTTATTGAAATTTTTTTATCATCTTTATTTGACACAATTTTTTATCATATTTTCAAGGAATTTGATTGAATTATACTCTTCATTACCCACACACCCATACCGTGTGTGCCTATCATGATGCATGTAACCTATATCCTAGGAGCATAAAATTATGCCTGAATGCACAAACTCATGCCATTATTTCCATGAGAATGATATCATTGAATTGTCATACCACATAATAAGTGCATCATCTCTTAGTGAAACATTATTGAACTATAACATCGCATTTCAAAAACAAAAATTCCCACCCTAGATAGTTATGTTTCCCTCATACATGGGTCAGATATTTTCAAGCATGAGCTGATTTTCAATGCCTAACACATCCTAATATCTTTTCTACCATACCAAATAATAATACCATAAGAAATATCGACTATAATACCACTTTGTAACGTACCCTACCAATAATTCACTAAATGATACCCCAAGTTGAGTCACCACATGACCCCAAGTATGCCTCCCCTTATGTTAGGGGTTTCCAACTAGCAGTAAGGGTCTGATAAGTCACGTGGGGAAAATATACCCCCTTTTCAAGGTAAGACACAAAAGATAATATAAAAAATAAATTAAAAAACAACCAAATAACTGAGAACATGAGTTTATAACCAAATACCAAAACAAGGTTCAAACCATAACCAAATGAGTAAACATGCTATGTCATGATAACAGTGCCAAATGTGAAAGGAAACCCCAAAACAAAGACAAAAAACTAACTCCCTAAAATGGTTCCTGACTCCAAGTTTGGATCCTCATCCATTCAAATCCCATTCCCAACTCAATTCCCAAGCATAGATAATTTAACCTTATCCTGACCAGCATCCATGAAATCTTCTCGGGTACCGAATGGTTAACTAATCATGATGTGAGTACAACTAATTAGGACACCACCAATGGTGTCAAAAAAATATCCCGTATAAACATATAGTTCATGAAAATAAGAAAAAAAATGGCAAGGTAAACAAAATAAAATTATAGATCCATTATTTAACAATATTTACATTAACTTATTTCATTTTTCATTCTATGGCTTATGAATTTACGTTATTTAAAAAATATCTCAAATAAATCAATAACCAAGAATAAAAAATAATTCATGTTCCCTATCTCACTAAGGAAAACCTTTTCACAATCATTTATATCACACATACCTTGGAACATCTGTCAAGGTAGTTTAATCCAATGCAACCATTAGGGCCTAAAGCATCAATCTGACATCCTAACATATGTATTCTAGTGGTGGGTTTAGAGAATCAGTCCAACCTGACTCGTGGGAGGTGCCTCAGTCCTTTATTCCATGCATCCAAGACATGTGCATATGCTTATCTATCCATTTACCACATTTATCACATCTCTGACCACACACAATCATTACACATTACATTCATATTGCAATAATCTTTCAACATGTGAATCCTCATTAAGCATTAACCCATTTTCATAGTTACCACTTACATTCCATGGTTTATTTAAAACATTTACCCTCCTCATGTATTAACCCATTAAGAATAATCAACAATTCCAATACATTATCCAATTTAACATATTCCATGAATTCATATTCCTTAACCCATTCACACATTTCCATTTCATATCCATAATCTATTTGACTAATTCATATTAATCCATTTTGTTCATTTTCACATCAAGAAAAACAATCCCCTATGCTATTCCAAGTCTAGTCATAACCATTCACTTTCCCCTATTTGTTAAAATAACATACCAACACATTCATATTGGTCTCTATCTTATCACAAACCAATTCTAGGCTTAAATTTTTCATTTTCCATGTTCGGGATCATTGGTGAACCCCATAGGTGGCCCAAAATGGTCTAGAAAAACCTCAATGAATCCCATAGGGATCATGATGGGTATAAATAATCACTTAAATAAAAAAAAATTTAAATTCTTACTCAAAGAAACAATCAAACATCAAGAGGGAACCAATATCACAACCACACATGCAAAAATCTATAAAAAACTATGGGATGTAACGAAAAGGCCACCTACCTCAATTTCAAAGATGAACACACTATTAACCATAGCCTTAGATATGGACTCCAAAACCCCTTGATGACTTAACCTAGAATCCACCAGAAAAAATAGTTTTATGGCTTTAGAAGGAGATATCCAAATCTACAATCCCTAATATTGAAAAGAAAAGTAAAAGAGAGATTATACTTACCTGGAGAATCAATCTGCAACCAATGGTGCTCCAAAAAATCTAGAAATAAGGGAGATTGATCCTTGGTAGATCTTGAGGGTTTAGGCTCATCAGTAGGGCTAGATTTATAACAAATGTCGGATCTTATAAGAACTTAAAAATCCTAATTGGAAAGTTTCGTAATATTAAACTTTTTAATAGGGCGCACTGTTTGGCAGCACAGTTTTCCAAACGGTGCACCAACCATGTACCAGCCTCTGTACAAGAAGGGTTAGAACGCATTGTTACATAAGGAGGACTTTATGGTTTTAACAACCATGCACCAACCATGTGATAATCCTCTATCCAAGGTTTCAGGATTTGGATTTCCCCCTCACACAGTTTTCACTAACCGTGTGCAAAACCGTACAATATGCGCAGAATGGCCTCGTTTCCCCTTTTATTCATGTCTAAAACCCCAAAAAACCCCTTGAACCTCCTTAAAGACCCAGTAAACATTTAAATAACTAAAATTAATTGATTTAAACTGAAATTTAAACAGTTAAATACCTCCACAAATTATGGGATCTTACACTCACAACTTTTATTCCATAGGGAATTTCATCAAGCATTTTATGTGAACCTCATTAAAAACCATGGCCATAGAATTTGGGAACTTGAGGACCCTCCATTAGCATTTGGATTTATAACAAACAAGTTAAACCAAAAAACTTCAATCTAATACTCAAATAAATATCCTCACAAACTTCATCATCTTCCCCCCTTCAATCTGGCATGGCCTCACATACTAAGCTGGTTAATTATCTTTATCACGTGAAGGATATTTGGTCACTAGATTTATGCATGGTTTATGTAGATCCAGAAGATCATCATATTCAATATCTTGTTTGGTAATTATCTTCAAGACCAGAAGAATCTTGGCTTCCATGTTTAATCAACATTCAAAGATTCAGTTCATCTTCATGCCCAATATTCAGTTTTGGTCACTTCATACCAAGTCTGTCAACCCTCATCAGATTCAAATAATATTCATCAGAGACAATTGGTTAGAAGCTTCATTTTAGTTTCATATTTCCTTTATTATTGGTTCAACATCGATTTTCTTCTATCATGAAAGGACATTTTTCTATCTTTTATTCAATCTACAGATCGATCTCCCTTATAATTTCAATATCAGGTCAACTCCCTTATAGTCGATCATGGTTTCAACATCTTCACGGTTTTGATGACATTTAATTACAATATTTAAGTCTTCTTCATCTTCATAAAATAAATTCAATATATTGAATAAATATCCCCTATGTAGAAGAAATTATCTTATAAGGGACCTGTGAAATTATTTTACGTGGGGGATATCGATATAGTTGATTATTCATTTGATATTGGAAACCCCTCCTTTGTCAAAGGGGGTAGATATTGGGGATTATGTGGGTGGACAATCCCACCAAACCCATACAGTTGGGGGAGTAAGCAAGCGGGATATCCTATAAAAGGAAGGGTATTCCCCTAGGTTGTATTATTATCTTCACCATCCCATCATTAAATCATCAATTTGAGTGTGGTATTTTGTGAGTTAGCTTCCACACATATTCAAGAAATATATTTTTATGTTTTCTTCATTATAATATTGAGGGATTGTGTACCCACTATTACCCATATCGATCCTTCTATTTTCCCATGGTTTTTTATCCTTTTCATTTTGGTGGTTTTCCCACGTTACATATGGTGTTCATTTATTTCTACATTTTTAACATTATTTTTTCTCCTGATTATCACAGCATCAGTGGGAAAATCAATTTTATTCCCAACAAGTGGTATCATAGAATTGTTTTTGTCCAGTGTTATTCACTTTTTTTGGGTATTAATAATTCTCATAAATTATATTATTCTCTAAGATTTCCACTCTGATTGATATGTTTTACCATAAAAATTTTATTCAAATTATTAAATACACCATTGTAAAATGGTGGAGGTTTTGGACTGACAATGTGTCCATATAGAGGTGAAATACAAGATCAATAAATTCAATAGTAATAATTTTTTTTGTGGAAAATGAATTTGCAGGAAGTGGTGTAGAAGGAAAATTTATTGCGGGAAATTGGTAAAAAAACAAGTGGGTGTGATGGGGGAGAAATGGAATGAAATGAATGAGAATACTATTATAAATATTCATTTTTCTTTGGGAGATGGGTTTATATCGAGAATTGTAGATGAAAATATGGAGAAGGAAATATGGGATACTATGATGAAGCAATGTGAGGCCAAGTCAGTACAGAAAAAAATTGGTGAATAAAATGTTGTACACTATTAGAATTGAGGATTCAACATTTGGAAAAAAACAACATCAATAACCTCAATACCCTGTTCACTCCGCTCATGGTATTGGGATATAAAATAATGGACACTGAACATGCAGAGATTCTACTCTAGATTTTTCTATATGCATATGAACAAATCATCATCAACCTCATCAATAATATACTAATGAATATGCTTCCCTCAAATGATGTTATAGCTATAGTTTATGATGAAGAAAGATGGTGTAAGAACAAGGTGGATAGAAAGAAAACTTTACACCATGAAAAAACTAAGTCAATAAAGAGGGAAAGGATGATGGATCACGGTTCTAGTGGGTGCCAAAATCATGGAAGGTCAAAATCAATTATTAATAAGAATAATGTAACATGTTTCAATTATGGAAAAAAGGGGCAGGTCAAGAAGGATTGTTCGAATAAGATGAGTGATGGAAGGATCTCTCAGGGGAATGTGGTGAGTACTTCTGGGAATAGATACATTCTTGTTAGTGAAGCAGTGATGAATGCAAGATGCAAGAAGCATCTCAAAGATGCATGGATAATCAAATCCGGAGAAACACAGCACATGTCATCTCGACAGGAATGGTTTGTCCAGTATGAAACTATCTCATAAGGACTTGAGTACACGGGGAACAATCACACCTTAAATATCACTGGATTCGGTACCATTAAACTAAATATGCATGATGGTATTGTTTAAACCATCCAAGGAGTACACCATGTAAAGGGATTGAAGAATAATATATTTTCTTTTGGTCATTATGATGATATTAGATGCAAGACTCACACTGAGAATGGATTGATAAGAATTTTGAAGGGCATACTTGTGGTAACTAAGGAATAGAAGATCTAGAAGAACCTATACATGATTATGGATGAAACTAATAAGTATATGGAGATATTTTTCCATATTTCAGAACAAGACCTGAAGATTCTTACAGATCATATGTTCTTCCTTGGTCTTACAAAGGTAACCTTAAAATTTTGTGAGCATTGAGTTTTGAGTAATAAACACATGTTAAGGTGTAGGACGTGAATATCAAGAAGTAAAGAGATCTTATATTTGATCCATTATAACATTTGGAAAGCACTAGTTATATCCCTAGGATGAGCGAGGTACTTTGTATCCTTTATTTATGATTATTCCAGGAGATGTCGGGTGTACCCAATCAAGAAGAGGGTGGATGTTTTTTAAGTCTTGAAAAAATTAAAGGCATGGAAAGAGATTGAATCTAGAAATAATATTATGTGTATAAGGACCAAAAATGGTGTACAATATACAAGAAAGGAGTTTGATACTTTTTTCAACATGAAGGAATCAAGAGACAGTTCACGGTGGCATGAACTCCTTAACAGAATGGAGTGGAAGATCGATTGAATAGAACCATGTTGGATATGACAAGTGCAATGTTTAAGACTATGGGAATTACCAAAACGTTTATGGAAGAAGAATTGGATACATACTGTTATATTATCAATGGATCTCCTTCACTGGAGATTGATCTAAAGACACTAATGGAGATGTGGACTGATAAACACACTGACTTTTCTCGGTTACATAATTTTGGATTTCCTATATATGCATTGTTTATTGAACAGGAAATATAAAATTTGGATTCATGATCTAGTAAATTTATCTTCATAGTGAATATTGATGGTGTGAAGGGGTATCATTTGTGGGATCCCACTACCCACAAACATATCATCAGTGGATATGTTATTTTTACAGAAGATAAGGTGAAAATGACAATTTATGGAGACTTGGATAAATATAATATATAATCTACAATAGTTTAAGTAGAGGAAAAATACAAGGAATAACAAGTTTCCTCTAAGTCATTACCAGAGCATGAAGATCACGTACAAGTTGATTTTTGACCACAACGATCAACTCAAGAGAAAAGAAAACAATTATAGAACTCAAACTATGTCACTGATAGCAATATTGTGTACTTATTATATATGGAGGACTGAGATCCCTATTCTATTGTAGAGGCTACCCAGAGTTCATATGTATCCACATAGACAGCAGTGGTGTTTGAGAAAATTGAAGCCATGCACAATAATAGGACTTGGGATCTTGTTCTATTACCTCATGGAAGGAAGGATATCAAAAAAATGGATCTTTAAGATCAAATTGAATGGAAATCCCCAGGTGTAAATATATCATGTATGACTAGTGGTAAAAGGATATGCTCATATAAAAGGTATTGATTTCAATGAAATATTTTCTTCTGTTATTAGAATGAAGACTATTTGGATAGTTTGGGCACTGTGTGATATATATAGTTTAAATCAAGAGTAGCTAGATGTAAATATTTCATTTCTCTATAGTGATCTTTATGAAGAGTTCTATAGGCTTCAACATTAAGGTTTTTAAAAATAGAGAAAAGATAAATTGGTTTGTAGGTTGGAAAAATATTTTTACAGACTCAAATAGATATTGAGGTGTAGGTACAAGATATTTTATTCCTTTATCCTGATTCTTGGATAGAGCTGACTTCATTCAGATCCTTGTACATATTTTAGGGGTTTGAATGTTAATGATTTCATCATTCTTCTGTTGTATGTGGATGACGTGTTGGTTTCAGGCCCCAAAAATGATCAAATCTAAGAGAAGAAGACAAGATTATATAGGAAATTTGATATGAAGGAATTGGGAATAGAAAACAAGATTCTTATTATGCATATTTATTATGACAAAAATAATGCGAATATTTGTATATCATAGAATAATTTCATTTGAAAAGTTGGTAAATGATTCAACATGAATGATTTTAATCCCATATCTACCCATCTTCATGTTAATTTGAAGTTATCCTCTATGATGTGTCCTAGAAGTGAAGAATTTAGGATAGAGATATTTCAAATACTGTATGCATCAGTAGTGGGTAGTTTAATATTCTCTTTGGTTTGTACTAGACCAGACATTGCACATGTAGTGGGAGCATCTGTTTGGTACATAGTAAATCTTGGAAAATAGCATTGGATCACAGTGAAGAATATCCTACGATAAATCAAGGAGACCTAAAATAATGCATTATGTTATGGTAGATCATATTTCACTATCAGAGTCTATGTTGATTCATACTTTTCAAGTGATTTCGACCTGAAGAAATCCACTATAGGTTATGTGTTTACTCTTACCAAGGAGGATTTGTGAGTTGGATTTCAATGTTACAGTTAGTTGTGGATTTATCCATGATGGAAGCAGAGTGCATGGAAGATAGACATGCTTGAAAAGAAGAAATTTTGATGAGAATTTTGTTAGACGAGGTCAAGCACATAATGAAGATTATTTCATTATTTTGTGACAGTTATAGTGTCTTGCACATTGTAAGGAATCCATATCTTCATTCTAGGATGAAGCGCATTGGGGTAAAATATCACTTTGTCTATGATATGGTAATGGAAGGAAGTGCAAACATGTATAAAATTCATACTAAATAAAATATGGCATATTTCCCAATGATGGTGATTTAATATGATAAGTTCAAATAGTGAAGATCTTTGAGTGGCCTCATAGAGACATGATCATCATGTTTGGAAGATAGAAAGGATGTGTGGAGATGTGACTGGTTCCCAATCAAATCTCTCAGTGGTAGATATTTTGGAGGTTTTTTATTCATTCGATAGACCCACACCCTATTTTTTAAAAGGGGTCTGGTAGTGGAGGATGAGTTGGGTGTCTCACCCCACCAAAGCAATCGAGTGGAGGTAGGAAGCAAGGTGGAGGCTTGCCTATAATTAGCAGTGGATTCCCCTGAGGTTTCTCATCAACTTCACCATCCCATCATCAGTTCATCAATTTGAGTGTGGTATTTTGTGAGTTAGTTTCCCCACTTATTCAAGAGAGTTATTTTGAGGAATTTATCCTTTTAATAGTGAGGGAGTCTGTACCCACTTTTACCCATAGTGATCCCTCTATTTTTCCATGGGTTTTTACCCTTTTCATTTTGGGGTTTTTTCATGTTACTTATGGTGTACATTTAATTCCACATTTTTCACATTATTTTACCTTGAGATTATTGCTTCACCAATGGGCCAATAATTTTTTGTCCCAAAATGAGAGAAAAATATCATACAGGGATTCAAAAATTATCTTCAGGGGGTTATAGTATGGAAAATATACAACATGAGTTTCTAAAAAATATCCTACATGGACTACTTCCCAAACATCCTATGAGACTTGTGAAAACCTATAAATTGAAAAAGGAAATATTATTATAATAATTTATACAATTTTATTATAGGATGAAAATGGCTTGCACACCATAAAATAAAAACAAAATTCAAAATTCACTACAATAATTTAAAATGAATCCAAAATAAAACACTATGAAAATTTAATTCATGAGTTTTTAGACTTCTATAAGGATGAATAAAATCGATCAAATTAATGTATATTCAATTAAAAACATATGAATCATAAATTATAAATTCAAAAATTGTATCATTAAAATATTTCATAAATAAATTAAAATACTTCAGAAACCTTTAAAATATTTTACTATAAATAATATATTCAAATAAAACCAATGATAAATTTCATCAATTTAGTATAAAACACACAATATCATAAAAATATTCAACAAATCATCATTTAATCTCAAGATAGTCAATTATTGAGTATTAAACATTAAATATTCATCTAGGTAAAATAATATCATTAAAATGATGTGGAAAACATGTACAAAAATAGAGCAACATAAAATTACCCCAAACTTAAGATATTGATTTTCCTCAAATAATCAATTCAACAAACTCAGTAGAAAGGAATAGATCTCAATAGTAAAAAATTGAAATTCCATAAAGAATTAGTTTTAAAATTTATTTTCCCCCACATAATCTCTCATGTAAAGAAATTTGACTTCCATACAAAAATTGAATGGATTCATTGAAAAGTTCATTTCATATTTAAAAAAATTCTTGATATTGATGATATTTTAATGAATTATACACAATTAAATTTTAATCTAACTAGAAATTCTAAACTTATCTTTACATCTATATAAACAAATACACATAAATAAATAGAGAATTAATATATTCAACCAACATGATGGGAAAAAATAATATTTTAAAATAATGAATAATTAACTCATACATCTGTAAAAAACAAAGAATAAAAAGTTCAGCATGGATTATTATTTTCACTTCATAATCCATTTTGATTCATATATTATGAGTTTAATTCAATAAAATATATTCAAACCCAATTATAATAGTAATACATACTCCCAAAGCTTTATCTAAAGAAAATTGTTACAATAAGAAAATGGAAGTGATGTACCTAATTAAATCCCCAAGGTAAAAGAGATTAGCCTCCTAAAAGTGGCATCAAAACCATTCATATTAAGAAAAAATTTAACCCACTAAATAAGAAAGTAAAATCTTGAAAAAGGCCAATTGTTTTTTTAAAAATAGTGTTTTTTTATGATTACAATAATGAATACAACATATCACATTTAATAAACATCCTCCGCACATAAATCATAACATTATCCTTAGTGTTGAATTCTAATGTATAAGTAAATTTTAAAATAGATAAGCTAAACCATATTATGAACTATAGAAGTTCAAAAACAAGTTCAAGGGTGTCAAGAAGACTCAAAAAATCAATATTACACAAATTCATAGAATATTTCCAAGAAGATTATAGAGATCACATGAACTCGTAAAATTAAGAGATTTAAAAATATTTCTAATTAAGATCAAAAAATTAAGCATATTAAACAATGACTTCAATAGTAAATGTTTTCAAACACAAGTTCACAACATTCAAGATATATTCAGATATATTTTAGTTCCAAAGAAAAGAAAATCTCCCTCACACTTAATTTCAATCATGTGAATATGTAAAATTAAAATCAAACAAAAATTTCAGAAATACTTTAACTAATTAAGTATGAAACCAAGAAATGATTTAGTATTAAAAAAATATTTTTAAAAAAATGAGATAAATACTTACCTAACAAGAACGTCTTTAACTATTAAATTTATTCCATAATACTCACCCTTTTATCCCTTTAAAATGGTCTCTCTGATTACTCTGGTTCTGCCTCCAACAATATGAACATATTTTTATGAGATTTAGAAATTTCAACTAACAAACAAATGTCATAAGGGTATAAGGTTCTTGAGAAAAGTTATCTAAGTACCCACTCCAAATTATGTTGAAAATTATCACCACAATTTCAGCTTCTATAAAATTCTATGAAAATAGGTTTTCATCAAATAGAACATAGTAGAAGGTTTTATTCTTCTAAAAAAAGTGAAAACAAAAAAATTGGTTGACTTATATAAAGCGCTGAGTGTGTAGTCCTTAGTTAAACTCAAATAAAGATAAATTTTCAATCATAAAAATGTCTTCCAATCCCTTTGGTTTCACCTAAAAATAATTTTTGGTCCTTCAAAAGGGTTTTTTTTAGTTTAATAACAGTTATTGGATAAAGAAGAAGCAATTAAACCCCTTTTATGTGGATATATCATGAACAATATATGAAACCTATGTAAAATATTAAAGTAAATAATACTATAAAAATTCTCATAACATATATTTAAGAAGCCACTTCATCATCTTCAAACTTCATCGCATGGGTTTGAAAGAGATCACTAAAGTGGAAAACAAAAGTATCCATCATTCAAAGGTATCCATAGGCTAAAATAAATATCTCATCACATGAGAGGTATCCATACTTCCATTATTTATGTGTTTTAATATCATGAGAAAATAAAGAACATAAAAACAACTTTTGAATAAAGGGGGTTTGACTAATAATGATAGAATCACCACACCCACATCCATAAAATGGAAGTAATTAAGTAAGAAATCAAGTACACTCCTTGATTATAATCTCATTTATTTATGTGTTGAAATTCATGAAAAATGCTATGGTATGTTCATGCATTATATGAATTTACTCCCTACTATAATATCTTATGAAACGTATCATTTAATGATATTTAGGGTGGAGGATTGATCGGTTTTCTATCCAATACTACAAACGTAGGTAGAGTATATATATATATCCCATTATTCATAAGAAACTCAAATTTCATGCAATCAATAATATATATATATATTATATAAAGCTTGAGGGAATATATCTCTTTCAATCTCCCACATGCACTAAAGCCTAAAAGTATTTGTTCTATTTCACCTTATATTGTATCTTATACAATAACTTGTGAAACCATATCCAAAACTCCTTTTTTATATCTTTCATGTATTTTTTGGAAAGCTATAATTAACTTCACCTTGTATCACATCATATACAATATCTTTTTAACACCCATCTAAATCACTTTTGGATTAACTCAAAAATAATTTTTGAGTTTCTATCTAAGTAAAACTCAATCCTAATTTAGTCAACCACAATGTGTGGCTCCACAATCCCTTATAGAATTGAAAAAATACAAATCTATATATCCATAAGTTTTAGAAAAGAGAGTCCTCTAGAAAAGAATCAATTCCACTCAATCTGTAAACAGATTCCACGTGATCTATATCAAACACATGTATCCATGTACTAGTTCCCACCAGTCTACATAATAAGAAAACATGAATTCTCATACTTTACCTTTTCTATGACATAGAGTTACCATGGGACATGGAGCATATCAATCACAAATATCCAACTCATCTATTCCTAACTCTTTGAGTATAGACTAATCTGATCAATGAATACATCACATGCCATTCATCCTTATGGATAAGAATGTCACATTTCTCTTATCAATGTAGATATACAATATCTGGGTGTTCCCTCACACTCCCACAGTCTATCTCAATTGAGGTACAATATGTCATACTCATACTACAAGAAGAAAAATCTCTTATTTTTTAAGAACTGACCCATGACATGATCAAAAACATATCCAACCACCCCCATATTAGATAAGTCAATATGTATACTTCTTTATGTAGGGTATCAAAATATAATGATTCTCAAGATAGGTATCTTTTGAACCGAAGGTAATGAGGACTGAAATATGATTCAAGCACCACTGGTTTACCAAGGACATATGTATGACACTCAATGCAGTATACTTAGTAGGTTATCTAGAACACATAAAGAATCATATTATCTGATTTATGCCTCATGTGTATATTTTGTATCTTTGTTAAAGAATCCTACTTATGCTAACCTTAACATTTCATCATTCCCTATAATAATCGAAGATGAACATCAGTTAGGGATAAACTAAAAGTCATACATTCAGAGGTCAATTATCATTGTACTTCGTGAAATGTATATCTATATACAATTTTATGTAGTAAACGTGAAATAATGATAAAATGGAGGTTTCCTTTAATATGATACACTTTAATATTCTTAAACTATTGAAGAATATAAAAAAAAACTAACAAAATCCTCAGTTAGTCAAATCATATATGACAAACTACCATATTAGCCTTCAGTTTTCTATACTTTATGGGTTTTGTTAACATGTTACATCATATATAATATATTCCACATATCTATATGACCTTCTAATACCCCCCCCAACCACCCACCACCACACTAAACTCTTTAGTGAGACACATTATGAAGTAACTAAGTTGGATTAATAGTCAGATTTAAGAATCATATTCATAACCATTCAACTTCTTGAATTTATTCAACCATCTTAACTTCATTACATAATATGTTATGAAAACCCTAAAAAACCTAGGTTTTAATGACCTTGATTAGATTCTTAAGGAAAAGTTATTGAAATTTTCAACTAACTTTTCTTCATTTGGTTTAAACTTTTACCTACTTATATTGTCCATACATTACCAAAATCCTGACATCATATACCCAATTTATGTATTCTCAACACATTTAGAATATCAGGTAAAATTTATTTGAATTTAATCATTTTGTCAGAAAATTTCCATAAATGAAAATAGGATATATTCCCTCACTAGAACAATCCATTTTTTCTTCCATTAAATCATATTATAGAACTAAACAAATAATAACTATGTGTATAAAAAACACATCATATCATTTTATTAAATAACATTTTTTTCATTCTCTTCCCAATAGAAACATGAGATAGTACACATATTATGAAAGTTTAATCCAAGATTAAAGTATCTATATTAATTCATCAACTTATTTTATCCATTAATTTAAAGATTGTTTCATGTTCCAAACTTCAATTATTTTTCCTTTATAACCTTTTGTTTATTTAAAAGATTTTTTAAACATGAAATTGATAACATATATCTGTCAGAATAATATAATTTATTTATATAAAAAAATATATCTTAAGGTAAATTTTAGTCTCATCAATTCATTTAGCACGTTAAATCATATTTAATATCACTCAACGTACCAAATCATATTGAGCGTATGAGACCAAAATAATTTATGTACACAATCTTATGAGCACATGAGTGGAGACTAATATTCCTTTGGTTTTATTGTATATAATTCCTTTGAATCTTTTGATGAATCACTATATGTTTCCATAAGAATCTAATACAATTTTTGAACAAATTTTACACTCAGTTACTGAGGATGGAACCATTCTAACACATTAAATTTTTAGGAAGAAATTTTTCTAAATCACAAATATTAAGCGATACTTATATTAAGCTTATATTTATCAAAGATTTATAAAAATATTTATCTAGATGATGATGATGATATTATCTACAATATAATATTTTATCAAATGAGTGTCATGTATTATTAACTATTTAATAAGGACTTTTATTAAATGTGCTCCCACTAAAATGATGACCCCCTTTAAATGCACATCATATCCATTAGTTGGAAAAGATCTATATTTCACTATGCAATGAGTATTGTTTACCATTCATATCACCACTTAATTATTTGTTTAGTTCATTATCTCAATCATATCATATATGATTATTGGATTGATGATTGGAAAACCCTTTATCTAATCCATCATATGGATAAACTCAACTTTATTTCTCTGTTATCTTATCTGTTAAGGCTTCATGGAAAGTGTTACCAAAAGAAAATGAAAAAAATATGAAAACTAAGGAAAATCTAGGAGAACCTTGATTTGGAGTGAAACTACCTAAATATAAAATCTAGAGTCACCTGTTATTTTATTTCCTTACATAATATAATCCAGGGGCACCTAGATTTATCATGAAACTACCCAGTTGGATGATCGAGGTATTAACAAGTGTCACTTTAAAAGTAATCTCACACTTTATATTTAAAGGGTATTTTAATCTCACCATATTATCACATTTTATTCCATTTTATTTATGTATTATTATTTAAATTTAGTTTGAAATCATATTCCCTCTAACTAATCAATATGTTACAACCATATTGATGTGTAACTCCTTACACAACCCACAAGTTTGTGTAATTTACCAAAAAAATATAATTCATACATATTCATACATATCCAGATGCATTATATACATAAGGTACATGAATAGTTAAATTAATTTCATATAGTTATATGAGATTGAAAATATCCACATGTGTAATCCTAGAGAGACGGATTGTCAAACTCATTCACTAGCTTAGTGAAGGCACACACCTCCAGGTAGGTATGTACTCTGACCCCAAGTCCCTCAACCTTAGGATACTTTAATCAAGTGAGAATATAATTTATTATAAATATAAAACCTAATATGAACAATCTATATTAAAAAACTAAATTCATGTTCATAACTTTAGTAACAAGCTTAGGACAAGGTAAATGAAAAACTAAATTCATTATAGAGACATTCATAGCTTGTAATGAAAGTCTCTATATAGAATCAATTTAATAATTAAATTAAATCAAAAAAAATTATTAAGATTTCTTTAAAATATTACTAAACATGAATATATATAATAAATGAATAATTCAAATATTTAAACATGAGATCAACATTTATGAATGATTCCTAAAGAAAATCTAATTATACACCCTTTTATAATTTCATCATTCTAATTTGGTGCATTCTATAATATTGAATATAAAAATATTTTATTCATTAAAATTTGAACTCTTTCATATTAATAATTATATAGAATTTAACTTTTAAATATATGATATTATATGAATTATAAACTATTTATAATCCAATTTCTATTATATAAACATTTTACAAAATCTAATTATCATATACCTAATTATTATTTAAATATTAATCATATCAATCAACAAAAAATATTTGATTTGGTTCAATTAATTTCCAAATAAGTCTCTATTTTTATTTTTAAAATTTTAAAATAATTAATTATGAAAAATTAATAATTTAAACATAAAATTTTTATATTTTATCCTTATATCATAATTTATAACACTTTATAAATTATTTCTTATGATTTTTAAATAAAAAATTTATTTATATATCATAATAATTTCTATATAATATATAAAATATATTTCAAATATATATATAGTTCCCATTGTGAATGAAAATCACAAATTTCATGAAATCCATAATATATATAAATATATAATACTTTTGGAGATATATCTCTTTCACCTTTTTCCATTCACTAAGAAATTCCAGTTCTCATATAATACGAACTGAATAGCTTCATTTCCCAATACTTCAAGGAAAGTGAATGGTCGATACCACTTGGAATTTATATTTCCTAGAAAGATTTTGAGTCTGGAATTGAAAATGACTCTTTCTGACCAACCTTAAAGTATCAATTTTTAATAATATAGTCATGAAATGTATTGGAACTTTCTTTATAAATTATTACATTATCAAAATATTATCTTCTAATTTCATCATGTTCACTAAAATCTAACAATATTCTCTTACCTAGATATTTAAAATCAAAATTGAAAACCTTAATAGCCCAATGAGACTTATGATGAAGCTCTATATAAATGTGACAAGATTTTCCAAAAAATAAGTCCATAAGGAGACATTCCTATGGGAGTTTTAAAGGTAGTTTTGTTTTCCCAAAAATCATCATCTAATTTCAAATACCAGTCCTTTCTATAATTAGAAATTTTTTTCTATAAGATTTGTTTAAGGTCCCAATTTAACACTTAAGATTTCCCACTTGATTGAGGGTGATAAGTGGTTTTAGTTTGGTTAGAACACCCATATTTTTCCATTAATGTTTTGAATTTACAGTTCCTAAAATAAGTTCCAATGTCGATGAAAAAATCCCTAGGAACACCAAAACTAGAAAATATATTTTTCTTAATTTATTTTACAACACTTATATCCTTACACTACTAGAGAAAAGGTTATATTGATTGTTTAGAACCATTAGTATAGGCACCGAACTATTGATATTTCCTTGAACAACGATTTGAAAAAACTATTAGTATAGGTAGTCTATACCATGGTCCACAAACCATTGGTATATCTTATTTCATAAGAAATACCTATACCAATGGTTTTAGAAAACCATTGGTGTTGGTTTTGTGAAAAAAATAAATTATGACGTGTATTGAAATCATGACCTCCCTCTTCTAACAGAACGGGTTAACCAATAACCTATGACTAGTTTTTTGTATATTATTAGTTAAACAAGTATATATATGTTTGTGTATAAAAATAATTATAAAATTTGAATAATTTAATTTTATAATAAAAATTTATACAAAAAAAATGGTCTGGATTATACCAATGGTTTTGGAAAAATATTAGTATAGGTACCCAAATGAGACTTATACCAACATTTTTTCTAATATATTGGTATATGTTTCCTAAATTATTGGAATTAATACCAATTGTTTGTAAAATCATTTGTGTAGGTTTTTATTTGTTAAATATACCAACATTTCAAAAAACTTAATTGGTATAGACACTCTATACCAATGGTTGGAAAAACTATTTTTATAGACTAAATTTCTAGTGATATGATTATTTATAATTTATAAAACCTCCACCCACTTTGAGATATATAAAAAAATGTAATCATTCCCATGGGAAGATAAAAATGGTTCGATAAAATCCAAACCTCAAAAATAAAAAATTTCAACTTCCAATATTATATTTTTTGGAAACTCATGATTCCTATGTAATTACATAATATTTAATATTTATCACAACCAACTATGATATCCCAAGAACTTTTTAAAATTTATGTCTAATAGAAACCATGCTGAAGAAATTTCTGAGTTTTCTTCCCTTTTGTTTTTCATAAAACTGCCCCCATATCCACATCACTAGTATCACACATTAACTTAAATGGGAACTTACAATCGGGAGCTGTGATAATGGGTGAACAAGTGATGTTTTCTTTAAAAATATTTAAATATTCAATAAATATTTTATAAAAAGAAGAAGGTGTATCTTTGAAAAGAATAGAACACAAGGTCTTGGTAATTTTAGATTAGTCTTTTTCTAATCTCCAATAAAAGATGACATTCACTTGAAAACTTATAACACCATTGACATTTTATGGAGGCATTTTGTTTTGAATCACCTCTTTTTATAATTTTTAACATTTATTTCCCTCTTATAAACACTATTTCATAGAACAATTCCCTCAAAAACCATAAATTTACATTTTTTGAATTCAAAACAATGTTGTTAACTTGAAATATTTATAAAACTGATTCCATATTTGGAAGAAATTTTTCAAACTTTTTTCTAATAAAAAAAATATCCATAAACACTTTTATTATCCTCTAAAATATATAAGAAAATATATCCATCATACATATTTGAAAGGAATTTGGAACACCACACAAGAAAAAGGCCATTCAGTAGTATAAAAATTTCCCAAATAGACAAGTGAAAGTGGTATTTTCCTAGTATTTTGAGGTAATTATAATCTAATTATAACTAGAATACCTATATGGAAAACAAAAAAAATAATTCCCAGAAATTTGTTCATTTTTCACTTTATTCACAACTCTGAAACCCCCACTACTAGAAGTCTTACCTATACCCACGGTTCAAAACCATGGGTATTGGCTATACACACAGTTCTATGAACCATTGGCAACTGAGCCATCGATATAGAACTATATCCACATTTTTTCAAAACCATAGGTATAGACCACTATACCCACAGTTTTGAAACCGTTGTGATAGGAAATTTAAATGGACCCACCTATACCCACGATTTGGTCAAACCATGGTTATAGGTCCTTATTTAAAAAAATAACTCCACTAAGATTTAAACCCTGCACCTACAGTGACTTTACCACTATAATACAACACATTTTATGATCTTATATACAAAAATATATATAAATATATATATATGTAAAATAAATAATTTTTGTTAATTTATTTATTATTATTATTATCATTATCTATTATTAATGTGTCAAACTATACCCACAATTTGAAAAAAAACCATGGGTATAGGTTTTACGACAAATGTTTTCCCACAAAATCTATTAGAATGATTTATAGATACCGTGGGTATATGGATGACCTATACCCACATTTTTTTGAACTATGGGTATAGGTTCTTCCCACAAGAATTTTTTTAACCCACAAAACCTATTCCCATAGTTCTCACAAAACCATGGGTACAGTGGTACCTATAACCATGGTTTTTCAAGAACCGTGGGTACAGGTTCAACCTAAAAATCATATACCCACATTTCTTTAAAAACAATGGGTATAGTTTCATCACAAAAAAAAATTCACCGCCATGGATATAGGGGTCGCATATACCCATGGGTTTTTTTCCAAAACTGTGGGTATAAGTTCATTTTCAAGTAGTGCCCCCTTCATTGTAAAAACTTAGATAAAGATGACCCCAACACTATATGAGATGGGGTAAATTGTTATAACATTGAACAACTTAATAAATTCCTCTATAATTATCACTTTAATTTTGGGATTTAGATCTATTTAGGCCTCTACTCTTGGTTTGCAATCATATTTCATTGGAATGTTATGCATACAGAATGATTGTTTAATACCTTTTATGTCAGAAATGATCCATCCAATTGTATTTTTTGATTTTTCAAGGCATTAAACAAATTTTCATATTTAATTTCCTCTAATTAATCAGAAATATTGATAGAAGGTGAAGAATTATTCCCCAAAGAATGAATATTTTAGGTAAAAAGGAAGAGTTTTAAGCTCCAAAAGTGGTTCTTCTTGACTAGAAGGAATACTCTTAGGCCTAGGAAGTATAATGTATTCAATGTACCTCTGAATATGAGTTAGATATCACTTGTTACTAAGTGTTATCTATAGTGGAAAAACACTAAAATTAGTATCCAAATTTAATTTAAAAATTTTTTCTCAACAAAATCATCTAAATTTTGAAAATACCCCCCTCCCCAATTTCATAAAAATGTTCCTCCACATAAATGTTATAAATCCTTATGTAATTTTTATTATTTTTGGATGGTATACTATCTATTTCATAAAAAATTCTTAGAAATTATTCATCTTACTCATCAAACAATTTCTTAAATTCTAATGGTTCTTTATTTTAAAATTTATTTCAGGTGTAGTTTCTTTGGAAGATTTAAGGAAATTGGATTTTTCCTTCTACTCACCAAATATAATAATTCGTTTTCCATTAGAAAAATCAAAAATATCTCAACTTTTGTCTAGGAAAGGTATTCCTAAAATTATAGGAACTTTCCTATCATACTCTATATCAGTGATAAGAAAATAAATAGGCAAAAATAGCCTCCCTACTCTTATAATAAATTCATCAACTCTCCTTACAGGGTGAGTGATCAATCATTCAGACACATGAAAGAGAAATGTGGTGGGTTGGATATCTCCTAAACTCAACTATGAAAACACTTTGTTAGGAATAAAATTTATAACCACTCCAAGGTCACACAATTTATTTAGTTGAACATTATTTCCTAATTTACATGGGATGAAAAAACTTCCTTGGTCTTTGAGCTTTGAAGGGATTTTTCCTTAAAGGGAATCCATATAGTCTTCAATAGGGCCACATGTAGAAAAATATTCCAAGGTTTTCTTGTTTGAAACAATATTTTTCAATGACTTCAGATATCATGGCATCTAAATTAGAACTTTAATTAAAGGAATGATCACTTAGATCTTATTAAAAATCCTATGAAATTGGAGATGTTTTGATTCTTTATTTTTATGTTTCAATTTTTGATGGAATTGGATGGGTGGAGAATAATTTTTAAGAACATAAGGCATTCCATCAATTTATTATCCTACATATTCCTTCCCTTTTATGTTTTTTAATTTAGAATCCATTTTTATTTCATTTTTAGGTTGGACATAAAGTTTTATATCAGTTTTAGCAATGTTATCCACATTTCTAGATTGTTTTTATATCCAGATTTCTGTATTTAGATTATTCTACAAATTTACTTTGGGAAGCCCCTATTAGGTCCTAATTAGAATGGTTTAATGATCAATAAGGGGTATGTTTACCTTTTGAAATAATTCTAACATATCAATGTTAAGTTAATACGGTGTAAAAAATGAGAAATAAATATAGTGATTTTTAGTATAGTTCGGATAAAAATTATATTACTCTACTCTTAACCCATCTCAAACATAGAGAGAGAGAGATATAAAATACAATATAATGGGATCTATAAATTTTTAAGGGAGTCATAACCCTTTACAACTATCTTTTTCAACACTAGAGGAACAACATGAGATACTATATTTTCACACCTAGTGGCTTAACCCGATCGCCCAACCTATTTCACACCTAGAGGAATAACCCAAAAGCTAACTTTTGATGTAATGGTAGAACCAAAATGTACCTTTTACCCAAACCTAGGAACAAATAATCCCCTTTCCTTTTACTATTAATATACAAACCAATACCTTTTCTATGGGGAAGTATAACCTAACTCCTACCTTTTATGGGTAGTATAAACCTACATGATTGAGTAAATATGACAATTGAAAGAAGTAAGAACTATAGAAACCACATGATAAAGAATGGATCTAGGTGTCGAGGTAGCAAGGTTATATCCAGTAGTGGTAGATCAAACCATTGAATTTTAGAAAAAAATAGTATTTGGTCACCAAAATGTATAACAAAGTATGGTTTAAGAATATCATAAACCTAATTCTTGATATCAATACTATAAAATGGCCATATACCCACGATTTTGGGGGAAAATGTCGGTATAGGTCCTCCTATAGACACATTTTTTTCAAAACTGTGGATATATGGATTTAGCTAGAACCTATACCCACAATTTTTCAAAAATTGTGGGTATAGGCCCCCTATACCTATGGTTTTGGTAAATTATGGGTATAGGGTTTGGTTCAATACCTATACCCACGAATCTCAAAATAACTCTAGGTATAGGTCTAACCTATCCCAATGGTTTTCCAAAATGGTGTAGATCATTCTAGAATAAAAAATTATACCCATAGTATTGAGAAACTGTGGTTATAGCTAACCTCCGTGAGTGGGGGAAAATTTTTTCCCTAGGGAACAAATTTTTTTTAGTGGGAAAACCTATACCCACAGTTTTTCTCCCCATGGCCACATATTATATAAATATATATATGGAAATATATATACATATATATATAAAAGTGATGTTGGGGTAGTGCTTAGGCGTGCAGCTTGTGACGAACAGGTCATGGGATCGAAACCCGTGACTACCTACTTTTTAAAACCTATACCCATAATTTTAAAACCAGGTGTATAGGATTATGAAACATTGAAAAATACATATTACCACAGTTTTGAAACTGTGGGTATAGAATTTTTAAACTGTGGGTTTATCTTAGATCTATACTGGTGACTTAGTTGCTCGTAGTTCCTGAAACCATGGGTATAGTCTATACCCATGGTTTTGGGGTTATACCCATGTTCTTCAACCGTTGTTATAGGGACATTTTCCAGTAGTGTATAGTTCTCTCAAAAATCGTATATAGAGTAATTTGATGGTTGATAAAATCAAATCATGAATCCCATTTCATTTCATCCTTCCAAAAGAAACATCTGATTTATTCATTTAATAAATATGAAAATTATTCCCTTGTGGGTTTGCTTCAATAATATGTAAAAATAAAACAAGTTTCACGTCACAATTTTATATATAATTTAATGTAGAATTAAATGAACTCATAAAAATCAACTTAAATGTGTTTTTAAACATCCCATAACACATGAATGATATATTACACATATTTCAAATAACTATAATTTAAGCATTTAAAGTTCCGAGAAAATAGTGTGAATATTAAAACACAAATAATCACATTTAGTATAGTTTAAATAAAATATAAAAAATCAACAAATAAATTTACATAAGTTCAAAATAATTATTTAGTATTTAAGGAATAATTATTTAAAGAAAAAATATATATAAACCGTACAATAATTCATAATATTAAATAATAATTAAAATATAACATGTTTTGAGCTAAAATTTGAAAAATTCATTAAGTAACTGTGAGTCATAAGGTGGGTTCAATACCAACTCCATAAGGTGGGTTCAACACATTTCTAAATTTTCACTTCTGGTGGTTTGATTTTTCTTATTTCGGTTGGTTGATTTTACTTCATGTGGTCAGTTCATTTTTATTTATGTTGTCTGTTCATTTTTCTTTATACGGTCAGATTATTTTTCTTTATGTAGTTAGATAATTTTTCTTCATGCAGTCAGTTATATAATTTGTAAAATTTTTAATTAAGGTCATTTTTAGACATTTCAAAATTTTACACAAGCCCAATTCCAGACATTGTCAAATTTTCAAGGGAAAAATAATAACATACTAACAATATATAAAATACAAACCCATGTTATGATGGACTTTTCCCTGAAATGAATTCCAAATAAACAATCTTTTAATTATCAAAAAAATAAACTAAGTGGATCAAGGATCCAATCAACATTCTCCCCCATTTTTATAATTAAAAAAAAATTTAATTTTCAAAATTTATCCCCCATTTTTTAATTTATCAGAAATATTTAACATATGTCTCCTTAAATTTACCAATAGTTTAAGGTTAAAGATGATCCCTCTAAGATAAATAATCATTAATGGGAAAGAAACTAACCTTTCTAGTTAAAATTGGAAATGTAAATATATTCCAAAATAATTAATGGGAATGAAACTAACACTTATAATTTCAATATAAAATATTAAAATCTCCCTTTTAATAATTACTAGGAAACAAAATTATCTTAAAAGTTCCCATGAACACACAACCAGGCTTCCCCTAAATTCACACATCTTTGGGAAAAAAGTATGTGCGGGAATTAGAATATTATTGTGTATAATAGTATAAATTATTTTGGAATGATATTTTATAATACTAAAGGATCTATGAATGAATTCCGTGAATTTAAAAAGAATGATTTTCAAGGAATTAAATATTATCCAAATATTATTGAAATAGAAAGTGATAGTAAATTTTTTTATAAATAATAATAGAATTAATGTTTTTATAAAAAACTTATTCCAAACACCCATAAACATATTCTATAAATATATATTTTTATCAAATCAAGTTTATATTTAATTTTACAAAAATTTTATAAACCTAGAGGTTCAATAAAAATGTTGTCATATTAATCTTCTCTATAAACAGATTTTAAAATAAAATTACAATATTTAATAAGATCTCTAATAAAGGGATACAGGAAATCAATGAGTTTCTTCCTAAAATATTGTAAAGTATTTTTAAGTAAAGAAATTAAATAATTATTAACACAAAAAATCATGAACTTATTAAAATTGAAACCAAAATCATAAAGAGTTTTTTCAATCCATAAATATTGTGAAAAATAAAAAGAAGAAATAAAATAATCACTTTCAACGGTTGGTAAACCCACTGAATTTTTTTTCTTCAAACTCCAAGTAACTAAACATTTACCAAGAAATTGACACAAGATATTTTCTATATATTTTGATACCACTAAAATAATAATCTGAAATATTAGTTATCTCAAATGAAGTATGTGAAATATAAAATATTACATATTAAAATAACCTTTAACATGCTTAATTACTCTTTTAACTACCATCAAATTACCTTCTATAGGTTTATATTGGAATATAGAACATATATATAATTAAAACGTAAAATCCAGTCAATATGTTTTCAAATAGGACAAGATACTAATCATAGCTCAAATGATATTATTATCAACATATTTTCAATCTTCATTATTGTCTAGATTACAATAAATACTCATTGTAATATTTGGCCTTTTATAATTATCATGAACATACTTCTTAGATAATTATTTTGAATATTTTGATTGATTAAGAAAGAAACCATCTTTCATTTGAACTATTTTTTGTCCCAAAAAGAACTTAATCTCACCCATAAGACTAATGTTAAACTATAAAGACCTTATATTTGAAAAATCATTAAAAATTAAATCACTTCAGGATCTAAATATAATATCATCAACATATATTTGAACAGTTAAAGTATCATTTGAATACATTTTAATAAATATATATGGTTCAAATTTTCCCTTTCCAAAACCATTTTTCAAAAGAAATAGTGACAACCTCTCATACCAATCTTGAGGGTCTTATTTTAATCCGTAAATAGATTTTTAATGTTTTAAAACATGGTATGGATTATATTCATAATCAAAACCTTGGTTTTTTTTTCAAAAAAATTTTCAGAAACACAACCATTCAAAAATAACCTTATGAATTCCATGTGAAAAAGTATAATTATACAATGAGATAAAAATGAAAAACATTATTATGGATTCTAATCAAGAAATAAGGGTAAAATATTCTTCAAAGTTAATTATTTTTTCCTGATTATAAACCTGAGCCATTGAACTAGCTTTGTTTCTAATTATCTGAACAAACTCAACTAAATTATTTCTAATGATCCATTCGATTCCAATAATATTTTTGAACATTATGGGGTTTAAATAAGGTTCAAACTTTAATCTTATAAAACTAATATAATTCTTAAAAATCATTCGATAATCTAGTTTGAATCATACAATGACACATGAACATGTTGAGGCACAAAATCAAAAATAAAATATTGATAACAAGAAACAATTATTAAGGAATTTATAGTTTTTAAACCAGTAGTTATATAACCAATTACATTGTCAACATGATTATCTTTATAGAATTTTAAATTTTTTTCATGAGAAGTTATCTCCCCCTCAATAGATTCATCCAACTATAAATTTTCAGGTTCATCAAATTTGAAATCTATAAACTCTTACTTCGCCTATTATAAATATTATTTTATTTCCTTTAACTAATTTTTAGATGATTTAACAGGGATAGATTCTTTAACTAACAATAATATTTTGTTATGAAATTTATATTTCTTACATGAATTATAATACCCCATAAAAATATCTTTATATGATTTTGAATCAAATTTTTCTACAGAATCTTTGGTATTAAGAATGTAAACTTTGCATCCCAAAATCCAGGACAATCCAATTATAAGATTACATCCTTTATATTTTTCATAAGGTATCTTATTTTAAAATGTACTAAGTATAATTCTATTAGAAATATGAAAAACTGAGTTAACAACTTATGCCCAAAAATATTTTGGTAATTATTACTCATTTAACATTGTCCTGGACATTTCTTATAATTTCATATTTTATTTCTTTCTACAATAAAATTTTGTATTGGAGTCCTAGGGTGTGAAAAAATATTAATCTACCCATTATATTCACATAATTTATCAAATTATAGATCTTAAAACTCACCTCATCTATCACATAGAATTTATAAAATTAGATAACCTTTTTTATATTTGACCAATTTTAAATATAAAATATTCATAGAAAAACTATCTAATTTCATTGAAAGAAAATAATACCATATAAACCTAATATGTTCATAAACAATAATAAATAAATTTCTATTTCATATAAGACAAGTTGTTTTTTTGGGGATAAATAAATCCAAATGTAAAATTTGATGTAGTATGGAAGTTTGTACTTATTAGATAGACTTAAATGATAGTTTAGGCTTCTTACCTTTTAAGCATGAATACCATATATAGGTGACGTCTAGTTTAAAGTCAAGAAGATATGACACCTTTTTAATTTTGGAAATCTTTTTTAATAACCTGAAACATTCATAGCCCAATCTTCTAAGCCACAAAACATTGTCATATTGCACAACATTTAATATTTGGAAATTTTATTCAGTCAACTCAAAAAAATTAATTAAAAAAATATTGTCTTTTATTTTTCCATAAAACAAGAAAAAATATTCTTTGAAAACAATAAATTTTTAATTTTCAAATTTCACATTCATATTATCATCAAAATTCTATGAGTTGTTTATTAATTTATGTTTTACATATTCAATAAACAAAACCTTTGAAATATAAACTGAATTTTAAATTCCAACATCTCTAAAAAATATACTTTTCCATTTGAATTATCATTTAAAGTATCACTACAACCATCAAACATATAAAAAGATATAAATTTATAAATATAAAAGGTAATATGTCATGAACATCCACTATCCATATACCACACATCCTTTTTGATGTTTCCCATACAAGTTTCTTATAGAAAAAAATTAAAGTAGTCATTAATACCCATATAGATTTAGGTCCAATTAGGTTAGAAAAATAATTCTTGGGAACCCAAAATGATGTTAGGTAATATTTTTTAGGAAATATAAAAGTCAATTATTTTCAGATAAAAGCCTTGATGTGACCCAGCAACTGTGAAAATATCAAGCAACATTCATTTGTATGATGTTCATTCAATTGAAATATAAATCATGTAACACTTGAAACATTTTTACTTGAACCTTTAAAGAAGAAGGTTTTATACATATTCAATAAACTTTTATCATATCCAAGACTTGTTTTCATTTTTATTCATTTTATTCAAAATCACCATTCTATCATAACCTTGTCTCCTATAAATTAATGTGGACAAATCAGTTTTCAATCTATCAATTTTATTTATAAGCTTATCATTTTATTTCAACAAAGAATCAAACATAATGATATAATCTTCATCTAATTCAAACTAAAAATACACAATCTTAATATTCTCAATTTGAACACTTTCTAGACTAGTACATAATTTTTCACTAGAGCTTGAAAGAGTACTTTTCAATTTCTCATTTTCCATAAGAATATCTATATGTTTATTATTATTATTTTTTAATAATACAACAATAAAATTAAATTTATGATTTAATATATCAATATCTTTATAAAAATAATCTATAGAGGTATTATATTCATATTAAAAAGAGGAAAAATAATCAGAATGACTTACCTGTTTTGATTATTCTATTCAACATAGGTTTGTTGATTAATTTCCTACACCAGATTCATGACTTCAATCAGAATCCAATGTTTAAGTCTAAATACAATTTATTTATTTCCTTTCCGTTTTATATTTTTCTCTCTTTTTATTATCGTTATTGTTTTTTTTGAAATTTAGGTTTAATGTGCCCTATTTCTCTATATTCACAAAAGATGATTTCATTATCATCATTACCCTTTTTTATTTAATTATTCAGTGGGGAATTACTTTGGTTTATTCATGAGTATCCTTTATTTATTCTTCCTTGTTAAACCTATAAACCAAGGTATATTTCACTACTTTTCAATTCAGATTCAGAAGAATGAATGGTAATATGAATTTTTGATTTAAAATCAATATATTTCCTTTTCAAATTCCCCTTTTTATCAATATTTTTCTATTATAATTCATTTTTTAGAAATCTACAATAAGATGATCTAAAGTATATTCCTTTAAATTTTAGTTTCACCAATTTTTACCATGTTAGTATGTTATTTATTTATTAAATATCTCAAAAATCCTTTCAACCATAACAAAATTATCTATGATTTTTCCCAAATCACTCATAAAGATTATAACACTTGTAAATCTATGAAGCATTTGATTAATTTTCTCTTTTCCCCAATTTAAATTACTCATACTCTACACTTAATATTGCTAATATTTTTTTATCAATTTATCCAAACCTAGATGAGTAACATGTTGTATTTTCCAAATTTTATGTTTTTTCATGTATAAATTTGACTATACACATTACTATTAATTACAAAATAAAATATATTCAAAACCTTGTAATTTAGCACATGGTTTTCCATATCATTATCAACTAATATTTTAGGATAAAATCCAAAAATATTGTACGGTTTCACCATGATTTTCCGTCTATAAATGATCAAGTGTTTAAGAAAATCCTATATGTAAGAATTATAGTATTTATAATCAATTACATTAAATATTGGAGGAATTTTATCTATCTATCCATCATTCACATTCATTCCTACCATCTCAAAATAGATATTTTCTAATTGACCATTTATGTTGGGATATGAATAGAAAAAATAATATAAAAATATTCTAAAGTTTGGGAACCATCTTTATTACCAATTGTGAGTTCCTGATAATAATGGTAGAATGGTCAAGAGGGATGTGGATTGACCTTTTAAAGTAATTTTAACCACTTAAAAAAGTTAAGTTAATGAAATTGAAAAATAAAGAGAAATAAACATGGTGATTTTTATTGTATTTTAGATCTAAATGATCCTGCTACACTCTTTACCCATATAAACCATAGGGAGAGATAAAACTCATTATAATTGAATATGTGACTTTTTATGGGATTCACAACCCTTTATAACTTCATTTTAATACCCTAAAGTCAAAACCAAAGACATGATTTCAACACACCTGGTGGTTTATCCCGATCACCCAACTTTTGTCACACATGAAGGCATAACCCAGAAGAATTATTTTGAATTAAAGATGGAACAAAATGCTTCCTTTTACCCAAGAAAAAACTAATCCCTTTAACTTTTATAGGTTATGGCAGAACTTTTATATTTTAGATTGGGTAGTATAACCCAACTCCTATCTTTTATTGGTAGTATAAACTAACATAATTAAATACATATATGGATAGAAATAAATGAGAATTATAGAAACCAGATGAACAAGAATAGATCTGAATGTCGAGGTAGCAAGGTTCTCTCAAGTAGTGATGGATCAAAACGATAAAGTTTGGTGGAAAGATTCATTTGATCACCAAAGAGTATCGCATAATATATTTCATGATTATCCTCAACCTCAACCTCATTCTTAATATGGTTCTTATAAACTCGATATATAGAGTACTTTTAAGTACAATAGATTCAAATCATGAAGCCCATTGCATTTAGTCCTTTCCAAAGAAACATGTAATTTCTTCATTAAATGTGCATGAAAATTAATCTCACATGGATTTACTTCAATAATATATAAAACTAAAATAGATTGTATGAAAAAAATGATTATAACATTTAATAAAATAGTAAATGAACTCATAAAAATCAACATAAATGTTCTTCGAAACATCCTATGACACATGAGAGGAAAAAATAATATTTAATATAATTCAAATTTTAACATTTCAAGTTCCAAGAAAACAGTTTTTATATTAATAAACATATGATCACATTTAATATATGTTAAATACAACATAAAATATCTCAAAATAAATTTTAATAGGTTCAATATAATTTTTTAGTATTTAAAGAGTAATTAAATCATGGGAAACATATGGAACAAAAATATAGTATTTCATAAAATAAAATAATAATTAAAATAGAGTGTGTTTTGAGATAAAATGTAAAAAATTCATTAAGTAGTCATTGGTCATAAGGTAGGTTTAATAATTTTCCAAATTTCATCTTCATAAGTAAGGTTCAACTCTTTTCCAAGTTTTCACTTAGGAATGTTGATTTTTCTTCTTGTGGTGCGTTCATTTTTCTTCAGGTAGTCAATCCATTTTTCGTTAGGCGAGTCATATTATTTTTCTTCATGGAGTGAGTTCATTTTTATTTATGCGGTAAGTTCATTTTTATTTATGTTTTTAGTCTATATTTCATCATGTGGTTAGTTTATTTTTATTAATTATGTCACTTCTAGACTTTATCAAATTTTCAATTATGGTTAGTTCTAGACATTGTGAATTTTTTACGCAAGGTCAATTCCTGTCTTTGTCAAATTTACATGAGAATAATAATAAAAGACTAATAATATATAAAATATCAACAAAAATTATGATTAATATTTCTCCAAAATCAATTCATAATAAACAATATTTTAATTATTAAAAAAAAAAAAGTGGATCAAGGAGACACTCAACCGCCTCATGTTAATTTTTAAATTCCTCTTGATTTTTAGACTACTATTTGTGGTCACACCCATGATATTTACCATAGGATTCATTTTGGTTTTTCTTGGTAATACCCCTTTCTCTCTACTACCTAATTCTCTAGCTAGATGCCCCATTTTTATTTCAAGATACTTGCATCAATTTTACCTTCATAGGAATAATGTTTTATCTTTGGGGGATCAAATTAAATATTTTGAGTATAAAACTTTCCTATAAATTGTTGAAATAAACCCCTTTACTAATTTTGATAACTAGAAGTTTCAGCATTATATTTATTGAAAAATTTAAGTTTGGGTTGTTTTTGGAATCTAGGTTCAGGTTGTCTCGGCATTTTCTTCTCTTTCCATGATATGTTAGAGTGATTTATATAACTGGGGTTATATGTGTTGGAAAATTAGTCATCTATAACATGCATCTAAGGTCCATACCTGATAAAATTAGCATTTTGTAATGGTAGTATTGATATTACCACTACTACAAATAGACCTTTAACAGTGATGGACTTTATCAGAGATAAAAAAGTGCTCATAAAGGGTGCGTTGTATCAACACTTTTCAGTAGCACTGATAAAAATTACCCTTTATCAATGGTTTGTTTTTATTATAGATAAATTGTAGCCATTATTAGTGCTTAATTATTAGATCTGATAAAGGTTATATTTTATTAGAACATTTTTAGCACTGATAAAGGTTCGAAATAAAATGAAAAAACTAAACAAATAAAAATAAAAAATTAGTAAATTAAAAAAAAGTATTAGCATATTTATTAGTTAAATAATTATTGGTAAAAATTAATAAATTTAATATACAGATATATAAATTATAAATATTAAAAAATAGTGTATATTAAATATCCAGATATGTAAAATAAATAAAATTTAATAATTAAACAAATAAAAATAAAAAATGAGTAAATTAAGAAAAATATTAAAATTTTAGTTAATTAATTAATTATTGATACAAAATAACAAATTTAATATTTAAATATATATATTATAAATATTAATAAATATATTTTTATAAAATAAATAAATTTTAAAAATTACAAAAAATAAAAATGTATAAATATTAATAATTAAGAAGAACAATTAAAAATGATTAAATTAGAAAATTATTAGAAAATTTATTGGTGATAAAACTATTCATAAAAATGAATAAGTTTAATATATATATATATTAATTATAAATAGTAATTAAAAATATATATTAAATATAAATACAGAAAATGAATAAAATGTAATAATTAAAAAATATTAATGACTTATTTGATTTTAATAGTTTTTATACAAAATTATTCATTAATACATTTAATATATATAAATATAATCATATATATTTCTGTTGTTTGGAGTAGGATTCCCAAAAGGGGGATGAATTGAGTTCCTATAAAAATTTATGTTAAAAATATTATTTAAAAGATTTCCCCAATTGAAAATAAAACTCACTAGTAAACCATGGTTGTAAAATTATAATAGCTTAGCTATTCAAATAGTTTCTCATAAGATTGATTAATTATCAATTATAACAATATGATATATTGATACAACTTTTGAAACTACACTAATAATGAAAAACAGTTATAACTACTATCCAAGACTTACTATCAATGTAGAATTTAGTTTTCTGAAATATGAGTTAAAACAGAGAAACACTAAATTGAAAAACACAATAGATATGAAAAAAAGAGGTTCAGTCTCAAGAATAGACTTGGTCTTCTCCACTTGGTGATCACCTACCACCAAGTAATCTATAAATATAATGATTTTGATCCACACCTGGGATTGGGGTTAACAATAGTACATCAGAATGTCTAGGTAATAAGACATATACTACAGTTCTACATGGTAATAGAAACAAATGGGTCACACATGACCTCTTCCACAGTTCTTCATGGGATAAACAAGTGTAGAAAGATGGTTTTTGGAGGATATCTTGTATCCTCTAGTTTAGTGAAAGAGACAATTTGTGTTTTTAGCACAGAGACACTGACTGCTCGAATGTTTTGTAGAATAGTACATAACAGAGAAGAATATAATAAGAAGGTATTAGAAATGATCTGAGTGTTATGAAATTAAGCTCTTGACTCTTTTATGTATCATATTTAAAGCTCAATCTTTCTTCTAAAAACAGACACTGAAAAAAAATGTTTCGCGGAGCAATGTGTTTTGTCTTCTAGGAGGATGAAATTTTTCTTCTCCTTCTGTTAGTTCGATGTTGCAGAGATGATGGAAATTTGCTGAACAGTTGTTATCTAGTTCACATAAATTAGTAATGAATAATTCCTCATGTGTTCGTATTTTCTATATGTATCTCATGTGGGTCATCTCGTATCTTCTTTTGTATTCATGCTTGCATGTATCTATTTCATTCGTGTGCTCTCCTTTGCATATATATTCTTGCATCCCAACAATGTGCATGTTTGAGGTAGATATAGTCTCTTTTATTTATTAAATCCTCATTTACGATGTCTGTAAAAAATATAAAATTAATAAGGTGAACTAAAATACTCAAAATATGACATTTAGAAGTAATTTTAAATAAACTAAATTTTAAATAGTCTATCGGTGAGTCCTCGGTCAGTCTGTCTATGCATCGCTGAGTCCTTTGTCAGTATCTCCTTCTTTATGTTTCTAATTTCATCAGTGTTTCAATATGTTGGTATTTCAATGTATCGATGGATCATCTTATCTAATAGTGAGTCTTCCTTTGGTATCTCCATGTGTCGGTAGGTCAGTTGCATCGATAATCCCTTGTGTCGATGGGTCAATTTCACTATCGGTGAGATAGTCGGTCTGTCATTGTGTCAATTTCACTATCAATGAGTGGTTTCATTAGTATCACCAAGCATCATTATCATCATCCGTTGGTATCACCATGCATTGGTAGCATCATGTGTCCATATCACCATGTGTCGGTATGTCAATTGAGCTGTCGGTTACCCATTTGAACTATCTGTGTCTCATTCTTTATGTTGGTGTCAGTCTGTTATACTTAGAAAATGTGTTTTCTTATATAGTCTAAAAGCATAAATATTATTAAAATGTATCAAATTTATATGTGATAATATATAAACATAATTGCACACATTGAACACTTAAATAATCATGATTGAAATGTTTAGACACGATTAAAAGAAATCGACATGATTTGAGATTATTAAAACCATTAATAATCGAGAGGGTGGCCAACAATCTCTTATGGGACAACAATATCCCCCTTTTTTATGATAATAAATCATGGAATTGTTTAGTACAATAATTTTATGTGGAATGAAATCATTTTACTTATCATCTCTCATTGTTGATGATTATTCTCAATATATATATAAGGTTTGCAGATAAGAAAAATAGTAATGGTATCAAATGAAAAATAAAATATATAAGATTGAAGTCAAGGTAAAGTAAATAAGGATAGTTCCAAACTATTCTCCCCCTTTTGGGATTATCAAAAAGTGAAAGGGGAGCTAAAACTATTTTCCCCTATTGTAGTATAATCCAGAAATAAAAATTATCACAGAATAATAGATATATGAGAAATAGAGGAAAGCCAAGAACACAAAAATATATTGACAAATAATGTATAATGTGTTATAAGTATTAAAGAAAAAATAACAAAAGTCAACCAAACAGCCCTATTAGATAATGATCCACACTATGGCTCCGGATTAGGAGGTTTTTTCCCTATATCAAAGGGTTCAATAGAGGGTCTAGTAGGTGGTGCCTGAGAAGATGGAGGGTCTGAAGAAATTTTCAGATGAGGTAGTATCACTCCTTATGGAACATTGTGGACAAGGTTCTATTTGTGTTGTGACAACCCAAGATGTTGAATATGTTCTTGGATCATTGGGAGAATCTATGTCAAAGCCTGAGCAACTGACATCTGAGGGGGAGGCACTGATCTAGTATGTCCAAGAGGTGTAACAGTAGGCATTAAAATCAATTCACTTTGTACATGAAGGTATGGCTTCAACAGCTTGATGAAATCCTCAATGATTTCACCACCATACATCATTTCTTTCTCTAAACCATCTTTATTCTCCATGAATTTGTCCAAAAGTGGGGTGAATTCTTTTAACTTATGTAATTGATCTTTAAATGATATATTCACTGGAGGCAAAGATAGGTTCTCTATCAAATACTTAAATAGACTAGTCAACTGATTTTTGGAAATTATCTTCTAGAAATAGACGTCCACTTTTTTTGTAATCTGGACATTTGCAGTCTCAGCACTCTTGGAATAGAGCTTGACCATACCATGAACATGATCACTGTGTTTATCAATATTTTCAAGGTTTGCCAAACAAGAAGCATCAAAGAGATCTTGAAGCTCTTCCTTAACAACACTTCAAACTGCCTCAATGTCCAGGGTCTGAGAAGTCTACCCATAGGTAGAATTAATATCATTAGGAACTGAGGTAAGAGACTTCAAAGATTTAAGAATAGTATCCACAAAACCTTTTTACTCTGAGGTCATTGTAATTATTGAAGAGGCAAGACCAGTTATTTCTTTTCTAATATTGGAAGTGCTTGCAACAATTGTATTAGCTGTTGTAATTAAGTTGGGTTGAATCTCCTCTATTACCTTCTTTGAAACATTAGATGCATAAACCTCACTTATACCCACTATCTTACTTGAAATAGAAACTTCTTTCCCAAACTACCTCATTTATTCTTTTTAATATCTAAGAGAGTGTAATTCATCACTTAACTCAATGTTTTTTCTTTCGGATTATTAAATCTCATATATCATCTAAGATTGAACTGATATAATTACGGCTGAACAAACATCTTCTTTAAATCATTCAAAATCTTCTTTAGTGATAGAGTCACTAGAAAGGGTCTCATCCACTGATTCTCTTAAAATGGGTAAAAATTATATTCATTGGGTCTTAATAATATAAAACCAGTAATACATACTTAGGATTCCCTACCCATTCAATCATTACATCATCATCCAGAGGATTTATAGTGTCATGTCTTACTCTTCCATGTTGATGCACTTCATTAGATTTATCTCCCATTTCATGAGGATTCCCCTCAATTGGAGCTCTCCACACATGTTTCTCACTTTCAAAATGAGGTCTTATTCTTTCATATACTAACTAAGGTACATTTATTTTCTGAGCTTCCACTTCATCATGAACTTTAACATTATTTCTTATTTCAAAAATAGCTTCAGGAGGTTCAACCAACTATGCCTGATCCACATCTTCAACCATTTCATCATCTCCACCATGATCATCCTTATAATGGTCTTCATCACTTTCACTGCTTTCATCATCATCATAATGTTTAGATAAATTCTCTTTATTTCCATTTCTAGAAGCATTTTCTTCACCTTATTCTTCTTTACTACCACTGACACTCACATCATCTTCACTTCCTTCTTCTTCTTTAGAGTAACTTGATCTACTTACATTTTTTACACTGCTTGAGACTTCTGTCTCCTCATCTCTATTGTCTTCAAGTGTGGGATCATTATATGGTATAGCAAATGGAGGACTAGAAGGCCTAAAAGAACAACCTTTGTGAGCTTCAGTGGTCTCAAGATCACTCCTATCATGAATAGGTGACCTTTGATCTCTAACTGGTTTGGCAAGCTCTCCTCCTCCTTCTTCTAATGATTAAACAACTTCCTCATCTGGTCCTAGACTAGTATCAGACATATTCTTAGGTCTAGTTAGATATTCCACTGGATTAAACTTATCATAAATGTTATCATCATCTCCAACCCATTCTTTCTTACTTGGTTTATAGTTTACCTTTATCCTTTTATAGATCTATTTACTGAGGTATATCTCACTACACTCAGAAACAACTTCTTCTCACTCATTAAAACAACCTTTATCTTTTAACATATATGATATTAACCTTTCATAAAACAAGGAATTTATTTTTCAATATGGTTTTATCATTGCATTCTTGTGAACAAAAAGGTATCTACACATATTTACCTTAATCCCTTTTCTCAATAGATAAACCAAGTAGACATATTGATACTATAGAGATGAAAATTCCCCTTTCCTAGGACATATCTAATGCTGAATAAACTTGAACAAAATTCTACATTATATACTTAACTCTGTAGAAATGGGTCTCACGTGATCATCATTATTGATAAGCTCTTTCAGAGTTGTCTCAAAGAAAAAAATATCACTCTCGGGTGGAGAGGTACCTTGATAATCATCAAACACACATTTTTGAGGGACTTTAAGACATTCATTCTATTTTACTAATGAGAAAGAAATTATATTTCTTCTTACTATGGACTTAATCCAAGAAATGTCACTTACTTCTAGAAGGAACTCTATATTCATGTAAAATTCATGAATAGATTCATGTAAAAGGGTCTTTCATTATCTGATAACCACTCAAGCCATCACTGATCCAATTGTATATTGAGCATAAAAGACTTTCTTTCCAACATCCATTCCACAATAACCTCTTTTTCTGGAGTTACAACTCAATTTTCCAGAGAAGTATTCACTAGTCGAGAATAATTTCTCAATTCCCCTTTCTGTTTCTTAGTCGTATGAGACTCTCCGCCATCCATAGATCACTTCACACATGCCATTGCGATAGTTTAGTTTGAAGGTCGGAAGGTGAAAGGTCATGGTTAGAGATATAAATGACTGGGTGACTGGTTCACGCCCAAATTTACCCAAGAGAAGAAGGGTAGAACGGTCCATGTAGGGTAGCTTGGGTTGTCGATTCCACAGAGACCTAAGAAGATACCTAAGATACAAAACCTAAGGGATGGATTTTTGGTTATGAAGTGGCCAACTTGGATTGATTTTGGATGCTCTTTTTAAGTGAAATTGTTTTGTGATGAGGGAAGTATTTTTTGTAGAATTCTCTTTGCAGTTGGTCCCAAGAGTGGATTGATGCAGGTCTCAAGTTGTGTAGCCAATTTTTAGCTCGATCCTTTAATGAAAAAGGAAATATCCTCATCTTAGAGGATTCTAGTTGATGTGGGGGCACATGGTTTCAACAATGTCGTTGAACTCTTTGACATGAAGGTATGGCATTTCTGACTCCATCCCATGAAAGGTTGGAAGGTGGTTTAGGACATGGGGTTTGAATATGTAGTTGGTGTCTCCTATGTAATTGTGTCTAATTCATGAGTGGGCATTGGTCCAAGCTGGAGTGAGGTAGTCGTTCATGGTTTGATCAACTACATTCCCTAAGTTTGGAGCTTCTTGGTTTTGGATTCCCATTTGATTCCCCCCAGGGTTTACAATTTGATTTTGTGGATGACCCTCCATTGGAGTTGTTTCAAGTTCTGACTTTGGGTTTTCAAGAATATTTGAATCTGATTTAAACAATCCCTTAGGTGCACTTGACTCCCCTATCCTAGGACTTTCCACCCTTACTAGTCTGTTTGAGAAATCGCGGGTGTAGGCGGACATGCGCCAAAAAAAAGCGAGAAAGGGACAAGATAAGAGATCTTGGGTGAGAGTAGAAGAATGGAGGTGAGGAAAGAAGGTTTTTTTTTGGATCTAAGGTACTTACTTGGTCCTCGGAAACGGCGCCAAAATTTGGTTCACTCCCAAATTTACCCAAGAGAAGAAGGGTAGAACGGTCCTTGTAGTGTAGCTTGGGTTGTCGATTCCACAGAGACCTAAGAAGATACCTAAGATACAAAACCTAAGGGATGGATTTTTGGCTATGAAGTGGCCAACTTGGATTGATTTTGGATAGGTTTTTAAGATATCTAAAATATTTAAGTGGATTCAATTTAAAATAATGAGTTGATCCTAGGTTATCACTCGGGGTGGATTGGACGTATTTTCTTTTTAATGATTTCAATTTCTTAAATTTGAGATGGGTTCATTTAAGGAGATAAAACAACATCATCACTTACTGGTTTAATGCCTACACCCTCTAATACTAATCACCAATACACTTGAAGGATCAAAGTTTTGAGCACTTCAAGGTAAAGGATCGTATTAGTACTTGAAGTGTGTGGCCTTAAATTCAACAAGGACGATGGAGTTTAAAAATCATCAAATAAAAATCCCAATTAAAGAAGTGATTATACATTAATTAGGTGATAAATAACATCCAATCCAGTCCCTTTCTACTCCCTTGGATCAACCCATAAGTGGGTTAGCCCTCCATTGATCCCATGGTTTCAATGGAAGCGGAAAGTAGACTCATAAGGGAGGAAATGGAGAAGTAAAGAAAACAACAAAAATAAAATGATCACTCCACCGTTGTGTGAATAATTTCACAAGGGTTGGTGTGAATAAATTCACACCTTGATCCAACGGTATCAAAGTGATATTAAGAACAACAGAATAAGAGTAGAAGAAGAACTTTTATTAAGAAACTAAAGTGAATTGAACAACTTACATGTGAAAGACAAAATTGAGGCGACAAAAATGCAGCATAACATTACAATTAAACAAAGCATCACAGATCCTCAACTCCTTCACCACCACTGCCTTAAATAGGCATTTTGGGAGCCTTGGGTCGAACCAACAACAGTACAAAGCATCTTAATTAATTTTTCTAGGCTATAGGTGGTGGAAAGCTTGTGGAATATGGACTTTTCCACGTTTGACCCGAGGTGGCAGCCAGCTTTACTTCACCGAACAGACGCGTCTGGACGACCTTCTCGACGGCCGAATCAGGGTGGGACATAAAAGAAGAAAATGGAGCTCCGGATGTCTTATAACCTCGTGTAAAATTTGGGCCCATTTGGAGTTGTGGATTCCGAGATATGATCATAGTAGTGGACTGTTTTTTTCTGGGCCGCAGAATCTGGCCTAGAATTTTATCTCTAACTTGGGCCGACTAAATGACCAACATGAAGGCAGAATTAGCATTAACTCCTGAATAGGGATTTGTTCCTATACATGTCTTCTATCATCCCTTGAAATTTGGGATTAATTTGGCCTGTATGTTGGGCCCCATAGTCTCATCAGTGAGCAGGTGTCCAATCTGCCTTCTCCAGAATTGCTTCCTTTCATTGCCAAATATCTCCATCATCCTCCATTAATTCTCCACTGATCCCTGAATCAAACATGTTCATATTTAAGTGTAGATCAATTTACAAAAGTATCAAATTAAAATATGTAAAATCCAATTCCTTACAATCAGATGAATCATTGGGTACTTTAAATGATGTTCAAAAATGTACAACATAATAGTGCATTTTAAGAAGGTATTACAAACATAATGTGAAATGATGTTCAAAGTGTAAAATGCACTAAAATGGTGTTTATGAATAACAAAGAACATGAAAATTATGTATATTAACAATGAATATTATCCTCATTTAGTGGATAATCAGTGAGTGTATTGGTAAAGGATTAGAGTAGATCGACTAAAATTTATATCATTTAGGGATTTTGAAATCACAAAATCATGAAATAGTGAACCAAGTTCAACAAAATCAATGAAATCGTGTCATTTTGGTAAAAACATAAAATGGATAAAAACAGAGAGTCAACGATGTTTTCATGAAAGATTTTGAATAAAACTAAAAGTATTATCTTGACATGGAATTGGTGTCGGAATGACAGGGTATCGGCATTACAAAGCATCGGTGTCATCATGACAACTGTGTCGGTAGGTGTGACAAAGTTATCGGTGTCGGCATGACATTGTGAGCTTTATACTATCAGTGTCATCATGAAACTATCTATTTGACTTTTTTAGTGTCAGTATGACAATTTCACTTAAATATTATCAAAGGAACAACAAAATATGTTATTATAGATTTTTCATTCCAAACTCATGACTGATGTAGTTCATTCTTCTAGTGTTCAATGGCTTAGTGAAAATTTCAGTAAGAAAATGTTTAGTGCTAATGAAATCTAAAGTTATATCACCTTTTTGATAATGTCCACTCAAAAATTGATGCCTTAAATCAATGTGTTTTTTCCTATAATGTGAAATATGATTCTTAGAAATATTAATAGAACTTGTCTTATTACAATTTATAGGTACATGTCTGAATTGATATTCATAATATAGTAATGTGTGTTTAATCCACAAAATTTGTGCCTAAAAACTACCAAATGCTATGTATTCAACTTCGGCAGTAAATAATACAACAGAGTTTTGTACTTACTACACCATGAAACTATAGACTTTCTGAAAAAGTGAAATGTGCTAGAGGATCTTTTTCTATATAACTTACAGGAACCAAAATCAGCATCTGAATAACTTACCTAATCAATAGGTTGTCCTCTAGGATAGAACAATATTATGTTGGTATTATATTTGAGGTATTTGAAAATCCTTTTAATAGAAAAAAGATGATATTCTTTTGGGTTTTCTTGAAAACATGCACATATGTAGTATATTTTAATTGATTCAGATAAATACATTATTTATTTTGAAATATTTGAAATCCAAGGAAGAATTTTATTTCACCCATTAAACTCATTTAAAATTCACTATTCATCATCTTTGAGAAATCAACACCTAAATAATTTTTAGAAGATCCAAAATTAATAACATCTACATAAATTAGTACGACTAAAACATCTTTAGAAATTATTTTTATAAAGAGAGTAGGATCTACTATTCCTTTTGTCAAACCATTAGAAAAAAGAAAAGAGATAAGACTATCATACCAAAACCTTGGATATTTTCTTAAACCATAAAAATATTATGATAGTTTAAAAACATTATTTGTAAAATTAGGGTTTGTAAAACTAGTGTTTTTTTCAATAAAACACCCTCAACTATATACCAATTTAAGAATGAATGCTTGACATATATTTGATAAAGTTTGAAATATTGATGTGATGCATATGCAAGAAAGATTATAAGGTCTCAAGTCTAGATAATGGAGCAAAGGTTTCCTCATATTCAATTCCTTTTTCTTGACTATAACCTCGTGCAACAAATCTTGATTTGTTTCTAACTATGTTACCAGATTCATCTACATTATTCCTAACCACCTATTTAGTGTGTATTTTTAAGGTGTCTTTGGATCTATCTAAAAGTTTCCAGGCTTTATTTCATTAAAAATGATTTAAATATTCATGCATATACATCTCCCAAAATTCATCACTGATAGCATCATTTATGTTCTTAGGTTCAAGATGTGATAGAAAATCTTGAAGTTCAAACTGATTTTTGATAGAATATATATTCTGAGATTGTTTGTCCAAATCCTCAACTATAACATCTAAATGATGGTTCAAAATGGTTCTAATGGGATTAGAAAACAAAGGGATAGTCATTTTAGGTTCTCCAATAGGTTTAGGTTCATCGTGACTAGAATCTGGAGAATTTACATAATTGAAAGTTTTAACAGATTTCTTCACAGGATGGTCAGAAGATTTAGTATTAATGTACAGGTTTGACATATCATCTTCAAGATCTTCTAGAGATTTTTTCGTCTCATGTGGATCTTTCTTATCAATCATGACATGTACAGATTCATCCAAAAAAAATTTCTCTTATTGGAGACTCAATAGGATTTACTAGAAATTGAATAAACTAGGAAAATTCCATCTTCACTCTTGGAGGAAAATATTTCTAGATTATCATTAGTGTTAATAATATTGACTTTTCAACTGAATACCTTAAAGAAGTTAAACGTGGGTTTTCTATTGTTCCACAACTCATAGGGAGTTATTCTACAAATAGGTATAATAAAGACTCTATTAATTATATATCATGCTGTATTGACAGCTTCTTCCAAAAATTATATAGGTAGGTTATACTCACTAAGCAGGGTTCTAGTAATTTCTTGTAGGGTTCTATTTCTTCTTTCTATAGCTCTATTTTTCTAGGGTGTCCTAGTAGTAGAGAAGTTATGACTATATCCATTTTATGATCTAAAGGACTCAAAATCTTGGTTCCAGAACACATGACCATGGTCACTTATTTAGTTTTTAATTCTAAGACCACTAATATTTTCTATAGTCCTAGCATACTTGGTGAAATAAGAGAAAGATTTATTTTTTTATAATGACCCAAACTTTTATTAATTAAAATTCTTCTTGATCTATTTAATTTTATTTTTATGTAATTTTTTTTAAAACATATCCAATTACTTGGTTTTATGTTTTTTTTATTTTACAATACCGTTAAGAATTGTTACCATTGCTAATATAAATGTTTAACAGTGATCAAATGATTAATATAAATATAGGGATTTAAAAAATTCAATTTACCCAAACAAAGGAAGTGATGGACTCATCCAGTAGAAATGCTCCATAAAATCCCATTTATCAGAGAGGAGAAAGGAGGTAGTGTCACTGGACATCGCTCTTGACTAAGGCCAATCTGAGCTTTAACACGTTAATCTTGAATGGAATCACCTATAGCAGAAGTGGAAGTTAATAGATATTACCACTCGAGCGATGTTATCTGAGCCACCCCAAGAGTCTGTCATCATCGCACACCTTACCCTTATGTCTTACGCAGGTGTTATAAGGGGTTATGTAATAATACCCTATCACTATGATTATTTTCATTATTTTTTTTATAAAATAATTAATATAAATTCATTTTATTATTTTTACTTTTAAATGGTTTTAAAATCACAAATAGTATTTTTCGTTAATATTCATTTAAAAAATCTATTTATATGAATTAATGGAATTTTTATTTAAATATTATTTTTTAAAAATATTCTTACTAAATTAATTTTTATTAAATATAAATGATCTTATAATATTTATGAATACAATTGTAATTTTAATTAAGGTTTGAAAGTTGTTTTTGTCAAAACCCATAAATTTTCGATAAATGTCAGTTTTTATTTTAAAAGTAAAAAAATCACATATTTAGAAAAACATTTAGATAAAATGAATTTTATTTGTGGATTTAGTATGTTGAAATGATCTAATAGTGAATTTTTCATAATTTTTTGAGAAAGTCAAATTTTTGGGTAAAAATTAAATACCATTTAAATATATAATGTGTTTTCTGACATCCTAATGACACAATAGTGATGTAATAATATACTATAAATTGGATATTTTTAAAATATATATTTTAAATTTAAAATAATGTGATTATATATTTTTTTGATTAATTTTATGGTGCCTTAATGGACCCTCCAAGACTTATAAAATATTTTAAAATTTTAAAATGATTTCATTGAGTGTGTGACTCGCCTCCACATAAGAAAGACTAATATTTTAATAATTTCGGTCATTTTACTTATAAAATAGTGTTTTCCACTCCCCTTTGTCAAAAACCATGGGCAATACCCATGGTATGTTTTGTGTTTTTGATTAGTTTAATGTGTAGTTTCCGAAACATAAATATTAAAGAATTTCATCTCAATTCCTATATAAACCCACTCAATCTGCTATTCCTCTTCACTCAAAACATCTTTAGCTCAACCAACCTATAGAATCCTCTCTCTAGAATCCTTCCAAGGTGTACCAATCTCCCAATAATCCTCTCTAAAGCCTCTCCCAAGCCTTTGCGATCACACTTCCAAGTAAGGGATCCTCACTTTCCTTACTTCTTTATTTATGTCCATGTTTCCTTATATTTTTATGCCATTTTTTTCAATTGAAAATGTTGGGAAATTATTTCTAACTTCCATTATACTTTCATTATTATGTTTTAATGATGAGAGAACCCTTTTCTCCCTCATTAATGGCTCTCATGTACAATCGTTACCATGCTGAAATTCCGCATGGGATTTCTCTCTCCTCATTTAATTTAGGAAATTATTTTATATCATGAATCTAAATTCCATTACATATTTTGGGATATTATTTTCCATGACCCCCTTACTGTAAATTTCGTGTATAAATTATGAGAGACCCATTTCTCTCTCATCAACCCATTTTATGATTTCTATTTGACGTCGTTATTCTACTGAATTTACACCAATGTTTCCCATGCCAAAATCATTGTGTAAGTGAATACCATACCCATTTATCTGTCATGGGTATTCACCTTTGTGCACATGTACTTATTGGTCAAGGGATTGCATTTATGTATTCCACATCTCTTATTTCTGGAATAAATTATGATGTTTAATGAATCTATATTGTATGATCTATGTGGAACACTTATGCATGAAATGAAATGATTAACAAGGGTGCGCCATGATAGCACTCAAATGCATTGGGTAAATAATAGTATCATGATACGCCATGTAAAGTGAAGGTTTACTCATGATAATTAAAGTAAATTAGGGTTTACTCGGGAAAATTAAATTTCAATGAGGGTTTACTCATGATTCATATACAATGAACCTTGGATCATGCTAATATCATATTAAATGTTGTTTCCACATCCCCATGTTATGATAATCATGCTATATAATTATTTTATGTTAGTTTTTCTCTTAGGATCCCTTGATATGATCATTGCATAATATGTATTTTATTCTTCATTTTATGCCTTGTTTACTTTCTTAATGGGCTTTATAGCTCACCCTTTTTTTATTTGTGTCCTCAGGTTATCTCATCCAATGCTAAGTACAAAGGAATGTTGTGATTCTGTAAAAAAAGTTTTCAATAAAGATGTTGTAATTGATGTTTTAATTTTTTTGTAATGTTTCCTAAATTTCCAAGACACTAGACCTCTCAATCCTTAGAGTTTTCCTAAGTGAATGTTTATGTAATAAATCATGTTTAAGTGTGTAATAAATAACATGGTTGTTATAGTTGGTATCAATGGACATGTTTAGTTATCTTTCATGTTAGTATTAGAAAACCCTAGTGAAAGCCTTAGGGATAAGACTAAGTATAATAGAAACATTCCTAAATTTTTTGATTATATAGTAAGTGGATTATCAAGGAAATACATCAATGTCAATATATGAACAAGTAGAAGTGGCTTTGGCACATCTGTATCTATGGGTAAAACCTAAAAACACCACTTTGAGATAGACTCGAATGGGAACTAGTGCACTAAAAGGGAATTTTTCTCTCTTGGTTAGACACTCCTGGGGGATATGATTCAGTAAATTCATAATCATAGTACAAACCAATATTAATGGACCCAACAAATTCCATAAGAATATATGTTATGAGATAGATCATAGATAAAATAGATTGAAGCCTAGTAACATGGGTTGGTAATAAGATGACTTGAGCTAACAACCGATGCAAAGATTAATGTGATGAAGGTTATAATGAGATGCCCAATCTGATGGGATCAGAAATCACAAACTTTTTCATGATACTCTCTCAATTAATTCATGTTTTTAATAGAAACATGGGTCAAGAGGAACCTTCAACCCCCCCCCCCCCCCCCAAGAAAGAATAAACCACAATAGAGAGCTTCTTGAGACAAAGGACTCTTATATTAAAAGGATCACCTAATCTTTCAATCGCTGAAAATTGGATCAACTCCATTTAGAAGATATTCTCCATCCTTAAATGTTTTGGACAGGAGAAGGTTCTTATGGCTACCTATCGTATAGAGAATGAAGTTGATCAATGGTGGACATTGATCAAAAATATGAATCTTGAGGAAGAGATTGAGTTGTTTTAATGGAAGGATTTCGGGAAAATGTTTTTGGATAAATATTTTCTGTGAACCCTACGACTTAAGATGGAAAGGGAATTACTTTCCCTCATGCAAAAAGATGATGAATCAATTGAAGCGTACTAGGAAAATTTCACAAGGATTTCACGATACACCTCCTTCTTTGTCATTACCCTCGAATGCAAGTTTGACCGCTTATTTAGTGGCTTAAAACCTAGCCTACATAAATCCTTAGTGATCTATGACATCTATAACTATGAGGAAATTATCTGATGTGCCCTAAAAGTCAAAATGGAGATCGGTGAATCTCAAGGGTATCATTGGGATTATAAGCAGATAGTGGACTTTTATTTTGGTGTTCTGATGGATAAATTCAATGGTGCTATGATATTCCAGCACCCCACTTGCCAAAGGTGTGGAAAGAAGAAACCCAGATATTTCCTGAAGGGGATGAGGAGATGGTTTAGGTGTATAAGAGAAGGGAACCTAGCCATTAATTTCCAACAAGAAAAACTTTCTTCTATAAAAAAAGAGAGGAATACTCTATTTGACCCTCAAAAAATAGTTCATTGCTTCAACTGCAAATAACCAGGGCACTTTTCAAACCATATCCTTAAGGATAGGGTTTTTGGAGGCAACCAACAACCTCCAAGGTGGAAAGGGTGATCTTCTTCAATCACTGTTGTCCAAGAGAACCCCGAAAACAATGTGGTGAAAGGTATGCTAGTTATTCATTCAATAATAGTGAACATATTTTTTTATTCTGGTTTTACGCATTATTTTATATCCTAAATGTTTAGTAGAACAATCTCAACACCACCACAAATCATGGAAGTAGAGATGTCGGTGAGAACGGTAAATGGGGAAATTATTTCATCCCAGGAATAGAACTTCTCCCCTATCACAATTTTCGGATTGAACATCCCAGGAAAACCTCTCCATACTCCCTTTGGTGGAATTTGATGCAATTATTGACATCGATTGACTTTCCTTATATAGATACAATATAAATTGTTGTGAGAGGGAAATCACTCTCCATATGGAGAACCAACCCTTGATTCTATTCAAATGCAAGGAGCATGATGAATTCTTCTTAGCACCATCATCTCAAGCATGTATATTACTATCCTATGAGCACATGTATCTCTCTCAGATGATGGAGTCTAAAGAATCAATCATCCTTGAAGACATTATTATTGTGAGTGAATTCACTAAAGTGTTTCTGGAAGAATTTCATGGTCATCCTCCTATAAGATATGTTTAATTCTCGATTGATCTTATACCTTGTAAATTAACAATATCTAAGACACCATATAGAATGGCTGTTATGGAGCCTAAGGAGATAAAGAAACAACTGCAGGTGAATCTCTATAAAGTATTTATATGCCCAAATGCTTCACTATGGGGTGCACCAGTTCTCTTCATTAAGAAGAAGTATGGGTCAATGCGCCATTTCATAGATAATCCTGAGCTAAAATATAATGATAAAGAAAAAGTATCCTTATCCATGAATTGATGACTTGTTCGATAATCTACGTGGATCAAAATAATTTACCAAGGTGGATCTGTGGTCAGGATATTACCAAGGGTGAAGAAGTAGGGTATCCCCAAGACTCATTTTTGTACAAGGTACGAGCACTATGAATTCATATTAATTCATTTTAGACTCATTAATGCTCTATTAATATTCATGGACATGATGAATATAGTCTGTATAGATTACCTTGACATGTTTTTGGTAGAATTTATAGACTATGTTCTAATAAACACCAGAACCAAGGAGGAGTATGTGGAGCATCTAAGCACTATACTTGAGACCTTGGAAAAGGATAAGCTCTATGAAAAGTAAAGAAAGTGTGAGTTATGGTTTATGGAAGTCTCATTCATTGTTCATATCATCACAAGAAATGGGATATTTGTGGATCCCTCCAAGAAAATGAAATTGAGGGATGGTTGAGGCCAACATCTTCGACAGACATGCATAGATTCCCTGGGTAAGCTGGATAATATCACCGATTAGTGATAAATTTCTCATGATTGTCAAACAATCTTTCCAAGCTAACTCGTAAGGGATTCAATTTTTCTTAGAGTGATGAAGGTGAAGAGAGCATCAAGGAGTTGAAAACAAGGCTTATCACTGCACCCATACTCACACTACCCACAAGTGGAAAACATTTTTTGCTATTCTGTGATTCTTTATAGACAGGAATGCGCTGTGTATTGATGCAAAATGACAAATTCATTGCCTATTCTTCAAGGAAATTGAATGTTCATGATAAAATTTATCCAACACATGATATAGAGTTAACTGTAGTAATCTTTGATTTAAAATTTTGGCGATATTACCTCTTTGGGGATAAGTTTGAAATATATACAAATCAAAAAAGCCTAAAGTATATATTCACACAGAAATAGATGAATATCCACCAATGAAGATGGTTAGAGCTGATAAAATACTATGACGGATTAATTCACTACTATCTGGGGAAAGAGAATAAAGTGGCAACCACTCTAGGTAGAAAGGACCCAATGATTCTATCATTTATGAGAATTAAAAAGGAACCAATCTTCATATATTTGATAAATATGGACAAGGGAATCACAAAGAAGGGAAAATCATCCATCCTTTCACAAATTATTTATCAAACGTCTCTTTTGGAACGTTTAAAGGATGCTCAAAAGGATCATGTGGGAATTCCTAAGAAAGTGGAAACTATGAGAAAAGGGAAATCATTGGAGTCCAATGTTAATGAAGAACGAATTGTAAGATTTGGGTCAAGACTATGTGTTCCATCAAGTATGGAGTTAAAGAAATAACATTTGGATGATGCACATAGTTTTAATTTCTCCATTAACCTAGGAAACACAAAGATTTATCGATATCTCAAAGAGAATTATTGGTGAGATAATATCAAGAAGGATATTTTTTATTATACATCAACGTTCCTGGTATGTCAGTAAGTGAAGGCTTGGACAAAGAAGTCTAAGGGGATGATGCAACCATTACTCATACCAATATGGAAATGGGAAAACATCACCATGGACATTTTCACCAGACTTATGAAGAGATCCAAAGGAAACAAATCTATCTAGGTTGTTGTGGATCATCTTACAAAGACTTCAAACATCATTTCAATTTGAGATTATTTCTTATTCGATCAAATGGTATAGATATACAACAGATATGTGGTAAGGCTGCATGAAGTACCCCTATCGATTATATCCGATCGAGATCCAAGATTCACCTCTAAGTTCTAGAAGACACTCTAGCATGCTCTGAATACTGAGATGAACTTAATTATGGCTTATCATCCTCTAATTGATGTCCAATATGAGTGGACTATCCAAAAACTTGAGGACATGTTGAGAGCATGCTCAATGGACTTCAAAAGAGTATGATATCAACATCTTCTTCTAGTTTAGTTCACTTACAATAATAGTTTCCACTCAAGAATCCAAATGGCTCCATATGAATCCCTTTATAGGAAGAGGTGAAGAACAGTAGTATGTTGGAATGATTTTGGGGAGTGAAAACTCTTAGGTCCAAAAATGGTTGAAGACATGGTGGAGAATGTTAAGAACATCCAGTGGGACATTAAAGATACTCAGAGTCGACAACAGATTTATGATAACAATTGTCGATGAGACCTATAGTTTACTGTTGGAGACATGGTATTCATCCACATATCACTATAGAATAGAGTTATGAGATTTGGGAAGAAGGGAAATCTTATTCCAAGTTACATCATCCATTTTGAAATCCTTTATCCCATTGGAACAGTGGCCTACTGACTAGCACTCCCACCAAACCTGTCTCAAGTACATAATGTATTTCATGTATCACTCTTTATGAAGTACATAACTGACCCATTGCATGTACTCAATCCAGAGGTGGTACCATTAGAGAATGAATAATCCTATGAAGAGTAGCCAGTGAAGATCTTAGATTGTAGGAAAAAAGTTCTATGAAATAAGAAAATGCCCCTCATCAAGGTGTTGTGGTGAAACCCCATGTTTGAAGAAGCAAAATGGGAATAAGTGGAAGTGGTGAAGTAGAGTTACCCTCATCTCTTTTATTATTGTAAAAGAAAATTTTTAGGGAAAATTTTCTTAAGGGGGGAAGATTATAACGACCCAAAATTTTATTAATGAAAATTCCTATTTATCAAATTAGAAGTCTTATTATTTAAAATGTTTATATAAAACATAATAAATTCCTTGTATTTATGTTTTTGGATTTTAGAATACCGTTAATAATTGTTACCATTTCTAATATAGTCGTTGAATAGTGATCATGTGATTTGTATAAATATAGGCCTTCAAAAAATCCAATTTAATCAGAAAAAGGAAGTGATGGCCTAATCTAGTAGAATTTCTCTAAAATAATCCCATTTGTCGGAGCTCATAAATTAGGTAGCATCACTCAACTTTACTCTTAAAGAAGACCAAGCTGAGCTTCGACACGTTAAGCTTGAACAGAATCGCCTATGAGAGAAGAGGAATTTAATAGAGATTTCCACCCGAGTGATGTTATTCAAGCTACCCCAAGAGTCTATCACCATCACACACCTTACCCTTAGGTCTTATGTGGGTGTTATAAGGGGTTATGTAACAAGACCCTATAACTTATGTGCATTCTTTTTTTATAGAATATAGAATATACATTCATTTTATTATTGTTACTTTTTAAATGGTTCTTAAAGCACAAATAGTATTTTTATTTAATATTCAATTAAGAAATATATTTAGAATAATTAATGGATTCATGAATTAAATAATATTTTAAAAAAATATCATTACTGAATTACTTTTTATTAAATATAAATGATCAAATAATTTTTATCAATATAATTGTAATTTTTATTAAGGTTTGAAAGGAATTTTTGTCAAAACAAATAAAATTTCGGTAAATTTCGGTTTTTATATTAAAACTAAAAATTCACTTATTTAAAAAATTATTTAGATAAAATTAATGTTATTTTGGGATTCAGGATGTCCAAATTATCTAATGGTGAATTTTTCATAATTTTTTGAGACAGCTAAATTTTGGCTAAAAATTAAATACTATTTAAATATATAATGTGTTTTATGACATCATAATGAACCAATAGTGATGTAATAAAATAATATAAAATGGGTATTCGGACAATATATGTTCTAAATTTAAAATAATCTGATTTTATTTTTTTTGTTTAATTTTATGGTGCCTTAGTGGACCCTCCAAGACTTATAAAATATTTTAACTTTTAAAAATGATTTCCTTGAGAGTGTGACTCACCTCCACAGAACCAAGATGAATATTTTAATAAGTTCGGAAATTGGCCTTATAAAATAATTTTTTCCACTCCCCTTTGGAAAAAACCATGGGTAAAAAGCCATGAGATGGTTTGTGGTTTTTATTAGTTTAATGTGCCGTGTCCAAAACCTAAATAATAAATAATTTCATATACTTTCCTATATAAACCCACCCAATCTCACATTCCTCTTCACTCAAACCATTTTTATCTTGGAAAACCTCTACCATACTCTATTTATAATCCTCCCATGGCACCCGAAGCTCCCAATAAGCCTCTCTCAAGCCTCTCCCATGCCTTTGGTATCATAATTCCAATTAAGGGATCCTCATTTTCCTCCCTTCCTTATGTATGTCCAAGTTTCATTATATTGTTATACCCTTGTTTTCAATTAAAAATGTTGTGGTATGTTTTGAAAGCTCCCCTATACTTCCCTCCTTATGTTTTAATGATTAGAGACCCATTTCTTACCTCATTAATGCCTCCAATGTGTAGTCGTTACCATGATGAAATTCTGTAAGATATTTCTCTCTCCTTATTTACATTCAAGAAATTATTTTACATTATGCATCTATGTTACATTACATATGTTAGGATATTATGTTCCAGGACCCCCTTACTATACATTTCATGTATAAATTATTAGAGTCCCCTTTATCTCTCATCAACCAAATTTATGATTTCTATTTAATGTCGTTATGCTACCAAAGTTACACCAATGTTTCCCATGAAAAAATCTTCGTGTAAGTGAATACCATACCAATTTCTATATCAATGGTATTTACCTTTGTGAACATGTACTTATTGATTGATGAATTAAATTTATGTATTCCACGTCTCTTATTTGTGAAATAAATTATTAGTTTTAATGAATCCATATATTATGATGTATGTGGAACACTTATGCATGAAATGAAATAATTAATAAGGGTGCCCCCTGATAGCTCTTTAATACATTGGGTAAATAATAATATCCTGATACGCCATGTGAAATAAGGATTTAGTCATGCTCGTTTAAGTGAAATTAGAGTTTTCTCATGCTAATTCATGTGCAATGAGGAATTACTCATGCTCTATGTGCAATGATCCTTGGCTCATGATAATATCATGTTAAATTTTGTTTCCACATCACCATGTTATGATAATCATGCTATATCATGGCTTTATGTTCATGTTTCTCTTATGATCTACTGATATGCCTATTTCCTAAAATGTATTGTATTCTTCATTTTATTCCTTGTTTACTCCATTACTAGGATATATAGCTTACCCTTTTCTTATATATGTCCTCAGGTTATCCCATGCAATGCTAAGTACGAAGGAATGTTGTGGTCATGAAAAATAATTTTTCAATAATGATTTTATATTTTATGGTTTAAGTTGTTTTGTAATTTTTCCCAATTTAAAAATACACTAGACCTCTCTATCCTTGAAGTTTTCTTAAGTGAAAAAATATCTAATAAATCTTTTTTATGTCTGTAATAAAGACTAGGGTTTTTATATTTTTGAGACAGAAATAAGGTCCAAGTATATCTAGATTAGTCATATATAAAAACATAGATATAGTGATTACCAATGAGACTTGAAACTCCAGAATGTTCAAACAAGACCATGTAAACCACCTTGAGAGGATGAGAATTTGAAACTTATTTCTTTGGTTTGAAAGATATTTTGTGTTTTTTTTCCTTTTGATAAGGATTAAAAACTTTTTCATTTGGAAACTCAAGTTTAGGTAGATCCTTGACTAAGACTTTTCTATTAATATTTCTAAGTGAGTCTACATTGTATTTTCCTAATATTCTATTCCAAATCCAAGATATTTTATGAAAAGCACATATTTAAGAAACATTTTGAGAAATTAAATAATCTATGTTAACAAAGTAAGCATTTTCATTTCTAAGAGCTGAAAACACTAACTTATTTTTATAGTTAAAAACATTGCATGCATAATTTTAAAATTTAACATTAAAACCATCAACACATAACTGAGAGATACTATGTTGATTGTATTTTAATCCATAAAAAATATTTAAAAATTAGAACTGAGTTAGAGTTACCAATCTAGCCAAGACCCATAGTTTTTCTTTTAGCATTTTCACCAAAGGTGACATGCCTACCATCAATACTTATCAAGTTATTGAAGCCTAACTAATCTCATATCATGTGTCTTAAATATCCATTGTCCAAGTATCATAATCTTTAACAAGATCTCCTCAAATAGATTTCCTACAAAATAGAATAAAAAAGAAAACATTTTGGTACCTAGATTTGTTTGGGTCCTGTAACATTAGTAATAAGAGCTTTGGGAACCCATACATGATTCATGGGTTTCCTAGAAGAATCATGTAATGTATTTGAAAAATAATCTTTATTCAGTCTAGAAAAACTTAAAATCATATAATATGTTTCATAGTTGTAATTTGAAGAAAAATTTTCATAACTGGGCATAAAATTGTATTTTTTAGATTTTGATGCAAAATGATTTTTTTATATTCCTCTTTCCTAATTCGTATCATATTCCAATAGTATACTATGGATATAATTGTTTAGCAATATTTTGAAAAAAAAATATTTCTATTCCCTTAGTTAATGACTATATACCCTTTTCAATTTCTCAATTGAAAATTTATGTTCTTTGGTCAACTTAAGAAGTTGAGAATTTTTCTCCTTTTCTACAGCAATTTCAGATTTAACAGTTGTAGTAAAAGCATACCATTGCTTTAAATATTTGTATTTATCTTTTAATTAAGTACAAGTTTCTTATAGAATTTTTAAATATTCAAACATTTCATTATTTTTCATATTTTTATAATCACTTTAATCTCTAGAAAAATAAGAATTATGTTTAGTATAATTTAGCATTAACTCATATGTGTTTTTTATAAAACAAATATTTTCTTTATTAGCCTTTTCATCATGAGAGGATTCTGAGTCACTGGAGTTTTCCTCATAAGTAATTCATGTTTACTTCATTGAATTTTTATTCTTTCTATCATTATAATCATAATCTTATTATAATTTATCTTGGTATAGTCAGCCATTACATTTATCTTTCTCTTACATTCATAATAGATTATTTCACTGCATGTATCACCTTTCATCCAATATTTCTTCTAATGGCCCTTGTGATCTTACTTACCGTTGTAGTTGGTATTTCTAAAGAATTTATTCTTTATATAAAATTTATTAACCATAATCTATATTTGATACATCTCTTCATCTTTTTCTGTTGATGATTTTTCATTACTTGAACTTTCTGTTTCATCTTGAACTTTGTGTTTCTTCTTTGAGGAAATAGATTTTAAAGAATGATATTTTCTTTTGGGTTCATCATCCTTTTCTTGTTGACTTTTAGTTCCTCCTAGTATATCAAAAACTTTTATATAAAATCCTTTACTGGAAACTTACTGATGTCACAGGATTCTCTAACTGATACAGAAGTTATCCTCCATCTATCGGCTATGCATCTGAGTATTCTCCTGATTTTCTCCTTGGTAATAAAATACCATCCAAAGAGATCATAGTATTCAAAATTTCATTAAACCTGAGATAAATGTTAGAAATAATCCCATTAAGATTCATTTAAATGTTAACATTTCTAATAGTATATGTGTTAAGTATAATTTCATTCACCCTAGAGTTTCTTTCATCAAAAACATATAAAGTGTCCCAGATTTCGTGGGATGTTTTACATCAGAAATTCAATTAAACTCTTCATCGCCTATAGAATAGTATAGGTAATTCATGGATTTTCAATTATTGTTATAAGAATCCTTATTTGGGTCATCCCAAGTATTCCTATCAGTAGCATGAATCTTATATTCATATATATTTTGAGGCCAAATCTCAAAACCCAAACATTCTAGGTGTATTTTCATATTAATTTTCCATTGTTCATAATTTGTTCCATTAATTAATGGTGGTATGTTTGAAGAAAAACCTTCCAATATATTATCCACAATTAAGATATAAAGTCTAAGATTTAAATATCTTGAAATTTAGAACTAACAAAAATTTAAAGATCTTTAAAATAAAACTAAAATCACAGCTGATAAATATTTTACAATAGATTTAATATTTTCAAAATGGTAACTTTAAAACAACCTATGATACCAAATATTGTTTAGAGTAGGACACTCAAGAGGGGTGTGAATTTATTTCGTATAAATATTTTTGTGAAAAAAGTTTATTTAATATATTTCCTCAATTTAAAAAAAAACTGGCCAGTTAACCAAGGTAATAAAATTATAATATCTTTGCTGTTCAAATAGTTTCTCATAAGATTGATTAATTCTCAGTTATGACAATATGAGATATTGATATAACCTTTTAATCTACTCTAATAATGCAAAATTTTTATAACTACTATCGAAGAATAACTTTCAATGTAAAATTTATTTTTCTAAAATATGAGTTAAAATAGAGAAAGACTAAATTCAAAAACATAGAAGATATAAAAAAAGAGGTTCAGTCTCAAGAAAATACTTATTCCTCTCCACTTTGTGATAACATACCACCACGAAATATATAAAGATAAAGATTTTGATCCACAACCTGGATCAGGGTTAATAACATTACACTAGACTGTCTAGGTCACTATACTTCTACCACAGTTCTACATGGGAACAAAAACAACCAGGTCACACATGACCTCTTCCACAGTTTTTCATGGGTTAAATAAGTTTATAAAGACACTTGTTTGAGTATATCTAGTATCCTCCAGTTTAGTGCGGGAGATAGTGTGTTTTTTAGTACAGACCCACACACTACTTGAATGTTTAGTAAAATAGTACACAACAAAGTAGATTATAATAATAAGGGATAAGAAATGATCTTAGTGTTATGAAATTTAGATATGGACTCTTTTATGTTTTAGAGTTGAAACCTGAGTATTATTCTGGAAACATACACTGAAAATAGAGTGTTGAGGATCATTGTGGTCTATCTTCCAGGAAGGTGAAAATGTTCTTCTCCTTCAGTTAGTTAGATGTTATAGAGATGATTGAACATTGATGAACAATAGTTCTTTGGTTAATAGTAAGTAGGAATGAAGAATTCCTTATGTGTTCTTCCTTTCTGTATATTGTTCATGTGGTTCATCTCGTATCTTCTTGTTTATGCATGCTTTCATGTATCTATTTCTTTATGCACTCTACTTCATATATATATTCTTTCTGCCCGACAATGTGCATGTTTGAGGTAGATATTATACCTCGTATTTCTAAAATACTCATTAAGAGGTCTGAAAATATCATTAAATTAATATGGAACATTAAAATACTCAAAATATGATCATTAAAAGTAATTTTAAATAAAAGAAATTTTAAATAGTCTATCAGTGAGTTGTCAGTCGGTCTGTCTATGTATCAGTGAGTCCTCTATCACTATCTCCTTATATCGATGTCTCATTTCATCAGTGTGTCAATCTGCTGGTCTTTCTATCTATTAGTAACTCATCTTAATTGATGGTGAGTCCTTGAATCGGTAGATCCACTCATCGGTAGGTCAGTTACATTGCTAAGTCCTTGTGTCGGTAGGTCAATTTCACTATCGGTGAGACAATCAGTCTGTCGATGTGTCGATTGCACTATTAGTGAGTCATTGCATCGGTATCTCCATGTGTCCATAGCATCATGTGTCTGTATCACCATGTGTCAGTAGCTTCATTCATCAGAAGCACCATGCGTCGGTAGGTCAATTGATTTGTCGGTGACTCATTTGAACTATCGGTGTCTTATTCATTCTATCGGTGTGAGTCTGTAATACTTAGGAAATATTTTTTCATGGACTTTTTAGAACATTAATATTATCAAAATGTATTTAATTTAAATTTGATCATATATAAACATAATTTCACACATTGAACACTTAAATAATCATGATTGAAATGTTTAGACATGATTAATAGGAATTGAAAAGATTTCTAATTATATAAACTATTTATACTAGATAGGGTGTCCAACAGTTTCCTATGGGCCAAAAATTTCTATATATATATATAAATGTATAATATTTCCTAAAATTTGATTTAATATAATACAATATGCTTACATATTAAATAATTTATATTTATAGTGAACCATGGTTTATAATTACAGATTAATATTAATTAAAAATACTGACTAATTGCTTCGAACAATGAACATAATTGAAATATTATATCAAATGTGTGTTACATTGATTTCACATACATATAAGTAATTAATTTTTATATATACGATGCACACACACCAATATTTACATAATTAATGAAATCTTATGTATATATATAAACACACACACAAAGTATTTATGAAATTTATTCACATTTTTGTATTCATTTTAGAATTTCATTAAAACATGATGCACTTAATGTATTGTTTTGTTAATAGGTAAATTTTATTTATTTATTTTTAACATTATTACAATTTGGTATTAATTAATTTTTAATATTTTTTTGTATTTTTTAGAATTTAATCATTTTCAATTATTTATTTATATATATTTATATACTGTGTTTTAATATTTTTAATATCTATTCATATTTATATCAATATATATACATACTTTTTTTAATAATTTATATTTAATAAATAAAACATATATATTTTTTCAATATTTTTAAAATGTACTCAATTTTTATTATTCAATTTCACTCATTTGTAACATGCATACATTTAAGATTTTATGTTTATTAAAAATGTTAAAAATATATTTGTAATTAAATATTTATTAATATATATATTTATAATTGTATATTTACTATATTTATAATTTTATAAATTTATAATTATAAATAAATAAATATTATTTTTTAAAAAACTATTTATAAAATTATAAATAATTAATTAATTATAAATAATTATATAATTATAATAAATTTATTTAAATAATAAATATATTTAATATATTTATATTTATATTTATATTTATATATACATATATATAATTATAATTATATATAATTATTAAATATATAAATATATAATTATACAAATATAAGTATAATTTTATAAATATATTTATAATTATAAATAAGTAACTATAAATGTATTTATAAATGTATATTTGTTATATTTATAAAATTATATATTTATAAAATTAAATATTTATAATTATAAATCAAAAATATAATTATTTTTAAAACATATATATTAGATTATAAATAAAAAATTATATCTTTCAATAATTATAAAAGTGCAATAAATAAATAGATAAATATATTTACTAATTATTTATTTATATTTATAATTATAAATCATTTATTAGCGCTAAAGTTTTCGCGCTGATAGAGATGGATTTTATTAGTGATAAAAAAACACCGATAAAGATAGATTCTATCAGTTCTTATTAATTTAGCATTGATAAAAGGTATCTTTATCAAGATTATTTTATAAGCACTGATAAAAGTATCCTGATCTATTTAAAGAACCCAAACCGTGATTATTTCAGTCATTATATCTAAAACTTTCTATGGAAGCCACCAGCTGCCGACACTCCTCCTCAAATCCAGGCTCCAATCAAGGCTTGAATCAAGTCTCAAATGCATCCAAGACTCGAATCCAAGGCCTGAATAAATCAAGTCTTGAATGAATCCAAGTCTTAAATGAATCTCAGCTTTTGCGCATGATATCTATACTTTCTCTCAGATAAATCAAAGCTTGAATCCAAGGTATGTTATTTTCTCCTCCTCTTCACTCATTGATTGCTTGTTCGGGTTCCTCATAAGGTGAATTTGAATTAAATGGTTGTCTTTTTGATGAGTGGGGTTTTTATTTTTTTACACATTAATGTTTTGTTGATTTCAATGAATGGTTATGGGTATTTTACCTTTATTAGGAAGTATGGATCTTCTAGTTTTTTAGTTACAGATCATCTAATATTCTCACAAATATGTTTAGATGTTGGGTTTTAAGCATAAACACCTTCAATTTAGAATATAGAGAGTTATAAATTATCTCCTATAATATGTATAAACTTAGTGAAATCCCCATCACCAGAAGGATGTATATTGGACTTTATCCTTCATCCAATGATAAGGAAGATATAAGAAAATCCCTCCCTAGTGAGAGACTAACTATTCAAAGTAGAGATAATACTAAGAAGGTGTCTCCATCTGCATTCTATTGTTCCATTTAGGGAATGGGTATATGTCCTAGTGATATATTCTTGGGATATTTTCCATTTTTTCTTAATTTGGAAATAATTTAGGTTGAAACTGGTGGTAATTTTTCTCATAATATTATTGAGAGTGTGCCATAATTTGTTACCATAATCTTGGTTGTGGTTCTGATGTTGGGGCACTCCCTGTTTTATTTTCTTAAGTTCTTACTATGAAAATTAATTATGGAAATTAATTATAGATATTTTATAATTATGTATTTTAATATTTTATTGATGACATATGGGATCATGTGATTGAGTATCTATGTAGTAGTCTTGCATGGAATGATGAAAGTGATTCCCATATGGTTAACTTCATAAAAGAGGTGGGTGATACCAAAATTATCAAGCAATGTTTTATATGTATTTTAGTGTGAAATGTGATATTTAGGAAAATATAATCAGGGATATGAGACCATACTGAGTTTTTATATGGGTTTATGATCATGAAATATTATAGGTAACAATTATTTGGATTAAAAATGTCATTACATACTCTATAGGATGATTAAAGTATCACTTGGTGGTTTATTCACATTATATTCCTTGGTTGGTTAGTTAGATAAATCCTAGGGTATATTAAAATATAAAATAAAGGGGTGAACCTAGGATATTCTTGTATGATTGTGTTCGAGGGACCTTTGAGAGTGGATTTTGTGGTATATGGTTGTAAATGGTTTCTTTATGGTCCATGGTTCATGAATAAAGTGATACATAGACTTAGGAAATATGATATCACCAGGGAAGTTAATGTCTACTAGTATATAGGTTAGATTCGGAGAGGCCTAGTGAGGATAATCATGTCTAATAGAAGTATCCCATAAGTGTAGAACAATGTATGGATTTCCCTATAAATGTTTTTATTAGGGTGGTGATGCGATAAGATGGATTATATGATCACCTTGGTAGTGATTAGATTTGTGGTATATAATAGTGTATAGTTCATTGAAACCTAGTGGAATAACCTATCAAGGGTATGATGGATTAGTTTATCATATAGATTACTTTTTCTTGAGATTTGAGTTATGTGAGTGATGAATTATTCTATATGGACTATGATATTATCTAATGAGTAATCATTGATAAAGATGATCAATTCCTAAGATAGTTGATCTTTGAATATCTTATATTAGAATATGATGGGTATTATATGAGGGATATGTATGGTATGTATGAATGTGAGTTATTATTGACATGTAAGTGATTGAACGAGGGTTAGGGTGAGGGTGATGTAACATTTTTGCTGTTATTTTTTCTTCTTTATGGTTTTTCAGAAGTTGGGTTTAACTAATGTATTGTGACTCCCATTGTGTTGTTCTTTACTAAGGGAAACAAATATGTCATGACTTACCCATATTTCAAATGAATTTCCTAAAAAAATGGGTATGATATACCCATTTCATGATTTGGTTACAATAATTACATGTGATGGTTATCCCTGAGGGATAGTCTTGGATGGTAGGGGTCTGAGGTCGAATCTCATGTTACATGTGATATGTTTATTTTTAGAGGGAGATAAATAATTTTTTATCCTCCTATGATTAAAATGTTCATCTATTATTAGTTAAATGATTTTAATTTAATGGAATACACGTGGTATACACATATATTATGATTAGTGTAATTCACTATTATGAAATGAAGTAGGTAAATTGGATTAGCATGGTGTCCTGATTACTACACAATGACTTGACTTACGTGTTTGTTATGAGTATTACTAATATGAACATATAATAAAATATATGCATTGTTATTTATTTTAGGGGCCTTGTTATTATTTACTTGTTGATTTTTATACTCACACACTACACATGAACCTCAGTGGACTTAATGCTCTTATATTTTAGATACAGGTAATGTAAAAGGACTATTGACATATATTAGAGTCGGTGCGGCTCAAGGGGGATGTGTTTATGTTCTCATGGAAGTGTTAGGTACCTTTTATCATTTTGAGATGATGTTTTAAATTTTTAATTAATATGTGTTAATTTAATAAGTTTTAATGATACAACTATCATCCTCACCAGCTTCATCTCCTAAATAGTTATTGTTGCATTTTGTTTGTTGAGACTCATTCCCTATCTCGTCTATGTTACATGAACTACTTTTAACAGTAGTCATTAAAAATGATCACAATTACCTAGTACGGGATTACTACTAATCTGATTAGTTCAATAAACATAAGTTAATGTTCATAAGATATAGACGATGAGTCATAAGAAACAAAATTAAAGATTGAATTTTTGGGAGATTAAGTAGGCAAGGATGAAAGTTCTCTATAAATTTCACCTATGGAGGAATTCATAAGATAACACATACCATAGTGGAGTAATTATTTTCTTAAATTCAATTACCCATTTCCTTCAAAATTGATTCATGCTAATCATTTTAAAAAAGATTATTAAGATAGAGTTAAAGAGTTCATCAAGTTGGCAATAGAGCATTAATATGACCATTCTCAAATCCTTTTTCCTTGTTTATGTTGTTTTTATTAAAGGCAAATTAAATACTTTACTACTCATGCAGACAATGTCTTCTACACATGATGATATTACCAATACTGGGGAAAATAAACTATTGATGGTAAAACTATAGAATTATTAGGGGATCAACATCATGTTGATAAAAAAACAAGAATGAAACAACATCACAGTGTTGAATAAAATAATCAAGAAAATAAGTAAGGGTATAAAATTTGAGGTTGGTTTGAATCAATGCGCCCAGCCTGTTAACCCCAACTAGTCAATATTAATTAGTTATGTTTGGTTCACAATGGTGATAAATGTGTCGATTGATATTGACTCATGGAACCATATCCAAACTATAAAAAATTATACCCTTTGAGAATATGTAAATATAATGTTATGATATACTTTCTCTATTTTAACTAAAAAAATTATAATAAAATGTTGGTTTAATTTTTATTATTCTTTATATAGTTCATTTATTTTAAAATATTTCTATATGAAATTTGTCGTAATGTCCACTAGAAAATCCCATAGAGGCTTATGGACTCTTCTTACCAAGTTACATCTTAGTGATGCTGAGAAGAATGTAAATCCCCACACACTAGATAGTTATGCGCAGAATATAAAGAAAGAAACCTAGAATAATTTCATCATTTGTACCAATGATAAATAATTTCAGGTGCAATGCAGTCGATAATATATTATTCTAAATTATTTATTTTATCCAATTTTATTCAAAATTGTTACTTTATGAAACAAAAAAAGAGTGTTGAAAATAATGAATGTGTATCAAAACCAATGTACCAATATCACAAAGCAAGGATGGGGTACACTTCACAAGAGCACAAATTGGAGTGTATTTTAAATAGAAAATAAAATTTTTACTTGATATAAAACAAAAAATGTTCCTTTTTTATATTCAGATTGATTAATCAAAATATGAAGCTACTTCCATCCCACATCATGTGCTTTGGAAGGAGGATCCGATAAATAAATAGGGTAAAATAGCTGATAAAAACAAAAAAAATATGAGAATGATGTATAAATTTGAAATAATAGTAATTCATTATTCATTATAATAGTATTACATAAAAATTTCTATTTATGTTCATATTCATTTATACAGTTTAGACAAAAAATCGACACTGCCCATACCAGAAGAAAAACTATTTTTGGTAGCTTTGTAGCAGTTGGAACAATATGTTCACATTAGAGGAGTAGATTTTAGAGTGTATCCTAAGACATACTATGAGAATAATAAATCACATGAAGATATATATAATATGATGAATGGATTTCAGTCACAAATAGATGATTTGTAGGATATTATTTTCGGTTCTAGTTAGTTAGACCAATGTATTAGAAATGATCAAAGTGAACCGATGGTGGAACAAAGATTTGTACAAAAGAACCAAATGACCCCACTAGATTTAAGGATATTCATTCCACTCAAATTCAAAAATAACCAATGTTAATATATTTTTCCATTACTCTTTCTACTAAATGTGAATCAAACAACTTCAGATAAATTAATATTACTAAAATTCTATAGGGTATAGTTATATATGATTTCTATCTGTCAACACCCATGTACCGCCTTGTTGTGAGGTTTATGGAGTATAATATCCCTAAAGACAAGATACGATGAAATAACTCCCAAAATATCACATGAGAGTGGGGGTTGAGGTAGCTCATGAGCCAGCTATTGAGTTTCCTATTCCACTTTATGATTCATATATTACAATGTTCAATGATGCTATTGTAACTTTTGTAGCATGGACATATAATCTTATAAAGATACATGAGGTGTGAATTTGACAAATTTTGTCATATGAAAAACTAGTAAAAATGGATGAAAAAGGTTTGAAGTGAGGTATGATATTATAGATGAATAAATCGATGGGGAAATAGAAGGTTGGATCAAGATAATCAACTGGATCAATCAAGAAATCAAAAGTAACTTCTAGGAGTACCTTCTCCCCACCAGTTCTAAAGAAACATTTACTATCATTAAAACTTCATTAAGAGACCAAATTTTAAGATAAAAATTTATCTTACATTCCATATGAAGAATAAATATATGGAACTTTAATGACAAACGTTGTTGGTCTCGAGAGTATAAATTAAATTCTCAAGAAAGAATGGATAGGAGTATTAGTTATGAATACATACATAAGGTAAATTTTCATAATAATTTAGCCCAAATATTGATCTAATAAATTCAGTAAATTTAATAACTATTTGTATTTTACATGCGCATTTATATTACTACTATATAAATGGAAAATCGTGGGAATCACGATTCAGATTCATTAATCCCTATATCATTTTTATAGGAAAATTTATCTTTTTGGATGAATAAATTAAGAAGAAAAAATATGATCTATGTGATGTGTTTGAGAAAAAAATAATAGATAAAATACATTTTTTATGCCTAAAATGTAGAGGTAAAACTATACAATCTAATCACATAAAAAATATTTTTTCCATTTCTTATTTTTTTAGGCAGTACTAAATGTTGACATCAATCAATCTAGGTACACCAAAGATTTATTTTTTGGACCCAATGCATTCATATCCAACAAAAACAACCACACATTATGTGTATTATGAATTTGTAATACACTAAAATCAAAATTTTATAGATAAAATTTGAATTATATATTTTAGTATGTATAAGGACCCAGCCTTAAAACACTAATTAATCTTGAATTAAATGAATAATTCACATTGAGGATATTTTCAGGTTTACAGTTTTAGAGAATTAAGCCATAACTATTACATCTCAAAAGTTACAAAGTATGCACTTCTACTCAGATTCCATTTTTTCATAAAATAAAAACTCTTGATAAAAAAAGCCATTTCCAGTTCCATGTTTTAGATAGAATGACTTTCCTTGATCCCATACCTGACCCTATTCTACTTTATGTTCTGTGAAAAACATTTCAAAATCTTGTGATTAGAATAAAAAGCTCAGTAAGGAATACACAAAGAAGGAAACTATTAGTTTTTCAAAACAACAAGTAAACCATGAATACTTTAACATAAGTAATAACTTTCACCTTTATGAAGTAGAAAATACTCTTCACTGAATAAAATATCACTACTTACCCTTTTGTAAAGAAAAATATTACCCATATACAGAACACATAACATATAAAGGTAACTTGGAACATAAACATACTTAAATGGAATAACCATAAAATAGACTTCCACACATGTCACTAAATTGAATAGCCATACGGCCAACTTCCATACCCAATGTATTGGAGGTTATAACATAACCACTCGTCCTGGTATTCACGGCACCACCCATAATTTGGTTTATCACGTAACCACTTGTCAAATGTCCAAATAACATTATAAAATCATAAGATATAAAACAAATATAAAGGAAAGGAAAAATTCCAACATTTCAATCACAATATATCACCTAAATATATTTACATAACAAAACCATTATCAAAACCATTTTCAATACCAAAATACATAATAAAGTATAAGTTTTTTATTTTATTTTAAAACATTACGGCTTGTTGAGGAAACCAAAGATAAAATAATACTTGGGGCTGCAGAATGGTCGTTGTCCCCACGTACGTTAAAAAAAACATTCCTTTTTGTTTTTTAGTAAAATGATTCATTGAAAAAGATTCCCGTTAAATGAAATGAAAAGTCAAAGGTGTTTAGACAGAGTATAAAAAAATCCTTGTATTAAAACAAAATATACCTCAATGAAAGGAAATTGAGACAAAGTCCCTTACCTCGTGTCCGACATGACTCGATCGTTCTTTAATATCCTGAAAAATTAAATAAAGGTAATGTATACTTTCTTAAAAACCTTTTTCAAGTTTATTATTCCTTTTATATCACTTATTTCCATGTTATAAACATTATGCAATCATTTAAGTTAATAATGTTCCTTTGGTCGATATTTGGTACTTAAGTAAAAAAATGGACTTCTTATAATTACATGTTGTTCATGTGGTCAAATGTTATTTATATCCAAAATGATATTCATGATTTAGATATCATATATATGACATATATCCAGCATATACATGTATTTATAATAGTACATAACATTTAGAGGTAAGAAATGAAATGCACCGTTCATGGAGACGGTAAGCCGTACGTACGCATGAACGCTACTTCCATTCCAATTTCATATTTAATGGAATTAAAACATAATGATACATTGTAGTATTATAATTCTAGTATTTTACAATATAAAATATCATTAAACCTATCCTTTATACCTACCGCATATGGTATGAACGAGTCATATCACTTTGAAAAGGCGGTAGTCCACACTTCCTCAAATGAAATTATCGTGTTTACACATGATGGAAACCATAAAGGTTTGCTATATAAAAAACTAAAGAAGAATAAAGAAAAAATAAACATAATATATGTAAAATATAAACACATTTACATTTTAATGGACACCATGATAGGTGTTAAAAGAAGATTGAACAATCATCATTTCGTGAGGCAGTAATTCGCCATCCACATAAAGAGTATGTTCTTTAACCATTAGACGGGGGTGTGTGTGAGTGTAGGTAGAATCCTTATCATAAAAACATCCTAGTATATTGTGGATACTGGTTTTATTATGGGATAAAATAATAAAAAGATAGTCGTGAGTGAAGAATGAAAATAAAAGGAAGAAACTCGAGAGAAGACATTACCACTAAATCGGGTAACTCTTTTTGATTTGAGCAAAAGGCTTCCTTGGAAAGACTTATACCCAAAGTGAGGCTTCTAAGAGTAAGAGAGGGATGTGGAGAGAAAATATGAGTAGATTTTGGACGAGCCACGTGCATGAGAGGAGTGGGTAAGGGGGTAGAGGTGGGAGCCTTTATAAGAGGGAGGAGGGTCACTTTTGGAAAGTCTTGAAATGTTACTTTATTATAAAATAGTTTTCGAATTTTAAAGGTCCCACAATGATATATTTCTAGGACAAGGTGATAAGGGTTCACAATCCACCCATCCAATAGGTTTTTTACAAGTGTTATTTTTAGATTTTACCTTATCTTTTCATTTTATTTAAATCGTTCATTAATGAGGTAATCACTCCATCATCATGGTGTCATAAATACATTTATTTATTTAATGTCTAAAAATTATAAAAAAAATATCATGTTGTAGAAAATATTTTTAAATTTAAAATGACTATTTATAGTCTAAGAGATCATTTATTTTAACAAAATTAAAATTGTTTTACTTAATATATACAAACCTTTGTTATATTTCTCTTCTTTTTAAAAATAATGTCATAAATGTCACTATCACACCCATGTGACACCATGGGCCCTCACGTTTGGTAAAAAAGATTGCCATGTTCGACCAAGACTCAAAAAAGAGGATTCGGATACATGTTGGGGTCATTTTATATTATTACGATATTATTTTATTACCCTTAACAACCTGATTACTAATTAATCACGATAATTAAAGATCATTATCGTCATTACTATCCATAATGTCGAAAAACAAAAAAGTCATAAGTACAAAATTTGGACCTTATGATTCCAAATACGGAATCCATTTTACCAAATTCCAAAAACATAAATTACAGTAATTAATTTAAAAATAATTCTCGTTGTCAAAACAAATAGCGTGTTTTTAAGAAACAATATCTATCAAAAGATTGATAATTGTTTATGTACAATTTCAAAGTGAAATTAATTATAATGACATACATTGGATTAAATGTTAAAAATATATTCTAATTACACTTTAAAAACAATTTAAAAAATAATCTATCCATATAATTAAAATAGATGAAAAAGAAGTTTTGATGTAAAATGCAGTATATTTCACTATTCATTAAAAAAATGAACGTTGTCAGAAAAATACCAAAAATTTATCCAAAGTAAATTTCAAAGTACCAATTCTAAAAAAAATTATTTTGATAAATAGATCATATAATATGGTCAAAAGATAGATTTAAAAATGGATCTCCATCAAAAGGCAGTAAAACAATCTTTTAAAAATATTAGAGTATTCTATGCTTAAGATTGGATTTATTCTCATTTTAAACCTCTAAAACACTATCTAATTCATAAATAGACATAGATATGAAAATATATTATTCATTACTTACATGGGATTTTACATCCTTTCCCCTTTTAGGAAATTGCGTCCCCACAATTTATTTACTTATCGAATAAGTGGGGTATTTATCCCTCATTGCATTTTTAGTTTCCTATGTTGCTTCTTAAACTATATGGTTTTTCAATAGAACCTTTACTTGATGAATCACCTTATTCCGGAACACTTTCTCCATGTGGTCAATAATTTAGATCGGTTGTTCCTCATAGGATATATTCTCTTCCAGCTGAACTACCTCTAGACTCAAAACATGAGATGGATATGGCATATACTTTCTCAACATTGAAATATGAAAAACATTGTGTACCTGGGACAAACTTGGAGGTAATTCCAATCTATATGAAATTGATCCAACCTTTTCTAGGATTTCATAAGGAACAATGAACCTTGGACTCATCTTTCCTTTCATGCCAAAATGCATCACACTTTTCCATGGAAAAACTTTGAGAAAAACATGATCACCAGCCTCAAAAGAAAGATCTTTCCGGCAGTTATCCGCATAACTTTTCTGCCGACTCTAAGCTATTATCATGTGATTCTAAATCAACTGAACTTTTTCTACCATCTCTTCTACCAATTCTGGTCCCATCAGCTTCCTTTCCCCTACATCATCCCAAAAAGTTGTAGTTCGACACCGTTTACCATATAATGCCTCAAACAGAGCCATCTGTATAGTAGAATGAGAACTGTTATTATAATAAAATTCAACCAAAGAAAGATGTTAAAACCAACTTCCCTGGTAATCCATCGTGTAAGAACGTAACAAATACTCCAAGGTCTGAATTTTTTCTTATGACTGCCCATCTGATTGAGGCTGAAAACTTTTACTAATATTTAATTCAGGGCCCAAATAATTCTTAAGGCCTTTCCAAAAGTTATAAGTAAACCAGGAATCATGATCAAATATAATAGATAGGGGAACTCCATGTAACTTGAATATCTCATTAATATACAACTGAGAAAGTTGATCTAGGGAGAATGTATCTCAAATATAAAGGAAATGAGAAGATTTATTCAATCGATCAACAATAACCCAGATTTCATTATTACCTCGAGATGTCTTTGGTAATCCCACAATGAAATCCATGGATATATTTTCCCATTTCCACTATGGAACCAGTAAATACTGAATCATCCCTTTCAGTAACTGCTACTCTGGTTTAACCTGCTGACAAGTCAAACACTTCATAGTAAAATCAGCAATATCTCTTTTCATTCCATCCCACTAGTAATACTCTCATAGATCTCTGTACATCTTAATACTGCTAGGATGAACTGATAATGGGGAACTAAGAGCCTCACATAAAAACTCATTCTTCAAATGTGAAACACAAGGCACACACAATCTCTTCTCAAATCTCAAAAAAATTGTTTTCAATGTTGAATTCAAGAAACTTACCTTTCTGAACCAGATTTACCTTTTTCGGCAACTTACTATCTTTCTTCTGCACTTGCCTAATTCTGTCTGATAGAGATGATCTCACTAACACCTGAAACAAAACAGAATAACTTCATGCACCAACAACTTCTATTCCAAATTTCATCAAATAAAAAACCAAAGGATCTCGTTCCAAACGTAACTTGGTTAATGAAGCATTAATTTTTCGACTCAAAGCATCAGCCACTTTATTTTCTTTTCTGGAATGGTAATAAATTGTACAATCATAAAACATGATTAATTCCAACCATCTCTTCTGTCTCATGTTCAATTATGTCTGAGTGAATATATACTTTAATCATTTGTGATTAGTATATATTTTACACATTACACCATACAACTAATTCCTCCAAATTTTTAAAGAAAAACAACAACAGCTGATTCTAAATCATGTGTAGGGTAATTTAGCTCATGTTTTTTCAATTGACAGGAAGCATAAGCAATTACCTAATCATTCATTATAAGGACACAACAAATTCCTTCCAACGAAGCTTCACAGTAGATAAAAAAACTCACCATTTCTGGAAGGTATTTCCAAAGCTGGAGCATTCACCAATCTTTTTTTCCATTCTTAGAAACAATCATCACATAATTTTGTCCAAATGAACCTAACACCTTTTCGAGTTAACTTAGTCATTGGACTAGATAACTATGAAAAAATTTCAACAAACCTCCGGTAATAACCTGCCAAACCAAGAAAACTATGGATCTCTGTAATATTTGTGGGACTTGTCCATTCTTCAACAACTTTTGTTTTAGAAGGATAAGTATTAATACAATTTTTTGATACAATGTGACCAAGGAAATAAATTTGTTGTATGAAAAACTCACACTTGTTGAATTTTCCGTACAGTTTCTTTTCTTTTATGGTTTTCAAGACAACACTTAAATGACTTTCATTTTCTTCTTTACTTTTGGAACAAACCAAAATATCATCAAAGAAAACAACCAAAAACTTATCCAAGAAGTCATGGAAAATTCTATTCATTATATCCATGAATACAGCAGGTGCATTTGTTAACCCAAAAGGCATAACTACAAATTCTTAATGTCCATATCTAGTACAAAACATTGTCTTCAGAACGTCTTCTTATTTTACTTTCAACTAATGGTACCCTGACCTCAAGTCAATATTTGAAAAATACTGAGCTCCCTGGAGCTGATCAAACAAATCATCGATATGAGGCAAAGGATACTTTTTCTTAACAGTGATGTTATTAAATACTCTATAATCAATGCAAAGTCTCATTGAACTATCTTTCTTTTTAAGAAACAAGACAGGAGAACCCCATGGTGATGTGCTAGTTCAAATAAAACCTTTATCTAATAACTCCTGCAATTTCTTCTTTAACTCTAAAAGTTCAACTTGAGCCATTCGATAAGGGGGTTTTGAAATTGGATTAGAATCAGGAACGAAGGAAACCGTAAATTCAACTTCCCGATCATGTATAATACCAGGAAATTCATCAGGAAAAACATCAAGATACATATTTACCATTGGAACATCATTAATTTGAATAGTTCCATTGTTTTCATCAATATGTACAAGCTAACATTCATTTTCATTGTTTAATAGTTTCTAAGCTTCCTGATATGTTATCAAAAGTAAGGGTTCATTCTTGTACACAAACTGAAAATCATTCTAAAAAGAAACCTATTAAGCCTTGCATTCAATATTAGAATGATAAATAGATAGACAATCTATGCCCAAAATAACATCAAACTCTACCAGAGTCAAAACAATAAGGTTTTTTAGGAGATTCTTTCCACACACAAGGATAGGAAGATTCTTATAATTTCTTTTTTCCTCAACATTATCCCCTGGTGTTTTTACCATAAGTTCAGGATTCATATCTTGAAATGGAATTCCAAATTTTCTAGAAAAATTCTTATAAATTAATGAATTTGTAGACCTTGAATCAAATAGCACATTCACATAATCTGAACAAACAAACAGTGTACCTGATACTACTTCATTCTATGGACCAACATCTGCTGAAGTAGCTACAAAGGAATTCACCAACCCTTTATACTTGTATTGTGGTTTCTTTACCACAGTTGAGTTCTTCGTTAGACACTCATTTTCATAATGACCCATTTCATTACACTTAAAACATCTTACCGATGGATTTTTATTGTCTTCTTGACCATCTTCTTTATAGTTACGAGCAATATGACCAGACTTACAATACCAAAAGCACTTTCCTAACTTGGATAAGCATTATCATTGATTCATTTTGCTACACTCCTCACATGATGGATATTTGATTTTATTACCTCTGGGATTCTTTGATGAATTCTTTACCTTTTATTTCCTACTGGACCTCTTATTCTTTTGTTTGTCAAAGAACACCTGATCATCAGAAAACTCCATTTCCACATTCTCAGCACATTGAACAAGCATTTCATAAATATTGAACTCAAGAGAATCTAATGCCCTTCAATATTTTGGCTTTAATCCTGAGTAAAAATGATTGATTTTAATATCAAGGTCTTGGATAAAATTTGGAGCATACCTTGCCAATCGAGTGAAATTATCTTCATAAGCAGCCACTGAGTCTTCATGTTGCCTCAATTCCAAGATTTGTTTTTCCATCCTATGTCGAACAGCCTTAGGAAAATATTTCTCAAGGAACATACCTTCTAATTCATCCCAATCAAGACCATCAATCCCATCAGCGTATCTGATACTTTTAACCATCGAACACCACTGATATGCTTCACCCTCTAAACGGTAAACAGAAAGACTGACCTTTCGATTGTCTGAACACCCTATGAAATCGAAAATATTCTCCTCTGTTTTAATCCACACTTCAGCTAGAATAGGGTCAGATGATCCTCTGAATGATGGGTGATGTTGCCTCATGAAATGTTCCACCACTAACATGTTCTTCTGCAGTTGATCTGGTTGATCTCGTGTGTGGATACCACCACCATTTATCACTTGAGTCAACTAAACCATTACTGCAACAAACTATTGAGTTCCAATTCCGACCATCTATGGATGATGATTTGGAAGTTCATTTCCTTCTGTATTCCTTCCTATCACTGCTTCCCTATTTCCTTTATAGAAAACCATTCTGAACAAACATGTATTAGATTAAGCAACATGGTAATCTTAAAATTCTATATCATTTCAATTTGACCATAATTTGTAAAAAATATTTTTAGATAATCATGTAATAAAATTCAAACTCCTAAAGTTATCTAAACCGACCTTTGATACCAACTATAAGGACCCACCCTCAAAACATTACTTAATCTTGAATTAAATGAAAAATTCACATTGAGGGACTTTTCAGGGTTAGATTTTTAGAGAATTATGCCATAACTATTACATCTCAAATGTTACAAATTATACACTTCTACTCAGATTCCGTTTTTTTCATAATATAAAAACTCTTGATAAAAAAATTCATGTACAGTTCCATGTTTTAGAAAGAATGACTTTCCTTGATCCCATCCTTAACCCTATTCCACTTTATGTCATCTGAAAACATTTTAAAAACATGGGATGAGCATAAAAATCTCAGTAAAGAATACACAATGAAGGAAACTATTAGTTTTTCAAAATAACAAGTAAACCATGAATACTTTAACATAAGTAATAATTTTCACCTTTATGAAGTAGTAAATACTCTTCAATGAATAAAAGATCACTACTTATCCTTTTGTAACCAAAATATTACCCATATAAAGAACACATAACAGATAAAGGTAACTTGGAACATAAACATACTTAAATGGAATAACCATACGGTCAACTTCCACACATGTCACTAAATGGAATATTCATACGGACGACTTCCATATCCAATGAATTAGAGGTTATAACTTAACCACATGTCTTGGTATTCATGGAACCACCCATCATTTTTTTTATCATGTAACCACCCTCCAAATGTCCAAGTACCATTATAAAATCATAATACATAAAACAAATATAAAGGAAAGAAAACATTTCCAAATTTTAATCACAATATATCACATAAATATATTAACATAAAAAATCCTTTATCAAAACCATTTTGAATACCAAAATTAATAATATAGTATAAGGTTTTTATTTTCTTTTAAAACATTTTGGCTTGTTGAGGAATCCAAAGATCAAATAATACTCACGGTGGAAGAAAGTTTGTTGTCCCCACGTACGTTAAAAGAAACTTTCCTTTTGTCATTTAGTAAAATTCTTCATAGAAAATGATTCCCTTTGAATGAAATGAAAATTCAAAGGTGTTTATATAGAATAAAATACAAAGCCTTGTATTAAAAAAATATTCTTCAATGAAAGGAGATTGAGACGAAGTTCCTTACCTCGTGTCCGACTTGACTCGATCGTTGTTTAATATCCTAAATAATAAACTAAAGTTAATTTCTACTTGATTAAGAAACTTTTTCTAGTTTATTATTCCTTTTATATCACTTATTTCCATGTTATAAACATTATGTAGTCATTTAAGTTAATAATGTTCGTTTTGTCGATATTTGGCACTTAAGTCAAAAATGGACTTCTTATAATTACATGTTGTTCATGTGGTCAAAGGTTCATTATATAAAAAATGATATTCACTATTTGGATATCATATATATCATATATATACATCATATAAATGTATTTATAATAGTAAATAACATTTAGAGTTAAGAAATGAAATGCACCGTTCTTGGAGACGGTAAGCAATACGTACGCATGAACACTACTTCCATTTCTATTTCATATTTAATGGAATTAAAAAATAATGATAAATGGTAGTATTATAATTCCAGTATTGTATCATATATAATATCATTAGACCTATCCTTTATATGTACCATATATGGTATGAACGAGTCATATCAGTTTGAGAGGGCGGTAGCCTGCTCTTCCTCAAATGAAATTATCGTGTTTACACATAATGAAAACCATAAAGGTTTGCTATTTAAAAAAATAGAGAAGCATAAAGAAAACATAAACATAATATATATCATATAAAAATGTAGTGACATATTAATGGACACCATGATAGGTGTTAAAATAAGTTTGAACAATCATCGTTTCATGAGGTAGTAATTCTCCATCCACAGAAATAGTATGTTCGTTAACCATTAGACGGGTGTGTGTGTGAGTGTAGGTAGAATACATATCATAAAAACATCCTATTATATTGAGGATACTGGTGTTATTATGGGATCAAATAATAATAAGATATTGGTGATTTAAGAAGGAAAATAAAAGGAAGAAACTCGAGAGAAGAAATTACCTCTAAATCGGGTAACTCTTTTTGATTTTAGCCAAAGGCTTCCTTGGGAAGACTTCTTCCCAATGTGAGGCTTCTAGGGGTAAGATAGGGATTTGGAGATATAATATGAGCATAGGTTGTATGATCCAAGGGCTTGAGAGTTGTGGGTAAGGGGGTAGAGGTGGGGGCCTTTTATAAGAGGGAGGATGGTCACTTTTGGAAAGTCTTGAAATGTTACTTTATTATAAAATGGGTTTCGGATTTTAAAGGTCCCACAATGATATATTTCGAGGATAAGGTAATAAGGGTTATAAATCCACCCATCCAATAGATTTTTGACAAGTTTATGTTTTATATTTTACCTTATCTTTTCATTTTATTTAAATCGTTCATTAATGAGGTAATTACTGCATCGTCATGGTGTCATAAATATATTTATTTATATAATGTCTAAAAATTATAAAAAAATACCATGATGTAGGAAATATTTATAGATTTCCAATGACTATTTATAGTCTAAGAGATCATTTATCTTAACAAAATTAAAATTGTTTTACTTATGATATACAAACTTTTGTTATATTTTTCTTCTTTTTAAAAATAATGTCATAAATGTCACTATCACACCCATGTGACTCCATGGGCCCTCATGTTTGGTGAAACGATTCCCATGATCGTCCATGACTCAAAAAAGAGGATTTGGACACATTTTTGGGTCATTTTATATTATTATGATATTATTTTATTACACTTAATTACCCGATTACTAAATAATCATGATAATTAAAGATAATTACCGTTGTTACTATTCATAATGTCCAAAAACAAAAAAGTATTAATTACATAATATGTACCTTATGATTCCAAATATGGAATCCATTTGACCGAATTCCAAAGATATAAATTTCAGTAATTAATTTAAAAATAATTCCCGTTTTCAAAACAAATAGCGTGTTTTTAAGAAACAATATCTATTAAAAGATTGATAATTGTTTATGTCCAATTTCAAAGTGAAATTAATTATAATGACATTAAATGGTAAAAATATATTATAATTACACATTAAAACCAATTAAAAAGATAATCTAACCATAAAATTAAATTAGATGAAAAATCAGTTTTGAAGTAAAATGCAGTATTTTCACTATTCAATAAAAAAATGAACATTGTCAGAAAAATACCAAAAATTTATCCAAAGTAAATTTCAAAGACCCAATTCAAAAGAATATGTTTATTTTGACATATAGTTATTATTATATTGTCAAAATATAGATTTAAAAATGGTTCTCCATCAAAAGACGGTAAACCAATCTTTTAAAAATATTAGAGTATTCTATGCTTAAGATTGGATTTATTCTCATTTTAATCCTCTGAAACACTATCAAATTCATAAATTGACATAGATATTAAAATATATTATTATTTACTTACTTGGGATGTTACATTATGTGTTCTGACATGATTTTTTAATGATAGGGAGGTCACTAAATATATGATAAATCATTGAATGAAGTCGGTGAGTAAACATATAATGGTTTGGATTACTAAAAATGGCGATAAATTAAGGTATATATATAAAAATTTAACTATAAAAACATATTTCAAAAAAATTAATTATTTTGGTAAATGTTTATGAAATGTTTGAAGCATGATAATGACATCGATTTTGGAGATTATGTAGGAGAATTAATGAGAGAGATCATAAACCATTAAAATATCAACATAAATAAACAGGTAATTTCTAGAGTTAATTAAAATTTCATTAAAATTATTTTGTAATAATTTATTTGTCTTTATTTTTGCAGTACTTCCAAGATTACAGACAACCTTCATGCTCAGAAGACGTAAATTTGTTTACAGATGAGTGGGAATCATACAGGCTATCAGAATATTTACCGACATAATAATTAAGTGATTTCCAACTATGTTTGTGATGTAATACAATATATAACCTTATAAATATATTTTGGGTGTGAATAATTAGTGTCAGAATTCATATATATTATTTTTGATCTATTTCTAAAGTATAATTATAATATAGGATGTAAATTTTTTTAGAAGTGATGGCTTGCAAACAATAAAAACGTTGGGTAATGGCAAAGGAAGAAGAAGGTTGGAGGAATAGGTGGAGGTGGAGGTAGAGGCATAGGCAGATATGGAGGTAGAGGCATAGTTGAAGTCAGAGACTGAGGTGTATGAGGTAGATGGAGAGACTGAGGTGGAGAAGGAGATGAAGCGCTAGCCTATAAAGAATAAAATTTTTGGGTAATGGAGTATAATGGGGATCATACAAATAACGTGTTTGAGAAATATTGTTGAAAAGTGTGCACAACACTTTTCACTTAAGATAAGATTCATTGTTAATGTTTTTTAGGTTTATTATTTAAAAAATGTTTTCCACTACATGTTTAAGTGATTTTGTATACTAATTTAATTGGAGGATTTTTTTTTGAAAAAAAACAAACACTACTTATTTTTTCAAACTCATTATCATAGGATAAAATTACTATTAGAAAATTCCAAGTATGGTCAAATATTACTGAAGTGTGAAAGAAACCCCTCACTAAGAACAAAATGAACAAAAAAAATAGATGCAATTTCTTTCCCATGAATTCTCTACACTAAAATGAAAGGGTCTTAGTAGGGGAGATAATAGTCACTTGGGAGTCATACAACAACAATACAATAATCAAATATGAATATAAACCATATTAACTTTTTTAATAAATATGTGTTTAATCAACCACCAAATTCAGATACCGTATAGGATAACTGTTGGAGGACAACCAACATTAAGATATTGTGGTCATCAAGGAGGGTTGGTGTCAAAGGAAACATTAAATCAAATGAAAATAAACCTCTTTATGAAAAAATACAAAATTATTAAAACCCCACTTCAAATAAAATTGTGAAGCATCAAAAATACAAGAAAATTTCACATTGAAAAAGAATCTAGTAACTTGATCCAGATCCTCTAGGAAATACAGAAATACAAAATATCATCGATTGAATTATGAATTTTCAGAAAAGAAAAATATAGTGGATTTACTTTGGTGGTGGTGCATGATATAATATCAAAAATTATTGTGAAATACATACAAGTAACATTCATTATGCATGTGAATATTCATTATATAAAATGATTCATGTTCACAAGACCATCAATAAAAAACTCATCATCATTCTCAATAAAAAAATACATGAGAATAGGGATATTCTCATTTTGATGAACAAATAATTATTATGTTATGTTATATTATATCATCACCAAAAATATTGAAAAGGATATAATAATCTATATCACAATCTTGGAAGACCTAATGTATGTGATAGATTTTTGTGTCATTTTAATGATATAAAGGGATATACTGATGTTTAATACTTTCAAAAATGGGTAAATAATTTATAATGGATTTTAGTGCCTTATTAAAGTACCTAATGGGTCACACTTAAGTTTATTCCATAAAATAAGGTAAATGGATTATCATGGAGTTTCTACACTCTTAATAGTGAAATGGAAATATAGATTTTATTATGTTCCATAAATACTCATATGTAAATATTTATTTTAGTTGAATTAATTAATGATAATAGGTTTACACTAATGTTTAATTTTTTCTATGAATAAATGAATTATTCAACAAGGATGACTCACTCTATTACTATTATCATACACTCAATAAGGATGATTCACTCATGATGAGGCTATTTTCTTTTTAATCCCCAACTCATTCAAAATTATGGGTTATCAAACTGAAATATTTTTATATAATCCATAGTGTTTAATGTACTATAGGATAAAAAAGGCATAGTGTAATCAAACATAAATTAATGAAATACACATTGTTCCTAGTATGACTCAAAATTCTGTAGTTATAGTTTAAAATTTTCATTTTATTAATGTATTATTTCATATTTAAGATTAATTTTTTTCTTTAAAGTATTACTAACATAAGAATTATTTTTATATATAGGTAGATTCTTTTTCTCATGTTGAGGTGGTTTGTTCAAAGATAATCGTTCTCATGAGAGATTGGACTTCAAGGATACAACTTAGTTAACAACAATAAAGAAATGGGTCCAGAATGTATACAACCATCAAGAAAAGTTAAATTTCTACTAATAATTTAGTTAATTTTAGAACCTTTTTTTCTAATATTTTTAATTTAATTTCCTTTACATTTTTATCTAATTATTTTTCATAGATATTTTTGGAATTCATATTTTTTTTCAATCGTCTACAACAATCTAGAAAATAGAGAACATGTTGCTTTTAGATGAGGCATTTCAAATAGCTGGGGTTTCTCCTTCAATCCAAATGAAACATTTATTTCTTTTCTATCTTGGTATTTATGGTTGAAATAAAAACACACATCACGTACTCAATCAACCACACCTCAATCGGACACACACTATGACGATATGACTCGAACTATATGTTTTTAGTTTATAATTTACATTTTAGTTCAAAACACACATCACAATTTTAAAACAAATAAATTGAATTCGTATTATTTTGATACTTTAGTAAAATGATTCATAAGTCATTATTAACTTTTATAAATCATTTTCACATCAATTTGATACACGATGTGCCTAAAATGACTTAAAGTGTTCGTTATTAGTTTAAAATTTACATTTTTGTTCCAAAGGTGTCACTCATTGAAAACTGAGAAAATGTGGTCAATTGTCTTTATAATTTAGTAAAATTATTCATAATTCATTGTTTATGTTTATGAATTAGTCTTACATAAAACTGACACAATATGTGACCAGTATAACTCAAAGTGTATGTTTCCAGTTTAAAATGACATTTTTATAAAAAAAGTGTTCTACTCAACACCGAGAAAACACATTAAAAATATTTTTATACATTAGGTTAAAAATATTTAAGTCATTTGGGATGTATAGGAATCATCCTCACCTCAATTTGATGCACGATGTGATCAGTATGGCTCTAAGTGCATCTTTTAATTTAAAATTCATATTAATTTTAGTAAAAAAGACAACTTACAAACCTAAAACTATGTAAACACATTAATATTGTTTTGATACTTTTTTAAAATGATCCATAAGTCATGTTTTATGTGAATTAATTATACACACCTCAATATAATACACGATATGTCTAATATGACTCAAAGTGTACATTATCAGTATAAATTTGACATTTTAGTTCAAAAAGTGTCACTCACTGAAAACTAGGAAAACATGCTAATATTTTATTTATGATATAGTACAAAAATAAATAAGTCACTTTTGATGTGTAGGAATCCATCCCACATCAAACTGACACACGATTCGACCGATATGACTCAAATTTCATGTTTCCAGTTTAAAATGACATTATAGTAAAAATTATAAGTGACATACTCAAAAACAAGTAAATTCTTTCATATTATTTTTATAAATTAGTAAAATGATCCATATGTCATTTTGGATGTTCATGAATCATTATCACCTCAATATGATGCATTGTATGACCGGTATGACTCCATGTGTGTCTTTTTATTTAAAATTGAAATTGATTTTAGTAAAAAAAGACAACTGATATACTCAAAATAAGGAAAATACATTTAGATTATTTTGATACATTAAGAAAACCATACACAAGTAATTTTTTATTTTTTGGTATCATAAAAACCTCAATATGTTACATGATGTTCCTAGAATGACTCAAAGTGTTTGTTATCAGTTTAAAATTGAAATTTTAGTTGAAAAAGTTTCACTCACTAAAAACTAAGAATACATGATCGGTATTCCTTGATAATTTAGGAAAAATATTCATAAGTAATTTGTGATATTTTGAAATTATTCTCATGTAAAATCGACTCATGATCTGATCAATAGGACTCAAAGTGTGTGATTCTTGTTTGAAATGATATTTTAGTAAAAACCACATGTGACATACTCAAAACATAAAAAATGCTTTTGGACTATTTTTATACTTTAGGAAAATGATCTATAAGTCATTTGGGATGTGTGATAATTATGAACACCTCAATCTAACACATGGTGTGATTGTTATGACTCAAATTATGACTTTTTATTTAATATTGAAATTAATTTTAGTAAAAAGGTCAACTGATATACTCAAAATGGATCAAATGCATTCAGATTGTTTTTATACTTTATTAAAATTATACATGAGTAATTTTTTTATATAGGCATCATATATACTTCAATCTGATATACGATGTGCCTTAAATGACTCAAAGTGTTTGTTTTCTGTTTAAAATTGATATTTTAGTCCAAATGCGTCACTCACTGAAATTTGATAAAACACACATGGGTTGTATTTATAATTTAGGTAAAAGATTGATAAGTCATTTTTGATGGGTAACAATCAGTCTCAAATCAAAATGACACATGATGTGACCGATATGAATCAAATTATGTGTTTCAAGTTTAAAATGAAATTTTAGTAAAAAAGACACAAGTGACATACTCAAAAGTGATAAAAAGTATTCATATTGTTTTTATAAATTGGTAAAATGTTCCATAATTTATTTTTTATTTGTATGAATAATCCAAATATAAATTATATAAATGATGTGACCAGTATGACTCTGAATGTGTCTTTTAATTTAGAATTGACATTAATTTTAGTAAAAAAGACAATTGACATACTAAAAACTGAGAAAACACATTCAGATTATTTTGATACTTTATAAAAACTATCTATATGTAATTTATACATGTAGGAATAATATTCACCTCAATATGATACACTATGTTTCTATAATGACTCAAAGTGTCTGTTATCAGTTTAAAATTAACATTTTAATTGAAAAAGTTGTAGTCACTGGAAACTAGGAAAACATGCTCCAATTGCCTTGATAATTTAGGGAAATGATTCAAAATTCAATTTTACATGTACGAATTAGTCTCACATAAAAATGATGGATGATGTTACAGGTATGACTCATAGTGCTAGTTTCTATTTTAAAATGACATTTTAGTATAAAAAACATTTGATGTATTTAAAACCAATAAAACTCATCCCGATTGTTTTAATAATTTTTGAAAAAAACCATAAGTATTTTGTGAGATGTAAGAATCATCTGCACCTCAATCTAACACACTATGTCACTGGTATGACTCCAAGTGCATCTTTTTATTAAAAAATGACATTAATTTTAGTAAAAAAGACAACTAACATACTGAAAACTGAGGAAACACATTCAGATTGTTTTGATACATTATGAAAATGATCTATAAGTCGTTTTTATGTATAAGAATTATCTTCAACTCAATTTGATATATGATGTATCTGGTATGACTCAAAGTTTCTATTATTAGTTTAAAATTAACATTTTATCTCAAAAAGTTTCACCCATTGAAAACTATGCAAACATGCTCGGAAAGTCTTGATAATTTATAATAATGATTTATAAGTCATTTTTTACATATATGAATAATTATCACATCAAAATACCACATAATTTGACTGATATTAGTGTGTTTTTCTAGTTTAAATGGAATTTTAGTAATAAACATAAGTGGCCTTATCAAAATTGAGAAAACACATTTGTATTGTTTTGATAATTTAGGAAAATGATCCATAAGTTATTTGGGATGTGCAGGAATCAACCACACCTCAATATTATGCACAATTTGACTGTTATAAATCCATGTACTTATTATCAATATATAAGCGTCGTTTTAGTTTAGAACGTGTATCACATCGCCAAAACTGAGCAAATGATCCTATATTGTTTTATCATCATTTTATCTGCTATTAATTAATTAATTTCCTTATAATTTTCATCTTATACTTGATTAGTTAATTTTCATTGAGATAATGCTTGATGATGTACAAGAAATGGTTTATTGTGTAATAATCGACTGCAACTCAATCTCATACAATGTGTTCCTAGTATAACTCAAAGTTTAGTTTACAATTAGAACTTTCTATTTAATTTATTTCTTTATATTATTACTAGAATAAGAATTTCTTTATTATACATATGTGTTCTTCTAATCGAGTAGGGGTGGTTTGTTATTTAATTCAGGTGCATTATTTTACTCTATAATTTAGGTTTTTTTCTTTCATTTGCACTTCAAATTTTATTTCATTTAAATTATATATTTTTACCTAGGTTTTCTAATTTCCATTTCTACAGTGTGCTGTTATAGCACAATTCCCAGTTTGTTTTGTAGTGTACTATTACAGCACACTATAGTATTCCCCTTTATCAATGCTACTAAACAGTTTGATAAATCTACTATTTATCAGTTCTTATAAAATCACTGATAAAGGATTCTTTTATCAGTGCATTTAGTAACACTAATAAATGTGTATTTTAATCCCACTTCGGTAATCAATGTCTTTTTAGATAAGAAAAAGTTCAATTCTAGCAGTGTTAAATGCCTATTTTGTAGTGGTAAACAAATATGGGATAATAGTTACTTGAGTGACCAAACATACCACATCGATGACATTTTTACCTAAGTGTCTGTGTTTGATTTTGACTTCCAGTTTGATTAAAATTTATTCTAACATTATGTTTCATTAGGTATAATAGTTGATATTTAATTTCAGCAATTTTTTCATTCATTTCATGCTTCGAACCTAAATTGAAATCACTTATTTTCACTCATATTCTCCTATAATCTTTGTTTTTTGAGTTCCGGTCAATATTTTCATATATTTTTCTAAATTATTCATCAGTCCTATCAGTGAAATTATCTAAAGTGGATTGGTAAACCAAATTATTACTAGAATGTGCCAACCCTTCATTGAAAACTTCCATGAGGAGGTGGGTATATAGATGTTGGTGAGAACAATTCCATATAAATTCCCTAAATTAGTCTCAAGACTCATGAAAACATTCTCCATCCTCTTGAAAGAAACTTGTGATTTTTTCCCAAACTCTCCCATGATTTAGTTCATGAAAAACATCATTACAAAAAATACATAGACTTATCCCATGTGTCGAATATATTTTCGTCGAGTGAAAAAACAAATTCCTAGCATTCCCCTTAGGACAAAAATGGAAAACTATCATTTTTAGTTCATCCTCACGAAGTCCTTATAAGGGTAAATCTTGAACTATGTTGTAAAATTATCCAATGAAATCTAAAGAGTCCTCATTAGACATTATATAGAATATAGGAATCGGTGATAAATGTGATTGTTTCAACTCATAATTTAGAGCTCTTGGAGATAAAGTAATTGAATATAGATTTCTTAACACTTAAAGAAGTTGAAACTCAATCATCATGTGCCTTTAAAAATTGTATAGGATGAGTTATTCATTGTTTGTAGGATCTCTCTATATTAATTCTTCCATTTAAATTTTCTATTTTTTCAATTATCTAAGATATTTATGAATTTCAGAAATTATGTGTTCGATGTCCTGAACTCTAGAGCTAGTGTGCATCAATAACCACATTTTAGATTTTAAAAACAAGCATAGAACATGTTGCATATTTTTTAAACTATTTTTTAATATATATATATATATATATATTGGATTTATTTTTTTCTCTTGATCGCTCGTGCCTTACCCAACAATATCATAAAAAATTTGATATATTTCATTGGTCTAGAAAATTTATTTAATACCTACAAACTCTAATCAAGACCACATCCATAGAGAAGGAAAAGGTATAAGAGTGTGAATCATGAAAATGACCTCAAGAAAAAAAATTAAACAATTGAGTATCAAACAACAATAGTGAAGTGATGTATGACTACGGAAGAAAAGTTTATGAAAAAGTGGATGTTGGGAATAATAAGATTAATAGATTAGGAATGAAAAATAATTGATGTGGTAAATGAATTTCAATTCTCTATTTTTGAAAACAATTCTTGATCATGAAAAATATTTTTGGATCTTCATTTATGAGATGGGATGTTTATTGAATGTACTGAACATAGTGTTTTTAAGCCAAATGAAGTATTTTTTCAACCACAGACTTTAACTTGTCCTTAAAATATGATTGATTAATGGTCACCACATCAATTTTCATTAAATCATTGTGATCTGTTCTTTAACTTTTGTTGAATTAAAAAACATTTATGAGGATATTTTTAAAGCTGTTTTTAGGGGATTAAAATTGATAAATATCAAATGATACCAATCTTTAATGAAATGAAGAAGAATTATTTACAAGACTATGATGTACAACAGATAAATCGAAGAAAATACATGAATCGAATAAAGGGATCAGAACCAGAACAATCCTATTCCATGAACAAGATTTATCCAAATATCATTTCCATATTGAAATAAAAATTTCATTACATATAAATAAAATAAAATAAAAGAAGATGAAAAAAAATATCCCTATTTTTTACTCTTCTACTAGATTCGTCGGCCTATGTTCCACATTCTCAATTTTTCTGTGAAAATATATACTACTTATATGGATCATCTCTCCCATAGTATTCATCAATCTTAAGAACCAGACATCATCATAGACTCAAAAGACCTAGTAAATCTCTGGATAAACCTCAACTTAAACTTGCACTTGAACAGGCAGCGCGATGAGATTGTAACCCTTGATCGGTATAACACTCAAAACTTTTTTTCAACATGGAATTTCTCTAAACATCTTATGTGTTTTGGGAATTTAAATGATTTTTCCCACAAGTACAGTGATAATCACAATAAAAAATAAAGCTCAAAAGTGAAATTGAATGGACACAAGATATAATGTGGAAACCCCCCCCCCCAAATAAAAGGGGTAAAAACCCATGGGAAAATATAACGATCACACTATGGGTAAAAGAGGGTACACACTCACTTTCTATTACAAAGAGAAAACCCTTGTAAAATATCTCTTGAATAAGGGGTGAAAATTCCTCACAAATACCTCACAAATGAGATCTACCGATACATGGGATACTCAGTGAAGCTGATGCTAGAAACATAGGGGAGTAAATGCCTCACAAATACCACACAAATGAGATCTTCTGATACATGGGATACTCATTGAATCTAATGATGGAAACATAGGGGAGGGTCTCTATTTATAGGATACCTATCACCCCTCCTACTCTTCTCCACTGTAGCATTTGGTGGGGCTGGACACCCACCACATCCTCTACACCATCCCCCCTTTGACAAAGAAAGGGGTGGCATCATCAAATGAATGGAATACTACCAACACATCCCCCATATTGATATTTTACTTAAAACCAATCACATACCCACACACCATTTCCATATACAAAATCATTTTGCTCATATCTCTTCAAGGCCGCTCAAGGATCTTGACCACCTGAACTTATCAGAGTCAACTGCCTTCATCGTAAAATCTGTCAGATTTTCTTTAGTGTGAATTTTTTGCGTGTCCACACTTCCTACCTCCATCACATCTTAGTCAATGTGATATTTTACCCCAGTTTTCTTTGTCCTATAATGAAAATATTGATTCTTTGCAAAGTTCAAGGTGCTCTGACTATCACAAAATAATAGAATCTTATTCTGTATGTGCCCGAGATCATCCAACATATTTCTCATAAAAAATGCATGTTTTTAAGCCTATGTAGCTTCCATGTACTCCAGATTTGTTGTAGATAAATCCAAAACTGATTGCAACTTTGAAATATATTTCACAGCTCCTCTAATAAATGTAAATAAATACCATGTAGTGGATTTCCTCTAGTCATAATCACCTACAATATCTGAATCAACATATCCTATGATTGTGAAATTTGATCCTCTATAACATAATGCATTATTTGAGGTCTCCTTGATATATATTAAGATCATCTTCAATGTTCTCCAATGATCCTTTCCTTGATTCTCCATGTACCGACTAACTACTCCCAATTCATGTTCAATGTATGGTCTTGTACAAACCATAGTGAACATCAGACTCCCCACTGCTAATGCATATGTAACTTAAGATATATCCATCCTCTCTACATTACTACTAGGACTCATGGTATAGGATAACTTGAAATTAATAAGAAGTGGGGTACATATTATCTTATATTCTTTCATGTTGAATCATTTCAAGACTCTCCATAATCAATTATTCTATGGTAAGCAAATCATACCATTATTTCTATCTAGGTAAATCTACATCCTATGAATCATGTTTGTTGGTCCCTTGTCCTTTATATCAAACTCCCTAACCAACTGCTCCATTGTCTCTTGGATTTGATCATTTTTGGGGCCTGCAACCAACATGTCATCCACATACAATAGAATAATGATGAAATCATTACCATCCTAACCATTGAAATATTCACAAGGATATGAATAGAGTCTATTGTATCCTATGATCAGGATAAGGAATCAAATATCATGTACCAACACCTCAGTGCCTATTTGAGACCATACATATATTTTTTTCAACCGACAAAAAAGGTTCTCTTTTCCTTATTTTGGAGACCCTTATGCAGGGAGAAAATAGATCTCTTCATTAATATTTCCATGGAGAAAAGCAGTGTTCACATCCAGTAGCTCTAGATGTAAACTGTGTGTAGCTAACATTTCCAGAACTAACAAAATAGTCATGAGTCTAACAATATGAGAAAATATTTCATTGAAATAAATACCATCCTTCTAATCATATCATTTGAACACCAGACTTGCACAATATCTTTTCTATTGGGTCCTTTCCATCCCTCTTGATCTTAAAGACTCATTTATTATTAATAAACTTCTTTCCATGAGGTAATCAAATAAGATACAATGTCTTGTTCCTGTATATTTTTCAAGTTCCTCCTACATCACCGCTATCCATGAGGATACATCTAGACTCTGGGTCGCCTCCACAAAAGAATATGGATCTCTATCCTTTTTCAATAACCAGTATGCAATATTGCTCTCAGTCGCATAGTCTGAGTCATATATTGGTGCCTTTTCTCCTAAGTTGACCATCATGGTCTAAACTCAACTAGTACTTGATCTTCGTTCACTGATAATGCCTGAGAGGAAACTGCTTCTTCTTTGGATTTATCCTCTACTTACACTATTGTAGTTTATATATTCTCCTTGTCCATGTCTCAATCAATTTTATTTTTCACCTTATCATCTGAAAAAATGACATCTCTGATGATGATAAGTTTTCGGGCAGTGGGGTCCCATAAATGATACACCTTCACACCATTATCATATGCCAAGAAGATACATTTCCTGGATATTGAATCCAAATTTGATCTTTCATATTCATTAAAAAATTCATATACAAGACTTCCAAAAGTATATCACTGATAATAGTAAGTGGGTTTACTAGACATCATCTCCATCAGTTTCTTCAGATCAGTCAGTGGTGAAGGAGATATATTGATCACATGAAAAACGATATTCATAGCTTCTTCCCAAAAAGTTTTTTTCAATTCATGTAGACTTCAACATTGCCCTCATTATATCTAATAGGGTTCTATTCATCCGCTTTTCCACTCCATTCTACAGAGGATTATATGCCACTATGAAATCTATCTTGATTCCTTCTCGTTAAAAAAAGTATCAAACTCCTCACTTGTATATTGTCAACCATTTTCAGTCCTCGGACACTTGATCTTATTTACATATTCAAGTTCCTTCCACACTTTGAATGTTTTGAAGACTTTAAAAACATCTACTTTTGGCATGATTGGGTACACTCAGATATAATTGGTGTTTTCCAAACAACGAAATGGATAAACTCTAAGATCTTCTGACTTTTTTTTGTTGAAATCCCAATCTTTAACCTATGTCGGTTTCTAAAAACACAGTTCTCACAAATTGATAAGGATACCTTTCTAAGCCTAAGAAGAAACTTCTAATCCGTAAGAATATTCATGCCTTATTCTGACATATGGATAAGATTTTGATTCTATACCATCATCAATGATTCCATCTATGTAGTTGATGCAACAACTATCTCTACCTCCTTATACGTTTCACCCATAAGCTTTTATGAGTTCTTTAAGATCTTTTCTGCCTTTATCACCACAAGTGTGCCCTTCACAATTCTCATCACTCCATTCTCAGTGAGAGTCTTGCATTTTATGTCATGAAATTGTCCCAAAGACAATATGTTCTTATTCATAACCTTCACATTATATACTCCTTGGATGGTTTGAACAATAATATCATTAATCATCAATTTAATGGTACCAAATCTAATGATATTCAAGATGTAATCATTACCCATGTGCACAAGTCTTTCTGGGATGGTTTCATACTAATCAAACTAGTCATGTCGAGATTTCCTATGTCATGTTTATCCGGATACAATTATCCATGTATTGTTGAGATGCTATCTACATCCAGTAGTCATCGCCATGTCACTAATAAGAATGTCTCCCTTTCAATAAGTACTCACCACATTCCCCTGAGATCTCTTTTTTACTACTATTCTTGTTCCAATAATCATTCGTGGCATGCCACTTCTAACCACAACTGAAACATGTGAAATTATTCTTCTTACTCCTCAATTTGGACCTACCCTGATTTTGGCTCTCACTCAAACCACACTCCATCGTCCTTCCTCTCTCCATTTATAGAGCTTCTACTTAGTGTGATTTTTCATATTGGTACTACTTGTTCTTGTGTTGAATTTATTCTTCAATAACCAAGGATGAAACATCATTGAAGGGAAAGATATTCATTAGGATATTATTGGTGAGTTTGATGATGAGTTAGTCATAAAAATATGAAAAAAAATCTAAAGCAGAATCTCCGCAAGTTCAGTATCCACAATTTTTGTAGCACAACACTATGAGTTGAGAGAACATGGTATTGTGGTTATTGATGTGATCATGCAGTGATGATGACTCCATCCTTAAAATAGTGTACAATTTTCTCTTTAGGAATTTTTTTTGAAGTGACTTGTCCTTGTATAGCTTCATCAAAGTATCCCATATTTTCTTTGCTGTCTTTTTCTCAGAAATGCTCAAAAGGACCCCTTCCGCCAAATACAAATATATATTGGCAATATAATTCTTTTCTAGTTCGTTCCATTTCTCTGTTGTCACACCCACTAGGTTTTCACCAATTTTTGGCAAGAAGTTATCTTTCTACAACACTTTCTACATATTCAATTCCCACAATGAAAAATTATTCCTGCTGAATTTTTCGATCTCAAATTTCACCACCATCGGGACATGCCGTCAGTCTAGATCCTCCTCCATTTTATAATGGTGTATTTAATAATATCAATTATTTTTTATTATTTTAAATATAACATGATGTTTCAATCAAAAATCATAATCAAATTTATGAGAATTATTAATACATGAACAATTGAACAAAGCCGGGCCAGAACTTTCCCTTTGATACCACTTTTTGAGACTGTAAATGATTTGGGCCACCGGTGCAGTGGTAATCACAAGATAAAATAAATTTAAAAAATAAAAAATAGATAGATGCTATATGTAATGTGGACCCCCCCAAATTAAATGGGTAAAAAACCAGGTAAAGTAGAAGGATCTCACTATGGGAAAAAGTGGGTACACAATCACTCACTGTTACAATGAGAAAACCCTCATAAAATCTCTCTTGAATATGTGGGGAAAATTCCTCACAAATGGGATCTAGTGATACATGGGATACTTGGTGAAGATGAATTTTGAAACATATGGGAAGCTCTCCATTTATTAGGGACCTCTCTACCCTCCTACTCTTCTCTGCTAGTTGGGTTGGTCACCCACCACATCCTCCACCACCAGCCCCTCTTTGATGAAGAAAAGGGTGGAAACATTAAATTAATGGACCCCTTCTCTTCTCCATCGGTGGGGTTGGACACCCACCACATTCTATACCACCATCCATATTTTGACAAAGAAAGGGGTGGTACCATCCAATGAACTAAATATATCCAACAATGTGGACCTCATTCAAAACCAAAACCATAGAATTCAGGAACCTGAGGTACCTCCTTTATCATTTGGATCTATAACAATAAATAGAAAACACATAACTTCATTCCACAACTATAATCTAGATCCTCACCAACATCAACAATATCCTATTATTCTATCTAACATGACCTCAGGTTCAAAAGAGGTTCATCATCTCCATCAAATGAATGATCATCGATCACTAGCTTCACGCATGTTGTCTATACAAGCTAGGAAACTAGAGGAATAAAAATTAAAACAAAATAAAACAAAAAACAGCTTCCGGAATTTAATTTCACAATACTTTCAATGGAGTAAATTCACCATATTTAGAGGATATTTCCCAAAAATGAAAATACTCAAAAATAATACAAAAAAATATTAATTAAAGGAAAAAAATGCAGCAAAAAACAAATAACATTAATTGTAATTGAGAAGAAATAAGGGGAAGATAAAAAAAGCATAAGAAAATAAGCTTCATGGGAAAGAGATGCATGAGGATGTCCATCTATGTTGAAAAAACAACTGTCATTTCTTTTTGGTTGGAATTTCCAACACTCCCATTAAAACTAAAATGGGATTCATTCTGAGCATAATTCTTAATTGATTGAATACATCTATCGGTAGTGCCCTTGTGAAAATATCATCCACCTATTCCATATTTTTAAAATATTCCAATTCTATCATTTTATTCTTCCCATGATCTGTTAGAAAATTATAATGGGTATCAATGTGTTTTCTTTTTCCATGCAACACTAGATTTTTGGCTACTTCAATTGCTAGATTATTATCCACGTATATGAAAGTGGATCCATATTATGGATGTTTCATCTCCTTCAATATATTTATCAACCGAATTCCTTCAAAAAACAGTGGATGATGATACCACATACTCTACTTCACATATAGATAGGATGAACACACATTACTTTTTTGAATTCCATGTGAAACCATTCATTCAAATAAAAAATACATATCCAGTTGTACTTTTTCTTTAATCTTGTTCACCTCCCCATTCACTATCTAAATATCCATATATCTTTTCTTCATCATTGTATGGATATAAAAGACCAAAAATCACTATTCCATTGATGTACCTGAGGATTATTTTTACACCTAGATAGTGTGACTCTTTCGGTGCTTCTGTGTACCTTCTTAGAAGAACAATACTATAAACAATATATGGCCTTGTTATTGTGAGGTACCTTTGGCTTCCGATCAGACTCTTTAAGAAATTTGAGTCAAAGCTTCTTCCTTCTCCATATTTTTTTAATTTTAATCTTGTTTCTATAGGTATGTTTATAGCATTGCAATTGGACATCATTATTTTTTCAAGAAACTCCTTGGAATAGTTATTCTGAGATATATAGATGCCACCATGTTTTTTCATTACATAAATTCCCAAAAAAGGACATGAGACCTCCATTGGTCATCTCAAACACCTAAAATATGGCCTTCATGAATAAATCTAACATCATTAAACTTTTCCTTATAAATAGAAAATAATCAAAATATGATAATGCTATAAGTATTTCTCTACTAGAATTGTTCTTGATGTAAATTTCATGCTCATATGGACATTTGGAAAGGTTTTTCTCTTGAAGATAATTGTCGATGCTTTCATTCCACGCATGTGGATATTTCTTCAACCCATAGAGAGAATTTTTTAAGTCAATACACTTTTTCTTACTCTCATTTCATATCAAATCATTCAGGCTTGTCAATATAGACCTCTTCTTCTAGAATTCCAATCAGGAATGCAGACTTCACATCTAGTTAGTAGATCATCCAACTATGACAGACAATATGGGAGATAAACATCATAAAATTGTCAAGTCAAGAAACATGGGTAAATAATTATTTATAGTATTCCATGTACTTTTTTTATACCCATTTTCTATAAGTTATTCCTTATAGACATTGATCTCTCTATCAATATTTCTCTTGAACTTTTACACCCATTTAACGGTATGTTTATTTTGGTATATAGGATGTGTAGGTAGATCCCATATGTAATTTTTTTCTATGTAATGAATTTATTCTTCCATAGAGAGTCTCCAAAAAAATTCCCTTTTGGATTCGTAAAACGACATAGGATCATGATCTTCATATAAGTAAAAAATATTTACTTCTTTGGTTTTCTCATAGAAGTCACATAAGCTCTTTATTTTTTTAGGAATAATTGATGAGATGAGCTAGACGAATTTTGACTTAATGGAGTGATTTCGGGAGTTATGGAATGTACTCTTGGACTTCTATGTACTAACGATGTGCTTGAGGAATGTGTCATAGGTTTTTTCTCCTAAAGATCATGCCTTTATTCAGTATCTTCTGTTTCGAATGGAATTTCATTGTTTGGTTCATCATCATTACATTTACATGAATATTACTCACTAAAGACCACATATATACTCACTAATAATTTATTGGTTAGTGTATTGTAGATATTTTAGGCTTTAGATGCTTCACTGTAGCTGAGGAAGATGCACTTTTTTCCATGATCATCAATCATACTTCTTCTTGCTTCTGGAACTTGAGCGTAGGTGAAAACCCCAAAGATTCTTAAGAGTACCATGATCATTTTATAGACATTCCATTTCTATTATGGTATTAAATTTCTTATTATCTTGGTTGTACATCGATTGTGAAGGTAGGCAGTATATGCGACTACCTCTGTGCAGAAGCTCTTTGGAAAGCATTTCTCCTTCTATATGGTCCTCATCATGTTGAGGATGGTGCAGATATTTCATTATATAATTCCATTCTGCTATGGAATCTATGCTACAGTTTATTTATTCTTCATGCCTTGTTCCCTGTAAAAGTCTTGAAATTCATTTGAAGTTCTCCACCTCGGTCAGATCTGAGTACTTTGATTTGGTGACCACATTGAGTTTCAACAGGAGCTTCGAAAATATTTTAAGATCGTGAATGCGTAAGATTTTTTTTTGAATCAAAACACCCAAATATTTCTACTTAAATCATTAATGAGGGTAATAAAGTACCTATTATGTTTAAGTGATTGTGTTTCAAGTGGTCTAAAAATATCTGTGTGAACCAACTGAAGTTGTTCCTTCACTCGTCTAGACACTCCACATGGTAAGGAGTTCCCTTTTTTTTACTGAGTTTACATGTCTCACACACATGATTTAGAACTTCAATTTTAGGAAAGCCACGCACCATGATTTATGAGGATAAATGTTTAAGTCCACTGAAATGGAGATTTCCAAAGCGCAGATGTCACAAACCAACTCGGGTCGACCCTGAGCCAATCACTAGAGTCGGTCAGCGACATGACCCGAAGGGCGTTCTCAATCCCCACGGGCTGGAAACTAGTGTCGGGAATCAAAACATACACCTGGGAACGATTTAAGCACAAAACAAATAAACAACCAAGATTAGATAAATAAATGAAATAAACTAAGGACACAACAGTATGGACAACTGAAAATAAATAAAATAAACTAATCCAGATAAAAGGTGCAACTCAACAGACAGAAAACTAAAATACAAAACTGAAAACCCCAAACGAACAAACCAAACATCCACAACTCGATCTTAATGTGACCTCTTGGTCACTATCAACCATAAGACCAGTTATGCTCCAACATCAAGCACCTGCTAGGGAAACTTGAACAAAGACTGAACCTACAAAACAGCTCAGGTCTACCGACACCGAGTGGTATAGGTAGGGTGTGAGCTAATCGCTTAGTAGGCAAGCACTACATATTCAATGTCATTTCCTCTACAATACATTCCATTAATACTAGTTTGAACTACATTATAAAATTAGGTTTTCATAAACACATTGCTTTTTAAAAACAAACAACATAATCCACTGCCCTTTATGTTTAAAACCAAATACAAGGTGAAAGAAAGGGGAGTTGTGATTTCTATTTCAAAACATCCAATTGAAATATTTTTTGATGTGACCACAATTTCATAGTTTTTTAAATAAATACCAAATCCATGTGCAAAGAAAAAAGTGTCCACACAAAGAGGGAAATGGCTCTAATAGTACTCATAATGGGGAAACACGTGAATTCCTAGGAACGCAAAGGAAGATCAGAACATACTAAACATGTGACTCATCCTGAAGGCATGCCATAACTCGATGAAGTCATAACGACCTAACGCTCATTATAGACCTACATGGCCTAACTGAGGGGACCAATCCCCATAGCAGCAATAACTAAGTATTCCCCTAATATGGGGCCACTAGCCAGTGTGTAGTCTAAACTAGTGCAACAATTGTTCTCAGTAAACCTCTTTGTTATGCTTGGTTCCCATGCAAATTTCTTAAGGGGGTGTGCCATATCATTCAAACAACAAGTCACATACATATAATCAACACACCACACAAACTGGCACCGCCGCGACCACCTCAAGGGTTTGTCCCCTGCCTCAAAATAATTATCCAAAGAAGGTCCCATGTCGAGGACCCTCCCATCTCATGATCAATCCACGAGGCAAGAGACCTAACCCAAGATGGGTTTTCCAAACAACCCTTTTGAATATTTCAACTAGGCCTTTAACTTTAAAACATTCACGCATTTACCAATAACACTTTGAAAACCATTTCCAAAATAAGAAATACCATTCATTTCATAAAATACCATACAACAACAACTTTTTTAACCAAATAAACCATTAGAAATTCATTTCAACAATCCAACCCACCATTTCAAAACAAAAAACACTTTCAAGGGCCAAAGGGGAATATACCATTAAGCAAGTTATTTGAAAAAACCATTTAAAGGCATAGGTCACCAATTTTAACATCACCAATACATTTATAAAAAAACCAAACCATGTCTTTAAAACCTTTAATCCCTTAAAAGTGTCAACCGGAAAATTTCACTAAAACATAGTATGGACAACCTAAAAAAATGCACCACACATTAAAATCCACTCTTAAAGTCATGCACAGTTTAAAAATTTTCCCAAAACCAATTTCTCACTTCCTTCATAATTTAATAAACCATCATAATGCCTTATAAAACAATTTTAAATAACTCTCTAAGGATTTTATATCAATAACACACCCAAAACAATTGACAAAATCATTTCAAAACAATAATATTTATCCGCATTCAATTGGAAAGGAAAAAATCACATGCATGAATGGAATAACATGTCAAAACCTATTTTTAGCAAGTTAGACTAATAATAAATCATTACCATAAGCTAACTACAACTGTAATAAAGTGAAAATAAAGGTTTAACAATTAAATACTAAAACACAAGCATCACATGAAACAAAATTGGAATAAATGGCATGGAAGCACCTATATCAAAGAATTGGTTGATCCAATGCTTTCAAAATCACACTGACACCTGCTCACGTACACGCACTCCCACAAAAGTGCACGCACTAGAAAAATTATCTTCACACCTTAACAACACAGTCGACCCCCAAAGTTAGTGCGGTGCGGACTAACACACAACCAAATAAATGACAGGGACTAAAAAACAATATAAGACACTGAATTGGATGATGTGAAACAAAATAGTGGGTGCATTAACATTACCTGAAGCATTGGAGGCAAGGAAAAACGAGTTCATCCGCCTCGCCCTTGGAGGCGGATGTTGGAACCTTGACCAAAGGGTCCTGATACACTAATCGCATAACCTAGGCACCAAGAAAAATACGTAAATCACAAACTAAGGTATTAGGGTATGGTCAATTTGAAGAAAAACACCAAAAAGAAATGAAATATCGATAGATCAGAAGAAAGTGGGATGTCGGTAACTGAAAATGTGGTCGCGTTGAAGCAAAATGGTTTCACTAGGGAAGGGGGTTTAGGTCACGCCGAAAAATGCTGAGAAGGGGGGGTCAGGTTCTTCAGAGCAGGAGGGGAGGGGAGATCGGGCCGCCGTCCCTACTAGTCGGAGATCGGGCCGCCGTCGTCACTGGCCGGAGTGGGAGAGGGGGAGGCCGGAGAGAGGTGAAGTCGAACCAAGTGGGGGGGGGGGGCTGCTGTGGGGTGTTGCATGCCGGGAAGGGAGGTAGCGGGCACCACGGGAGGGCGTCGCGACAGGAGGCGAGGGCTAGCGAGGAGGCTGGGGCTGCTGGTGGCGGATCATGGAAGAGAGGGGGAGAGGGTGCGCTGGGTGCGCCTCGTGTAGAATCAGGGGGGAAATGCAGCTCGAGGGTTATAGGGGGAGAGGGAATATAATGGAGAGAAAAGGGAAAAAAAGAAATGGGATGGATGAGGGGGGGCACTGCCTGGGCTAGGTAGATTAGGTTTCTAGCTTTTTTTAATTTTCTTACCTTAATAATTATAATAATCATAATCATAATCATAATAATAAATTGATAATAATGATAATGACAATAATAATAACACCAACAAACATAATAATAATAATCATCATCATCATCATACAAATCATAATAAAAAAAATTAATAACATAATAATAATAATTACAATCATAATTTTATTCATTTTTTTAAATAATAACTATTTTAATAACAACTAAATAAATATATTTACAACAATTTCGTTGATAATATTATTAATAATTTTTAATAATGGAAGTATTTTTATCTACACAATAATATTATTATTATTATTACAATTTAAAATTTTATCTTGCTTTATTTACATCAAACATAATTTATTTTAAACATTACACATTTGTGTGGGCACTTGGGCCGATCACGCGATCACCGCCAAGCATGTGATGTTCGCGCACCGGTCCGACACCTACCAAAACTATTAAACGATAAAAAATTTAGACTAGGGCTCAACTTGTGCCTTGACAATGCTAACCTAAGTCAATGAAGAATAAAATAAAATCATAATAACAATAATTAGGGTCAGGGTGTGACAATTATCCCCACCACAAAACTTTCTACCCCCAAAAAGTCACCAAGACAATAGTTAACATAATACGAGTCCAAGCCCAGACAAAACCGAGGGGAAAAAACTATGAATCTCAAGATGAACTCACTCTCCACACGTCACACCCGACCAATTTAAGAGACATCCAAAGCCCGAGGTTGAGGGGAGAACATGGAAGGGTTCTCCCCACTATGAGAATTCACTAAATGGAAACCTTGAAACCCAATCATACAACCCCCAAGGGTGGTCCAATGCGGTAACTCCCAAACTGAAAAATTTTACTTCTCCACATGGACCGAATAAAACCCATAGACTTAAATGGAAATCTTTCTATAAAACGACCCAACAACCCGAGGATAATAAATTAACTCAGCCCCTCACACAGAAACCGAATAAAATCCTCACCGCAACCAGAGACTAGGGAATTCCTAGCCCAAACTCAGAAAGGACCCCAAAGCACCGCCCACTAATTTCACGAAACCAAACATCCCCCTAACGAACCAATTGAGACCCAACTCAAAATTAGAACGACCCGCTTATTCACGGGCCCAACACCCTTCAAGGAAATCCAAATGATTTGAAAACACACTGAGAACAGATAAGACTGCTTAGACTGCAGTAGAAAAAGTTCATCACATCACCACAAATAGGATGAGCCTAAAATGGTGACAAGAACAGAAGAAGGGAAATTTGGATATATCCCTCCCAAAGCTGAAAACATTACTCGGACCGAGGTTCCACACACCCTCACCAACTTCTGACTATGTGCGAGATTCACCCCGAGACCAGTGGCTGGGGCCCTAAAGGCTGAAGCATCTCATGCCTCACAGTATAGAATTTTCATCTTATTGTCTTTAAATCCTTCTGTTTGATGATTCGAATAATCATGATGGTCATACATTTTCAAAGGAATGCAACATGATGACTTGGAATTTCCGAACAACCCATACTGGTGGTGCACAAGAGAGCGGTCCAATGAACTAGGAACCGGTACCGACGATGATGGTTTCTTGGAGACAGCTTCCACCACCCCGCACCCCTTGAAAGGTGGGGAACCTTCACAGAAATTGATCATTGTTAATCACACCTAAAACTACAACGACGATGATACATGTCATCTTTACTAGTCCAAAACTGAACCCTCAAATAACTCTATGATGGTACGAACCTTAACTAACCTATGAGTTCCCAACAACCCGAAGACACACTATCATTTTGAACTATACAACTGCCTTTAACAGACTTCGATTGTCTTGAAAAGCAAGAAACATACAAAAGGAACTGAGAACTAAGCATAACTCATTGACAACTTTTGGAGGATTTCTGGGTGGCATACTCATGAAAACACAAGAAACACCATCAAAAACGGCATCAAACAAAAACTCAATCATTGAAACAACACAATCCATGAAAAATAGGCCCATAGGCCAAACATATAAAACAAAGAGAAATCACTTTTCCCAAAACCAATATTTCTTTACAATTTTTTTAAAAAAACTCACCTATGATACCTTATGAACCATCACATGTGCGTTCATTCAATCTCTCTCATATAATTTGCAAACAAGTGCCCCCATGCACTTCCATGCATACCCACACACGTGTGACCCTCCATAAGGAGTTCCAAGGTTCAAACACTTATTTTCATTACCAAATCCAAACACATACAAAAAAAATTTCCAAACCAATACACCTTCTCTTTAAAAACCTACTTTCCTAATTTCAAAAACAATTTTGAAGAAAAACCTTTCCATTTAAAAACAAGTTTCACTTCTAATGCACACTCAAACCATCCAACATTAAAACAAAACACAAGAAAAAATAAACCACTGTAATGAGGAACTAGTGCACATGTCTGACCCAGCAACATGGTGGTGAGGCATCCCACGGTAAGGCATAACACTAAGAAGACCTTAATACGGGCACTTGGACTCCACATGGGTCACCACCACATGTGAGTCCTCAAAGTGAACTTATTCTCCTCCATTTTCATCCCTCAATCTGAAATGACCAAGGACAAGTGACTCAAATCATGTACTAACCCTGGTAACTCATGTCTCATCGCGAGCAGTGGTGATCATGTACCGACCCGTAACCTACCTCCTAAGTCCCGACAGTCCTAATCTCTGTCTACCAGAAACCCCAAATAAAAAGAACCTCCTCTGATACCATTTTTTTCACGAACCAACCCGGGTCGACCTTAAGCCGGTCACCCGAGTTGGTCCGCGACATGACCCGAAGGGCATTCCCGATCCCCACGGGATGGCAACTAGTGTCGGGCATCAAAACATACACCTAGGAACGATTTAATCCCAAAACAAATAAACAACCAGGACCAGATAAATAAATGAAATAAACTAAGGATGCAGCAGCATGGACAACTGAAAATAAATAAAATAAACTAATCCAGATACAAGGTGAAACTCAACAAAAAGAAAACGAAAATACATAACTGAAAACCCCAAACAAACAAACCAAACCGCCACAACCCGATCTCCGTGTGACCTCTTGGTCACTACCATCCATAAGACCAGCTATGATCCAACATCAGGAACCTTCTAGGGAAACCTGAACAAAGACTGAACCTACAAAACAGCTTGGGTCTACCGACACCAAGTGGTATAGGTAGGGTGTGAGCTAATCTCTCAGTAGGAAATCACCACAAATTCCATGTCATTTCTTCCACAAGACATTCCATAAATAATAGTTTGAACTACATTATAAAATTCGGTTTTCATACACACATTTCTTTTTAAAAAAACAACATAATCTACTTCCCTTCAAGTTTAAAACCAAATACAAGGGGAAATAAAGGGGAGTTTTGATTTCAATTTCAAAACATCCAATTGAAATAATTTTTTATGTAATCACAATTTCAATGTTTTCTAAATAAATACCAAAACCAGGTGCAAAGAAAAAAATTCCCACACAAAGAGGGCAATGGCTCTAATAGTACTCGTAACGGGGAAACACGGTAAATACTAGAAACACAGAGGAAGACCAGAACATACTATACATGTGACTCATCTTGAAGGCATTCCCTAACTCGATGACGTCATAATGCCCTAATTCTCGTCATAGCCCTGCATGGCCTAACCGAGGGGCCCAATCCCCATAGCAGCAATAACTCATTATTCCCCTGCTATGGGGCCACTAGCCAGTGCGAAGTCTAAACTAGTGCAACAATTGTTCTCAGTAAACCTCTTTTCTATTCTAGGTTCCCATGCAAAGTTCTCAAGGGGGTGTTCCATATCATTCAAACAAAAAGTCACATACATATAATCAACACACCACACATACAGGCACCGCCCCGACCACCTCAAGGGATTGTCCCATGCCTCAAAATAATTATCCAAAGGAGGTCCCATACTGAGGACCCTACCATCTCATGATCAATCCATGAGGCAAGAGGCCTAACCCAAGAGGGTTTTTCCAAAAAACCCTTTTGAAGATGTCAACTGGGCCTTTAACTTTGCAACATTCACGCGTTTACCAATAACACATTTTAAACCATTTCAAAAACAACAAATACCATTCATTTCATAAAATACCATACAACAACCACTTTTGTAGCCAAATAAACCCTTAGAAACTCAATTAAACAATCAAACCCACCATTTCAAAACAACACACACTTTCAAAGGCCAAAGGGGAATATACCATTAGGCACGTAATTTTAAAAACCCATTTAAAAAAATAGGTCACCAATTTGAACATCACCAATACATTTATAAAAAAACAAAACCATGTCTTTAAATCCTTTAATCCCTTAAAAATTTCATCTGGAAAATTTGACTAAAATATAGTATGCACAACCTAAAAAAATGCACCACACATTAAAATCGACTCTTAAAGTAATGTTCACTTTAAAACATTTCCCAAAACCAGTTTTCACTTCTTTTATAATTTAATAAACCATCAGAATGACTTATAAAACAATTTTAAATAACTCTCCAAGGATTTTATATCAAGAACACACCCAAAACATTTGAAAAAATCATTTCCAAACAATATCATTTTTTCAAATTCAATTGCAAAGGAAAAAGCATGTGCATGAATGGAATAACTTGTCAAAACCTATTTTTAGCAAGTTAGACTAGTAATAAATCATTACAATAAGCGAACTACAACTGTAATAAAGTGAAAATCATGGTTTAACAATTAAATACTAAAACACAAGAATCACATGGAATAAAATTGGAATAAATGGCATGGAAGCACCTAACTCAATGAATTTTCCAAGCCAAGGCTTTCGAAATCACACCACCACCTGCTCACATACAAGCACTCCCACAAAAGTGCACACACTAGAAAAATTATCACCACACCGTAACAACACAGTCGGCTCAAAAAGTTATTGCGGCGTGGACCAACGCACAACTAAATAAATACCAGGGACTCAAAAACAACATGATACACTAAATTGGATGATGCGAAACAAAATAGTGGGTGCATTAACCTTACCTGAAACATTGGCAGCAAGGAAAAACGAGTTCATCCGCCTTGCCCTTGGTGACAGATGTCTGAACCTTGACCAATGGGTCCCGGTACACTAATCTCATAACCTAGGCACCTTGAAAAATACGTAAATAACAAACTAAGGTATTAGGGTATGGTCAATTTGAAGAAAAACACCAAAAAGAAATGAAATACCAATAGATCAGAAAAAAGATGGATGACGGCAATGGAAAATGCAGTCAATTTGAAGCAAAATTGATGCGCTAGGGTAGGGGGTTTGGGTCACGCCAAAAAATGTTGTGAAGGGGTGGGGTTGGGTTCAACGTAGCAAGAGGGGAGGGGATATCAGGCCGCCGTCACTGCTCGCCGGAGATCGGGCCACCGTCGCCGCTAGCCAGAGTGGGAGAGGGGGAGGCCGCCGTGTGGGGTGCGGTTGGAGGGTGCTGGAGAGAGGCGATGTTGAAACAAGAGGGGGGAGACCTCTGTGGGGTGTTGCGCACTGGGAAGGGAGGTAGTGGGTGCTACGGGAGGGCGGCGCGATGGGAGGTGGGGGCTGGCGAGAAGGTTGGGGCTGCTGGAGGCAGATCGTGGAAGAGAGGGGGAGGGGGTGTGTCGGGTGCACCTCGTGCAGAAGAAGGGGGTAAAATTCGGCTCGAGGGTTATAGGGGGGAGAGGGAACAGAATGGAGAGAAAAGAGAAAAAGAGTTAAAAAAGAAATCGGATGGTTGAGGGGGGCGCCGCCTGGGCTGGGTAGATTAGGTTTATAGTTTTTTTTTATTTTCTTACCTAATTAATTATAATAATAATATTAATAATAATAAATTGATAATAATGATAATGATAATAATAATAATACCAAAAAACATAATAATAATAATAATAATACAAATCATAATAATAAAAAAAATTAATAACATAATAAATATATTTAAAATCATAATTTTATTTATTTTCTTTTAAATAATAACTATTTTAAAAACAACTAAATAATTATATTTACAACAATTTCATTGATAATATTAATAATAATTTTTAATAATGGAAATATTTTTATCTAAACAATAATATTATTTTTATTATTATTAAAATTTAAAATATTTAGCTTGATTTATTTACATCAAACATTATTTATTTTAAACGTTACACATTTTCATGGGCACTTAGGCTGATCACGCGGTCACCGCCAACCATGTGATGTTCGCGCACCGGTCCGACACCTACCAAAACTATTAAACGATAAAAATTTTATACCAACACTCAACTTGCACCTTGATGAAGCTAACCGAAGTCAAGGAAGAATAAAATAAAATAAAATAATAATAATAATAATAATAAGGGTTGGGGTGTAACAGCAGATGCCATCTCCATGAGTCATTCTTCATGACTCCAAAGAGACACTCCTCAACCTTTGTGTTGATATGCATTGAAAACATGTGATTATTTTCCATTCGGACTTGAGAAATGGGTCTCATGTGAGAATATCTTATAGACAAATAAGTGTTTCCTGGTGTATGACATACCACTTCTCAAGGAGTTGTTCGATAGTGATGATATTTGTTTCATGTTTGAAACATAACACACATTAGGGATGTAATTCAACTCACTATTATTCAAATATATTTTGATTTTATGATTTCCAATAATGTGTACCTTTGTTAAGTCACCAAAACTCACTTTTCTATGAACTTATACTATGAGTTCCTTGAATAATTCTTTGTTACGGCTTATATGGTTTCTTGCACCCATATTGAGATACCACACATCTAGTAGTTCAAATGCATTTTCATGTACAAGGAGAAGTGTGGTTACTAATTCTTCATGGTGAGATGCTTTAGCATAGTTGGATTATTCATATTGACTCATTTTTCTCCAACACTGGGAGGCATAATATCTGAATTTCATTAAATTGTGGCATTGGATGTTTTTTTTGTGTTTCCACGAGCACACATGAATTAGCCTCCACCATTTCATCTTCCATGGAAACTAGTAAAATTTTGTTGCTTTTGTGGATGGATTAGATGATATCCATGCCATATGCCTCTTGAAAAAAATTTATTTCCTTGATAGCATCATTGTGTATGGTAATTATTTTGTTCTTGTAGAGTCAACCTAGACTCTAAGGCACACTTTAGTGTTGAAACCGCATTTTTTTGAATTCATTACTCATGAACTTGAAATGACCCCATATAATTATTCATTGTATAGTTTTTCAAATCTATTGACTCTTCGATTACAGCAAAAACATGCTCAAATTTGGTTGTGAGAGCTGATGTGATTTTTCAATGACATGAATGTCCTCAACTTTTTCACCATTTATTTTTAAATTGTTAATAATAACAATTTAATGTGAGAAGTAATAAGAGATACTCTCACTGTCCTTCATGTGTGCCACTTCGAGCTCCGATCTTAGTGTTTGAAGATGAACCTGCTTCACTCGACAAACACCCTTGAAGATGATGCAATGGGTATCCCAATATTTCTTGATGTTACTTCGACAATATTTCCCAAAGTTGATTCATCCAATCCTTTATAGAGGAGGAACAACGCCTTATTATCTTTCTTCCTTTTATTTTTGAGAGTCATATTTTCTTCATTTGTTAATGTAGCATCTTCCTCCATAGTTGTTACTATATACCCATCAGTGATGATCTCCCATAGTTCTTTTGACCTTAACAATGCCTTCATTTGGATGCCCCACCTTTCGTAGTTTTCCTTAGACAACTTTATAACTTGTGGCGGGATTACGGTGGCCATCTTCAGAAAATTTTGGATGCCTTGATATCGGGATCTGATGCCATTTTGTTATCTATACAATCCAAGAAACTAGAGGAATAAAAATGGAACACAACAAAACAACAAGTAGCTTTCATGATTTTATTTCACAATACTTTCAATGAACTAAATTCACATTATTTATCGGATGTTCCCAAAAAATTAAAATACAAAAAAACAATACAACAAAATATAAATTAAAGGAACAAAAAAAATGCAAGAAAAATTAAATATCATGCATCAGAATTGAGAGGATAATAGGGGAAGTGAAAAAACACATGGGAAAAAAATATCAGTGGGAAATAATTTCATTGGAAATTCATTTAGTGTTGAAAAACCAACCATTATTTTTTTTATTTCATTTCCAATAAGGTAAAGCTCGGATAGATCTGGTGGATCATCATCATCGACATCAATCTTGGGCATCCTCTTTAACACTAGATGAAACTCAACTTCCATTTTCAATCAATATTCTAAGATTTAGGATATATTTTTATTGGTTCCTGATATTTGTTTTTTTTCAGTTCAATCGTCTTTATCGAATAGATTCGAGATATCAAAGAAATATCCCCTATAAAGAAGAAATTATCTTACGAGGGGTCATTGAAATGATCTTATGGAGGAGGGGAGAAAAATATCATATGAGGCTTCAAAAATAATCTTATGGGGTTGCAATCTAGAAAGGATCCCATAAGAGTTTCTCTAAAACATCCAATACAAACTACATCCCAATCATCCCCCTAGACATGCACAAAAATGTGTAAAATACATTCCATTAAGATATATTCAATTAAGAACATGGAAGATTGAAATTATAAATCCAAAAACTAAATCATTAAAGGATTGCATAAATAAATTAAAATGGTTCAAAAATAATTTAAATTATTTTATGGGGATTTAGTGTTTGGGGTGGTGGCCACAAGTTTGAGTCCTCAAACCAGATTTATTTCTTGTGTGTGTTGTAAATAAAAAAGTTTAAATTAAAATTATTCAAAAACATTTTGAAATATTTGATCCATAAAAAATCAAATAAAATCAAGGATCAATTTCATTAATTAACTACCCAAAACACATAATATCATTAAAATATTCAATTAATCATCACTTTATATAAAAACATCAATTATTGAGTATTCACCTTTAAAAATTCATTTAGATAAAAATAACATTATAGTAACATTAAAATCACATGGAAAACTTGTATAAACATATAAACACATCCCCATAATTGAGGTACAATTAAGAAAAGACTATTTCCCTTCAGAAATTAGGATTCCATGACATGAATCCTTATTGTTTTTTAAAATGTATTATGATTTTTTTAATGTTTTGTCTTAAAACTATTTTAAATTCAATTTATGAAAGGTTTTTAAATAAAATACATTATGGTTTTATTTATAAAGAAACTCGGTTTTTTTAAAGTGGGTTTTTTTTCAAAAGAAAACTATTTGATACTTATTTTAAATGAAAAAACAATAGAAACCAATTATATAGCTCTATTTCCAGATCATCGTTTTATTGATGTACATTTAAAGTGGTACACATTGGGTTGGTGAGTGGTGACCTACTAGACTTTTTAGCTCATGCCTATATGTTATAGGTTAGCAGGACACTTAGATGTAGAGGATGTTCATGGATCTCTTAGTTCTAGTTTAGTTGAGGTGTATGTGGGGTTTCCTCACTTCCACATGGAGACTTGATTTTGGTAGTATTTTTGTATTTATTTTCCCATGTTGTTAGTTGAACTTCTCATCGAACTTGTATTCTTAGATCTTGCTCCATGTTGTTTTATTTATTATATTGGATTTATTGGTTTATTTACCTTGTATATATTTTTTTATGTTTCTTTCTTATTTTAATTTACTACTACAAATATCGGTTTATCCAACACTAGGCTTTATCAGCACTAACTAAAAGAACTGATAAACACATACTTTACTAGCACAAGCAAAAATACTAATAAAGGGATACCCTTTATCAGTGCTACTAAAAATTCCTACTAAAGGAGGGCCTTTACCTGCGGTTTCTTACTAGCACTGATAAACCCCCAACCTTTATAAACATTTTTTTCCTAGCTCTAATGAAGGGTATATTTCATTAAAAAATGTTTGATTAAAAATAGTATATAAATATATTTATATTGATATAAATATATTTATATTAATATAAATATAATACTTATTTTTTAAATTTGTTTTAGATAAGGGTAAATACACATTTTCACTTAATATATAAGATCTTTAGTTAAAATGACTTATAAAACAATTAAAAAAATTATTAATTAATAATTTTCTAATTACAATTGTGTAACAATCATTTAATAACAATTTGAATATATAAAAATCCTATAAATTAATAAACGATCTAAAATATGTTTAAAACATGACTCGAATTTCAAACAGTCAAAAATTTTGATCTGGGTATCTGTTTGAGCTCTATCACAAATGAAATCAAAGCTTGAAAAAATATCCATGGTATAGTGACCAAGTAATCCCAGTCACTTCATTTTAGAGTCCAAGAAGACACTAAAGGCCTCCAAAACCGAGTTTTTAGTCAGGGTATTCCAATTTTCTAACATTCAATGGAATTTTAGTCTCATTTAAGGGACACTTATTCACTTTTATTAGTAGATACTAAATTTATTCCCAGGAATTACATTAATATTGATATTATGGTTTTGAAATTTTATCATTTTCCAAAATGTTGTTTTATTTATAATTAAATATATACATATTTTCTTATATTTACTTATATTAAATCAATTACATAAATACATATTTACATAAAAATGTAATTTTAAATATATAAATCATATGGAAATAAATAATTACTATTCATTATATTTAAAATAAATAATTATCAATTTTATTTTCTGATAAAAATACATTTATATTTATATATATACTTATATAATTAAATATGTTTATATATAAACATGTGTGTCTCAAAAAACAAATATATATTTATGTTCATATTCCAATATATGTAAACAAATACATATGTGTATGTAAATATATGTTTTTTAAATAAAAAAAATAATATTTATAAATAAAAAATATTTATAAATATATATTAAAAAATGTATGTAAATATATATATTTATAAATATAAATATTTTAAATTATTGAATAAATTGAAATAGTTTAGTGGTAAAGTTGTTCTATTAGTAGGAAGAGGTCCTGAGATCAAATTCATGCGAGCGTATGTTTCTGAGGCCTCTTTAGAATTAAGGAAGGGGTCAAAAGTATTGATAAATGGGGGGGCTCTAGAGTGCTGAGAAATGGGTATCTAGTGCTGAGGAAGGAGGAGCAGGGTGTAGCAGGGATTACACACACAAAACTATTTTTTTTCCAAATTTTATCAGGGCTTCAAAATATAATCGATAAAGCTTCTTTCTAGCACTGTTAAAAGCCATATTTATAGTTGTGATTGTTGGGTGAAATTATTCCCATTTCAATCATGTTGATGAACATACCCTTTTAATCATCCATTGGGGATGGGGAACACCCTATGGATATTTCCATGGGGTGGCTCGAGTACCTAGTTTAACAGTGACCTAGGTTGGTTCATGACACACCACCAACTCGCTGGTGGGCTAGATAGTATCCCAATTGGTTGCTGTTGGGTTTTTTAAAACAAATGTAGGCTGGTAATTTTACCAACCCACCCACCTAGGGATTTAGGAAAACTATATGTCTTGGAAAGGCTATTTCATTTGTCACCCCTTTCCCTCTTTCCCACTTTTGTTTTGATGTGTTTTGGTGGTGATTTCTTAGAAATTCAAGGTGAGTTGCACCCTTCATTTATCTTTGTTCCCCCTTTTCCTCCTCATTATCTATTTTTTGGCTCGTGTTAGGGTTTTTTACAGGAATCCAATATATCATGGTGTAATTTTCCAATTATGATTGGTATTTTTTCCAAATCATGTACAGGAGGTCCCGTGATGAAATCTACACAATGTTTCTTAGCAATCTGACAAAGGTATGTCATCATAGGAATTTTCAATTGTTTCATTTAAATATAATTAAATCTCTATGTAACCAAGTACTAATTGTCTTTTATTTTTTCCAGAGTGATGCTAGGGGTGTGTCATGAACCCTCTAGGTGGAGTTGTATTCCATTGGGGCGTGACAGAGTCAATTAGTGAGTCAATCAGTGATTAGGCTTAATTTGATTAGTTTTAAATAAAATAGTTATATTGTATTGAATAATTAATTATATAATGTTATAATTAATTTTTGGTCATGGAAACATGAGTTGGAGCCTCGTGATAATGGTTGACAACTAGTTTACCCTAGAGGATCTCTAAAAAAGCTTATAGGCATTACTTAAAATAGGAATTGGTTTTTTAGTTGTGGTGGGTGGTCTCTAGTACATTACCTGTGGTATTTATGCATGTTTTTTATGATAAATGAGATTTTTTAGACTACCCACCATTTGTGAGATATATTTAATTTAACTAAATTTTCTTATTAAATGTAATTGGTAGAATAAAGTGTCAAGGGCCATAATGGTCCCTTCAATGTTAGTGATTCCTCAACCACTGATAGATGAGGGCTCAATGTAAAAGGGAGTCTTGTGAGATATAAAGACCCAGGAGGTGTGTGATTAAATGAAATAGACTAAGTTCAAAATAGTGGAATTAGAGATACGATCCCTTAGTGTTTTCCCTAGATGGGGATTTCCAATGGATGAGAGATTTTTATTTTTGAGAATCACCTTAGAACCCAAGGTTGATCCAAATGGGATAAGGGATTGTGGGTGTCATGGTATGATTGGGTAAAAATCAAGGGATGTTTCACCTCTATGTAATGGGATTTTCTTGAGGAACTAGGATGGGACAGAGGGGTCACCTGTGTAAGGTGGCCGGTGTGATACATGGTAGAGGGGACCTCGACAGTTACCCAAGTTAGATGTTGACCCTAGAGAGGGTTAGTACTAGGGATTTTTTATGTTAGTATCAGTAAAACTTTAGAACTTGAGGTATTCCATTTATAGTATTTATCCATAGCTGAAAAAATGATAAAAGAAACATTTTATATGATGAATAAAATGATAAAGTCTTAAATGGGTAGAAATAGTGGAATAATAAATGTATAATATATAAGGTTATGGGGAGGATGTGTCCCAAGAAGTGTTCCTTGTTTATGACCATGAAGATATGTGATTATTATGATAATGGGTTCAGGCTTTTGGGATAAGATATAACCATTGTATAATGGAGTCATGTTATCTAGTTCTATGTAGGGGATGCAACCCCCAGGTGGATGGATATATGTTACAGGGATGGAGGACTCCCCCAATTGTACCTTGAATTTTTTTATATGGAATTCAACCCCTTTCATAGTTTGGAAAGCCTTGGCTACACTCATTGGACCTGTGTGTAGGGTAGGTGACCCCCACATGAATTTGGATACTATGGATGCCCCTATTTTGGAGTTGGCTATTGGGCTGGTATATTGGGGGAGTCAGACCCTGAGTTTTTTTCTCATGCATACTGGGGTGATTCGGGCCTCATGTATTTATCTCATGAACACTAGGGTGATTCAGACCCTAGGTTTTTATCTCATTTATATCATATTGATTCACACCCCCCCAATGTGATTACATTGGTTGGTAAATTTATCCAACATGGTTAGTGACACTCCAACACTGTCCAATGTAGGTATGGCTGGCCTCAAGTCTTACCACCAAACCTTAGGGTCAATGATGCTTTATTTATTTGAGTTTAGTAGCTATTTAATTATAAAATAATTCTACATGAACATATACTACATTTAACAGTTATGTATGAGACCACATTGGTGGTTCCCTGTTCGTTTTACTCATACCCTTCATGGGCAGCCATGACACTTTGGAACCTGTAAAGACCACTCAGTGGTTGTATATATAGGTTGGTCTGAGACCCATTATTTGATCAATCAACTAGATAGCTTGGATGAATTTAGGAGACCAGGATGAGGTGAGGCTTGTGGTATGGTTTTGGTTCCTCCTATGTGTTTTATTTCTTTTGTTTACAATGTATATGTGATCGTCCCAGTAGGATATCAATTGTCGTGTGCTTGTATGATGCATCCCATTTAATTATAGCATTTCACATTTATGTTTTATTGCATGATATATTAATTATTTATAGATGATATTTGTTATTTAAATTTTTATTTCTACTCTTGTATGGGGGTATAGTCTCCCAATGATTAAACCTTACCCCCTGCTTTTAGTCAATACCCTCTAACATATAGGGAGGTGCACTTGAGGTTCAGTCACCCTCGATTCAATTACCGTTCATATTGTTCAGGGTCAGGACATGACAAATATCTCATGTGGTAAGATAAAATACTTCCAAAACCAAAATAAATATTACTTAAACAACCACAACTCATTCTTGAGTCTTTACCTGGTCTCATCTCCTAACTCCAATCAATCTGTCTAACTCAATAATTAAAAACTAGGCATCTACCCTACCTGCAAATACAATCATAATATCTAGTCAGACACCAATATTTCAAGGCCTTTTGAGAGGGGTGAGAGTAAAATTCAGTAAGACACCCCCATGGGTTTCTTTAATATAACCAGTAAATATAGTGTATATATGCATAATGTGATATTATTTAAATAATTAAATAAATAACTAAAACATAATAAAAAATCACCATTGATCCTCATGTTCTAAGGTGACACATGATATTGATCATACCTGTATCGGCCAATGATGGATGTTTCTGAATATTAATCATTACCTCCTTGTGGGAACCATGTCCAGCCACTGAATATTTTTTAACATCATTACCCAGGGTAAACCACATCTAGTCCTAGAGTCTTTTAGAGTAACACCAAGATAGAACCATGTCTTACCTTAGATAATTTTTCATAATATCAATATATAGGGGTCTATATCCCATCATGAAACATATATTAAAATATCATACAACTAAGGGGGTATCATCCCACCCTAAAAGCATCACATAACATACGCTTAAGGTTTTTCATCCCACCATGGAACCATTATATGTAATATACCTTAGGGGCCACATCCCACCCTGGAACCATCATATATCGTAATTTTAGGGGACACATCCCATCCTTGAACAATCAAATATCATACAACATTATCCAGGGGTTGGAAACTCACTTGGACCCCAAATAAAATTCCTAGGTTGGCATCTCAAGCACACAGCCCACACCCATCACTATATTCATAATAGGTTATCACCATGCTAACCTCTAAATATTAACCTTCTCTAGAGTTAATATAAAAATGGGGAACCCATAATGGTCTCCTAAGTCAAACCATTATCTAGAAACCCTATATGAGTTCATTTATCTCATCCCCAAAATCTTAGGTCAAATTCTACTTCTCATGGGAATCACTTCCATCAACATAACTATATTCTTATTATTTCCTAACTGATACCACTAGTAATTTCATATAAATCAACATAGTGTAATGATATAACATCTATCTATAATAACAATCAAGCTAGTTCAATTTCCTTAATTAATGTACATAGTAATACTTATCTTGATATCCTCACTTAGATATAAACTCATACTGGTGGAGGAGAAACACTCACCACTCACACTAGACAACTATCCAAGAGAATCAAAAATATATCAAGAACTCATCAAGCCATTAATGGGGAAATTATTTACATTCCATCACTTTTATCTACCCGAAGGGATCTAAGGGAACCTATCACAAGATCCACTATGTTTAACTTATTATATTTATTCTTATATAGTTTTCACATTCCCTGTAACTCATATTTATAATTTAATCCATGACCATCGGTGACTGAGGCATAAATCTAGTACTCAAGGGTCTATTATAGCCAAAGGTAATTCATTTTTAATGAAGGGAGTTAAAAACCAATTCATTTTTATTTTATGTTAAATTGTACACACGTAGTGTGACCACATATCACATGACACATAACATAATGTATAAAATTTAAGGAGATATTCAGGGATAACCTACCTCATTTAGGGTTATCCCCTTTTTTGTGATCCTGACCAGCCTCACCTAAGATCATCTAAGATCGACCAACCATTCCACATCAAAACATGTCTATAAATCCATCATTAATCATTAAAATGAATTATAATAAATAATAACTAATTTATATATTTAACTGATATTAATTCAATAAATCAACACTTGGGAAAAATCCAAGAATCACTTGTCAAAAATCATCTGTGAACAAATCCTCAAGAAAAGTGGTGTGCACCACCCCCAATATTTAGACATAACTTTTACACTAAAAGTCCATAATAGTAAATTTAAATTTATCCATAAAATTCATGTAAATTTATAAAAATAGATAATGAAATCAAATAATGATATAACTTAATTGAACAACATGTAATCTTGTGTGTTAATTCATAAAGAATCCTCTTTAGCCATGCCAAAAATGTCCCTATCATCTCATCTTGATTACAAATGTTCTGATGGAATCATTATTGAACCCTATTATGGGTTGAAATTATCAAAATTAAATAAATAAGGGAAGAATAAATGAAGAATAAAATAGGATTGGTGCATTTACCTTTAGCTATCACCCAGAACAAATAGAATGAGTATCCAAAAGTAATCAGTGAAGATCTCCCTTGGAGTTAAAGATAGGAATGAAGAAGATACTTGGGCATGTTCACCATGTTTAAAATGGAAACCCCCCCCCAACCTATGAACTTTTAATATGGCATGGTTGTTCTGTATCACCCAATGTAACCCTTACATATCAGTCTTCAATGTTAACAAGGCCCAGATTTAATTCCTAAATTTTTCTTCCTAAATCTAAAATCCAACCTTCAGAGAATCCCAAAAATTCTATCCTTTTGGAAATATTATTTTGAAAATCCTTATCCTTTTAGAAATATCCTTTATTAACTCTCCTTATAGAAACAAATCTGCATAAGAATCTCTATTAATATTCCAAAACTACCTTTACATAAGTTCTAAAAAAATCAATTTACCTTTACAAATCATCATATCAAATCATTCATATCTCAGTAGACTACCAAGATTAACTATTTATATCTTATCTATATATGAACTTTACACATCAAGTAATCACCCTTACGTATTATAGGGTATCACAATACATATCCAATTTCACTTCCTATAAAAAACTTCATTTGTTATAGGTACCATAAAAGGTTATCTTATCCTTCTTAAATTTTTCCGAAAACATCTACAAAAACTTATAGACTTATACCTTTTGATATTTAAACTTTCATAATTTAAAATCCTTCATAAATTTTTAATACCTACTTCTATACTCTCCATTATAATGAATAAAAGTAATCTTTTCTAATCCTAGGCCTAACTTATAGAACACTCTAAACATAACTTATGAGTTACTATATTTCAATCAATATGTATGAGTAATATCATTAACACAGAAATAAACTATTTTAATCTCCACATTATATGTAAGGGTCTATGACTTTACCAAATTTATAAACCATGTATCACAATGACCCTTATGTATTACATAGAGATCCAGATTTACTTTTATGTATCCCAAAACATTACCATTTTCTGACCTCCAGGTATCAAAGTAACTTTCATGAATTAAAGTGTAATTAAATACTTAATAAATTTTATGGTTTAAAATATCTTATAAAAAAGGGATAAAACCACTTCATCACCAATAATAAGACCTTAAAAACATTCATACATTCATTTACTCAACATTTATGATCTATCCTATGGAAATGTAAATTGTATAGAACTACTTTCACAATTTCTATATGTACATATAAATGACCTCCAATTCAACATTTATGAATCACCCTATATTCGAGATATATAACTTTTAATGTTAACTCCTGATAATATTTACATAACATCCTATATTAATTTTATGTTTCTCCCTAGCTTACCTATATATGCAATAGGGTGACATTTACACATGTTTATCCTTATGTTTAAAAAATCAATCTTATAAATTACAGGGTCCTAAACACTTAGATTATTTTTTAAATAATAGGAGGAATCTCACACATGACTTTTCAATATTACCATGATCAACTCAAAAACATAAAAACTTCCCCAAAATCATTTAAAAACCTTCAATTAAATTAAAAATAACTAAAACAATTAATAAATAAAACCAAAATCATCAAAACTCATTATCCTTCCACCAAACACAACTTGTTGTGGCCTTCATTTCAATGGATATAATTTTAGTAGATATACTTTCGATAGTATACTCTCAGATCCTCTCATTATGATATCTCCAATAATAATCCATAAAATGGTTCACATGTATATGGTTTGTTAAAAAAATTTTAACTTTTGGACTACCAAAGGTTCACTCTTATGAATATTTATCAAGTGACCATTATGAATTGGAGGGTTTACGATTACACATTTTGGAAATCATCATTACCTATTATCCTTTACCATCACCTAACCCATAAGTATATAGGTTTTATAGTTATTAGTTTAATTTTCTAGACATATAGGGGTTAGACTTATGTATATGACACCCATACATATGAGTAACTCGTCAAAGGGTGACTCTTACATATGGTTACCCTTACTCATATAATCTTTTCACTTTTTAATAAATATACTATGATTTACTAAAATCTTATAGAATTCATCTTGATCTTTAACTTGACCACCTAAGCATCTAAGACCCCTCCCAATAATCCAACCATATCCAAAAAACATTTGATAGAGTTTTTACAACCGTTATAACTCCATTCTCAGTCCCAACTCTCAATATAACCCCATCTGTAGGACCAAAATTAAAATTTCTTATGATTTTTACCAACCTATAGGACATAGGTCATTATACTAAGACTCAAGGATTGTATAAGAAATTCATCAAATTATAAAGGTCCTCATACTAGGTATCTCACCAAATTCATGTAATAGGGAATCCAAATTTGAACCATGTACCCCAAGTATACTAATGATATAGTTTATAACACTCAATGTGGTATACATCATGGGATATCGTGTGAAAAAAATTCCATTTTCACCTCAAGAGAATATTTCAAGTCCTGATACAATAATTTTTCTCATTTTAACCTTAAAATTTCATCATAGACTATAATACTCAATGATGAATAGCGATTAGGGATAACTCAAATTCGAACTTTGAGAGGTCAATTATCATTTCACTTCATCATATATATATATATATCAGTATATACATATATAACTCTAATCTAAAAGAGTGATACAGTGGATATTTTCTTTTGTATAACATGATACATTTTATTTCCTTAAAATTATTTAATAATACTCAACAAAACCACACATAAGAATATATATAACATATGACATATGATATACTAACAGATTGGTTTTATGTTTGTTTCACTTTTAGTGGTTTTGTTAAACTCATTAAATATTCATGTAATTTCTACCACATATGTAATGACCCAATTTTTTATCAATAGAAAACCCTTCTTATAATTATGTCTATTAGTATAATTATATTTTTAATAACAATAACATATCATGATACTAAATACTATGTGATAACTAGACATAATTTTTCTACGTATATGTTTCTAATTTCAAAAAAAACAGTCATCTACATTTGTGTTCTGTAAGTTATTTAGAGTCTGATGGAACCAACTTTTTTTTTTGAATAGTAACGTACCCCTATAAATAGTAATATGACCCTAATTAAAATTAAATTATATTATAATTTTAGTTTCTGAAGGTTTTAAGATAATGTCATCTTGATTAATTTTTCAAAGTGATATAAAATAAGTTATAGTTTTAAAATTGTTAATTTTATAATAAATAATTATTTTATTTAATAATTAAATTAATAATATTTAGAAAATTATTTTCAAAAAATTGAGTTCATTTTTTAATTCTACATTTCGAAAAATGGTGAGGTTGAAGTTTTGGGACTTTTCTGAAATAGTTGAATTTTCAGTGAATAGTAAAAATGAAGTTTTGAGTTTCGGTTTTTTTAATGACATCATTAATAATGTAATAATGATGTAATAATCATGGTAAACTTTTTTATAGTAAAATATGATGTGAGGTGTCCCAAGTGGCTACTTCCATTGGAAAATACCGTGGGAAATCCCAGGGTTTTTCAAATATTACTAATGACGTGTCCCTTGGAAATTATTAAAATATTCCCTCAATTTTTCTATAAATATAAAACCATTCCTTCAATCCATTTATCCCAAAATTACTCCTATAATAATATCTGGCCTTATTACCTCCATTTTGGTCCTCCCATGTTTTCCTATATCCCCCAAGGTCCCAACCTTCAAGTCTTAGATGTTACTCTATAAGGTAAGAGAATTCTCAACTTCTTTCTTTTTCCATTCAAGTTATCTTTTATGTAGTATAACTTTCATGTTTCCATAACATGTTCTTATTTATATTTTATACATTATATATACTGTATTATGATTCATTTATGGATGGGTGACCCTTTTCCCCTCTCTTTTTATTGTCTTCAAAAACCATAATACATAGCTGTTAGGCTGCTGAATTTTCATAAGGAATGTCTCAACTTTTCTTCAAGTTCCTTTATCTTATTCTTCTCTCATCATCTCCTCTTATCCAAGAGGCATGAAATCTTTATAAATATTTCATATTCTATATTTTTTCATGTTAATTTAAAATTAACAATCATTATTCTTCTTCTCCTCTCCCACTTATTCAAAGAATAAAAACATTGTCTGTGATGTGTCGAATTACCAACATCATAGACGATGTAATTTCAGTTTTCCTTAATTCCTTCAGATATGTTCATTAAACTATTTTTATGGTTGAACCATATTATATTATATTTATTATACCTATTTAATGTTCTATAAAAAAATTATGTACATATTAATAAATTATTAAGCAAAACTAGTTCGGTGTGGTCGAAAAAATGCCCAAATTAACCCAAACAATCATCATTTAATTCTTATCTAATGATTCATCCACATGGTATATAAAATAATTAATTATAAGATAATTTAAACTTATGTAATATCATTAATATCATGTAATATCAGTTCTGGATGTTTATCCATGTTCTACACTGTTTCCTCTAGAAATGGGGATGACCTTATTTATTTTATGGTTCAAACATTTCCATCGGTTTCTAACGGGTTTATTCGTAGAACCGGAAACATCCAATGATTCTATATCCATTTGGACCTACTTTCCAAATTCAGGTTCTCATTAGTTGTGGACTAATGAGGATCAAGAATTTTCATTGGTCGAGAGCATGAGAGGTCGGACTCAACACACCTTTTTGAGGGGAATTATTGTCTACTCCAGGACTCTCTTTATAGATTTAAGTTATGTCAGTGAGTCCTTATTACACTACAAAGTATGAAAATGATCTTTCCTTAAGATCTAACAATCAATGATTAATATGTATGAGATTTTGATAATCTTTTATATATATTTGAGGTTATTCATCGATAGAGAATCATCTATATTTGTTAGATATTCTTAGTCAATGGTATCCTTCAACACATTATATAAAGATCTCTTGGTCATTATGATAACCATACTGGTTTTAAAGCCACTCAATGGGGCACTTGAAGTTTATTGTCATTCAGAAGGACGTGGATTATTTCAGAGTTGGGATCGTACCCGCAGATGAGCTACATATGTATCCTTGTTTTAGAAAAGGAATCAGAACCCACATAGTTCGGGAATTAAGATATAATTTAACGTCATATGGGATGGATGAGAGTTAATGGGTGATGGGCTTGAACCTCAGAAAGGCTTCCTATGTACTCCACATCTAAGGTAGAAATCAAATTCCACGTAGTTCAGTTATGAATTGTGGGGCTTATGTATGATTAACGGCCCAAAGAGATGTGTCGTGGTTACTTTTACACTCTAAGATCATGTGATTCATGCTCGGTGTGAGAAACAAGATATATCAATAAACCTGACAATTTGTGCCATGAAAGATGCGATCACAAGGAATGATATGGGGCTTAAGTTTGTATGATTGCCCAAATAGAAAAATATCGGGACATATTTCAGAGACGAAGTCCGGGAACAGGGTCCATAAAGGTATATGTGCTTTTATGGAGATTTGGATACTCTAACTTGGGGCTTTCTCCTGAGGAGGATGCCCAAATTAGGAGGGTTCTTGTGATTGGGTTTTATTCCTGAGAAGGAATCCCAAATAAAAATAAGTTAAGACTGGTTAAGAGAAATTTTCATTGGGGCTTATTCCTGAGAATGGAGGCCCAGGTTAAAGGGACTTAAGAACTGGGGCTTAAGCCAGAGAAGGAGGCCTAGGTTAAAGGAATTTGGGATTTGGGGATTACTCCTATAGAGGATGCCCATATTTGGGAACTTGGACTGGGGATTACTCTTGAAAATGTGGACCAGGTTAGAGGATTATGACTAGGGCTTACTCCTAAAAAGGAGGACCAGGTTAAAGAATTTGAATTGGGGATTACTCTTGAAAAGAAGGATCTGGTTAAAGATCTTCTCATCTTAAAGGATTAGGTTAAATGAATGAAATATCTCACCGTAGTGACATGAAGATATGTAAATCACTAGGTTTTTGAGAGATGTTCCACAGAATTCCATTTGTATAGGGAATCCAACCAAGGAATCATTCCACAAATGGATTTGAATAGGATTCTGAAGGCTAAATCTTGAAGAGGAGATGTAGATCTGAAGAAAAGAGATGAATGGATAGAAGGGGCACCCAAAAGAAGGTAGGCATGCAGCTCCTATTGGGGAGCGCAGGTCCTGGTCGTGCAGGTATACTTGCGCGACACGTGTACTTGTGTGTTGGTCAACCCATAGGGTAATACTTGGGTGAGACTTGGCTCAAGCCCTTAGTATTATCCCTAAAGGCTTACAAAAGAGGGGTGCGCATGTTCTGTTCAATGGATAATTGGGCACACAATTGTGTCCATTTTCCCTTAAGGGTTAGACACTTAGGTGCACAGCTGTTGATGAATTTCAAAACTTAGTCCTTGTTCCATCTCTTTAGATCTTCCATTCTAGGTATGAAATTACCTTAGAAGTGTTTGGAAGACTTCAAGAAGAGACTAGGGCGTAGAGAGATGAAATTTTCATTTCTGGATTTTTCGTCCGTCCCCGAAATGGGGGGGCCCACAAAGGGTATTTATAGGCTACTGAAGTCCCTGGGAGAAAATTTCATAGGGCCCTCAAGTCACCTACGCGCCCAAATGTGGTCCGCAGGTATACCTACGTGAACATCATGGGACTTGCCTCGCCCATGCTCAAAGAAATCCTTCTTCATGCCTTTGTCGTTTTTTGATGTTTCTTCAAATGATGAATCACTTTGTGTTCAACGTATTTCCCTTTTCGTTCGTTAGACTCTGTGATAGAAATGAGCATCAACAAAAGTCCCCCCTCAGAGTTGGATCTGAAAGGAATGAGGATGTGACTCTATGGTAAAGAAGAAAATCAATGAAGGGCAGCGTGAGCACGCAGATGGCATCACGCAGGTGCGAGCCACGCAGGCTTTGTAACGCAGGGGTGTGGTCTTGCCTATAAATATGCGGTCATTCCTCGTGCAAAGTAATTGGATTTCAAACATTCAAGCTCTCGCTGCCCAAGTTGCTGATAATCCGCAGTTTCATTGCTTCCGTTCATGTCGTGCTGCTGTAGAGGTATTTTTGACCTACGTAGTGATACCTATGCACCAAAAACTTGCACGGCACAGTTACACTTGTGGGCCAAAATTGGACTTGCGTTATTTAATGCCTTTTCAAATTTTTCACCTTTCTTCACAAATTTTATGAAAAATCAATTCACTTAAGAGTTAATTATTCGACCTTTGTGCAAATTCAATGGCTCCTAGAATAATTGGAACGGCTGATGAACTGGCTAGAAAGCAGATTGATGATATGATGAATGTTGTTGGCCATGATTACTATGATATATGTGATATAACTCTCCCATATTTGGCCAAGTACTTGAAGAAGTATCATCTTAATTTTCCACAGAGCATCTACTTGCCTTTGTATGGCCATGGTCATCTGCAAGAATTCAATATTCCAGATGAAAGGAATTATATGCCTGAGATGCAGATGCACTATTTCTCATCTATTTCGGTTATGTTGTGCATTAAGAGCAGCAACAATGGTGTGAAATTTCAAATTTTTTCCTTCATGCCATTCCCCTGCATATATGAAAATGGAAAACCATGGGCTGATATGTTTTTCGCTGCCAGTTGATGGAGAGAAGACTATCATGACATTAGAAACAATATCTGAAAAGAGTACTCTCTCCAAATAGCTATTTACTTCAAATGCTCCATTCTCAAATCCATGTATCCATCTTCTAAGTCTCTTGGACAGAAACAGATTCACTATTTGATCAGTGGAAAATTTTCTGAAACCGCACTCAAGAACATTCTTTTTCAATTCTTCCAATAAGAACTAGTATCACTACATATCTTATTTTATCCAGTTGAATAAATGAATTTCAAGTGGTTACTGATGAAGATCAAGATGTTGTAAATAAAATGAAGAGTTATGTTGAAATCCTCTTGTAATTCCTGAAAAGGAGAAGAGAGTCCAATTTGTGGATGTCCTTCTAACTCTTGTTCATCAATGAAAAACACTTTCATCTTCAGTCATTTGTCCATGCCTTATTTTTCTACCTGCTTTAAATTTTTACCTAAAACAATGGGCCTAGTAATCAAGGTCTGATTTTTTCTAGGATTATAAAAATAACCCTACAAACTTTGAATATTTTTAATTGCTCAATATTACCTAAATCATACGATGTATATGTTTAGTGAGCTGGGACTTGACTTTTTTTAAGAGTTCCCTTATATTTTGTGGGCAGTTTAAATTCAAGCACATTGGACATAAAAAGGATAATGTTTAAGGTCGAAATATATTTGACCGAATGGATTAAACTTGACGCAATTCCTTGATAATTTATCTAAAAAAATATTACCATATTCAAGTATGGGGGAAAATGTAAATTATGACTTAATAAATTTTTAATTTAAAGAATGATATGAGAAAAGGGATAAAATTCATTAGAAGAAGTATTTACCAAGAATGAAGTCACCGCTATTTAACAAACCTGTTAGGGGGTTGAATTATGAATGGCCACCTAAGGGTTTTGGCTGCATAGACAAATAATAGCATCTTTTGGCTGGCAGGTCTTTTATTTAGACTTTTTATGCAAGGCTGTCTAAGGGCACATGTTGCATAGTGAAGCAAAATAACTCTCAGAAATTTTACCATTCTATTGCTAAAAAATCGGTGAAAGTTTATGGAGATTCAAATTTTCCAAAGCACGGAGTCTTCTGTATGGAAAGAGGTACTTGAATATGAAGATGATATTTCCAATCAAGATTATCAAATAATTGGATGAATGTCACTCTTGTGAAGGTCTGAACCAGATGCAGGGAAGGGAAATATAAACCATAGACTTGAATACTTACAGATCATGAAAAAGAGTATGGGACAGATATGTTAAGGATGAATATTTTTTGCAGATCCCTACATATTGTTGTTAAGACAACTAAGGAAAAAAGAGGTTTTCTTCCCAATAATGAAGATAACATTATTTAACAAATCAGTTAGGAGGTTGAATTATGCAGGTCCACCTAAGGTAATTGGCCTCATAGTCAAATAATAGTATCTTTTGGCTGAAAAGTCTGTTATGTAGACTGTTTATGCAAAGCCGCCTAAGGGCACGTGCTTCATATTTAGGCAAACGAATTATCAGGTATTAGACATTTTGTGACCAGAAGTCAAGAAAATGGTTATGGTGATCTAGAAGTATTTAAGGTTAGGATTATGACACATAAAAACGGGCATTATTCCATGTATGCAGAGATACACAAAACAATGCTAACCATAATCATGTTGTGTATGGGTCCTGAATTGAGATGTTTTACTTCACTACGTATCCCATAAGGATGGGAATTAATCCATACATAGTTCTTGAAATATAGTTTAACGTCATGTGGGACGAAAGTGTAGGAGATCTTAGTTTAGGTTCATAGAACTCAGACCATAATAAGGAATACACATTTTGTGTTTTATAAACCTAATGTGAATGAAATCCAGGGTTTCCTTACCACATTCATGTTTTCACAAGGGGACTTTTCAGCCAATGGACTGAAAGTGAAATTTGGGGTTAGGAGGAATTTGGGGTTAGGCCCAAAGACTTGGGGCTGGATTCGAGGGATGCTCGAATGTTCCTACATATCCCATAAGGATGGGAATCAAGCTGCACATAGTTCTTGAAATACCCTCTGTAAAGATTTGGTTCATACAAGTGAAGGGTGAAAGGGGACTTCAGTGCAATGATGGTTTGACCCAATATAAAAGGTTTGGGTATTTACATGTATGCACGTAGTATTTAGAATATAAAATGAGCAAAGATCAATATAAATAATTATTCCATCCTAGGTGAGGATGTCAAAGAATGTTGTAGTTTATTGTCATACAGGAAAAAAGTGTGAACAGTTTAACGTCATATAGCACGGACGATGGTGAACCAATGTAAAAAATATTGGTTCTGGGAGAGGTTTCATGAATCAAAATCGTATGAGATGAATGTGAACCAATGTGAAGAGATTGATTTTGGGATTGAACCTCAGGAGTGGATGCCTACGTACCCAGCCTAGAAGGCGAGGATCAAAGTCTGCGTAGTTCGATTAAAAATGAATTGGCAATCAAGTTGTTCATGAGGACAACGACCTAAAAAAATGGTTTTGGGACTTACGCATGGTTAGAGGCCCAGAGAAGGTGTTATGGTTGAAGTTTACTCTAAGCTCTCCTTATTCATACTCGGTGTGAGAAACAAGAGTTAGAAACAACCATAATGATGCATAGTTTAGTGTCACGTAGGACATTAGAAGGGACTATGCAGTTTAAAGTCCCGTATTGAGGACTATTGGTGCTCTATAGTTTAGCATCATGTAGCTAGGATGTCAGAGTTTAACGTCATGCTGGACGTAAGGGACTATGCAGTTTAAAGTCTTGTATTAAGGACAACACATTTTAATGTCATGTTGGACGATGAAGGGACTGTGCAGTTTAATGTCATGCAGTAAGTACTTAAGAAGGGTTGTATAGTTTAACATCATATAGAAAGGACGACACAGTTTAACTTCCTGTTGGACATAAGTGCAAATAGTTTAAGGTCATATTCATGGACCGTGAGATGTATTTGTATTATATAAAATACTTCTTCAGAAATTAGGCATTGGTTGGAGTAATGATGAGTTCTCCATCCATTGAGATTAAATAATAAGATCCATTGGAGTATACTTTATGCATTGAGTAAGGTCCTTCCCACTTCTGCTCAAGCATGGGAGGTTTCTTTCCTAATACCATTGGATTTCTGAGATCCAATACCAATTCTCCAAGAATTAATGTACGAAGATGAACATTTTTGTTGAAATCTCGTGTTATTCGATTTTTATAGACTTCCAAGTGGTGTAGTGTGCACAATCTTTTCTCATATAATTGTTCCAATTCATCCAATCACTTTTAAGATTGTTCATCTGTAGATGACTGATCACAAATGGCTACCCTAAGTGAGGGTAATTAAACCTCAATGAGCAAGGCTACTCTTATTCCATATTCCAATTAATATGTAGTTAACCGCGTTGCAGTGCGGGTGGTGGTTCGATAAGTCCATAAATCATGAAAAAGTTTATCAGGACATGATTTCTTATCTTTATCCACCATATTTTGCAGTATGTTTGAAAGAGTCTTGTTGAAGGATTCTATTTGGCCATTTTCAACTTCATGATATAGATATGAATGATTTGATTTGATGTTATATTCTTGATAAAACTTCCTTACCTCGAATGAACAGAAATTGGTGCCATTGTCTGTCAATATGGTATGAGGGACACCAAATCTGGTAATGATGTTAGACATGATGAAGCTAAAAATTATTTTAGAACTAACTTATTTGAAAGGTATTGACTCTACCCATTTGGAAAAGAAGTCAGTATCAGTAAGAATGTACTTAAACTGCTTGGATGTAGCCGAAGGATAAGGTCATACAACATCCATTCCCCATGTGGAAAATGGCCCCGAGTATTTAATAGTATGGAGAAACTATGGGGGTTGATGAATGAAATTGTCATGTACATGGTAATAATGACAACTCAGAGTGAAATCAACACAATCTTGTATCATTGTAGGCCAGAAAAATCCAAGCCTTCGAACTTGCTCAGATAGTCTATGTCCAGACTGGTGGGAACCACAAACTCCTGCATGCACTTCTTTCATGACAACCATTTTCTCTTCACCATCAATTCATCTAAAGATAATTCCATCAAAACCTTTTTTATAGAGAACTTTCTCTAGGTGATCTAGGCTGTCATAAAGAGTGAAATTGACCACACATCGCTGGATTTGTTCTTTCCTGGCTCTACCCGGTGGAAGTGTTCCATTTTGAAGGTATTCCCTGATAGGTGTCATCCATCCTGTATTATGACCATATGGTTTAGGAATGGGACTAATTTCATTGATTTACCATGTTTTGTCTTGAATATAAGGTAAAATTGTACAATGGTGGGCAATACTGATAATTGTCTCGTCCCGATTTGGATATGCCAGAGTGGTAGCTATATTACCCATTTCACCAGCTTGGGCATTTTGTGATCTCAGGACATGAGAAAACGTCGGTTCTGAAGGAAACTCTTCCATTAAATCTCTAAAATAATCATACAAAGGGATTAATTCTACTTTTCTAATGGAATAATCCCCATTTACTTGTTTGATTACCAGGTCTGAATCACCTTTTACTTTTAAGTGATTCACTTGTGCCTAAAGTGCTAACTCCAATCCTGTGATGAGAGCTTGGTATTCTGCTTCGTTATTTGTCCCGCCTCCCAACAATGAGAAGGAATAGGGTAGCACTGCCTTTTCTGGAGAAATGAGAACAATTCCTAGCCCAACATTGTTGAATTTAGGATCTTCCATTTTCTTCACTATTGGACTTCTAGAAGCACCATAAAAGTACATTTCCCATGTTTGAAGACCATCTTGAATAGAGAAGACTTACTCATCAGGAAGTTTAATATCTGAAGATGTATCTTCTACTGAAGGATGTTTAGCAATGAAATCAGCCAGATCTTTGCCTTTTGTTTCCTTTTGAGACACATTCTGAATATCAAATTGCTGCAAAATAATTTTCCACCTTGCCAGAGGTCCTGTAAGCATTGGACAACAAATGATGAATTTGAGCGGGTTATTGCGAGATACCAATTGTACCTCATGATGTTGTAGGTAGTTTCTCAACTTTTTAACTGCAAATAATAATTCCAAGCAGCACTTTTCAATACTTGAATATCGGGTTTATGCTTCAAGCATAGTCCGACTGAGATAGTAAATGTTGTTTTCATTCCCAGAATCATTCTTCTGGGAAAGGAATGCACCCAATGATCACTCTAAGTTTGTCACATAGAGGATAAGTGGTCTTCCTTTAACAGGTGGAATTACTATCGGTGGACTCAAGAGATATTTCTTTAGGATATCAAATGCTTCTTGACATTCTTTAGTCCACTGGTAGGTGACTCCCTTCTTCATCAATTTGGTGAAGGGTAAACTTTTGCCTACCAAATTAGTGAGAAACGCCGAATATAGGCCAAGTATCCTTGAATTCATCTCAATTATTTCAAATTCTAAGGAGGTGACATACCAAGTATTGACTTTGTCATCTCAGGATCAACATAGATACAACGATGGCATACAACAATGCCGATAAAATTTCATGAGGTTACCCCAAAAGCACATTTCAAGGGGTTCATCTTCAAATTATGTTGTCGATGTTTGTGAAATATGACTTCCAAATCATCCAAGTGATTAGAAAGTTGTTTGGATTTAACCACCAAATAGTCCACATAACATTAAACAAATTTCCCTAAAAATGGATTGAAGATACGATGCATGGAATGCTGATATGTTGCGCCTGCATTTTTCATGCCAAAGGGCATTACCTGATAGAAAAACACACCCTGAGGGGCTCTAAAAGATATAGATTCTTCATCTTCTGGAGCCATATGTATTTGATTATATCCATAATATCCATCCATGATGTCAATTGCTTCATAGCCAGCTGTTGCATCAAGTAAGAGTTCTGTAATCGGAACTGGAAAATCATCCTTAGGAAAATTCCTATTAAGATCTCTGAAATCAATGAAAACTCTAATTTGTCCATTATTCTTTTTCACAGGGAAAATATTATCCAACCATTTGGGATATTTAACTTCTCTGACAAAGTTAGCTTTGATAAGCTTATCCACTTCAGCTTCAATTTTGGAAGCATAAGTTGGGTGTGTTCTTCTTGCAGCTTGTTTGAATCCTCGATGTTCATCTGGAAAACCCAAATGATGAGTAGCAACATCAGGATCAATCCCTAGAATTTCTATATAGTTCCAAGAAAATATATCTTTATTTTGATTTAAAAATGAAATATACATTTCTTTCTCTTCAAGATTCATGGCCGCACTAATTAAAGTGGGTTATTGATCTTCTTTTGTACCCAGATTTATTTCTCTGAGTTCATCCACAGTAGTGGAGATACCCTCTTCAAATGTTGTAGGAGCATCCCTGAGATCTTCCTCTTCTTCATCAACATGTGGTACTTCTTTTGTTTCTACTTTCATAGTAGATGATGAAGCAGAATTTCCATGATCAGGAGAGATGTCAAAATTTGAACATCCTAAAGAAGAGGCTTCCATTTCTGACCCTATTGATGATGAAGGGTCTTCCTTGGGTAATAAAGAGGAGATGATGGATTGAGAATCGACATTATCATTCACCTCTGACAATGCAATGACTTCTTCTGGCCTGGTTGGAAAAGTATAGACTTGTTGGATTTCAGCCGATGAAATGAAGATATCTCCATTTGAGCTTTCATCATTGCTTGGTGAATCACCACTTTCTCCCATGTTGTCTGGCTTGATTTTTGTAATTAACATTATGGAAGATTCTATAAGACTACTTGGATTTGGGTCTATCCTATCAATTTGACTGATATGCAACACATAATATGTACTCACATGTGTGAATGGGTTTATTGAAATCTTTTCCAAACCATATAGAGCATTAACCTTGGTAACCTCCCTTATTGTGGATTTCTTCTTACCCTTCATGTGATAGAATTCCACCTCAATGTATTGAGAGTCACATGTTTTGAAGGGGGATTTATCACCATAAAATGTCCCAATTTGATCATCGAAACATTATTTGAGAAATTGATGGTATGATGAAGGGATAGTTTCATGTTGATGTAGCCAAGGTCTTCCAAGAAAAACATTGAAGGTTGTATAATGATCAATAACCATGAAATTTGAATTGGATACAAGGTCTCCAAACTGAGTTCTGAGTGTAATCTCACCCAGTGGTTCTTGTTCATTTTAATAATATCTATGCAACATCAAAGTAGAAGGAGATAAATCATATGCTTTGAGGCCCAATCGACGAAGGTATGAATGGGGATGAGGTTGACTTCTGAACCATTATCAATGAAATATCTTCGGATGTCTACACTATTGACCTTTCCAGATTAATACAAAGGTCTAATATGTCCATGCACAACATCATATTCATCTTCATCTGTGAAAGATATCACTACATGGAATTCTGCAGGATTATTCTCTACATAGTAGACTTCAGCCGCAATAATTCCTGTTTCGAATTCCCAAGGACTTGACAAAGCCTCAATGAGTGCCTCGCGAAGATCCTTTGATAGATTCAAGGCATCCATAATTGATAACATGGACGGTACTTGGGCCAAATGTTTCAAGAAATCCTATTTTTGATCTAAAGGTATGTGTTTCTGAACAAGAACATGTGGTTTCGCAGGTGCCTTAGAAGTTGTTGCATTGAAATACTCCTGGATTTGGAAGATTAGACTGAATAGGTCTATTTACTTGCTGAGAGGAAGAAGTTGGAACCTCTAACCGATCTTCCAGAATAATTGTGCAAAGACTGAATCTGCTATTGGTGGAAGAATTTTCTTATTCTTGTTGATCCTGATGAAGGGATCTGTCGTGAGTTTCTGTTTCATATACAGTTCTAGCAGGGTTAGGGTTGGAATAGTGGCTTCTGGGATATCCACTTCTTCCTCTGTATCCCAAACCTCTCGAACTCCCTCTAATTCCTCTATTTGATATAGGGAACTCATGCTCATCAAAATCAAAACTATGACTGGAATAGGGATCTGTTAATTGAATCATCTGATGAGGAGTCTGCCTGATTAGCCAGTTTGGGCTGTGCTATTTGGTGGGGCGGTGCCCGTGGATTTGAAGTAGATGGCATAAAGTCTACTAGAGTCAAAGACAACTTGGGCTTTGAAACTATTTCATCTTCTTCTGATTGTTCCTCTTTCTTAGAATTATGCCACCCCTTTGAGGATTTTCCCTCTGATGAAGAGGGTTTTGTTTTGGAATTCATAAAAGAAAACACAATTGGTTTCTTAAATTGTGTTTGTAAAATGGCATGAGTTCGGTTGATCGTTTTTATGACCATCCAATAATCATATTTCTACGTATTTTTTGACTTCTTGCCACTTTCCTTATTCCTATAGATCTATAGCAGTAACACATGCTACCTGAGCTGAAGAACCTTTCAATTTGACTAGTCCCGAGTCCACCATTTTTTGGATGAGGTCTTTGAAGAAAAAACACTCCTGAATGGGATGCCCCAAAATCTGATGAAATGGAAAATAATTAGGACGATCTTCGTCTCCATCCTTGTTTGGCCTTTTGGGTGTTGTAAATTTAACCAAATTATTTTCCAGAGCCGAAATGAAGTAACCAGGAACTTGTTAATTTTAGAAAGAGTAACTTTGCTCTTAAAATCCTCAAATTGTTTCCATCTTTGTTCTCTTTGATCATCTTGATGAAACTACCTCTGCTGTTGACGCTCAAGAGGCGGAGCCCTTCGATAAGATGAAGTTTTTAAGGTAGAAGCAGGTACATGTGCTTGTTTAAGTGTAACTTTAGCAGTCTATTTTTTACCCATTCTCCTTCCTGGAGTTGAAGGGATTACACGAGTTTTATCCTTAGTCTTCATAAGAGAGTCTTTAATCTGCTGAGTGATCGAATAAGGTCTCGAAACCCTATTGTGTATTTCACAGGGATCAACGGTGTGCATAACTCATCATGCAAATTTTCCACACAGATTGGCAACAATTCCTCTTAAGGGAGTGCTAATCTTAGGGAATATGTTAATCCCTTAGAGTGAGAAATGAAAACCAAAACCCTTCCATTCTCCCTTTTCTTACAATTTTTAAGATCAAAAATTGTTGTCTTTAGAAAAGTTGAGCTTAATTGAAAAAGGAATCGTTGACGGAGATCCTCCTACCCGGTAATTGACCGGGATTGCAAGCATGTATACCAGGCAAAAGCAGACCCTTTTAATGACTGTACAAAACACTTGATCTTAACTGCTTCTTGTTGCTGAGGGGTTCCCATCATAGGGTCGCAACAATAAATGAAATGTGTTAAGTGTTTCTCTGGGTCTCCCAAACTATTAAAGATTGGGAATGTGGTACTTGAAAAATTTGATGGGGTAGGAATTGCATCAACCCATTCAGGGTAACCTCTCTTTTCTGGTTGAATTTGTGCATTATTTCCCTCTATAGCTTCCAAACGAGCTGTTAATGACTAAATAGTAGTTATTAAATTTTTAGAAACATCCATTTGATCTTGGACCTGAGTAGGTGCAATAACTGGAACATGGATAGGGGTGGTGGATGGTACTTCAACTGATGGTAGCACCATCGATTGTTGTTGCGCATGACCCATAGGACTAGACCTTTTAGGGTGTACTGATAAAGAAGGATACGCTTGATCCATCTCAGTAGCTGTAACAAATTCATGTGGCTGATTGACTCCAGCATGCTTAGGAGGAAGACTACCCTGAAGTAGTTCTACAGGCATCCTCTTTAATTCCTTCATTTCTTCCTCCTATTGTGCAAATCTTTGCTCTAGTGAGAGTGATTGGCCTTCTCCAGAGGGAGGGTGGATTGTAACCTAATTATTTCATTTCCCCTTATTGGACGCCTTTCAGAGCGGGGGAAGTTGGTTACTTGAAGGAATACCTAGATTCTGAGTAATCCTTTGATTTCGTGTACGCACACCTTCTTCATTTGTGTCTCTGTGTACAACTTCTTGAGTAGGAACTTCTTCATTTGATCCCCCTAAGTGAGCCTTATCTGGGGGATCAGTAACAATGGAATTGATGACATTAATTGATGCATAATGCATTGCATCCCTTCTATGGGAATTTCTACAATATTGTCTTCTTCCATGTCCTTGATGAGACATTTCCTTTTGTTTATTTGATCCCTTAAGAACTTTTTGACGAACCGTAATTTGGAGGGAATCTCCTGATAATTCATCTCTTTATTCCTCTTTTGGCTTCTTCCCTAATCGAGAGAAGACTTACTTTCTCTGAGGAAGAGATTGAGGATTTGAAAAAGTCCCCAGTCTTATGGACTAGGGCTGTTCTTGTTGTTCCGGCTCAACTCCTAGAATCCTATTTGTTGATTCCAAGGGTTGGGTAAAAAGAGTCCCCAGTATGAAAATTTGGGTGGCTCTTAAGTTGCTATATCTGAGACTTTCTTAAAATTTCTTCTGATCTTGTGGACTGTAGTCCGGAAAATGGATGGATTCATCAACCTACATCCACTAGAATCACCCGTTTCAAATGAACGTTGGATGATTTTTGAAACTTCTATCACTTGATGATGTGCACGATCTAAACAAGAAGCATGTTCTATATTCTCATTTTCCTGATGCAAGAGTAATTCGACAACTTTTTCTCTGTATGCAAAATTTTTAGATGAACTAGTTGAGGCATGTTCTTGAGCAAGCCTTTGATTACAAACAATGATAATTGGATGTGGCCGACCATGGTCAATAACATTGCATTAGACCATTTTTTCGGGCTTTGTTGGCTGGAGAGTACAGTGAAATGTAGTGCTCCATGAACACCCCATACCCTGATATGAATACCAGATAGGGCATTAGAAATTGACTAGCGCAACCTTTTTAGTGCACCAAGTCATGAACACTGAAGGGCTCTCTGTTGCTTTTCAGCATTCAGATATCGAGAAACTGAGAGAGATGCCAAGTCAATTTGGAATTTTAACCCTTCTATTATCTTGACATGATTTTCATATTCATCATAAGATAGAATTTTCTTTTTCAATTGAAAAAGAGTTTTCCAAATGTTTAGATGAATATCCTGAATACATTCTTCCGTCAACATCTCTGGAATGCCATACTGAGAGTCATCCAAAGGCCAAAACATGACTAGAACTTCACCTTTTTCTAGTTTTTTTCTCATATTCAGTACTTCCTATTTATCATTCGATGAAGATTCTTCTACCTGATTAGACCAGATCTGGTGCTTCCTTGTTTCTTCATCAGATTCAATGATATTTCTTGAGAATTCGCTTATCAAACTAGAAGATGAATGACCCAGGGGTGGTTTGGAGAATGACCTATATCACGGGTTATCTTCTGATTGAGAAAGTATTTCACCTGCTAACAGTAAAGCATCAGACATGACTGGCTTTACATTTTCAAGTGCCTCAAGATATGAGGGCTTTCTCGTCACTGCATTTTCCTTTGAATAATTTTCCAGTCAATGCGAATTACTACTGCGGAGATAACTTTCGCAGCTAAATTCATCATCATGGGGAGGACCGGCATGGTGGGTTATAGAAAAAGATGAAACCTCTTACTCCTTGGTCTTCTAGACATGCAGAGGGTTATCATGGCTCTCATATGAAGATGATAATTTGAGATCGACCGAACTATCATGAAGGAATCCTTCATGAGAAAGTGTCTGATGCAGACCTTCGGAATTAATGTTCCCACTATTGGGAACTGAGAGTGTAGAATCTTGAGTTGCAACAGATAATTTTCTGAGTGTATCAAGAACTCCAGCATCGAGTAAGTCCTTGTTATATATTGGCTTTTGATTTATTGACTGTGCTGGATGGGTATTTTTCTTATATGTCTTCTTACACACTTTGGGAACCACTTGTTGACGAAATTGGTTATTATGGGTAGGTTTAAGTGCCTGTTTAGGAGAAATAGTCTGGTTATGCTGATTATATGTACTCAAATCAGGTGTATGTGCCTGACTTGGTTGTCCGTATGATATGGGGGAGTATGCTCTACAACCCTCTTGGACTAGAACAGAGGTGTGTGTCTGTTCCGGAGTGATATGTTGATCTGTCACTCCACTGGTAGGGATAGATTTTCATTTCTTTCCCTGTGATGCTGCTTAAGCTGTTATAATATACTGGAAGGCATCTAGAATATGAGCAGGGATTTGCTTCTTCTCTTTCACCATTGACAGAATATTCTTGATGACTTCAGCAACCGGAACAAGGATATACGTTCATTCCATGCTTGGAGTAGGTGTGTGTCCCTACTCCTGTCCTCATTTTCATATCAATGTTTTCTGGCCCTACTTATGTGTGGGGGCAGAGAGTTGAGTCTGCCTCTTGTTTGTTATTAGGGCATTCAAATTGACTTCTTCGGGTGCTACCAAATTAGACTGTTGGTAGGATTGATCAATACTAGAAGGTGTATGTGCCTGCTGATTGCACTCCGCCGAACGTGGTTGATGAACTTCATTAAATACTAGCAGATAAGTCTCCTGGCAGGATTGATGAGTGTAATCATGGTGTATGTTCCTATTTACTAGTTTGTCATCACATTGGGTTGGTGGGATTCATCATATGTAGTCAGACGAGCCTACTAACTAGCTGATGATTTTTAAACAGGTGTATGTTCCTGTCTATAGTACTCTGCCAGAATTCCCTGGTGGGAATGGCATGTTGCTTCCAGACGATTCTGCAGGACAGCGGAATTAAAATAGAGGGGTTTGTGTGTCTGCTCGTTGCTTTCCACCAAGTTGGGTTGGTGGACTTCTCCGGAAATGGCAGAGATATGAACCTGCTCATTGTGGACCGGTCGTCGCCTCTAGTGGTTCGTCATTCCTTCTTGGGTTCGAGGAACCTGAGCCGAATGTCTGGAGACAACGCCCTCATCATGTTGAGGGTGCACTACGGTACGAGTCTGGCGGCGATTGTTAGTGGGAGCCATCGGAATGACTCTTGTCTTCTTGAATTAAGGCCTTGAGTGACCTTATCATTCACCTTATCATAATATGGGAGTGATTGGTGATTGCATTCTGGGGATAAAGACCCAAAATGGTTGGAGACGGTGGTTGGCACCACCTTCTTCTTGATTGTTGGTCGTCACTGTCCAGACGACCAGGGTGAATTATTGACTTGGAGGGCTTGTTGAGTGACCTCCAGAGTCGGAATTATACCATGTCGATGGTATTACTTAACCAGTGCATTTGATACCCAAGGTTGAAAATACTAAGTAGATGATGTCATCCTCAGAGCGGATGATGATCCAGCAGGAGTAGCAGCAGAGGTATTCACAACAGAGGTATTCACAGGTGTGAACTTAAGAGAAGCCATTTCAGTAACACAGAAGATCTTGGAAAAGAGTGCCTATTTGATATAACAGACAAAATCAAGATAAGTTCGGCCACTAAATATTTTGTATGAGCACATATGTTATTGATTGTTTTGTTGGACCTCTCATTGAGTTTAAATAGGGGCCTAACAAATAAGTAAAACATCATTTTAACTTGGTTCAGGATTCACGTCGGGTTTAGCATTTTTTGTTTCCTCTGGAAATGGGGATGAACTTGTTTATTTTAAGGTTCAAACATTCCAATTGGTTTCTAACAGGTTTATTCAAGAACCAGAAACACCCAATGATTCTATATCTATTTGGACCTACATTCCAATGGCAGGTGGTCATTAGTTGTGGACTAATGTGGCTTAAGAATTTGCATTGGTCGAGAGGATGGGAGGTCTGACTCATCAAACCTTTTTAGGGGAATTATTGTCTACTCCGAGACTCTATTTATATATTTAAGTTATGTTCATGAATCTTTATTACACTACCAAATATGAAAATGATCTTTCCTTATGATCTAACAATCAATTATTAATATGTATGATATTTGGAGAATATTTTATATGTATTTGATGTTCTTCAACGATAGATAATCATCTGTATTTGTTAGAGATTCTTAGTCAATGGTATCCTTCAACACATTATATAAAGATCTATTGGTCATTATGATAACTATACTGGTTTTAAAGCCACTCAATGGGGAACATGAAGTTTATTGTCATTCAGAAGGACATGGATTATTTCAGAGTTGGGATCGTACCCGCAGACCGGATACTTACATATACTTGTTTTAGAAAAGGAATCATAACCCACGTAGTTCGGGAATTAAGATATAATTTAACGTCATATAGGAAAGATGAGAGTTAATGGGTGATGGGATTGAACCTCAGAAAGGATTCCTACATACTCTACTTTTAAGGTAGAGATCAAAGTCCATCTAGTTTGGTTAAGAATTGTGGGGCTTACTTATGATTAATGACCCAAAGAGATGTGTCGTGGTTACTTTTACACTCTAATCTCATTTGAGTCATGCTCGGTGTGAGAAACAAGAGGTATCAGTAAACATAACAATTTGTGCCACAAAAGATGCAGTCACAAGGAATGATATGGGGATTATGTATGTATGATTGCCCAAATAAACAAATCTCGGGACTTATTTCATAGAAGAAATTTGGGAACAAGGTCTATAAAGGTATATGTGATTTTATGGAGATTTCAACACTCTAACTTGGGGTTTGCTCCTAAAGAGGATGCCCAAATTAGGAGGGGTCTTGTGATTGGGGTTTTTTCCCGAGAAGGAAGCCCAAATCAAAAGAAGTTAAGACTGGTTAAGAGAAATTATGACTGGGGCTTATTCTTGAGAATGGAGGCCCAGGTTAAAGGGACTTATGAACTAGGGCTTACTCTTAAGAAGAAGGCCTAGGTTAAAGGAATTTGGGATTTGGGGATTACTCTTAAGGAGGATGCCCATATTTGTGAACTTGGACTAGGGATAACTTCTAGAAAGGAGGCCCAGGTTAAAGATATTATCATCTTCAAGGATGATTTTGAATGAATGAAATCTCTCACCTTAGTGACACGAAGATATGTAAATCACTAGGTTGTTGAGAGATGTTCTGCAGAATTCCTTTCAGATAAGGAATCCAACCAAGGAATCATGCCATAAATGGCTTTGTAGAGGATTCTAAAAGATAAATCTTGAAGAGGAGATGTAGATTTGAATAAAAGAGATGAATGGACTGGAGAGGCACCCAAAAAAATGTAGGCGTGCAGGTCCTGGTCATGTAGGTATACCTGCGCGACACATGTATACTTGCGTGCTGGTCCACCCATAGGGTAATACTTGGGTGAGGCTTGGCTAAAGCCCTTAGTATTATCCCTAAAGGCTTAAAAAAGTGGGGCGTGCAGGTTCTGTTGAAGGGATAAGGCGACGCGCAAGTGTGTTCGTTTTCCCTAAAGTGTTAGGCACTTTGGGGCATAGGTGTTAATGAATTTCAACACTTAATCCTTGTTCCCTCTCTTTAGATCTTCCATTCTAGGTAAGAAATTTCCTTAGAAGTGTTCGGAAGTCTTCAAGAAGAGACTAGGGCGCCGAGAGCTAAAATCTGAATTTATGGATTTGTCATCCGTCCCCGAAATGGGGGGCCCACAAGGGGTATTTATAGGCTACTCAAGACCCTGGGAGAAAATTACATAGGTCGCACAAGTCACCTGTATGCCCAAATGTGGCGTGCAGTTATACCTGCACGACCATCATGGGACTTGCGCGGCCCATGCTCAAAGCAATCCATGTTCATGCCTTTGTCAAATTTTGATGTTTCTTCAAAGGATGAATCAATTTTTGTTCAACATATTTCCCCTTTCATTTTTTAGACTCTGTGATAGAAAGGAGAATCAACATACAAAAACTTCCATTTAAGAATACAAGTGAACCATTCAAGAAAACCATAAAAATGAACATTCCCAAAAAAATGTATTTGAAGCCTATAACTCATAGAAAGGCCCATAAAATAACCTAATGAAATCATAATGAACCATTTTCATGTAAACAATCTTATGTAATTGTTAATTAATGAATCTAATGTGGTTATAATGGACTTTAAAGTGAATAAATAGTTCAGATACAAGGTAAGGGTAAATTCTCAAACCCAACTTTCTTTCATCGGGTTCCCCCTCTTTCAGACCATTTTTTGTATGATTACTCTTTAAAAATAATTTATTCATAATTATCTTACCTATTCTAGAATATAAATCTTCTAAACTGGAGTTTATTTCAAATACAATGTTTTCCAAAAGAACTCTTCTTTCAAAAACACACCTTTTACTTCTCACTAAAGGTGGATGGTTCTTGTATCAAGTATGTTATTGCCACATTATTTTGGGAACCCAAAGTTCATGAATGTGTTCTTATGATATGAAGACCATTAATTTACATGGGTCATTCATTTTAATTTTTGGTATATGTTATATGTGTAATTCATGATAATGACAATGTTATGGTGTGACGGGTGCACTGAGAATTATTTAACACAATATGAATGTTTAAATGTGATGTGAGCGCTCAGAATTATACAGTGCTCCAATTCATTAGGTAAAGTAATTAATATCATGAGTTTCAGTGAAATTATGTGTGTAAAAGATTCTATATTTTTCCAAAAGTATGTTTTGAATTTAACAACTAAGACACGATGTTTCATTTTTTATGCATTTCCACATTTCAAGTCTTTTATTAATGATTCCTAACATTTTCATGATCTTTTTCCAATATTATGATTATGCTCACCCCATGATATTTTTTTCTTATCTATCCCCTTACTGGGATTGTAGCTCAACCCTTTTTATGTATATCCTCATGTGACTGCATGTACTAAGGAGAGGTCAAGTTCCAATAAAAACCTAGAGAAGAATGAATTGAATAAATTTTTATGCTTGATATTGTAATTGTTATGTAAAGTACCAGTTTTCCATAGACAATAAACATTTGTATCCTCTATGTGTAATAATATTATGTTGTTTATCATTAAAATTATGTAATGGTAATGTAAGAAAATGTTGGGTCACTATAGTTTGTATCAAAGGAAAGGTATAGTTAATTTGGGAATTAGGATTAGTGTACCCCAGAGAAAACCTCTAGCATGACACTAAGTACAAATATGAACACAAGAATCTTTACATAGAGATCCCATATGTTATTCTTTTAGTATAAATTGTACAAATGAAAAATTTATTTATTCATAACTTCTTGACTTGTGTTTTTGTTCTAACCTTTTCTATTTTAGAAAAGGGGTGGAACCAGGAGAAACCAGGCCAACAACTCGTGTGAGGTCCAATGAAATGATTTCCCAAATGACATCCCTAATGGTTTTGGAGGTGGAGTTAAAAACTTCATGGTGATTCTTACCCAACTATCTCATGTTATGAACAATAACCATAATAATGGATAATATCATCCTTCACCAAAGAGGGAGCAACTAGATATCGAGTGTTTTATGTGGAAACAACAACAAACCTTTAGTGGATCTTCTAATCCATTAGTTTTGGAACAGTGGGTCAAATCCCTGGAAAATTTCTTTTCTGTGCTTCACTATTCTGAGATAGATAAGGTGAGACTAGATGTTTATCATCTAGATGGAGAGGCTGATTAATGGTGGGATTTGATTAAGAACACCAATCCAAGTTATGAAATTGATGATATGGAATGGGATGTCTTTAAGATAATGTTTATTAACAAGTATTTCCCAAGAACTATTCACACAAAGATGGAGGGAGAATTTATAGAGATCAAGAAAAAAGAATAAGAATCTGTCACAACTTATGAAGAAAATTTCAAAAGGATTTCAAGGTACGCTTCGGGTTTTGTTACAAAAAATGATAGCAAAATTAATAGATTCTTTAGTGGATTGAAACCACACCTTCAAAAGTATCTTAAAATTAGAGAATTTGGGAGTTATGAAGAATTTTTTCAATGTTATATTAAATTGGAGATGGTGTTTGGAGAATGTTCCCATGGATATGGTGATAAGTAATGAAAGATTGAGTTTCAAGCCAGTGGATCTAATGAGAAAGGTGGGAAGAAAACTCAATGACCCACATTCCAAAAATGTGGGAAGTTTCACCCTGGGAACTGCCCCAAAGGATAGAGAACAGAATCAAGTGTGGGATGGAAGGAAACCATGCTCAAGTATGTCAAAAAGACATGAAAAGGAAGGATAATGTAATGGAAAAAATTAGAGACCCACCCATGATTAATTTCTACAAATGTAGAGAAGAAAAAACACTATGAAAGCTAGTGCACTAAACCTCGAGTTCTTGAGGTTAATCAGTGTCAGAATCCACCAAAACAAAAGTAACAATGGAAGACTTATGCCATCACTAATGAGGAAGTGGAGCAAGATAATAAAGTCATACAAGGTACACAATCTATTTTATCAAGTATGAAAAAAGTCTTATTTGATTCTGGTTCTACACATTCCTTTATATCTTGTAAGTTTTATATAACAAGAGAATCGAATCCCCGGAATCTTGAAGTACAGATATCTATAAAAACACCAAGTGGTGAAATCATTACAACCCAAGTGTCTGACTTTTCTCCTATTGATGTAACTGGGAATATTCTTCTAGAAAATCTCGTAATACTTTCCTTGGTGGAATTTGACGCTATAATGGGAATGTATTGGCACTCCTTATATAGAGAACATATCAAATTTCAGGAAAATGAAATATCTTTTCATATTATAAACCATCCCACAGTCCACTACAAATTCAAGTAATATCATGAATCTCCTTTGAAAAATCCTTCAATGGTGTGGGTGTTTATTCCCTATAAAGATGTATACCTCGCCCAAATGGTTGATTCAAAGGATAGTACCAACGTTGGTGGAATTACAATCGTGATTGAATACATTGATTTATTTCCCGAAGAGTTACTCAGAATTCCCATAGATCATGAGGTAGTGTTCTTAAAAGAACTCATACCCGGAGATACTCCTATCATAATGTTTCCCTATAGGATGGCTCCTATTGAACTGGAGGAGTTAAAGAAGCAGCTGAAAGAGCATCTTGACAAAGGGATCATACACCCTAGTGCAACACCCTAAGGTGATTCAGTGCTCTTTGTGAAGAAGAATTATGGAACAATGCGGTTGTGTGTCAATTATAGGGAACTAAATAAGATCACCATAAAGCACAAGTATCCTCTTCCAAGGATTGACGACTTGTTCGGTCTGTTAATAGGATCTCAATAATTCTCAAATGTGGATCTTAGTTTTCGATATCATCAACTAAAGGTGAATAAGGATTATATTTAGAAGACTTCAATTCGTACAAGGTATGGGAACTATGAGTTTCTATTTGTTCCCTTCAAATTTACTAATTCCCCTGAAATCTTCATGTATTTGATTAATATAATCTTTAGAAATTACCTCGAAAAAAATTTGGTAGTGTTTATTGTTTATATTCTCATATACTCTAAGAGAAAGGAAGAACATTAAGAACATCTCAGACATGTGTTGGTGACATTGAAAAAGGAGAAGTTTTACGCCATGTTTAGAAAGTGTGACTTTTAGATGAAGCAAGTCATGTTCTTGGTACATGTGATCACAAGTGATGGAATTTCTATGGACCCTTAAAAAACAAAGGCAATATATGAATTTTCTAGGCCCTCAAGTGCCATATAAATCCGTAGTATTCTTGTATTAGTTGAGAAATATCGACATTTTGTGAAACATTTATCACAATTTTCAAGACCGCTAACTAAGTTAACAAGGAAAGGGGTAAAGTATGTCTGGATGGAAGAAAGTGAGGGATGATTCAATGATATAAAAATAAGGATGATCACTGCACCAGTATTCACATTACTGAAAAGTGGAGAATGTTTTGTGATATACAGTGATGCTTCAATGAAAGGATTGGGTTCTGTACTCATACAAAATAATAATGAGATATCCTACACCTCAGGAAAGTTTAATATCCATGATCAGAACTACCTTATGCATGATCTAGAGCTGACAACCCTAATTTTTTCCTTTAAAATCTTGTGGCACTACCTTTACGGTGAGAAGTGTGACATATACACTGACCACATGATCCTAAAGTATATATTCACACAAAATTATCTCAATATGCATCAAAGGAGATGGTTATAGCTAATCAAAGATTATGATATCTCTATTCACTATCATCCTGGAATGGAGAACAAGGTAACTAATGCTCTAACTAGAAAAGAACCTACTACTCTATCCATGTGGCAGATTGAGAAAGACCCTATCTTCATGGATATTAAAAGGATGGCTTTCGAAATCCTAAGGGAAAGGGATACATCCTAACTTTCCCAAAGTATTGCACAACCATATATCTAAGAGAAGATTAAGGAGGAACAAAGGGATGATCTAGAGTTACAAAAGAAGGTGAATACAGAAAAGTAAGGGAAAATGTAAGAGTTCCATATTGACGATGATGGTGTGATTTGGTTTGGAACGTGGCTTTGTGTGGCTTCATCACCTGGGATAAAGAAGGAGCAATCATACAATGCACATAGCTCAACATTCTCTATCCATCCTGATAGCACCAAGATATACTAAGATATCAGTGAACCCTTATAGTGGGATAACATGAAGAAGAGATTGCAGAATATATCTCAATGTGATTGGTATGTCAGTAAATTAAATCAGAGTAACAAAATTACAAAGGGTTAATGCAGCCATTTCCTATACCCATGTGTAAATGGGTTAATGTAACTATGGACTTTCTCATGGGTCTCCTGAAGATGCCGAAGGGAAATAATTCAATACAGGTTATGGTTGATCGACTCACCAAGAATATCCATTTTTTCACTATTCGGGAAGATCTCTCTCTTGAACAACATGCAAAGATATATGTGAAGAAATCGGTGAGACAACATGGTGTTCCACTCTCGATTGTCTCTAACCGTGATCCAAAGTTCACATCTAAATTTTGGGGGAGCCTTCAACATCCTTTGAGTACTAAATAAAATTTTAGCATGGATTATCACCCCCAAACTGATGACCAATTAGAAATGACTATTCAAATGCTTAAATATATGCTAAGAGCCTACTCTGTATAATTTAAAGGTGTATGGAATCGACATCTCCCATTTATTGAGTTCTCATACAAAAACAGCTTCCACCTGAGTATTTAAAGGGATCCATATGAAGCTCTATATGGAAAGCGATGTAGAACTCCAACCTATTGGGATAAAGCTGGAGAAAGGAAGCTACATGGACCTGATCTAGTGCAAGTGATGATGAATAAGGTTCAATTCATCCATAAACACATCAAGTTTGATCAAAGTTGGAAAAAGATTTATGCTGACAATCGTCGAAGGGACTTGGAGTTTGACATTAGGAATAAAGTCTTCCTTTGAATATCACCATGGAAGAGAGTCATGTAGTTTGGAAAGAAAGGGAAGCTAAGCCAAAGGTATATTGGCCCCTTTATGATCCTTGACCGTATAAGAGTCATGGCCTATCGGATTGCACTTCCACCAAATATAGCTCATGTTCATGATGTGTTTCATGTATCACTCTTGAGTATGTACATACCTAGTCCCTCACATGTACTGAACTCAAAGGTGGTGTAGCTGGAAGATGATCTCTCCTATTAAGAGAACCCAGTAGAGACTCTAGACCAGAGAGATAATTTTATATGAAAAAATACAACTCGTCTTGTCAAAGTGTTTTGGAGAAACCATATGTTTGAGTAAGCAAATTGGGAACTCTAGGAGGTGATGAAGGAGAAGTACCCTCACCTGTTTGTGTAAAATGAAATTTCTGGGGTGAAATTTCATAAGGGGGGAAGAATGTAACGACCCAATGTTTTATCAATGGAAATCCCATCTTATAATTATGTCTTTTAGTATAATCACTTTAATAAGAAAAATAACATATCATGATACTAAATACTATGTGATCACTAAACATAATTTTTCCACTTCTATGTTTTGAATATCGAAAAGCGGTCATCTATATTTGTGTTCAGTAAGTTATTTGGAGTCTGATGGAACCAACTTGTTTTTTTGGTCAATAGTATTGTACCCCTATGAATATTAATATGAATAGTAATATGACCCTAATTAAAATTAAATTATAATTTTATTTTATTTTCTTAAGGCATTCAGATAATGTCATCTTGATTATTTTTTCAAAGTGATATAAAAGTATTTATAGTTTTAAAATTGTTAATTTTTGAATAAAGAATGATTTTATTTAAAAAATAAAATAAATTTATTAATAAATTTATTTTCAAAAAATTGAGTTCATTTTTTAATTCCCCATGTCGAAAAAAGGTTGGGGTGAAGTTTTGGGATTTTTCTGAAATAGATGAACTTTTAGTGAATAGTAAAAATACAGTTTTGAGTTTCGGTGTGTTTAATGACATCATTAATGATGTTATAATGATGTTATAATTCTTGTAGACTTGTGTACAGTAAAATAATAATTTATGTGTCCCAATTTTCTAATACCATGAGAAAATACAAAAGGCAAGCCCATGGTTTTGTAAATACCACTAATGAGGTGTCCCTTGGAAATTATTAAAATATTCCCTCAATTTCTCTATAAATACCAACCCTTTCCTTAATTCCATTCTACCCAAATTACTCCTAAACAATGATCTGGACTTCTTACCTCCCTATTGTTCCTCCCAAGGTGTTCTCAATCTCCCAAGGTCCCAACCTTCTAATCTTTAGAGTTACTCTACAAAGTAAGAGAATTCTCAACTTCTTTCTTTTCCCATTCAAGTTCTCTTTTATGTGGTATAAATTTCATGTTTCCATACCATGTTCTTATTTCCATTTTATCATTTATCTATATTATATAATGATTCATTTATTGATGTGTGGCTTTTTTCCTCTCTCTTTTTATTGTTTTCTAAAACCATAATTCATAGCTGTTAGGCATCCTAATTTTTGTAAGGAATTTCTCAAAGTTTCTTCAAGTTCCTTTCTTTTCTTATTTTCCCCTCATATACTCTTATCAAAGAGTCATGAAATCTACATAAATATTGTATATTCTGGATGTTCTCATTTTCATTATAAATTCATCATCATTCTTCTTCTTCTCCTCTCCCACCTATTCAAGGAATAAAAACATTGTCTGTGATGTGTCGAATTACTGACATCATAGGCGATGTAATCTTAATTTTCAATAATTCCTTCAGATATGTTCATGAAACCATTTTTATGGTTGACCCAGAATATATTATATGTATTATATCCTATTATCCTATTTACTGTTATGTAACTAACTTATGTATATATTACTAAATTATTAAGCAAAACAAGTTCATTGTGGTTGAAAAACCGCCCAAATTGACCCAAACAATCATTATTTAATTCTTATCTAATGATTCATCCACATGATATATAACATTATTAATTATAATATCATTTAAAATTATTCAATATCATTAATAACATGTAATATCAGTTCTTTATTTTTATCCATGTTCTACACGAACTTCCATTTAAGAATACAAGTGACCCATTCAAGAAAACCCTAAAAACAAGCATTCCCAAATAGTATAGTTGAAGCCTATAACTCATAAAAAGGCCAATAAAATAACTTAATGAAACCACAATGAACCATTTTCATGTAAAAAAGGTTTTTGAATTCTTAATTATTTAATCTAATGTGGTTATACAGGACTTTAAAGTTAATAAAATGTTCGGATACAAGGTAAAGGGAAATTCTCGAACCCAACTTTATTTCTTCGAGCTCCCCATCTTTCACTCCATTTTTTGTATGATTAATCCTTAAAAATAATTTTTTAATAATTATCGTACCTATTATGGGATATAAATGTTCTCCAATGTATTTTATTTCAAATGAAATGTTTTCCAGAAGAACTCTTCTTTCAAAAACACGCCTTTTACTTCTCACTAATGGTCGATGGTTCTTGTATCAAGTATGTTATTCTTACAGTCTTTTGAGAACCCAAAATTCATGAATGTGTTCTTATGAGATAAAACTCATTACTTTAGATGGGTCATTTTTTCTCATTTTCGATATATGTTATATGTGTAATTCATGATAAAGTTATAGTGTGACGGGTGCACCTGAAATAATATAGAGCAGTATGAATATTTGAATGTGACAGGTGTGCTCATAATTATACAGCACTTCAATTCATTGTGTAAAGTGAAAAATCTCATGAGTTTAAGTGAAATGATGTTTGAACCAGATTCTAGATTTGTTTACATGTATGTGTGGAATTTAACCACTAAGACATGATGTTTCATTTTTTATGAATTGCCACATTTCAAGTCTTTTATTAATGATTTCGCTCATTCTCATTATTGTTTGAAAATGTTATGATTATCCTCACCCCAGATATATTTTTCCTATCTATCCTATTACTGAGCTTTTATCGAACCCCTTTTTATGTATATCCTCTAGTGGCTACATGTACTAAGGAGAGGTCAAGTGCCAATAAGAATCTACAGAAGAAGGAATTAAAGAAACGTTTATCCTTGATGTTGTAATTGTTATGTATTGTCCTTGTTTTCCCAAGACAATAAACCTTTGTATACTTTATGTGTAATACTATTATGTTTTTTATCTTTAAAATGATGTAATAGTAATGTAGGAAAAGGCTAGGTCACTATAACATATCTATGTTACCACACGTTGAAACCCCCTCACTAAACTCTTTAGTGAGTAACATCTATTAATAAATCTAGTTTTAGTAATGGTGATAATTATGAATCATATTCCTAATGTTTATCTCCTTGAATATATTCAAACTTCTTAACTACACAACATATTATTTCAAAATGTTAATAACCTCTGTTGTCTACATAGAACTCATTCTAAGTTTATCATCATCATCATTCTTGGAGCCAACTTCACTAAACTTTTTCCTTGAAATTGATATTTCACTTTATGTTTTGATAGGTATTATCCTTTATATGTTAATATTTAACTTCTCTAAGTCCAAACATACTCTCACTATACTTTTAGACAATATAATATCTATAGAATACAATATTATGATACATAAACTTATTTATGTTAATAAATAATACTTGTTTCTTCTTAGTGTAAATATTTAATAAATAAACTATTTTCCTATATAATATATGGTATTTTATGTGTTTTGTAGTAATTAATTAAGAAAATTGATTGTTTTTTAAAATATTTCACTAATAGTGGTGGAATCGCAATTATCCATATTTTAAAATATAATCAGATAAACCCTTTTATCTTAGATAAAAAATTTATCCTTACCTTATTTTCAAAAACATGTTATAAAATCTAATGAATTATAAAACCATGTGTATTAAGTAAATCATATCATATTGCTAATACCAACTATTTATCGATAAACAACGTCTATTATCAACACTATTGGAAACATGGGCCATTCCCACAGTTTTGAACCACTATTATAGGTTGGAAAACTGTTGGTATACCCTATAATAATAGTTCTCTAAACTATTAGGAGTTTGGATGTGGGTATAATCCTATACCAATGACTTTATATAAACCATTGGTGTAGGACACATTGATGTACACTATACTAGTAGTCATAAGAAAATATTTTTTATACACCTATACCAATGGTTTGAAAACCATTGGTATAGTCCATATCCCTTTAAAAAATACCAATGGTTTAGTAAGAATCGGTATACTACCTATCCTTTTAAAAAATATCAATGGTTGAAAAACTATTGGTATATAGTCCTCTATACATCATAGCCATCACCCCCCCCCCCCCCCGTTAGCACCCCACCATAGCTCAAAACACAAGAACTCGTAAATAACACTACACCATCACATGAAAAAACACTACCAAAAAGAACTTGAAAAAACACTACCAAAAAATATACATAATTCAAAAAAATAATTAATGCATTCAACAAATGACAACACACATTTAAAACATTACATATATGAATTCAAATCCAATCATCAGATATCATGTTTCATAAATATCTGTAAAAACTTTAAAGGATCAAATTCTATTTCATCACAACCAATATCATCACCATCGTCGTCATCATTTTCATCATCATCGTCATTATCCCCACCATCTCCATCTCCATCACTATCACCTCAAACGTCATTATCCAAACCACCACTAGGACCATCGCCCGATGCACTATATAATGTATGAATCATTGAAATATATGTATCACAAACTATGATGGTATCTAGTGGAAGTGATGGACATTAGGCTTCCATAAATTTTATAAGTTCATCATTGGAATTTTTATTCTATTCACACTCCTGCATACCCATTTTTTGGCCTCTTCTTCCTTAGTATGAGTGTGTTCTACCTCTGTATAATCTATCTCCAACTTAGTGGTACTAGAACTGAAAACTGAAGTGGGATAATATCTAATGGGGATAATACTCGTCCCTAGTTGACAGTATGCTCTCCCATGGTTCTCATCTCCTAATACATGATATAAATGATCGTTTGGTACAAAGTTATCAGCTTTCTACTCATCAAGGGAATCCAAAATACTAGTCTATATGATAATTATAATACATAATACACAATATACTATATATAAAAAATACTATATACATATTATAACCATGACACTGAATTACATTATGTCAATGGGTTGCTGGATTTTTTTTCCAGACATAAGTTTTTATTATTGGATAACCTAGACTATAATAAAGTGTTAATGATCTCCATCAAGATTCATAAAAAAATGACTAAATAGCCAATATATTTTCCAAAAAACAAGACTAACTAGTAATAATAATTTAATTGATTTCAAAAGTCCAACTCAATTGTATATTGTCACATGAAATAAGTGTAGTTCGACTCACTAGTGCACTGTTGGTCAACCTGTCAATTTATTACTCAAGTGGAAAATATTTTTTTTTTGAAATATTTATTTTCTCACACTTCACTTGTCAGTGAAAATATGAAAATAAAAAATTATTAGTGAAAAAAACTTCCCAAGATATTCTCATTAGGATCCTCATATAAAAAATGCAAGGATGGTAATTATAGTAAACAACTCATCACTAAAGAAGTACCCTATAGGGATTGATCTAATAAAACAATCCACTAAAAAACTAAAATTAAATTGATAGTAGTAGTGAAAGTAGAAAGGAAGATAAATAAATAGGTTTAACAAGTATAAAATTATGAGACTCCCTTTCAATAGAATTTTGGACAACCCTTGTTTCAATAGAACACACGTAGAAAAACATCTCTAAATCTAGAGTAGATGTCACCAAAAAATTAGATCCATCCTAGAAACTTAGACCACCCCACATCATTCTTTTATTAACCATGTCAAAGAACTTCTACCACAACGAACTCATAATCATTCAAATTATAAAAATAGTTACATGTACCCAATATAACTCTAATAATTGTAAGGATAACTCAAACAAAAACATAGAATAAAAATTAATTACTACAATGCATGGGTACCATTACTAGCCCTTATTCAATGAATCTAGAAGAATACTACCATAAAAAATCTAGTATAGTGTTTCAGATGTAGAAAAAAGAAAAATTATTCTTGGTAAAAGATATGATAGATTTTGAACTCACCATTTTGATGTAGAAGAACAATTGAATTAAAAGACAAACTGAGGATGGATCATCACGGTTGAGGGAGAAAATGGAACACATTCTTAAAGTTCAATGTGGGTGGGAGTTGAATTTGACATGGGGGAGACAATGGCTGGAATGTTGGGTGGAATTATATACCATTGGTCAACTAAAACCATTGGTATACCATTAATGTTTGAAGTCTATAACAATGGTTTTATATAAATTTTAGTATAGATTTTTACTTTATACCAACAATTTATAAGAATTGTTGGTATAGCCTTTAGTAAAACATCTTATACCAATATTTACCTAAAAACATTAGTATAGAATTCTTTTTAACATCATAAAACAATGATTATTGGAAACCATTGGTATAGAGGTACATATACCAAAATTTTCCTCAAACGATTGGTACAGGTTTGTTGGCGTAGTTCATTTTTCTACTAGTGAAAATAAGAGAAATGAGATCTTTACACACATATTTTATTGAGATTAATTTTGAAATTTATATTTTTTATTACATTAAAATACATGTTACGATACATTAAATTCATTTTGAACTCCTACAAATTTATAACATTTGTAAATTATGCACTTGGTATCATATAGTTTTAAAACCTAAAGAATTAAATTCTATTACATTGATACCTAACATGGACATTCAATGAAATTTTTATACCCCTTTAGGTATTCCAGACAATTCCATTATATGTAATCATTCCCCTCATTCCTAATAACTCTAGGTTTCAAATTTCCTTGACAAGATACTCGAAGAAACAATGTTGGACTTTCAAACTGAACTTTTTTCTTATGCTATATAATTTTACCCATTTATATTATCTATATAGTATTAGAACATGGACACCACATGAATTAGTTTATTATTCCTCAACACTATGAGGAAAATACAGTAAACTTTTCCTAAATACATTCATATTATTGTATCATTTCTATTTATGAAAATATAATTAATTGCATAACTAGAATAATATTTGTAGTAAGCCTTCTATCTCTCAAAGTCATAAGAACACTCAATCATATTGAGAATATAAGTATAGAATAAAATTCATTTTCTAATATTGAATTTAATTACTTTAGAACCTTAAATTAATCATTATATCTTTCACATAAGCGTCTATATCCATTTGTTGAACAACATAAACATCAAGTTACTCATGAAGTTATTATTCTAACACATATTATTTTCATACATCAGAACATTTTTTGAGTTTTTATTCTTAGTATTTTCTTACATTATGATTCGCTTTTTCAAGGATTAATCTCAAAGAAAATTTTGATGATGTTAGTTTCCTATTTTACCTTCATTTAATAAAGAATCATATCAAATCTTATCCCATTAAAATGATAACCTTTTTAAAATGAATCATATCCATTAGTGTCCTAAGATATATATTTCACTGGTAAATGATATTATTATAGAGTTTCTCTCACCACTTAGTTATTTAGGTAGATAATCATCATAATAATAACATATATGAATCTTTGATAGTTGAGAAAACAACTCCTTACTCAATTCATCATATAGATAAACCCAAATTTATTCCTCTAGTAACTGAATCCTATTAGGGACTCAAAGATATCTGTAACCTCGGGAAAAAATAATGTTACCTAAGGGCCGCCAGTTGCTTGTTTTCCTTATACAAGATAATCCGATGGAACACAAATTTGGCGCAACCTACCCCGTCAGATGATCGAGGCCTTGTAATGTTTCACATTAGAAGGAATCTAACACTTTTTATTTATTAATGGGAATTTAATCTCACCATATTATTTCATGATTATTCCCTTTTCATTTATGCATTCTTCTACTGATTTATTTTTGTAATCCTATTCCATTTCCACTAAATAAACATGATTAAGTCATATTTATGTGTAACTCTTTACACAAATCATAGTTTATTTTACTAATCCAAATTAAAATCCAGCTATATTTATACACATCCATATGCTTCCCATTAATAAGGTATATGAAACCCTTTAATATAATGTATAAATCATAATTAAATTCCAAATTCAAGTTCATAATCTAGTATAAGACAAATTCTAGGTAGATGATAACTAAATCAATTATCATACCCAGCATGTAACTCCTTAAATGAATGTATGAAAATATCTATAAGCATTCTAAAGACCTTTAAATTAAAAAAAACATCACATTTCATCATAAAAATTTATGTATATGAAAAAATAAAGGAATAAATAAAGAAATAAACTATTCATATATTAAAACATGAAATAAACTATTTATGAACAATTCATAAATAAATATAATTATAAACATTTAATAATTTAGATACACATTATGGAAATTCCATAAAATGTAAATATAAATAATATATATTTATATTTAATTTCAACTCTTTCATACTCATTATATAGAATTTTTTTATATTACTTGAAATATAAATACTTTATATTTTTATTAAATTGTAAATAATTTACACAACACAAATGTCACATATTAAATATTATTAAACCCATGATAATATTTATCATTAAAACTTATTTTTATGAGGTTTAAATAATTTCTCAAATAATTAAATTAATTTGATCATTTCAAATAAAATAATTACAATAAATTCATAAAGTAAATATAAAATCTTGTATATTTGGTCTTATTTTTTTAATTTATAAAAACTTTATAAATTATCCTTATAGTTTATAAATAAACAATTTATTTCTTAATTATAATAAATACCACATAATTTGTAAAAGGTATTTCAATACTTAAAATTAATATTATATTTATTTATTTATTAACTTTTTCCCAAACATTTAATTGATAGTAAATATTTTATAATTAATCAATTTATAAAAACTTTTATAACTTAATAAACAACTCATTATACCTTTTTCCATGAGTTATAAACAATTTATAAATTATTTAAATCAGTTCATAATTGTATTTCAAGAAAAAAAAATTCACTTCATAATCATATTCAATGATATCCCATAAATTTTAGGATACAATAGATAATCCACAATGCGATACAACACTATCAATTTTCTAATACGATTTATATTAATTATTCTGTGATAATAAATAGCCTTAGTATAGCCTTGTGTGAGATTAACCCATATAAGTGGATTATGATAAAAGAAACATTTAAATTCAATTTACCATGTGAGGACCTGCATAGGGTGTGTGCAGAGATTGGTGTAGGTTGAGAAAGTGAACTTGCTAACCTATGTAAAAAAAATTCAACCCAATATACCCTGATAGGGGTGGGGTGAATCAAGGTGTTAAATTTTTTTGTCATTTATTTGGATCTTAACCCCATATTGGTAGGAACTCATTAAACCTATCGATGTAAGTTTCTCATCCCCCATAAAAACTGAAAAAAATATAAATCATGGGAAAAAATTACTTCATTCGCTACTAAGAGATATTTCAATTAGAATACACATAGGGTTGTTCCAATATTTTAGAATGCAGAAATCATCACTGTTTAAGAGGACATAATTTTTATTCACAACCACATCATGCTATGATCACTGAATTGACAATGAATTCAGGGATAGCACACCACCTCCCTCATATTACATCCATTAACCCTTCCTTTCTCACTATTTTAGATGAATTCTTCCTCAATTTAATGACTTAATGTTTTTTTCCATATCAAGAGATTATTGAATGTTGTACATCAATAATTCTTTATTATGATACTACATGTAATATCCATGTCCTATTTCTCCATCACATGACTAAAACGGGTCACCATGAGACCTTAGGCATGCCTCCCCACATGTCATAGGTTTTCAACAAGTAGTGAGGGTCTAATAAATATAGCGGGGAGACTATACCCTCTGGTATAAAATTAAAATAATAATGGAAATAAGATTAAAAAATAACACAAACAACACATATAGATAAATATTTCAAATTTACAAAACAACTAAATATAATGATCCATTCCATGCCGTATTGTTTCTCATACTAAATTTCATGATGAAAGTCTTGTGAGAATCTAACTGAAAGAAAGAATCAAAAAAATTAATTACATCACCTATAACGAACCTTATGCTTAATCCCATATCTAATATTTTATCTCAACAAGAAAAGTAATCCAATCAATAATAGGGCCCATTTCCCTTGTCCATACATACATTCATGAAGTCTTATCAGGTACCAAATCATGGTCTGAACAGGGTGTGAGAAAAACACATTAGGTCACAACGAATGACATATAAATAAATCTAGTCTGAGTAATATTGTATAAACCAACATGATAAACAATGAAATTAATAATAAATTAAATACCGAATGTTTAAATAAACCAGACAACCCTCCAACTCCAAGTTTACACCCAGGGTCATCTATACCTACTATAGAATAATATTGGATGTATGTTCTAATAACCAAAAAAGGGTCCAATATTATAAACCAAAATATCCAACATGACAGCATGATGAACAACAAACCCAATGTAGATTCTCATTCCAGGGGTTAATTACATATTCATTTCATATGAGTACCAAGTAGAATTCTCATTCTAGGGGTTAATAACCTATTTAGTTACAACGAAGCCAAGGGGAATTTCCATGTCACGGCCAATTACATATTCCATGTATCTGGTTCAAGAAAGATCCAAAGCATACAAATTTGCTAAAAACATGCCAAATATGATAACTATATTCTAATTTTTTTATTTCATGCCAATATCCAGTTATCATGATAATAACAGTTACAATCCAATATTATATTATTCCAAGTTCCAATAATATTTAAAGTTACCAATTTACATATCAAATATTCCAAATTTCCAATTTACATTCTATTTATGTAAAATTACTATTTCACATATCCCCAATTCCCAAATACTAATTCACATGTCAATCCAAACCCTAATTTCCAATTTCAAACTCTTGGGTTATAGGGTTTACAAGGTTTGATCCAAATATCAACCCACAATTACACAATTCAGATTGAAGTCACTAGGATACAATATTCTAGATTCCATCATAGTGTCAAATCTAGGCACACCTCTTGGTAGTAGGAAGTATAAGGTTTCAATCACCAATGGACCTGAAAAGATCTGTGGGAGGTCTAAGAAAGAAGATTCAACAAATAATAATGGTTTTCAATTACTAAAGGCTACATGCATGACATTCCAACATAGTCTCACATGTTACACATACTAGGAACCGAAGTATAACAAAAGGAGATGCTTTAGACCACCTACCTCAAGAGTAAAGAAAAGGAGTCCAAAGAATCAAGTGTCCCGGTCAATGTGCAACACCATAAACCTCTAATTAATTCAATATATCCACCTCATCTAGATTGGAAGAATAATATTCATGGATATAATTAGAGAAATTCTTCAATTTTGGGAAAGAATTACCAAATCTATACATCAGGATTGAACCAAAAATAAAGGGATCTAAGGACTACATTGTAGATTTATAGGAAGATCTATAAAATCATTCAAGATCATAAATCTTGAGTTTGGTTCAATATAAAGGATTTAAAAAAATAAATGGGGGTTTTAGGGGGAGAAAATATGATTCTTACCCTAAACATATTGACCCAGAATGACACCACCGACTAGATTATGGTTCTAGGAAGAATGATTGAACCTCTAAAAACCCCATTAGATGGATTATGGGATTTCTATTGGAATCCAATTATACCAAGACTCCACCAGATGCTCGGTTGTCTTCTTAAAACATTTATAGGATACTTCCCCATTCTCCCACTAGCTGGTGGACTCCACTAGCTAGATTTTAGTACTACAGTAGTCCCTATATTATATGCCACAACTATCCTTTGCTAGTTTTACTTTTTTAAGACCCATGAGAATCTCTAAAACACCATTTTAACTATACATAATTATTTTTTATAAATATTAAAGAGGTATGACCAAAATTAAATAGAGAGGTGTCTAGAGAAAGGAAGGGGCCTTAAAAACTCCTCACCATATAAAAAATCACCCCCATGATTTTCCTCCATGCATCACTAAGAGTTATCGATGAATAACTCAGGCCACTATGGCCGCATATCTGACTCCCTCTCCCAAGACTCCTTTTGAACATCCACATGCTTCCACTACACTCACACAAGGGAAATGGTCTTCCTTTAGAGAATCTTATCACACTAGTCTATGATTTGGATTAGAATATCCTTAATGTACACATTTACATAAAGATCCTCATTATCAACATCAATCACATGATAAAGATTAGGGTGGTATCTTCAAAGTCATAACACGTAAAACACATCATGAATGGAGTTGTATCATTGTGTAAGATCCAATCAGTATTTTAATCAAAAGATCCAATTCACTATCACAAATGACCCAAAAAAACAAAGGTCCTAGATTCCCTTACTTATGGATATGGAATTTCCCTAACCTTAGTGACACCTATAAGAAGACCTAGTGGCCATACTTGAATTCTTGAGGTTGCCTCTAATGGTCAGCATAATATTTTTTCTTACTTTGTATGGCTTCCAACTACTTTACGACTAACTGAACCTACTTAGATGTCTCTTTCATGAGACTAGGTCCAATTATTGTTTACCTTCCAGACTCTAAGTAGCATTGAGGTTAATGAAATTAACTTATATATAAATCCTCAAAAGAATCAATCTGAATAAATTCCCAAAACCTATTATTATAAGAAATCTCCATGATATTCAGATGCTTATCCCAAGAGAAACTGATGTCCAAAATAGAATATCGTAACATCTCCTATAGAATTTGAAACATCCATTTAAATTGGACATCTATTTGGGGGTGATAAACAACACTCATAAGAACATGTAAAATCAGTTCCTTATAAATACCTTACCAGAATGATGATGTGAAACATGGATCTAGGAATGATATGATTCTCTATAGAATACCATGTAACTGAACTACCTCCTTCACATAGAGGTTACCCATGTCATCAACAATGAAGGTCTCCCTAATAGGAAATAAATAGGATACCTTCATCAGTAGATCCATGATCACCCACATGGTATCATTCTTCTGAAGTTCCCTTGGTAAACCTGTCATAAAATCCATTGTGATATCATCAAACTTTCATTATAGGAAATACAATGGTTAAAATAACTTATAAATCCACTGATGTCCATCCTTGATCCGTTCATAGGTGAATCATCACTCTAATAATCCCACTATCTCATTCTTCATCCCTGTCTACTGGTACTTCTAACATAGTTCATATAACATATTGGTATAACTGGGGTTTAATTCCCATTTTGAAGCATGGAATTCCATCATCAACTCCTCACATGTTCTCATAGAAACCAAAATATGACCATGGACATGAATAATTTCATAACTATATGGGGATCAACCCAATGGTGTCTCCCTACCAAATATATTTTCCCTCAAGGATTAGCACTCTAGGTCAGATGACTACCTTATATTGATTCAATTTTGAAGAAAGGGAACAAAAAATGTTGATTTTAGAGTTTCTCACCCATAAGACTCTTGAACATCTAGATTCTTATCTATAAAAATCACCATCTTCCACCACCCATTACAATATTCAAATACTTATCTATTCTATGTATTTCTACTTGAGGTGTCAACAATCTATGTTGTGGTTAAACTACTCTTCAATTACTAAAAATCCTCCACATAATCCTCTGACCAAACAAATTCCACACCTTTCTTGTTTAGGCCAAACATAAGTGCTAAAATATGGGAAAATTCATAAACAAATCACTGATAATATCATGATAAAGAAATGAAGCTATAAATATTGAATAATTTCTTGGGTTTCTCTCAAGATACTACGACTTCCACTTTCTTCAGGTCCAATGACACTCCAGTATATAAGATAACTTGGCCTCATAAGTACACTTATTCATTTTTTTAAATGGACGTTAGATATCTGGTCTTATAGACGATGCTCTCTCAGTGTTCTTACGAAAATTTCAAGATGTTTGGCATGATCATCTTTAGACTGGGAGTACACTAATATCTCTTCAATAAATTTCCAAAAAAAAATGATCCATATATATATATATATGGAAGATCATATTCATCATGGTTATGAATATCATCTATGTTCTCTTCAAACCAAACAGAATTTTAACATACTCTTACAACACATACCTGGTCCTAAAAGTGGTTTGGGGTATATAACATGGTCTCACCCACAACTAATGGTACCCTAACCATAAGTTAATCTTGTAAAAAATATGGAAACCTCTTGGTTAATAAATTAGATCATCGATGGATGGAAGTGGATACTGATTCTTTAATTTCATCTGGTTTAGCATCTGGTAATACACTCATAAACATAATCTTTTATATGCCTTTTTTGTGAATAACAAGTGGGAACCCCATAGTGATTTACTAGGATTAATGAATCCCTTATCTCTAAGAACCTCCAACTGAAATTTCAACTCCCAAAGCTCCACTGGTGAAATTCTATAGGGTGGAAAAGAAATAGATTCAACTCCTAGAACCAACTCAATAGTGAACATGATCTTCTGTTCAGGTGGTAAAATGAATAACTCTTTGGGAAATGCATCAAGAAAGTGTTCCACCACTAGAGGAAGGATATTATGTTATAACTCATAAAATGAAATTCAACCTTGGATGTTATCCAATACAATTTGTGCTAAATTGGTCTCACACAACCATCCTGATGATATCATTCACCAAAATAGACATAGCTACCCCTTATAGATATAAAATGTTCACTCTCCTATGATAACATTTGATGTGATCCTGGAAGAAAACTGTCAAATACATACCTAGAATCAAATTGAATAAAACCATTTCTAGTACAAAAACATCCCATATAAACTGATAACAACCAATTTCAAGAGGACACTTCTTATAATTTATAATAAACTCTGATCACTCCTCTTACTGTGTACTAAGTGTCATAACCTCATCCATGCTTTCCATATCCAAATCTAATTTGTTAAACAATTGAGCTTATATAAATAAATGTGATGCTCTTGTATCAAATAAAATACAAGCAATGGTAGATTCCACATGAATAGTACCTTTGATAATAGAAGGGATTGCATCTTGATTGGTAGGGGGAGACTATAGAGTGTGCAACTGACTCAACCCTCTACCCTAGGATTCATCTCTACACTCCTGTTATAATACCTTCTACTAAAATTATTGCTTCTATATCGGGGTACCATGCCACTACTTTGGACCGAGAAACTAGTGGAACTCTAGATACCTATCTAATGAGGGGTAGCTTGGTCCCTCTTAAACACTAGTGTCTGGTGTGATCTTTCTCCATGTCTATATTTCTGAGTTCCTTTACTGAATTTCTACAAGTGTCCTATATCACCACAAGATCAACACTCCATTGTCAGAAAATGACCCTGAAAGTGCTTATGGACAGCCCTACCACATCGATAACACTACACATGGCTACATCCCTAAGAGAGTGGTTCACTTCCCTAGACATTCTACCCACCACTACCTTTATGGAAAATCTCAAAGTGGAGTTTCTTGCTACATGAAGAGGAACTCCTAGATCTTCCCACTAGAACTACCTACCCACCACCCATGGCCTCTTTTTGGTTCCTTAAGGTGATGAGAACCTAATTCACCACATAAAATAATTTCTTCAGGAATAATATGTTCATCTATGACTTTATTTCATATTGGATCCCATCCTAGAAATTCTTCACTATAAAACTTTCATATCCTACCAAAGATGGAGAAAAACATTGAAGGTTATTGAAACAAATAGTGTAGTCTATTATTGACATGATACCCTTTTCTAGGTGAATGAAATTCTACTCTCTTTCATCCCTAACATTCTTTGGGTATAAGTGACTATGAAACATACCAAAAAATTCTTTCAAGGTTAGCTCCTCACCAGCATGTACTATGATGTCCCTCCAGTTCATGGTTGGTCATTATAGAATATAAGCAACAAACTTCACCTTCCTCTACATGAGTGTCTCTTGGAGATAAATATCAAATTGATGGACTCGATCTAGAACTCTTATTACTGATGGACTCCCTCCCCAGTGAATGTGGGTGGTTTATTCATTTATAACTCCATATTCAAGTCATACATGATAGGAATGGTGTAATTAGTCTCCCTCTATATGGATCAAATGACTCATATAAAACTACCATGGAGTTTATCATCCATTATATTCCTCAAAACCATAAGGAGTTCTAGTTCTATTGCATTAGGTGTGTACTCATTACCACTCTCCCAGTGTTCAACCAAAATATGACGTAGATATATTTCTCTTTAAGGGACAACACACTCCTCAAATCACAGGGTTTATGGAATATTAATACTCACCACGAATAATAAGGGTCAACAGATAACCATAGAAGCAATTATTGGTATGGAGTTGAAATAGAAAAATATCCAAGGGGTGAATTGGACTTGAAAAATAAAATTAATATTAAAAAGGTTATTATATCATAGTTATAAATTTAGGTTAATGCAGTGGAAAATTAAAAAAATGGACACAATGTATTTTATAGTAGATTGGATCAAAATGATAGTAGTCCACTCTTCACCCCTATCCTGAACTGAGAGTAATGGAACACACTATAACCACTATAATGGAATCTTACAATAATTTTTTTCCATCTAGAGTCACAACCTAATTACGAATCCTTTCCCCCAAGCGGTTTAAACCCACAACAATCCTTTTTCACTCTACTTGGAGGCACAACCAAAATATTCTTATCTTTCCCCACCTGGAGGTACAACCCAAATCCTGTATTTTTTATGGGAATCACAACCCATAATCCTATATTTTAATGGGTAGTATGAACATTTATAATTATTGTAAGGAAACTGATCCCAGTTTCTCAGAGTTGGTTCCTAACTTCAATAAATTGGTATGATTATAAGAAATTTTTATCCCAAAGGACCTAATAGTTTAGTATCTTTGTAAAATAATATAGATACATATGTTCAACATTAAAACATAAAAAGAAATGAAATATGAAAATTCCATTATAAACATACATTAATCCAAGATTATCCCTGTAATTCATTCATAATATACCTCTTCACATCCTGAGAAAAAATAAAACATAAGAAAGGGGTGAGCTCAGATGCTTAGTAAGGGTAAGTAATACAATGGAAGAATAAGTAATAAGGCATGGTGAATAAAAAAAGTACGCATTCCATTAAAACATAATCTTGATCATAATAAGGTAGGAGTAAAACATGAGTAAATAATGCCATAATAAAACATAACCATGGATATTCTACTAGTTGAATGATCACATGGACTGTCAATTACTAGATTCATAATGAGGTAATGCATAATGCGGGACATCATAACCATAATGTTAGGGCCTCATGCCATGATCATACATAAATGGGTAAAAACCCAAACTACTTTGTCTTATGAGACCTACCGATGCACTGAGGGGATATAGTGGGCCCCATGAAAAGTCCTGGTTCTGGGTGCCACACAAAGGTGCCCTGAACCCAGTTGGTCACATAACCTCAAGAACATTTTCCCAAATACCAAAGGCTGTAGACTAGTAGTGAGGGACATGGTGTGATAATGGGGAAACTATTCCCTCATTAGTAGAGTATACACAACGAAAATAAAATAGTAAACAATAGCGGAAGCAGTAATACCATACAACAGAAGTAAACCATGAAAGACTGAAAGTAATATAACAACTGGGGCATATATAAATGATTCATGTCAAATGTGTCTAGGAAAGTATCCAAACAAGTCACATTGTTGAAAATACTATACTAAAACAAAAGTACATAAAAGTCATAAACTCTAACAGCATCACAAGCCTCAGCTTGGTCTCATGATCTCTAGCTACAATAGAATTAAATTACCTGATAAAGAAGGTCCACCGCCCCTATATATACCTAAAACCATATAATCATCTTCAGTCTAAAAGAATGACTCAAATAGGGTTTCAGACAAATCCTAGTTGGCAACCACCAAAATATTTGTTCCTAACTATCAGTGAATATATATAGAAGGTAATATGAATAAATAAAGCAATAAACTAAGAAGTATTCAAAAGTAAATAATCCTACAGTTTTCAATTACATTCACTTTCATTTATTATTCAATTCTTTGAATCATTTAAACATTGAGATCTAGACTAAGATCGATATCCCCTGTGTAATAGTAACAACAGACATCTCAGAATACCATCTAGACAAACACGTAAGACAAAGTCCAAGCATGTGATTTGGCATGGTAGACTCATCAACACCATTAAATTATTAAATAATGATAATTTTGGAAAGTTTTCACAGTAAAATTCTTCTGTTCTAACATAACAACAATTCATTCAATAACAACCCTTTGGGTAGCTCTCACAGTCTAACCCATTTGGTCTAACATAGCACTAAAAATATAAAAATGACCACCTGGGAAACTCACACGGTCAATACCCCTCAGCCAATCTATAATCAATAAATTATAAATGAAAACTTGGGAAGATCTCACGGTCAATACTTCTAGGTCCAACATTCATTTAATCAAATAATAATGATCACCTAAGAAGCTCTCACGGTCTAACCCAAAAAATTACAAAACACAACTTGGGAAGATCTCACAGTCTAACCCCTTTGGGAAGCTCCCATAGTCCATTACCCCTTTAGTTAACATACACAATTCATATCAAAGGCATTTCACAAACTAGAAACTCCATCCAAACAAAAAAGGCTTGGAAAACAAAGCAAGCCTAATAGGAATCCTAGACCAAATGGCCAGAAAATAGTCAACAAGGGAAACACACACATCGTATCCCATAATCACGGTATATAACCTTATGCATAAGAAACTACCATTTTATCAATCTACCAAACCATAACAGATAATAAACAGGGTCTAATTCCTAACATGCAAACCCCAAATGTAGTTATATGGAACTTTTAGCATATATAATCCAAATACAATCAAAGAAAGATACAATCCACCTACCTTGATATCATACGATCTATACTCTTGAACTTAGACGATTGAATCAGCCTAAAATAGCATAGATCTAAAAAAAGGTGAACAATTTTCTACCTTGTATAACTCACGAGAGGGGAAGAATCAGGAAGAAAGGATATATAAGAATTGAGAACTGATCGGTGGGATTCCAACGAATACAATGACGTCTCAATTGGAGATCAGAGGTAGAATTGGGTGGGGTTTAAAGCTCAAGGCCCTTTTGTTACTCTCCCATATGAACCAAGGGGAAAATAATATTTTTCCTAGGATGAGACGCCGCCCCGCTCTAATTTTGAAAATAAAAAGAAAAGTACATGACGTGTTCATTAAATGTACACACTATGTATTAGCCTCCACCGGTCCCGACATAAGCGGGTTAGCAAGTCATTGCATGGCTAATTTTTTGTTGTATGCGGTACCCGGTTACATGGCGTGTACTCATAATTACACAACATGTACATAGAAAATTCCCATTTCTTTCTTTTTCCTCAAAAACAAACCAAAGTCAAGATCCATACCTAAAATAAAGAATTGGGTTCTTACACCCCACATGAAACTTACTAAGTCCAATTCATTCCTCAAATTAAAGGGTTTAAACATAATCAACAAATACATTCACATTGTAACTAACATACTAAATATAAATATCTTTCCCTAATTAGTAAACATAAATATTAATCATTCAGAGTAATATGGTGAATGATATCAAGATAGAAAATTCTTAGTAAAAAAATCATAAACCATTCAATAAAATATGGTATATGATATCATAAAATATTAATCCAAATTAAACATAATAATCAATAAGGGTGTTTAAATATATGAATGTAATCTTATAAAATCGTCACGTAATTATTGATAGAAATACTCATTTACATTATAAAGAAATAGTTTTTTTTGAAAAATATTTATATAAAACAAAAAGTAAACAAAGATACATTTTCCATAATAAAATGAATTATTTTTAGAAAATAATGGTTTCTTAAAATAGAATATAAATTTCCCTTTAAAATAGGTAAGAATTCAAGAAGTTCCCTTAAATGAGTCTTGTATATCAGGAAGGATTTGAGAAAGATCCTTTTAAAAAATGTAACTCCCCATAAAATAAAGAATGATTTTGATTGGTACATATATATATATAATTTGAAAAATTAAGAGGAGTACATAATAATAATTATGAGTTTTATTATGGTAAAGAGAGAAAAATAGTAACCTGAAAGAAAATGGAGGTTCGGGTAGAAATCATTACCTTAGGTGTATTTTTCAATTGACCATAATATCCTAGATAATCAAATTAAATACCTAAATTATTTAATTAAGAAACTTTTATATATGTATTTTATTTATTATAATTTTATTAAATTCCTTTAAATTCTTTTTGTGAAGTTATAAGATACAAATTTATCGCTCGAGAGCGTTTGTTTCCTTGGTTTTCATGATCGGTATACCTGTATAGGAGTATGGAAGTTCATGTGGACTGGATATAATTATACAGAATTGAATTTATATAATACTAATGAACATCCAAAAATATTAAATTATTATATAATTAATTTTTTTTATATTGTATGAAGATGATTTATTAGATAAAACATTAGTGATAATTGTTTAGATTGTTACGGTGGTATTTCAATCATCTCAAAATAGTTTTTTCATATTATTTAGTATTATGTATATATACAAGTTTTAGAACATTTAATGTGAAAAAAATACATATTTTATAATATGGTTCAACCATAAAAAAATTTTCATGGCTATCCTTGAAGGAGAAATTAAAGAATAAAAGTTTTCTGTTCACGAAGGTTGTGAATCAGGAACTCCCAGATGATGACTTTGTTTTAAAAATAAAAGAGAGAGATAGTAGTCTGAAGAATGATATTCCATTAACATTATAAAATTACATTATATATATGATATTGGAGTTATCATCATCTTTTGGATATAGTAAGTGAGTATAAGATAAGAAAATAAATAAAATTGAAAATGAAATTAAAAGAAAAAGGTTGAGGGTTTACCTCTTGAATTAACCTCCTTGAGAACCTCCTTAGCGAAAGGGGTTTTGGTGTTTGGGTAAGATAAAGATCTCCTGGATGTGGGGACAGACTAGGGAAGAGGTTTTTGTACGATCATTAATAACACTCAAGGCTTATAGGAGTTAAGATAAGAGGGGGTGAGGGGTTGTTTTTATAGTGTAGAAGAGGGGTGATTTCCCATTATTCAATTCATTATTTTATTATTTTTCTCGTGAAAATGAATAATATTGATTCTTGTGACTAAATAAAGTAATAAGTGCATATTATTTCTAACCAAGGGTTCTTATATCAGCCATTACTCAAGTAATATTTTATTTATCTTATAATTTATTTATACATTAAATTATTGTATTATACTATTCACTAAAAATTCATGTTTTTTAGAAAAATCAGTAAAATTAAAAATAACGATTTTTCAACATATAGAATTCAAAATGGAATAAATTTTATCAAAATAATTTTCTAAATATGTGAAATTAAATTTTTAAATAAAATCATTATTTAAAAATATAGATTTGAAATTTAATTCTAATTTTATAACACTTTAAAAAATTAACTATGGTCTCATAAAATTCTCCTAAAATCATAAGACAACAAAATATTGATTTATGAATCCATTTTATGAAAATTAATTTTATTTTAAATAATTTTATTAATTAGAAAATATTTTTTAAATATTTATGACTTATAAAAATAACAGCACTTAAATATTTATTTTTTTTAAATATTCACTTACTTTTACTATGATATAATTATATCATACTTTCAATTATGAGATGCATAAATTTTATTTATACTTTTATGGGCGATGTTACTATTAATTTGGCTGATTAACTATTCCTAATGGTTATTTTACTATTTCTAAGGGCAAGTTACTATTTCATTGGTATAGGTTCCTTAATGTCTAGAAATACCTCTTATTTATTTTATTCTTCATTTATAAAGATTTTATTTTGTTCTCTATATAGTTTTATATGATTCATTCTATATAAACTAGACATAATAAGGGAAATTTAATTGATTGAATTTTGGGTTATTACACTCCCCCTCCTTGAAAAATGTATTCCATGAAATTTCCAAAATATCACCTCATAAAAAAGATTTGGATAGTTCTTCATCATAAGGTCCTCTATCTCCCACATCTACTCTTTAATTTTATGATTTTTCTGAAGTAGCCTTACCAATAAATTCATCAAATTCCTCAAGAACTATTCTTTAGTGTCCAAAATCTGGATATCCTCTTCATTGTAAGACAAGTCATGTTTCAATTCAATACCTTCAGAATTGAGTGCATGTGTTGTACTTAGCATGCACTTTCTCAACAATGAGATGTTTAACACATTGTGTACATTATAAATTCTTGGTGACATCGCTAAACGATAAGCCGCAACTCCAACTCCCTATAGAATTTTAAAAGGACCAATGTACCTGGGGATCAGTTTCCCTTTCTTTCCAAATATTATAAGAACCTTCTATGAAGATAATTTCAAGAAAATGTGATCTCTTACTTGAAATTCCAAATCCCTCCTTCTATTATAGGTATATATTTTTTTTCATACTTATAGCTTCTTTGATATGGGTTTGAATAATCTTTACCTTTTCTGTTGTTTCCTCCACAAGCTCTAGGACAACAAGATTTCCTTCACCAACTTCATCCCAATATGTCAGTGTATGATATATCTTTCTATACAAAGCATCATATTGTGCCATTTTAATACTTGAATGGAAACAATTGTTGCAGGAAAACTATAAAAAAAATGTAAAAACTGATCCTAGATACCTTTAAAATTAGTTTATCATGATCTCAACATGTCTTCTAATGTCTGAATCATCCTTTATAACAACCCATTAGTTTGATGGTGATAAGTAGTACTCAAATGCAGCTCAGTATCCAAATATTTTAGAATAAATTTCCAGAATTTTGAGGTAAATCATGGATCGTGATCAGAAAAAATTGAGAGTGGTTCTTCAGGAAGCCTTACAACTTCATTAATATAGATCCATTTAAGGGTATCTAGTGTAAAATCATCCCTTATAGTGAAGAAATGTTCATATTTTTTTATTTGATCAACAATCACCCATATAGAATCATTCCTTCTTGGAGTTTTTGGAAATCTAGTGAAAAAAAATACATATTGATTTCATCCCATTTCCATGTAGGAATAGGAAGAGGTTATAAGACTCCTCTAGGATGTGGTCTTTCAACATTCACCTATTGATAGACTAAACATCTTGATACATAATCAATAATTTCCCTCTTCATGTTATCCCACCAGAAATGTTCCTTCAAATATATATACATCATAGTGTTACTATGGTGTATAGAGAAATTAATGATATGCACATCATCCAATAACTCACTTTTTAGTTGAGGTATAGAGGGAACACAAATCCTCTTCCCAAATTTCAGAATTCCATCCTCATACATGAATTCATCCACCTTTTCACCATACAAACATTTAATTTTATTTTTAAGATTTTCAACATCAAACAGAGAACTTTTAATCCTTTCCAATAAGGATGGTTGGGAAACCACTTGAAAGTGTAAGGATGTTTCACCTTCATTAATAATTTCTATATCCATCTTTTCTGGACCCGTGTACGCAGGATCCCTTTCAATCCTCAATTTGTTTAGAACTCTATGATCATTGCTTCTTAATGCATTAGCTAACTTTTTTTCCTTTCCTATTTGATAGTGTATTCAACAATCATAATCCTTTAGTAGTTTGATCCATCTCTATTGACTCATGTTGAGTTATTTTTGTGAGAATATATATTTTAATATCTTTTGATAGGTATATATCTCACATATTTCTCCATAAAGATAATGTCTCCATATCTTCATAGCAAAGATTATAGCCTCTAACTCAAGATCATGAGTTGGATAGTTCTTTTCATGAATTTTTAACTACCTTGATGCATATGAAATAATTCTATCATTCTTCATAATAACACAACCAAGTCCTTTCCTTGTTGTATCACTATAAAACACAAATCTAACATTTCTAGATGGTAAAGTCAAGATTGGATCATTCACTAAAATTTTCTTCAATTCTTCAAAACATTATTAGCATTATTTTTTCTATGGGACCTTAAAACCATTATCTGTAATCTTGGTTAGTGGGTTAGACAATCGGGAAATGTTCTGAATGAAACACTGATAATAACCGTCTAGTTCAATAAAAATTCATACCTCGGATATATTTCTTGGTGTAAGACATTCCTGTATTTTCTTTTTTCGTCACAGGATCAACTAAGATTCCATCATTAGAGACAATATGGCCAATAAAAGAAATTGTTTGAAGCCAAAACTGACACTTTATAAACTTCCCATATAACTCATTTCTTCTAATAGTCATCAGAATAATGCACATGTTATTCTCATGATATTAATAGATTTTTTATTATATGAATATATCATCAATAAATACCACAACAAAGTCATCACGATATTCTTTGAAAACTCTATTCATTAGTTCCATGAAAATAGAAGGTGGATTAGTCTATCCAAAAGCCATTACTTCAAAACTTGTAATGCTCATACCTAGTATTAAATGTTATATTTAGAATATCTTCCTTCCTCACATGAAACTGATGATATCCATATCAACGTTCAATCTTTGAAAATATTGGGCTCTATGAAGTTGATCAGATAAATAATCAATTTTAGGAAGAGGGTAATTTTTATTTATCATAATAGCATTGATCTCCCTTTAGTAAATGCACAACCTCATATATTTATATTTATTCTTAAATAAAATAATAGGATCTCCACATGGAGAAACACTGGGGTGAATAAACCCCTTACAACTAAACTCCTCTAGTCATCTGTTCACCTCTAATAATTTCATTATGGTCATTATATAATGATTTTTTGATATAGTCCTTGAACCACGAATAAAATCACTTTAAAACTCAATTTCCCACTTTGGAGGATGTCCAGGTAAATCCGATAAAAACACATCAATGTATTTTAAACAATAGGAACATACTAAATTTGAACATTTATTTCCTCACCCAAAGATATTGTGTATTATTCCTCTCTGAGAATTAAATTCTGTAAAGATACAAGGGGTGGATCTAGATAAGAATCAGGTGGACAAGATTTTTCTCAAAATATAAGGGACTCTACATCATTCTCAAAAATTGAAACTTACTTCTTCTTTCAATAAATAATCACATCATAAGTTGAAATTAAATTTATACCAATAATTATATCAAATTCAATCATGGGTATGGTGATAATTTGAAAAACTAAAGCACGTTTATGTGTCATAAGGGGGAGTGATTGACACATATTAGTTGCAATGATACATCCCTTATGAGTTTTGATAGACAAAACCATTATTAAATAAAATTGGAAATTTCTGATTTTCAAGGAAAACTTGGAAGATATGAAAGAATTAATTTATCCAAAATCCAATAAATCATTGGATAAGTTTTATGAAACAATTAAAGTACCTTCCACCATATCGTTAAGAACTACAACCTCAATAGTTTTGACCATATAATCCTGGCCTTTCTCCCTTGGATTTATTTGGGGATATTTTTCTTGATGATTAAGAAATTCATGTCCATAATGTTACATATCTTTAAAATTATAACATTGAACATTGGAATCGTCTTTATTTTCCTTGTGATCACGAGATTGGTGTTTTTTCTCCACACTTGTGACAAACACCCATTCCCTTTAGGTATGTACCGTGGTGTTTCTTCCCACAATTATTGTAGGCTGTAAAGTCAACTCTTCTCTTCTTCCCTATTTCCTTATTTCATTTTATATAGTTTTCATCTTCCCTTTTTTTATCTTTCATTCTTTTAAAGTCATAAGACATAGAGAATTATTTTTATGTCTTGATAGCACAAGGGACTATATCTTTATATGAAAATAAATTATGAGAGACCAGTTCCCTTCATAGGAGTGGTTTTAAACCATCATATGTAGTATACATAATTACTTTTTAACCTTGTAAAGTTAGTCGAATGTTTCACAACATTTTATCCTCTTTCATTCTTAGACTCAAAAAATTCCTCTCTTTATCTACTAGTTGTTCATGAGGAAAAAATTTTCTTAGGAAAATTTACTTAAAATATTTTCATTCCATATTTTCAATATCTTCCTCCTCATTTGTTTGTTGAATCAATTACCACCATTGATCAACATCTTTTGATAGATGATAGACTACCATTACAACCTTCTCCCTTTCATTACATCCTATGGTGAGAAATATCTTCTCTAAAGAACTTTTCCACTTGTTCGCTACAAATAGATTTTGTAGTACCATTAAATGTTAGAGGTTATTATTGCATAAAGTGGTGTATAATTTCTCCTCCACACCATGGTTTAGGATTCTCAATATAGGTATGGTTATTGTTCATAACCTGAGTTAGTTGTCCCAGTATAGGTATATGTTTCCCAAAACTAGTCACAGTTCCAGAATAAACATCATTATCTTGTATTGGAGGGAAATTACTACATGGGATATGCTTGTTCAATCGGTTTCAATTCCTTCCGCTAGTCACTATTTATAAATAATGGTGTACAATAAATTATGCGATGAATCATAATGTATAATGTCAAACTATAAAAACACATAACATAAATTGTAATTTTATGCATGTCTAGTATCATAATCATAAGCATTGTTTTTTTCAGTAAATATTTATAGTTAAATCCTTCATAATGTTTTAAAAAAATTGAATTATCCTTAGAATATGCCCTAGGATTGTCAAACCACTTGTGCAGTAAGGCTCATTCTCGTGTACCAGGTTACCCTGAGTCAAGACCGGAACACATTGTTGGAGTTGTTGCTCCTAGGTACATTTTTGCCAGAAACACATTCACATGTATTTTCTTGAAAAATATGTATTGATAAGAAGACCCACATAATATATTCCTTACCAAAATTCTAGCATGTTCTTGTACACATATCCTCAAAATCAATCTTAGGGTTTTGTTCCCTAATCTACGATTTCTAAATCAAGATTCCAAGAATTCTACTAAACTTCCTCTGATACAAACTATAAAGACCCCAAACCTAGTTTCTCTAAGTAGGTTCCTCACTTCAATAAATTGGTATGATTTAAATGAAGTCATATCCTAAAAGACTGAATAGTTTAGTATCTTTTGAAAACAATTTACATACATAAGTTAAATATTACTAATTGAAATGAAATACAATATGTAAATTCCATTGTAAACATCCATAACACCTAGATTATTCCTGAATGTCATTTATAAAATACTTATTCACATGATGGAGAAAAATAAAACATTATAAAGTGGTGAGCTCAAATTCTCATTAAGGTTAAGTAATATAGCATAAGCATAACTAATAAGGCAAGGTGAATAAATAAAAGTATGCATGCCATTAAAACATAATCTTGAGCATAATATGGTAGGAGTAAATAATCGGTAAATAATACCATAATAAAGCATAACCAAGGATATTATACTATTCGAATGATCACATGGACTATCAATTATTAGTTTCATAATGATGGAATTAATACAGCGGGACATCATAACTATACTGTCAAGGCCTCATGCCCAGATCATAAAAAAATGGGTAAAAACCAAAATTAGTTTGTCTCATGAGACCTATCAATTCACCATCAGTCTATAGAGGGCCCCACACAAAAATTTACTAAGTCCAATACATTCACATTGAAACTAATATAGGTAATGTAAATAACTTTCCCACATCAGTGAACATAAATACTAACCATTCGAAGTAATTTGGTAAATGGTATCAAGATATAAAATAATTAATCAAACTAATAATAAACTATTAAATAAATTATTGTATATGATATCATAAAATATTAATCTCATTTAAACATAAGAATAAAAAAGTGCGTTGAAATATATGAAATTAAACTTTTAAAAATCACATAATTATTGATACAAATACTCTTTTACTTTGAAAAGAATAGTTCTTTTAGAAAAATATTTATAAAAAACAAGAAGTGAAATAAGATATTTTTTACATAATAAAATGAGTGAATTTAATAAAATAATATTCACTTAAAATATATTATATATTTCCCTTGAAAATAGGTAAGAATTAGGGATGTTCCCCTAAATCGAGCTTGTATATCGGGAAGGATTTGAGAATAATCATTTTAAAACATGTAACTCTCCATAAAATAAAGAAATATTCTAATTGGTACATATTTATAGAGAATTAAAATACAATTTATGAGTAGTATGTAAGAATAATTAAGTTTTTCATTGGGGTAATGAGATAAAAATAGTAACCCGGATGAAAATGGAGGATCGAGTAGAAATCCTTACCTTATGTCCGAATGTATTATACACATGACCTTATTGTCCTGGATTATTAAATTAAATCCATTAATTAATTAATTAATAAAATTTTATATATGTATTTTATTTTTTATAATTTTATTAAGTTAATTTATGAACTTTTGGAGGAGTTATAAGATAAAAATTTTCACTCAAGGGTATTTGTTTCCTTGGTTTTCATGATTGGTATACCTGTATATGAGTATGGAAGTTCATTTGGAATGGATATAATTATACATAATCGTATTTATATGATACTAATGAAAATACATAAGGATAACTGGTTATATAATTCACTTTTTTATATGTTATGAAGATGATTTATTATATAAAACATTAGTGATAATTATTTAGATTATTACAACGGTATTTTAATCATCTCAAACTAGCTTTGTCAAATGAATCAGTATTATGTATATATACTCATTGGAGAAAATTTCATGAGAAAAAATACATATTTCATACAATATTAAAATACTAAAATGGTTTAATGACCTGCATTTAAGTACAAAATGAATAATGAAGGTTCATCGTCCATGAGTGTTGTAAATCGGCACCTCCCGGACAATGATTTCATTTTGAAAATAAAAGAGAGAGAGAGAGAGAGAGAGAGATAGTAGTTTGAGGAATGATATTACATTAAAATGATATAATTACAGTATATATATGATTCTAGAGTTATAATGATCATTTTTATATATGAAGTGAGGATATGATAAGAAAATAAAGTAAATTGAAAATGAAAGTAAAAGAAAAAGGAAGAGGGTTTACCTCTTGAATTAACCTCCTTGAGAACCTCCTTAGGGAAAGTGGTTTTTGTATTTTTGTAAGACCAATAGATTCTGGATGTGGGGAGACACTAGCGAAGGGTATTTTGGCATAAATTTGACAATCTTCATGGATTATAGGAGTGAATAGAAGAGTGGGTGGGGGTGGTTTTTATAGTAGAGGAGAGGGGTGATTTCTCATTATTCTATTCTTTATTTTATTATTTTTTCTAATACAACCAATTTTATTGATTCTTGTTACTAAATATATTAATAAGTGTATATGAGTTCAATCCAAGGGTTTTTATATCTTCCATGACTCAATCAATAGTTTCTTCAGCTTATAATGTATTTATAATGTAAATTACCGCATTTTACTATTCATTAAAAATTCAAGTATTTTAGAAAAATCCAAAAAAATAAGCATAACAATTTTTTAACCTATATAATTTAAAAATGGACTCCATTTTATCAAAATAATTTTCTAAATATTTGAATTTTAATTTTTTTTAATAAAACCATTATTTACTTGAAAATACATATTTTAATTTTAGAACTGATTTTATAACACTTCCAAAAATTAACTAAGGTCACATAATATTATCCTAAAATCAGAAGAAAAAAATATTGATTTATGAATACATTTTATGAAATTATATTTTCTTTTCAATAATTTTATTATTTATAAATTTTTAATTAAATATTTAGGACTTATAAAAATACAAACACTTAAATATTAATTTTTAAAAAATATTCAAGTATTCTTACTATGATATAATTATATAATACTTTCACTTATGAGATGCCTAAATTTTATTTATACTTTCATGGTTGAGGTTACTATTCATTATGCTGATTTAATATTTATAAGGGTCGTATTACTATTCCTAGGGGAAAGTTACTATTTCATCAGTATAGGTTTCTTAACATTTAGAAATACTTCTTATTTATTTTATTCCTAATTTATAGAGATTTTATTGTGTTATCTATGAGGTTTTATATAATTTATACTATATAAAATAGACATAATAAGAGAAATTTACTTGAAATTATTTTGCACTGTTACAATTATGAAAATAAAATAACAAAAAGAAGAAGTAAAACCACATAACTAGATAAAAGAATAAAATTCATAGTGTTGAGGAAACAATGAGATCTTTGATGAAAGATGATAAAAAAATTGTATTTTGGTTGATAGTAGTAGTTAATTTACTAACTATTTCACACTCAAATAGTTCAAGAATACCCTCAACCTCATATCTTTAGTTTTAACTAGTTCTTATTACTCTATATATAGAGTTTCTTTATTCACAACATCTTTAGAAATTTTATAACTGTTGCATTTACATTTTTCTCGAGTCAAATGTTGTTCATGCAAATTAAAATAACATCATCATAGTTTCCCATTCTTTTTTCCCAGATGATAATCCATATATAAATGAAAATTTACATTCCCATGTATCTTTATTAATATCCTATAAAATTAATTCAAACTATATAGTGGAATGTATTAGAATATTTAATACACCAATAAATAATAAGAATTAATATCATATAAATACTCTATAATAATATTCAAGTCCAAATCTTCATATTTCATTCAATTTTAATTTCAATATCTCAAGTTCCAAAATTTCAGCATGAATGTTCATACACACATAAACCCATGAGAATCCTATTTAATTCTTTATAAAAAATTTAAAACAAGTCCTCATGGATTCTAAATAATTAATACGTAATTTTAAAACAAAAAAACACAAATTCCATTGATAATACACTTTCAAAAAAATTTAAATGTCAATTGTTATGTAAAATAGAGAACACATTTCCAGGTTTTAGAATATCCTATAGAAATTCACAAAATCACACAGGTAAATCCATATAGAAAATTTTCCTGTATAATTTTTAAAAAATGTATCCCAACATCACAATGTAATGAAATAAATGAAGACATTTCATGTAGTTGAAATCATGTATCCATTTTTCTCTATGTAAAAAATTCACGTAGTTAATTCTGAAAAATTTGTAGACAACTTGGGTTATCAAAATTCAATCTCTAATAAGTCATTATAAACAGCGCAGAATCAACTTTTCTTCATGTTGACATATTTTTAGATAATCTATTTATATTTAAAAATAATTAAGAATCACCTTAATTAAACATATATATCTAAATTTATCATCGAACTATAGTGTAAACATAGTTTTTGAAAACTATTGAAATCAGACTAAAAAAATGAAGTGAATTATAACCTAATTTAGAACTTGATAGAGATCAATTCAAAATTTTTTGTCTTCTAATGAAATGTAGATAGTTTTTTCGATTTCGAACACAATTTTAATCACTCAATTTATTGTTTTTTATCCCAAATTTTGGTTGAAATAATGAAGGTATCCAATTATGGAAAATAGGCTATGAATCAGCTATATGGGAGAAACAACTACATGAATTGGATATGTGGGAGAAATGACTATGGGAATTGGCTATGTGGTAATATTAAAAATCATATAAAATGATATTTTAAGGACACAAATGATGTATTTATATAAATTATTCAATATAAACCTTTTTTAACATGTTATAACCTTCAAAGAAAGAAATCTAAAGATATTTTATGCAAAGAAATATTATGATCTAATCAAAGATAAGAATTATTTAATCAATATAATATTCAAAGTATTAATATGTTTAATGAAAATAAAACAAATAAATCTTTACAATTATCAAAACATAAAATGGTACAAGGATCCACACATCATTCTCCTCAATTTTAATAATTACAAAACCAAATATAATTTCAAAAACTTGTCCCACTTTTAAAATTATCAAAAATATAAAGTCTCAATAGAAATATTATCCTCCCGTGGAAATTATAAGGCTTGTTACTCTATTTTTTAATATATTAAACTTCATAATTATGAATATAATTATTTAAAAAAATTATAAACATGAATATTTCTAAACATGTGTAAAAGAGATACTTTAAAGTGAATATAGTTTTAAAAGATATCTGTGAAAAAATAACGAAAAACACTTCATAAACTATAATTTTATGAAAACTAAATGTTTAAATAGTAAGTTGGAATATTATATTATGTTTTAGAAGACTTAAAATAATAATATGATAAGAAAATAAGTTTATAGACAATACAATAGTAAACTAAAAAACAGATTCAATATTACACATAATTCATGTAAATCTATAAATAAAAATACACAACTCCCTAAAAATACATGCCATATAAAATTAAATTTTAATATCCATTACACCAAGTTAGAAAAATATATAAAACTTATTAAATTGAAATGGTTTAGTAAAAATATAAGCATGTTATTTTTTGTATAAATAAATTCTAGATATATATTTCCTTTTTCAACATGATCTATAAGAAAAATAAATTTAGCATCAATGTGTTTAGTCCTAGATTATTTTAATGAATTTTTAGAAAAAGAAATAACAGAATTATTTTCACATAATATAGAAATATTATCAAAATAAAAACCAAAGTCATAATTTTTTTCCTTAATAAATAAGGATTGAGTATAATAATATGCAACAACAATATATTCATATTCATCATTTTAAAGAGAAAAAATATTTTATTTCATTAAATACCAAGAAAATAAATATTTACGAAGTAAATGAAATATAATTGAAGTACACTTTATTTCTATCTTGCATAAAAACACTAGAATCAGAATAGATTATCAAATCAATGTTAGTTTTTGAAATGTAAAATAAACCAAGGTTCAAATATCCTTTAATATATCTAATAATCCTTTTAACAAATTTAATATGACTTTCCTTATGATCACTTTGATATCTAGAACACATGAAAATTGAAAGAAAATAAATTATTCCTAGAAGTAGTTAAATATAATAAAATTCTAATCATGCCTATCTAGGTTTTAACATCTATAGATTTCCAAAATTTAACTAAATCTAATTTTCAAGTAGTACTCATGGGAGTTTTTTCACATTTATAAGATTCTAAACTAAATCTATTAGCTGACACATTAGTATACTTGGACTGATTTAGAAAAATACCATCATTTTTTTAAATATTTGCAAACTAAAGAAGAATTTAGATTCCCCCATCATACTTCTATCAAATTAAAAAGTCATCAAATCTGAAAATTTATTTCAAAGATTTTCATTTTATGATACAAATATAATTTCATCAACATAAATTTTCACAACTAAAATATCATTATAAATTTTATTAATAAAAAAAATTGGATCAACATTTCCTTTCTCAAAAAAAATTCAAAATAAAGCTATTTTACCTTTTATAACAATCTTGAGGTGCTTGTTTCAGCCCATATAAAATCTTATATAGCTAAATAAATTATATGGATAATTTTAATTTTCAAAAGTATGGGGTTGTATAACATATACTTATTCATAAATATAACCATTTATAAAACTGGTTTTGACATCCATTTGAAATAATTTAAATCCATGAAATGAATCATAAGCTAATAATATCATAAGTACATCTAATTTGGAAAAACGTGAAAAATATTCTTTAAAATAAAAAACCTACTTCATGAGAGTATACTTGGGAAACTAATATAGCTTTATTTTTAACTATATTTCAAGATTCATCAAGTTTGTTTCTAAAAATACATTTTCTTCCAATAACCTGAGAATCACTTAGTAGAAAAACGAAATACCAACATTATTTATAGTAAATTGATTTAAATCATCTTTTATAGCCAAGATATAATTAGAATAAATTAAATAGTCATCAATATTCTTCAGTATAAAAATAAAAATAAAATAATGATAATCATAAATATTTACAATATATTTTCTATTCTAAATATTTTATTCAACATTAGCAATCACATTTTCTATGGGATGATATCTATGATTATTTCAATATTTTCCCTGAATAAGATTTGATCGAGAATAAATATTATCTCTCATAATATGGGAATCTTTATCTTAAGGTTTTCTTTCTTCAAAGTTAAAATCGTTAAATTATTTTTCAAGTTGTTTAATAACATCCTTTCTTTTATTCAATATATTTTCATAAAACTTAACTTGAATTTATTCTCTAATAACCATATTTCTTTTATTTTAAACTCTATATGCCTTACTATTGTTTGAATATCCTAAAAAAATACATCATCATATTTTTCATAAAATTTATCTAAAGATTATTTGGCATTGAGAATAAAAACTCTACATTAAAAACTCTAAAATTACCAATTTTCGGTTTTCTCCCCTTCCAAATCTCATATGGTTTATTTTTCAACAAGGGTTTTAAAATAATTCTTTTAGAAACATAAAAAGAAGTATTCACAGTTTCTGCCCATAAATATTTTGGTAGATTAAACTCATTTTGAATGGTTCTATCCATTTCTTTAAGTGTTCTATTTTTACTCTCCACTATGCCATTTTTTGTGGTGTCCTATGAGATTAAAAAATGTGAAAATACTCATTTTACTAAAAAAATTGGATAAATATATAATTTTGGAATTCACCACCATGATAAATTATAATTGATTTAATTAAGTTTCATTTATCATTTTGAACCAATTTTCAAAGAAAGTGATAAGCTTCTCTAATGTTTTATAATTAAGAGTAAGAAAATAAACCCATGTGTATCTTATAAAATCATCAATAATAAAAAAACAATATATATTACCTCCCTAAATATTAGTTTTGATAGGACCAAATACATTCAAATGAATAAGATCAACAGACCATGCAGTTTTTACTTCTTTAATTGAAATTAAACTACTTCTATGATCTTTAACTTTCAAGCAAGAATCATATACAAAGGTGTTGCCCACATTAAGTTTTTTTAATTATAAAACTATTTGATTATTGGATAGCTTGTGTGTCAGACTAAAATTATCATAAACCAACCTACTATGAAAAATAAAATTATTATATTTTACATATTTTAAACATTTTACATTTTGATCATTTAATTTAACAAAATTAATGGAATAAATATTTTATTTCATATCTTTATAAAAAATATATGAATCCTTAAAAAATAAATTTATCATTTTGAAATTTAAAAAAAAATTCCATCATCAAATAATTTTGAAATGTTTATTAAATTTTATCTCAATCCTTAAACATTTTAAACATTAGAAATAATCACATAATTTGAAATTCCAACCACCAAAACCTTTTACCATTCCTTTATAATTGTTTCTAAAGTAACATTACCTCCATAAAATTTATTTAATGATAGAAAATTATATATATCACCAGTAATATGTATTGAGAATCCACTATCAATGTTCCAAATATCCATTCTAGTTCTCCCAATATATAGTTCATACAAAAACATATTTAAGAAAGCTTTGGTACCCATGAAAATTCAGGTTCAATTGGATTAGAATATAAATTATTTGGAATCTAAACTAATTTCAATCATTTTTTTAAAGGAAATATATAAGATAATTATATATCAATTAAATCCTTATTATGTTCATGATATTTTGTAAATATCAAGGAACATTCAATTGAATAATAACCTTTCATATGACATCTAAAACAAGTAGTAGGGGATGTAAATATATTAGATCTCTTAAAAAATAAATTCTTATAAATTTTATGTAAATTATTATCATTTTAAGATCCCATATTTTTCTAGGGACAACCTTCTTTTAGTTTTTTCATTGAAATCCTTTTTTTGTTTTCCTTAGTCTTTAAGCCTTGGGAGATGAGTCTTGTTTGAATATAGTGAGACTTTTTTGGGGAAATTTACCTAAATTTTACGTTTTTATGTTTATTTAAATTAATAGAGTCTAGATAAAAACATTTAAAAGGGGTTTATGATGGGTTTCCATGCTTTGGAAGGTTTTCGAGGTGGTTAAAGTCCTTTTTCTGGAAACTAGACTGAAAAATGTCAGTAGATAATTTAAGCACTGTGTAAATGTTACATGACATGTTATTATTGACAGACCCATGTTGTGAACCAGTACAGTGTGTGAAGTAGTTAGATGTCATTTAAACCATTCGCATTATTTAAAAGTCTAGGGGGTTAAATATTAACCAAAGGCAATTGTTTTTCAGCGTAAATCTTATGTGGGTAATACACGATGTGAAAGGAGGTTACATCCTATGAATTTATCTAGAGAAAATTTTTTAAGGCTATCATGTAGATGTAACTTTCATTCTTCTTCCATGAAGACTTTTTATTCTTGACTTAGGATGAATTCTATGAAATTTTGGAAACCTTTCCTTAATTTGATACATCCCATTTTTGCGATTGATCCCTAGTAAGTCTTTAGATGTGGTTTTCCCCTCCTCTTTCATTGTTCTCCATCAGGGAAGTGGAATCCATGGACAAATTTTTTGTTCTGTTCTTGACCTGGTTTGATTTAGGTTCATCTTGAGATCTTCTAAACCTTTTTCCTCATTGGTGTTACCCTTTCAAAGCACAACGTTAATCACTGGTTAAAGGCATGTGGTCTAAAGCTAACCCCATGGTCTGTTTAATTGTGAAGTATATGAAATATTATTATTTCTCTAAATTAATGTGTACAATAATTAATTTATTCATTGATAATTGTTAAATCATGGATTGGAATATTTTTTGGATCCATTTGGATTCAATTCTTTACATGACCTAGCTTATAGATACTCATTGGGTTAGAGAACCTTGAATAGTAAGAACTTGGATAAAGGATTAAAGTGTGTTTTGCATGAAAGGAGACCTTTGGTGATTGGTTGATATAGAATACTTAGGTAATGTATTATTTACTTATGGAAATCACTATTGATCATTTGATATATAAATGAAAGTAAAATCTAAAGAAAAATGGTATTTTCATAATTAACCATTGAGGATCAGGATGTGATGTTGTGATATTATTATTATTACGATTTGTTTAGTTCATGATGTAATGATTATATAGTATGATATTCCTATTGATTTATGTTGTAATTATAATATACTAGGTTATTCCTTGACAAATATTGTAATTTTAATATATCGAGTAATTCCATAACACTTATTGTAATGCTTATATACTGATTTATGCCCTGAAACATGTTGGAAATCATATATACTTGGTTATACCCTAACACATGCTGAAATTCTTATATACAAGGATATGCCTTGATACATGTTTTAATTATTATATTGAAATATTATCCTTGGTTTTTGTGATTTTTACATGGATATATGGTTATTGTGGGCATGATTGTGATACATGCCCGGAGACATTTCAAAATGGTGTCAAAGTAGGTATTTGGATATATGGATATGGTTGGTATGGTTGTGTTACATTCTTAGAGAGATTATGAAATAGTGTTTAAGTAGGTTGATTGATATATTGTATTAATTGATTAATTAATACACTTATTTATCACTTTATTATATACACTTATTATCAAACGGGTTATATTTAGACACGATGGTGTTGACATACTTATTTTTACTCACACCCTATATAGACTACCATTTGGTACTCAAGAAAATTACATAGTTCCAGTATTGGAAAAGGGAAATAGACCTTGTTGTTGATTGTTTTCTTACTGTATGGGATGGAGTTTGGATATGGGACCGATATGGGGTTCGTGAATAGGGTATTTTCAGTCTTTATTTGAGTATAATAGTATTTTATTCTTTATTACATTTAGTATGAAATTTAGTTAAATTCCAATCTATCAATAAATTTTTCCTTAATTATTTATTGTATTGTTTTGTTGGATTTTATTATTTGTTTTATTCGTTTTTTGGTTTTATTTGTTCTATTTATGTTACTCTAATATTTCTTCTTATATGATTATTTTTCAAGGTTTTAACTATGTACTAGGGGGTATCGTCTCCCCACTATACTTATCACCCCCCCTTTCTAGTGAGATGCCTCTGACATATGAGGAAGTGCACTTCAGGTCCCACAACTAACTTGTTTTGGCCATGTGAGAGAGTGTCAGTTAGGGGGAAATTGCAAAGTGGTATTAGATCACACTCGGTTTATTTTATATATTTTTTACTATTTAGGAAACAAAAAAAAGTATACTAGGATATTTCATGACTTTGTTATGATCTTATGCATGTGAATAAATAGCCCATGTACAGGGGAAAATCAAAGTGTTAGGAATGTGATTGCTGGTTATACTATTTGCTTATTATAATTGATGTTATTTCACATTGATTGATTTGCATATTGTGTGTAGTTATTATTTAATTATGTTATTGGTTTTTAAGATTTATACTTGTTGGCTGGTATAGCGTGAGATGAGTTTTCATGCCACATGATAGGCACATAGGGATATATTGACATTCATATTTCATGATAGGTATATATTAAAATCATGTGATAAAAACTATCCTCTTTGAACTGTGATATAAGAGACCTATTATATTTAATAATTGAAATAAATAAAATTATATATCCTTATAAAACACTTGTAATCAATTTTTAGAGAGACCATGAGTCAATGGTTATCTATTTTTGTCACCTGCTATGGTTGGCCTTGTTATATCCAGTTTTCAAAAGAGTTTTTTTACATATAGAGAAGATTCCTCCTTAATATATTTTATTTTAGTGTCCGGAGAGTGGAAATTAAAATTTTCCTAACACAGCTGAGACAGAGCTTCCTATAGATCATGAGGATTAGATGGATATTCATCTTTATGATAGCTTATTAAGGGACATGTGATCCATGTAAAGGGAGATTGTTTGCATCATGCCTTTGATGTATGAGCTCATGAGAGTGTTCAAGAAGAAACATCCACCTACACTCACTGGGTAGGGAGTCCCCTAGGCATCCGAGTTTTGGATAAATAGTCCAAATGATATTTAAGAATTTAGAGACACCTACAGATATAAGGGTGAAGATTTCTTGATATATGCTTAGTGGACCATCCAAGTGTTGGTGGGACGTTCTGGAGCAGGTTAGGTAGCAATATGAGTTATCTTGGAAGTACTTCATGATGAAGTTCCTAATCTATTTCTATAATAAGACTTGAAGGATGATGAGGCTCATGAGTTAATACACCTGACACAAGAGGGAATGTCAGTGTAGGACTACACCATATTCTCCACTAACCTATAATGATTTACGCCATCTTTAGATACTGATGAGATCATTAGGGTGATATGTTTTTAGGATGGTCGTCTCTATGAGATCATGTCATAGATGAATATTTTCCATCTGAGTAGTTTTTATGATTTGATAAACCAGGTACTTATCATAGAAGGGGGGAAAAGAGAGGGATTGAGTAGTGTCTAGGATGTTTCATCAAGGAAAATTGGGAACTCTTCTTCTAGTGTAAAGAAGAATCGTTATGATAGTTTTCTCCAAGAAAAAAGTGGACAGAGAAGATAGGGAACTGGGAATCCATATGAGGACTATGTTTTTTTGTAGTGATATCAGTGTGGAAAGATGGAACACAAGGGGCCTTAGTGTCTATACCCCCAATTTTTAGTGTCAATCTTGTGGTAGGATGAGCCACCTACATAGGTTTTGTAGGTTCATGTAGTAGTATATTAGTTTAAGGGGATCATCACAAGTACTAGAGTCTGGTAAGGACTCATCTACTCCTTATAAGATAGGTATCTAGAGTTCCATAGGAAATTCTAGTTGAGGTAGGAGAAATGGTACCCCTATATAGGAATGAAAGTACCATGAAGAAGGAACAATATAGGGGAGTTATACTAGATCCCAAGAGAGAGGGACTAGTCATCTGCATGCTATGAAGACTACTCTAGCTATAGTGGATGTAGGACCTTCTACTATCAGAGTTATGATTCTTATATAATCTACCCTTTCCTTCATTTTTTTGATATAGGGGCATAAAATTCCTTTATATCCTCTATCTTTTTAAATAGTTTGGTATTGGATGTGTAAATATTAGATAGTGTTTGGAAAATTGATACACCATTGGGGGTGTGGTTAGAGAATATCAAATTTTGCAAGGCATGTTCTCTAGATATTGGTGGTTACTATTTCTTTTGGGAATATTTTTTGTTGGAAATGAAAAGATTCGATTTTATTCTTTGTATTGATTTACTAGTTTTATACCAAACTCATATCAATTGTGACCAAAGTAGAGTTACAATTATCTCTCCAAAACTAGGCATTTATTCTCCCAAGGGTTAGTGGGATCTTCAGGCTAGTCATCCATGACCAGTTCAGTGTATATTATTTTGTCTCATAGATTATATAGAAAATCATGATCTAGATGATGGTGGAATGTAGTAATATTATTTTCCTCCTATGTTACACCTTTTTTAGGATGTCTATACTGACAACTTCTTTAACTTACCGCCTAGCTGAGAGATCAAGTTCACAGTTGAGTTGGTGGGGAGAGAAAATCCAATTTCTATCCCACTTTACAAGATGGTACCAAAAGAGCTTAAATATTTGAAATTTTAGTTGTAAAATTTTGAAAAAAAGGGTTTCATATGGCTTTGTACCTCTTCATGGGGTTCTTCAGTTCTTTTTTCCAAAAAAGTCTGATGTGTACCTCCGATTATATGTGGATTATAGGATATTGAACTAGATGATGGTCAATAATTGGTATCCCCTTCCATGTATTAATGATCTCTTCAATCAGTTGAAAGATTCCAAGATCTTCTCCAAGATTTATTTGAGATCGTGATACCATTATCTGAAGGTGATACAATCCAAAATACCTCAAAATACTTTTAGGAGTAGGTCTAGCTTGAATGAGTTTGCAGTGATGTTGTTTGGATTAACCAATTCACCGATGGTATTCATGGCCTTGATGATTAGATCGTTCATATTTTTCTAGATCATTTTTTGGTGGTTTTTCCAATGATATCTTAGTTTAAAAACAGTTAGTAGAAAATCATGATCAACATCTTTTAATAATCATGAGTACATTGAGAGAGCATTGGATTTATAACAAGCTAAAAAAATTCCGTTTTTTTGGATTGATAAACTGCACTTCTTGGGTCATGTCATCTCATAGGTAGGGGTTTTAGTGAACCCAAAGAAATTTGAAGTCATGGTATCTTGGTTTCACCCCAAGAATATCTTTGAAACTTAGATATTTTAGGGTTTATAAAATTATTTTAAGTACTTTATCTAGTACATATCCCATATGGAAGCATTGATGTCATGGATAACCAAGAAAGGGGTAAAGTTTGTTTGTTCAGATGCTTGCGAGAGGGATTTTTATGAGCTGAAAGGTAGGATGACCTCATAACCTATCCTCACATTACCTATACCAAGTAAATCATATAAAATGTAATATGACACATCCAATTTTGAAATCAATGTAGCGTAGATACAGGAGGATTGAGTGGTTTCTTATGGCCTAGATAGTTGAGACTACATGAGAGGAATTTATATACTCAGAATTTGGAATTAATAGTGATAGTACATGACCTAAGATATTATAGGCACTATCTTATGGGTTAGAGGTTTATTGTATACATATATAAATATATAATTAGGTACATATTTTCTCAATGGGACCTAAAACTTTATCAGAGGAGGTGGGTTGAGTGTCTTTTGCCATTCAAATTTGAGTCGTCTTATACATTGGGAAATGGAAATGTTGTTGTTGATACTTTAAGTTGGAATATACATGAAAACGTTATTTTGAGAGTCTTGTGATAAGTGGTGGATGATGGAACTCTTTGAAGACATGCATCTAGATGTTTAGGTGTCTCATTTATGAGTATCTCTGACTTTGACATCTATTAAATCTATTCTTTTGGATAAAATCAAGATAGATTAGTTATTTAATATAAAGGATTATTCCTGAGAGTTAGCTTATTTGGTGTGAAGACACCATTGGGATGGTATCTTAGTAGTGGTAATTCTATTCTTTTCAATTTCTGAGTATGGTTTCATATGGGTTTGTGTGAGGAGATGATGAGAGAGTTTCATTCTTCTCGATGGGTGGTACATTCTAGTTTGAAAAAATATGTATCGTGATATTGGTATATAGTGATGATGGTTAAGAATGAAGAAAAATTCTTGAGGCTTTGTTGATATAAGTTTTACTTTTTAGCAGGTGAAAGCCGAGAATCATAGGCAAGTTGGGATTTTGCAGCCTCCACCCATTCATAAATAGAAATGGGATGATCTCAATATGGATTTTATGAAAGGATTACCTAGGAAAACACAATATAAATATTTAGTATGGGTGATTGTGGATAGAATGAAGAAGGTATCCCACATTTTTCTTATCATGGAGACATTCATAGTGGATAATATGCGTAGTATTTACATGCATGAGGTAGTTCTACACACATTATTCTAAGGATTATCATTTCTTATAAAGATACTCATTTCACATCACAGTTCTATCATGGTCTTCATAATGCTGTGGGATCCTAGGTTATTCTGAGAACACCCAATCATCCTTAAACTTATGGTAAATATGAGCAGACTATTTAGGTTTTGGAGGATATGTAACAAGCCTGTGTTTTTCATTTTGGTGGTTCATGGGAGCACCATATGAAACTCATAGAGTTTTTAAATAATATAAGCTTCTATTCATTGATCCAGATGGAAATTTTCATGGATTTTTGTTGTAATATATGCCATTCGAATCTTTGTTGGTTCGAGGTAGGTGAGTTAGTGATTATTGGACCTAGTCTCATGCAGGAAATGTTTGAACATGTTCGGTTGACCAAGAGGTAGTCGGTAACCATATAGAGAAGGCAAAAAATGTATGGTGACAATCGGAGATGACCACAAGATTTGGAGGTTGTTCATTGGAGATGGCCACAAGAGTTTGAGGTTGGTCATCGTGTTTTCCTTCAGGTGTTGTTTAGGTTGGGGTAAATTCACATTAGGAAACCAATAAAATCTAGCACCTAGGTCTATCAAGATATTTGATATTGTGGATATGGTCAGTCTAGTGGTGTACTGATTAGCCCTTCCATGATGATTCAGTTCCATTTAGTATGGGTTTCATGGGTCATAGATTTGGATATATTATCCTGAACCTTCTCATGTGGTGGACGTCGAGGACATCAAGATTTGTGTTGATGCAACCTTTGAGGATCACCTAATACATATTGTGGAACATATAGATAAGTATCTTTGGTGTAGGACTATACCTATGGTTCGATTGCAGTGGAAGCATGGATGAGTTTAGGAGGAGACCTATGATAGGGAGTCTAATATGTGAGCACAATGGCCAGACTTCTTTGCTAAGTTCCCATAGTGATGCTTGGAGTAGCTTGGGGATGAGCTATTATATTGTGCGGAGGTGGTTGTTGTAAAATTGGGCTCCTTATACCCAACTGAAAATTTATTTTCTATTACCATATCATGGATACAGTGAGTTATGCATGATTTATAATTAATATTTTAGTGTATACATTTTTACATCCATTGTTAAATGGAAGTTTCCATAGATTAATTATCACATCAAAAGGATATAACAGATTCTAGGCAATACTAAGAACCATGAGATACTAAGAAATTAATCTTAATTAAATGTCATATGGTCTTGATACATCATCTTGGTATTCATCCACCAGAATAGTAAATTATGATGGCCATAAAATCCACATGGTTTTTTAAATTGAAAAACATTAAAATATTATATTTTTTAATATTATATTTTTTTCCAACATTAAAATAAAATTTGTGGTTGTTTTTTCACTAATGGTGTGATTTTTAATTTTATAATGGGAATCATGACTTTAATTTTAAATTGGGAGGATTCTTTTTTCCTTTGTTTGGTTCTACCCACACCATAATGAAAAATGGGTGGCATTTTAAAAAAAATTGTTAGCTTGTGGAATTTTAAAAAGGGGACCCTATTTTTCTATAAATCCGACAATTTTTTTACAAAAGAAAGGAAGACCCAAGGGGGCTAATTCTTAACCACTTCACATAGGTCCCTCCCTTGTGACCCTCCTTCTCCTCTTTTGGGTGAACCAAGTCATTGATCTCCCTCTAACATCCCTTTCTTGGTTCTAGCCTACAGTGACCTTCGATCCTTCCTACTTCACATTTGGCCTACCTACATGGTCAAGTAGACACCTCCCATGAGGGATTAACCCATATTACTAGTGCCTTCCTAGCACATAGAACTAGTGGCACCGCCTCACTGGGGTTTTACACTACCTCATTGAGGTCTATCTTCACCTGTCATTCTTCCATCCCACACTGACCCCGTCTGACCTCTCCTTACCACATGAGACAGGTGCATCCTAACCATATCCTATTGGATGCCTCCCCTTAGATGGAGCCTCCAAACACCACCATCTTGAGGGAAAGAGCGTTGTTGTCACTCAACCCATTTTGTAAGATGCCAGATGACGTTGTCAAATGAGGGCCAAACCTCATCGCTGCCCAAACCTAAGCTAATTAAGTTCCTATAGCCCCTGTCACTATCCTGCACTGATTTCTAGCCGAACCATACACACCCTGTCTATCGTGCCTCACTAATCAGGGCCCCGATACCCTGTGAGATGAGTCTTCTTCCTCCCTTTTCCGTGAGGTACCCCTTTCATGAAAACATTGGGTCCAACTGGACTTGAACCACCCCACAAAGGGCCATGATGTGTCCTCCAAACCTGGAAAAAAGTCTAGGCAGGTCTGCCTAGCCAATACCACCCCTTCACAATTATTTCATTACAAAAAATGGTCCTACAAGGTCACAATACAGCTCACAAAGGGATGTGGTGGGGTATTTAGGGCCCATGTTAAATTAAAATAGTCAACAAATAATTAATTTTATTTTAGAATTAAATTGAATTAGTTAAAATTATTTTTTTTGTTTTGAAATTAATCTTTTTTTTAATAATCCGGTAGATTATTTTAATTTCAGCATTAAATTAAATTAATTTATATTATTTTATTTTTTGAATTAAAATTAAATTAAATAGGGATCAAATAAAATAAATTATTTGAATTTATATAATTCATTTAGTTTTTTTAAATACCATCGTACTTTAAATTTATTTCACATTAATTTTTTATCACACGTTTATTTATTATACCGACAATTTTTGAGCTAGTGACTGACTTATGTATTTCTAAATTATTTAATTATATATATGCATGAAATTATTTTAATAATTAGGTAATTAAACAATGGTTTGCACACAATCTTTTCATTTAATATGTATAAGGGCTTCCATGTCCAATTTATATTTTTTAAATTCCACCTAGACCCCCTCGCATGGACGTGAGTATAGTTGTACCTATGAAGATGACACTTTAAGATGTGACCCTTCTAAGATAGGATATTGCACTAGATGAGAAGAGTATACCCTATATTAGGGGTGATCTGTAATACGATTCAAGACTCGAATCCTGTGTGAAAACCCCTAGGTCATGATTGATATGTTATTTTTTAAAATGGATCAATAACAATTATATGCTCAAGACCAGTGAGGTATAATAATTTTATTTATTCACTATTTGTTATTTTTTTAAAGAACATGATTACTATGAGATGACATAAAATAATAAACAAGTAAAATTCATAAGGATGCAACATATGTTTTTTCTATTAATTATGTGTTTAGTTGTGAGAAAGATGATAAATATTGAACATATTAAATAGAAACGGATCATATTCATCAAGAAATATAAAACCCCTAAAAGAAATATTATGTTGTAAATGCCATCTATTTTTTGAATTTGAAAACAAAACCCAGTATTCAGGGTTCACAACAACCAAATTTGAGGGTACCTCTTACTTCTAAAGAGTTTTTATGAGAGTTATGGGTTGACTTAACTAAATTTGGACGAAAATAAGTAGCCAAAGCTATATTTTTTCAACTTTAGTGGCAAGTGTTGAGTAAATTATGTTTTTTATTTTAAAAGATGGTACTTGACTCAACATATCAAGGAGCCACAAGTTAATTCAGTTCACCAATCAAACACCTGCGTTGAACTCTCCAAGTAGTGGCATAGCCAAATATTGTAGACTATGAGGAGGGGTTTCAATAATCCTTCACATTAAAACACTAAAGAGACAGAGTATTATGATTATATTATAAAGGGTTTCTATAATTTTATAATGTAGTGGAATACATTTAATGATTTAATTAATTAATCAATAATATCTAAATCGGTAATCAAGATAAAAGTACTTACATACTATTTTTTTTAGAGAAAATAGAAATTAATACCAAAATACATAATACAATATATAATGTACAAAGTAAATGCATCCACTGGAAAAAGATTCCAATTTGTAGTATACGTGATTGTGAAAAGTACTAAGATTTCATAAATTCAAGGTGCTAGTGTCCCAATACATGTTAAGCCACCCCAGAAATTGAGGGTGTTAAAAATGATTACAAGAGACTCATGTATTACGGACATGATGGTGTTTTATACTATTATAATCAAAATTTGATGTATGTTGTGGATACAACATTGGTACATTGATAATATCACTTGTTGTCTCATCTATGAGAAGATTGTGAGGAGAAATTGAAGCGGGATATGAATTCATGATAATTACACTAGTTATGTGTAAATATGAAAGTCAAATCATGATCTTTTAATACATACCATTATAATATAATTTTTACCCATTTACTTTCATTTTTTTAAGACTAAAAAAATAGGATGGAGTAAATTCTCCATTACCTTTAGGTAAGGTTTTCCAAGTAAATAATAACATAAAAAAGTATAAACATTAATTCTTAGGGTGAAAAAGTTGAAGGAAAAAGTGAAAAGGCTAATAGAAAGAGAGATTCCAAAGGCACCTTCACAAATTCCTTAAAATAAAGAGTTATTAAATTAGAGGTTATTTTCTTCTCATATCGTGAAATAAATCTATCGAAGTTTAAACATGATGAACATAATTGAAGAAGCAATTGGTCATTTCTTCTTTAGGAATATTCATCACCTATAAGAAATGTTTTAGTTTTACTTATTGGGTATTAAATACAATATTCTTATCACATATGGGTATTATAATTAAATAACCAAGTAAGTATAAAAACATTACAGTAATTACGGTGTATTCTCCAAGTGGATGTGAAATGGTGGTTTCTAAGTTAGTGGTGAGAAGTAAAAAAATTCTTATTTCTATGTAAATGATTGTAATATAACTTTTATTGATTATTACCAAAATATTTATCTCACATGTCCTTTGGACATGAGGATACATTATTCCCAGTTTAGGAATGAATGTTGTTTGTGGTGTCAAATACTCAAGTAATAGTTCAGTGATACATGAATTATAGGAAATAATGATGAATATAAAATGTAAGAATTATATACCCTGTTGTAGAAAGATAAATCTTTATCAAGAAAAATTAAAAGTGGATTCTTATAGTATACTAAGTGTGGTATTTAGAGTTAGTGGAGCTAAAAACCTTAGGTATTATTGATATATATATTTAATTAGTTTTGGAAAAATAAATCTTTATAAATAAAGTTAAGCCATAAATCATTCGATATTTTTTCATCTAAAGAGAATAAACTATTCCAAGGGTAAGCTAGTGGTAAATATAGTTAATTATATTATTTTAAGTGATTAATTAATGTTAAAGTGAATTATTTTATATTCGTTGATAGAACATATGAGTTTCTTCTAGTTGGTATGCCAAATAATATATTTACTAAACATTCATCAACCAATATAATGTAGCATGGAGTTATTCCTAAACACACATTACCTTTTCCACATCAAATATATTATACTAATAAGTAGGATTGATAATGATACTTACAAGTTAAAATTTATAAAAAATATATTACATGGAAAGATTCCTAAACACACATTTCTTTATATACATCAGAGGTATGATGTAAGTAAAAGGAGTATTAATGTTGCATCTAATATTCATTTCAAAATATTTTATTATACTTCATGACATGCTTCACAAATAATGGATATAATCTAGAACCAAATTCTAAATATAATGAAAAATGGATATCATATGTTTTTTAGTATGATATAAATACATTATCATAAGAACATTTGTTTTGATGCAAAGAGTTTGTTGAGGATATAAAAAAACTTGCGTCAATAAAAATATGTGCATCTGTTGTAATTATCCTAAATGTTTTTTTGTTTGTAGAGAAAACTCTATGATATAAAATATATATTCAAGTTATAGAATATATTTTTATAAAAGGGTACACATCTCTTTTTGAGACAGTGGTACAAATATTTACTTGGTTTTAGTCAATGATATAGATACACAAATAGATGGAATACTAATGAGTTCCATAAGAGGTGTGGAAGATAATGTTTTAGAGACACATATTGTATAGGAAGGATAAAACCATCTCAATGGTATTATATTCATCGCAGCTAGTGGTAAATTATTCATTAATAATAATAATTCCTATAAGTAGGAAATATATGGAATTTAGAGAAAATTGACAAGATTAATTAAAATTCATTGATGGATAACTTATGTCAAAGTATAGGGATATTATCATTTTATTTAGCATTGAATGTCAACGCCACCAATTAGAATGTATCTATAAGAAACAACTAGAAAGGGACAGTGAAACCATTGAATTCCAACAAGTGTTTCAAGATACTGAAATATCATTTAAGAATAAAGTATGCAACAAGATGTTAGATCACTCATTTTAAATGAATATTTTACATGTGTCTACCAATGATTAGTTGGATCACCATTATTTTCTATGTAAAATATGTTGGGTAACATATAGAAAACATCTATTGGGTTTATAGTTATTTAAAACTAGGATGAAAGTAATTATATAGAGATTTACTTAATGCAACAACCTAATTTCTAGATAAAATTATCTAATATAGTAGATCTTACAGTTTCTTGGACCTAGTCAATCATACATATACTAACATAGTGTTTAAAAATACAAGTAGGAAAAATTAAAGAGAGAATTATTACCAATGTCACATGGAATAAATCTCTCTAAGATGACTTGAAAGGGAACATGAGGAGATTAATGTAGTGAGTTTAATTCCATAGGATTTAGTGATTGATCAATCACATATACCATGATGTTTAGAAGATATGATATATCCAAAAAATACTTTATAGTAGTAAAATATCATAAATATATGGGATAATTGTAAGGGAATCAGTCATGACTATCTGATTTTACTTGAGAAAGTACAAATGATATGTACATGGTATGTGGAGAGGAAAGGATACTAGTTATATGGGGACATAATATAGTCTTCCTTTAAGGTAAATATTATCTAATATCTGTGTTAAAAAAAGATGATGAGAAAGGTATGCTGATATAAGATGGTGGGAGCCATATCTATAAATACTGAGTATGTTTCACCTTTTGAGTCATCTAAGAAGAAGTTTTTTAAAAGAAATGATTTTTTATAGTTCTTTTAATCCCACCTATTAAGTAAAATATTATCCTAATATAAATTATGACACTCTTACGAGACAATATTTCATGTTTTTAGAGTGTACAAATAAGAATACACTCGGTGTTTACATCTATTGTGGAGTTTTACTCAATGATATGAGGTCACACATAGTAGAATAGCCATCCAATAGGGAAATAGAAGACCTAGGAACTGAATTTGTGACTCAGCAGAAACATGATCTTAATTATATGAGAGCTAATGAGGATGGTTAGCATGTTGGATCCAGTGAAAGTGGGAGTGTTGTAATAGTGGTTTCCCTAGACCCAACTAAAAAGTACTTTTCAATTACAATATCATGGATATAATGAGTTATACATTATGTATACTTACCATTTTAGTATATATATTTTTGTGGCCATTATTAAATGGTAATGTCCATAGATTAATTATTGTATCAAACGGTTATAGCATATCCTAGACTATAATGAGATCCTCTAGATACTATGACATTAGTATTAAATAAATGTCACATAGTCTAGATACATAATACTAACTAAACATAGTTAATCTATGACTATCAGGTGCTGGGTACCCATAAGAATTGATACATATTCTCATGAAGATCTCACATGGTGATCTATAGTACTTGAGATCATGAGTACATACCCACCAAGAGTAACACCACATGTTTTTGGTGTCATTGGTTTTTCATATCTACGAACATGTGTATTGGCCTCTTGACTTTAGATCGTTATAAATGTTTTCAATTTGATCACATACATTGGTTCAAGGAAAAAACAATCAAAATGAATTCATAGTGTAGTAGTTTGTATTGGGTGGATCATTAGGGGTATGAAATTGGTTTAATGATCAAGAAATAATTTTTCACTTCTGAGTTGAGGAAGTGATATATATGATTAGGTTGATCAGGATGGTAGTACATTCATAAATCGATGTCTATGGTAGTTAGAGGTAATTCCATCTGATTAGATAAACAAATAAAAAATAAATAAAGGATGATGAAAAAAGTTTGTATCCTGCTTTATGAGATATCATATGAGAAAGAGATTATATTACAAAGTGAATGTTCATAGGTTAGTTGTTGTTTCTATGAATATTTGTTATCTATTTAGGGGCCTTGATGAGTTTCTATACTCTGGTCTTGGTCTGTGAATATTATTCACTTCTATTGAGATAAGGTCCTAGAGGGTCACACACAATAGCTCATTTAAGAATCTTCCCTATTCTGGTGAATAGTAATATAGGAAATGGTGGGGCCCACAATGGGTTCCAAGTGTTGTCTAAGTTTGACTGATCACTCACTAATAAATCAATAAATTCGTTATTATTCAATTAAATAAGAATTATGTTGAATTTATTTATTAAATGTATTTATAAGTGTTTATGTAAATACAAAGATTAATATTACATAAACGAATATTATTTTGATATTCCATGTTTGTTTAATACTATTGGGATTTAAGAGTTGAGTTAATGACTCAGGTTTATCATGTAATATAATTAATATATATTACATGTATGTGATAGAATATAAATAATATTTATGTTGTAGTTAGTTTTTCATAATTTATTGTTTATAACTTATTTAGTTGATGTTAAATAAATGGGAGCTGGATAACCCTAACCGGGTTTTTGAACATCCACTATATAAGTGGAGAGAATCTCATTCCAACAGAATATTTTTTAATAAGTCAAGAATTGGGAGATTCTCTCTCCTCCTAAATCCTAGAGATAAAATTTCTCAATCCGAAAAAACAATCTGAGTGTGCCTTTTTGGATCAAATGTAGGTGATCATGGTGATTGATGTGATGACTAAGATATCATCAAAGCTTTGTGATAGCACCCATAATATGATGAATGGGATACATGCATATTTTTGAAATTTTTGTAGAAAATCTAGACAGATTTATTATTAGATCATTTGTGCAATAGTCATTAGTGGTTTACAATAGATGTGCATTCTTCAAATCTGAACATGGTACTCGTAATTTTATTTTTCTATGATCTGATTAAACCATGCAAGATCCTCAAACTATACCAAGTCATGGTTCACAAGAGACAATGAAGTTTCATCGCTCTGATGATGAAAATTTTAAAAATACTCAACCAACCATATTTCACTACAATCCCTAGTACCAATAGTTGAAAGATCCCATCTTTTTTCAGGTACACCCCTCTTTTATTTTTTGTGTTAAATGTTTTTTATGAGGGTTTCCTTTGTATTTAAGTCTTGTGGGATGAGTCTTGTTCAGATACTGAGAGCCTTTATTGGGGAAAGTAACCTAATTTTTTGTTATTTCTATTTATTTGAATTAATTGAGTCTGAATATAATTGTGTTAAATGGGTTTATAGGTTCTTTCCACACTTTTGAAGGCTTTGGAGGTGTTTTAGGTCCTTTTTTGTGGAAACTGGATTGAAAACCATCTGTAGAGAATTTACACACAGTGAAAATGTTATACAACAATAATTTCTTCCATACACATATCATAAACTAGTGTAGGGTGTGTGGTAGTTACATTCTGTATAAACTATTCACATCATATAAAGTCAAGTGGGATAAATATTTACCCAAGCCAATGGGTTTTTATTGTAACTCTTAAGTGGGAAATACATGACGTGATAGGATGTTACATGCTGTGTATTTATTGGGAGAAGCTGTTTTAAGTTATCCATTTGGATGTAATTCTAATTATTCTTCTATGAAGACTTCCTCCTATTGACCTAAGATGAATTCTTGGTGATTTTGGAAGCCTTTCCTCTATTTAGGATGTCACATTTTTTGGATCAATCCCTATCAAGTCTTTGGATTTTTTCCCATAATCTTCCATTATTCTCTATTAGGGTGGTGGAATACTTTGATCTCTATTGGTTGTGATATTGACCTTGTTTTATTTACTATATTCTTTTAATATTCTGTATCTTATTCCTCATTGGAATTACCATTTAAAAGCACTGCATTCATCACTAGTTAAAAGTTAGGGGTCCAAACCTAAACCTATAATCTGTTTAATTGTGAATTATATGTAATAAATATGATTATGATGATGTAAATTGTTCTCTAGTTAGTTTATTAATTTATAACTGGTAAATCATGGATTGTAACATTTGTTTGATCCCATTGGATTCAATTTCCAATGTGACATGACTTATGGATTCCCATTGGTTGAGTGAACATTGAATAGTAAGAAGTTGGATAATGGTTTAAAGTGTGTTTACATGACATGAGTCCTTGTGTGTATTCTTGATATAGAATCCCTCATTAATGAATTATTTTCTTATGTACATGACTATTTATCATTTGATAAAAAAATTAAAGTGAAATTGAAATATAAATAGTAATTTTCATAATTAACCATTACAACTTATGATGTGATATTTGTATATCCTTGCTACTGTGACCTATTGATTTCATGTTGTAATGCTTATATATAAGGTTATTCCTAGTGATTTATCATATATTTCTTTTGTACTAGGTTATGCCTTAACACATGCTGTAATGATTATATATCGAGTTATTCCCTGACATGTGTTTTAATGCTTATATACCAAGTTATGCCCTGACACATGCTGAAATACTTATATGCTAGGATATGACATGACACATGCTGAAATGATTATATTTCAGGCCATGCCCTGATATATTCTAAAATTATCATATATTGAGCTTGGCCCAGGTTTGTGTTATTTTCCATGCATATGTTGTTATCGTTGGCAAGGTTGTGTTACATTCCCAGAGACAATCTTGCATAGTTTCATCGCAGGTTATTTGGATGTGTAGATATAGTTGTAATGGTTGTGTTACATGATCAAAGAAATTTTTTCATGGTTCTGAATTAGGTTGGATAATGTATTGTATTAATTGATTAATTAATACTCCAATTTCTGTTTTTATTTCATACACTTATTATCAGACCTGTTGAATTTAGACACGGTGGTGTCAACCTACCAAGTTTTACTCACAATCTACTTTAGCCACCATTTAGTACCCAATTAGATTTCATGGATGTAGTATTGGACAAGGTAAATAGACCTTACTATTGATTTCTTTCTTGCTAGATAGTCTAGACGTTGTATATGGGACCGATATGGGTTTTGGGACTAGAGACTTTTGAGAATTTATTTGATCCTTCTAGTATTTTATTTTGTATTACTTCTAGAATGAAATTTATTTAGATTCTATATTTTCATTACATTATTCCCTTATTATATATTGGATTATTTAGTTGGATTTTATTGTTTGGTTTGTCCATTTAATTGTATTATTTCTATTATTTTTGTTACTTTGATATTTCTTCTTGTATGATTATTCCATTGTGTTCTAACTCTGTACCATGGGGTATAGTCACGCCACTACAATTATCACACCCCCGTTGTTTGTCGACAACCTATGTTGTATGAGGAGTTGTGATTAAATTCCCATAACCAACCTATTTTTTACATGTGAGAGAGTGATAGATCATAAGACATTACAATCATAACCAAGAAGATATATCATTTTCTTCATTTTATTGAAACTCATTATCTTACCAAAAATCTAATTACATTGAAAAAAATAGATAGATTCAAATTTAAACATTCAACTTCAATTTTTGTATATTCATTTTCTTTAATAACATTATAAAAATTCACAACATAATCTTCATAACAATTTGACATGAAATCAACTTATATTTTTATTTTTTCATATTCAGAAAGAACATTTTTCAGATTTTCATGTGCAATTTACAAATCTGTATGAGAAATTTTTTTCCATTATAGACATATTTTTCAGATTTTCATTTTCTTTAAGAAGAACCTAATGGTTCATTTTATGTTCCTTATATAAACTAATGACTTTTTCAACTTTATGTTCAAGCCTATCAAACCCTTAAAAAAATTCCTTAACAGTGGATCTTTCATACTCTGATTCAAAATATTAATAATAAGTAAAATCACTTATTTGATTTGATAAATCCATCTAGAACAAGTTTTCAACATCTTTTTCATAAAAAAACTCTTCATCGGTACTTGAATCTTCAGTGAAACTACATCCAACTTCCATTTCCTTATTTATTTTTTTTATTTCTCCCTATAATTATTTTACTTCTTTAGTATTGGGAAATTGGTCTTTATGTTCCCCATTTTCCTATACTAATAAAAAATTACATCTTGAGAATCATTAGAAATAAAACTACCTTTGTACTTCTCCTTGGGGTCATCCTTAGGATTTTCTTTTCGGGATCTCCTTGAGTAACATTTCATTATTATATATTTACCTTTTGTAAAATATATTGTATAATTACTATCACTACTTTGAAACTAATAATCATAATATTAAGTGGATGAATTTTATTTAAAAAAAATCCCTTATTATTCAAATTATCTTCTTCAACATGATTTTTATGTTCCAACTCATATTGTAATAATGATCTGATAAGTTCATTAAGAGTATATTCTATGAAATTCTTACTTTTATCTATAGCAACCTTTTTAGCTTGGAACTTCTTAGGAAGTTCTCTAATAAATATTTCAATAAGAAGATTATTTTCTATAGTCCTTCCTAAATAAGTCATACCATTTACAATACTAGTGAATCTATGAAATATTTGATTAAAAATTCCATCTTCATTCATATTAAATTGTCGATATTCAACTCTTAATATTCCAAACTTAGTTATAATAATATTATCTGAACCAAAGTGTGTAACTTATAGAATTTTACTGATGTCATGAGAAGTTTTAAGTGCTAAAACATGACTATATAAATTTCTATTTAATTAATAATCTAAGATACTAATCCACTTGTAATTTAAAATGTACATTACCACATAATTCATAATTAATGATTCAAGTTCACCTTCAAGCAACTTGTATGGTTTTTCCATAATTGTCCAATGACTGATGATAAGTTGTTTTAAGAAATCTTTAATTTGGGATCACTAATATCCATTGTCAATACCATTAAAATGAGTTGGTTTCTGAGGTATCCATCCATCATTTGAACTAGAACCTTTTATCTTAAACAATCATTTCACCTTGATAGTTAAGTCAGGAAATGGTTATCATAAAATGAAAATTTATAGAGAGAAAGCTAGGGGTCAAACTCTAATATAACTTTTTTGTCAATAGTTAAGATGTAAAAATAGCCAAGAGTGGGGTGAATTGGCCTTATAAATTAAAATTAATACTTTAAAGATCATTATATCTTAGTTATAAATTTATGTTAATATAATAGAAAAATAAACATAGATAGACCCATTTATTTTTTTAGAACTCCATATCTAAATGATCTTAGTCCACTATTCACCCCTCTCACAAACAAAGAGTGATTTCACCCACTATAACCACTATAATTAAATCTTATAATGATTTTTTCCCACCTTAAGTCAAACTCAAATTATAAATCCTTTTCTCCTTAGATGATTAAACCCACAAAAATCCTTCCTTTTTCCACCTTGAGGCACAACCCGAACAGTCTACATTTTTCCCACCTAGAGGCACAACCTAATTCCAAACTTTTATATTGGATTTAAAACCCACAATACTACCATTTAATGGGAAGTGTAACCCTTTAAAATTATACACATAGAATAATAATGGAATAAATAGAATAAAAAAACCAGATGAAATCTTCAAACTCTAAGTGTTGAGACAGCAATGAGTTCTCTAGAAGAAAATGATCAAATAATTTTAGTTTATTTGAGAGTATTTTTTTGTAGACAAACTATGTCACACACATATAATTTAATAACATCCTAAACCACATATCTATAGTCATCACTAGTTCCATAAACACTATACATATAGTGTTTATCTATTCATATAATCTATAAAATCATACAACCATTTCATCTCCCTTTTTTTGAAGAAAATGTTGTGCATGAAACTCAAATAATATCATTAGATTTTCTCATGCTTCTTTCCAACATGATAATCCACAAGTGAATGAAAAATAATATTCCTGAGAGTCATTATTGATATCATGTACAATTAATAAAAACTATATTGTGTAAATCATTATAACATTTAATACACTAATAAATAATAATCATTAATATCCTAGAAATAATTCTTGATAATATTTGATACTACCTATTCATATTTAATTTGGATTGAATTTAAATATCTCAAGTTCTAAAATTTAAGTATAAATATACATATATGCTTAAACACATGATAATAACATTTAATTATTTATAAAAAAAATTAAAACATGTTTTCATGACTTGTAAATAATTAATGTATAATTTTATAATAATAAAAACACTAATTATATCCACAATAAACTTTTATAAAATTTAAATGTCAAGTATTATGTAAAACAAATCATATTTCAAGTTTTTAGAATATCTGGTGGGAATTCACTAAACCACATAAGAAAATACATCTAGGGGATTTTCAAGTATCCTTTTTTCAATACATATCCAAATATCACAAATTATTGGAATCGATGTTGTCATTTCACATAGGCAAAATCATGTATCCATTTTTCTCCACACAAGAGAATTCATGTAGCTGATTATAGAAATTGTTTGTTAGCTTGAGTAATCAAATTTTAGTCTGAAATAAAACATAAAAATGGAATAATAATATTCTTGTTTGGTTGAATTATATTTAAATAATTTCATTAGCTTTCCAAATAATCAATAATCACCTAAATCAAACCTATATATCTCAATTTATCATCAAAATATAGTCGAAAATAGTATATGAAAACGAAAGAATTCAAACTAAAAGTATGAAGTATCTTCTAAAAAAATTATAATACCCAAAAATTATAAAATAATAACATTTTATTCAATAGAGTATACGACATGAAAAATTGAGCTTAAACAACACACAAAATGTATTTTTTAAAATTTATTCCCTTTGATAGCTTAGGGAACATGCAACCCGAGTTGAAATGAACTATAATATAGTATACCATTTTAAACTATTCATTAAATTGGAGGGTGTGAATATTAATAACTAAATTTTAAAAATTATTGTTATCTATTTATTAGAAAAAAATAATAATCAATTAATAAAAAACAATTTCCTAAAAAATGTATTTTTTTAATAGAGGCCTTAGTTACGCTTTGCGCACATGATTTAAATTAATTTTTACCAAATTTAGAAATTTATTTGATAAAATTAACTTAATTTTAAAAAAATGTATAATATCAAATTTATATTATGTTGATTGTTTTAGATTTTTCTGAAAAGTTTCATTTTTCTATGAATAGTGAAAAATACTGAATTTTAATTGAAAACTACATTTTCGTTTAAATTATTTGTATTTTAAAATTATATTTTGACTTGGTTTTAAAGTAAAATTATATCAATTATATATAAATTAATCTAATTTAGTTCATTTAAATCATTTTAATATTCAATTTTATATAAAAACATAGTAAACTTTTGAACGTTTTCTCTTTAAAAACCCAATTTCTCATCACATCTGCAAGATAAATCTAAAATTATAATTTTCCAATTATATGAATTGATTTGGTAAAAATGGATTAAATATTTTTAAAAATATTATTTAATAATGTATAAAAATCTCAGCTTAATTTTTTATCAAAATGAATACGGAAAACATTAAAAATTAATTACCATAGTTAAGGTAAAAATGGATTTATTAGGGGTTAAACTTCAAATATATGGGTTAAATTGATATAGAAACGTTTTTAAAATATATTTCATGGGAATATATAGAACCTATCTTGTATAAGTATTTATAATACTCTATTATTACCCTTTTTAGGTGAAAATGTGGGTATAATGGAATCATTTCAAAAAAATTACAAGTGTTCCACTCACCTCACTTATAAAAGACCACCCATCTTCTCTCCACTTAACACCTTAAACCAATTTTTGTTAGGAAAATACCTACCCATATAACTTCCAAAACTTCTAAAATAATTCTAAAATCCATATTTTTGGAATAAAGCAAACATGGTAAGGCTTTTGGTGTAAATCCAATGAGGATACCAGAAAAAGAGGTAACGTTCTTCAACGACCATTTTTATTTATTTATTTACAGACCTCCTTTAATTATTATTATTAAACCATGATTTTATAATAAACTAATTTAATTATGTATAATAGGATGTTTTTATAATAAGTTAATGCCCTAAAACCATCTCCACATACATAAAATGGGTTATAAAATCATCATTCGTGTGTACGGCGGACTACCGCCTTGCAAACCGATGTCATTAACTTTTTCCATTACCAAATTTCATGGTTGGTTATGATGATGAGTATAAATTATATATATGATATTTATAAAAAAAATTATAAATCTGGAGTCATTATATCATATATAACGTTTTTACATTCGAAACTGTAGGGGACACGATAACGTCGATTATGTGTACGACGTACTACCGCCTTGCAAGGCGATGTGATTCATCTTTCACTAACGCTTTACATGGAAGGTGATAAATATAAAATTAATAAATATATGTAATATACATGAAACAATTATTATATTAATAACATATTTATCATTATGTACATATAATATATCTTTTCCTTTCTTACATTTTCACTCACTTAAAGAGAATAACATCATTAATGTACATGTGGACTACCTCCTTCACGAAGCAACGTGGCTCTCTTTTAATCACCACACCACATGGATGATATATATGATTATATAATATGTTATTCATTATATTATGATAATTATTTAAATATAAAATATTACTTACCTCATTTCCATAATTATCATTGAAAAATGGAAATGTTACTCATGTGTATGTAAGGCCTACTGTCACCATGTTCATAATATACTTCATTTCTCAAAAACCATATTTCATAATTAGTTTTAAAAGTATAATTTATGTAAAAATATTATAATTATGTCATGATTATTATTTCGTATATTATATAACTATATAACATGCACAATATTTAGAACTTTCATGACAAAGAACGAAAGAGAAAACACGGTAATTAACACCCAAAACAATTGGAATAAGGATATATTATTAACGAATAAGTGATAAGATGTTATAAAAGTATAATATATTATATTATAAATATTAATATGAATCTATAAAAAGTTAATGACATGTTTAAAACTTATATATAATAGTTTTAATCACATTCAAAGAAAATGAAATGTATGGTAAGGGACTTCATCTCAATTTCCCATCATTGAGGCATATTTTATTATTGTATACGTGATTTATTTTATACAGTGTACATACTACCCCTTTTACAAGTAATATCATGAATAATTCATTATTCATGGTATTTTATGTTTCATTTTGAATTATTTCATCCATGGGGATTTGAATTAAAAATTAACAAGTGGTAATGCATTTTATAACTCAATTTCTTTTATTGGGTTATATTACTTCTTCGTTATATTTGATTTTCCATGATTATGAATATATTTACTTTTGAATAAATAATTTTTTATATCCAATTGTTTTATGTGTCTTTACATTTGATACCCATAATTGATTCATTGGTTAATTCACACTTCAATGTTATGATCTTTGGTACCATTTTTTATTTTATTCTCCTAGGGTTATTCATGAATTTTTTCAAGTCATAGTGCCATTTTTACACTCTTTAATTCTTAAAATAATTGAGTAAATGTTTAAAGAAAATACAACTCAAATTCTATCTTTAGTTAGAAATTAATCTTCTTCCAAAACCATGTTTTATAAAAAAATTATAAAATTATTTTAACCATTTAAAAATTATTTAATAAAGAAAATTTTATCCATTTTCACTTTTTACAAAATATTTTTAAATGAATATTCATAACTTTTTTGAAAAAATCTATTTGGGTTTTACTGAAAAAGTGAAAGGAAGATTTTTTAACATGTATGACATGAATAGAATTTCCAACCATCATTACAAATTAAATTTTTTAAAACATCATTTATGAGATTCAAAATTTATTTTAAAATATTGTTTTCCAAAAAAATTTAACTTTTAGTTTTAAAAGTGATTTTCTAAAATGAAATGGTTATGTTTTTCAAGAATGATTTTAAAAATATTTTTATAGTATTTCTATTCATAAATGAAAAAAAATATTTTTAATCCAATGGTTATATGTTATATTGATACCATTCTTATTATTTATATGGATGTTATATGATCATTAGGACCAAGGAAAGTATTTAAATTCACTTTATTAATTCATTTTTATAATTATTATATTTCTCTTGAAATATTTACTTTCCTGTGATCATTGGACAGTAAATTTCTCAAAAATATCCATATTATTTATCCCAGATATTTTAATTTATTAAAACATCTATAATTTTTACATATTTTTTTCTATATTGAATGTTATTTTTTATCTAGGGAAATATTTATAAATCTATATTTTTTACTCAATTAAAATATTTGACGATAAGGCACATTTTTCATGAATTAAATCTATTATTAAATATATGAGGGTTGATTTAGACCTACAGTGATAGGTGGGGCACAATATAATATATCCCCTCAATGTATCGATAGGTCACATTTGACGAATAATTAATCTAATATTAAATGGGTTTTTACCTATTGTAAAAACTGTTTTGTGAAAGGTCTTGACCGTAGAGGTATCATAATGGCTGAGATCATGGCATCTAATAACAAAGAATTTTCTTTATTAAGAATTTAATTATTATTATCCATGATATTTTCTCAATTATATTATCTCTAGATGCATTTAATTCTTAGTTTATTGATTAAATGGAATGTGTTCAGTTAACTGCCTTTCCATATTGATTATGACTTATCTATTCATGATATTCAAGATATTTAAATGGAATGTGTGCTCGGTTATTTAACTTTACATATTGATTATTCCTTATCCAATCCGGATAGTCAAGTTATTGATTGAGTGAAATGTGAGTTCGATTATTTACCTTTCCATATTGATTATACTTTATTCAGTTATTTAAATTGAATGTTTTTTTAGTTATTTAACTTTATTTATTTATTATTCTTATTTATTCAGGATAGCTTACACTATACATAACCTTTACTGAGAATTTGTGATCACCCTTATTTTATATCCTTTCCCTAGGATTCCAGGAAGTGTACTATGATTTATCACTACTGGAAAATCCATCTATCCCAACGGAGATATACCCACAGTTTTAAAAAATAGTGGGAATAGGATTTTGGTCCAAGGGTATACCAATGATTTTTTAAAAACAATTGGTATATGATTGTGTATTCTAATGGTTTTTACAAACTATTTCAATATAGTTCTGGATATTTCCAGGTCGCTCAGGATCCTCCTCCCTTTCTCTTCATTCTAACCCTAAGCCTCCCCAAGACTCCCCCAAACATCCATGCTTCCCCCTTCCCATTGGTTGATTTTGGACTCCTCCCTCCCCATATCAACAATATTTGGCATCCCACCTCTACTCCCCGGTTTATTTTGGCCTCCCCCTTCCCTCCTTTGGTGAATTTGGCATCCCCTAGGTGACATTACACCCATCTGAATCCTTTTTTTGACAAATTTTTTGTTGGGATCCTTGTGAGGTAAGAGTTTATTCCCCTCTATCCTTCATGTTTTTATTTAATCTTGGGGATATATATATAGTGGTTGATTCATTTATAGGGAATAGTATTTTTTTTTATATAAATGAGTTATAGTTCATGAGAGAACCATGTTGAGAATGTGGGACTTTAAGCATTGAAATTCACCATTTTCTGATTTAATGAACTCATCTACAATTTTATGTAGGTTATTTAAAATTTTTCATTGTTATAAATATTGTGGAATTATCATTATTCAAATTACATTAGAAATTGGAAGATATTATAATAAAAATATAAAATATATAAAATCATCGGTAAGGAGTAAATCTATTTTGATATATGTGATATTGAATTTTCTCATTTTGGAATAGAGATTATTTAGAGGAACCTATTGATTATACTTATATGATCGCCCCTAATTATATATATTATTTATATAATTTTTAAAATAGTGTTTGATATTGGGCTGACTATACACATGCATAATATGGGAGATTAGTAGAAATTGAAGGATTGATTTTTCTTTTAGAGTAGTTTGAATCTTGTATTGTCCTAATTTATTTTTTTATGATATTATGTGGATATTTATATTTTGATTGAGATGTAGGGTTAATTTATTCTATGTTTTTTGGTTTTGATTGGTGAATTTTATTCCTTTCTACTGATTAAAGAGGTTAGTTTCTCTTATATTTCATTTTTTACAACATCATTGATAGTATCTAACCCATAAACAATTAGAGGTAAGCTTTAGGGGGCACACCTAACTTCACTATTGAGTTATAATGGGTTATAGTAGAGTTGGGTTATGATAGTGGGAAAATGATAGTAGTGGATAAATTTATTTGAGTCTCAATTAGAATGTTATGGAAAGTAATGAATGACATCCCATTGGTAAATAAATTCTTTAAACTTGAATAGGAGGAGGATCACATTACTTTCCATGATGAAAATAATGATTAAAAACCAAGTTATATCATAACTAATGAATAATTTCTTTGATGGAAATGAAGAATAATGGGAAGGATATATCGTCCAGAGTTATACTCAGATAATGAATGAATAAAATAAATACATCTTTCAAATAAAATCCTAAATAAAATAGAGTTTATTGATGATTTTATTTAGTTACAAATTCTATTTATGATAATACATTGACCATTTTAATGCACTTTTTTACCAAGGGAAACAATAATTCAAGATGAAATGGATATTAGTAAAAAAACACATGGAGTAACACATTAGGTTTTTAATGGCCAAGGAAATTATAAACAAATTATGAAATATAAATAAAGCTAATGTAGTTAGACAAGGAAAGACCATTACTTTCAACAAAATATTAAACAATTGGATTTCAAAAATTAAAGTGGTTATAGATACTTAATTATAATCATTATCACACATAGAATTATCAATTATATTATATTTAAAAATCGCTATTGTATACACCATTAGAATTATCAGTTATATTATTATATTTAAATATATTTCATATAGTGTTTTACCTAAGTATAATTTTGAAACTATTAGTCAATTACGATATTTTTTTCCAAATTCTATTTTTAGAATGAAATAATAAATTTCATCAATTCCAAAGGTAAAGATTAATTTTCAATATATAATTTTAAATTTGTATATGTTATTGATATAAAAAAACATTTCTTACCAACATGTTATATTCTTGGGTATTGTTGATATATTTTATCTAATATGGTACACACATTATAATCATTATCTCACATAGAGATACACCTTGATGCGTAATTTTTAGTCATCACTTATAGAATACTACATTTATATTATTTTTTATTTTGATAACTACTAGTATGTTTCGATGACATTGATATTAAAATTGGTTTTAATGATTTTTTTAATTATGATTTATATTGTGGATTGAAACATAATTTTGTCCCTTATAATAGAATGGGTAGAAGCTTGATGTATCATACCAATTAGATTTTAATTGAGTTTGAAAGGAATTTTATTTTTTAAACTTTTTAATTTAACAATGTATCATTTGGAGGTTGTATACATTTTTCATGCTATAATTGTGTTGGAAGACCATGTTTATGCCAGGAAGAAGTTAGATACTGTATAAAAAATGCTTAATTTCAAAAAAAAAATTATGTTTGGTATCACCATGGTGAGATGGGAAAAATTATACTATTCATGAATGAAAAGAAATAAGTGGTATAGAGAATTTGAAATTTGATTGGATTTTATTGGTGCAGTATCATGAGAGAGATTTTATGACAGTGCAAGAAGACAATGATTTCAATACACATGAGGAAAAGACTGAATATGATGATGTTGAGAGAGTGAAAATTTTAATGGATGATGCCAGAACTCTAGTATATCAGGAATGTACTAAAATAACCAAATTATAATTTTTAATGTAATAATATAATATAAAAATAATGAATAAAATTTCAAATACAACCATTAATTATATTCTTACATTTTTGAAGGATTTTTTTTCCTAATTATGTAGATATTCCCTCCAAACATTTTAAGGCTCGGAAGATAATTAAATTGATTGTATTTTCTACTAATAAAGTTCATGCTTTTCTGAAATATTATAGTTTATTTTTGGGAGGAAACAGTTGACTATAATGACTATAAAGAAAATGGTACATCTCAATAGAAGGAAAAGACATATAGAACGTCATATCATGTTCCCCAAAAATTAATGTGTCACATTCCATTGATTCTTAGACTTCAAAATCTATTCATGTCTGCAAAACTCTCAGCCAATATGTGATGGCATGATTCTGAGAGAATTAAAGGCAATAATGATTTAGTTCATCCTGCATATGGATTATCATGGTTGGAATTTTATGCGCAACACCTTGATTTTGTAACTGAGTTGCATAATGTTATATTGGGTTTATATTATGATGGTTTTATTATGTTTGGTCATATGTTTACTACTCACAGCATGTAGATGATTTTTATTCATGTTTATAATCTTCCTCTATGGATGTGTATGAAATAACCTTTCACATTCATGAGTATACTAGTATATGGACATTATGATCTTGTAAATGATATAGATTTCAATTTACATCCTTTAATAAGAGAGTTGAAGCATCTTTGAGATATTGGTGCATGAATATTCGATGCTTCTTCCAAAAATATATTTCAAATGTGTGTTACCCTTGTATGGATTATAAATGATTTTCCTACTTATAAAATGATATCTGGTCGGATCACGAAGGGAAAAATATCATATCATGTATTCATGAAGCCTACATGATCAAGATGATTAAATATCATCGTAGTTTTAGTTTCATGGGGAATCAATGATTCTTTCCCATGGATCATTAAAAGAAGAATTATCAAAGGTTTAATAATACTATTGAAATTGAACAACAACATCAAAATATGTCAGGTAGTGATGTGCTTAATGTATTGAAATATTTCAATTTTTCATCAGATAAAGGTCAGTTGAAATCTAAAAAGAGGAAGAATGTTTAAATTGAAGCCACTTACCATTGGAAAAATAGATTTATCTTTTTTGAGTATCCATATTAGTCTTCCAATTTGTTATGGCATTGTTTATATGTAATTCACATTGAGTAAAATATATGTGAAATGTTTCTCTAAATTTATATAAATATCAAGTGGAAGATTAATGATGACTTCTAATCTTGTTGGGACTCGTTGGATTGTGTTATTCAACCAGAACTACATCATATGTGTATCAGTGAAAACAAATAGAAAATTAATTGTGCTTCTTAGGTGATGAAACTATCAGATAATGATCAATTTTTGGTATTATGGGAGAATATCAAGGTTCCTAGTGGGTATTCTAGTAACATCTTTGAATGATTCAGTAAAAGGGATGTGAAACTAAAATCCCTAAAAACTCATGATTATCACATCCTTCTTAATGAATTGATTACAATAGATATTAGTCTTTTTCATTACAATAATGTAAGGGAGAAAGTATAAGGCCCCATCCTTAAACGTTACTTAATCTTGAGTTATTACAATATTACACATTGAGGATCTTTTCAGGTTTAGAGTTTTAGAGAATTAGATCATAAAACTTGCATTACATTCCACATTTAAACAAAGTGGTTACATAAAAGATAGTATTCATTTTTCCCATCAACGGAAACATATTTAAAATAAAACATGGATCCTTTTTTGACACTTCCTTGACACTATCATCATATCATGTACCCTTCCCTTGACCTGTGAAAAAAAATCAAAAACTCGGGATGAGCATAAAAAGCTCAGTAAGGGTTATAAAAATATGGAAAGGAAACATGAGTTTATATATACATAAGAATGAAATCATACTTTACCCATAAAACATAGGCACTTTAACATACCTCATCAAGTCATGAATAAATCATAGAAATCATAAGACATAAAAGGTAACTTGAGGCATTCATAACATTCTTACATAGGGAGTAACCCTCTTGGTTACTTTTGGAATACCCACCACAGTATATTCATTAAATCTCTTCGGAGAAACCTTAACGTTTCACTCCTTCGCATTACCCAATGCATTGGAGAGCTATATCGGGCTCACCCGCCCTTAGTTTATCACGGAACCACCCGTATTCATAAACAATTCCAAAGAACCATAACATAATCATAGAACATAACCTAAGCACAAAAAGAAGATAACATTCCCACATTGTAATAACAATATAACATTTTAAGATATTTAAATAATGAATCCCTTTTAAAAACCATTTTCCAAACCATATAAAACCTTTAATAAAGAGATTTTTGAATCAAAGTGTCCCATACCACTTTGAAGATTTTAACATTTTAAACCATTAATATCCATATAAATAAATCCTTAAAACTATTTTGAAAACATGGATATTAATGAGAAATATTTATAACAATAAATCATTAAAACATTTAAAACAATATTGTAGTTAAAGTGTCTTTAACAAAATGAGAGACACTTGAATACAATAATTGAGGAATAAAATTTAATTAGAACTTTATAATATCATGAGAATACAGGGATTCATGATTTAATATTCCAAAGGACAGTATATACACCGTATAAGAGTGAACTGGTGCATAAAAACAATGAAGTCTCAATAGAAATGTAAAATGAGATGAAATCCATAATAAAGAAGGTATCCTTAAATCAAGGATTAATCAATCTCATAATTATGTGTGAAAAATATAAATACACCCAATATAAGTGGATATTGAGTGTAAAACAATCCAGGTTCATTCACACATATTCAAAGGATGACATATTCAATAACTACATGTTGAACCCAATGAAATCGAAATTGGGTTAAGAAGTTCCCTTGATAAAATTCAATAGCCTAACGGCGTCACATAAAATTTTAGAAAAAGAGTTGTTCCGAGAGATAAAGGTTATATCATCACTTGGACATAAAATTTACATCAATAAGGATATATAAGAACATATCCCAATATAATAGTATGTGAATTAAAAGACATAACAAAATAAGTCTTTTAAAAAAAGGAGGGTGAAAGGTCCCCTTACCGAGTTGGGTAACTTTCGAAACGTACACCCCATGGAAGAAGGGTCATACAATGAAGATGTGAATACCCATAAATAAAATTATACTACACAAATTGTATAATAATGGGCAGTACATACACCACTCAAAGGAAATTGTGGCAAATGTAGCATAAATCTCACGGGAATAAAAGTGAGATGAAAAATCCCTTACAAAAACTCGGCAGCTTAACGGCGCCACTTAAAACTTCTAAAATGTATTGATGAGAGGAAATAGGGTCTCTCATCATATGAACATAAAAATTAAATCAATATTAATATAAAAGAACATCCCAATCACAAGAAATATGAGCTTAAAAGGAATGACATAAAAGAGTGTACTTAAAAAGAAAGAGAGGAGTAGGATCCCTTACCTCAAGTCCAACTTGTCTTCTTCGTTTATTTATATTCCTGAATAATAAACTTTGGTAAAATTATAATTTCTTAAGGACCTCCTATAAAGATTATTATTCAGTTCATATCACATATTATAATGTTATAATAATTTTTTAATAATATGAGTTCATATCAGACGTTTTTGTTGATGTTTGGTACGTGAGTCAAAAATTGAACTTGTTGGAAAATAATTTTCCATGTAGTTATAGGTACATCATATCCAGAATAGTATTGATGTTTTAAATATCATATATATCCAGTATATATTCATTTTATACTATTACATAGCATTTGGAGATAAAAAACTGAAAAGCACCGTTCATGGAGACGGTAGGTCGTACGTACGCATGAACGCTACTTTCATTTTTTCTTTGTCATATTAACGGGATTAAAAATAAATGATATATATATATATATATTATAATTCCAGTATAATATATATTTTATATAGGTCACATATGTTCTTTAATTTCATTCTTTATACGTTCCATGTATTGCATGTACGAGTCACATCACTTGAGGGGGCGGTAGTCCACACTTCCTCATATAAAATTATCGCATTTACACAACATGAAAAGAATAAAGGAATGGTTTAAATATAAAATAACGAAGCATATAGTAAACATAAATACCATATATATCATATATAAAATAAAGTGACATCATAATGGCCACCTTTAATGGTGTTAAAAGAATATTGAACAATCATCGTTTTGTGAGGCAGAAAATCGCCAACCACAGATTCAGTATGTTCTTTAACCATTAGACGAAGGTGTTTGTAATTGTAGCTCGAATCATTCTTATAAAAACATCATAGTATATTTAATATACTTTATTTGTTACAAAATAAATGAATAAAAAGAGTTTAGTTGGTTGGAGAATCAAAATAAAACAAAAGGACGCAAGTGAAGACATTACCTTAAAATCGGGTAACTCCCTTTGGTTTGAGCTCAAAGGCTTCCTTGGGAAGACTTCTGCCCAAAGTTAGGCTTCAAGGAGTTAGAGAGGTATTTGGAGAGACAAAATGGTCAGGGTTTGGCCGAGCCAAAGGCTTTGGAAGTGTGGGTAAGGAGGTAGTGGTGGGGGCCTTTTATAAGAGGAGGGGAGGGGCACTCTTGGAAAGTAAATAAATGTTACTTTATTTTAGAATGAGTTTCGGATTTTAATGGTCCTACATTTATGTTTTTGGAGGATGAGGTGATAAGGGTTAGAAATCCACCCATCTGATAGGTTTTGGACATGTTTAGGTCTTATATTTTACAGTATCTTGCCATTTTATTTAAATCGTTAAATAATGAGGTCATTGCTGCATCATTATGATGTCATAAATAATTTAATTTATTTAATGTCTAAAAATTATAAAAAACTAATATGATGTAGAAACACTTTTTATATTTCCAATGACTATTTATGCTCCAAAATATAATTTATTTAAAAAAAATTAAAAATATTTTACTTAGGTGATACATTCTTTGTTACATTTATCATTCTTTAAAAATAAATAGATAAAAAGTCACTTCCTCACAAAAGTGATTCCATGGGGCCCCCAAGATTGGATCAAGGAATCTCATGGTAGGACATGAGACAACCAGTATCCTTAGGACACATTTTGTGGTCATTTTCTATTATTATGATATTATCTTATTATCTTTAACTACTCGATTACTCATTAATCAAGATAATTAAAGATAATTATCGTCGTTACTATTCATAATGTCCAAAAACAAAAGAGTCTTAATCACATAATTTGGACCTTCTGATTCCAAATATTTAATCCATTTTACCAAATTAAAAGCACATAAATTTCAATAATTAATTTAAAAAAAATCCCGTTGTCAAAACAAATAGTTGGTTTTTTTGAAACAATATTAATGAAAAGTTAGGCACTTGTTTATGCCCAATTCCAAATTGAAATTAATCCCAATGACTATAATTTTATTACATGGTAAAAATATATTCTAATTACACTTTAAAACAAATTAAAAAGATAATATAATCATATAATTAAATTATATGAAAAAGCAGTTTTGATGTAAAATGCAGTATTTTTCAATATTCATTGAAAAATGAACATTGTCAGAAAAATACCAAAAATTAACCCAAGGTAAATTTCAATGTCCCAATCATAAATAATATGTTTATTTTGAAAATAGAGCTTATAAAATTGTCAAAATTTTGATTTAAAAATGGTTTTCCATCAAAAGGTAGTAAAACAATCTTATAAAAATACTAGTGTATTCAATGCTTAAGATTGGATTCATTTGTATTTTAAGCCTCTAAAATTTATTGGATAAAAGTAAAAACATTTAACAAACATATATAATCGTATTTTAGTTATTTCTATTCATTCCCGCCAATACAACGGCTTTGTGTTAACTACCATGTAAAATAATATTATTTTATTATTAGAGTGCAACGTAAGATTCCCAAGGAACTTGTTGTTGCGTGTTGGGTACGCCATCGAGCATAGCATACCCTTTAAAGTTATATTAATATTTTATTCACAAATATGGATAAATTTGAAAATTTTGTACTCTTTATTTACCTAGGTGTTACATCCTTCCCCCCTTTTGGGAATTGCGTCCTCGCAATTTTAAAATTGGGCTTGGAAACATCATTGAAAATCCCACATCAGAACAAGAGTCAGTAAAACAATCACTTTAAAATAAAGAAAGAGAAGTATAGAGGTCACCTGAGTTAACCCATACTAGGATTCCATGTAGGAAAACATGGACATGAAGGAGAAAACATAGGGTCATGTTCTGAAGGAGAGTGATAGAAAACATGTTTAGGAGAAAGTTAACCACAAGAAAATCACAAACTTGTGATGGGTTAAAGGGTATTTGATTCCCTAGTAGGAAAACTTAATAGACAACATTTTTGTTTTAAGTTACTTTTTATTGAGGAATTTATTTATAAGGAAACATAATTACTTGTCATGTTGACTTTCAACTTTTATTAGATTTATTACACAAACTCATACTTTCCCCAAAAGACGAGTATTTAGGAAGACATGTTCACATTAAGAGTACTATAATCAACTTCTAGGGAATCACCTAATCCACAAAAGAGAACTATATACTTCCCATATATTTGGACATTAACCAAAACCAAAACCAAAGGTTTAGTACAAGATCAGATAATCCAAGAAAGGATAACCCTTTATAAAATGAAAATCTATTCTTAATCTCCAAAATTTGTCCAACAAAACCGAAAGTTCAATGAGGACCATTCGATAAACAATTTGTCCATAAAATCCTTCAAAGTAAACCAAACTAAGATTGAAACCCAAAAATTTGAAGGTTTTAATCACATAGTCTTCCAAGTTAAATCGTAACATTTATCTCCAAACAACATCAGTTGCTCTTAAAGTCTCGTATTGAAGATTAATTAACCTAATCACATATTCTCCATGATAGGATAATAAATTTCCATAGATAACCCAAAATCAAATTACTATTATTTCATAAAATAATCTAACTAAAAAGAATCAGTCAAACTAACCAGGGACTTCACGTAGTCCAGTGGTAGGCGATAAATACCAATTGCACTTTGGTTGTGGGTTCGATTCCCGCCGCATTGTCCGATGCGACGAGTTGTCACACGGTCTGTGTGTTGTCCTTTTTCCAAAACTATATAATTCTCAAATAATTCCCCAAAAGGAGATAAAATCATCAAAAATAACCATAACATAATTTAACCACAATTTTATCTCATGCCTTTCACTTCCATCATAACTTATAGTAACCCATAATTACCTCAAAAGTAAGGATCATATAAACCCAAATGGTTCTTTATAACTATGTCCACAAAAGAACAGATAAATATTCCTTGAATAAAATTTTCATATATTAAACATCAGGGTTACACATACTATAAAACATCTTCTATTGTAACCCCATCATCAAAAGAGACTTAATACTCTTAAGAATTTCACCATAACTCTTGAAGCCCTTATATGTTGTCTTATTACTCACTCAACATTCTTCATGGTCCATTAACCATTACTTTCCAACTTATTCTGAAATACTTATTTCCTACATAAAAGTCATGAATCATATCCTAAGATTCCAAAATAGGAAAACAACAGTTATGAAATAATCCATACCTTTGATTGGTCATTGTCAGTTTCTTCATCCTCATTCGGAATGGCATTAGGTATTGGTAAACGAGTATTTGTATGATCTTGGTGATCCCATTCATGAAACTTCTTCATAGGACATGCGTTTGCATAATTACCATTCACACCACATTTAAAAAATTCAATTGATCCCTCAGAAAGAACTTATTTCCCTTTCCTCGAGTCAAATGGATGCTTCCTTTTTCCATGGCAGGTTCTTGCTTTATAACCTTCATTTCCATAACTATAGCATATTTCTGTCCCTTTGAAACATTTTCCTAGGTGTTTCTTTTCACATCATTGACACATAGGTTTTTGAACACACTCACCTTTATGATTATTACATGTACTTCCGTAGGGATTTGTTTCTCGCATATATGATGCATTAGAGAAATCACCAACGTTTAGGGGGTCAATAATGACTCTAGATAGTTGGTTGAGGATAATAACAAGAGTTCTCATTGCAGCTCACATATCATTCAGTTGCTTGCTCAAAAAACTGTCACAGTTTCCATCACATCCACTATTACTTTGGTACCTACTAGATCCAGCCATTTACTAAAACCAAAAAGGTCAGTGTAAGTATATCAACAAAACCATCATGTACTAATGAGGAAGATAAACACTAATATATACTTACTCATTCACTTTATCTAAAAACTTTGACTCTTTCTGAAATCATAACCATTAAGGTAATGTCACTTATGCTTAAAGAATACCCTAACCTCTAAAGTTATCTAAACCGACCTTTGATACCAACTATAAGGCCCCAGCCTTAAACCTTACTTAATCTTGAGTTATTACAAGATTACACATTTAGGATCTTTTCAGGTTTAGAGTTTTAGAGAATTAAATCATAAAACTTGCATTACATTCCACATTTAAAAAAAGTGGTTACATAAAAGATAGTATTCATTTTTCCCATCAACGGAAACATATTTAAAATAAAACATGGATCCTTTCTTGACACTTCCTTGACATTATCATCATATCATGTACCCTTCCCTTGACCTGTGAAAAACATTTCAAAAACATGGGATGAGCATAAAAAGCTCAGTAAGGGTTATAAAAATGTGTAAAGGAAACATGAGTTCATATATACATAATAATGAAATCATACTTTACCCATAAAACATAGGCACTTTAACATACCTCATCAATTCATGAATAAATCATAGAAATAATAAGACATAAAAGGTAACTTGAGGCATTCATAACATTATTATGTAGGGAGTAACCCTCTTGGTTACGTTAGGAATACCCACCACAGTATATTCCCTAAATCGCTTCGGAGAAACCTTAACGATTCACTCCTTCGCATTACCCAATGCAATGGAGAGCTATATCGGGCTCACCCGCCCTTAGTTTATCACAGAACCACCTGTATTCATAAACAATGCCCAAGAACCATAACATAATCACAGAACATAACCTAAGAACAAAAAAAAAGATAACATTCCCACATTGTAAGAACAATATAACATTTTAAGATATTGAAATAATGAATCCCTTCTAAAAACCATTTTCCAAACCATATAAACATTTAATAAAGAGATTTTTGAATCAAAGTGTCCCATACCACTTTGAAGCTTTTAAAATTTTAAACCATTAATATCCATCTTAATAAATCCTTAAAACCATTTTGAAAAAATGGATATTAATTAGAAATATTTATAAAAATAAATCATTAAAACATTTAAAACGATATTTTAGTTAAAGTTTCTTTAACAAAATGAGAGACACTTGAATACAATAATTGAGGAATAACATTTAATTAGAACTTTATAATATCATGAGAATATATGGATTCATGATATAATATTCTAAAGGACAGTATATATACCATATAATAGTGAACAGGTGCATAAAAACAATGAAGTCTCAATAGAAATGTAAAATGAGATGAAATCCATAATAAAGAAGGTATCCTTAAATCAAGGATAAATCAATCTCATAATTATGTGTGACAAATATAAATACACCCAATATAAGTAGATATTGAGTGTAAAACAATAAAAGGTGATTCACACATATTAAAAGGATTACATATTCAATAACTACAAGTTGAACCCAAAGAAATTGAAATTGGTTTAAGAAGTTCCCTTGGTAAAATTCGACAGCCTAACGACGTCACATAAAATTTTAGAAAAAGAGTTGATGAGAGAGATAAACGTTATCTCATCACTTGGAAATAAAATTTACATTAATAAGGATATAGAGGAACATATCCCAACATAATATTATGTGAATTAAAAGACATAACAAAATAATTCTTTTAAAAAGAGGAGGGTGAAAGGTCCCCTTACCGAGTTGGGTAACTTTCGAAACGTATGCCCCATGGAAGAAGGGTCATACAATGAAGATCTGAATACATATAAATGAAATTATACTACACAAAGTGTATAATAATGGGCAGTACATACACCACTCAAAGGAAATTGTGGCAAATGTAGCATAAATCTCACGGGAATAAAAGTGAGATGAAAAATCCCTTACGAAAACTCGGCAGCCTAACGGCGCCACTTAAAACTTCCAAAATGGATTGATGAGAGGAAATAGGGTCACTCATCATATGAAAATAAAAATTACATCAATTTTAATATAAAATAACTTCCCAATCACAATAAATATGAGCTTAAAAGGAATGACATAAAAGAGTGTACTTAAAAAGAAAGAGAGGAGTAGGATCCCTTACCTCAAGTCCAACTTGTCTTGTTCGTTTCTTTATATTACTGAATAATAAACTTTGGTCAAATTATAATTGCTTAATTACCTCCTATAAATATTATTATTCAGTTCATATCACATATTTTAATGTTATAATAATTGGTTAATAATATGAGTTCATATTAGACATTTTTGTCGATGTTTGGTACGTGAGTCAAAAATTGAACTTGTTGGAAAATAATTTTCCATGTAGTTATAGCTACATCATATCCAGAATATTATTTATGTTTTAAATATCATATATATCCAGTATATATTAATTTTATACTATTACATAGCATTTGGAGATAAAAACAAAAAGCACCGTTCATGGAGACGGTAGGTCATACGTACGCATGAACGCTACTTTCATTTTTTCTTTTTCATATTAATGGGATTAAAAATAAATGATATATATATATATATTATAATTCCAGTATAATATATATGTTATATAGGTCACATATTTTCATTAATTTCATTCTTTCTACATTCCATGTATTGCATGTATGAGTCACATCCCTTGAGGGGGCGGTAGTCCACACTTCCTTATATGAAATTATCGCATTTACACAACATGAAAAGAATAAAGGTATGGTTTAAATTTAAAATACAGAAGAATATAGTAAACATAAATACCATATATATCATATATAAAATACAGTGACATCATAATGTCCACCTATAAAGGTATTAAAAGAATATTGAACAATCATCGTTTTGTGAGGCAGAAAATCGCCAACCACAGAAACAGTATGCTCGTTAACCGTTAGATGAAGGTGTGTGTAAGTGTAGCTCGAATCCTTCTTATAACAACATCCTAGTATATTGAAGATACTGTAGTTGTTACAAATGAAATGAATAAAAAGAGTTTAGTGGGTTGGAGAAGAAAAATAAAACAAAAGGACACAAGTGAAGACATTACCTTAAAATCGGGTAACTCCCTTTGGATTGAGCTCAAAGGCTTCCTTGGGAAGACTTATGCCCAAAGTGAGGCTTCAAGGAGTTATAAAGGGATGTGTAGAGACAACATGGGAAGGTTCTGGCTGAGCCAAAGGCTTTGGATGTATGGGTAAGGAGGTAGTGGTGGGGGCCTTTTATAAGAGGATGGGAGGGGCACTCTTGGAAAGTAAATAAATGTTACTTTATTTTAGAATGAGTATCGGATTTTAATGGTCCCACATTGATGTGTTTCGAGGATAAGGTGATAAGGGTTCGAAATCCACCCATCCAATAGGGTTTGGACATGTGTAGGTCTTAGAGTTTACATTATCTTTCCATTTTATTTAAATCGTTAAATAATGATGTCATCGCTGCATCATTATGATGTCATAAATAATTTAATTTATTTTATGTCTAAAAATTATTAAAAAAATACTATGATGTAGAAAATCATTTTATCTTTCCAAGGAATATTTATGGTCCAAAATATCATTTATTTAAAAAAAATTAAAAATATTTTACTTAGGTGATACATTTTTTGTTACATTTAACATTCTTTAAAAATAAATAGATAAAAAGTCACTTTCTCACAAAAGTGATTCTATGGGGCCCCCAAGTTTGGCAAAATAAATCCCATGGTCGGCCATGAGACAAACAGTATCCTTAGGACACATGTTGTGGTCATTGTTTTGTTATTATGATATTATCTTATTATCTTTAACTACCTTATTACTCATTAATCAAGATAATTAAAGATAATTACCGTCGTTACTATTCATAATGTCCAAAAACAAAAGAGTCTTAATTACATAATTTGGAACTTCTGATTCCAAATATGTAATTCATTTTACCAAATTCAAAGCACATAAATTGCAATAATTAATTTAAAAAAATTCTCGTTGTCAAAACAAATAGCGGGTTTTTTTTGAAACAATATTAATGAAAAGTTTGGCACTTTTTTATGTCCAATTCCAAAGTGAAATTAGTCCCAATGACTATAATTGTATTAAATGGTAAAAATATATTCTAATTAAACTTTAAAACAAATTAAAAAGATAATATAACCATATAATTAAATTATATAAAAAAGCAGTTTTGATGTAAAATGCAGTATGTTTCACTATTCAGTGAAAAATGAACATTGTCAGAAAAATACCAAAAATTAACCCAAGGTAAATTTAAATGTCCCAATCATAAATAATATGTTTATTTTGAAAAATAGAGCTTATAAAATTTTCAAAAGTTTTATTTAAAAATGGTTTTCCATCTAATGGTAGTAAAACAATCTTTTAAAAATACTAGTGTATTCAATGCTTATGATTGAATTCATTTGTATTTTAAGCCTCTAAAATTTATTGGATAAAAGTAAAAACATTTAACAAACATATATAATTGTATTTTAGTTATTTCTATTCATTCCCTCCAATACAACGGCTTTGTTTTAACTACCATTTAAAATAATATTATTTTATTATTAGAGTGTAACGTAAGATTCCCAAGGAACTTGTTATTGCGTGTTGGGTACGTCATCGAGAATAGAGTCCCCTTTAAAGTTATATTAATATTTTATTCACAAATATGGATAAATGTGAAAATTTCATACTCTTTATTTACCTAGGGTGTTACAGAAAGTGATTAATTAGTTCCATTCTTTCAATACCTTTATTCTAAAAGGTTATCCAAGTCATTCTTGATAAAAACGCAGTATGAGGCTTCATTTTTTTTGTGTGAGATAGAATTTTTTCCCTCCATTATTTTTAACCAGCATGATGCATTTATTAGTTCATATTCAAACTAAAACACTTCTTGATGGAAAAATTTATATTAGTTGTATGTATCCTACTGAAATAAATATGTTAACATTGAAATAATATGTCCAAAACAGTAATTATTCTTAAGGATTAATTGTAAGAGGTTATCTGGTAGAAGAATGTATGGATTTCTGTTCAATATATTTTTCTAATGTGAGCACAATACATAATGAGAAATGATAAATAAAGATGAATAGTATGGGGAAATTGATCCCTTATTTCCATTTTTTCCCAAATAAGATGAATTATTGGGTCTTATACATTGGATACATTATCCTTTGAAGAGCGGGAGATGGCACATCACATAGTCTTGTTTAACTGTGGTTTATTTGATGACTATATCAAGTTATTTTGATATTTATATGTTATCTTAAATTATTTAATTTCACATATACCTTATACTTTTATTAAAAAAAATTATAAGGAATATAAAAAAATTATAAGTAGTGTTCATTGATATTTTCCGTTGAGAAAGAGAGTATAGTTTCATATCATAGAGTTTCATGCTTGGTTGAAATAAATTGTATGACCATTAATTTAATTATCTTAAAATATAGATATCCATTTAATTTTATTATTCATATATATTTTAGGTGTTGAGTTTTCATGTAGACTATGTTTCCCAAAAATTAATAGTATTGTCTTTTAGTCCCAATTCATTGGTTAGTGAATGAAAATATTTAATATTCAGTGGTTATAAATTTGTTACAACTAATCAATCAGTGAAAATGAGAATACAACATGATGGTGTTTTTTTAACTACTATAATGGATTGTTATTCTAGTATATTTGATAGTCATCCTCGATATGAAGATGTGTATTATTATGTAATTTTTGAGAAAATATTCTTATTGGATTATAACTCTTATGGTCAAGTCACTATGATGAAATGTAAATGGATTAATTCAATGAGGCAACATGGTACATTTATTAATGACCATGGATTCAGATTTATTGACATGAGTCGATTCCAACATACTGATGAACCAAACAATTTGTAATCAATGTATAAACAATCATTTTATGTGAAAGGTCATCTAAGACTCAATTAATGTTTCATTAATGAAATAATCCCATGAAATATGTTTCATGATGCTGGTGATGAAATTTCCACCATTGATGCCACCATTGGTGTTGCCCAAAATATTTCATTTGATGTATCAAATTTTCCAAGTGTGAGAGTTGATGTTTAACCAAAATTAGTGGTGGGTAATATATATAAGTAACCATATATTCTCACTATTAATTTAGATTACATTGACATGATTTTCTCAGGTTATTATTATTATATTTCATTAATTTAGGTTCAGTTAGGAATTACATGTTTGTTTTAGTGTTTTCTGTTGTCGTTTCATTTAATAAGATTTATTTTAATTTAGAAAAATTAGTTTAAATATTATATTTTAAAAATTTATAACTTAGTAATGTAATTTCAAAAAATGTGTTAGTCTGTTCATTGAAATAATTTGTACATTTAGTAATAAAAAAAAGTTAAATTGGTTCCTCTCATGAAATTTAGGAAAAATTCTTAATTTGGTTAATTATCCAATTTTTGTTAATAAAATTACGTATATCAATTTCATGTATAATTGTTTCTTATTTATTGATTCATTGAGTGTTTTTAGAGTTTTGTATGATTTCAACATAGTGTGGTTAGTAGGGGTTAGTGACATTCAACATCCCATAATCATTTTTGAGGGGATGTGATGTTGTAGAGTTTTGGGTCTCTACTATACTATTACTGTAAATGTATTTTGGGTGGTTGGTTTATTATACTTCAATTTGGCTTATTATTAGTAAATTTTATCTGTTAATTTTGGTTTAGTTTCCTGAAATCCTTACATGTAAAATATATTTTGATCACAGATTTGGTAAAATGGATTTATGAAATCTCCACCAAAATTTGGATTAACATTAGTCTATCTTATCTATCCTCATTAAGTCCAATGGTATTTTATATATGTTCTTGAAAGGGGGATTATGTAGTATAAATTAACATAGAGCCTTATCATGTATTCCATTTCATTGATATTTGATTCAATAAATATGGAATTCAATTAGATTTTAGGAAATTTTATCAGTACAATTTTGAATACACATATATTAATTTATCTTCAATGGTAGTGTAACTATATAAGTCCATTATATTAGGTTCAGTATAAGATAATGTTATTATAATATCAAAAACCATTAGAAAAATAAACCATATATGAAAACTCTCTTATCACATGGTCTTCTTTAGATATTATTTATTATGATTAGTTTTCATTGAACTACCAATAATATAAGTGATTTCTAGTTAAAGAAGTAGTTATTCTTATTCATATTAATCTATAAAAAGGGAAATGGATTATTTAAATGGGTATTATTTCTCTTCTTGATTTATATATATAAATTATGGATTTATAATGACATATAATTCAATCACATATGTAAGAATAATGGTGGAAGGGATTAATACATTATAGTGGTGGATTTCTTCTATTTTTGGAATCAGTTATGTGACATTGTAATAATTAAATTAAACCAAGAGTTCCATAATTATAGTGATATCAAAGTTAACCCATTTTAGATAAATTGATTCAAATAAATATAAAAAAATTATGAACCCTTTTACAAAAAAAATTATATTACAAAAATATTTATAATTAATAGTATACTTGAAATCTTGTCTATATCCTTATGAATTTGAAGTACTCATTGGAGTCTCTCTCTTTTATTATTGGTAGATGTAAGTTGGATGCATGATTTATAAAAACTGTTTCTAAAAAATTTACATTTCGTTCTTATGTAGATAATTTCAAATAATTCAAAACATAGAAGGAATATATTATTTCATCTTGATCAATAAGTGCATGAGCATGTGTTTCCTCAGTCATTTCCCTCAGCAAGTATAGTAATTATAATATTTTTATTCTGCAATACATATAATTTCATGTTAATATTATTTATCAATTTGTTTTAGGGAAATTCAGTTCCACTAGAGTTGACTCATCATCCAACTAGCATGGGTCTGAGTGGGGATTCTCCTAGACCTGTAAAGAGCGCCCATCGTACCCATTCCCATAAAAACCCACCAGAATACACCCTGTCAACCACAAATTTCCATCCTCCACTTGAGTCTCTAGGTATGTTCTTATCCATGCCTCTGTCATCATCTTAGACACACTTTTATTCAGATACCATGTCTTTTCTGACTCTGTGGATGATCTCATTGATGCCTCCATCATCTCATTTTTCCTCTTCTTCTCATACCCTATCTACACCGCATCCACAGATTTTACATATTTTCCATATCCACATCTGATTATGTATCTTCCATCCTACTACCCATATTTTACCATGTCTATGGCACCTCTAATTCTTACCATTCATCCAGTATCTGATGAGTATTTTCCTTCAGATTCCACTCCAATGCATAAAGGCCACCTAGAGCATGCACTGAAACAGAAAATTCCTTCAAAGGTTATTGATCCAAGACAACTCACAAATTCATTGCATTTTATTGAGTTTCCAAGAGAATGTTTTTTGTTATAACTATTTAAAATTATATCAATTCATATTTGTCTTGTTATACTATGACATAATTATTCTCCCCCCCCCCACTTTTTCTTATTCAGAGTGATCTTCTGCTAGGAAATGTGGGCGCACTCATATACAGGAATCCTGGAATTTTCAGACACAAATAATGTTGGATAAAAATGTAGAAAATCATATTGTGGGTAAAAATGAAAGATATTATAGAATTTTCATGGAAACTTTAGCCAAGTACCACGATATCATTCCACTATAATCGGTCTCATGGATACACCGTAGTAAAGTCATCAAGGAAAAAACATGGGAGTATATAAGGGTAAGAATATTTTATAAATTTATATCAATATTATTGCAATATTTATATAAAATAACATGTTCATTACAGAGTTGGTTTAACTTTCCCTATGGATAAGCTGCTAGGACTACCTGGTTAATGGATGTTAGGGAGTTATAGAAATCATACAAGCATGAGTTGTTTATTGGTTGTAATATCATAGTTGGTTCAAACATATATGGTGTACCCATATTCCCCAACTATCCAAAATATTAATATCAAATAATGATTGAACATTGGAAGACTGATGAGTTTAAGGTATTCCCAAACTTTTCTGGTTTTCATATGAAATTTATTTCTTATTACTTGTATTGGAATTTTTTAGGAAGCATCGGGGAAAATCATAAAGAAAAAAGATTCAATGATATATCACACACATTTAGGAGTACTACAATGTTCGAGCATGAGAAGCACTTGGTGCTTTAATCTGAATTAAAATAATGTCTTTATTTATATTTGTTACATAGCGTAGGCCTAATAATATTTGAAAAAGATACTTTAGGAACCAATTAAATAAAATTGTTAGTCAATTTAATATTATAAGTATCTTTATATAGAAAACATTTCTTATGGCCAATAATTTGAAAAAAGAAAATGGAACAGTTAAGTTCATAATGATCAAAAACATCGCACAAAAAAACTAGTTAAAATGAACAATATAGTGCTTCATGATCCGGTATTGGAAATTATATTATAAAAGGTTTATTTAATTACCAGTAGTGTTTATCCACCATCCAATCAATTTTTTTAACGATTCCATACTACATCGACACATTCCACCCTTCCACCTCTTATTATTGTGATATATTTTCCACAATAAGGCTCCTCCTAACTATACCAAATTTTTTTTTCCTCATCGCTCTTTATATAGCCACCCCCATGTAAAAGTCACTTTTGATCTCAGGTGGTTATCCCTGTGATAACCTAGATTCTCAAGAATATGGATGGATTGGGGTTGGATTTTTTTTCTTATTTGATTAATTACTCGTTAAGTGTTAGTATTAACTCATATATAGATTGGGTTCTATTTTTTCTTTCTTATTTATTTATTTTTAATAATCCACATTTTAAGGGTTGAAGGGGAACCATTATATGTACTGTAGGCTTTATGAAATTATATGACCTGATGGTCTTAAAGGAATTTATCTAAACTATGACTACTTGAAATTTCCCCTCCCCAGCATCTGCATCATGATAAGCTCTCCACCTTTGCATGGATGATCAGCTAGCTTTCTTGTGTAGAGATGCACAGGTCTGGTATCAATGGAAAATTATATATTGTCTCATTATTCCAAATCTGATAGATTTTCTCTAGTTAATGTGCATGCTCTGGATCCTCCTACATAGCTTCTTCTTTATAGAATTTGTATGCTTTTCATCTGCACATCAAGTGGCTGGAAATCCTTGAAGTTTAACCCTCATATAAATTTTCTCCTAATACTGATATAGTTGTGTCTATATTTTGGTCATCAATCTCATGATTTTTCTGTATTCTAATAACCCTTTGTGTTTTTTAATAAAACATTGATTTTAAAAAATATATATTATAGTTAAAAATTATTAAGTGAGAAAATTTAGAACCTTTTTTATAGTTGTGGATGTTTTTTTCACATTTGTAATTTCAGCAATGAATTTATATTTAAATGTAATAATTTATGTTTTAAAGGAATCATTGGATAAACATGTGTATATATAACACAAACTTCAATAATCTACACTGGTTCAATAAATAATTTATTGTTTGATTTAAAAATCATTCGTATTCTTGATGTACATGATATAAAACGAAATACAATTAAATATACATACCCCAAATTTAACAATTTTTTCATAGATTTGACTGAATATATATGGGTAAATTATAGGTATCCTATGTGCACCTATATATGGAGGAATCCTCTTTACTGACATGGGTTTCAATTGTGAATTATTTTACAAAATCCATTAAAATTTCAGTTCACTAGGTACTACCACTACAATGATGATGACAGTGAAGACTACAAGAAAAACTACTACTATAATGATGATGACTTTTACTACTACTATTACGACTCTCCCTCCTCTTACTACTCCCCCTACTATAACATCAACTATTAATGTTAATACTAATAATATTTTTACCACCACTCCATTTGTTTCTATTCCTATTTATACTGTTGAATTTATTGTTTCTTCCACCTTTACCACCACCACCACTATTTTTGGTGATACTTACTGTTACTAGTAATCCTATATTATTAATCCTCAACTTACTACTATTATTGTGGAATCTTCTTCTAAATCATTCTATTTCATGATTTTACTACTTCTATTGATACTCCACTACTTCTACTACTATTGTTACTACAAATACCACAATAAGAAAAACTAATAGTACTACTATAACTATAATTATTACTAAAACTCTAAATCTTCATCTTTTACCTCCTCCCCCTCTCTATCATCATCTTCCTTCTCTTACTATGAATACCAACATTATTACTTCTAGTATGACTTACACTAAAACTACTCCCATTACCAGTAACACTACTTCAACTTCCACTACTACCTCTACCACTTTGAATATTAACCCTAGAACCTACTATCATCATGACTATTTACACCTTGAGAGATATATGTAATAATATTATAGAATCTTTGATGATGATGATGATTCCAATTGGCTTATAGGCCTAATGGCCAATTGTCTTATAGGCCTAATGGAAAATTACACAAATTATGAATTTTTCATTTATTAAAAAGTTATTCCATTTAATATTATTGAAGATTATAAAATGTTTACATTGTTAATATGTGTTTACTACTCAATGTCTTTTGAAGCAAGATATATTGGGCAATGATGTTCATGTACCTCGAGCTAAATTATTTTTCTCAAGTAGGAAAAATAATATGGAAGTGCAGTACATTCACAAACACAAGAAAATATTGTAAGTTTTTTGGTTAATTTTTCAATTATTTTTATAAAATTACTAATTAAATATCTGGTTTATATTTTCAACAGACTACCTTGGAGGCCCTTTATGATAAATAAAATGAAAACTTCAATATGAACGATCATTTGAGTCAGGTTTTAGGTGACGAGAACCAATGAAAAGTATGATGTTGAAAAGGTAAAACATTTTCCTCTCTTGGTATTGGTCCTCATCTAGTTCCTATCAAGGCTCTTGGACCCCCGATCTAAAAAGTGCTCGTGCAGAAGCAGCTGAAGAAAAAATATCTTTAGAGGAGTGAGAAATAATTAAAAATGAGTGTTAAATAAGTAATATGGCAAATGAATAATTCTGGAAGTCTATGCTAGTTATCAGTCAATCACTTCCATCAATGGATACTACAACTATTTATTAATATATAGAATTGATGTGTTCTTTAAATGATGTCTTGAGTGATGTGAATGAAGGTCCTAGTGGTGATCAAGATGAAGGTGATGGTGATGCAATTGTTGATGATTTTCCTTCTCTAGATGATGTTGTTTGTGAGGATGTTTTTGCGGTTGATGATGATAATTATGTTGTTTTTGATGGTGATGATGAGGATGTTGGCGATGGGAAGATATTGATCCCCTTCATTTTTTGACTTAGACGAAACGAGACTTTTCAATTATGTAATAACTTAAACTAACTTTTTTATGGATGTATTTGTATATTTTAGTATTTTATATGGTTTGAAAATTATTACAACCTATTTATTGGATTCTAAATGTAGAAAATTTGTATTTTGTGGAATGTAAATTGTTTGGTTTATTTTATATATAGGTTCAGGAATTTTTAGAAAAAGTTGAGGAGGCTACTACCAAATTTAGGGAGCAACCTATACCCATTGTTTTACAAATCATGGGTATAGGTTTTCTGATGGGGATACATCTACCCATGGTATGAAAACTATGGGTATAAAAAAATATAGGCGACCTATACCCGTGGTTTTTATACAAACCGTGGGTATATGCCTATACCAACGCATTAATTGGCCATGGTTATCAAAATTGTGGGTATAGCTTATACCCATGGTTTTGGGGGCTATACCAATTGTTTAAAACCATGGGTATAAGGGCCTTTTTCGATAGTTTATTTTCAAGGATATTATAGAAGGAATAATTTTATTTTCCAAAAGAATTTGTTATAATTTTTCTATTCCAATTTAATGTATGACTCAATTATGTAATTATTTTACCAAAACTACTAAACTATTCAGTCCATTAGGATGTGATTTCATATATCTTATTCTAATATAATAATGTAAAAACTAGCTCTGGGTTACTAGGTTCAAGGTCACTGTAGTTTGTATCATATGATGTTTAGTAGAAAAATTGGAAACAAGATTTTGGAAAACATTTATTAGGGAACATAACCCTATTATAAACTTTGAGGATAAGTATAAGAACATCCTAAAGTTTTGGTAAGGAAGATATTATGGGGTTTTTCTTAAAATATACTTCCCTATTTGGATACTAAAAGTAGACATGGTTCTGAAAATTATGTATCTAGGGCTAATAACTCTAGAAAAGGGCTCATTAGGCTTGTCCCAATCATCACCTGGTGCATGAAAATAGGCCTTAATAAGCACCTAGTTTGACAATAATGGGGGATATGCTTAGAATAATTTAAATTTTCTGTACCAAACATTATGAAGTATTATAATATATAATGATAATGAATGACCCAGAATTAATCTAAGATGTATTAGATTGAAAATAAATTGTCTAAAGGGAATGATAAAATGTTTTATGTGTTTAAAATAAGGACATAAATCAATTAATTGTCGGGGAAAAATGAATAAGTAAATAAATAACATCATATAGATCCATTTTTAGTTTGTTCTATTAAATTTGGGGAACTTGGTAATTATATGAGTCAATTCAATATTCTAAATGTTAAACCCTAGACCAAGGAAGGACCTATGAAAAAATAAAATAAATGTAGTATTTATGTATTTGGATTAAAGAATTAAACTGTATAAGTATTTTTACCAATGGTGATTTGGTTATAAGAATCATTAAATATATAAGGATTGGGTAAAATTTCATAAACATATATTTCTTCATTAATACAATATTTATGGATACCATTATGGGTTTATGAGTTTAATGTTGATCATAAGTTTAAATTCTTAAACACCCCTTTTTAGGTTTTATGTGATGAGATTCTACCAATATTAAGGATATTTTGGGAGAAATTTATGGCAAGTACATGTTTTAGTGGAATATTTATTTGTAGAATAATGAGTTTTTATTTTATAGAAATGGTTTTAAAGCTATTAAAAACTTTTAGGGTTAATATTATCATTAATTACATTGTAATAATATTAAAATATTATTATTATACTTTTAAAAAATAATTTGTATTGAAAACCTTTGTAAAAATGTTATTTAATGATTAATTTTATTTCAAGGATACCCCTCATTTTTTGGGAATTTTTTAATAATATATTAATATTGTTTTATAAAAAGGAAAAACCACGTGTTGGGTGACAACCTGTCTCATCTGAAAATGTTGTGGGGTTTAAACCCATTCCTTAATGATGATAATGGTTTAATGAATAACACTGGACTAAATGATGTTCTAGTTAATATGACATTGTTTTTTGTTAAATGATTCGAAAAATAAATATTAATGATGAACTAGTGGTGTTACTTTTTTTGTTTAAAGATCAATTTATTATTATAACCATATTGGTGTTGGAAAATGGTTAAATATTTAGATAAATACTTATCACACCTTTATATATCTTATGTTCCGTTAAAAGTGAATTTTAGTGCATCAAGCATAATTTTTTTTGGATATTCATTTCTTAGAGTAAGCAATGAATTGGAAATCGATTGAAGCATAACAAAAGGATGAAATTGTGCTTATAAAATAGAAATGTACTAATTAAGGATATATCCTTATATTTTTAGATAATAAAATAATACCTCAACTTTAGGAAAAGGATCTTAAAAAAAATGTTATCCTATTACAATCATATCTAATAAATCATACGGTATTTTAAATCAATATTGATTTATGGTTTTTATGCCCTTAACTTTTCACTGATCATTCAATTTCTTATGATAAATGGCCTTAATCCCTCCCTATAATTATTTATTCTTTTATTCTATGTCCATATATTCACATTCCACCAAATTTATCATACTTATAACCAATTTATGTGCCAATTGTACTTACCTTTCCCTTTTATTAATATGATATTTTATTAACCCTTTTATGATGTGGGTTTTTCAATAAAATAATTTTCAAATATCAAACCACTGATTATCAAGATCAAGTTTAAATTGCGAGAAGAAATTTATTTAAAGTGGGGATAATGTAACACCCTAAAATTATAAAATAAAACCATTTTATTTTAAATCATATGTGACATTCAACACTTAGCTTAAACAACCCGCAAAAATATATTTCCTTAAATTTAATCTCTTCGGTAGCTTATAGAACATGCAACCCCAATTCAAAATGAACTGTAATATAGTATACCATTATAAACTAAAAAATAAATTAGAGAGTATGAATAGTGATAACTAAATTAGGAAAATTATGGTTATTGATTTTTTATAAATAGAATAAGAATCAATTAACAAAAAAAATTCTAAAAAGTTGTATTTTTCTAAAAGTTGATTTAGTCCCGCTTTGGCTACATAATTTATAAATAATTTTTAACAATTTTCGAAAAAATATTTGATAAAATTAAAATATTTTTTAAAATCGTAATATAAAAATTTTATTAGGTTTAATGTTTGGAATTTTTTTTAAAACTTTCATTTTTTGATGAATAGTGAAAAATATTGAATTTTAAATCAATATTTCCTTTTTTATTAAATTATATATAAATTTTAATATTTTTTTAATTACTTTTAAAGTAAAATTAGTTCAATTATATATCAATCAATCCAATTTAGGTCATTTTAGTTATTTTTAAGTTTATTTTTTATATAAAAAAATTTGTAAACTTTTGAACAGTTTCTCTTTAAAAACCCACTTTCTCGTCATGTCTGTGAGACTAATTTTAAATTGAAATTGTACACTTATAATAATTGAATTTTTAAAATGGATTAAATATTTATAATAATAATAATTTTTAATTTATAATAATTTTGAATTAATTTTTTACAAAATGAATAGTGAAAACAAAAAATAAATAAATTACCATAGATAAGGTAAAAAATGATTTGACTTGAAAGAAACTAAATAGATAAGGGTTAAATTGACCTACAAATTTGTATAAAATATATGGGATGGAAACATTTAGAACCTATAATGTCTAATTCTCAATAATTATCAATTTTTTACCCTTTTTCATATAAAAAACATATGAATGATTGAATATTTTCAAAAAGTTATAAGTGTGCCACTCACCTCACTTATAAAAGGCCATCCTCTATCCTATCCACTTCGCACATTTAAACTCTTTTGGATCAGAAAATAGCAGACCAAATCACTTTCCAAATTCCCTAAAATAATAGTAGAATCATTATTTTTGTTATAAAATCATCCTAATAATCATTTTTATGCAAACATAAAGAGGATACTCAAAGAAGAGGCAATGTTCTTCAATGAGAGTTTTTATTTTATCCTTTATCCACCTCCTTTAATTATTATTAAACCATTATAATATAATAACATAATTATATTACACCTATTAATATATTTTTATAACAATTTCATGACCTAAAACCATCTCTACTTCCATTAACTGGGTTACAAATCATCATTCGTGTGTACGGTGGACTACCGCCTTGCAAACTGGTGTAATTCATTTTTTCCCTTACCACCTTCCATATTTTGGTATGATGATAGATATAAAGTATATATATGATATTTATAACATAATTATAAATATTGAGTCATTATATCATATATACCATTTTTACTATCCATTCTATAGGGGTTACAATATTGTTTCTCGTGTGTACAGTAAACTACTGCCTCATGAAGCGATGTGATTTGTCTTTCTCTAATTATTTACATGGAAGGTGATAAGGATACATTTAATGATTATATGTGATATCAATTAAATAATGTTGATATTAATTGCATATTTATCATTATGTAATGATAATATATCATTTTCTTTCTTACCGTTTCACTCACTTAAAAATGATTGCATCATTCATGTATGTGTAGACTATCGCCTTCACGAAGAGATATGACTCTCTTTTCATCTCCACAACACATAGAAAATATATATAATTATATAATATGGTATTTATTATATTATTATCATTATGTAATGATAAAATATTACTTACCTTATTTCTATAATGATCATTGAAAAATGGAAACGTAACTCATGTGTACGCATGACCTACTGCCTCCATGATCATAACGTAATTAATTACTAAAAACCATATCCCATAATTTTTTTAAAAAATATAATTGATGTTAAAATATAATAATTATTTCATGATTATTATTCTATAGATGATATAACTATATAACATGAACAAGAACTGAAATATTCATGACAAAGCATGAATGAGAACACAAGGAAATTAACACCCAAAATAATGGGAATACTGAAAGATTATTAGTGAACGGGTGATAAGATGTTATAAAAGGATCATGTACAATATTATAAAAATTAATATGGTTTTTCATTAATTTAATAACATGATTAAAACTACTATACAGGAGGTTAAAGAACATTCGACCAAAAGGAAGTGTGAGGTAAGGCACTTCATCTCAATTTCCCATCATTGAGGCATATTTTATTATTATGAACCTAATTTCGTTTATATGGTTTAAATACTACACCTTTTACATGTAATATAACGAATAAATAATTATTCATGGTATTTTAAGTTTCATTTTGAATTAATAACTAATAATTATCATAAACTCTTGGGGAAAACTAGTATACCCTAGAAAAAATTATATAATAAGATTAAAAATATTTTTAAAGAATAACAACAATGAAAATGGAGTGAAAGAGGGAAAACCTGAAGATAGAAAGTTGGGTTTGATAATTCCCCTAACCTTGTGTCCAAATGTTTTTTTCACTTTAATTTCCTATATAATTGTGTTAGATTCATTAATTAACAATTATAGAACCATTTATACATGAATATAATTAATTATAGGTTTTTATGTTCTTTTATAGGCCTTTTTATGAGTTATAGATTTTGAATTCATTGTTGGGGAGTTTTCTTTTTATTAGTTTCAATGAACTGTTCACTTGTACACATGAATGGACATTCTTGTAAAAAAATGGATAAACATACCGAATTGTTATTACATGTTATTAATTATATTCCAGAGGTTTAAATAATGTCATAATGATTTTTTAATATACCATGAGGATAAATCATTAGTAAAAATTCAATAAAGATCATTTTAGGTTAATTTGGGTGGATTTTGGATAACAACGAACATGTTTTGTTTTATCGTTTAGTATTATGAATAAAAGTTATTTCTAGAACATAAAAGGAGTTAAAACATACACATTATAATATTTTCTCAACCATTTAATTGTTTTATTGATATCCTTGAATTTTTTAAGGAATAATGGAATTGAATTGCCCACTATGTGTGTAAATTATCACATCACGGGCAACAATTTCATTTTTATAAACAAAGAGAGAGAGGGAGGAGTATATTGAATAATCATCCATTGACATAATATAATACTATTATATCAATCATACTAGAGTTATCATGAAAATTGGATAGTTGAAGTTGGGGATAAGAGAATAAAATAACTGAAATTTTAAAGGAAGTTGAAAGAAAGGGAGAGAAATTGCATTGATAAAAGTTTCATTCATTACAATGTGCATGTCGAAGTGCATTTATATGGGTGATAACTAAATGTCAGTACGACTAACCAAATAGTGAGCCTATAATTTGATGTCATAATAATTAAATTCGAAACTGATATACCCATCCTAGTTAAAGAATACTAATAGTTGGCATAAAATAAACATCTATATAAAATAAAGTAGATAATCCAAAACAAAATAAAAATAGCCAACTATGGGTCCTTGCCTAACACCTGCGGTGAATCTACCACCACTCCATCCCTTGTTAGAGGGATTACAACACAAGGATCACCCAATCTCACGACATCATGTGCATCCCCCAAATCCACATAGGAGCTCCAAGATGTATAAATTCAAGGGAATGAATACCAAACACCACGGTGTAACCATATGATTCCACATGATAAATCATGTCTACTGAGCTCTATGACTCCAATAGCATGATCAAAACTGGAGATAATAACAAATAGGTAGACACATATAAGGAAACTTTCGGTCATGAAGGTCCATCACAATGAATCAGTAACCATATATGGACCCAAATAATGTAGAATCTATACATAAACCTGTAGGTATACATTATCCATGGCCATGGGATTACTATTGGATCTATAGTACACAAAACCCACTCTGTGAGTACCTCGGCACCTCATGAGCCGAAATCCACTATAGCCTAGGTATAACTGTAACCCCCAGATATTTTACGAGATATATTATTTTTAATTTCTTTGATTTCTTCTATTATACACTACACCAAGATTAGTTTGTACTATACGCAACACCGTATTAGCTTGCAGTATACGCAACACTATTCTCGGCTCATGTTACACACAATTTCATGTTCGTTTTTTGGAAATTATTCTACGCAACATTAAGTATCAATTTTGTTTAATGTATAAATGAAATAAGTTTTGATTATTTTATACACAACACCAAATAGAGCTTTCAATACATGTATCCCTGACTTGGCTTGCATTACACGCAATAAATACCTTCTTCGATAGCATGTGTAGTATGCAATTTCGAGTTTCACTAAACGAGATATTATTATAATATTATTATGAACTATATGTTATGAATAATAATACCAATTTTTTAAAATTTTATAAATTTTATCATTCAAAATGGACTTAATTTTTGGAGTCTGAATATCAAAATTATCCTAGGGTGATTTTTTGGTATTTTTCTGAAAACATTAAATTTTTTATGAATAGTGAAAACACTAGGTTACTATTTTAAAACCAACATTTTATTTAAATAATTATTTATTTTATTTAAATTTATTTTAGGTCAAAATTGATACATAATACCTATATAAGTTCAATGCAATTCATTGGAGTCATTTTATAATAATTTTAAATATATAAAAATTTTATTGAACATTTCACCGTCTTTTACCCACCTCCTAAGAGAATTTGAAAATTTACAAAAAAACATAATTTTACCACTTCTGTGAGTAGAATTTCCAAAATCTGAGAGACATGGTTAATATCATGGAGTAAAATATGGTTCAATAAGATAAAAATAATTTTCAGTGAATAGTAACGTTTTACTTTTATTTACCATGGTTAAAAGTAAATAGGGTAATTATTGGTAAAAATGATATTATTATTACCCAAACACATGTCCTAATTCTATTTGATAAGTTTAAATTGACCACAAAAATTATTAGGAATAAATTATTACCCATTAAGTCCACATGGATTGGATTAGTACATTTATTATTACTTAATTTAAAAAAGAGTTAAAATAGTTAAAATCAACATTTAATAACTAAAAAATGTTAATATAGGGTTATACATAAGATAAAATAGACTATAAATATTCATTATAAAGATAAAAGTATTTCCAACATAATCTTATTTTATTTGTAATTTTTTAGAAATTAAATTATTTAATTTATCTATAACGCAATGATGATGCAGTAATTACCTTATTATTGAAATATTAACATAATTGATGTTATAAATACCCAAATAAATGTAATTTGAGACTTTTAATAAATTTCACTAATTTTTTATTTTAATATGACTTGTTATTATAGATTCAATTAAATTTTTTCGAACTAATCATGCTGTTATGATTTTCACAAAAATCAATTACCAAATAGTGTCAAAATTGACATAAAATTGTTTTTAAAACAAATATTATATTATTAATTGTTATTATATTCTTAAAAATATAATGATTGTTCAAAATCCATAGATAAGTTTATATATATTAATAATGAACCACTTGGGGGTCGTTTGGCTTGTTATAGTACGTTTATTAACCATATAGTGTAAGAAAACAAGAAGACACTATAAAAGTTAAATTATTTAACATTGAGTTAAATCTAAATGATAAGGTTAAAATAGTAACCTAAACTTGTCTAAAACCTATTGTTTGAAAGGATTTCTACCCATCCCCAAGTTATCTTCTAAATATGTCACTTTGGTGTTATTATAAACTGAATATGACTTTATCATAAAATAATATTTTAAGTTTTTCCAAAAGTGCCCCTCTCCTTCCTTATAAAAGGGAACCTCCTCCCTCTTCTATTCACTCAATTTTGTGCATTCAAGCTTTGCCAAACCCTTCCCATTTCCCATATCAACTTCCCTAGAAACATTATATAGGTTCTGGTCTCCTCAAAAGGTCAACTCTAGTTCCTTAAGAGGAATCTTAAAAGAGGTGCATCGAAGAAGAGGTAATCTCTTCTACCGATTCTTTCAAGTTTTTTTCTTCTTCAAATTCTTCTTCATTAGTTGTTTCATTATAAAGTAATAACATCAGTATCACTAATATACTGATATATTATTATAAATATGAAACAACCCTATTTCACCATCTGTCCATCCTATAGAAAACGAAATCACAGCGTGTGTGTATGTACGGAATATCGTCTCCACGTTGTGGTGTAATCTGTTTTTTCACCACCAATTTAGTTGGATCGATATAATTTTGTAAATAATAACTATATATAGTTATTATAACAACATAATTATTCTGATATATTATATCATCCACTCCAATTCCATTCAATAATTATGGGAATGATATCATCGCTCGTGCGTACGTGCGGATTATTGTCTCCACGATGCGATGAGATTCATTCTCCATGTTAACCATTCAAGGATTATTATAAAGTATAAATAATAAATAATAATGAAATATATGACATAATGAAGCTACTTTATTTGAGTATATATATATATTTCATCTACTTACTTCCATTCAAGTCAATAAGGAAAGGAAAATAGCGTTCATGTGTACGTACGGCCTACCGTCTCCATGAACGGTGTATTTCATTTAATTCATCTATCTATTATATATATATATACTTAATATATATGATTTATAAATCAGGATTTACATTCTGGAAGTAAGTAAATCATGATATAATTAATAATAATATCAAGAACAACAAGTCCTAACACGTACGATAAATAAAACTATTTTACCGAAAACGCTGCTTTAACATGGAATTTACAAAAAATGGTTAATATAAAGTCATAAGTGAACCATATATGATATAATAAAAATGAATATGTTTATGTAATAAGTAAATGAAATTATTTAAATAATTATACAGGACGTTCAGATATGTAAAAAGTATATCATACCTAAGGTAAGGGATAATTTTTCAATCTCATTTTGATTAGATATTTCTTATATGTAAGTATTTAATGGGGTTACATTTTTCATCCATGTCCATAGTTTTTTTTCATAAAGTGTTTATTATTCTTCAATGTATTTTTATAGTCGTGTTTACCCCTCTTTGAGTTTTACTTTGTGTTATGGAAGGAATCTTTCTTTTTTTTACCATACGTGGTACTTTTTTGACTTTTCTTACAAAAGTATAATGAGAATGTTTTTTTAACTTATACGGCATGAAAATATTTTTATGGTTTCATAATTCCTAATTTTCATGTAGCTTATTCTACAAGTTTTCATGATTATTTTCAAAAAAATCAATTTCTTTGAAAATCTCATGTCATTTTGAGAAAATAAAATGATTTTGAGGAAGAAAGGATATTTTCCATAAAAATTTATTTCAAGTGTTTTATCAAAAACTACTTTCCATCTAAGATGAAATTATTATGTATGTTTATATTTCAAGTATAATTTATATATTATCTACATGTTTTGATTTTTCTTATGATGAAATGATATCAATTTCTTTTATATGGATTATGTTATGTTGGGATGATGTTTATGAACCCATTTTATTCGTTGGGTTATTATGAATGATGTATGTTTATTTTGTAGCACACGAAAGAATGATTTCATTATGAGATGGGTGGGACATATATCTCCTACCAATAAATTGGGTAAAGATTTATATCTCATGAGATTGACATGGATGGAACAGTAAGTTAATCCGGTTCAGTGATACATGACTGGAATGAGGAGTAAACTTGATTCAGAAAGGGACTTTGTCCACTAAGATGGCCTTGGCAGCAATGCCTTGTCTACTATGGAAATCATATTATGATCTTAATGGTTTTCCAAAATTAAAAATTTTAATCCCATTCTATTTTAACATGATTGATGTTCCTTTATGATATATGCCTTACATACTTCCAAGATTTAGGTCTTTGCTCAAGATTTTGATGTTTAGATTTTATGTTCATCTTTTTTTGCCATTCAAATGTTTATGGATTGTTTTATGTTCACTATGTTTACACTTACTGAGGATTTGAGCTCACCCTTTTTATGTTTTCTTTTCCCCAGGATATAAAGAAAGGTATTAGGTTATAAAACAAAAGGGGAAGATCATTATGGGAGATGTTGATGATCTTTCACCGTGATTAGAATATTATTTTTCCGAGTTTCCAAAGGCACTAAACTATTACAGTCCTTGTGTGTTTGTTTTTTTAGGTATTATGTATTATGAAAAAGTAATGTAATTTCCATGTACATTAGGTACGTGTATCTATAGTTGGTATCAGAGGAATGGTTTATTTAACATTTGGAAACTAGGATGTGAAAACTTTAGTGAGATACCTAGAGATATTTCTAAGGAATGTCTAGGGATTTTCCTAAGGTTGAGTATAAGTATAGGTTATAGTCTTAGAATTACGGTAAAAATGTTATAATTAAACCTAAGATTTTAGATATTGAAGGTAATACCACTTTATTATGTTTTTTTCCTATCATGATTTTTCCTCTCACGCTATTCTTTTTGGGGTTTATACAATGGCTGGAACCTGAAGGAACCATGTTGATCAATGTAATGGACGATTCAATGATTGTCCTCTTGAAAAAACCAACATTATGGGAGATGGAGTGAAAAATATTATTACTATACTTACACAAGCTATGAATCATTCGGGACTTCCAAATGAGTAGATAAGGGAACAATATTCTATTGAGTCCTTCATGAGGCAATGTCCGCCTTCTTTCAATGGGTCTTCTGATCTACTTGTTGTAGAACAATTTATCTGTACCATTGAAAAGATGTTTTCCATACTTCTCTATTTAGAACATGAAAAAGTCATTTTAGCTGTTTACCATTTAGAAGGTGAAGCAGACCATTTGTGGACTCTAATTAAGAATACATGGCCCGAAGATGAAATTAAATCCATGGAATGGAATGAGTTCAAGAACTTGTTTTTCAATAAGTACTTCCCTCTTATTCTTTGAACAAATATGGATAAGGAGTTCCTTGAGGTTAAGCAAAAGGATGATGAATCTGTTGGTATATAAGAAGCGAATTTTACAAGGATTTCAAGGTATGCATCTGGATTTATCATCCAACCTAAAAGTAAAGTTGATCGATTTTTCAGTGGCTCAAAACCAAGTCTTTGAAGGGCATTAGCAATAAGAGACTTTAATAGCTATGAAGAAATTGTGTGTTGTGCTATCAAGGTAGAACTGGATGTTGGTGTTACATATCCATCACATGGTGTTGAAAAGAAATGAAAGATGCATTTCAAGGAAATATCTCAGAACAATGGTGTAATGAATATGAATGCTAATTTATGCTCAATGTGTGGAAAGAAGCATGGTGGAGATTGCATAAAAGGTACTATAAAATGTTTTAAGTGTGGAAAATAAGGTCATCAAGAAATTTAATGTTAAAGTAATGGGAAAAATGTTGATAATGATGTGAATAGAGAAAATAAACAGATAATACTCCACCAATACTTCAATTCTTCATGTGCATAGAAATGGGGCATTATGCTAACCAATTCCCTAATCCAAGTGTTAATGATGATCGAAATCAACAACCATGTAAGTAAATGTACAATGGGAAGATACATGTAATCACTATTAGAAATGTTGAGTATGACAACGATGTGGTGGAATGATTATTTTTTTCTGTAAAGGGATTCCAAAATAATGTTGTGGAATCTCATTTATAGTATTGTGGAACATTTGAATATCTATGTAATGGTTTATTGTGGTTTTCGATAATTATATGGTATAGGTAACCATGAAAAGGGATTGAAATATTTTTGGAGAGTACATGATATGCGGATAATGAATGGATAAAGAGAAAATAATATGTTTGATAGTATTCATGAGATCATGATTGATATAAGGACTAAATGATATCATTGTTTGAGAATATAGAATTTTTGGAATTTTGGTAGGTGGAAAGAGTTATCTTTTAACTGCATTCATGTTTTCACTACGGTTCAATGGGTATTTATTTTTCAATAGAATACATGATTAAGGAATTCGAATGTTTGGAGTGTGACCAACAAGACATATCATATGATATATGGGGATAAATGATGGTATTTACATGCTTGGTAGATGACCTCTCTATCAATCTTTTTCCTTATAATGTGAGTTTGGGTAAGCCTAAAGATTAAGTTAGACATCCGATAGTATTTTTTAAGTCTATAACTTTTTGATATTATTTTTTGAATGTTGTTATAGTATAGTTTTAGAAAAAGGACAACCCGTAGGACGGGGGACAACCCGTCACATCGGAAAAGGATATAGGAATTGAACCCACAACCAAAGTGCAATAGGCCTTTATCGCATACCACTAGCCTACAGGAAGTCCCTGGTTAGTAGAAACGTGTTTTATTTTATTAAGTTCTATGATAGATGAAGTATAAGTCCATTTTTGGAACCATATACTATTAATCTCACCATAAGATGGACTTATAACTTTTGCTAACCTTATTTTTGAGATAGATGGAATGACTTATCATTCTATCGCATGATCTACTAATACTTCACAGAAGACAAATTCAACTTTATTTCTTTAAGAGATGAAGTGGAAATTGTTTAAGGCACATACAATAGTAAGATTTTACCAAAATCATGTAAGTATTTATTTTAATTCAAAAATCCTTCAACATTAGGGAAATGATCTTGATAACCAAAAATGTTGTCCTAGTTCCCTCATATTTGATGAGTCAGATGGTGCCTTAGATCATCACAAATTTATGGCTTTATGATTGTTTTTTTTTCATAGTCATGTTCTCTACCACTCTTCATCTAAACATGATGGTTAGATTTATCTTCCATATCCATATTTTCACCTATATTCTACAATGTGGAACCCCAGTGATGAGTTAATTTGCGTATCCATTATGTTTCTAACACTCCTTTTTAAATGATGATTTAGTATTTGTTTTTACGATGTGGGTTTCTATGAATGAAACTTTCAAGTATTAAACAATTTATAACCCCGATAAATTTCGATGGCAAAATTTATTTTAAGGGGGGTAGAATGTAACACCCTGAGATTTTATGAGATATATTATTTTTAATTTCTTTTATGTCTTCTATTATACACTACACAAAGATTAGTTTGTACTATATGCAACAGCGTATTATCTTGAAGTATATGCAACACTATTATTGGCTCATGTTACAAACAATTTGAAGTTCGTTTTGTTGATATTATTCTACACAACATTAAGTATAGATTTTATTTAATGTATAAATGAAATAAGTTTTGATTATGTTATACGCAACAGTAAAAGGATCCTTCACTACACACAGCCCTATCATGGCTTGCATTACACACAATCAAGACCTTCTTCGATAGCGTGTGTAGTATGCAATACTGAGTTTCACTAAACGAGATATTACATTAATATTATTATGAACTAGTCGTTATGAATAGTAATACATAATTTTTTAAATTCTATAAATTTTATCTTTCAAAATGGACTTCATTTTTTGATTTGGAATATCTAAATAATCCTAGGGAGCATTTTTTGTATTTTTCTGAAAACATACAATTTTTGATGAATAGTGAAAACACTCGATTACTATTTAAAAACTAACGTTTTATTTATATAAATATTTATTTTATTTAAATTTATTTTAGGTCAAAATTGATACATAATACCTAAATAATTTCAATGTCATTCATTGGAGTCATTTTATAAAAATTTTAAATATGTAAAAAATATATTGAACATTTCACCATCTTTTACCCACCTCCTAGGAGAATTTGAAAATTTACATAAACTTAATTTTTCCGCTTCTGTGAGTGGAATTTTGAAAATCTGAGAAACATGGTTAATATCAAGGAGTAAAATGTGTTTCAATAAGATAAAAATAATTTTTTGGTGAATAGTAACTTTTTACTTTTATTTACCACAGTTAAAATTAAATAGGTTAATTAAGGATAAAAATGATATTATTATTACCCTAAACCATGTCCTAACTCTATTGGATATGTGTAATTTGACCAAAAACAACCTTAGGAACAAAATATTACCCTTTAGGTTCACTTGGATTAGATTTGGACATTTATTATTATTTTATATAAAGAAGAGTTAAAATAGTTAAAATCAATGTTTAATAACTAAAACATTTTTAATATAGGGTTATACATAAGATAAATTCGACTATAAATATTCATTTGAAAGATAAAGATCTTTCCTACATAATGGTATTATATTTATAATTTTTTAGAAATTAAATAATTTAATTTATTTATGACACAATGATGATGTAGTAATTACATTATTAATAAAATATTAACATAATTGATGTTATAAATATCCAATTGACTTCAATTTGAGACTTTTTATAAATTACACTAAATTTTTAGGTTAATATGAATTTTCAGTATTTATTCAATTAACTTTTTTGAACTAATCATGCTGTTATGATTTTCCCAAAAATCAATTACCAAATAGTGTCAAAATTGACATAAAATAATTTTTAAAACAAATATTATATTATTAATTTTTATTCTATTCCTAAAAATCTAATGATCGTCCAAATGACATAGATAAAGTTATATATATTAATAATGAACCACTTGGGGTTCTTTTAACTTTTATAGTATGTTTATTAAGCATATAGTGTAAGAAAACAAGAAGACACGGTAAAAGATAAATTATTTAACTTAGAGTTAAATCTAAATGATAAGGTTAAAATAGTAACCTAAACTTGTCTAAAACCTATTTTTTGAGAGTAGTTAGACCCATCCCCACATTATCTTCATAATAAGTCACGTTGGATCCATTATAAACTGAATATGACTTTATTATAAAATAATATTTTATGTTTTTTCTAAAGTGCCCCTCTCCTCCCTTATAAAAGAGAACCTCTTCCCTCTTCTCTTCACACAATTTTGAGCCTTCAAGATCAACGAACCCCGGACCATTTCCCTAATCAACTTCCCTAGAAAAATTATAGAGGTTATGGTCTCCTGAAAATACCAACTCAAGTGCCTTAACAGGAATCTCAAAAGAGGTGCGTCGAAGAAGAGTTAATCTCTTCTACCGATTATTTCAAGTTTCTTTCTTCTCCAACTTCTTCTTCTCTAGTTGTTTCATAATAAATTAATAACATCAGTATCCCTAATATAATTATTTATTATTATAAATATGAAACAACCCCATTTTACCTTCTATCCATCCTATGATAAATGAAATCATCATACGTGCATTTGTACGGAATATCGTCTCCACATCATGGTGTAATCTGTTTTTCCACCACCACCTTACATGGATGGATAAAATGGTGTAAAGAATAACTATATATGGTTATTATAATAACATACTGATTCTGAGATATTATATCATCCACTCCAATTCCATTCAATAATTATGGGAATGATATCATCGCTCATGCGTACGTACTGATTACCGTCTCCACGATGTGATGAGATTCATTCTCCATGTTAACCATTCAAGGATGATTATAAAGTATATATAATGAATAATAATGAAATATATGACATAATTAATCTACTTTATTTATGTATATATATATATATATTTTATATATTTACTTCCATTCAAGTCAATAAGGAAAGGAAAACAACGTTCATGAGTACGTATGGTCTACCGTCTCCATGAATGGTGTATTTCATTTCATTCATCTATCTATTATATATATATATATACTGAATATTTATGATTTATAAATCATGATTTAAATTCTGTAAGTGTGTAAATCATGATATAAGTAATAGTAATATCATGAACAACAATTCCAAAAACGTATGATAAATAAAACAATTTTACCCAAAACACTTCTTTAACATGGAATTTACAAAAGAACGTGTAATATAAAGTCATAAGTGAACCATATATGATATAATAATAAGGAATATGATTCTGTAATAAGTAAATGACATTATCTAAATCATTATTCAGGAGGTTCAGATACGTACGAAGCTTATCAGACCTAAGGTAAGGGATGATTTTTCAATCTTATTTTTATTTTAGATTGCTTATACATAAGTATTTACTGGGGTTATATTTTTCATCCATGTCCATAAAAATGTTTTCCATAAAGTGTTTAATTTTATTAAATGTATTTTTAAATTCATTTTTACCCCTATTTTACTTTTACTTTGTGTTATGTAAGGAATCTTTCTTTTTTTACCATATGTGGTACTTTTTGAATTTTCCGACCAAACTATGAGGAGAATGTTTTTTTAACTTATACGACATGAAGGGATTTTTACGGATTCATAATGCCCATTTTTCATGAATCATATTCTACAAGTATTCATGATTATTTTCAACAAAATACTTTTCTTTTAAAATTTCATGGCATTTTGAGAAAAGAAAATGATTTTGATGAAAAAAGGATATTTTCCTCAAGAATTCATTTCAAGTGTTTTATCAAAACTATTTTACATTTAAGATGAAATTATTTAGTATTTTTAGGTTTCAAGAATAATGTATCTATTAATTACATGGTTTTATTTTTCTTATAATTAAATGATATCCATTTATTTTATATGGATTATTTTATGATGGGATGATGTTTATGAAACCCATTTTATTCGTTGGGTTATTATGAATGATATATGTTTATTTTGTGGCACAAGAAATAATGATTTCATTATGAGATGGGTTTGACCTATATCTCCCTCCAAACAATTGGGTAAAGATTTATATCTCATGAGATAGACATGGATGGAATGATAAGTTAATCTGGTTCAGTTATATAGGATTGAAATGAGGAGTGAACTCGATTCAGAAAGGGACTCTGTCCACTAAGATGGTCTTAGCACCAATTCCATGGCTACTATAGAAATCATATCATGTGAATAATGTTTTTCCACACTTAAATGTTTTATTACAATGATATTTTATCATGATTGATGTTCCATTATGATATACTCCTACATACTTCCAAGATTTATGTCTTTGCTCAAGATTTTGATGTTTAGATTTTATGTTCATGTTTTTTTTTTGCATTAAAATGTTTATGGATTGTTTTATGTTCTCTATTTTTACCCTTACTAAGAATTTGAGCTCACCCTTTTTATGTTTTCTCTTCACCAGGATATAAAGAATGGTTTTAGGTAAGAAAACAAAAAGGGGAAGATCTTTATGGGAGATGTTGAAGTTCATTCACCATGGTTAGACGATTATTTTTCTGAGTTTCCAAAGACACTTAACTATTATGGTCCTTGTGTGTTTGTTTTTATTATGTATTAAGTATTCACCAAAATTAATGTTATTTCAATGTATATCAAGTACAGGTCTCTACAAAAACAGTAAACTAGAGAGGGATTCACTCGACCAGATTTTCAATTATCTCCCTAATCCCATCTAACTATAGTCATCCTACCAGTGGATGAGATAACCATATCAAAACAAAGTTCTAACACATGATCCAAGATATCTAAAATATCTCCTTATCAAACAAATTAATGAGAAAAAAACTACATCTAACATCATGATTAAAGGTCATCCAATTGTGGGATGATCCAACCTCAAACACACAATCCAAGAAGCTAAACTCATAGCACTGATCAACTCTTGGACAACAAAGCATGGGAACTCTAATGGACCATCAGATCTCAACATCCAGAAAAATAGCCTCTATGGGATCTTAACTATCCACCTCATGGACAAACCAAAAATCTGTGATCCCACAGTCTTTAGGACTATAGCATAAAGCGGTGTCCCACTGGGAACTCTCCTTCTACACCCAATATCTTGGTACATTCCTATCAAAGATCATGAAATACCCCAAAGTCCATAGAAAGAGTAGGACACCATATGTGTGGTTCCTTTATCCCTTTTAAATCATGTTACATGTCTCGTGCGGAAGAATCCCATATGTTCCTCAGTGGATTCTAACTAATACTCGATCAAAAACCATCCCAAAGGGAATACAATAGAAACACATGCCTACAAGGGAATTTCTATAGTCCTCATGTCCACCAAAAAAATAGGAAAACCACCACAATGGACCCTCAAGACAAGGTAAACCTCAGGGAAAATCCCACGCAATAAAACCTCATTTGGCCTTCCAGGAAAACAATTGATAGAAGGGTACCAACTCAACCAAAAGGAAATACACAATGATTCCCTCATACCCATATCAGTGTCACGATGGCACTCAGCAGTAACTACAATCCCATGGCATTAACCGAACCCAAAGCCTCAAATAGATCTATTCCCCAAACCCAAGAGCTAAATTTAAATTGTTCTAACCACAAGAAACCAGCCCCAACAAGTAGAGAATAAGAAAGATCTCTTCAAAGATTCCTCTTGATCCAATATAATAGTATATGTATAAAATAAACTTGAAAAAAACGTCCTGGAATCTTCAATACATTCCCTCTAACAAGATCACAACCCTTAATCAAGATTTTCAAATCACAACCCTACCCATTGGGGGATTCTGAATCCAAACCCCAAATAAATACTCTCTCCAATCCCTCTTAGTCCAAAACACAATCCATACAAACTCTAAACTCCAAAAGTATTACGCCATCATAATATAAGTGAAATAATGATCATAATGGACTACTCAAAAGTCCAATTCTAACTTTGGGGAATATAGCACCCAAAACCCCCTTGCTAAAAAAAGTGTATGACATGTACTTCTGAGAACATAGAATGTAATTCTGAGTTCATGGAATGTGATCTTAAATGTGAACATATCCATGTAATTATATATGTCCATGGAACACCTAGGTCCTCCTGGTGTACTACTACACAGATAGGTTGTATATGGGGTCTACACGAGTATGAATATATGACCATGTAACCCTCATATGAGGTGTATTCCTAAATACATGTCCACGAGGACATATCCCACTACACGAAGTGTACCTAGAGTACACAGTGTGTACTTTACAAGACTCTATATACACATGTAGTCATCCACATGGCTAGGTACATGTCCAATTACATCTATGGGGAATATAATTAAAGTAAACCATGTGTACTTCAAAAAACATGTCATCTTCAAACAGTAAGAACAAATAGCATATGTTATCGGAACCACTGACCATGTACATGGGTTTTCCCGAATTAAAATCCCATAAATCACCATAAAAATCATGATTTCTCTAAAAAATCTAGAGATCGTCCCCTACATGGTCCCCATTATCCCAAACAAGGCTTTAACATTTAAAAAACATTAATCCTATGTGGATTTATAGTAAAAAACATAAAATAGGCATAATTATGGGTGTAAAACAATGATTCTTTGGCCCCATGTCCATGATATGCGTCCACTAAGGCTCAATATTGGTCTATAGTTGCTCCCCAGGTGGAGCCTCCTCCTCCCACTCCCTCTTATATCCATTTCCCCATATTGGATGAATACACCAAAGGGGGGAAGCCCATGGAGGCTTACATAATAAAAAAATAGGATAAAATAAATAATAAAATATAAAAATACAAGAAAAAAAGGAAAATAAAATGAAAAGAAAGGGGGAATCATCTTTGGCACCCATATGAGGTTTATGCACCACCTCAGAAAACCCCCCATTCTGGACTCAACCATGGAGAAAAAATCTAAATATGAAACTCCATTAAAATATATCACTAAATGAACATGAATGAATGAATTAATATATAATTAATTAAATATTAAATATTAAATATTCCATAAAAATTTTAATGGTTCATATTTCCACCAAAATCATATCCTAGGTTAACCACCCAATTCAGAGACTAAATGAAATATCAAAAATATTATCTAAGATTTAACTATATGATATATTACTATTTTTTATGAAAATCATTTGAGATAAAACATAAACTTTTCCAGGATTTTTGTAACCCGTGGTGACACGAGTAATCATGGGAAATAACATCAAGTCATTAATCTAAATAATTGGAATACAATAAATTAATATGATATATAATACTTGAATGTAAAGGTGTATCAAGTGGAGATCATTCGTATAGTGGTCTATGAATTCATAAAATATCACTACAAGGATAATAACAGGATGAAGAGAATTTATTGGACATAAATAAAGATATAATGAATATGGGTGAAATGTTAATGAGAGAAAGTGACGTTCATAAATAAAATTCACTAGAAGTGAGTGAGAAATATCCATATATAAAGAACTAAAAGTGATACTTTTACCACTCAAAAAATATCTTAAATGGGGTAAAATTTGAGATAGACATTAGCTCCATGTTATAAAATAAGGATTCCTAATTTAATGATAAATATGATAAGATCAAGGATTTTAATTATACCATGGGGTTCTTAAAGGGAAATGTGATTCTAGAGATTCTCTTTAAGGAAGCATCAACAAGTGGAGTATACAAATAAAAAATCTGAAAAATGTTAATGAAAAAAAATCCCCCCAAATATGGAAAATAAAACTCTCAAAATAATGTAGCTACAAAACTATACTATTTCAAAAGATAGGGGAACACAATTAGTGTGTGTCCAGAGGCCCAAGACCTCAATAGAGGAAGAATATATATTTCATTAGCATCTCAACTAGGAAATGGATATTTGAGGTATGAATTTGATATGATAGGATTTATTTGTTATAACCAATGTCATATGGATAGAAATTATAGTAGGAGAGGAGATAAAAGAGTTATATGGAAATTATCTATTCCAAAAACAATGGGTCAAATAATTTTTATCAAGATAAAGTGGATTACGATAGAATATATATTTACTACATTTGAAGGAAAAAATGAAGCTTGAGGAAATGTTTGTTAATAAATAATACAGCATTAATAAAAAAACCCTCTAAAGAATAATTAAGGTGGATATGGAGAAAAAATAAGTAAATTAATCCAATTATAATAAATATGGATGAACATTTCATGAAATAACCACCAATAGAAAATAATTCATATGTGATTAAAATGATATTTGAAGAGGATATGCATGAATCCTGATTACATGGTTTTATAAATTGTACCAAAATTCAAGAAGTGAAGATTGATGGAAGATCACTCCTATGGTAGAAGGATCATGGATAAATATGAAATGGTGTTTCCTCATAGTAATAAACATGCACAAGTGGAATTAACCTCACAATGAAGATGAATCCTACAATAATTATTGATGATAATTATCATATACAAAATTATTTTTCTACGTGTAGTCTTATCCAAATAAAAAAACAGGAAGGAATGGAAGTAAGTTGGAATCAATGGGTTGGTTTACTATGATAATCTATAATCATAAACTTGAGTATGTATGAAATTCTACTCATCTTCTTATGTGTTTTAATGTTTTAAACTATCATTTGAAGTGATGTAGATTTATTGGGGATATATTATCCATGAGGTTTGATATCACTAGTAGAGTATAAATGAAATAAGTGAGTTTAGATTTATTGTAGTTATTAATTGATATCATCCTTTAAAAAATGGTTCAGATAGAATAAATAAACATATCTATATCAAAAAGTGTTTTTAATTAGGAACTTTTCAATTCAAACTAGATATGAAATTCCATGATGTAGTGAATAATTTTAACAGATATAGAGCCTAATATAGTATTAAACTAGTTTAAAAGTTCTATCTAACATATCCAGTAGTATGAAGCCACATTTTCATATAAATTAATGATATCAGGTCATATATTAAGTGGTATTTGACCAATAAAAGAATTTGGAGATAACACAAAAGAATAAGTAGTTATATTAATGTAATTCATGTTTTTATTTGCTTATGTACTAAATAATGTGGTATAAACTAATGGGTTTTAATGATACTAAAATAATAAAATTAGAAAATATCATAACCAATAATTTGTTTCCTCGTGATAAATATTTTTTCAATATTCAATTTCAATACCTAAAGAAATTTAGGGGAGTTTTTTATTATCACTGAAAGGTTATTTATCCTTTTTCAGAAAAAATAAAACTTGTAAAGAAAATAAACGATGGACATGGATATCAAGTGGTATCACAAGTTTGACATCAAAAATTTGAATAAATTGATTCAATATTTCAAATGAATCACACACTATTTTAATTGTTCAGTATTCCTATATTGTTTTATATAAGTGTGATTAATATCATATGGTTTTTTAGAAGGTAAAACATTTAAAACTATATGTTCTTACGGAAGTAAGTGAGTGAAGTAGAAAAAATTGAATTTATTGACTTAGAATCTCATTATCCATATCTATTTATGACATAGTGGATTTAGATGATTTTATAATTGCTCATTTCCAAATTTAAAAATTAAAATTTTGAAAACAGTTTAATAAATTAAAGCTGGAGAGAAGAAATGGTATGGATCTTGAATGATTAAAATTTAAAATTACATTATTAAACAAGTTGAATTAAGTATAGAGTGAAAATAGAGAGGGCCACCAGTGGTAAACATGTCAAAGTTTTAATAAAAAAGTGGTTATGAGAACCTAAATATTTAAAGGTGGTAAATGGTTACTAATTTTCAAGAGTTAAGCCAGATTAAAAATTGGTTAAAATTTCCTATTTTTTTAATGTACCTTTAAAAAAGAGTAAAAATACAAATTTTTTGGATTTGAACTACTCTTTTATTGTGGGTTTAGATGTAATTATATTATAAATGAGGATATTAAACATTATAAACTTGTATTCCAAAAGTATTAGAGATGTATAATATCCCAACAACACTTTGGTAGTGATCACTAAAAATATATTGTATGTATTGTATTGATAAAAGGAAAGTATATGTAAGAAGATACACTTGTGTAATTTCATGATAAATGGGGGAGAATTAAAATTAAATTATATATAATAATAACATTTTTTTCGCTAAAAAATTACATTGAGGAAAATTCCTTACAAATCCATATATTGGTTATTTAAGATTTTTGAGTTGAAAGTTGGAGTAGGATTTCTGGAAATATTTTCTACAAAATAAAAAGGGAAGGAATGTTGAAACAAGAAGACTGTGTGTTGGATTTTTTGAAAATGTGATTTGGAATCTTGATTGAGTACTGGGGATAGAGAAGTATAAAATTTTGGGATCAAAAATCTAGATGTTTTTGGAGTTGAATTTAGTCTTTATGAATGAGTTAAAGAAGGTATAAAAGTTACTAAAGAAGAAAAAATGAAGAAGGAAATGTTTGGGAATATGGATAATTCTATTTATAGAATTTATTAAAGAAGTGTATGTGAAGGTTTATTTATTTAAAAAAAATAGGAGAGATTAATAATTAAATAAGGGTAAAACCAAAATTTTCTAATGAATTGGAAGTCCTAGAAGTTTGAATGTTAAGTCTAGAAGTTATTTTTCATGAAGGAATTTGAAAATGGGATGATATAAGATCTGTGAAGGAATATGAAATTGAATATTGGATAAATCTCCCTATATGTGTAAGGGTGGATTTATTTTATATATAATATTATCTCCAGAATAAGGAGTAAAATTGGGAATGGAAAAACAATTAACCCTATATACATATGAATTATCCAAGATAATATGTAAATATAAAAATTCTAGAAAAATGGAAACAGGTTGTACTCACTTTGATATATAAAATTCAACCAATTAAATATAAAATGGTAACAAATTTTCAGAAGATAAAAATTTATACAAATAAATTTTTGTTCCTCAAATAAGTAATGGTATTTAGTCTAATATATAAAATTGATCTAGGCCGCACTCTGAAAATTTTTAAGGGAATTGTTTAAGATTGCATTGAATGATACTAAAAGGTTAGTGAAATTAAAATTGAAGAAATAAGAAAATTTATTGAACCTTCATATATATACATAAAGGTAACCATCAATCCATAAATGTAATTAGCCCAGTATAATGAAAATTCAGATTATTCAAAACACTACATTGTGATATGAAAGGGTCATTTAACCAGTATAAAAAGGTTATCTAAATGATAAACAATAGTCATCCCACATCATGAATAAAAATAAAAAAGTGTCAAACCCTTATTGTGATAGATAAGGTTCATCACCATGATGCTTTATGGTATACCAGATGAAGAAAAATAGAAATTTTGTGATGTAGGGGAACATTCATAAGGGTCATTTTTGAGATAAGGGGGAATATATATGGGATATTTCAGTGAAGCAGAGCGATGTGTATGTATTAATTCATTTTCTATTTTATAACTAATTATTCTAGACACTGATTATAATGAAAACTATAAATTATAAATTATGATTTATAATTCATCCTAATGTGGATGTTATTACACCATGAAAGAGACAGTTTTTTCATGATTAAAGGATGATCATTCCTTGATATTCTAGTAGTTTAAATATAATGTTTAAATGGATTTAGTGTTTTGGGTGGTTGATCGAGATTCACACATGGAATAATTATAACATTTCATGATTTGGAAGAAAATTTATATTTTCAAAAATAGTGGATGATATCATACTGGAAAGAAGATAGTAGGAGTTAAATGTAGATTTGGTTCAAAAATTTTGTTTGTTGTCTTGAATTTGAATGCCAATTATTGAATAAATAAAAACATTAACTAAACCTATCATGATTATAGATAATTGGGATAAATAATTAATGATCCCAACCATTAGTGGAAATATTGTTGTTTTGAAGACTTATAAAACTACTTGTAATTGTTTTGAAAAAAAAGAGTATAGTAATATTGAATATCTAGAAATAAGAGAGAGTAACAGAATTAGATAATTGCTTTAATTGTAGAAGAATAAAAGATCTTGAATATGTTAGCATATCTTGTTCATAGATATAAGAATGAGAAGAAGAAAAATGCAGTGGTATATATGTGTTAAGAACCAATCAGAGTGCAACAAAATAATTCCAATGTGTAATTATGTTCATTTAGAAGAAGAGTTATTTCTTCTAGTATTGATGAAGTCAAATAATCATTGGTCTTATTGTGGTATTTATCTCTTCAAGACTCTAAGTATAATAATATCAGTTGATGTGGACTTCAAAAAATAATTGAATTTTGAGTTATGATGCAAGAAACCATACAGAGCATGGGAAGAACCTCACATCTATAAACTAGATAATTTCTCCACAAGAGAAGTTTATGGAGGAGTATGAGGGTGAGTGGAAATAAGATCGACAATATATTTTTCATAAATGTTTTATGGTGTTGTGCAGTGGATTGGTGTGATTATTACCTAAAGACATGCATCCAACAAATGTATGCATTGTGGATCATGGTACACATGAACATTATTGTGTGTATATTTCTTACAGTTGACCTTATTGGTTAACCAAGTAAAATCCACGTGACGTTTTAGTTATTTAAATTCTATAATCATATTTTTACTCAATGTGATTTGTGGTGAGTGGACAAGAGATTTAATGAGTTCCTTAAATAAGGGGAAAAGATCTATATAACCTATGGGACTAAAAGAGGAAGAAAATTTAATTCAATGTTCACCCTGATTACCCCCCCCCCCCTCTCAAGGTAAATTTAGTTATCTAGGTCCTAAATAATAACCACTCTATGCTTAGACATTTAATGGTATGCAAATATAGAAATGTTTTAGGTCCAGTAAATTTGAATCCCTCCCTACTTTTATTTAAAAATTGTATTATTCATATTTAACATTAAATATGATTCACATATGTTATATTATTCCAAATATAATGACTCTAAGAAACCAAAAGTATAGAGTTTTTTGATTTTATTATCATTAATGTGACATATGTGATAATTAATAGGGTATGAAGGGTTAGAATCATTTTGTTTGACCTATTTTACATCCACTCTATAGACTATATTTTCACGATCTAATAAATATAAACCATTAATGGTATTTAAACTACCATAATTCATTAAATTTAATTATATATAATATTGTTTCGCCAAAATCAAAAATTAAAACCCCTTCCTATAAAGATTAGACATGGAAATAATGTTTCTATTTATGGTTGGTATAAAATATAAAACCTCTATCACAAGAGCGTATTTGGTAGGAAGAGTTATATTATAAATCCCGACATAAAAATTTGTAACTTTTACCCCAATATCACTGTGACGATACACTTCTCCCTTTTCTAATTCCCACTTAATTCACAATTCTTTAATATTCAGAAAAAAAATTGAGAATAAAAATTAGTATCAAATAACAATGAATTAAGGTTTGAAAATTGACTTCTATAATGAGATTAATTGTTTTATAAGACTCACTTCCATCAAGATTCCAATGTGTTATTATAATTTATTGAAATAAATTTTCTAATGTCCTTTCATTCAATAATTAAATCACTTATCTAATTTAGATATATTTTAATGAGGTTTTAGTGCATGATAATATTAATTCTATTTGTTTCCATATATATATTCATCTTATTTTTTTCTTTCCTTTCCCATTCTTCATAAAAATGAAATATTTGAGTTGAAACATTTATAGGTTCACTTCATCAATCCTTAAAAAGTTAATGAGATAAAGGAGTGACTTGTTAATATAATTCATGTTTTCATTAACTATGAACTAGTTAAATGATAAAGGGAAATATTATATGATAAAGTCGATAACTAATTCATTTTAAAGTGGAAAAACTTGAATCCCAAAAATTTCAATGTACCCAATCATCATAAGTACAATATTTGTAATAGGTTTACCCTTACCCATTCTTCACTGAAATAATTCCTTAAATATTTCACATCACTTGTTCCTATAATTATTATGAGAAATATTATTTAATGGTTTAATCGTATTGATCATATCTATTGCTTCATATTGTTTTTGAGCTTTGAATTCATCGTTTCAATCATGAGGAATGATATCATTATCATTCTGTTTATGATTACTATATGAATTGAATTCCCCCAGGTCATGTTTACATCAAGTTATTTAGGAAAAATTTTCTCAAGAACATAAAACCTCTTCTAATTATTTGGGATTATCCTTGGGTTTTGATGCCAATAGATGATGTTTTTTATGTTCATCTTAATCATTTTAAGGACGTACCTCAAAGAAATGTTAATTTTTTTGTTATTTGTTTCCTTTAATCTACATATGAGGTAATGAAATTTATTAATATCATGTATTTAATAATATTTAATATTTTATTGAACTTTTTTCACAGACACACCCCTTGCTATTTATGGTGAAACAAGATCCAAAAATCATCAAGACTTGGTTTATGTGTAGTGTTTCTCCTAAATCATGATTGTTTTGGTATGAACCACTTTTCTAATATCAATATAATGACACATACTTTACATACATTTTTAGTACTTCAAAATTGAAGTATACTTATTACAACATATAACAAAACCATGAAAGGACTGTATAGGTATAGTGTCTTTAGAAACTGGGAAACATAAACAACTAGTTCATAAAGTGTCTACATTGTCTCCCATTTATTTCATCATATCTATAGTCCCTTTTGGCATATCCTACTTAATAACCTTCTTCCTGACCTAGCGAAATAAAACATACAAAAGGGTGCGCTCAAATTCTCAGTAAGGGTAAACAAAATAAATATCAATCACATCATATTCATAAGAACATAACATTTTGGAAATCATACCCTACAAAAGAGATCATAATTTCATAATATGGGATAAATCCTGGTAGTGAAATGTAATCACAATAATCATAACATAAAACATGAAGCTTTGTGGAATACACACATAATCATAGAGAATAATTTCTTATTAGTCAAGACTCGTTTCCAAGACTATCTTAGTGGACAAAGTCTATTTCTGAACCGAGTTCATTCCTCATTCCAGTCGTGTTTCACTAAACCGGTTTAACTTGCCGTTCCAGCCATGTCTATATCATGAGATATAAAATCTTTACCAAATGAATTGGAGGGAGATATAGGTCCCACCCATCTCATAATGATACCATTCTTATGTGTGCCACAAAATCATAAACCATACATTATAGCATAACCCATGTAATAAAAATGGGATTCTTAAACATTGTGACATCATAAAACAATTCATATAAGATAAATTAATTCATAAACATAATTCCATCACAACATAATCAAATCAATGTAAAAATTGGGATAGAAATAGAACCCTTTATTATCTTAGATGGAAAATAATTTTTTAAAAACACTTGAACTCCATTCTTGATGAAAATATCCTTTCTACTTCAAAAACACTTTTCCATTCTTAACATGTCATACAATTATAAACTAAAAGAAGTTGATTAAAAAAAATTTAAAACTTGTAAAGTAATATTCTTGGAAATAATGTTTTAAAAATCCATTCATTCCGTATAGGTTAAAAAAACATTCTTCTCGTACTTTTGTCAGAAAAGTCAAAAAGTATATCGTACGAAAAACGACAAAAGATTCCTTTCATATCTTTTACTAAAAACTCAGGGAAGGGTAAAATTGGATTTAAAAAATTGTAGTTGTATGGAAATAATATTACATTTTGAGGAAACATGGACTTGGTTGATAAAATACTCCCCAGTAAATACTGAAGTATAAACAATCTCGGATAAAAAATGAGATTGCGAGATTGTCCCTTAACTTAGGTTCGATTTGCTTCATAAGTGTCAGAACCTCCTGTATAATGATTTATATAATGTTATTGACTTATTACAGAATCATAATTACTGTTATGATATCATATATGGTCATATTCTTAGCTTCTTATTAGTAAAATTTCATTACTACTTGTTATTCGGGTGTTTATTACTTTTTTGTTCTTATGCGTGTTTTGTCGAAAAAATTATTATTCTTCTCTTTAGGTTATAGATACCTCATTTACAGAATGGTATTAGTGTACTATATATCATATTTATTCATTCAATTCATTTATATAATCATTATGAAATGAAGATCATATAGAACGAATCACGTCACATCGTGGAGACGGTATTCCATACGTACGCACGAGCGATGATATCATTCCCATGATCGTGGAATTGTATTGGAGTGTTTGTATACTATTTCATAATCAATAAAACTTTAAAATAATCATATATAGTTATTTATTTGAACCATTATACCCATCAAAGTAAGGTGGGGATGGAAAATATATTACACCACGGCGTGGAGACGGTATTCTGTACGTACACACGCACGGTGATTTCATTTTCTGTAGGATGGATAGATGGTGAAATAGGGTTGTTTCATACATATAATAACATATCAGTATATGAGTGATACTGATGTTATTAATTCATAATTAAACAACTAAAGAAGAATAATTGGAAGAAGAAATAAAGTTGAAAGAATCGGTAACGGACATTACCTCTCCTTTGAAGCGCTTCTTTGAGACCTCCTTTTAGGGAACTAAAATTGGTCTTTGAAGAATAACAAGACTTCTAGGATGTTTCTAAGGAATTGGAGAGGAGAAATTGGAAGGGGTTGTCCGAGCATGAAGGCTCAAAGTTGTGTGAGGAAGAGAGGGGGGAGGTTCCCTTTTATAAGGGAGGAGAGGGGCACCTTTAGAAACACTAAAAATATTATTTTATTATAAAGCCATATTCGGTTTTAAATAGCTCCAAATTGATTTATTTTGAAGCTAAGGTGGTGATGGGTCGAAATCCTCTCATCCAATAGAATTTCGACAAGTTTAGTTTACGATTTTGACCTTATCATTTAGATTTTACTTTAAGTTAGATAAATTTACTTTTACTGTGTCTTTTTGTGTTCTTACACTATAAGGTTAATAAACTTACTATAACAAGCCAAACGAACCCCAAGTTGTTTATTATTAATATATATAACCTTATATAAGTAATTTGGATGAACCTTATATTTTTAGGAATAAGATAACAATTAATAATATAAAATTTGTTTTAAAAACTATTTTATGTCAATTTTGACACTATTTAGTAATTGATTTTTGTGAAAATCATAACAGAAATATTAGTTCTAAAAAAGTTAATTAAATCAATAATAACATGTCATATTTACAAATAAAATTATTGTAATTCATAAAAAGTCTCAAATTAAATTTATTTGGATATTTATAACATCAATTATGTCAATATTTCATTAATAAGATAATTACTGCATCATCATTGTGTCATAAATAAATTAAATTATTTATTGTATAAAATTTACAAATAAAACACCATTATGTAGAAAATATTTTTAGCTTTCTAATGAATATTTATAGAAGAATTTATCTTATGTATAACCCTATATTACAAATTATTTACTTATTAAACATTGATTTTAACTATTCTAACCCTTCTTTAAATAAATTAATAATAAATGTCCAAATCTAATCCATGTGTGCCTAAATGGTCATATTTTATTCCTATGGTTGGTTTTGGTCGAATTAAACTTATCCAATAGAATTAGGACATTTTTTAGGGTAATAATAATATCATTTTTACCTTAATTTCCCTATTTACTTTTAACCGTGGTAAATAAAAGTTAAAAGTTACTATTCACCAAAAATTATTTTCATCTCATTGAACCACATTTTAATTACTGAAATCAGCCGTGTCTCTCAAATTTTTTAAATTCCACTCACAGAAGCGGTAAAATTAAGTTTTATGTAAATTTTCAAATTCTCTTAGGAGGTGGGTAAAAGACTGTGAAAAGTTCAATAAACTTTTTATATATCTAAAATTATTATAAAATTACTTCAATGAATTACATTGGACATATATAGGTATTATGTATCAATTATGACCTAAAATAAATTTAAATAAAATAAATATTTATTTAAATAGAAATTCGGTTTTCAAATAGTAACCTAGTGTTTTGACTATTCATCAAAAATTGAATGTTTCCAGAAAAATACCAAAATTTCACCCTAGGCTAATTTCGATATTCTGAATCCAAAAATGAAGTCCATTTCGAAAAATAAAATTTACAAAATTTCCAAAAGTTGTTATTACTATTCATAACTGATAGTTTTAATAATATTTTAATTTCATATCATTTTTTAGTGAAACTCGGTATTGCGTACGAAGAAAGCTATCGAGGAAGGTCACGATTGCGTATAAGGCAAGTCAAGCCAGTGTTGTGTGTAGTGAAAGATTCCTTTGATGATTTATATAACATAAAACCAAAATATTTTCTCATAAATGTCTCGGGTGTTACATTCTACCACCCTTAAAATGAATTTCACCCTCGAAATTCGTCAATTTGTAACAAACAGATGAGGATACCTCTCCCTCATTATATCCTAAAGCTCTAATGTAGCTTCTTATAATTGGTGTATCCTCCATAAAATATTCACCAAGTGAGTGGTCTTGTTCCGTAAGACTTTTTCACTATGATCGAGAATCTCTATCAGTTGTTCTTCATAAGAAAGATCTTGTTCTAGTGGTACAACTTCTGAGCTGAGTACATGTGAAGGATCAGGTATGTACTTTCTCAGGAGATATACATGGAACACATCGTGAAGTTGAGAGAGATTAGGTCGAAGCACCAATCGGTATGCTACCTTCCCAACACGATCCAATATTTCGAGAGGACCGATATACCTAGGGCTCAGCTTTCCCTTCTTTCCAAATCTCATTACTCTCTTCCAAGGAGATATTCGTAAGAACACTTTATCACCCACTTCAAACTCTATGTCTTTTCTTCAGTTGTTGGCATTACTTTTTTGTCATCTCTGAGCTGCTCTTATGTGTTGTTGAACAGATAGGACCTTTTCTTCCATCTCATCAACAAGATCAGGTCCTAATAGCTTTCTTTCCCCAACTTCATCCCAGCAAGTTGGAGTCCTGCATTTCTTTCCATAGAAAGCTTTATAAGGAGCATCTGAATACTGGAGTGAAAGCTATAATTATAAGAAAATTCCACCAAAGGTAGGTGTTGATCCCAACCACCTATGAAATCTATAGAGCAAGATCTCAACATATCTTCTAGAGTTTGAATTGTCCTCTCAGACTGACCGTCTGTCTGAGGATGATAAGTAGTGTTGAAACTCAACTCTGTATCCAGAGTATGCTGAAGACTTTTCCAGAACATTGAGGTAATCCTGGGATCCCAATCAGATATAATAGAAAGTGGTACTCCATGCAATCTTACCACTTCCCTCAAAAATATCCTGGAATGTTGATCCAGAGAGAAATACTCTCTAATCGCGATGAAGTGTGGTGACTTTGTAAGATGATCAACTATTACCCAGATAGCATTATTGCCTTTGGATGTTTTAGGAAGTCCTGTGACAAAGTCCATAGTGATGTTTTTTCATTTCCATTCAGGTATGGGTAATGGTTGTAACATCCCCTTAGACTTCTGTCTCTCAACTTTAACTTGCCGACAAACTGAGCATTGAGAGACATATTCAGCAACATCTCTTTTCATGTCATCCCACCAGAAGTACTCTTTCAGGTCCCTATACATCTTTGTGCTTCCAAGATGAATAGAGAATGAATAACTATGAGTCTCATCCAGTAGCTCCTTATTTAATCCGGGGATGGAAGGAACACAAACTCAATTCCTGAACTTTATTATCCAATCACAATCAAGGTTGAATTCAAGAACATTTATCACCTTCTTTTGTAACTCTACATCTTCTTTCTGTTCATCTTTAATCTTAACATGTATAGATAGTTGAACATTCATTTGAGAAAGATACGATTTTTCCCATTTCATTATAATTTCAAGATCCATACTTTGTAAATCCATATATATTGGATCTTTTGTGATCCTCATCATGGATAAATTGGCATGGTCTTGTCGACTTAATGCATCTGCCACCTTGTTTGTTTTCCTAGGGTGGTAATGAATTGAGCAGTTGTAATCCTTAATCAGCTCCAACCATCTTCTTTGGCGCATATTCAGCTCCTTTTGTGTGAAAATATACTTTAAAATTTTATGATCAGTATAAATGTCACACCTTTCTCCAAAAATATAATGCCTCCAAATCATTAATGCACAGATTACAGCAGCTAACTCCAAATCACGAGTTGGGTAATTTTTCTCATGTATTTTCAACTATCGTGAGGAATAAGCTATCACCATATCATTTTGCATAAGAACACACCCCAATCCCTTCTTGGATTCATCAGTGTAGAACAAAAACCTTTCTCCACTACAAGGCAGTGTGAGTACAGGTTCACTGGATAACCTTCTTTTCAACTCCTTGAAATTCTCTTCACATTCCTCAGTCCAAACAAACTTAACTCCTTTCTAAGTCAAACTGGTGAGTGGATTAGATAATCGTGAGAAATCTTTCACAAAATGTCGATAATATCCAGCCAAACCAAGAAAACTTCAGATCTCGGTTACTGTTGTTGTACTCGACCATCTTTCGATAACCTCTGTTTTTGCTGGATCCACAGATATCCCCTCTTTTGAGATTATGTGACCCAAAAATGAATCTTTTTGAAGCCAAAATTCACACTTGGTAAATTTGGCATAAAGCTTCTCCTTTCTCAGGGTCTTCAATATAATTATCAAGTGATCTTCATGTTCTTCCTTTCTCTTTGAATATACAATAATATCGTCTATAAAGACTACTAAAAAATGATCAAGACTCTATTCATCATATCCATGAATATAGTAGGGGAATTATTAAGACTAAATGGCATCACTATAAATTCATAGTGTCCATACCTTGTACGGAAATATCTCTTTGGTATATCCTCCCTTTTGACCATTAATTGATGATACCCTAAACACAAATCAATCTTGGAAAAGTATTGAGCTCTGCATAGTTGGTCAAATAAGTCATCAATGCGCGGGAGAGGATATTTGTTCTTGATAGTGATCTTGTTAAGTTCTCGATAATCAATGCAGAGTCTCATTGATCCATCTTTCTTCTTAACAAACAGAACAGGTGCTCCCCAAGGTGACGCACTAGGGCGTATGAACCCCTTATCAAGTTTCTCTTGGATTTGCTTCTTCAATTACTGCAACTCAATTGGGGCCATTCTATAAGGTGTCTTTGAAATAGGCAAATCACCTGGTACGAGTTCGATTGAAAACACAACTTCACGATTTGGTGAAAGACTCGTGAATTCCTCTGGAAAGACATCGTCAAACTCTCGTACAATGGGAATATTCTTAATCGTGAGTTTCTCACCAACCATTTGAGATAAATAACCTTCATTTAGTGGAATCAAGACCCATAAGATGGAAGAAATTTCCACTGGATGTTTATGTTCATCCTTGCATCAATAGACGATCAAAGATTGATCTGGAATAGGAAATGTGACTTACCTTCTTTGGAAATTGATATGAGCTCCATATAAGGAAAGTCAATCCATGCCAAAAATCACATCAAATTCCACTATAGGGAGGATCACAAGATTTGTAGGAAGCACTTTCCCACAAACTTCAATCGGAGAAGAATTATAAACTTTTGATGCGACTGTTGTGCCATTAGGGGTTTTCATAGCTAACTCAACATCTAATTATTGAGGTAAAACAGTGATACCCATATAAAATTATTCATAAATAAATGAGTGGGTGGATCCAGAATCAAATAAAACATTTGCTACTTTAGAGTGGATGGTAAGTGTACCTTTCACCACATCGTTATCGTACTCCACATCAGTGATAAAAATTGCATGTGATTTTCATTTGTCTTTAGCCTTAAGAGTTTGTTGAAATCGATCATCATCCAAAACCCTTAGATTAGGGAATTGATTGACATAATGCCCCATTTCCTTGAACATGTAACATTGAAGTGTAGCAGGTGTACTCTGTGTAGCCTTTTCATTGTTCGCATCACTAGACATCTTCATCCCATCATTACGGCATTCAAATGCTCAATGACTTTCCTTTCCACATTTGAAACATTTACTTGTCCCTTTAAGACAACCCCCTCCATGTTTCTTTCCACACTTTGAGCATAAGGGAAAACTCATCTTCTTTTCAGTGTGCTCTTTAGATTTTCCTTTGAATTCCATTTTCCTCTTCTTATTAAACCCATATGACTGATGGGTTACTCCAATATCCATCTCAACATTGAGAGCACATTGAACGATCTCCTTATAGCTATTAAAGCCCCTTATGTCTAACGCCCTTCGAAGACTTGGTTTTAAGCCACTAAAGAATTGATCGATCTTACTCACGGGTTGGATAATAATACCAGAAGTGTACCTTTCAAGTCTTGTAAAATTTTATTCATAGGTACCAACATATTCATCATCCTTTTTCTTTAGTTCAAGAAACTCCTTCTCTATATTTTTTCAGAGAATACGAGGGAAGTACTTATTGAAAAATTAGTTCTTGAACTCGTCCCATTCCAAGGACTCAATTTCATCTCTTAGAATTGTTTTATTTATAAGATTCCACCATTGATCAGAATCACCTTCCAAATGATACACTGCTAAGATAACTTTTTCATGTTCAGAACATTGAAGAACTGAAAATATCTTTTCAGTAGTACTGATCCATTGTTCAGCAAATAATGGATCAGTAGACCCACTGAATGAAGGTGGAAGTTTTCTCATGAAGGATTAAACAGAATTTTGCTCATTAATTTGCTCGTTTGGAAGTCCTGAATGATTCATAACTTAAGAAAGTTGTGTGAGAATGGATACAAGATTTTACATTCCAGCTCCCATAACGTTTGGTTTCTCAGGGGGACAATCATTGTATTGGTCATCGCATTCCGCATTAACACGGTTCCTTCGGGTTCTAGCCATTGACTAAAACCAAGAAGAATAGTGTGAGCAACACTAATTATAATAGGAAAACAACATAATCAAGAATAAAATTTCACACTTAAGGTTTTATCCTAGGTTATTCATGGACATTTCTAAAACACTATGATTGTGTTCTATGCTTAGACTTATCCTTAGGATTCTTACTAATGATTTCACATCCTAGTTTCCAAAGGTTGACTATACCTTTCCTCTGATACCAACTATAACGACCCATACTTTACATAAATTGTTAGTACTTTAAAATTGATGTACACTAATTACAACATATAACAAAACCATGAAAGGACCGTATAAGTATAGTGGCTTTAGAAACTGGGAAACATAAACAACTGGTTCATAAAGCATCTACACTGTATCCCATTTATTTCATAATATATATAGTCCCTTTTGGCATATCTTACTTAATAGCCTTATTACTAACCTGGGGAAAGAAAACATACAAAAGGGTGGGCTCAAATTCTCAGAAAGTGTAAACAAAAGAAATATCAATCACATCATATTCATAAGAACATAACATTTTGGAAATCTTACCCTGCAAAAGAGATCATAATTTCATAATATGGGATAAATCATGGTAGTGAAATGTAATCACAATAATCATATGTTAAAACATGAAGCTTTGTGGCATACACACATAATCATAGAGAATCATTTCTTATTAGTCAAGACTCATTTCCAAGACTATCTTAGTGGACAAAGTCCATTTTTGAACCGAGTTCATTCCTCATTTCAGTCCTGTTTCACTGAACCAGTTTAACCTGCCGTTCCAGCAATGTCTATCTCATGAGATATAAAATCATTACCCAATTCATTGGATGGAGATATAGTTCCCACCCATCTCTTAATTATACCATTATTATGTGTGCCACAAAATCATAAACCATACATCATAGCATAACCCATGTAATAAAAATGGGATTCTTAAACATCGTGACATCATAAAACAATTGATATAAGATAAAGTAATTCATAAAAATAATTCCATCACAATATAATCAAATGAATGTAATTATAGTGATAGAAATAGAACCCTTTATTATCTTATATGGAAAATAATTTTGATAAAACACTTGAACTCTATTCTCGAGGAAAATATCCTTTCTACTTCAAAAACACTTTTCCTTTCTTAAAATGTCATACAATTCTAAACTAAAAGAATTTGATTAAAAATAAACTTTAAAACTTGTAAAGGAATCTTATTTAAAATAATGTTTTAAAAATCCATTCATGCCGTATAAGTTAAAAAACATTCTTCTCGTACTTTTGTCGAAAAAGTCAAAATGTACCTCGTACGAAAAACGACAAAAGATTCCTTTCATATCATTTACTAAAAACTCACCGAAATGTAAAATTGAATTTAAACAATTTTAGGTGGATGGAAATAATATTACATATTGAGGAAACATTGATGTGTATGATAAAATACTCCCCAGTAAATTCTGAATTATAAACAACCTCGGATAAAAATTGATATTGCGAGATTGTCCCTTACCTTAGGTCCGATTTGCATCGTAAGTGTCCGAACCTCCTGTATAATGATTTAAATAATTTTATTGACTTATTAGAGAATAATAATTATTGTTATGAAATTATATATGGTCATATTCTTAGCTTCCTATTAGTAATATTTCATTACTACTTGTTATTTGGGTGTTTATTACTTTTTTGTTCTTATGCGTGTTTTGTCGAATAAATTCTTATTCCTCTCTTTAGGTTATAGATAACTCATTTCCATAATGGTACTAGTGAAATATATATCATATTTATTCATTCAATTTATTTATATAATCATTATGCAATGAAGATCATCTAGAACGAATCGCATCACATCGTGGCGACGGTATTCCGTACGTACGCACGAGCGATGATATCGTTCCCATGATCGTGGAATTGTATTGGAGTGTATTTATACTATTTTAGAATAAATAACACTTTACAATAATTATATATAGTTATTTATTTTCTCCATTATACCCATCTATGTAAGGTGGTGATGGAAAATAGATTACACCACGGTGTGAAAACGGTATTCCGTACGTACGCATGCGCGGTGATTTCATTTTCCGTAGGATGGATAGATGGTAAAATAGGGTTGTTTCATACTTATAATAACATATAAGTATATGATTGATAATTATTTTATTAATTAATAATGAAAAAACTAAAGAAAAAGAATTGTAAGAGGAAATAAAGTTGAAAGAATCGGTAATAGACATTACCTCTCCTTTGAAGCGCTTCTTTGAGACCTCCTTTTAGGGAACTAAAATTGGTCTTTGAAGAAGAACAAGACCTCTAAGATGTTTCTATGGAAGTGGAGAGGAAAAATTTTCAGGGGTTGGACGAGATTGAAGGCTAAAAGTGGTGTGAGGAAGAGAGGGAGGAGGTGTCCTTTTATAAGGGAGGAGAGGGGCACCTTTGGAAAAAATAAAAATATTATTTTATTATAAAGCCATATTCCGTTTTAAATAGCTCCAAATTTATTTATTTCGATGCTAAGGTGGGGATGGATCGAAATCCTCTCATCCAATAGAATTTGGACAAGTTTAGATTACTATTTTAACCTTATCATTTAGATTTAACTTTAAGTTAGATAATTTTACTTTTACCGTGTCTTTTTGTGTTCTTACACTATAAGGTTAATAAACATACTATAACAAGCCAAACTAACCTCAAGTTGTTTATTATTAATATATATAACCTTAGATAAGTCACTTGTCCGAACCTTAGATTTTTAGGAATAAAATAACAATTAATAATATTATATTTGTTTTAAAATCTATTTTATGTCAATTTTGACACTATTTAGTAATGGATTTTTTTGAAAATCATAACAGAATGATTAGTTCGAAAAAATTTAAATAAATCAATAATAACATGTCATATTAACCTATAAAATTAGTGTAATTCATAAGAAGTCTCAAATTACATTTATTTGGGTATTTGTAACATCAATTATGTCAATATTTCATTAATAATATAATTATTGCATCATCATTGTGTCATAAATTAATTAAAATATTTAATGTCTAAAAATTACAAATAAACAATCATTATGTAAGAAATATTCTTAGATTTCTAATTAATATTTATAGTCGAATTTATCTTATGTATAACCCTATATTACAAATTATTTACTTATTAAACTTTGATTTTAACTATTTTAACCCTTCTTTAAATAAATTAATAATAAATGTCCTAATCTAATCTATGTGAGCCTAAATGGTCATATTTTATTCCTAAGGTTGTTTTGTTCGAATTACACTAATACAATAGAATTAGGAAATGTGTTAGGGTAATAATAATATCATTTTTACCCTTAATTACCCTATTTACTTTTAACGGTGGTAAATAAAAGTAAAAAGTTACTATTCACCAAAAATTATTTTCATCTCATTGAACCACATTTTACTTTCTGAAATCAACCGTGTCTCTCAGATTTTCAAAATTCCACTCACAGAAGCGGTAAAATTAAGTTTTATGTAAATTTGCAAATTCTCCTAGGAGGTGGGTAAAAGAGGGTGAAAAGTTCAATAAAATTTATTTATATCTAAAATTATTATAAAATTACTCCAATGAATTACATTTAACTTAAATAGGTATTATGTATCAATTTTGACTTAAAATAATTTAAATAAAATAAATAATTATTTAAATAAAAAGTCGGTTTTTAAATAGTAACCCAGTGTTTTCACTATTCATCAAAAATTGAAAGTTTCCAGAAAAATACCAAAATTTCACCCTAAGCTAATTTCATTATTCCGAATCTAAAAATGAAGCCCATTTTGAAAAATAAAATTTAAAAATTTTCAAAAATTGGTTATTACTATTCATAATGGCTAGTTTTAATTATATTTTAATAGCATATCGTTGTTTAGTGAAACTCAGTATTGCGTACGACGCAAGCTATCGAGGAAGGTCGTGATTGCGTGTAAAGAAATCCAAGAAAGTGTTGTGTGTAGTGAAAGATTACTTTGATGATTTATATAACATAAAAACAAAATATTTCTCATAAAAGTCTCGGGTGTTACAATCAATCCTTATTACCAATTCTTGGTTGGGTGGTACATCCCATGTGCTATAAATTTATCCCATGAATATACCAAATACCATTCCCTTGGGTTCTGAAACACGTCTAGAACTCAATCATGTGAGACCCATATACCCACGTGAGTGATCTTACTCCCTCCTTAGCTTACACAAGACATTTCATAGGTGGTCAGTTTCATCATGACCCACCATGTTTCAACGATTGAGGTGTTTAAGAGTGTGTGTATAGGAAGGCTTCCACTTGGTATTTGTTTAAATGATTTTTTAATATTTATTTTTCTCTCCATTTTTTAATGTATGTATCCCATCAATTTATTAATTGTACTGGTTTTATATTAATAATTTCATTCAATGCACATCTATTAAAACCTTTATATTAATCATGGTAATATTTTTATACATACAATGTATATCACTATTCTTAAAAGAATTTATATTGAAATATTAATAGAAGACATCTACCATTCCCTTGAGTTGTATTGGTAGACTGAATATGGGACATTCAATCAGGTGTCCAAAGAGGCTGAGAAAAACTCTTCTTATCTAGTGTCTCATCATATGTAGTAGTTTTCAATATAGATAAAAATTAACTATATAAATTATATGAATTACCCTTTTCATTTTTAATAAATGTTTCGATGGTTAGATAAAATACTAGCATACCCATTAATTAATGATTTACAATCAATAAAATTTATAATTTAAATTATTTTCATAATGTCTTTTTGAAATGATATTTTATTTGACTATTCAAAAGCCCTGTAACTATTTATGGTTTGAATGTTATTGAAATCTTAAATTTTTAATGAAAAAAAATTGATATTTCATAAATTCATTAAAGGAATAAATTAAATTCAAAAAAAATAATTAATCATTTTTGTTGGTTATCTTTATATTTAATTAAGAGATCATGTGTTCAAGCCCTTTGATAGATTATTTGTCACGAACCATCCTCGGGGTCCGTGTCGTGACTACCCCAAGCCCGCCTTCCATAGGCCAGGGGCTGGAGACTAGCACCAAAGGCGTAAATCCCGATAACTGGGAAGGCATTGCCTTTATAAAAGTAAATAAAACACCACAGAGTACAAGTGGAAGTAAAACACTAAGTACAAAGAGAAGTGCTGAAAAGTAAATGGGCCAGAATACAAACCCAAAAGAAAGTAAAACTATAACTAAACAATGTACAACAGAAAAAGACAACAGCTGGAAGGATGGAAGCGGCTCCTGGGTCGTCCTCCTCGGATCCTACCAGACGGGTAGGTACAGATAGAAGAGCTCCTCAATGATCTCACCCGTTAACCCCCTCCGAGTGTCGTCTTGCCATGAAGTCCACCTCCGGATACTGACTCATCGTGTGGTCCACCTCCGGGTACCATCTAGTCCTCGAACACTCGGCCCCCATCAGCTCTGCTCGTCGTTTGCAACCAACACAACGAGGTGCGGGCATAGCCCGTACAGGGGTGAGTATAACGATACTCAGTTGGGACCCCGAGACCCTCAAGGTCTCACTAAAACCAACATGGTAACCACAAAGAATATCTCAATAGATAACCTCTACTTAGGTATATGCCCATACATGCAACTAAGTTATCAAGTAACTCATCTCAATCATGAGGGAACACATAGATTATGAAATCAACGGATAACCACTACCCAGGTATATGTCCATACATATACCTATGTTATCAAGTGACCCATCTCAATCATGAGTTAAACAAAAAAGGTCATAGACTCAGCTCAAACCAGGATTTTCATTAACAAAACTATAACTGCTAAAGAGCTCCATCTCTGGAGTGTACAGTGGTCCTGTCACGACTCCGAGGTACTGCTCACTAACCTAAGACTGCTGAGGTACTCCTCCTGTCGAGTACCGCGGGTCAACCACCCAAACACAGTAGTGCTTCCCGCCGGGTTATGTAACCCAAACACAGTAGTGAACACCCCCTAGTCGCCTGCAGAGGTACTCTCCAAACGAGTACTGTGGGTCTGCACTGTCACACAGGTAGTGCTCCGTCCGCCATGGGTCTTCACCTCAAAAAGTAGTGCTCCGTCCACTGGGCTAGTCGAATCACTCCAAGTCGAGTCGGCCAAGCAGTCGTCATGTCTCAGCCGGCTACACGGTCTCCGTACACCGCACGCTCGTCTCAGGGAGGGTCCGCACCATGAGCTACAGGTCGATACTCCAAGTATCTCAAAGTCCCATGAACAAGTATATCAAAGGACCGCCTCGTCATAGGGGTCTCAACGCAACATACGGCGCGTCAATCGAATGCCCGGTCTATGAGTTATTAGCCTTTTCGTCCTAGGGGCCCAGTTGGTTTCGTGAGCGAACCAACCCAGCCGAATCTCAAATGTCACCCAAACTATCATAGGGTATACTCATAGGGACCGCTTCTCAACGTGATCACCAACGCCGCTGACGGTTCGTCAAACGGACGTCTGGTCTGAAAGATAACAGCTTTTCCGTTCCAAGGGCCTGGTTGGATTTCGGGTACAATCCAACCCGGCCACTATCCAATATCAACCAAAACTTAGGATAAGAATGCCAAAAGTTCCGTCTCATCAAGAGGAATTTAACAAGACAGATGTCGCGTCAATCGGACGCCCGTTCTGTGAGTTATTGGCTTTTTCGTTCCAGGGGCCTGGTTAGTTTCGTGAGCGAACCAACCCGACCACACTCCGACGGCATCCAAACATCGAGCAGAGTAAGCCAAAAGATCCGTCTCACTTAGAGGAATCCATCAAAGTCGACGGCACATCAATCGGACGTCCAGAGATCAAGATATAAGCGTTTCCGCTCCGAGGGCCCAATTGGTTTCGTATCCGAACCAACCCGGCCGAACATAAAGTGTTCTGAAACTTTGAGTGTGATATACCGAAATGACCGTCTCGATCCAAGGATCACAGTGCCGCTGACGATGCATCGATCAGAGGTCTACAGCTCATGATATGGAAAAAAATAAAAGAGGATCCAAAAACAGGGGGTTTGGGCCTGGACCGACCCGGCCCGACCCCCCTGGGTCTGCCCGAACAAGGTCAACCCGACCCGGGTCCGACCCGGCAGGGCCCGGCCCGGCCCGGCCGGCGCGGCCGAGCAGAAGCCATGGAGCGGGGTGTGCGGCTCACCCCCATCGCCGCTAATTGAAGCCGGCGGCGACCCGCCGCCGCCGGTCGCCGGCACCGCCGCGCCGACGTGGCGCGCAGCCACCGCCTTCCGCGGACCACTAGACGCACTCCGGTGGTCCGTTTCTCCTGCCGTCTTCGCCAACGGTCCTCTCGGGACCAGACCTTCACTGCGAAGGGATTCAAACACCATAGTGGTCTGCTTCGTCTTCGTCCGTTGATCTGCACATCAATTAACAAGATGCGGAGGGTTGTCGGGCCGTGTTTGTTCGGCCCGCGTCCTCCGCGTTATGTGTTATCAATTGGAAAAAAAATAAACACATGATTTTAATCATTGAAGATGGTATAATTTATCCAAAAATAAATTATACGAACACCTTGCAATCAAATACCCATGCATGAGAGTTTAAAAATTTGAATGCGTGGTGTGACGACGTCGTGCATTCTTGCCGCTCGATCCTGCACGGCGTGATGATATCGCGCATCCTTGCTGCTCGATCCCGCGCGGTGCGACAGTACCACGTCAATTTCATTTGATCTGCAACAACAAGAAAAAAAGGGAGGGGGACGGCCGTGTTTGTGCGGTCTGACCTCCTCCCGTTAACTGATATCATGCAGTCCAAATATCGTGGATAAAAGACGGAAGAGAATCACTTAAGGAAAATCACGTAAACCCCCTACCTCGGTTTCAAGAGTGAAGTCGTGGAAATAGGATTTGAAGACGATGTTGGGGTGCATCTGAGGAGGAAGTGGTGTCTCCTCATGTGTTGAGGTGAAGAGGAAGGAAGGCATGTCGTCGTTCTTCATGGAAGGATGGTGTTCTTCGTTGTAAGATGAACTCTCCTCCAAATTCCACAAAGGTTTTCCCCACCCAAAATATTTGCCAACCAAGAAATATAATAAGGCCCTCCCATTATGTAACATTGCCATGCATTTTCAAATTAATTCAAAATGTAAATTGAATTAATTATGGCATTAGTGTTGGCAACATAAATGGATGGGAGATGGAGAGGTTCCACAAATTAATTAAGGGGAGAGTTAACAAACATAAAGAAAAAGGGTGTTAATGGGGGAGTTCAAGGGTGTTATTGGGAGATGAAAAGTTTAGGGCACGTGTGGGCCCCAATCCACTAATATCCTCCCATTGGAGGTTATGTGGGTGTGGGCCCCACCTCTAACACCCCTTGGGAGGAAAAACACTAACATTGATAAAATAAAATTGTGTTCCACAATTTTATTTAACTTCTTCTAATTCCCCCCAAAGAAATAACTCTCAACCTACATAAAACGCAACTTCGGAAAAGGTCTCCTTAAGCAAAAATTGGCGCTGCAGTTTCATTGGTGCCCTCAGAATTTGATTCCACGCACCGGTTCAAAAGTTATAAATTCCCGCTCGTTCGTTCACTGAACGTACCCAAGCTAAACTTCGGAAATTGATTCCAGGCACACCAGGCCTCGGAATCAGGCGCCGTCAGAAACTGCATTCTTGTAAAATTCAATAGAAAATTAAGAAAAAAAATTTCCTTGAAATTTCCGGGTCTTTACATTTCTCCCACCCCTGGGCTTTACGTCCCCGTAAAGCTTCAACACAAAATAGTGTCACAAAAGCAGTATTGAGCACGTACCTGAGCCTTCCACTCCTATGTGCTTACCTGGAGATTTCATTCTTCCAAAGAAAGTACACCCGAGGAATCGACCGTCCACGTAGGATCCTCTCATGTCGATCCTCGATCCCTACTGGAACCTCCGTGGAAGTAACCCCATCGCCATAATCCTTCTCCTCATGGTCGATGATATGCGAAGGGTCGAGCGCGTATCTCCTCAGTTGAGATACCTGGAAAACGTCATGAACCAGGTGAAACTGAGGTGGATGGGTCAAGAGGTAAACCACCACGCCTACCCGGATGAGGACCTAAGAAGGTCCGCTAGACCTCAGAGATAACTTGCCGCCTTGGCCACATCTTCGTAAACCTCGTCGAGGTGAGACCCGTATAAGGGTGTGATCGTCATCCTTGAACACCAGAGGTCTCCAATTCCTGTTAGAACTGAAAATCAAACGACTACTGCCACAAGGGTATGGTTGACCGACTCAAGAGTGTTCGGTTGCACCCACCATGTGCATGAGTTATCTTGTGCTGCCTGGGGTTCCCTTTTCGCAGACCAAGGATAACCCAACCTGAAGTCGTAGTTAAACCACAACCTTTTTTCCTAATACCGTCAATTTTTGTATGAACTGTGATTGCCCAGTCCATACTCAAACCAACGTCGTAAGGCCTCGACGCTGACACCAAGAGATTCCAAACGAAACTCTCGCCTCGAGTGTCTGACCACACCATCGGTGTAAGTGTGATTATCGAGTCTCCTCCCAAGGTATCTCCAGACGTGAGGGTCAAGTCCACGGCTTACCGGAAACTCTAGGTCTGGGACAAGATTTGTGAAAGCAAGGAATGATTCATATCGACGTCTGCTATTATAGCATCTAGTAGTGGACACAGAATATCCCTTGAATCATTTTTGGAGCCATCAGGTCATTCTCCTTGACCGCATGCAGCCGCACTCTTCCCCCTCCCTCCAGCACCCTAAGCCTGGCGGGGATAACTAAGGCGGGTGGTTGTAGCATGTTTAAATGTACACCACCTCATGATCCTCTCCTAGCTTTGCCTCCACGTCTGCTGCTTCGCAGACTCATCTCTCCTTTAAGCTTCATCTTATGGAAACATTTAACATGCCCGAGTCTCCAAGACTGGTGCCAGTTTCCTGTTTATTACTGTACTGTACAGTCTTCATCTTCTCCTGGATTATTTGTACCTTCTTTTCATATGATCTGAAAGAGCTGCTAAAATTTCTCCTTTGCCGAAAAGAGAAACTCAGTCTCATCCCCTGTATGAACCACGCCCATTTCCTAATACAGTCAATCCCAACATGAATGATGCAATCATGCCATGGATGACGTCGTAAGGCCTCGGCGTAACTACCAAAAGATCCAACTATCACTCTCGCCTCCATGTGTCCAGTCACACAGTCGGAATCAGTGTGAGTTCACTGGGTCTCCTCTAGTAGAAATATCGAAAGTGAGGGTCAAGTCAACAGTTTTAACCGGGACCACTCAGTATCAACCAAACCAAAGGACAGGAAAGAAAACATAACAAAGATAAGTGTCTTTTTATTATTGCAGCTCGTAGTACAAAGACACGAATACAAAAGCAACATGGAACTAGAAGTACAAGGGACGTATCCACTAGTTCCTCTCCTGTACACCTACTCCAGGAGCTCTACTGCCTTGCCCACTGCTTGGATATTGCTCAAGCACCAGCCGCTGCGTCTGTCTCAGTGGCTCCTCCAACACCCGCTGATCAACTATGCGGGGGGTCGTACAGTCACGTGCCATGTGACCCTTCCTGCCACATTCATAACACTTCTTGCTCCTCGTACGGCTGGCTCTGACCCCACCCTAGGTGCCTCGCACCACTGATCCTAAAACCCGAGATTGCCCAACTGCTAGTCTGGTCATCCTGGACCTCTCCATCGTCTGTCTACTGCCCACAGATGACTTGTCTACTGATCAAAAAACACGCGGAAAAGGCAGAAGCTCCTGTACACGCTCGGGGTGTAGAGCTACTGGAACAAACTCCACCCTGAAGAAGGTCTCCAATTCTTCCAATGCGAAGGTCATCCCGTCACAAAACTAGAACACGTGGCTCCACCACCTGCCTGCTGCTGCCTGAAGAAGGCTGGCAGCAAAGATCACCATGAAGACTGCAGGCGTCCCCACTAGCCTGAAGACTCTCACCACAGCCTCCAGCCAAACCTCAGCCGCCTGTGGGTCCGTCTCTCCCTGGAACCTGGGTGGCCTCTGGCGCTGGAACTCGTGCAGAGCACTCAAGTGGCTTGCATCACCTACTGCTGGGGCTGGTGGCATCGGTGGCCCAACGTATGGTAGTACCGTTGGTACCTCCCATGGTGCCTCAACTGTAAGAGGGCCCTGTACCGAAGCCTCGTCGCTCGACAGGATGTCAATACGCACATCCCTCTAGGCTCTAGCTGGTCGTCCGAGAAAATGCATCCTGAAAGAAACAACGTGACACGGTCAAACGATTATACCTGGTGAGCTGACCTGGTTTGAGGTGACATTTTAAAAAACTTCTGGAAACACACACGCAATCAGTGTTTTCATGCACAAAGTCGAAAATCAGTTGTCAGGGTCCGGGTGTATGGATACGTCGGTCGCCCGCACCAACAATGGACTCCCTAAACTGAAAACCACCCACGGTACTCTTAACACTATTGCTTCACAGAAAGAAAATATCAGAGTTATAAGTTCTGCGGTAGAACCGACGCCTCTGATACCAATTTGTCACGACCCGTCCTCGGGGCCCGTGTCGTGACTACCCCAGGACCGCCTTCCATTGGCCAGGGGCTGGCGACTAGCACCAAAGGCGTAAATCCCGATAACTGGGAAGGAATTTCCTTTATAAAAGTAAAAAACACCACATAGTACAAGCGGAAGTAAAACACTAAGTACAAAGAGAAGTGCTGAAAAGTAAATAGGCCAGAATACAAACCCAAAATAAAGTACAACTACAACTGATGAAATTAAAACAGAAAAAGACAACAGCTGGAAGGACAGAAGTGGCTCCTGGGTCGTCCTCCTCGGATCCTACCTGATGGGTAGGTATAGATAGCACAGCTCTTCAATGATCTCGCTCGTCAACCCCCTCTAAGTGTCGTCTCGCCGTGAAGTCCACCTCCGGATACTAACTCGTCCTGTGGTCCACCTCCGGGTACCGTCTAGTCCTCGAACACTCGGCCTCCTTCAGCTCTACCCGTTGTCTGCAACCAACACAACGAGGTGCAGGCATATCCCGTGTAGGGGTGAGTATAACGATACTCAGTAGGGACCCCGAGACCCTCAAGGTCTCACTAAAACCAACATGGTAACCACAAATAAGATCTCAACAGATGACCTCTACTTAGGTATATGCCCATAAATACACCTAAGTGATGTAGTAACCCATCTCAATCATGAGGGAACACATAGATTATGAAATCAACGGATAACCATTACCCAGGTATATGCCCATACATATGCCTATGTTATCAAGTGACCCATCTCAATCATGAGATAAACAAAAAAAGGTCATAGACTCAGCTCAAACCAGGATTTTCATTAACGAAACCGTAACTGCTGAAGAGCTCCGTCTCTGGAGTGTATAGTGGTCCTGTCATGACTCCGAGGTACAACTCACTGACCAAAGACTGTTGAGGTACTCCCCCTGTCGAGTACCGCGGGTCAGTCACCCAAACACATTAGTGCTTCCCGCCGGGGTATGTCACCCAAACCTAGTAGTGCACACCCCCTAGTAGCCTATAGAGGTACTCTCCAGACGAGTACCGCGGGTCTGCACTATCACACAGGTAGTGCTCCATCCACCATGGGTCTTCACCTCACAAAGTAGTGCTCCGTCCACTAGGCTAGTCAACTAACTCCAAGTCGAGTCGGTCAAGCAGTCGGCAAGTCTCAGTCGGCTACACGGTCTCTGTACACCACACGCTTGTCTCTGGGAGGGTCCACTCCACAATCTACAGGTCGATACTCCATGTATCTCAAAGTCTCACGAAGAAGTATCTCAAAGTACCGCCTCGTCATAGGGGTCTCAACACAATAGACGGCGCGTCAATCGGACGCCCGGTCTGTGAGTTATTAGCCTTTTCATCCCAGGGGCCCGGTTGGTTTCGTGAGAGAACCAACCCGTCCGTAACTCAACTGTACCCCGAACTCTCATAAGGTATACTCATAGAGACTGTTTCTCAACGTGATCAACAACGCCACTGACGGTTCGTCAAACGGACGTCTAGTCTGAAAGATAACGGCTTTTCCGTTCCAAGGGCCCGGTTGGATTTTGGGTACAATCCAACCCGGCCACTATCCAACAACAACCAAAACTCGGGAGAAGGATGCAAAAAGTTCCGTCTCATCAAGAGGAATTTAACGAGACATACAGCGCGTCAATCGGACGACTGATCTGTGAGTTATTGGCTTTTCTGTTCTAGGGGCTCGGTTGGTTTCGTGAGAGAACCAACCCGACCACATTTCGACGACATCCAAACCTCGAGCGGAGTAAGCCAAAATATCCGTCTCACTTAGTGGAATCCATCAAAGTCTATGGCACGTCAATCGGACGTCCGGAGCTCAAGATATAAGTGTTTCCGCTCCGAGGGCCTGGTTGGTTTCGTATCCGAACCAACCCGGCTGAACCTAAAGTGTTCCAAAACTTTGAGTGCGATATACCGAAATGACTGTCTTGATCCAAGGATAACATCTCCGCTGATGGTGCATCGATCAGAGGTCTACAGCTCAAGATATGGGCAAAAAAACAAAGAGGCTCCGAAAATGGGGGGTCTGGGCCCGAGCCGACCCGGCCCGACCCCCCCTGGGTCGGCCCGAACCGGGTCGACCCGACCCGGGTCCGACTCGGATGGACCTGGCCCGACCCGGCCGGCGCGGCCCAACCCGATCGGCCAGCCGCGGCCCGGCCAGCGAGGCCGAGCGGAAGCCGCGGAGCGGGGTGCGCGGCTCCCCCCATCGCCGCTAATTGAAGCCGGCGGCGAACCGCCGCCGCCGACCTTCCGGCGGCGCACCGCCCCCACCTTCCGCGGACCACTGGACGAACTCCGGTGGTCCGTTTCTCCTGACGTCTTCGCCAATGGTCCTCCCGGGACCAGACCTTCACTGTGAAGGGATTCAAACTCCCTAGCGGTCTGCTTTGTCGTCGTCCGTTGATCCGCAGATTCATTAACAAGCTGCGGAGGGTTGTCAGGTCGTGTTTGTTCGGCCCGTGTCCTCCGCGTTAGGTGTTATCAATTGGGAAAAAAATAAAGACATGATTTTAATCATTGACGAGCGTATAATTTATCCAAAAAAAAATTATACGAACACCTTGCAATCAAATACCCACGCACGAGAGTTTAAAAATTTGAATGCACGGTGTGACGATGTCGCGCATTCTTGCCGCTCGATCCCACGCGGCGTGACGATGTCGCACATCCTTGCCGCTCGATCCCGTGCGGTGCGACGGCACCGCATCAATTTCATTCGATCCGCAACAACAATAAAAAAAGGGAGGGGGACGACCGTGTTTGTGCGGTCCGGCCTCCTCCCGTTACCTGATATCATGCGGTCCAAATATTGCGGATAAAAGACAGAAGAGAATCACGTAAGGAAAATCACGTAAACCCCCTACCTCGGTTTCAAGAGCAGAGTCGCGGAAAGAGGATTTGAAGATGACGTCAGGGTGCGTCTGAGGAGGAAGTGGCATCTCCTAACGTGTTGCGGTGAAGAGGAAGGAAGGCACGTCATTGTTCTTCGAGGAAGGATGGTGTTCTTCGTCGTAAGAAGAACTCTCCTCCATATTCCCCAAAGGTTTTCCCCACCCAAAATATTTTCCAACCAAAAAATATAATAAGGCCCTCCCATTATGTAACATTTCCATGCATTTTCAAATTAATTCAAAATGAAAATTGAATTAATTATGGCATTAGTGTTGGCAACATAAATGGATGGGAGATGGAGAGGTTCGACAAATTAATTAAGGGTAGAGTTAACAAATTAAAGAAAAAGGGTGTTAATGGGGGAGTTCAAGGGAGTTATGGGGAGATGAAAAGTTTAGGGCACGTGTGGGCCCCACTCCACTAATATCCTCTCATGGGAGGTTATGTGGGTGTGGACCCCACCTCTAACTCCCCTTGGGAGGAAAAAAATAACATTGGTAAAATAAAATTGTGTTCCACATTTTTATTTAACTTCTTCTAATTCCCCCCAAAGAAATAACCCTCAACCAGCATAAAAAGCAACTTCAAAAAAGGTCTCCTTAAGAAAAAACCTATGTTGCGGTTTCATTGGTGCCCTCGGAATTTGATTTCGAGCACTGGTTCAAAAGTTAGAAATTCCCGCTCATTCGTTCACTGAACGTACCCAAGCTAATCTTCGGAAATTGATTCCGGGCACACCGGGCCTCGGAGTCAGGCACCGTCAGAAACTTCGTTCCTGTAAAATTCAATAGAAAATTAAGAAAAAAAAATTTCCTTGAAATTTCCAGGTCTTTACATTATTTTATGTATATTTTTATCTCTTTATATATTTAATAACATTTATTCATAATTTCATTTAATACATGTAGACCTATATTAATAAATACTTTAAATTAATTTAAATATTCCACCATGGATTTTTAAACTCAATGCAACGTTATGAAAAATATAAAAAAAAGAAACTGAATTTCATTTATTCCCATGAAAATTTGTTAAGGAAAATATTTTTTTTCTTAATTTAATATTTTTAATTAAATATTAACAAATAATATTACAAATATAGATATTGAAATTGGATTCTTTTTAGAAAAAATGATATATTTGGACCATAATTATAAATAAATGAAATATAAATATCTAGTATTATTTAATTAATATTGAATAGATACTTTAATTTCATAAACTTCAAATTCATTAAATGCTTTAATTTTATATTAAATAAATTAACCTCTAATCAAAAAAATTATTTTAATAGATTAATCATCCATAAAAAGTAAATAATGCCACCACTATATATTTCAATCTAATTATTAAATTAATTATTAGATTAAAAAAATTTAACTTCTTTTTAATAAATTTTTTATTCACCCCATTTACCCCATGTAAAAATAAAATTCTTATTATTATAATATAAGTGTTCCAATTATTAATTTATTAAAAAAATTAGACAAAAAATTCATAAAAATGATAACAGGTTTTTTAATCCACATGGATCTCATACCACATTAGGGATTATATTTGTTATCTAAGAATTGTCTACAAACGGAAATAATAAAATAATTCCAACATCATGAGTGTATTGAAATTAAAATATTAATTATAAATACACAAACTTATAGTGAGAAAATGGGGATTTTCTCATGATGATTATCTCATAGTGAAAAATAATTATCCTTTGTTGAAATAGATATTTTATCTCTCATTGGAATGGTGACATTTGTTCTTCAATCTTTGGTCCTTTAGATAAATAATATCTCAATGAATGGTAGAGGAGAAATATTTCTCTATAATATAGAGGTTCATAAGAAATGTGATTTCCTTTCCAATGGTCATAGTATAGAGAGAACTTTGGTTCCCCTTTTATAAGATCCCTAAGCTAATGATTTAGGCCACTCTAAATATTACATTAAATTTCAATAGTGAATACTATTATTATAGTATATTAATTTGAACAAATCTCGTCCATCTATTTATCATTAACTCAGTTAAATAAATATCAACCATTAATTGATAATTTAAATACTTTAGATTTTATTAAATATATCACAAATATAAAAATAAATATAAAATGGGCTTCATGAAAATCTCTAACAATTATATATAATATATATATATATATAATTCTAATAGCATATAATATATATATATTGCACAACTATATACATAAATTATATTTAAATATTAATAACTATTTAAAAAGATATTATTTTATTTTTATTCAGTAACCTATCAAAATGAAGCCCATAGAATATCCAACACAATTGGATTAAAAATTACTTCTTTAGAAAACTTATTTTTTAATAATTTTATCATTTTATATTATTGCTATAAATTATGAATCCAATTAATAAATATAATATAACTTATAAAAATTTCAATGTGATCCCATCATCCTCTGTATACTATATCAAGGTCTTATTATCCATGACATCATGTTTGAGTATGAGACATGGATTATATCAACGCCACATCCCCCAACATTAATATATCTCTTGTCCCTTTGAATTATATGAATATATTAATATATTTGATATATTTGACATGTATATAAACTTTCTCAATATAATTTAAATAGGGATTGTGATGTAAAACATGTTTTATGGGTGGAAAATTCCTATTATGATCTCAATATACATTCTTGCTATGATTAGTAAATTACATAGTGACTATATATTTAGAACAAATTCCAGAACTACGTAGGATTAAATCCTATCTATGAAATTTCTCCTAGAATGTACACCTTGAATCGATCAATCAAAGGTGGTATAAATAGTATCCCATAATAGATTCACCAAAAACATAAATTTAAAAATCTATGTGTTGTTTCTCAAGTTAAGTAACATTTCATTAAACATGTCTCACTTGTAAACCATGTGAAAACATTATATATCTAAATTTATAGAATCACCATTCACACTAACCTCACATCATAATTTATAGTTTTGTGTGGTTTCTTATTTAGGAATAAAATCTAGACTACTAACATGTGTATTATTATCATAATTAGTGAGTTTAAAGAAACATAACACAAATAATGATAATGGATGTAATTATTTATTTAATAAACTAGTACTTGATAAAATCATTCTCCCAAAACACCATCCCATGATTAGTATCTACAGAATAATTTCAAAGATATATGGAATAGTTCTTGTATATATAATTTATAAGGATGGAATTGAATTGGAAAAATAAAAAATATAAGTGAACCCATCACTGAAACCATCATCATCAGTAATTTATCTGGTATTTTGGATATTATAGATGATTCAAAATGGATTCTTCAAATATAGCTAGACCTTTGTGCTCATTGTTGTAAAATGATGGGATGTTCGAGTTTGATAAGAAATTGATAGAATATTTCAATATATTTAAAGGATTTTATATTAGCTCACATCACTATATTGTAGTCTACCGTTTGGAATAATGTTTCATAAAGTGATTTTTTATGGGAGTAGTGCTTGGGTAGAAAATATTAGAAAAGAATAATTTTACTTATTATGCTAGAAAGATTATCAATAGAGAACAGTTCAATTTTATCAAAAAAAAAGATGTATATTCTATTAGTGGTGTATGTTTTAGAGAAATTAAGACTACGCATCATCATAAAAAAGGAGACAATTTACATAGTCCACTTAAATTCGAAGTAAATATTTTTAAAAAATGGAATCCAGACCAAGATTGATTATATGAGTTCTATTTTTAAATGAATTTTATTTGATGATCAAGGAATAGAAGGGAAAATAAAATTAATTTTTTAATCACCTGTCAAAATTTAAATCTCTGAATGAAGACTACACTCATTCTATTAAGGGGTAATTTCCATAGGGTAAATTGTTTCTGTAAAAAAATGAGGTACCCATGATATAATGAGTTTTCAAACTACTTAGTTACTCATAAAAATAAAAAATTAATTTCATGAAATTAAATTAAGTTGTCTGAATCTAGTGGAAAGTAGCTCGTATAAAATAATTCATAGTTATTAAGGAAATGTGTTAGTGTAATTATTAATAGACATATTCTGTTGGAAGAGATAGTGTCTATTCATAGTTACTACCATACACTAACATATGGTGGACAATATTTAAATCTAAAAACAGCTGAAAAAGTTCCCTAAATTGGTTTCTACAAGCCTATGCTATTCTGGTATGTAATGGAATTTATCAATAACTATAATGATTTTAAAATCAGAGGTTACGTGGGGAGGAAGAAAAAGATGTCATAATTAGGCGTATTAAAAGTGGAAATTTTCAATGTTTGGGGTTTAGATTTCGCGGGACCATTCCCAAAATCAAATAGGAATGATTATATCTTGGTAAAAGATAAATATTTATCCAAATGGGTAGAATCGATTACCCAACTAGAAAAAATGGGATATTTTTTGTTAAATATTGTATGGAAAAACATATTTTTTGTATACGAAGATCCAAAGGCTATCATTATTGATAATAGAGTAAATTTTTATAATTATTATCTGAGAGAGATCATGGATAAATATGAATGTAATAACAAGAAATTAATAGTGTATCATCTATAAACTAGTGAAAATGTTGAGATTAACAACAATTATAACAATCAAATTTTATAAAAATAGTGATAAACTCAAGGAAGGACTAGACTTATAAGATATAATATTCATTTTGGGAATAAATAACTACTTATAAAACATAAATTGGTATATCACATAATAGAATAATATTTTGAAATTAACTATATATACTTATAGAGATTTAACATGAGTGATTTTTGTCTATAAATATTTTCAATTGGAATAACATGATTACGGGTGAGAAAATGGTGTTTGATTTGAATGATCTTGAGAAAATCAGAAGAGATTCATTTTATAATGCTATAATTTTTATAGATATGGAAAATTTCTTCTATGGATGATTTATTCAAAATAAAAATTCAAAGAAGGAAAATGGGTCATATTATTCAACTGAAAGATGAATCTTTTCCCATGGAAACTAAATTCTAGATGGGTTGGACCATTCGAGGTACTTGAAGCATACCCAAATGGATATGTGAATATAGAGGGAGGATGAATATCAATTCAATATAAATGTTAAATATCAAATTTATAATTTAGTTAGAAGTTTATTAAATCCATCAATTTAGAAATTGAATATTGAAATTATAAAGAGTCAAGATGATAACTATAACCAATGGCTATTGTGAGGAATCCCAAACACTTTACCTTTCTTATTAAGTTTCTAAATTAGCACTATTTCACACATTAAGTGTGTTTCATACATTTTACATGATGGATAGAAGAATGAATACTGATGGAAATAACTTACAATACACAATAAAATATTTAAAGAAAGGGAGTATTCTACTTAGCCTTTTTTATTCAATTGACATTATTGTTTTATCACCATTTCAATTACCTATATCTTTACATGTTTATTTCCATGAAAAAACATGTGTTGGGGAAGGTGTAGGGTGTGGTCTATTTTAAAATAACACTTGATAAATCTATCTATTTTTTCTCTATTATATATATATCAATATTAAAATATTTATTATATACTCATTGAACTTGGTTTATGACTTTTAAAAAGAATATAATTTCAGGAAAACAAAATATGACATGTTTACACTATAATTAGAATATGATTTTTGGTGAACTATATTTTTTAAGGGAATAACAGTTTAGGGAGATAAAAAAATGATGTTCATACAATATCTTTGAAAATAAAGTAAAGAAGGGTAATTTTGATCAAACATGAATTTTTTGACATGATTAGGTATAGGGTGTTTGAGTGAAAAAGTAAACTCATAAATTAGTGTAAATCAATGTTATGGGAGTTCATTTCCACTGATTCTTCATCCATGGACTATTTATCAAAAATAAACTCAAAGTATTATTATTATAATAGATGGGTTAGTTTTGTAATATTGACACTCGATTTATAATATATTACCATATTCCATGGCATAAAAATAATATAGTATCATTTTCTCAAAAAATGGATAGTGATTAGAATATTTAACCTATATAAAGAAGGGTAAAAATGAATTAAAATATTTTAATTTATTTTTAATCAAGGAAATTAGAAACTAAATAGTATATGAGGAACTTTAAGGTGAGGGAATAGAAGGTAGTACATTTTAGAATAATGATTCTACTTAATTTTGTTCATTTAAATATTCAACAACTGAGGAATTAAATTTGAGATGATATGGGATCTTTTTCTATCATGTTGAGAGAATTTTCTTATGGATAAGTAATGTAGGAGAACAATAAAGGGTTTCTTATCAAAAAAATCCATTAAAATTTAGTAAAAAAATCACTTAGGTTGTCTCTTAGGGAGGTTATTAGACTTACGTTTTAATGTATCACTTTTGTTTTCTATTTTTGAAGAAAAATTATAACTAAATTGGGTATTTTCTTTACTTTGAAAAAAAATAAATCTAAAATAGGATATAATTTTGAAATTCAAATATTATAATATTGATATTGGAAATAGATTACAAAATACTATATTATATTTTAAAGTAGTAGTTATGGAAATTTTAGATCATTTGGACTCTACCTTAGTCCAAATGTATATTGATTATTTAATTGTATTTATCAATATTTACCCAAATAACATCAGGTAAACACCTAAATCTACAAAAAAAACTATATGGATACCTAATTATAGGCTATGTTCTCTTTATATATGTGATTAAAATGCTCAAAGACCTCCTTGAATTTTATCCCTACTAATCTCATAATTGTTAGTGGAAAGACCTTTCCAAAGAAGTTTAAATAATGTTAATAGTCACATAACTTATAGAAATTAGAAAATAATATAGATTATTTTATAATAAAATCATTCAATAAAGAAAAATAAATCTTTCATTCAGAGAAAAAATTTGAAGAAATATAAAAAAGAGATATAATAAAAAAATATCCAGAAAGGTTTTTCCATCTATCACACTGGTACAGCCACCCAAGAGTTTATCTGAGCATCGATATATTAGCTCCCATATTCCTCCTTAATTATGAATACCTCACACCTCTAGCACTATCAATCTCTCCTTTTTTCACAAAAACATTTTTAAGAAACTATTTTTTGTAGCTCGCGTCCTCTATGAAAAAAGAGGGTAAATTATTTGAATTTTATTCCAACCTTTAATTCTATATGGTGAAGATTATCACACATGTAAAAACTTATAAGATAATTCTCTAGGTAGCAATGAATATTTCCTTGTACACACATGGGTTCAAAACATTAAATGTTCTTGTAAATAGTATGCCTTTATTTTATTTTATCCATATTCTCACTCAATTCATGAATCTTCAATTTCTTTATAAATTAATATATGTGGGTGATCTTAATCATAAACCAGAATTATTTTTATGATGCCCAGAATTCCTCAAATTTCAGAAAGTGTAGAATGTAAATAATTAAAATATTAAAAATATGAATTTATTAATTATAAGTCTTTTATGCCTTATTGTGGAGTTAAAATGTTTATGTTCATGCGAGAAAAATCCTAATGATGTTGGTTTTATGATTTTTGGAAAATGACGAGTAGGCTGAAACCCTTATGTAAAATCATAATGAAAATATAAAAAATACTTACTAAGGAGTGAAAACCATAAAATCATACTAAAATTCATATGATATATCCAGAAGCTCTACATTCAAGCTTTTCTTTCAAAACATAGCCAAATTTCATTTTTCAAGTTTGAAATAAACTTTTCCATGAGAAACTGAAAATAAAAAAGGTATGAATTGATAAATTTACTTAAGAAATGATTCAAATCACTTAAAATTTATGAATTAGTATATTTTCAATGAAATTACCAAAATATCCTTGAAAACTAGAAGTGGTGAAAATTAACTCAAACAGATAAATTTTAGGGATATTCATTTAAATTTGCATAAAAAGAAATCGAAAATATTGTTTTTATCAATCTCCTATACCTATCACTTGGTCTCCTAGACAAGTAATCAACTAGATCGCAAAAAAATAATCTGATAACTCATGCCCATGAGATCCACCAATTAAACCCCAATAAAAAAAATTAACATGCATTATAAATTACTATTATTTGAAATTCACTATTTGGTTTTATCAATCTAATTCCACATTATTTATCATCTTATTCCCACAAAACACTTACCACACATGAAATGTTCCCTCTTCAAACAAATATGGATTTCTAGCATGATTTTCCAAAACTAAACAATTGAATGTTCTGCCATAAATTTGATAGAATCATATATCTTCACATGATATGATTCAAGGACAAGTTTTAAATAATGAAATCTTGTTAAAAGTTATTATAAGTATTTTGGTTGGTAGGTTTCATATGCGAAAATATATAGGGTAGAACAAGGATGTTTCTGATATTTTAGAAGAAGAAAATCCATGCTAATTTTTTATTAAAATGTTGTTTCTACTTATTTTTCAATAAAAAATCAGCTTCAACATCTATAAAATGTCAGGTTATAGTTCAAAATTTTTGAAAACTCAACAAAAATGATCTTTTCTTCCATATTAATTTACTTTATAACAGTTCCACCATGTTTTTTAGGTATGAATTTCAACACAATTCTGAGATTGTGAATAGAAGAGAGGAAACATTGATATCCATAATATGGTTTGAAATTCTATCCAATTTCTTAAAATAAAATACTTATTTTTATCTTCACAAAACTAACTTTTCATTTAATTTTCCAGTAACTTCAATGCCTCATAATTCACTCAATTTATGTATTATATAACTATTTGAAAAGAACCATAAAGGCATACCTTTTAGTATAATAAATTTTTTTAAAAAAATCATTATCTTTTAATTATTATTCCAATAAAAAATGATGTTTCTAACCACAATATAACTACCCCACACTTGAATTCAAATAAGTCATTAGATTTTACCTCCTATAATAGGGTGGATTGGGAAAATGGTTTGTAATGAAGATTACTAATAGGATGTTCATGAATTCTGAGTGGATTAGTAATAAACAATGTTCTGTTAGTCTCGAATAAAAAGATTTGATATAAAAATTGGCTTTTGAATAAAAAATAAATGCCTCCATCATTTGAAACACATGTTCCTCAAACAACCATGATTTAATAGAAGTAAAGAACATTTTTGTTAACTTAGTGTTATTTAGTTCTCTATATAATTAATGTAAATATGAAGATGATGAAAAATGGTTAATAGGTCACATGGTTTAGTTAATTTAAAACCATGCAATGGTTTGGAAAATATTATTGATAATTTTAGTGAATCATTAATGAGATTCCCATATTTTTGAATCCAAAACATAGTTATTTTAATATTTAGGTATTTTTATATTCATGGGAACATCAATTCTATCATTGGATTTAATTTAAAAAATTAGACTTATGATTAATATTTTCATAGAATTATTTTAGAAATACACTACAAATAAATAAAAAACAAAAAATTGAAATAAAAAAGATGACAAATAGAATGAGAAAAAAAAATTTAATGAAAAATAAAGTAGAAAAAAATCCAAAATTGACCAATGATGTTCCTCCCCAACACTTATTTCTTGTAATGTCCTAATTTTTACGTTATTTATGAATGAGATAATAATATTTAGAAATAATGGACAAAAAACAAACATTTACGATGGAAATACACAACATGGTGCTCAACGGTACTCAACATCTTGAATATAAACCTCAAATCCTAGTGGTTCTTAAAATTTATCATTGAACATCCTAAATTGGTGTCCATTGATTGTAAAAACAAATTCATCAAAGAAACTTAATCAGGATAGCACCAAATGAAAAATTGAGTAAAAATGAATGGTCCTTACCATTAGGAATAAAATTTACCCAAATATAAATTTATTTTTTGTAAGAACTAAGTTCTTCCTTGAGGTGTGGATATTTCATTTTTTATTTAGACTTATAAAAAAAGATACAAGATTTCTAGGGGATGGCTGTAGGCCTGTTAGATAACGTGATTGGGAACTACACACTATGTATATATAGGTACATGTCATGTATAGAAGAATATACACCATGTAATCATGATACACGACCATGTAATGATTTGGAAAGAATTTGTACAGACCCGACATATAGTCTAAAGTACACACTATGTACTTTTTATTTAAATTGATTAAATCAGGAAGTAGTATCGTTTTTGTAAAACCATTCCAAACTCACCCCTTTGTTCAACAATCAGTGCACCCAAGCGATCCGAGGATATAGTGGGATCTTGTTTAATTATCTGATCTTCGATTCGAACACAGTCAAATGCGTTGGATTCCCCTCGGTAAGCTCTCAATTCAGCTTGAGAATTTCTTCCTAATTTCTTCCCTCTATCTAGTTATTTATGTTTGATATTTTATACAAGTTTTGTATATCTACTCCATTCTAGGTCTACTTAGTGACTGACGCTGGATGAGGAGAGCCATACGAATATGAGGTAGGTGGTATTGTGCCTTTCTCTCAATGGCGAGTTGTTTATATGTTCCATAGTGCCATTCTACCCTGTTTAGGGGATATTATTAAATTGAAATTGACCATTTTTGATTCTTAATGATTATTAGGTATTAAATTAATTTAATTTAAGCATGTTTGAGCTTATTGGTTTGATTAAGAGCCACCATGTGGGTTAGTTTCCATTGAATGGGCATTTATGTATGTTTGGTCAAGGTTGCATATGTTGCATGCCTTGATTTCCATTATTGGGTTGTTAAGTATGAATTATATTTATTATGGAATTTAAATTGTGATAAGTTGTGATTGGTTTGATTATTGGTTTTTGATTAGTGGTTTCCCCTTTTCCCTGCGAAATGTCAATCATCGTTTAAGCCTTATGATAGTTTAATTCACTTATTTCTTGATATGTACGATTGGTGCGTGAGTTTTTATTATGTAAACCATGTAATAGTTTAATTTACATTTGTTTTCTTTTTTGTGTAAATTCTGATATACTGGGCTTAATGCTGTTGACTGTTATGGCTGCAAGCGAGGATTTGTTATTCTTGCGGGTGAGAATTTTTTATGCCTATTAGAAAGGATTTTTTATTCCTGTGGGCGAGGATTGGTTATAACAATGGGAAATCTTTTTCAATGCCATTGAGAAATATATAGAGTTGAATATTGAAATTTAATGACTTATTATGTGTCTTCCAAGCCAAAGCGCAATCTTGGATTCATTCTTCACTTTATTTTTTTAGATTACATTCTTGAGGTATCTGTTGAGAATTTTTATACAGGGGATTAATGGGCATAAGATGGATATTAAGACTTTTATAATTAAATGTAGTTGAATGGTTTAAGTGACCATAATGAATCAAAATTGAAATAGGACTTGTATGATTTTTTTTACTTTCGAATACTTCTTAGTTTACTACTTTTCTGTTTTGTAAATTACCTGTTGCATATAATCATTGACAGATAGCCCCAAATCTTGGGTTTTTTCCTATTATTATTTATTTCTCACACCCAATTTGGGTCATTATTTTGGTCCAAAATATATTATATTGATTCACGCGTCGATAAGGGAAAGCACCCTTCTATAGGTATTTGAGATGTTGTTTAGGAGCCAGAGAGCATGAGACCGAGCCGAGGCATGCAATGTTTCTTTGTTTCCTTTGTTTCATATTTTCTTTTGGAACATATTTTTTTTTTCTTTAGTGTACCTATTTTGGAAATTTTATTATAAAATAATATGCTACATCATCTTTTGAATGAAATTATGCTTGGTTATTTATCTTATTAGTCTTCCGCTATTTATTTCAGTTGTATGTTGTTTACTGCTTCCTCTATTGTACTATTATTTATTCTTATATGTTACACTCTACCAATGTAGGAATAGTTTCCCCACTATCATACCCTAAGACATCACTGCTATTCGGAAGCCACTGGCCCTTGGGTAAATGCGCTTGAGGCCATGTGGCCAACCGGGCACGGGGCACCAGTTGAGTGGCATTTGGTTCTGGTACATTACAAAGTGGTATCAAAGGAGTGTTTCTTTTCGGGGTTACTTTATTGTTTTTAAATGATATATAGAGATGTAAAATAAAGGGATTTGGTACTAATATGTCTATGGGAGTAGCTACCCACATATAGGTTAAATCCAAATTTCCTCAAATGAAATTGTAATTTTTGGATTCTGAGCTATTATAGTTGATTTGATTGCACCGTTGGGTGATGTAGTTGTTTTGTGATGTTATTATTGATATCATTGTGGTTCTATTTTGTTGTAACCCAATGAGATGATGGTATTTCATCTCATGCATCATATAAGCACTTGTTACAAATCACATTCCATACATTCTTTCAATGCCATGTATAGAGAATGACTGATTGCATACTATTGTGAATGATTTCATGATATATATGCTTACTATTATGATAGGTACCATGATAGATATTTCTTTTTTCATGATAGGTATATTGGTATCTGTTATGGTTTAATTTTATGGATGTTAAACATTGATCTCTGAGGAGTATGGTCCATCTTATATTAAAATTTGGTGGATCTTGTTTCATTCATGGGATATATATTATTCTATTATGTGCTATAAGTGGATGGAAATATTTGATTTGTGGAAATTATGGGCCCCCAAAGATAATAATTTGGCACTCCTCTTCTATATTTTGCAAATTTTGGGGTTTCAAGGATGTTTCTGAGGCTTACTATCTAGAAACCCAGTCAACACGGTGTGTGGTCCTACGAACACTTCCCATGTTTTCTTTTTTTGGGATTAAAAGATATTTTTCAAGAACACACCATGTACTATGAGTACATACCATGTGGTAGCTGACCGTCTCACCGGCCATGTGAGAGAAAACATGAGTTGTTTTGTTTTGATCAGAGCACGCTATGTAGCTTATGTAAACCCGGTGTAGTTTTTTACAGGTAGACTCGTGTGGCTCTGGACAGGTAAAAGTACATGGCTAGGAGGGAAGAATTCAGAATATTTTGTGTGTCCTTTAGACATGCCATGTACCTATGATATTTATATGACCATGTAATTAGGATTTACACCCCCATGTGAGAGTTTAAGGGGACATGTCGTGTGTTACCCTGATACGTCGTGTGCCTGGGGTGTTTAAATGCCCAGGTTGGTGGGAGTTTACGAACATTTAATGGATTATGTGTACACACTGTGTATGGTTTCTACACATTGTGTACTCATATTTTTTGAACATTAGAGGATTTTATTCTTCGGTTTAGTTATTGCGCTCTCACTAGTGCAGAAATCGTTTTTTACGTCACCATTTTTTACGTCGGTTATATATAACCGACGTAACAATGCGGCGAGTTGATTTTTCATGTCGGTTATTTTAATAACCGATGTTACAAATCGCACCTGTTGGGTTTTTACGTCGGTTATCAAATAACCGACGTAAAAAACCAATGCGTGGGGGGTTTTTACGTCGGTTATTTTGTAACCGACGTAAAAAACCCGATATCGACGCGTTTTTTACATCGGTTATCAAATAACCGACGTAAAAAACCAAAGCACGGGAGCCTTTTTACGTCGGTTGTAAGATAACCGATGTAAAAAAGCTAAAAAATAGTTTATAACGTCGGTTATTATATAACCGATGTTATAAAGCATTTAAAAAAATTAAATCCCGTGTTCTGTCATTTACGATTTTTTCGATTGATAGTCGCCGGCTCGTCCCTCTCTCTCACGGTAAACCCTAATCGGCTCGTCGATCTCCTGCATTACACTCATTTTGGCTTCATTGTTTATCTTCTTCACTGCTCTCGGATCTATCATCTCAACTCGTGACATTCAAGTAAGCCTTCCACGAATTTATTTCGTTCGTTTTGGTTTCGATTCTTGATGTGCTTTTCGTTCGTTTTTGAATCTCGTGGAATTTTTTTTATTGCAAATGGTTATTATGTTCATTCAACTCGCAACATTCAACTCGCAAATGATTATTAAAACATTGTGGATTAGCTTCAGCAAAATCTAAAAAATAATGGGTGGTATTGTAACGTTCCATTCTTCCAGCAACATTATTATTTCCTACTTAGCTGGAATGTGTCTTTCTGGATGAAGATTGGTAGTACTTATTTTCCTAAAATCATATTTTCAATATGATTGTCCATAAAATTATTTTCATGAATGAAATTGGACCAGGTACAATCAGCAATACATATCCTTAAAATTTCATTCAACATTCTTACATCATAATATTTTTTCAAAAAATTATGATTTTTAGAACTCCTAGATCAGAAAACCATCATCTGTTTTCATCTGCATTCATAAAAATATTAATTCATACCTATTACAATAAAATATTTCATTCTGGACTCATGTTGAGTTTGATAATACATTTCTTCTTTCAGTCATCTCCTAAAAATGATGGACCTTTTCATGCAAAGTGTATCTGATTTCTTGAATACGATGGTATGTCCGATTTTCAACAAAACCAAGTGAGGTGATTTCTTTTATTATTAATAATTCATAAAAAAAATTATAATACCTAAATATTATTATCATCCTTTTCAGATTTTTCATTATAAAAAGGTAAAGGGTACTTTCTTTTCATTCTCAAGTTAAATTATATTTTTTATAACGGTCTTTTCTATCTAGGTAGAAATAATTTAATGATAATTAGATTGAATTAGGTATATTATCTTATCTTACCATCCAAACACATTTTTATGTAATAATTATTATTATGTTTTGTAAAAACAATTATGACCCCCATTTCATTTTTGTTAGTTATTTGATCTACGAAAGTGTTATAAATGATTTGATGATCACAATTCACCCATATATATGGTTAGTCATTATGTGACATTTGGGTCCATAATATCCTTCTAATGCATTCGACAATGCGTTATATATCATAGATCAATATGGGATACAGATGGTTATACCATGTCCAATGTGTTATGTGATGTGCCTGGTAAGAAATATTATAATAAATTATAGGAAAGCTGATTAACATATCCCAATATGAGGTGAATGAAACTATGTTTTCCCTTGACATATGTTATGACTTATATGATTATGTTTGTGCCACACTCTTATGTTATTCCACATACCAATGTTGTGATCTTGTGAATAAGGTTTTTTAAATCATGTTCCCACTATCATATAAATCATGTCTTATGTTATGCTAAAATTGTTATACTTGGACTCAGGTTTTATGATCTATGATTATATAGAACTGTTTCACTTATCTTTTTGATCATGTGCTTTTTGTATGCTCTTATACCCCCATGGATATCTTTTTATGAGATTAGATATTATATTTATATATATCATTTTTACCCATAATGAGTATCATAAATCAAAACTTTTATTATTTTCATTCCCTAAGTTATAAAAATAAGTATTATGTAGGATGATTCAAAAATTTAATTTGTGAGATGAGTTGATTTATGTGTGAAACCCAGGAAAAACACATATGTATTTTTTTATTGGTATTACATATATATAGTTCGACATATACTTTTTTTACATTACCATGATATTAACATTACTTTTTCTAAAGAAATATTAATGTCCTTAGATTATATATCGGATCAAAAGGATATAGTAATTCTAATATATAATCAGAATGATCAGATAATATGACAATATTATTAAACATAAAACAAATGGTCTATATTCATATTTTTAACATGAAACTTACGATGTATAGCTATTTGGTGTTGGGTACTTATGAAAACTACTACTACTTTCAAGATTAGTTTTATATTTTAAATTGTTTTACATTCAAATTATGATTTTTTTTCATATAAACATGTTTTGTCTTATCTTAAAAATATATATTTTTTGTTGATATTTGTTATAGGTAATAATGATTCGAAGTTGGATTACGGCACATCGAATGAGCAATGAATTTGAGGAAGGTGTTGAAGCCTTTTTGGAATTTTCCAAACGAAATGTTCCAAGTAGTGACATTTTTTCTGCCATGCCTGAAATGTTTGAATATGAAGAAGTTGAAAAGTAGAGAGATAAAAGATCATCTGATATGTCATGGTTTTAATCCGAGTTACAGCCCTTGGATTTGGCATGGTGAAACTGGACGGAATTTCACTGAGGATGATGATTCGCAAGATGGTAACTCCGATGGAATTGAAGAAATGATTCGCGATATTATAGGAGAACAAATTGAGATAGAACCGACAGTTTCACGTCTATATGGTGATGCTGAAAAACCATTATATCCCGGTTGTAAAGATTTTATGGTTCTGTCGGCGGTGTTAAGATTGATTAACCTAAAGGCGAAGTATGGATGGAGTGACAGAAGTTTTACAGAGCTGCTACAATTGATTAAAGACATTCTTCCAAAAGATAACGATCTTCCAGATTCACATTACAAAGCCAAGAAAGTATTATGCCTGATGGGATTGGGATACAAGAAAATACATGCCTGTCCGAATGACTGCATTATATATAGGAAGGAATATGAATTTCTGTCAGAGTGTCCAAAATGTGGGACATCACGGTATAAGGTGAAAGAAAAATCACAGGGTGATGTAGAGATTACAAAGCTCCCTTCAAAGGTATTTTGGTATCTTCCTATAATTAATCGTTTCAAACATTTATTTGCTAATTCACATGATGCAAAAAGGTTAAGATGGCATGCTGATGAGTGGGTATGTGATGGAAAATATGTCATCCATCTGATTGTCCACAATGGAAGAAAATTGATGCGCACTATTCTACATTTGGAAATGAAATAAGAAATCTCAGACTAGGGTTGTGCACAGATGGAATGAATCCATACCGAACACTCAGTAGCACACATAATTCATGGCCTGTTTTATTGGTAATTTACAACCTCTCTCCTGAAGTTTGTATGAAGCGCAAATATGTCATGTTGAGTACAATGAGCTCTGGTCCAAAGCAACCCGGTAATGATATTGATGTTTACTTGTCACTGTTGATTGATGATTTGAAACTGTTATGGGCTGATGGTATTAGGGTGTATGATTCTTATAAAATGGAATATTTTCAACTACATGCAGTGCTTCTATTCACTATAAATGACTTCCCAGCGTATGGAAATTTGTCTGGATACATTGTTAATGGTCATAAAGCATGTCCAATTTGCGAACAACAGACTTCCTATTGTCAATTGCATCATGGGAGGAAAACAGTGCACATGGGTCATCGAAAGGTTTTGCCTATGGAACACCCTTATAGAAGACTAAAAAGGAATTTAATGGCTCACAAGAATTTGATACTGCTCCAAAACCTTTTTCCCATGATCTGTATTTTGAGAGGGTGAAAAACCTTGACGTGGCATTGGGAAAGACACAGAAATTTGGTAATGATAGACATATTTGGAAGAAAAGGTCAATATTTTTTGAGCTACCATATTGGAGGTATCATGAAGTTAAACATAATATTGATGTCATGCACGTGGAGAATAATATCTGTGATTATTTGATTGGAACATTGTTAGACATTAAAGGAAAGACTAATGATGGGTTGAATGCAAGATTAGACTTACTATCAATGGGAATACGTTTGGAGTTAGCTCCCACTCCTAAAGGAAGACGAACATTTCTTCCCCCGTCTTGTCATACATTATCGAAGAGGGAGAAAATTAGCTTCTGTCAGTGTCTTCATGATACCAAAGTGCCTCAAGGTTATTCTTCTAATGTAAAAAATTTTGTCTCAATGAAGGACTTGAAGTTGATAGGTATGAAATCACATGATTTTCACGTCATGATGCAACAAATTCTACCAGTTGCATTGCGTGGAATATTGCCCATTCGTGTCAGAAAGACTATAATGAAGTTGTGTTATTTTTTCAATTCAATTTGTAACAATTCGATTGATGTGAATGCTTTGAACATTTTGGAAAAGGATGAAATTTTAATACTTTGTCAATTGGAAATGTATTTTCCTCCAACTTTTTTTGATATAATGGTGCATTTAATGATTTATCTGGTTCGAGAAATAATGCTTTGTGGACCTGTATATCTTCGTTGGATGTATCCTTTTGAATGGTATATGAAAATATTAAAGGGGTGTGTTAAAAATCTATATCGACCTAAAGCCTCCATTATTGAAAAGTATATTTCTGAGGAGGTAGCCGAGTTTTGTACGAGCTAATTGGTTGCGGCGCAACACATAGGTTTGCCTCCATCTCGCCATGAACGAGTTAATAATGAGGGAAAGGGGATTCGCGGCTTGAAAGTCAAATCATTACCAGCTGAACAGATGAAGAAGTTAGAATCATACATCTTGAAGAACATAGCTGATGCTCAACCATATATCACATTGCACATTAATGAGTTGAAACAATGTCATCCAATGAAGAAAGAAATGTGGATTTTGAATGAGCACAACAAAACTTTTTTGTCATGGATTAAAAAGTCTTTTCTTGGTAGATCAGATGTATCAGAGACATTAAAATGGATAGTGGGTGGTCCATGTTTAAATGTGATAACATGGTCTGTTTATGACATTAATGGTTATACATTTCATACAAAAGCTCAGGACAACAGAAGTGCAGTTCAGAATAGTGGTGTATTGGTGTTTGCAGAAGCAATGCATTTTTCAAGTGCTAAGGACAAAAACCCAATTTCTGCATCAAATGCATATTATAGAGTGATTGAAGACATATGGGAGGTTGATTACATTAAAATTAAAGTTCTCGTTTTTAACTGTAAATGGTTTAACGGTAACAACAGTGTCAGACACGATGAATTTGGAATGACACTTTTTAATCTGAATAGATTGGAAGACATAGCTGATTCTTTTATAATGGAAACACATGCAAAAAAAATTTTATGTAGTAGATCAGTCAGATATGCAGTGGGCTGTTATTTTACAAGGGAAAAAACAATAAGTTGGTGAGGATGAACTTGATGAATATGCTGATTTATGTGAGATCCCTACTTCAATGAAAATATTAACAAAACATAATGACGATCATGTTGAAGACATAGTTTGTGCCATAAGGAACGATCACGACGAAGGAATTTGGGAAAACAATCCATCTGTACATTCCTAAAATTACAGGTAACATATGTTTATTTCTTGTTTACATTTATTTTTTCCATAAATGTTAGATATTGTAAGTTTTTTATTTATTAAAACATGTTTTAAAATAAAATAAGTATATGTTATTGTTTGTTTTAAGTTTGTTTAGTTTACTTTATCATGTTTATTGTTGTACCCCTCTCTCTTGGATTTTATTGATCACAATCACTGTCATCGTGTTCTAACTTGTTTTCAAGTGTTTTGATGCTAGGAAAAAGGTTTCCCAGGAGTTTGCCCAAGAAGGCTGATAGTGGACTCTCTGAGTCTACCGGCCAACCGGTGGATTCCCACCGGCCAGCCGGTGGTCTCTGGCAGAAGCATTGCTTTCTGCAAGAGCCACCAGTCAGCCGGTATGGGCACCGGCCAACCGGTTCTTGCCCACCGCCCAGCCGGAGGACCCAGGCAGTAGGCTTGCCCACTGCCTGGTGACACCGGCCAACCGGTGGATGACCACCGGCCAGCCGGTGGTCTCTAGCAGAAGCATTGCTTTCTGCCAGAGCCACCGGTCAGCCGGTGTTAGCGCACCGGCCAGCCGGTATGGGCACCGGCCAACCGGTTCTTGCCCACCGGCCAGCCGGAGGACCCAGGTTTACCATTTTATCCATTTTTTACCATCTTGACCATCTTGACCATCTTGACCATCTTTGCCATCTTTACCATTGTTTAACATGCTTACCATATTACCAATGTTTACTATTATGTAACCTAGTACACATTTCTATTTTCTGATTACAGTAGTATTAAAATATTTGAATTTGTATATTTGTGAACTGACATTTGTTTTTTTGATTTGAAGGATAATGACAGATCATTCAGATGATCAACCACATGATTCTGGGGAGGAGCATATTGCAGGTCATACCTCTGGGGATGAACATTCACATGCTCCTATTACGACAAAGAGTTCAAAGGTTGGTAAACGTGGTTGCACACGTTTACCAAAATTATCACTTGCCCGTACGCAGGATCAGAGGATAGTAGTTGAGTTTGATGATGATGATATTCCTAGAGGTCCGAATGCCAAAGATTTTAAGAGTTTTGTTGCAACTCAGGCTAAGACCAAAGTAAGCATTCTGTATGATGATTGGAGAGGTGTGGATAAAGCGATTATCTCTCAGTTGTGGGAGATGATTTTGGTAAGATCTTTTGTCATTGTTTGACCATTCTTTTAATGTTTCTGGTATATATAATATGTTTAACCTCTTCTTTATCAGATGACATTTGATATTCCTGACACTGGAGGAGTCAGGAAGAAATGCTTATCGTTGGCTACCAGGAGATGGAGGGATTTCAAATCAACCCTCACATCTGATTTCATTTATGGTCATAGGAGTCATGACAAGCCATGTCGTATATATCCTTTTATAGATAAAGACACATGGAGACAGTTTTTTGAAAGTAGAAAAAAAGAGTCATTTCTGGTAAGGGCAATGTAAACTTTTATATACTTTCTTATATAAATGATTTTATTAATGTTTTGTTAATGATTTCTTATTCTTAAATTACAGCAAATAAGGAAATCTCATGAGAAGATCCAATCTAAAAATGTATACCCTCATAGTTTATCTCGGGGAGGGTATACATTATTGGAAGAAAAAATGATAGCGGAAAAATTTCAACAACTAAGAGATGAGTCTTCAAGCTCTGGAGAGGTGGCCCCTCCATCCCCTCCATCTAGACATGAAAAATGGAAGAGAGCTCGGAAGGTAAAAAAAGGGAAATATCTTTCGGAATAATCGATAATCGTAGCTGAGAGGATTGTAAGATATCTATTTAATTTATTTAAATTAAATTTTTTATTCATATAAGTTTCAATCATTAGAGAAATGTTCAATTAATTAATACAGGACTCTCTTGAGGAGAAAAGTTCAGAGGGGACATTTACAGCTACTGGGAGGGAAGATATTTTATTTGCAGCATTGGGAAGGCCCGAACATCCTGGTCGTGTAAGAGGATATCCGACAGGTGTATCGATAAGAAAAGTGTTTCCACGTTCTTCAAATTCTAACATTGAGGGGGTTTATAAAAAAAATAGAATCCTTGGAGGCTGAAGTTCAAAATATTAATGCGACGATGGAAGACAAGATTAGAGATTCGGTGCAGTCTATGTTTGCAGAAATGCAAAGAAAATTTCAGACTGCAGCTCCCACTCCTCCACCTCCCCCTGCAGACCCCATTATTTATCCTCCACCTCCGCCAGTAGCTCCCACTCCCCCACCTTAGCCTGCGGACCCCATTTTTTATCCTACGCCTCTGCCGCAGCTTCCTACATATTGCGAGTTGTATGTTGATGATTCTCAACATCATATAGTAGCATACGGGTTGTTATATTGTATAGGAGATACAGTTCATCATCAACAATTAGAGGTAGAGAATCAGAGGGTCACTGTACATGATATTATAGATAGATCAGCTAGGGTACCAATACCTACAGATGAGGTGGCGACAGTTGGACAGAGTATCGGCCATTTTTTAGTTTGGACATCCAGACTTCTTCGACTCATTACCATAGAGGTATGAATGTTATATCTTTTATTTTATTTTTTTATTAAAGCTGTTTTATCATTTGAAAACTACTATAAATCTCAATTTTTTTTTCACAGGAATACTTCAAAGGTAAAGAAATACTGTATAGACAACAACAAAGACAACAGGCTATGACATCAGAAACAGATTCTATTGGTCTTGACAGATTTTCAAGATATTCACATTTGTTGTTGGGTTTTTATGAGTTTCCAATGGAATCTCATGTTTGTGGACGTGAAATAACTATGGGGATTACAAAATCTGATATCATGGAGCTTGTTACTGGAGATAAGTTGGGTATCAACGTGGTGCAAATTTTTTCCATGTAAGTCTTAACACCTTTTCCCTGTGTTATATTTATTAAAAATGTATACTTATATATGTTTTTTATTAGGTATCTTTATAAAATTTGTGAGAGGAATGAACTGACAGAAGTATATGGATTCATGGACCCGCAATTGATTTCCCCTGAAGCATGTGCATTGACTGAGGAACAAAGAATGGTTTATATTGCTGAATGATTTGAAAAGAATATAATCCAACAATGTTGGATGATGCCTTTTTGTGAGAGGTATGAAACACATTTCTCTCAAATAGTTAATTATCTTTTAACATAAAAAACCACTAACATTAAATTTCCTTTTATCAGTAATCATTGGATGTTAGGGATTTTTTGCCCAAGGGAGAAAGCTCTTTATTGGATATGCTATGTTCATGGTGATGTGCGGGCAAGTTTTAAGAAGATATTAGAAAAGTAAGTTTCAATTTCTCAATAGTTTTATATATTATAATATATTTTAAATTTACCCCATTCGTATTATTTTCTAACAGTGCATGGTCCTACTTTCGAAAAAACACAAAGAAAAGAAATGCAAAGATCAAATATGTAAAGGCGAAGGTAAATTTCCACTTATAATTTGTACTTTTTGATTTATTACATAAAAATAATATATTGAATTTACATTCATTCAAAACAGAATTGTCATGAACAAAAAGGCCTCATCGAATGTGGATATTATATGTTAAGATTTATGTATGAAATAATAACAACTGGGATAGTTGTGAATTTTGACATGGTACGATTTCCTCTTAAACTTTGCCATCATATTTCAATTTGATTTATTCATTATACATGTAAACTATCTTCTTTTTCATTTGTAGCTTTTTGATGACCCTTAACCCTATACTGCTGAAGACATCAAACACGTACAAGTGGAGTGGTCAAATTATTTTACAGGTTTGATTGAATTTTAGTTGTTTGTAATGTAAAATGTAATTTTGCATATTGTCGTTTTAATTGTCTATTTGGTAGTTGTTTAGGTTTGATTTAGTTTTTTTGGAAGTTGACAGTGTAAGTTTTGAATGTTATATTAGTGAATGTTTAATTTTTCTCCACTTCTTGTTTTGGTCTACTTTTGATGGTTCTTCTGGTATGGATTTGGGTCTGTGGGGGAGGGGTTCCCAGGGAGTGGGGGTGTGTTCAGTGGGGTTGGGGGTGTCCAGCGGTCTGGGAGGGCTGTCCGGTGGGGTGGGGGGACAGTCTTGGGGGGGTGGAAGGGATGTCCAGGGGTGTGGGAAGCCGGTCCAGGGGTGTGGGAGTGCTGTCCAGGGGTGGGGGGTTGTCCAGGGGTGTGGTGGGGGCTGTCAAGTGGGGTGAGGGGGTGAGGAGGTGCTGTTCAGGTGGGTGGGGGGTTGTCGAGGGGTGTTTGGGGGTGTCCGGGGGTCGGGGGGCAGTCCAGGAGTGTGGTGGGGGCTCCAATGGGGTGGGGGAGGGTTGTCCAAGGGGTATACATGAGGGTGGGAGCTCTAATGGGGTGGGGGAGGGCTGTCCAGGGGGTATACATGAGGGTGAGGGCTCCAACGGGGTGGGGGAGGGCTGTCCATGGGGTATAAATGAGGGTGGATGCTGTCTAGTGGGTAAGTTTTATATGTTATCTATTTAAATGCTTATTTTTGATGTACTTATGTTTTTGTGGTATGATTTCTTGATTTATTTTCTGGTTGATTCTGGTGGAGATAAGATCACTGCATTCTGTTTAAAAAAAATTGGGTTTATCACGTCGGTTATTTAATAATCGATGTGATAAAATTCCTGGAAAATAGTTTATCACGTCGGTTATTTAATAACCAATGTTATAAAAGGCATGTATGATAGTTTATCACACCGGTTATTAAATAACCGACGTGATAAAAGGACAGGAAAATGGTTTATCACGTCGGTTATTTAATAACCGACGTGATAAAAGGCCTGGAGAATGGTTTATCAAGTCGGTTATTTAATAACCAACGTGATAAAGGGCCTAGAGAATGGTTTAGCACGTCGGTTATTGAATAACGGATGTGCTAAACGGCCTGGACAAGGGTTTATCACGTCGGTTATTGACTAACCGATGTGATAAACCCCCTCCCACCGGTTTATCACGTCGGTTAGTCAATAACTGACGTGATAAACCCCCCTCCCCCGGTTTTTCACGTCAGTTTTATATGAACCGACGTGATAAACCACGCTCAGCCTGGTTTATCACCTCTGTTCTTATAGAACGGACGTGATAAACCACCCTCACCCTAGTTTATCATGTCGGTTCTTCGATAACCAACGTGATAAACCATTCTCCAGGCCTTTTATCACGTCGGTTCTAAAATAACTGACGTGATAAACCATTCTCCAGGCCCTTTATCACGTCGGTTCTAAAATAACCGACGTGATAAACATTGCGATTTTATGCTTTTTGACGTCGGTTTTTAAATAAACAACGTTAAAAACCTTATTTATAATGTCGCACGTATTAACGTCGGCTAGAAACCGACGTAAAAAATTAAAAATAACCGACGTAAAAAACGTTTTCTGCACTAGTGTCTAGAACTGCATACCTTGATAATTAAGCTTATAATGAGGTGTGTGTGCTAGAATTTATAGAGAAATGCCCCCAAAAAGACCTCCAGTATTACACCAGGAGAGTGGAAATGACCATACCCCATAGGTGGTAGGCTATGGGCTACTAGAGGATCCTCAAGATGTGTCAGTTATGGAACCATCTTTTATACCAAATGTATGTGCTGATGCATAGTTTCGTGAAGGCTTTATGAGGTTTATGAAGACCTTCTTGGGAGTAACTCATCTAGTCACGTATATGGAATAACATACATGACTCTTCCACAAGCATCATCAGCCTCTTTTTTAGGATATGGTGGACCACATGCTAAAGAGTCGTGTTAGGAGTCCATGAATACGATCTACAAACATTTGGAGATGCCTTGGGAGAGGGGGAGTCATTCTTGCGACTTATATGTTGTGTGATTCAGAAGAGATGTGGTGGGATGTTATAACTTATACAGAGCATCATCGAGACATTGAATGAGAATATTTATAGATGGAATTATATGACTACTATTTTCCTCATATTTTGAGGGCCAATAAATCCCATGAGTTCATGCATTTAGAGCAGGGCTCTATGTCAGTGATGGAATAATCTATCTATTTCACTGAGCTTCAGATATTCACACCTATTCTGATGGGTGATGAGACATCTAGGGCTAAGAGATTCGAGGATGGTATCATTTTTGACATCTAATCATAGGTAAAAGTTTTCAGGTTTCCTTCAATATATTCCATCATGAATCAAGGGCTGATTACCGAGGAAAATCTGCGTGAAGATGGAGTAGAGAATAAGGGTGTTCTGGAATAGATATCAGGTAACTTCTCGAACGAGAGAAAGAAGCATCATATGGTTCTTTCTTGGAGGGATATGAGTAGTTAGAAAGTTTCTTTTGGTAGCTAGGTGAGGTGCAATCAGGGTGGAAGAAATGGGAATATGAGACTGTAGTGTTTGAGGGACCCAGTCAAGTGTCAATCCTATAGCAGGATGGTCCATCTATAGTGCTTATACAAGGTGTTTCCACCAGCATCGATTGAGGGATGTTTTACACTTACTCCATGGTCATGAGTAGGGTCGGTAGCTTCTTACCAATAATGGAATTGGAAAACTCTTGGTTGTCCTGGCCGAGATGGTTGTTGTGGTCATGGTATCCAAACACCAAGATCTTAGAAACAATATGGGAAGTCAACTCAGGGTAGCCAGGCATTGTCTTAAGGACATGGTACATGCCAGACATATGCAGGGCAATAGACCCAATAGAAGTAGGATCTCAGGCCTTATAATATGAGAGGTATTATTCTAGTAACCTCCATTTTTTCTTTTACACTCTTTGATATCGGGGCTTCACATAGATTTATATTTGTGCCCATTATAGATATCATTGTGCTTTGTGTTTTTTATTTTGATTATGTTATTATTCTAGATAGTCTTTTAGGGAAAAGGACATCTAGTGTCTGTTAGTGTAAGGATTTCCCCCTCGATATTGGTGGGTTTCAGTTCATTTGGGATCTCTATGTATTAGAGATAATAGGATTTGTTGTCATACTTGGAATATATTGGTTAGTCTCCTTTCAAGACTTTGTTTATTTGTATTTCCACAGAGTAAGTTTTATGTTACCAGAAGGGGGATAATTTCTATACAAGGGAGAGTGGGATGTCAAGGAAAGCTGAGATAGACTCAAGAAACGTGGGTTGAGTGGGATGAAAGCATTGATTACAAGTTTTTATTTGGATTTTCAGGGAACACATTAGATAGATTTCCCTTTAGTGGTTGATCGTTTCAAGGATGTTTTCTCGAAAAATATTTTAGGGTTACATATGGTGAGAGAGGTGGTGTTCATGAGCAAGCTAGTGCCAAGAGCAGCACTAGTATCCATTCTTCCTTATAGGATAGCTATGAAGGAGCTACAAGATCTCAAGAGGTCGAAAGAGTATTTTGAGGTAAATGGGTTTTTCTGAACCAGCACTTCTTAGTGGGGTTCACTGGTTGTTTTTTTTATGAAGTTGGATGATACCCTCATCCTATGTCTGGATTATTGTAAATTGAACCAGTTTATGGTAAAGAATAGGTATCTTATCCTGCAAATAGATGATCTCTTATATCATCTCGGAGGAGCTATGGTATTCTCTAAGATTGATCTAATATATTCTTATCATCGTGTTCATGTTAGATCATCGTACATACCTAGAAATGATTTTTGAATCATATATGGTCTTCACGAGTATGTGGTTATGATGTTCCATCTCACGAATGCTTCAGCGGTCTCCACAACACTGATGAACCGAGTGTTCCGTCCCTATCTTGATTATTTTGTTTTAGTTATTGTGGATGATATCTTGTGTGTTCCCATAATCGACATGACCATGCCAGACATCTTGATATCATTTTGAGTACACTGAGAGAGCATCAGTTATATTCAAAGAACTCAATGTTCTACTTCTGGATGGATTAGATTCACTTACGTGGTCACGTTGTCTCGAATAAATGAGTATCAGTGCACCCAGATAAGGTGAGAGAATTAGTTGACTGGGAGCAACATAAGAATGTCTTTGAGGTGTGGAATTTTCATGGGCAGGATGGTAACTATAATCATTTCATACAGGACTTCTCATTCATAGTAGTGAAGATAATGGGTTTGACATAGAAGGGTGTGAATTGCATATGGTGAGATTCTAGTGAGAAGGCCATTCAATAGATGAATGGGAGATTAACGTCAGCACTGATATTGATTATTCTAGAGCTGGGAAGGATTTATATTGTGTGTTGCAATGCCTCAGGTATCAGGCTTGGAGAAGGGATTATAAAGGGGGGGTCAAGTCATTGGGTATGGGTCTTGGCAGTTGAGGGCACATGATTTGAACTATCCAACGCACGATCTCTAGTTAGTCATAGTTGCTGATTCCTTGTGTTGTTAGAGACATTACTTATTTTGGGAACATTATGTGGTGTACATGTACCAAAAAATTCCCAAGTACATATTTACACAACGTGATCTAAATTTGAGGCAGTAATGGTGGATGGAGTACCCTCCGAATTTTGACATCAATCTTGCCTACACGCCTGGAAAAAAAATGTAGTGGTTGATGCACTGGGTATGAGGACACAGATGAGGTAGTGAAGGAGGCTAGTAGTGAGTAGAAGCTTATTGATTTGTTCTCTAAGATTAACTTGTAGGTGCACGATAGTTAGGAACAAACATCCATTTCTTATTTAGATTTTAATTCTACCCAACTGGATAGAGCGATAACGAGACTATTATCATATTCTGAGAGCCTAGTCCAATGGGGAGAGTGTAGCGGGTGAGGATCCACCTTCTAGTTGGATGATAGGTGAAAATGATATCTTGTGGATCCATGAATGTGGCGGGGTTCTAGTTGATATATGTGAGGAGATGATGATGTAGTTTCATGATTCATCTTGGGTAGTGCATCCCAGAGTTACCAAGATGTACCGTGACTTGTGTCGTCATTACAGGTGGCCAGGAATGAAGAAAGAAGTGGTTGGTTTTGTTATGAGGTGTTCCACATGTTAGTAGGTGAAGGTACCACATAAATATCCAACCATGATTTTATAATAGTTACCTATTCCGTAGTGGAAATGGGATGATTTCATGATGTATTTTTGATGGGCTTACTGAGGTTTTGCAGGGGTAATGATGTAGTTTGATTGGTGGTTAATAGACTTAAGGAGGTCACTCACTTCTTGCTGATCAAGGAGACCTTCGGTGTTGATGATCTTGGAAAGCATTATGTTCATGAGGTGGTATGTATTCATGGGGTCCTTTGTTATATTATTTTAGATAGGGATGTCTTCATTGCTTATTGTTTCAGGAAGAGTTTTTTAGAGGGTGTTGGGTACACTGGTTCTTCTGATCACAATATACCTCCCTCAGAATAATATCCAGTCAGAGCGTATGATATTGGTGATGGGGGAAATACTTCAAGAATGCATATTATACTTTAGTAGATCTTAATAGAATCATATTTCCTCAGTTTAATTTTCTTTCAATAATATTTTCCAATAAACTATAGGGATAGAACCATATAAGGCCTTGTACGGTGGGCCATGCCGATCAACCCTTTACCGTCTTGAGGTGGGTGAGGCAGCTTCACTTGGACCACATATTGGGCAGAAGAATTCTGGGTGGGTATAGTTGATTTAGAAGAAGATAGCTACTCTGCAGTCTCATCATAAATCTTATCCTGATTGTCGTTGATGACCTCTAAAATTCGAGGTCGGGGATCAAGTTTTCTTGTGTGTTTCAATGGGGTTGAGAAATAATAGAATCAGGAGATAGGGTAAGATTTTGCTGAGATGCATTGGTTTGTTTGAGATTCTGGATAGGGTTAAGAAGGTTGACTATCGATTGTAATTACCAAAAAGATATGGGCCTATGCATGATGTCTTCCACATTTCTCAGTTGAAAAGTTTGTTTTTGGACCCATCTCACACCTTTCTTTCCAATAATGTGGAGTTTTGGGAAGATTAATCCATTGAGGAGCATCCCATTTGTATTATGGATCATATCACGATGATTCTCCAGGGCCATTCTATTCCATTGGTATGGGTGCTATGGCAGCATGACCGAGTGCTGGAAGAGATTTGGGAGAGGGTGGATGATGTATGATTGTAATTGCTAGAGTTATTATCTGATGTTCTTTCACCTCCCTTGGAAGGTCAATTTAGGAATTAATTGTATTAAGGGGGAATTTTTATGAACATTGTTCTTCCTTGAAGAATGGATCTTTATTTTTCAGTTTATACATAAGAAAATGGAAGAAAAGAGTTCAACGGGCTGGCTATAGGCCTATTACATGATGGGGGTGGGAACTAAATGTTGTGTACTTATAGGTAAATTCCATGTATGGAAGGATACATGCCATATAATCTTATTACACCGCCATGTAATAGTCTGGCCATAATTTTTACAGACATGGAGTGTAGTCTCAAGTACAGTCCATGTAATATTTTTTAATTGATTAAATCAGGATATTACATCATATTTTAGAAAGATACAGAACTCACCACTTCATTTGGCCAACAGTGTTCCCTAGCAATATGAGGATAGGGTGGCCTCCTCATTCTTCATCTGATCTCTAATTCGAACATTGTTAGTTTTCTGGGATTCCCCTTTGTGAGATCTTGATTACGCTTGAACCTTTATTGCTGATTTTTTCTCTCAATCTAGAAATTTATATTCGATATTTTATACCCATTTTATATATCTACTCTATTCTAGTTCGGATTAGAGCCCGACACTAGGTGATGAGGGTCGTATGAGTATGAGGTAGGTGGTCTTGTGCCTTTCGTTCAATTTTAGTTGTTTATATTTTTTATAGTTCCATTATGCCAAGTTTATGTTGTAACCATAAAAGTAAATTGACCCTTGTTGATTCCTAATGTTGATTAGGTCATAAATTAAATTAATTAAATCATGTTTGAGTTTGTTGGTTTGATTAAGGGCCACCATGTTGGTAAGTTTCCCTCAAATGACCATTTATAGTAATTTGGTTGTGGATTCCTATGAGGAATGACTTTATTTCTATAATTGGGTTGTTAAGTATGAATTAAATTTTTTATGGAATTAAAACTGTGAAATATTGTGATTGATTTGATTAAGGTTTTGGTATTAGTGGTTTCCCATTTTCCCTATGATATGCTAATTATTGTTTAATACTTCTGATAGTTTAATTCCCTTTTTTCATGTTATGTATGATTCCCACATTAGTTGTAATTATGTTAACCATGTAATAGTGTAATATACCTTTGCTGTATTTTATGCTTAAATTCTGATATACTGGGATCTCCCCTGTTGACTGCAATGTGTATGGGAGAGTATTCTTTATGCATGCTAGTGAGAATTTGTTATGCATGTGGGAGAGAATTAGTTATGCATGTGGGAGAGGACTGGTTATTCAAGTGGGTGGGTTATTTCTATTCTTGTGAGAAAGATATTCAGATGAATATTGAAATGGAATGACTTATAATTCATCTTTCAATCCAAGCACAAGAATGTATTCGGTGTTCACTTTATTTGTTTAGATATCCTTATGAGGTATCTGTTGAGAATTTTTATACTAAGGATTGACAGGATTAGGCAGGATCTGGAGACTTATATAATTCAATGTAGTAGAATGGTTTAACTGGTCATATTGAATCAAAATGGAAGAAAAGACTTATAGGATTGTTTACTATTGAGTACTTCTTAGTTAACTGCATTTCCTTTTTGTACATTACCTATTGCATAAACTCACTGATAGATAGTTATAGATCATGGGTGGATGCCTATTGGGATTTATTTCTCACACCCATTTTGGGCCAAGCTTTTAGGCCCAAACAGATTATATTGTTAATGGAGTTGATAAAGAAAAACACCCTTCTACAGGTACTTGGGATGTTGTTTAGGACCTAGAGAGCAGGGAACCGAGCCGAGGCTTGCGATGATTCTTTGTTTCCTTTGTTTCCTTTTATCTTTTCAAAAATATGTTGTATGTTTTACAGTGCACTTTTATTGGATGTTAATTTAGAACCTAATATGATGCATCATCTTTTGTATGAAATGATTCTTGGTTATCTATCTTATCAGTCTTTCACTATTTATATCAGATTTATGTTGTTTGCCACTTTTTATATTGTACTGTTATTTATTTGGATATGATACACTCTCTAAATGAGGGAATTGTTTCCCCGATATCACACCCTAGACCCTCACTAGTAGTTGGCAGCCTCTAGCATTTCAGGACATGTTCTTGAGGCCATGTGGCCAACTGGGTACTGGGCACTAGTTGAGTGGAATCAAAATCTGAGACATTACAATTTTGGAGTCAAACAAGAACACTTTATTTCATTATCAAAAGCATTTAGTGATCATTATTTCACTATTAAAAAAGTATTATTTTTCCTTATACATCCTTGAACATTCAGATTCATTGCTTCTAAATTCATCCATCTCTAATAATAATAATTTTCATTCTTTTCCAGCAAAAATCATATTCATTTTTCATGTTTCTATAGCCCAAAAATAATTATCCTATAAGAAATCTAGTTACTGAAAAATATATTCTATAGACTAAAATAAATTCGTAAATTCTTATTGGTGATTTAAAAATATTTATATAACCCTAGAATGCATCATCTGGCTATAAAATCTAGTATTTTCTATTTGGGTGAATAGTTTGATATTCAAAACATTACATTATTTTAAAAGTGATAGGGTGTTGTAACCAAATTATAGACTCAATATTTCTTTATTATAGAATCTAAATTCATGTTACATAAGTGGGTTACTTGTTCAATGATTAAGGGCAAGGTAAGACTAAATCTAAAAATATATATTTGTTTTTACAAATTTGGTAACCACTTTTCCATCATTAGTTAACTACTAGAAATATGATCCATACAAATGGTTTTGGCCAAACTGTTGGTATAGTTCACTAATTTGGACCTATAACAACGGTTTTTCCAAAACTATTGGTATAGGTCACTTATATGGACCTATACCAATAGTTTTGGACAAAACGTTGCTATAGGTCCTAAAATCAAAGAACCTATACCAACGGTTCTCAAAACCATTGATATAAGTACATGTATTTTTAATGGAATGTTCTTACAGAGGACATTAAATAAATCATAATTTAAAATAATTATGATAATACAAATATAAAATTATGAAATAATGTTCACAAAAGTAAGCTAGTTTAGTGGTTACGTCGCTCAATCACAAACGGGAGGTTTTTGGATCAAAACCAACCATATGATTATTTTTTGATTTACCTATACCAAAGTTTTTATGGAACCGTTTGTATAGATATTCATATTACGTATACCTACAGTTTTCAAAACCATCGGTATATGTCTATAGCAACGGTTTCCCCAAAACCATTGGTACAGACCTATCCCCACGACTTACATGGCAACGGTTCTCCAAACCATTAGTATAGGCTATAAGAACGTTTTGGAGGCCTATACCAACGGTTTCAAACTATTGGTATAGGGTATGTTTCTAGTAGTGGTTCTTATGGAAATGTATTATAATAATTTTAAAACATAATACATAATAATAAGTATATAAATTTATCTAAAATATTTGGGAAATAGTATCATGAAATCCATTACATGTATATTAAAAATACATCACAAAACAGTAGGGGTTGTTGTGGTATTTCATTTCTCTTGGAAATATTTCCTTCAAATTGGCATATTTTATGAGATTTTCAGAATCTAAAAGAATCATTCAAAACATAAATCGAATATAATCCAAAATTAAAAACTTTTTTATTAATTATTTAATATATAAAGTGGCCTCTATGTATTAAACTAAAAAAAATAGGGTTTACTGAATGTTAAATGCATCTTTTTATCAATTGGTCTCTACCAACATGCCACAATTAAGAATCATCCCATATATAATTATTTAAATCACTCACAGGCTTATAAATTTGTTTTTTCGAAATATAATGATTTTATTCACTATTTGATGAATAATTATTTATGTTAGTAAATGAAGTTCTCTCATTTCTAACAACATACTATTTCTATTTAGAAAAGTATTAATTTTTTGGTTGAAAATATGAAATGTTTTATAAAAAATAATGGGTCTTTAGCTTAAATATCCACTCATAATATTGTTAGTTCCTTTATTATCCTTTATTTAAAAATATATTTGTTTTAATAATAAAACCCATCTCAAAAGACTTAGTTTGAAATCATTATTTTTCATGAAAAATTTTATTGTGGAATGATATGTAAAAAAATCACTTTAAAATCTAACAAGTAACATCTAAACATATCCAAAAAATAAAATTGTTAATATTTATTTCTCAGTGGTTGTGTGGTTATCTTAGGCTTGATCTAAAATTATAGAAGCTTAATAATTAACATGAAATTTATTTTCATTATTTTTACTTAAAATATACATAAGGGAAAATCATAATCATTAGTCATGATTTAAATGGGTAATTTCTAGTTTAGTTGTTTGAATACTGGTGTGTTTATCAGTTTTTTATTCTAATAATCAAATTTGTGTTTAAACATCTATTAAAATTAAAATAGTGATCATTTTTTAAAGAAACCTAGACAATGTAAAAGATGTTTTACTCTATTATGTTATGAATCATCTATATAAACCATCATGAACAAAGAATAATATGACATCTGCCATAGTTTTGAAGAAATTTAGTGAATAAATTACCACAAATTTGGGCATGTAAATTTATATTCTATCTTTAGAAACTACAAGACCAATTATAATTACCTTTTCCACTAATAAATGACATTTTAATAATTAAGAATCAGATTTTTATCAAGGAATGTTTGAAGATCATCAGCTAAAATCTTTAAGAAACATTTAAAATTTAATCTATAGTTGTTGAATTCATCCATAAACAAATCCAAAAATCTATCTAGAAAGTCAAAATAAAGAATAATCATGTATCTATGAAATTTTTTTAGTGTATTATACAAACCAAAGGTGATTTTATTATAAAAAAATGTACCAATAGGGAATCTAAAATATGTTTTCTATTGATCCTATGATACTATATGAATTTGAAAGTACCCTAAAAATCCATCTATAAAAATGTAATGGGTCTGTGAAGCTCGTCTCTCAAGAACATGATCAAGAAAAGGAAGTGGGAAATGATATTTCCTAGTTATGAAGTTCATAATTTTATATATAATGAATATATTCTTTTTTGAAGTCTTCTAGGGACTAGATCACCAAATTCTCTATTTAAGATAGTAAAGATACTTTTCATAAGGACAATTTTAATAGAGACTACACATTGTCTATAAAAGATAGGAAATATTATTACAATATTCAATAAATTAGTAACTTTTTATTAAATACTTATAACAAAGTTGGTTTCAATATTCGTTAAAATTTATTCACAGGTTTGGAGTTTTCCTCCAGCAAAATTATATACATTAATATTTAAGGGTTGATCCTAGTGAGATCATATAGTTTATATTACAAGGTTTTCATTCACTTATGGGATATTAGTAATTATTTATCATAGTCCATTGATAGATCCTTGTAAATAAAAATAGGAAATTTCTCATTTTTATATATAAATGTGAATTTTAGGATGTCAGATAATGGTTTTAACCCTATAATAGGGGTAATTTTCATTGGTCAAATTTGAGTTATGTGACTTAGATATATCAATTTTGACACCTAGTTCTTCACTTAAATGAGTAAATTTATGATTGAAGTTGTGTATAACATGTTTTTCATTATTATATTTATATGTTGAAACCTAATGAAAATGTACAGGTTTAAAGGGGTTTATGGGAACTAAATTTCCACCAATAAAATCATCAAATTGAAATTTCTCATCAATTTTATGAAATTTTAAATTATACATTTCATTAAAAGAGAAGACAAAATATATTAAAAATTCAATAGTTTCCTAAAGAATATTTTTAACACTTTAGAAAATAGTCAGTTCACAAGAAGTAGGTTGGATTATTATTTAGAAATCAGTTTTAGTATATTTAAAATTAGAAAGTCAAAATGATTTAGTGTTGAAACCAGTGAGCATATCAGTAGAAAAACAATCAATAATGTTGACATACGTGGAAGAATGATCTTTATTTTGGTGTTTCATATATTGAAAAGTATTGAAATATACTAAATCACATTAAAATTATAATGAAAAACAACCTTTGTGAACATTAATGATGTATTTAGTTGTTTTTTACAAATGTCTTCCAACAATGATATGTGAATGTGTGCTAAATAGAACATTTTCTATATTTATGAAAAAATAGCTAGGAAAAAAATATTTCGTAACTAGACCATAACATCTTCAATAAATCAACAATACTTGGTGATACATTAGTTAGAAAGTTTAATTCTATTCTAGTAGGGTTGAGTTCATAAACCAGTAAAGTTTAATAAATATAGTGTATAATACCATTTATATAAGCTCTTCAGTCAATCGTGATATCTTTGAATTCAAACACTCTTATTTTTCGAGGAATATTTAAATTTCATATATCATTATATTTTAATGGAAAAACATATTAAATCAATAAGAAAATTTATCTTCCTAAATTGAATTTATCTTCTACCTTGAATTTTCTTTTTTGAGAACAGATTTATTTAAAAAAAAGGTATATTTGAGATTCATTTCACAACACCAATATAAGGGATATTAACTTGTTCTTTTTTAAAGGTTTATAGGAATTATTTATGCAATTATTTTTTAGAAATTTTTTCCTCTGGTGGCTTACTCCTTGGATAGGGAAGTAGTGGTATGAATGTCTCTTGATTAGTTTTAATATTAGGACTCAACATTTACTTCCATCCTTTATTGGTCTTTTTATGTAAATCCACTACTTATGATAGTGATTTTTTATTCAAAATAGATTCGATTTTTTATAGCTTTAGATCATTCAAAAATATATCCAAGAGGTGTTTTTTATAAATCGTGTTTTATAACGATTGAAAGAGGGTTTGAGTAATCTTTAATAGATTTGGGTTCATCTTCATGTTTAAAATCATAGTTTGAGGGTTATTACGATTAATCCCACTTCTTAGTTAAATGACACTAACATTTTTTATTCCTTTATCTTTGGGGTTCACTTGTGTTTGTTAAGATAAACCTAAAATTATTTGATTCTTAATGCTAACCACATCATCATCTAGTTGACCCATTTAAGACATCAAATTATCCATTAAAATCTATTATTATTGTTTTGAATTTTCTTGTTATTGCCAAATTTATTGTCCCACAGCTTCATGAAAAATGGTTTTAGATTTTTGGGATGTATGATACGGTTATAAATTATTTCTAGGTTGAAAATTAAATTTCTAACTTAGTATCTAGATTGAGAATTAATATAATCATCTTGAAAAAATTGATTAATTTTTTTGGGATATCTAAAAATTTATTTATCTTGGTTATTCTAGACATGGTTTTAATTTTGTTTTGGGTGAAAATGTATTTTTTGGTTGGATGGAATTGTTATTCCATCAAATACAACATTATAGTTTTCATCTAGCTATTACATTTGTGGGAATTGGTCACAAAAGTTGTCATTTGATGAATAAATTCTATAGTGAGATTGTAATTAATAATTTGTTTCAGGTATATTATTAGGTTTGGGGTGTTGGAAAACATAATTTACCTCACCATAGGAGTTATATATCTATGTTGGCTTAAAATAATGTCGTTTACAAAATTTTGAGTGTGGGATTCTTGACATGATTTAAAATGTAACAAGCCCCTTGTACCAAATTATTGAGAATTTTAAACCCTCTTTTCAATTCAATATATATAATCTATATTTGTTTTATCAAATAAATATCCTACAGATATGTAATCAATCATACTCAATCACTAATACACAATCCATCATAAAAATATCAAATCAACATTTATCCATTTATTTGATTATGGGGGAAACTAAAAAAAGCCTCTTAAAACTTTATCAGTGTTCATGTAAATTTTCTCCTTAAGTTTCTCTAATTTCAAAAATTTATTTTCTAACATAATCATTTCTCAAATTATAGAAAATGGTTCAAGAAAATGATTCTTCAATTTATTCTAAACTCATATTAAAATTTAATATGAATAAAAGAACCATTCATCAGCAACACCTTCTAAAGAAAATTGAAAATTTATATGTTTTTTTTATTTACATCTATTATATGGTGTTTTTTATTGAAAAATAAAAAATCTCTTGATGATTATTGTGTGGATATTCACATAGATTTCCATTGAATTTTGGAATTTTTTCAACAAGACAAGATTTTATTTGAAAACTAGCAGGTAAATCCAGGTATTCTATAGGGTTATTTATTGTATTAATAAAATGAATCCCATTCAAAAAAAGATATATTATCATTCATAGGGATTTAAGGTTCAATTTTTTTTCTAGGTGTGTAAGTGGTATAATCATAACTTGGAATATCATTGTGTCTAATTGTTATAGCCCTAGAGTGGTAGGATATAACAATTTTAGGATCTAAATGAAAAAAAAAATTGGATTATAATTTCTAGACATAAAAAATAATAATTAAAGTCAAAATGAGAAACCTCTATGTGTAATATATCATTCATGGTACTATTATCAATAATTTATCCCCTAAAAAGGCATAAAAGACTCCCCTAGATTTTTTTCTAAGGGAGGTAATTAAACATAAATTTCAAACTGTTAATTTGGTTTTTTATTTCAATCCATAAATTCTAACTAAATTGGGGTTTATTTTGAGTTCAAACATAATTAAATATAAAAAAAATGGAATCTAGTAATTCAATGATGAAAATATTGATATTGGAAACAAATTTAAAAAAAAAGACTGCAAATTATATTTTAAAGCAGAAGTCATGGAATGTGTGAATCATTTAGACTCTCCCTTATCCATTATCTAAAATGATTATCCAATTTCAGTTCTCAATGTTTACTAAAATAGATAGATCTAATACTTTCAATATATTTTATCAATATTTCAATTATTTAATCCCCACAAATGTGTCATTATATGTGAAATTTCATCATTATTGGAATTTTATTATGTTTTGAGATAAATTGTGAAAATTTCATATTTATGAATTTTTTACTATTTTTCATTTGTTTATTGTTTTGGGAATATAATTTTGAATATTGATCCAATTAAAATTGCTATTTTTTTGGAATCCATGCCCTATGTTATTCATCTTTTTCAACTGGACCAAGTGTTTAATAAACCAAATGGAGGCCCAAAAAAATAAATCATTGTAGAAAATCATTCTGGTCGATAGTGAGACCCCGCCAAAGTAATTGGGTTATAAATCCAGATCCATGTGTCCAAATATTATTATTCCACCTGGATATTAAATATAACTCAATTTTTTTTCTTCCATATAGAGTTTCAAAAGAAACTTATATCGTTACATCATCCCATGAGTGAGTCTAAAAGAATGGAGATGAAGAGTCACCTTGAGGCGAAAACATTATCCTCGGTAATTAATTTAGAACATTTGTAAATTGATTATAAAGAGTTTTAACGTTTTATATAATAAATATAGTTTTTTTATAAAAACTCTCTAGAATTAATTAGAGATATATTAAGCCGTTAAGGGGGTGAAATTATTTCTATCTACGGATAGATATAACCTAGACAACAGATTTCCCACCCCTTCCCCTCTCTTTGTATTTCCATTTCCACATAATTTCAAAGGGCGGTTTTTAGAGATAAAGGGGGTGTTTTATATAGATAAATTTAATACAATGTTATGAAAAATTTCTGGGGTGGATAATATGTGGGCATCTCATGTGATGTGAGGCTAAGTACCAAGAGGTTGCGGATGGAGACAACAGATGGACACCCTCTTTTGAGTTTTGATCTACATATGTAATCTCTTTTGAAACTCTCTATAAATATATTTCATGAAATAAAATGGTTCTTTTCTTTCAAATATATATTTTCAACTTGTTTTTTTGGATGGCTTCCCAATCTATAAAGTAAAATTGTTGATTCCACTATTTTTGATTTATTCGATTATGTCTTGTCGTTGAGCATAGTGATTTCAATTAGGTTTGATTACATATTTGTATTCAAGTAATAGAATCACATCTTTAAGAAGGTAAATAATCATATTCAGGTTTTGAAATTATATAATTTGAAATTAAGGTGTTTATCTAGAGGTATTTTGGTAGGTATTGAGAGATTCATTTGTGAAATAATTTTAAAAAAGTAAGAGGGGAGCATCTGGTGAAGGTATGGGGAATGAAACAGAATCCCCAAAAATTGGATTTTAAAATTATTCACTGAGGAATTATGCGAGAATACTGGAATTGGGGAATCTCTACCCGATTACTTCTATAGGATCACGTGCGAAAGGATTTAAGCACAAAAATTAAACTATAACATACACGATTTAGATCTGAAGCCACGCATGATGTCTTATCATCATTAGTGATCACTACCATAAGAATCTAAATCAGAATTCTTCAAGTTCTACAACACATTATTGAAGAAACTTCGAGAGTGTTGATCATCAAAATCCAAGCGCTTGCATGGAATTCTGACGATGCCTCTGATGCACCAATGATCATTGCGTTGCCTTTCTTGGGATGCCATAGAGAGCGTGATCCGAGTTCCTAGATCCATAGAATATCTATCTAGATCATGGGAGAGATAATATGAGAGAGAAATCCCATGAATAGTTCTTTGTGGGAAGCCTCCTCTTCTATATATAGTGTGTAATTAAAATACATGTTATTTCCTCTCCATCCCTCGAAAACTTAACACACTATAAAGGACATTTTATTATTACTAATTTGAATCATAAATATTACTATTAATTTCTAATAATATATTAAATATATTAGATGAAAACAGTATAGTCATTAACTTGACTCGTCAATCCCACAAATATTAATTGAAACTTGAATATATTTAATATTCATTAAAAAATATTTTTCATTTATTTACTTAAACATTATAAATACATTTAATAAATAAATTCAATGATCATTATTCTTAACTTCAATAATATGAATTTATTTATGTCATTTTTGATCTTATCTCCTTCGACAAATCCCAGACCCCACTGGTGGGGCCTACCATGTCTAATATAAATACTCAACTGAATAGGGAAGATTCTTAAATAAACTATAGTGTGTGTCCCTCTATGCTCTTATCCCAATATTAGTGAATACTATTCATAGACCAAGAGCGGGATCCAAAAACACATCATTGGCCCTAAGGAGAAAATATTGTTATAGCAGTGAAAACCAACCTATGAGAACGTATTTTTTAACATAATCTCTTTTTTTAATATCTCATAAAGTAGGATGAACACCCATGTCATCATCCTTTTCCTTCTTTATTATTTTTTGATCTAACTTGATGGATTTACCATCGACATCCATGTCCATGGTCTTATGAAGGTACTACCTTCCTAATGAACAAGTCTTATGATATATTAATTCTATAAACCAGAAGATAAAAATCCTTTCTTGACAATTCAAATAATGTCATGACACCAATGATGCACCCAACAGAAACTAACTCCCCATGATTTCAATATTATGGTTTTCATCTTACATCAAAGTATGAAATCAAATGGCATACATTAGAAATGATCTCAAGTCAAGATACCATTACACATGATCATTCATAGGAACATTCAATGATACGCAAAACATATGGTGTTCCTATTGGAGGTTCTCTCCTCATGATCTCTCTTTTAGAGATCCCCATGTGTTATCTTCATGAAAAGACATCTCAATGCTTATGAGCCCCCAACACCTAATTTTCAAATCATCTACTATTTCTATTTGGTAACATGAAACTACACCATAGGACCATTATTTACGATTATTGTCACAATATCTCAAGGTTACTATTTTAGCATGAGATCTAATATAAACTTTTGATATGAAAATTAATCTATGGACATTACCATTAAAGGGTTTATGCATTAATATCTACACTGTAATGGTAAGATATCATTGTGTATACATGATATGGTAACCAAAATCACTAAATAGTTTGGTCTAGGTCACCCGCTATTTCACCACTCCCACTTTCACTTGAGAAAACATTCTAATAAAACATGTGATCTAATCACATAATAAAGATCATGTTTCTACTGAGTAATGGATTTAGCTACTTGGCCTTCCAAATTTCCTCCATGTGGTTATTCTGCTAAATGAGACCTCATATCATTGTGTAAAACTACCCAAGAGATGGTATGATGGATTATATACCTCTTTTCGACTATCACAACTTGACATCTTGGCTTGTAAGATTTTCATAATTTACATTATGATAATATTCTACTTACAATGTGTGATTCTAAGAACTGGAACAAATTGTTGCTTATAACTGATTCTTAGATGCCTTAGAAGCTACAACATACTCAATATTTATAGGATTGACTACCACTAGTTTCTATGATCTTTTGTCACTCATCAATTTATCCTAACTGAGATATTAGATATCATTAATCTAAGGAACACTAGTTTGTGTCCACTCAAAACTAGTATCCATTCTTCCCCACATACTAGGTACTTATCTTTTGTACTATCCAAAGTACAATCACACATTTTTTACTACTTCACTTACAGTTCTCTTGGATATAATTGATAATTTCATACTATAAATTATATATTGGAAATATAAATTCTTTTATATATCATGGAACACGTGATTGATGCATCACATAAGCATATGGATTTTAACTCACCATGTTAATCTCCTCCCATATCCCAGACATGTCAACCTAGAGAGATTGTGCCATATTATATTGGTAACAATTCTTTCTTGAATTGTTTCTTCTTGTATTTTGTAATACCATGGAAATATATGTACAATTAACTAGGTCCATGAAACGTCTAGATCTACCTAAGTAGATCATGTTCCTTAGAACATAGGTTTCTACTATAATTCATTCACTGGAGAATAAATTTCATCATGGTCTAAAGTAACATAAAGAACAATCTGTATTCCATATGTTGTTGAACATATTCTACATGGAAAACAATGGTTCCACCACTAACCTCAGGTAGACACATAGAAAAATATTATTACAAATATATATTATATGATCTTGTTGCTTACTTCAATACTAAACTACATATCAGTAACTTTCAACCAATATTATAATTCTGTGATGTGACCATCCATTTCTAATTGTGTCATATAGACACCTTCCATGATTGGTGTTCATTATATCTAATGGTTTATATAATGATCATATAAATTAACTATGCTAAGAAAAATTCTAATAGATTTAGACATAACAGTTTGGTATTACCAATCATGCCTTATTGGTACTACACGTGTACCATCCATTTATCAACTGATTGGAATACCCACCAAAGTATTCAAAATAATTAACCCGTTTGCATTTTAATGCATGGAATCCATTATTGAATCTTGATTGGTCTTCCCAATATTAGATAATTTTCCTACATATAATTATTGTATTAAATATTAGTCAAAATGAATAATATATCACTGGTCATGGTGAATAAAAAACATCACCATGGTTTTATCCTTACTACATAGAATGTGTATATGTTACACACTATGTTCCACATACACTTGTGGAACTAGTTCCAATGCCAACTACATGTGAATCTCAAGCGTTTACTCAGTCTATGTAAAACATTCTTTTACTTTCTCTAAAGATATGTTCACCCTAATATAGAAATATTGTCTATAAAATGACTATCACTATTCAATATTAGGGATTTAAGTAATATCCTATGAAACTTTTAGTGTAATTACAAAAGATTCACAATGTGTTTGTACTTGATACAAGTTTTTTTATGTCCTAACAAACTATTTGTATCCAAACACATGTCCTTATGACATAATGGATTTCTATCATACTATAACTCATATGATATTCATTTTTCATAATATTTGGCATAAGGTTATAAGATATCTCCATTATTTTTGATGTAGATAAAGAAATATAATGGATGTTATTTCATTTTGTATCATTGATGCTCCTTACATCATAACCATGATGTGTAAAATGTGTATTTAGGAATTACTCCAAACTACATTTTGTTGATCAATGTTAATGTGTAAAACTTTATCATTGATCCTCCTTATTTACATTAGCTTAATTATGTAGATAAGGTAATGTGCATTTAGGAATTACTCCATGCTATATTATCTTGATCGATGATTTCATAGTCAAGATATTCTTCATCATGTCATCTTGAAGAAACTAATTTCTTCTAACCATGCACTTACTTCACTTTACCATTCTTTAATTACGTAAAGTAATCTTATGGGGTAAATTTATTCCATGAACATATCCTTGAAATAGTTCATACTCTCTTGCCGATCAAATTCTGAAAGCTTTGTGGAATACCTATATTTCTAAAGGTTTATTTTTCCAAACTAAATATATCAATAAAACCATAGGTTTTTAGTTGTAATGATCTGAAATACCATACTAGGTATATTCTTGATGTCAATTTTTTGTGTTTATTTATAGGGAATTATATTTTCACAAATACGTATAGTCTTACATTTATATATTCATCACTTAGTGCCTATAATTCATGTATTGTTGAACTAGTGATTGAGTATTATATACCAAAAATAACATACATTTTAGAAACTGGAATAATATCTCATTGTGTCCAAGGACACTTGAGATCGGTGTTTTGGTTATACTCAAGAATAGTTCTACATGAATGTTTCACTAGGAAATAAAGAGGTCGTGTACTTCTCACCATTGGCCTATATATCACCCTTTCATAGCTACATAGATAATACACCTATCCTCTAGTAATATTTATATACTTACTTGGTTACTGTATTTAAATTCACATATATGTTTAGAATTTTGTATTCAATACCCATAAAGTAAAACCTAAACATTACATTGATGAATATTCTGGATGAAGAAGCAGGAACTTACTTCTTTTATTTAGTTTACTAAATTTAAACTTCTATAATCTTATTTTATATTTTTAAATAAAACCCTATTTCATTGAAAGATGTTGTGAATGATTCATTGGAATTAATTTCCTTTTTCATTTCACCTTGTCTATTATTTTTTTTACCATAATAAATTAAGTTAAAATTTTCTTTGATATTCTTATTCACTTAGTGAACCTTACCTAAAGGGTAATGAGTTGTTTACTCAATAATTTTTCATTTTTTAACATTTAATGAGACATGAGTAAAGGGGTGAAAGTGATTTTATAATAGTATATATTGAATGATCATAACCCACCTTTTGATTTACACAGATTTAGTATAACAATTACCTATTCATATCATTTATTCACTTTGTCCTCACAGTCTTCTTGGAAATGAGACTACAAGTTATATCATCCATGTCCAGATATAGCAACTGCAACAAACACCAGATGTTGATGAAAGAAAAATTAAATAACCATCATTTCCTTCTTACATTATTCTTATGTAATAATTTCTATCCTCACTTCTAGAGGTATTTTTACAAGTGTTGGGGACATTGGAACCTTGAGTTTCTTATACCATAGTAATATACACAAGCGGCCATACTAATATTGGATACTTGTGCCTATGAGGAAATTTAATTTTTCCAATATTTACCTTAGTTTTAAAATTTTGTTATAACATTGCATTTTTATACAAAAATATCTTTTATTAGATTAGCACTTTTATCATTATTAGTGTTGTAAACCTTTTGATTAATTAATTAATTATCATTAAATGTCTCCCATGATTTTATAAATTTCTAGGGACAATATATTCTATAATTGAAATACTATTCCACTTGATTATTATAGTGGAAAGGATCCTTGAACAACCCATTGTAGTCTAAAATCTTGGGATACACCACTACTTTGAGGGTTCAAGGTGGGAATTTGGCTTGTCGACTGCTTTAACTCGTAGTTCCTTGATATGTTAAGTGAAATCCCAACTTCTTAAATCATTACAAGATTTACTCAAAGCATGCTTCTAAAATTGAACAATCTGTCTTTGGATATTTATTTGCTGAAATTTTAGTTAATCCAACCCACCAATCTCATAAGAACTCACCAGTAGTAAAAAAGAACCCTAATCTTGTAATGAATGGAACCCCAAATAGCTGGTTTTGTCCAAATTCGAATGTAGGAAGGCAGTTCAAACATAATATTTATTTGATTGTTTTATATTTTAATGTGATGAAACAAATAATTTTAAATATTTTTATCACATATTGTGTGATCGCACTCACAACTGACCATGATAGGCATAGAAAAATCAATCATCTAACATGTTCATTTTATCTTGCATGGTTTTTTATTATCCTATGTTTTTATGCATTAACTACACATACAAAAAAATAATTAACCATGAAAAAAATAAAATGATGACCTGATCATGAGACAATACTAATGGTTGATCCATTGAGTGTATAATAGACCAACAAAGACACTATGGGATTACCATGAGTCACGTTTCTTGCGATTTGAAATGCAGCATCTGCTATTCCAATGCATAAATTCCTGTCCATTGTGTCACCATCATTTGGCTTGAAATGTGTCATTCCTCGTATCATCAATTTAAAAAAAATCACTCTCTAAAAAGGGTAACTACGGAGTATAATACAACTCTAATGTGGACGTGATAGCCCTTGTACATATAATGACTCATATAAGATTCACATATCTCCATTTATTAATTAATTATTACAATCTGAAAATAAATAATCAAATAAAAAAACATGCACCAAACATGAATTGGTTGATCCATGGCTCATGACCAGTCAATACACACTAACTCTCATATTTAAAAATAAATTCTGAATTACAATTAAACTTTTATTAAATTATACTTGATGGCATTATAATTGAATTAAAAATTCACCCATGTTTTTAATTCAATATTTACATCATTTGGTCCCGATTATTTAATTTAATTTTAAAACTACAAATTAATATAATTAATTATTTTAGTTAAATTCCAAATTAAATTAATTTATGATGAATTAATTATTAAATTAAAAATTATTATTTAATTAATTTTATTATCAAATGAAATTAAATTAATCATGTTAATTAATTTATGATCAAATTAAAATTAAATCGGCCCAGAAAACCGAGGGTAGGGCCTGTGCGGTTCAGGCTGACCCGTGCAGGCCCGTTCTAGGTTGTTTCGGTCCTATTATAGGCTATTTTGGGACATACCAGTCCTCTATAACCTGTTTTAGGTTAGTCAGACCTCTCTCGGCCTAATTTTGGGACCAAATTATACTTTTAAGGGATTTTACCTTGCACAGGGTTTGCCTTAGGCACCGATGAGATAATTGTGTTCGGTCTAAGGTTTCTAACATAGAATGAGGGCCAACCTGAATTATAACCCATGGCCATGAGTTGTGCTACAGTAATTGGGAGGAAGTGCCTTCTTGAGCAGATCCTGGGTGGGTAGCTACTCGAGGTACCGCTTTGGTGGTCCAATTTGGCGTGAAGTGGGCAGCACTAACAGTGTACCCCGGCAAACGAAGTGGGTATGTGGGATCAAGAGGTGGTTGGTTGAACAACTCCACTGAAGTAAGGAGCCACGAGGCACTCGCGGGTCCAGCAACGTCAAGCGGCACAGGTCAGGTGATGGGTGTCCTTAGTCTAGGTGAGGTGAGGCAAGGGTTCTGGGAGGAGGCCGGATGGTAGGTGACAAGCATGGCCTGGGGTTACAGTGGGACTATCATGGAGGTTAGGTGCTAGAACTGGGAGGTAACACAAATGATAGGGTGTGGTCTTGATGTGGGAATTCGGTGTCGCAACTTGTGAGGGTGAATGGGTGGTTAGAGATTCAAGGGTGGTCAGTCCAGTGGAGGCTAGGTGTAGGCTGCCTCGGAAGCACGCACTGAGGTGGGATAGGGGGTTCACCTGGCCCCCTACTTTTAACCATTTTTTTTGTTCTCCCAAAAGGTACCTCCCCCAGCAAGGTCAAAGCATTTTTTTTTCTTTTATCAATCAGCCTACCCAACTTGATTTTTTATTTTTCAAAAAAAATATTTTATCCTCTAAATATTAATTTGGAATAATGTATATTTTTCAACACACCCTCATTTAACTTTTAAATTATTGTAATAATAATATTATAATAATAATAATATTATTATTATTATCATGCATTAAAACTTTTTGTCGGTCCTAAAAATAAGGTATAAACAAAAAAATTAAATCTAAAACCAAACTTTGGATGGATGCATATTGGTAATCCAGTTTCAGATTCAAAATTTGGATACTATGTTTGGATCGTAATGATTCCCTCTTCATAGATTAATGAAAATTTAAGATTTCATTATCTTAAAATCAGCATTCATACCTCTCATACCAAATGAAGGTATCAGGCATGCAGTGGAAACCCAAAAAATGGGATTTTTAAATTTTCACTAATGAATGACATGATCTTGTCAGTATCTGTGAATTGCTACCCAATTACATCCTCAGAATCACATGTGAAAGAGATTAAACTTAAAAATTAAACTGTAAAATACCTGGTTTATATCTGAAGTCATTCATGATGTATTCTCATCGTTGGAAATTGCTACTCAAATAATATACAGCTGAATTCCTCTAGATCTTCCACACATGCTTCAATAAACTACGAGAGTGTGGATCGTCTAAATATGGTTTCTAGAATAGAGTTCTGAAGATGCCTTCGACACATAGACAATCACCTCTTTTCCTAGTATGCGATGACTAAGAGAGAGATCAATCCACGATCCTGGATCCTGATCCACTCTCTCTAGATCATTGGAGAGAGAAGAAGAGAGATAAATCCTATGAATATTCCTGAGTGGGAGGCTATGATCTTCTATATATAATGTGTAATTAACATAAATAGTGTTGGACACACCAATTTTGATAATCCCATATCATGTTTATTTATATGATAATCACGCTTCATTAATATTTTTAGTTTCTATAATGAAATTACTATGTATTTTTAATCTCATTGATCCCTCGATTAAGTTTACAATACAAAATTTCTCTAGGATAGATGTTACCACTATAGGTTACCGCTATAGGTTACTGTTAGAGGCTACTGATAGAGGTTACCATAACAGGTTACCGCTGGAATGTTACCAATGAAATCTACCAATGAAGGCTACTGATGAATTCTACTGATGAAATCTACCGATGAAGACTACTGATGAAAGCTACCAATCAAGGCTACTGATGAATGCTACCGATGAGGTCAACTGATGAAAGATACTGATGAAGTCTACCAATAAAGCCTATTGATGACTCCTACCATTGATAAGGCTACCACTACCAATCTTCTCATACTCACACTTCTACTCCATACTTTTTCAATTTCATAAAACTATTATAACAGTCATATTTGGTAACTTTAATGCTTCTGACATTAATTAATGTTGATTTTTAACATATCAAGACATCGTATCTGGAGAAAGTAAGAGGTATGAAGAAGACCTCACATGGTATTCTTATTCCTATTGTTGGACCTCAAATATAAAATAGAAGATAGAGGAAGAGAAAAAAATGGGATGCATCAGAGAAAATACATGATGGACCTAAAGAACAAATAGAATCTACAAGAATTTACACTAAGAACCCAAGACCTTCTCGAAGATCATTTGGGAGAAAAAACTCAAGACTGCCTTCTGTGCTTCTTCAAATATCTTCCAAACCAAGAAGAAGAACACCTTTGTACCTAGAAGTTAGATCCTGGAGTTCGACACTCTGTTTTGGAGACAACTTCCAAAGAAAGAATTAAACATCAATTTTCTCACTCCAAGGATTCAAGAGCTAAAATGAAAACACATAGAGCCTTCTAAACTCAATCATTATAACCTTAGATATATTTTGGTTCTTATCTTATATTTATAAGAAGTGTGTTTTTGTCTGTTACACTCATTGTCTCCTGTTCTTAAAATGAAGACACTAAAAATCCTCACCCCAAACATTACTTACACTTTGTTTACCATGTGTATCCATGTAAGAGGTATTGTGTGGCCTGGTTGTGTGTTTTTTTCATGAAGAACTATGGTAGAGGATGTGAACCCTGGACACTTTGTGAAAACTATTGTAATGACCAACACAGGCTACTTTTCAAGTTTATTGGTAATATAAACTGCTTGGGGGCTAGTGATCACTAAGTGGAGAGGATTAAGTCTCGGCTTGAGACTAAACCTCTTGTTTAACTCTATTGTGTACCTTCAATTGTAATACTCTGTTTTTCTATTTTCCACTACTTATAACATCAAAGTAGAAAACTGTTTTATATTTACTCTAATAGTTAGTTTTGGTTGGTTTTTATATGTGTTTAATTTAGTAAATGTGTTTCAGAAGTTGGATACGTGTTTTACACAGATTCAAATGATGACTAATAATCCTTTGAGAAACATGTTGATCAATTGAACATTTATATCTCTACCTCCTTAATTAACTGGGCTGTTTTAAAATTGGGAATTTTTTTTCATAATGTTTTCAATAGAAATTTTCAGTAGGAACTCAATTCACCCCACTCTTTAGTTTCCACTTCAGGAAACAATTCGTATCATAAGGAGGTTATTATTTCTACCATCTGAACTGTTTTTCAAGATTTTCATATTCTTTTCAACTATGATTTTGGTTGTATCCTAAATATCTTAATATTTATTTCATATCTAAATTTTCAGTTCTATAAATTCTAATTAAGTATGGATAACCGAGTTGAGGGTGCAGCTACTAACTTGCGACCTTTCATTAATGGTACTAACTGTGCTCAGTAAAAATAGAAAATGAAAATGTATCTAGAGAGCATGGGACCTGACATATGAGACACAATTGAAGAACAACATGCATTACCTTCTACTACTGGGGACACATGGTCTCAGTTGACTAAATATACATATAATAATAATTGCAATGCAATAAATTCATTGTATTGTGCTCTAGGTGATGAAGAATTCAATAGAATATCTATCTGTAAAACTGTATATGATGTTCGGTATACCTTCATTATTTTCCTATGAGCGAACAAACAATTTTATAGAAATTTTATTAAATACATATACAATTAAATAAGATAATTTTTAAATGAAGCATGATGAACCTATGTTTAAAATGTGTCTTGGGATTAATTAAATAGTAAAAACCATGATTCTTCTTGGGAATACAGTAGACAAAAATGATCAGATTATGAGATTGCTTCGATGTCTACATAACATATGGAGAGGAACTTCTATTTCCATCCCAGAATCTTGTGACATAAGAAAGCCACCAGTAAAAAAACTAATTGGAAAACTCATGATGTAAGAAGAAGAGCTTAATTTGAATCAAGAAGAAGATGAAGAACCATGAAAAAATATGTAGCATTCAAGACTGCTACCTCAAAGAGAAAAGACAAATAAAAAGTTCATGATTCAGTAAATAGTTCCACCAGTGAAGATTCAGACTCTGATAGTGATAATGAGACGGATCATCTTTCTAGAATATTCATAAATTTCTACATAAAGAATAAGTTCTTTTGAAATTAAAATTATAATAGAAGGTATAATAGTAAATGACATTGGAAAAAGGACAAAAAATGGAATGACAACACAAATGAGATAATCGTTTATGAGTGTAAAGGAAAAGGTCATGTGAAGGCTGATTTCCCCAAGTTAATGTTTAAGAAGAAATATGATGACAAGGGCAAGGGATATAAAAAGGATATGAAAGCTACTTAGAGTGCTTCAGAAGATAGCTCTAGTAGATCTGACCCTTATGAAACAGAAAAGTATAATCATGAAAACCTATGTTTCATGATAGAAACATATCAGGTAACACTCAACTCTCCTATACACAATTCTTACTATTCTGGGAATGAGATTGAATCAATTAATGATAAAAATATGACAAAGGATGAAATATTTGAATATTATGGAATTATTGAGGATACATTTAATGAACTCAATTATAAATATAAATTATTGAAAAGACAACATGCTTTAAATTCCAATTATATTTCCGATTTGGATATGCAAAAAGAAAAATTTTCTCAACTATTAAAAGAAAATACTGAACTAAAATTATCAAATGAGCAATTAAAAAGAGATCGTGAGATGTTTAATGTAGGTAGAGATACCTTGACAGAGTTTCTGATTAATAAAATTTCTCCAAAATACACAACTAGTGTAGGATATCAACCAGGATAGGGGAGGATTATTAAGAACAAATTTGTTTCAAAATCTGGATAGTTCATTGCTATTTCATGTTCAAGACCATATTTTGAAAAAAAAAATCCAAAGGACCTAACAAAGTGTTCATGTCTCAAAATATATCTACTGATTATAGGAATTTAATAAGACAAATATGGGTTCCCAAAGCATTGCATACTAACCTCTATGGACCCATGAAAATCTGGGTACCAAATTTACCCTTTCCTTAATCCGTTTTGTAGGAAAATTTTCTAAATAGATTCTATGAAACCCTATGGTATTTTGATAGTGGATGTTCAAGACATATGACATGTGACTATTCATGCTTCAAGATCCTAATCAAAGTTAATGGTGGACATGTTACATTTGGTGATAATGCTAAATGGAAGACCATCGACTTAAGACAAAATGGTAACCCTAATACTATTATAATTTCAAAAGTACTTTTTGTTGCTGGGTTAAAGTACAATATACTTAGTATTTCTTAGTTGTGTGATGATGGATTTAATGTTATGTTTGATAATGATGCATGTAATTTTTTTAATTTTGAGAATGATTTAATATTCACAACTCTTATAAATGAAAATGTATATGCTGTTGATTTATACTCTTTTTCATCGCAAATTTTTTTTTTATTTAAATACATTTCATAAGAAATCATGGTTGTGGCACATAAGATTAAGACACTAAAATGTTCACTCACTTAGGAAACTGACTAGGAAAGGTTTTGTTAGAGACTTACCTAGATTGAAATTCCTACATAACAATGTTTTTAATCCTTTTAAAATGGGAAAACAACACAAATTTTCTTTCAAAACAAAGAAATAAGTTTCAACTTCTCATCCTCTTGAGTTGGTTCACATGGATTTGTTTGGACCATCAAGAGTTTAAAGTTTAAATGGAATGTACTATATATATGTTCTTGTAGAGTTATTTTCTAGATAAACATTGGTATACTTTTTATCTCACAAAATTGAAGCATGTTCTTACTTCAATAAATATTCCATGTCTATAGAAAATATTAGTGGAATTAGAATTAAGACCTTGAGAAGTGATCATGTCTATGAGAATGGAAATAAAGACTTTGAATCATTTTTCTCACATAATGGCTATAATCACAATTTCTCTGCTCCTAGAACACCTCAAAAAATGGAGTTGTATAAATAAGAAATAGGACACTTCAAGAGATTTCTCAGACTATTCTAAATAAGTATAACATTCCAATCTATTTTTGGGATGAATCTATTAATACATCTTGTTACATCATCAATAGATTTTTAATTAGAACTATTTTTGAGAATACCCATTATGAGTTATGTAATAATAGAATACCTAAGGTTATTTACTTTATAATTTTGGTTCCAAAGTCTTTATCCATAACACTGCGGATAATATTGAAAAAATTTCTTCCAAAATTGATGAAGGAATTTTTATAGGTTACTCAATCTCTAGTAAATCTTATAGAGTATTCAATAAGAAAACCAAATGTGTGAATGAATCAGTACATTTCAAATTTAATGAGACTGATCCACATAAACCTAAAACCTCCCTAGAATATCATGAGGAAGATATTTCAATTCAGGACCTTAATGATAACAATAGTGAACTCCCAGTGAAAACAACTAATTTTGGAAATTTTCTAGAATCAGCGTATGTTGAATTTGAACCTATAGACAATCACGAGGATTCTATTACAACCCTTCCTAGAGCTATTATAACTCTCAAGAATCATCCTTTATATGTTGTAGTTGGTGATCTAAATAGAGGGACACAAACTAGAGCTTCTCTGAGAAACTAGGTTGTACATAAAAAAAATTTCACAGCATGAACCCAAAAATATTAATGATACCATCAATGATGAATTTTGGGTGATAGCTATGTAAGAAGAATTAAACCAGTTTGAAACAAAGTTTGGTAATTATTTAAAATATGAAAGGACACTTTGAGCATAGACATTAAATGGGTGTTTAGAAATAAAGTTGATGAGTCTAAAAATATAGTCAGAAACAAGGCCAGATTAGTTGCCCAAGGATATAGTCAAGAAGACGGGATAGACTATGAGGAATCCTTTGCCTCTATATCTAAACTAGAAGCCATTAGGATACTACTTACTTATGCATCTCATCTGAATTTCAAACTCTATCAAATGGATGTCAAAAGTGAATTTCTAAATGGGTATATAGTTGAGGATGTGTTTTTTGAACAACCCCTTGGCTTTACAAATCCCCATTTTTTAAATCATATTTTTAAACTTTCTAAAGCTTTATATGGTATAAAACAAGATCCTAGAGCTTGGTATGATAGACTCAATTCATTTCTTATTTCAAAAGGTTTTACTAATGGAATAGATGATCCTACTCTTTTTATTAAAAATATTTCCAAAGATGTTTTAATATTAAAAATTTATGTAGATGAAATTATTTTTTAATCTTCTAAAAATTCATTATGTACTGATTTTTCAAAGATGATGTAAAATGAATATGAAATGAGTTTAATTTTGGGAACTTAAAATTTTCCTTGGATTTCAAATTTTTCAAAATGGAAATTGTATTGTTTTAAATGAAAGTAAATATACTAGTTATCTTTTGAAACCTTTTGGTTTGGATAGAAATAAAGGTAGTGATAAACCTATGAGTACCACTTATAAGTTGGATGCTAATGAAACTAGAAAACTAGTGGATCAAACCAATTATAGAGGTATGATTGGATGTTTTATCTACCTTATTGGTATCTTGACTGATATAATGTTCTACGTATGCATGTGTGATCATTTTCAATCCAATCTTAAATAATCTCATTTAATTGATGTTAAGATGATTTTTAAATATCTCAAATGTACTACAAACATTGGACTTTTATGTCTAAAAAGACAATTATTTGATTTCATAAGTTATTCAGATGTTGAATTTTCTAGGTGCAAGTTAGATAGAAAGAGAACCTCTCAAACATGTCACATATTGGTAAAGTCACTAGTATAATGGTGTAGTAAGAAACAAAATCATGTTTCATTATCCACAGCTGAAGGTGAAAATATAGTTTTTGGTAGTTTTTGTTCTTAAATTATGTAGAAAAAACACACTTTATTGGACTATAGATGTCAATTCAAACATGTATCTACAAACTATGATAATACAAGTTCTATTAACATCTCTAAGAACCTAGTATCTCATACTAGGACAAAGCACATTGATGTAATACATCACTTCTTTAGATATCGTTATCAAAGATGTGATATAACTCATGAATTCATTGGCATTGAACATCAATTGGGTGATATATTAACAAAGCCTTTGAATTATGAGAGGATTAATTACATCAAACATGAGTTAGGTATAATAATTTGTTAATTTAAGACCTCATCGTTAGAACAACACCGTTAGGACCTCACCGTTTGGACATCACAGTTAGACCCCCCATTAGACATCCCCATTAGACCTCACCATTGGACCTTACTGTTGGACCTCACCATTAGACCTCACTATTGTCACCATACCGATAGTCAAACTTACTTAGGTCTGGGACATAGCGTTTTTATGCCGGAATATGAAACATTTTAATCTTATTTATTTCTTTTACTCGATTTGTTTTTTTATCCCTTAATGATAAAAACAATGTACAATTCACATTTCTAGCCACTTGAATCCTCTCCAGAACTTTTTTCTCCTAATGCATTGAACCTAACATTCTACTAAATCCTAGAATATTGTCAGATCGTAATGGAATGACTGAAGAGACCAATGGTTGGTGATGAGGGAGATGCACTAAACCCTAAGAGACCTTGATCCGAGTATAGTAGTGGAAGAAAGGTTGTTGTGAATCTTATCGATCCTCATTTTTCAAATATGGAAATCATGGTAGAAAATAATTATGTTCAGAAAGGATGCTATCGAGCAGGTCTCTGGTGCTAAAGGTACTTAAAGCTCAGGATTGCGTAGAATGTTTTGAAAATAACAATAGACCATATTTCCCAATGATTGTAGAGGAATTTTATGAGTGTTTGATGTTTTAACAGTTTGAGGATGGAAATGGAATGATTTGTAAGTTAAATGGAGTAAGTCTTAGCTTCTCTTTTTTTGATGGGTTGAATACTTAAGAGTCGCACATAAAGGCACTTTCAACTACTAATCAATAGTTATTCCTCCCACCAGTGAGTATTTCTACTATGAAAACGTTCTAGCCAAACTGATAGGGAATAGAATCCTTATGAAGGTGATATCTACTTATATATATGTGGAAAACATATTACTGTTTAATTTTTTTCAACGTGTCTTGAGTCCCAGGAGAGGGGACATTGCTAATTTGAAGGGTCAAGACTTATTTTTGTTGTATTTGTTGAAGCATGGGAAAAGGATTAATCTCTATAGGGTTTTTATGGTTCAGTTAGAGGATATTAAAAATCCTAGCTCCAAGTCTAATTATTTATTTCCTACCAAGTTGATATGCTTAATGTTAAAAGTGAAAGTAGTTGTTTGAAATAAGAAATAAATGATAGTTTTAAGGGATATCATCTACATTACCAAAATGATTTTCAATTTTATGGAGATAAACTGGAACCCTTGGAAAAGGGAGTGGGTGAATGATGAGGCTAAGTTATATGAGGAATTTAATCCTTTTACCAATCCCACTAGGCCAAAGAATAAAAGAGATCCAAGTTTAAATCAAAATAAAGTGGATCCAGTGTACTCAGATGAAGAGGAGGATGTTGTTGTTGTGAAAGAGAGAGAGGATTATCCTATTGATGACAGGAGTGATCCTGATCATCCATCAAGTCCTTATGTTAATGTTGTATCTTTTGGTGAGCCTATCCCACCAATGATATTACCTAGAAGAGACAATGCCCTAAGGGGAAGTGATAATGGGGAAACCAGTGAAGAATAAAGAGAAGAGAATTTCTTAAGAGACATTACTAATGGAGAGACCTCAAGGGAAGAGGATAAATCTGAATATTGAATTGATGAATTTGAGATAGTTTTTGATGAATGTGAAGTGGAATGCCTATGTCTTAGTCATTTGATAGGATATAAAGAAGTGGGAGAGAGTGAAGAGGAGAAAGATGATGAATTGGTTGGAGCTAGAATTGCTATGGTTTTGGTTGAAGATTCTATAGAATAGATAGTAGTGGAATCTCTTATTGATGCAGTTGATCAAGGAGGAATGGAAGAGGTGAATGTAGTTGACCATGAGGATGATCCAACTGATGGGGAGGAACCTATTTCCCCAGGTTCAGTTTTTGTTACTCATGAAATAGAAGATTCGTTAGAAGATCATGGATTCATGGTTTTGGGATTAGACTATAAAGATTATTAAGATGTCAAACCTAATAGAAGACCTCCAGTTCATTCTGTTTCACAGAACACTATTGCGAAACCGATGGTTCTCATTCATCAGTATTATGTAAAGATATACGACAAGGAGTCTTTAAAATCATATTTGAAGAGCAAATTTGATGAGAGATCTATTGGGATATTAAGCATAGTGGATCTCAATAAAGAGGTTGTGGTTTTTTTCTTAGGAAAGGATAATCTCTACCTTTCACTGCAACATTCTAGAAGAAGTGAAGGAATTCCAAAATCAATTCAAAAACTTCTATGAATCTGTGGAGTCTGTGAAACATTCAATTATGATTTTACACTCATCTATTGCTTCACGATCTCAAGTGGACAAAGACCTTAAGTTTGTTAAGCGTGTTTTCCAGCAGATGGTCATTGTGGTTGAGGACTTGAGGAAGTCTATTGAGACACATGTGAGTGGTCAAGACGATGATGTGAAGAGGTTTATCAGTGGACTAACCAAGTCATTTAAGGATATAGTAGCTTTTACCATGGTACCTCTGTGTGCATCTACTTCCTCATCATCCTCTCCTCCTGTCGATCTAGATGTTTTTAGATCAATTTTTCAAGAAGAATTGGAAAAACTCTCTAGTGAAAGTATCTCAGACCCTCGTTCTATGACTCAAGTCATTCCCACTATCAGAGACATTAATAAGATTGTAGGAGAATACATGAGGGAGGCTTCCCAAGATCAGAAGGCCATCAAAGAGAAGGATTACTTCTATTATAGAATGGTTTACAATGAGCATCAGATGGATGGTCACTTTAAGCTACTATTTGAGAAATTGAGGATCCCACCAGTCACTCAGACTTTTAAGGATCAAGTTAAAAACCTTCAAGTGTTGAATCCTTTTTTGGAAAATTTCATATACAATAAGTATGATTTCATTTCAAATATTGAAAGAGGAGGGAGTATAATTATGGATTATAGAATCTTTTTTTCCATTCATCCATGTGTAATTAACTCCCATAATTCTTCATGCAGCTTTACCTTCTTCCTAAACTACTTCAGGCTCTACAAGTGCTTCCCCATTGATGAATCCTTTACAGGACATCAAAAACATGACTCCTATGATTCCTCGGAGATGTGCTCATTATTGGTATATTGATACTTCTGTAGCAGCTCATCCTACCTTGATCACTACCATACCTAGGGTTGTACCTCTATCTTCTAAATCTGCCTCCTCATCTCTAAAGACAAAGATCCTTTGGAAATTTATGATGTGGAATGAATGTGGAATGTCATAGTTGATAAGGATATTCGTAATATTTTTTTTATATTGTACTCTTATTTCATTAATAAAAATCTTTCTTTTGTCTCCTTCATGACCTTCATTACTTTTTCTAATCAAAAGGGGGAGATGTTTTAAGACTATGGCTCTTGAATATATACTATGATATATTTTTAGAAATAAATATGGTTCAATTTTATGTTATTTCAGCTATTGATACACAATATGTGTAAACTAACATCTCTGTAGAAATTAGAAAATGAGCTTAACCCGAATTCAAAAATTCTTAAATATCAATTTCACTAACATAATTTTTGATTATAAAAAAGGGGTATATTATCGGACTCACCTATTTGGATAATCCCAAATCAAATTTATTTTATATGATAATCATGAATCATTAATATTTTTATTTTCTATCAAGAAAAGAAAGGAATTTTTAAACTCACTGATCTCTCGATTAAGTTTACAGTACAATATTTCTCTAAGTTAGAGGTTACTGATAGAGATGGCCACTGGAAGATTACTGATGAAAGATACTAATGAAGGCTACTTATGAAAGCTATCGATGAAAGCTACCGTTGAAGGCTACCCATGAATGCTACCGATGAACGCTACCGATGAAGGCTACTGATGAAAGCTACCGATGAAGGCTACCGATGAATGCTACCAATGAAGGCTACCGATGAAAGCTGCCGATGAAATCTACTGATGAAGCCTACTGATGAATCCAATAATTGATCAGGCTACCACTACTAGTCTACTGATACTCACTCTTTTACTCCATAAATTTTCAATTTCTTAAGATTATTCTAACTGTCATATTTGATAAATTTAATGCTTCTCACATTAATTAATGATGATTGTACACATATCAAGAGACCGTATCTGGAGATAGTACGAGGTACAAGGAAGAATACATTTGGTGTTCATATTCCTATTTTAGGACCTCAACTATAAAATAGAAGGCTGAGGAAGAGAAAAAAAGGATGAAAGGGAGAAACTAAATGATTGACATAAAGAAAAAGAGAACATACCAACAATTACACTGAGAACCCAAGAGCTCCACAAAGATCATTTCGGAGAACAAACTCAAGACTATCTTTTGGGCTTCATAAAATCTCTTTCCAACCATGAAGCATAACAACAAAGTACCTGGAAGCTAGAACTATGAGTTGCATCACTCTATTTTGGAGACAACTACTAGAGAAAGACTCGAACTACAATTTTCTCACTCCTAGGAGTCAAGAGATAAACTGTAAACACATAGAGCCTTCTAAACTCAATCTTTATATCACCATATCAATTTTTTTTCTTACTTTATATTTCTAAGAAGTGCGTGTTTTTTTTACACACACTGTCTCCTGTGATTGAACAAGAGGATACTAAAAATCCTCACCCCAAACATTACTTACACTTTGTTTCCCACGTGTAACTGTGGAAGTGGCTGTGTGTGGCTTGGTTGTGTGTTTTTTCCATGAAGAAATGAATTAGAGGGTGTGAGCCCTTGAATGTTTGTGAAAACTATTGTAACGCCCGATACAAACACTGTATCAAGTTTATTGTTAATATAAACTGCTTAGTGGAAGGTGATCACCAAGTGGAGAGGATTAAGTCTCATCGTGAGAATGAACATCTTGTTTAACTCTATTGTGTACCTTCTATTGTAATACCCTATTTTTCTATTTTCCGCTACTTATAACTTCAAAGAAGAAAACTATTTTATATTCACTCTGATTGTTAGTTTTTTTTTGTGTATATATGTTTAATTCAGTAAACCTATTTCAAAATTTGGATAAGTGTTTTACACTGAATCAATTGATTATTAATCAACCTTTGAGAAAATTGTTTACCAATTGAACATTTATATCTCTATCGTATTAATTAACTATGTTGTTTTCAAATTGGGGATTTTTATCATAATTTTTATAACCATAATTTTTAGTAGGAACTCAATTCACCCCTACCCCTTCTTCAGTTTCCACTCTGACCAACACCTTGTCTTTCCTCTCCAGTCGCCGAATAATTAATACACTATATGTGACATGTTATGACTATTAATCTGAGTCATAAATATTATTATCACTTTCCTATAATATATTAAATATATTACATGATAAAATATGAGTCAGTAACTCAACTCTTCATTCCCACAAATATTAATTAAACCTTGAATGTAACATCCCAATACTCTTTGTTTCATGTAATGGTAAAATTTTATATTTTATGTCACCCATTAATCGAACAAACTGGTTTCTTATTAAAAAGTAATAATGAAATAGAGTAAACACACAAAATGAATGAATAGATCTTTATTCAAATGGGAACACCATAGTAACTGCAATACACTATGATCAAACGGGAAATTAAGCTAACCAAAGATACCAATTAAAAACCCGATTAAGATTACAGGATGACCGCTCAAAAAAATGAGAACCCCGAGTGAACGATAGGGGTCTTTAGCATCCGCCATAACAAACCTAAGAATAGCCAAGGCCACTACGGCCGCACTGAGCACCAAAGGAATGACTTGAACCATCTTCCCCATCTTCTTCAATCACATTGAGTTTAAGACACCCCATGACTAGGTTTTATTTGACACCAATTTGACTGTTACCTTTTATGTATCCGTTGGGTCTTTGAAATTTCATGACCATAGGTTAAAAGAGTTTTTAATTTTAAATGTAATGAAACTTATCTTTTTTATGAAAAAAAGGGTTTTATAATTCATTTATAACCTTATTTTATGTTTTGAAATTATTTCATTAAATGACATAGTTTTAAAATAAAAGGAAACTTTTATGAACCTAGTTGTTTTCACAAACCCTAATGTTTACTTATATAGTTAAAAAATCTAATAATTAAAATAAATATACATAATATAAAGGCTATAACTCCTAAAGAGGGTATTTTATAATTTGGGAACCAATATACATTTAATAAGTATTTCGAAGATGTATTTTTAATAATTCTTTTAAAATACTAATTTAATATTTTAACTAAATGAAAATATGTTTTCAACATAGAAGTATTTTACATTTGGAACTATAAACCCTAGTTTTATAAAACCATTACACTTTTGAATAAATTAATAGTAATGGTTAATGTTTTCATTAATTATTTTAACTTATGTTTATAGGTACTTACTATTTTAAAAAAAACATATATGTTTAAAAAAAAATATACATATTGTTTTCAAATGTAAATGTTTATCTAAATTTTAATAAAAAATATAAGGGGACCAGACAACCAAGGGAAGCCATGAGGCCAAGCCCTCAAGGTCAAGGAAAGTCCCCTAGACACCCAAGGTGGTGACCAGGGGTGTCTCAAATGCATGCTTAGAGGGGAGCTGTAGCCTGAGGTATAGCTCACGCTAGGTACCAGCACGCATGAACAAGGCCGTGTATAAGGCCTGCGGTGCATAGGGTGTAAGAGTGGGTCAAAGCCCAAAAGAGGCTCGGATATAAGGCCCCAATAGTGTGTTATTGTGTTATTGGCATGAGGCAGGAGTGATGAGGATTATAAGCCGCGCCCGAAGCTCGGTTCGTTTCGATGTGGGAACAGATTTTTCGGCCGAAATGAGATCTTGGCCATTGGATCTCTCAACAAGCTATCTCACCCATCAAAACTGATCCTGGGTTCAACCCTCAACCAACCACGGAATATCCCTGCGTTTTTAAGAACCGTTCGATCCTTTACGATCTAATCCCGACCGTTCAAAGTTTTTTTTAAACACCGCTTTGTTTCTGAGCCGTCTGATCAGATATAGACATAATCTCGGCCATACATTCTTTTTAAATACTCAAATCATATCATGCTCTATCCATGTCTATTTGATCCAGGAAGGTAAGATCTGGGCCATCCATTATTTTTCGGTTTTCTTCCTCCCAAGTCATTTTCCTTCTCTGTGGCACTACTGTCTTCTCTGCAGCATTCCCTAAACCAGTAGCCTACTCCCATATGTTTTCCACATTTTTCTTCACTCCTTTAACCACTGGACCACTCAACTCACTCTCAGATACTGCAAGGGATGACTTTGAGGCCACTTTGGCCTCGTTTTTTCACTCACAATGTTTAAAATACTCTATGTATAATATATATTAATACTTCCCCAAGCGTTCGAAGAATCCCTGGATCTTTGAACATCTTCAGTTATCCTCTCAGGTCCTCCAAGCCGTCAAGAAGTCTCCCAAGCATCTCCTCCTCCTCAAGATGATGTAAATGGCTACTTTACTTATTTTTGTTATGAAAAACCCAATTATACATGTTTTGTGTACAATCAGATATACTGCATATATATATATACTCCTTTCTGTTTCAAGCCTTCCCAAAAGTTTTTAAGGGTTCAGAAGTAAGGGAACTCTATTTTGTCTTGGAGGTTTTCTTCCTGTTCAGTTTTGAACATATATATATATATATATATATATAACTTCCAACTTGTTTAATGTTGTATCCGAACCCATTCTTCCTACATGTTTTCCCTCATCCTTCAAACTAGATCAAACCAAAGGATTAATGGTGTTTTTGTGGTTTGGATTCATTTCAGTCTCAGTGGATGTATATATATATAGACCCTATCCTGTACTGCATTCAAACGTCTACTTTCTTTAAAAAAAAGGGTGTTCAGGTTGTGTTAGGGTAAACTTTAAATGGGTTGAGGTTATTATTTGTTTTAGTTTTGTTTTACAACCTGTTCTATACATGCTATTATATATATATATATATATATATGTAATTTTGAAACATGCATGTATATCTCAAATATTCTCTTTTACTGATGGTATTTTTCATAAGTTATCCACTCAAGTATATGTGTAATGTTTAATTTTAAAGGGTTACCTTTTAAGAAAATCATTTTTATACAATATGTGTAATCACGTGTTTAAGTATTTACACACACACACATATATATATATATATATATTCCCATCTCCAAATATATTTCTAAGATTTCCAATTATTTCATTATTTTATACTAAGATTAATGTACCTATATAAGTTATTTTGAACCTACTTTAGTCTACAAATCCATTATGTAAACTTTATATGTATATATATAACTAAATACTGATATTTTTAGGTATTTTATAACAAATTAATTTTGGTTTTTAAGAGATGAATACTCATATTTAAATAATAATTTAGATGAAAACTCGGTTTTGGGGTCTAAGTGAATCTATGCAATAGTATAAAACCATCGTTTTTATATAGTTACGAACATACAGTTTCATGGATAATAAACCCTAAATGTTTTGGTTTTAATCAAGTAAATGGTTAATGGTCAGAGGTATTCTAATCTTAAAGAAATTTAATGCACTATGATTTAATTGTGTAAAAACCCATATATACACTTTGTGTATATATATGGTTATGTAAAATATAATTATGGAATTATTTTTCCAAAACCCTAATTTCAATTAATAATTATCAAGACTTAGTTTTTTACTTTGATACACGTAAGATTTTCATAATTTTGGTGGTTGCAAATCCAATATGTATGTTGCACTAATGAGCTTGTTTAATTAAAGATGTTATATTGAATTTCACCCTTGTTGTGTTTATGAATTAAAAAGATGTATTTTGGATTGATTAAGATATATTAGAGGATTAGGGATTTATGGGACCGTGTTATCATGTTCTATGCATTTATTGTTTTATGGTAAATCTGATGCGGTGAATGTTAGTAGTCAATCATGTTATGGTTTAATTTATTTGTAAGTTCGATGACATGTTAATCGAAATAATTAAGGGAAAATGTTTTTCCTTAAATATTTCATTTATGTGATATAATAATTTTAAAGATTTCATCATTTATCACCACATGTGGAAAACCATAATCATCCATCATTTTATGTGATTTTTATGAGTTAAATTAATGGAATCATGTACCTAGAACTAATAACATAGATTCATATATTTGAAACATAGCACTTATCAACGTAGAAATGTTTCATTTTATAATTTCATATTTAATGCATATATTTCTTCCGTAAATGTCATTTCTTATTTTTATTTTATTGATAAAACTTCATATAATATTAAAGAATCTAAGAACCCGTTATTTGGAGTCGTATGGGACACCCCAAATAACATCACATTAAAATGGGTATCCAAAGCGGTATGGGACTTCTTGGATACATAGCCCCATAATACATAAGAGGATTGTATTAGAATGATTATGTGACAGGTGGGGCCCACTATATCCCCCTGATGCATCAGTAGGTCTAATGAGACAAAATAGAGTCATGGCATAAGGTCTGACAACAGTTACGGTTCAGGGGAAATTCCTGGACATAGATAGTTCAGACAAAATTCCTGGACATAGATGATTATGGTATTGGCATGAGGCCTTGACATAGTCTGGAATTATACCCTCCTCTAAATTTTTTAGCAATTTACCTACCATGGTATTTTTTTACTAGTAGGATATCCCTGGTTCAGAGCCTTTTGTAAGCACAAAATGAATTAATGGAATGACATGATATGCCTCAGTAGTTTTAGACTTGATCCTTTGAACAACAGCTTTATGCTATTACATGTGAAAATATATAGATATGGCCATCATGATATGTGCACTAGTTATGTTTATTATTATAGCATTTTTTATTATGTCTTTTTCACTTAGAACTGCCTTTCTAGTAGTATTCATTACCCTGCATGTTGTTAATGGTCATGTTTTATAAAAGCATTTAATTTCCCTAATTGGAACTGCGTACTCTGATCATGAATAGATGTTATGTTATTAGTTTCCTTTATGCTAAGATAATTAATTTCCCAATTTTTAAGTTTATTTTCAATAATAGTATTTTTTTCAGTAAAGAAATATTATCTTCAAGTTGTTTTCAAAACCATTTACTAGGCATACTTTACTCACCCTACGTTTTTGTTTTACAAATTTTCAGGTATGGGTTTTTACTAAAGAAGTTTTTCAGAAGTAGCTGGTTTCCCAGAACTTAAACCTCACGAAACTCTGTAATAAGGGGATATGATGTAATACATGTAAATGTTTGAAATGTAATTTTGATATATCATGTCTCACTGGCACCGGCTCAGGGCACTCGGAGGCTAGGTCCTTAGATTGAATATGTGTAATATTCATTAAAATAATATTTTCATGTATTTACATAAATCTTAAAAATTAATTTGATAAATAAATTCAATACTCATTATTTTTAACTTGAATAATATCAATTTCTTTATTGTATTGGTGATCATATCTCCTTGTAAAAATCCTAGACCCTAGTGGTGGGGCTCACTATGTCCAATATACCTATTCAACTATATATAGTAGATCATTGAATTTAATATTGTTTGTGACCCTCTAAGGCCATATCTCAATAGAAGTGAATACTAATCACAAACCCAGAGAGGGATATAGAAACCCATCATAACCCCTAAAGTGATAAGTATTGTCACAAAAATAAAAATAAACTAACAAACATGTATTGAGTAATATAATATATTTGTCTTTAATATCTCATAATGCATGATGCACACTCGTGTCATTGCCCTTTTCTTTCTTTACTATTTGTTGATCTAATTGGATTAATTTAACTTCGACATCCATGAACATGGTCTTATGAGGCTACAACCATCCTGATTAATTTGCCCTGAGATATACTACTTCCATAACCCAGATGCGACCAATACTTTCTTAATCATTCAATAAATTTCATGCCACCAATGATGCACCCACCACAAGCTACATCACCACGATTTCAGTATGATGTTTTTCATCTTGCATCAAAGTACAAAATAAAATGTAATACATTGGTAATTATCTCAAGAAAGGAGATCATTACTCATGATCCTAGATAAGAATATATAATGACACCAAAAACATGTGGTGTTTCTATTGGCAGGTCTTTCCTCATGATCTCCCTACTAGGGATCACGAAATTGGAACTTCATGAGAAGAAGTCTCAGTGCTTATGATCCCCCAACACCTAATAGTTAAATCATATAATGTGTCCATTTAGTAATTTGTAACTATACCATAATACATTTGTTTAATATTAACATCTTAGTATCTTGAGTTTCTCATTATGGCATGAGATCTACTATTACCTTTTGGTAAAACAATTAATCTATGGAAATTACCATTAAATATTGGATGCAGAAATATCTACATTTTTATTGTAAGTTATCATCATGTATACATGATATGGTAATCAAAATCACTGTATAGTTGGGTCTAGGGTACCCACAATTTCAACATCCAAGTGGTTAAATTTTGTCTATAACCACAATTTTGATCATGGTTTCAAAACCATTTTATTTCTTGAAAATATTATGTATTGTTCATGAATTTATTTTCAATTTCATTTTTCATTATATTATATTTTATAATTTTTCATAATATCCCCAAATTTATCTTCTTTAGAAGACAAAAAAAATTAAAGTGATAGTTTTTCAACTAAAATTGCAACCTTCTCGAGAGACAATCTAGGGACTGCTATATTTCATTCCTCTTGGGGATATAATTATTGATTGAGTTTTTTAATTAAAAAAAACTCAAATAAACTGGAAAAGTTATCGGGGAGGTTTCCAAATTTATTTTTGATTTGTTCTTTAGTTTTTTAGTATTTTAATAACTAATTAATAATCTTAAAAAATAGAAATAAAAATGGATTTTCAAAGTGACTACTCTTATTCTTGTCCTAAATATCAACAATATGAGGAGCAAAGTCATGATAAATTTTTAATATTTTATCTCCAACAAAATTATTTGGATCTTCAACATTGAGCTTCGAGGATTCAATAATCAAGAAAAAAATAGATATTATTTTCAATTCTTTAAAGGAATTGAAAAAATATAATTCTCAAAAAGATACTAATGAAATGGAAAATAATGTACCACTCACTTTTTATATTGATGAAACTCCTTTAGATGAGTTGAAAAGTACTTTGAAATCTCCTTTTTGAACATTTAAGGAAAAAAATCATTGATTTATCAGTGGATGTGTCTTTTGAAAATCAAAAATCTTTGGAAAACAATTGGGATGAGTTTGTTGAAAAAGAAATTTAATGTGAAGCCCCAAATTTTGAAATAGAACATTCAGAAATATTTATGAATATTTGGATAAATAAGAAGATAATATTGATCCATTAATTTTTTTGATCATTTGTGGGAACTTGAGTTTCCCCGCAATTTCAATACAACTATTTTTTACTCACAAACAGAGATGAAACCTGAGATTCCACAAGGAGATGTGTCAATTCTTGATCAAATTTTTACAAATTATTTTGATAATAAATTGCTAAACCAGTGATAAATTTTCAAAGTAAGTTTAACTCAACACTTTTAGAGGTTTTCCAGAAGTAATCCACCACTCTAATGTCTACTAGAATTATTTTTCCCATATTTTATAGTCAATGGGTGAGTCTTATCCATGTTGTTCCCAAAAAATGTAGTTTTATAATTAAAAAGAATTAATTTGGTGAGATTGTCACTGTTAGGCTTAAAAATAAATGGATGATGTGCATTGATTATAGGAATTTCAATTTAATTTTAAGGAAAGACCTCTTCCCATTATTATTCTTTGATTGGGTCCATGAAAGACACACTGGGAGAACCCACTATAACATTATTTATAGATTCTATGGTTATTTCCAAATTCACATTACACTAGAGGATCAAGGTAAAACCACTTTCACATGCGCCTTTAGAACATTTCATTATAGTAGGATTCTATTTGGATTGGGTAATGATCCTAAAACTTTTAAAAAGTTTATGATGTGTATTTCCTCTAAATTTATAGAAACTTTCATGAATTTTTTTATGGATGAATTCAATATTTATGGATCTTCATTTGAAAGTTGTTAGAAAAGTTTAAATCATGTTCTTGAACCATTAGTTAATAATAATCATGTTCTAAATTATGAAAAGTATCAATTCATGGTTTCTAAATTGATTGTTCTTGGTCATGTTGTGTATCTAGATGGAATTAATGTTGATGAATCCAAAGTTGAGGTAATTTCTTCATTTATATACCAAAAAACTATGAGAGATGTGAGATCCTTCATTGGTCATGTTGGTTTTTATAGGATATTCATAAATATTTTTTGTGAGGTTGTACATTATTATTTATATTTATTTAAACATATGACCCATTTTTTGTTGATGATAATATTAAAATAGGACTTTCATGAGCTAAAACAAAAATTTATAACCCCTACTATTGTTAGACCTCCTAAATATGACTTTCCCTTAGAAATCATAACTAATGCATCTGGGTATTCACATGGGGAAGTGTTGAGACAAAGGCTGGAAAAGAAATCTCAGGTGATTGCCAATTAGTCTAGAGCATTAGATTAGGCCCAATAAAACCACGCAAAAACTGAGAAGGAACTGCTGGCTGTTTACTTTTCTTTGGACAAATTTTTATTTTATCTACTGATCTCCAAGTTGAGTTTTCTCATAGATCATTATGCAATCATATTTTGAAGGAGAAGCATGATGAAAAACCAAGAATTTTCCGATGGATATTACTATTACACGAGTTTTTTGTTGAAATAAAAGATGACAAAGGAAGTGAAAACCTTGTTTCAAATCATTTGAGCATGATACCATCTGATTTAAAAGGGAATCTTCAGATCTATCCACCAAATAAGGAAAACTTTACAAATGAGGAGTTGTATTCATGTCTGAGTGAAAGACCATGGTTTTTTGATCTTTTGAATTATTTTGTTTCTGATGACGTTCCCAATTAGTTTTCCAAGAATAAAATTGATAAACTTTTGAGTGATTAAAAGCATTATATTTGGGATGATCCTTACTTATGGAATGTTGGTAGTGATCAAATTATTAAGAGATGCTTTCAAAATTATGAATATAAATCTATCTTAAATCTTTGTCACACTTTGATCTATAGAGTACAAATTAGGTTACAAAGAACTAAAAGAAAAGATGTAAATTATGGATTGTATTGGCCCACTATTTTAAGAGATGCTTATTAATTTTTTAGAATCTGTAAAAATAATCAATTTCAAGGGAGCATTTCCAAAAGGAATGAGATGCCACAACAACAAATTTTGTTTTCTGATGTCATTTATATATGGGGTATGGATTTTAGGCATCCTTTTCTTAATTATTTTGGATATATGTACATATTTCTTGCTATTAATTATGTCTCTATGTGGGTAGAAGTTATTCCCGTAATATATTATAATGCCAAAACTGTGTGCATGTTAGTAAAAGGAAATTTATTTTCAAGATTTTTATTTCCAAATTTACTAATTACATATCAAGGTACCCATTTTTGTAACTAGAAATTAGAATCAATTTTCAGAAAATATGAATTTCAACATATGTTCTCTACAACCTATCATCCTCAAAAAAATGTAGTGTTTGAGTTCTCAAATAGGGAAATCAAACAATTTCTAGAAAATGCGGTGCACCCAAATAGAAAGGATTGGATTTTGAGACCTGATGATGCACTTTGTGCCTATAAAACAGTATTCAAAACCCCAATTTTCATTTCACCTTTTTTTATTATATGGAAAGGAATTTCACTTACTGGTTGAGTTAGAGCACAAATATTTTTGGGCTATTAAAACAGGTAACAACCATCATTTTTCTACCCGAAAATAAAAAATGTTTTTTTTTCAGGAGTTAGAGGAGATCAGAAATAATGAATATGAATGTTCCAAGTTGTACATGGAAATAACTAAAGCATTTCATGAAGGGATGATTCTCAAAAAAACATCAAGGAAGAAAAAAATCATTGTTGTTTTATTCTAGACTAAAGATATTCCCACATAAATTTCATTCCAAATGGTCTAGCCCTTTCATTATTACTCATGTTTTTTATTTTGTAAAATACAAATAAAAGAACTTCAAAAAGGGACACTATTATGGTCAATGGGAATAGGTTGAAGATATTTATATAGATTGTCAAATATCCTCCAGGGGAGGAGATACTTCTTAATAAATATGAATACAATTTAATCCATGCGGTGTCTTTCCTTCTTACTTGTTTTTTTTATGTCATTATCTTTTTGAAATTAATTTTCACACAAAATAAGTATCACAATATGGGAATTTCACAAAATATGTGTCGGGGGAGGAACATTATGGGTAGATTGGGATTTCTTTTGTTTCCATTTAATTTTTTTTTATTTCAATTTTTTGTGTTTTCATTTTCATTTCTTATTTTGAAATTTTTTATTTAAATTTTTTTTTATAAAATTGTTGATCCTAAATGATGATATTTTTCACTTTTACAACCCATGTAAATGTGGGAACCAAATTATTCCATGATATTGAACATTAATTACTACTGAAAATGACTTAAATTTCAAATCTTTGGGAATTTATTGAAAAAATATCTGATTTTGGAATCCCATGTCACATCACACTATCCTTATCTTTGAAATCACATTCGTGTGAGGCTTCTGAAACCATTTTCACATCATATTTACTTTCACCTGATTTCATTAGGGAACCAATCCATATTATTTTGAAAAAAAAGTCATATTTCTATCGAAACCTAATGGATGATGTGATAGTGATTGAAATGATTGAGGGAATTATTTTAAATTCAAAAGCCCACTTTTCAGGTGATAATACTTTTTAATTTGGGATTCTCTACACCCTTGATCTTTCTTGATCCCTTATTAGCCACATATAGCCTGTTAGGGTAGCCAAATTACAATCCAATTTTTACTTTATAACCGAATCTAGAAGTAAAAAATAAATGATCTAGTTAAACATAAGTGTTGTAGAATATGACTTGTGGTGTTTTACCTCATTTTTTGTTTCATTTGGTGGAGATTAAATCTTTTAAGAGATTTTCTTGTTACTAGAAAATATTTTTCTGAAATTTGTGCCCATCTGGGACTCTCAACTAAAATGGAGTTTTGCCTATCTGTATCTATCAATGGAAGATAGTTTTTCCCTATCTGGAGATTTTGGAATAAAAAAAGATATATGAAGTTTTATTTCATACTGCTGAAATATTGATGGATAGGGATTCCAAAGATATTCTCAAATTTTAGTAAATCTTGTTTTCTTCAATGGGTGGTAAAGAGGAGAGCATACATTAGTGATAATTATAATAATCATTTTTTTATTCAAAAAAATACAAACCCTATTTATTTTGAATCATAATTTTTGAAATTTGAAACCCATGAACCATAAGACATAGAACAACCTTGAGAATACCCCTTGATAATCACATGTTCTTAGTTCACATTGGGTGGGATATGGAAATTTATCATGTCTATGGTGATTCTTGCATGTTTTTTATTAGGAAATCTTTTTTCAAAATTCATATTAGTGTGTTAAGATAAAATTATTTTGAGGTAAGTTAGTTGTGTGAATTAGAGGAGAAAATAAGTGTAATTGTATTGAATAATATTAATTTAGAACATGAAATATTTTTTTATGAGGTGTTGTATCTTCTTATTATTGGTGATTAATTGGTGAACCTCGTTGTTATGTTTCTTAAATTTCCATTTATTTAATTTTCTTCTCACTGTTGTAGGATTTAAACTTCTAATGTGGGGGAATTAATAGAGATGATATTATAAATATATTTTACCTACATTTCAATGATTTTATCCACCCAAATGTGTCATTATATGTGAAATTATATCATTTTTTGAATCCTGTTTTTTTTAGCTAAATTGTGAAAATTCGCTGATTCTATATTTTTTAACAGTTATTCATTTGTTTTTGTTTTGAGAATATATTTTTTAAATTTAAATCCAATTTGAAAGATTATTATTTTTTGGAACCAATAGACTATGGGATTCATCTTTTTCAATTGGAAAAAGTGCTTTATCATCCATATAGAGACCCAGAAAAATCAATCCTTGAGAAAAGATGTTCTGGTTGGCAGTGTGGACCCCCCCCATAGTAATTGTGAATTACTATAGCTCCATGTGTCCAAAAATGATTATTCCACGTGAATATTAAATAGGTCTCAATTTTGTGTGTCATTGGGGAATATCAATGCAAAATACAATCATTACAATAGTCCATGAATGAGTCTAATATGAGGGAGATGAAGAGTCTCCTTGAGAACAAAATATTTTACTTATTAATTAATTCATAACTTTTTAACCACATTTTCAATGAGTTGGAAATTTTTATAGTAGGAATATAATTAGTTCTATCACATCATTATAGAAGGTACCGTAGATATACTTGTACATTATGGTGGTGATATTTGGGGTAAAATCAGAAGAACAGAAGATACAATATATAATTTCATCCCCTCCCTTCTCTTTGTATTTTCATTTCTATATCATTTCAAATAGGTTGGTTTTGAGAGAGAAAATGGTAATTTATGATAGATATATTGATGAATATTTTGTGAATTGTTTATTTTATTGAGAAATGGGGGATTCTATTGGGATGTGATGGTAAGAACCAAGATGTTTCAGATGGTGACAACTGAAGTAAACTCTCTTCCATGTTTTGATAATCATGTTTAATCTCTATTAAAACTCTATTGCACTAATATTTCCTTAAGGATAGTGGTTTTTATTTAAAAAAATATATATATTCAAATTGTTTCTTTTGGATGGTTTCCTAATAGAGGAGATAAAATAGTTTATTCCACTATTTAAATTTCCTCAATGAGGTCTTATCGTTGGGCATACTGATTTCAATTATGTTTGATTACGTGGAGGTATTCATGTAATATAATCACTTATATAGAAGGTAAAATCAGATTGAGGTTTTTATATGATATCCTTGAATATTATGGTGTTTATCCCATGGTATTAGGGTAGTAATTGAGAGTTTAAATTGGGAAATAATCTTATACAATAAAGAAGGGAGTGTCTGAGAGGTTAAATCTTCTCTATAACCACTGTTTTGATACTGATATAAAAACCATTTTATTTATTTTCAATATTCTATCTTGTTATTTAATTTTATTTAAAATTATTTTATCTTTGTATTATATTTTAGAATTTTTAATCAAATACCCAAATTTATCTTCTAGAAAAAACAAACAAAACAAATTTGAGTGTTTTGAAACTCAAATTGTGACATCCTCGAGAGACATTCGGGGGACTGCTATTTTGAATTCATCTTAGAGATAAAAAATTTGATTGATTTTTTCAAGAAAAAACCTCCTCGATCACAAATAAATCCATATAAATACCTAAATCTACCAAAAAACTATACCAAGACCTTGCTATATGTGTTTTTACCTTTATAAAAGTGATTAAAAATCTAAAATACCTCCAAGAAATTGGTCCTAATGAAACTCACTATGATCAATGTAAATTCCTTTCCAAATAAGCTCAAATAACAAGAACCATAACTTTACTTTTATAAATTAGAAAAAAAAAACTCTTGAAGATTTTATAATAAAATAATTCAAGAAATAAGAAGAACCCCTTAATTTAGAAACACTGTTCCATGGAAATAAAAAAGAGGTATAATGAAAACATTGACTCAGAAAGGCTTCTCCTTAGATCACCCTACCAAAACCACATGAGACTGTTGCTGAGAACGGATAAATTAGTTTCCATATGTCTCCTTTGACATGAACACATCACACATATAGCGTTTTATATCTCCCCTTTGGTATGAAAACTTTTCTATAAGAACATTATTATTTTTATATCTTGATTCGTCTATGAAAAAAATTAAAAATTATTTTAATTTTATTCCAAACTTCAATTTCATCTTAGTAAGATTATAACTCATGCAACAACTTATCCAATAATTCTGTATGTAAAAAAACTATTTTCTTACGCACACTTTGGTTGGAAGCATTAAATTTTCTTTTACATGGAATTAATTTATTCTATTTTATTCTTCTTCTCCCTTGTTCAATGTCTCTTCATATTATTAATGAATGGATCACCCATAATCTTAGGAATCAAGAGGCCTATCAAGTGGTGGATGTTCAATCAAAGAAAGTGATTGAAGAATCCATCTCAATCTAGTCATTTTTGCTACATTTTTCTACTCTTCCTTGGTGGAATTAGATGCAAGGGGTGAGATTCACAACCATATATGAAAACTATCATTGAAATGCCCTATTTTTACTTTTAAATTTATTATTTTGTGGATCAAGATTACCCAAATATTGAACCCAATTTATTGAAAATGAATCCATGAAGTTTGATCTTCATGATAACATGGAAGTATTTTATTGTGCCTATATTTCCATTAATATTATTAAGATTCAATTATAATGATTTGGATGATTCGTCATATGACTTTCCTAATCAAATGGCTTTGAACCCTTATGGTTGAGTTCAAATATTTATATTCATGGTGGACAAAGCCATATAATGTTGGGTTTATGATTTTTTTGAAAATTTAGAGAAAGCTTAAATCCTTATGTTCAATATTTATTAAAATATGGAAAAGTATTATGATTAAGTGAAAATACCTATGATCAAACTAAGTGTCATACCATAGAGGAAGATGCTTTACGTTCAAGATTTATGCTCAAGACTGAGCCAAATTTCTCATTTCTAGTTTAAAAAAATCTAGGAAAATGTAAAAATACAAAAATGGTATGGATAGAAAAACATACTCAATAAATTATTCAAAACACTTAAAATTTATAAATTAATCCATTATTATTTAAATTCCCAAAATATCCTTGAAAACTAAAAGTGGTAAAAATCAGAAAAAAAATATAAAACTTTTGTGGATTTATTTATTGAAATACATAGAATAAAATAATTTTATATATTATTTATATAAAAAATTAGTCACTTAAGCTTCAGAGATTGTGAATTTCATAAATTTTTCATGGAATTGGGAGAGTTTTCAATCATATTTTGTTTGTTTTTCTATTTTTTCAATAGTTTATAGAAACTTATATAATTTTTTTAGTGTTGCGAATAAAATATCAATATTAAAAATTCATATATTGATTTTAATTCATTCATGAATTAATTTTAGTCTTTATTTATTTGGAAATGAATCAAATATATTTATATATTTTTAGATGTAAGGGGATTGGTCAGGGAAGAAGGAACAAAAGTAAGGAAAAGATGTCTAAAATTCATATTTTGGGGTTAATACAACATTGGGGGATAATGTAAGCTGTGTTGGGAACCTTGAGATTATGACAATCATCTATCACAGTCTCAATAAAATACATAAGGAGGTGTTAATTTACTAGCATAATGTCGCATCCAAACTCAAGAGGGTGTCATGGTGCCAATGTTGCATCACAGACAACTCGAAGATCATGTTATGTCCAATAAAGCCTCACATTAGAGCTTGAGAGTATTTTGGTGATCAAATAGAATCCTAAGTTCTTTATTGTGAGACTATATATTCCCATAAATGGTTTGGTTCAACATAATAGAACTATGTTAACCATAACATAATGTTGGGGAAAACCCAAGGTATTGTTGCTATAAACAATGAATCATGGAATACAATATATGACACATATGTGACTCAAAAAAACAAAGATAGACAACAAAAACTATGAACTCAAGGAAACGCCATCCATGTTTTAACACTATGCTTCTCAGCATTCAAAAATTCATGGGTTTGAAACAATATTTCCAGGATAATGCATCTAATGCCACATCACAAGGCTATGCTTGAACCAATTTGACCCATATCATTCCTTGATGGTATTTTCACACCCCAATATGATATCAATAAAAATGAGTAATACACCAACAGTCAAATATATCCCAGAGTCTAGTAACTCAAGACTACATATCAAGACAATGTAATTTCATGCTTCAACATTGGCTACATTATCTTCAATGTATCCTTAGGTCTCTAATTTCAAAATAAAATTAGTTTACACTATAAATTATCAAAAGGGTTCATAAGTAATCAAGTGGCCCCAAATCAATTTAAAACAATTTCAAATTATTAAATCATAAAAAATTAAGGATCTTAATCATTGGGGGACATTAATAAAAAAACATACCACAAAGAGAATACAAACTAGTATTAGAGACCAAAAGAATCCTTTTACAAACCTATCTAACCATTTAGGTGATATATTAACAGATATATATATATGTGTGTGTGTGTGTGTGTGTGTGTGTGTGTGTGTGTGTTTGTGTGTGTGTGTGGTTCCTGAACCTATAAAGAGAGAGGGAGACCAAGATGGTCAAGGTTGGTCGAGGTACACAGAAGTAAATACAAGTTTCAAGCATGTAGAATTATCAGGATACATTCCAATAGATATAGAATGATCATAAAAAGTAAGAATGAGTAATAAAGAAGTATCTCAGGTAGATACAAAGTGGTTAGGTTGGAGATACTTTTCACATTACAAGAAGTGGAAGATATAAAATAATTATCCATTGGAGGGAGATTCACCTGGGGTCATCATTATACAATAATTCCCTTATTATTTCACTTTATATAATAATTTTATATTAATATGTGGATAAATATATAGCGGGTTCTAGGAGAGGTTCAGGTATGGACAATTTCTAACACTTTAATGAATTAAATTCATATATCTTATTCTTCTGATCTTAATTATTTTTTATCTTGGTCACCTGGTAATTAAACATAGGGGATTGGGTTAGAGAATGGGAGTTAACATCCAATCCCATGCACATGAAGTGAGGAACTATCTCTCTAAATAAAGGTAATTTCAGGAGACTATGTAATACACTAATCATATACCCTTTGAACTTATTGTTCATAATATATTTATCACAATAACCCTTATAATAACCTACGATTATACATAAAAGTTAAAGAGTATCTCAAGAGAGTGATTGGAAGAATTAAGTGAGTATGATATAAAAGAGTGAGTGAATTTAATAATAGGTAATTTTATTTAACAAAATGATCCCAACACTCCCATTATTCTTTATAAATTCCTAAAAACCAATAATAATTTTCTATTACATTAATACTCTCTACAAATATCTTGTTACACTATATTTCCATTGATACATAAACACTTTATACAAACACGCACCATAGTCTGTACACACCGGTGCATAAGTTACCTCAATATGTAAATTTATAATTGGATTCCCCTTGTGGTTACTTCCTATTAATATTTATAGTTATTGTGTTCCACTTCCCTATGAAATTATAGGGAATATATGTAGTTCCCACTACATAGTTTCAAATCAATAATTATCAATGTTGCACATTTCATGTTTCCTTCAAATGGTTTTGATGTGATTATTATTATTAAATTGTTATTATGATGTGATTGTGATTATTATACTCACCCATGTACTCATGTTGACTCCAATTTCATGTTATTTTCTATTATTCTTCCTATTATAGGGCCTTTTAACTCACCCTTTCTTTGATGTATATTCTAGGGTGATCATATAATTTATTAATAATATGATATCTTATAGGATAAATATTCTGAATAAATTGAATAATTTTTAATATTTTATGTGTGTTTATATTTTATGAACATGATTTTTATAATACAAAAATCCTATAGATTTTGGGAGTTTCAATATTATGAATTTTTCTCAAATATTTTAACAATCATGTAAGTAATGATGGGTACTTATATCTTTAGAAGTCTATAACCAAAGTATCATGTAATGCAATAACATATCAATCATATGAACATCCATAATAGGCATAACATAACATTGTAAAGTATAATTAAAGAAGAAGTAATAACATGATATATAAATAATCACCATGATATATAAAATGGTACCCATATAGGTGATATAGTCATACATCAAATAAATATTGAAAGACGGTGTGATTATATACAAATTGGAACAAAAATTAAAATAATATAACGAGACCCAACTTCATATCATTGGCCCTAGGACATACCTATCTCCACTTTTTGGTTGAGAACCAATAGATTTATCACCAGTTCTAAGGTCCATGCCCTAACTTATATTCTAAACATAAGGTGTAAACATACATTGAGGTTCATGTGAAAAGTGTGAACTCAAAACTCAATAGGCTACCATAAATATTTTCCCTAATAATAACAAATATATATTTTCATGCATGTAATATATGAAATAAAAGTATTAAATATTACATGCATTGACCTATCATGATATCAGGTGGGCGAAAATTCACCATGATGCTAAAATTATACATTATTTAACTAGTGACAAAATAAGATTGAGTTCCCATGGTAAAATCATATCAATAAGGAATGATTACCAAATAATGGATAGACATTTGGTGGGATGAATTTTATCACTTATCATGATATGATATTATCAAATATAACATTGGTCAATGTATAGTGCTAGGAAATACAATATAGTGATATTCCTTGGTATAAATTTGGGATACTGTGTGATCTAAGGTTTTCCCATCCAACTCGTATAGGATTAGGTATAGCCTCACGATACAATGACATATAATGTCTACCCATCCAATCTCATCATCATGTGGATAATAAATTGTTCTTGATCCCAACTATTTGACCTCATAACATAATAGATTTTTATACAGCCTCGATCAACCTACGACTAGAATAAAGATATAGTGATCACTATAATATTAGGAGTGGATTATGTCTCCTAGTGGAGAATGTAAATATACCTTTTCAACACCATCTGATAGGTGAGGACCATGGAATAGTAGTCTATCATCCACTCTTCCATCTCCTAGGTAGAAAACAAAATATCACAAAATAAACAATAAATGGTCATATATAGTCAATCGTAATCTTGGGGAAACATGATATCAGAACTATATCCCTCAACTAATTACCCATCAAACCTCAAATATAACATATTATGACCTCTATATATTTTAACACTAAACTATCATCTACAATTGCACCACTTGAATCATTGAACCCTTATACTTGATGAGGTTTGGACATTTAAGGATTAGCCTATTACTCTAAAAAATCACTACTCCAATGATGTAGGTTCTTAATCCATAACCCATAATTTAATATCTTTTAATGTCATGAAGTAGTACCATCATAGGATAAGAACATGATAATCTACCCTCAGTAGGTTATCACTCATAATCCCACCAAACTAAATTTGGTTTATGTCATTGGTCAATTTCTATCTCACTAGCCACCCCTTACTATGTGACTTAGCCAAAAAGTCACATCACTAACTAAATCCATACTCTCTCTCCTAACGAAATACAATTTCTAAGTGATTATTTCACTAGTCCATCAATAGTGGGACTCACTTTTATATATTATGTAATTCTATAATAATTGTTCACAAAATACGTTTTTAAGACCATATGACACCATCTTGGGTAGCCCATATTTGACAAGGATTCTTCAATATCCACACACTTGACTCATCCCTTGCTCAATACTCTAAGTTAATGGCATACACTATTACATAATACCTCCTTATGTTACTATATCCATAACTCAAGATTTCACACATTCTATGAATTCCAATCTCACTCTTTCCTAGACATTCTCATAAGAAACATATTCCTTAGTGTCTTTGTAATCAATGCCTAACACTCAAAGGATCTGTTATGATCCTAATAGACCTCACTTTTCTCACATCACTTGTAGAAACACACCTCATTTTTTTGCAGCACATTCAAACTTGATTACCAATGTTAACATTTCATATCATACATGCAATTATATATTATGATGATAAAATTAAGAACTACCTAACTCAACCATGGAATTATCCAATTTTTATTATTGGTCAACCAACTTATCCAATCTTATACCATTATCATTGTAACCCCGAACCCCTATGTCAATACAAAATCTTAATTAAATAATTATAAATCATTTAAAATTAATTAATCAACAAAAAATTAGGGAAAATTAACATCATATAGTACAAAATTTCTGAAACCTCGAGTAACAATATGATGACCATCTCCAACATTCATCCGGACCCACTACAAGTAAAATCTCAAAATTCCTCCAATTAATCATGAAATTTCAGCTATAATTGAGAAAAATCAAATAAAAATTAACATATTCACTTACCTCTAGTGAGATGGAATACATCCATGTGTGATAATTACTCTTAAACATATACACACATGCATCACACATGATATCCCTATAATATCAATGTTATTATACCATGAAATGGTGTAATTTCAATAAAAATTTTAAGGCCTTGTTTGGTATGGTGGAAGAGGGGACCTAGAATATGAAATGGAAATGGAATCCTTTAGAGTATATTGAAAGAGGGTTGTTAGGAAGCCCAAAGTCTATCATATGATAGAATTGGGGTTTCTTCTCAAATCATTCATAAATAGGGAGTTCCATTGAAAACCAATTTTTGATGGGTTTCTTATGAACATTATATCATCATAAATTGAAGAAGATAATGAAATCACAAGTATATCTATCATCAATAAATTAACATGTGAAGAATAAATGTAAGATAGAGTACTTGGAAACACATGATAAGTAGTATCAATATTCTTCCATTGATGGAGTGTGCTTGAGGGGGATTGTAGAAAGAAGTGAATGAAAGTACAATGCCTCTGAGTGGGGGGACACTAGTCAAAGGATCCATGATCGTATCATGAGGATGCCTGATATTCGAAGGGTTTGTCAAATCTTATCCATGATATAAATGGAGTTTTAAGAGCATGATAAAAGGCTAAAAAATGTCACATTTCACACACACCTAATAGGAGGGTACCATACATTTTATATAGATGAAGCATGAGGATCCTCCAATGCATCATATGTGTTTTTTTCGAGTGAGGATTCAATTCATTAAATGATTTCAATGAATAAATAAATGTCCTTTAAACCATTTATAAATGGTTAGTAACTGATGAAACCATTCGAGAGGGAAAATAATATATATATATATATATATATCATATATACAAATTTATCATTCTTATGCATCACATTCATAACAAATATATATGATATATGTATATATTTCATGAATCACATGCATGAAATATTACATGTGTCATATGAATACATGAAATTTACACTATATATATATCACGCATCATATGAATGTGTGTATTCATCACATGCATGTATATTTAAGTGCACAAACAAAAATCTCTCACATTAAATAAAATCATAAATAAAGAATTTATGAAAAGCTTTGAAACCCTTTTTGATTCCATCCAAACTCTTTTGGATATGATTTTTCATCAAACTCACTACATTATGAACAAACACTTTTTCAAAAAAATCATTATTATCTATGTGCGTGAATTTTTGACCCTGCATGTCTTATCATCATTAAAAAAACTACAAAATCACAATTTCATATATGTATGAAAATCATGTCCTCTATGAAATCATTAATGCTACTTAAGCTACTAAGGGGTCCGATGTGATCTCCATCAAACTTATTCAAATCTCTACATAAACATTTCAGCTACAAGACGTATCCTATACATCAAATGTATCTTATATAATCACTTTATCTATGATGTCAAGTGAGAAATAAAAATCTAACATTTCAATATCGTATTGTCCACTCATTATTTCTTGATTCTCCAATAAATATTCTCTAATTATTATTTTTATGATAAGTACATCACACATCACTTATCCAAGTAGTTGAACACATCAAATGTGAAAAAAAAATTTCCACGAATACCCTCAGTCTAATTCAAAAAAAAATCTAGATATATTTTCTTATCATTCTAGTGAAAAAAATAACATCTTGGTTATGATCCAATCAATAACATGATCTCTAACATACCAAACTACCCCCTGATTAGTAAAGTTCATATGTTGAATTGTGTAAGATGGGTATTAAAGTATGGAGGTTCTCATGCAACTATATTTCCAAATAGGTAAAAAGTATTGATAATATGAATATACCCATAAGTATATCTTTGATCCTAAGACATTCCAAGAGATATAAATTTTCAGATCAGTCCAAGTAATATGCCTTTACTTATTACCACAGGAATATATTCTTCATATCACATACACAACCCTCTATAATAGATATAAGAATTTATTGAAGCTAAAATTTACATATCATCACACCCATTATACACCAAGATGATCATCTATTAGGGAAAAATCAAAGAATTTACTTTGAGGGGATACTTGGCATTCAAATATTCATGAATACTACATTCTAACCACAAATTAATGAATGATAATTATAGATTTATTTTTATTATAATTACATGACATGTTTACAACCATTACAAATGATCTATTAAGTGTTAAATAAGTATAGATATAACTTGACATTCATGTGGTTACTACAGTAATTGAATTTTTAAATATTACATACATGTGTAATTTCTATCACATCCATATTTGATCATCTGATTAAATACTATTATTATCCTCTTAGTAAGTAACATTCTCAAATATTAAAAGTTTGAATAATAATTAGACTTAGGAACATAGTTCTTAACATTACACTCTTTGAACATATTCAAAATCCATGACTTAACAACATCAAATGTTATAATGCAATCTTATATTGTATAATTATAACTCTTTCTATGTAAATCATCATAATCCATGGAAATGTTTCCATCATGATTTTTCATTGACATAAATTTTAAATAATATAACTATTTACATTATCCCTTTACCATCATATCATAAACTATTTTAGGATAAAGTGTTATCCACTTCATTTAGGTAACTAATGTGACTATTTAAATTTATATTTACCATTATACCTTAATCTCTTTTCAGATATCAAGGGATACACTTTGTGTATTGGATGGTATAAACCTTAATGGAATGGTGATATTCAGTTGTTCTGGTAACTAAATGTAACTCTTCAAATTTTTCTTTACCATCGCATATCATAAACATATTTTGGATGTGGAGAATCCCTATAATATTAGACTTGTATAATACTTTATTTTAGAAAGATATTCACATTCTCATAGTAACTAAATGTAACTATTTATATTTTTTTTACTGTCACATATCCTTGATCTTTATGATATAATGTAAATAATCACTTAAAGTAAATCTTGTAAAATATTTTATTTGTTATCTTTGATCTTATCTAAGTATAAACATACTCCCAATGACCTCACAAGCACTATATTCTTTTTATAAAATATTGCTAAGATACACAAACCCTTTTGAGTTAGTAAGTAACATTTATTTCCTTTTTAATAGGAACATTTAACACATAAACTATTCTTTCTATATCTTATATGGTATTCTATGGGTTTAGAATATTATTATATGAAAATAAGACTTTATTAAAATATACAATTTATGGGTGGTGGGAAAAAATCCATACGTATTTTAACAATCATTTTGAAAAACAAATTATCCTAGATGAGCACTTTTATAAAAAAATTCTTCTCAAAACATCTTATATAAATTGATGAATCATAAACATTGTGTATAAAATTAATTATCTGATAAAAACTCTTTTTAGAAAAGAAATTATCTTATCATATAGTCGAATTGAAAAAATGATATAAATCTTTTACTTAGATTCTTATGATCTTGAAACTACCCTTTACATTCATATGTAACAAGTCTTTGGTTCATGAATGCAAACTAAAAGCTTAGACATTTATCCCATTGATTTTTAACTCCATTATATATACAAATCATTATAAAATATATATTTAGTATCACATACCCTTCAATAAAAATATAATTATGTTTTATAACATCCATACATGACATTAGCATTACATAGAATTTCCTAAACTCCTCTGGATATTCTAAATAATCCTATCATATGGATTCATTATTTCCATTTTCCCGAAAACCCTATGTTTAAATGACCATTATTGTCTTCTTAAAGAATCATTATAGAATATTTCAGCTAACTTTTCTTCTGTTGTTTTGAACATTAACCCACTTTTACATTCCATATAGTAATAGAATCCAGACATCATATTCCATGTTTATCTATTCTCAACACTTTTAGAATATCTGATAAATTTTTCTATGAAATCATTCAAATTTTCAAAATATTTCCAAAAAATGATAATATTATGAATTCTATAAACAGAACAATCAATTTTATCTCTCCCCTTAACGTAATTTATAGAATTGAACAAATCATAACTATGTGTATCAAAAACACCTTATATAATTTAAAAAAAATTGTTTCCAAGATCATAGCACGAGAAAACTGAATAATACACATATTATGATAATTTCATCTAAGATTCACATATCCAAGTTATCAATATAGAAAATTATTTTCTCCATTAATTAAAATAATAATTCACACCTTAATTTTTTATCAACATATGACTTTCTGTATATTTACAACACTTTTTAAACCATACAATTGATGATATGTATCTATCAGAATAATGGAATTGATTTGAATAAAAAAGAAATATATAAGGAAACCTTTAGTATCATTAAGATATCAACATATTGAATCATATTGGATATCATTTAATGTAACCAATCTTATTTATTATATTAGACTAAAATTCTATAAACAATAGATGTTCTAAGTAATATTAAGTATAAGAGTGGAGATTAATATTCCATTGGTAATTATAAATATAATTCCTTTAAAACCTTAAATTAATCACTTTATTCATCTCTAAGCATCTAGATTCACTTTTTGAACAACTAATACACTTTATCACCAAGGAAGGAATTATTATGGAGCATAGAAGTTTCATTATTATTTGAGAACAATTCTCAATTTTCTATACCAGTTGAAATTTTTTATACAATTAAGTTTTTCTTTCTGAATTTATAATCTTAAATTTCATCTTGATGATGATTTAATTTATCTATAATTTAATTTTTATTTGAGATGAATATCATGTGTCATAATGTTTTATTAAGGTATTTAAATTAAAGTGATCCTAAAAAATTCATGACCCTATATATCATATCCATTTAGAGATCCATGATATAAATTTGTATAAGTGATGAGTATGATTTAGTGTTTCTATCGCCCCTTAGTTATTTAGGTAGATAATAATATCAATTGAAAATGTTTTGAATCATGGATAGTAGAGAGGATAACCACTTATACAAATCCATCATATGGATTCACTCTACACTCTTTCTTGAGTAACATAATCTTATCAGGGTCTCTCATCTAGTGTAACAAAAAGAAAAAATCAAAACAATAACAATGGATTTTCCAGGGGAACTTGGATTTAATATGACCAAACAAATAGAATAATCCATAGTCACTCATTACATTATTTCCATACATAAGATAATCCAAGGGCACCATACTTTAGTATGACCTATATGAATGGATGATCAAGGTCTTGACTAGTGCCGCTTTGGAAGGAATATCACACTTAGTATTTTATGGGATTTGGTCTCATTAATTTAATGTACATAATATGTATATTATATTCATAACTATTACATCAAATTTAATCATTATCTTTTCATGTTTTATTTCTTTTTTCCTATGAATCCTTCTAATCGATTTAGTTGTGGAAATTCCAATTCCAATCACCATATTAATGTGTTCACACTACATTAATTCATAAAACATTACACAACCCATAGGTCTATGTTAATTACCCAAAATAGAAGCCAAGTACATTAATACGTATCCAAATGCATGATATTCATATAGTACATGAACACTTCATGTAAATTCATAGAGTTATTTGATATTGAAAAACATCACATGAGTAAGTGTGGATTAATAGATATCTAACAACATTCACTTTCCTAGACAAGGAAAGCCTCCAAGAAATTTGGTGTTCTAAAATCAAGTCCTTATACCCAAAAAGTCGTTACTCAAGAGATTATTAAATTCATGACAACTATAACACCTACTATACAAAAACAATGACCAGTAACTATTCTCAATATCATAACTTAAATTTTCAATCTGAGTTCAGTGTAGATGAAAACAAATCTTATGATATCAAACCTAGAATGATATGAAGTCTATTTACTATAATAATTTTATCATATAAAGGGGAATACATATTATTAATATTTTTTAAAAACATTTCAAAACATGAGTATCAAGGGAATTTTACAAATAAATAAACAATTTATTTATTTTCCAAAACATGAGACATTTATGAGCAATTCGTAAATAAAATATAATTATGAACCCTTTTATATTTTAAACTTTAATATTATTTAAATTTCATAATTATGAATATAAATATTAATTATGATATGAACTCTTTCAAATTCATCATTACATGGAATTTTCATTATAAATATATGATATTATATATATTATAAACAATTTATATTTTAATTTATATTATGTAAAATTTTAACCAAATCTATTTCTTATAGGATTAACTATTATTTAAACCCTAATCATAACAATCATCAAAGCATTTTTTGATGTGGCTTAAATAATATGAAAATAATGCTCATCTTAATTTTTGACAATTTAAAATAATTAATTTTGAATAAATCATAATATAAATATTAAGAAATATATTTTGGTCTTATTTAATAATTTATAACTATTTATAAATTATTTTTTATGATTTATAAATAAACACTTCTATTTTTAGATCATAATAATTTCTATATACTTTTTTAGACGGTATTTTAAATATTAATATTTAATATTTAGGGAAGATATTTCATAAATATTAATTTAATTAGTTATAAAAAAATTATAAGTAATTTATTTATTTATAAAATATTTATAAAATAAATATTCCCAAAATACCTTTTAACATGATTTGTAAACAATTTATATAACCTAAAAATCGTTAATTTTATAAAAATTAATATTTTGACACATTTTTTCTTATCGTTACGCAGCATCTCTACTCTACATAAAGGAATAAATCCTTTTACCCTTACGCAAGACCTTTTTGTAAGTGTAACCGAGGTTTTCAAATTCCTAAATAATGTTAACTTAATGCTTACTAAAATAGAGTTTAGTTAGGAATTATTGTGTAAGGTTAATACATATATTACCTTTATGTAGTTCCCTTTCTTAAAGGTATTAACTTTATGGAACCAATTTTCATAAAGTTACTCAAATCATTTCATATTCTGCGTAAAGATAAAAATCCAACACCATTATGCGGCCCTAATACCTTTATGTGTAAGGGTAAAAATGTGATGAATCTTACGTATACCACATTACATGTGGGTACTACCTTTAAACACCCACTGCCTAGGGGTGAAGCGGCTCACATAAGGGTATCATGTAAATGTAATTTTCAAGGTTAATCTTATGTAAACCTTTTATGTAAGGGTATCTTGTAATGGTAAAGTCTAAACTTCCTTTACTTAATGGATTTTGTAAGGGTACAACATCAACTACCATACATATCCAACCTGCGTAAGGTAAATCACATTAACCATTATGAAATTCATGTAAGGGTCTGTTATGCATTTATAGTTTTATGAAAGCACTATATTTAATTTTTTATTGAAACCCAGTTATCAAAAAGAATTAAATTCAGGAATAAAACTCACTCTGAAACCACACATGGGTTTTATATGGGCATCATATAATACTAAACAGCAGATGACGACCCAAACACAGTAATCTATATCTTTAAGATAATAATGTGTAAATAATAAATGTAAAATTGAGTATCTGAAAACATGGAAGAAGCAGTAAAAAATATTCTTCTTCTAATAAGGTGTACCTAAGAGATATCACTAAAAGCAGTAAATGAAATCACTTTTCTCTGAGAGGGGTCACCTTCTAAAGGATCCATGATCATATCATGAGGATTCCCAATATCTTAAGGTGTCTTGTTTCTTTTTCAATGAGATAAATAGAGTTTTAGGAGGAATATAATAGGATCATACTTGATTCATTCCACTCAAACCGTACAAGAGGATCTCATCCTTTTTATATAGACAAATATTGATGTTCCTCCAATGCATTGTATGTATTTATTCTAGATGGGATATAATTTGTTGAATGGTTTAAATTAATAAATTAAAATCCTTTAAACCATTCATAAATAGTTCTTAACTTATGAAACCATTCATTAGAAATAATTATAATTATATATATTAGATATATATATATATTATTTATATGTATCACAAGCGTAATTAATATAATATATATATATATATATATCATGCATCACATGCATGAAATAATCCCTACATTATATGTATATATTAAATTTATAATATATTTATAATATCATATATTATATATATTTGTATCATGCATCATATGAATGTGTAAATGCATCACATGAAAGTATACTTTAGTGTACATCCAACATTTTGTTGAAACATGTTACCCCTCTTTAGCCATCAGATGCCCCCTTCCCCTATGCACTTCTCCATGCCTGATGAAAACACCCAATGACTGGTGACCACACCCGATGAGAAATTTGGTTATAATGGATAACAGAGTTGTGGTGGGCTACGAGTGTGTGGGGTTGTGGAAGTCGATTGGATATTAGGCTATAGTTCAGGATATGGTTGGTAAGTAGTTTGCATTGGATGACATGAGTCTTGTTTGGGGAGGTCATAAGCTGATGGGGTTCCGGGTTGATATGGTCAATGAGTGATGAGTTGAAAAATATGATGGGGCCCATAGGTAATAGGTGATGATGGTCGATGGTAAATAATAGTGCAGCATTACGGTGGATAACGAGAAAAAGGGTTATAATAGGAAAAAAGTGGGTCGCGTTACTGGGGATGGTGGGGTTAAGGGAAGATGAGGCAATGAGGAGGGGAAGGTAGAAATGATGGAATTATGGGTGATTTAAAAAAAATGAGGGTAATTCTTTACTATCAAAATTTTATCTTCTATTCCATCATCAATTATTTAATGCACCAAACTTGTATTTAGATGTTATTCCATCTCTCATTCCATTTATATTTCTATTTTCCATTTTCCCTTTATGCTTCCAAAAAAATCTCCCATCATACCAAAGAACACCTAAATAAAAAATCCCAAATTTATATGATATGAAAGGGGGAAAGAAAAGGATGATATATGAGAAAGAAACCCACCTTAATCTATAATAAATGTGCACTAATTCACCATTGATTATGTGAAGGAAATGTGAAGAGGGGAAAAAGAAGGTGACACCCCCTCTCTTATTTAGAAGAAGAATAGAGACCCAAAATGGGGTAATAAAATTAATTTACCAACAATATCAATTTTCCCATTTAAAATAAGTATAATTAGACCTATCAAGTACCTGATGGGCGTCCAATGACCACATGATTCCTGAAACAAAATTCATGAGAGTATGTAACATCCGGACCTATCTCATAGAATTTATAAATTATGGAGTGTCACTAACCTTATGTAACATCCCCAAGACACCAAAGGTCGGAAATAAATTCCATGGCCTAATAATACCATGGGGGGTGATTATCCCTTAAATTATTAGACAACCAAACTAGATGGAATATAATTTTCCAAACCTCTATATCATCCATGATTACTAATAATACATCCTAGTATAAAATCAAAGGAAAACAATATCTGAGTGACAATGGAAAAATAATATTAAATGAAAAATTAAAAAGATAAAAAGGCAAAATGAAACCAAAAGACATGATCCTAATTACTCCCCATCTAGATCCAAACTCCAACTCCCCATTCCATTCCCATAGTATTATAATCCATCATAAGAAAAATATTTTAACATTTCATTCCTTGTATCTTGGTGTATGAAATATATAAATGCACCAATTTTCCTAAGTAGGGGGTGAAAATAACTAAGTAGGATTTCCCCAGAGACATTGTAACACATGCCACTAAGAAATAACAAGTAAGAACATTTATATAAAATAATATGAAGAAAATTAAATAGTGTATATAATTACAAAAGTGAAAACCATATTAAAAAACCATAATTTGTATCATTATAATACATTCATACTTGTCATAATAAAACTCAAGTTCACACCCACACACATCCATTTGTACTCAAAAAAGGTACACTCAGGCTTGGTGTTACCAAGGATAGTGGACTCTATTACCATAACCCATCCATCCTTGAAGGTGGAACTTTAGTCTGAACACATCCTCTTTGAACACATGCCAACCCAATTACTTCAAAAAAATTTCACAAAAAACAATCTCCCTTTAAAACATTTATAAAAAAAATTATGGGTCTAATCCTTTTTATAATTCAAAAATTAGTATTTTAAAATCATATACGAAGAGGGATTTCCAAAAAACCAAACAATTTGACAATGTAAACCCCAAATTAGTTTCCTTTACAAAATTACATAGCAGTACCAATGCAAATCTAGTAACAACCTTTTAAAAAACAAATCCTCTCTTTCTAGAACCATAATTTGAGAGAGAATCGACCAAACTTGAATTAAATTGGTTGGAATAAATAATCCTAGAAAAAAACACCTCTCTCACTAAATTTTTATGTTTCTCTATTAAAACCCACGAAAATACAATAAGAACTCATCCAACTTCATAGATCTGGGTATTACATCACTGTTCTATACTTTTTTTATACAAATAAAATAAATTCTTGTTGACAAGTTAGAACAAGACCCTAATCATTTTATTCAACCAGTGAATATTCAAAGATATATTGGAAAAGGATTTTGAACATCAGAGATCACCATAAATCTCCCAACTGTTCCCTAGAAGTTAAGTTAATGGAAGAAAATATGAATCAGGAGTCTAATGGTGTATTATGAGATTAAATTCACTGGACCTAATGGATTCATGATGTGAATTTAAAATTCACTTCATGAATCCTCAAGGGGTCACGTACGCTGAAAAACCTGATAAATTGGTTAATTATTCTTGAAAAAAAAATCATGGTGAGAAATTTTTTCACTTCTTGAATAGACCTAGTAAAAACCATTCACACTATGAAACATCTCACAACATTTTTCCCAAATAATTTTCATAATGAAACACTAATTCATGGCATGAATGTTTCCCTCATAATTTTTTAGTAGCCAAACTCCAAGATATTTTCTATTTTACCCTGAAAACACTTCCAGGACATTTAACAGCAAATTTAGATTAAAAAGAAATTCATAAAACAATGGAATAGCTCAAATGGAGGTGATGCATCCCCCCACCATTAGTATTTCTATCCTTGGATAGTGGAACATGGTTTTTGTTCTATAATAGCTCATTCCATTTTCATTGAATTTCCTTTTCACACTCCCATGTCTCTTTCTAAATTCAACCATGATACCATAAAACCCATACCAAACTAATACTTTTCTTATGTAATATCTTCTCTTGTCAATCCAAAATATATATTGTCCCATGAATGAATGTATAATCCGTTCAACATCAATGTGGTCCCACTGAATCACATGGTTAGGATCTGGCCTATACTTCTTCATTTGACATACATGAAGCATATTTTTCATTGAACTGAACCTTTGTGGTAAATATAACCATTAATCGAAATCACCCACTCATTCATGTATCTAAAAATAGATAATGTATTGGGGATAAAACATTCCCTTATTTCAAAAGTGATGATACCCTAGCCTTGAATATATTATCAATAAAACTTGATCATCCACCTCAAATTATAACAGTCATTGATAAGGATTCATATATGATTTGAGAAAACATTGAACCATAACTATCCTCTTTATGATCTTCTTAATATTTTTTGTTGTCACATACACTGTGTTAGGTCTGATAAGTGATGTCTCTCCCATTTCCATCCAACAGAGTATAGAATGACAAGTTTGACTAGACAATGGTTTGAAATGATCCATTTGTATAGAATTGTTATAATTATTGTTGTATGAGGACTATACAAATAGTACATGATCCTCCCATGAGTCTCTAAAATCCATCAAAAAAACTCTCGATATTTCTTCTAAAATTTGAATCCTTCATTCAGATTGTTCATCCATTTGAGGATCATAATATATACTCATGGCCAATTGTGTTATGAGTGCTTTCTGTATGGATTTCTAAGATTGATATCTAAACATCAATTACTAGTGAGGAAAATTTGATATTAGAATACCATGCATTATTAAAACATTATTAATGTATTTTCTGTACAATTATTCAACCATATTGGATTCGTTAATTGGGATAATGTGTGATGAATTCATGATCTGGTCCACAATCACCCATATGGAATCATGTTTCCAAACTGTTCCTGGAAGACATATCACTATATCCATAGTTATCTTCTATCCTTTCTATATGGTAATCAGTAATTAATAAAACATATCAGTATGTCATATTTTTTTCCCTTGACCTAATGAAGGGTGGGGAATCTCGAAATAAACTATTCCATTTTCCTCCTCATTCCATCCCACTAAAAATATTCTTTTAGTGATTTATACATATTAAGGATTCTATGATTAATGTCTCATCTCTGATGGTGGTCGGTATAAATAATTTTTCCCTGATAAATCAAAGGTACCATGATCTGAACTCTAAAACATAACACAAAACTCCCATAAAACTTTTATCCCTCAATGGTATCCTCACTATTGAGTTTTGACCAAATAGCTAGAAATTTTGGATTAGATGTTTGAGTATGTATAACTTTCTCAATCAAATTAGGAATAATAGAAACCAGAAAACCAATCTATAAAAACAAATCAATCAACAAAATATAGATGCATATCATCTATAACTGGAATTATTTTCCATTTATCTGAAGCGTTATTATCCAGTTGATTATAAGACTTATCACTAAATGCATATTCCACTAAGTTTCCTTTTCTTATTTTATACTTGAAGTCAAAGTCATACATCTATAAGTATTACATCCATCTAAAATGCCTTAAATTCAAATATCTTTTTTAGAAAATGTGTTTCAAGTTCTTATGATATGTGAACATTGTAAATATATCATCAAATAGATAATAATCTCAACTCTTCATGGAATTAACTACAAAATCCAATTACAAGTCATATATTGGTCAGTTATTCTCATGCACCTGTAACATTCATGGTCCATAATAAGTAACATTATATCGTTGCTTAAGAAAACAACCCAACCAAAATCGCAATGTATCACAATAGACCACGTACCCCTATCATGACTCTTTAAGGATAAGTGTTAACATAAGCTAAACATTTAACTATTAGAATTATTTATGGTATTCAGAATTATATTGGAAAGGAACACCTTTCCATGTTAAATTTTTTTATTGGTGATGATAAACATGAAAAATCATGAACTATGTGTCGGTAGTATCATGTTAAACCAAGGAAACCGTGTATCTCAAAACATTATTCGATAGATTCCAAGAGATAAATGCTTGTATAATTTTTGGATAAAAAAACTCTCCTTTATGAAATTACATGACCAAGAAACATACCACTTCTATCCAAAAATATCCCTCTGAATGTTTTTCATTAAGGTTATTGTCTCACAAGGTACTCAACAATATATCCAGGTGTTGATCATGATTGGTTTTTACCCATAGTACACCCGAATTTTATCAATGAGAATCACTACAAAGGAATAAAAATACTTATGAATGATCCAATTCATGAATTCTATAAACACTTTAGTGAATTATTTGGAAAAAATGTTGTAACCACACATTCAAAATGGACATAATGACTTCAAAAATCTATTTTCGTAATACCCTCCCTCCACACTCACAGTTAATGGTAGCCTGATCATAAATCAATCTTAGAGAATCATAATTCTACCCCCAATTGATCAAATAGATCATCAATGTGTGTAATAGGATACTAATTATTTTTCTTCACTTGTTTTGGATTATGTTAATCCACACAAATCTTAAAACATCTATTTTCCTTCTTTATAAAAAGAATTGGTTCTACATACAGAGGCATGCTTGTTTAGATGAACCATTTTCCATAAAACTCTTCCAAATATAATTTTCATTCCCTCAACTTCTTCTATATCATCTTAAAATATGATATTTAAATAGGACTAGTCCTCAGTAGGAAATCAATCATAAATTCCACTTCTATATCAGGTGGAACCCCAATGAAATTATCTTGATATACATCAGTAAATTTTTTAAAGATGGTAAGAAAATATATATGTCACATATAATAAAAAATCAAATTAACCACCATTGAATGATAATATATAGTCCCAACTATTAGTACCAATGTTCATTACTACTTCCTTTCACATCCCAATATTTTTTAAAAATATCTTTAATTCCATCTGAAGATGTGAAACTAACCATCCTAAAATAATAGTTGACATGGTCCTTGAATAATTTCAACCAATCCATCCCCAATATAAAGTCATGGATATTAATCTCAAGTAAAGATAAACCACATACAAACAAAGTCTTGTAAAATTTTATAGAACACACTACAAAATTAAAGGATTGAAACTTCTGTTTTCCCAAAGGTGTTTTGAGTTTCAAAATATATGGAATAATCTAAACATGTTACCTCATATGATCAATAATATGAGAAGAAATTAAAGAGTGGGATTCACCTATATTAAAAAATCTTTTATAAGGTTGTGATTTAAAATAATTACACCTTGCACTATCAAATGAAATGATTGATAACATATGATTATATTCTCAGCAACATAAAGTTATTTAATCACTCATAGATGATCCTTTCTTCCTTAATAAGGATTCATAACCTAAGGAGTCGTGTTTTTTCTTGGATTCACCTTTTCTCATTCAGTTCTAAGGATGAGAATTATTCTAATTATATTTCCTCATCAAATCATAGGATGTCTCAGAAACATGAGATGGATTATCATACTATAATTTTGAGTATTATGAAAATAATGTAGAAAATATATCATATGGTTACAATTAAGAAAAGATCAAGGTATTTTTGTAAAAACTATCTTTTTATGAGAATTAAACCCACATTGGAAACAATTTTGTTTTAAATTTGGTTGTGGATGAATGTTAACTGATCATGTGGTCTGATTCTGAGACCCTCCACCACCTTAGAAGTTCATTTCCATAGTCCACATATTCCTAGAATTTTATTTCCCACATGTTCCAAGGGTGATAAGATTACTTAATCAAACTAGATTTCTAGAAACATCTCTTTTAGATATCATCCCTCTATTCAATATTTCCATATATTCTTCAACATACAAATAAATATCTTACAGATAATCTCTGATCATAGTCCAGACTCAAAATTTGTGCCTCCAAGGAAGCAGTAGAAATTACATTAGGGGGAAACAAGCTAAACAAAAAAATTATCCATATACTCTGTGACAAAGAGATATTTTAGTTTCAAGCTAACTAAATAAATTATTTTTACAATTATAAAAGTATGAGGATAAAACTTTTTTTGAACAATTATTCAAAGTCCTCCTATAAAATTCATTGGTCGACTTTTGCTTGAGAAGCTAAATCCAACCATTAGTGTGCAAGATTTTCAAAAATTTACCTTTTAAAAATTCATTATTAGCTCTATTAGTTTACCACAAAAATCAAAATTTCTATTCATTTAGTTGATCCACAGTTTTTCTTTTCTAGGTTCGGAATCCTATTGAAAAAGGGAGGTTTTATTGTTGAAACTGTGCCAAATGATCCATATGCCTTAGTTTATCATTTTGATTTCTTTTTTCAAAGAACTAAAAATATTTTATGGTTCTACAAACAATATAATGGTTCACATATGGCTTAGTTTCAACCGAATTCTTCGCATCCCATTCCTACTAATTTTTATAGAATCTTTTGGTTCCATTTTCTAACACCAGAAAAAAACACAATTTAATTCACTATCTCTAGAAACTGAAGGCCAAGAAAAATTTCAAATTAATATAAACAACCAACATAAATAATTTTTTATAAAAAAGACCATTTTAACCATTTTTAAAAATCATTGAACAACAGATGAACAATGTAGTCCTAGTGGGAATTATAACAACAATGAATGATATAAAACACTCATCAGATAAACCCATGACCATGAGAAGACAATGCACCTAGAAGTGTGCTAGAACACTTTTGTACCCGTACACCATAGTAAAATGATGTTTTGTATAAAAATGTTAGTTATTTCTTCTCAAGCTATAAATTTCGATTTTCAACATTCTGATATACTTAATACCATCCCATGATATAAACAGACTAACCAAGAATAATATAATTTGTAACATCCCCCCCCCCCAACACATTGGATTCAGAATAGAAAGAGTTATACTAACCTTAACTGACATCCCAAATACACCAAAGGTAATAAATTAATTATAAGGTCTTAAAAGATCATTGGGAGATGATTTTTACTTTATTGATTATATAACAAAACATGAAATAAAATAAATATACAAGACACTATATAATGCATGAGTGAAAATAATATAACCTAGTATAAAATCAAAGTAAAACAATATTATAGTGACAAAACACATTTAATATTAAATGAAAAAATAAAAAAAACATCAAGGATAAAAGAAACCAAAATACCTGATCTTATGTACTCCTCATCTTTCTCCCATCTCCCAGCTCCAACTCCACCTATCGTGCTGATGGTAATAAGAAACATCACTAGAGAAATATGTTAAATTTCCCTTCCATGTATCTTAATATATGACATATGTAAATTCACAAATGTTCCCAATCAAGGGGTGCAAAGAACTAAGCAGGATTTCCACAAAGACTTCCCAACACATGCCACAAAGATAGAAAAAGTTAGCAAATTTTCTATAAAATAACTTGAAAACATATAAACAGTATGTATAATTCCATAAGTGAATACCTTGTACCATAAACAAGATCATTATAATACATTCATACTTGTTTTAATCAATCTCATGTTCAAAGACACACACCTCTATCTGTACACACACACAATAAACTCATGCTTGGTGTTACCATTAATGGTGGTACTACATGACCATAACTCCTCAAATGTTGAGGGTGGTACATATAACCAAACTCATCCACTTTGAACACATTTAATCCCAATTATGATAAAAAAATCACAAAACAATTCTTCCTATAAAACATTTATTAATAAATTTTCACATGTTCAAACCTTTTTATAATTTTAAAATCTGTATTTTAGAATCATATCAATAGGGGGTTTTCCAAAAACCTTCCAATTTTCAAAATAAATACCCAAAATATTTTCCCTCATGAAATAACACAGTGATACAAATAAAAATCCAAGGATAACCTTAAAAAAACTAAGTCTTCCAGTTATAGAACTGTAGAGTGAGAGAGAATCCACCTACAATGAATTCAATTGGTTGGGACAATTTATCCCAGACAAAACCACCTCCCTCATCACTTCCTTCCATTCCTCTATGAAAACCCTATAATATCTAATAATAAACAATGAAAATGAATATATAAAAGTATTACAACACCGATATATTGTTTAGTTAGTGAAAAATCAAATAGATTTTAGTTGAGAAGTAATAATGAGACCCTAACCTTTTATTTCCACTAGTTAATGCTCAATGATTCATTATAATAAGAGTCTGTATGTCAAATATAATCATAAATTTCCTAAGGGTTCCTTGAAAGTATACTTCAAGTAATGGGAAATGAATCAAGAGTCTATGGTAATAGGAGGAGATAAATATTGTTGGATCAAAAGATTCAGGATGTGAATTAAAATTTCATGTTCTGAATATCCAATAGATCGCATATACCAAAAAAACATATTCTATGGTTAATTTTTTGGAAAAAAAAATAATTTCACTGCATTAATATTTTTTACATCATGAACATACTCCTCAAAATCCCATCACTCTATGAATTTTCTCATGGCATCTTTCCCAAACAATTCATGTCGTGAAAACACCATTTAAGTAGTAAATGTTTCCTAAATAATTTTCCATCAGTTAGACTTGAGGATCTTTTCTAGTTTATCCTATAAACACTTATAGAACATTAACCAGTGACTTAAAATGACAAATTAAAATCATAAAACAATGGATTGCCACAAACTAGGGTGATACAATGTCCCATCGGCCTTTTGGTAGTACCCAATACTGTCCACCTTTTTTTAAAAAATTAATGGAAACCGGAAAATTATTTTTAGTTATTTTTCAGTTAAATATACACCTAGGAAACATACTTATTTAATCATTTCAATCATTCCTATATCATATTATTCTCAATCTATAACCAAAAATCCCAAATCACAATAATTTCGCTAAGGTTTCCACCCACATGTCTCTCTCATGGGGGGGGATAAGGTTTTCTTCTAGTGATGTTTCCTCTCATTCAGCCTCGTTGATTCTTATAATTTTTTGTGATTGGTTATTTTCACCCCATTTTACTTCTACTGATATTTTTTCATCATTCCTCTGTCATGATATTTTTATCCCATCGATGTCTCAATTTGTTTTGGTTTAGTATTTTCCCTCTTATATTCCTCTAGTCCTTATCGTTGTGGTGTTTTCTCAATGACAAAGGCCTAAACCACTATCTATCATTACGCTTTCTACCTAAAACTATTTTTGGTATGATGTTAATTTTTCGTAGTGTATTGGCATTGTTTAGGTTGATGTGTTCAATAACAAGCATCTAGGTGTCTCATTCACTTTTTCCTTTGGTTCCTTTACTTCCCTTGGTTTGGTTTTGTTTTTATCATGGTTTTTGGTTTGGTTCAATGATTCTTGTGGTGTTTAATGCCCATTTGGTGTGATTTTTTAGTGTCATATCTTATGATTTTATTTCTTTCTGGATTCATACCTTATTTTGGTTTGTGGATGGTATTGTTTTCATTAGTTATGGATTATTTCCAACACAACTTGTGTTCTCCTTTTGTGGTGTCATTTTCCCTTGGTGTATGTGCTTCATATGGAAGTATAATAATCCTAAATTTTTTGTTTCCGATAATTATTGGTTGTTGATAATTATAATTTCTTATATACCTCAGGAAATTATTTTATTTTCTATATTTCTTATATTATTTATGGATTGTTGTGAGAAAGGATAAATGAAGTGTGTTAAGGAGCTAACGTAGCACCATATACAACCTAAAGAGAACATTTAAGTACATTAAAGCCTCAAATTAGATCTAGAGAATATATGGGTGATATAATGGAATCCTTCATTCATTATTATATGTTTATGTTTGATCATTGATAGATATTGTGTCAATTTATTGAGACTAAACAAGTTGTAACGTAGTGTGGGGGAAACACCAGATGTATTTTTTTCAAAAAATACCTCTTGGAAGACAATGTAGGATACATCTGTAACTGAACACAACATGGAGAGACAACCAAAACTATGAACTCAGGGAAATGATATCCATGTTGCAACACTATGATTCTCAAAATATGAAAATTTGGGCCATTGAAGCTAGATTTTCAAGCTAATATGACTAGAACCACATCTCAATACTTTTCTTGAACCAACATGAGATACGTTATTCCTTGTGGATATATTCACACAAAAATAAAATATCAAGAAACAATGAATGATACACCAACACTCCAACATATCCCAACTTCCACAAACTCAATACTAAATTTCCATGACAATTTAATTTTGGGCTTCATTTCACCCTATAAAGTATTAATAGTTTAGAATCACTCATGTGGCCCTAAATCACTTAAAAAGAACCTCAAATTTTTAAATCATAAAAATGGAAGGATATATATAATATTGGGTAATTAATCAATGGCACATATCATATAGATAGTATGCACTGGTAGTGGGGGCCGAAATAATCTTTATAAAAACCATTCTAACCAATTTAGGTGATCCCAAAACCAAAGGATAGATGGTTACCGGTCTTATAAAGGGAGTAGGAAAACCATGTGGTAAAGGGTGTTTGAACTTCATTGAAGTAAATAAAAGTTGAAAACACTTGAAAAAAAATTTATACTTTCCAATATACATTTAATGTTCATGGAAGGTAATAATGAATACTAAAGGAAGATCTCATATAGAGAGGAAGAGGATAGGCTTGAGATATTTCATCACATTTCTAAAAGAGGATAATCATAGAGATTTATCCATTGGAGGGAGATTCACCCAGGGTTACCATTAGAGAGTAATCTTCTCATTATTTTTACTTACATTGTAATAATATATTAATATTTGTCTAATTACCTTATGGTGTTCAGTTGAGGTGTAGTTATGGACTTTTTCTTATACTTGAATGAATTGTATTCATATATCTTCTTCTTATAATTTTAATTCATTTATATTTTCATCACATGTAAATTAAACATATGGAATTGGGTGAAATAATGAGAAATGAAATCTAAAAACATGCACCTGAATTAAGGACTTATCTCTCTAAAGCATGAGAATGTTCTAAAATACTAAAGAATACCATAATTGCAGACCCTTTGAACTTTTATTTCTTAGTATAGTTCGCACTGGAAACCATACAGGGACCTATAATTGAATTTAGAAGCTGAAAATTATCACAACTGAGTTATTGGAATAATTAAGTGACTATGATAGAAAAGAGATAGTGAATTAAATCATAAATAATGTAAAATAATTAAATGATCCCAACACTTCAACTATTCTTTATAAATTCGTCAATTCAAATCATAATTTATACTATGATAATATTATCTAAAACACTCTTGTTAAACATAGATTTCTTTGATACATACAACCATGATACAAACACACATCATAATTTACCTAAACTAGTGTATATGTTACCTCAATATATGAATTAAAATTTGGTTTCTCCTATGGAAACATACTAGGTAACTTCCTAGATAATGTGTTATACTTCCCTATGTATTTATAGGATATCGACATAACTACCACTATATAGTTTAAAATAATTAATTATGCATGTTCCAAATTACATGTTTCCATAAAATGGAATTCATATGATTATGACAATTATCCTGGAATTATTTTTTGATAGTTGTTATTATACTCACCCATGTACTAATATTGATTCATGTCTCATGTCCTCTCCAATTATTCCTCTTATTATAAGGCCTTTTAGCACACCATTTCTTTGAGGTATGTCCCTAGGTAGTCATGTGTATTAATAAGATTATGAAAGATTATAAGAGGAATGTGATGAATTATTTATATAAATTTTAATGTTTAATATGTGTTTCTATTATATGAACCAAATTGTTTCAAGACACAAAGCCTATCGATTTTTGGAGTTATAATATTATGAATGTTTATTTTAAAAATTATGTAATAATCATGTAAGTAATGTATGGGTCACTATATCTTGGGGAGACTATACCTTCAATTTCATGGAATGAAGAAATATATAAATCACATGAACATTCATAGCCGGAAAAAAATAAACTGATTACATGGAATTAAAGTAGAAGGAATACTATGATGGTCAAATCATACTTTCTTTCGCTAGTGATGAAATGATATGGAGTTCCCATGATCTGAACATATCAATAAGGAATGACTACCACACAATGGATGGAACTACAGTGTTATAGATTTTATGGCATCTCATCATAAGATAAGTTCATATATATCCTTTGTCAATGTATAGTGTATGGACATTGTGTATGGTGGTAGGCTCAAATATAACATCATCATACTGGGTGGCCTAAATTATCCCCATATAACTCTAATAGGCTTGAGTGTGTCGTTAGGATACTAAATGACATAAATCACACCCATCCAATATCACCATCAACAAGATAATTAATTTTCCTAGAACCCAACCCAAATGATCTCATTAAATAATAGACTTGGATATAGACTTATTCAACCTTCCACTAATGCAAGGATATAGTGATCATTTTAAGTTTTGGAATAGACAATGTGTCCTACTATAAATTGAATATATAATTATTCATCACCATATCATATGAAAGTATCATTAAATATTAGTCTATCATCCATTCCACCTTCTCCTTGGTAGAAAAAAAATATCATACCATACACAATAAAGGGTCCAAGATAGTCAATCACAATCACGAGGCAACACACAACCCACACCATATCCCTCAAAAAATAACCCATCAAAAAACGTGTATACCATATTTTTTCATATATATCCTCTAACACCCAACTATAATCAAATATTTCACCACATGAATCATGAAAATTCATATACTTGGTGAGGCTTATCCATTTAAGTCTTAGCATGTTGCTCTCAGAAGTCACCACTCAAGCAATGTAGCCTTTTAATCCATAACCAATAATTCATCATGTCCTAATATCCTGGATTAGGCCCATCATAAGATAAATACATGAAACTCTACCCTTAGTAGTTCACCATTGATAATCCCCCCAGACTACTGTAGGATTATCCTGTTGGCCCATTTCTATATCACTAGTCACCCCTTTCCACGTGACTTAGCCAAAAAGGAATATCATCAACTAAATACATACTCTAACCCTTAAGTAATACAAAATTATGAGAAATTATTTAACTATGCCATCCTTTGTGGGACTCCCTTTTATATCCTATAAATGTCTCTCATGGTTTTTCACAAAAATCCTCTTTCAAACCCATAGGTGACCCTCTATGATAACCCGTATTATGTGAGGTTTCCTCAACAGCCACTCTCATGACTCTCCCATGGCTCATATACCTATTTTAAAAACATAACCCAATACATAATACATCCTTGGGTCACTAGATCCATCAGTGAAGGTTTTTTACCCCCTTTAAGATCCAATTTCACTCTAACATAGACTTTCTCATAGGAAACATATCCCACATTGGCTACGTAAATAACTTCTAACACATAGAGGATCTTATATAAACATAATAGACCTAACTTGTATCACCTCACACTTAGAAACCCACCTCATATTTTTATTGTCAAGTTCACACTCAATTACCCCAATTAATATATCATATTTTACATCAAATTACATATTAGGGTGATAAAATTAGGGACTAACTTCCTAAACCATGGATTTGTCCCCTTTTTATCAATAATCAACCACCTCGTCCATGATTTCACCATTATCATGCAACCCTAAACCTCAATATTAATCCAAATTATATTAATCAATTAATCAATAAAACCAAAAATTTAATAATAGGGAAAATTCCCTTCAAATAGTGTAACCTTTCTAGAACCTTGAGCAATGATGTAGTAAATATCTCCAACATGAATCCTAACCTACTAGAAGTAAAATCCCAAAATTCCTCATTTGATTCAATAATAAATTTCATCCATTTTTATAAAATTAAAATACCAATTCACTATGTCACTGGCCTCTAGAGAAACGACATACAACCTTGTGTGGTCATTTTTGTTAAACATTCCCTAGGCTCCATTCATTAAATACTCATTATTTCAATGTGATTCCAACATGTTTTGGTAAAATTACTATCAAAAACTTAAGGCCTTGTTTTTTATGGTTGAAAATGGGATGGATGAGAGGAAAGGGAATCAAAATTCATTTTTTTATTTGACTATCTATGCTTATAATTTTTTACTTCCCTCATTGTATTATTTAATTTTATAGCTTTCTGATATGCATTTAGGATTTTTGTGAGATAAGATAAAGAAGGTAAAATATTCTAATGGTGTGATGGGATGGGAAGAAAAGGTGATGTTTTGGTTGTTATAAGACTCTATATTCTTTGGAATAATATTTTTTTTATAAGGCTCTTCCATTTGGAAATATATTTTTCAGAATTTCTAATAAGAAGAATGTGAATATTTGAAAATATTTCTATTTATGAGAGTCTTTAGGTAAGTATATTACCTCTCTTATAACTCTCAGAATGACGGATGAATTGTTTTAAGATATTTTAAAATAAAATATAAATAAATTCCAATTTTAATGATTGAGAGAGTTATGTTATCGAGTTATACAAAATATACACAAGAGGGGGTGAATTGTGTCTATCAAATATTCTTTGAGAAATTTTGAGGATAATCAACTTTGTCATTTGATCTTTATCATATTATTTATGTATCAGTAATAAAATGATATTAGAACACAAAGATTTATAGTGGTTTGGGGGAAAAAATCTCTTAGTCCACTCCACCAACACTCTTCTCCACGAGCATGATGATTTTCACTAGTCAGTACTCTTTTCACAAGACCATCCACAAATGAGTGAAGGTAGTTGAAACCTTTATAGTTTATGGTTAAAAAAAGCCTTCTGGTTTTAAACACTGAACCGATCAAACAAAATATTAAGAGAAGTCTGTAATCAAAATAAAAGTGTATTGTTTTGATAAATATTTTTTGATTGATCTTTATAGTTGCAGCAGTACGCAACTGATAGTAAATGGATCATCATCTTCAGAAGAGAGGTTCTTCACATAAGAGCAGTTTTAAATCAATTGGGTTACAATTTATTATGAAATATATTCAGAAAAAATCAGTAGTAGATTCACAATAGATTTTCAAATTAGAACAAGTAAATATTTAACATTTCTCTATCTAATATAAGACAAAATACGATCATTCTTTGTAGCAGAAGATCTTTAATATATATTTTTAATGAATAAGTGTATCACTGTTTTTATTAAAAACATGAATATCTCCAGATTTTAATATTTTAATCATCATGATTTGAAGAGATATCTATTCACATATATTCTACAAAAATTCAAATACTAATTAGTTATATACAAAAGGCATGTGCCTTATTCAGAAATTTAGATCCACAATAGTCACCAGACAAGTCGTGATATTCAAATGTTTGAATAACAGAGTAGTCATAACTCTCCTTAATAATCAACACAAAATCCTCCAATTAAATTGATCCTTTGAATAATGTATAAATGGGATTCAATCAGTCAAAGATGCACATTAATATCTAGCTTTGAATCTGGCTAGAAATCAACCTGATAATCCGAAAAAGATCGTTGCACAATGAAGTTGAAAGTTCAAATATCCGACTCTTAATGAAGTCAAACGTAGGGTTCCTTTTAGAAGAAATCCAAATATCAAACGTATGGTTGATCAGAAATGTAATGTTGATGATCCATACTTTTTCATAAACTATGAAATGTATGATATAAATTCCATACTTTTCTCTTCTTAATAATGTAAGGTACATGATCTATACTTTTGAAAAAATGTAAGTTTCATCATAGAAGCAGGGCTGATGATCCCTACTTTTGTGAAGCAAATGTAAGCTTCCATACATACATAATGTAATTAATCCGTACATTTCTCATATAACAAATGTAAGGTTCCTTCCAAATGTAAGATTATTTTACCATAATTTTCTAAACTCCCGTAAAATCAACATAGGATATAATCCTTATGGTATGATCTCCAACATACGGTATGAACAGTGTTTCGAAAACACACTGAATAGCTTTCTGAACACTTTGAAAAATATTTCAGAAGAATTGTATTATTTAATAGTATTCCAAAATTAGGAATATAAATAATATTAATTTCCTAAAATATACTTAATGTAAAATCATTAGAATAAAAAATAAGGTTATTTGTGATCATCAAAATAATCATAAAAATATAGAGTATAGTTGAAACAATACATGCTGAATAATATCCTCCTATTTGATTTTCACAAAAACCCATAACATTATGCAATTTATAATTTTTTTAAGGATAAAAACGGTATTTAATTTTCACATTCAAATACCTTTTTGAAAATATACAATACTGGTTTATCCAAATTTTTCTTCAAAGGTTCTCTATTTAAAAAAATTTATCCCCCAAAAGTCTATTTAAAACCAAAGTAAAATTTTGTGTTTATCCAAATTTCACCCCCTTTTGTTATGTAAAAAAGAATGATAGAATAAATAATATAACATATGTAATGTATTACTGAACTTTTAAGATAAATTTATGATAAACTGCTTATCAATAAAGGAATCTAAATTTTTTGAGGTAGTATAACATAGACATAAACAAAGTAAAAACCCATAAAATATGATAAGTATGAAATTTCATTGATAAAACAGTGTACATGTACATTAATGAACATGAATCAAGGTCTTTTGAATAAAGGTTTGAAAAAGTGTATTTCAACCATTTTGAATATCATCATTCAACTATGCCAACTGTTACCTTAATCCCTTCATAACACCATCTCTAAGCTGAATTAACAGATCACTTCCTTCTTAAGTTAAATGAATATCTTCAATGAGGTTCACTTGAAAAACTCAGGAAATCATTATTCCATTTTTTTTAAACTGATTAAGCTTCTCAATGAACCTATTCAACAATTCTTGAATATCTGGTTCACATGAGGTGATATGCTAAAAAATATGCTTTTGATTGTCCAATAGCACTGACAAAGGAGCACTACTACATTGTAAATCTTGTAACCTATCATTCATGTTTTTAATTACAGCGGTACTGGCTTGGAATCTATTGATCAAATCTAGTGAAGTACATCATCTAATTTCTTGATTTCCTCTGATATCTACAAACTATTGCTCCATAAAGCTTTTCAAATTTGCCAAATCTGATTTCAAAACAACTTCAGATTTAAATTTTTCAACTTTTTTCCATCAATTTGTTCATAAAAATATATACTTCATCCTTTTAAATAAAAATATCTTTCAGATGTTGAAATATCTATTTATATTTCTTTAATTATCCTCTTAAATTTTCATTATCTTTAAGAGATCTGTTAAATTTTTTAACAAGCTCCTCAACATGATCATATATAGAATCATAGTCACCATGTGCTTCATTTACAACATGATCTACCAAGATCAGTGGTAAAGACTGAGCATTTGATTTCTCTCTTGAATCATTCTCCATTGGTTGGTTAACTGATTTTTCCCCTAAAATATTAGATGATAATTATTCGTATAAAAATTTTGTACGAATCCCAGGGAGATTTTATTGAATAGGTTGTTCTTCATTCTCAACTTCTAATGGAAGGTGCTCATCCTGAGGAATTTCTTCTTGAATTTCTTCTTGAATCTGACTTTGTCCCACTAGTTCTATTTGGGAATTTTCAATTTGTACAGAGTCAATATATCCCAAAGATTGATCTATAATTTCCATTCCTTGAGAGTTTTCAATTTTAGGTACCTCATTAGTTCAGTTTTGTGCCTCTTCCTGAGGAAAAACATCCACTTCTTCTTGAGAAGTAACTTCCTTTTGTCACTCTTATTGAGCATGTGCACTTAAAAATTTTTAAGTAAAAAAGTGCATCTGTCTCAAGAACATTCTTAATTGCAGATTATTAAACAGCTTGAAACTCTCTGTGTCTAGATTTTTGAAGTCCACCTTGACTTTCTTCATCAGCTGGATAATATTCTATTTCAAATCTATGTCTCCTTGTATTGGTTGATACTTCTTTTGTTCTGGATTAACCCATACCTTCTTTAGATTTTTCAAGTTGCTCCCCCTAAGTAGACACCTGATCCTCTTCAGCTCCAGAATGAATTATTTTACATTTTATAGTGCTACATAAAAATACAATCATTCTTAAAGTTCCATAATTTAACACATTAATATAGTGTAATCTGAATCTCTAATATATTAGCTTCACCATATCTTTTTTAAACAACAGCTTTGAAATAAACCTTCCATAAGGATAAATACTCATAGGATCCTCAGGATGATAATAGTAACTCAAATATCTAATAAAATATTCTATAAAATTCATCATTATTCGACTTAAAAATAGAAACATAATATACGTATCAGGAATAATAATATTCTCCATCTTATACATCCTTGGGGTTATTCTAGTTTGAATAAATTTAAGCAAAATCATTTGATTTTTTCTAAATATTTTACCAAAATTTTCCTTATGTTAGTAGAGCCAAAAATAAAATACATCATTTCCTCATATTTATGATTTTTATCCCTGACTGACATCATATCAAAATGAAATACTCCCTCGTGAGGTAATTTCATGATCCTTGAAATTTGAACAGAAGAGATCGATAAATCCATTTCTTCGATCTTTGCAACAATCGAATCTTCACTACTGGAATTTGTGTTTTTCCCCACACTTACATACCAACGGTTCTATGAAACCGTTGGTGTAAGATGAATAGTGGAGGCTTTTACCAACGGTTCATTAGAACCGTTGGGATATATTTGAATAGGGAGGTTTTTCCCAACGGTTCTAATGAACCGTTGGGATATATGTGTTTTGTGAGGCTTTTCCCAACGGTTCTCATGAACCGTTGGGAAAACTTTGTTTTTTGGGAGTTTTTCCCAACGGTTCATGAGAACCGTTGGGAAAAACATACATATGCCAACGGTTTTAAAAACCGTTGGCAAAGGTTTTCCCCAAAAACCCAGCCGCCCGTTCCCTCCCCCATTCGCGTTACAGAGCCCTAACGGGAGCAGCAGCAGCCGATTCCGATTTTGGAGATACTGCCGGCCGGATTCTAGCTCTTCTTCAGGTTCTTCTTCTTCTTTATCTCAAAAGGTATTCAAATGTTTGGGTCTCAATGAGTAAAACCTCCATCTAGTTGAGTGTTATCCCTAACTAGTGTGGCATCCGGCTTATGGGGTGTTGAGAGAACTTTCAAAGTTGTTTTTTTGTGCCTTGGATTGTCATATATAGTTTTATAATTTCTATGGATTGTATAAGAATTATGTGGAGTTTTAAATAATCCTATTTTTTACATTTCTGATCATGAATTTATGTATGTAATCTTACAAAGATGTGATTCCTCTAGATCCTTGGATTTTATTATTGGGAATGTATTTTATGGATCATGAAATAAATTATGTCTTAGTCCATCATATTTATACATTGATCAACTTGAAAATAAATTTACAAAAATAAAAAATCATTATCATTCTCAAACTCAGATCACTTTGGTTCTAACATCCTACCAATTTGATTTTTTAACAATTCAAAGTGAAATTCACACCACCAAAAGGTATTCAAATGTTTGGATTCACAGTGGAATTCCATGGATAGACTCATTTCTTTGAATATTGATTAAGCCATTGGTGATACATGGATCCAAGGGAGGGATTCCATAGATAGACTTATTGAATGTAGAATTATATTCCAATTGATACATGGATTCTTATGATAATTCCATAGATAGACTTATTGAATGTAGAATTATATTCCAATGATATGCGTCTTGTGTGGTGGTGGTGTGGTTTATGTGTTTTATGGTAGTAGTGAAGTGTGTGATTATGTAGTTAATGTGAACCCATAGGTTGAGTATTTTGTGCTATCTATATATCATGTATTTTTATGTTATTTCTACACATTCCCAACTAGAGTTGGATAAACTTACCAACGATCAGAGGTTTTGAGTTATGGGTATTTTTTCGAATATCTAGGATGGTGGTTATATGTTTGGATAGCTACCATGTCTTCCCTACTCTTCCTTCAAAAGTGATTGACCATGTGTTTTTAGGCAAGATGCGATGTGATTGTCCATGTGTCTTCAGGTGAGATGTACTATGATTTCCCTAGTGTTTTTCGATGAGGTGTGATGTGATAAGGCTATAATAAGATGTGGCATGTGGTTGGGGTCATGTAGGGTAGGAGGATGACACAAGGTTGATGTTATTCATGTTCATGATACCCTACTAATATGGTTATGGGATGAGTCATGCTGTTATGTGATATAACACATTAAGTTCTTGTTGGTTTTACATTTTTTCAATAACACATTTGTATGTTTTTTTGACATGTGTAGTTGATACCTTGATTATTTTCTTCCTTTATCGTTTACTTAAATGTATATTCTATTATAGTTAATGCCTATTGAATTGTTTATGACAAAATGACTTATATAAATTCTTTTTACAGAATGGACAGAAGTTGGATGTATGAAACCGATCGGATCTCAGATGATTTTCAAAACAATTTGGAGAGCTTTATAGATTTTGCATTTCACAATGCTTCAGATAGTGGTCGCATACACTGCCCATGTTCCAATTTTGTTGGTAGACCTTGGTTGAGCCGTGAAGAAGTCAGCTACCACATAACCAAAAATGGGTTTCAAGCAAACTACTTTCTGTGGTATCACAATGGGGAGAAAACGAAATCTCAAATTGGTGATGATCGAAATGAAAAGACTGGAATGGAGAATTTGTTAGATGATCGGTTTCCGTTTATTCGTCATCATGAAAAAGAAAGGATTTCGACTCAAGAAGACTTCGATATGAGGACAGCTGATGCATCTAGTGAAAATGATGATATTGATAGGGTGAAAAAATTGAATGATGCTGCCACGACTCCAGTATATCGGCAATGCGATAAAATGAAAAAGCTGGAATTTTTAATCCGATTATTTCATGGGAAAACTATGTATGGGATTTCTAATACAGCAATCGATTACATTCTTACCCTCTTGAAGGATTTACTTCCAGATGATGCAGATATTCCCTCAAACCACTATATGGCATGGAAGTTAGTTGAGGAACTTGGATTTTCAAGAAACAAAATTCATGCTTGCCCGAAAGATTGCATTTTATTCTGGGAGGAAACCGCTGAACGAAATGATTGTATAAAATGTGGCACATCCCGCTGGAAGTCAAAATCTGATGGAACACCATCCCGCGTTCCACAGAAAGTAATGTGGCACTTTCCATTGATCCCCAGACTCCAGAATCTTTTTATGTCTGATGACATATCAATAAAAATGAGATGGCATGATACCGAGAGAAAGAAGACTGATGATGAGTTGGTTCATCCTGCAGATGGATTTGCATGGAAGAGATTTGATGCTCGACATCCTGATTTTGCAGCTGACGTGCGTAATGTGAGGCTAGGTCTTTCATGCGACGGTTTTAATCCGTTTGGGCAGATGCTTACTTCGCACAGCACATGGCCAGTTTTTATACACATTTATAATCTTCCCCCATGGTTGTGTATGAAAAAACCTTTCACTTTCATGAGTATACTCATATCTGGTCCTTCTGATCCTGGAATTGATATTGATGTATACATGCAACCTTTAATAAAAGAGTTGAAGCTTCTTTGGGATGTGGGTGTGCGCACATACGATGCATGTTCGAAAGACATATTTCAGATGCGCGCTGCGCTTATGTGGACAATCAATGATTTTCCGGCTTATGCAATGATGTCTGGATGGAGCACGAAGGGGAAACTGTCATGTGCAGTTTGTATGAAGAATACACGATCCAGAAGACTGAAACATCGTTGTAGTTTCAGTTTTATGGGACATCGACGATTTTTGCCAAAGGATCATCCATATAGAATGAATCGTCGAAGATTTGATAATACTATAGAGACCGATGATCCACCTCAGCGTATGTCTGGAACTGATGTGCTTAATGAATTGAAAGATTTCAGTTTTTCGTTCGGGAAGGGTCAAATGAAATCTGGAAAGAGAAAGAATGTTTCCATAGAAACCTGTTACAATTGGAGGAAGAGGAGTATCTTTTTTGATTTGCCTTATTGGTCAACCAATTTGCTACGTCATTGCTTAGACGTAATGCATATTGAAAAGAATATATGTGAAATGTTGCTTTCAGTTCTTCTAAATGTCAAGGGGAAGACAAAAGATGATTTACGATCTCGATGTGACTTGGTGGATTGGGGCATCAGACCAGAATTGCATCCTGTGCGTATCAGTGAAAATAAATGGCAACTTCCATGTGCTTCTTATGTGATGACACCTACTGAAAAAAAACAATTTTTGGAAGTATTAGAGACTATAAGAGTTCCTGATGGCTATTCAAGCAACATATCTAAACGGGTCAACAGAAGAGAGTTGAAGCTAAAATCTTTGAAGACTCATGATTATCACGTTCTACTGCATGAGTTGCTTCCAATAGCAATTCGTCATCTTTTGTCCAATAATGTAAGGGTGGGTGTTATTCGGTTGTGCCATTTGTTTAGAGATCTTTGTGCTAAGAAGTTGTCCAAGTCTTTCTTGCAAAAAATGTTGACAGATGCCCCATTAATTTTGTGTGAGTTGGAGAAAATATTTCCCCCATCATTTTTCACATGCATGCTGCATCTGACTGTCCATATTCCAACTGAAATACTTCTCGGAGGACCTGTTTCTTTTCGTTGGATGTATCCAACTGAAAGAAATATGTTCACATTAAAGTCTTATGTTCGAAACAAGAATCATCCCGAAGGTTCTGTCGTGAACGGTTACTTAGCTCAAGAATGTATGGATTTCTGTTCAATGTATTTGTCTGATCTTACTACAAGAATGAACATACCAATGAGAAATGAAGAAGAACAATATGAGCAAATTGAACCCAGTTTTCCATCACTTCCTCAAACAGGAGGAATTCCTAGATCATATACATTGAAGACATTAAGCCATGAAGAGCGGGAGATGGCACATCGCACAGTTTTGTTCAACTGTGATTTGTTCGATGACTATATCAGGTAACAAAATTGAATATGTATATCTTACATATATATCTGTTAAACTATTCATATTTTTTTATCTACAGGGAACATAAAACAATGATAAATAGGAAGCATCGTTCTTTATCGTTGAGAAGGAGAGAGACTTTGCATAGCAAAGAGTTTTCTGCTTGGTTAAAATTGAAGGTAAAAATATTACTGTTTAAATTAATTATTTCAATATTTACTTAAGTTTAACTGTCATTTATATTGCAGGTATTGAGTTTGTCTGCTGACTCTGTCTCTGAGGAAATAAGAGCTTTGGCTTTTGGTCCTAATACCGTGGTTCGTGACTGTAAATCAATTGTTATCAATGGGTACAGATTTATTGTCACTGAACGAGCCAAAAACATGAGAACACAACATGATGGTATTATGGTTACTGCCACAACAGATTGTTATGCCAGCGCATCAGATAGTAGACCGCGACTTGAAAATGTGGGTTATTATGGAGTCGTTGAGAAAATAATAATATTGGATTATTACTCTCATGGATGAGTCACAATGATGAAATGCCATTGGTTTGATTCGATGACGAGACATGGCACATTTATTGATGATTGTGGATTTCGAGTAATTAATATGACCCGCACTCTTGCAACCGAAGAACCATATGTGTTGGCATCAATGGCTAAACAAGTTTTTTATGTCAAAGATCAACTTCAACCTGAATTTGGTGTCGTAGTTGAAGTAATTCCAAGACATATTTTTGATGATGCTGATGATGGAATTGACACTGTCCCTATTGCCATTGGAACCAATCCATTTATTTCTTTTGATGACTCCAATAGCTCAATTGTCAGAGTTGATTGTGAACCTGACGTTGTGGTTGGAAATATATAGAATCATTCATCCATGTTCTCAATTCTTTTGGTTTACCTCGAGTTGGGTTGTTAAGGTTGGTAATATTCATATTTATTTAGTATTGATCACAAATATGTTTTAGCTGACTTGACCGTTATGTGAATTTTCAATGTTTATTGGTTGCTGTTTTATTTGAATTGCATTTTCTAATTTGGAATTGGACTGTATTCAAACCAAATCAAACAATATTTCTAACTTGGTGAACATTACAACTTGTATGTTTTATTAAATTCATTCAAGCTCTTCTAAAACAATTGATAGCTAAATTACCAATGAATCCCCCCATTCCCTCATATATTTAGTTTTTTGGTTTACACATTAATTTTCTTTTTCTAATTAATTACATATTTGTTTTCCAATGCAGGAAATGAAGCCAATTGAAGAGAGACGAAGAAAAAAAATGGCGGAGAACAATCGTCGGATGGAGGAGATGGGCATTCCACCATTAGTGCCTACAGTGAGTACTTTATTTCATATATATATATATATATATTTACAGAATATATAATGTCATGTGATTAATTTTTTTTGTAAACTTTTTTGTAGGATCCACCATTACGTCGACAGTTATTCGACGAGGAGCCTAGTACTGGTCCTAGTACTCAGGCCGGTGGTACGAGGAGGGTTCGTACCAGAGGTGGACATAGAGCTGCGCGTGCCCGACTAGACCCTGCCCCTCCCACTGACATTTCAGCCTTCCCACATTCTGATCCCGGTGTGTCGTTAGGGACACACGGGATATTTAGACCTCCTATGTTTTCGCTACCTTCTGCATCTTCTGCCCCATCATTTTCACATCCCATGATGATTCCCACTCCCCAGTCAGCATCAGGTCATACAGTTGTTCCATCTTCTTTTACTTCTACTTCTGTCTCTCCGAGCTTTTATATTCCATCGTCTTCGACTCCTGTTCCACCAGAGGGTGTTCCATCAGGTTCTGTGGATCCGGCGCCACTCATTGATCAGACTAGCACAGGTATATTTATAAAACCCTATCAAATTTTTATAGCAATATTTATTTTCATTATAACATGTTTTGATAAAATATTTGTTTTTCTTTCATGACAGATACATCTACTGAAAGGAGGCGGGGGCGGGGCCGTACACGCATGCGTTCGGTGTGGAACCGTCGCACACAGGTTATGGTGGAATATAATGAAGACAATCAGATGGTTGAGAAAACAGGGCAGCAATGTCGGAGTTTTATGGCGACGCTTGCCAAATACTCCGACATCATTCCCGTCAGCCCGCTGTCGTGGAGACATTTGCCACATGAGGTCAAAGATAGAGCTTGGGCAGAGATATGGGTAAAAAAATCGGTTGTATTTAATGCCATGAATTTTTTTTGTATTTATATAAATTAATATTTTCATTTCAGCTTCGATTTAATTTTCCTGATGGTGAGGGTGCACGAATGGAACGTCTAAAGGATTTAGGCGAGCTTTGGAGAGCCTACAAGCATGAGCTGTATATTGGCTGGCGTGCTAGAGTTGGCACTGAGTTAGAGGCGGTACCAGTCGTGGATGATTGTCCTATAGAGCAGTATCGTCAGATGATTACTCATTGGACGAGTACCCAGTTTAAGGTATGAATTACATTTGAGGTATTTAAATAATTACTTTCAAGTTTTGCATTAATATTATCCTTTTCATTATCGAATTTTATTTAGGAATCATCTGGAAAAAATAAAAAAAACATTGATTCAAAAAAATACCTCCATACACTAGGACGCACGACGATGCCGGATCATGAGAGGCAGCAGGTATGACAATTGTTTATAAGTTTTCTTTACGACTTACATTTTCTTTTTTTTCCTCAATTATTTAATTATTTGCTGAAGTCTTTATATAAATTTTGTTTTCAATGTCATTGTAGAGGCAAGTACAAAATATTGAAGGACGTGTGCCTCGAGCAAAACTGTTTTGCTCGAGTAGACGAAAAAAGGATGGACGTGCTGTCAACGAAGCGACTCAGCAGCAGATTGTAAGTTTTAATCTGTTGATTTTATATTTTAATATCTATTTCTTAACTTATCAATATATTTATATTTGTAACAGGATGCTTTAGAGGCCCTCGATGCCCAAGAAGCAGACAATTTTGGGCCATCTGATCACTTACATCAGGTGTTGGGAGATGATCATTCTGGCAGAGTACGCTGCCGACCTAGGATAGCCCCGACGAGGTATTGGCCTGCCTCAGGTACGAGTTGTAGTGCCACTGAGCTGCAGCAAGTTAGGGCACAGGCAGAACAGGCTGAGAAAAAGGCCACAGAGACGGCAGAACAGTCTGCAAGGGCAAACAATGCATTTATGAAATTTATTGAAGTTCTACGTCCAACACTTCCAGCAGAGGCCAGCCCAGCGATTGATGAATACATGTCGTCGATACATTCTATATATGGTGCACCAGGTGGCAGTTCCAGTGGTGGTCAGGCCGATGTCGAGCTTGAAGATGATGATGGCGGGCAGTCTGATGCGGAAGAGGAGGGAGATGAGGAGGGCGAGGAGGAGGGCGAAGGCGAGGAGGAAGGCGTTGTGGAGGGTGAGGACGATGAGGAGGACGATGACGAGGGCGATGATGATGATGATGATGGAGATGGTGATGCTGATGTGGGACATATTGATCCGTTACATTTTTGACTTGAGATTTGATGTTTAATCTATTCTAGTTGTTGGTTTTATCTAGACTCGTAGTATAGTATTGGAGTTGAGTTATTTTTATATATTGTCTGTTTTTATGGATGTTGTTGTCTTTTAGTGGTTGTGTGTTTGAGAACTCCCTGGACAACCCCCCTCATTCTTGGACCCTGGACAACCCCCCCTCCCCCTTGGACCCCGAACACCCACCAAACACCCCCCGGACAGCCCCGCGGACAGCCCCCTGGACAGCCCCCCGTACAGCCCCCAACCCTCCACCCTGGACCCCTGATAGCCCCCGGACAGCCCCCCGGACAACCCCCCACCCTCCCCCTTGGACCCCGGACAACCCCCCAAACACCCCCCGGACAACCCCCTGAACAACCCCGGACAACCCCCTGAACAACCACCGGACAGCCCCCTAAACAACCCCGGACAACCCCCTGAAGAACCCTCAAACACCCTCCGGACAGACCCCGCACAGCCCCCCCACCCTCATCCTTGGTCCCCGGACAGCCCCCCGGACACCCACCGGACAGCCCCCCCAGACAGCCCTCGCGGACAGCCCCCTGGACATCCCCCCGTACAGCCCCCAACCCTCCACCCTGGACCCCGGATAGCCCCCCGGACAGCCCCCCGGACAACCCCCCCACCCCCCCCCCCCCTTGGACCCCGGACAACCCCCCCACCCCCCCCCCCCCCTTGGACCTCGGACAACCCCCCAAACACCCCCCAGACAGCCCCCTGAACACGTCACGAATAATAATTAGAATGTTCGCCGGTGGTTTCAGCTCAATCCGAGGTCGTACGCTATGAATTTGACCGTTGGACGCCCGTTCTGGCCGTTTATGACACCATAACTGCGTTGTCGGTCACCGCGGGCACACGACAAGTCCGATTGACGTGCCGTCTGCTCGACCACTTCAGAAATCACTCACCCATATTTGTCGTCTGATTTCAGGCCATTCTGACATCATTCGGCCCGTTTGGACCCCCCTCACGCGCGTTTACGAAGCGCGCGCATCACTTAAAACACTAATATTGAGCCGTACCGCGCAACCCGCACGTCCGATTGACGTGCCGTCTGCGCGTACACGTCACGAATAATAATTAGAATGTTTCACGGTGGTTTCGGGTGAATCTGTGGTCTTCCGCTATGAATTTGACCGTTGGACGCCCGTTTTGGCCGTTTATGACACCATAACTGCGTTGTCGGTCACCGCGGGCACACGGCACGTCCGATTGACGTGCCGTCTGCTCGACCACTTCATAAATCACTCACCGTATTTTTCGTCTGATTTCAGGCCATTCCGACATCGTTCGGCCCGTTTGGACCCCCCCTCACGCGCGTTTACGAAGCGCGCGCATCACTTAAAACACTAATATTGAGTCGTACCGCGCAAACCGCACGTCCGATTGACGTGCCGTCTACGCGTACACGTCACGAATAATAATTAGAATGTTCCCCGGTGGTTTCGGCTCAATCTGAGGTCGTACGCTATGAATTTGACCGTTGGACGCCCGTTCTGGCCGTTTATGACACCATAACTGCGTTGTCGGTCACCGCGGGCACACGACAAGTCTGATTGATGTTCCGTCTGCTCGACCACTTCATAAATCACTCACCCGTATTTGTCGTCTGATTTCAGGCCATTCCGACATCGTTTGGCCCGTTTGGACCCCCCTCACGCGCGTTTACGAAGCGCGCGCATCACTTAAAACGCTAATATTGAGTCGTACCGCGCAAACCGCACGTCCGATTGACGTGCCGTCTGCGCGTACACGTCACGAATAATAATTAGAATGTTTCACGGTGGTTTCAGCTCAATCCGAGGCCGTCCGCTATGAATTTGACCGTTGGACGCCCGTTTTGGCCGTTTGTGACACCATAACTGCGTTGTCGGTCACCACGGGCACACGGCACGTCCGATTGACGTGCCGTCTACTCGACCACTTCATAAATCACTCACCCGTATTTGTCGTCTGATTTCAGGCCATTCCGACATTGTGCGGCCCGTTTGGACCCCCCTCACGCGCGTTTACGAAGCGCGCGCATCACTTAAAACACTAATATTGAGCCGTACCGCGCAAACCGCACGTCCGATTGACGTGCCGTCTACACGTACACGTCACGAATAATAATTAGAATGTTTCACGGTGGTTTCGGGTGAATCCGTGGTTGTCCGCTATGAATTTGACCGTTGGATGCCCATTTTGGCCGTTTATGACACCATAACTGCGTTGTCGGTCACCGCGGGCACACGGCACGTCCGATTGATGTGCCGTCTGCTCGACCACTTCAGAAATCAGTCACCCGTATTTGTCGTCTGATTTCAGGCCATTCCGACATCGTTCGGCCCGTTTGGACCCCCCTCACGCGCGTTTACGAAGCGCACACATCACTTAAAACACTAATATTGTGCCGTACCGCGCAAACCGCACGTCCGATTGACGTGCCGTCTGCGCGTACACGTCACGAATAATAATTAGAATGTTTCACGGTGGTTTCAGCCCAATCCGAGGCCGTACGCTATGAATTTGACCGTTGGACGCCCGTTCTGGCCGTTTATGACACCATTACTGCGTTGTCGGTCACCGCGGGCACACGGCACGTCCGATTGACGTGCCGTCTACTCGACCACTTCATAAATCACTCACCCGTATTTGTCGTCTGATTTTAGGCCATTCCGACATCGTTCGGCCCGTTTGGACCCCCCTCACGCGCGTTTACGAAGCACGTGCATCACTTAAAACACTAATATTGAGCCGTACCGCGCAAACCGCACGTCCGATTGACGTGCCGTCTGCGCGTACACGTCATGAATAATAATTAGAATGTTCCCCGGTGGTTTCAGCTCAATCCGAGGTCGTACGCTATGAATTTGACCGTTGGACGCCCGTTCTGGCCGTTTATGACACCATAACTGCGTTGTCGGTCACCGCGGGCACACGACAAGTCCGATTGACGTGCCGTCTGCTCGACCACTTCAGAAATCACTCACCCGTATTTTTCGTCTGATTTCAGGCCATTCCGACATCGTTCGGCCCGTTTGGACCCCCCTCACGCGCGTTTACGAAGCGCGCGCATCACTTAAAACACTAATATTGAGCCGTACCGCGCAAACCGCACGTCCGATTGACGTTCCGTCTGCGCTTACACGTCACGAATAATAATTAGAATGTTTCACGGTGGTTTCGGCTCAATCCGAGGTCGTACGCTATGAATTTGACCGTTGGACGCCCGTTCTGGCCGTTTATGACACCATAACTGCGTTGTCGGTCATCGCGGGCACACGACAAGTCCGATTGACGTGCCGTCTGCTCGACCACTTCATAAATAACTCACCCGTATTTGTCGTCTGATTTCAGGCCATTCCGACATCGTTCGGCCCGTTTGGACCCCCCTCACGTGCGTTTACGAAGCGCGCGCATCACTTAAAACACTAATATTGAGTCGTACCGCGCAAACCGCACGTCCGATTGACGTGCCGTCTGCGCGTACACGTCACGAATAATAATTAGAATGTTTCACGGTGGTTTCAGCTCAATCCAAGGTCGTCTGCTATGAATTTGACCGTTGGACGCCCGTTCTGGCCGTTTATGACACCATAACTGCGTTGTCGGTCACCGCGGGCACACGACAAGTCCGATTGACGTGCCGTCTGCTCGACCACTTCAGAAATCACTCACCCGTATTGGTCGTCTGATTTCAGGCCATTCCGACATCGTTCGGCCCGTTTGGACCCCCCTCACGCGCGTTTACGAAGCGCGCGCATCACTTAAAACACTAATATTGAGCCGTACCGCGCAAACCGCACGTCCGATTGACGTTCCGTCTGCGCGTACACGTCACGAATAATAATTAGAATGTTTCACGGTGGTTTCGGCTCAATCCGAGGTCGTACGCTATGAATTTGACCGTTGGACGCCCGTTCTGGCCGTTTATGACACCATAACTGCGTTGTCGGTCACCACGGGCACACGACAAGTCCGATTGACGTGCCGTCTGCTCGACCACTTCAGAAATCACTCACCCGTATTTGTTGTCTGATTTCAGGCCTTTCCGACATCGTTCGGCCTGTTTGGACCCCCCTCACGCGCGTATACGAAGCGCGCGCATCACTTAAAACACTAATATTGACCCGTACCGCGCAAACCGCACGTCCGATTGACGTGCCGTCTGTGCGTACACGTCACGAATAATAATTAGAATGTTTCACGGTGGTTTCGGCTCAATCCGAGGTCGTACGCTATGAATTTGACCGTTGGACGCCCGTTCTGGCCGTTTATGACACCATAACTGCGTTGTCGGTCACCGCGGGCACACGACAAGTCCGATTGACGTGCCGTCTGCTCGACCACTTCATAAATTACTCACCCGTATTTTTCGTCTGATTTTAGGCCATTCCGACATCGTTCGGCCCGTTTGGACCCCCCTCACGCGCGTTTACGAAGCGCGCGCATCACTTAAAACACTAATATTGAGTCGTACCGCGCAAACCGCACGTCCGATTGACGTGCCGTCTGCGCGTACACGTCACGAATAATAATTAGAATGTTTCACGGTGGTTTCAGCTCAATCCGAGGTCGTCCGCTATGAATTTGACCGTTGGACGCCCGTTCTGGCCGTTTATGACACCATAACTGCGTTGTCGGTCACCGCGGGCACACGACAAGTCCGATTGACGTTCCGTCTGCTCGACCACTTCCGTAATCACTCACCCGTATTTGTCGTCTGATTTCAGGCCATTCCGACATCGTTCGGCCTGTTTGGACCCCCCTCACGCGCGTTTACGAAGCGCGCGCATCACTTAAAACACTAATATTGAGCCGTACCGCGCAAACCGCACGTCCGATTAACGTGTCGTCTGCGCGTACACGTCACGAATAATAATTAGAATGTTTCACGGTGGTTTCGGCTCAATCTGAGGTCGTACGCTATGAATTTGACCGTTGGACGCCCGTTCTGGCCGTTTATGACACCATAACTGCGTTGTCGGTCACCGCGGGCACACGACAAGTCCGATTGACGTGCCGTCTGCTCGACCACTTCATAAATAACTCACCCGTATTTGTCGTCTGATTTCAGGCCATTCCGACATCGTTCGGCCCGTTTGGACCCCCCTCACGCGCGTTTACGAAGCGCGCGCATCACTTAAAACACTAATATTGAGTCGTACCGCGCAAACCGCACGTCCGATTGACGTGCCGTCTGCGCGTACACGTCACGAATAATAATTAGAATGTTTCACGGTGGTTTCAGCTCAATCCGAGGTCGTCCTCTATGAATTTGACCGTTGGACGCCCGTTCTGGCCGTTTATGACACCACAACTGCGTTGTCGGTCACCGCGGGCACACGACAAGTCCGATTGACGTGCCGTCTGCTCGACCACTTCATAAATTACTCACCCGTATTTGTTGTCTGATTTCAGGCCATTCCGACATCGTTCGGCCCGTTTGGACCCCCCTCACGCGCGTTTACGAAGCGCGCGCATCACTTAAAACACTAATATTGAGCCGTACCGCGCAAACCGCACGTCCGATTGACGTGACGTCTGCGCGTACACGTCACGAATAATAATTAGAATGTTTCACGGTGGTTTCGGGTGAATCTGTGGTCGTCCGCTATGAATTTGACCGTTGGACGCCCGTTTTGGCCGTTTATGACACCATAACTGCGTTGTCGGTCACCGCGGGCACACGGCACGTCCGATTGACGTGCCGTCTGCTCGACCACTTCATAAATCACTCACCCGTATTTGTCGTCTGATTTTAGGCCATTCCGACATCGTTCGGCCCGTTTGGACCCCCCTCACGCGCGTTTACGAAGCGCGCGCATCACTTAAAACACTAATATTGAGCCGTACCGCGCAAACCGCACGTCCGATTGACGTGCTGTCTGCGCGTACACGTCACGAATAATAATTAGAATGTTTCACGGTGGTTTCAGCTCAATCTGAGGTCGTACGCTATGAATTTGACCATTGGACGCCCGTTCGGGCCGTTTATGACACCATTACTGCGTTGTCGGTCACCGCGGGCACACGCCATGTCCGATTGACGTGCCGTCTGCTCGACCACTTCATAAATCAGTCACCCGTATTTGTCGTCTGATTTCAGGCCATTCCGACATCGTTCGGCCCATTTGGACCCCCCTCACGCACGTTTACGAAGCGCGCGCATCACTTAAAACACTAATATTGAGCCGTACCGCGCAAACCGCACGTCTGATTGACGTGATGTCTGCGCGTACACATCACGAATAATAATTAGAATGTTTCACGGTGGTTTCGGGTGAATCCGTGGTCGTCCGCTATGAATTTAACCGTTGGACGCCCGTTCTGGCCGTTTATGACACCATAACTGCGTTGTCGGTCACCGCGGGCACACGAAAAGTCCAATTGACGTGCCGTCTGCTCGACCACTTCATAAATAACTCACCCGTATTTGTCGTCTGATTTCAGGCCATTCCGACATCGTTCGGCCCATTTGGACCCCCCTCACGCGCGTTTACGAAGCGCGCGCATCACTTAAAACACTAATATTGAGCCGTACCGTGCAAACCGCACGTCCGATTGATGTGATGTCTGCGCGTACACGTCACGAATAATAATTAGAATGTTTCACGGTGGTTTCAGCTCAATCCGTGGTCGTCCGCTATGAATTTGACCGTTGGACGCCCGTTCTGGCCGTTTATGACACCATAACTGCGTTGTCGGTCACCGCGGGCACACGACAAGTCCGATTGACGTGCCGTCTGCTCGACCACTTCATAAATCACTCACCCGTATTTGTCGTCTGATTTGAGGCCATTCCGACATCGTTCGGACCGTTTGGACCCCCCTCACGCGCGTTTACGAAGCGCGCGCATCACTTAAAACACTAATATTGAGCCGTACCGCGCAAACCGCACGTCCGATTGACGTGCCGTCTGCGCCTACACGTCACGAATAATAATTAGAATGTTTCACGGTGGTTTCAGCTCAATCCGAGGCCGTACGCTATGAATTTGACCGTTGGACGCCCGTTCTGGCCGTTTATGACACCATAACTGCGTTGTCGGTCATCGCGGGCACACGACAAGTCCGATTGACGTGCCGTCTGCTCGACCACTTCATAAATAACTCACCCGTATTTGTCGTCTGATTTCAGGCCATTCCGACATCGTTCGGCCCGTTTGGACCCCCCTCACGCGCGTTTACGAAGCGCGCGCATCACTTAAAACACTAATATTGAGCCGTACCGCGCAAACCGCACGTCCGATTGACGTGCCGTCTGCGCGTACACGTCACGAATAATAATTAGAATTATCCACGGTGGTTTCAGCTCAATCTGTGGTCGTCCTCTATGAATTTGACCGTTGGACGCCCGTTTTGGCCGTTTATGACACCATAACTGCGTTGTCGGTCACCGCGGGCACACGCCACGTCCGATTGACGTGCCGTCTGCTCGACCACTTCATAAATCACTCACCCGTATTTATCGTCTGATTTCAGGCCATTCCGACATCGTTCGGCCCGTTTGGACCCCCTCACGCGCGTTTCGAAGCGCGCGCATCACTTAAAACGTGAATATTGATCCGTACCGGGCAAACGGCACGTCCGATTGACGTTCCGTCTGCGCGTACACGTCACGAATAATAATTAGAATGTTTCATGGTGGTTTCAGCTCAATCCGAGGCCGTCCGCTATGAATTTGACCGTTGGACGCCCGTTTTGACCGTTTATGACACCAGAACTGCGTTGTCGGTCACCGCGGGCACACGGCATGTCCGATTGACGTGCCGTCTACTCGACCACTTCAGAAATCAGTCACCCGTATTTTTCGTCTTATTTCAGGCCATTCCGACATCGTTCGGCCCGTTTGGACCCCCCTCACGCGCGTTTACGAAGCGCGCACATCACTTAAAACACTAATATTGAGCCGTACCGCGCAAACCGCACGTCCGATTGACGTTCCGTCTACGCGTACACGTCACGAATAATAATTAGAATGTTTCACGGTGGTTTCGGGTGAATCTGTGGTCGTCCGCTATGAATTTGACCGTTGGACGCCCGTTTTGGCCGTTTATGACACCATAACTGCGTTGTCGGTCACCGCGGGCACACGGCACGTCCGATTGACGTGCCGTCTGCTCGACCACTTCATAAATCACTCACCCGTATTTATTGTCTGATTTCAGGCCATTCCGACATCGTTCGGCCCGTTTGGACCCCCTCACGCGCGTTTCGAAGCGCGCGCATCACTTAAAACATGAATATTGATCCGTACGGGGCAAACCGCACGTCCGATTGACGTGCCGTCTGCGCGTACACGTCACGAATAATAATTAGAATGTTTCACGGTGGTTTCAGCTCAATCCGGAGACGCGGTGTGGCCGACACCACTCAAAGTGTCCATCTTTTGTTTCAAAAGGACGTCATTTTAAGTGAAAAGCATCAACTGGCTTACGGAAAACCGACCAAACGCATTCCGAATCTGTTGATAATTTATCCCAACAATCCATGGGTCATATGTGACGTGTACGAGCCAACCCGGGATGAATCCGAGTCGCGGTGTGGCCGGGATAAGTTTAAGTGGCTCTCTTTTGTTTAAAATGAACACCATTTTAAGTACATACGGAAAAACGACCAAACGGATTCGGTTTCCGTTGAAACTTTAGGAGAACGATCCTTGAGTCATATGTGACGTGTACGAATCAACTCCGCCACAATCGGAGGTGAGTTGTGGCCGGTATCACTTCAGGTGTATGTATTTTGTTTAAAATGGACATCATTTGAGGTAAAAATATATGGTATAGAAAAAACCGATCATATTATGAATTGAATTTCAGATTCCACGTATAATTGTCATCTAAATTTTAAATTGAATTCTATATGAATTATGTATGTTTATGAATTGTAATTTAATTATGGATTTGTATAGTTTCAGGATCCATTATATGTTAAATGTGTATGAATTTGTTCGTAATTGAATATGTATGTTTTATTTTATTACTGGTACAATAGATGGATCGAAAATGAGGTGAAAATGAGGTGAAAATGAGGTGAAAATGAGGTGAAAATGAGGGCTGATGACTGGTGGTGATGGACAGGGGACAGGGGCTGTGCAAATTGCAGGGTGCTGCAATTTGCAGCATAGGGTATGCCAATGGTTTCAAACCGTTGGCATATAAGTTTTTAGCATGTCTTTTCCCAACGGTTCTAAACCGTTGGGAAAGACTTCACCAATTCCCAACGGTTTCCGTTGGGAACATGTGTGGTATTTGGTTTTCCCAACGGTTTGGGAGAACCGTTGGGAAAAACTATCCCAACGGTTTACCCAAACCGTTGGGGTAGGGTAACTTCTATGGGCCTATTGCAACGGTTGCCAGTAAACCGTTGGGAAAACCTTTCCCAACGGCTTACTTCCCAACGGTTTTCAGAACCGTTGGGAAAACCTTTCCCAACGGTTTGAGGGGCTTTCCCAACGGTTCTGAACCGTTGGGAAATAGTGTATTTCCAGTAGTGCTTCTTGTATCACCCAAAATAAATTGAATAGTTAAAAACAAAATTATCAACTCAACCTAACACAAAAATTCATTGAACTCCTCAATGAATTTCATTTCAATATCGTGAAAGGATAACACTGGCTTCAACATCAGGTTCGTCTGATATAGCCAATCCAGATCGATGACTTTTCCCTGAAGGATTTTTCATCCAATTTAACACTCATGCTTTGCATCAATGGGTTCGCCTTCATAGATTCCCTTTTTCATTACCATTTTCATCTAAAATCATTAATGGTTTGAGGTTTTAGGGTTTTTAATGTGTGAGCATAGGAAGATGAATGAATTGAAGGGTTTCGGTATTTCAAAAGGTTTTGAGAAAATGATCAGGTGTGGGAATTCAAAATGGGATCTGACAGAGCCTTGATTCCTGTTTCATTAAATACATAATAATTATTACATAATTTAAAAAAAATTACACCATATGTGGTGTATTTAAAATTTATTATAGAGTAAAAATAAAAGTGTAACTTATTTAAGAGATAGGTAACTAAATTATTTTAAATAGTGAAAAATTCAAATAATATAATCAAAAAACATTAAGATTAAAATTAAATAAGATTTATTCAAAAATAAATAAAATTAGAATTAAAAATAAAATTTACTTATAATTAAATAAACCCCACTCCCCCTTAATAAAATAAAAACTTGTAGTGGGAAGTGGTTTAGTAAAAATATTTCCTAATTGAAATTTAGTTCTTATAAATTCTAAAAATAGATCCTTTTTCAGAACATGATCTCTTAGAAAATTATGTCTAATATCAATATGCTTTGTTCGAGAATGAATTATAGAATTTTTTAAAATATTTATTGCACTATTATTATCACATATGCTAGGTGTATTATTAAAATTTAGTCCAAAATCCATAACAGTGTTTTTCATCCACAAAATGTGTGCACAAAAACATCCTGCAGATACATATTCTACCTCAGCTATTGAAAAAATAATTGAGGGTTGTTTCTTACTAGGCCATGACACTAAGTATGTTCCCAAAAAGTGATATGTTCCTAAGGTGATTTTTCTCTAAAATATACAAATTCCAAAATCATCATCTAAATATGAAATTAAATTAAATTGAAATGTTTTTGGATAACGAATAGATTGAAAAACACTTCCTTTTAAATATCTAAAAATCCTTCTGACAGATGTATTAAGATATTCATTAGAATTTGATTGAAATATTGCACAATGACATAATGAGTACATAATATATATCCTATTAGTAGTAAGATATAATAAACTACCAATCATGCCTCTATATAACTTCTTGTCTACTCATTTTCTAATTTCATCAAAATCAAGTTTTATATTATTACACATAGAATTTGTATATGTCTTGTTGTTTTCATGTCCAAATTTATTTAGTAAATTAGTAATGTATTTACATTGATTGTAAACATTTCCAAAATCTTTTTGATAGATTTGAAGTCCTAAAAAATTTAGTTCTCCCATTATACTCATTTCAGATTCTTTTTGCATTAATTTGGAAAACGCATGAAAAAGATTTTTATTTGTTGATCCAAATATTACATCATCAACATAAATTTGAACCATTAAAATATAAGTATTTATATTTTTCTTGAGAAGTTTTGGATCTTCCATACCAACTATAAAATCATTTTTCAGAAGAAAAGAACTTAATCATTCATTCCATGATCTATGTGCTAGTTTAAGGTCATAAAGAGATTTAGTGAGTTTAAAAATAGAATCTGGTTTTTGATAATTTTCAAAACCAGTTGGCTTATCAACATACACTTCCTTCATTAAATTACCATTTGAAAAGGTAGACTTAACATCCATCTGAAATAATTTAAAATTTATATGAGATGCATGAGATAAAAGGATCCAAATGGATAATAATCTAGCTATAGGGGTGAAGGTCTCATCATAATATATACATTATTCCTGATTATATCCTTTGGATACTAGTATTTCTTTATTTCTTTTTATGATCCCTTGATCATATTGTTTATTTCTAAAGACTGATTTAGTTCCAATAACAGGATAGTTCTTTGGTCTTTTAACTAATTTCCAAGCTTCATTTCTTTTAATTTGGTTTATTTATTCTTGCATTTTTATCATCCAAATTTCACCAAATAAGACTTCTTCTATTGACGTATGTTTTCATTGGGATAGAAGGGAAGAAAACTCAACTAGATTTCCTATATTTCTTCTAGTTTTTACTCCTATGTCTAGGTATCCTATAATAGCTTCTAAAGGGTGATTCTTTAGGGTTCTATATTGTATAGGTAAAACACTATTAGGTTCATTAGTGTCATGTTCTTCTAAACTAGACTGGATTTTTTTATATCATTTTCAAAACCACAATTTAGGTTTTCAAGTCTCATGTTATCATTAGGGTCTGATTCATCAATTTGATCTTTCCTTTTTTTAAAAGGGTTAGATTCATCAAATACCACCTGAACTGGTTCTTCAACAGTCCTTGACTATTCATTAAAAACTCTATAAGCTTTTGAGGTAGCATAATATCCGAAGAAAACTACTTTATCCGATTTTGGATTAATCATACCATGATTGTCCATGGTGTTAAATATATAAACCCTGTATCCAAAAACAATAAAGTATTTTACATTAGGTTTTCTGTTATTCCAATATTCATTGGGTGTCTTTTTGAAAATTGGTCTGATTAAAACTATATTCATTATATAGTAGTCTATGCTTACAGCTTCTTTCCAGAAATAGATATGAAGACTGTATTCATTTTTCACAGTCATATCATTTCCTGAATAGTTCAATTTTTATTTCAACAATTCCATTACGTTGACATGTTCTCAGTGAAGAGAAGGTGTGTTTAATACATATATTCGAGATAAGTTAATTTAATTTCTGATTCTCAAATTCTTCACCATGATCACTTCTTAATGAAACAATTTTAAAATCCTTTTCATTTTTAAAATTGTTGAAAAAACATTCAAATATAGTAAAAGTTTCATTTATTTATTTTAGAAAATATATCCAAGTATATATAGAATAGTAATCAACATAAACATATACATTTAATTTAGAAGAAAAACATGCTACTCTTGAATGTCCAAACATATCAATATGGATAATTTCCAAAGGTATATATGTAGCAATTTTGTTAATTGATTTAAAGGATGATCTGTGTTTCTTTCCAATTTTTCATGCATCAAAGAATATTTCACTATCAAATTTAAGACTAGGCAAATCAGAAACTAATTATTTTTAGACAACTCATGTAATTCATAAATATTTCAATGTCCAAGTCTTCTATGCTAGATCTAGGATTCATTTATCTTAACAGTCAAAAAACATAATTTTTTTACACATGGAATTTAAGTCAAGTGTATAAACATTTTCAGTTTTGGGTGCTCTAAATATAATCAATTTATCTTTAATAATATAATAATATTTTTTAGTAAAATCGAAAAAATAAGCATCATCACAACGTTGAGAAATACTTGTCTGTTTATTTTCCAATCATTTTACAAAAATTACTTTATTTATTGATATAGCTTTTGGATCCCCAACAGTTCCAATACTAATGAATTTTCTATCGGCATTGTCACTAAATGTGAATAATCCACCATCCTTTTGATTTAAGGTTTAAAAGTTTTATGAGTTTCCACTCATATTCCTGGAGAAGCCACTATCCATGTACCATATTTCTTTTCTACTAATGTGACTTGGCTTCCTACAAAGTCAATTAAACAATAGTTTTTTTGTACCCATATAATCTTCGGTCCAGTCGTGTGAGCTAGCAGTGATCTGGGAATCCAGATTTTCTTTGTTTTTCTATAATCATTTGAGTCAAATACACTATTTGAAATAAATATTTATTAAATACACTAATTTGGGGAATTCATAAATTATAGTTTTTAGTTATATGAACTTTTGTTCCATAGTAATTGAAAATTACACTTTTTGAATTTGGAACAAAACTGTTTTTGTACAGTTTAGGTTTCCCACCTTTACTGTCTATTCCATATCTTTCTTTCCTAATCACATTCTTACAAAGAAATTATTTTATTGTATATTCTCATTTTGTAAAAAAAGATATTTACATTTCTAGGATTATATTTTATCTTGCAGTGTTGTGATCTTATTTTCATAATCTACAATGTTTGTGTTAGATTAGTTATAATTATTAATTAAATCTTGATGTTGTTTTAGCAAAGTGTCTCTTTCTCCTAAAATTTAATTGTGAACATTTTTAAATGATTTATGCTTTTTTAATAAGGGATCTTATATTTATTCTAGAATTATGCAGTGGACTGCAAGTTTCTAATTTGAACAACTAGGATACGAATCAAAATTGGTAGAGTAATAATATTGTACCTCATTATCTTCAACAATGAAACACATGTTTTCTTTTAGATTTGATTATTATTTTTCTAAGTCAGACATTGACGATCTTTTTGTATATTTAGAAACACTCCAAGTACATTTCATTTCTCTGTTATATTTTTTTCTCTTAATCATTATTTTTGAAAATCCTAATTTTCTTTTCTCTTTTTAGTAGAGGATAGTTAAGTATATTGTGACCCATTTTCATGAATTCATATAATCCCACTTTCTTTGGATATTTCTCATCTTTATTGATAGATTTTCTGAATCCTTTATTCTTCTTATAATTTTTTTTGAATTTTCTATCCATCTGTGTCAGTTCCATCTCTGAATCAGATGATTCATAACATTCGTCCTTTTTGATCTCTTGTTTCATATTTCTACTCTTCTTTTCAGATGTAACTTTCAAATCAGTATTTTCTATTTTTATTACGATTTTATACTATTAGATTAATATTTTTTATCATATTTATACATGATCAGGGTTCCAATCAAATCTATCATAGTTAGGCTTTTAACAGGTGACGAATTCATAATGGCTACTGATATCCCGTTCTATTTGGTCGATAGTAATCTCAGTACATTCAAGGCTTCGTCTTTTTAGGTGATAGGATATCCCAAGGTAGTAATGTTGTTGACTATCTCTATAAGCCTTCCATTCATATGAGTGATGATTTCACCATCAATCATTCTAAATATATCAAATATCATTTTTTTCTATAGCATACCTTATTTGTATGACATATTCATTTCCTTTATAGGCAACTATCATTGTCTTCCACATATCATATGCAGTAGGGAATTATGATACTTGGTAAAATTCATCTGGTTCAAGACCACAAATTATATCATTCATTGATTTTGAATTATTTTCATAATATGATTCTTTCTCTTCTATCCTTGTTTTTGGTTTCTCTAGAATACCATAAGGAGTAAGAATTTTAGGGTAGACCTTGTATCCATGGTTTTTCAGGTAGATAATCGTCATTGATTTCCAACATCCCTAGTTTTCATCAGTGAATTACAGATCTCGAAACATTGACATTCCATCTCCTGTATCATCCATCGAGATCTCTATATAATCCTTTACTTTCAACATTATATATCTTTAACAAAAGAACCACCTTTAATACCAATTTTTGGATCGAGTTATATGAAATATACACAAAAGGAGGGGTGAATTGTGTCTACCAATTTTTCTTCAAGAAATATTGATGATAATAAAATCTTTCCTTTTATCTTTATCATATTGTTTATGTAGTGGAAATAAACAGATATCAAGATGCAAAAATTTATAGTGGATTGAGGAACAAAACCCCCTAGTTCACTCCACCAATACTCTTCTCCATGAGCTTGGTGATTTTCACTAGTCAGCCCTCTTTTCAAAAGACCATCCACAACTATGTGCAGGAAGTTAACACCTTTATAATTTAAGGTTAAAACTATTCCTTCTGGTTCTTAACACAGAACTGATCTAAAAACATAGTACAAGAATCTAGAACTCAAAATAAAACAGTTTTGTTTTGATAAATATTTTCCAATTCATCTTCACGGTTGCAGAAGTACACAACTAACAGTTAATGGATCGACATCTTCCAAAAGTATGTTCTTCAAGTAAGAGCAGTTATGAATCAATCTGGTTTCATTTTATCTTGAAATATATTCAGAAAAAAATAAATAGTATATTCATGATAGATCTTCAAATAAGAACAAGTAAGTCTTCAACTATTCTCTTTCTAATATAAGACATAATCTTATCATTATTTGTAGCATAAGATCTATAAAAGATCTTTTTAGAGAATCAGTGTATCTATGTTTTCCTTTGAAACGTAAATATCTCCAAATTTGAATCTTGTAATCATCGTGATTTCAAGAGATATTGTGTCATGCATATTCTCAAAAAATTCAAAGACTTAGTAGTTATATAAAAAAGACGAGAGACTCATTCAGAAATTTAGGTCCACCAATGTTGCGTGAAAGATCATGATATTCAAATGTTTTATTAACATAGTAGTCATAAGTTACCTTAATAATCGGCACAAAATCCACCTATTAAATGGGTCATTTTAATCAAGTATAAATGAATTTAAATTGGTTAATGATGTGCTTTAGAATCAAGATTTGAATCTTGAAATAAATCATCCTGATAATCCACAAAAGATCATTTCACGATAAAGTCAAAAGTTCAAATCTTTGACACTTAAAAAAGTCCAACGTAGGGTTCCTTTTTGAATCAATCCAAATATCAATTGTAAGGTTGATCACAAACATAAGGTTTATGATCCATAATTTTTTCATCGACTTTCAAAGGTATGATATATGATCCATACTTTTCTCTTCTTTAGAATGTAAGGTACATGACCTATAGTTTTGAAAAAACGTAAGGTTCATCACAAAATTAGGGTTGATGACCCTTAATTTTGTGAAGAAAATGTAATATTCCATACATACATAAGGTAATTTATCCATACTATTCTCAAATAACAAACATAAGGTTCCATCTAAATGTATTGTTCTTTTAGCATTATTTTCTGAACTCCCATAAAATAAATGCAGGTTGTAATCCTAACACTATGCTCCCCAACGTACAGTATGAAAAGTGTTATTAGAACATGCCGAATTTCTTTCTGAAAACTTTGACAAATATTTCACGTGATTCATATGATTTAAAATTATTCCAAAATTGGGAATATAAAGAATATTAATTTCCTAAAATAATCTTCATGTAAAATCATTAGAATAACAAATAAGGGTTTTTGTGAGCATCAAAATCATCATAAAAATATAAAGTATTGTTGAAACAATACATGCTCAATAAGAGTAACCTAATTATTAGTATTCTATTTTATCTCTATCTTGATGGTGTTCTTGGAGAGGTCTCATATTCAAGTATCAATGATCATATTTACTATACAACTAAACGTTTTTGTTGTATTTGTATTACATGGGATCTAGATATTTTTTTGGTAGTGTATAGTAGTTCCGTGGTCTATTATCAATTGTATAATTACATTATAAAATTCAAAAAAAACTCTTTAAGTTCACCTTTTTTTAATATTCATAGATATCTTCATTCTATGAGGGTTTTTTCACAAGTGGAATATTATTACTAAACTTTTAGAGGTTTAGTGAAATAAATAAATAACATAACTAATATTGAACCATAGTTTTGAAATTATTAAAGGATTTATCCTCACATATGTTTATGTTTTTTACATTAGACGCCCCAACTATCTTATTTCTAATACCTACCATCTAAAAAATAATAAACAATAAAAACAACCAAATAAAAAATAAAATGAATTAGAAAATAATTTATTTTCCACCCATGAGGCTTCTATAATTCCATGTTACAATCGTGTTCATACTTTATAAGATCTATTTCTAATCACTAACTACTATGACATAGTTCAAGGATAATTAGAGCACAAAACCACAAAGAAAATAATCCATAACTTGAAACATTGATTTAAATTCTATGAAACTAAATAAAATGGATTTAAATTAAAACTAAAACTAAAGAAAATAACTTTATGTGGTGACAGTGTACCGAGTTTTTTAAAATTTAGGATCATTAGATAATTAAGATTCCAATGTTCTTAATGAATGAGATTTTTTGTTGTTATAATTTAATCTCAGTAAATTTGGGGTTAAATATTAACTCTCTAATTACTAAATTATTATTTTTATATGATTAATTACTTCAATTCAGTTAGAAAACCTGTGATTTAATATCATATTTAATCATTTCCATGTAGTATTATTCTATAATTGAGGATATAATTCATGTAACTTGTTCATGAAATAAATTACATTTATCAATCAATAAATGTTGATCATATATAAAGAATTGTTAAAAGATGTGTAAGAATGAATAAATTCATATACCCAAAAACAATCACTAATAGAAACCAAATAAATAAACTATTCAATCACACATAATTATTAAACTCAGAAAAAAGTGTTTATAGTTTGTATTTTTTTCATCTAATGACACACATTAAACACAAAAGAAGTGATAAGAAATCATAAAACCAAGAACAATAAAGTGAGGTAATTGAAAACTTATAGAATTATAAATTTAAGAAACAATATCCTCTATAAAATAAGAAGGTATGTTTTCTATTTTTGATCAATATAAGCATGCTAAGGATAATTAAAGGAATCCAAATAAGATCCCTCCTCTATAATGTATCCACTGATTAAAACTGAATGACAAATCACATGGCTGATACCCATCTCACACTCCCGATATGCTAGTATTTCAATATTTAATGATTGGAGAATGTAGAGAGCTTTGAGAAGGACAGTTTCTATTGAGACTTTAGGTATCTCACAAACATCAACAATATGTTTTTAAGTGATGATATTGGGTCACACAATAGAAAAAGATGGGATAGGAAATAAAAAAAATTCAATGATGATTGATGTAACAATGTCATCGCCAGGGAAGTGCTACCAAGTACAACTGCTCGAGGATTATGTGTGAAGATTTTAAGCAGAAAAATTAAGTCAAAATTTAACACTTTCAATATGAAGCTACAATCGACATCTGCAGGTCACATGAAATAATTAATCATAGTAACTGAATTTGATTCCCACTAAATCATCTACACATGATTTGAAAGTATTTGGGATCATAGATAAATGAATTTTTTGTGTTATCATATATATGTTATGAATTCATTGATTTCCTAATGATCACCATAATAATTATCCTATGATTTTTAGAGGAGAACATGGAACAGTGGCTCAAATCATCAAATTCTCTCTCTTGGAAGTAGTAAATAGGATCGATAAGCTCTCGATAATTGTGCAATTAATAGAGTGTTGCATGAGATTATTCTCCTCCTTTTATAGTGAGGTTCTAAATACCCATATTATATCTCAGTACATAGATATTTATTACCCACTATAAATGAAATATTATGACTACATTATTAAGTCATAAATATTTTCATTACGTACTTGTAATATAATAAATATATTACATGATAAGAAATTTCATTTACTCAACTCGATATTCATAAAAATATTAATTTAACCTTGAATATTAAAATAATATTAGTTCATATAATATTTTCCCAAATTTTTACTTGAATATTTATTAATAAATTAAATAAATAAATTTAGCTCCAATTATTTAATACTTGAATAATAATGAATTTATTTACTACTTAGTGATCTTATATTATTGGACATATCTTGTACCCCATGGTGGGGCCTACAATGTATTATACTCATAATCATCATAATAAGACATACTTTTGAATATTATTATTATGTGACCCTCTAGGCCCTTATCTGGATAGAAATAAATATTATTCACTAAACAAGAGTGAAGTCTAGCAACATATTGAGGCCCCTAAAGAGATAAGGAGGACTCATAGAAATGATAACCTTCCTATGTACACAATTTATGTGATATAATCTATTTACCTCGTGATATTTCATAAATAAGGATTCACACTTTCTATCATCATCCTTTCTTAAATTATTATTTATTGATCATCCTAGAAAGACGTAGCATTTTTTAACACTGACATGGATTTAGTGAAGGTACTACCATCTTAAAAAACGAGGCTTAAGATATCATTTCATTTCAGAAGAGAAAAATTATTTCTTGATTATTCAGTCAATCTCTTGCCCCTAATAATGAACACAATGAAATATACCTCATAAAACATCAATTCCATCGTTTTTCCTTCAATTGAAGTACAAATTAAAATAGTATACATTGATAACAATATCAAGCTAGGATACTATTACATGTGTTCACATATGAGAACTACCAATGAAACCTAAAACATGTGGTGTTCCTATTAGAAGGTCAGTCCTCATGATATCATCTAATCGAGATCACCATGTGTGAACTTTATGAGAAGAAGTATCAATGCTTATGATCCCCCAACACCTCATAGTTAGAAATCTTCTATGTGCAATTAGTATAATGTATCTACACCATATGACAGATATTTAATATTAATGTCATAATATCATGTACTTCTCATTATATCATGAGAACTGATATAACATTTTGAGATGACAAATAATCTAATTAAATTTCCATATAAATAGTAGATTTATAAATATCAACACTATTATGGTAATTATATATCATTCATAAATCATTGTAAAAATTATCTGGAAATTTGAAAATTACTATTCAATTTTTTTCTAGGGAACCCACTATTACAAAACTCCCACTTCTATTAGATCCACCTTGTTAGCAGATGTTTTTGCATGCACATGATAAGATCATGCTTCTGCTTAGTTTGAGATTTAGTGGTTGGGCCAGCCACAACTCCACTATGTGACTAATTTGCTATCTAAAACGTCATCTCCATGAGTAATGATCCTCAATATATGATATACCTGAGTGTCTATTTTTGCACTATCAAAACCTATCATCTTGCCTAGTACTTTTAGTGCAATTATCATAATTTGTATTATGATAAAACATTACTTATTGTGTGATATCCCGAGAACTGGAAAAAACTGTTTCCTTTTTTATAATACTTTGGCTACATCAGAAGACACAGTGCACTTTGTATTCGATGATGTAGTTACCATTTTCTTTAATGATCTTATATTTTTCATTACCATTACCTGAATGTGATATTATATCATATTGATATAAATTAAAACAAGTATTTATCACATTTTAAACAATTCCCCTTCCTCTCCAAGAATCATGATCATATCACCTATACATTCTCAAGTACAATTGGACATTTTTGACTTATTCTTGTGAAATTGTCTTGGATAATATTGGTATTTTCCTAATAGAGAGTATATATTAGTAATATCACATTTTTTACAAATAATTACATATGTGATTGATCAATCATTGAAGTTTATGGAATTTAACTCATCACATTAATCTTCTCCTGTGTCTCAAACATGTGTTCTTGGATAGAATAATACTATATTAAAATGGTTACAATTCTCTCTCAAATTGTTCCAACTAATATTTTTTAATACCTTGTTATTATATATACCATTGACTTGATCTAAGCCACCCATTAGATCTAAATCAATAAGTATTATTCCCTAGAACTTAGGTTGCTACTTTAAGTATTTTTTGGAGTGTATCATTCATTATTATATTAACAAACTATAATATCAATAGTTGTTTTCCATATGTTATCAAACATATTTTACTATGAAAATAGTGGGTCTCCAACTAACCTATTGTAGAAAAATAGAAAAAATCCATTTAAATGAATATTCTATGATATTGTTGCATAATTCAATCCAAAAACTATATTTTCGTAAATTGAAACACTTATTGAAATTTTTTGGTGTTAAAAACCCTTTATAGTTGCATCATATGGATGCATTCAATGATTTTTTTGGCCATGACATCAAATTAGCAATTTAAATATCAAAGAAAGTAGTTATGATAAGAAAAATTATAATGGATTTAGACTTAATAATTTAGAATTATCAATTGATCTGGATTCGTACCATGCTTATACCACCCATGTATAGTCTCACATGAATACCCACCACAGTATTCAAAATAATAAGAACCTTTATTTTGATACATTTAATCCTTTATTTAATTTTAATTGATGTTTCCAATATTATATTATTGTCATATTCCTCTTACTTGTAGGATTCATTATCCTCAAATAATAATCTTCCACCATTCATGGTCAATATTAAACCATAACCATGGTTTTATCCTTCCAACACAATATATGTCTCTGGAACATTTCTTTTCTACAATCTCTTTTGGAACTTATTCTTATTCCAACTCTTTGTTCATATTCAGAATTAACTAAATATATGTCAATATTAATCCCACTATCTTGAATATAGATTCACACCCTTTTATAGAAATATACTCTATTACATGACCATCACTTTTTCTATCACAATTATTTATATAATATCCTTATAAACCTTTAAGATAATTACTTTGGACACACATTGAGTTTTTCTTGATGAAGATTTGTTTAAATTCTTAAACAAAAATAATACATCTAAGAACATAGGAATATGAAATGATGGATTTATATCATACTATAAATCATATTATATCTATATTTTATTATATTTGGACTATGGTTGTCGGATAACACTGATATTTTTAAATAAAGTCATGAATAATAATGGAAGTTTCTCTGATGCATATGAATATTAATATTGATTCTCTATTTACTTACATCATAACTCTAATGTATATAAGGAAATGTGTGTTTATAAATTAATACAAGCTAAATTTTTTTGATAAATGTTTTCATGTAATAATCATCATCGATCCTCCTTACTAACATCATAATTTTGATGTGTATAAGGAAATTTTTTAGGAATTAATCATCACTACATTATAATGATCGATGATTTATTTGTCAAGATATTTTCAAGCACACGGTCCCAAATATACTCATATAATCAGACCATTCATAATTTATAATTCATTTTTAAATTCCTTAAAAATTTATAAGGACTCTCATACAGTATATAAGGTGGACTACATCTTCTCCTTGGAATATTTCATGCTATCTTGTTAAACAGAATCCAAAACATTTTTTTTCTGCCATTATTTTGAAAGGATTATTTATCCAAAACTAGATAATTATATCCAACAATAATAATAAAAAAAATCTATATACAGTCTAAATACCATATTGGTTTTATCCCTAACAACTACTTTTAGTTTTCTGGGAAAAGAATTATCTTTCCACAACTGGATATAAATAAATCTTACATTTTTATATTCATCACTTGTTTCTAATGATTTATGAATTATTGAACTATTAGTCGAGTATAATACATTGTAATGTCTTGGGCCAAGTTCACTCATAAGTAACTATACTTGTTGATCTCATGGACTCAAGTGCAACTCCTTGTACGCTAGAGGATTTTTAATAGTAGTGAGGTTCCAAGGTGGTACAGTGGGGGACTATACCCTCATAATTAGAGTAAAATAGTGGTGTAATAAATGAATAAATTTTAGAATCATAATACCAAATGATAGAAAAAGATAACTCCTCAAAATATAATAAATAACCACCAGTATCCATATCGAATACTATATACAAAATGATGTAATGTCATGTATCTAAACAAAAAGGAACATCGAAACATGGTAGCAGAAACACATATATAAAGGTATACCAAATGAACCAAAAAGCCCAAAATATCATCTCTAGATAGTATCACAATTCATAGCCCAATCCAATTCTCCCCTACACCCATGCTATAATAAATAAAGCATTTTTAAATTATATCCTCTATCCTAACCCTAACTACATCCATAAGGTCTATCTGGGTATCAAATGGTGGCCTGAATAGGGTAATAGAAATACATAGTTTTCCACCACCATTGAAATATACATAAATCCATCATATGGCTATAAATGTAAAATTGTGAAATTATAGTAATCATAAATGATGTAAAAATCATAATGTAACAACAATGTCATATCGGGCTTCTCATAGGATTCCATGCCAACCATACCTAGTTTGTACTAAGCTGAAAATTTATTTGTACCCCTACCATCATGTATATATACAATCATATGAAAATATATATATTCTCTAGCATGGAATAGGTATAGTGACCATGTGAACATATAGTATTTCAATGAGTCATGTGTCTAAAAATATCTAAATTGAGCATAATAATGATGACAATATAGTAAAAGGATTTATGGTTAGACCAGGGCATCCATGACCTTAGGGGTTGATCCAATTAATAGTAATAATTGATGCATCCTGGATATACGGGTATGAGATTAATACAACAGGTACACCCAAGGAATCCCACTATAAAATAGTCTAACCATGTCTGTGGATCTCATCCATAGTAAAAGTCTCAACCTGAATGGGCCCAATGGGGTGAATCCATGGTGCGACATGTCTGTAAACGTCAACATGAATCCCAGGAGTGTATCCAAGGCATTCTAATTTCCATATTATAAATGAGTAAGTCACTTTTATAACATTGACTCATCCATGTTATAAGAAAAGTATCGAATTATGTGGTGGGTATCTCTCATGGAAATTGGCTCAATGAATTAGGATGGTGTCATATGAATTCTCAAGGAATTCCATCTGGATTCCAAGGTAATCTTAAGTATGACCACTCCTATAACATAAAAATGGTTCACATTAAAAGAATAAAGTATGTGTTCATGGAGTGTAAAATTTTCTATATTATTATCATACCATTTTATTAATATCATTTAATTGTTTTCATTGCCTTTCATTTAATAATAACCAGGTCTGAGGTCTATAATAAAAGGAATAAAATATATTAATATGAAGTGAAACATTGGTCATTTAAAAATATTTCAAATTTACTATTCCATTTTATTATTATCATTAACATTCATTTATTGATGAAAAGGTTTATAGTTTGAAGGGTAACATTGGTTATGTACAATTCATGCTAATTCACTAAGTCCATTTATAAATCTGATTATTTTTCATCTAATCCCAATAAGTTTGTTAATCATGCTACACCACTATGAATTATCAATTTTTATTAATGATGCCCCATTTAAAAAGTCAAACCAAACAGATCGATATTTATTTTGGTTATAAATCCATAGAGTTTAAATTCTCATTTAATGGGAACTCCCAAATGGGTGGCTCACATTGAGGTTGACGACCTCCAACATCATTAGGGACCTAAAAGAGTCAGTGGCCTCTAAATTAGAGTATGTGTTGGGAAAAAATCACTTAATGTATCCTCTAAATGTTTTGTGGTGTTATTTTGTTTGTTTACAATTCCAGATGGTCGTGAATCACTATGGATGATGTTTACCAAACAGGTTTTTATGGTGGCACAGTTTCTTAGTGTTTTCTAAATTTCTGGGCCTCAAAATTGGGAGTTTATTTTTTGAAAAGTTAGAATTTTGACATAGGATTGAATAGTATATGGATGAAGAAATATAGTTCTATAACCATAAAATTTGTACATGGAACAAATTTGGGAAATTGGAAAATCAAGGATTTCGGCATAACAGTGCTATGCAGACTATGAAGCAGGGTACTCAAACGGCATAGGGAATATAGTTTGTGGTAAGGCTTGAGGTTTATGAAATAAATGTTTTTCACAGTATTTTAGAGGTTTTTGGGATGACTTATTGTTTATGGAAGATAGACGGTCATTATTGAGCCGTAAAGGGATTCATTCGTGGATGATATGAAACAGTGTCAAGGAACCATGGTGCTATGAAAACTATAGAAGAAAAAATGATTCATGGGAGGAGCACAATACACGGTTAAGGATATACCAAATTGAACATATAAATAAAATCTAGTAGAAGATTTTTCAGATATATTTTTATATATAAGGACCAATAATACCATCATTAAGTAAGAGTGTTTTCAATTGGAAAACATCTTCACTCCGTGAAGAAATTTACTAAGTCCGAAAGAGTTTGCAGGAAGTTCATGAAGGAGAATTGGTTCGTGAGGTGGATTCCACGAAAGGGGAAGGAGTTCATGTGAATGGTTCATGAAGGGTTTTCTCAAGGTAGTATACCCCAAAAATGAGAAGGATCCTTAGAGAAGAGGTGGTTTGAAGGACATCTAATTATCTATAGAGGAGAGGTGGTCCGTGGAAAAAGAACACATCTGTGAAGCAGGGACAGTTCACGAAATAAGGGTTGGTCCATGGAGGAGAGGTGTTCTTTGAATCATATATGCTACACCGTGTAGTATATTTTGTAGAGGAATTAGTTTGTTTGATAAGGGACTTAGATAGTTATCAAAAGAAATTTCTACTAACTAATAGTATGCGGAAAAGTGGATTTCATCTTTGGGTGAAAACTTGACATCAATTGTGAATCTATCTACAGTTTAGGATGTGTTTTTTCATTAATATTAAAAGACGTAGAAGTCCATAAACATTGAGTGGATCCCTTCCAAGAGTAGTGATCAAAGGAATAGAAATACACTGATGCTTTCAACCACCAGTCAACCAGAGAAAGAGACATTGGGAGTGACCCATGATAATTCAGGGTGCATAACCTAAATCTTGTAAAGGCGGTGTGCTTGGGAATAGTACTAAGCTATCCCAAACATCATTATTGGTAGTGATCCTTAGTGAATTTGGTGCAATAAGAACATTATAGTTGTATGCACTTGGGATGTAGCTTAATGAAGGTAAACCAAGTAAAAATATATGTGTCCTTATGATTTCCTTATTTCATTACATTAATTATATTATCATCAGATAAAATTGGAAAGGACACGATCTACATTTACATTAAAGAGCATAAGAAGTGATCATTGTAATAAAATGGTCATGATATATTTTTTCAGTAAGAAGATTAAAAATAACATTCATACCCTGATTCACCCCCCCTAATTAAGATATTTATGACCCATTTAGTACTAAAAATTGGTATCATAGGATGGGTTTCTTTTATCATATGTTTTTTCTCTGATATGGTTCAGCTGACTGTTGAAGTTAATGATTAGGTCTTCTCTAATCTTGTTGTGCCATGGAAATGATAATAACTTCAAAAAAGAAGAATAAGTCTAATTTAATTCCTCATTGTGGAAGTTCATTTATAAATAGTGTGATTTAGTTGAAGGAAACAAACAACATATAAAATAAATACCAGGATGAACTAGATAGTGAGAGTATTCACTCTTTTGATTATGCTACCAGAATGAGTTAAGAACTCGATGTTCCCAGTGATATTGGTAATATTGATGAAGAAGAAATTTTAAGAAGACAAAAAGTGGAAGTTGTCCATGAAATAAAGGAATTGAATCAGAAATGAGATGAAGAATTAAATATAAGGATATCCAAATCCAAGTGAAGTAAATTGAGGTCCAAAAGCTCAGAGGTTTAAATAAAAGGCTTATTGATGTGTCTATTGATCTGAGGGAAAAGAATGATTCCAAAGCTGAGGAACTACCAAATATGTATACAAAGGTAGAAAACTCAAAGCTGATTATAATGAAAAGAGTTTGAACACAAAAGGAATTCTGAATATAAAATCCAGAAATGATGATCTTACTACGCAATGATCTGAAATGGTTCATAGGAACCAAATTCTATAGAAAGATAGTGCATGATGCAATGACTATGTTTCTTGGAAATGATCTAAAATCAAGGATCAAACTTAAATGATCAATAAGTTATCTAGAGAATTAGATTTTGAGATAACTAATGAGAATACTCTTATAGGAGAACATAATACACAACTTGAATCAAGGTATAGGAATATTCAACAATTCTGATAATGACTAGAGTCAGTAATGAAATAAGTTATAAAATCTAATGCCAATAGAAAGTCCAAATTAAATAATTAAAAGAGGTATTCACTTAATAGAATATTTTTTATATGTTCAGATCCTAAGAATTTAGAAATGCATTTCATTAAGAATAAAGAAGGGTTGAAAAGTAACCCGAAAGGAGATCTCCAACATTGAATTTGTATAACAAAAAGGCATATATTGTAAGAAAACATGATAAGTTTAAATTTAGATTTATAGCCTCTAGTGAATTGCAAGGATCTCAATGAAATGTGTATCATCACCTCCTATGTTACACTCTCAAAAAATCTATTCAAAATAATTTGAACAAACCTGGAATAAAAAGTGAGGATATTCACTAGTTATGAATATCAAGAATGTAAATTCAGTTGAACACTCAAACCTAACAATAAAGTGTTGAAAATTCATATAAATAATAAAAGAAAAAATGAATAAATAATTCCTTGAAAAACACACATGTCATGCCACATAGAAGGAAGTGAAGGAACCAGAAATATCCCTCTAATTGAAGAGGAATCAAGAGAATATGACCAATAAAAAGATTCCTTCTCAAAGAAAGAGTCATGAAAAAAGGAAGATCAGTGGAGAGTAAATAAAGGAAAATTCTACCGATGAGTTTAAACCCAAAACTATGAAAAATCCAAGACTATAGAATCCAAATATCAAAATAAGACTCAACCTATGGGTAAATAATGTTTAGTCATATGGTCCGGACAATTGAAGTTGGATTGGAAATTGGTACCTAATAAAAAACAATACAGTGCTTTTATAGAATGTATCCAAGGGTTGATAGATTAGGATAAACCATAATCCTACTCTTGAAGAATCTATAGGTTCCCCTCTCCCTATGTATATAAATTATATTAACTGATGTTCAAGGTCAATGGGATATACAATCCAAGGGAAAGAAGCATCAAAAGATGAAAATTGGTGATGTGATGTGCTCCAGAATGTCAAATGATTCAACAAAGTTGACATAGTTGGATAAAAAATATATAATAATTCCTTGAAATAAATTAATGGTAAATGATTTCATGAGATATATAGATATAATTTAGTGCAATAGATATAGATGGTTCTATTCGCTTTATTTCTTGTTTCCTACATTGAGTTCCAACACAGTAGGATTAGAAGTTTTTTTATGGATCATTACTAAGTGGTAAATTCAGCCAATGAAAATCTCATGAAAGAAAACTAAAATTGGAAAATATTTTTTCATATAGATAAGTTTTTTGAACGTGCAGTCACATGTGATGAAATTATACATAAGAAGAAGAATGTTTTTTGGTCAGAAAAACGGGGCCTAACAATGAAAAGAGTTGCATATCATAGGTGGAGAATTCCATCTCCTAATAAGATAAAAGATTTAAATTGTATAGGAAGGAATAATGTTGATGTTAATAAAGAACAATTGTGGGATAAGAAGAAACATTTATGTATTTCATGATTATCTATTTTTATAAAATGATATGGTATCAGGTTACTCTTTTATGGATACTATGAAGTTGTAAAGGAATTTAAAAGTATTTCTAAAAATTAGTCTACCCATTTTGAAGAGTAATTCAACATATGAAATCAGAAAAAAATCTATATTAATTATTTATATTAGATCAATGTTGGAGGTTTTCTAAGAGATTGTTTCAAGGTCAATCGATATAAATTTCATGGGGGATAAATTGCTATTTCACAATGAAATGAATGAAGATGGTGTAATAATTAGAAACAATGAATGATTATTGTAGAAAGGGTACTCCTGAATAGAGGGGACTGATGTTGATAACAAAAATTCACATATTAAAATGCTATAGAAAATATGTTTATTCTTAGACATAGTAGTGGAATGAAGGTTATTAGTTTTTCAGATGGATGGAAAGTTAGTATTTCTGAATGGGGTTCTAGAAGAAGAAGTTTATATTGAGTATCCAGATGGTTTTCTCATTCATGAAGATTATAATAGATTTTTTCAGACAGAGAAGGATTTATATGGTTTTATTTAAGCACCAAGATCTTTTTATTAATGGTTAGATCAGTTTCTGAAAAAGATTGGATTTTAGCATGGTGTAGTGGATTAAAATATATATGTTAACCATGATAGTAATTAAAGGATTATGGTGTTGGTATATGTCTATGACATGGTATTAAGTGGAAAATATGAAGCTCAATGCAATCAATTTGCAGAATTATTGAAACGTGAATTTGAAATGATAAGGATCGGTTAATTTATTTTTTTCCTCAATTTACAGGAGATAGAAGAAAAGAATGGTACATTTATTTCTCAATAAAAATATACCATAGAGGTTTTGAAAAGATTTGTAATGGATAATTCCAAGGAGATAAAAACTCTAGTGGATAACTGGATGAAACAGTTACAAGATGATGAAGGAAATGTTGTCAATATCACATAACACAGGAAAATCATTGAATGTCTATTATACTTAATAGCAAATAAACCAGATATTGTCCTTTCAACATTCCATGAAGAAAGATATAAAAATATCCACAGGGAAATTAACATTACTTAAATTGAAAGAATAATTTAGTATATCAAGGGCATGGTGTCTTTCTGGTTGATGTATAATTCCAAATTTCATAAATAATTATTGGTTTATACAGATGAAAATTGGGTCAGATCATAAGACAGTAGGAAATCAGTGTTAGGTTGTGCGTTATATCTTGGTAGAGTGTTTATGTCTTGGCAGATCAAGAAGAAAGATTTCATTTCACTGAGGATTCAATAATCTTAATATATTATAGAAACTCAATCATGCACATAATTGTTGTGGATGAAATAGAAACTTGGTGATATGGGAAATGATGTTAAGTCTCTAGTTAGAATCCATTACGATTATTCAAGTTCTATAAATCATAACAAAAATCCATTACATCACTCAAGGACAAATCCAATTTAAATAAATTTTCACTTCATCAAGGAGAATGTGGATAAAGGTATAGTGATGTTGGAGTATGTTTCTACAGAACTACAGGTTGCAGACATTCTAACAAAGACCTTTCCCAAAGAAGCATTTGAAAGGAATCGAATGAATTTGGGAGTTTCATTGTAACATACCAGGTAAATAAAGAATAAGAATTTTCATATTTATTAATATTTACAAATTAAATATTAATTTTACTTTAAAGGGGTTGCTATGTTCGATAGCGTACCCGATATGCAACAAAGAGTTTCTTTGAAATCTTACGTTGCACACTAGTAATAAAATAATATTATTTTAAATTGTAGTTAACAGGTAGCCATTGTATTGGCAGGAATGAATAGAAATAACTAAAATATGATTATATATGTTTGTTAAATGTTTTTACATTTATCCAATAAAGGATAAAGGCTTAAAATATGAAAAGAATTCAATTTTAGGCATATATACTCTAATTTTCACTAAAGGTCCACTTATCGCCTTTTAATGGAGAACTGTCATTAAATATAGTTTTGGTCACTCATATAAAATCTATTGGACCAAATAAAATTCTTCTTTAGAATTGTGACATCAAAATTTACTTTGTGTAAATTTTTGGAATTTTTCTGATAAAGATCATTTTTTATGAATATTGAAAAATGTTGTATTTTAATTCAAAACCTCTTTTTAATCTAATTTATTAATTTTATTATATTACCTTTTGAATTGGGTTTAAAGTGAAATTAGAATATATTTTTACTATTTAATCCAATAGTGGTCGTTGGATTTAATTTCACATTGAAATCAGACTTAAACTAGTGTCAATCTTTTAATACATTTTGTTTCATAAAAACACGCTATTTGTTTTGACAGCAATAATTAATTATTAAATTAATTAATTCAACTTATTTGTTTTGAATTTTGTAAAATAGACATCATTTTTGAATTCGGAATATTAAATATATCTTAGGGTGAATTTTTGGTATTTTTCTGAAAAACTTTAATTCTTGATGAATAGTGAAACCACTAAGTGGTAATTAAAAAACTGATTTTTTTCATTTAAATGATATTTTACCACCTCAGTGTTTTGAATTTCAAAAATCCAACATACATGGTTTTCATTAAGAAGTAAAATGTGGTTCAATGGGATTAAAATAATTTTTTGGTGAATAGTAACTTTTAAGTTTTTAATCGCGATTAGAGGTAATTAGTGTAATTGAAGGTAAAAATAATGTTTTAATAATATGAAATGAACATGACACATGTCCTACCATTATTGGATGTGTCATTTCCGAACATGAAAATATATGGGTCAACTTGGGGACCCCATGGAGCCACTTTGGTAGGAAAATGACATAAATATCTTTTTATTTAATGTTAAAATAAAAATGTCACAAACATGAGTTATTTTACTAAAAAATAATTTAAATGTGGTTATACAAGTCATATTTTGGACTATAAATATTAATTATAAAGATAAAAATATTTCCTACATCATGATATTTTTCTTATAATTTTTATAAATTAGATAGATTAAATTATATATGACACCATGATGACGTAGCGATTACCTCATTATTTAAAGATTTAAATAAAATGATAAATAATGTAAATTCTAAGACCTAAACTTGTCAAAAACCTATTAGATGGGTGTATTTAGAAATATTATCACCTTATCCTCAAAATATATAATTTTGGGACCTTTAAAATCCCAAAAGCATTTTATAATAAAGTAAACTTTTATAACTTTCCAAGAGTGCCCCACCTCTCCTCTTACAAAAGGCCCCCACCTCTACTATCTTACCCACACCTCTCAAGCCTTTGGCTCGGCCAACCCCTGACCATTTTGTCTCTCCACGTTCCTCTCTTACTCTTAGAAGCCTCGCTTTGGGCAGAAGTCTTTCCAATAAAGCCTTTGAGCTCCAATCAAAGAGTTGCCCGATTTAAAGGTAGTGTCTTCTCTTGTGTTCTTATGTTTTATTTTGCTTCTCAAACCACCTAAACTCTTTTTATTAATTTATTTTGTAACAACACCAGTATCTTTAATATACTAGGATTTTGTTATGATAAGGATTAGGGATACAACAACACACACATTCATCCAATGGTCAAATAACATACTGTTTCTGTGGTTGGAGATTTTCTGCCTCACGAAACGATGATTGTTCAATCTTCTTTTAACACCTTTCATGGTGGCCATTAGGATGTCACTATATTTATATATGATATATAATATGTTTATGTTTTACTTAAGCTTCTATTTTTTTCATTTATGGCATACCTTTATGGTTTCCATTATGGGTAAACGTGAAATCTTCATTTTAGGAAGTGCGGACTACCGCCCCCTCAAAGTAATTTAATTTGTTAATACAGTATTTGGTACGTATAAAGGATAGATTTAATGATATTATATATGATATTATATGGGAATTATAATATACCTTTATATAATTATTATTTCTTTCCATTAAAGTATGAGATAGAAATGAAAGTAGCGTTCATGCGTATGTACAACTTACCTTCTCTATGAACGGTGCATTTCATTTCTTATCCCCAAATGTAATGTACTATTATAAGTACATATATATAACGGACATATATGATTTATGTTACATATAAATGATTAATATAATTCTAGAATTAAAATATACATATCTCTCATTTTGTTTTAATTCCATTAATATGACATAGAAATGAAAGTAGCGTTCATGCGTAAGTACGGCTTACCATCTCCATGAACGGTGCATTTATTTTATTACATCTAAATGATTATGTAATATTATAAATTCATGTATATACTGGATATATATGATATATATTTCATCTACATCATGAATATCATTCTTGAGATAATGGATATTTGACTACGTGAACAACTTGTAAATATAAGATGGTCACTTTTGACTCAAGTACCAAATATCGACAGAACGACCGTTATTAACTTAAATGGCTACATAGTGTTCATAAAATGGTAATAAGTGATATAAAAGGAATAATGAACTTGAAAAAGGTTATTAATAAAGTATAAATTAACTCATATTTATTATTCAGGAGATTAAAGAGCAATTGAGTCAAATCGGACACGAGGTAAGGGAACTTCTTAACCCAATTTCCATTCGTTGGGTTAATTTCATACTTTCAAATTACATCATGATATTATTATGTCCAATCCTTTATTTTTACATTATTTATGTGTACATATAGTGAATACACAAAATAAATCTATTTTATTAAAAAAATGTTCTTTGTAAGGGACTTCATCTCAATCTCCTTTCATTGAGGCATATTTTGTTTTATACACAACTTTCTTTTATACGGTGTATAAACCGCATTGAATTTTAGTTTTATTCAAAAGGAATATTTTTATACGATTCAATTTTACTAAACGACAAAAGGGAATTTCTTTTTGTCGTACGTATGTGGCGACAACGACTTCTCCGCCGCCATGACCATTATTTGAGTTTCGGATTCCTCTACAAGCCGTAACGTTTTTTTAAAATAAAACCAATTTTTACTTTTCTTTTATTTGGGTATTGAAAATGGTTTTTATAATGGATTTGTTATGTAAATATATTTAAGTGATATATTGTGATCGAAATGTGGAAATGGTTTCCTTCCATTTTATTTGTTTTATGTCTTATGATTTTATAATGGTACTTGGACATTTGACGAGTGGTTACGTGATAAACCATATGATGGGTGCTGTCGTGAATACCAGGACGGGTGGTTACGTTATAACCTCTAACGCATTGGGTATGAAAGTCGGCCGTATGGCTATTCCATTAAGCGATATGTGTGGAAGTCGACCGGATGGTTATTCCGCTTAAGTATGTTTATGTCCCAAGTTACCTTTATATGTTATGTGTTATTTATATGGGTTTTATGGTAATATTTTGGTTACAAAAGGGTCAGTAATGATCTTTTATTCAGTGAAGAGTTTTTACTACTTCATAAAGGTGAAAGGTATTACTTTGATAAATTATATATGCTTTACTTGTTGTTTTGAAAAACTAACAGTTTTCATTCTCTGTGTATCCCTTACTGAGCTTTTTATGCTCACCCCATGTTTTTGAAATGTTTTTCACAGGACTTAATTTGGAATAGGGTCAAGGATAGGATCAAGGAAAATTCATGTTATCTAAAACATGGAACTAGACATGATTATTTTTAAGAGTTTTTATTTTATGGAAACTTAGTATAAGTGTATACTTTGTAATCTTATGAGATGTAATAGTTATGTCCTAATTCTCTAAAACTTTAAACCTGAAAAGATCTTCAATGTGAATTATTCATTTAATTCAATATTAATTAAGTTTTAAGGCTGGGGCCTTATATTCATCAACTCTATGCACATGATAAAAGTGTGTATGTGGGACTCCCTCTCCTCAAGGTATGTTTGGATTTTCCCTAATGTGATAATCTTTGTTCCTTACCCCATGGAAGACAATGAAGAAGTGACATTTAGGTTCATTGATAAAGGGGGAGAAATTTTGTCTATAAAAGTGGAGAAAATTTCTTAAAACTAGACGTAGGGAGGAGGTTCTAGATAGAGTAGTTAGGTAATGGGGTTGAAGTTATTAGAGAAATCATAAGGGGTATTAAATCTGAGGATGCAATAATTTATCGATCAAAGGATATATATCACGACAGATGAGGTTTGTGATTAAAGTTGTTGAGTGATTTTGAAATGAAGGGAATGAATTTATTCTTTAATGAAATTTTCATATTACGCTTATTTATCATGTCAAGAGGGGATCATTTGGGATTCGAGTATGTGTTGAGTAAATCCTTGATCTCTATCTTAATCACAAGATGAGAATAACGGTAGAAGATAGAAGAAGATTTAACGATACATAAAATTATGGTAGAGTTGTCAACATACCCAAAAGGGGAGATTGTTGGGGAAAAATCCCTCAAGGTGTCCTTTAATTGTTTTTGGATTTCATTTTGTTTTTTGAAAAATCTAAATGATCGTGAATTAGTATAGATGGTGTTTGATGATGTATGTATTTAAGGTGGCATAGTTTCCAGTGTTTGCTAAATTTTTGGGCCTCAAAATTGGGAGTTTTTTTATTAACATAAGGATTTATGGGTAGGAGTGAATAGTATGTATATGGGAAAAGATATTTTGTGGACCACAAATGGTTTTATGTGGAATGGTTTTGGGAGATTAGTAAAGTATGGATTTATTCATGGAATATCTATGTGAAACACAAAGAACAGTATGTGGACCACATAGGGAAAATGGTTCGTAGTAAAGCATGGAACTCGTGGGAGGAAAGATGTTTGAGGAAGGATAGAGGTTCTTGGGATGGCTCGTCATTTGAGGAAGATATGTGGTGATTTGTGGATCTACAAATGGATTCGTTCTCAAAATAGATTGGTCACTGCAAAAGAACAATGGTGTTACATGGACCGTAAAGGAAAAAATTGTTCACAGGAGGAGCTGAGTAAACAGTGAAGGTGATACCGCATCAAAGATTTATGTAAAGGGATTGCTATATTTTTTTGATATATTTTACTATATAATGATCTCGAATCCAATCATAAAGTAAGATTGTTTTTCACTAGAAAACATCTTCGCACCTGGAAGAAATTTGGCTATGCTTAGAAGATTTCACAGGGATTCTGTGAAGGAGAAGATGTTCACAATGTGGATTCTATGAAAGGGGAAGGAGTTCAAAGGAACAGTTCACAAAGCGGTTTTGTGATGCACTATAGACAACAAAGGAAGAAGGATATTTAGATAAGGGGTGGTCTGTAGGACATAAAATGGTCTACGGAGGACAGGCAATCCATGGAATAAGAACTCATCTACAAATCAGGTAAGGATTGTAGAAGAATTGTAGTTCTATGGAGGAAGAATTTTTCCACTAACAAGGGGAATGGAAACATTGACCGAACTATAAAAGAGCTGGCCAAATACACTAAAAAGTCACTGTAGTGGTGAAAAAATTTACATGGATATTACAGCATCTTAGACATTGGAGAAAACATTAATAAAACTCCATAAACTTTTATCAATGGGTCACTATACCATGGTGGACATACTATAAATTTGGTGGAACTATTTCACTATCTTCTTTATACACTCATTTGACCTTGGCTTCCCATGTGTGTAAAACTATGACTTTGTACTTTTAATTATTCCCCTAAACATAGTGATATTTCTACATATCCATAGATGCATGGATCATTTTCCAAACAACATAATCCATTGTTTCTTCTGACCTTATTATTTTTATTATTTACCATTTTAATCATCTTCTATAAATAAAAGAACATTTATTTCTCCACTTATTTCCATAAAAATTTAGAAAATAATATTTTAGTATATCTTCATATATTCAATATGATTTGATATGAAAATAACTTGGAGATACTAGAGGTTCTTGAATTATTCTAGTAAAGAAATTAATCATATCTTCATCTACAGAAATGTTATGAAAATATCAATTAGTTCAAGAAAATTCCACATGATATTCAAAAAGTGTTAATAATAGATGAACTAAGACAATGATGACTAGGTTCTATTACTATCCAGATTGTAAAAATTGGTAAAATTTCAAATTGGAAGATTAAAATTTTGTTTGAGATTCCACCAATGCTTCTTCAGTGCCTATTTAAGTTCATTGAATCCTAAGGGAATTATCAAAAATGAGTGATGATTCCATGGTATGGGATTTTTCAATATACATAAAGAGTTTTAGAACCATCATGTAATTTCAATGTCTTTTATCAGGGTTATATAAATCAATTGTTCTTTTTGAATGGTATGTGATACCAAATGTAAAATTTACAAGTGTTGTAAGTATAAAGGAGTTCAAAATCATGTTAAGAATCTATTTAGGTTGTATTTTAAATTCAAGTGATGAATCAAGGAGTTATTACAAAAAATGATTTAATATAAAGGATTTTTTAAATCTTAGATATTGATTATAATAGAGTATGTGTATCTTTATCACATTTCTCTTATATTATAAGATAATGTTTTTCATTAATAAATATTTTATTTGAAAAAAATTAGACAATTCATTGTATAAACACGGTTTATGATTCTTCATATTCTATAACATGTTTTAAAAATGTGGAAAATATAAAAATTCTTTATCTTGGATGATGTGTTTATCAAGATTTCTTTTACAATATGAGGGAATATGTTCCTACCACCTATTAGTATTATGTTTTGATAAATAGTTTAACTTTTAGGCTAAAATTCTCAAGACATGTAGAATACCATATATGATATAGGGATAATGGTTATTGGATAAATATTTTTACTAAAATTAAATGAGTGTTATTTTATAACATAAACGAATTTTTGTTTCATATAATGATACTTTGAAGATTATATAGTGTCCATTATGCTAGTGGAAGTATGTTTGAACTTAGTTAAGTTCAAAGTTAACAAATGAGAAATTATACTGGTCCGAAAGTTAAAAAAATCACTTAGTGTCCTAAAGAGTTTAGGATATGTGTTGGTAAAATAAAAATATGAAGGTTTCATTTAGTTACTATAAAAAGTGAATATCAATATTTCCTAAAAATTTTATTCCAATGAAATTACATAGTGAATTCCACTTTATCCTAAAAGAGTTTAGGATGTGTTGGTCAGTAATAATGTAAATAATTACATTATTTACCTTATGATTTTATGGTAAAATTTTGATACAATGGTTTTATAGGATATTGATGTTTGATTTAAAAAACCGTATAAGTATAAAATATTAGTTGGTATCATAACATATGATGCTGTCAAGTTTATAAGTTTGAATATGTTTAATGTGCTTAATATTAGGAATATTATTCCTAAGTCTCGCCAATGTTAAATTTTTATTTCTTCATAGATTTTAATCACTAAAGTGTTTAGTGGGATAATTTTATCAAATTTTGGCATAGAGATATAGAAGGAATTACTAATATATATAATGCGTTAACAAGTCCCCATAAAGTATAGAAATCATAAGGTTGATCTTGTATTATTTAATATATGATTTGTTAAACATTATTTTATATCTATTTTTGTTATGTATTCTTAAAATAATTAATAATTTTTAAATAATCGTATTAATGGAAAAATCTATTTTATTATTTTTCCATAGTAGAGAAAATAAGTGTGTATATTGATATGAATTTCATGAAGTGGAATTATAACAAACCTCTCAAAGTATTCCATTGAGTTATCCATAACTGAAAATCATCATGGATGAATATAGGTTATGATAAAATTGTAAATTTAGAATGAGTATGATTCTCGTATGAGATATGGAATATTCTCATGAGGCATAAAAAATGTTTTTTTTGCAATGTATTCCCCCAATAGATATAACATATGGAGTTTCATACACAATGTATTTGGTATATTAGAGGTGTTTGAATCATATACGTATCCCCATTATTATAGGTTGGAATTATACCTAGCCTGAGAACCTTAATACTTTAATACATTTATGAAAAAATATATTTAAAATTAACTAATAAATTGGTAGTTGGGTATGTTTCTGATCATGTAATTGGTTGGAGATCAACCAAGATAAGAATTTTCCTCTCATAAGATGAGTTTATCATTTGGGACCACAATTGTGATAGAAAGGGGGGTGTGAGAACAATTAGAGAGTAAATATGATATAATTATACATTTATGAGGGGAATGTGATGTTCTTATCCATAAAGATGAATTATGTTATATATATTAATCAACCAGGATAGCTTATACTCATGGAATCAAGATTGTGCGAGTTGACTATTTAGGATTTACATACTCTTTTTCACATGATCACTCAATGTCTTGTACTAAGGGAACATATGAGAGTTCATCCTAGAATAAGATATGGTTTGTGGATACATATATATAGATAAATATGTTTGATGAAGATCATATTAGATCCATCTATAGATTAAGTAGCCTTGAATATTTGTTGTAGGTCACTCCTTCCTTGCGTATATGAATATGGTGATTCATATATATATTTTCAACACTATAAAATCTTATGTTGTCACACTTTGTGGTTGACTGAATAGGGAATGAGTACGACTTAGATAGATTCTCTAAAAGTGTTTGATAATTAATCCAAAATGGTTTTGAATTGGTATTCACAAGGTATTACATATGATGTTATACTTGATGAAATTAGTGATAGCTTTGAAGAAATGTTTTAAAAGATATCCAAAATATTTTTGGATATGTTGTCATGATTTTTATTATATGATACAATATTAGGTAAAATAGAACAATGTCTTTTTGGTTTTATGAAATTGATATGTTGAAGGAGATGTTATAAGCTAAAGACTTTTTATGTGATTAAATTTTCTATGTCATGTCCTATGATATTCATAGGGTTCATATCAGGATTAAAAATATATAGACACAAACATATCCTTAATAATAAACTTGTGGATACCCAGATGCTAGTGTATCCTTAAGAAGAATCTTGATATTGCATTGGTGGAAACATATTGTGATATGTATAAGATTTATAACTTGAAGAAGTGTGTCTCAACATAGCATGAGCGGATGAATGAAAATAGTTATCATTTTCATGAATCATTCACATATGATATCATCAAGAAAATGGTGTTACATAATATTTAACATGAGTGAGAAGAATGAATTCATACATGTGATGCATTTTTTGGCTAAGGCATTAACTCGTGTTTTTTAATGCATGATTTAATGCGTACACTATCCAAGAGATTCCTTGAGTGCTATAAAATGGATTCTTCTATGTGATTATATGTGTGTGATATTAACCTAATCTTAGGTGAGAATCCCATAAACCTATTTCCCTCTTATACTACCACCTTTGCATGATTTGGGACTAGAATGTTATGGTTATTTGAGACCCCTACTCAAATTTTGACTGATTAAAGTGCAACCCATGGATACACCATGGATTAGGGATAGTTTTTCCTCTACATTTATCACAATAAAGTATATTTCATGTTGTTTGAATATGGTTTAGTATATCTATTGTGTAAGTACATGGTTTTAAAAAAGATTTTTTTTTGGGTTTTATGCATATTTTCTAAATTCTTTTAGGTAGATCTTTGTATAAGTTTATTAATAACTTATGATACCTCTAATAAGAGTTACTAAACCCCTATAAATCCTATTAGGAAGATCATATACATCCAAACGAAAATTAGCATAATTGAAATTGCCACAACCTATTACCAAGTACCAAATCAATCTCATATCCTAGATCCAACCAAGATATCATTCTTAATCATCTAACACTGGGCCTTTTACCAACCTACACATGTTACAATGAAGTATACTCTAGTACCAATGTATTATGTCCACTCAAGTAGGGTGTGATTAAAACTTAGTAGGCTACCACCAACGATGTATCTAACATAACCTACAAATAAAATGTGTTCATAATGTCATATGATCAAAAAAACAAAATAAATAAACTAATCATAATAAAAAATCATTTTTGATCCTTAGGTTCTAATGTTACACCTGATATTGACTATACCTACTTTTTCTAGTGTCAAATGTCTCTAAAAAGTATGCATTACCACCTGGGGGAACCATATTCTACCTCAGAACCTTTTTAAACATCATTACCCAAGGGAAGCCACATCCTTTTCTAGAACATGTTAGACTAACACATAGAGAGAACCATGTATTTCCCCTGAACATATGTTGGAATTTTATTATCTAATTGGGTGCATCCCAACATCAAACTATCATATAGAATACACCCGGACGGTTGCATCCCACACTGGAACTATAATATAGAATACTCTTAAGGGCTATATATCACCCAATAACCACCATATATCATATACCCAAAAGGTCACATAACACTATAGAACATTCATATATCATGCACTCAGGAAGATTGATCCTACCCTAGAACCATCATATATTATACATTATAATCAAAGTGTTGAACGCTCACTTGAATCATGAATAAAATTACTAGGTTGGCCTCTCAAGAACATAATACATACCAGCAATCACATTAATGCAAGGGTATCACCATTCTATCCTCCTTTTACTAACCCTCTCCATAGTCAATATAAAACATAGTCACCCTGTAACACCCCAAGCTTCCACGGTACGCTTCCTTTTGAATAATACAGTAGTGTGTGTTGTACGCAACTTTGAGTTCTGACACACGCCACAACCAATCAAACTAGCCGTTATGAAGATTAATACCCACTTTATGAAATTTTATAAATTTTATCTTTCAAAATGGACTTCATTTTTGGATTCGGAATATCGAAATTAGCTTAGGGTGAATTTTTGGTATTATTCTGAAAACATTCAAATTTAGATGAATAGTGAAAAAACACTAAGTTATAGTTTAAAGCCAATTTTTTTTTAAATAATTATTTATTTTATTTAAATTTAATTAAGGTTAAAATAAATACATAATACCTATATATGTTAAATTTAACTCATTGGAGTTAATTTAGAATAATTTTAAATATATAAAAATTTATTGTACTTTTCACCGTCTTTTACCCACCTCCATGGAAAATTTGGAAATTCACATAAAACATAATTTTACCACTTTTGTGAGTGGAATTTCAAAACTCTGAGAGGCACGGGTAATATCAAGGATTAAAATGTAGTTCAATGAGATGAAAATAATTTTTGGTGAATAGTAATTTTTTACTTTTATTTATCACGGTTAAAAGTAAATAGGGTAATAGAGGGTAAAAATGATATTAATATTACCCTAACACATGTTCTAATTATATTGAAAAAGTGTATCTCGACCAAAAACAACCTTAGGAAAAAACATATTCTCATTTAGGTCCACTTGGATTAGATTAGGAAATTTATTATTATTTAATTCCAAGAAGAGTTAAAAGTGATAAAATCAAAGTTTAGTAACAAAAACATTTTTAATATAGGGTTATAAATAAGATAAATTCGATTATAAATATTCATTAGAAATCTAAAAATCTTTCCTACTTAATGGTATTTTATTTATAATTTTAATACATGAAATAATTTAATTTATTTTTGGCACAATGGTGATGTAGTAATTACCTAATTAATAAAATATTAAAATAATTGATATCATAAATATCAAAATAAATGTAATTTGAGACTTTTTATGAATTACACTAATTTTAGAAGTTAATATGACATATTATGATTTCTTATATAAATTTTTTTTGAAGTAATAATGTTGTTATAAAATTATCAAAAATAGAATACCCAATAGTGTCAAAATTGACATAAAAGAGTTTTTAAAACAAATATTATATTATTAATTGATATTATATTACTAAAAATATAATTTTTTGCAAAAGGAATTATATAATGATAATTGTATAATTAATGTACCACTTTGGGGTCTCTTGGAGGTATATAGTATATTTTTTAACTATATAATATAAAAATACAAAGAGACATAGTAGATGTCAAAGTATTTAACTAATAGTTAAATATAAATGATAAGGATAATATAGGGGCCAAAACCTATCTAAAATCTATTGGTTTAAAGGATTTCTACCCACACACCCATTAACCTTTAAATAATATACATTGGAGCAATTAGAAACCGAATATGAATTTATTATAAAATAATATTTCTAGCTTTTCCAAAGGTGCCCCTCACCCCTCATATAAAAGGGTACTTCCCTTCTCTCTAATTTACACCTTAAAATACTTTTGGCTCGGCCAAAACCTTCCCAAATATTCTATATACTTCCCTCAATTCAACCTAGAGGCCTTAGTTTTATCAGAAAGCAAACCTAAGGATCCCTTTTGATCAAATCAAAAGGAAGAACCCGAAGAAGAGGTAATGTTTTCACCACCATTTTCCAAGTTACTTTCTTCTTCAACTTCTTCTTTATTTTTTATTTCTATTCTAAAATAATAACTCCAATATATTTTATATAATGTGATGTTATTATAAATATGGTAAAACCATATTCAGTATTCTATGCATCTTTTGAATAACATGTCACCATACATGTGTACGTACAGCCTACCGTCTCCACGTCGTGGTGTAATTGTTATTCAATACATTATTATTTGGATGGGTATAATAATGATGTTTAATTCATGTAAATAATAAGTATAAAATGATAATTATTCTGTATATATGATATACCATCCCATTATATATGATTTTAATATCAAAAGAATGATATTATCGCTCGGGCGTACGTACGGACTACCGTCTCCACAAACATGATGAGATTATTTCCCCATCGTAACCATACAAGTCCAATTCTCATTTTATGATTAAAAATAATGTTTATGTACTTGATATAATTCTTTATATGAATAAGATACAACCAATCCATAATAAACACGACTTCTGTAACAAAACATATAAAAGAAAACGAGTAAGTAAACACCCAAAACGATGATAATACTAAGATATTATTAACAAAGAAATGTTAAAAGATCATATATGATATCATATTAATGTAGATGATTATTTTGTAATTAAATAAAAATTATTTCAACCTTATACAGGAGGCTAACCTACCCTCTACCATGGAAAAAGTATAATGTAAGGGGTTTCTTATCTCACTTTTATTTCCGGGAGATTTCCATTGTTCGCCACTTATTTATTGCATGTGGTGTGTGAAATGCCCATGTTTGTATTCATTGAGTAATATAAATTAATTCATGGGTATTTATATCATTATTTTATGATACCTCTTTCATGGTTGTATGTTTTTTATGTCACCAAATTGATAAGGGAATTTGAAATTTCAATTTCCACTCATTCGACTTTACGCATAATTTATTGATTATTTTACTTCAAGATTATGTGTGGAATCACTATTAATTTGATTATGTCATAATTTACACTCCCCATTCTGTGGATATACTTTTGATACACATAATCACTCCATTGATAAATTCCCATGTCATCGATATGAACTTGATATGATTAATTTTAACGCAATCTCCATTTATTGAGTTAAACATCCAATTCATTGGTGTTGTTTTTACAAGAATATGTGTGAATGTCCTCTGATTGATTTACACTGAATATCCAATCATATTGAGTGTATTTATATTTTTCACACATAATTATTTCATTGGTTTATCCTTAACCTAAGGATACTGTCTTTATATTCAATTTACATTCCATTGAGACTTCTTTGTTGTTATACACCAAATAACTTTTATATAGTGTATATAATGTACTTTGACATAGTATATCATGAAACCCTTTATTCTCATGATATTACAAAGTATTTATTACCTCAATTATTTGTATTGAAGAGTCTCTCTTGTGGTTAGGAACTCTAATTAAATATCATTTTTAAATGTTTTAATGATTTCTTATTCTAAATCTTTCTCATTAATGTCCATGTTTTAAAAATGGTTTTAATGATTTATTTATATGGAAATTAATGATTTAAAATTAATATTCATTTTTAATGTTTTAATGTGGTATGGGAAACATTTATTTAGAAATCTATTTTAAATGTCTTCTTGATAAATAGGGAGACTTTTAAATGTTATCGAGAAAAAGGGTGATATTTCTCTCAAATAGTGTTGATGATTACTTTTATCTGTGTTAATACACTTCATTATTATCAATTGAGTTTAATCTATTACAATAAAATCTTTTATATTATATTTAATGATTTATGTTTGACTGTGGTTGTGCTATTTTAATACCATTCATGGGTTGTGGGTAAAGTATTGACATTTCGCATGCTAGTTTTAATATGAATGATTATGTTATGTTTCATCTTTTCATATGAGGAATGCCTTGGACTTAGTAAGTGACGAGTGGAGACCTCTATAGATCCACAATGCATCAGTAGGTCTCATGATAAAAACTAGTGTCTGGGCACATGGCCTTGACAAAATCTTATTTGTTGTCTTGGCACGAGGCCTTGACTATGTGGTTATGATAGTCTGGCATTATGCATTCCATCATTATGAAAGTGGTTATTGATATAGCATGTGGTTATTCGACTAGTAGAATATCCATTTGAATATGTAAATGCAATTCTTCCATTTTATCTTTTCTATATTTTTCTGAATTTCATGTTTAGAAGTCCTTTGTTTTATTTATACATTTTCTTAAATGTTTATGCTTAATTATGAAAGTTTCTACTAGTTTGTTATCCTTACTGAGCATCTGAGCTCACCCCTTTGAATGTTTTATTTTTCCCAGGATTTAAAGAAGTAATTTATGAATGACCTGCAGGGATAATATGAGGGGATATGAAGACAAGATGTTGTTGTAGTTTATTTACTTTATGATGTAATGTAAGACTTATGAATATATCTTGTGTTTCCAAGACTACTAAATGAATCTTTCTTTCGAGACTTCATCTTTTGTGATCATTACAATGTTTTGTAATAATGCATCGACTCTGGGTAACTGGGGTCGGGGCATTACAGATGGTATAAGAGGAATTTTAGTACAAACCTTGGAAACTAGATTTAGATAAACTCTGATTAGAGAACATATCCCAAAGATAGACATTGAGAATTAGTATAGAAGAACATCCTAGACTTTCGGTATTGTATATATATTTTTCAAGTTTTCAAAGAAATACATCTTTGTCTGGATACAAGCAGGTAGAGGTTGCTCTGGCACAGATGTACCTAGGGGTAAAACCCGAAAACACCGCTTTGAGCTAGACTCCAACGGGAACTGGTGCACGACAACAGGTCTTGATGAACTCTTCATTACGACACTCCCATGGGATATGCTTAGGATAATTTACATTTTCTTTACAAACAAATTTGAATTATTTTAATATAATATGAGATAGACCTTGTTTAATCCTAAGGTGTTTCAAATTGAGAATATGGTGCCATGATATTCTCTAAATGATTTTATGACTGCTGTTACTCACACAATGATTTCTGATTTTAGTCAATAGCTAGAGTCCAAAGAAGTCATAGTAACATTGATAATGGTGTAAAAGTTTGGAACAGTGGTGGAAATGAGCAATAAAATGGAATGTTGATAGTGGTAAAAGATATCGTGTTCATGCCAAATCAGTTTTCCAAAAATATGATCAACAACATATATAATAACCAACTCCCAGACTCAAAAAATAAGATAAAGGTGATAAATGATATGAGATCCAGTAGTGGAGACCATGGAGAAAATAATCCTAAATTTCCATCATGCAGGAAATGTGGAAGGATACACTGAGAAAAGTGTCTTAACAAAATGAAGAAATGATTTACACACAGGAAATAAGGACATAAAGTGATGAATTTCCAAGGAAAATGAAGAATACTATGTAAGAAAATAAAAATGGTCCCATGAATCCATTTAAAGTCATTTACCGTAAATGTAGGGGACCTATCCATTACCCGATTGAATTCCCTATACTATAGGATATTTTTCTTGGTCAAATAAGAAGCTATTTGGAAATAAATGTTTGGAGAAATGTTTAAAAGTAGTAGTGCTCCTTGTTGATGGGATTACATTGGAATAATTTTCTCTTGTATTTGTAACCCCGCAGTTTTCCAAGTGAGAATGATATTTGAGGAAGACTTATCTTTTCCCTTGTGTATATAGTTCTAAATAACCATTTGGTTTTATATGATCATTGGGTTTGAGGAAATTACAAGTTATTATATTTTGGGATGAAAATGAAAGGTATGAGATAACATTTCTTATTAAAATTATGTTATGGTTATTTTGAGGAATTTATCTCATTTTGGTAATGTTATAAAATATAGTTTTTGAACAAGGATAACACGGAGACCGTGTGACAACCCGTCTCGTTGGACAAAGCTGTGGTAATTGAACCCACAACCAAAGTGTGATTGGGATTTATCACCTACCACTGGACTACCTAATGTCCCTGGTTAGTGAAACTAATTATTTTTAGTTAAATGATTTTATTGATCAATAATAAGTTTATTTGGGTTCTTATGTCTTATCAAATGAATAAAATTAGTATAAGAAAATGATTTGGTGATTAAGTGATAAATGTTATTTTGGAAGATGTTCACTTTTTTGGGAACACTATATGCCCAAGGAAACTAGAATACTATGGGATTTCATTTTAGGAGTAATGGTGGATTTTTATCTACATTTCCATTGTGGATTTATAGTGATTTGAGTTATTTGTGGAAATGATTAACCTATAATATAGAATATGTGATTATGTTAATTACTTTTAAGTATGCGACTTTAAGAGTAGTTGATGTCATTTGGAGATAAAATTTAACGTGGAAGACTATATAACCAAATTCCTCTATGTTTTGGGTTTCAATATTAGTTTGGATTATTTTTAAGGATTTTAAGGACAATTTTTTATTGAATGGTTTTTATTTAACATTGGGGTATTGTTGGTTTAGTTTTAGAAATTAAGTTTAGTGTTTCTTTCTCTAAAGGAATATCATTTGGGGGGATCATCAGATCTTTTACTAACCATTTTGGTTTTGATTAATCTCTAAAGACAAGGTAAATATATAGTTTATCCTGCGTGGATCATGTGATTATATAGAAGTTTATTCTAGCTCTTCTAATGTGACCATGTCTTCTTGAATGCTCATCGTTTAAAAAATGAGTTAGTGATGGAAATTTATTAAAGAATTAAACTCTACTAAAAAAGTAAGTATATCTCTTTATTTTCTTAGTCAATCTCGTAAATGAATTCCTCGTCTTTATGTAATGTATCTTAAAAAAAATGTTGTCCGTATAATTTTCCTATTGGGAAACTAATGACCGTTTGTCCCATCACAAGTTTGTGGCTTTCTTGTTGTTAAATTTCTCCTGATCATGTTTTCTATCCCTCTCCATCAGAACATGACACTTATTTTATCTTCCATATCCATGTTTTCCTACATGGAATCCTAGTATGGGTTATCTTGGGTGACCTTTGTACTTCTCATTCTTTCTTTTAAGGTGATAGTTTTATTGACTCTTTTTCTGATGTGGGACTTTCCATTATATTCCTATGACCAATTTTAAAAATTTCAAAGATGAAATTATTTGAAGGAGGGAAGAATGTAACACCACGAGCCTCCACGATACGCTTCTCTTTGAATAATACAGTATCATGTGTTGTATCCAACTTCAAGTTCTAACACATGCCACAACCAATCAAACAAGCCGTTATGAATAGTAATACAAACTTTTTGAAATTTTATAAATTTTATCTTCAAAATGGACTGCAATTATTGATTCGGAATATCAAAATTAGCTTAGAGTGAATTTTTGGTATTTTTCTGAAAATATTCAAATTTTGATGAATAGTGATAAAACACTGAGTTATAGTTTAAAACCGAATTTTTATTTAAATAATTATTTATTTTATTTAAATTTAATTAAGGAAAAAATAGATACATAATACCTATATATTTTCAATGTAATTCATTGGAGTTTAGAATAATTTTAAATATATAAAAAATTTATTGAACTTTTCACCGCCTCTTACCCACCTCCTAGGAGAATTTGAACATTCACATAAAACTTAATTTTACCTCTTCTTTGAGTAGAATTTTGAAAATATGAGAGACATGGTTAATATCAAGGAGTAAAATTTTTTTCAATGAGATGAAAATAATATTTGGTGAATAGTAACTTTTTACTTTTATTTACCACAGTCCAAAGTAAATAGGGTAATTAAGGGTAAAAATGATATTAATATTACCCTAACACATGTCATAATTCTATTGGACAAGTGTATCTCGACCAAAAACAACCTTAGGAAAAAAATAATATTATTAGGTCCACTTGGATTAGTTTAGAACATTTATTATTATTTAATTCAAAGAAGAGTTAAAAGAGATAAAATCAATGTTTAATAATTAAAAAATTTTAAGATAGTGTTATAAATAATATAAATTAGATTATAAATATTAATTAGAAATATATAATTATTTCATACATAATGGTATTTTATTTTTAATTTTTGGACATTAAATAATTTAATTTATTTATGAGACAATGGTGATGTAGTAATTACCTAATTAATAAAATATTAAAATAATTGATATTATAAATATCAAAATAAATGAAATTTTAGACTTTTTGTGAATTCCACTAATTTTTTAGGTTCATATGACATATTATGATTATTTATATAAATTTTGTTCGAAATAATATTGTCGTTATGAAATTATCAAAAACAAAATAACCAATAGTGTCAAAATTGACATAAAAGAGTTTTTAAAATAAATATTATATTATTAATCGATATTCTATTCCTAAAAATCTAATTTTCGTCCAAAGGACTTATATAATGATAGATGTATCATTAGTGGACCACTTGGGGGTCTCTTGGAGGTATATAGTATTTTTATTAACTATATAATATCAAAATACAAAGAGACATGGTAGATGTCAAACTATTTAACTAAGAGTTAAATATAAATGATAAGGTTAATATAGTGACCCAAACCTATCTAAAATATATTTTTTGAAATGATTTAGACGCATACCCACATTGAAATTTATATAATCCACTTTTGAGCCATTAGAAACTGAATATGAATTTAATATAAAATAATATTTCTAGCTTTTCCGAAGGTGCCCCTCACCCCTCTTATAAAAGGGTACTCCACTTCTCCCTAATTTACACCTTCAAAGCCTTTTACCTCAGCCAAAATATACCCAAATATTCTCTAAACTTACTTCACTTCAACCTAGAGGCCTTAGTGTGAACATAAATCCAACCTATGGATCCATTTTGATCAAATCAAAAGGAAGAACCTGAAGAAGAGGTAATGTGTTCACCACCCTCTTTCAAGTTCCTTTCTTCTTCAACTTCTTCTTTATTTGTTATTTCCATTCTAAAATAATAAATCCAGTATATTTTATATACTGTGATGTTATTATAAATATGGTACTCCCATATTCAGTATTCTATCCATCCTTTGAGTGACATGTCACCATACATGCGTACGTACGACCTATCTTCTCCACATCATGGTATAGTTCTTATTCATTGCATTATTATATGGATGGGCATAATAAGGATGTTTAATTTATTTAAATAATATTTATAACATGATAATTATTCTGTATATATGATATACCATCCGATTATATATGATTTTAATATTAGAAGAATGATATTATCGTTCGTGCGTACGTACGGACTACTGACTCCACGAACGCGATGAGATTCATTCCCCATCATATCCATACAAGTATAGTTCTCATTTTGTGATTAAACGTAATTTTTTTAGGACTTTATATCATTCTGTATTTGAATAAGATACAACCTATCCATAACAAACATGACTTATGTAACCAAACGTATAAAAGAAAACGAGTAAGTTAACACCTGAAATGACGATAATACTAAGATATTATTAAAAAAGAAATGTTAAAAGATCATATATGATATCATATTAATGTATATGATTATTGTATAATTAAATAAAAATTATTTCAACATTATACAGGAGGATAACCTAACCTCGACCATGGAAAAAGTACTAAGTAAGGGGTTTCTTTTCGCACTTTTAATTCTGTGAGATTTCCATTGTTCACCACTTATTTATTGCATGTGGTGTGTGTACTGACCATGTTTGTATTAATTGTGTGATATAAATTAATTCATGGATATTTACATCATCATTTTATTATCCTTCTTTCATGGATGTATGTTTCTTATTTTACCAAATCGATAATGAAATTTGAAATTTCAATTTCCACTCATTCGGCATTACACATTCTTCATTGATTATTTTACTTCATGATTATGTGTGGAATCACTATTAATTTTCCTATTTCATAATTTACACTCCCCATTATGTGGATATACTTTTGATAAACATAATCACTCCATTGATAAATTCTCAAGTCATCGATATGAACATGATACGATAATTTTTATCTCAATCTCTATTTATTGAGTTAAACATCCAATTCATTGGTGTTGTTTTTACAAGAATATGTGTGAATTTACTCTGATTGATTTAAACTAAATATCTAATAATATTGAGAATATTTATATTTTTCACACATAATTATGTCATTGGTTTATCCTTATCCTAAGGATACGGTCTTTATATTCAATTTACTTTCCATTGAGACTTATTTGTTATTATACACCAAATCACTTTAATATGGTGTATATAATTTACTTTGACATAGTATATCATGAATCCTTTTATTATCATGATATTAAAATGTATTGATTACCTCAATTATTTGTATTCAAGAGTCTCCCTTTTGGTTAGGAACTCTAACTAAATATCATTTTTAAATGTTTTAAGGATTTGTTATTCAAAATCGTTCTCATTAATGTCCATGTTTTAAAAATGGTTTTAATGAATTATTTATATGGACATTAATGTTTTAAAATTAGAATTAATTTTCAATGTTTCAATGTAATATGGAAAACTTTGATTAAAAAATCTATGTTAAATGGCTTCTTGATAAATAGTGATACATTTAAATGTTTTTGAGAAAAAGGGTGATATTTCTCTCAAATAGTTTTAATGATTATTATCATCTGTGTAAATATCATTCATTATTATCAATTGAGGTTAATCTATTACATTAAAATCTTCTGTATTGTATTGAATGATTTATGTTTGACTGTGGTGGTGTTATTTTAATACCATTCATTTTTTGTGGGTAATTTATTCAAATTTTGTATGCTAGTTTTAATACGAATGTTTAGGTTTTGTTTCAAATTTTCATATGAGGAATGCATTGGACTTAGTAAGTGATGGGTGGAGCCCGCTATAGCACCTCGATGCATCAGTAGGTCTCATGATACAAACTAGTGTCTTTGCATAAGGCCTTGGCAAAATCTTATTTGTAGTCTTGGCACGAGGACTTGACTATGTGGTTATGATAGTCTCTCATTATGCATCCATTATTTTGAAAGTGGTTATTGATATTGCATGTGTTTTTTCGACTAGTAGAATATCCATTTGAATAAGTAAATGGTATTATATCATTTTATCTTTTCCATATTATGCTGAAGTTCATGTTTAAAAGGCTTTTTTTGGTTATACATTACCTTAAATGCTTATGCTTATTTAAGAAAGTTTTCACTATATTGTTATCCTTACTGAGCATCTGAGCTCACCCCTTTCAATGTTTTATTTTTCATAGGATGTAAAGAAGTAATTTATGAATGACCTGCTGGGATAATATGAGGGGATATAAAGACAATATGTTGTTGTAGTTTTTTTACTTTATGATGTAATGTATGACTTATGAATATATCTTGTGTTTCCAAGACTAATAAACTAATCGGTCTTTCGAGACTTGATCTTTTGTGATCAAGAAAATGTTATGTAATAATGCACCGACTCTGGGTAACTGGGGTCGGAGCATTACAGTTTGTATCAGAGGAAGTTTAGTACAATCCTAGGAAACAAGATTTAGATAAACCTTGATTAGAGCACATATCCCTAAGATAGACTTTGAGAATTAGTATAGAAGAACTTCCTAGAATTTTGGTATTGTATAGATTTTGTGAGTTTTCTAAGAAGTACATCTCTGTCTGGATACGAGCAGGTAGAGGTGGCTCTGGCACAGATTTACCTTGGGGTAAACCCAAAAAACACCGCTTTGATCTAGACTCAAACAGGGACTGGTGCATGAAAATGGGCTTTGCTACACTCTTGGTTACGACACTCCCAGGGGATATGCTTAGGATAATTTACATTTCTGTTACAAACTAATTTTATGTATTTTAATATAAGAAGAGAATAAATGACCTTGGTTAGTCCTAAGGTGTTTCAAATTGAGAATATGGTGTCATGATATTCTCTAACTGATTTTATGACTATTGTTACTCGCACAATGATTTATGGTTTTAGTCAATGGCTGGAGTCCAAGGAAATCGTAGTAACTTTGAGAATGATGTACAAGGTGGGAACAGTGGTGGAAATGAGCAACAAAATGGAATGTTGATAGGTGTAGATGATATCGTGTTCATGCCAAATCAGTTTTCCAAAAATATGATCAACAATATATATATTAACCAACTCCTCGACTCAACAAAGATGAGAAAGGTGATGAATGATAAGAGCTCCAGTAGTGGAGACCATGGAGAAAATAACCCTAAATTTCAATCATGTAGGAAATGTGGAAGGAGACACCCAGGAAAGTGTCTCAACGGTACCCAGAAATGATTACACATGGGAAAGATGGAAATAAAGTGAAAAAGTTTTGAGGAAAAATGAAGAATACTATGGAAGAGAATAAAAATGGTCCCAAGTATCCATTTACAATCATTTTCCATAGATGTAGGGGACTTGTCCATTACCCGATTGAATGCATGATTCTATAGGATATTTTCTTGGTCAAAAAAGAATCTATGTGGAAATAAATGATTAAAGAAATGTTTAAAATCATTAGTGATCCTTGTTGACGGGATTACTTTGGAATAATTTTCTCTTGTATTTGTAACCCCACAGTTTTCCATGTGAGAATGATATTTGAGGAAGACTTATCTTTTCCCTTGTGGATATACTAATAAATAAACATTTGGATATATATGATCATTGGGTCTGAGGAAATTACAAGTTATTATATTTTGGGATTAAAATGCAAGGTATGAGATATCATTTCTGATTAAAATTTTTTTATGGTTATTTTGAGGAATTTATCTAATTTCGGTAATGTTATAAAGTATATTTTTTTAAAAAGGACAACACGTAGACCGTGTGACAACCCGTTGTGTCAGAAAAAGCTGTGGGAATCAAACGCACAACCAATGTGCGATTGGGATTTATCACCTACCACTAGACTACCTAAAGTCCCTTGTTAGTGTGACTAATTATTTTTAGTTAAATTATTTTATTGATCAATAATAAGTAGATTTAGGTTCTTATGTCTTATCAAATTAATACCTATAGTATAGAAAAATTATTTGGTGATTAAGTGATAAATTTTATTTTGGAAGATGTTCTCTTTGTTGGGAACACTATATGCCCAAAGAAACTATAATTCTATGGTATTTCATTTGAGGAGTAATGGTGGATTTTTATCTACATTTTTATTGTGGATTTATAGTGATTTTTGTTATTTATATAAATGATTAACCTATAATAGAGAATATGTGATTAGTTTAATTACTTTTAAGTATGTGACTTTAAGATTAGTTGATGTTATTTAGATACAAAATTTAATGTGGAAGAATACATAACCAAATTCATCTATGTTTTGGGTTTCAATAGTTTTGGATTATATTGAATGATTTTAAGGACAATTGTTTATTGAATGGTATTTATTTAAATTTGGGGTATTGTTGGTTTAATTTTAGAAATTATGATTAGTGTTTATTTCTATAAAGGAATATCATTTTGGGGGATCATTATAACTTTTACTAACCATTTTGATTTTGATTAATCTCTAAATACAAGGTAAATATATAGTTTATCCTTCGTGGATCATGTGATTCTATAGAGGTTTATTGTTGCTCTTCATGTGTGAACAAGACTTCTTGAATACTCATCATTTAAAAAAAATGAGTTAGTGGTGGAAATATATTAAATATTGAAACTCTACTTAAAAAGTAAATATATCTCTTTATTTTCTTAGTCAATCTCGTAAATTAATTCCTTATCTTTATGTAATGTAACTTAAAAAAATGTTGTCTGTATAATTTTACTACTGAGAAAATAATGACTGTTTGTCCCATCACAAGTTTGTGGATTTCTTGTTGTTAACATTCTCCTGATCATGTTTTATATCCTTCTCTATATGAACTTGACACTTAGTTTATCTTCCATATCCATGTTTTCCTACATGGAATCCTAGTATGAGTTATCATGGGTGACCTTTGTACTTCTCTCTCTTTCATTTAATGTGATAGTTTTATTGACTCTTTTTCCAATGTGGGACTTTCCATTATATTCCCAATCCCATTTTGAAAAATTTTGAAGACAAAATTATTTGAAGGAGGGGATAATGCAACACCCCAAGCTTCCACGGTATGCTTCTCTTTAAATAATACAATAGTGTGTGTTTTACGCAACTTCGAGTTCTAACACACACCACAACCAATCAAACTAGCTGTTATGAATGGTAATACCCAATTTTTTAAATTTAATAAATTTTATCTTTCAAAATGGACATCATTTTTGGATTTGGAATATCGAAATTAGCTTAGGGGGAATTTTTGGTATTTTTATGAAAACATTCAAAAATTTGATAAATAGTAAAAAAACGTTGAGTTATAGTACAAAACCGAAATTTTTATTTAAATAATTATTAATTTTATTTAAATTTAATTTATGTAAAAATAGATACATTATACCTATATACGTTCAATGTAATCCATTGGAGTTAGTTTAGAATAATTTTAATTATATAAAAAATTTATTGAACTTTTCACCGTCTTTTACCCACCTCCTAGGAGAATATGTAAATTCACATAAAACTTAATTTTACTGCTTATGTGAGTGGAATTTCAAAAATCCTAGAGACACGGTTAATATCAAGGAGTAAAATGTGGTTCAATGAGATGAAAATAACTTTTTGTGAATAGTAACTTTTTTAATTTTATTAACCACGGTTAAAAGTAAATAGGGTAATTAGGGTAAAAATGATATTAATATTTCCTTAACACATGTACTAATTCTATTGGACAAGTGTACCTCGACCAAAAACAATCTTATGAAAAAAATATTATCATTTAGTTCCACTTGATTTAGATTAGGACATTTATTATTATTTAATTCAAAGAAGAGTTAAAAGAGATAAAATCAATGTTTAATAACTAAAACATTTTTAATATAGGGTTATACATATGATAAATTCGATTATAAATATTCATAAGAATGATAAATATATTTTCAACATAATGGTATTTTATTTATAAATTTTAGACAATAAATAATTCAATTTATTTATGACACAATGGTGATGTAGTAATTACCTAATTAATAAAATATTAAAATAATTGATATTATAAATATAAAAATAAATGTAATTTGAGACTTTTTACGAATTCCACTAATTTATAGGTTAATATGACATATTAGGATTGGTTATATAAATTATTTTCTAAGTAATAATGCTGTTATGAAATTATCAGAAACATAATACCCAATAGTGTCAAAATTGACATAAAAGAGTTCTTAAAAACATATTATATTATTAATTGATATTATATTCCTAAAAATCTATGGTTCGGACAAAGGACTTATATAATGATATTTTTGTCATTAATGGACCACTTGGGGGTCTCTTGGAGGTATATAGTATGTATATTAACTATATAATATAAAAATACAAAGAGACATGGTAGATGTCAAACTATTTAACTAAGAGTTAAATATAAATGATAAGGTTAATATAGTGACACAAAACCTTTCTAAAATCTATTGTTTGAAATTATTTTGACTCATACCGACATTAAAATTTATATAGTCTACTTTGGATCCATTATAAACTGAATATAAATTTATTATAAAATAATATTTCTAGCTTTTCCAAAGGTGCCCCTCACCCCTCTTATAAAAGGGTACTCCCCTTCTCTCTAATTTACACCTCCAATGCCTTTTTTCTTGGCCAACCCCTTCCCAAATATTCTCTCATATTCCCTCACTACAACCTAGAGTCCTTATTTTGATCAGAAATTTGATCAAATCAAAAGGAAGAACCTGAAGAAGAGGTAATGTTTTCACCACCCTCTTTCAAGTTCCTTTATTCTTCAACTTCTTCTTTATTTGTTATTTCCATTCTAAAATAATAACTCTGGTATATTTTATATACTTTGATTTTATAATAAATATGGTACAACCATATTCAGTATTCTATCCATCCTTTGAATGACATGTCACCATACATGCGTACGTACGGCCTACCGTCTCCACGTCGTGGTGTAATTTTTATTCAATGCATTATTTATTGGATGGATATAATAATTATGTTTAATTCATGTAAATACTAAGTATAACATGATAATTATTCTGTATATATGATATACCATCCAATTATATATGATTTTAATATCAAAATAATGATATTATCATGCGTACGTACGGACTACCGTCTCCACATACGTGATGAGATTCATTCCCCATCGTATCCATACAAGTATAATTATCATTTTATGATTATAAATATTTTTTAAGGACTTGATATCATTCTATATATGAATAAGATAAAACCTATCCATAACAAAAATGACTTATGTAACAAAACATATATAAGAAAACGAGTATGTTAACACGCGAAATGACGATAATACTAGGATATTACTAACAAAGCAATGTTAAAAGATCATATATGATTTGATATTAATGTATATTATTCTTGTATAATCTAATTAAAATTATTTCAACATTATACAGGAGTCTAACCTACCCTTGACCAAGGAAAAATTACAAAGGGGTTTTTTATCTCACTTTTAATTTCGTGAGATTTCCATTGTTCACCACTTATTTATTACATGTGGTGTGTCTAATGACCACGTTTGAATTAATTGTGTAATATACATTAATTAATTGATATTTAAATCATAATTTTATGATCCTTATTTCACGGGTGTATATTTCGTATGTTACCAAATTGATAAGGGAATTTGAAATTTCAATTTCTACTCATTTGTCTTTACGTATATTTCGTTGATTATTTTACTTCAAGATTATGTGTGGAATCACTATTAATTTGCTTAGGTCAAAATTTCCACTCCCCTTTCTGTGGATATTCTTTTGATACAAATAATCACTTCATTGATAAATTCTCAAGTCATCGATATGAACTTGATAAGATTAATTTTAACTCAATCTCCATTTATTGAGTTAAACATCCAATTCATTGGTGTTGTTTTTACAAGAATATGTGTGAATGTCCTTTGATTGATTTACACTGAATATCCAATCATATTGTGTGTATTTATATTTTTCACACATAATTATGTCATTGTTTTATCCTTATCCTAAGGATATGGTCTTTATATTCAATTTACATTCCATTGAGTCTTCATTGTTGTTGTAGACTAAATCACCTTTATATGGTGTATATAATGTACTTTGACATAGTATATCATGATTCCATTTATTCTTTTGATATTACAAAGTCTTTATTACCTCAATTATTTTTATTCAAGTGTCTCCCTTTTGGTTTGTAACTCTAACTAAATATCATTTTTAAATGTTTTAAAGATTTATTATTCTAAATCATTCTCATTAATGTCCATGTATTAAAAATGGTTTTAATGATATATTTATATGGACATTAATGTTTTAAAATTAAAATTCATTTTCAAAGTTTCAATGTGCTATGGGAAACTTTGATTCAGAAATCTATTTTAAATGGCTTCCTGATAAATAGTGAGACTTTTAAATGTTTTCGAGAAAAAGGGTGATATTTCTCACAAATAGTTTTGATGATTACTTTAATCTGTGTCAATATCTTTCATTATTCTCAATTTAGGTTAATCTATTACAATAAAATCTTTTGTATTGTATTGAATGATTTATGTTTCACTATGGATGTGATATTTTAATACCATTCATGGTTTGTGCATAAAGTATTGACATTTAGTATGCTAGTTTTAAAATGAATGTTTATGTTATGTTTCAACTTTTCATATGAGGAATGCATTGGACTTAGTATGTGACCGGTGGAGCCCGCTATAGCTCCTCAATGCATAGGTAGGTCTAATGAGACAAACTAGTGTCTTTGCACAAGGCCTTGACAAAATCTTATTTGTAGTCTTGGAACGAGGACTTGAATATGTGGTTATGATAGTCTGGAATTATGCATTCCATCATTATGAAAGTTGTTATTGATATTGCATGTGGTTATTCGACTTGTAGAATATCCATGTGAATATGTAAATGTAATTATTTCATTTTATCTTTTCCATATTATGCTGAAGTTAAATTTTAAAAGGATTTTTGTAGTTATACATTGCCTAAAATGTTTATGCTTATTTATAAAAGATTATGCTATATTGTTATCCTTACTGAGCATCTGAGATCACCCCTTTCAATAATTTATTTTTCCCAGGATGTAAAGAAGTAATTTATGAATGACCAGCAGGGATAATATGAGGCGATATGAAGACAAGATGTTGTTTTAATTTTTTTACTTTATGATGTAATGTATGACTTATTAATATATCTTGTGTTTCCAAGACTACTAAATTAATCAGTCTTTTGAGACTTGATCTTTTGTGATCATGCCAATGTTATGTAATAATGCACAGACTATGGGTAACTGGGTTCAGGGCGTTACACACCCAAAATTGTCCCTTGTCATGACCCATCTTCGGGAACTATGTTGTGGCTACCCCAAGCCCCCCTTCCATAGGCCAGGGGTTGGCGAATATCACCAAAGGCGTAAATCCTGATAAAATGGAAGGCATTTCCTTTATATAAGTAAACAAACACAACAGAGTATGCAAGATGAAGTAAACACTAAGTAAACTGAGTAAAAAAGTAAGTGCTGGAAAGTAAATCGGCTAGAATACAAACCATACTAAAAGTACAGTAAAACAGTAAAGAAAGAACAACTGCAGTAAAGTAAACCAACAACCATTGAGTTGTACTCCGAATATCTCACCTGAAGGGTGGGTACAAATGGTCTCCTCAGCTCCTCGGGTCCAGCTGTCTGCTCCATGTACGTCCCGCCAAGTGGTCCACCTCTAGGTACCATCTCGATCCACAAGAGTCCATCTCGATCAGTGATGTCTATCGTCCCCATCCAACACAACGTAGTGCGGGAATAGCCCATGCAGTGGTGAGTCTACGATACTCAGTAGGGTCCCCGAGACCCCCGAAGGTCTCCTAGAATCCAAAAAGGATAAACCACAAAGGAAAAATACAAACACAAAGTATCAACCAACTCAACTTTGGTATATGGCCACACATATACCTAAGTCATCAATTCAAGTTCGGCTCCAACTCACTAGCCCATGTACAACCCAGTCCACACAGGAAACAACAACCCAATCCATACAGGAAAGTAAGTCAATCATATCGCTGATAATGACTGAAAGTCAAGACTCAGCTCACACAGGTATACAACTAATGAAGTGGGGTGGAGATGATAGATGTAGCCTCCAAATCATTTCCCTCCTGAACCCACGTAGGATCCAAGTACAGAAGTCATCACTACCGAACCCATGTAGGATCCAAGTACAGTCGTCCTCGCTGCCGAACCCACGTAGGATCCAAGAACAGTTGTCATCGTCATCATAGTCGCATCTAGTTCTAGGGTTCCCGTACATAGCGTACTCAATTCTGGGAGGGTCCGATCCATGAGTAAAGGGAGGTCAATACATCAACTGTCATGAAGTCCAGAGTTGATGTACCCCGAAGGTCCGCCCCTTCATAGGGGGAAAACCAAACAAAACGTGTCCGAGACACTGAGTATAAGATAACCAAGACATTTTCCAAAAAGTACACAGCGTGTTGGTATGGTTACACACCGTGTCTTCAGACCTCGGGTACTGCCCGTGTACCACGACCCGTGTCAAAGGGTTGTTCGTGTAAAAAGGTAAGTACACGGCATGTAGTATGGTTACACGCCGTGTCCAAACATCTATGTTCGGCTCCGTGTACGTTGTCCATGTGCCCATACATGGCCTCAACCCGTGTTCTCAAACCCGTGTAACTAGTACACGAGTTAGTCGTACCACTGTCCATGTCTATCCGTGTGATAGTGCACATGCTCATGTACTCCACACTATGTCTATGTATCGCCGGGTTACACGATGAGTCTCATGAAGATGATTCCTCCATTCTATGTACAGATTACACCTCGTGCCTCTTGGTCGTGTACTTCTATCTGTGTCGTTGTATTTCCCAAAATACACACTGAGCCTCGTGTAGCCGCCACCTCCTTGTAGTGTGGAAAGTACACGCCGTGTGACAGAGGGCACACACTGTGTGTTAACCATCTGACGTCCAAAACCCTAGACATAGAATGTCCGCACTACATGGTGTGTTCTCCAGGAGTACGTGCTGTGTAGTTTGGAATTTTCTAGGAACGACGCCTCTAACCAGCGTGCCTCCCTTGATTCCAGTACTTCAATCCGATCGTTCGTTCATCATGAAACGTCAGAATTTAGGTCGTCCCATTGTCCCGATGTCTATTCCAGTGTTTTCGGGCATCTGATCGGCTCCAAAAACACGTTTTTAATTCTCGCTCGAAGAATGGTCGAGGAACAGTCCTTCCCTTTCCAGTACGAACCGTCACCCGCTATCTTTGGTGCACCTCCACTAGGTTGCCGTGATTTTGAGTCTTCTATTTTGGGATTGTTGTGTCACATAATAAACTCGTAACGATCCATTGTTCATCACTCATGAAGAACATGAAGAACCACCAACAATCACAATATTGGCGGAGGATTCGGACCATGTTAGTTTGGCCCGGTCTCTCCGCATTAGTTCGGTAGCTGGCGGTTAAAGGGAACAAAACAAGAAGGAAAGAAGATTCAATCATTGATCCAATCAAAACACACCTCTGCCTCAACAAATTATTTCAAACCTCAGCATCGCGGAAGATGGCATCGCGAAGTGATGATTCATAGACGTCATCAGAGTGCGTACGAGGTGAAAGCGGCATCTCGTCACTGGTCACAGAGAAGATAAAGGAGATGCGTTGTCGTTCTTTGTCAGAGAGTTGGAATTATTCAATAAAGGATATGAAGCATTCATCGAAACTCAAGAGCCCTCTCCCCAAAATCTCCACACAACAAGCCAACCAAAAAATAAAATAAGGCTTCACCTTATTTTATTAAATCATACCATGCATTCAAATTTACAAAATTCAAATTCCAATTCACTTAATTAATTAAACCATGAGTTGTATAATTAATTAGGTGATAGGTTGTCCAGTTTTAATGGAGTGAGAGAGGGAGAGGAAGAGTCCTCATTAAAGAGGAGTTAACTAGTTTAAAGGGGGAGGTTTACAGAGTTTTAGGGAATGTGAGGGTTGGGGCTTGTGTGGGCCCCACCTCACAAATATCATCACATGGGTATTTAGGGGCCCACCCCAACTCCCCCATGTAGGATATAACCACTTAGATATAGAATAAAAATTGCTCCACATTTTTATTCACTTCTTATTTAATCCACAATTTTTAACTTCTCCTCCCGCACAAACAAAACTATGGTAAAGGTCCCCTTAAGCAATTACCGGAATTCTGAATTCATTGGTGCCCTCAGATTTCAATTCCAAGCATCGGTTCAAAAGATAGAAAAATCCACACGTTCGTTTACTGAACTTACCCAAGATAAACATCAAAAATTGATTTTGGGCACACCGGGCCTTGGAATCAAGTGTCGTCAGAAGCCATAGACTCGTAAAATTCTAAAGTATTTAAGAAAAAAATTTCCATAAAATTTCCAGGTCTTTATATTAATCCCACCTTAGAGATTTACGTCCCTGTAAAGCTATATCATAAACTAGGGAAACAAATGAGGGTATTGTGCACGCATCTGAGCCTCCCGCTCCTATGAGCTCTCCTGGAGGTTCCCATAATTCCAATGAATGCGCACCAGAGGAGTCGACCATCCACATAGTACCCACTCTGGTCGATCCTCGATCTCCACTGGGACCTCCGAAAAAGTCTCCATGTCATCGATGTCCAGCTCCCCGTGATCAATGATATGCACCGAGTCGTGCACGTATCTCCTCAGCTGAGATATGTGGAAGACGTCGTCCACCCGGTGCGACTGAGGTGAAAGATCCAGGTGATAAGAGACCTCGCCTACCCTGCTAATAACCTTGAATGGTATGATGAAGCATAGAGATAACTCGTTGCACCATCCAAATCTCCGTAATCCATGTCGAGGTGATACCCGTAAGAAAACATGGTTTCCATCCTCAAACTCCAGTGATCTTCATCTCTTATCAGCATAGGACTCATGTCTGCTATGTGCAGTCCTCATCCTCTCCAAGATGATCTGCACCTTCTCTGTCGTATCCTGCACCATCTTTGGTCCTACAAGTGTTGACTCCCCAGGGTTAGTCCAGCACAGAGGTGATCTTCATGGTCGGCCATACAGTGCCTCGTATGGTGTCATCCCGATGGTGGAGTGGTAGCTGTTGTTGTACAAAACAAATCCACCAATGGTTGGTTATCCTCCCAGCTATGACCAAATTCGAGAACACATGCACAGAGCTTTTCCTTGACAGTTAGAATGGCCCTCGATATCTGGCCATTCGTCTGAGGGTGAAAGGCAGTGCTCAGGTGTATCTGCATCCCAAATGCCTCCTGCAACCCCTTCCAAAGCCAGGAAGTAAAGAGATTTTCTCGATCGGATATGATAGATGATGGAACACCATGAAGCTGTAAGATCTCTTGAATGTATAGGTGCCCCAAGCTCTCCACTGAGCCCTTCTCTCTAATAGGTAAGAAGTGGGATTCCTTGGTGAGTCGGTCGACAATCACCTAGATGGATTCGTGTCCTCTGGAAATACGAGGGATTCTAATCCGAAAATCCATAGATATCCTATCCCAGTTCGACTCCGGGACCTCTAAGGGTTGCACCAAGCCTGCCGGAACCTGGTGCTCCGCCTTCACCTACTGGCGGGTGAGGCATCGTGAAATGAACTCTTCCACAACATTTTTCATACCCAGCCACTAGTGTTGTCATCTGAGATCCTGGTACATCTTCGCTACTCTTGGATGTACCGCCAAAGGTGAAGTGTGAAACTACCTCATCACCTCCTCTGGTAATGAAACTGGTACCATGGTACGTCCCCTAAAGAGGATGATGTGCTCTTCTCCTACAGAAAATCCATCAGGTGCCTATCCTGTGGATATCTGTGCATGTCGTGTCTCATAGTCAACGTCCCCACGCTGAGCCTCTCTGACCCGCGGAAGCAGTGGAGGAGTTACTGTGAGTGAATGTAGAAAGTCTGATCCATCTCTATCAAGGAAGGAAATCTGCAATGCGGTTAGTTGCTCTGTCGCCTCTCCAAGTAGCTGAATACCCGATCTCCTGCTAAGAGCATCAGCTACCACGTTCCCCTTCCAAGGAGTATAGACTATCTCAAAGTCATAGTCCTAGAGGAACTCAAGCCATCACCGCTGACTCATGTTCAGGTCCTTCTGCGAGAAGATGTACCTGATACTCTGGTGGTCAGAGTAGACTATAAAGTGCTCACCCATCTGATAGTGCCGCCACATCTTCAAGGCAAAGACCAATGTTGCTAACTCCATGTCATGGGTAGCATAGTTCTTCTTGTTCAGCCTCAACTGTCGTGAACCATAAGCGATCAATGCCTGCTCTTGCATCAGGACACACCTGAGTCTAGTCCCTAATGCATCGTAGTAAACTATGTACCCTACGCCCTCCTCCGGTAGCCTCACGATGGGTGCACTGGTCAATCTCTGCCTCTACTCCTGGAAGCACTGCTGACATCTATCTGACCATATGAAGGGTTTCCCCTTCTTCTTCAAAGATGAAAGTGGTGCTTCAACTATGGAGAAGTCTGGCACAAATCTCCGATAGTACCCAGCTAGACCTTGGAAACTATGCACCTCCATCATGCTCCTGGGTGGATCCCAAGCAAGTACTGCCTCGATCTTCTCAGAATCCACAGAAACTCCTGCCTCAGAGATGACGTGCCCTAAGAAGTGGAACTCTCGAATCCAGAACTGACACTTCGAGAGATTACCCTATAGCTAGTGATCTCGGAGTGTGTCCAGTACAACCCGTAAGTGGTAGGCGTGCTCCTCCTCAATAGTCGAGTAAATCAGTATGTCATTGATGAAGACTACGTCGAATCGATCGAGGTAAGGTTGTAATATCATGTTCATGAGACTGATGAACACTCATGGAGCGTCAGTTATACTGAAAGGCATAACCAAGAACTCATAGTGGCCATACCGACACCTAAAGGCCATCTTTTTCACATCCTCGTCTCAAACTCTGAGCTGATGATATCCTGACATGAGGTCTATCTTTGAGAACCATCGTACTCCCTTGAGCTAATCAAATACGTTTTCAATCCTCAGAAGTGGATACTTGTTCTTTACGGTCACCTGATTCAGGCGATGACAGTCAACACATAGTCATAAGCTCCCATCCGCCTTCTTGGCAAATAAAATAGGAGAAGCCCATGGTGAAACACTGGGTCGGATGAATCACTTTCCTTGTAAGTCCTCCAGTTATACCCGCAGCTCATGAAGCTCAGCAGGAGCCATCCGATATGCTGGCGTAGATATCGGGGTTGTCCCAGGGTACATGTCAATGTAGAAATATACCTCTCTACGAGGAGGTAGTCCTGGAACGTCGTCGGTAAAAACATCCGCATACTGATCCACCACAATAGAAAAACTCTAACTCCACACATCAACTGCTCCTAGGATGAGACTAGCCAACTAATAGGTGATCGGCTACCCTCACCTCTGTGTAAGTGCATCCTATGCTCCAAAGGATCCCTTCTCACTGGTGAAGGTGAACCAACTCCCATTTGTGCAAACACAATGCACTTTTCCCCTAATACAGTCAATCTGGGCATGGACTGTAGATAGCCAGTCCATACCCAATATGACGTCGTAAGGCCTCGACGCCGGTACAAGAAGATCGCAGCCGAAGCTCTCACCTCCTAGAGTAATCTCACTCTACTGTCACCAGTGTGTAATCATTGAGTCTGCTCCTGTAGGAGTCTCTAGCCGTAAAGATGGAGCCAACGACTCCATCCGAATCTCTGAGCTCTGAACAAGGGCAGCGACAATAAAAGAATGACACGCACTTGTGTCTATAAGAACTGTAGCAAGGGTGGAGTAGACATAGATAGTACCTCGAATCATCTCAGGTGAATCGTGGTTGTAAGCCTTCACTGCTTGAGGCTGATCCTTCCTCTTTCCTCTAGCTCCCTGTGGTCTGGGTGGTCCTCCTGGTGATGTTGGTGGTAGAGCCTCGAAGCTTCGTCCACCAGCTGCTGCTCGGCCAGCTCCTCTACCTCGTCTGCCTGCTCCCTGTGAAATGCCATGGTTGAACCTTTGCCTCTGCTTGGGAGGTCCCTCTACCATCTGCTGCTACTCTTCATGGCGGGTTGGGTAGTCACAGGCCATGTGGCCCTGCCTGCCGCATGTATAGCACTGCCTGCCTCTCGTAGGACTAGCTCTGTTGCGTGTGCCCCGCACCTACAAACCAGTATCCTGAGGTCTCCCACCAGATGTCCTGGTACACTTGGACCACTATGAAATTTGTATACTTCCAGCTGTATAAGACTCCGCTACGTGTCGCCCTATGGCAGGCCTCGCTGCTGGCGTAGGCTCAGCAAGGAATCTCTCCACAAGAAGGGCTTGCTTCAGTTCTCCTGCCTAAGTCGGAATGCTGAGGGAGATCATTGAACCCCTGATCTCATGCCTCAGTCCCTCCTCGAAGGTCCGGGACTGGAATAATGGGTCTCGTACCATGTCTATGGAGTAGCGCGAGATGTCGATAAACCTCACCGAGTACTGGGCTACTGTCATGTTGCCCTGCCACAATGGTAGTAACTCATGGATGCGCACCGCACGGAGGGTGGCTGGAATGAACTCCGAGCGGAAGAGGATCTCGAAGTCCTTCCAAAGTAGAGATGCCTCGTCATACACCTCGAGCATCAAGCTCCACCATCTACCTGCTGCTATGTTCAGGAGACTCGCCGCAAAAATCACCATAAGATCTAATGGTGTCTCTACCAATCTGAAGACTCAGACGATAGCCTCCATCCAATCCTCGACTACCTGAGGGTCTATCTCTCCACAGAACCTGGGCGGCCTCTGCCGTTGAAACTCGTGAAACACACTCATACGACGTTCACTCTCCGCTGCTAGGGCTGGTGGTATCGGTGGCCCAGTGGGTAGAGGTACCGCCGGTGCCTTCGCTGTAATGGGGCCCTACACCAAGGCCTCATTGCTCAGTGGGCTTCCATCTCACACAAAGCTCAGAACCCTACCTGGCATCCATTGTGGCGCCATCCTAAAAATTAATAGGTGCACCATGCTGTATACTATATACCTAGTGAGCTGACCCAAAGTAATAACAAAGAAAACTTTTGAAACACACATGCAATCAGTGTTTTCGTGCACTGAGTCGAAAATCAGAAGTCAGGGTCCTGGTGTATGGATACGTCAGCCACCACACCAACACTGGACTCTCTTTACTGATAACCACACTCAATACGCTTAACACTATTGCATCACAGAAATAAAATATTAGAGTCCTGAGTTCTACGGTAGAACCGACTCCTATGATACCAATTTGTCATGACCTATCCCCGGGACTCGTGTCGTGACTACCCCAAGCCCGCCTTCCATAGGCCAGGGGCTAGAGACTAGCACCAATGGAATAAATCCCAATAAAAGGGAAATAATTGCATTTATATAAGTAAACAAACACAACAGATTATGCAAGATGAAGTAAAAACTAAGTAATATGATTACAAAAGTAAGTGCTGGAAAGTAAATGGGCCAGAATACAAACCCAACTGAAAGTACAGTACAACAGTAAAGAATGAATAGTTGTAGTAAATTAAACCAACAACCACTGAGTCGTCCTCTGGATATGCCACCTGAAGGGTGGGTACAAATGGTATCCTCAGCTCCTCGGGTCCGGTCGTCCGATCTGTGTACGTCCCGCCAAGTATTCCACCTCCAGGTACCATCCCGCTCCACAAGACTCCACCATGACTAGTGATGTTTATTGTCTACATCGAACACAATGTAGTGTGGGAATAGCCCATGCAGGGGTGAGTCTACGATACTCAGTAGGGACCCTGAGACCCCCAAAGATCTCCTAGAATCCAAAAAGGATAAACCACAAAGGAAAATACAATCACAAAGTATCAACCAACTCTACTTAGGTTTATGCCCAGACATATACCTAAGTCATCAAATCCAGTTCAACTCCAACTCACGATCCCAAGCACAACCCAGTCCACACAAGAAAGCACAATCCAATCCACACAAGAAAGTAACTCAATCACGTAAATGATAATGACTAAATGTCAGGACTTAGCTCACACAGGTATACTACTCACGAAGTGAGGTGGAGATGATATATGTATCCTCCAAATCATCTCCCCTTTCGAACCCACGTAGGATCCAAGTACAGAAGTTGTCACTGCCGAACCCATGTAGGATCCAAGTACAGTAACCATCGTTGTCGAACCCACGTAGGATCCTAATATAGCCGTCATCGCTGCCGAACCCACATGGGATCCAAGTACAGTCATCCTCGCTGCCAAACCCACCACTAGTACAAGAATGACCTTTAGCGGCCGCAAAAAGCCGTCGCTAAAGGCCTATAGCGGCCACCAAACGGCGGCCGCTTTTGCCCCGTCACTGTTACTATCAGCAGCCGCCATTTGGTGGACGCTGTAGGCAAGCCGGGATAGGCTTTAGCGGCCACCAATTGGTGGCCTCTATAGCCCAGACAAATAGCGGCCGCCAAATGGCAGCCGCAATAGGTCTCCTTGAAAACCCTATAGCGGCCGCTCAAGGTGTCCATGGAGACACCTATAGCGGCCTCCATATGGCGGCCGCTATTAAATTTTAATTATTTTAAAAAAAAATCAATTATACATTAATATACAAAATAAATCCCGACTGTCATCTTCAAGCTCTACATCCATCATCACATATAACAACATAAACAAATTTAATAACAAACTTAGTACCAAATAAAACCTAGAAAACAAATATTTAACTTCAAACTTACTGTAACAGATCTAAAGTATTTGATTTTCAAAATAATATTAATAAATTTTATTAACATTTTATAAATTTAAAATCATTAATTCTATTGTTCTAATTTTATTGTTGTCCTGTGATTTCAGGTCAATCCGATGTCGTCCGCTCTGAGTTTGACCGTTAGACCCCAGTTTTGGCCGTTTATGACACCAGAACGGTGTTCCCAGTCACCGCGGGCACACGACACGTCCGATTGACGTGTCTTCTACTCGACCACATCACAATTCACTAACCCTTTGATGTCGTCCGATTTCGGGCCATTCGGACATCGTTCGGCCAGTTTGGGACCCCCCCCACGCGCGTTTATCAAGCCCGTGCAATGCTTAAAGAACGCATACTGAGCCCTACCGCGAAGAACGCACGTCCGATTGACGTACCGTCTACGTGTGCACATCGCGAATAATAATTTTATTGTTTTCCTATGATTTCAGGTCAATCCGTTGTTGTCCTCTAAGAGTTTGACCGTTAGACACCAGTTTTGGTTGTTTATGACTCCAGAACGGCGTTCCCGGTCACTGCGGGCACACGGAACATCCGATTGACGTGCTGTCTGCTCTACCACATCACAATTCACTCACCTTTTGATGTCGTCTAATTTCGGGCTATTCGGACATCGGTCGGTCAGTTTGGGACCCCCCACGCGCGTTTATCAAGCGCGTGCAACGCTTAAAGAAGGCATAATGAGCCCTACTGCGCAGATCGCACGTCCGATTGACGTGACGTCTGCGCATGCACGTCGCGAATAATAATTTTATTGTTGTCCTATGATTTCAGGTCAATCCTATGTCGTCCGCTATGAGTTTGACTGTTAGACGCCAGTTTTGGCCGTTTATGACTCCAGAACGGCGTTCCCGGTCACCGCGGGCACACGACACATCTGATTGACGTGTAGACTTCTCGAAACACATCACAATTTACTCACCCTTTGATGTCGTCCGATTTCGGGCCATTCGGACATCGTTCGGCCAGTTTGGGACCCCCCCCCCCCCCCACGCGCGTTTATCAAGCGCGCGCAATGCTTAAAGAACGCATAATGAGCCCTACCGCGCAGACCGCACGTCCGATTGATGTGTCGTCTGCGCCTGTACGTCGCGAATAATAATTGTATTGTTGTCCTGTGATTTCAGGTCAATCCGATGTCGTCCGCTAACAGTTTGACTGTTAGACGCCAGATTTGGCCGTTTATGACTCCAGAACGGCGTTCCTGGTCACCGCGGGCACACGGCATGTCCAATTGACGTGCCTTCTGCTCGACCACCTCAAAATTCACTCACCCTTTGATTTCGTCCGATTTCAGGCCATTCAGACATCATTCCGCCAGTTTGGGACCCCCCCACGCGCGTTTCTCAAGCGCGCACAATGCTTAAAGAATGCATAATGAGCCCTACCGCGCAGACAGCACGTCCGATTGACATGCTGTCTACGCGTGCATGTCGCCAATAATAATTGTATTGTTTTCCTGTGATTTCTGGTCAATCCGATGTCGTCCGCTAAGAGTTTGACCGTTAGACGGCAGTTTTGGCCCTTTATGACACCAGAACGGCGTTCCCGGTCACTGCAGGCACACGGCACGTCCGATTGACGTGTCGTCTGGTCGACCACATCAAAATTAACTCACCCTTTGATTTCGTCCGATTTCGGGCCATTCGGACATCGTTTGGCCAGTTTGGGACCCCACCACACATGTTTATCAAGCGCGCGCAACGCTTAAAGAACACTTAATGAGCGCTACCGTGCAAACCGCACGTCCGATTGATGTGTCGTCTGCGCGTGCACGTCGCGAATAATAATTTTATTATTGTCCTGTGATTTCAGGTCAATCCAATGTCATCCGCTATGAGTTTGACCCTTAGACGCCAGTTTTGGCCGTTTATGGCAGCAGAATAGCGTTCCCGGTCATTGTGGGCACACGACACGTCCGATTGACGTTTTGTGTACTCAACCACATCAAAATTCACTCACCCTTTTATGTCGTCCGATTTCGGGCCATTCGGACATCGTTCGACCAGTTTGGGACCCCCCATGCGCGTTTATCAAGCCCGCGCAACGCTTAAATAATGCATAATGAGCCCTACCGCGCAGACCGCACGTCCGATTGACATGCCGTCTGCGCTTGCACGTCGAGAATAATAATTTTATTGTTGTCCTGTGATGTCAGGTCAATCCGATGTCGTCCACTAATAGTTTGACCATTAGACGCCAGTTTTGGCCGTTTATGACTCCAGAACGGCATTCCTAATCACCGCGGGCACACAGCACGTCTGATTGACGTGCCGTCTGCTCGAAAACATCACAATTCACTCACCCTTTGATGTCGTCTGATTTCGGGCCATTCATTCATTATTCGGCCAGTTTGGGACCCCCCCCCCCCCACACGCGTTTGTCAAGCACGCGCAACGCTTAAAGAACGCATAATGAGCCCTACCGCGCAGACCGCACGTCCGATTGACGTGTCGTCTATGCTTGCACATCGCGAATAATAATTTTATTATTTTCCTGTGATTGCAGGTCAATCTGATGTCGTCCGCTATGAGTTTGACCGTTAGACGCCAGTTTTGGCCGTTTATGACACCAGAACGGCGTTCCTGGTCACCGCGGGCACACGGCACATCCGATTGACGTGCCGTCTACTCGACCACATCACAATTCATTCACCCTTTGATTTTGTCCGATTTCGGGCTATTCAGACATCGTTCGGCCAGTTTGGGACCCCACCACGCGCGTTTATCAAGCGTGCAACACTTAAAAGACGCATAATTAACTCTACCGCACAAACCGCACGTCCGATTGACGTGCCGTCTGCGCGTGCATGTCGTGAATAATAATTGTATTGTTGTCTTGTGATTTCAAGTCAATCTGATGTCATCCGATATGAGTTTGACCGTTAGATGCCAGTTTTGGCTATTTATGACACCAGAACGGCGTTCCCGGTCACCGCGGGCAAACGGCACGTCCGATTGACGTTCCGTCTGCTCGACCACATCACAATTCACTCACCCTTTGATGTCGTCCGATTTTGGGCCATTTGGACATTGTTCGGCCGGTTTGCGACCCCCCCCACGGGCGTTTATCAACCGCGCGCAACACTTAAAGAACGCATAATGATCCCCACCACGCAGACCGAAAGTCCGATTGACGTGCCATCTACGCGTGCACGTTGCAAATAACAATTTTACTGTTGTCCTGTGATTTCAGGTCAATCTGATGTCATCCTCTATGAGTTTGACAGTTAGATGCCAGTTTTGGCCGTTTCTGACACCAGAACGGCGTTCCTGGTCACCGCGGGCACACGGCATGTCCGATTGACGTGTCGTCTACTCGACCACATCATAATTCACTCACCCTTTGATTTCGTCCTATTTTGGGCCATTCGAACAATGTTCGGCCAGTTTGGGACCCCCCCCACGCGCGTTTATCAAGTGAGCGCAACGCTTAAAGAATGCATAATGAGCCCTACCGCGCAGACCGCACGTCCGATTGACGTGCCTTCTATGCGTTCACATCGCGAATAATTATTGTATTGTTTTCCTGTGATTTTAGGTCAATCCGAAGTCGTCCGCTAAGAGTTTGACCGTTAGACGCCAGTTTTGGCCGTTTATGACTCCAGAACGACGTTCCCGGTATCCGCGGGCACACGGCACGTCCGATTGACGTGCGGTCTGCTCTACCACATCACAATTCACTAACCCTTTGATGTCGTCTGATTTTGGGCCATTCGGACATCGTTCGGCCAGTTTGGGACCCCCCCCCACGCGCGTTTATCAAGCGCCTGCAACGCTTAAAGAGCACATAATGAGCCCTACCGCGCAGACCGCACGTCCGATTGACGTGCCGTCTACGCGTGCACGTTGAGAATAATAATTTTATTGTTTTCCTGTGATTTCAGGTCAATCTGATGTCGTCTGCTATGAGTTTTACCGTTAGACGCCAGTTTTGGCCGTTTATGACACCCGAACAACGTTCCCGGTCACCGCGGGCACACAGCACGTATGATTGACATGTCGTCTGCTCGACCACATCAAAATTCACTCACCCTTTTATGTCGTCCGATTTCGGGCCATTCGGACATCGTTCGGCCAGTTTGGGACCCCCCCCCCCCACGCGCGTTTATCAAGCGCGCTCAACGCTTAAAGAACGCATAATGAGGCCTACCACGCAGACTGCACGTCCGATTGACGTGCCGTCTGCGCATGCACATCGCGAATAATAATTGTATTGTTTTCCTGTGATTTCAGGTCAATCCGATGTCGTCCGCTAAGAGTTTGACCGTTAGACGCTAGTTTTGGCCGTTTATGACTCCAAAACGGCGTTCCTGGTCACCGCGGGCACACGGCTCGTCCGATTGACGTGTCGTCTGCTCGACCACATCACAATTCACTCACCCTTTGATTTCATCCGATTTCGGGCCATTCGGACATCGTTCGGCCAGTTTGGGACCTCCCCACGTGCGTTTATCAAGCGCGCGCAACGCTTAATGAACGCATAATGAGCCCTACCGCGCAGACCGCACGTCCGATTGACGTGCCGTCTACGCGTGCACGTCGGGAATAATAATTTTATTGTTTTCCTGTGATTTCAGGTCAATCCGATGTCGTCTGCTATGAGTTTGACCGTTAGACGCCAGTTTTGGCCGTTTATGACACCAAAACGGCGTTCCCGGTCACCGCGGGCACACGACACGTCCGATTGACATGCCGTCTACTCGACCACATCGCAATTCACTCACCCTTTTATTTCATCCAATTTTGGGCCATTCGGACATCATTCGGCCAGTTTGGGACCCCCCCCCACCCCCACGCGCGTTTATCAAGCGCGCGCAACGCTTAAAGAACGCATAATGAGCCCTACCGCGCAGGATGCACGTCCGATTGACATGCCTTCTATGCGTGCACGTCGCGAATACTAATTGTATTGTTTTCCTGTGATTCAGGTCAATATGATGTCGTCCGCTAAGAGTTTGACCATTAGACGCCAGTTTTGGCCGTTTATGACTCCAGAACGACGTTCCCGGTCACCGAGGGCACACTGCACGTCTGATTGACGTGCCGTGTGCTCGACCACATCACAATTCACTCACCGTTTGATGTCGTCCGATTTTGGGCCATTCAGACATCGTTCGGCCAGTTTGGGACCCCCCCCCAACGCACGTTTATCAAGCGCGCGCAACGCTTAAAGAACGCATAATGAGCCCTACTGCGCAGACCGCATGTCCGATTGACGTGCCGTCTGTGCATGCACATCTCGAATAAGAATTGTATTGATGTACTGTGATTTCAGGTCAATCCGATGTCATCCGCTATGAGTTTGACCATTAGACGCCAGTTTTGGCCGTTTATGACACCAGAACGGCATTCCCGGTCACCGCGGGAACACAGCACGTCCGATTGACGTTCCTTCTACTCGACCACATCGAAATTCACTCACCCTTTGATGTCGTCCGATTTATGGCCATTCGGACATCGTTCGGCTAGTTTGGGACCCCCCCCCCTCCCACGCGCGTTTATCAAGCGCGCTCAACGCTTAAAGAACGCATAATAAGCCCTACCGCGCAGACCGCACGTCCGATTGACATGTAGTATGCGCGTGCACGTCGAGAATAATAATTTTATTGTTTTCCGGTGATTTCAGGTCAATCCGATGTCGTCTGCTAAGAGTTTGAGCGTTATACGACAGTTTTGGCCGTTTATGACTCCAGAACAGCGTTCCCGGTCACTGCGGGCACACAGCACGTCCGATTGACGTGCCATCTGCTCGAACACATCACAATTAACTAACCATTTGATTTCGTCCGATTTCAGGACATTCAGACATCGTTCGGCCAGTTTGGGACCCCCTCACGCGCGTTTATCAAACGCGCGCAACGCTTAAAGAACGCATAATGAGCCTTACCGTGCAGACCGCATGTCCGATTGACGTTCCGTCTGCGCGTGCACGTCGCGAATAATAATTGGACTGTTGTCCTGTGATTTCAGGTCAATCCCATGTCTTCCGCTATAAGTTTGACCGTTAGACGCCAGTTTTGGCCGTTTATGACACCAGAACGGCGTTCCCGGTCACCGCAGGAACACATCACGTCCGATTGACGTGCCGTCTGCTCGACCACATCACAATTCACTCACCCTTTGATGTCGTCCGATTTGAGGCCATTCAGACAATGTTCTGCCAGTTTGGGATCCCCCCACGCGCGTTTATCAAGCGCGCGCAACGCTTAAAGAACGCATAATGAGCCCTACCGCGCAGACCGCACGTCCGATTGACGTTGCGTCTGCGCAACCACATCACAATTCACTCACCCTAAAAAGATACAAATATTGAAAGAGTTCTTGGGCTTCTCCCAAGAAACAACTGTCTGGTGTTTCTCTCCATCCACTGACACACCTTCCTCTGAAATTATTTGACCCAATAATTATACCTATATAATCAATACAAAACTGACATATATATAGCTTGATGTATAGTCAATAAGTGTAATCTGTATGATGTCAAGATGTTGGGTATGATCATAATCACTCTTGGAGTGCACGAAGATGTCATCCACAAATATTAAAACAAACTAATCTAGGTAAAAAGGAAAATTATATTCATCAAGGATATAAAAAATTCTAAAGAATTCATCAAGACAAATGAAATTACCTCATGCATGGGGTTCATTCTCATCTGGATCACCAATATCACTGTGATTCCCACCAGATGTATTCGGAGCCTACAATATATATCAATATTATGTATCTTAAACATATCAATAAAATTCAATCTGAGTTATGGTTTGTTTTATTGTTTACCTGTGGCGCCACTTGTTGCGTCGTCATTTCATCGATATGTGATTACATCTGTGACAACCTCTCCTCGTACTCTGCACGTAACTGCTGAAACTGTGAATCAAAATTGCACTGCATATCCTGCATGGAAGCATCTATCTCAGCCTGTGTGTGCATCCCTGACTCTCTACATGCACTCATCACATCTTCTCTAACAACTGTACATCGTGGGACACCGCCGCCATAAGTCAAATAATAACCATGACTGTCACGCCCGACGACACGGTGAAATATTTCATCTCTACGCACAGTACTACGACGTTGCTCCTCTGGCAAATCTGCTAACTGAGAATCAAACTGAGCCTGTAGCATATAATGAATCAATGAACAAATATACATAATTTATATAAAATAAAAAATACATTTATTAATTAGTAAATAATTTTCTTACTATAACACCGGCAACATCGGGATCACCCGTCCTACGAGTCCTCATCCATATGGACATCTGATCGATTGGCCCGCCTCATTGTGTAACTATAATAAAAGGTTTCATCATGTTATACTACAATATTTTTAAAATATGAATGAAATAGTGAATTCTGAACTTACATCATGTCTAAGCTGTGACACATGTCGAGTGCCAAGTCTGGAAGGCGTGGCCTGCATCGCCCGATTATGTGAATGACGAGCAGACTTGGTCTACATTCAACGTATTTACTTAATAGACATGTGAAAAATTAGTCATTTATAGATTAAAAGTAATAAATCTTATCATCGCTGCCTCACTCAACCAAAACGCAACCAAATCCTGCCACTGCGCAGGAAGAATGCCCGGAGGGACTCGCTGTAGAATGTCTGGCACACCTGCAAATGGTGTCCAGTGATCTCTCTTTACCCTTGACTTGTAATCCTTCCATAATTTTCTGCATTTCGACAAACAAACAGCCCGAAACTCATCTGGACAGGATGTCAAATTATACTGTTAAAAATTTTGTCAGTAGATGGGACAATAATAATAACAATATCATGAAAAATTATACAATGATTTTACCTAAACCTCCCTCCATAATCTTCCCATCGTATCCTTAGGGAAAGAACTCCAGTCATGAGTCGTCAGAAGGAATCTGTGTGAGTCTCGTATCATATGCCCAAACTGACGACTCAATGCAGTAGCACCATCTCCAACTGGATGAAATGTGTCGTCAAATAACACATCCAATCGGGCTCCAGAGTTCTAGGATCGAACCCCTCTACCAGGACCCATGCGTCTGCTGGAAGAAGCAGTAGATCCTGATAAACATAAATTCATAATTCAATTACGATATAAATTAATGATTAGAAACAGTTAGGTAAATATAAACAGAAAATTGTGATCAAATTAATTTAGAAAAATGAAAACATATATACCAACAACATCAGGTGAACCACTGTGACCACCCTGTGACATACCTACATTAAAAGAAATTATAGTTAAATTAAGCAATTTTTATATATATATAACTGATAAATATTTTTACAAATAATAACTAGGAATATAATTAGAATTTCCACTAATCATGCAAGTATATTGTATCTCCTTCAACCGTCTCTCTGGTCCATTGTATATCTTCATCTCGTACAACTACTGTTGTTTGGTCGAGTGTTTGACCAGGAAATGTGACAACTTCAGGTTCCTCTTGGTAAATCAGAAAAACCCCTCTTCTAGACATTTTCACCGGAACTTTCCAATCAGAATCAATGCTGACAAAGTAAACTTGTTCTGCCTGCGATATCAGTATGAAGGGCTCATTTCTAACCCGGTCATCTTTATATAGCATATTGTTAAAGTTTACTAATGTAAATTAGAAGTTATCAACTTTCGTTCCACGAACTGGATCGACCCAATCACACCTTAACAATATGTGTTTTAAGCCACGATCATAAATAACCTCAATAATATCTCTCAACAATCCATAATAATAACCCGCACCAACAAAAGAACAACCAACGCCACTATTTTGTGTGGCTCGGTTCATGTCAACATCGCTAATACGAAATCGGAATCCGTTAGCATCCAAAGACTTGTAGCGACGAGCTGTAATAAATAGACCATCAGCTAGTTGGTTGAGTTCTTCGCTCACATGCTGGGTTAAATCACGTAACTTTTGAATCTGCAAATTTCAGATATATAGTTTAATTGATAAAGGATTGTGAAAATACAACTTAGTTGCGCTATAAAAATATTAAATCAATAATACGTACATGAGTCTTGAACCACTCATGACATGTGTTGAAATGATGTTTTTGGATTTGATACTCAGTTGCACGGGGCCTTTCACGTTTTAACTCAGCGATATGCATCCTAAATCACAACACAATATAAGGTAAACAATAAAATAAATATATAAACAAAATACACATTAACTATGAAACTTACTGCATAAATGGAATAACTGATGGAGTGTTGAACAACACATATCGATGAGCTTGAACCCACTCGTCGTTTTGAATATCAAATGTTATTCCTTCTCCAATTGGACCCTCGCCAGTCTGGGACGGTTTATCTATCTTTGTTTCAACCTCATCAATATATGATGCACAGAAATTAGTACACTCATCCATTAAATATCCCTTGGCAATTGATGCTTCTGGACGAGATTTGTTGTGCACATAGCGTTTCAATGTATTTAAGTATCGCTCTATTGGATACATCTACTTGAATTGCACAGGACCGCCATCAATGACTTCACCAGTTAAATGCACGGTCAAGTGAACCATGAAATCAAAAAAAGACGGCGGAAAGTGTTTTTCTAGGTGGCATAGTGCAAGTACAATCTTATCCTGTAGCTTTTTCAAATCACTCATGCGATGATTCCTAGAATAGAGCTATCTGAAAAAATTAGAAACTCCATTCAACGACTCAAAAACCTGGGAAGGTAAGCAATCACGAATTGCTATAGGAATTAATTGTTGAAGCAGAATATGATTATCGTGACTTTTCAAACCCTGTAATGTCATGCTCGTCATATTCATGCACTTCGAAATATTAAAGCAATAACCATCTGGCACCTTAACAGTCCTCAAAATTGATTGAAATGTTTGTTTCTATTTTTTACTCATTGTGTACTGTGCAGCAGGCATGTATGCCCGATTACCTTCACCCAGCTGTAAATGTAAAGGTTTTCTCAATCCCATTTCTTACAAATCACGTCGAGCATTAGCACTGTCCTTTGATTTCCCCTTGACGCCTAAAATGGTGCACAAAATATTATCACATACATTTTATTCAATGTGCATCACATCTAAATTATGCCTTAAAATATTATATTTCCAATAAGGCAATTCAAAAAAAAAAATTCGTTTCTTCCAATTATGACTTCACTGTCTATTTTCAGCAGGAATAGAAGGCAATGCAGGAACCAATAAATCTTGAAAATCATACATTGTACGGATGTTTTCTTCATCAAGTTGTGCACAAATTTCAACCCTAGACAGTATTTGTGGTGATGGGTCAATCTCTCTATTCCCATCAAACGATACACGGTCTTTTTTGAACCTGTGAAATGGGGGAAGAAAGCGTCTGTGACCAATATATGACCACTTTCTACAGTGCTTAAGCCATATAGATTTCTTACTCTTATTACAACAAGGGAAAGAAAATTCTCATTTTGTACTCCAACCTGATAAGTTGGTATACGCTGGGAAATCATTAATTGTCCATAACAAAGCGGCCCGAAGTCTAAACATTTCATTTTCTGCCGAGTCAAAAGTCATTACACCATTGGCCCAAAATTATTGCAGCTCAACAATCAAAGGTTGCGTATAAACATCGATTTTATCACCAGGTCCTCTCGGTCCATCAATTAGAATTGAGAGTAACAAAAAAGGTTGCTTCATACATACCCATGGGGGAATGTTGTATGGAACCAACACCACTGGACATGTACTATGTGTCGCACCAACCATGGACCTAAATGGGTTAAAACCATCTGCTGCCAAACCCAGTCGAATATTACGATCATCTCGGGAAATGTCTGGGTGTCTCTGATCAAACTCTTTCCATGCCAATGAATCTTCCGAGTGAGTTAATTTATCAACCTCTTTCTTTCTCTCTGAATTCCAAGTCATCAATTTTGAAATTTTAGCGGACAAGAAGAATCTCTTCAGTCTCGGTTTCATAGGGAAATAATGCATCTGTTTAGTGGCAACTTGTTTCCCTTGATTCAAGACACTCCCAGGAAGAATCTGACTACCTTGATTAATCTCATCGGTCTTCCACCTAGATGTGTAGAAAACAGTACAATTATTTAATTGTGCATTCTCTTTTCTGAACAATATACAATTATTGCGACATGCATCAATTGTATCATATGTAAAACCAAGATCATCGATTAACTTGTGAGCTTGGTAGAATGACTCCGGAATCTTCGCTCTACCAGGGAGTACCTTCTTCAATAATACCAACAACATGTCGAATGAGGTGTCTGACCACTGGTTCAAGGCCTTCAGGTGTAACAATTCAACGATGAATGACAGTTTACTAAATTTAGTGCATCCAGGATATAATTCAATACGCGCATCGTCAAGAATTTAAAATAATTTCAATGCTTCTCCATCTTCAGAAGAATGAGGATTACTCAATCCAACGTCGTCATTTACGACATTACTATCTTCAGATTGAAACTGACGCATCATATCATTCAGCATTATGTTCATTAGAACAACTGTTCCCGAATCAACATTCATTTGAATATTTTCTGAGCGATGACATGAAACAGAATCTTCTCCATGACGCGTCCATGTCTTATAGTTTTTCAAAAACCCATTCAAAAACAAATGTTCTCTAACACTATCTCGTTTGAATAGATATCTATTTGCACATTTTCTGCATGGACAACTAATCATATCGCTTGGAAATTTGTTGGTGAAATCCATAAATCGCTTAATCCCCTCATAATATTCAGCAGAAAATCTATCTTGTGTATCAATCCAAGTCCTATCCATATCTATATTTAATAGAAGGAAAAAGTGAAATATCTTATTCAAATTCTAAAAAAAACACATATCATTCGAATTTAAAAACCAAATTTGGATAAAAAACATTAGCTACGGAGGACTCGACCGCAGGTAACGGGGTCTGACTCGATTGCGGATCCATGAGGGCGCAGTGAATTGATGACAGAGGTTCGACGGCTGGGCTCAAAAGGAGTGGAACTGTTGGACCGCGTGGAGGGTTCTACATGGCGGGGCACAATGGACCGGAAGTCCAACGAAGGCAGGAGGACTTGCCTGAGGGATGCAACAGGGATGCAAGGTAACGGCGGCGGTGGGGCTGTCCAAAGGTGCAGCGCGGGCAGAGGTGGGGGTTGCTGGGTCGCGGGGGTGTCGGGGTCACAAGGGCGCAGCACGGAGGCAAGGCGGTGGGGGTCGCTGGGGTGCAGCGCGGGTAGGGGGTGTCGGGGTCACGGGGGCGCACCGTGGAGGCAAGGCAGTGGGGGTTGCTGGTGGCGCAGTACGGAGGCAAGGGGGTGGGGATCATCGGGAGGTCGCCGAGAGGTCGGGGGCACACAGAGGTTGTCGGGAGGTCGCCGGGAGGTCGGGGGTCGGGGGTCGGGGTCGACGGGGGTCGGGGTCGCCAGTGGGGTCAGGGTCGCCGGGGGTCGGGGAGGGTCGCTGGGGGTCGGGGAGGGTTGCCGGGGGTCTGGGAGGGTGGCCGGAGGTCGAGGTCGGGGAGGGTCGCCAGGGGTCGGGGTCGGGGTCGCGGGGTCGGGGAAGGGGCGGTCGCGGGGTCGGGGAGTGGAGGGAGGGGAGGGAGGGGAAATTAGAGGTTTTTTTAGGAAAAATTGCAGCGGCCGCTATTGATGGTATTAGCAGCCGCCAAATGGCAGCCGCTATAGATGCCCCGCCTCTAAATCCAGATTTTCTAGTAGTGCACGTAAGATCCAAGTACAGTCGTCATCATCATCATAGTCGCATCCAGCTCTAGGGCTCCCGTACACAGCATACTCGATTCCAAGAGGGTTCGCTCCACAAGTAAAGATAGGTTGATACATCAACTGTCCCAAAGTCCAGAGTTGATGTATCCCGAAGGTCCGCCTCATCATAGGGGGATAAACCAAAAAAACGTGTCCAAGACACTGAGTATAAGATAACCAAGCCATTTTCCAAAAAGTACATGGTGTGTTGGTATGGTTACATGCCGTGTCATCATAGCCCGGGTAATACCCGTGTACCACAGCCCGTGTCAAAGAGTTTTTCGTGTAAAACGTTAAGTACACGGCGTGTGGAATGGTTATACGTCGTGTCCAAACATCTGGGGTTCACTCTGTGTATTCTTTCCAAGTTCCCATACACAGCCTCAACCCATGTTCTCAAACCCGTGTAATTGGTTCACGGGTTAGTCGTACCACTGGCCATGTCTGGACGTGTGATAATACACATGCCCATGTACTCCACACAGTGTCCATGTATCCCCAGGTTAAACATCGAGTCTCTCAAAGCTGTTTTTGCCATTCTGCGTAGAGAGTACACGTCATGCCTCTTGGTCGTGTACTTCTTTCTATGTCCATGTATTTCCCAAAATACACACTGAGTCTCGCGTACTCTCCACCTCTTTGCAGTGTGGCAAGTACACACCATGTGACAGAGGTCACATGCCATGTGTTAACCATATGACATTTGAAACCCTATCCGCAGAACGTTCGCACTACACGGCATGTTCTCCAGGAGTACACGCCGTGTAGTCTGGAATTTTCTAGAAACGACGCCTCTGGTCATCACGCCTCCCTTGATGTCAGTTCTTCATTCTGGTCGTTCGTTCATCATGAAACTTCCGACTTTAGGTTTCCCCATTATCCTGAAGTCTTTTCCGGTGTTTTCGGGCTTCCGATCGGCTCTGAAAACACGTTCTGAATTCTCGCTCAAAGAACGGTCGAGGAACAGTCCATCCCGTTCCAGTATGAACCATCGACCTCTATCATCATTGAACCTCCTATTGGTTTCCATGATGTTGAGTATTTAATTTTGGGATTTTTGCGTCACTTAACGAACTTATAACAGTCCGTTGTTCTTCACCCATGAAGAACACAAAAAAACCACCAACAATCACAATATTAGCGGAGGATTCAAACCATGTTAATTTGGCCCAAACTCTCCGCATTAGTTTGGTATCAGGCAGTTAAAGAGAAAAAAACAAGTAGGAAAGAATATTCAATCATTGATACAATCAAAACACACCCTGAACTCAACAAATGAGGTCGAACGTCGGTGTCGCAGAAGACGGCGTCGTGAGGTGAGGATTCATAGATGTCGTCGGAGTTCGTCCGAGGTGGAAGCGGCCTCTCTTTACTTGTCATAGAGAATAGAAAAGAGATGTGTTGCCATTGTTTTTTGGAGAGTTGGCGTTCTTAAATATAGGAGATGAAGCACTTTTCGAAAATCAAGAGTTCTCTCCCCAAAATCTCCACTCAACAAGACAACCCAAAAATAAAATAAGGCTTCACCTTATTTTATTAAATCATACCATGAATTTAAATTTACAAAATTCAAATTCCAATTCACTTAATTAATTAAACCATGAGTTTCCTAATTAATTATGTGATAGGTTGGCATGTTTTAATGGAGTGATAGAGGGAGAAGTAGAGTCTTCATTAAAGATGAGTTAACATGTTTAAAGTGGGACGTTTAAATAGTTTTTGGGAATGTGAGGGTTGGGGCTCGGGTGGGCCCCACCTCAAAAATATCCCCACATTGGTAGTTAGAGGCCCGCCCCAACTCCCCCATGTAGGATATAACCACATAGATATAGAATAAAAATTACACCACATTTTTATTCACTTCTTATTTAATCCAAAATTTTTAACTTCTCCTCCCGCACAAACGAAACTACAGTAAAGGTCCCCTTAAGCAATTACCGGCGTTGTGAATTCATCGGTGCTCTCAGATTTCAATTCCGAGCACTGTCTCAAAAGATAGAAAAACCCGCTCGTTCGTTTACTAAACGTACCCAAGCTAAACTTCGAAAATTGATTCGGAGCACACTGTCCACGGAATAAAGTGCCGTTAGAATCCATAAACTTGAAAAATTCCAAAGTATTTAAGAAAAAAAATTCCTTGAAATTTGCAGGTCTTTATATCCCTTAAGTCACATCATGGTCCGAAACTCTATATGGATTTCTTTATACCATCCCCAAACTCTATGGTCAAATCCCATCACTCATGGTCATCACTTTCCTCAACATAACCATACATCATGTATTAATTGGCTTTACTAGAAATTCTATATAAATAAACTCAATGGAGGGGTTTAACATCCATTAACTATCCCATCCAATATAATTCATTCCCCTCACCAAACCTACCCATAAATTCCTACTATTGTATCCCCATTTTGATAAAATCTCATACCTATAGAGGAGTAACACTCACTCCTCCCACTAGAATATTATCCAATAGGCTCTAAAATATCTCATGAATATATGTGGCCCATTCACAAAACAATATTTTCTATTCCATAACTTTCCCCTACCCAAATGGATGTATGGTAACATATCATAAGTTATTTAATGTTTAACTTATTCCATATATATTTCTCTAGGATTAAAATTCTATATAATTCATATTTATAATTTATCTTGTGACCATAAACAATTGAAACATTTGGAATGTATTCAAGGGTCCATCGCAGCCCAAATTACATCTTTTAAATTTAAAATATTTTAGTAGAAAAAATTCATTTTCTGTTTATGTTCGATGGAAATAAGATGGTGAGACCACATATCATATTCTATATAACATGATGCATAAAATTTGGGGATATTTTTATAGATCACCTAACTTATTAAAATTTATCCCTGTTTTTAAGCTTGATCACCCTCTCCTAATATTTTCAAAGATGGACTGGTCATTTCCCATCAGTATGAGGACCTATATACATAAAATATCATTCAAAATAATTATAAACAATTACAATTACTTTATAAATTTAACCAACATTAATTAAAAAAATTATCACCTAGGCAATAATCCAATAATACATTTTTGGTGATATTCCATGATCAAATCCTTGAGGAAAAGGGTAAACACCACCCAAGAAATACACCTGGAACTTTAGTACATAAAACCCCAAATTTTTCATTTCAATTCATCCATAAAGTTCATAAAAATTAATGCAAATACATAATTAAATTAATAAATTAAATACCTTAATTAACCCAAATGTTATATAGTGTTTCTATCCTCTCATTATCCTCTTTATCATGTCTAAGAAAAATCCATATCATCTCAAATTTATTCCACCATCTTCCAGTGGTATCATAATTGTACTGTAGTCTGAGTAATGACAATTAATAGTGAATAAATAAGGAAATAAAACAACAAATAATTGAAGATAAATGATATATTTACCTTTATTTTTCACTTAGAACAAATTGGATGAAGATCATACAAGAATCTATCGAGATCTCTCTTACAGTAAAAGAGAGGAATGAAAGGGTGGTCTAGGTGTGTTCACTACATTTAAAATGGCCTAAAACACCCCTTTCCAATTTATTTCTAAAAATTATTAATATTTTATAAATTTTTGGAAAAACGCACCAAACTTATTTTTCGGAAAACTTATGTACCCTTACATATGACTCGTATGTGTGGGATGACCCTTAAATATCACCCAATAGAGACTTTATGTATTTCCAATAAATATTCGTAAGATATAAATTTAATTATTATTTTTTGATTCCTCCTTAAAAAATATAATTCTTAAACTCCCTTGAGATATCTTCTTCCAAAAATAGCCTTTCGAAACTTCTTCTCCTTCTGAAAATCTATATTATAAACTATCCTTCTATAAAGCACACTTCTCAAATAACTTTTTGAATCTTCTAGAACTAACTTTACATAAATTCTAAAAATCTCAATTTACCTTTTTGAATAATTTTTCAACTCATATGTATCATAGTGGCTTCCTATACTTAATAATGTCTATCTCATCTCACTATAACCTTTACACATCAAGGAATCACCCTTACATTTCATATGGTCTCGCAATACTTAGATGATTTCACTTACTATAAGGACCTTCATGTATTTTGAGTACCTTTGAATGTTATCCCATACTTATCATATATATTTCAAACATCTCAAGCAACTTATGAACATCCACCTTTCAATATTCTAACTTATAATATTCTGAATCTTTCTCAACTTCTGAATCAAAAACTTCCAAACTCTTCACTATAATTCATGTAAGTAATCACCTCTATTGTTCATTCTTACTTCTAAAACAACATAAACATCACTTTTTAGTTTCTCACATCAAATAAATACTAAGGATTAATATATTTAACTCATTAATGTTCTCTTAAAATCTCTATAGGATGCACAAGGGTCCATGACTTAACCAAATTTCCATCCCACATATCATAATGAACCTTTTGTATCACAATGTGGCCCATGGATACTTTTACATATCCCATCACTCTACCATTTTCTAACCCTCGAATATTGAATTAACCCTTAAAAATTATTGTGTTATTCAATACATAATAAATTTCATTATTTAAAATATATTTTGAATATAGATTCAAACTACTACCTCATCAAGACTCAAACCCCCAGAACCATTGGACATTCATTCATTCCACATTTGTTATCCATACTTCAGATATATAACTTCTAGAAAACTTAATAATATTTATTATTTTATTCTGAATGTTATGAAATTAAATATCCATGACTCACCCTATCTTATAAACATATAACTTTCAAAGTTCACTCCTAAAAACCATTACATGGAATCCTTGTTTACTTTTATATATCTCCCAAGAAGACCCATACTTACTAAAGAGTGATTTTTACACATTCATGGTATATTATTTATGGACCCTTACTTTTTATAAATTAATCTTACTTTTTATAGGGCTATCAACACTTATTGAATTTTCCAAATAAGATGATAACCCACACACATTCCTTTTCTAAATTTCCACCTTCAACTCAAAATTCTAGAACTTCTCCTGAATCATTTCAAAACCAACAATTAAATTCAAAATAACTTAAAAAGTAAATAAATAAAACAAACCTCTTTAAAAATCTTTATTCTTTTTTCAACATAAACTTTTGATGGCCTTTCTTCTAATTGATCTACTTTCAGTAGATATGCTACCAGTAGTTCTACTCCCAAATCCTTTATTTTTGATATCTCTAATAATAAACCAAAAAATGGTTCCTATATTGATGCTCAGTTAAAAATGTTATAACATTCATAATACCTAATTTCCACTCTTATTAGCCTATTTTGGGTTACCTATATGAATTTGGGGGTTTATTATTACACGTTTAGATAATCAATTTTATGCATCAATTATTTGCATTAACTAACCCATACATATATGGGGTTTCCAGCATATAGAAAATTTTTAAAAAAACACAGGGAGTTAAAATTATGTACAAGGTACCCATTAATAAGCGTAATTTCTCTCAGGTTGATTCATAAATATGGTTTCCCTTACATATTAGCATTTTAAATTTTCTAGAAATTTTCTACAATTTCCCAAAATCCTCTAGAATTTATCTTTATCCTTCACCAAACCACCTGGGAATAAAAGACCCATCTTGAGCCTCGAACCATATCCAAAAAAAATCTAATAGAGAGTTTCTAACCCTCAAAATACTAATTGAAGTCACAATTCTCAAAAATACCACCTCCTTGAAATAAAAATGCAGATTTTCTGTGATTTTCACTAACTCATATGATATGGGTCATAACCCCCCCCCCCCCCCCACTATAATAATTCTTACCTATGAGAAGTCTCCTCATGTATCCCACATAAACCATATAGGTCACTAATCTTAGATGCACGTACCAAATCCTTTGTCTCCTTCATATTATGGTCATTCTGAAACTACATCAAAAAAGGTTACACTATTCAAAACCCCATTAGCTTTCACATCATGATGCCAATAATTTCCACCAATTTCACTAAAATTCATCACTCCTGATGGAATTGTTGAATTCTTAATCCACTAATATCATATACCATTGGTTGACATTATTGGTCTACACCAAGTCATCACTCACCTGACTTCACACCTGAGCATCATCTTACCATTATCATCAAATTTACAGTTTCATTCTCAAGACTATATCCCAAAAACAAGTCCCTACCTTATTATACATGTTGATGATTTTTCGATGAGAATTTATATTTCACATACCAGTCACCCAACTAAATTGTTTCTTAAAACACACACCCTGTCACACCACCCAACTATCATCTCTTATCCAGTGACTATTAGTAATCATGTGTATTGCCTTTACTAACATTCATTGATCGATACAAATAGTTGGGTATTGTCTATTTACGTCACAAAACTCAACCGCCTGAATCCAAGTAGAATAACAAAACCGTAACAACCTATGATTTTTTCAACTGACACATCACTCATGATGTTTACCAAAATTACTCAAAACGAGCACCACACACTTAAATAGTCCATAGTGTGGTCCCCACTATATAATTTACCTTATCACTAATCGATGAGAAAAATCATGCATTATATCCACTATCATATGAATTATAGCACTCACAAGATCCACTCATATCCATCAAATAAGTCTACATCTTGAGTCCCTCCTTATGACCAAATGATACCATGGTCTTTTGTGTAATCATTGTCTGATATTATCATTAATATGTTATTACACACCCGATCACAATGGATATAAATCAAGGTCCACAACCTTACCCACTATCATGTGAATCTTACATACTATCCCGCTATAGGAATAACCTAGTCCTACTAGAATTTCTAAATCACACTAGTTCCCAACTCATCATACTTAAGTCACTCTCTTAAATCCATAGCCTCAACATTGATATACTCAACCCCTAATCATTTCATAAGATCCAATGGTCATGATATTGCTTTCTTCTTTCCAAAAAATAACAACTCATCCCCCATAATATTTTATAATATCAATATATCTGATCACGACCTACACATGATCGTTCAATGATCCCATCCATCCTTGGACCACTCGCCTAATTAATCAACTGAAAATCCCTCTCATGCATATAAGGCATTTCATGGCACAACACTTCCCATTATATCATATTCAAAATACCTAAATCATCACCATTCCTATAACACATACATAATAGAACCTATTATTCATCAATCTTGAACATAATCATTTACCCATGATTCTTATCACTGAAGGAACTGGTAATCCAAGGATAACCCCTCTCTAATGTTACCCTCATTATTCATAACGCAACTCAAGGAGCAATAGGAAGGTGTACTATTATTAAATTATAACAGCAGAAAAACCAATATCCTAAGTCACATCTCAATATTACTTCGCTCTCCAACTTATCCTATAACTATACCTCACATAGGTTACTATGGATAGATAAACATCCATGGTTCAATCTCTAGAATCTCATGGGCCATAACACCCACTATAAGGTTATCATATGTACCTACTAGGAATCTTAAACTTGATCCAATACCCAATCTATGGTACTAATCCTCAATGGGAGTCTGTATAACAAAACCACCCTCTTGAGGATCATGATAACATACATGCACACAAATCACAATTTTTTTCAATGATGATTAGTATCATAAATAATTGAACCCCACTAGTTAGTTAAGTTGAATTCCACTAATAATTTAATTTAAAAAATGATAACTAATTTAACGTTGAAAATTTATGTAACCAAAACCTGTTTTTAGGAAACAAAAACCATGTAGTTTGGTTACGTATGATTCTAGCAACAAGTTTTGTTGTAAAATTAAAAATAATTAATTTTTGGGACATTAAATAACTAAAACATGTTTCTTTTCTATTTCACCAGAACAGTTGTCTAAACCATACTAAAGAACACACATGTCATGTGTACCTATGTGCGTATTCTGATTGATGAACTCATTCCTCTTTCCATCCCAAAACAATACAAAAAAACCAGAGATAAAATAACTCAAAACATAATGCCTAAAGATAATCAACCAAACTGTAACATAAAAAGTAGGAATATCAATACCAACTCCCTATAAATTTGAACTTCAAATCATGAATGTTTTATCCAGAAACATGCCATAACATACATCCTAAGTTCTAAACATTACTATATCCTATCAATTGTATGTTGAAAATAAATCCAAATAAAATAATGTTATGATACCATTGTGAAACGTCTCATCTTGTATCATACTATAATAACTAGACTGGTTTGTTACATGGAATCAAGTGTACATCCCCATATGCCAAATGTTTATGACCAACTATAAGGGTCTATGTTCATACTATAGAGAGACTATACGAACATATTAGAGTAGGGAAAAATGAACATAAATAACATATAACTTGTCATCACAATAACTAATTGAATAAAAATATCATCATATTCAAATCCAACCAAAATAAATAACATACCCATGCTATAATAAAAATAAAGTATCCAACATGTAACATGAGTCGGGAAAAAATGACCAAAATTATAATACCCCATGTCTATACGAAAGTGGAAATGTAATAAATAATTATATTTTTGGATTATTGATGGGTCAGGTTTTAAATTAATCATTGGACTTAAATTATGTGCATTTGACAAAATCTAGGAGATGGATTTGGATATAGAATTATGCTTGGGAGTCTAGGATATTTAGAGAGCATCAGAGTAGAGTTTAGGGAGGTCATGCTATTACAGGGGCCACTGGCTAGCTAGTGGACAACCATCAACTTATTAGTGGGATGAGAAGTATCCTAGCAGGCTGCTTGAGATCAATAGCTATCAAGTGAATCACCATATATCCAATAATCTCAGATTAGATAGCCAGTTGGGTTGTTTGGGTTTTTTAATAGTGGTGGGATGGTACTTTTACCAACCAACCCGTTTAGATTTAAGTGAACAAAAGGTCTTAGGAGGGCTGTTGTGGTCTCTTCCCTCCCCTGTCTTCCCACTTTTCTCTACTTTGGTCACCTTTTCACCAGGTGATTTTTTGGTGATTTCTTAGTGATTCAAGGTGATTCTTTCCCTCACCTGATTTCTTTTCTTCTTTTACCTTCTCTAATTTTTGTCGTATTTCATAAGGATTATTGAGATGATTTCACCAAATCTTGCTCGAATCACCCAATTATGAAGGTACTTTTTCCCAAAATATTTATAGAAGGTTTTACGATGACATATGCATGATGTTTCTCAGGGATTTAATGAATCTACATCATCATGTGAATTTTTATGTTGTTTTATTTTAAATATAATTAAATATACATGTTACTAGGTTCTAATTATTTGGGATTTTTCCTAGGGTGATGTTGGGGTGTGTGTTGTGGACCGTCTCTATGTAGTTGGTTATTGTTTGGGTGTGACAGTGATTCAATGAATCATTCAATTATTAGGTATAAATTGATTGTTTTTAAATAAAATTATTAAATGTTATACTTATTTTAATACGTAGTTATATATAATATAATTATGTGATGTTCCTTACTAAAATGCCCTAAGGATTCAATTTTTATTAATTTTGGATAATCCCCCTTTTACGGAAAAATTGGAAACCTTACATGATTTCAAGTACATACAAACATAAACATTAAATGAAAGTCAATGCCCAAAACAAAGTTACTAAGAAATACCCCTCCCCAATATCATCATTAGTATGGAACTTCCACCAGTGCATGATAGTTCAGCAAGTTGTCCCGTGAAGAGGTGCACGAGCCCAATACCGATGGCAGAGCCATACCCTATCAAACTACCAAATCTAAAAGTGCCAAGACGATGAAAGCACCTACTCTAATTCTCTTCTGGAAGCTTGAGTTAGAGAGATGGATGGTTGACCTTGGAGGAGATCGTAAAAGTTTTTTAGGCCTAGCTTAAAAGGGGAAGTTGTAATATAGAGAATTTTTAATTATAATAACAGCCATCTTTCATGATAATTTATTAGTATTTGTATTTAAAAATTACTTTTTTTAAATAAAAATCACTTATTATATTTTTTAAAGGGCTTTCATAAGGGTAAAATCGTAGTTAGCATCTTAAATTATTCTATGGAATATTATTCAGAGGAAGGTGCTGAATTATTGTGATATTCTAAAGCCTATAGAGCCTTGACATAGATGAAATAAAAATAATTAACATATTATATTTCATGCATTTAATTTATCATAAATAATTGAATATATCTCAAATTGTGCATCGTATGAAAAATATGATACCATCATTATGTTCATAACATGTGGTTTACCCTATAAGAGGTATAAAATTTGTGAGCATTGGGAGTTTGTTCAGATCACATGAGAGGATAAGTTATTTAATATTTTTATTATGTTTTTATGGAAATATTTTAATATGTCCCAAATGGTATGTCATATGGTGAATATGAGACTACCATTAGGCCCGAGACGTGGGGTTTATCCTAGATGAGTTATGACATCTGTGTGGATCAGACATTTGGCCAGATTGTACTTAATGTTATGTTATTTAATATTTTTATTATAATATTAATATTAATTTAATTTAAAAAATTATTATTTTTAAGTCATCTTCATCAATTATATATGGAAGACCTCCATTTTTAATTCTCCATTAATCTAAATGCTTTGGATTTCAATCGTTTTGAACAATTTATTTTGAAACATATTAATGATGAGAAAATAATCACTCCATAATAAATTTTCGATTGAATATTGGATTAAAATATGTTTTTTAAATAGGGTTTTAAATGCTATGATTTTTTCGCTATATAATATTTGGATCACCCAACCTTTTTAGGTTGATTCTATCAAGCCCAAGAGACTCCAAATATTCTTTATACTTGATCGGACAATATTTTTTTATTTATGTTTTTCATATCGATCTGGGACATGATACTTCTTATCTTCTAGGTTCTATTCTTGTTGGTTATTATTTTATTATTTTATTTAATTATTCAAATATTTATTATTTTCTTTTTAAATTCTAGAAATGAAAATTATTGATTAAATAAAAATTTAAAATCAAGATTAACAAAATATAATTTATAAAATTATCAATGTGTAATTACATGAATTGTTATGGGATAATTTAATGAAATTATCAATTAATAATTAGCTTGATTTTTCAAAATTTGAATTATTCTTAAGTATAATATTGAAAGTGCTTCTACTCTCCTAGAACAATGATTCAAAAATTATCCAGAATAGAGAAAGTATCATCACATGTGATATTTTTTATTTCTTTTAGAATTAAAATAACTAGTTTTTGTTCTATGAAACCTTGATGAACCTCAATATTTTATGTGTTTTTTTTATGATAATATGGTTGTAAATTGGTGTTCATGACTATTTAGGTTTCCACTCTAATTATACAATTACATAAGGTGTTTTATCCTTTCCTTTGACATTGATGAATTTTGAGGATGGATGTTCCTTACCTTCTTGGGGTTTCATTATAAATATCTCTATGGTATGATTATCATGTTGGAATATTTTATATCCATGATTGACTTGTGATTGCTTGTGGGTGTGTGTGTGTCCCCTGACATCGTATGACCTTTCTCCATGATAATTTTTGAGATATATAGATTCCATGATGATGTTTAATTCACATGTTGTATTTATGATGAAGCTATATTTTCTCATGTGTGGGACTTGATATGTGTTCCTTGATATATATTCCTATATATTTTTCCAAAATATGATGTCACTTTTCCCTTAAGATATAACCGACATATGTTTTATTGTTTTTTCTTGTTCATGGTGCATATGAGATAGGTGGACCTATCGTGGCATATTAGCCCTAGAGGGGGAGCATGTTTATACATTGTATGTGACTTTATGAAGAGATAGAGGGGAAAATGAAGCATGATTTCCTAGTGTGTGCTGACCTGGGGGAATAAAGATCATGAGTGATCATACCAGGTTGTGATGACCATGGGGAATGACGATCATGAGTGATCAGACCTGTGTGCAAACAATGGTGTATCATGGCCTATATGACCTGGCCTGGAGATTGAATTGGGGAATGAGGGCTTATTATGGCCTAATTTGGATGCCTTGATCATTTATGTATATTGATTAGCTTTATTATGGCTCTGAAATTGAGATTTTTCCATGATTGATCTACTGTTTTTCGGCATGGAGTCGAAGCAGGTACGGTTAGAGGTTTGTGGCTGCCTGGTTAGTGCACAACCACTCAATTTTAGATTGTATTATTATTCTTGTTACACATTTAACATTATTATAAAATTCATCATTATACATGGGCACATGAGGTTTAGGATGCATTGGTGGTGTCTTATTAAGTCTTATACTCACACCCTACTTGTTCATTTTAATGCACTTATATATTGCATGAGGGATTCTGCAAAGGGAAAGGTCCTAATGGTGGATTGCTAAGCAGAGGAGTGTTGAGCTATTATATTACTAAGATGGACATATAGGGACCCTTTTCTTATTTATTTACTTTAACTACTTTATTTTCTATGGACATGCTTTCCACATACAATAGATGATTTAATTTATTAGACATGCATTACATTTATTCAGTTTTCCACATATTTATTATGATTATTTAATATTTTTTATTGATTCTTCATATTATGACCTGATACTGAGGGTATAGTATCCAAATTGGACATAATTAGAGCCTTTTTTCTAGTCGGTATCTTCTTACGTATGGGGAGGCATGCATGAGATCACATGGAATTCAGGCTCGGACCCAGTGATATGGGTCGGGATGTTATAGAAGTGGATTCTTAATATGGGTTAATTTTTTCTTGTATATTCCCTATGGTATTTATGAATTTGTTTTATGATCAAGGAGATTTTTTTGGCCTCACCACCATTTGAGAGTTATCTTTAATTTAATTTAAGGTTTTTATTAAATATATTGGGTATAATGGAGGGAAAATATTGTAACGGTCCCTTGAACATTAGCGATCCCTCAACTACTAATGTCTAAGGGATTGAGGTAAAAAGGTAATATTGTGAGATATAAAGACCCAATATGGGTGTGATTAAATGAAATGGACTAAGTGTAGCATAGTGGACCAAGTGATAGGTGACCTCAATGTTTTCCCTAGGTGACGAGTAATAATGGATGAAAGACGGTTAGCCTAGGGTGTCTCCTTAGAAACAAATGTTAAAAAATAGAGATAGGATCCCATTGGTTCCATGGTATTATTGGAGAAATATCATGGGATATTTCACCCTTGAGAGACAGGGTAAGCCTGAGGTCTTGGGAATAATATAAAGAGACTCGCATAGGGTTCTCGGTTTGCGACACAGCTAACGGGACGTCATCAGTCACCATAGTTGGACATTGACCATAGAGAGGGGTAGTAAAGGTGAGTTAATATATCATTATGAGTTATCTATTAGAAAATTTGGGTTTTTGGTTCTAGGATTGACCCATTAGAGATAAAATAATTAAAATGTAAAGTTGTATGTTGGTTGAAATGATAAAATCTTAAATGATGATAAGAATAATGGAATGATAAATGTGTATTATATAAGGATCCTGGGAGTCTGTGACACAAGTAGTGTAGCTTTATTATGCCCATATAGATATGTGATGCATGTAATAATCAGTTCAAGAATTACGGGTGGGATATAACCCTCAGTTAATTGAGGCATGTTATGTGGTTCTAGGTAAGGAATGCATCCCCCCAAGTGGATGGATATATGATTCAGAGATAGATAATTCCCTGATGTGTGACTTGAATATTATGTTAGGGTATAAAATCCCCCATAGAGCATGAGAATACTTGTACATGATCCTTGGATACATGGGTAGGGGATGGGACCCCCCCCTTACACACACACATAAAAATAGATTTGGATACTATGGAGTTCCCTGATTGGGAGTAGTCCATTGAGCATGTATACTAGAGGATTCTAACCCTGAGTTTTTATCTCATGTATACCAGGGTGAGCTAGGCCCTGGTAATTTATCTCTTATACATCAGGTTAAGTAATATCCTAGGTATTTACCTCATGTAAAACAAGATGACTCATACCCCTAGGTAATTATATTGGTTGAAACGATTACACAATGTTCTCAGAGACACTTCAGTGTTGGTAAAATCCGGTATGATTGGCCTTGAGTCTCACCATAGAGTCCAATGGCCATAAGTAATTTATTTATTTATGTTTAGTATATATATATTTATCTGACCATGTTACATGAACATACACAACATTTACCTATTTTGTATCAAACCATGTGGGTGGTGTCTTACTGAGTTAGACTCACACCGTTTTCTAGTGGTCATAGCACTTTGGTACCCCATCAGACCTCTCACTAATTACTGGTACTGGTTCAGATGAGGATCATGATTTGATTATTTATTTAGATAGATTAAACAGAGTGAAGACAATGGTATGAGGTTATTCTTGGGGTATGGTGATGGATCCACCAGTTTATTTTTATTTATTTTGTTTAACTTGTATATGTTTTTATCCTAGTGGGTGATTAGTTGTCATATGATTTTATATTGTGTTCCCATTCATTATAGTACATTTCATTTATTTTTATAGTATGATATATTTATTATTTTTAGATTTCATTGGTTATTTCCACTATTCTTTCTACTCTAATATGGGGGGTCTAGTCTCCCCACAGTTTTACCATAGATATAGACTACTAGATGGAAGCCTCTACAATATGAGGAGTCTTGCTTGAGGTCCAGTTACTATTCAAAGTGGGTCGAGATAGGACATAACAAAGTAGTATCAGATTATTTATGTTACTGATCTCACAAGTGTATAAAATATTTTGATTTGTGACTTACTATGTTGGGGATATTGTAAACATGTTATATAGGGATTTGTTTAATCTTGTAATGGATATCATATTGATGCATCATGAACACATTTTTTGATATGAAGTTTAGGTTTATAGGGGATTGGAAATTTTGTTCTTTGTATTCACTGTTACGGTAATATGATTTCACCTCATGTAGCACACATGGTTTTTGAGGTTTTTTGATATTTCTAGATTTTGGATCTTCGATCATTGTGGAAAAAGGTGTCTCATGCATCATTCATGGCATATAGGATCCACACGACTTGAGCCATCTTGTATGTGATTTTATTGATGAAAAGGTCTAACTATTTAAAGTGTCCAAAATAACCTATATGGAGTTTTCAAATATATCTTGTTGGTGACATTATACTCAAATGGGACATGATGAAAATTTATTTCTAATGGAAGGTCATGTTGATTTATAGAGTTGTTCTCCCTAATGAGTATGACACAATCCCGTGATATACAGGTTGTGAAAAGGCCCTTGGTAGATTAGTATAGGCAGGAATGGATTAATGGACTTCATTTTTATTGATTTTTGAAAACCCCCCTTTCAAGGGATGAGGGGGAACCCTTACAAGGCCCTTCGGTTCAGTGATTACATGGACATAAGGTTTAGGAGACAAAATATTACCCAAAGGTCTTAGTGAATTCAACCAGGCTATAACTATAAGTAACATCCCCTCCCCTATATCTGCATCGTGATAGTAGCTCCCCACCTTTGCATGTTCGTCTGGATAAGATTCCCATGGAAGTATAGGATGGTCCAATTGGCATAGCCATACCCTCTCATTCTTCCAAATATATTGGTTCTACTCTGGTTAGTGTGGCTTCTTTGAATCCTCCCCAGGGGCTGCTCCTTTTTTGTAGAGTCTGTCTAGGGAGATTGCATGTGGCACAAAGGCCATGAGGTGGCCCAAAGTGCTTAAAGGTGGCCCGAAAGCACTACTGACCTGAAGGCCTGGGTGTCCTGAAGGCTTTAAGGACTCCAAGCCAAAACCGATGGCCCAAGGTGAATAGTTATGGCTACTACAATACTGAACAATGCCTGCTACAATAACTGCTACAGTACTCCGCTAAATATATACCTTCTCATAGTTTTAAACTTTGGTCTCGTATTTAAAACATTTTGCCTCTGTACTAGCTCTTGGATTGGTAATATAATGTGTTAGAAAAAATCTATATGGTGGTTTACCCATATATGTTTGGAGTGGAATTCTACTTAATTGATCCCTGTGACTTTTACGTTCCAGATATAGATCTTCATAAGATAGTTCCAATTATATAAGTTGATATCAGGTATGAATGTTACCGGATCCTCCAGGGATTATTTTTATGTGCATATGCTCAGACAGGGAGTAACATTCACTTACTATTTTCAAGTATTCATAAACCCCTCTTTTAATCATGATTTTGTTTGGTTACATTTGGTTTTTTTTTAGATGAAAAAATTGTAAATTTTGAATATTTTGGGACTATGTATGGTTGGCACAATGTTTTCCCAAACCATATTCCCTTCTACAAAAACTATGAAAACAAAGGAATTGGAATTTTTCATGGTTGGAGCATGGTTTGACAATCTGTGTGATGAATTAATAGAAACTGTGCAACCCATTAGAAGGGATGTACGACTAGGGTACACAGTTTGTCTAAACTATACGGCTCTACGTAGCTAACTGTGTGTACAAGGTTTTTTAATCTAAAAATTGTTTTAAACTCTTTAAAACCTACTTTTTATGTACCCAATGGACATATATGACCCCAAATCAATTTATTCTTCCCTATGAGTTCCCAAGATCATTTTTTGGACCATGGAAACCCCTTCATAAGGAAATAGAATCTAGGTTAAGGGAACTCGATATTATCTTAGTATATTTCCTCTTCCCATTCTCTATCTCCAGCTCTCACTCTCTTCTCCTCTCTAGGGTTATTTCGATCTCTATGTTGTGGGATGATCTAAAATTCTTGGTTTTGGATCTTAATCATAGGTTTAATTCATGGGTCTTAATTTTCATTGTTATTCATGGGTGAATCCTGGTTATGGATTTGAGATTCGAGATCTAGCAATCCCATGGTAGGTGGTTCTGTTTTATTTGGCCAATTTAATTAACCCTAAATTTCATGACTTGATTAAATTGATTTCAATTGAATATGGGGGGTTTGATTATTGTAAAATTTAATTTTTGAAAACTCAATTCCATTGAATTGGTGGATTTAGTTTTGGAAATCAGATTTTGGCATGAAATTGGGGAAAAACACCAATTCCATTGTATTGAGGTGTAATTTTGAAATTGATGGAATTTTGTGGAATTTTATTTTATTGAATTTAAATATGTGGAAATGAAGAAAAATATTTGAATTTAATATTTTTTAATTTAAATTTTGAAAATAAATTTTGAAACTTAATTTTGAATTTATTTCAGATTCATATTTGTGAAAAATGTCGTAAAGTTATTTTGATATAAACATTTAGGTTTTATCCAGAAAATAGGAATTTTTTTATTAAAAAATCATGTGTTGGTTTTAAATGAAATTTGGCATTTTCGAAATGGTGAATGGGATGAATTTTATTTTAAGCAGTCTTAAATTAAATTTTCCATCATTGATTTTTTTAGAGAACGTGCAAGAATTAAGTGTATTGTGAGTTATTTGGAAAACAATATATGATTTAAAACATTCCAAAACTTAAATTCATCACGTCACATCCCCAATGGGATGGAGATTAATTCCACTTGATTATTGTCGTAGAGGGTGTGTTTATATACATATTTCCATGTCACCTTGAGTGTTTGGAGTCCAATATTCTGGAACTATCACACCTTTTAGTAGTATGACCATGAATCTTGCCTTTTTATATTCGAATGAATATATTTCATTTTTTAAACTATTTCAAATTCCTTGTTAATTTATATAAATTTTTTTATTAATCCATTTCTTCATAAGTATTCCATTAATTGAAATGTGTATGTTTTGTTTAAAGTATTTCCATCATTTGAAATGTAAAGAATGATTTGTTTAAATATGATTTTGAAATTCCAAACCTATTTATTTAAAATTGAAATCTCTTTATTTGGTTAATTAAATGTTGGAATCTATTATAGAATCCTTGGTGAGGCCCTACTAGTATTTTAGATCACACCCCACCTTATGTTTTGGGTGTTTGTAGATTATCTAATTCTAGGATCGATCCGGTGTAAAAAACCCCTTGGAGGTGGTTCTAGTTTTTGATCTGAAGACATTGAGAGTTGAGAACATTGGGACAAGGTTTATATATCCTCTTTTTTGGTACTTTACTATATTACATTTGGTTTTGTATTCCTGTTGTATTTTTGGTACACTTCTCCCAGTGGAGTTTTTCTTATATCCATTCAATCTTTTTTATCTTTCTTCTACAAATTTTGGGCCAAATTAATTTCCAATTTTGAATTGTATGACGAAAAATTATAATCACTAACCCATGGGGTACTGGAATTCCATTCACCCCATGTCAAGGTTGTCTTGGTTATCAGGTTTTCAGGGTACCTAATCTAGTTCATGACAAAGTTGTATTAGGACTCCAGGTTAAGCTTCTTGTCTGGAAGATAGTATGAATTTTTGTATTATTTTCAGGACTTAAGAGGTAGTTATGATTGAGTTAATGGTCATAACTAACAAGAATGAACCTTAATTCACCTGGTGTGGTTTGGGAATGAAGTCTTGAGTATTTGTTCTAATATTCTCCCTACTTTTCATTTGGATGGATTTAAATAAAAATCATGTTGTTTATCAATTGGTATTAAACTCCCTCATATCTCTGTTTGACTATTGATTTATTTTATTTGTTGTCTACTGATGTTGTGAAAGATCATACCTCTAAGAAGACATATGAATCCAATCCAAGAGGAAGCTAATGATGAACCTTAGTGATCAAATCCTATTATGAAACCGATCTTGGTTTAGGTGATTGTGCATATTGTCCATGATCTGTGACGTACACCACCATCAGTTCCCATTCCGGATCAATCTATGAAACCCTAGAGGGATATTATGTAGGATCATTCTAAAGAGTTTCTTCACTATAAGATAAAAGTGTTCCAAGGATCCAATGATCTGAAACTGGATGACGAATTTTTGAGAAGGATTGAGTTTTTTTTTTGAATTCATGGAGACGCCTGAGGAAATAAAGGTGAAGTGTGCCACCTCTATGTTGGAGGGACCGAGCAGGAGATAGTGTGACACAATGGTGATAGGGAAGAAGCATGAGGGATTAGGGTGGAAAGAATTAAAGGTTATTTTCACTGACTAGTTCAATCCATATTCATTGGCGTTATCCAAGTCTATAGAGTTTTTAAAATTTGATAAGGGTGACAGAACTGTGACAGAGTATGAAAGCTGTTTTATTGAGCTATTTTAGTTTACACCTGAAATAGTATCAAATGATAATATGAAGACCCAAAATTTTGAGTTGGGACTTTGAAAATATATTTGATCTCAAGTTTACATACTAAATATTCCCTCTTATACTGATTTTTTGACATGGAAGTGATGGTTGAGATAGACCAGGTTGCCAAGTCAGGATTAATGGGAGTTTCGCCTTATCCAAGTGGTAGTTTTTTTTATTCTAATGTAAAGAGGAAGTGTGATGATTTTCATATTGGTTATCTATGGAAGTGTTTTTCTATACCTCGTGCATAGTCTCGAGGAGGTCCTTTGATTTGTTACAAGTGTGGAAATCCAGGGCATTCAGAGATGGTTTTCACTAAGGAACCCAATCTATGTGGTTATTGTAGATGCTCAAGTCACCAATGGAATCACTTCTATGTTTATTCCACTTCACATAGTGTAACGGGGTCATCATCACCTTCTAAAACTATAGGTAAATCAGATTCTTTAAGTACAAAAGGATTCTAGCCATAAGAATCTAGAATGAAGCTTCTTGACGTAGTGGCAGAGTTTCCAGGGGAAGCGGATATGGGTCCAATGACCCTGAGATGTACCATCACTATAGATTCGTCATTAGTGATTTCTTTATTTGATACCGTTTCATCTCATTTTTTTATTTCGACTTATATCGTTAATCTTATAAATCATTCTATCGAGCTTTTTTATTACGACATGGATATTACTACACCACTTGGAATGAAGAGAGAATATTCTCTCCATAGTACCACTTGTTTTCTTTATTTATTAGATGTTGATCTTACATATATTTTTCTATTTCTCAACATGAAACCACTTGATGCCATTTTTGGGATGTATTAACTCATTGAAAATAAATCCAATATTTTTTTAACATAGACGAGTAACATTTACTGCACCTAATGTGGTTTTTCATATCTTTGAAGGAGAATTGGACCCAAGGTCAAGTAGAGATGGACCTTCTTATCTAGATTTGGATAAACTGATATCTATGTTCACAGTTTATATGGAGTAGGAATCTTTGAGCAGTTATCTTCTTCCAATTATCATTGTGTTTCCCAACGTGTTTCCTTCTTACTTTTATGGTCTACCACCGGTAAGGGAGGAAGATATTTCTGTCGATTTAGTTAATAGTACTCAACTAGTTTCTATTCCTTCTTAACACATGTCACTAGCTAAACTGCAAGAGTTTAAGATTTAGTTGGATGCATTTCTAGAGAAATTATTTATATGGCTACGTGTGTCACCTTGGGTAGTGTTCGTTCTCTTCACTATAATGGTTGATGGTTCACTTCACCTTTGTGTTGATTATGGAAAACTCAATAGAGTCACAGTAATGAGAAAATATTTTTTCCCATGGATTTATGATCTTTTTAATCAGTTTAGATAGGATAAGTGACTCTTAGAGATTTATCTTTGGTCTGGTTACCATCAATTGAGAATAAAATAATCTAACATTCAAAAAATATCATTTTGAAGTTGGTATGACCATTAGGAGTACCTTTTTATGCCTTTTGGTCTATCCAATTCTCCTATAGATTTTATTGATTTAATGAAAAAGATATTCCATGAGTATCTTGTGAATTTTTTAGTAGTCTTTGTGGATAGATTCCTTGTTTAATCTATGTCTAATAATGATCATGTGGATCATCTGAGAGAAGTTATGGAGTTTTTGATAAATCAACAAGTTTATTGTAAGAGTTTGAAATGTGATTTTTGGATTCAGGATGTGAGGATATTAGTAAAATTGTGTCAGAACATGGTATTTCAGTTGATCCTGACAAGGTATGGGATTTTATGATATGGAACCAACCATGAAATGTTTTCATGATTGAGAGATTTTTTGGTCTAGCTATGTATTATCACTGAATTTTTAAGGACTTATAAAATTTATCTTCTCTTTTGACAGATCTAACACTAAAGGGATTAATGTTATTATAGGATGATAAATGTCAGAATTCTTTTGTTGAGATGAAATGTATTTTTAAGATTGTGCTAGTGTTTACTCTTCCAAAGGTTAGGTAGGGCTATGTGGTCTTCTGTGATGCATTGGGTTCAGGTTTGGGTTGTATTCTTATGGAGGGTGATCATGTCATTGCTTATGGATCTCCTCACCTTAGAAAATAAGAGAATAATTACCCGACCTGCGACCTTGTACTTGAAACTATGATGCACACAATTATTATTTGGAGGAGTTACCTTTATAAAGAACGGTTTTCCATATATTCATACCATAATACCATTATATATATTTTCTCTCAAAAATATTTTAATCTTCTCTAGAGAACTTGGGTGGAATACCTACAATATTTCAACATCAACATCACATATATCCCTAGGAAAGGGAATGGCATTGTAGCTACATTGATCAGAAACTTATGACTCAGTACATGAAACTATCATCAGAAGTGTCAAACTTGATGGATATCTTTGCATAGTTGTATATTGGAGTCTGGGAATCTAGGGGTGAGGTTTCCTTATCTAGTGTTCAATTCACATCCACTATTCTTGAGATGATTCTTCAGGAACATCATCTTGATGATGAATTTCATAGAATTAAGTAATCTATTTATGTTGGGGAAAATATGAACAAATGGTAATTCTCCACTGATGGAATTCTATGCTATAGAAATTACATTTACGTGTCCTTAGTGGTAAGGAAAGCTATGATGGTGGATTTCAATAACACCCAGTGGTTTGTGCACCTAGGAACCATGAACATGTTCTTTGACATGAGACACAAACTATGTTGGACAAGTATGAGATTGGGGGCATTATTGATTTTTTTTTGCATTGTTATATGTGCCAAATATTCAATGTTGAGCTCTATAAACCTTTATATTTTCTTCAGTCAATTTCATTTCCTACTTAGAAGTGGGATGAGATCTCAATAGACTTTTTGGTTAGATTTCCATGTACCCAGTGAAAAAATAATGTGATCTGGGTTGTGTTTGACATGATTACTAATTTGGAACACTTTAAACCCATTCTTGATACACCCAATGTTGTGTAGTTGGAATATCTCTATGTAAAAGAGATTTTTTGTCAACAAAGAGTTTTATCTGCTATATTTTCTAATAGAGATTCTTGGTTCATTTCTCATTTTTTGAGAAGCCTTTAGGAGGAACTAGGATATTAGGTCATTTTGACCATAGAATACCATCTATAGTAAGATGTTCAGACAGAATGGGCTATACATATTCTTGACGATATGCTTCATGCATGTGTTCTGGAATTTGGTGGGGCCTTGGATGACCATATAGGGATGGTTGAGTTTTCTTATAACCATAGTTACCAGTATGCGATTAAAATGGACCCATTTGGGCCTTATATGGTCTAACATATAGATATATATTATGTTGGTCATAGTTTGAGGAATGATCCTTTGTTGGACCAATCTCAGTTCAAGATATGATAATAAATATTCAGATGATCCATTAGAGAATTTTCACCACATAGAGTCAATATAAGTTATATTTTGATCATTTTATCATGCCATTGGAATTTCCAATTAGTGACCACGTGTTCATAAAACTTTCACCCTATTTGGGCCATCAACTACTTTGGAGGAAAGGGAAACATTCTCCTTGTTTTGTGGGACCTTTTAAGGTTATTAAGTAGCGAGAACATGTCTTACCATTTAGCACTTCCACCACATTTGACATCAATACAAAATGTGTTCAATGTATCTTAGTTGTGAAAGTATTTATCTGATCCATCTCAACTACTGAGCTAGAGTGACCTTGAGGTTAAACCTAATATATCCATAACATGATAGCTAGTTAGGATATTTGATTCCAAAAAAAGGTACATCATATAAGGATGATACCTTTGGTTATTGTTTAATGGATGCATGGTTCTGATTCTCATGAGACCAGGGGAGGGAGGGACTAATCAATGATCAGTGGCCTCATCTTTTTGACAAGTAATCTTTTGAGTAGGATTTATGGGGACACAAATTTTCTATGGTGGGGAGGTTGTAACATCTTATTACTATTTTCATGTATTATTAAACTCCTATTTTAATCGCTCCTTGGATGGGTTTCACTTTTTTGTTGTTTCTAGTGAAAGGTTTTGAAATTTTAAAATTTTATGTGTTCTGTATGGCTGGCGCACTGTTTTCCCAAATCATGCAAACCAGGCAGTGGGTTTTTTCATGGTTGGCACATGGTCTGAAAAACCACGAAACCACTTAGGAGAAACCATGAAACTCATTAAAAGGTGCATATGTCTAGGGTTCATGGTTTCTATAAACCATGTGGCTCTGCCCATCTAACCATGCTTGTAGGGTATTTTTAATATGCAAATTGTATTTAAATTTACAAAACCAACTTTTTAGGTCCCAAAGGAACTATAAAACCCCAAATAAATTTCTTCTTCCCAAGGAGATCCAAAGAGATTTTTTTGGTCCCTAAACACCCCTTAAGAAGCAAATTGATGCTAGGCGAATGGCATTCAGTCTTCTACTGGTAGGATTACTCTTATCATTCTCTATCTCCATCTCTCTCTTCTCCTCCCTAGGGTTTTATGGATAACTGTATTGTGGTAATATCTAATAAACATTGTTTTAGATCTTAAACAAGGGTTTAATTATCGGTTCCTTGTTGTCATCATTTTTCGTTGGTGAATCCTAGTTAGGTATTTGAGATTCAAGATCTAGCAATCCCATGATAGGTGGTTCCATTTCGATCGGCCAATTTAATTAACCCCAAATTACTTGATTTGATTAAATTGTTTTCAATTGAATATGTGTGATTTTATTCTTCAAAAATTGAATTTCTGAAAACCCAATTCCATTGAATTAGGGTGTTTGGTTTTGGATATTGGATTTTGGAATAAAATTGGGAAAAACCCCAATTCCATTTAATTGGGCTGTAATTGTGAAATTGATGGAATTTTTTTGGAATTTAAATTTTTTTAATTTAAATCTATGAAATTGATAGAAATTTTATTAATCTTAAATTGTAGAATTTAAATTTTGAAAGTTAGTTTTTTAATTGAATTTTGAATTTATTTTAAATTCTTAATTATGGGAAATTTCTTAAAATGATTTTGATAGAAACCATTAGATGTTATCTTAGAAAAAGGAATGATTTTTATTATAAAAGCATGTGTTTTTTTAATGGAAATTGGCATATCTAAGGTGGAGAATGTGATGAATTTAATTTTAATAATTCTTAATGTATATCTTCCATTGTTGATTTTTTATTAGAGCACATGCAAGGATGAGGTAGTTAGTGAGTTATTTGGACAACACTCTTTGATTTACAACAGGATGAAACTTAAATTCAGCACAGCACATACCCGATGTAATGGTGATTAATTCCTCTTGACCAGTGTTGAATGGGGCTTGAGTATACCCATATTTCCATGTCACCTTTAATTTTTAGAGTCCTATATCCTAGAACTATCATACCTTTTAGGAATATGACCATGTTAATAACTTGTTTATATTTTAAATGAATATATTTCATTGTGGTAAACTGTTTTACTATATTTGTGAAATTATATAAGCTATTTTATATAAATAAAATTTAGTAATCCATTTTTTCAAAAGTATTCCACCAATTGAAATGTGAAACTTTTATTTAATGTATTTTAATCAATTGAAATATAAAGAATGATTTGTATAAATAATATTTGGAAATTCTAAAATGGTTTATTTAAATTTGAAATTTCGTAATTTTGGTTAATTAAGTGTTCGAATTTATTATGGAATCATTAGTGAGACCCTACAAGGATTTTATCCCACATCGTACCTATTACTTAGAGTGTTTATAGATTATCTCCTTCAATATTTGAGCATGAGTAAAGAACCACTTGGAGGTAGTTTTAGTTGTTGATATGTGGACTTGTAGAGTTTCATCTATTGGGACTTGGGTTATCAATACTGTTTTATAGTAATTTTCTATAGTAATTTTGTGTGTTTATTCTTTTTTGAATTCTCGTACACTTCTCCATGTGGAGTGTTTCTTGTATGAATACTATCTTGTTCATATTTCTTCTAAAAATTTTGTGCAAAATTTGTTCCCACATTATTTTTTTATGATGCCAAGTGCTAGTCCCCAACCCATAGGGATTGGGATTTCCCATCAGGCCATGTCAGGACCGAGTAGATTATTGAGTTACTAGGGTATCGGGGCTAGATCATGACAGAGGGTGGGTTCCCTAGGATTGGGCATTGATTTTTTCATGTGATATCTAATTTATATTAGTGAGATACTGGGGATGGGTATATTGGATGGGGGTTCCATGTGATATCTTAGATAGGGGTTTGGAAGATACTCTCTGAGTTGTGATTTATGTGAGAACCCTTAGCGGGTGTTGGTCAATGATTTTCCTGGTGATATTTAAAATTAGGGAGGAGGATGAATGTGTAAATTTAATCATATGAGATCTAGTCTATGGGATTGGTGGGAGGACCTATTGACCCCTTTGGATTGAATCATTATTTTCTTAAGTTTGTGAGTTTTGGTGTATGAAAGTAAACCACAAGAGGGGTTATCCCACGTTTTGAGTGTCTTAAAGGTGAGAATCTTGGATAGATATTGTGTGCTTGAGAATAATGTATGGGAGGTGTTATGGGATATGTGGTTTAGGATGATATATCCCTCAATGGATGTCTGGTATGGGTATGGTAGGCCAGATGGATAAGAATTGGATTGAGAATTGGCTTCCCTATGTGTTTGGATATCATGAGAGGTTTCTGGACTGGCATTTGTGATTCCTGTTCTTTTTATATGTGAGGAACTTAAGTTCATTTGGTATCAAGACCATTTTTGAAGGTTGGATCATTTGGATGCCTGACCTTATTGGATTTTGATGTGTATTTTTATAGAATGGTAGACTGTGAACCTAGATGGTTGGACATAGTGTGGAGATAGAATGTGTACATGTTGTGGATAATGGAATGATGATCAGGTGGTGGGTGGTCACGTGGTAGACCTTTGAATCTATGAGATGCCCAATTTTGAAGATGAATATATATGGTTCTCTAGTTACATGGAACTGACATGTTCTGGAGAATGGTCAATGGTTTTAGCAGGCGAGCATAGTTTTGATGATGTGTGACTCATGGGATCAGGAGTTGGTGTCATGACCTGACCAAAGTCGGGGCTCAATTCACAACTACCCCAATCCCACCATCATAGGAAAAGGGGTGGTAATAAGCACCTAAGGCACAACTAACTTGAGGTGGAATTTTCGTAGTACCTGTATGTCCACACACAACCAACTCAGTTTAAAAGTGCATAGGGAAAGAAAGAAAATATGAAAAACTTCTATAAAACTAAGCTAATAATGCATGAACCTCCTGATAGAATAAAAGTACAAAAGTGTAAACTGAAAAGTAAGAGAGAAAAATACACACCCAACCCAAAATGTATCCCAAACTCCCAGAAAACTAGAAAGTTAATATAGCTGAGGGAGCCCAGCTCTTAAATCCTAATCCATGACCACCGTACACATTATGAGCACCTAGTATCCTTAATCTCCTCTATAGTCACGATCAACTTGTTTGTCATTTTCATAAGACACAACATGTGTGAGAAAATCCCATATAGGGGTGAGTATAAACATACACTATAAGACACCACCAAAGATAAAGGGGGAGAAGTAAGAGATATAATATAAGTGGAAGATAGAAAATACATAAGGTACAATGAAAGAGTATAGCTCAACCCAACCAAGAGTGAAATTAATCTCATCCAAACACTAGTATATTCACACGGTGAGAAGATGAAATTATTTTTGATTCATTGATACCTATAGCAAGAGAGAGACTCATACAACAACAAGAAGATAGACACAGATATCCTGTGGCATAGCCCACGTGTTTTCACCTCTCCTGGATAGAGAGTAGCCAAAATCAAGGTGTGAATCTAAAAGGAAGAACATATATATTCTCAGTAAAATAATACCAAATGAGAGAGTAAGGGGATCTCCATCTCATAGATCATCCCAATAAGAAGAGTAGCCAATAGTTCCAAACTAATTCCATCAATGATGCTCAGCACCTCCTGCATCATCCTTGATCACATAAGTCTAAGGTACTTAATCACCACACCTAGATACTATCCACTTTGGGTGGAACTGACTCACCTACACAGTTTTAAGTCATATCACAAGAACATGTCTTAGTGGGTAAAGTGTCTCTCTTCCTTGGGAGTCCAAATCTATGTCAAACCATGTCTCGTCACTACACCAAATAGTTAAGGGGACACAAATTCTAGTTTAATTATCACATAACCTGGTATAATATGAGGGTCTTACTCTCATAGTCAACAAGGAACTCCACTACCCATCTCATCTGGAGAGTTATTCTTGGGAATGTCATTGGTGATTTCCATTACCTAGTCCTACTAGAGGGTATGTCTGATGAGTCATTAGGGAACATAACATACCAACCCATCTAGAGGGTTACACCTGGAAGATTTCATCGGGGAACACCACTACCCATCCCAGCTGGAGGGTAAGCCTGAAACTGTCATCGACGAACACCACTACCCAACCTAGTTAGAGGGTAATCCCAGAACATTGAGGAACTACACTGCCCCATACTATAGGTGGGTAACCTAGAAATATCATCGTGGGATTTCACTACCCATTCCTACTGGAAGGTTACACCTCATACTATCTTTGGGGAACTCCACTACCCATCCTTGTTGGAGGGTTACACCCATTATGCTCTGGTGATTCTATATGATCGATATCAACAATGGGTGTCACCATAGTGCATGGCAATCCTTGATCATTTATAATCATATCTTGATAGCCTCAACCAATGGAAAAGTTGTGTTCTACATGCAAAAACACTCAATATAGAATATTTGTGGGCGAAAATCCATGTTCAAATGAATGAGATACGGAACATCAAACTTTACTAAAAAAATGTACATGAATTTTTGGTGACCCAAAAGTTGTGTGGTCCTTCTATTATGCCTAGACATGTCCTATATAGAACATGAAATTGGTTCTATGTAGTACTATATGGATTTTAGGGGTACTACATGATGTGTCTCGACCAAAAGTCTATTGAACGCACATGACTCATTGTCGGTCTGAAGGGTAAAAAGTCATTTCACTAATATGCTTCCCCAAATTGACTTTTATGGGAAAAAGGATCACACTATTGTGATCCCCATGGAAAAATAGTCATGATAGACTATCTAGATGCCTCAATCAGATACCCAGTGAAAAAAGTCACATTTCACCGCATTACGCACGAACGATGCCTCATGAGCCTGAGCCAAGAGTCCAAATTAAATACCAAAAATGGTCTTTAAACATCAAACATAATTTCAGGTTCAAGATACTAAAAATGGATCATCAATCAAATGTCATATGAAGGAGATATAATTGATAAAATATTTTATGAAAAATAATAATAATTATATTACTATTATTATTGAGTGTTTTGATAACCTGATGCATGAGTCTAAAAAAGGTTTCCAAAATTGTTCATAAAATGATCATCCCAATACAAGGGTCATACTACAGCCTATGATTCATCAATCCATCTTCAAACTCAGAAGATATTACCTAAATAATGTTTTAACAATAATATGTATAATAGTAATATTTTACAATTATAATTTTTTTTTGTTAGTCAAATTTGTGTCATGAACAACTTCCTCTTCCCAATTTCGGAATACCCCCACCTCCCCTTAATTTTCATTTGTTTTCTTTTACTTTTTTTATTTCATTTCATTTTAAATATTTCTTCTTCATACTATTTTCATGCCCCCTTCTGTAAACCCTAACGGTGAACCACCCCATGTGGCTCCTCTTTCAACATGAATCATCCTAACATAGATTCCATTAATCAATCATGTAGCTACTAGATATCATGCCGAAAACGCATGATCTCCCTTTATTCATGATCCACCACTATGCCGTCGCCCTCTCCTTTGGTGACTGGCGACCACCACTCATGTTACAAACCCCAACTACAGTAACATCAAATAAAATGGCTGAATCACCACACAAAAACCTCTCTAGCCAGCAGCACACCTCTTCTTGGACCACTGAAAATTTTGCTTCTTCACTTCCCACACTAAAACTGAACACCAGGCACGAAATCTAAACTCTCTAACCAACTGTTACAACATATCATAATTTGATCATCTGATCTCAAATCTAGACTTTCAGAAAGAATTTTCTGTGCCAAATATCGAACAGGTGAAAATAAAATTCTAGTTATTCAATGAAGGACTGATCAAAATAAATAAATAATGATGATCACACATATAATGAGGGGATAAAACCAAAAAACTAATGATTTTAAATGAAACCCTGCTATTTTTGGATTGGCCATGATCCATCTTCATTTGAATGATAAACAAGGAACTATATCAGTAATTAATAAACTGTGGGGCTCATGTGAAGGATAGAAATTTCCAATAACTCAAATCAGATTCAAGATTCATGCTTGATTAAATAAAAAGAGGTAGAAATCAAACCAAATACATTCCCTACCTCAAGAATGGTTCACTTTCTGATAATGAACGCACTTGCCCATGGAGGATGGGATTCATTTTCTTCATCATACTTCGTTTAGTCTTGATCAAATTGTTGTCATTTGATCATTATTTTCGAAATGAGGGCTGAATAAAAACTCCTCTCAAGGGTTCAAGGTTATGCGAATAACCCTAAAAATACACCATAACATCATATTTATAAATAATTCTAATTATAGGTCATTTAATAAAATATATTAATTCAAAAATTAATTATAATTAAAAGAAATTATCTACGATCACTTTATATGAACACCCCACACTGGCCTATTTCAGGTCACACCTAGGGTAAACACCTCATTTCAGACTCAACCATGATCTCAGATTTATGATCTCAGACTATGTTTATGTGAAATTTTACCTTTTTAGGAAAATAATTCACACATAATAAACATATATATTATATTTTTATAAAATTAATTTTGGGCTCCTCGAGCCTCAGAATTGTGTATCATCTCAGTATTTAGCTCAAAAAATATTCCTAGAAATATTCCAAAGTCTTACACGGAAAATCTAGAGTCTCTAAAGTTGGGTTCTATGATTGGGTGGTATGGGAGCATGCACCCCATTGTTTTTGATGGGTGTATGTTGAATGGTGTTTGAGAACCAATGATGGTTCATTGAGGGTCACTCTACCTCAAATGTGAGAATTGGGGGTGGTGTGGATTTTGGGGAAGAGTCCTTATGTGTGAGATAATATGTGCACTAGTGATCTATAGTGACAATTTGGTTTATAGATGAATGGATGGGTCATGTGTGGGTCCTTTTAGAAATAGTTCGGTTCAAGGAGGATCCTAAGTGAAGTTACAGTTTCATCTATGTTTGTTTTTGAAGTAACCAAATCCAAGGATAAATTTAAAGATTGAAGATTAGTTTCTTTAAACTAACGTTGATCAAGAGCCGAATCTGAGAGGGATGAGCATTGTCCAAGATTTTATTTTAAAAAAACTAAAGATTCTTCAATAATATTTTGAACCAAATAATCCGGTTCAAAGATGATTAACACCCTACTAACCTTCTGAGTTTGAATTGTTGATCCATATTCAAGTTCCACTATTGGGGAAATAGGGATTTTTAGTTTTCATGATGGCTCGTTGCCCCACCCAAAAATTTTGGTTGATGAAGATTTATGAGGGAAGGGAGAATTATCCACATTATTAAAGTAATGCTTTAGTAGATGAATGAATAATACAGTGGAAGAACTGCTAAATAAACAATAATGAGAACGGTAGATGCATAATCAAATCTAGGCAATAACTTTAGGATGTTTTGATATTTGAAGTTTTATTTTCTAGTTTATCAATTTCAATGTTTGAAGGGGGATGTGATCTTTATGTTGCACCAATTTTATGGTTAAAATATTTTTCCCATGGTGTTAAATCATTTTCTTGTGTGAAAATAGGTTAATAATTAAATGATCAGTATCAAGACATGAAATAAGAGGAAGAAAATTCACAACAAACCAAATAAAGATTCTGAGAGTATATTTCATCGATCTAAATAAATTCTTGCATCTATAAGTAGAGAAGATGCATGGGGAGAGGAAAAAATATACATGGGGAGACAAAAAATGAGGGACACCTGGGGAATATGCCACCGCTGTAGCAATCTTGGAAAAACAAAACATAAGGATTGATTTTATATTTCCAACACTCCCCTTAAAATTTAAATTGAATTTATTCCAAGCATCATTCTTATTTTTTTTAATTCATCTTTCATTAATGCCTTTATGAAGATATCATCCACTTATTCTGTAGTATGTAAATACTCCAATTTTATCGTTTTCTGCTTCACATGATCTCACATAAAATTATAATGGGTATCAATGTGTTTTCCTCTTTTTTACTCTACCATATTTTTTTCAAGTTCAATTTTAAACTTATTATCCACATATATAACTATGGATCCATTATGTAGATGCTTTGTCTCCTTTAGTAGATTTCTAAACCAATTTCCTTCATAAATAGTGGACGATGCTGCCACGTACTCTACTTCACATGTTGAAAGGGCGACCACACTCTACGTCCTTGAATTCAATATGAAAGCAGTCGTTCCTAGAAGAAATAAAAACACAGTGGTTCCTTTTCATTCATTATGGTCACCTCCCCAATCACTGTCTAAGTATCCATATAGCTTTGTTGCATCACTGTATTGATAGAAAAGACCAAAATCCATTGTTCCTTTGACATGCCTAAGGATTATTTTTGCGGATAGAAATTTTTTATTCTTTTTTCACTTCCATGAACCATCTTATAATCCCAACACTATATAAAATATCCAGCCATATGATTGTGAGGTAAATTACACTTCCAATCAGACTCCTGAAAAATGTATAGTCAACGCTTCTTCCCTCTCCATATTTTTTTAATTTTTATCTCGTTGCTACATGTGTGTTTACAACATTGCAAATGGACATCTTTTACTTTTCAAGAAACTCCTTGGCATACTTCTTCTGAGAAATATAGATTCCACCATGTTGTCTCTTTAATTAAATTACCAGAAAAAAGGCCATGAGACCTCCATCAGTCATCTTGAACTCCTCAAACATGGCCTCCTTGAATTCATCAAACATCTATTGGTTGTTCCCTATAAAAAAATCATCAACATACAGGCACACTATAAGTTATCACCCCAATCATTCTTCTTGACGTAAACTTCATGATCATATGGACAATGGGTGAAGTCATTCTCTTGAATATAGTTATTGATGCGGGAATTCTAAGCATGTGGAGCTTTCCTTAATCCATAGAGTTGTTTCCCCAGTCGATACACCATGTCTTTATCCTCTTGCATAACAATGCTTTTAGGTTGGCCAACATAGACCTCTTCTTATAGAATTCTATTCTAGAATTCAAATTTCACATCCAGTTGATAGATCATCCAACTATGATGTACATAAATGGAGATAATCATCCTCACAGTGTCAAGGTGACCAAAAAGATCAAATACTAATTCACAGTCCACATTGTACATCTATTTATCCTCAAATTCTATGAGCCTCGCCTTGTTGCAGTCGATCACCACATCAATATTTTTCTTGATATAATACACCCATTTGACTCTAATTCTCTTCTGGATTTTAGGAAGTGTAGTCAACTCCCATGTTTCATTTTTCTCGATGACATTGAATTATTCTTCTATAGTGATTCTCTAACATTCCACCCTTATGGCTTCCTGAAACATCAGAGGCCCATGATCTGCATACAGGAAAAAATTATTTACCTCTTAAGTATTCTGAGAGATATTAATTAATATTTTAATGTTTATAGCTTCCATGGATAAATAAATGTTTTCTGAATTTTGACCTAATAGATTGCTTTCAAGAGTGATGGAGTGTACTCCTATACTTCAGCATACTAATGGTGCACTTGAGGAAGGTGTTGTGGGCATTTTCTCTTGATGAACATGTTTTCCCTCTGTATATTCTACTTCACATAAATATATTTGTATGATTATTCATCATTCAATTTATATGTGTCTTTCTCACTAATGTCATCATCTCTACTCACTACTACATTATTGGTTAGTGGATTGTAGATCTTGTAGGCTTCAAAAGCTTAACAATAGCCAATGAAGATGAAATTTTCACCACAATCAAAAATCTTCCATCATATTGATTATGGAACGTAATCATAGGTGACAAACCCAATGATTATTAAGTTCACCACTCTTTTTTTTATCTGCTCCATCAATCTTGTAGTGTCAAATTTCTGACACTCTTCATTGGACACCGATTGAGTAGGTAGGCAATACATGCCACTGCCTCTACCAAAAAGCTCTTTGGTAGGCATTTCTCTTTCATCACGGTCCTCATAATGTCCAAGATGGTTTTGTTCTTTCATTATATAAATCCATTATACTATGTCATGTAGGCTACGATGTATTACTTCTTGATGCCTTATTCCCTGCAGAAATCTAGAAATGAAATTGGGGTGTATTTTCCACCTCTGTCAAATATGAGAACTTTAATTTTGTGACCACATTCTACTTCAACGAGGGATTTGAAAATTTTAAGGATAGAAAATGGGGAATATTTTTATTGGATGAAATACACCAAAATCTTTCTACTAAAATAATTAATGAGGGTAATAAATTACTTACTACTTCCAAGTGAGGGTGTTTGAAGTGGTCTGCAAATATCAGGGTGAACCAACTGAAGTGGTTCCTTTTCTATTATATACACTCCCCTTGGTAAAGAATTTATTTGTTTTTTACTGAGTGTACACACCTCACATACATGATTTGTAACATCAATTTCCGGCATTCTACACACCATGCTTTGTGAGGATATAAGTTTAAGTCCGTTGAAATAGAGATTCGCAAATCACATATTCCATCTCTATGAATGATTCTTCATGATTCCAAAGATAATATCCTCATCATTTATGTTAATATATAGTGAAAACATGTAATTATACACTATTTATACATGATAAATAAGTCCCTTGTGAGCATATCATATAGAAAGAGAGTATTTCACCATCTATATTACATACCCCTTCTCAAGGGGTTGGGAAATACTGATGATATTACTTTTCTTGTTTGTTAAGTAATACACATTTGAGATATAATTTGACTCAATATTCTTCTGATATATTTTGAACATACTTATTCCAAACAAGGGTACCATTGATGAGTTTCCAAAACTCACGTCACCATGAAATTCTTATGTGAGTTCCTTGAACAATTCATTGTTACCACTCATATGGTTGCTTTCACTCATGTCGAGATACCACACATATGTCTGTTCACACGCCTTATCTTTTGTGAGGAAGAGTGTGGTGATGTGTTCTTCCTGATGATATGCTTTAACATAATTGGACTGTTCATCTTGACTCATTTTTCTCCAAAACTCAAAGGCATAACGGCTGACTTTTTTACAGTAGTGGAATTGAATATTCTTTGTGTTTCCACAACCATGAATGAATCGGCCACCACCATTTCCTCTTTCATGAAAACTGGTAATATTTTGTTGCTTTTGTTAATTTATTGGATGATATCCACTCCCTCTACCTATTTTAAGATTTCTAGTTTCATGGTTGCATCATTTTATATGGCCATTATTTTGTTCTTGAAGAGTCAACTTGGACTCTAAGGCATGCTCTAGCATTCAACCATAATTCTTTTGAATTCATTTCTCATGCACTTGTAATGATCCCATCAATTATTCAATGGAAAATTTTCTAATGTCCTTTGATTTTCCAATTTCCTCTACCACATTCTCAATCTTGGTTGCGAGATATCAAAGTACTTTTAAAATTAAACAAATGTCCTCAAATTTTTTACCCTTTCTTTTTAAACTGTTAATAATAAAAACTAAGCATTAGAAGTAGTTAAACATACTCTCACCTTCCTTTGTGCTTGCAGCTTTGAACTCCACTCTTATTGTATGATGATGAACCCACTTCACTCAATAAATACTCTTGAATATGGTGATATGGGTATCCCAATATTTCTTTCTTGATATTACATCAACAATATTTTCAAAATTTGATTCTTACAAACCTTGATATTAGAGGAAAAACAAATTATTATTTTTCTTACTTTGATGTTTCGGAGCTGTATTTTCGTCAATTGTAAAGGAGGTTTATTCCTCTAGCGTGGGTACTATATACCCACCAGTGATGATCTCCCATAGTTCTTGTGACTCAAACAACTCCTTCATTTGGATGAACCACCTTTCATAGTTTTCTTTTGACAACTTTGGAACTTATGGATGGATTGAGGTGTCTATATTCATTAAATTTTTGATGAATTAGTACCATTGTTTGATACTTTTTGGTTGGCTATAATATCTAGGAAATAAGTGGACAAAAAATTTAGAACAAACAAAAAAAGTATTCAAGCATATATTTCATCTATCGTCAACAGACTACACATAACCCCTTTTATAGACACTTCCACCAAATATGAAAAGACAAAAAACATTAAAGAGGAATATTAATTAAAGGAACAAAAAAATGTAGAAAAAATTAATAATTGCATTTGGATGTGAAGTGGATGAATAGGGAGAGGAAACAAGTCCGCATGGGGAGAAAAAAATGAGGGATGCTTGGGGAATGTACTGTTGTTGTAGCATGGTTTGAAAAATGAACCGTTGGGATTGGTCTTCTATTTCCAAAATGTAAGTGGTTGAAGGAGAATTATAGGATATAACCCAAGAAAAATAGTTGTGATTTCTATCAAGATCTTACCGATTCACGCCATGCTAAAATCATATTAGACATAGAAGAAGAATGAGTTATGTTTAATCGATGAACTCATGTTCCTATGGTACAGATGCCACTTGTGGGATTAATGAGTCAGTGTGAAGCTAACTAGGATATTTTTTTACGGTTCATGAAATTTAGCTAATAATTTTCCATTCAATGTGGCTTATTTACTATATTTGTTTACCTTGAACCAAATTGAGGCTTGATTTTCAGTTTGTGGACAATTAAAGAAATATTGTGATGTTTGATGTTGATAAAAGGATAGTGAATGAGGACTAGCATGGAGTCTAGGTGCATGTTGAGTTATATGAACGTGAAAATTTAATAAGTTTTTTAAGGGGATAATTACGGGTTGGTTACAAGATAGGGAACCAAAATCACAAATAAGTTGTTAAGTGGAAAATTACTGGTCGGTCACAATATAGTGATCCAAAATCACGTCACATGGGGGCACCTAGACAATTTGGCTATGAAAAAATTGGTTACAATATATAATAAAATATATCAATATATTTTTTCATAGATACTTGGTAGGGAAGGGAGATCCATCATTCCATCATTGGAGCACATGGAGCGGGGGAGCAGACGATGCACCTTGGAGCAAGTCCTGCAACTAGAGATTGAGGGAGGAAACATTCTCTCCTAGGAAGTTCTCTCTTCTCGTCCTTTTCACTTCTTGATTTTTGTTCCTACTATGTGTAAGTAAATAATTAAGGAATTTTCAATATAGTGAACATAAAAAAATAAATTTATCCTAATTTTTTTGACATAATTGTTTAATGTAAATTATGTTTGGTGTTCTCTTTTTCTTCATTTATGAGTATCAATTCACACTATTCATGAATTAACAGGTGATGATAGTGAATATTTTGAACTTTACTAGCGAAAAACATATCAAAAATTGGAAAATGGATATTTTTCTATTCTTCATAACTAGTAGACTAATTCTAATTCTTAGATCAAGAGATCAATAATAATGAAAGATCACTAAGCTATAGACGTTCACTGAAGCGATAACTCAGTGAATCTTTACTTTTACTCTAATCACTAAATAAATTATAAATATCGTGAGTACGATTAGATGAAATTTTTAATTAGTTCAATGTAGTCCAAACACCTAATATCATCAATTGTTTTAACTCTCTCTTTTTTGTTGTTTTCCTTTCATGTTTTCCTCATATTCTTAATCATCGTCACACTCATACAAAATTCATATTTCTCTTCATGACTTTTTTTATTCTTATTTTTTTGGAAGTTTCTGAATGTTTTTTTATTTTTTTAGTTATTTATAAAATCACCTTTCACCTTCTCTGTGGATACGACACCCACTCACCACTATACAAGGTAGTAGTTTATAAGGTAAATAAAAAATTAATTTGACTCAGTTATTGTAAATGTCCTAGAAGACATGATCAAATTATGGAGATGTTAAAAGGGAAGAAACATGCATAAAAAACAAAAAAATACATATAAAAAACAAAAAAACATATTAAAAACATTAAAATAATTCTTATTAAAAAATCTGTTAAAAATATTATGTCCAAATTAAGAGTGTTGATGTTCATTTCATTGAATTAATTGAATTTTAATTTGTATGCACACTAGTTCCTATAAGGTAATTATTGAAATTCCAATATCTGAAATTAATAAGCATTGGTCTTCCTTAAAAACATGTCATTAAAAATAATATCTTGAAACTACGATAGATAAAAGACCTAAAAATTGAAATGAAAACTATAATTTGAACACTTTCCAACCCATTGTTCCAATCCCTAAGAGATATAGACTTAGGAAGTTTCATCCACCATCCATGTCTAACAATACACCTTGTATAAAACTATCCCCTGGGATTAGGAACATTAATATCAAAAAATCTCACCTTTCTATGTTTCTTTATTTCACTTCTTTTCTCACAACAGATTCACATGAATTAATAAGAGATTTTTACTATTCTTTTAATAGTTTACTTTATGAGGTTTGAATTAGGAAGATTTGATATTTTTTATTTTTATTTTTTCTCAAGGGTAGGGTTAAGATGTGGTTCCATAACCTAGATGAGGAAATATTTAAAAGCTAGGGAGAACCATTCAATTCTTTTGTGTCCAAATTCAACCCAATAAAAACCACTATCATGATTAGCAATAAGATAATAAGGTTTTACTAGGATGATGAAGATATTTTTTATAAATATTAGGATTTTTTAGATCTCTTATTAGGTAGTCACTCAACCATCCATTAGTTCACCATATTCTCATGGATACTATTTATAATTCCCTTACACCTTATAAAAAAATCACTAGACCAATATTGTGTTCGAAACCTATTGTATTTAACTACTCACAAGCCTAATAATTGTCTGAAAAACCTTCCCAAAAGTCCTAAAACAAGATCACTATGAAAAAAACCATTCATAGAGTAAAAGGAACTCATCAGGGTACCACATTCAATGATATAACACTTAGGGAGTAGTGTAGTCTTTGTGGGATGATTGGTCATGTTCAAAATTGTTGTCTTAAAATTTTCTCTACCTATTCAATCTCATCATAGTTCAATGTTTGTATATTATAAAGATAGAAATAAATGTTTTAATTATCCTTTATCAAAACACATAAATTTTGGATAGAAAAGTCACCATAACTTATCATGGAAAGATCAAGTTGTTATGAAATAATCTTCTTGTTTTCAATCGCAGCCTTAGGTTGAATCTTAAAATAGAAAAAATATCAAAAGGGGATGTTAATTCAAGTATTAAATAATTTTTTTTCTCAAGAGGCTAGGTTAAAATCTGTAATTTATCTTTAATAAGTTAGGATAAAAACTGAAATGTAATCTTAAAAATCAATCTTAGAAAATTTTCTTGTCCAAATGGGTCAGCTAGCTAGAGACTTATGAGTGAGGTAAAAAGAGAAACTGTCTAGTAAAAAAACCAAACCCGGGGGGGAAAGTGATGAAAGTGATAACCAGGTAAAGTATAAAAATTAAATAACTAGTTTGGGAATGGTCTAGTGAATATAAAACTGAATAATAATCAATGTCTGAAAAAGAAAACATTGAAAACACAAAAGATGTAAATATGGACAGATTGAGTCAAGATGAAAAAATTATATAACTTCACATGAAAAGGAATTGAAAAATATAAAATTAAATGGAAAGTAATTAAAGAGGGTAAGAAGAAGGTGTGTTTTGAGGATGAGGAAAATAATCAACCATTATTGAAAAATTATTCCCCTCGCATACCATTTCTATAAAGGATTAAAAGAACAATGAACCTGATTATCTAAAATGACTTCAAATGTTTAGGATATTTAATATAATTATGGATTTTTTGGAAGATTTAAACGAAATTCCATTATATTTAAAATTTAGTACAAAGATTTTTTATTAATAAAAAGGATTTGTTTGAGAGTTTAACAATAAATTTGAAGGAACATTGTAGTGAAAGGTTCCAGAATAATATTCCTCCAAAACTGAAAGACTATCTATCCTTTGTTATTTATTGTATAATTAGAGTGAGGAGATTAGGTGATTGTGTGATCTAGTTTATATAATTAACATTACATCCTACTAAATGTTTAATAAGGTATTCCTTAGGGATCTGAAAGTGACTTTTTCTTTTCTAAACCAATCTTATAGGTTACTTGGTTATCCTTATGGGAGGGTAGGTAACCTATTAGTTGATGTAGTAAAACTACCTTTCCTCATTTAATTACTCATTATTGAAATGGTATATGATAAAAAAGTCCCAATATTTTTAGTAAGTACATTATTTGTAACACTCCAAGATTTCATAGTACATTATTTCTTCAAAGTAATTCAATAACATGCACTACACACAACACTGAGTTCTTGCACACCATGACTTACCAAACAAGCCGTTCAAAAGCGGTTATGAACAGTATTAACTTAATTTTGAACATTATTTAATCCTTATAATTTTAGAATCCATATTATGAGTTTCTTAGACATTATTCAAAAAAATACATTTCTCTCACATAAAAGAAGTATTTTTTAAAAAATGAAATTTTACCACCTTTTAATGGAGAAGCCTTCTTAAATCCAATATTTGAAACTTTTAAATATTAAATTTGAAAAAGTAAACTTCTTTTTTAGAATCAGGTCAAAATAATTTATTTCCAATAATGTTTTGGTGTTTTTCTGATAACTTTCATATTTGGGTGAATAGTAAAAAATACTTTATTTTAACTGAAAACAACTTTTTTTAATCAAAATAATTTATATTGTTAAATTATAAATTTTAATGGTTTGGAAGTATAAATAGATTATATTTTTACCATTTCATCCAATGATGGTCATTTTATGTAATATCACTTTGAAATTGGACATAAACAAGTGTCAAACTTCTGATAGTTATTATTTCTTAAAAATACGCCTCTTGATTTTGACAATGGGAATTAAATTCAAATTAATAAATGAAACATTTATGTTTTTAATTTGGTAAAATAGAATTCATTTTTTTATTCATAATATTGAAATTATCATAGGGTGAAATTTTTATACTTTTTTGACAACTTTCATATTTTGATGAATAGTGAAAATTACTAAATTTTAATTAAAAACAACTTTTTAAATAAAAATATTTAATATTGATAAATTATGAATATGAGTGATTTTAAAGTGTAATTGGATTATAATTTTTCCATTTAATCCAATGTTGGTCATTGGACATAATTTCATCTTTTAACTGGACATAAGAATGTGCCAATCTTTTGATAGTTTTTATTTGTTAAAAACACACTTTTTGTTTCGACAACGGGAATTAATTTTAAATTAATTTCTGCCACTTCCGTGTTTTGAATTTAGAAAAATGGATTACATATTTATAATCAGGTTTTCAAAATTGTGTAAATAGGTAGCTTTTATTTTTATACATTTTGAATAATTACTTCGGTAAATATTTTATTTACAATGGTTAAAGGGTAAATCAGGTAAATAATGGTAACAATTAATATTATAATAATCATAAATTACCCTAAAACGTGTCCTAACCCTATTGGTTGATACATGAACGACCATGGTAATCTTTGGGTCGATTTTGGGACCCCATGGAGCCACTTGTAAGTGATAATGACACTTTATATTAATTAAGTTAAAGTAAATTCAAAAATTACATAAGCATATATCTTTTAGAAAATCAATTTTTACATAATGTTATATATGTTATCATTTCAACTATAAATATTCATTAGAAAGATAAAAATATTTCCTACATCATGGTATTTTGTTTATAATTTTTAGACTTCTAATAAAATAAATTACTTATGACACATTAATGATGTAGTGTTTACCTCATTAATAAATGATTTAAATAAATAGGATTATATAGACTAAAATAATACCCAAACCTGTCCAATTATTATTTTATGATTTCATTTAGATCATGAGTCATCGTATATTTAACATTAATGAATTTTGGACCTTTAGAAACCGAATATAATTATATAATAAAATAATTTTTAAATATTTCTTAAAGATCCCCTCCTCCCCCTTATAAATGGACACCACTTATAACCAATTCCTAACACCTATCAATCCTTTTGGATCATATAAAATCTTCTCAATTAAGCTCCCTACATCCCAATCCTCCTCATAGAAGCCTTTACAAAGGCATAAGGCACTTCAAGAGTCCTTTTGGGTTCAAACAAAAAGGAGTTACCCAAATTAAAGGTAACGATTTCTCTAAGCATCTTTTCTTTTATATTACTTCTCAAACCCTTAAACTCTTATTATTCTTTTCTTTTGTAACAAAAACAGTATAATAAAAACACTAATATATTTTTATTAGAATTATTTTAACTACACTTACACACACCTCCATATAATATGTGAAGAACATAATGTCACTGTTGATGGAAACCAAACGACTCACGAAATTATGATTGTTCAATTATATCCTACCACCTCTCAGTGTGGAAATTATGATGGAAATATATTTAAATATGATATTTATTTTATATATATTCTTTTTTAATTCCATTTTATATCATACCATTATTTTTTTCATGTTGTATATATATATGATAATTTCATTTGAGGAAGTGCGGACTACTGCCCCCTCAAAGTGATATGACTCGTTCATACCATACATGGAACATATAAAGGATGGTGTTAATGAACATAAGTAACATATATAAGATATTATATTATATTGGAATAATAATATACCTATGTATCATATGGTTTTTAATCCTTTTAAAATGAAAAATGAAATGGAAGTAGCGTTCTTGTGTACGAACAGATTACCGTCTCCACGAACGTGATGAGATTCATTTCCCCATCATATCAATTCAAGACTAATTATCATTTGATGGTTAAAAATAATGTTTAATGAAATAATATCATTCTGTATGAAAATTAAATATATCCTATTCATAACAAACCTGACATACGTAACCAAGCATATAAAGGAGAACGAATCAATTATCAATGAAACTACGATAATACTAAAAAGCAATATTATAAGATCTTATATGATATCATATTAATGTATATGATCCTTGAATAATTTAATAACAATTATTTCACCATTATACCGGAGGTTAAATTACCCTCTACCATGGAAAAGTACAATCTAAGGGTTTATTTCACAATCTCTTCATTATCTGAGGTTGTTTATACGTAATTATCTACTGCAACCTCTTTATCATCCACATCCATGATTTTTTAAAATGTATTTCAAATCATTCTTTCTATTTTACAGACTATAGTTTGATGTTATTTATACCCTTTTTTGAACTTTTATAATATGTATATAAAGGAATATTTCCATCGTTTTCCAAACAAGGTCCTTTTTAACCTTTTCGACAAAATTAAGATAAGAATTTCTTTTTTTAACTTATAAGGAGAGTGCGGCTATTTTCTGCCATTATAAAATCTTCGAAGCTTCCTTTAAAAGATTATAAGAATATTTTAAAATTAAATGATTTCTTTTATAATTATGTGTCTTATAAATGATTTAAAAAAAGTGATATTTCTCATAAATAGTTTTGATTTCATCTATGTCAACATCATTTTAAATTTTTTAATGATTTATTCTTCTAAAACATTCTCATTAATGTCCATGTTGGAAAAATGGTTTTAAGTATTTATTTAAATATACATGAATGTTTTAAAATGTTAATTACTTTTAAAAGATTCAATGTGGTATGGGACACTTTGATTCAAAAATGTCTTTAAATGACTTCCTTTCTAGATTGTGTGACATTTAAATGTTTTCATGAAAAAGGATATTTCAATCAAAGAGTTTTAAAAATCATTTCCATCTATGTCAAATCCTTTAATGGATTTTAAAATTGTTTTGATGTTGATTTTTTATAATACAAAACTTCCATATTGTATTTAAGGTTTTTTGATATGTTTGACTGTGGATGTGTTATTTTTATACCATTCATGGTATATGGTTAATGTATTGACATTTTATATCCTAGTTCTGATAAGAATTTTTATGTTATGTTTCAAACTTTTCATATGAGGAATGGATTGGACATAGTAAGTGATTGTTGGAGCCCTCTATAGCTGCTCGATTCATTGGTAGGTCTCATGAGACAACTACATGTGGAATTGGCTGAGGCCTTAATCATTTTTAGACGTATTGGTCGAGGCCTTGACAAAATGTTTTAGAATGTCTGGAATTATACATTCCCTCATTATGGAAATAATATTGATGGTTTGTGTGGTCATTCGACTAGTATAATACCAATGATTATGTTTTATTATGGCATTATTTACTCAGCTCATATTCTTGAGATAAAAGTATTCATGATTATTATTGTTAAAGGCATGCATCTTAAATTATTCACCATGCGTAATATTTATGTTATATTCTGTTGTATTTCTTACCATTACTAAGTTTTTGAACTCAAACCTTTCTATATTTAATTATTCCAAGATTCCAAGAAGTGTATTGTGATTGATATGCTAGGTTAAGATAAGGGAATAATGGCATTCATAAAGTATCATTAATGTTGTGTTGTATGTTATAAAGTGTAATGTAACGTTCATATATGTAATCTATTTTCCATGACTGCTGAACTGATCGGTCCTTTGGGACATGATTCTTTGTAATCATGCCAATGTATTAAAATAATGCACCAACTCTGGGTAACTGGTGTCGGGGTGTTACAGTTGGTATCAGAGGAAGTTTGCATTAACCTTGGAAACTAGATTTAGATAAACCTTGATTAGAGCACATATACCTAAGATAGACTTTGAGGATTAGTATAGTATGACTTCCTAGAATTGTGGTAATGTAGAGATTTTGTGAGTTTTCCAAGAAAATACATCAATGTCTAGATACGAGTAGGTAGAGGCGGCTCTAGCACAGATGTACCTAGGTGTAAAACCTGAAAACACCGCATTGAGCTAGACTCGAATGGGAATTGGTGCACAAAAATGGGCCTTACTGCACTCTTGGTTACGACACTCCTAGGGGATATGATTAGGATAATTCTCATTCTATTTACAAATCATTATGAAGGGTTTATAAGTATATATTTTCTCAATGAAAACATATTTATTATTATGGATTATATCCATAAACTGTTCAATTTAAGTTAGGTATTTTACAAGTTTGAAATTATTCATTGTAATTCATTAACTGGCCTAGTTTATGCTATTGTATAGAAATGGCACCCAATATAATGAATGTGAACTCCAGCAATACGTATGATCCAAAGAGTAAAAAGGATCATATCTTTCATGATATTAATCGAATATTTAGAAGAGAAATAGTCTCACATGTATTCTCAATATATGAAGAAATATTATCATGTGTTAATAAGATAAGTAACGAATTCTCTCATTCTGATGGCTTTGAAGGGAAGAAAGAGAAGACAAGGATGGAAGAGAGAAAGATGGATAAAGGGTAGAGGGAAAAGAAGAATTTTCCCGTATGTGATAACTAATCCAAGAAACACCCTGTAACATTCTTGAAGGGAATGAGAGTTTGTTATAAGTGTAGAGTAATAGGACACTATGTATGTGACTGCAAGGGTAAGAAAATGGTTTCAAATGTACAATGATTCATCTGCAATGAGTTGGGACACTACGTGAACCAATGTACAAATAATCAAAGTATGCCACAAATGATGTTATTGGATAATAATCATGTTTTGATACTACCACAGATGAGGAGGAATGATTAGAGTTCTTATGTAGTTATTATAGAATTATGTCATTTGAGTGTTGTATCATCAATGTACTGGTTATAATAATTATGGAGTATATAAGGAATGTACTACAATAATATTTCATTAAAGACTTGAGATTGTGTGGGATGAAGAAAAGTGACTCAATTGCAGGTTAAATTTTTGGGAAATATATGGTTGAGAGAAAGATAAACCATAATATGGTTCTGATACCGAGGTAGTGAATTTGGAATAATACATGATTAATTTGGAAAAATTATATTGGATATTTTTGAATACCTTGAAACTGATTAATGATTTGTATATTACATCATTGTTGGAGTTTACAACATTTTTGGATTGAAGGAGTATATCTATAATTCTATAAGGAATAAGGGATCATGAATGTAATCAATAAGGTTTTATGGTAATTCAGGATGTAGTAGTGTTTTAAAATAATACATGACGAAGGTGTTCACATGTTATTACGCGGAAATAAATATCTTCATTTTTTTACCTTCCACATAAATTTTGGACTGTGAGTTTGGAAAGAAGTATTTTGGATAATTCTAGTTTGAGATTATTTTTGGATTTCCATAAAAGGAAAACCCGGAGGTCGGGCGACAACCCATTGCGTCCAGAAAGGCTATGAGACATGAACCAGCAACCAAAGGGAGACAAGGGTGTATCACCTACCACTAGCACACATGATTTCCTGGATTAAATAATGACATCTTTTAAAAAAAAATTGGGTATATGAATTATAAATAAATTTCTTTTTAACCCAATACGAATAGGATAAATATAATATTATTTTTAAGTTCTATTATCTTTTAGAGTGAAAGATGAGTCTGTGGTAGAAATTAGTTAAAGGATGGGACTCTACTTGTCCAGTATATATTTTTCTTCTTCTCTTATTCTATGAATAAATTAATTCTTATACATTAGTGAAGGGATATTAAAACAAAAAATGTGTTATCCTAATACCATATTTTTTGTTGAACCGATAGTACTTTAAATCATCATAGATTGTTGAATTTAAGGCCCTCAATTTTACACTTGTTTGGGATTGATGACCTCAATCACTACCTAGAAATATTTACGGTTTTCCTCCAATTATATGTCTCTAATTTCCAACAATGTTCTCCTAATTGATATCATAATTTGGTGGTGACCTTTTCACTTCCCTTTTCCTCTTATTAAGACTAAATTTTATTAACCTTATTTCCGATGTGGGTTTTCTTAAAGGTATTTTCTATTTTCAACCTTTTATTTTTGAAAAATAATTTCAAATTATGAGGATTGAATTTATTTAAGGAGGTAAGAATGTAACACCCCAAGATTTCATAGTACGTTATTTCTTCAAAGTAATTCAATAACTTGCACTACATGCAACACCGAGTTCTAGCACACCATGACTTACCAAACAAGCCGTTAAAAAGCGATTATGAATAGTATTAACTGAATTTTAAACTTTATTTAATAATTATAATTTTAGAATCCATATTATGAGTTTCTTAGGCATAATTTAAGAACAAATAGATTTTTTTAGTTAAAAGAAGTATTTTTCAAAAAATAGAATTTTACCACCTTTTAATGGCAAAGACTTTTTAAATCCAATTTTTGAAACTTTTATATATTAAATTTTACAAAATAAACATCTTCTTTATAATTGGGACATAAGAGTTTAGTTTCAATAATGTTTTGGTGTTTTCCTGAAACTTCCATATTTGGGTAAATAGTTAAAATAATATATTTTAACTGAAAACAACTTTTTTTTAATCAAAATAATTTATATTGTTAAATTATAAATTTTAAGGGGTTGGAAGTATAAATATATTATATTTTTACTATTTAATCCAATTATGTTATTTGTAAGTAATTTCACTTTAAAATTTGACATAAACAAGTGTCAAACTTTTGATAGTTATTATTTCATAAAAATACGCCTTTTGGTTTTGACAGTGGGAATTAAATTTAAATTAATAAATGAAAATTTTATGTTTTTAATTTGGTAAAATAGACTTCGTTTTTGGATTCAGAATTTTGAAATTATCTTCGGGTGAAATTTTGGTACTTTTCTGATAACTTTCATATTTTGATGAATAGTGAAAATTACTAAATTTTAACATAAAACAACTTTTTTAATCAAAATAATTAATAGTGATAAATTATGAATTTGAGTGATTTAAAGTATAATTAGATTATAATTTTACCCTTTAATCCAATGCTGTTCATTGGAAATAATTTCTTATTTAAACTGGACATAAGAAAGTGTCAATCTTTTAATAGTTATTATTTTTTTAAAACACGCTTTTTGTTTCGACAACGGGAATTAATTTTAAATTAATTTCTGACACTTCTATGTTTTGAATTTATAAAAATGTATTAAATTTTTATAATCAGGAGGTCCAAATTTTTAAAATAGGTAACTATTAATTTTAGACATTTTGAATAATTATTTCGGTAAATATTATATTTACCATGGTTAATGGGTAAATTCGGTAAATAAGGGTAAAAAATAATATTATAATAATACTAGATAACACAAAAACGTTTCCTAACCATATTGGTTGATAAATTCCTGACCATGGGCATCTTTGGGTCGATTTTCGGACCCCATGGAGCCACTTGTAAGTGATAATGACACTATATTAATTAAGTTAAAGTAAATTCAAAAATGACATAAGCATATATCTTTTAGAAAACAAATTTGTACATAGGGTTATATATGTTATCATTTCAACTATAAATATTCATTAGAAAGATAAAAATATTTCCTACATCGTGGTATTTATTTTATAATTTTTAGACATCTAATAAACTAAATTAGTTATGACACTATAATGATTTAGTGTTTACATCATTAATAAATGATTTAAATAAATAGGATTCTAAAGACTAAAATAATACCCAAACCTATCCAGTTCTTATTGGATTATTTCATTTCGATCATGAGTCATATTTCTTAAACTTTAATGAATTTTGGACCTTTAGAAACCAAATATCATTATATAATAAAATAATATTTTCAATCTTTCCTAAAGATCCCCTCCTCCCCCTTATAAAAGGACACCTTTTTTAATCAATTACTAACAGATATCAAGCCTTTTGGCTCGTCCAACCTCTTCCCAATTAATATCCCTACATCCCTCTCCTCCTCATAGAAGCTTTGAATTAGTTAGAAGGCACTTCAATAGTCCTTTTTGGTTCAAACCAAAGGGAATTACCCAAATTAAAGGTAATGATTTCTCATAGCTTCTTTTCTTTTATATTACTTATCCAACCCCTAAAATCTTCTTATCATTAGATTTTGTAAAAACAAAAGTATAATAAATATACTAACATATTTTTATGAGAAGTATTTGAACTACACTTACACACACCTCCATATAATGTGTGAAGAACATAATGTTTCTCTGGATGGCAACCAAACGCCTCACGAAATTATGATTGTTCAATTATCTCCTTCCACCTCTTTTGGTGGACATTATGAAGGAACTATAATTAAATATGATATTAATTGTATCTATTTTATATATATGTTTTTTTAATTCCATTTTATAGCATACCATTATTCGTTTCATTTTGTATATATATACGATAATGTCATTTAAGGAAGTGCGGACTACTGCCCTCTCAAATTGATATTACTCGTTCATAACATACATGGAACATATAAAGGATGGTGTTAATGAACATAAGTAACATATATAAGAAATAATATTATATTGGAATAATAATATACCTATGTATCATTTGGTTTTTATTCTTTTTAAAATGAAAAAGAAATGGAAGTAGCGTTCGTGCGTACGTACGGATTACTGTCTCCACGAACACGATGAGATTCATTTCCCCATCATATCCATTCAATACTAATTTTAATTTTATGGTTAAAAAAAATTAATGACAGAATATCATTCTGTTTTTAAATCAAATATATCCTATTCTTAACAAACATGACTTACATAATCGAGCAAATAAAGGAGAACGAATCAGTTAACAACAAAACTACAATAGTACGAAAAGGCAATATTATAAGATCATTTATGATATCATATTAATGTATATGATTCTTTAATAATTTAATAACAATTATTTAACCATTATACAGGAGGTTAAACTACCCTCTACCATGGAAAAGTACAACGTAAGGGTTTATTTCACAATCTTTTCATTATCTGAGGTAGTTTATACGTAATTATCTATTAGGACCACTTTATCATCCACATCCATGATTTTTAAAAATGTATTTCAAATCATTCTTACTATTTTATAGACTATGGTTTAATGTCATTTATACCCTTTTTTGACATTTTATAATATTTTTATAATGGAATATTTCCATAGTTTTCCAAATAAGGTCCTTTTTATCCTTTTCGACAAAATTAAGATAAGAATGTATTTTTTTATCTTATACGGTGAGTGCGACTATTTTTTTCCATTATAAAATCATCAAATCATCCTTTAAAACATTATAAGAATATTTTCCATGTAAATGTTTTCTTTTATAATTACGTGACTCTTAAATTATTTCAAAAATGAGATATTTCTCTCAAATAGTTTTGATTTCATCTATGTCAACATCATTTTAAATGTTTTAAAGATTTATTCTTCTAAACCATTCTCATTAATGTCCATTTGTGAAATTTTTTTAAGGATTTATTTAAATGGACATGAATGTTTTAAAATGTTAATTAATTTAAAAAGTATCAAAGTGGTATGGGACACTTTGATTCAAAAATGTCTTTAAATTTCTTCCTTTCTAAATTTTGTGACTATTAAATGTTTTCATGAATAGGGATATTTCAATCAAAGAGTTTTACTAATCATTTCATTCTATGTTAAATCCTTTAATAGATTTTAAACTTGTTTTGAAGTTGATTTATTATGATACAAAACTTCCATATTGTATTGAAGGTTTTGTGATATGTTTGACTGTAGATGTGTTATTTTTATACCATTCATGGTTTATGGTTAAAGTATTGAGATTTAGTATCCTAGATCGTATATGAATTGTTATGTAATGTTTCAACCTTTTAATATGAAAAATGTATTGGACATAGTATGTGATGGGTGGAGCCTGCTATAGCTCTTCGATGCATCGGTAGGTATCATGAGACAACTAAACATGGAATTGGCCAAGGCCTTTTCCCAATTTGATTTATGGTTTTGGCTGAGGCCTTAATAATTTATAGAAGTCTTGGCCGAGGCCTTGACAAAATGTTTTAGAATCTCTGGAATTATAAATTCCCTCATTATCGGAATAATATTGATGCTTCATGTGGTCATTCAACTAGTAGAATACACATAATTATGTTTCATTATGGAATTTTTTACTCAGCTCATATTTTTTCCATAAAAGTATTCATATTTATTATTGGTAAAGGAATGTAGTTTCAATTATTCACCATGATTAATATTTATGTTATTTTCCACTGTATTTCTTACCCTTACTAAGCATTTGGGCCCACCCCTTTCTATGTTTTATTTTTTCCAGGATTCCAAGAAGTGTATTGTGATTGATATACAGGGTTAAGCTAAGGGGATAACGACATTCAGAAATGATTATTTATGTAGTTTTGTATGTTATAAAGTTTAATGTAACCTTCATGTATGTAATTAATTTTCCAATACTACTAAACTGATTGGTCCTTCGGGACATGATTCATTTTAATCATGTCAATGTATTAAAATAATGCACTGACTCTGGGTAACTAGGGTCAGGGAATTACATTCTTAGCCACTTTTTGGGATGTTATAGATGTTCCAATGGGTAAGAAGACCCTTCAGGTTGGTGAAGTCCAACATGAATTTCATGTTTCAATGATTCCCAACTTTTTGTGAGATTTATGTTGATAGATATTATTGAGAGGGTGTTTATAGCTAAGGTTAGGTAGTAAATTTATCATCCTTTTGATGATTAATTTGATCACTAAATCAACCACTGAACATTTTCATGCATAATTTATTGAATATGAATCTATATAAGAAATAGAATGATTAGGGATAATTGAGTGAAAAATTAGGAAGTATATTGTTGAGGACCCTGAAGTAGTCCATACCAAACCAATTTATCTTATTGATAGTGTTTATAAACCTATTATATGTTTATATCCCTCCCATGTTCCCCTTTGTGTCTCAAGTTCCTACAAAATTGAAAAGGGTAAGTTTGTTCATGGTTTATTTTCTAATAAAAATAATGGTTCTAAGGATAAGGATAAATTTATAGTTAGTTATGTTCTACTTGGGGTTGAATATGAGTTTTCTAAATCTATTAAGAGTGAGGTAGATAAGTTTTTATACATTTTAACAGATGCAGACAATATTTTTTCCCCTACCACATAGAATTACTTAGATGATAATTTTTATTTCCATGAATTTGAAAAGTTTTTTTATCATTTAGTGGAATATTCCTCTCTTTAACACAAGGTAATTACCTATAAAAGTCATCCTAAGGTTTTTTGTGACTGGGTTGTAACAAAATTTGTATATTTGTATGAAACATTCAATATATTAAGTGTGGGGAAGAGTGAGAGTGAGGGCATGAAGGTGAAGATTGAGCCTAGTTATTTTGATGTGTGTTATGATGTATTTTCCCATAATATTGATACTTTTAATGAAAATATGGGTCTTGAAACTACAGGTTGATGGATTCTTAATCCCAAAAATTTAGAGTTTTTAGGTATAAATTTTTAGGTCATTGAGTTACCTGATGTTTGGATATAACATGATGATATTTACAAAAAATAGAGGGGTCTCACCTAATGAATCATACCCTTTTAATAACCACGGATAGAATAGATTAGAGGTAAAGTCTCGTTGAATATTATACATTTAAAATTTAATGGGAGGAAACCTATGGTTTTTAGGTCATTTAGTTCAATTTTATAATTGAATAAATTTATATCTCTTATGTGTGATGATGTTCTTGTCGATACATAGTTCACTTTTGTTTCGTCTTTCTTACTAATTTTTATATGAATGTATTTAATGGCCATTACCTATTTTTCCATTTGGCACATTATAGAAAGTGGCCATGTGAGTTTCGGTATATAGGGTTACATTTCAGTTATCACAGTCAAGTTACAAATATAATGGGGAAATTGTTGATTATGGGATCTACTTATCTGTAGCCGATTTATTTTTATTTTCAAGGAAAAAAGGAGATTCTAATTGGAGTGAACTGAATAAAACATCCCTAAATTCTAGCTATGGTTAATTTAAAATTATAGAAACTAATCGTGATCTATTTTTCTTGTAGGAGCTCTAAATGTCTAACCAGTGTACTCATTAAATGGATTAAATAGAGGATATGATTATTATATTTTAATGGAAAATGATTTTATATTTCAGGGCACTTATTATTTTAACTATTTTATATTTTTTACTAACTTTTATTTTCATTTTATTTTTTTGGTTTGTGGTTTTAATTACTTTGAGATGTTTTGGGTTACTAAAATGGATGCTAAAATTATTTCTTGAAACCTACTAGTCACTGTTGTTGATATATTTATTTTTGTAGTGTCAAACATGTAGTGAATGCTTGTTGCTATTTATGTTCGAAAACCATTCTAGAACTAACATGTAGTATGCAACCATTTGAAAATTATTTTTCAGTGCTTAAAGGATTTAAGTAGTGGCTAGTTAGGAACATTGTTCATTCCATGAATTTCTTTGTTTATTTGGTTTTTTTTGTGGAAAAATGTTTTTAATCTTTCCTATCACCCCTCAATACTATAGTTTTTTGTTCTTGAATTCCAAATACTTTTAAACATACATGTTTAAATTTTTCTCTCACTTTGAGATACCAAAAGGGGTACATTGTTGGATTTTATTTTTTGGGGAGGAGTCTAAAATGAGTTTAACCTTAATTCCTTGGGAACCCATCAAAACACATAATTTTTTCAAAATTGTGACTTTTTAAGCATCACTCAAGCATTTTCATTTGGTGAAATTTTGTATCAAATTTGAAGGTTTTGATTCCACTATGAGGAGATTAATTTTTATTACCTTGTGAATTGAATTGGATAAATATTTTTTCATTACCTCTTCAAAAATGGGTTTTGGTCAAAAAATAAAAAAATTTATAATATAATTTTTCACACGGAAGATTTTAATTTGAATTAAAATCATCTGATAAGAATCCAAATGGATTATGAAAAGAAAATTCTAATCCATGCTGAGTTCCTTATTCTTTATCTCTTTATTAATTATTTATTAAAAGTTGGGTGAGTTATTTTTTCCACTAATGAATTATCACTCCACCTCATTTTACAGTTTTTTTATTTAATATGAATTCTTAAATTATGTGATACTATTATACTTGATGTAAAGAGAAGTTTTCACTTCCATTTGGATATAAATTGAAGTTGGATAAATTCACATTAAAATTTTCAACTTCTAACCATTTTTTCCTAAATAACCAAAATTTCACTAATATAAATCATTTTTAGAGGGAATTTTTTTTATTATTGAGAGAATACATAAGGATAAATATTTTTGAACATATATTCATTTTGCGTTATGTTTTTTTGAAATTAAGATTCATTTTTTACCACTGAATTAGTACAAAGTGGTTGCCTGAGGGAAAATAACATGTTAAGTGTGTGAAAATTTTATGTGGCCTTTAATTCATTCATTTTTTCACATCACTTTTTATGTTTAAATTATCTTTTTTATGTTAAAATATGCCTTTAATTGGTTAATCATAGTCTTGTAGATTCTTTTTAAGTAAAATATTAAATTAATCAACTTTATGTTTAAAATTATGCTTTTTATTACATTATATGTTGTGTTGAGATTTTAGTTTTTTATTTATTTTATTTATTTTTAAATATTAATTTTAAGTGTTTTTTTTTAATTTTTTATGTACTATAAATTTATTATTTTATATATATCTTTTTGTAGTAATTAATTAATTAACAAATGTCATTTTCATTTAACTTTTAATCATTTATTGTTAACATTTTATTATTTTAGAAATGTATATTTATAATTTTAATCTCTGTTTTTAATTTATTTATTTATCAATTCATTGTTTTATTGTTAATTAATTAATTAATTAATGTAATTTTAATTTAATATTTTATTTTTATTTTTAGTTTTTTATCATTATTCATATTTTATCTTATAATTATCGTTTTAATTAATGTGTTCAAAATTCATTTTAATTATTTAATTTTAAATGTTTAAATGTTTTATAATTTTGTTTTTATTTTTTTCATGTACATTCGATATGTATGAAAAATTAGAAAAGGGGGGAGGAGACCATTATCCACCTCAAGCGACCACATGACCGGAAAAGAAACTATGTCTAGTGGAAATTTTGGTAATGGATATGATTGATCATTACTTTTATGGGAGAGTGATTGTGCCCCTATATTGGATCTATCCAAAAATGAATTTATGGGGTGTCAAAATTTGAAAATTGGAAATTTAAGTGAATATTCTTGTGTTTTAGACCTCCCACCTACATAGATTATCAACAAACACTTCAACATATTATGCCTTATATCTGATCAACCATTCCGGAATGAATAGGTGCTACCATGAGGATGGGTGTTGAATTTACCATTTTTTATCACTTCAACCTTCCACACACACCAAACTATTGGGATTTCTTTCCTCTAGCTCTACGTCTTACAGGACAAACACATAAGCCCTTATAAAGAATCATCCTAAAACTCATGGGTGAGAGGGTAATTTTCAATACAAACTTATTTGTGATCCACCAAACATTGTAGAAACCGATGTGGGATTGAATTTTGACCCAACAATCTTCCCCTCAAATGAAAGACCACAAAAAGTTGTCTTCCCTACAATGATAATTCATCTAATCCAAATTATCATTCATTTTAACCATTGTTTCTATCTTCAATGGGACACACCACCTGTCCACATTATTAATAATAATTTCAATACAGCACAACATTATGCATCCACATGCTTCAAACTGAGTCATCATCATTGTTCTATTGGGTCAGCCACATCACACCTGAGCAAAACTATGCCTCTCATACCACTTATTGGAGGGATCAATTTACTTCATCCATAGATCTGAGTTTTATAATAGAACCATAAGTTGTTAGATAATCGATCCCAATAACATCTGTACCCGAGGTTACTTAATGATAGAGGTCAAACCCACAAAATTTTCCAATAATGGATAAATCGATGAATTCCACGTTTTGTTGGTTAAACAAACCAAAGAGATTTTAAACTCAATCCCTGTAAGGAGGATGATAAACTCTCATCAATGAATAAGTCCAGGAAGCTGAATCTGGTTAAGGATATCAGGCTTGAATTCAAGTAACATATTCATCCACATTCATTATTGAAGTAACTAAATACAAATATTGATTTTAAGATTTGGATTTTCGAACCAACATCGAAGGAGATCATCCCTCACTATGAAGATAAAGGCTTCAATCTAGTATTTTTTTATCCAGGATCGATGATATACTACTGAAGCTAAGCCCAAAGGGATGAGAGTCATTTGAGCTTACATTTTGAAATAAAACAGAAGATTTTTGAATCGTTGGTCAATCTAGATAATCCTTTTCCAAGATGAGATGCACCCTACTAGAAGTTTGAGTTTGAAGTGATGATCGAGTTTTGATTTCCGTTATTGGGGAAAATTGGGAGTTTGAGTTTGTGTGTTGTATCATTTTCATGCCTAATGGAAGAGGTTGATAAATATTTTATGAAAGTCCTACTAAAGAACAAAAATTGAGTAGGGTTGATATAGAATGAAACATGATATCTGAATTTATGATGTACTAATAATTGATGTTTTTAGCTGGTGTTTTTTATTTAATGGTTTGAAGGAACCTTAGATCTTCTCATCACATAGATTGCAATGTTGGAGTCTTGTTCTCACAAGTTGATCAATAATTTTCCTATGTGCAATCGGGTTGAGGATAAAGTGATACATCATTGGGGTAGGGGAGATTTTTGGTAATGTAATCAAACATAAACAAAAGTAAAAATGAAAGAAAGTTGAGTTTTTAATGTGGTTCTATAAGATGATTACATCCATTGGAGAAGGGGTGTTTTTCTCTATTATATTCAGATTAAATGTTGGTATCTATTATATAATCCATAGTGAAACCCCACTTGGATTTTATTTCACACCCTACCTATTCCTTTGGGTGTTTTTAAATTATCTCCCTCCAGATTTGAGTAGGGGTAAAGTACCGCATGGTGGTTTTTCTAGTAGTTGATCTATGAACATAGAGAGTTATGTCTGTTGGGGCTTGGGTTATCTATCGTAGTTTATGGTACTTTGTTTTAGTAATTTGGGATTTTTATTCCTGTTTGAATTTTTTTACACTTCTACCAATGGTGTTTTTCTTGTATTTATATTGTCTTGTTTATCTTGCTTCAGGAAAGTTTATGGAAAAATCATTTCCACTTTAATCTTATATGATGAAAGGTACTAGTAATCAACCTATGTGGATCAGGAATTCCCTTTAGGACATGTTAGGACTAGCTTGATTATCATTTTACTTTGGTAACCATGCTAGTTTGTGAAAAATTGGTATCAGAGCTCCAGGTTGAGCTTTTTGTCTTGAAGTCAATATGTGTTTGTTTATTCTTTTCAGGACATAAGAGTTTGTTATGATTGAGTGTTTGGATATATATCACCATATTGAACCTTAAGTCACAAGGAGGGTTTTTGGAAAGATTTATTTAGGATTATTTCTAGTCTTTTCCCTACTTTTTATTTGGATGGATTTAAATCCAAATCCTATTGTTTATCTATAGCGATTAAACTCCCCTTGTTGATCTATAAGAGTGTTAATTTGATGTCTTATTTGTTGTATGTTAATGTTTTGTAGCATCATTAATCCATGAAGATGATAAAATAAGTTCTTATAGTAATCTTTGAATGAACCTTAGTTATGCAATGATCTTGTGGACCTGAACCTGGTTGAGGTGATTATGCATATTATCAAAGCTCTATGACAGGCACCACCACTAATTCCCATTAAGGATCTAGCTATGGAACCTCGGAGAGACATTCTATGGGATCATTATTAGAAGTTTCCTCACCAAAATCCACCAGTGTTCCAATGCTCTAATGATCCTGAACTGGATGAGTAATGGTTGATCAGTATTTAAGGATTATTTGAATTCTTGGAGACACCTGATGAAATCAAGGTGATGTATTGCACCTCTGTGCTGGAGGGACCGAATAAGATGTGGTGGTAAATGATGGTGATAGTGAATAAGAATGAGGGATTAGGGTGGAATTAATTTAGGGATCTTTTCACTAACTAATTATATCTACATTCGATGGTGTTAGCCAAGTCTATAGTATTCTTCAATCATGAAGAAACTGAAAATACCATGATAGATTACACCAACTATTTTTCTAAGCTAGTGTTGTTTATACATGAGATAATATGAAATGGGAAGATGAAGACTCAACTTTAAAAGTTGGTACTTTTATAGGATACCCATATCTGAGTTTCTTGCTAAAGATTCCCTCTTATGTTGACTTTTTCGTGGAGCACTGATGGTAGAGATGGATGTGGTTAGAAATTCAAGGTTTATAAGAGTTTCATTTTATCAAATTGGTAGTGTTTTTTCATCTAAGGGAAATAGTAAGGGTGATAATTATCATTGTGTTTCATGATATCAGGGTCTTTCTAAACCACATGAGATTCCCGAAAGAGGTTCTTTAATTTGTTACCAGTGTGGAGAGTTACAGAATTTAAAGAAGTTTTTACTGAGACATCTAAGATATGTGGTTCTTGTAGATGCTCAGGTCACCTAAAAAAGTTCTTCCAGGTTTATTCAACTCTATATCGTGTTATGGTATCATCAACACCTTTTAAAATTTCATTTCAATCATATGTTTCAAAGACAAAATGTTTTTAGCCATAGCAATCAAGTACCAAGATTCTTTATATAATGGAAGAGTCACCCGAAGAAGCGGATACTGGTCTAGTTACCATGAGAGGTACCATCGCTATAGATTCATCATTAGTGAGTTATTTTTTTGATATTGTAGCTTCTCATTAATTTATTTTAACCTGTATTTTTAATTTATTAAATCTTCTTATAGATATTTTTTCATGTGTCATGGCTATTAATACACCCCATGGAATGAAGACAGAACATTGTCTTTGTAGTACCACTTGTTTTTTCTATTTATCAAGTGTTCAGCTTGCTTGGAGTTTTCTAGTTCTCAACATTAAACAACTTGAAATCATTTTTCGGATGGATTGGATCATTTCTAATAAATCTTGGATTGATTATTATCTTTGAGGGGTCTCTTTTACTACACTCAATGGGGTTTTATGTATCTTACAAGGAGAATGGGACCCATGGTCGAGAAGAGATAGAACATCTTATCCATAGTTTTAGAAATTTATATTTGTTTTCGCAATTGATTAAGAGAGTTAATCTTTGAGAGGTGATCTCCCTCTAATTGTTATCCAGTTTCATGACATGTTTCCTTTGGATGTTTTTGGTCTTCCATCAGTAATGGGGTAGAGTTTTCTATTAATTTAGTGGATCGTAATCAACCATTATTTTTCCCTTAATATTGCATTGTACTAGATGAAATTAAATATTTGAAGTATATGTTGGATGATATTATAGATAAAGGCATTATACACCCATGTATGTCACCTTAGGCAGAGCCGGTTCTCTTCGATAATAAGGATGATGGTTCCCATCACCTTTGTGCCGATTACCAAAAAATTACTAGGGTCATGGTAAAGAACATATATATTTTTCCACATACAGATGATCTATTTGATCAATTGAAAGGGGAGAAGTGGTACTCGAAGATTGATCTTTGGTCTGGTTACCATCAGTTGAGAATAAAAGAATCTGAAGTTCATAAAATTGTATTTTGGAGTAGGTATGACCGTTATGGTTACCTTTTTATGCCCTTTGGTCTAACAAATTCTCATGATATTTTTATGGATTTAATGAATAGGATCATACATGAGTATCTTGATACTTTTTTGTGGTATTTATGAACGGAATCCTTGTTTACTCTAATTATGAGGAGGATCTTGTGCACCATCTGATATAAATATTGGAATTTTTGAGAAATCACTGACTTTATGCTAACCATTAAAAATGGGATTTTTTGGATTTGGGAAGTGAAGATATTAGGAAACATAGTGACAAAACATATTATTTTAGTTGATCTTGAAAATTTAAGTGTTGTTATGGTATGGGAACAACCATGAAATTTTTTATTGATTCATAGCTTTATGGATCTAGTTGAGTTTTATTGATGGTCTGTTAAGGACTTATCAAAGATGGATTCTTCGATGACTTCTCTAACTCATAAGAGAGTAATTTTTTCTTGGGATGAGAAGTTTTTGAATTATTTTGTTGAGATGAAACATATTTTGACGACTGTGTCAGTTTTGAATCTTCCTGAGGCCGATCAAGGGTATGTGGTCTTTTTTGATGCATCGAGTTTGGGTTTTGGTTGTGTTATTATATATATGGTGATCATTTCATTTCTTATAGATCTCATTATCTTAGGACACGTAAAAATAATTACCTGGCCCACAACATTGAACGTGTAGTTTTTATGCATGCACTAAAGAGTTAGCAACATTAGCCTTAGAGAGAAATGTTCACTGTTTGTTCATACCATAAGATATTGAGTTAAATGTTATCTCAAAAATATTTTAATCCCCACCAAATTCATTGGGTGGAATACCTTAAATCTTTTTACTTTGACATTGTCTATACCCCAGGGGAAGGGAATGAAATTTTAGATGCTTTGTGCATGAATCTTCTAACTCAGGCCGCGAAAGAATATTAGAAATAATGGAACTTGAGCGACCTTACTGTGTAGTTTCATATTGGAGTCTAGGAATCAGGGGCTGAGGTTTCATTGGCCAGTGTTCAATTGACATTTTCTCTTCTCAAGATTATTCTTTAGGAACATCAATTTGATGATCAGTTCCATAGCATTATAGATTCTCTTTATGGTGGGGAGACCATGGATAATTATTTGTTCTCCTCTGTGGTAATTCTATGCTATCAGAATTATTTTGTTTTTCCATTAGTGGTAAGGGTAGTTATGATGGTGGATTTCAATAGTTCTTATTGGGGTTTTCACCCAGGAACCATGAATATGTTCTATGACATATGGTGTAGACTCTAGTTTGATGGTATGAGATGGGTAATTGTTGAATTTTTTTCTCAGTGTTATACATGCCAATAGGTCAAGGTCAAGCACCAAAAACCTTCAGGTTTTATTTAGCCAATTCAAGTTTGTAATTGGAAGTGGGGTAAGATCTAAATGGAATTTTTGGTTGGGTTTCCACATACCTAGAGAAAAAATAATGTGATATGGGTTGCGATTGATTGGTTGACCAAGTCGGCACACTTTATGCTCATTCGTGATACAACCAAAGTCGAGGATTTTGGAGATCTATATGTGAAGGAGATTGTTCATCTACATTGAGTTAAATATTTTTTAGTTTTTGATAGATATTCTCAGTTTACTTATCATTTTAAGATATTCATTCAGGAGGCACAGGGATCTTAGGTCCCTTTGATCATGACATACCATCTGTAGTCAGATGGTCAGATAGAATGATCTATATATATTCTTGAGGATATTCTATGTGCTTGCGTTATTGACTTTGGTGGATCTTGGTATTACCATATAGGGATGGTTGAGTTTTCTTATAATAATTGTTACCAGTCTATCATCATAATGGACCCTTCTGAGGCCTTGTATTGTCGGCCTTGCAGATCTCTATTGTGTTGGTCAGAGATCGGTGAAATTCTCATGGTTGGACAAAGATTGGTTCAAGAGATCAAATAAAAGATTAATTTGATCCATCAGAGAATTTTGATTGAACAAATATGATATAAGTCTTATGTTGATCATCATTAGAGTCCATTGGAGTTTTTATTTGGTGTCTAGGTGTTATTGAATGTTTCAAACCATTTTGGTCATTGACAACTTGGGTGGCAAGGGAAAATTGATTCCCATTTTGTGTAGCCTTTTAATGCTATTGAGAAGGTGGAAAAAATGGATTAACATTTATCACTTCCACCAATGTTGGAGTTGATACAAAACACGATACATGTATCTTTTTGAAGAATGTATCTATTTGATCCATCTCATGTGTTGAGCTGGAGTGATCTAGAGTTTGATCCTGATTTATCTGTGACTGAATGGCCAATCAGGATTGTTGATTCTGAAAACAATGTAATTTTTGGGAGGATGATACCATTGGTTTATTGTTTATGGTATCATGGTTCATATTCTCATGAGACATGGTAGATTGGGCACTAAAGTGAGTGTGGTGGCCTCATATTTCAGACATGGATGCTTCTGAGTAGGATTTTTGGGGACAAAATGTCTCTATAGTGGGGAGTTTATATAATCTTGTTATGATTTTCAGGTATTCTTAAATAACTGTTTTAATCATTATTTGGGTGGGTTTATTTTGGGTCTATTTTGGTGGAAACATATAGAATTGTTGAAATTTTCGAACCTATGCATGCATAGAGCACATTTTTTCCAAACCGTGCACCCTTCTAGAGCAAGCTATGGAAACCAAAGTGGTGGGATTTTTCATAGTTGGCACAAGGATTGAAAAATTGTGTGACCACATAGGATAATATATGAATACCATTAAAAGGGGAAAAATATAGGGTGCATGTTTTTTATAAACTGTGCGGATCTTTCCAGATAACTATGCATACAATATTTTTTAATAAGAAAATTGTTTTAAAGTTTCTGAAACCCACTTTTTAGGTACCAGATGGACTCGTACGAACCCAAATCGATTTCTTCTTCCTTAGGATCTCCCAAGAGCATATTTTTTCCCTATAAAACCCCTCTGGAAGAGAATTGAATCTAGTATAATTATGTTCGATCTTCTCCTAGTAGCTTTCCTCTTCCAATTATTTATACCCCGCTCTCTCTCTCTTCTCCTTCATAGGGTTTTGTAGATAGCCATGTTGTGGAAAGAACTAATAACCTTTGTTTTGGATATTAAGACTATGATTAATTATCGGGTCCTTGAATTCATCATTATTCATTGGTAAATCCCTGTCAGGGCTTTGAGATTTGATATCTAGGAATCCCATGGTAGGTTGTTTTAGTTTGATTGGCCAATTTAATTAACCCTAAATTGCTTAATTTGATTAAATTGCATTAAATTGAATACGTTGGATTTTAATTTTATGAAATTAAATTTATGAAAACTCATCTCAATTGAATTGTGTTATTTGGTTTCAGAAATTGGGTTTTTTCCTAAAATTGGGGGAAAACCATATTTCCATTGAATTTGGTGGAATTTAAATTTGTTGAATTTAAATCTATGAAACTGATTGAAATTTTTTTATTTTTAAATAATTTAATTTAAATTTTGAAATTGTATTGTGAAATTTAATTATGATTTGATTTCAAATTCTTATTTGTGAAAAATTTATTAAAATGGTTTTGATAGAAACCTTTGGGTTTTATCTTGGAAAAGGGAATGTATTTAATTAAAATCTCATGTGTTGGTTTTTAAATAGAAATTAGAATTTTTGAAATGGATAATGGGATGAATTGTATTTATGTAGTCTTAAATTAAATTTCCCATAATTGATTTGTTATTAGAGCACATACCAGCCTAAGGTAATTAGTGAGTTATTTGGATAACAGTCTATGATTTACAACATTCCAAAAAATAAATGCAGTAAGTAACATCCTCTATGGGTTGGTGATTATTTATCCATTACCATTGTCGAAGGGGAATGAGTACACACATATTCACATGTCACCTTGAGTGAGTGGAATCTTATACCCTCAAATTATCATACCTATTAATCATATGACCATGTTTCTTGCTTTTTTTATTTTAAATGAATATATTCCATTATTGTAAACTATTTTAAATGATTTGTGATTTTATATAAATTCTTTCATCTAATTATTTTTATTAATCCATTTTTTATAATTATTCTATCAATTAAAATGAGTTATTTTTATTTAAAGTATTTTCATCATTCGAAATGTGAAGCATGATTTTTTTAAATATGCTCTTGAAATAAAAAGGCATTTTATTTAAAATTGAAATTTGTTTATTTGTTTAATTATATATTGGAATATTTTATATAATCCTTGTTGAGACCCTATTGGTATTTTATCTCACACCCTACCTATGCCTTCAGGTGTTTGTAGATTATCTCCTTCTAGAGGAATGGTAAATCACCACTAGGAGATGGTTATAGATGTTGATATGTGGACTTGGAGAGTTATGTTTGTTGGGATTTGGGTTATATATACTATTTTATAGTACTTTATTATAGTAATTTGGGTTATTTAGGTTTGTTTTACATTGGTTACACTTCCCCGAGTAGATTTTTTCTTATATCCATATTGTCTTGTTTATATTTCTTCCAAAAAGTTTGTGGAAAATTTGTTCCCAATTTCATTATGTATGATACCAGGTTCTAGTCACCAATCATTGGGGATCAAGAAGTCCCTTCAGGACATTTTTGGACTAGATCTATTATCATGTTACCAGGTTACCTGTTCTAGTTCGTGGAAAAGTGGTATCAGAGCTCTGGTTTTTGCTTTTTGTCTTGAAGTTGATATATATTTGTTTATTATTATAGGGATTAGGAGGTAGTGGTGATTGACTGTTGGACCAGCTCTAATTTAAATGAACCTCAATATCTATGATTTTTTTAGAAAGATATCTTGAGTATTAGTTCTATTCTTTTCCATTCTTTTAATTTGGATTGATTGAAATCCAAATATTTTTATTCATCTATTCGGACTAGACTCCTTTTATTCATCTATATGAATGTCGATATGATGTCTTATTTATGGTATGATAATGATGTGTAGAGTCATGCCTCTATGAAGATGTGAAAATTATATCTCTGAGGAATCTTCGGATGAACCTTAGTGATCTAATCCTCTCATGTACCCAAACCTAGTTGAAGAGATTGTGAATATTATACAAGATCTATGACAAGCACCACCAAATGTTCCCATTCAGGCTCCAGCTATGGATCCTCATAGAGATGTTCTCCAAGATAAATCTCATGAATTTTTTCTCTATGATACACTAGTGTCCCAAGGCTCTAATTATCTACCACTGGATGAGGGATGGTTGATCAGGATTGAGTGATAGTTGTAATTCTTTGAGATTCTTGATGAAATAAAGGTGAAGTGTGCCACCTCCATTCTAGAGGGACCAAACAAGAGATGGTGGGACATGATGGTGGTAGTGAATAATCATGAGGTATTTAGGTGGGAAAAAATCAAGGATCTTTTCACTGCCAAGTTCTATCCATATTATATGGTGTTATCCAAGCCTATTGAGGTCTTAAATCTTGATCAGGTTGTAAAAATCATGACAAATTATGCAAATCGTTTTTCTAATCTAGTTCAGTTTTCACAGGATATTGTATCAAATGAGAAGATGAATAATATATTTTTCTAGTTGGTACTTTGACAACATATTTTTTCTAATGTTTTTTTATGGATTATTACCTCTTATTCTAGTTTGTTTGATAGAGAACTGATGGTCGACATAGACGTAGCTGGTCTATCAGAGTTGATGGAAGTTTCTTTTTATCCCAGTGGTATTGTGTTTTCCTCTATGGTAAAGAGTAGGCATGATGATTCTAGTGGTGGTTCGTGATAGTAGGGTTTTCTTAAACCTCATTATGTTTTTGGAAGAGGCCATTTGATTTTTTACTAGTGTGGAAATCCCATGCTTTCAAAGAGGTTTTCACAGAGGCACCACACCTATGTAGTTCTAGTGGAAGCTCAGGTCACCTACAAGAAGTTATTTTTTGTTTATTCTATGCTTTATAGTGTCACAGGATCATCTACACCTTTTAAAACTATGGTGAAATAATATGATTCAAGGAAAAATGGTTTTATCCACAAGAATCAGGAATGAATCTTCTTTACATAGTGGAAGAGTCTCTAAAGGAGGACGATATCGGTCCATCAACTGTGAGAGGTACCATTACAATAGCTTTGTCATTAGTGACTAATTTATTTGATACTGATGCATCTCATTCATTTATTTCAACCCGTATTTTTAATATGTTAAATCTTCATAGAGATATTTTGTTTTGTTTCATATATATTACTACACCACTTGGAATGAAGAGAGAATAATGTCTTTGTAGTCCCACTTGTTTCTTCTATCTATCATATGTTGAGCTTACTTTAATTTTTATGGTTCTCCACATGAAACCACTTCACATTATTTTTTAGTATGGGTTGTCTCATTGTCAATAAATCCAAGATTGATTTTTATCTTTGATGAGTCTACTTTACTACACCTGATGGGTTTTTATGTATATTTCAATGAGAATGTGACCCAAGGTATTGCAGAGTCGTACCTTCTTATACATAGTTTAGTAATGTGGTATTTGTATTCTCATTTTATCAAGGTAAGGAATCTATTAGTGTTTATATCCCTCCAATTTTTTCTTAGATTCCTAATGCGTTTCCTTTGGAATTTTCTAGTTTTCCACTAGTGATGGAGGTGTAATTTTCTATCGACATAGTGCATAGAACTCAACTAGTATCTATTAATTCTTACCAATGGAACCAACTAAACTGATAGAGTTGAATACTCAATAATTTGATCTTATAGAGAAAGTCATTATATACCCATGTGTGTCACCTTGGGTGGAACCATTTCTCTTATCTAAGAAGGACTATGGTTACCTTCACCTTTGTGACAATTACAGAAAACTCAATAGAGTCACAATAAATAAAAGGTATTTGTTTATATGGATTGATGATATTTTTAATATGTTGAAAGTGGAGAAGTTTTACTTGAAGATTTATCCTGGTTCTGGTTATGATCACTTGATACTACAATTATTTTCCATTCATAAAACTACCTTTCATAGTATGTATGACCATAATGAGTACATTTTTATGCCGTTTGGCCTCACCAATATTCTTGCAATTTTTATGGATTTAATTAACAGGAACTTCCCTGAGTATCTTGATACTTTTTTGGTGGACTCTGTGGATTAAATACTTGTATATTCTAATTCTGGGGATGATCTGGGGCATCATCTAAGAGAAATTATAGAATTGTTGAGAAATTAGGAACTTTATTCCAAGATTTCAAAATGCGATTTCTTGAATTGAGAAGTGAAGTTATTTGGAAAAATGGTGTCATAACTTTGTATTTCAATTGATCCTAAAAAGTTAAGGGTTGTTATGATATGGGAACAACCCTTAATTTTTTTTGAGATTTGTAGTTTCTTCGGTTTAGCTAAGTATTATCATTGGTTCGTTAAGGACTTCTCAAAGTAGGCTTCTTTGATGGCAGCTCAAACTAAGAAGGGGGTGGAGTTTTATGTAGATGATAAATTTCATAATTATTTTTGTTGAGATGAAATGTATCTTGATGACTACATCATTGTTGACTCTTCTGGAGGCTGGGTAGGGGTATGTGGTCTTTTTTGATGCATCACGTTTGGGTTTGGGTTATACTCTTATGCAGGGTGATCTTTTCATTGCTTATGGATCTCATCATCTTAGGAAACACAAGAATAATTACCTGACTAGTGACCTTCAATTTTTAGTTGTGATGCTTGCTCTTAAGAGTCAGCAGAACTACCCTTATGGATAAAGTATTACCATATATTCATACCATAAGATATTGAGTTATATATTCTCTAAAAAATATTTAAACCTCCACCAGAAGAATTGGTTGGAATACCTACAATATTTTGACATTGAAATAACCTATACCCCAAGTAAAGTGAATAATGTTATCCATTTTTTAGTAAGAAACATATAACTCGGCCCATGAAAGAATCTTAAAAAGGGTGGAACTTGATGGATCTATATGCACAGTTGTATATTGGAGTCTTAGAATCAGGGGTTGGGGATTCATTGGCTAGTGTTTTGTTGAAATTTTCCCTTCTCGATATGATTCTTTAGGAAAAGTTGTTTTATGATGTGATCTCTATAATTAGGGACTTTCTTTATAATGGGGATACTGTGGATGACTATTCATCCTCCACCGAGGGAATTATACGCTGTTAGAGTCTTGTTGTTGTGCCATTAGTGGGGAGGAAAGTTGTGATGGGGTATTTCACTAACTCTTAGTGGGTTGTGCACCCAGAAACCATGATGATGTTCTATTACAAGAGACAAAGGCTCTGGTGTCCAAGTATGAGAAGGGGAATTGTTGATTTTTTTTCTCATTTGTGTATGTGACAATAGGTCAAGGTTGAGCACCAAACACATTCATGATTGATTCAGCCACTTCTAGTGCCTACATGGAAGTGGGATGAGTTGTCAATGGAATTCTTGGTTGGGTTTCCACATACCCAAAGAAATAATAATGTGATATGGGATGCGATTGATAGGCTGACCAAGTCAGAAAACTTTATAACCATTCATGATAAAAACAAATTTGAGGAGTTGGGAGATCTATATGTGAAGGATATTTTTCATATTCCTGGAGTGTTATATGTTATAGTTTTTGAAATTGATTCTCTAATCACTTCTCATTTTTTAGATTTCTTCATGTGGAATTGGGATCTCATGTTTGTTTGAGTAGGTCATACCATCCACTGTTGCATGGTTAGACCAAAAGATATATATATATATATATATATATTCTTGAGTATATTCTTCACTCTTGAATTTTCGACATTGGTGGGTCTTGGGATGGACATCTAGGGATGGTTGAGTTTTCTTATAAGAATAGTTACAAGTATGTGATTAGAATTGACCATTATGAGGACTTGTATGGTCGGCATTACAGATCTTTATTATGTTGTTTGGAGATTGGTGAAAGTTACTTGGTTAGAACAAGCTTGGTTCAAGAGATGATAGGAAAGATTCAATTGATCCATCTGATAATGTTGATGACATAACTCTGATATAAGTCTTATACTGATCGTCATCACAATCCATTGTAATTTTTAGTTGGAGTCGAGGTTTTTGTTGAAAGTTTCACAACATTTCATTCATCGACAACTTAGAAGGCAATGGAAACTTGCTTCTCATTTTGTTGGACCTTTTGAGGTTATTGAGAAGGTTGGAAAAGTGGATTACCATTTATCACTTCTACCATATCTAATGTTGGTTCATAATGTATTCCAAGTATCATAGCTGAGAAAGTATCTATCCAATTCATCTCATCTGCTGAGTTAGAGTGATTTTGAGTATGAACCTAATTTATCCATGACCGAAAGACCAATCAGGATAGTTTATTCTAAAACCAATGAGCTTCATGGTAGTATGATACCTTTGTTTTTTTCTCTATGGTATAATGGATATAATTATCATGAGACGTGGGAGAGAGAGGCATTGATGAGAGATTTGTGGCCTTATAATTTTGACATGGAAGCTTATAAGAAATATTTTTGGAGACAAAAAGTTTCTATAGTGGGGAGATCGTAACATCTTGTTACTATTTTTAGATATTCCTAAACCATAATTTTATTCATTATTTGGTTGGGATTAGTTTGGTATTTTGAGTGAAAATTTTAGAAATTTTGAATGTTTCTAGGATGTGCACGGTTGGTGTTTGGTTTTCCCAAACCGTGTGCCCTACTAGAGAAAACTGTGCAAACCAAAACTAGAGGTTTTTTCACATTAGGAACATGGTTTGATAAACCATGTGAACACATAGTAGAAATTGTGAAACCCATTAAATGAGGCTCAGATCTTGGGTAGGTGGTTTGTTTAAACTATGTGGCTCTACTAAAAAAACATGCATATGGGTTTTTGTTAATTCAAATATTATTCTAAAATTCCTAAAATCCATTTTTAGGTCCCCAGCGGACCTGTACGACCCAAAATTGATTTTTTCTTCCCTTGGATCACCCAAGAGTAGTTTTTGGCCCCTCTAAACCCCTTCGTAAGTTAATCTAACCTAGGATAAAGTGGTTCTGTCGTATCTTAGTTTGTTTCCTCTCCACAATCTCTATCCTCTGCTATCTCTATTCATATCCCAAGGGTTTTGTGGATCACTATGTTGTGGGAATATCTAATAAACTTTTTTGGATCTTGAACTTAGGTTTAATTCATGGGTCCGTTTTTCATCATTCTTCATTGGTGAATCATGGTTTGGTATTTGATATTTGAGATCTATAAATCCCAATGTAAGCGGTTCCGTTTTGATTGGACAAATAAATTAACCCTAAATTTCTTAATTTGATTAAATTTCTTTCAATTGAATATGTGGGATTTAATTCTTCTAAAATTCAATAGTAGAAAACAAAATTCCATTGAATTGGGGTATTTATTTTTGGAAATTGGGTTTTGGCATTAAATTGGGAAAAAATCCAATTCCATTGAATTAGTGTGTAATTGTGAAATTGATGGAATTTGGTGGAATGGAAATTTTTTGAATTTATATATAAAACCCTCAAGAACTCATAGTATGTTATTTTATTTAAATTGAATATCTTGTGCTACATGAAACACTGAGTTTGAGTGCACCACGACTTACGAAACAAGCCGTTCAAAAGCGGTTATGAATAGTATTAACTGGATTTTGAATTATATATTCTCCATATAATTTTAACTTATGTATTATGTGTTTCTTAGAAATATTATAAGAAAAAATTCAATCTTTCAGAAAAAAAAATATTTTTTTCAGAAAAAAATTAATTTTACCACCTTTTAATGGAAGACCCTTTTTAAATTCAATATTTGACACTTTTACATTTTTATTTTGACAAAATAAAATTTTTCTTTAGATTGGGGACATAAAAATTTACTTTTGATGAAATTTTGGTATTTTTCTAATAATATTTATTTTTATGAATATTGAGAAATACTATATTTTAATTCAAAATTTCCTTTTAATCAAATTTATTTATATAGATATATTATATTTTAAATTGGTTTTGAAGTGTAATTATATTAAATTTTTAATATTTAATCCCAATTTGGTCATTGTAATTAATTTTACTTTGAAATTATACATAAACAAGTGTCAATCTTTTGATAGTTATTGTTTCTTAAAAATACGCTATTTGTTTTAACAGTAGAAATTAATTTTAAATTAATTTATCCAAATTCTATGTATTTAATTTGGTAAAATAGACATAATTTTTTAATTCTTAATATGAAATATATATTATGCTGATTTTTGGTATTTTTCTGAAAAATTTCATTTTTTGATGAATAGTGAAACCACTAAGTAGTAGTTAAAAATCCGATTTTTTCATTTAAATGAAATTTTACCACTTCTTTGAATTGAATTTAAAAAATCCAAGATACATGGTTGTTATTAGTAAATAAAATTTGGTTCAATAAGATGATAATAATATTTGGTGGATAGTAACTTTTGACTTTTATTTACCGTGGTTAAAGGTAAATAAGATAATTTAAGGTAAAAATAATATTATAATAATATAAAATTACATTAAGACTTGTCATATCCTTCTTGGATGAGCCTTGGCTGACCATGAGCATCATTTGGTCTATTTGGGGACCCCATGGAGCCACTTAAGAATGATAATGACACTTTATTTTAATTAACTTAAAGTAATGACAAAAATGACATTAACAAATATCTTTTAGTATACCGATTTTTACATGGGGTTATTTAAGTAATATTTTCTACTATAAATAGAAATTGAATATATATAAATATTTACTAAATTATGTTAATTATTTATACTTTTTAGACATCAAATAAATTAAATTATTTATGACACAATAATGATATAGTATTTACCTCATTAATAAATGGTTTAAATAAATATGGTTATTAATATTAAAATAATATCCAAAACCTATCCAATTATTATTGGATGATTTTATTTAGACCATGAGTCATCGTATCTTAGACTTTAATTAGTTTATGACCTTTAGAAACCAAATATCACTATATAATAAAATAATATTTTCACACTTTCCTAAAAATCCCCTCCTCCCCCTTATAAAAGGACACCACTTAAAACCCATTCCAAAAACCTTTAAAGCCTCTTGTCTCGTCCAACCCCTACACAAATAATCTCTCAAGGTCCCCCTATTAATCCTAGAAGCCATACCTTAGGCCTAAGGCACTTCAAGAAGTCGTTTTGGGTCAATCCCAAGGAAGTTACCCATATTTAAGGTAACACTTTCTCTTAAATTCATTTGTTTATTTTGTTTTATTTTACTTATCCAACCCCCTAAACTCTTTTTTTAATTTCCATTATAACAAAACCAGAATCCTTAATATACTAGGTTGTTTTTATGAGAATTATTATAACTACACTTATAAAAACCTCCATCTAATAAGAGAAGAACATATTGTTTCTGTGGATGGCAATCTGATGCCTCACGAAACGATGATTGTTCTATTATCTCCTACCGCTTATCATGGTGGCAATTAAGATTGAACTGTATTTATATATGATATATATATATTATGTTTTTGATTTCATTATTCTTTTTATTTTTCAATTTATATCATTATTTTATGGTTTTGATTATGGGTAAAATGCGATAAATTCATTTGAGGAAGTGCGGACTACCGCCCCCTCAAAATGATATGACTAGTTAATGCCTTATGTAGGATGTATAAAGGATGGATTTAATGATATTATATATGATAATATACTTTAATTATAATATAACTATGTATCATTATTTTTTAATTCCATTGAAATACAAAATAGATATGAAAGTAGCGTTCATGCGTACGTACGGCTAACCGTCTCCATGAACGGTACATTTCATTTCTAATCTCCAAATGTTATGTACTATTATAAATACATATATATATATATACTGGATATATAATATATTAATAATATATTATTAATTTATATTATTATGGAGATAATGGAATTTTGGCCACATGGAAAAATTTTAATTTTTACAAGTTCATTTTTTAATCAAGTTCCGAACAATGATAAAATATCCAACATGAACTCAAAAAATTAACTAATTTTTATATCAAGGAAATAAGTGATATAAAAGGAATAATAAACTTGAAATTTTTTTTGAATCATGTATAAATTAACTTAAGTTTATTATTCAGGAAGAACAAGGAACATACAACACAAGTCGAACTTGAAGCAAGGGGTTTCTTAACTCACTTATAATTCTGTGAGAATTCCATTTTTCACCACTTATTTATTAAATGATGTGTATTTTGAACAGATATTTGATATATATTATCATGATTCTATTTATATTCGTGTTATTATGTGATTCATTTGGTGGTTATTAACTTTTGGTCATACGACTCGATTGATTACAATGAAGTAAGGGTTTTTCATCTCACTTTTTATTCCCATGAGATTCATTCTATATTGGCCACCATTTCCTTTTGTTTGATGTATTTACTGCCCATGATTGTATTCTTGGTGTAATATAATTTAATTTATGGGTATTTACATCTTCATTGTATGATCCTTCTTTCATGGGGTGTAGGTTTCGTATGTTACCAAATCGGTAAGGGAATTTCAAATTTCAATTTCCACTCCTTTGGAATTACGCATACTTCATTGATTATTTTACTCCATGATTATGTGTGGAATAACTATTTATTATTTTTTTAGTAATTTAAACTCAAATTTATGTGGATATACTTTTTATACACATAATCACTCCATTGATAAATTCTCAAGTCATCAATACGAACTTGATATGATTAATTTTAACTCAATCTCTATTCATTGAGTTAAACATCCAATTCATTGGTGTTGTTTTTTCAAGAATATGTGTGAATTTAATCTGATTTATTTACACTGAATATAAATATATATTGAGTGTATTTATATTTTTCACACATCATTATGTCATTAATTTATCCTTTACCTAATGAAACGTTCTTTATAAAGGATTTCATCTCAATTTACATTCCTTTGAGACTTCTTTGTTGACTATGTGCCAATTCACTTTTTTATAGTGTATATTCTATATTTTGACATAGTATATCGTGAACATATTTATTCTCATGATGTTATAATGTTTTTATTACCAAAATTATTTGTATTAAAGTGTCTCTCTTTTGGTTAAGAACTCTAACTAAAATATCATTTTAAATGTTTTAATGATTTATTCTTCTAAATCATTCTAATTAATGTCCATGTATTAAAAATGGTTTTAAGTATTTATTTATATGGACATTAATGTTTTAAAATTAAAATTCCTATGAAAAGATTCAAAGTGGTATGGGACACTTTGATTCAATAATCTATTTTAAATTACTTCTTGATGAAGAGTGATACTTTTAAAAGTTTTCAGGAAAAAGGGGGGATATTTCTGTCAAATAGTTTTGATGATTATTTTAATCTATGTCAATATCCTTCATTATTCTCGATTGAGGTTAATTTACAATAATTCAATCTTCCATATTGTTTTTAATGATTTTTTTTATTGTGAATGGGATATTTTTATACCATTCATGGTTTGTGGTTAAATTATTGACATTTCATACGCTAGTTCTAGTACGAATGTATAGATTATGATTCAACCTATTCATATGAGGAATGCATTAGACTAATTAAATTTTGGAATGAAAATGTGAGGTATGAGATAAAATTTGTGATTAAAATTATGTTATATTTATTTAGAGGAATATATCTCATTTTTGAGAATATTATAAAATTATATAGTTTTTGAAAAAGGACAACACAAAAACAGTGTGACAACCCGTCGTGTCAGACAAAGCTATGAAAATCGAACCCACAACCATAGTGCTATTGGGATTTATAACCTACCACTGGACTACGTGAAGTCCCAGGTTTGTGTGACTAATTCTTTTTAGTTAAATTATTTTATTGATCAATAATAAGTTGATTTGGGATCTTATGTCTTATCAAATGGATATCCTTAGTATAGGAAAATGATTTAGTGATTAAGTGATAAATGTTTTTTTGGAAGGCGTTCGCTCTATTGAGAATACTATATGCTCAAGGATAATATAACAGTATGGGATTTCATTTGAAGAGTAATGATATTTTTACCTATGTTTTTATTGTATATTTATAGAGATTTGGGTTATTTATGTAAATGATTAACCTATCATAGAGAATATGTGATTAGGTTAATTACTTTTAAGTATGTGACTTTAAGAGTAGTCAATATTATTTGGAGATACAATTTAACGTGGAAAACAATGTAACAAAATTCTTCTGAGTTTTGGGTTTCAATATTAGTTTGGATTATAATGAAAGATTTTGTGGACAATTTTTTATTGAATATTTTATGATGAACTTTGGGTATTGTTTGATTAATTTTAGAAATTAAGATTAGTATTTATTTCTCTAAAGTATTATCCTTTTTGGGGATCATCTGACCATTTTCTAACCATTTTGGTTTTGGGTAATCTCTAAAGAAAAGGGAAATATATAGTTCATCCATTTTGGATTATGTGATATTATATAAGTTGATTCTATCACTTTAGGTGTGACCAAGTCAGCTTTCATACTCATCGTTTGGAGTAAAAGTTGAGTGTGTGGTAAGAATTATATGAAGGATGAAACTCTACTTATCAAGTAAATTTTTGTTTTCTTATTCTGTGAATAAATTAATTATTAAATTTTATGTAATGGGTCTTAAAACCAAAAAAAATTATCCTAATGCATTATATTTTTTTGAACCAACGATATTTTAAATTATCATAGATTGATGGCCTTGAGGCCCTCAATTTTACACTTGTTTGTGAATGATGACCTCAATAACTACCTATATATAGTTACATATTCCCTCCAATTATGTGTCTCTAATTTCCACCAATGTTATCCAAGTAGAGATCAAAATTTTGTGGTGACTTTTTCATCTCCCTTTCCCTCTTATTAAGACAAATTTGTATTAACCCAATTTTTGATGTGGGTTCTCCACAATGATATTTTTCTACTTTTAACCTTTTATTTGCGAAGAAAAATTTCAAATTGTGAAGATGAAATTTTTTGAAGGAGGGGGGAATGTAACACCCCATGATTTCATAGTAAGTTATTTTCTTTAAATTTAATAGCTTGCGCTACAAGCAACACCAAGTTCGAGCGCACCAGGACTTAACAAACTAGCTGTTCAAAAGCGATTAGGAATAGTATTAACTTTATTTTAAATTTTTTATACTAAATATAATTTTAACTTATGTATTATGTGTTTATCATAAATATTATAATAAAAAATTCAATCTTTCAAATAAAAAATTGTATTTTTGAAAAAAATCAATTTTACCACCTTTTAATGGAGAACCCTTTTTAAATCCAATATTTCACACTTCTAAATATTAATTTTGACAAAATAAAATTATTATTTAGAATTGGGACATCAAAATTTACTTTGGATGAAATTTTGGTATTTTTCAAATAATATTAATTTTTTATGAATAGTGAGAAATACTGTATTTTAATTAAAAACAGCCTTTTAATATAACTTATTTATATAGATAGATTATATTTTAAATTGGTTTTGAAGTTTAATTAGGTTATATTTTTACACTTTAATCCAATGTTGGTCATTCGAATTAATTTCACTTTGAAATTATACATATACAAGTGTCAATCTTTTGATAGTTATTGTTTCTTAAAAAACACTATTTGTTTTGACAACAAAAATTATTTTTAAATTAATTAATCCAAATTATATATATTGAATTTGGTAAAATAGGCATCATTTTTTAATTCATAATATCATATATATATATTAGGCTGAATTTTTGGAATTTTTCTGAAATACTTCAATTTTTTATGAATAGTGAAACCACTAAGTAATAGTTAAAAATCCGGTTTTTTCATTTGAATGAAATTTTAGCACTTCTGTAAATTTAATTTCGAAATTATAAGATACATGGTTGTTATTATTAATTAAAATTTGGTTCAATAAGATGAAAATATTTTTTTATGAATAGTAACTTTTGACTTTTATTTACCGTGGTTAAAGATAAATAGTGCAATTGAAGGTAAAAAGAATATTATAATAATATAAAATTACCTTAAAACTTTTCCAAACCTTATTTTATGAGTCATGACCGACCATGGGAATCCTTGGGTCGATTTGGGGACCCCATGGATCCACTTAAGAATGATAATGACACTTTATTTTAATTAATTTAATGTAAAGACAAAAATGGCATTAACAAATATCTTTTAGTATATAAATTTTTACATGGAGTTATATTTGTCATCTTTTATACTATAAATAATCATTGGAATGATAAAAAAATTTCATAAATTATGGAATTTTTTTTATAATTTTTATACATAAAATAAATAAAATTATTTATAACACAATAACGATGTAATATTTACCTCATTAAAAAATGGTTTAAATAAAAATGATTATTACTATTAAAATAATATCCAAAACCTATCCAATAGTTATTGGATGATTTTATTTCGACCATGAGTCCTATTATCTTAGATGTTAATTTTTTTGGAACTTTAGAAACCGAATATCACTATATAATAAAATAATATTTTCACACTATCCTAAAGAGCCCCTCCTCTACTGTATAAAAGGACACCACTTCTAACCCATTCCACACACCTCTCAATCCCCTTGTCTCATACAACCCCTGAAAAGATAATCTCTCATGATCCCTCTATTCCTTCTAGAAGACTTACCTGAGGTAGAAGGCACTTCAAGAAGTCCTTTTTTTTCAAACCAAGGATAGTTAACCAAATTAAAGGTAACACTAACTCTTAAATTCTTTTGTTTTATTTTGTTTTATTTTACTTCTCCAACCCCCTAAACTCTTTTTATTCATTTATTTTATAACAACACCAGTATCCTAAATATTCTATTATGGTTTTTTGAGAAGGATTCTAACTACACTTACACACACCTACATCTAATGGGTGAAAAACATAATGTTTCTGGGAATGGAAAACAAACACCTCACCAATCGATGATTGTTTGATTATCTCATACTGCCTCTCATGGTATCCATTAATATGGAACTGTATTTATATATGATATATATATTATGTTTATTTTTTTCTTTATTCTTCTATATTTTCCATTTATATCATTATTTTTTGGTTTCCACTATGGGTAAAACGCGATAATTTCATTTGAGGAAGTGTGGACTACCGCCCCATTTAAAAGATATGACTCGTTAATGCCATGTGTGGGATGTATAAAAGAAGGATTTAATGATATTATATATTATATAATACAATAATAACAATATACCTATTTATAATTATGTTCTAATTTCATTAAAATAAAAAATAGAAATGAATGTTTTGGTCATGCGTACGTACGACTTACCGTCTCCATGAACAGTACATTTCATTTCTTATCTCCAAATGTTATGTACTGTTATAAATACATATATATATATACTAGATATATAATATATATATATATGATATCTAAATAATATATATCATTCTGGAGATAATGGAATTTTGAACACATGGAAAATTTTTAATTATAACAAGGTCATTTTTTACTCAGGTTCTGAACATCGATAAAATATCCAATATGAAATAAAATAATTAACTAATTGTTATTGCGAGGTAAAAAGTGATATAAAAGGAATAATAAACTTTAAAAACTATCTTAATCAGGTATAAATTATCTTATGTTAATTATTCAGTAAGAACAAGGAACATACAGGACAAGTCGGACATGAGGTAAGGGGTTTCCTATCTCACTTTTAATTCTGTGAGATTTCCATTATTCGCCACTTATTTATTAAATGTGGCATATTGTGTACTTCCATTTGATATATATTATCATAATTATATTTATATTAATGGTATTATGTGATTCATTTGGTGGTTATTAAATTGTTTTCATACAACTCGATTGATTACAACGAAGTAAGGGTTTTCATCTCACTTATTATTCCCCTGAGATTCATGAAATATTGGACACTATTTCCTTTTGTGTGGCTTATGTACATACCATGAATGTATCAATTGTGTAATATAATTTAATTTATGGGTATTTACATCTTCATTTTATGATCATTCTTTCATGGGGTGTATGTTTCTTAATTTACCAAATCGGTAGGGGAATTTCAAATTTCAATTTCCACTCATTCAGCTTTACATATACATCATTGATTATTTTACTCCATGATTATGTGTGGAAACACTATTTATTATTTTTGTAGTAATTTCCACTACCATTTCTATGGATATAAATTTGATACACATAATCACTCAATTTTTACATTCTTAAGTCATCGATATGAACTTGATAAGAGTAATTTTAACTCAATCATTATTCATTGAGTTAAACATCCAATTCAATGGTGTTGTTTTTACAAGAATATGTGTGAATGTCCTATGATTTATTTAAACTGAATATGAAATTATATTGAGAGTATTTATATTTTTCACACATAATAATATCATTGATTTATTTTTTACCTAAGGAAACGGTCTTTATAAAGGATTTCATCTCAATTTTCATTCCTTTGAGACTTCTTTGTTGACTATGAACCAATTCAATTTTATATGGTTTATATACTGTAATTTGACATAGTATATCATTAATACCTTTATTCTCATTATATTATAATGTTTTTATTCCCTAAATTATTTGTATTCAGGTGTCTCTCTTTTGGTTTGGAACTCTAACTAATATATCATTTTAAATGTCTTGGTGATTTATTCTTCTAAATAATTCTCATTATTGTCCTTGTTTTAAAAATGGTTTTAAGGTTTTATTTACATGGATATTAATGTTTTAAAATTAAAATTCCATTTAAAAGTTTCAAAGTGGTATGGGACACATTGATTCAAAAACCTATTTTAAATGACTGCTTGATGAATAGTGATACTTTTAAATGTTTTCAAGAAAAGGTGGGATATTTCTCTCAAATAGTTTTGATGATTATTTTAATCTATGTAAATATCATTCATTATTCTCTATTGTGGATAATTTATTATAATAAATTCTATCATATTTTATTTAATGAGTTATGTTTGACTATGGATGTGTTATTTTTATTCCATCCTTGGTTTGTGGTTAAATTATTGACAATTTGTATGCTAGTTTTAGTACTAATGTCTAGATTATGTTTCAACCATGTCATATGAGAAATGCATAGGATGTAGTAAGTGATGGGCGGAGCCCAATCTAGGTCCTCAGTGAATTGGTAGGTCTCATGAGACAAACTCGTGTCTTGGCATAGGGCCTGGAAAAAAATCTTATTTGTAGTCTTGGCACAAGGCCTTGGCTATGTGGTTATGATGTTCTGCATTATGAATTCCATCATTATGAGATTATCTATTAATATTTCATGTGGTTATTCGATTAGTAGAATACCCCTGAATATCTTTTATTATGGAATTATTTACTCATCTCATATTCTAGTCATAAAGTGTTCGTGTTTATTATTTGTAAAGTCATGTTTTTTCAGTTATTCACCATGCCTAAATTTTATGTTATCTTCCATTGCATTGATTACTCTTAATGAGCAATTGAGATCACCCCTTTATCATGTTTCATTTTCCCAGGATATGAAGAAGTTAGTTATGAGTGACTTGTAGGAATAATCTTGAAATCTTGGATGTTTCAAATGAATAAATTAGTATTGTTTTTCTTTTAAAGTTGTAATGTTGGACTTATGTGTGTTCCTTGTTTCCAAGACTACTAAACTGATCGGTCCTTTGGGACTTGATTCATTGTAATCCTGGCAATTTATTAAAATAATGCAAGGGCTCCTAGATTCTAGGGTCGGGACATTACATTAGATCTATGAAATAGATATAAATTTTTTGATTTTAAAATTATTGAATTTAAATTAGGAAATAGAATTTTGAAATTAAATTGTGAATTGATTTCAAATTATTATTTTTCAAAAATTGTTTAAATGGTTTTTATAGAAAACATTCCATTTTATCTTGGAAAAAATGTATTTTTTTATTAAAAACCCATGTGTTGGTTTTTAAATGAAAATTAGAATATTTGAAATAAATAATGTGATGAATTGTATTTTATGCAGTCTTAAAGTAAATTTACGATTGTTGATTTTATATTAGATCACATGAAATACTTAGATAATTAGTGAGTTATTTGGACATCACACTATGATTTACAAAGTTTCAAAACATAAATAAATCACATCACATTCCTGATGAGATGGTGATGAATTCATTTTGACCATTGTCAAAGGGGTCATGTGTATACACATATTTCCATGTCACCTTGAGTGTGTGGAGTGATATATCCTAGAACAATCATACATTTCATAAATATGACCATGTTTCTTTGTTATTTGTATTTAAAATGAAATATTAACATTTTTATATTCCTTGTTAATTTATATAAAATATGTTATATAAAAAACGTATTAATTCATTTATTCTAAAGTATTCCATCAATTGAAACATTTATCTTTTGTTTAAAGTACTTCCCTCATTTGAAATGTAAATCGTGATTTGTTTAAAAATGGTTTTGAAATTCCAATCCTATTTATTTAAAATTGAAAGATCATTATTTAGTTAATTAAATGTTGGAACCTATTTTGAAATCATTTGTGAGACCCTACTGGGTTTTTTGTTCACGCCCTACCTATTCCTTCAGGTTTTTTTATATTATCTCCTTCCATGTTCGAGTAGGGGTAAAGAACAACTTAGTGGTAGTTCTAGATATTGATCCATGGAAATGAAGAGTTTCACCCATTGGTACTTGGGCTATCTATCCTATTTTTTGGTACATTGGTGTAGTAATTTGGTTTTTTATTCCTGCTTGACTTCTAGTAAACTTCTCCCTGTGGAATTTTTCTTGTATGCATAATGTCTTGTTTATCCTTCTTCCTTAAAGTATGTGGAAAATTCATTCCCACTTTCATTATGTACGCTGTCATGATCTAGTCTCCAACCCATGGAATCGAGAATGCTCTTCAAGCCATGTCAGGACCAGCTCTATTATGGGGTTACCAAGGTACCCAAGCTGGTTCGGGATTATTCCATGGACAATGGAGACTCATCTAATTCAATTTTAAATTAGTAAATAAGATTTTTACTAGTGTTCTATTTGTTTTTGGGTGTGTTTAGTGGGAAACCGCACTTAGTGGGTTAGTAGTATATTCTAAATGTATTTTAAATATTGAAGGGTGTGAAGTTGTATCTGATCCTTGTGAGGAGAACGAAGAGATCTCATTGAAGTAGAAGGGTGGAATGTTGAATCTGGTCAAGGATACCGATCTGTAATTGAAGTTACAGATTTTTCTCCATTCACTATTGAAGTAACCCAAGACAGGGTTCGATTTAAAAATTGAATATTAGGGTTTTCAAAAAAAAATTGATGGAGAGCTGAAGCTGAGAAGTTGAGAATTGTTCGAGCATGCAGTTAAAAATAAAACCAAAGATGTTTGAATCATAGGTTGAGCCTAATAATCCTGTTCTGAGAGAATTCACACCCTACTAGACTTTTGAGTTTGAAGTGTTGATACATATTCAAGTTCCTAAGTTAAGGAAATCAGGTGTTTGAGTTTGCACACTGGATCATTGTCTCACCCAACAAATGTGGTTGATGAAGATTTTCTAGTGAAGGGAGTGTTATCCCCATTATTGACTCTATACTGGAGAAGCTTAATGAAGAAGATAATGGAAGAATTGCTGAAGAACTAATAAAGAGGAGGGCTAACGCAGAATCAAATTTTTTCTCATACTTTAGGATGTACTGATAATTGAAGTTTTTTTTTCTAATTTTTTGATTTTCAATATTTAAGGGACCTCATATCTTCCCATTACACCAATTGAATGGTTGAAATCTTGTTCTCATGGTGTTAAATCAGTTTCTTGTGTGAAATCAGGTTAAGGATGAATGGATAGATGTTGTCAAGTGATCATTTTAGGAAATAAATCATGCCTAAAAGGTGTGATTTATGTCATATTCTTACTAATTCAAGCCACATTTTCACTATATTGGCCATAGAAGAAGCATGAGCTATGTTTAATCTATGAACTCAAGTTATTGTAGTACTAATGCCACTTGCGGTCTTAATACTAAGAAAGTGTGGAGATAACCAAGATATTTTTTTGAAGGTGCTTGAATTTTAGAAGGTAATTTTCCATTCAATGTGGTTTCTATGCTGTATTTTTTAATATAGAACCAAAGGGAGGCTTGATTCGCAATTTTTAGACAATTCAGGGAAGAATGTGATATTTGATGTTTATAAAAGGAGAGTGAACGAAGACTAGCATGGAGTCCATGTGAATGTTGAGTTGGACACACATACAGCTTTAATAAGTTGTTCAGGGGAGAATTACTAGTTGTTCTCAAGATACAGAACCAAAATCACATCACATGGTGATACCTAGGAAATTTGGGTGTGATAAAATTGGTGATAGTCTACTATAAAATATCTAGATATATTTTTGTGTTAGGACTTGGTAAGGAAGGAGAATCCATCATTCCATCACCATAGCACACATATCAAGGGAGTATACAACTAACCTTAGAAAAGGTCCTGCTGCTGGAGATTGCGGGAGGAAAAATTGTTTCCTTAGAATTTTTCTCTTCTCATCCTTTTCTCATTTTGATTTTTGTTTCTACATTTTGTAACTAAAGAATTAGATAAATTAAGTAGGATTAGAGGGAATTTTTAATCAGTTCATAATAGTCCAAAAACCCTAAAATCATCAGTTTTTTTAACCCTCTCTCTCTTTGTCTCTTTCTTCTCCTTCTATTTTTTCCTCACATTCTTAATCTTTATCACACTCTGACACAATTCATATCCCTCTTCATCACTTCTTTTCTTATTAGTGTTTTTCGGATGTTTTTTTTTGTATTATTTTTTTGCTTCTAATTTTTGGTTTTAGTCATGAAATCACCATTCACCATCCCTCTGGATACAACACCCACTCACCACTATAGTAGTAAGTAGTTTAAAAGGTAAATAATTAATTAATTGGACTCAGTGATAGTTAATGACTTATCATACCTGATCGGATTGTTTTGATGTTATAGTGGAAGAAACATTCATCCAAAAACAAAAAAAAATTTAAAATATTATAATAAATAAAAAAATCATATAAAAACTTTAAAAGAATTCATATTTAAAAAAATATGTCAAAAAAAGTATGTTCATATTCCGATTTTTGATTTTAATTTAATTGAATTCCCAAAATTTAAATTTGGATGCACACTAGACCATATAAGGTAGAGAATGAAATTAAAATATTGAAAATTAATAAGAACTAGTCTTACTTAAAGACAAAAATCAGAATAAACGAAATTCTATATAGTTTGGAAGATGAAAAATCTAAAATTATAAATGAAAACCAGAATTTGAACATAGTCCAACACATTTTTTCAGTCCCTATGATACCTATACTTAGGGAGTTTCAACAACCATCAGTTTATAACAATGCAAATTGTATAAGGTTGTCCCTAGGGACTAGTTTATTTATGATCAAACAATATCATCTCTCTATGATTCCTTCATTCATTGTTTTCCAATAGTGGATTCACGTGAATTTATTAGAGATTTTTACTATTTTTTTCAAAAAAATTCTCTATGAGGTTTGAGTAAGGAAGAGTTGATATTGAGGTTTTTCCTCTTTTCACTGAATGGATGGGTTAGGATATGGTTCCATAACTTATAAAATGAAATATTTGAATCCTAGGGTGGACTTTTCAATGTTTTTTCCCCAAATTCTACCATAGGAACCACATGATAATGGTTAAGATTAATATAATAGGGTTTTCCTATGAAAATGAAGTGTTTTTATGAATCTTGGGATTAGTTTAGGGATCTTCTTAAGTAGTTTCTCAATCATAGGTTATCTCACCATATTCTCATGCATACTATTTATAATTACGCCACACCTTATAACCAAAACTCACTAGAGCAATCTTGTGTTGGAATTGTATCTGACTTAACTGCTCATGAGCTTATGCAATTTTTTGATAAACCCACCTAAATGTACGAAAACAAGTTCACTTTGAAAATAATCACTCATAGAGCTAGAAAACCCCCACAGGAAACTACATTAAATGATAGAACACTTAGGGAGCAGTGTAGTCATTGTGGGATGTTTGGTCATGTTTAAAATTGTTGTCGTAACTTTTATCTCTCTATTCAATCTAATTAGAGTTCCCAGTTTGTAGACTACCAAGATATAAATAAAGGGGTTAATAATACTTTCTCAAATTAGTTAAAATTTTGATATAAACATTTTTTTAACCTTTCATGGAATGATCATGTTTTTATGAAACAATATTCTTTTTTTATATCACATCCTAAACAAAAATTTCAAAATAATTTGTGGGTTGAATCTTCAGATACAAAAAAAAATCAAAAGGGGATATTAATTAAATTTTTAATAAATTATATTCTCAAGATGATAGGTTAAAATAAATAGTTGATTATTAAGAGGTTAGGAACAGAACTAAAATGGAATCATAAAATTCTATCATAAAAAATATCTTTGTCCAAATTGGACAGCTGGATGGAGAATTAAGAGTGAGAGAAAAGGGAAAATTCCTAGTAAAAAAACGAAACAAAAGCAAGAAAGTGATGGTAATGATAACCAGGTCATGTATAAAAACTAAATAAATATTTAGGAAACAATATATTGAAGATAAATCTAAATAGAAAATAAAGTCTCGAAAAGAAAACATTTAAAATGCTAAAGATAGAAATCTGAACAAATTGAGTCAAGCTAATAAAATGATATAACATCACATGAAAATGGAATTGAACAAAATAAAATGAAATAAAAACTAATCAAATAGGATAATAAGAAGTTGAGATTTGATTATGAGTAAAATAATCAACTAGTCTTAAATAATTATGATCCTCTCATACCTTTTCCACAAAGGATGAAAAGAATAATGAACATGATTATCTAAAATTATTTCAAATGTTTTGGATATTTAATTAAAATATTATTTTTGTGTAAGACTTATATAAAATTCCAAAATATTTAAAATTACATGATATATTGTTGTATAACAAAATTTATTGGGGTGAGAGTTCAATAATAAATTTTATTGAATATGGTGGTGAAATTGTCCAAAAGAATATTACCCCAAAACTGAAAGACCATGGGTCCTTTGTTATTTCTTGTATAATTAGAGGAAATGAGGATACTAAGTGATTGTGTGATTTTGGTTCTAAAAATATCTTTATGACCTAATCCTTTTTTAATAAGGTGTCTCTTAGGGATCTAAAACCTACTTTTGTTTCTCTACATCTTGATGACTGGTCACTTTCTTATCCTTATGAGAGGGTAGATTACCTATTAGTTGATGTTATAAAAAAATATTTTCTCATTGTCATACTAATTTTTAAAATGGATTGTGATAACAAAGACCAATTAATTTTAAGTAGGACTGTTTTATCCATTTCTAAGTATGTTATAGAAGTATCGATGGGTAAGATGTCCTGTCAAGCTGGGGAAAACCAAGAGGAAATTCATGTTTTCAATGATTACCCTCTTTTTTGAGAATTAAGTTTTTATATGTTGTTGATTAGGTTTTTATAGCTGATTTTATTAATGAAAATCATCATCATTTTGAGGATTAATTAGAACAGTGAACCTATCATAGAAATTTTTAATGCATTCTTTATTGAATATGAATCTATATAGGAACTAGAAATACTGGGGAGAATTAAGAGCCAAATTTGGAAGTACATTATTGAGGAAAATGATGTGGTCCATCTGAAACCAAGTTATATTATTGGTAGTGTTTCTCAGCCTATTATACATTTACATCCCTCTCATGTTCCCATCCCTATCTCATATTCCTACAAAATTGAAAAGGGTAAGTATGTTCATGGTTCCTTTTCTACTAAAAATAATGGTTCTATAGCTGAGGATGAATATGAAGTCAATTCTATTAAACATGGGGTTGAATGTTATGTTTCTCAATCTATTTAGAGTGAGTTAGAGAAGTTTCTATACAATTTACCAAATATAGAAAATATTTTTATCCTTGTTCTATTTAATTACTTAGATGATACATTTTCTCTCCATGACTTGGAAGAGTTTTTAGATAATTTATAGGGCTCTTCCTCTATTTCACACAAGTTAATTCCATCTAATAGTCATCTTGAGTATCTTAGTGAGTAGGTTGTAACAATAGTTACATGTTTTTTCTAAACCATTTAATCTATTAAGTATGGGAGAGTGTGAGAGTGATGACATGTAAGTGCAGAGTGTGGCTGGTTATTCTGATGTATGTTCTGATATATTTCCCCATAATGTTGATTATTTGAATAAAAATCTAGGTCTTGAAGCTACTGGTGGATGTATAATTAATACCATAAATTTGGATTTTTTAGGTGTAATTCTTTAGGTCGTTGAGTTACTATATGTTTGGAGTGAAATTACTAATATTTCCAAACAAAATAGTGGGGTCTCACCTTATGAATCATAACATTTTAATAACCATGGTTAGAATAGTTTAGTAGTAAATTCTAGTTGAATACTATACACTTAAAATTTCATGGGAGGAAACTTGTGGTTTTTAGGTCATTTATTGTAGTTTTTTAATTAAATAAAGTCATTTATATGGTTTTTGATGCTCTTTTTCTGAACCATATTCCACTTTATGTTTTATATTTCTTTATAATTTTCAAATGAATGAATTTAATGATCAATGCATATTTATCTTTTTAGAACATTATTGGATGTGTACATGTTAATTTTAGTAGACAGGGATACATTTATTTCATTATAATCCAGTTACCAATATAAGAGGTCATGGTCAATTGTGTGATCTACTTATCGGTAGTAGAGTCATTTTTATTTTCAATGACAAAAGTATCTTCTAATTGGAGTGAGCCGAATTAAATCTCCCTCGAATATAGTTATGGTTATTTTAAAATTATATAAAATCATTTTGATCTATTTTTCTTATAGGAGCTCTAAAATTCTAACCAGAGTACTATTTCAATGGATTAAAGGGAGGATACAAATACTATATTTTAATGATAAAAAAATTTATATTTTAAGCATCTAATTGTTTTAAAATATTAATATTTTTTACTTAATTTTATATTCTTTTTATTGTTGTTGATTTGTGGTTTTAATTAACTTGAATGGTTTTTGAGTTACTACAATTCATGCTGAATTTATTTCTTAAAACTTGCTAACCACTGTTGTTGGTAGATTTATTTTTGGGTTTTAAAAAATGTAGTTCATGCTTGTTACCATTAATATTTGAAACCTATTCTAGAACTAAAATGTAGCATGAATAATTTTGAACATTATTTTTCAGTTCTTAAAAGATTTAAGTAGTGGCTACTTAGGAACCTTGTCCACGTCATGAATTGTTTTGTTCATTTTTTTTGTGTGGGAAAATGTTTTTAAACATTACTATCACCCCTAATAACTAAATTTTTCTATGTTGGATATCCATATCTTTTTGAACGTACATGTTTAATTTTTTCTCCCATATTGAGATACACAATTGGGGACATTGTGGGATTTTAAATGTGGGGGAGGGGTTTAAAATGATTTGAAGGGTAATTCTTTAATAACCCATAAAAAACCCCTAAAATTTTTAATAACTATGATTTTTTAAGCATCACTTGAGCATTTTATGTGGAAGAAATATTTTCTCAAATATGAAAATTGTGATTCCATTGTGAGAAGATTAATCATTATTACCTTATGGATTTAAGTGGATAAATATTCTTTCTTTCCCTCCTGAAAAAAAAAATGTTTTTTGTAAAACAAAATTGAGAAAATGTTATACAATAAATATTAACATTAAACTTTTTAATTTCAATTAAACTCATAAGAAAAGAATCCAAATGGATTATGAAATGAAAATTTTAATCCAAGTTGATATCATTATTATTTTTATATTTAATTATTATTTTTAAACATTTCGATGAGTAATTTATTACACTAATAAATTATACCTCTACCTCATTCAATATTGTATATATTTATTATGAATTCTTAAATTATATGATTTTATTCTCTTAGAGGTAAATATAATTTTGGACTTCAAATTGTAAATAAATTGTTGTTTTTTTAAATTAACTTTAAAATTTTTAATTTCTAATCATTTTTTAAAAAAAAATAACCAATTTTTCACTATGGGAATTCATTTTGAGATGGAATTTAGATTTTTATTCTTGAGAGAATTTGTGAGAAAAAATATTTTTTAAAATCAATCCATTGTGTCATTACTATTCTTCAAATTTGAGATTCTTTTTCTACCACTGAATCAGTACTAAGTGCCTAATTAAGAAATAACACCATCTGAAGTGTGAAGGAATTTTTTGTGGATTTTAATTCTTTGTTTTTTCCACATCACTTTTGAAATTTAAATTATATTTTTTTATCTTAAAATATGCATTTAATTGGTTAATTATAGTGTTGTAGTTAATTTTTAAGTATAATGCTAACTTAAACAACTATATGATTAAATTTAATTTTTTATTAAATTATAAGTTTTTTTGAGATTTTTTTATTTTATTTAATTATTTATTATTCTTTTAGAATATTAATTTTAAGTGATTTTTCATAATTTTTGTGTTTTGTTAATTTAATGATTAATTAATTAATTTTTTATTAATTAATTAATTAAAAAAATGTAATTTCTATTTAACATTTAATATTTTATTTTTAACATTTTATTATTTTGGAAATGATTGTCTATAATTTTTAATCTCTATTTTTAAATGATTTATTTATCAATTATTTTATTTTATATTAATTAATTAATTGATTAAGGTAATTTGATTTTAATTTTTTGTTTTTAATTATTTTGAACATTATGAATATTTGAACATAGAATTTCTGTTTTAATTAAAGTGTCCAAAATTATTTTTAATTATATAATTTTAAAAGTTTAAATGTTTTTATATTTTTTGTTTTTTCATGTACTATCGATATGTGTGAAAATTTGGAAAAGGGGTGAGGAGACCATTTTCAACTTCAAGTGACCTCTTGATCATAAAAGAGACTATGTCCAATGGTATTATTTTTCAATGTATGGGATTGATCAGGCCTTTTATGACAGAGCAACTACGCCCCTGCTTTGGATCTATTGTAAAATGAATTTATGGTGTGTTGAAATTTGAAAAGGGAAAATTGAAGTGCTTGTGCTTGTGTTTTGAACCAACAAAATACATATAAATCCAAAAAAAACTTCAACCTATTGTGCCTTTTATTCGATCGACTATGCCTAAATGAAGATGTTCTACAATGAGGATGGGTGTTGAATTGACCATTTGTGATCACTTCAACCTTCCGCACACACCAAACTGTTATGACTGATTTCCTCCAGCCCTAAGTCTTACAGACCTAACACATAACCCCTTATGGGATTCCATACTAAATCTCATGGGTGCTTGGAGGAATTTTCCATCCAAAATTATATGTGAGCTACCAACCTTTGCAGAAACAGATGTGGGATTGATTTTTCATACAACAACCCCCCCTCAAAACAAAGACCACACAACTGAGTCTTCCCTTCAATGATAATTCATCTAATGCAAATCATCTTTTATTTCCACCATTATTTATACATTCAACGGGACATGATGCTCGGTCTACTGTTATTAAGATAATTTTAGATACGACACACCATTATGGATCCACATGCTCCAAACTCAGCCATCATTATCATTCTCAAACCGTATGGGTTATCCACATCATGGCTAAACCATATATCACATACCACTTATTGGGATCGATTTCCTTCTCAACTTTAGAATGGAACCATAAGTAGTGGGACAATCGATCCCAACAAAAACCGCACCTGAGGTTACTGAATGATAGAGATTAAACCATAAAAATGGCCCGAATTTGGATAAATGGATAAATTCTGAGTTGTGATGGATGGAGAAACTAGAGTGCTTTTGAACTTGAGCCTTGTGAAGAGGATGATGAAATATCATTAAAGAAAAAGGTTGTGAAGGAAAATACATTTAAGGATATCGGGCTTGAATTGAAGTAATATATTTTTTTGCATTCATTATTATATTAACTGATGCTAGGGATCAATTTGAAGATTAAAAATTGAACATTGGGATTTTTGAACCAAAATAAAAGGAGACTGAATCACACTACAAAGATGATGGATTCAGGATATGATTTTTTATCCGAGCTCAATGGGAATTATTTTTTATTTAGATAAAATAAAAAAAATCTAATTCAGTATATACCATGGAGGAAAAACAGTTTCTAGAACAAAGGTTCGACGTGGTAGTGGGATGCAGAAGGGTGAGTGCCTCTATCAAATTCACCTCCTTTGTAATTTTTATTTAAGATGGTTCCTAATGGGAAGGAACCTTCTTCAAATACCTTTTTGGAAGGTCCTTTTTAAAGAAGCACCTTCCAACACATATTTTTTTATTTTATTTTTTTCATATATATATATATATGTAAACAAAACAAACTAACCAATTAAATATTTATTAATAGCATTTAAATAATTAGATCTATAATGTAATTAATAATAAAAATATAATTACTAATAAATCATAATATTGAATATAAATAATTTAATTAACAATATATTTAATTTAATATTTAAAAATAATTTGAATTAATTAATTATCTAACATATATTAATTTTATTATTATTATTTTAGTTATTAATAGTAATTATAATAATAAAATTATTGTTAATAATTATTAATTAATAATATTTTTTGCATGTAAATTATTTTATTTTTATTATATTTATGACTAATAATATTATTGATAATAATTATTATCATCATTTAAATAATAGTATTATTACTAAATATGATTATTATTATTATTATTGAGTAATATATTAATTAATATGATTTCATAAAAATAATATTTTAATAATATTGACTATTATTAATAAGTATAAAATATTAATTATTTTTATTTATTGTTTTAATTATATTATTATTATTATTAAGTCATGTATTATTATTAATACATACAAAATATTTATTATTTTTATGAAATTATTTTCATTTTCATTTATTTTATATGTTTTATGTATATTCCTAAAATTTCACTTAGAATCTGTCTATGATTTATATTTTATAAGCTTTTAGATTTTTCTACATCTTTTAAACTCCAAATGTTATGTTTTTAAATAATTTTTTTTGTATGATTGATATTATCGTCTGTTTATTATTTTGATGATTTTTTAGTTTTTTATTATTTTTTATGCATTAAGTGTATGTTTAAATTTCATTTTGATTGTATTTATAGTTTATTTTATACAATCTTTCAAATGTGCCTATATAAAACACACACAAAAACATATTATGTTTCCAATTTCTAACATTGGAATTCTATAAAATATATGCCATGATCACAATATCAATGAAACTTAAAACATGGATTCAACATATAAAAATTATTTTAAAATAAAAAAACAAAAAAAACTAATTTATATGACACAAAATTTATTGATTAAAAATGTAACATTTACACTTCAAAAATATTATACACATAAAATATAGAATAAATAAACTATTATTGAAATTTTAAACTTTGACTGTATTGATAAAAATTAATTAATAAGAAAATTAATTTCCAAATATAATTAAATTAAATTAAATTTAAAAATTTTAGTGAAAAAATAATTTATAAATACAAATATTATTTTTTGAAATAATAATATTTTTTGCGATTGAAATTTTTCTTTATTAAATATTATTAAGAATTTATTTTCATTTTCAATTATTTTTTAAATTTTTATTAAGTTTTTTAAATTTTATTTATATTGAATTTATACATTATATTTTATAGGATTTCAAATTCACCTACTTAAAAAATTATTATGTTTTCAAGTTAGTGACTTTACATTTTATAGCATTTCAAAGTTAAGTACTTGAATTTATACTTTATATTTTTTTCGATTGAAATTATTCCTCATAATATATTTTAGGATTTCTTTACCTTTTAGTTTATTTTTATATGTTTAATCCATGTTTTAGGCTTCATTTAGGTTATACATGTAGTATATATTTTATAGGCCTCCAAAGTCACAAACTTGAGAACATAACAATATTTCGAGCAGGTGACTTTGAAAGCCTATAGAATATAAATTATATATTAAATATAAATAAAATTTGAAACACTAAATAAAAATGTAAAAAAATAATTGAAAATGAAAATAATTTCTCAAAAATATGTGATGAAGAATAATTTCAGTCACATGGAATATTATTATTTCAAAACAAAACCTTTGTATTTATAAACTATTTTTTCACCAAAGTTTTTTTGTGTAATTTTGTATAATTATTTATTGAAATTAATTTTATATTTAATTAATATTTATTTTTATATCCAAAGTTTTAAATTTAGTTTATATTTTATTTAGTCTACATTTTATGTTCATAATTTTTTTGATGTGTAAATGTTACCCTTTTAATCAATAATGTTTTTGTCATATAAATTAATTTTGTTTTTTTATTAATGTTTTTTTCAGATATTTTTTATATGTTTAGTCAATTTTTTTTAATTCATTGATATTGTGCTTATAACATATATTTTATAGACTTCCAATGTTACCTTCTTGAAATAAAATATTTTTTTTATTGTGTTTCAAGTAGGCATTTTTTAAAGATTATAAAAAATAAAATACAAATAAAATCAAAATCAAATTTAAACATAGACTAAACACATATAAAATAATTAAAAATCAAAATAATCAAAATAATAAACAGAAAATAAAATTGATCATACAAAACAATGTTGTTTAAAAACATAATATTTGGAGTTTAATAGAAGAAGACAACTCTAAAAGCATATAAAATATAAATTGTAGTTAGATTCTAAATCAAATTTACGACATAAAATTAAAACATATAAAATAAATGAAAATTAATATAATTTCACAAAAATAATAAATAAAAAATTTAACTTATAATAATAAATCATTTTATAAAAATAATAATATAATTAATTAATTAATTAAAAATAATTAATATTTTCTAATTTTTATTAATAGTAAGTATAATTAATATATTATATTTATGAAGTTATTTTAATTAATATATATATTAATAATAAAAATAATCATATAAATATTAATAATACTATTATTTAATGATCAACATCATTATTAATAATAGTATTATTTCCCATATATATAATAAATAGAAAATAATTTACATTAAACAAAATATTAATATTTAATAAATATTATAAATAAAGATATTATTATAATAATAATTAATAAATATATTAACAATAATAAAAATTAATATTTATTATATTATTAATTAATGCTAATTATTTTTAAATATTAGATCTAATTTATTATTTGTTACATTATTTATATTCAATATAAGGAATTAATAATAATTATATTATTATTTTTATTAATTAGATTATGGATTGAATTATTTAAATGTTTTTAAATAATATTTAATTGATAAGTTTGTTTTGTTTATATATATATATGAAAAAAACTATACAAAATGATGTGTAGGGAAGGCGCTTCCTTAAACACGCCTTCCATGAATGGTTTTTGAACAAGTTGCCTTCTCTTTGGGCACCTTCTTCAAAAAAATTACAATGGAAGCATATTTGAAGAAGGCGCTCCCCATTCTACAACCCTCACCACACCAAACCTTGGATATGGAAATTTTTTGGCCTCTACAGTGTATACAGAATTAGTTTTTTATTTTCTCTAAATCTAAAAGTTTTCTGAGCTCGATGAGCCACTACTGAAGCCGAGGCCAGAAGGATGAGCATTTTTTGAGCTTTCAGTTAAAAATAAAACATAAGATGTCTGAATCAATGGTTTATCTCGATAATCCTATTCTAGGATGAGCCACACCCAACTGGACATCTGTGCTTGTAGTGATGATCATGTTCTGAGTTCTACTATTGGGGAAATCCGGAGTTTCAGTTTTTGCGCCAGATCATTTCCATGCCTAACAGAAGCAGTTGATGATGATTTTATAGAATTGCTGCTAAAGTAAAAGAAAAATAGGTGATTTGATACATAATAAAACCCGAGATGTGATTTTCGGATGTGACTGTAATTGATGTTTTCTTTGCTAGTCTTTTGATTTGAATGTTTCAAGGGACCTCAGATCATCCCATCGCACAGATTGGGAGGTTGAAATCTTGGGCTCAAAAGGTGTTCGAGAATTTTCCTATGTGAAATCAGGTGGATTATAAAGTGCTCTATGTGGTAGGAGATGAACCATTCCCAACTATTGTGATTTGGTGTTCTATTCTCATTCATTAATGAGTATCGTAAATTCACATTTCCCAAGGGTGACAGTAGTGAATATTTTTACCTTTTAACATTGATCAAAGTTCCAAAAACTAGAAAAAAATATATCCTTTCTTCATAATAACGATTAGATTGAGATATCATGGCCAAATAATGATCATGGAGCTATGGATGTTCACTGAAGAGAGAGCTTAGTGAATCTTTACTTTTACTCTAAGCACTGAATAATATATAATTAACTTGATTAGGATCAAATAAAAATTTTAATCAGTTCAAAATAGTTCTAAAACCCTAACATTATCAATTATTTCAACTTTATCCCTCTTGTTGTTTTCCTTACATTGTTTCCTAGAATTATTAATCATCATCACACTCACACACAATTAATCTTCATCTTTATCACTCCTTTTGGTATTCTTTATTTTTGTAGATTTTTTTTGTTTAGTTTGTTTTGTTCCAGTTTGGTCATACAATTGTCAATCATCTTCCCTATAGATACGACACCCACTCACCACTGTACTAGGTAGTAGTTTGTATGGTAATTAATTAATTAATATCACTAGATTCTAGTTAATGACCTAGAATAAATGATCAAATTTTGGTATTATTTTCAGGGAAGAAACTTGTGACCAAAAAAAATTAAAAAACATGAAAAAATCAAATAAAACCTATAAAAAAGTATATTAATTTTTTTACCAAATACTAAGTGTTTCAATATGTTTCAATTAATTTACTAAATTCACATTTTAATGCACAATATGGACTTCAAGGTAGAGATTGAAATTTCAAATTGTAAAATTAATAATCACTGCTTTTCCTTAAAGAAAAATCAAAGCAAAAATATAAAATATAGTAGATGAAAGACCAAAAAATTGAAATTAATACCTTAATTTGAACATAATCCATCCCATTATTATATTCCCTAAGATACCTAGACTTGGGGAGTTTCAGATACCATCAATGTACTGAAATCCATATTGCATAAGACTATCTCCTAGGTCTAGGAACTTCGGTATCAAACAGTCCCACCTCTCTATGCTTTATTCTTTCACTAGTATGCCCGCAAAGGATTCACTTGAAACCATTAGAGTTTTTTATTGTTCTATCCAATAGTTTCTTTAGTGAGGATTTATTTTGGAAGAGTTGAGGTTAGTGGGTTTTCTATTCAAGATCAAGTTTAGGGCTAGGACATCGTTCCCAAACCCATATGAGTAAATATCTGAAACATTGGGTGAACTTTTCATTGCTTTTGTCCCTAAATTCTACCCTAGGAACACCACTATTGAGGCTAGGCATAAGATAACAAGGTTTTCATAGGATGATGGAATTTTTTTTATGAAACTTAGGATCAGTTTGGATCTATTATTTGGTAGTGTGACAACAATACATTAGCTTCATATATCCTCATGAATAGTTTTTATAATTCCATTACACCTTAAAACCATATCTTAATTCACTAATCTTGTGGTGGAGAATTCTATGATTTAACTATTTTAAATCTTGAAGAATTGTTTGATAAAATTATCAAAATCCCCAAATCAAGTGAATTAGAAAAAAATCATTCATAACGATAAAAAAACTCCTCAAGAAGCTATAGTCAGTGATAGAACACTTATGGAGAAGTGTAGTCATCGTGGGATGTTTGGTCTTGTTCACACCTATCGTCCAAACTTTGATCTCCATATCCAATGAAATGAGAGTTCCTAGTTTTTAGATTACATATATATAAATTAATGGGGTAAGGATACTTTCTCAAATCAGTATAATGCAGGATATAAAAATTACCCCAACTTATCTCGAAAGGAACCAGGAGTTATGAAACAATATTCTAGTTTTCAATCGTGGCCTAAATAACAATTTCAATAAAATTTTTGGTATGAATCTTAAAATACAGTAAATATACAAGAGGGGATTTTAATTCAAGTGTTTAATAAATTATATTCTCATTGGGATAAGTTAAAATATATAATCTATTCTTAAGAGGTTATGCACTAAGCTAAAATTGAATCTCAAATATATGTCTTAAACAGTCTACCTCTCCAAATGGTCATGATGGTTAGAGAAATAGGTGGGGAGAAAAGGGGAAATTATCTAGTACAACAGAACCAATCCAAAGTGGTAATGTGATAGAAGTAACAACCAGTTCAGGTTGAAAACTCAAGAACCAGTTAGGTAACACTCTAGTGAAGAAACAATTGAAGAAAAATCAATGTCTGGAAAATAAAACATTAGAAACACCAAATCTATAAATCTGGACAGATTGAGTCAAACTACAAAAAATGATATAACAATCATGAAAAGGAAATTCAAAAAAACAAAATGAAATGGGAACTCATTGAATAGGGTAAGTAAAATATGAGGTTTTAGTATTATGATAATAATCTATAAGTATTGAATAATTATGACCCTCCCATACCTTTTCCACAAAAGTTGAAGAATAATAATAAACATGCTGATCAAAAATTCATTTTTGTTTATAATAGATTTAATGTCCATGATCATTTTAGGGAGATTTAAATACAATTACATCAAATTTGAAATTCCCTAAAAAAAATTTGTGGATAAAAAATGGATAGGGGTGAGAGTTCAATACTAAATTTCAATTAAGATTATAGTGAAATTGTTCTAAAGAATATTCCACCATAACTAAAAGACCTTTGATCATTTTTTATTTCTTATAGAATTGGAGGTATTGAGGATATTGGTTTATTTTGTGATTTTGGTTCTAGAATTAAACTTATTCACTACTCCTTGTTTAATAAGTAAGGACTTAGGGATCTGAAACTGACTTCTGTTTCTTTATAACTAGCTAATAGGTTATTTTATTATCCTTATGTGAGGGTATATTACCTATTAGTTTATGTTTGAAAACTATTTTTGCAAATTGAGTTACTTATTCTTGAAATTGAATGTGATAAAAGAGTCCCAATCATTTTAGGAAGGTTATTCTTAACCATTTTTGGGGTTGGAATAGATGTTTCAATGGGTAAGATGACCCTACAGGCTTGTGAAGACCAAGCATAATTTCATGTTTTCATAGACTCCCCAATTTTTTGAGATATAAGATGATATATGTTAATGAGGAGGTATTTAAATCTAATTTTAGAATGGAAAATCATTATATATTTGATGATTTGAACATTGAATCGCTCACTGAACAATTTAACATATGCCTTATTGAATTTGAATCTAAAAATTAATTGGAATGTTCAGAGAGAATTGAGATCTAAATTAAAAAGTTCATTTCTAAGGACCATGAAGTTATCCATACCAAACCAATTTATCTTTTTTATAGTGCTTGTCAGCCTATTGGAAGTGTACAACCCTCCCATATCCCCAACACTTTTTATGTTCCCTTTTTCTACCAAAATGAAAAGGGGGATTCTTTTTATGGTTCTTATTCTACTGAAAATGAAGGTTCTAAGGCTGAGGTTGAGTTTGCAGTAATTTTTTTTTCAACTTAAGGTGGAATATGAGTTTTTTTAATTTTTTGATATTGGTTTATAAGAGTTTCAAGAAATTTTACTATATGTGGAAAATGTGTCTTTCCCTTATTCATTGAATTATTTTGATGGTGTTTTTTCTATCGATAAATATGAGAAGTTTTTAAATGTGTAAGAGGATTCTTCCTCTGTTTAGAAAAAGTAAATTCCCTCTTAGATTAATCTTGATGTTCTTAGTGAGAAAGTTGAAATAATAGTTGTATATTTTTATAAACATTTAAATATATTTAGAGTGACGGAGAGTGAGAGTGTGGTCTGCTGGTGAAGAGTGAGGATGGTTATTTTAATGTAACTTATTGGTTGTTTTTCCCAAATCACGATTCCTTGAAATAAAATATGGGTCTCAAAGCTACTAGTGGATTGAGTCATCAAACTAAAAATTCTATGTTTTCAGGTGTAATTCTTTATCCTGTTGAGTTACTTGAATTTTTAGGTGAACATTATAATACTTCCAAACAAAAAAGTGAGGTCTCACCTTATGAATCATAAAATTTAAATGAATATAGGTTGAACAATTTTGGGGAAAACTATGGATAAAGGATACAAATCTAGCACTGTAAGGGAGGAAGCCCATGTTTTTAGGTTGTTTCATTAAGTTTTTTGTTTGAATAAATGCCTCTCTCTCTCTCTGTTGTGTGATACTCTTCTTGTTGAATCATAGTCCACTTTATGCTTCATTTGTCATGACCCGACTCACCGAGGCCTGCCTGATAATTGACAAGGTGATATGTGATAACCCCTAGCCCACCCCAAATATACCAAGGTCTGCTGGCTAGTACCGAAAAGGCATAACTGAAATGGGAGGTCTCTGCCTAATGTACTTATACACACACACCCAACCATATCCATGAAACCGTGTAGAGGAATAATAATGAGAAGACTGTAACATCTAGAGAATAATCATGAATGAATCATCCTCTAAGGAATACATCAGAGTACCATAGTATAAACCAAATTAAAAGGTAAAAATACATTCCCAACCAAAAAAAGTCCCAACTTGAAAAAGATAGAAAATGAAGAAAACTGAGAGATCTTGGCTCTTGATCTCAAATCTCGGTCACCAATCATGGTATAGGCACCAAAGTACCACTATTCTTTACCATAGATAATGTTAATGTGCATTTCATCAGCATAAGCCACACATATTCAGAAAAATCCCATATAGGGGTGTGTATATACATACACAGTAGAATACCCAAAAAACTATGATGGGGAAATAGAAAGATACAGTGAATTTTCACCTCATCCCAATTTATACATATACATATTCGAAAAATGAATCTCATATGAGAGAAAATGAGGATCTCAATCTCCAAATCCTAGATAATAATTAAAAGTCAGTCTATAGTTACAAAGGTCAATATTTGATGCCCCGTGTCACATGAAAACTCATAAGAATATGTGTGTAGGGGCCCACTCCTTGTTACTAAGCTCCATAGCCAAGGGAGAACTAACACTCATGGGGGACCTGCATCCTACCGGAGCTCGATGATGAAGGAGTAACACCCCATAGATAGAGGACCCACACCCTGATTTGGGGAGTACCTTCTATTATAGTATAAAGAGTTTGAGGAACCTGCACCCTGATGTGACAAGGGAGTAACATCCTTGAAATCTCTCCAATGATCATGCTTTATCACTTCCATCATTGATCATCGCATGAAGAAGTTTCATGCTTGGAACACAACACATTGTATCTTGAAAGCCACAAAAATGATACTATCACATTATATGTGGACAACTACATAGGATAGGTTACTCATAAGAAAAAGTCCAAGTCCATAAGAAGGAGATACTAGAATTATAAGTTTCTTATAGGGGTACACGGTGTGTCCCAAAGGTCACATGACATGTGTCCTTACCTAGAAATCTGGTTTTGTCTAAGATTTTACAAGGCTTGGATGGACTTATGTGACTACACAAAATGTAGTTGTGGTACATGACATGTCTCAGCTACCTGGGGTATTCCCATGTGTTCCTATCCATTACCATGTACTTCAGGTCATGCCCATGTACTTGGTTGTTCTTGAGTACTCAGTTCGTTCCCATTTACTCTTGGTTGTTATCATGTACTCATAGCATACACAACCTGTTCAGCTGCACGAGTTCTCTGGTGTGTGCCTACTGGAACATGGATTGGTCACTTGGGGAGGGTCCAAAACATGTGGTTCTAGACACATGGAGTGCCATCTTTAACTCTTCTTGAAACCTGAGTGTTACTAATAGTGGGAAATACCCAGTGTGTGTTCTTTCATACTTTACGTCATGTAGTGGGGTTTTTTGTAATCTGAATAGCCTGGTTTTCGCACAACTCAAAATCCACTTCTGCTTATATGATTTTTTCTATTTAACCACCGAAGACTGATGGAAAATGCCTTTGATAGTCAATTAATGACCTCCAATGGCCAGAAATCAAAATACAATAGTCTGCATGAAGCCTGCAACACCGCCTGATGCATCTCCCATCACCTTCCACTCAATCTTGTTCCTGCTCTGGATCTTGGATCTAGGAATCATCACCTGAAATGTTCTATCCATCCTAATACATATTAGAATCGTCAATATGTTCATCACACACCCAACTAAAATTAATTTGGGTTTTCGATCACACTCAATCCCACCTCGATATTGTTAAACCATGACTTCATAGGAAAACAGTGAAGAATATGAATTATAGAGGGGGACAATGTAGATAAACATAGTGAAACTATCACTGTACATGTTTTCTTGGACAATGACCATTAATCAAATATATGAAGGGTTATAACAAATAAAACAATAGATTTAATCAGATAAAATAATTCAACAATTTGGTAGGGCTCATGAAAAGTTTAGAAAATACTAGAAATCTAAGAAGATTATAGATCCTTACTTGTTTAATAAAAATAAGGTAATAATCCAAAAAAATTACATGTCCCCCCTTATTTATGGACCATTAATTTGGGAAAATGTGCTCTCTAGTGACAGAGAAGTCTTGATACATTTGCTGCCTCTCGATGCACCTCAATCTGATCACATGTGGTCCTTCAATGTGATCCGCCAAATGAATAATGTTCATTATGTCCTTTCAAATATCATGCGTTTATGCATATAAATTTTTTTCATTTCTATAAAAACAATTATATATGGGATTTTAGGTCCTGATAATTAAAAATAATATAAATAATCTATTTATTTATTTAAATCAAATGTACTTCCTATTACGCCTTTCCTCAGAATTTCTGATGTTAACCAACCTTAGGTCATGCCTAAGGTAAGCCCCACATTTCAGATTCAACTGTTGTCATGGATTTTCCATTTAAGTTCATGATCAATGGGAAAAAGGATGCACACTTGTGATATAATATAACTAATATTTTTTATATATCAATTATGAGTCACTTCAAGGCCTAAAATCCTGCACTGGCTCAGTACCCAACTCTGAAAATATTCCATAACATATTTTGAGGTCTTAAAATAAAAAGGATTCAATGAATTCTCCCATCCTTCAAGTATTTTAACCCAAAAAAGAAAAATATAAATGAATAGATAGGGATATTTTTCCCATATCTAGATCTCACGCTCCCACGATCTCTTCACCATGATCTTGTGTTGTCATAGCAGATGAACCAAGGGAATGATCCTTCCTCACATGATCCTTTTCTATTGATCCTCCATGTACTTTGAAAAGGTGGTTCCATCCTCGATGTCTAGATCTCCCCAGTCAATGGAATGAGTAGGTTCATGTATGTATCTCCTCAACCATGACATGTAGAAGATTCCATGCACCCAGTCCATCTATGGGGGTGAGGGGAGATGGTAAGCAACCTCACCAACCCTTCATAGGATATAAAATGGCGTGATGAAACTTGGATATATTTTTCCTCTGCATTCGAATCTCCGAAATCCTCATTGTGGGCGGCTTTCAGGAAAACATGGTCTCCCTAATAAAACTAAAAATCCCTATGAGGCCATTCTGTATAAGATTTATATCATCTCTAGGCATTCCTCATATGCTCGCAGATTGCCTGAACCTTCTATATCATTGCCTTCACCATCTCTGGACCAATAAGAGACATCTCTCCCTTTTCATACCAGCAAAAGGGTGACCTGTAGGGTCCTTCATATAGATTCTTTAATGTTTTCATTCCAATTTTAGAGTGATAAGTTTTGTTATAAGAAAAATCTAACAATGGAATGTGATCATCCCATATTTCACCAAATTTTAACACATAATCTCTTATCATATCCTCTAACTTGGATATTTTTCTCAGTCATCCCATCAGTCTTGGGGTGAAACATTGGAATCAACCTCAACTATGTTCATATGGACTCCTATAAGCCTATCCAACACTATGAAAAAAACACACATTACAATTGAAGAAAATCATCGATGGTACCCTATGTATTTGAATGATCTCTCACATGTTCAACTACCCCAAATTATTCAGTGAACTCTTCTCCATGATAAAAAGAAATTTCACCAAATTAATAAGTCAATTAACTATCACCCAAATAAAATTTTGGCCTATCACTATCTTTGGAAGCCCCATCATATAGTCTATGAATATGAAATCATGTTTCTATGCTAGGGTCTCAAGAGGATGCATTATACTTACTGGAACCTAGTGCTCAACCATTACTTGCTGACATTTGAGACACTGAGAGACAAAATCAGTGAACCTCTACCTCATGTTATCCCACCAAAACTACTATTGAAGGTCTTTATACATATTTTACACTCTGGAATTTATATCCAAATGATAAGTATGAAACTCTCTCATCACTTCCTCTTGCATCGTAATCAAAACCACCATCTATCCCCCCAAAAGGATGGCTTTCCCACAACCTTTATAGAATTAATTTAGTGCATTACCTAAGGACAGTTGTTAAAATGTATCTCATCATCGATGTCTCTCAACTAAGCCTCCCTCACATACTAAAGGGGTAAAGGGGTCAAAACAATCGACTAAAGAAAAACTACACCCCTATCCTCTACTAGGGCCAACTATAGGAAATCCAACTGTTCAGATGTATCCTACACCAAGCATGAATGGGACTTCCTACTAATGGAATATGCCATAATATTTTCCTTCCCAAGAGTATAATCTATATCAAATTCATAGTCCTAAAGGAACTCCAAATATCGCATATTTCTCATGTTAAGATCTCTCTAAGTGAAGATGTACATGAGACTCTTGTGGTCGGAGTAAAAAATAAAAAGATCTATAAGAATAAAGTGTATCCACATCATCAGAGTTAGTACTACCAATGATAACTCTAGGTCATTATTTGCATAGTTCTTATTATGGGGTCTCAACTACATTGACCCATATGTGATCATTTTCTACCACTGAATCAATAGGTAACTGGCCCCAGCCCCTGAGGCATCACAAAATACTACATACTCAATTCCTTCCTCCATTAATCTCAACACAGGATCACTGTTCGACCTCAGTATCAAATCTACAATGTCTCTCTGACATTGCTCAATCTAGGTAAATTAATACCCATTCTACATTAGAGTATTCAAAGGTACTATAATCCTAGATAATTCTTCTATAACCTTTCTGTAGTACCTTTCCAAACCATTAAAATTATGCACCATTGGCACACACTTGGGTGGTTCCCAAGAAATGGTTGCATCAATATTTACTGATTCCTCATCTAATCCATTATCAGAAATGACTTGCCATAAAAATTGAACCTTAGGGATTCCGAACTAGTAATTAGAGTTATTACCATAATTTCCGTGCTCCTGTAGTATGTCTATAACCATCCTCAAATTATCTTCATGATCCTCGACAATAACACAGTAAACGAGTATGTCATCAATGAATTCAACCACAAGTCAAGATATGTATGGATAGAAAATACAATTCATATGATCCATAAACATAGAATAAACATTCATCATACTGAAATGCATCACTATAAACTCATAGTTTTCTTAGTGACATCAGAATTCCTTCTTCAGAATATCGACTTCATGAGACCTCAAATAGTGGTGGTTAAACATTATATCAATATTTAAAAACAACTCACTCCTCAAAATTGGTCAAAGAGGTCATCGATATTTGGAAACGTGTACTTATTCTTTATTATTACCTGGTTTAGGTGACAATGATCAGTATAAAGCCTCAGCCTTTCATCTTAATTTTTCATTAAGAAATCCAGATCTACCCAGGGGACACATTGGGTATGAAAAATCCCTTCTCTTGAAGGTCCTATAACTGCAACCTCATCTCTCAGAAATTGATAGGGGATATCTGATAAGGTACTAAAGATATTAGTGCATTCCCGGGGTTCAATTCAATACAGAATTATATCTCCCTCCATGGAGGTAATCCTAAAACATCCATGATGAATATGTTCATATAATCCTATATAAGTAAAGGAAAATAGATTCCAGATTATTTTATTGAACCAAGGGAAAAACTATTTAACTAATGGGTGATGGGTTGAAAATTATTTCTTGGAAAAACCCCTCGCTCAACAATGATATTTCTCTCACCCATAAAGGAGAATATCATCCCATATATCCAACGGTATTTGACTCATCTTCAATGACATCCAATCTAGTCCAAGACCCAAAAAACCAATCCATAACCATGATGATATCATAAGTTATCATTGTGATGAACAATTGGTCCCACATGAAACTCTTTCCACAAATAGTTAGATTACACTAATGGTAGATATGTGATAAAGAAGAATTATTCCTTATAGGTACCTCTATCCATAGTTGTTCAGCTAAAGTCTCAACTAGAAGATCTAACTCTTACATAAGAATAAGGATATGAAGGAATGTCTAATACCAAAGTCTACCAGTACAAAGGAAAGAGTATAATAAAAACATATCATACATCAAATCATCTCATGAACAACCTAGTCATAGCCCTTCATGGCTTACGACTTCCCATGACCCCGACTTCCATCTCCCTGATATTTATGTGGTCCACTTGGTGGTAGTTGTGTAAGTAGATCACAATGTTATCCTCTACCAACTACTCCTCTCTTTAGAGTGTCTCTTACTCCTATTCCAACACCACGTCCGGGTGGCTCACCCTGGGCACATCTAGGAGATCCCCGATCACGGCACTGCCTCTCCCCTAGAGGCACATTAAATGTCTTCCAATCCTTCTTAGTATGAAAGGTTTGGAAATCATGATCCAATGACCTTTCCCATTTCAAGCATAGAATCTCTCTCTCTAGGTTGACTAGATCCTCTATGTGATCCCAGAGTCATAGACCCACATGTCTGAGTCTGAGTATGAGTATGCCTTATACACCAAGACCTTGATGTTTTTTTCTTACTATCCATTGTATACAACTCATCCATGTGATATAAACTACCATAATCATATGGCTGGTGACTCTATGCCAAGAAGCTCTACATAACATGATCTTATTATAGTACTCATGCATAGGTAGGGAGACATAAGAAAACTACACTGGAATGGATTTCTCTATGGAATTTGTGCTCAAAATTATGTTCCCATAAAAAACTATACCATAACATGTCGAGGGAGTATAGAGTAAGGTTAGGTAACTTTGATATATACTCTATAACAATTATATCACCCTATTGCAGCTTAAGAAGCTCCGAGAACCAAACTGATCACAAGCATGAAGGGTAATACTCATTTCAAAATAGTTTTGGAAGTATTTACATGAGAGTTTTGTCTCATCATGAGTCTATATAAAAAGACTTCACAAGTTCCTAGATACTCATGGAAAATATTGGATACAACACAACCACTTGATATGTCGAGGTCTAAATGATATTGAACACTTGGATCCCTGAATCAATCCAATTATCTAATTCTTAAGGATATGGATCACCTCTTAACTATAGTGGTCTATGGCACTGTAACTTTCATATTATGTTAAGACTATGCGAATCCTTGGCATGCGCTGGTGATACTAACTACCACTTGAAAGGTGGTGGAACTTCCCTCTTCCTTCCTAGAGGTAACATCACATGATTAGGACCCTAAATAGAGGTATCATCACCCAATTTATCTTCATTGAGATACTATCTTACTAACCTAGATAGCTATTTTCATGGAGGCATCATTAAAATAATCAAGATATACCAAATTCAGGTGAGAATATGTATATAGGTATTTGATTCAATAAGGACTATTAAAATAATCAATTTTATAAGATGTATGTACAATTTGTTCCCTACAGTTGAGGTCTTCTCTTCTTAAGTTTACAAGAAGGTAGTTAGAGTCTTGGTGTATGTATACTTTAGCCACCAAACCAAAATTTGGTTCCCTAACCTGAAATCCACACTTAAGATACTTTAACACTATTACCCTAATTCCTATCTAATCCTCATAAGGATAAAAATATGAACATTGGCCCAATGAATAAACTATTATGAGAACACTTTTTCATGACCCGAACCACCAGGGCCCACCTATCTGATGACAAGCTGGTCTGTGAAAACCCCAAACCCACCTTGAATAGGCCAAGGGATGGAGACTACTATCAAGATGTAATAACTAAAATTGGAGACCTTTTTATAATGTACCTATACTCATTCACCCAAAGATCTCTATACAACTTTACAGAGGAAAATAATGAGAATACTGCAACATCTTCAGTATAATCATGAATGAATTAAACTATAGGGAATACATCAGAGTAAAATAGTATAAACCATATTAAAAAGGTAAAAATACATTCCCAACCATAAAATGGTTCATAACCTGAAAAATATTGAAAAAGAAGAAATTTGAGAGAGCCTGAATCCGGATCTCTATGCCTGACCACCAAATGTGGTCTATGCACCCAAATACCACTATGATACACTAGACTCTTGATAAATATATCTAACATATTCATAATATATAATATGTGTGAGAAAACCCCATGAAAGGAGGAGTATGTACATACTCATTAAGACACCACAAAAAATGAGAGGGGGCATAGAAAGATATAATAAATGCCATCTTGACGCAATATATACATATAAATGTGCATAAAAAGAAACCAAAATGAGAGAGAAGGGGGTATCCATCTCCAAAAACCAACTAATAAAGATGAGTTATCATGTAGCCCCAAAGTTCCATCTTCGATTCCCAACATCATGTACTACCTAGTAGGAATATGTGTGAACTTTCCCACTACTCTCTATTATGCTTCATTACTGATGGAGTAGTCACTCCTATAGAGGAACTACAACCCTCTAGAGTTTCATGATGAGGGAGTTCCATTCTGTTGATATAGGACTAGTTTCTTGAGTAGGGGAGTATTGTCTCTACCTATATGAAGAGTATAGGGAACCTATAACCTAGTGTGATGTGGGATTACCAACCCTAGAAACTCTCTCATGATCATTCCCGATCACTACCATCATCAAGTGTCACCTAAAAAAGCATCATGCTCAGAACACCTCACATCGTATCTAAAAATCCACAAAAAATTCTATCATTATGTTTTACATGGAAGACTACATAGGATAGGATACCCATTGGACAAAAACTAAGTCCAAAAGAAAGAGATATGAGGGTTATATGTTTCTCATAGGGGTACAAGACGTGTCTTAGGGGTCATATGAAATGTGGCCTCACTTGAGAACCATGTCGTTTCTTATCCTCCTCAAGAATTGACTAGAAATGTGTGACTACATGGTGTGTACAGGCGGTACATGATGTGTGTCAAATGCATGTGGTTTTCTCGTGTGTTCCTAGTTATGCATGTGTACTTTGAGCCATTCTCACGTACTGAACCATGTGCATGTCTATACCCGAGTACATAGGTTGTGCTCATGTAATCTTGGTTGTGCTTATGTACTCCCACAGTACACAACATTTCCCGTAATGCAGGTCTTGGGTGTGTGCCAATTGGTACACAGCTTCGCCAGCTGGGGAGGGTCACATAATGTGAAATCCTGGATATATGGTGTGTGATTGTTATCTATACCTATAACCCTAATGAATCAACCATGGGGTACTACATAGAGTGTGTTCCTAAGGATTGTAGTACATGTAGTCGGTTTTTTCATTGGATGAATATCTTGGATTACATATGTCTCAAAATCTACTTATTCCACCAAATTTCCACCATTTGACTACCTGGGATGGATGGAAAACACCTTCAACTGTCGATTCCTAGCCTCTAATGGAAAAAAATCAGAATACGGCAATCATCATGAATCCCACAATGCTTCTCATTGTGTCTCTTGTTGCCTTCTGGTGGATCTCATTACTGCTTTGGATTCTGGATCCACAAAGCATCACCTACAACCCATGATCCATCCTGGTCCATCCATGAAACACTAATCTGTTCATCATACATGCAACTACCATGAATTTAGGGGTTCAAATGTTCTTGAACCCACCCTAGAACTGTCAAACTACGACCCCATAGACTAATAGTGAAGAATGCAAAGAACAAAGGAGGATGAATCACATAAACATTGTGAAACTATCATTGTACAAACATTCTTGGCCATCGATTATTAATTGAGGATATCAAGGGAAATAAAAATTACAATAGGGGATTTAATTGGATAAAATAAACAAATAATTTGGAAGGGCTCATGCGAAGGTTGGAAAATTCCATAAATATAAGAAGATTAGAGATCCATGCTTGATTAATCAAAATGAGGGTGGAATCTAACCAAACACATGTTATACCTCATTTATAAATTATTCATTGGTGAATAATATATTATCTAGTGAAGTATATGTCTCACTCTATTCGCTCCCTTTTGATCTACCCCAATCTGATCACCTATCATCCCCTCATGCAATCCACCAATGGAGAACAGTGATTTCCTCCTCTCAAATCTCCCAGGTTTATGTGACTCATCTTGGTGAATTTCTATAGGAGTAATTATATAGTGGATTTTATATAGTGGGCATTTAAAATAAAATAAATATTTTATATTTATTTTAATTAAATGCACTGCCAACGAAGGGTTTCCTCACAACATCCAATATCGAACAACCTTAGGTCACATCTAGGGTAAAGCCCCGATTTTGGATTTAATTGTGGTATCATATTTTTCATATGAGGTCCCAAATAATTGGAAACATAATTCATGTGCGTGATATAATATAATGAAATTTTTTAATATTTCAGTAATAAGTCTCTATGGGGCCAAGAATATCATGCTAACTCAGCGCCAGGCTCCAAAAATATTTCTTAATACGTTTAAAAGTATTAATAAGAAAAAAGAGTCACTACATCGCCTTTATTATATATTTTCAAAGGAATTGATTTAATAATAGATATTTGTTTCTCTTTTTGGAACATTAATGGAAGTTTCCATGTGATTTTTAGTGTATAAGGATACATTTCTGTTATCATGGTCATGTAACCACGAGAAGAAGTAATGGTCTATTGTGTGATTTACTTACTAGTAGAAAAGTCATTTTTTGATTTTCAAGGGAACATGATGTTATTAGTTGGAGCGAACTGGATAAAACTTCCCTCAACTCTAACTCTAGTTTATTTAAAATTATAGAAACTCATTGTGATCTTCTTTCCTATAGGATACACATCTTTATAACTAGATTATTATTTCAATACATTAATGTTAGGATAAAAATCATACATTTTAATTTTCAAAGCATATATATTTCAAGGGAGTGAATGTTTTAACTTTTTTACATTTTTTTACTACCCTTTGCTATCTTTTTTCAGCTACTAGTTTTTTGTTTTAATCAATTTGAATTAATTATGATTTTCTTCAAAACAAGTTGAAATGTTTTCATGAAAACTAATATTCACCACTATTGATAGATTTCATTTTGTGTTGTCATACGTGTAGTGCTTTCTTGTTACTATTTATGTTTGAAAATAATTCTAGTATATGCATGTAACATGAAACTGAAAATTATCTTCCTTTACTTAAAATGATTTCAGAATTAAATAGTTAAGAACCCTGTCTGTGTTATTAATTTCTATTTGTATTTGTTCTATTTTATCGAAAAATGGTTTTGAAGGTTTATATCCCCCCACAAAACTGGATTTTTTTGTTCTTGATTTCCAAATCTTTTTTAACATACATGTTTAAATGTTTTCCCACATTTAGGTACAATAATGGGGACATTGTTAGATTTTATGTGTGGTGGAGGGATCTAAAATGAGACTAAATCTAATTCTTTTAGAACCCATCAAAACCCCTAAAATTTTTCATAATTTAGAAATTATTAGGATCACTATAGCATTTCTAGTAGGTGAATTGTTTTCTAAAATTTGAATGTTGTGATTCCACTTTGAGGAGATTAATCCTTATTACCTTATGGATTTAATTGGGTAAATAATTTTTCTTTCACTGCTAAAAAATATATTTTAGTAATAAAAGGGAAAATGTTTTATAATTATTATTAACATTGAGCCTTTTGATTTGAATTTAACTCAGAAGATATGCATCCAAATAGATTAGGAAATGAAAATAAAAATCCATGATTTATCTATTTATTCTTTATTCATTAATAGTTAGATGGGTTATTTATTCCACTAATAAATTATCACTCCACCCCATTCAATAATGTGTCTATTTATTATTGATTCTCAAATTTATGTGTGTTTTCTCCAGAAGGTAAAATGAAGTGTGGACTTTCGGTTGGATGTAAATTGAATTTTGTAAAAATCAGTTTAATTTTTTATATTTCTAATAATTTTTGTAATATAATAACAAATATTTTATTGAGAACATTTATTTTGAGAGGGGGTCACTTTTTTATGCTTAAGGGAATCCATGAGGAATAATGTTATTGAAAATGAACTCATTGTAGCATTAATTTTTTTCAAAATTGGGATTCATTTTCTACCACTAAATATGTACTAAGTGATTTATTGAGGACAAAAAACATCTTATCTTTGGGATAATTGGATGATACCTTTAATTCTTTCCTTTTATTCACGTCACCTCTTTCAATTTAAATTAGGTTTGTATGTTAAAATATGCATTTAATTGGTTAATTATATTGTTATGGTAAATTTTTTAGTAAAATGTTCAATTAATAAACTTTATACTTAAATTTATTTTTTTTATTAAATTATGTTTTGTGTCAATATTTTCGTTTTTTATTAAATTAGTGATTTTTATTTTAAAATATTAATTTTAAATGTTTTTTAAATTGTTGTGTTATGTTAATTTTATCTTTTATTTATTTATTTTTTGTTATTCATTAACTAATTAAACATTTTAATTTGTATTTAATTTTTAATATTTTGTTCATAATCAATTATTATTTTGGAAATTTTTATTTATAAATTTTAATCTATTTTTTAATTGATTTATTTATCAAATATTTTTTAGTTAATTAATTAATTAATTAATGTAATTTGTATTTAATTATTTATTTTTAATTTTATTGTTTTAACATTTTTATATTTTAACTTAATTTTTTAATTAAAGTGGTCATAATTTGATTAAATTATTTTATTTTAAATGTTCAAATTTTTTTATAATTTCATATTTTTTGTTCTCTGGTACAGTCAACATGTGTGTGAAAAAATGGAAAAGGAAAAAAGTGACCATTCTCCACCTCGACCAACCACATTATTGGGACCATGCCCTTTTTTTTTGATTTACCACAAAAAGAATTTTCATGGTGTTGAAACTTGAAAAAGGGAAATTGAAGTGACCGTGCTTGTGTTTTGAACCAACCTTGTACATATAAAATCTGAAAACAATTTAACTTACCTTGACATGTATCTTATTCACTGTACATTAATGTAGAGGTTTAAATCCGAAGGATGGGGTTTGAATCGACTGTGTTTGATCACTTCAACCTTACATGCATAATTAACTGAACTCAAGGTTATTGTAAGAGAGTGGTCGAAGCCAAAATACTACCCAAGATTGGATAAATGGATAATGTATGAGTTATTCTGGATAACTAAACTACATAAATTTTGAACCCGAGCCTTGGGAGTAGGATGAAAAACTCTCATTTAAGTGGAAGGGTTTAAATCCGACTCCATTAAAGGAAACTGATCTTGAATTGAAGTAAAATATTTTTTGGAATTCATTTTTGATGTAACTGAATCTATAGATCAATTTTAATATTATAGATTAAGATGTTCAAACTAGTGTCACAGGAGGCTTATCCACACTAAGAATATGATGGATTCCGAAATTTGATTTCAATCTATGGTCAATGAGACACTACTGAAGCTGTGGCTGAAGGAATGACCATCGTCCAGTCTTACAGTTTAAAATAAAATTGAAGTTGGTTGAATCATAGGTTGAGACAGATAATCTTATTCCGAGATGATTCTAACCCTATTGGCCTTCAGAGTTCGAAGTGTCAATCTAGATATGAGTTATAATATTGGGGAAATCGGGAGTTTGAGTTCAGTTTCAAACTCATTTTTTCACCCAATAGATGTAGTTGATGAAGATTTTCTATGTAAGGGAGCATTTTCCACATTATTGATATAGATCTTGAAAAGCTGAATGAAGAAGTCAAAGGCATCACTACTGAAGATCCATGAATGAGGAGGGTTGATAAAGAATCAAATTGGAGATATTATTTTATGATGCCTTGAGGATTGAAGCTATGTTTTTTAGTATTTTAGTTTTCAGGTTTAAAGGGACCTTATATATTCTCATCTCACCAATCATGAGTTTGAAATATTCTCCTCAAAAGATGTTCGGGAATTTTCCCATGTGAAATAAGGTTTAGGATGAAGTATTTGATGTGGCCAACTAATCATTGTAGGAGATTATCCATGCTATAATTTTGTAATTTGTGTTGAATTCTTACTAAGTTGAGTCACATCTGTACCAAATTAGCCATAGAATAAGTCTGAGTTCTATTTAATTGTTGAAATTGAGTTCTTAAAAAATTGACGACATATATGGACTCAATTATAAAGAAGTATGAAGATAATCGAGACATTTTTCTGAATGTGCTCAAATTTTAGCATAACATTTTCCATTCAATCCGGTGTATGTGCTAGATTTTTTTATCTGAAACTAAATAGAGGTTTGATTCTCAATTCATGGATAATTTAAGGAATATTATGGTGTTTGATGTTTCTAGTAGAGTGGAAAAGGAATGTCAAAGTGTATAGCTATATATTGAGTTGAATTAATGCACATATTCAATAAGTTGTTAAAGGGTATAATTAGCCTAACTGGTGGGTAATAAGGAAGTGAATTAAAATCATGTCACGTGATGCCACCTAGAAAATTTTTCTATGAGAAAATTGGTGATAGCCTATTATCAAATATCTTGATATATTTTCATGAATGGGATTTTTGAGGAAAGGGGTATCCATCATTACATCATTTTAGCACATACAGTGGGGAGGATATAATGAACCTTGGAGTAGGTCTAAGAGATGGAGATTGAGGTATGAAACATTATTACTTGAGAAGAATTCCCTTTTCTTTTTTTTACTTCTCAATTTTTATTCATTCTTTGCGTAACTAAATAATTAGGGAATTTAGATTCTAATGAACTGAAATAATTTAATATTTGATATAAATTTTAGGTGAAAATTAAGTTTAGTGTTCTATTTTCATTCATTAATGAGTATAAATTCGTACTTATCGAGAATCAATGGGTGATGATAGTGAATCTTTTGACCCTTGATCATCAACCGAAATCTAGAAAAGGAAGATGCATCTCTTCTCAATAATGAACAATATAATTCTAAATATTATTTCAATAGATAAATATTAAATAAATATAAACTAGCTTTGTAATCTCATTTATGTGAGATATCATTGAATCTTCAATTTTATTATAAGCAGTGAATATATTGTAAATTACTTGAGTAGGACCATAAAACTTTTTTATTTAGTTGAAAAATATCTAAAAACAATAATACCATCAATTGTTTCAACTCTCTATCAAATGTTCTTTTCCTTTAATTGTTTCCACAAATTCTTAATCAGCATCGTACTCATACATAATTCACATTTATTTTTGTTACTTCTTTTGTTATTCCTATTTTTTGGAGGTTTTTTTTTACTTTTTCTTTATTTGAGTATGGTCATAAAATCACCATTCTACTTCAATGTATATATGAAACCCACTCATGACTATATTAGGTAGTAGTTTGTAGGGAAAATAAATAATTATTATGACTCGGGGATAGTAAATGACCTAGAATCCATGATCATGATTTGGATTCTAAGGGTTTCAGACGGCCTTGAGGATACCACAATGCTAAAAACTATAAAATATAGTAGTTCATTCCATGAAATATTGTTTGACATCATGGAATTATTTTATATATCCCTAATTAATCCCATCATGAGGCCATCTCATTTAAAGGAAAAAGTAGTTCATGCTATGAAAGGGGATTTCACACCATGATTACTTGGGGAAAATTCCATTCACATAATGGATAGGGATTCACACCATGTATACAATTGACCTAGTTTAGATAGTGGGTTTTTACCACTCTTTCCTTTATCATGTTTAACTCTTTTGGGAGTCCATCTTCCTCTAATTTTATGCCTATGACTCCCAAAAAAACCTCAATGGTTTATATTCTCTTCCTGGATTGATTCTTTGAGTTTCCTAATGTCCTGAGGTTGGTTCATAAAGCTAGTATATCCCATTTTATTCCTTATTTTTATTATATAATCCTTAAAACTTGAATTCATGGAAGATGAATCCATGATCTAGTGTGGTTCTTAATTGGTGTATTATGATTCCATAAGGATAGGTTGGATCCCTCTTGCTTATATAAAGTATTTTTAGTTTGTTTCCTCATGGGTCACCTCTATGGTTATGTAAAGTGACTAGATTTGAGGTAGGTGTCCTATGAATATAATTTTAAATTTACCTCCATGCTTTCTTATTCTTTGGTGATGGGTTTTAAATTTCATTAAATTTTTATTTTTATATTTTGGTAATTGTATCAAAGGAATATTACTTAATTTATTTTTCAATAAATGATAGGGGGTAATGTGAATTGATATTTAAATATATTTAAAAGGTTCTAGAATTATTTTGTAAATTGAAATACTTGGTTGGATCTTTGATGGTCGTATCTTTGAATTACTTTGAATGACTTGATTTAGAGTATATATTTGGGAAATCTTGGTTCTCAATTTTTATGGTTTCTTTGAAATAAAAGTCTTTATGATATGAATTTTAATTTCATGATAATTTCAAAATAAGTTTAAATTATTTAAAGTCATTAATTTTGTTTCTTGCAAAATGTTTTGAAATTTGAAAATGAATTGATGCGAAAAATGATTTATAGAAATGTTTATGCCTGATTATTGGGGTCGTATGTATTATTGTCATAAATATTGATTTTTATTGATATGATGCCCCATGGAAATGATTCAAATTGTAAAAATTGTGTCCCTAAGAGGGGTGGAAAACCCATGGGAGACTATTTAATAGGTGGGTAGTCTTGGAAAATCACAACTAGGTATGGCTAGCCTACCCAGAATTGGATATATATGAAAACTCTCACTAAAAACCAATAAGGTATAGAGACAAATGATGGTGATATCCAATGATTTTGCATCTATTTATTTATTTTCCTTGGACTCTTGAGGTTTCATGATCTTAACTAGCCCTAACGTGATTTACCTTAGGAATCCTTAACACGGTGCTATGTTTTTTTTGAATGCTTTTATTTTCATTATTTTAAATTGATTCATGTTTGCAAAATTATATATATATATATGTTTGTTTTTTGGACTATTATAAAATAATTTATCTCTACATTTTGTTTTAAACCATGTAAATCTGATATAATTCCATTATTTTAAAACTATTTCGAAGTGGTCATAATTTTGGTTTTGTGTATAATTATGAAAAACATGTGTCCCTTAAGCACCTTAGATTTCATTACATTGATCCTCATTTATAACACCTAGATATTTTAAAAGAATTAAATTGGGTTTGATGGTATATATGAAATCAAACACCTAGAATTATATGATAATATAACACCCAGATAATTTATGATAAATTTATTTCTAAATCAATTCAATCAATTCGATATCTTTCAGTACGCGCAACCTCAAGTAAAAATGAACCATAATATAGTATACCATTATAACATAGATATGAAATTATAGGGTATGAATTGTAGTAACTATATTTTAATAATTATATATTTTAGATATTTATAAAATATATTAAATGGTTATATATTTATTATAAAAAAAGTAACTATTTGAAATATAAAATGCTTATTGAAAAAAGGAGTATTTTTCTAAAAGGCGGTTTTGTCCCGCTTGGCGCACATATGTTTAAAATTAATTTTTACAAAATTATAAATTTTATTTTAAAAAATATAATACATTTTTAAATTTATCATGTTAAAATTATCTTAGAGTTAAATTTTGATAATTTTCTGAAAATATTAATTTTTCGATGAATAATGAAAAATACTAATTTTTTCAAAACAAATGCCTTTTATTTTAAATCATTTAAAAAGTTACATTTAAAAAAATATTTTTAAATTAAATATTTTTAAATTATATATTTATTAATTTAATTTAGTTCATTTGAATCTAAATAATATTTACTTTTGATATTAAAACTTTATATACTTATAAAAATGTTCCCTTTGGAAAACAATTTTTTCGTTACGTCTGTGAGTTTATTTTTTAATAAAATTCTACCACTTATATGAATAGAATTTGGAAGAAAAGATTATATATTTTTAATAATCAAAATTAAAAATATATAATAATTTCAATTTTATTTTTGATTATAATGAATAGTAAAAATAGTAAAAATTAATTACTGCAGTTGAGGTAAAAACGGGTTTATTGTGGGGTTAAACTTAAAAGATAAGGGAGAAAAATGATCCTAAACTATTCTAGTTCCTATATTATGGTCATATTTCGACCATATCACTTATAAGGGTTGATAATGGACCATTTTTGTGCCTTTAGATGTAACTTCCCGACCCTAGTTACCCAGAGTCGGTGCATTATTATATATCATTTACATGATCAGAAGAGATCAATTCTCGAAGTACAGATTAGTTTAGTAGCCTTGGAAGTACTAGATACATACATAAGTATTACATTATATCATGAAGTAAATAAAAACAACATTGTGTCCCATTTTAACACACTCATATCCCTTAGCCTATTCATATAGGTAAATCGTGATATACTTCTTCACATCCTAGGAAAAATTAAAACATAGATAGGGGTGAGCTCAGATGTTCAGTGAGGTTAACAATATAGCGGAAACTTTTATAAATAATAATAAACATTTAAGGAAATGTATACAAATAAAATAATATCCTTTTAAACTTAAATTTCAGCATTATATGGAAAATCTAAATCAAATAATTCCATTTACTTATTCACATGGATATTCTTCTAGTAAAATAATCGCATGTAATATCAATATCTAATTTTATAATGATGGAATGCATAATGTTGGACATCATAATCACATAGTCAAGGCCTCATGCCAAGACTAAAAATAAGATTTTGTCAAGGCCTTGTGCCAAGACACTAGTTTGTCTCATGATACCTACTGATGCATCGAGGAGCTATAGTGGGCTCCGCTCGTCACTTACTAATTCTAGTGAATTCCTCATATAAAAAGGATGAAACATAACATAAACATTCATATTAAAACTAGCATACATAATGTTAATACTTTAACTATAAACCGTGAATGGTATAAAAATAACACATCAATGATCAAAAATATCACAAAACATTCAATACAACATGGAAGATTGTATTATAATAAATTAACCTCAATCAAGAATAATTAATGATATTAACAGAGATGAAAATAATCATCAAAACTATTTCAAATAAATCTCCCCCTTTTTCTTCAAAATATTTAAAAGTCTTACTATTTATCAAGAATCCATTAAAAATATATTTTTGAATCTGAGTGTCCCATACCACTTTGAAAATTTTTAAAAGGAATTTTAATTTTAAAACATTAATGTCCTTCTAAAAAATGATTAAAACCATTTTTAAATCATGGACATTAATGAGAACTATTTAGAAGAATAAATATTTAAAACATTAAAAATGATATTTTAGTTAGAGTTCCTAACCAAATGAGATATGCATGAATACAAATAATTGATGTAATCAAAAGGTTATAATATCATGAGAATAAAGGGATTTATGATATACTATGTAAAAGTACATTATATAGACCACATAAAAGTGAATTGGCGCATAACAAAAAAAGTATAAATAGAATGTAAATTGATATGAAATCCCTTTTAAAGACCATATCCTTAGGTTAAGTAAAAAATCAATGATATAATTATGTGTGAAAAATATAAATACACTCAATATGATTGGATATTCAGTGTAAATAAATCAAAGGAAATTCACACATATTCTTGTAAAAACAACGCCAATTACTTGGATGTTTAACTCAATGAATGAAAATTGAGTTAAAATTACACTTTTCAAGTTCATATTGATGACTTGAGAATTTATCAGTGATGTTATTATGTGTATAAAAAGTATATAAATACAAATGAGAGTGTAAATTACTATATAAGTAAACAAATATTGATTTCACACATAATCGTCGAGTAAAATAATCAATGAAGTTTGCATAAAACCAAATGAGTGGTTACTGAAATTAGAAATTTCCTTACCGATTTGGTAACTTACGAAACATACACCCCATGAAATAAAGATGATACAATGAAGATGTATGTACCAATAAATTAAATTATATTAAACAAATAATACAATCATGGGTAGTACATACACTACACAAAAGTAAATAGTGGTAATATAGCATGAATCTCACGGAAATAAGAAGTGAGATGAAAACACCTTACCATGTGTTTTTCCTTAGTATAGAATAGTTTAACCTCCTTTATAATGGTTAAATAATTGTTATTGAATTATTAAAAAATACATAAATATGATATCATATATGATCTTCCAATATTGATTTGTTAATGATATTTCATCTGTATCATTTGTTTAGGTGTTAACTGATTCGTTTTCCTTTATCTGTTTTGTTACATAAATAATTTTTGTTATGTATAGGATGTATATGATTCATATAAATAATTATATTATATTCTTAAACATTATTTTTAAATCATCAAATGAAAATTATTCTTCAATGGTTACGGTGGGGAATGAATCTTATCACGTTTGTGAAGACGGTAATCCATACGTAGGCACGAACGACAATATCATTAAATTGATGGTAAAATAGTTTGTACTTTGATGTTATATCTTATATAATGAATCATTTACATGTTATAATTATTATATACATAAATTATACTCATTATTGTACCCATCCAAAAAATGAAGTATTGAATAACAAACTAGACCACGATGTGGAGATGGTAAGCCATACATACGCACGTATAGTGACTTTTTCATTATTAGGATGGATAGAATAATGATTATGGTTGTACAATATTTATAATAATATTATGGTATGTATATGGTACTGGATTTATTATTTTGGTATGGAAAAAACAAAGAAAGAATAAGTGGAATAAGAAAAGAACTTTGAAAGAGGTGGTGAAATTATTACATCTTCTTTAGGTGCTTCCTTTTTATTTGATCAAAAGAGCTCCTTAAGATGGATTTATGGCAAAATTAAGGCCTATAGGTTTCTGTGAGGGTAGTTTGTAGGATATTTGAGCAATTTTTGTCTGAGAAAAATGGCTTTGGGGGTGTAAAATTAAGACAAGGTCATGTACCCTTTTATAAGTGAGGTGAGGGTCACTTTAGGAAAAGCTTGAAATATTATTTTATTATATAATAATTTTCGGTTTATAATGGCTCAAAATGGATTTATTTAGAGTATATTGTGGGTATGGGTTGAAATAACCTCAACCAATAGGTTTTAGACAATTTTATGTCACCAAATTAACCTTATATTTTATATTTAACTCTTAGATAATTAGTTTAACTTTTACCATGTCTTCTTGTTTTCTTACACTATATGGTTAATAATCGTCATATAAACTTCCAAGTGAACCAAAAGTGGTTCAATAATGATATATCTATCATTATATAAGTCCTTTTGACGAACCATATATTTTTAAGAATATTATATCATTTAATAATATAATATTTGTTTTAAAAAGTCATTTATGTCAATTTTGACACTATTTAGTATTTGGTTTTTTGAAAAGTCATAACATCATGATTACTTTTAAAAAAATCATTTAATAAAACATAACATGTCATATTGATCTAAAAAGTTAGTGTAATGCATCAAAAGTAACAACTTACATTTATTTTGATATTTATAATATCAATTATTTTAATCTTTCATAAATTTGGTAATTACTACATCATCATTCTGTCATAAATAAATTTAATTATTTAGTGTCTAAAAATTATAAATAAAATACCAGTATGTAGGAAATATTTTAATCTTATTAATGAATATTTATAGTCCAATTTATCTTATGTATAACACCATATTAAGAATGTTTTAGTTATGAAAATTTGAATTTAACACTTTTAACTCTTCTTTAAATAAAATAATAATAAATGTCCTAATCTAATCCATGTTGAAACAAATATGATAATATTTTATTCCTAAGGTTGATTTTGGATGAAAAAAACTTATCCAATAGAATTAGGACATGTGTTATTATAAGGACCCGACCTTAAACATTACATAATCTTGAATTAAATGGATAATTCACATTTAGGATCTTTTCAGGTTTAGAGTTTCAGATAATTAGTTCATAACATTTACATAACAAAATTAATTTTGGAAGTAGACAATTATACTCAGTATCCATTTTTTCATAAAATATAAACTTTGAAAAAGTGTCACGTCTAGTTCCATGTTTTATACAGCATGACTTTTACTTGATCACATCCTTGAAACTTATTCATCTTTAAGTCTGAGAGAAACAATTTCAAAAATGTGGGATGGGAATAAAAATGCTCAGTAAGGGATATAAAATAAGGAATGAAAACATTAACCCATCAATAAATACAAAACAACGAAACCATGCTTTTTCAATCATAACATACCTCATGAAATCATAATATTTATGAAGAACACATTGAAATCATAAATCATAAAGGTAACCTATGACATCAATATCATACTTACTTTGTAGATATCCTAGCTACAGAGGGAGTCACATTTGGAATACCCATAACAGTATATTCCCTAAATCTCTTAGGAGAAACATTAATGTTTACCTCCCTCACGTTACCCAATGCATTGGAGAGCTATCTCGGGCTCACCCACCGTAGGTTTATCACAGAACCACCTGTATACGTAAACAATTACCAATAGCCACAACATATTCATTACCCATAAAACAAAAATAATGTAAAGATAACATTTCCACATTGAAATCACAATATATCATTTCAAAATATTTATAAATTCAAATCTTTTATCAAACCATTTTCAAAACCATTAAAAATATCAAATAAATATATTTTTGAATCAAAGTGTCCCATACCACTTTGAAGATTTTGAATGAAATTTGAATTTAGAAACATTCATGTCTATATGAATAAATCCTTGAAACCATTTTTAAAACATGGACATTAATTTTAAAGAGTTAGAAGAATAAACCTTTAAAAAATTTAAAACAATATTTTACTAAAAGAGTTTTTAACAAAATGAGAGATCCTAGAATAAATATAAATGAGGAATAACATTTAATCAGAACATAATAATATCATGATTATAAATTTATTCATGATATAATATTACAAATGAAAGTATATACACCATATAAGAGTGAATTGGTGCATATCAAAAATGAAGTCTTAATGGAAATGTAAAATTTGGGACTAAATCCCTTATAAAGACGGTATCCTAAAATTAAGGATAAATCAATTTCAAAATTATGTGTGACAAATATAAATAAACCAAATATAAGTGGATATTATGTTTAAAACAATAATAGGTTTTTCACACATGTTCATAGCATGACATAATCAAGAAGTAGATGTTTAACCCAAAAAATGAAATTGGATTAAGATGTTTTCTTACAGAAATTCGACAGCCTAACGACGTCACTTTAAAATTTAGAAAATATATTTATTAGATATAAAATTATATCTCATCACTTGTAAATAAAATTTAAATAAAAAATGATATATAATATCATATCCCAACATAATAATATGTAAATTAAAAGACATAACAAAAAGAAGTCTATTAAAAATAGGAGGGTGAAAGGTTCCCTTACCGAATTGATAACTTAGGAAACATACACGCCATGAAAGAAAGAACAAACAATTAATATTTAAATTTCAATAAGTAAAATTATATTACACAAATATTAAAATCATGGGAATTACATCCACCACACAAAAGGAAATAGTGTCTAATATAGCATGAATCTCACGGGAATAAAAAGTGAGATGAAAACCCCTTACCAAGTTGTAATCAATCGAGTCGTGTGAAAAAAGATAATATCCACCAAATTAATCAAATAATACCATGAATTTAAATATAATCATGATAATATATATCAAATGGTAGTACACAATACACCACATACAATAAATAAGTGGTGAATAATGGAAATCTCATGGAATTAAAAATGAGATAAGAAATCCCTTACCTCGTGTCCAACTTGACTCGCATGTTCCTTTTTCTTCCGGAATAATAAACTTAAGTTAATTTATACTTTATTAATAACATTTATATTAATTATTATTACTTTTATATCACTTATTAACTTGCAATAACATTTAGTTAATTATTTGAGTTCGTATCGAACATTTTGTCAATGTTCTGAATTTGATTTAAAAAATGAATTGTTATAATTACAATTTGTCCATGTGGTCAAAACTCCATTATCTCCAGACTGATATTAATGATTTATATATCATATATATAATATATATCCTATTTATATATATATTTGTTTATAATATTACACAACATTTGGAGAAAAGAAATAAAATTCACCGTTCATGGAGACTGTAAGTTGTACGTACGCTTGAACACTACTTTCATTTCTATTTAATATTTAATGGAATGAAAATATAATGATAAGTATATATATTATAATTAATGTATAATATAATATGATATATAGGTTACATAATTTCATTACCTCCATCTTTATACGTTCCATGTATGTCAAGAATGAATCATATCACCTTGAGGGGGCGGTAGTCCGCACTTCGTCAAATGAAATTATCATGTTTACACATATTGAAATTCATAAAGGTATGTTTGTAAATAAAAAATTAAAGAATAATATAGAAAAAACATAATATATATCATATATAAATACGGTTTCATCATAATCTCCACCATGAGATGCAGTAGGAGATAATTGAACAATAATCGCTTCGTGAGGCGTTAGTTTTCCATCCACAGAAACAGTATGTTCTTCACCCATTAGATGAAGGTGTGTATTATTGTAGTTAAAATAATTCTCATAACAACATCATATTATATTTAGGATACTAGTTTGGTGATAAAATAAAGGAATATAATGATTTTATGGGGTTGGAGAAGTAAAATAAAACAAAATAACTTAAGAGAAGACGTTATGTTTAAATCGGGTAATTACATTTGTTTTGAACCAAAAGGGTTTCTTGAAGTGTTTTCTGCCTAAGGTAAGGATTCTATGATAAATAGATAGATCTTGGGATCTTATTAGAGCAGATTTTTCACGAGAAAAAGGCTTGAGAAATGTTATAAATGGGTTAGAAGTGAAAACATTTTATAAGGGAGAGGAGGGGCTCTTTAGGAAAGTTTGAAACAATTATTTTATTATAACCTAATCATCGGTTTCAAAAGTTCTAAAATTCATTAGTATCAAATTTAAGATGACTCATGCTCGAAATAAAATAACCCATTAAAAATTGGACAGGGTTTGGATATTAGTTTAATATTTATGATCTTATTTATATAAATCATTTATTAATGAGGTAAATATTGCATCATTATTGTGTCATAAATAATTTAATTTATTTGATGTCCAAAAATTATTAAAAAAATATCATGATGTAGTAAATATTTTGAGATTTCCAAAGAATATTTATATTTGAAAAGATAACTTATATAACCCAATGTAAAATTTAATTACTAAAATATATTGGTTTATGTCATTTTTGTCTTTACTTTAAATTAAGTAATATAAAGTGTCATTATTACTCTTATGTGGCTCCATGGGGTCCCCAATTCCACCAAAGGACGCCCATGGTCTGATATGTATCATTAAATCAGATTAGAATACATGTTAGGGCAATTTATTATTATAATAATATTATATATTACCCTTATTTATTATATTTACCCTTTAATCATGGTAAATAAAATATTTACTGAAAGAAATATTTAAAATGTCTAAAAATAAAAGTTAACGGCTTAAAAAATTTGAACCTACTGATTCCAAATATGGAATCCATTTTTCCAAATTCAAAACACAGAAGTGGCAGAAATTAATTTAAAATTAATTCCTGCTATTAAAATAAATAGCATGTTTTTAAGAAATAATAACTATCAGAAGATTGACACTTGTTTATGTCCAATTTCAAAATTAAATTACTTACAATGACCAAAATTATATTAAATGGTAAAAATATATTATAATTACACTTTAAAACAATTTAAAAAGATAATATAATCATATAAATAAATTAGATTAAAATGCACTTTTGAATTAAAATACAGTATTTTTACTATTCATTAAAAAAAGAACTTTATTAGAAAATTATCAAAATTTCATCCAAGGTAAATTTTGGTGTCTCAATTATAAATAAGAATTTTATTTTGTAAAATAGAACATATAAAAGTGACAAAAACTAGATTTAAATAGGGTTTTCTATTAAAAGGCTGTAAATCAGCCTTTTAGTAAATATTAGAGTATTTATGCTCAAAATAGAATTCATTACTTATTTTAAGCCTCTAAATTTTACTAGATAAATTTAAAAATATTAATAAAAATGTATAATCAAATTATATTTAGTTCTATTCATTACCATCAATACAACGTCCACACATTAACTACCATTTTAAATAATAATATTATATTATTAGTGTGCAACGTAAAATTTCAAAAAAAACCCCATTGGTGCATATCAGGTACGCCATCAAACATAGTGTCCCATTTAAAGTAGTATTAATCATTAAATCATTAATATTAATAAATTTAAAAAATTTCATGTTCTTTATTTACCTGGGATGTTACATCCTTCCCCCCTTTTGGGAATTGCATCCTCGCAATTTTAAAACTGAGCTTGGAAACTTCATTAAAAGTCCCTCATCGGAAAAGAGTCAGTGAAACTATCACTTAAAAACAAAATAAAGAGAAGTACTATGGTCACCCGAGATAACCCATACTAGGATTCAATATTGGAAAACATGGATCTGGAAGAGAGAACAAACGTTCAAGTTCTGGGGGAGAGTGATAAAAAACATTATTAAGAGAATGTTAACCACTATAAAATCACAAACTTATGATGTTTTAAACAGTCATTGATTACCTAGTTGGAAAAGTACACCAACAACATTTTTGTTTTACATTCCTTTTCATAATTTTGAGAAATTCATTTACTACATAGAATAATAACATAAGAAAATATACATACCTTCAAGTAGAGTTTCATCCTTCAATATGTTTCTACCAAAAACTGATCATTTCTCTAAGCAATGATAATTAAAAAAGACTTGGTCACATCAATTTCACAATAATTATCTTATAGAGAATCACATAATCCAAAAAAGAATAACTATATATTTCCCTTGTCTTTATACATCAACTAAAACCAAAATGGTTAGTACTGGATCATATAATCCTCAAAAAGGATAATCCTTTATAAAAAAAATACTACTCTTAATCTCCAAATTTCAATAAAAAGTACCCAAATTTCAAGAATGACCATTCAATACATATTTGTCCTTATAATTCTTTAAAAAAATCCTAAATAAAATTGAATACCAAAACTCTAGAGGATTTAATCTCATACTCCCCTATAGTAAATCTTAATATTTAACACCAAAAACATAGACTACTCTTAAATTCTCATACTGAATCATAATTAACCAAATCACATATTCTCTATCATAGGATAATCCTTTCCATAAATAAACCAAATCACTATATGTCCATAATAACATAGATTCTTCCAAACTAAAATTTCAATGATTATTCCACAATTGAAATCCCATAGTATTATATCTTCCTTAGGAAAATAGTGTTTCCTTAAAAGAGAGAATGTATTCCACAAAAAAACTTTATCACTTAATCACTAAATCATTTTTCTATACTAATTATATACATTTGATACAACATAAGTTCCCAAAATCAACTTATTCTTGTTCCATAAAATCATTTTACTAAAACGAATAAGTCATACTAACTAAGGACTTCACATAGTCTAGTGGTAGGTGATAAATCTCAATCGCACTTTGGTTGTTGGTTCGATTCCCATAGCTTTGTCGGACATGATGGGTTGTCACACGGCCTGTGTGTTGTCCTTTTTATGAAACTCAAAAAATAACCCTAATATGCTTTGACCTCGATGGTTTTCGTATACCTCTCATTTTCATCCCAAATCATTATGTTCTCCAAATATTAATTCTTGATGTCTTATATATATTTTATTTTTTTTAATTTCAACACCATATAATAAAATGAAACGATCTACATAACATCATGCATTGATCATGGGGTCCACTTGGTTTCATCATTATCTTGTTCACGTATGTAGATGGTCCATTCATTGCAACAATGATTTAGAGATCCTTCAAAATCATTTTCTTCCTTCATCCAAATAAACCATGTACAACATGGGTCATGTGGGTGTTCACATAAAAATAGTTTTGGAAAATAATAATTCATGGCATATAATTTCAAAACATCTGATAAAACTTGATTTTTATAAAACAGTCGGACCGAATTTGAGTTGAAACTTTCAATTAATAGTCCATTTAAAATACCATCGGTATGTGATGAGAGACTATATTGTAAAAGAAAATATAAATAGGTTGACCAAGGGTCTCCTTCTTCATCACCTTTTTCAAAATCATAATATGCTTCAAATTCTTGTGATAAGGTAAAATATTTGAAAATTCCTTGAAATTATTTACCTTTCTTGAAAATATGATAATATTATGAAAATAGAATTTAATTAAATATAACTCATGATCCATGATGATATCAGGGTATAGTGGAGGTTTTTGATATCTAAAATAATTGCTTGCAAGTGAGTTGTATGTTAGAAAACGTTTCACAATCATCTGAACATGACTTTGCTATAATTATTGCAAGTAAGTCATCAGGAAGAGATAAGAATTTCTTTTTAGATCCTCCTACTTCCATATGTTACTAACTTTACATGATCTTCAAAAACTTTTAAAACAAGGATTTAACTAAAATAATAGACATAGGGACTAACCATGTGTTTAACGAAAACTCATAATCCCTAAAGTTGTCTAAACCCACCATTGATACCAACTATAAGGTCCCGGCCTTAAACATTACACAATATTGAATTAAATGGACAATTCATATTGAGGATCTTTTCAGGTTTAGAGTTTTAGAGAATTAGGTAACAACATTTACATAACAACATGAATATTACATGTATAAAATTCTAATCAAAATCCATTCTTTTCATAAAATAAAAAACTCATGATAATGATTCACGTCTAGTTCCATGTTTTATACATCATGGATTTTCCTTGATCCCATCCTTGAAACTTATTCATCTTTTAGTCCTGGGGAAAATATTTCAAAAACATGGGATGATCATAAAAAGCTCAGTATGGGATATAAAATAAGGAATGAAAACATTAGCCCATAAATAAATACAAAACAATGAAACCATACTTTTCAATCATAACATACCTCATTAAATCATAAGATTTATGAAAAACACATAAAAATCATAAATTATAAAGGCAACTTGCGGCATAAATAACATACTTACATTGTATCTATCATAGCTAAATAAGGAATAACATTTGGATTACACATCAATGTATATTCCCTAAATCTCTTAGGAGAAACGATAATGTTTACCTCCATCATGTTACCCAATTCATTGGAGAGCTATATCGGGCTCACCCGCCCTAGGTTTATCACGGAGCCACCTGTATACGTAAACAATACCCAATAGCCAGAACATATTCATAACCCATAAAACAAAAATAATGGAAAGATAACATTTCCACATTGCAATAACAATATATCATTTCATAATATTGACAAATTCAATGCTTTTATCAAACCATTAAAAATATTAAATAAAGAGATTTTTGAATCAATGTGTCCCATACCACTTTGATGCTTTTGAAAGAAATTTAAATTTCAAAAAATTCATTTCCATATGATTAAATCCTTAAAAAAATTTAAAACATGGACATTAATGTGAAAGAGTTCGAAGAATAAACCTTTAAAGCATTTAAAACGATATTTTAGTTAAAGAGTTTTTAACAAAATGAGAGATACTAGAAAAAAATAAATGTGGGATAACATTAAATTTGAAAATAATAATATCATGAGAATAATTGTATTCATGATATAATATTCCAAAGGACAGTATATACACCATATAATAGTGAATCGGTGAATATCAACAATGAAGTCTCAATGGAAATGTAAAATTGAGATGAAATCCCTTATAAAGACGGTATCCTTATATTAAGGATAAATCAATTACATAATTATGTGTGAAAAATATAAATACAACAAATATAAGTGGATATTAAGTGTAAAACAATTATAGGTTATTCATGCATATTCATAGAATGACATAATCAAGAAGTAGATGTTTAACCCAAAAAAATTGAAATTGGGCTAAGAAGTTTTCTTATAGAAACTCGACAGCCTAACGAAATCACATTAAAATTCATAAAATAAGTTGAAGAGAAATAAAATGATATCTAAGCACTTGGAAATAATATTTACATCAATAAGGATATAGAATAACATATCTCAAGAAAATATGATGTAAATTAAAAGACATAACAAAATGATGTCTTTTAAAATAGGAGGGTGAATGGTTCCCTTACCGATTTGGTAACTTACAAAACATACACCCCATGAAATAATGATCAAACAATAAATATGTCAATACCCATAATTTAAATTATAGTACAAAAAGAATAAAATAATGTGCAGTACATACACCACACAAAATGAAATAGTGTCTAATATAGCATTAATCTCACGGGAATAAAAAGTGAGATAAAAAACCCTTACCATGTTGTAATTAATCGAGTCATATGAGAAAAGTTAATAAACACAAAATTAATCACATAATACCATGAATATAAATATAATCATGATAATATATATCAAAGTTTAGTAGACAATACACCACATGCAATAAATAAGTGTTGAACAATGGAAATCTCACGGAATTAAAAATGAGATATAAAATCCCTTACCTCATGTCCAACATGACTTGTATGTTCCTTGTTATTCCTGAATAATAAACTTAATTTAAATTCTACTTGATTTATAACCTTTTTAATTTTTATTATTACTTTTATATCACTTATTACCTTGCAATAATAGTTAGTTAATTATTTTAGTTCGTATCGGACATTTTGTCGATGTTCGGAAATTGAGTTAAAAAATGAACTTGTTATAATTACAATTTGTCCATGTGGTCCAAAATCCTTTATCTACATAATGATATTAATGATTTAGATATCATATATATCATATATATCTCATATATATATATATATATATATATAATATTACATAACATTTGGAGATAAGAAATGAAATGCATCTTTCTGGAGAAGGTAAGGCGTACGTACGCATGAACGCTACTTTGATTTCTTTTTAATATCTAATAGAATGAAAACATAATGATACATAGGTATATTATAATTCTAGTATAATATCATATGATATATATGTTACATAATTTCATTAACTCCATCTTTATATGTTCCATGTATGTCAAGAACGGATCATATCACCTAGAGGGGGCGGTAGTCCGCCCTTCCTCAAATAAAATTATCATGTTTACACATATTGGAAGGAATAAAGGTATGTTTTTAAATAAAAATTACAGAAGAATACAGAAAAAACATAATATATATCATATATAAATATATTTTCATCATTATGGCCACCATGAGAGGTGTTAGGAGATAATTTAACAATCGTCGCTTTGTGAGGCGTTAGTTTCCCATCGATAGAAACAGTATGTTCTTCACCTATTAGATGGAGGTGTGTGTAAGTGTAGTTTTAATAATTCTCATAAAAACATACTAGTATATTGATGATACTGGTGTGGGTATTAAATAAATTAATAAAAAGAGTTTCGGAGGTTGGAGAAGTAAAATAAAACAAAAGATCTTAAAAGAAGATGTTACCTTTAAATCAGGTAACTCCCTTTGGTTTGAACCAAAATGGTTTCTTGAAGTGTTTTCTGTAACGACCCAATGTTTTTCAATGGAAATTAACTTCTTATATTTATGTCATAAAATAACATTAAAACACAACATAATGACCTAATAAGTGATAAGTGACTTTTAAACATAATTTTTTCACTTTTGTGTTTGGAATTTTAAAAATCCGACATACACGGTTGTGTTCAAGATGGTTTTTGGAGCCTAATGAAACAAAAATAATTTTCAGTGAATAGTAACGTACCCTTAGGAATTGTAACATACCCTTATGAATAGTAATATAACCCTTATTAATAGTAAATCATCCAACATAAGAGTAACCTTACCCATGAATAATTAAATAAAATTTAGACATCTTAGAAAGGGACAACATGACCTTAGTAAACGTTTTGGTATTTTGTAAGTCATAAATAATTAATAATAACTAATTAATTAATTTAAAGGAAAATATATTTTCTTAAAATGTATTCATTATTTATCAAATAAATGTATTATAGTTTTTAGATAATTTTATAAGACCCTTCGTAATTTTTGAAAGCACTATAAAATCAGTTTTAATCATAAAAACTTTTTTTAAGTAAATCATGATTTTAATTAAATATTAAATTAATAATATTTAAGAATTTTTTTAAAAAAAATTTAATTAATTTTTTGATTCTACACATCAATAAATGGTAGGGGTTAATTTTTGTGATTTTTCTGAGATACTTGAATTTTTTTGATGAATAGTAGAATCCGATAATTTACAATAAATGCTGAATAATGGATTAATTGAGTCATCGATGATGTTATTCTGATGTAGGCCCACTTGTTTCTGTATCACATGATAAAATTACAATTATTGGTCATTAAAGACTCATAATTCCTTGTCTTATGAGAAATTAATAAACTAATGAATTTTATATTAAGGAAACCCCTCTCCCCTCCATATAAAAGCCACCCTCCACACCCTCAATTACTCACACTTATCAAGCTTCAAGCCTTATATAAACTCTACCCAAACATCCTCCCTAGCCCCTCCCCCACGTCCAAGAGCTTATGGTCTCATCAAAAGACGAAGCCTAGGTTTTTAAGGAGGTTCTCAAGAGAAGGATTCAAGAGGTAATTTCTCTCATTCTTCTTCTTTAATTTCCTTTCAAGTTGAAGTTCATTTATTGATCTCTTACCACCTATCGTCATATGAATTGTATTGTAACTCTAGTATTATACATAAAATAAAATTTTATGGTGCTAATGGGATATTATATAATACAACCCCCTTTCCCTCTTCCTTTTATTTTATTAAAGAGAATGTTGTTCGTGAGGTGTTAATTTTTCACCTTCAAGAACGACATGCTTTCTTCTTCCATTTCTACATTCAGATATGGTCATGAAACCATTTTTATGGTTGAACCTACACATTTTATATGTATTATCTCCTATTTAAAGATCTGGAACTAACTTATGATCATATTTCTAAGTGATAAAAGAAAACAATTTCATTATGATCAAAAAACAGCCCAAATTAACCCAAATAACCATCATTTAATTCTTATCTAATGATTCATCAACATGGATATAATTTGATTCATTATAAGATCATAAAAACTCCTGTAATATCCTTAAAAACATGTAATATAAGTTTTGGATGTTTACCTATGTTCTACCCAAACTTCAATTTTATGAATACAAGTGAACCACCCAAGAGAAACCATAAAAACGAACATCCCCGAACAATGTTTTTAAACTCTATAAGTCAACCAAAGGAATAAAAAATGACATAATGAAACCATAATGAACTCTATTAATCTATAAAATGTTCTGTAATTTTAATTAATGAATATAATGTCATTATAAAGGACATTAAAGAGAAGGATGCATTCAGGTACAAGGTAAGGGGAAATCTCGAACCCAATTTTCTTCCTTCAGGTTCTCCCTTTTTCACTCCATTTTTGAAATGCTTACTCCTTAAAGATCATTTGTTAATAATTGTCTTTATCTTTATGGGATATACATTTTTTCACTGGTTTTTATGTCAAACAAAATTTTTTCCAAAAGATCTCCTCTTTTAAGAACACCCCTTTTACTTCTACCTCAAAGTGGATGGTTCTTGTAACATGTATTTTATTCCCTCTTTATTTTGGGAACCCAAAGCTTATGAATGTATTATTATGAGATGAAACTAATTAAATTCCATGGCTTAGTTATGTACATTTTTTATATGTGTACTATGTGGCAATCATGATGATTATAATGTTATGATGTGACGGGTGCGCCCGGAATTATACAGCGCTCTAATGCATTGGGTAAAGTGATGAATCTCATGAGTAAATATGAAATAATGTGTGAAAAAGATGCTATCTTAGTTCACAAGTATTTTTGGTAGTTATCCACTAAGACATGATGTTTCATTTTTATGCATTGCCACATTTCAAGTCTTATATTTATGCTTCCTCTCATGTTCATGATCGTTTTCCCATGTTCTGATTATGCTCACCCCATGCTATATTGATCTTATATATCCTCTTACTGGGCTTCTAGCTCACCCCTTTTGATTTATATCCTCAGGTGGCTACATGTACTAAGGAGAGGACAAGTTCCAATACGAAGCTAGAGAAGAAGAAATTAAATAAATGTTTATGCTTGATGATGTAATTGTTATGTATGGTTCTAGTTTTCCTGAGACACTAAAACTTTGGATCCACTATGTGTAATACTATTATATTGTTTATTTTTAAAATGATGTAATAGTAACGTAAGAAAAGGCTCGGGTTTCTATAGTTCGTATTAGACTCAAGGTTTAGTTATTTTGGGAATTAGGATTAGTGAACCCTAGAGAAAACCTCTAGTATGAGATTAAGTACAAATATGTACGCAAGAATATTTACATATGGATCCCATATGTTATGATTTTAGTATAAATTTTTCCAATGAATAATTTATGTATTCATGACTTGTTTACTTATTTTTTGTTCTAACATTTTCTATTTTAGAAAATAGTGGGAACCGGGAGAAATCAGGCCAACAACTCATGTGAGGGCCAATGCAACGATTGCCTGAATGACATCCCAAATGATTTGGGAGGTGGAGTTCAAAACTCCATGGTGATGCTTACCCAATTATCTCAGGTTATGACCAATAACCATAATAATGGGGAACGTCCTCCTTCACCAAAGAAAGAGAAACTGGCTATCAAATGTTTTTTACGGCAACGACCACTGATGTTTAGTGGATCTTCTGATCCACTAGTTGCGGAATAGTGGGTCAACTCCATTGAGAAGATATTTTTCATTCTTCACTGTTCTAAGATGGAAAAGGTGACCCTATCCATTTATCATCTAGATGGTGAAGCCGATCAATGGTGGGATTTGATTAAGAACACCAAGTGAAGGGAGGAAATTGAAGAGATGGAATGGGAAGACTTTAAGATAATGTTTCTTAATAAGTACTTCCCACGAACTCTTTGCAAAAAGATGGAGAGATAATTCATAGAGCTCAAGAAAGAAGACGGATAATCCGCCACAACCTATGAAGTGAATTTCACAAGGATTTCAAGGTACGATTTAGGTTTTGTTATCAACAATGATAGAAAAATTGTTAGATTATTTAGTGGATTCGAAAGTCTCTCGCAATTAGAGACATTGGGAGTTATGAATAATTTGTTCGGTGTGCTCTCAATGTGAAGATGGAGTTTGGAGAATGGTCTCGTGGCTATAGTGATATTAAAAGAAAGATGGAGTTTCAAGATGGTGGATCTAATGACAACGGTGGGAAGAAAAATCAATGACGCACATGCCAAAAATGTGGGAAGTTGCACCATGGGAACTACCGCAAAGGGATGGGGAAATGATTCAAGTGTGGGAAAGAAGGAAACCATTCTCAAGAGTGTCGAAAAGACACGAAAAGGAAGGAGAATGTAGCCGATGAAAGGAGAGAACCACTCATGGTTCAATCCTACAACTGTAAGGAGCTAGGGCACTATGAAAACCAGTGCACTAAATATCAAGCTCTCGAGGGTAATCAGTGTCAACAACCACCAAATCCAAAGGAACAAGGGAAGGCTTATTCCAACACTACTGTAGAGGTAGAGCATGTTAATGAATTCGTAAATGGTACACTTCCTATTCACTCAAGAATGGAAAAATCCTTAATTGATTCTGGTTCTACGCATTCCTTTATATCTTGAAACTTTTCTAGAACTATATAATTGAATCCCCAAAACATTGAAGTAAAGATATCTATAAAAAGACCGAGTGGTGCAATCATTGAAACCCAAGTGTTTGACTCTTCTCCCATTGGCGTATGTGGGAAGATTCTTCCAACAAATCTCAAAATACTTCCATTGGTGGAATTCGACGCTATAATGGGAATGGATTGCCTCTCGTTATATAGAGGACATATCAACTATCGGGAAAAGGAAATATCATTTCATATTCCAAATCATCCCATGGTCCTCTACAAATGCAAGGAAGATCAGGAATATCCTTTGAAAAGTCCTTCAATGGTGTGGCTGTTGATTCCCTATAAAGAAGCATACCTCGCCCAAATGGTTGAGTTGATGGAAAGTTCTAACCTTGAGGAAACAACCATCGTGAGGGAATACAATAATGTATTTCTTGATGAGTTACGCGGAATTCCCCCGGATCATGAGGTAGAGTTCCCAATTGAACTTATCCCCAGAGCTACTCCAATCTCGAAGTGTCCCTATAGGATGGCTTCTATTGTACTGGAGGAGTTAAAGAAGCAGTTGCAAGAGAATCTAGACAAAGGGTTCATATTCCCTAGTGCATAGACTTGGGGTGCAACAGTGCCCTTTATGAAGAAGATGGATGCAACAATGCATCTATGTATCGATTATCGGGAAACTCAACAAGATCACCATAAAGAACAAGTATCCTCTTCCAAGGATTGATTAATTGTTCGATCAGTTAAGCGGATGTCAATACTCTCAAAGGTGGATCTTCGTTCTGGATATCATCAAGTAAAGGTGAAGAAGTAATATATTCAGAAGACTTCTTTCCATACAAGGTATGGGAACTATGAGTTTTTGGTGATGCCCTTTGGACTTACTAATGCCCCTGAAATTCTTCATGGATTTGATGAATAGAGTCTTTAGACATTACCTTGAAAAATTTGTGGTAGTGTTTATCGATGATATTCTCATCTACTGTAACATCAAGGAGGAACATAAAGAACATATAAGGCTTGTGTTGGTAACATTAAGAAATCATAAGTCATACGCCAAGTTCAGAAAGTGTGACTTTTGGATGAAGAAAGTCACATTCATGGTGAATGTGATCACAAGTGGGGGAATTTCTATGGATCCTTCAAATACAATGGCGATTGAGGAATGGCCCAGGCCCTCTAGTGTCATAGAAATCCGTAGTTTTCTTGTACTAGCTGGGTACTACCGATGTTTTGTGAGAAACTTTTCAAGATTTTGAAGCCCGATAACTAAGTTAACAAGGAAATGGGTAAAGTATGTCTGGATAGAAGAATGTGGGGGAAGATTCAAGGAGCTAAAGAGAAGGCTGATCATTGCACCTGTACTCACACTACTAAAAAGTTGAGAAAGTTTTGTGATATATAGTTATTCTTCAAATAATGTCTTGGGTTGTGTACTCATGAAAAATGATAATGTGATAGCCTACGCCTCATGATAGTTGAAGTTCCATGAGCAGAACTACCCAACGCATGATCTAGAGCTGGCAGCCATGATTTTTGCCTTGAAAATCTGGAGGCACAACCTTTATGGTGAGAAGTGTGACATATACATCGACCACAAGATCCTGAAGTATATATTCACACAAAAGGAGCTCAACATGCATCAAAGGAGATGGTTAGATCTAATCAAGGATTACGATTTATCTATTCACTATCATCCTGGAATGTTGAACAAGGTAGCAGATTCTCTAAGAAGAAAAGAACCTGCGACTCTATCTATGTTGTGGATTGAGAAAGACCCTATCTTCTTAGATATGCAAAAGATAGATTTGGAAATCATAAGGGTAGGGGATACATCCTACCATGCCCAAATGGTTGTGCGACCATCAATCTAGGATAATATTAAGGAAGCACAAAGGGATGATGTGGAGATATAAAAGAGGGTGAATGGAGTAAAGGAAGGGAAGCTGCCAGAGTTTCATATCGATGATGATAGTGTGATTCATTTTGGAATGCGGCTTTGTGTGCCTTCATCACCTGGGATAAAGAAGGAGCTATTGGATAATGAACATAGCTCAACATTCTCTATCCATCCTGGGAGTACCAAGATGTACCATGATCTTCGAGAACACTTCTGGTGGGAAAACATGAAGAAGGATATTGTAGAATATATATCAAGGTGCTTGGTATGTCAGCAAGTTAAATATGAGTGAAAAAAGTCCAAGGGTATGATGCGGACATTTCATATACCCATGTGGAAATGGGAAAAAAATTTATGGACTTTTCCATGGGTCTCCCAAAGACGTCAAAGGGAAATAATGTGATATGGGTTGTGGCTGATCGACTCACCAAGACTGCCCATTTTATTGCTTTTCGGGAAGATCTCTCGCTTGAACAACATTCAAAAATATATGTGAAGGAAGTGGTGGGACTGCATGGTGTTCCACTCTCAATTGACTCTAACCATGATCCAAGGTTCACATCTATGTTCTGGATGATCCTTCAACATGCTTTGAGTACTAAATTAAATTTCAGCATGACCTATCACCCCCAAACTGATGGACAGTCTAAAAGCAATATTCAGATGCTTGAAGATATGCTAAGAGCTTGATCTCTACAATTCAAAGGTGGTTGGGATCAGCATCTCCCATTGGTTGAGTTCTCATACAACAAAAGCTTCCAATCGAGTATTCAGATGGCTCCATATGAAGCTCTATATGGAAAGTGATGTAGAACTCCAACCTATTGGGAAGAAGTTAGAGAAAGAAAGCTACTTGGACCCGATCATGCTCAAGAGATGACATAGAAGGTTCAAGTCATCCAGAAACACATCAAAGCTACTCAAAGTCGGCAAAAGAGGTATGCTGACAACCGTCTAAGGGACTTGGAGTTTGACGTTGGAGATAAAGTCTTCCTTCTAATATCTCCATGGAAGAGAGTCATGCGATTTGGGGAGAAATTGAATCTAATCCCAAGGTATATTGGCCCCTTTTAGATCCTTGACCGTATAAGAGCTGTGGCCTATCATCTTAAAATTCCACTAAATATGGCTCAAGTTCATGATGTGTTTCATGTATCACTACTGAGGAATTACATACCCAACCCCTCACATGTTCTAAACTCAGAGGTGGTGTATCTGGAAGATGATCTCTCCTATGAGGTGCATCCAGTAATGGTTATAGATCGAAGAGATAAGATTCTACACAACAAGGCAACCCATCTTGTCAAAGTGTTGTAGAGGAACCATATGTTTGTGGAAGAAACTTGGGAACTAGAAGAGGCAATGAAGGAGAAACACCCTCACCTGTTTGTGTAAAGTGAAATTTCAGGGGCGGAATTTCTAAAGGGGAGAGGAATGTAACGACCTAATGTTTTTTAATGGAAATTCCCTGCTTATATTTATGTCATAAAATAACTTGAAAACACAACATACTGAACTAATAAGTGATATGTTACCTTTAAACATAAGTTTTTCACTTTTGTGTTTGGAATTTTTAAAATCCAACATACACGGTTGTGCTCAAGATGATTTTTGGAGTCTAATGAAACATAAATAATTTTCGGTGAATAGTAACATACCCTTAGAAATAGTAACATAACATTATGAATAGATATATGACCCTTATGAATAGTACATCATCCAACATAAGAGTAACCTTACCCATGAAAATTAAATAAAATTTAGACATCTTAGAAAGTGACAATTTGTCCTTAGTAAACATTTTGGTATTTTGTAAGTCATAAATGATTAATTATAACTAATTAATTAATTTAAAAGAAGATTTATTTTCTTAAAATGTATTAATTATTTATCAAATAATTTTATTATAGTTTTTAGTTAATTTTAAAAGACCCTTCATTATTTTGGAGAGCACTATAAAATTAGTTTTAATCTTAAAAAATGTTTTTAAGTAAATTATGATTTTAATTAAATATTAAATTAATAATATTTAGAAAATTATTTTTGAAAAATGGACTTCATTTTTCGATTGTACACTTCGAAAAATGGTAGGGGTAAATATTTGGGATTTTTCTGAGATACTTGAATTTTTTTATGAATAGTAGAATCCAGTACTTTACAATTAATGCAAAATAATGGATTAATTAAGTCATAGATGACGCTCTGCTGATGTAAGCCCACATGGTTTAGGATCACATGATAAAATTAATATTCTTGTTCATTCAAGACTCACATTTCATTCTCTTAGGAGAAATTAATAATCTAATGAATTTTATATTAAGGAAACCCCTCTCCCCTCCACTATAAAAGTCACCCTTCACACCCCCAATTTCTCACACCTCTCAAGATTCAAGCCTTCTCTGAACTCTGCCCAAACATCCTATCTAGCCCCTCTCTAACTTCCAAGAGCTTATGGCCTCATGAAAAGACCAATATTAGGTCCTTAAGGAGTTTCTCAAGAGAAGGAGTCAAGAGGTAAGTTCTCTCCCTCTTCTCTTTTAATTTCCTTTCAAGTTCAACTTCATTTCTTGATATCTCCCCACATATCTTCATATAAATTGTATTTTAACTCTAGTATTATATATATACTATAATTCTATTATGATAATGGTATATTATATCATCCCACCCCCTTTCCCTCTACCTTTTATTTTATTAAAGAGAGCGTTGTTCGTGAGGTGTTAATTTTTCACCTTCAAGAACGACATGCTTTCTTCTTCCATTTATACCTTCAGATCTGGTCATGAAACCATTTTTATGGTTGAACCAAAACATTTTGTATGTATTATCTCCTATTTAAAGATCTGTAACTAACTTATGATCATATTTATAAGTTATAAAATAAAACAAGTTCATTATGATCGAAAAACCGCCCAAATTAACCCAAATAATCTTCATTTAATTCTTATCTAATAATTCATCCACATGGATCTAATTTGATTCATTATAAGATCATATAAACTATTTTAATATCATTAATAACATTTAATATCAGTTCTGGATGTTTACCCATGTTCTTTCCAAACTTCAATTTATGAATACAAGTGAACTACGCAAGAGAAACCAAAAAAACGAACATCCCCGAACAATGTTTTTAAACTCTATAAGTCCACAAAAGAAACATGAAATGACATAATGAAACAATAATGAACACTATTAATGTATAAAAGGATCTATAATTTCTAATTAATGAATATAATGTCATTAAACAGGACATTAAAGGGAAGGAAGCATTCAGGTACAAGGTAAGGGGAAATCTCGAACCCAATTTTCTTCCTTCGGATTATCCCTCTTTCACTCCATTTTTGCTATGTTTACTCCATAAAGATCATTTGTTCATAATTTTCTTTAATTTTCTGGGATATACATGTTGTCACTTCTTTTATGTCAAACAAAATTTTTTCCAAATGATCTCTTCTTTTAAGAACACCCCTTTTACTTCTCACTCAAAGTAGACGGTTCTTGCAACATGTATGTTGTTCCCTCTTTCTTTTGGGAACCCATAGTTTATGAATGTTTTATTATGAGATGAAACCCATTCCATTCCATGGGTTAGTTATGTACATATTTTATATGTTTTCTATGTGGAAATCATGATGATGACAATTTTATGATGTGACGGGTGCACCTGAAATTATATAGTGCAATATGAATGTTTCAATATGACAGGTGCACCCAGATTTATACAACGCTCCAATGCATTGGGTAAAGTGATGAATCTCATGAGTAAATTTGAAATGATTTGTTAACAAGATGTTAGCTTGTTTCACAAGTATGTGTGGTAGGTAACCACTAAGACATGATGTCTCATTTTTATACATTGCCACATTTCAAGTCTTATATTTATGTTTCCTCTCATGTTCAGGATCTTTTTCCCATGTTATGATTATCATCACCCCATGCTATATTGATCTTATATATCCTCTTACTAGGCTTCTTGCTCAACCCTTTTTATGTATATCCTCAGGTGGCTACATGTACAAAGGAGAGGACAAGTTCCAATAAGAATATACAGAAGAAGAAATTAAATAAATGATTATGCATGATGTTGTAGTTGTTATGTATGGTCCTAGTTTTCCCAAGACACTAATCCTTGGGATCCTCTATGTGTAATAAAATTATGTTGTTTATCTTTAAAATTATGTAATAGTAATGAAAGAAAAGGCTCAGGTCTCTATATTTTCTACCTAAGGTAAGTCTTCTAGGATGAATAGAGGGATATTGAGAGCTTATTGGAGTAGAGTTTTCATGAGCCAAAGGCTTGAGAAGTGTGAGACGTGGGTTACAAGTAGGGATTTGTATAAGAAAGAGGAGGGGCTCTTTAAGATATTTTGAAACAGTTATTTTATTATAACCTCATCTTCGGTTTCAAATTGTCAACTATTCATTAATATCAAAGTTAAAATGACTCATGGTTGAAATAAAACAACCCTATAATAATTGGATAGGTTTCGGATATTGTTTTAATATTTATAATCTTATTTATTGAAATCATTTATTAATGAGGTAAATATTGCATCATTATTGTGTCATAAATAATTTAATTTATTTGATGCCCCAAAATTATAAAAAAAATACCATGATGTAGGAAATCTAATTATATTTAAAAATAATATTTTTAGTCAAAAAGATAACTTATATAACCCAATGTAAAAATTTATTTACTAAAATATATTCTTTTATGTCATTTTTGTCTAATTTTAAATTAATTAATATAGTGTCATTATTACTCCCATGGGGCTTCATGGGTTCCCAAATTCGACCCAAGGATGACCATGGTCGGATATGTATCAAACAATAAGATTAAGACACATGTTAATGTAATTAAATATTATTATAATATTATATTTTACCTTTATTTATTATATTTACCCATTAATCATGGTAAATAAAATATTTAATGAAGTAAATATTTAAAATATCTAAAAATATAAGTTACCTATTTACACAATTTGGACCTACTGCTTCCAAATATGGAATCCATTTTTTCAAATTCAAAACAAAGTAGTGGCAGAAATTATTTTAAAATTAATTCCCACTGTTAAAACAAATAGCGTGTTTTTATGAAATAATAACTATCAAAAGATTGACACTTGTTTATGTCCAATTTCAAAATAAAATTACTCCCAATGACCAACATTAGATTAAATGTTAATAATATATTATAATTATACTCTAAAACTAATTAACAAAGATAATAGAACCATATATATAAATTATATTAAAATTCACTTTTGAATTAAAATACATTATTTTTCAATATTCATTAAAAATGAACTTTATTAGAAAAATACCAAAATTTCATCAAAAGTAAATTTTGGTGTCCTGATTATAAAAGAATAATTTTATTTTGTCAAATAGAACAAATAAAAGTGCCAAAAACTTGATTTAAATAGGGTTTTCCAATAAAATGCGGTAAATCGACCTTTTAGTAAAAATTAGAGTATTTATGTATAAAATCGAATTCTTTACTTATTTTAAGCCTCTAACTTTAACTGGATAAATGTAAAAATATTCAACAAATATGAATAATCATATTCAAGTTAGTTCTATTCATTCCCGTCAATACAACGGCTAAGCATGAACTACCATTTAAAACAAGAATATTATAATATTAGTGTGCAACGTAAGACTTCAATGAAACCCATTGTCCCGTATCAGGTAAGCCATCAAACCTAGTTTCCCCGTCAAAGTAGAATTAATATTTAATTCACAAATATTAATAAATATGAAAATTTTCAAGTTTTCATTATTTAGATGGGATGTTACATCCTTCCCCCTTTAGGGAATTGCGTCCTCACAATTTTAAAACTATGCTTGGAAACATCATTAAAAGTCCCACATCCAAAAATATTCAGTAAAACTGTCACTTTAAATGAAAGAAATTGAAGTACAAAGTTCACCTAAGATAACCCAAACAAGGATTCCATATAGGAAAACATGGATATTTAAGAGAGAACAAATGGTCATGTTTTGATGGAGAGTGATAGAAAAGATTTTTAGGAGAAAGTTATCCACCAGAAAATCACAAACATATGATGTGTTAAATGGTCTTTAATTACTTAGTAGGAAACGTAAACCAAAAATATTCTTGTTTTACATTCCTTTTCATAATTTTTTGGAATTCATTTACTATATAGAATATGCACATAAGAAAATGTACTTACCATCAAGTAGAGTTTCATCCTTCAATAAGTTTCTACCAAAAACTAATCAATTCCCCAAGCAATGACAATTCCAAGAGGCTTGGTCACATCAAAAGCACAAGAATCAACTTCTAGAGAATCATATAATCCACAAAAGAAGAACTGTATATTTCCCTTGTCTTTAGACATCTACTAAAGCCAAAATGGAAAGTATGATATCATATAATCCTCAAAAATGATAATCCTTTATATAAAATAATATTACTCTTAATCTCTAAATTTCAACAAAAATTATCCAAAGTTCACGAAATACTATTCAATACATAATTTTCCTTAAAATTCTTCTAAAAAATCCAAACTGATATTGAAAACCAAAACTCAGAAGGATTTAATCTCATAGTCTTCCACAGTAAATCTTAACATTTAACTCCAAAATCATAGACTACTTTTAATGTATCATACTGAATCATAATTAACCAAATCACATATTCTTTATGATAAGATAATATTTTCCATAAATAAACCAAATGACAATATGTCCAAAAAAACATAGATTCTTCCAAACTAAAATTTCAACCATTATTCCACAAATTAAATCCTATAGTATTATATCTTCTTTAGGAATTTAATGTTTCCTAAAAATAGAGAATGACTCCCATAAAAATCTTTATCACTTAATCACTAAATAATTTTTCTATACTAAGTATATCCATTTGATAAAACATAAGTTCCCAAAATCAACTTATTATTGTTCTATAAAATTATTTTACTAAAATGTATAAGTCATACTAACTAGGGACTTCACGTAGTCTAGTGGTAGGTGATAAATATCAATTGCACTTGGGTTGTGGGTTCGATTCCCGCAGATTTTTCCGACAGGACGAGTTGTCAAACGGTCTGTGTGTTGTCCTTTTTATAAAAGTCAAAAATAACCCTAACATTTTTTAACCTCAATGGTTTCATTATACCTCTCATTTTCATCCCAAATCATTATTATCTTCACATCTTAATTCTTGATGTCTTATATATATTATCTTTTTTTAAATTTCACCACCATATAATAAAATGAAATGATCCCCAGAACATCAAACCTTGATCATGGTGTCCACTTGGTTTCATCATTATCTTGTTCACGTAGGTAGATGGTTCATGCATTGCAACAATTATTTAGATATCCTTCAAAATCATTTGCTTCATTCATCCAAATATGCCTTATACAACATGGGTCCTATGGGTGTTCACAGAAAAATAGTTTTGGAAAATAATCATGCATGACATATAATTTCAAAACATCTGATAAAACTTGAATTTTATAAAATAGTCAGAACTAATTTGAGTTGAAAGATTCAATTAATGGTCCTTTTAAAATACTATAGGTGTGTGATGAGAGACTATATTGTAAAATAAAATATAAATAGGTTGCGCAAGGGTCTCCTTATTCAGTACCTTTTTCAAAATCATAATATGCTTCAAAATCTTGTGATAATGTAAAATATTTGAAAATTTCTTGAAAATATTTAACTTTCTTGAAAATATGAGAATATTGTGGAAATAGGATTTGATTAAACACAACCCATGATCCATGTAACGCCCCGACCCTAGTTACCCAGATTCGGTGCATTATTACGTAACTTTGGCATGAGCAGAAACGATCAAGTCTCGAAAGGCCAATTAGTTTATTAGACTTGGAAACACTAGATACATTCATAATTGTTACATTACATCATAAAGTGAAAAATCACAATAACATAGTCTCCATAGTCCACACTCATATCCCCTTCAGACTATCCCTTTAGATCAATCATAAAATATTTCTTCATGTCCTGGGAAAATAATACATAGAAAGGGTGAGCTCAGATGCTCAGTAAGGATAACAATATAGCGGAAACTTTTATAAATAAACATAAACATTTAAGGCAATGTATAACTAAACAAAAGCCTTTTAAACTTTAACTTCATCATAATATGGAAAAAATAGAATAAAGTAATGCCATTTACTTATTCAAATGGATATTCTACTGTTCTAATAATCACATGTAATATCAATAACCACTTTCATAATGACGGAATTCATAATTCCAGACTATCATTACCACGTAGCCAAGGCCTCATGCCAAGACTACAAATAAGATTTTTCCAAGGCCTCATGCCAAGACACTAGTTTGTCTCATGATAACTATCAATGCATCGAGGAGCTATAGCGGGCTCCACCCTTCACTTATTAAGTCCATTGCATTCCTTATATGAAAAGTTTTAAACATATCATAAACCATAACATAATTATACCAAATAAAAAATTCATAAAGGAAACATAAAATTTCCACATTTCAATCACAAGATATCAATACAACACATTGATATAATAAAAACATTATAAAAACCATTTTCGATACCAAAATAAATGAAAAGTAAAATAGGGTATTTATTTTTTATTTAAAAAATGTTATGGCTTGTAAAGGAAGCCGAAACTCAAATAATGGTCACAGCGGCGGAGAAGTAGTTGTCGCCGCATACGTATGACAAAAAACCCTTCCTTTTTTCATTTAGTAAAATGCTTCATATAAAAAATATTCCTTTTGAATAAACGTAAAAGTCAAATTAGTGTATACACCATATAAAAGAAATTTGGGTATAAAACAAAATATGCCTCAATGAAAGGAGATTGAAATGAAGTCCCTTACTTCGTGTCCGAATTGACTCGATCTTTCTTTAATATACTGAATAATAAATTATAGTTAATTTCTACTTGATTAAATTCCTTTTAAAGTTCATTATTCCTTTTATATCACTTATTACCATGTTATGAACATTATGTAATTATTTAAGTTAATAATGGTCATTTTGTCGATCTTTGGTACTTGAGTCAAAAATAAACTTCTTATAATTACAAGTTGTTTATGTGGTAAAATATCCATTATATCCAGAATAATATTCATGATTTAGATATCATATATATCCTATTTATACATTATATAAATTCATTTATAATATTACATAACATTTAGAGATAATAAATGAAATGCACCGTTCATGGAGACGTTAAGTCGTACGTACGCATGAATACTACTTTCATTTTCTATTTTGTATTTAATGAAATCATAATGGTATAAAGGTATATTATAATGACTGTAAAATATCATACATAATATCATTAAATCCATCTTTTATATGTCCCACATGTGGAATTAACGATTCAAATCAATTTGAGGGGGCGGTAGTCCGCACTTCCAAAAATAAAATTATTGCGTTTACCCATAATTGAAATCATAAAGGTATGCCATAAATGAAAAAATAAGAATCATAAGGAAAACATAAACATAATATATATCATATATAAATATAGTGACAGCTTAATGTCGACCATGAGAGGTGTTAAAATAAGATTGAGCAATCATCATTTCGTGAGGTAGTAATTCGCCACCCACAGAAACAGTATGTTGTTTAACCATTAGACGAAGGTGTGTGTATGTTTAAATCAAATACATATCATAAAAACATTCCAGTATATTGAATATAATTGTATTGTTACAAAATAAAATAATAAAAATAGTTTAAGGGGTTGGAGAAGAAAAATAAAACAAAAGAACATAAGAAAAGACATTACCTTAAAATCGGGTAACTCTTTTTGATTTGAGCCAAAGGCTTCCTTCATAAGACTTCTTCCCAAAGTGAGGCTTCTAGGAGTAATATAGGGATGTTTAGAGAGTAGTGTTTTAGAGGTTCACCGTGCCAAATGAATTTTCAGGTGTGAATAAGGCGGTAGAGGTGGGGGCCTTTTATAAGAGGAGAGGAGGGGCACTCTTGGAAAGTCAAGAAAAGTTACATTATTATATAATGAGTTTCTAATTTTAAAGGTCCCAAAATTATATATTTCAAGGATAATGTGATAAGGGTACTAAATCTACTCATACAATAGGTTTTTGAAAATTTTAAGTCTTAAATTTACATCATCTTTTCATTTTATTTAAATCATTAATTAATGAGGTAATCACTACATCATCATGGTGTCATAAATAGATTTTATTATTTAATGCCTAAAAATTATATAAAAATTTTCATGATGTAGGAAATATTTTTATAATTCCAATGAATATTTATAGTCAAAATGTTAACTTATATAACCCCATGTAATAATTGTTTTAGTAAAACAACACATGTTTGTGACAATTTTATTATTACTTTAAATAAAAATTATTAATGTCATTTTCTTAACCAAGTGGCTCCATGGGGTACCCAAGTTTACCCATGGATTGTCATGGTCGGTCATGACTCATCCAATAAGGTTAGGACTAGTGTAAAGGTAATTTTATATTATTATAACATTATATTTACCTTAAATTACACTAATTACCTTTAATTGCGATTAATAAAACTTAAAAATTACTATTCACCAAAAATTATTTTCATCCCATTGAACCAAATTTTATTTACTAATGAAAACCATATATGTTGGATTTTTTAAATTCAATTCATAGAAGAGGTAATGTTTCATTCAAGTGAAAAATTTGTTTTTTAACTACTACTTAGTGATTTCACTATTCATCAAAAATTGATGTTTTTTAGAAAAATACCAAAACTTTACCCTAAGCTATATTTGATATTCCTAATTAAAAAATGATGTATATTTTAAAAAAATCAAAACATATAAGTTTAATTAATTAATTTAATAATTAATTCCCGCTGTCACAACAAATAGCGTGTTTTTAAGAAACAATATATATCAAAAGATTGACAATTATTTATGTCCAATTTCAATGTGAAATTAATTCTAATGAACACCATTGGATAAAATTGTAAAATTATATTCTAATTATCCTTTAAAACCAATCAATCGTATAATTTATCGATATAAATTATTTTGATTAAAAAAGTTATTTTTAAGTATTTTTCACTATTCATCAAAAATTGGAAGTTCTCAAAAAAATACCAAAAACACAACATAGGCTGATTTCGATATTCCGAATCCAAAATTGAAGTACATTTTGAAATATAAAATTTATATAATTTCAAAAAGTGGGTATTACTATTCATAACTGCTATTTTGATTGGTCGCTGTGTGTTAGAATCTCGAACCTGCGTAGAATGCATGATATTGCCTTATTGAAAGAGAAGCGTATCGTGGAAGCTTGGGGTCTTAAATTATCCCCTCCTTCAATAAATTGCATCCTCGCAATTTGAAATTGTTCTTCGAAAATAAAAGGTTTAAAGTAGATAATACCTTTGTGGAAAACCCACATCGGAAATAAGGTTAATAAAAATATAACTTTAAAAGAAAGAAAGAGAAGTACAAAGGTCACCCGAGATAGTCCATACTAGGATTCTATGAAAACATGGATATGGAGGAGAAACATACCATCAAGGTCTGATGGAGAGTTGTAGAAAATGGTATTGGGAGGAAGTTAACTATACGAAAATTACAAACTTGTGATTTGTTAAACGGTCTTTCATTCCCCAGTGGGAAAAGTTAACCGACAACGTTTTTGTTTAAAATTACCTTTCATAAAGTTGAGGAATTAATTTTTGAGATTTACTAAGAAGGTAAAGAAATATACTTACTTTTCATGTAGACTTTCATTCTTCAATAAATTTTACCACAAATATATCTTTCACTCCAAAAGGTAATAGAATTAAAAAATATTATATTTATCCTAATCATACAAGGTTCTAAATATTAACACATACCATTTAGATTAGGAAAACTATTTTGTAATAACCAGGGACTTCCTGTAGGCTTGTGGGAGGTAAAAAAGGCCTGTCGCACTGTAGTTGTGGGTTCGATTCCAACATCTTTGTCCGACGCGATGGTTTATCCCTTGACCTGCAGGTTGTCCTTTTCCTAAAACAATAGTATTATAATATTCCAAAAATAATCTTCAGAAATGTTTCAACCCTAAAAAATACTATCCAAAGTTAAACTTAATCCATTCCAACCTTTATAGTTATCCAAAATAGCTCTGTCCAGAATTTCTCTAAAAGGTCTCTAAATTCCAAAATCAATTCATCAGATTCCCCAAACAAAGTAAAGTTTCTCTTATTGTCACATAATAAAAATATGATTACCTTCATCATATTAAAACTTTAATGAAAACAACAAGTACTGCAGTACAATCCTTATATATCTCACATTATTATTATAACCATAATATAGTTCTTGAGTCCAAAAACACAAATACAATAATTATTCCACTTCAACTGTAGTAATAACCTAACATTGTCCTTTCTCCCTTGGCCTTTTTTGAGGTAAGATTCCTTGGTGCTTAGAGAATTCATTTCCATAATGACCCATTTCTCTACAATTTTACCATTCAACATTGACATCCTCTTTCTTTCCCTTGCAATCAAGATCCTTTTGACCTTTTCCCCCATGTTTATAACAAACTCCCATTCATTTTAGGCAAGTATCGGGGTGATTATTCCCACAATTATCTCAGAATGGAAAATCATTCTTTCCCTTTTCCCTTTATCTGTCTCTTGTTCCACCGTTCTTTTATTCTCTTTCTTTACTTTTTTGTCATAAGAATTAGAGAATACCTTTTCTGTCTTGATAGAACACGACACTATATCTTCATACGTTGAGAAATATTGTGATATTAAAGCTCGACGGAGAAATGGTTTTAAACCATCAAAGAAACGATTAATCATACTTTTTAGGTTATGTATATAATATGTAGCATACCTCGCTAACCCTATAAATTTAGCCTCATACTTTGCGAAATTATCATCCTCCTTTTGTCTCAGACTCAGAAATGGCCTTTCCATATATTCTTGATGGTCACGAGGAAAGTATTTTTCTAAGAAAATCTCTTTAAACTCTCTCTATTCCATACTCGATACTTTTTCATCTTCATTTGTATTTTGAATCAATGGCCACCATTTATCAGCATCTCCAGTGAGGCGGTAAACTGCCCTGATAACCCTTTTCCTTTCCCTACTCCCCAAGGCATGGAATAATTTATCTAAGGAATTTATCCATTACTCAACTACTGATGTATTTGTACTCTCATTGAATGTTGGTGGTTATTTCCTCATAAAGCGGTCTAACATTGATCCCCCACATTGCGGATCAGGGTGCTCCATATGAGTAAGGTTATTATTCGTAACTTGAGTGAGTTATCCTAGTATGGTGATAAGCAGATCAACACCAGTTGTATCACCAGCTCCACTATAATTATCTTGAGCAGGAGGTCAATCCCTATATAGAGTGCATGCATTGATACAGTTTCCATTCCTTCCACTACGCACCATTTCTAAACAATGTCATAAACTAGATTAGTTTATGAATCTAAATACATAATTCCATACTTGTAAAACACTTAACATAAATTGAAATATTTATGGATATAATCCATGATCATAATAAAATTGTTTTCATTGAGAAAGTATATACTCATAAACCCTTCATAATTGTTTATAAATAAAATAATAATTATCCTAAGCATATCCCTCGGGAGTGTCGTAACCCAGAGTGCAGCAAGGCCCATTGTCGTACACCAGTTCCTATTCGAGTCTTTCTCAAAGCGGTGTTTTCAGGTTTTACCCCTAGGTACATCTGTGCCAGATCCGCCTCTACCTGCTCGTATCCAGATAGAGATTTATGGCTCAGAAAACTCACAAAATATCTATAATACCAAAATTCTAGGAAGTTCTTCTGTACTAATCCTCAAAGTCTATATTAGGGTTATGTCCTCTAATCATAGTTTATCTATGTCTAGCTTCCAAGGTTAGTACTAAACTACCTATGATACCAACTATAACGCCCGACCCCAGTTACCCAGAGTTGGTTCATTATTATGTAACATTGTCATGATCACAAAAGATCAAGTCTCGAAAGGCCGATTAGTTTAGTATCCTTGGAAACTGTAGATACATTCATAAATGTTACATTACATCATAAAGTGAAAAATAACAATAACATAGTCTCCATAGTCCACACTCATATCCACTTCAGACTATCCCTGTTGGTCAGTCATAAATTATTTTTCACATCCTGGGAAAATAAAACATAGAAAGGGGTGAGCTCAGATGCTCAGTAAGGATAAAAATATAGCAGAAACTTTCATAAATAAACATAAACATTTAAGGCAATGTATAACTAAACAAAAGCCTTTTAATCATGAACTTCAGAATAATATGGAAAAAATAAAATGAAGTAATGCCATTTAATTATTCACATGGATATTCCACTAGTCGAATAATCAGATGTAATATCAATAACCACTTTCATAATGATGGAATGCATAATTCCAGACTATCATAACCACATAGCAAAGGCCACATGCCAAGACTACAAATAACATTTTGTCAAGGCCTCGTTCCAAGACATCGGTTTGTCTCATGAGACCTACCGAGGCATCGAGTAGCTATAGCGGGCTCCACCCGTCACTTATTAAGTCCAATTAATTCCTTATATGAAAAGGATTAAATATATCATAAACTATAACATAATCGCATCACATAAAACATGCATAAAGGAACATAACATTTCCACATTTCAATCACAAGATATCAATACAACACATTGATATAATAAAAACATTATCAAAACCATTTTCAATACCAAAATAAAATAAAATTAAAACATTGTATTTATTTTTCATTTTAAAAAAAGATATGTCTTGTAGAGGAAGTCGAAACTCAAATAATGGCCACGGCGGTAGAGAAGTCGTTGTCGCTGCATACGTACGACAGAAAACATTAATTTTTCTCGTTTAGTAAAATTATTCATATAAAAAATATTCCTTTTGAATAAACTTATTAGTAAAAGGGGTTTATACACCATTTAAAAGAATGTTGTGTATAAAACAAAATATGCCTCAATGAAAGGAGATTGAGAAGAAGTCCCATACCTCGTGTCCGACTTCACTCGATCATTCTTTAATCTTCAGAATAATAAACTAGAGTTAATATATAATTTCTTAAGAACCTTTTTCAAGTTCATTATTCCTTTTATATCGCTTATTACCATGTTATAAACATTATGTAATTATTTAAGTTAATAACGGTCTCTTTTTCGATCTTTGGTACTTGAGTCAAAAATAAACTTCTTATAATTAAAAGTTTTTCATGTGGTAAAATATCCATTATATCCAGAATTATATTCATGATGTAGATATCATATATATCCTATATATCCAGTATATAAATTCATTTATAATATTACATAACATTTAGAGGTAAGAAATGAAATGCACCATTCATGGAGATGGTAATCTGTACACACACATAAATGATACTTTAAATTCTATTTCGTATTTAATGAAATAATAATGATATAAAGGTATATTATAATTCCAGTATAATATCATATATTATATCATTAACTCCATCCTTTTTATATCCCACATATAGAATTAATGATTCAAATCACTTTGAGGGGGCGTTAGTCCACACTTCCTAAAATGAAATTATCGCGTTTACCCATAATAAAAATCATCAAGGTATTCCATAAATGAAAAATACAGAAGTATAAGGAAATCATAAACATAATATGTATCATATATAAATATAGTGACATCTTAATGGCCACCATGAGAGGTGTTAAAAGAAGATTAAACAATCATCGTTTCATGAGGTAGTAATTCCCCACCCACAGAAATAGTATGTTCTTTAACCATTAGACGAAGGTGTGTGTAAGTGTATATAAAATACTTCTCATAATAACATCCTATTATATTGAAGATACTGGTTTTTTTACAAAATAAAGTAATAAAAAGAGTTTAAGGGGTTGGAGAAGCAAACTAAAACAAAAGAACACAAGAGAAGACATTACCTTAAAACCGGGTAACTCTTTTCGATTTGAGCCAAAGGATTCCTTGGGAAGACGTCTGCCCAAAGTGAGGTTTCTAGGAGTAAGAGAGGGAAGTTTAGAGAGTATTTTGGCAGAGGATGTCTGAGCCAAATGGATTTGAAGGTGTGAATATGGTGGTAGAGGTGGGGGCATTTTGTAAGAGGAGAGGAGGGGCACTCTTGGAAAGTCAAGAAATGTTACTTTATTATATAATGCTTTTCAGATTTTAAAGGGCCCACAATTATATATTTCAAGGATAAGGTGATAAGGGTTCTAAATATACTCATCCAACAGGTTTTTGACAAGTTTGTGTGTGAAATTTTACATCATCTATTCATTTTATTTAAATCCTTAATTAATGAGGTAATCGCTGCATCATCATGGTGTCATAATTAAATTTATTTATTTAATGCCTAAAAATTATAAAAAATTACCATGATTTAGGAAATATTTTTATCTTTCCAATTAATATTTATAGTCTAAAATTTATCTTATATAACCCCTTGTAATAATTGTTTTAGTAAAACAACACATGTTTGTTACAATTTTATTTTTACTTTGAATAAAAGGTTTTTAATGTCATTTTCATACCCAAGTGGCTCCATGGGGTCCCCAAGTTGACCCATGGATTTCCAATAATGGTAAAACAAGTGTAAAGGTAATTTAATATTATTATAACATTATATTTATCTTAAATTACACTAATTACCTTTAATCACGATTAATAAAACCTAAAAGTTACTATTCACCAAAAATTATTTTCATCCTATTGAACCACAATTTACGTACTAATTACAACCATTTATGTTGTATTTTTAAAATTAAATTCGCAGAAGTTGTAAAGTTACATTTAAACAAAAAATTAGTTGTTTCACTACCACTTAGTGGTTTTACTATTCATCAAAAATTGATGTTTTTCAAAAAAATACCAAAAATTAATCCTAATATATATTTGATATTCCTAATTCAAAAATGATTTATATTTTACAAAATTTAAAACATATAAGTTGAATTAATTAATTTAATAATTAATTCCCACTTTCACAACAAATAGCGTGTTTTTAAGAAACAATATATATCAAATGATTGACAATTGTTTGTGTCCAATTTCAAAGTGAAATTAATTATAATGACAAGCATTGGATAAAATTGTAAAATTATATTGTAATTATACTTTAAAACCACTCAATCATATAATTTATCACTGTAAATTATTTTTATTAGAAAAGTTGTTTTTAAGTATTTTTCACTATCCATCGAAAATTGGAAGTTCTCAGAAAAATACCAAAAATTAAACATAGGCTAATTTTGATATTCCGAATCCAAAAATGAAGTCTATTTTGAAATATAAAATTTATATTATTTCAAAAAGTTGGTATTACTATTCATAACAGCTATTTTGATTGGTTGCGGTGTGTTAGAATCTCGAACTTGCGTACAATGCAAGCTATTGCATTGTTGAAAGAGAAGTGTACCGTGGAAGATTGGGGTGTTACAATACACAATTATATTGGGGTATATTAGAGGTGTTTGATATCTTGCAAGTGATTTGTACGTTAGAAAAATTTTCACAATCATCCGAACACGACTTTGCAATAAATATTGCAAGTAAGTCATCAGAAAAAGATAAGAATTTCATTTGAGATCCTCCACCATACATATGTAACTAACTTTCCTTGATCTGGAAAAAGTTATAAAACAAGTATTTATCTGAAATAATAGATATAGGGACTAGCCATGTGTTTACCAAAAACTCCATATCCCTAAAGTTGTCTAAACTGTCCTTTAATACCAACTATAAGGATATGGCCTTAAAAAATACATAATCTGGAATTAAATGGATAATTTACATTGAGGATATTTTCAGGTTTAATGTTTCAGAGAATTAGGGCATAAAATTAACATAACAATATGACTATTACATGTAGACAATTCTACTCAGTATCCATTTTTTTAATAAAATAAAAACTCTTGAAAAAGAGTCACATCTAGTTCTATGTTTTAGACAGCATTACTTTTCATTGATCCCATCCTTGACACTTCTTCATCTTTAAGTCCTAGGTAAAACATTTCAAAACATGGGATGTGTATAAAAATATCAGTAAGGGATATAAAATAAGAAATGAAAACATTATCCCATCAATAAATACAAAACAATGAAACCATACTTTTCAATCATAACAAACCTCATGAAATCATAAGATTTATGAACAACACGTAGAAATCATAAATCATAAAGGTATATTATGACATAAATAACATACTTACATTGTAGATATCATAGCTATAGGGAGAGTCACATTTTAAATACCCATCACAGTATATTCCTTAAATCTCTTAGGAGAAACATTAATATTTTCCTCTGTCACGTTACCCAATGAATTGGAGAGCTATCTCGGGCTCACCCACCCTAGGTTTATCACGGAACCACCCGTATACGTAAACAATTCCTAATAGCCACGACATATTTATAACCCATAAAAAACATAATGGAAATATAAAATTTCCGCATATCAATCAAAATATATCATTTCAGAATATTTAAAAATTCAAATATTTTATCAAACCATTTTCAAAACCATTTAAAATATTAAATAAAGAGATTTTTGAATCAAAGTGTACCATACCACTTTGATGCTTTGGAAAGAAATTAAAATTTCAAAACAATCATGTCCATATGAATAAATCCTTAAAACCATTTTTCAAACATGGACATTAATGTGAAATAGTTAGAATAGTAAACCTTTAACACATTTAAAATGATATTTTAGTTAAAGAATTTTTAACAAAATGAGAGATCCTGGAATAAAAATAAATGAGGAATAACATTTAATAAGAAATTAATAATATCATGATAATAAAGGTATTCATGATATAATATTCCAAATGATAGTATATACACCATATAAGAGTGAATTGGTGCATATCAACAATGAAGTCTCAATGGAAATGTAAAATTGAGAGGAAATCACTTATAAATATGGTATCCTTAAATTAAGGATAAATCAATTACATAATTAAGTGTGAAAAATATAAATAAACCAAGTATAAGAGGATATTAAGTTTAATAAAATAGGAGGTTATTCAAACATATTCATAGCACGACACAATCAAGAAGTAGATGTTTCACTCAAAAAATTGAAATTGGGTTAAGATGTTTTCTTACAGTAATTCGACAGCCTAACGACGTCACTTTAAAATTAAAAAAATAAGTTGATGAGATAGAAAAGTATATATCATAACTTGGAAATAAAAGTCACATCAATAAGGATATTGAAGAATATATCCCAACATAATAATATGTAAAATAAAAGGTATAACAAAATGAATTCTTTTAAAAAGAGGAGGGTGAAAGGTTTCCGTACCGATTTGGTAACTTAAGAAACATACACCCAATGAAAAAAAGATCAATCAATGAATATGTTAATACCCATAAGATAAATTATATTACACAATGAATGAAATCATGGGCAGTATATCCACCACACAAAAGGAAATAGTGGAAAATATAGCATGAATCTCACGGGAATAAAAAATGAGATGAAAAACCCTTACCACGTTGTAATCAATCGAGTCATATGAGAAATGTTAATAACCACAAAATGAATCACATAATACCATGAATATAAATATAATCATGATAATATATATAAAATGTTAGTACAAAATACTCCACATGAAATAAATAAGTGGTGAACAATAGAAATCTCACAGAATTAATAATGAGATAAGAAATCCCTTACCTCGTGTGCAACTTGACTCGTATGTTCTTTGTTCTTCATCAATAATAAACTCAAGTTAATTTATACTTGATTCATAACATTTTTAAGTTTTATTATTACTTATTTATAACTTATTACCTTACAATAACAGTTAGTTAGTTATTTGACTTCACATCGAACATTTTGTCGATGTTCGGAATTTGAGTTAAAAATGAAATTGTTATAATTACAATTTCTCCATGTGGTCAAAACTCCATTATCTACAGAATTATATTAATGATTTAGATATTATATATATAATATATATCCCATTATATATATATATATTTATAATATTACATAAAATTTGGAGATAAGAAATGAAATGCACCGTTCAGGGAGACGGTAAGCCGTACGTATGCATGAACGCTACTTTCATTTCTATTTAATATTTAATGGAATGAAAACATAATGATAAATAGGTATATTATAATTCAATTATTATATCATATGATATATATGTTACATAATTTCATTAACTCAATCTTTATACATTCCATGTATGTCAAGAACGAATCATATCACCTTGAGGGGGTGGTAATCCGGATTTCCTCAAATGAAATTATCGTGTTTACACATATTGAAAGGCATAAAGGTATGTTTGTAAATAAAAATAAAATAATAATATAGAAAAAAATACATAATATATTTCATATATAAATACAGTTTCATTATAATGGCCACCATGAGAGGCGGTATAATATAATTGAACAATCATCGCTTCGTGAGGCGTTAGTTTGCTATCCAGAGAAACAGTATGCTATTCACCCATTAAATGGAGGTGTTTGTAAGTTTAGTTCGAATACTTCTCATAAAAACATACTATTATATTGAGGATACTGTTTTGGTTATTAAATAATAGAATAAAAAGAGTTTAGGGGTTGGAGAAGTAAAATAAAACAAAAGAACTTAAGAGAAGACATTACCTTAAAATAGGGTAACTCCCTCTGGTTTGAACCAAAAGGGTTTCTTGAAGTGTTATATGACTAGGTAAAGGATTATAGAATGAATAGATGGATATTGGGATCTTATTGGAGTAGAGGTGGCATGAGAAAAAGGCTTGAGAAGTGTGAGAGATGGGTTAGAAGTGAGGGATTTTTATAAGGGTGAGGAGGGTCTCTCTAGGTTAGTTTGAAACAATTATTTTATTATAACCTCGTCTTCGGTTTCAAAAGGTCAAATATTCATTAATATCAAATTTAAGATGACTCATGGTCGAAATAAAATAACTCAATAATAATTTGACCGGTTTTGGATATTGTTTTAATATTTATAATCTTATTTATTTAAATCATTTATTAATAAGGTAATTATTGCATCATTATAGTGCCATAAACAATTTAATTTATATGATATCCCAAAATTATAAAAAAAATACCATGATTAGGAAATAGTTTTATCTTTCCAAAAATATTTAGAGTCGAAAAGATAACTTATATAACCCTATGTAAAAATTTATTTACTAAAAGATATTTGTTTCTGTCATTTATGTCGTTACTTTAAATTAATTAATATAAAGTGTTATTGTTACTCCCATGTGGCTCCATGGGGTCCCAAATTCAACCCAAGGATGAACATGGTCGGATATTTATCAGCCAATAGGATTAGGAAACATGTTAGGTTAATTTAATATTATTATAATATTATATTTTTCCCTTATTTATTATATTTACCATTTAATCATGGTAAATAAAAGATTTACTGAAGTAAATCTTTAAAATGTATAAAAATAAAAGATAACTATTTACATAATTTGGAGCTATTTATTCCAAATATGGAAGCCATTGTTCCAAATTCAAAACACAAAATTGGTAGAAATAAATTTAAAATTAATTCCTGCTATTGAAACAAATAGCGTGTTTTTAAGAAATAATAACTATCAAAAGATTCACACTTGTTTATGTCCAATTTCAAAATAAAATTACTTTCAATGACCAATATTATATTAAATAGTAAAAATATATTCTGATTACACTTAAAAACCAATTAAAATGATAATATAACTATATAAATAAATTAGATTAAATGACACTTTTGAATTAAAATAAAGTATTTTTCACTATTCATAAAAAATGAACTTCATTAGAAAAAAACCAAAATTTAATCCAAAAAGAATTTTGGTGTCTGGGTTATAAAGAAGAATTTTATTTTTTCATATATAACATATAAAAGTGACAAAAATATGTTTATAGAGGGTTCACCATTAAAAGCCGTTAAATCGACCTTTTAGTGAATATTAGTGTTTTTATGCTTAAAGTCGAATTCTTTACTTATTTTGAGTCTCAAACTTTTAGTGGATAAATGTAATCATTTTCAACAAAAATGAATAATAATATTATAGTTAGTTCTATTCATTCCCATCAATAAAACAGCTAGTCGTTAACTACTATTTAAAATAATAATATTAAATTTTTAGTGTGCAACATAAGATTTCAAAGAAACTCATTGTCACGTAATGGGAACGATATCGAACATAGAGTCCCATTTAAAGTAGAATAAATATTTAATTCACAAATATTAATAAATATGAAAAATTTCATATTCTTTATTTACCTGGGATGTTACAGTTAGGGTAATTACAATATCATTTTTACTTTTAATTACCCTATTTACTTCTAGTTGTGGTAAATAAAAGTCAAAAGTTACTATTAAACAAATATTATTTTCATTTTATTGAACCAAATTTTACATACTAATGTCAACTGTTCCTCTCAAATTTTTGAAATTTAATTCACATAAGCGGTAAAATTACATTTTATGCAAATTTGCTAATGTGCCTAGAAGGCGGGTAAAAAAACGTTAAAAATTTTAAAAAAATTTATTAATTTAATTTTATTATAAAACGACTCCAAATAATTACATTGAACTAATATTGGTATTATGTATCTATTTTAACTTAAAATTAATTTCAATAAAATAAATTCGTATTTAAATAAAACGTCGGTTTTTAAACAATAACAAAGTGTTTTCACTATTCATCAAAATTGGAAGTTTTCAAAAACAAAATACAAAAATTCACTCTAAGATAATATTGATATTCTGAATCCAAAAATTATGTCTATTATACCAAATTCAAAACATATAAGTTTTGTTAATTAATTTAAAATTAATTCTCATTGTCAAAACCAGAAAGCGGGTTTTTGAGAAGTAAAAACTATCAAAAGATTGATATATTTTTATGACCAATTTAAAAGTGAAATTACTTCCAACGACCAATATTTTATTAAATGATAAAAATATAATCTAAATATACTTCTAAACCATTAAAATTTATAATTTCACACTATAAATTATTTTGATTAAAAAAGTGGTTTTCAATTAAAATTTAGTATCTTTCACTATTCATGAAAATATGAAAGTTATCAGAAAAACACCAATAATTTATCTAAAATAAATTTTTTATGTCCCAATTCTAAATAATAATTTAATTTCATAATATAGAATAAATAAATGTTTGAAATATTAGATTAGAAATGGTTCTCCATTAAAAGGAAGAAAATTTTCATTTTTTGAAAAATACTTCTTTTATCTAAAAAATTGAATTTTTCCTTATATTATATCTAGGAAACACAAAATATGAATGTGAAAATTTTATAAGATATATATATAATTCAAAATTTGATTATTAATATTCATAATTTCTTTTTAAATGGCTAGTTTGATAGGTCGGGGTGCCTTTGAACTTGGGGTTGCGTACATCGCACGCAATTATATTATTTAAAGAGAAGCGTACCATGCAAGCTTGGGGTGTAACATTATTCCCTCCTTCAATAAATTATTCCTCATAATTTGAAATTGTTATTCAGAAATAAAAAGTAAAAAATATAAAATATATTTGTGGAAAACCCACATCAGAAATAGGGTTAATAAATTTTAGTTTTAATAAGAGGGAAAGGGAAATGAAAAAGTCACCACCAAATTAGGATTTAGAATAGAAGAAAATTGGTGGAAATTATAATTTGGGGAAAAAGGTAAATATTTATAAGGAGTGATTGAGGTCATCAATCAAAAACAAGTGAATGGAAGATTTAGGGCCTCAAACCCATAAATCTATGATGAATAACATAAGGTATTAATATAACACATTTTTGGGCTTAAGATCTTTCCCCTAAAGTTTCAGAATTGATTTCTTCATAGAATGAAAAAAATACTTGATAAGTATAGTTCCATATTTTAACTAATTTCTACCACAAACTCATCATTCACTCCAAACAATAAGTATTCAAGATTACTTGGTCACACATGAAGCGTTAGAATTAACTTACAGAGAATCACATAATCCACAAAGGATGAACTATACATTTCCCCAATATTTAGGGATTAACCAAAACCAAAATGGTTAATACAAGATCAGATTATCCCCAAAAAGGATAATTCTTTAGAGAATGAAATAATAATCTTAATTTTTAAAATTAAACCAACAATACCCAAAGTTCAATAAATACCAATCAATAAAAAATTGTCCATAAAATCCTTCAATATAATCTAAACTAATATTGAAATCTAAAACTCAAATTTTTTTGATAATGTAGTCTTTCACGTTAAATTTTATCTCCAAATAACATCGTCTACTCTTAAAGTCACATACTTAAAATTAATTAACCTAATCAAATATTCTCTATGATAGGTTAGTAATTTATATAAATAACCTAAATATATATAAATCCATAATAATAACATATATAATAATCTCCTATTACTCCTCAAATGAAATCCCATAGTATTCTATTTTCCATAGGCATATAGTGTTGCCAATAGAGCGAATGTATTCCAAAATCACATTTATCACATAATCACCAAATAATTTTATTATACTAAGGATATCCATTTTATAAACATAAGATCCTAAATGAACTTATTATTCCTTAATAAAATCATTTAACTAAATTTAATTAGCCACACCAACCAAGGAATTCACATAGTCCAGTGGTAGACGATAAATCTCAGTCACACTTTGGTTGTGGGTTCGATTCCCACAGCTTTGTCCAACACAATGGGTTGTCACACGGTCTTTTTTTATCCTTTTTCAAAAAATATATTTTTTAACATTCACAAAATGAGTTAATTCCTCAAAATAATCATAACATAACTTAACCACAAATGTTATCTCATACATCACATTTTCATCCCAAAAATTTTATAACTTTTAATTTCCTCAAATTCAAGGATCATATAAACCCAAATGGTTATTTATATCTATATCCATAGTAGAAAAGATACTTCTTCCTCAAATATCATTTTCACATAACAAAATATAGGGTTACATATAAAAGAGAAAAGTCTTCCAATTAATCCCATCAACAAAGAGCATTAATGCTTTTAAAAATTTCACCATCCATTTATTTCCCCACAGGTTCTTCCTTGACAAGAGGTTATCCTATAGAATAGGGAATTCACTCGGGTAATGCCCAGGTCCCCTACATTAACATAAAATGACTGTAAATTGTTTATGGGGATCATTTTTATTTTATTACAAGGTACTCTTCATTTTTCCTCAGAAATTCTTTACTTTATGTCCTTCATTCCCACACATAATTCACTTCTATGTTCCATTGAGACACTTTCCTAGGTGTATCCTTCCACATTTCCTCCATGATAGAAATTGAGCTTTATTTTCTTCATGGTATCTTCTACTGGAGATCTTATCATTCACTACCTTTCTCTTCCTTTTTGAGTCTGGATGTTGGTTAATATATATTTGTTTTATCATATTTCTGAAAAACTGATTCTACATGAACACGGTATCTTTTCCGCCAGTCAACAGCCAATTTTGTTGCTCATTTCCACCACCATTCCCACCTTCTAAATCATGTTCAACATTACTATGAATTATATGTAATCCATTCATTGACTAAAACTAGAAATCATTGTGTGAGTATCAATAGTCATAGAATCTTTTAGAGAATATCATGAAACATTATTTTCAATCTAAAACACCTTAGGATTAACCAAGGTTTTTTATTCTCATATTATATTAAAATCCTTTAAATCGGTTTGTAAATAAAATTTGAATTATCCTAACCATATCCCCCGGGAGTTTCGTAACCATGAGTGAAGCAAAGATCATTATTGTGCACTAGTTCCCATTCGAGTCTAGCTCAAAGAGATGTTTTTGGGTTTTACCCCTAGGTACATCTGTTCCAGAGCCGCCTCTACCGACCTATATCTAGACAGGGATGTATTTTTGGGAATACCCACATTATATTTACCTTACCATAAATTTTAGATGTTCTTTTATACTAATCCCCAATTTCTATCTTAGGGTAATGTTTTCTAATCAAAGATGTTCTAAATCTAGTTTCCATGGTTTCTACTAAGATTAATCTAATACCAACTATAACTCCCTGAACCTAGTTAAAAAAAGTTGGTGCATTATTATATATCATTTTCATGATCACAAGAGATCATGTCCTGAAGTAATGATTAGTTTAGTAGCCTTGGAAGTACTAGATACATACATAAGTTTTACATTAAATAATGAAATAAATAAAAACAACATTGTGTCCCCTTTGAACAGAATCATACCCCTTAGCATATTCCTGCAGGTTAATCATGACATACATCTTCACATCCTGTGAAAAATTAAAACATAGAAAGGGGTCATCTTAGATGCTCAATAAGGATAAAAATATAGCAAAAAACATTCATAAATAAACGTAATCATTTAAGGCAATGTATAAGACTAAAACACAAGCCTTTTAAACTTAAATTTCACCATAATATGGAAAATATAAAACAAATAATTCCATTTAATTATTTAGATGGATACTATTCTATTCATATAATCACATGTAATATCAATAACTAATTTCATAATGATGGAATGCATTATGTCGGACATCATAATCACACAGTCAAGGCCTCATGCCAAGATAAAAAATTAGATTTTGTCAAGGCCTTATGCCAAGACATTGGTTTTTATCATAAGACCTACCGATGTATCGAGAAGCTATAGAAGGCTCCACCCTTCACTTACTATTTCCAATGAATTCCTCATATGAAAATTTAGAAACAGAATATAAACATTCATTTTAAAACAAGCATATTAAATGTTAATACTTTAACCATAAACCATGAATGGTCTAAAAATAATGCATCCATAGTCAAACATATCACAAAACGTTAAATACAATATGGTAGATTGTATTATAATAAATTAACCTCAATCGATAGTAATTAAGGATATTGACAGAGATGAAAATAATCATCAAAACTATTTGAGAGAAATAACCCCCTTTTTCTTGAAAAACATTTAAAAGTATCACTATTTATCAAGAAGCCGTTTAAAATAAGTTTTTGGAATAAACGTTTATCATATAGATTTGAAACCTTTAAAATGAATTATAATTTTAAAACATTAATTTCTATATATAAAAAATCCTTAAAACCTTTTTTAAAACATGGACATTAATGAGAATGATTTAGAAGAATAAGTCTTTAAAACATTTAAAATGATATTTTAGTTAGAGTTCCTAATCAAATGAGAGACTCTTGAATACAAATAATTAAGGTAAATTTTTTTTTATAATATCATGATAATAAAGGGATTCATGATTTAATATGTCAAAGTATAGTATATACACCATATAAAAGTGAATTGGTGCATAACAATAAAGACGTCTCAATGGAATGTAAATTGAGATGAAATACATTATAAAGACTATATCCTTAGGTTAAGGATAAATCAACGAAATAATTATTTCTAAAGAATATAAAAACACACAATATGATTGTATATTTAGTGTAAATAAATCAGATGAAATTCACACATATTCTTGTCAAAACAGCACCAATGATTGGGATGTTAACTCAATGAATGGAATTTGAGTTAAAATTAGTCTTATCAAGTTCATATCGATGATTTGAGAATTTATAAATGGAGTGATTATGTGTATAAAAATTTTATCTACACAAATGGGAGTGTAAATTACTAAATAAGTAAATAAATATTTATTTCACACATAATGTTAGAGTAAAATAATCAATGAAGTTTGCAAAAAACCCAAGGAGCGGTAATTGAAATTAGAAATTTCCATACCGATTTGGTAAATTACGAAACAAACATCCCATGAAATAGAGATCACACAATGAAGATGTAAATACCCATAAATTAAATTATATTATACAAATAATACAATCAGGGGCAGTACATACACCACACAAAAGGAAATAGTGGCAATATAGCATGAATCTCACGGGAATAAGAAGTGAGATGAAAAACCCTTACCTTGTACTTTTCCTTGGTATAGGGTAGGTTAAACTCTTGTATAATGGTTAAATAATATTTATTAATTTATACAAGAAAAAAATATATCAATATGATATCCTATATGGTCTTCTAATATTACTTTTTTAATGATATTTCTGTAGTATCTTTGTTTTGGGTGTTAACTGTTTCATTTTCCTTTATATGTTTTGTTACATAAATCATGTTTGTGATGTATAAGATATATTTGATTCATATATATAATTATAATATGTTCTTAAATGTTATTTTTAAATTGTAAAATGAAAATTATTCTTTAATGGTTATGATGGGGAATAAATCTTATCGCGTTTGGGGAGACGACAATCCGTACGTACACATGAGCACAAATATCATTCAATTGATGGTAAAATATTATGTAATTGGATGTTATATCATATATACAGAATCATTATCATGTTATTTTTATTATTTAAATAAATTTTACTCATTATAATACCCATCCAAATAATGATGCATTGAATAAAAAACTACACCATGAAATGGAGACGGTAAGCCGTATGTATGCACGTATAGTGACTTTGTCATTCATAGGATGGCTAAAATAATGAATATTTTTGTACCATATTTATAATAACATCACAGTATGTATATGGTACTAGAGATATTATTTTGGTATGGAAACAACAAATAATGAGGAAGTGGAATAAAAAAGAACTTTGAAAGAGGTTGTGAAATTATTATCTCTTCTTGGGGTGCTTCCTTTTGATTTTATCAAAATGGATCCATAGGATGGCATTCGAATCAAATTAAGGCCTCTAGATTGAATTGAGGGGAGTTTTTACGATATTGTAGTAGGTTTTAGAAGTTCCAAATGGCTATGGAGGTGTGAAATTAAGAGAAAGAGAGGTACCCTTTTATAAGAGAGGTGGGGGTCACTTTAGGAAAAGCTTGGAATATTATTTTATTATATAATAATTTTCAGTTTATAATGGCTCCACATGGATTTATTTCAAGGATATGGTAGGTATTGGTCTAATACACATCAAAAAATATGTTTTAGACAAGTTTAGATCACCATATTAACCTTATATTTTAGATTTAACTCTTAGTTAATTAGTTTAAATTTTTCCATGTCTTATTGTATTATTACACTATATGGTTAATAAACTTACTATAAACAGCCAAAGTAACCTCAAGTGGTTCATTAATGATATATCTATCATTATGTAAATCCTTTTTCTGAGCCTTACATTTTTAGAAATATTATATCATTTAATAATATAATATTTGTTTTAAAAACTCATTTTTGTCAATTTTGACACTATTTAGTATTTGGTTTTTGTAAAAGTCATAACAACATGATTAGTTTGAAAAAAATTCATTTAATCAACCCAAAAAGGTCATATTAATCAATAAATTTTTTTTGAATGCATCAAATGTATCAATTTACATTTATTTTTATATTTATAATATATATTATTTTAGACTTTCGTTAATAAGGTAATTACTGCATAATCATTGTGTCATATTAAAATTTAATTATTTAATGTCTAAAAATTATAAATCAAATACCATGATGTAGTAAATTTTATATATTTCTAATTAATATTTATAGTCTAATTTATCTTGTGTATAACCCCATATTAAAAATGTTTTATTTATGAAAATTTGAATTTAACACTTTAAACTCTTCTTTAAATTAAATAATAATAAATGTCCTACTTTAATCCAAGTGGATCAAAGAAGATCATATTTTATTCGTAAGGTTTATTTTGGTCAAAAAAACTTATCCAATAGAATTAGGACATTTGTTAGGGTAATTATAATATCATTTTTACCTTTAATTACCTCCTATAATTTTAACCGTGGTAAATAAAAGTCAAAAGTTACTATTCACCAACAATTATTTTCATCTTATTGAACCATATTTTACTTACTGATGTCAACTGTTTCTCTTGTATTTTTTAAATTCAATTCACAGAAGAGGTAAAATTATTTTTTATGAAAATTTACAAACGTTTCTAGATGGTGGGTAAAAACATTAAAAATTCAATAAACTTTTATTCATATAATTTTTTTATAAAATGACTACAATTATTTACATTTAAATAATATAATTATTATGTATCTATTTTAACTTAAAGTTATTTTTAATAAAATAAATAATTATTTAAATAAAAATTCTGTTTTTAAACAATAACGCAGTGTTTTTCACTATTCATCAAAAATTGAATGTTTTCAAAAAAATTCCAAATATTCACCCTAAGGTAATTTTGATATTCCGAATCAAAAAATTATTTATATTTTTCTAAATTAAAAACATAGAAGTTTCCTTAATTAATTTAAAATTAATCCCCATTATCAAAACCAGAAACAGGGTTTTTGAGAATTAAAAACAATTAAAAGATTGATTTCTGTTTCTGTCCAATTTAAAAGTGAAATTACTTCCAATGACCAAAATTGTATTAAATGACAAAAATATAATCTAATTATACTTCAAAACCATTAAAATTTATAATTTAACACTATAAATTATTTTGATTAAAAAAATAGTTTTTAGTTAAAATTTAGTATTATTCACTATTCAACAAAATATGAAATTTATTAGAAAAACACCAAAGATTTATCCAAAATAATTTTTTATGTCCCGCTTTTAATGAAGAATTTAATTTCATATAATTGAATATAAAAAAGTGTCAAATATTGGATTATAAAGGGTTCACCATTAAAAGGTGGAATAACTGCATTTTTTTTGAAAAATACATCTTTTATTTGAAAAATTGAATTTTTCCTTATATTATGTCTAAAAAACACAAAAGATGAATGTGAAAATTATATGGGATATATATTAAATTCAAAATGTGGTTACTACTATTCATAACCGCTTTTTATAAGACAAGTTTGATAGGTCATGCTGCGCTTGAACTCGGTGTTTCATACATCACATGCTATTGTATTATTCAAAGAGAAGTGTACCATGGAATCTTGGGGTGTTACATTATAAATGTAAAAAATGTAGTTATAATTATTTCTTTCCAAAAAATTTGTGCATGTCATCTCCTCACTTATAAAAGGCCACCCCACTCCTCCCCTATTCACACATCCAATACAATTTAAATCAGAAAATAAATACAAAAATATCTTCCTTAATTACCTATCCAAATCCTAGTTTATTTATTTTTAGTGTTAATCCCTACTAAAATGGATTTGGTTATACACCTAAAGAGGATCTCCAAAGAAGAGGTAAAATTATTAAACATGCATTTTTGTATTATTTCTTCTTCCAATTCCATAAAATAATTTTCAAATATTATTATATAATAATACCATAATATCCAATATACTTATATATTAATATGTTAACGGAATAACCTATTTCCATCACCACTTCCATAAAATTGAAAATGAAACTGTCGATCGTGTGTACGGTGGACTACCACCATGCGAACCAATGAAATTCATTCTCCATCACCGCCTATCAAGGATGAATATATTTAGTTACTCAACATATTTATATTATATTTATGAAATAATTATAATTTTTATTATTATTATATCACATATATCTTCTTAAATTCTATTTTGTGGGGGAATATGATAACATCTCTCATGTGTAAAATGGTCTACTACCTCACGAAGCGATGTGATTCATTTTTTACTTATGATTTACAATGAGGATTTTCAGAATAATGTTAATGAATATATGTTATTAATATGAGCTAACTATAATTTTTTAAAAAATAATATTATATCTAACTTCTTACCCTTAAATCCATTGGAAAACAATAATGTTGATCATGTGTATATGTTGAATTCCACCTCCACGCAGTGATGTGAAATGTTTCTCATTTTATTTTGAAATTAATGGTAATAAAGATATTTTTAATCATTATAAATGATATATTTTATATAATAATGATTTTTAAAGGTTAAGTATTATTTACATTTTTTCGTTCCATAAGTTGGAAAAATAGAAAAAATGTTCTTGAGTATGTATGACCCACCGTATCCATGAATGGTGTAACTCATTTTCCTATATCTAAATTTTATGTAATATTATGAATAATTATATAATTATTATATACTATTTTTATATAATATTTTCACTCTTTATATGATTAAATCATGATCAATGTAAAAGGGAAAAAATTGCCTAAACAAAACATACATGAAAAATGAAACAATTATCACATGAAACAGTGATTTTGACAAATACTTGTTAATAAAAGGGCCATAAAAGACTATAAGTAAATGATATATGGTATAAAATATATGATTATGTTTCCTTAAAATATTTATAATAAATATATATTTATTATACCGGAGTTACGGACATGTATGAAGGAAATCAGACGTATGGTAAGTGGTTTTTGTATCACTTTTACCTCTGTGAGAGATATTCCATATTCACCACTTATTTATTTTGTGTGGTGTATATACGTTCCCTTTTCTATGTTATATCATGAATAAATTTACCTTCATGGAACATAAAGTCTCATCCTGTGTTTTTTATTTTATGGAGCTTATGATTCAAAAGTTACCAAAGTGGTAATGTTTTATTTCACAATGTCATCATTATTTGGGATTATTTATGTTTATGTCTCCATTTGGGATATTATTTATATCTTAAACACAATATATTTTCTTATAATTGGTTATTCATGAAATATTTAAGCAATATAATCATTTTTACTCTCTTTGGTACTTAAAATTATTGATAATTTTATTGAGGAAAATCAACATTATTTCTCTATTCGGCCGAAACCCCTTTTTCTTCTATGTTCATGTTTTATTAAAAAAATTTAAAAAAATGTTTTCAATATTATAATATGATCGTTAAAATAAATTTTTCTCAAATCCTTAAATTTTAAAAATGTTTTAAAAGGAATCTTCCTGTAATTTTCCAAATGATGTACTTTTTGGATTTTACTAAAAATGTGAAAGTAATCATTTTTTAACTTACTCAGCATATGAATAATATTTTGTTTTATTCAAAACTCAATGTTTTAAATATTACTCTATAAGTTTCAAAGGTTATTTTCAATGAATTTTTTTTAAATATTTTTGGGAAATTTAATTTTGAAAAGGTTAATTTTAAATTGGAAATTTTATTTTCCTAAAGAATTTTTTAATGATATAATTGTGGAATTTCTATTCATCAATATCAAAATACCTTATTCTACTTATCCCCCAAGAGGTATATATTATAATGATACCATCCTTATTATTTCATAGGATGGTTTATAATCAATTTTATTAGGGATGTAATATTTTTATACCATTCTCTATATTACTCTGGATGGTTTATGATTGTATTTATTTATTGGGATTAGTATTGGAATTTTGTATGCAAGTTTTCAATACAATTTTATTGTCAATTATGTTGTAACCCTTTCATATGAGGAATGAATTATAGTTATTAATTGGTGGGTGCAACCCACTATAGCCCCTCAATGCATTGGTAGGTCTTATGAAACAAAAAAGATTTGGTTTTTGATGATACCTTTCCCATTTATATAGATGTATTGGAATAATGACTCTAAGGTATTTCAGATGTCTTGAAAAAATTCTTCATGTTTAAGTTATATGGAATTATTTGATCATCATTTATAATCTAAACAGGTTTTAAGTTTACTGAACTGTCTTCCAACCATGAACCCTCTAATATACTCACTAGGAACCTCATAAATTTTGGGAAAAGGTTTTGGGAAATCATATTCCAATCGTGTCAAATGGTTCTTCTAAATTGAAGAACCCATTTTCACACTTACAGCACATTTTTTACTAACCATGCACAAGCAATGTGCCTTCACCCTAAGGCAATAGAAACCTACATGGTTTACCCTGGAATCCACTTGGTTTGAATGAAATCATGCACTACACATGTGGACTAAACAATTAAATAATAAAATAAACTGAAAATTGTGTCTCACATCTAGTAGCCATATAATTTTCCTTAAACCGTGTTCACTAACCATGCAATAGAAGGAAAAGTACCCTAAACCCAAAAATTAAATCTAAAACACTCAAAACTCAAGGAAATGTCAAAAAAGAATAAAAAATAAATTTAAAAAGTTAAAAAATGTTTGGTGTGTTACAATTATCCCCACCACAATTCATTTCCCCTAGAAAGTCTGGATGATTTTATTTGGTCAAAGAAAAGGATTAGTGTTAACCTTTTCAATCAACTCGATTCTTAAAACTAAATAACACCAAGAATACTTCTGAGACTATGAATTTTTCCCATCCCAAGATAACTTATATTCCACTACATAACTCAAACCATTTATTTAATAATTTAGAAGTCCAAGACCATAAACCAAGGACCATATTGCCACTAAAACCACTGAGCTTTCTCTGAGAGCTCAACGTTAACAAAGGAAAGAATACTCAAGATAGGATGCCTCAATAGACCAGGGGTTGACTATTTGAAAACATACCAATTAAGGATGAAAAATTAGGAATATATAGAAAAATATTATTCTTAAAAAAATAAGGTGACCATGGTGTACTCCACAACATAATAGGATTCTATCCAGTCACCCAACTAATGAAACCGATCAAGGGATGTTTCCATTAAGTCCAAAACACTCCAAACACACCCAATTATAAATTTACACATGTAACACACTTCACAAAAAATTATAATAATTTTAAAAAATAATAATGTATTAACCCCATAAGAAAGAAAACTAAAATAGGGGAGTAAGGATATACCTTAGACACTGGTTGAATGATGAAATGGTTTCACAGGATGAACAAGAGAAACCCCCAAATAAGTTGATATAATTTCACTCATTTTCCAAGTGACAACCCTAAAATCTTTTTAAAGATATCCTAAATAACCATAGTGAGATAGCCCTTTAGATAACTTGACATGAAGGCATCTTGTGACCATGCTTATTGCATTAATGACACACCAGGGTCCTATGCCTAGAGGAAGATGATGAGATATTAGAGGGCCTATTAATACTACCACATGATTACTAAACATAAATATGATCCCCCTTCTATTTACTATTACACCCTTCACAATTTTAGGATTAGAGGAAGGATCTATTTCCTCAATCTCTCCTAATAACATGGTCTTAACTCGAATTACTTGCATTACTACCTTGATAGGGGAGATTAAAATGAATTCTGACACCTTCAATTCAAGATCAAGATGAAGAAATTTATCGAAATATTGGTACTTCAAGGAATTTTTCACAACCAACTCTATGATATACGTTAATAGATATATAAAATGGAGGAGAAAATCTAAAAAATATAGATCATCCTATAATAGATATTACAACTCAATCTCATTCACTGCCTTTACATCCTTGGAGAAATACTACTAGATGAACGAAGCTTTGAATAATTTCTAGGAAAGTTCCTCTCATGTATTAATCCTAATTAATGACTTTAACCACTTCCAACATAGACCTCAGAGAATAAAGTTAGTTAATTTAACCTTTTGGGGTTTAGGAAACTCAATAAATCTAAAGATCCATTTGATGATCAGCAACAATTCCTCCAATTCAAGAGAAAAAAAGTGAACATAAAAGAGAGGAGGATTCAACTTTTGAAACACTATAAGAAAGTCCCGAGGCTGATCAACTAGTGGGTCTACTAGTGGTGATCCAACAATATATTTCCCTTGTAAGTCCATGGGATCTTAGTGGGGGTATACTCTAAATAATAAAGAACTAAAAAATCAATCAAAACTAACTCAATATAAATACCTCATCATATTAAACATCGAACACAAAGAGAAACTCAATAAAAAAATCCATAAAATATATTTAAAAACTCACCAATAAATACATTGAATAGAATCTTTGAATATCAGGCTTTATGTTTCTTCATTTTAATAAAGATAAACCTAAAATTACTTTTTGAAACATGGCCTTTCTATTAAAAATCGCTTTTGTTTTAAAACAATATTTACATTACATTTTAAACCAACACATACTAGCTTTTAAAATTAAGTAACACAGAAAAAATTCATTTATGTTAAAATCAATTTATCTTATTTATCATTATATTACTTTAGAAAACAAATTTATCATTTTCAGAAACCAATAAATCACCATTTGAAACCTAGATTTTATAATTCAAAATAAGTTTTTCAAACCCATTTTAAAATAAGAGAGACCCAATATGAATTCATACATGGACTAGTGACTATGAATGACTTGGTTTCATGGTTGGTGAGCCATGCTCAAATCACACAAATACCAAGGAGATTATTTAGTACCACATACCTAAGCTCTATATGGTTTTTTAAACCCTAAAATATCAATAGGTACCACTAATCTAACTCTTATTTTACCCCCACATGAAAACAAATCCATGAATAACCCAATAACATTAATAAAACCAAACATAATCACCCGAAAATAAGAACCACTAGAAAATAAAGGAAAAATATTCAATAAGAAAAACTCCAAACCTGACTTCCCATGGTGGCTCTAGGTTTGGCACAACAAGTGATGGCATGAAACTTCCTCATACCTACACCCTAAGTCTAGAAATTATTACTCAAATATACAATTACTACCCATATAATGAAGGGAACTATAGAACATAGGTCATTTAAATAACTTAATATCTTATACAATATTTTCATGAACCATTTCCGACCACCCCTGAACCGAGATCTCGAGCCAGCCTGCGACATCCCCAAGGTACATTCCTGATAGCCCTAATGTTGGAAAAAAGCACAGAAAAGATCATAATGAATGAGATTATGGGAATAACTTCACCCAATAAATAATAAATAATAATACAATTAAAATAAACATAAAACCCAACATAAATAAAATAATGAAACTTGATTTCAAATAAAAAGAAACGAAAAATTTATATGACTTATATCAATATGACTGCATACAAACCAAACTAAAAATAAACAACCAACTGGATCTCCTGGTGACCCTATTGGTCAGTCTCTAATCCAAAAACACAGCTTCTCTCCAATGAAATCAATAATAATCCATAAACCTAAACCTGGAACCAAAATAATAATATATGCCTCAGTATGAGACTCAGTATGCATTCCAAATGAAACCACACCACCTATATTTTCTTTAAACAAAAGATCAACTTTTTTATAGTTTCAAATATTGTATATAAATAGAGCCTTTAATTTTATAATTAGTTTTAAAATAAACCATGCTCTATTTCCATTCATGTTTTAAAACTAATCTTACATAGAACATGATATTTCATCAATTTAGAAAGAGAGTTCTTAAACCACTTTAAATAGGAAATTAGTTTTTTAATCATTATTTTTTTATTTATTTATGAAATTAAAAGGGTAAAAAGAGTTATAAAACATTATTCATACAAAAATTAAAATAAAAAAATTATCTTAAAGAAGAGTATCATATAGAAGACAGAGATAATTCACCACAATAATAATAAGTACACAATAATGAAACAAGAGCAGCGAGAAAACAACATGCAGTCAATTATATCAATAATAAAATAAAAGTATCTAGCTTTGATAATAATGTTCCAATAGACATGGTATTACCTAGGAGTTGAGGTAAAAATATAGACCATATTATTCAAAATAATAATTCAATATATCAGTGTTGCTGATGATATAAAACATCCATAACACTCTATCATTCCCTATATGTCTTAATAGAGGGGAATCCTCAAAATGTCGGGCATAGTCTATACTAAGGGACATGAGCCATTGAATAATCCTATGAAATTTTAGTAACTATTATCAGATGATCTGCTAGCTACTCAAGGTTATCATGAAATATGAGAAATGGTTTGTGATCCAATAAATAGTAAATAATCTGTAATACATAAATAAATATAAGGTATCACAATTATATGAGTCACACACACTAGAGCTACCCCTGAACACATCACAAAGAAATATCCCCTTATCTTCAAACCATCGACACATAAGGGAAGTCTCATACCAAGTAAATTACCATTAATTTAAAAATAAACATAGAAAGGCACATGTTCTAAGGAGTTTTTTGAAGAGGATATCCCTCTCAAAAGTTCCAACTGGTACTTTAACATTATTTGGTAACTGTGTTATAAATTATTTTAAAGAAAACCAAGTATTCTAAAAACAACTCAAGGAATATTTTAAAAACACAAAAAAAATTAATACTCTTCAGAACCACATAGAACAATTATAATGGTAATTCAATTATTTAATCAAAAAAGTGGTTTTCAAGGTTAAAAAAGAATTTTTATAAAACATATTTTTTAAAATTTGAAACCTTATTTTATTTACAATTAATCTTTTAATACATTCATTACCAGATGTTTATATCAAAATAAGGGAACAAATATTTGAGAAAACATTTTTTATTTAATTTAAAATTCAATACATAGAGAAACCTGCCTTAAATCAGTGGAAACCAGTCACTGTTAACAAAAAACTACAAGAGAGCACCTCAAACTGATCCTCAAAATCCATAGACTAAAAAAAACAAGGATTATAGGCACCGTATTTACATCTAAGGTTTATCCAAGCATGGAAACCATAAGGGAAGAAAAGCTAAATAAGAGTAAAGAAGAGAGAAAGAAGAAAAATAGGGAAGAAATAACTAAAATTCATGAAATGGACCAAAACCTTGAATAAATCTAACCAAATCACTAAGGGGGGCAAAAAAATGAAGGGAAAGATCCGTGAGGGCTATAAACATCAAATGGGGGAAGAATATGGTGGTTTTTGGTTAAAAATAAAATAGGGCAAGATTGAGAATTTCACGACGTTTAAAATCTTGACAGGTCACATAGTTTGGTCAAATGGTTTGGAAAACCATGCACCAACTGTGTTCCCTATACTAGAATCACCTGATAGATAACTTGGTTCAACTATAATGTTCGGGAATCTATATTTCAACTATGTGAAATCGTTATGATAAATTATAGAAACAATTTGTGTGCTTTATTCATGTTTTGTACTAATTGTGTGCAAGTTATGCACCATCACCCTAGGGTACTATAGACCTATGTGTATTACACTAGTATTTGTATAGTTATAAGGAAAATATGAGCCACCAATACTAACTAAACCTATAGGTACAAAATAAACTGAAAATGGGTCCCAGGATAGGTAGCCACATGCTTTTCCCCAAAGCGTGCACACTAAACGTGTTTTTGTGACATGTCCAATTGATTATGAATTAATGATTATTTTATAGTCTAAGGTGGACGGTAGTTCATTTCTCAAGGAGAGTTAGATGTTTAATGTGTGTATTTTATATAAAAATTATTAAAAGACGGATGGTTTTGAAAATTGTTTTAAGAAAATAACTTAATTTAAAGGGATTAATAGATGAAAAATAATGGTGGTGTTTTAAGAATTATGAGAGATGGTGGTTATTTAATGTTCACTACACAACTTAAAAAGTCCATTCTTCTAAAAATTTTAAATAGTTGAATAGAAGCCTTTGGATGAGGATTTCCAAGTATGTGATTCCTCTCTTTCATCTTAAAATGATGCACAAAAAAACAAACCTTAACACAACAATCGTGTTTTCAAAGTTTGGATATAATGTGTAGAAAAAGGGATAGCAAATCATACTAAAATATTATGTATATGTTAGATAAAGAGGATGTGTGTGTTGTCCAATCAAAACAATCCAACCTTCCCACTTGAAATCTCAACCCAATCAGTGTTGAAATGAAAAGTTTTTAACTTAGTTATACCAAACATATGAATTCATAGGAGTAGAGTGTTAAGATAAAGCATAATTGAAATATTTAACACAAAAATTACACAAAACTAGTAGAATAAAAAGTGCTAAAACTCCCTCCCAAGTATGTGTAGATCCCTCGAAATGACCATCCACCATTTATCTTTCCATCGAGAGGAAGAGGAGGCTAGGGTGGAACTTCACCTTCATCCTTGATGCCCCCTGTGATGATAGGGGCCACCAGAACTTCATGGATTATGAGAGGAATCCTTTTTATCTAAATAAATTTTAGATATTTTATTCTAGTTCAAACTTACAAAGGGGTTGCCCAAGGTATCATTTTATAGGGAAAGTGGAAGGTGGTTTTGAGCCCTCATATTCTGAGAAACCACTTGGACCATGGTTTTGAGTCATTATAAAGCATTATATAGCTTTGGATGAAGCTAAAAAGATGTTAAAGTAAATCTTTATTATCTCTAAATAAAATTTGGAATCATTATTTGGCTTACAGATTGATATATGGATGAAATACAGAACACCACTTCTGAAATTGTGCAGATTCAATTCCCTGGACATATCAGTTGAGTTGGGGTAATAGATGGATTAATTTGGGTTTAGTGTCTTCATTAAAGTTGTATAAAAATTAATTTTTGATCATATAAAAAAATTACATTCCAATTTTATGCATTTTTTAGTAGAATTGTTCGGTTGAGTCCATATATGTTATTGGATTCCTATGCAATTTGTCCCATTATTCTTCAACTTTGTCCTAGGACATTCAAATCGCCTCCACCTATAATAAAATAATCCAAACAATTGAAATTAGAATTTTAAATAGTTATTAACATAATATAATTTAATCAATAATTAAGTGAAAATTATCTTTTAATTTTGAATTTATGATACAAAATAAGTTTATCATAGTGGTATAAGGGTAGAAATGAATATTGAATCGCTACGTGATAATACTCCCACACATAAACATTTTAACTCCTAAAAAAATAAAATTTCCAGAAAATAATGCATGGATATATTATTAAATTCAGTAATATTTAACATTGAATGAAAATTCTTTAAATCAATGTGATTAAAGAAAAAAAGTACACCAAGGAGTTATTCTCAGTGATCATGGAAAAAATATATCTCATTAATTGTTACAAAATATAATTCTACGTGATGCATGATACTAATATGAGTAAATAATTCAAATTTTAACCATTTAATGAATTCTCTACAAGTGTGTGTGATAAAAAATTCATGCTATTCTTTCCACATTCTATTCAATAAATATATGTTATTTTATAAAATTTCTGCTTAAATGATTTTTTCCACGAACCTGACCTAGATCCTTTACAATAAAATTTATAAACCCACTCACTAAAAAATCCTATAAGGAAAAAATTAAGAAACATACCTAGATATCTCAATATTTTTTACATTTCATCAGTCCCCTCATTTATTTTTGTTATTAATTTTTTTCAAAAGCTGAACATGGAAAAAAATCACACTTATCACACAATCCTTGTTTGATCACTTCATAAAACTAATTATAATAGTTATGATATGATAAAAGGTTGAGGAAGAGTGGTTTTTTTACATCCTAGGACACAACCCATGTTTTTTTGTTTTTTTTTTCTTTTTTTTTTTATTTTTTTAGGTCGTACAACATTTGGATAATAGGTGCACACACATAGGTAAATTTGATACAGTAATGAAACGCATTTGATAAGGAACAGATGTACGAAAAAATAATTTTGGTAAGTTGATAAATTTTAATCTGACTTATATTTATCTTTTATTGAGTAAGAAAAATTCAAACTTCAAGGTTGTGTAAAAAGATGTGTGGATATATTTAGTGACACAATTTTCCCATAAATTACTCACACAATGGATAAAATTCTTCACAATGGATTATGAATTATAAAACCATTTATATCATTAACAAGAAACCGATTTTCTAGAAAAAGACACACATCAATGTTAAACTCATGTTTAAACACACATTTCTTTATTAAAACAATTTTTTTAAATGTTAAAACCACATGAAATAGGTATGTTCCTCATGAATATTCCATAACATTAATGATTAAGAGGGCATCATTTTCTATGATAAGGTGAGAATCAAAAATTTATTTTCTGGAAATAAAGTGAGGCGGTTGGGGGGTGGGAAAGGTAACAATAATATCCAGAAGTCCACAAATAGAAAAATAAGAAAAATAATGAAAATTCCCAACAATCCCAGGAATGTCACCATCCCCCACACCAAGAGTATGTAGTGTCCTAACTGTAATAATATGGAATATGGGACGGGAGGATAAAAACTGGTGGATGTCATTCATAGGATTTTTCTTGAATATAGATTTCCTCTATGGAGGACTCCAAAATGGCTTCATGGAATTGCTTCAACTTCTACCCATTGATAGTAAATTTTTTTCTTCATTTCTCTATTTTTAACCTAAACAACACCAAATGGATAAACATTAGTAAGGGTGTATGGTCCAAACTGGAAGTAAAGAGTCTTACCTAAATTTAACATCAAAATTTCATTTTAAAGGAGTAACTTTTACCCAATATAGAATATAAAATTAAGGATGAGGCAGTCATGGAAAACCTAGGTTTACTTCTTATAAATCTGAGATATCTCATATGATTCTATTATCATTTTCTCCAGATCTTGAATCTGTAACTTACTTTGATAACCTACACCATAAATATTATAATTGTATTATTTAATGGTATAGTAGACCTTGTGTTCTTTCTAAATAGTGATATGACAACTCTTTTTGAAAACAATATGATATGGTGACATTCCAATGGGAGTCTTAAAAGTAATATGTTAATCCCATAATGAATCATCGAGTCTAAAACTAAAATATTTTATATTTGGTTGGACTTTTTTTCCTAAATTTTTTTAACCTCTCTATTCGACACCTCATCTTCACCATTAGTCTGTGGGAGATATGTAGTGGACACTCGTTGAATGGCACCATACCGACGTAATAATGATTGTATGGTTCGGTTGAAGAAATACGAACATTGGATAATGATGATGAACTTATGTAATCCAAACCTACAAAAAAAATTGGGTTTTAAAAATTTTCCAAGTTTATTGGAATCATCTGTTCTATTGGATCATGCCTCTACCCATTTCTACATGTAATCTACTTCTAGACGAATTTACATGTTTCTAAAGGAATTAAAAAATAGGCCCATAATCTTAATTCCCCAAACATCAAAAATTTCAAGAAAGGGAAATACTTGTTGTGGTATTTAATTAATTTTAGAGACATTCCCAATTATTTGAGAGAGGGGACATGATTTTGAAAAATCATGGGCATCCCAAAATAATTTTTTCCAAAAGAGACGTGAATCGAAGACCTTGGGAGCAGTCTATTGGGAACTAAAGTTGACCCACAAGCAAGAGTGTGGAAAAACCTATGGATAGACTAAAACACACTACCAATAACACAACACCTATAAAATTGATCACTATATGTGCGCCAAAGGTCAGGTTCATCTCAAATGTACCAATGAGACTCATGTTTTAAATGGTCAGCTTGTTTTTGTTGAAATCAATAGGAATGCAAGATGTTACCAATTAATTTACAATTTCAGTATAATAAGGAATAACAACTTTCACTTGGTACAATTTCTCATCTACAAACAAGTTATTTATGGGAATACAGGGGGATGAGTCAATATCCAATAATGGGAGGGTCCTACTAATATCGTTAGCCACTACATTCTCCACTCATTTTTTATCTCTAATTTCTAGGTTAAATTCTTGAAGGAGGAGAATCCAACGAATGAGATATGGTTTATATTATAGTTTCTTAAGAAGATATTGGAGGGATTAATGGTCTGATAATATAATTACATTGTACCCTAAAAGGTATGACCTAAATTTATATAAGGTAAAAATAAAGGAAAGAAATAATTTTTTAGTTGTGGTGTAGTTTTCTGGGGTAGGGTCTAATGTGCATGAAGCATAAGCTATGACATGTGGAGCTTTATCGAACCATTTTCACAAGACTACCCTAACTGCATAGTCATAGTTGTCACACATGAGCTCAAATGGTAAATCCCACTGAGGTGGTTGGATTACTGGGGGTGATGTGAGTCTCCATTTCAATGTTTAAAAAGCTTCCTCACATTATTTATCAAAAAAATCCTTTTCTTTTTAGAGTAAATGGGAGAGGGGGAGTGAAATCTTAATAAAGTCATAAATTCAATGATGGTAAAATCAATCATGACCAATGAAAGACCACACATCCCACACATTCTTTGGGAATGGTACAGAATAAATGAAATCCACTTTTGATTTATCTTCTTCGATACCATCCCTAGAAATGATAGTTCTAGTGTTATACCTTGTCGTACCATTAAATGTAATTTCTCATAATTTAAAACAATATTATTTTTAATATAGTGGTGTAGGATAGAACCAAGAATACTCAAACACTGATCAAAAGAGAAACCATATATTGTGAAGTCATCAATGAAAACTTCCATGAAGTTATCTAGGTAATCTGAAAAGGTAGTAACCATTCATAATTGGAAAGTACCTAGTGCATTGAAAAGACCAAATGGAATCCTCCTATAGTCAAATATTCTAAATAGAATCATGAAGGCTTCCTTTTCCTAATCCTCAGGGGAAATACAGATCTGGAAGTATCAATAATACCCACCAAGGAAACAGTAGTAGGACTTCCCTAGTAGCCTCTCTAGTATGAGGTCAATGAATGGTAATGGGAAGTGGTCATTCCCAGTGTATTAGTTTAGTAAATGATAGTCTATAAAGACACACCAAATATTCTACACACAGTTTGGAACCAATTCATTGTTTTCATTTTTCATTATCATAAGACTAGTTTATTAGGAACTACTTACACTTGAGTGGCCCATTGGATATTAGTGATGGGGTAAATGACCCCAACAACTAATATTTCTAACTTCATTTTTAACAACATCAGGGAGGTTTGGGTTCAGTTGATGTTGTTTCTAACTCACTGGTATAGACTCATCATTTGACAATATATGGTGCGTGAAAATTGATGCGCTATTACCAAGAATGTAAGAATGTTTCCACCACAAAGATTTTTTATACTCCCTCAAAATTTCAAGAAGTCACAATTAATGATCTAGAAGGATTGAACTATAAATGATGATAATAATCTTGTTTCCACTCTCAAGATATGAATATTCCAAATATTGCGGTACAGTTTTCAGTTCTAATTCATTGTATTTTTTTATTAATGAGAATTAATTTGAATGTGAGAGGTCACTAATATCATCTAACATCTCATTTGTAACATTCTTATGTTAGTAATGATATTTTACAAGCTTAGCAGTATCATTGCTGGTCATGGGATTCTTGGGGCCCAAGAAATAATCAATTATCAAACATAAATGACATTTTTCTAGACCATTATAAAATTATTTGTATGATTAATTACCTAGAATGTCTATCAATGATGAAAACATAGAAAGGGGATTAGGGTAAATAAAATAATTTTTTTAGGGTAATGGAGTACATCAATAGAATTAATTGAAAGTGAGGAATGTTTCTCTGAGGGGTGTTTCATGACATCAAGGTTGCTGAAGTGGAAACATTCACCACAAAAATCCATAGATAATGTAAAATTATGTACATTAATTATGGTTTTTTTATTTTTAAAATAGGTCCTCCCCAATATAATTGGGCATGTCCATTCGTACTATCATCTTTTATTTTAAGAACAAAAAAATCCACCGGAAAAATTACAATTTTCACCCTCACAAAAAAATCCTCTAACACACCAGTGGAGTGTTTAGTACTCTATTTTTATAGTTGAACAAAAATTAGCGTGGGATTCAATTTTACAACATGTAATGAATAGAAAATGTAGTGAGGTATCACATTTATAAAAGCAACCAAATTAGGAATATAATTGGAAAATTAATGCTCCCCTATGGTGCACAGAATCAATAATGTTCTGGTATCATTGCATTTGGTGGGAAGTTATGGTTCTATAAAAACTGATATGTTCCTCCATAATGTCATCTTTTCATCACCTGGATTTCTCCTTCAATATGTACACATCTCCTTGAAAAAAAAGTGTGTGTCATAGAATTTTCTTCATGACATTGATCAAGGGGATGTTAACCTGCACTTTTTTTAATGATTCCATGATTTATTTATCAATTTTGGTTTTTTTTATTTAATTGTTTGGATAAACATTTATGGAAGTGGAAGAGGAATGGTTTGGGTTGGTGGTTCATCAGATGAAACATTATTTCCTTTATTAGGGCTTCTCTCAGGGTAAGGTTTGTCCACATTTCGACCATTTTCAGTGGTTGGGATGGTGGTTTCCACATGAGGGATGACTCTAATGGAGAGGTAATTTGGTTTTTTAGTTTTGTTCCACTCCTAAGGGTTTTTAAACTAAAATTTCCCTTATCCATATTGTTAACTAGTTGTTGAGATGGTAGTTTACCTATCCCATGACTTCGGATTTCTCCCACTGAGTTAGTGTGTTGGTCAAATTGGGTTTTTAGGTCTTGTGTGGATTCCTGGGTGGTTTTTTGGAAATGATTTTTTTTTCAGACATTTGTTTCATCATGTCTTCTATGATAAACTCTAGTTTTAGAGAGGGTGTTGGAAAGGCCTTTGTTGTGGTTGTGGATTTCTAGGTGGTGGTGGATGACCACTCTACCATAGTTAGTTCCATGGTAATTGTGGTTATTTTGAATACCACATTTCATATAGGCTTGTTTTTATTTCTGCCAAGGGTTGGATGGATATTATGGTATATTCCTAATGGGTTGGTTATAGGGGATACATGGAAAGATTGTTTCAAAAATCTTAGAATAATCACTTAGTTGAGGGAATTGGTTAGAATATTGGGTGTTGGAAGAACAAATAACACAATGGATAGGAGGAGATTAATATTTCTTGTGGGAATGAGTATGTTTTTTGAGTAGGGTACTTACCTATTCAAACATCATATCCACATTCATCTCAAACTCATAGCTCTACACCTTATAGACACCTCAAATTCTACACCAGACCTTGAACCAAATTGTTGAGTGTTCTATAGCATGTTCTCATTGAGTTTCTTTGTAACGATTGGAGTTTTATAAACTAGCGCACCTCATGTATCAACGTCAGTCATGATTCAATCAATAGGAATTAAACCTTCATGAAAATACTATATTTAATTTTTATCACTAATTTGGTTTTGTGGGAAGCTTGAAGATAACCTTCTAAATCATTCCCAGTATTCATGAATTATTTCCCCTTGTGATTTTCTTATCCAATAAATTTATTTTGTGACTGTTTTGGCTCAAGATGTTGGGAAGTAATTTTTTTTGAAAAAAGGTGTTTCATTTCCACCCAACCATTAATTGGTGAATTAACATAGTAATGAAAATATTTTATATTATCTTATAATGAGAAAGGGAATTACCTAAGATTTACTTGTTATTCATCCACATTTTGAGGTTTTAATATTGAACACAAAGTTTTAAATTATTTTAAATGCTTATATGTTTCTTCTCATATGAGTTTATGGAATCTTTACAATAATTGAATTAGACCGGATTATAGTTCATAGTTTGGTGATTCAACTTGAATTTGAATATAATTGGGTTGGATGTCAACATTAGGCGAGGTTAGTTCGTTTATTGTTCAATTATTTTCAACCATTTCATATAAATTATGTTCAGTTTCTAATTTGGTTCCATATGAAGAAGGTTTTAGAAAAGTATTAAGATGTGGTGTGTCCTCCTTCAAAGGTTTTTCTTGTGTGTATCGGTGTCGTTCATATAGGATCCTCTCCGGTTTGGGTTTAAAAGGAAGTAAATTTCCTAGAGTATAATGTTCCATGCACATAACCTAAAAAAGAAATAAATTAGAACATAAAAATATATACAAATGTATAATATAAAACAAACGAATATTCACAAAATTTTCAAATATCTTATCAAAGAAATGCACTAAAACTCGATACGCTCCTCGAAAAGGATGACAAAATTTGAATGAATTAGAATGAAACATCAAATTTATTATTATTTAAAGATTATTTTATAATCTATGGTGGAGCATAGGTTGTCACTAAAATATATTTGTATGTTTAAAGTGTATATTTTTAATAAACATTATTAAAATAGCGGGTGGTTTTGAAATTTTTTTTAAAAAAATAACTTAATTTAAAGGGTTTAACAGTTGAAAATTAATGGTTGTGGTTTATGAATTATGATATAATGAGGTCATTTCATGTTCACTAAGAAAACATGAATATTTCATTGTTCTAAAAATAACACATGGTTAAAATTAATTCTTTGGTTTAGGGTTTTTAAGATCGTGATTCCCCTATTTCCTCATAAAACAATGCACAAAGAACCAACCCATAAAAAATTAGTTTTGTCAAGGTATTGATATTATGTATAGAAAAAGGGATACCAAAAAACAATAAAATCTTATTTATGTGAGAGATAAAGATGATACTTGTGTTTTCCAATTGGAATAACCCAGGATTCCCACTTGAAATCTCAACCCAGTTGGTGTACAAATGAATACTGTTTCACATAGTTATACCAGAGAAATGAATTCAGAGGAGAAGAATGTTAAGATAAAACAAAATTTAAATTCTTTGGGTCCCCAAATTATCATCCATTGTTTAGATATCCATTGATAGGAGGATGAGGATCGGGTGGAACTTCACCTTTATCCTTGATCTCTGTATGAGGATCGGGGGCTCCAAAACTTCTTAGACAAGGAGTGGAAGACTTTGGGTCTCTAAAATGGAATAAATTTTCTCCAATTTTGATCTTAAAAATGGGGTTCCTCTGGTATCATTTTATAGGAAAAGTGGAAGGTGGTTCTAAGCCCCCATATTTCAAGAAACAAAATAGACTATAATTTTTAGTGGGAATACATACTTTTCAAGATATGGAAAAAACTAAAAAATTGTTAACACAAATATATATTATCTCCAAAATATACTTTTCATCATTTTGAAGCTAACAACTTGAGTTATGGATGAAATAAAGAACACCGCTTTTGAATTTGTGCAGATTCAATTGCCTAGAATGATCATAATAGCTGGACCACCAGATAGCCAAATTGGGATTGGTTGCCTTCAGAAAATTTGTATCCTAATTAATTTTGGATAATTAAACAAATTTTTTTACAAAATTGATTCATGTATTAGTATAATTTTTTGGTTATGTCCACATATATTCTTGTATTCCTACACAATTTTTCCAAATTTTCTTCAACTTCATCTTGGGCCCTCCAAATCGCCTCCACCTACAATGAAATAATCCAAAAAATTGAAATTGCAATTTTTAAAAGTGATTAAAAAAATAATTGAATCAAACATGAAGTGAAATTTGTCATTAAATATTAAAATAATGATACAAATTCATTTTATCACAGTGGTATAAGAGTATAAATGAATAGTTAATCATTATGTGATCATGTACCAACCGTGCAATAGAAAGAAGACTTCTAAAAAAATCAAAACTAAAAAAACCCATGTAAAGGTTAAAAAATATAATAAAAAAAATAAAAATGGAAAACAAAGGTTGGGGTATGAAATATCCAATTTATAATATTTTAATGCATGTTCATACTCTTTCAGTTGAAAAAGAATAAAAATTGGCCCTTGAGGATATTTCTACTTTTGAACTTAATGGTAATGATATGAGTGAATTAAATTTTGTTTTAGATGTTAATTATTTTGATATATTTTCTTCATGCAAAATGACGCACAAAATCTAGAAAATAATAGAAGTTACACATGAATGATCAAATAATTTTAAGTATAAAATAATCGATATGTATGGGAATGAGTGTGTGATTTTTAATAAATATATTAATGAGTCTATTAATACCATGTTTACTAAATTTACTCATATTTTAAGTACTAAAATATTTTGATAACTAAATTTCTATTGACACATTGGTTAAGAAAAATCATTGGGTTTTATCATGTAGTTGTGCACCAAAATCCACCATGATCTAGGAAGATACAAATGTTAAAAATATGAAAGTTGAGAAACTCATTAGTTATCTCATGATATATAGGATAACCATGAAGATACAAATGAAAAAGTGTCTAAGAAGTTCAAATAAAATAAAAGAATAATTGATTTCAAATTTAACAATGAAGACTCATTCAAGAGTTGCACTAAAGTTTCATACATTAACAGGAAAATGCAAAAGTACAATAAAAATATGAGATCCTCTCAATACTTCAAAAATAAAAAACATGGAAGTTTATATTACTTACTGTAGTTGAAAAAATAGGGGCCACAACAATCTATATTTTCATTTAAATAAGAAAAAATAAATAGAAAAAAATTGAAATTCTCTAAAGGTTTCAACATAGAGTGCTAATGAGAAATCAATTTCTAAATATGAATAAATCATGAGAATTAATAATTATCACATGACACGTGTTGAGGAAGCAATTAAGGTTGGTTATAACATTTCTCACTTTTATTCTGATTCCACTTCTAACTCCTCTACTTCTTAAAATTCATCCTTAAATTATAAAGATCTTATTCATGCTAAAAATGAAATTCAAAATGGTTTTTGTGATTTTATTTCAAAATTACAAGATATTAAAAAGATACGAAATATTTTTTTATGAAAAAGATAAAATTTCAAAATAAAAAAGATTAATCGGCTTTATAGTCAAAACAACATCCAAATTTTGATAATTTTTAATTTAAAATTAATGATCTTAAAAATAATCTTTTTCTTTTAATATATGGAGAGGATAAATTGAATAATATTTTGGGTTTTCAACAACTTGTTAAAAATATATATTGTTTTTTTTTCAAAACAATATTGTTTTCCCAATAATTCTAAACAGACTAATTTTTTAAATGTAATTTATCAAAATAATTTTTTTGAAATTATTATAAAAAATATGTTCATCTTATTTATTAATGAAATTGAAAACATTCTAGATATAGAAGACCAAAATATTTTCATCTTTCATAAAATATTCCTAATAGAAAATCTCATACCATAAAAAATTGGATTCATAAATCATTATTTTCCAATCTTAGTGGACCCAAAATTATTTCACCATCTCGATGATTATTAGCTAACACTATCATACTTAAAATTTGGGTTCCAAAAGGAACTCTCTTTAGATATCTTCTTGGGATATAATACTAAACCACTTTTAATTATCATTTAGTGGCTAAGAAATAAAGGAAAAAAATGGTTTATTCAACAATGAATTACTTTTTTTATAATAAGGATAAATCCATAGAGTTGGAATCAAAAGAAAAATCTATGAAATATTTTAAACTATATGCTTTAATTGTTTTATATACATGGGTTGTTTTAATGATCCATTTGTTACTCTATAAACTTTATTAAAGAATGAATAATCTTGAATATCTTATCCAAGACTATGTAATCTTGAATATCTTATCAAAACATTTTTTAATTTTATATCTTTTATGTTAAGAATTTGTGATCCTAAAAATAATTAGCGTATATAAAGCCATTTTAAATGTTTATATCATTAAGTAAAATTCTTAATATATTTTAAAATTTAATTTAAAATTTATCTTTTAATTTATTTTTTATTTTTTAAACTTCTGTTTAAAATTTATTTTAATTTTTTTTAAAAAATAGTTTTTTTAAAATTTCATTTTAAATTTATTTTTAAATTTATTTTGAAATTTCTCTTTTAATATATTTTTAATTTTTTAGTTTTGTTTCAATTTTTTTAAATTGTTTTTCAAATATTTTTAATTTAGTTTAAAATTTTCATTTTAAATTCAATGAAAATCAATTTCTAATTAATTTAAAATAATTTATAATTAATTAAAAATATTTTTATAATTCTTTAAAAATCATTATGCATGTTTAGAGGATACATATTTTCAATAGTTTCTATTTTTGTAAGAGTTTTTTTATATATTATATTTTCTTGAGTATATGGGTAATTGTTTATATTCACATGGCTTATTGAATTTAATTTTCTAATCCTTTAATAAGTTTGATGCTTGTTAATGCTTAATATTAAACCCCTTTCTTTATATACTTTTAAAAATATTAAAAGTGAATTTAGAATAAATTATTACTTTTAAAAAAAATTATTTTTTTTTTCATTTAATATCATAATATTGGTTTCATATAGTTTTTGAAGATATTTTATTTCAAAAATGAGAAATTATTATTTTTAAAATCCATTTATTTTTTGTAAAATCAATGAAATAATAATTTTATATAATAATTCCCTATCTTGATACAAACAATTTAATGTTGTTTTATCATGGTTTATATAATCGTTTTATCCCAAAAGGAGTTTTTTATGTTTTTATCTTGATCTTCATCCTAGACACAATCAGTGAGCCTCTATTACACACCTAGTTTGACACTTATATAGGACTTTCATAGTAAATGTTTATGATCTTTACTTACCATAATTAATTGCATGTTTTGAAAATATCTTTGAATTTAATAAATTTTTTCATAGTTCATGATAGTAGTTTTAGTTTTTATATAGGTTAAAGAGTGTTTTGTTTTTAATTTAAAATTTATATTTTATGTTTGTTATTTCATTAGGGGGAATTTGTCTTCAAATTTTAATCTTTTTTATTAATTGAGAAAATGGGAAGATATTTTTAAATTAATAATTTGGTTTTTAAATTATCAAAATGGTGGAGATTTTTTGAGTGGCTTAATATCACATTATTTTATGAATGTTTGGATAATTATGAAATATTTTTTTAATTAATATTTTTTAAAGAATATTGTTCATTAAATTTTATTTTAAAATATAAGAACAATATATAATTTAATTTTATTATAATTATTATTATCATCATGTGTAATGTTTTTTTGGAAGAATTTTGTTCTGGTTTGTAGTTTTATTAGTTCTCAATATTTTGATCATAACCCGAGCTATAAAACTAATAATTAAGTGATTATTATTTCAATGGATATATTAGAAAATTATATACATTTTATTTAAATAAACTAGGGAAAATTATGTTATTTTTATGTTCTACTTTAAATTTAAATATTCATCACATTTTTTAATGGTGTTTTTAGATTAATTTTCTATAATTGTTAGTGATATCTGGAGGTAAAAAGTTCCCATTGAGATGTTTTTTATTTTATTAGAATGATAAAAATCATATAAATATTTTTCAAATATAATTAAGGCTAAAAATAACTTTTAAGATTTCTAATATTGGACGTAATATAGTTTTATTAAGATACTACAAATTTCAGCTTTATTTTTAATATTTTATATTATTTTTCTATTTGTGCTAAAATTTTTCTTATTTTAATTTATGAAGAAATATTGTCTGGGTAATTTTATTATTAAAACCTCATTTAAAATTTAAATTTAAATTTTTAAATTCCAAAAAGATATTAAAATGTACATTTTCTAGTCGAAGTATTTTTTAGAAATTTATAAAAATGTTTATCATGCAGCTTATCTTGTCACACCAATGGATATTTTAGATACTTAAAATGTTTTTTTATTATTATTTTAAATTATTATTTTTAGTAAAGTAAAACATATTGAATTTTTTTATGATAAATAGATATTAAATCCAATGACGTCGAGCGAGTAATTTTGTTCCAAAATTTAATGATGGTAAAAATTCTTTGAATCTTTTATTCAGTGGACTAATTAACCCTGAATAATTCCAAATGATTAGAAATTATTTTAAATCATATAAATAGAGTCCTCGGTGGCCTTAGAAACATACCTTATCTTCTAATCCCCAACAAAAACGTGCTATGATTTCCAAATCTCTCACAAAGTGCTCTCTTTTCTAAATACTCTATTCTATTCTCTATTATAAAGTGTGGTCCAAATTGTATTATGTTTCTAAATCTCATAATTTTTTCATTATCTTCTCATGTATCATCATATTATTTGATAGAATCAATACTAAGATAAAAAGTTATTAAATCTAAGCAATCATCCCCTTCTTCTTATTTCTTCTAATATTGGTGTTCACTACTAGTAAAGTGAAGGAATTTTTTTTCTTTCGATTTCTATTAAAAAGGAAAGAGACTGATATTTTTAATTTTCTATATTTCCCATTAAAGATATATTGAATCTTGAAATATTGTTTCTTACTACAAATTAAACAAGAAATGGAAAATTTTGATATCTTGTCTATCATTAAAGGCAGGGGAGTAATACATTAAATCCCCATAAGATTGGGGTGGTCGATATAAGGGATATTTTAGTGTTATTTTTTAACTTACTTAACAAATATTATGAATTATTTTATCTATAAAATTTCATTTATATATCTCTTTTAATAATTAATTTATCCAATTATTGAATCCATCAAATATACTTAATCGATTTATTCTCAAATACCTCTTTGTTTTATTCTTCCACTTATATTATTTTATTTTATTTTATATGTTTTTTATACTTTGATTATTTTCTTTTAAATATTAAAAATGTTTTATTTTCTTCGATATTTTATAAATAAGTTTTAAATTTTTTTGTTTTCATGTTATTTTTTTAAAGGTAAATTCACCGCCTCTTGAAATTTTACACTACTCCAACCTACACTTGGTCATTGCTCATGTTAAACTGTTTTGGTTGTCCTTCTTCCTCTCATTTGATGAATATGACTCCCAGTAGTGCGTCTTAGGTTTCTCTTCTCTTCCATGGAGGATCCTATGAGTTTATTCATGTCTTAAATATGTATCCCCAAGGTAATATCTCCTCTTTTCTTCTCTATTGTGTTTCTTTCCTCTTAAACCCTGGAATCCATGAAGGCTAAATAAGAGTCTAGGGATGTTCTTAATTGGGGTATTTTGATCTCTTACATTTTTTGTATCCTTATTGGTTCCTTGAAGTATTATTGGGTTTTGTCATGGAGCGTTACCTATAAATTTGTTGGAAGAGATGAGATTCAAGGTAGGTTCCCTATTTACAATTACATATATGATTAGTTTTGGTTCTATGATGGGTTGAAAATTTCATTCAATGTTTCTGATTACATTTTGGTAACTATATCAAATGATTCTTTCTCTCTTGAGATTTAAAAAATGATAAAAAATTGGTTTTTATGTGAATTGATCATTAAATTGATTTTAAATGATCAAAACTTATTTTGGAAATTGAAATGATCTGTTGGATCCATCATGGTTTTATATTTTAATTAATTTAAAATACTCAATACTGAGTGGATATTTGGGGAATCATGGTTGGAACTTTTTATGGTAACTTGTATAGAAAATTCCTTTTCATATGAATCATGATTTCTTTATTATTTCAAATTAAGTTTTAAATTGTTTAAAGTCATGATTTTTATTTCTTGAAAATTGTTTTGATTGTTTAAAATGAATTAACATTGAAAATGATAAAAAATAAAGTGTATTATTTGATTTTTTTGGTCATTTGTATTATTGTTATAAGGATGGTATTTGATTGATAACTCATCCCTTGGAAATGATTTAAATTATGAAAATGGTGCCTCCTAGAGAAGGGTTATCCTAGGGGAGCATGGAATATAGGTGGGTAGTATTGGATAATAATGAATGTGTATGGTTAGTCTCTATGTGATTGGATATATATTTCAACTCTAACTAAACATTGATAAGGTAGGGAGTCACGTGATGGTGATCTCCTATGATTTCTCACTTTTTTGTTTATTTTTATCCGCCACTTGAGGTGTGATGATCCTAGGTAGCCCATTCCTGATTTACCTTATAAAAATTAACATAGTGATAATTTGTTTCAAATGGTTTACTTTTCACCATTTAAAATTTAATCATTCATTCAAAATGGTTTGTATATATCTGTGTTATTTTATGGCTATTATGGAACGGTTGATATCCATGTTCTTTTAACCATGAAAAGATGATTTAAAGTCTTTAATTTCAAACTGATGCAAATTTTCCATATAATAGAAGTTGTTGGTATGTAAAATTTATTTAATACCCACTAACTTTGGTATAGGTATGTAATATTATACCCATAGGGAAGGAAAAATTATAAGAGCGTGGACCAAGAAAAAAAACCTAAAAACAAGAAAAAACAACAATCAATTAAGTATAAACCAAAAATAATGAAGTGATGTGTGACTAAGGAATAAATGTTCATGTAATAATATAATTGAGAAAAAATAATACTAATATATAAGTAGTGACAAATTATTTATGATCTAGGGAAATTTTGAATTTCTGTACTTTAAAAATAATTTTAGATCTTGAACATTATGATTAGATCTCCATTCATGAAAGGAAATGTCTACTAAATATTCTACTTAGGTGACATATGGTGAGTAAACTAATGTATTTTTTCTACCATAGATTCAACTCATCCATAAAGTATGATTTAATAATGTTTATCACATTAAATTTCATTAAATCATGGTCCATTGTTCTTCACATTTGGATTAATTGTAAAATTCTTTGTGAAAACATTTTTCAAGAAATCTTTTTGCATAAAACATAAAAATTGATCCAGATCAATTCTAACTAACACTTGATTAAATTAAATATTAGTGTTTCTAAGATCAATAATAAAAATTAAATAGTCCACGAAAATTAATGCATCGAAGAAGTATATTAAAACCATAACAACCACATTCCCTTGAAAAATATATATCCAAAAATAATTTTCAAATTGAAACAATAAATTGATTATATATCAAGAAAACGAGATGAATGAAATTAAAAAATAAGAATAATCTATCTTATCGGTTCAACACTTATTCTAGCTCTTTCAGAATTTATTTTTTGTCTTTTATTTTTTTGTGAAAATATATGATGCTTCTTTCAATCATTTCTCCCCAAAATCCATTCGTTGATATGTCGATATGCATAATTTATAATTTCTTTACCTTTCTAAATGAATTATTCCCATGAATAAATTTTGATTTTAACCCACTTACTCTAGTTGTAACCTAATTCTATTACAGTCACTTTTTAAGGAACTTTGTTTCCCTTCTTAGAAGTACGTCTCACTACAACTCCAATTCCTTCTATCAGTGTACTTATAAATTTAGTAACCATGTATCATAAATTATTCATTAATAAACCCAATTTCATAATGAGTAATGTCAATGGTTTTTTTGTTTCTGTTTTGGAAATGTACCTTCCTTGGATTTCATATAATAGGCTCATAAAGACTCCTAGTCTTGATCCGGCTTTAAAACTAGATATTATCAGAAATTTAAATGACATAGAAAAATACCTAAACAAACCTCGACATGAACTAGCACTAGAACCATATGTGCGATGAGCATGTGACCATTGATCAACACAATTATCACTATAATAACCCTGACCCAGAAGCCAATAAATGGTTCCCCAGGTCGAGTCTCCACATAACCTCAAGTGTACATCCCCATACGCCAGGGTTTGCCGACTAATAGCGAGGGTCTGATAAGTCACATGGGGATACTAAACCATCTTCCTGGGGTAAGCCCAAAAAATAATATAAAAAAAGGAAACAATAACCAAATAACCAAGAACATGTATTGATAACCAAATCCCCAAACATGGTAAAAACCATAACCAAACAAATAAGAATTCCATGGTATGATAACAGTGCCAAATGTGAAAGGAAAACCCAAAACAAAGATAAATAGTTGACTCCCCAAAATGATTTCTAACTCTAAGTCTGGATCCCCATCCATGAAATTTCTAAACCCAAATCAATTCCCTATCATAGAGCATTTTCCCTTTTCCTTACCTGTAGGCATGAAATCTATTCGGGTACCCAATGGTGGCCCAAGAGGGGTGTGAGTACAACTTAGTAGGCCACCACCAATGGTGTCTACAATTTATTCAGTCTAAAAATATATTTCATGAATGTTTTAAAAAAATGGAAAGGTAAATAAAATAAAACTCTAGATCCATTAGTTAATAATATTTACTTTAACTAATTTCATTATTCATTCCATGGGTTAGGCATTTGCATTATTTACACAACAGCTCAAACCAATCAATAACCAATCATAAGAAATAATTCAAGTTTCTTATCTCACTAGGGAAAACGATTTCATAATAATTTTCATCACACTTACCTTGGATCATTAGTCCCTATAGTTTCATCTAATAAAACCATTAGGGCCTAGAGCATCAGTCTGACATCCTAACTAGTGCATTCTAGGGGTGGGTTTAGAGCATCAGTCCAACCCGACCCATGGGGGGATCTTTTGTCCTTTATCCCACACCAAAAATCAATGTTCACATTCTTATCCATCCATTTTACACATCTTTCACATCCCAACCCACACACAGTCATTACACATAACATTCATATTTCAAAAATATTTCAAATTGTGAATCATCGTTATGAATTAAATCATTTACACACTTTCCATGTCACGAACCAACCTAGGTACCCCGGTAACTCGATAACCAAGACAAACCTAACATTCCCTGAAAGGAATTCCCAATACCAATAGTTTGGAGACTAGCATATGTAATCATACAACATGCATGTGGGAACAAATTTTCCGAAAAACATAGCGGAAGTAAAAGAGGTAAGACAGTAGTCATAACAAAAGGAAGCTAAACTGGGATTAATGTACCAGAATACAAAAAGGAATAAAAATAACAAAGAACTAAAACCCAAGTACTAAAATAGGAAAATATCCCCAAGGTCCCTAAGGACACTAATCACCAATTCCAAAGCTCAACAGTTGGATCCACATCTACGATATTCCTTCCCTTTTCTCGAACCTGAATAAATAAATTCTAAAATTACCCAATGAAAAAAGCAGGGTGTGAGCCTAAGCCCATCAGAATACCACCAAATATTCCATAAAGGATTCCAAATATATATTATCAAAATAAATTCTTTCAATTTTTTAGAATAAATCGGTTTTTCAGTTCTTGAGAATATTGAAAAAAACATTCTACATAGTTTAAAAATGATGGAAAGATACTTTTAATGCATAAAATTTACTTTATAAGAGATGGAATATTTCTAAAAAATCGCTTAAATAAAATAGTTACATAGAATTGTTTCTGTAAATCTTGAAAAGGCATTTAAATATGTTTACAATATTGGAATACATTTATATATCAAATATAAATAAACTAGTGATAAACATGGTCATCTTTGAAATAGGTACCACAGTATTAACCAGATATAGGATTCTACACTCTCTAAGTGATCTCAACAAAATGAGTATACTCATGTCTCCCTGACACTGGTTATAGGTGACTCATCACCCTTCTACTGGGGATGTGACTCGTCATAGGTATGTTTTAGAATATTGTAATAGCATAGAGTGTATCCAAATAACGCACCAACTACCAAAGACTTGCATGTGATCTTACATGATGGGAAATTTATTTTACAACATCTTAGAATACAATTATATTCCATTATTCCATTTAAAAAATTCCAATTTTTTCCATTTAAAACCAAAATGGTTTTCAATAAAAAATGTCATTTCCACATGATAAAACCACTAGGTTACTATCAAATCATTTTTAAGCCATTTTTACCAATTTAAAATACATTCAAAACAAATTCCATCCTTTTCATATTTCATTTCCATAATTAAATTCAATAATTTAATGGAATTCATTTCTATAAAATCTCTAATTTAAATCCGCCAATTTCCATAAACACACCCCAATTTAATGGGATTGGGGGTTTTCCAAATTTCCATGCCAAATCCATTTCAAAACACCTGATTCACTAGAATCGGGTTTTTATCGATCTAATTGAAAATAAATTTGAGAAATTTAGTTTAAATTAGAAATTAAAATAAATCAAGAAATTTAGGAATAATCAATTTTGAAATTTGGGATGAAACCACCTACTAATTTCCAAAATTTAAAACTTGAAACCACACCCATCATTGAGAAAAAAGTCATAAAATATCTTGAAACTCAACCTTGAATAATGATCCAACAACACATGGCATATATCCATCAATTCCAAGATGATCCAAGAGAGGAGAAAGAGAGATATCCAAAGAAAAAAGATTAAATCTTACTCGGATATCACCCACCAAAGAAATGAAAATCAAACGACAAAATAATGGATTTGATAGAGTTGGAAGGCTATAAGAATAACTAGTTAAGGCCTTGGGTTGAGGTAAATGAGATCAGAGAATATAATGATTGAAATTCCAAGTTCATTGTTGCTTCTATATATTTTTTTAAGGCATTACACAACATGTAATCTAGTAACACACAATGAAATATTTAATTTCTATAATGGTGAAGATGATTATAATCTGTAATGCCCATTTAAAAACAGGGTATTACACAACATGTAACCCTTATTCATGTTGTGTAATGCCTAAAATTATTAACTAAAGAAACCCCCATCATATGAATTAAAAAATGATCTGAAATTACATCACATCATATAAAGGGAATTCACACCATGTACCCATCACATCATGAACCACACTTCATAGTTTTCACCTAGCTATAGTTACATGTTATGCAATTTCCTGGATGTTTTCAAAAACACCATGTTTAAATGTGAAAACCCTGTATGGATCCGATTTTACCATTATATGTATCCTCCCAATCCAAAAAAAAACCTTACCTAAACAGTGAAAATGAAAACCATGAAAAGGATTAAGACGTACATGTTAGATTGGTAACAGGATCTTACAGCCTCCCCACTATAAAAACATTTTCCCCTAAAAGCCTAAGAACAAGACTCCATGAAAAAAATATGAGGCCACTTATTTATCCTCAGTGCCTCATGTTCCCATGTATCAGGATTTTCAGAACCATTCTACCATAGAACACGAACCAAAGGTATCATCCTTCCACGAAGTACCTTGGTCCTAGAATCAAATACCCTAGATGGACGCTCAGTCAAAGATAATTAGGTTCAATTTCAAGATTACCTTAGCTCTAAATTTCAGATGGATTAGGGAGATACTTTCTATGTTGTGATACATGTAATATGTTATGTATCGATGTCATCTACAGTGGTACTTCTATACGGTAAGAAACTTTTCCTACCTTCTTAACAACCTCAAAAGGTCCCACGAAACTAGGAGCAAGTTTCCCTTACCTCCCAAGATGTCAATGACCCAACCGGGGTGAAACCTTAAAGAATACCTATTCACCAACTAAAAATTACAAAGGTATACGATGTAAATTAGAATAGTAATTATATCATCTTTGTACTATCATCATTCAATGAAAAATTAGATGAATATTAGCTATCGCCTCTTACACCAAGCTTGGTCCAACCAAGGAACATCCAACATCCTCTGACCAACATAATGAAGATTTAAAAGGCCGGCCATATAGGACCTCAAAAGGAGCTATTATAATCACATACTAGTAATTGTTGTTATAAGATAAAGGAACCTATCCTAAGTGATCATCCCAAGCTCCACCGAAGTTGAGAAAATAATCATGAAACATATCCTCAAGAATTTGTATATATATATATCTCTCTCTCTATCCATCTTATTGCAGATGATTGGCTGTTCTCAAATGAACCTGAGATACCAGTTCCTCCTAAAGGCCTCTCTAAAAATGAGAAGTATGCTGAGGATCACTTTTAGAGACTATAGCAGAAAAAACTCCTTGTAAACGAACAATCTCTTTCACATCGATATTCCCAAACTCCTCAACATTGTCAATATCTTGAATGGGTATAAGGTGAGCCAACATGGTCAGCTTATCGATCACAAACCATATTGAATTCTTCCTTCCCAAGTTATGTAGAAACCCAACCAAAAAATCCATAGAGATCTCATCCCACTTCCATGTTGGTACTGGTAGTGGCTAAAGAATAACAGAAGGTTTCTGGTTCTCGGCCTTAACCTGCTCACATGTATAGCAATGAGAGACAAACTTAGCAATGAGTCCCCTCATCCCTGGCCACCAGAACTACTACCACATATTATAGAATATTTTTATGCTGCCTAGGTGCACTACCAACTTGAAATTATAAAAATACCACCTTACATCCCTCCTTGCTATTAACGAAACAACATAACAATTTTGATAATACAGAATGCCTTCCTTGGTCAACGACCACTCAACCACTATCTCCCCACCAAAAAGAGAGTATCTAAAGGTATGAAATTCATCATCAAGATCATGGTCCTGAAGAATCAACTCCAAAAGAGAATATGTCAACTGAACGATGGACAAATAAATTTCATCACATTTCTCCTAAACTCCAACATGCAACTATGCAAATACATCCATTGAATTACATTATTCTAAAGATTGTTTCACAGCCTAGGTTGGAATTTTCTTGTTCAAATCATCTGCAATGAAATTCCCTTTTCTTAAGGTACAGCTGAGGTCAAAGAAGGAAGATTGAATGTGGTCTACCCAACATCACTAGTGAATATTCAGATCTTTTTGGGAGAAGATACAACTCAATATGTTTTGGTCTAAATACCCCATAAACCATTCTCCTAAAAGGTAGTGCCACCAAATCTTAAGTGTGTGCATCACTGCTGCATGTTACAGGTCATGGGTAGGATAATTCTTCTCATGTGGCCACTGTTAACGAGATCTATAAGCAACTACCTAGTTTCTTAGTATAAGAAAGTAGCCCGAGCCTGACCTTGATGCATCACAAAAGACCAGATAACCCTCATTGGCCTCTGAAAGAGTCAACATCAACACAATAGTCAAAAAACATTACAACTCATCAAAAGAAGTATGAAATTTATCATCCCATGCAAACTTCACCCCCTTTTTAGTAAGAGCAGTCATCAGAGAACCCAACATTGATAATTCCTTTGAAAACCTATGGTAATATCCAATTAAGCCCAAGAATCTCCATATGTCAAAGATATTTCATGGTCTCTTCCAAGTTATAACAACCCTCAACATTTCAGGATCAATTGATATACCTTGTTCAGACACCACATATCCTAATAATTTTACTTCCCGAATCCAAAAATCACACTTTAAAAGTTTAGAATAGAGTTAGTGGATTCTCAGTAGACTTAGAACTATTCTCATATGATTCACATGATCCTCCTCAGACATTGAGTAGACAATAATATCATCCAAAAATAATGAAAAAAAGGTATCCAGATACTCATGGAAATACTATTCATGAAAACCATGAATGCTGTCGGAGCATTCTTTTGGCCAAATAAAATAACACGGTACTCATAATGGAAATATATACTATGAAAGGCATTTTTCTGAAAGTAATATTACATTATCCTCAACTGATGGTAACTGGATCGAATGTTGATCTTTGAAAACCACTTCTCCACATTCAACTGATCAAACAGATCATCAATCTATGGAAATAGAGACTTGTTTTTTACAGTAACTCGATTGAGATTTCAGTAATCTACACATAAGCGAAGGGAACCAATAGCCTTATTATTGAAGAGAATTGGAGCCACCCAAAATGACACACTTAGGAATATAAATCCTTTTTTAATAATACCATCCAATTGGGACATCAGATCTTTCAGTTGAGCTGGTTCCATAAAATAGGATGGAATTGAAACTAGTTGAGTATCAGGCATTAAGTCAATGGAGAAATCAACTTCCCTTACCAGTAGAAGACTAGATAAATCTGAAGGAAACGTTTTGAGAAAAGTCACAATGATTGGGGGTATATCATTTCTCAAATAATCCCACTATTGATCAAAAGAAAACACTGACATCACTTTCCCCAACTCTGGATAATAAGGTCTGGCTCTTCTCGAGCTCAGGTCCCAATCTCCTTGAAAGACAAGAGTCACACCACTAGGAGTTCTAAATTAGACCTGTCTAAGATAAAAAATCATTCCAGGATTTATTAGAAATGAGCCAATCCATCCTGAATATGACATCAAGATATTTCATGTAGAGAACTATAAAACTCCAAGAAATCTATACATCTGCAGGAGAGAAGACATAAAAGGGACTATTAGGACCATGCTCTATCTTTGTACCAAGGGGTATAGTAATATCCATTTCACAATATAGTTTCTCCATAGTAAGATTAATCATATTAAAAATAAGGGTGTAATTAAATCAATGAGATGCATTGGTATAAAATAGAGTAGTAACTAATGATGATGCTTTAGTAATGGTGCCACTCACAGTCATTGGGCCCATATCTACTTCCTTTGGAGACTCTTCCACCGTATGAAGAATCTTCCTTCCATATATCTATGGCTGGATCCCTTTTTTATGTGGAGAATCTAGTTTCCACACAGTTTTAGGGGGATTTGATGATCCTGTTCCACTATGCGAAGTAGAGAAATGATGGTAGAATCTATGTAAGTTCCATGAACATCCGCAGGAGCTACAGTTCTTGGGTGCCTTAGTGCAAACCCTCTTAGAATGTATTGGACAAACACACTAATATAGAGTCGAAGAACTTCCTCCTGGTATTATAGGAGGTATGGAATGACTCTAGAGTTGAGAAATTTCATGAGAGTCATCATGCTTCCATTTTCCTTTGAAGGAACTAATGTTACCACTGGGAGGAAAAGAAACTCCCTATAACCCTAAATTTCTAGCTAAGTCAATTTAAACGATCATCACCCTATCCATCACATCATCATATGTGGGAAACTTATATAAGAAAATTTGAGAATGGATATCTGATCGAAGTCCTAATTTGAACTGTCGACCCTTCATCATCACATTAGATACAATCTCAGGAGCAAACTACACTAGCTCAGTAAAGCAATTTGAATTCCCAGTCATGATTTTCTCTGCCTTCTCAAATATTGAAAAACTCCACAACCATATCCAACACCGTAGAATCTAGATAGAATTGGTCCATGAAAATAACCTTCAATTCCTTCTACTCTAATCCCTCATGTTTCTTTATTGTCACCATTATATCCCACCATCTCCTACTGGGTCCTTCCAGTACAAAGGTGGCGAACTTCACCTTGATCACGTCTGGTGTCTCTAAGAATTACAACATATGTTCTATATTGATCAACCATTCCTCAGAATTTTTAGGATCAATGGAGACTTTATAAACTATTGGATTCTGGTGAAGGAACTCTTGAGAATGATTTTGAAGAATATCCCCCTCAGTATCCATAAATGGAGCCTAAATGGGGACTATAGGTGGTGCATATCCTAGAGATTGGACAACGTGCATGATCACCTAAACTATATTTGGGTCCACTTAAGGATTAAATCGATGTGGTTCAGCAAAATATTCCTCCTAGATCATATTTTCCTATTTTCTCAATGGCATGATTCTACACAACATCAACATAAAATGTTTGAATACATTAGATTCATACTCAAACTGAACATTAAGGGATTTTATTCCCAATAGATGTAACAACTAGATTTGGATTCCACTCTATCCAAATGAGAATAGGGAAAGGACTATAACTAATCCACAATACATCCTTCCTTAACCACCTATGGAGACTTAAGGTTCATTGTGGTGAGAGATATCTAGGGACTTAATCAAAACTAGATACTAAGTCCCAATAAGATTTCAAGAATTCATATTCACTTCAAGAAAAATTACCAATAGCCTCCCTCTAATACCACTTTGTCATAAACCAACCCGAGTACCCTAGTAACTCGATAAATAAGCTATCTATGACATGGCCCAAAGGGCATTCTCGATCCCCATGCATTGGCGACTAGAACTTGGTATCATACATCATGCATGTGAGAACTAATTTTCCACAAAACATAGTATAATTAAAAGATATAAGACAACATGCATAATAAACGGAATCTCTAGTGAGAGTAAATTACTAGAATAAAACAAGGAATAAAAAATCCCAAAGTACTAAAACCCAAGTACTAAAATGGGAAAATTGCTCCAAGGTCCATAATGACACAACTCACAAAGTCCAAATCAATGACAATAAAATTCCAAAGTAATGGATTCAGTAGATTTGGAAGGCTCTATGAATTATTGGGGAAGGCCTTAGGTCAAGGGAGAGGAAACTAGAGAAGAAGTTGAGAGAAATTCCATGTTCACTTCTTATTTTATAGGCTACTATTAAGAAATTACACAGTGTGTAATCTAGTTACACACCATGTAGTATTTAATTTTCATAATGGTGAATATGCGTTGAATCTCTAACACCCCTTTAATTTGGGGTATTACATGACATATAACCCATATTCACGACATATAATGCCTGAGATTCATAAAAAACAAAACCCCCATCATTACACATTAAAAACTGATTTGAAAATACATCACATCATGTAATGGGAATTCATGGTGTGTACTAATCACACCAATAACCATGATTCACGGCTTGCACCCAACTGCAGTAACATGGCGTGTAACTTAGTTACATGACATGAAATTTCATAGAAGATTACAAAAACACCTTGTTTAATGTTGAAAAATCCAAAAAGTGTCAGACTTTACCATTATAGGTATCCTCCCAATCCAAACTCAACCCTTACCCAAATAACGAAAAGTGAAACCATGATAAGCATAAATATGTACCAATTAGCGTGGTTACAAGATGTTACATACCACTTACACTTCATGGTTTATTTAACACATTTCACTTCCTCGTGTTTCAATCCATTAATCCTGATAAAAAATTACCATACATTATCCCATTTAACATATTCTAACAATTCATATTCCATAACACATTCATTAATTTCAATTTCATATCTATAATCTATTTTAATTATTCACATTAATTGATTCTGTTCAATTTCACACCCAGAAAAATAGTCCACTAAGCTATTCTATGTCTATGAATAACAATTCATTTTCCACTTTATGTTCAACTAACATACTAACAGGTTTATCTTGGGATCCATATTATCATAAACCAATTTCAGGCTTAACATTGTCATTTTCCATGTTTGGGGTCATTGGCGCACCCCGTGGATGGACCTAATTGGTCTAGCCTAACCTTAATGCATCCCACATGGATCATAATAGGTTTAAAAAATCACACCCTACTAAAAATTGGCCATTAACAATGCTAGAAATGGACTTTATTCAATCTAGAAAATCTTTGGCTACATGAGTGAGTTTAAAATCCCCTCGGCACTGAAAAATCATTGATAAAGGGGTCCTTTATTAGTGCTAAAAAATCACTGACAAGTGGAACCTTTATCAGTGCTTTTAAAAGAACCTATAGAAGAACCATTTATGAGTGCTTTTATGATTGATAATAAAGTATACTTTTATCAGTTCTTATATAATATCTAATAAAATAAACATTTATCAGGGCTTCTATAAGTGCTGATAAAGTATACCTTTATCAGTACTTTTAAAAGCACTGATATAGGCTCATACTATATTGAGCTGTAACAACACACCGTAAAACAAAAAACACACCAAATATCAACAAAAAAAAATTCCAATATAGGATTTAAATGAAATGAAATTTACGACACAAACACAAGAAAATAACACTATATTTTAGACATTTCAAAAATTGGTTCATACAATTAAATAAATACAAATTTTTAGACACATTCAAAAACATCAATGTTCCTTTTAATCCTAACCCGATTCAAGCTATTTTGGAACAAAACACCCTTGATCGAGAAAAATAATGCACCTATATAAGAAAATAATTCTTATGTTAGTAATAATATAGTGAAATAAATTAACAAAAAGTGTTAATTTTACTATAATTCAAGTCAATTTAAAATAAAAAGATGCACTTTGAGTCATATCGGTCACACCGTGTATCAGATTGAGGTGTGACTGATTCCTACACATCACAAATGACATATGGATCATTTTACTAAACTATATAAACAATTTAAATGTTTTTTTTTTGTTTTAAGTGGGTTAGTAGGCCTTTTTAATAAAATTGATGTCAATTTTAAATAAAAACATACACTTTGAGTCATATTGGTCACACCGTGCGTTAGATTGATGTGATACTGATTCATTCATATCTCAAATCTCTAATGGATCATTTTCCTAACGTATAAAAAAATTCTGAATGTTTATGTTCAATATTTAGTAGGTCATTTTTAATTTTTACTAAAATTGATAACAATTTTATATAAATATGCACTTAGAGTCATACCAGCCACACCGTTCATTGAATTGAGGTGTAAAAGATTCCTACACATTCCAAATAAATTATGGATTATTTTCCGAAATTAATTAAACAATATAATATTTTATTATTTGTTTTGAGTTTTTCACTGGTCTTTTTTACTAAAATTTCAATTTAAATTTGAAACATGCACTTTGAATCATATGGATCACATAGTGTATCGGTTTGATGTGAGAAAAATTCCTACACATCATAAATTATTTATGAATTTATGCCCTAAATTATCAAGAAAATATGAGAATGTTTTCTCGATCTTCAGTGAGTGATGCTTTTTAAAGTCAAATGTTGATTTTGAACTCATAACAGACACATTGAGTTAGTTGTATTTTTTTCCAAAATTAATGTCAATTTAAAATATAAATAAGTACTTGGATTCATACTGGTCACATCATGTGTTGGATTGAGGTGTGTCTAATACTTACATGTCCCAAATTCTCAAAAAAATCTTAACTGTCTATGTTATCATGATTTCAAATTACTTTCTTTCTCAAACTACCAACACTACATGAGAAACTTTAAACAAACCAGATCAACTTGGAAAAAGAATTAAGATCTATAAGAAAAAAATTATCATGTGATTAATACTAAAAATAAATATATTAATCATAAATATGAAATAGTACATTAATTATATAGACAATGATTTTACTATGAAAACATCACAATTACCTCTATAATTGAGCAGAGGAATAGGTATTTCTCTTCCTGTAAAGGTAATTGAGGTAAAATGAATGAAAGTGATAAAGGAACCACTACATGGGTGAAAGTGTTTTAAGGAAGAGGAAGCATGCATGTGGGATAGAGCACCACATCTTTAAAAAAAGAATCCACCTATATATGAAAAAAATTATTATCTGAGTAATACAAAAAAATTAAACATAAAGATGAAACAATACATTAATTCGATGGATAATTCTTTTACTGTGAAAACATCAATATTACCTCTGTAATTGAGGAGAGGAAACAATGTTTCTCTTCCTTCAATGTTAGTGGAGGTAACTTGAAATAAATTGATAAATGCGCCTCTATAAGGGTAAAAAGGTTTTAAGGGAGAAGAAGCGTGAATGTTGGATAGAGCACCCCAACTCGAAAAAAAGAATCCAACTATATAAGAAAACAATTATAAGTTAGTAATACTAAAAAGAAATAAATTAAACATAAATATGAGACAATACATTAATTCTATGTACAATGATTTTACTATGAAAATATCATGATTACCTTTTGTAATTGAGAAGAGTCAGTTTCTTTTCTCTTCCATCGAAGTTACTGGAGGTAACTTGAAAGAATGTGATAAATGCACTATTGTAGGGGTGAAAAGGTTTTAAAGGGTAAGAAGAATGAATGTTGGACAGATCACCCCTACTAAAACTAAGGAATCCACCTATATAAGAAAATAATTATTATATATGTAATACTAAAAAGAAATAAATTTAACATAAATATGAAACAATACATTAATTCTATGGACAATGATTTTAATGTGAAAATATCAATATTACCTTTGTAATTGAGAAGAGGAATCATTGTTTCTTTTACTACAATGGTAGTGGAGGTAACTTGAAAGAAAGTGATAAATGCATCACTACATGGGTGAAAAGGTTTTAAGGGAGAAAAAGAATTGGACAGAGCACCCCAACTCGAAAAAAATAATCCACCTTTATAAGAAAAAATTTATTATTTGAGTAATAATAAAAATAAATAAATTAAATATAAATATGAAACAATAAATTAATTATATAGAAAATGATATTACTATGAAAAAATCAATATTATCTATGTGATTCAGAAAATACAACATTGTTTCTCTTCCTACAAAAGCATGACACATGGATAGAAATCTTCTAAAATAAAAGAACTCTACAAGGAATAATGAAAATTAAATCAATATTTCATTATATAATTTTTTTGGAAAAATAGATAAATTATATCTTAATATAAACATTATATATTTCTAAAGGGTTTCCTTTATTATAGTTTGTTATTCAATCATCTTCAGAATACATTTTCATTATGTGGATTCAAACATTTAACATAGATTATTTTAATGTAGTAGATAACATATAATATTTTGAGGAAAAACATAATATTTTAAAAAACACTTTTACCTTCACATTGAACCTACTTTATTTTTTTAAGGTTTCAAGGATCTAGTTCCTCTATCAAGAATCCAAATCCCCTCTTTATGGTCCCCCATAATATAAAATACATTTTCTATATTGGGATCGACAAGAATTTAATGTCATGTACCAATTAAGGGGTCATCCTCGATTGAATTTTCATCTAACTTAACATTTGTTTGGTCACCAGTAAGACAATCAACCGATTTTTGTTTTTTGCATCAGAAAAAAAAAATATTTTCACTACTTGTGATTCCATTATGAATGAATCTTCTTTTTCCCCTTCCATACAAAAATTCACCTTCACAATTCTCATTTCATCAACTTTCACTCTACTGATATTTTCAACCCATTTTCAATGGAAATGTGGCACTTGAAATGTTTTATAATCCAAATCATATATCAATTCGATGATACCAAAATATTTCATATTTTCATAAATTGTATTTATATCCTTAGATCCAGATATGTGCATTATTTCATCCATAATCATAACACCACTTCTTTGCATCATACTGAAGTCATCTTGTTCTTTTGTATAGAATGTGTAACCATTTATTACAAAACTAGTGTAATATATAACATTTTCATTTAGTCCACTAGATATCCAATTAAGTCATTCGACAATTGAATTCTGATTTTCATATAACTCCTTATAAATTTTATCTTTGAACCATCCTATAAACTTTTTTTTTACTTGATATCCATCCTTAATCCCTTGATGTTTTCAAATATCTAATAAATTATTTGTAGGATTAAATGTATGGATCAAAATCACCACTATTATGTGATATATATAGATATTCTTACTCCTTCTCTATCAAGGTAATTTTAACAACATCTCTTCTGAAAATACCTCCAACTATAAGGAGTTCATTGTAATGAGACATTGTGAGACCAATGATTTCAACATATAATAGGAAATCCGTACAGAATTCAATATCTTCTTCGATAATATATCATTCTTCAATAAAACCATCTGACCAACTTCGATTCTTGACATACCATTCCAAAATTTTTATATACCTTTCAATGGGGTACATCCATCTATAACCGAAAATACCACATAGTTGAACCTCTTTGACCAAGTTAACCATCAGGTGGACCATTATATCAAATAATTATAGTGGGAAGAAAATCACTAATTAACATAATATGACTGTAATATCTTTATTCATTATGAGAAACTTCACCGGGTCTACAAATTTACTGCATATGGATTTGAAAAAGAAGTAGCATATGGTTAATGAATATCATACATTTTTAGGAAGAATGAAATGGAAAGTATCAAACATTAAATCTTGAATAAAAAGATGGCAGTCATGTGACTTTAGTACTTGTAACTTCAAATTATTCATTGACATGAAATTCTTGATATATGATGAATACCCCTATGGAGATTTTACACAAGTAAAGAAAAGGGAACATTTCAATATTTCTTATCTGGATAGAGCCTAAGCTAATGGAGGAAGAAATATACGCCTTTTACCCTTCTCTATTTCCAACTCTTCCCTTAGCCACATTTTAATCAATTCCAACCTATCCTTGATGCCATATTTCTTAATTCTATGAACATTTTTTAACATGACAATAACACTATCAAATAAATTTGTTTCTACATTCATGAAATCATGAAAATTTATAACATACAAACAATTCCAATGCGGTAATTCAATGAAAATTGATATATTCTTCCAATCACATTTTTTATGTTTTTATTTAAAATGGTTTACAAGAAATAGTTTCAATATTTTTTAATTATTTCAACAGTTTATCTCCCATTGTTGGAGATGGTGTTGTATCTTGTACGATAATCCCATCAAATGATGTCATACGATATCGGTATTTATATTATTGAGGAAAAAAATATGATTCCCTGAAAACATAATCTTTGAGGAATGTTTCAATTGAACTAAGTACGTAAATTTTTTACAAATTGGGAACCCCAACATTACTTTAATGCTATAGAATGATAAATTCCCATAAGTGGGGAAGTCATTTATTGTTCTGCACAACATATCCCTCAATTTGAATTATTCACTTCTATGAGAATCATACATTGTATTACCTATATCACAAATCTATTTTAGATCTTCAATAAATGGAGCCAAATTGACATCTATATCATTACCAGTTTTCTTTGGTCCAGATATAAGTAGAGACAACATAACATATTTGTGATTTATGCATAACCATGGAGAAAGTTATAATTTACCAACATGATTGGCCATGTAATATGAGTAATATTTTACACCAAAAAAGATTTATTCCATATACAGATAATGCAAGATAAAATTTTCTTAGCTCATCTTCAAATTTAGGAAACATGTAATCAATTATCTTCCACTGAGGAGAATATTTCGGATGGCATAGGTTCCCACATTTTATTCTTGTATGTGCATGCCATGTTAATTATCTCACCATTTTTTGACATCCATATAGTATTTGAAACTATGGAATGATAGTAATGTGCCATAAATATTTTAAGGACTTGATTCATCTTTCTTGTATTGATCTATGCCACACATTGACAATTTTATGATTGATTCATGCCCTTTTAGAAAAAATATGATATCATTTGGACAAGAATGTATTTTTTAGATATCATTCCCATTGAATTTAAGATTCATTTAGAGTCATATGTTTGACATGGTAGTTCATTTTCTTCTAGTAGAATATTTTCCGAAGACAAATTAGTTTTGTAAAGTTGGTTTCACTCCATCCATTCCCAGATTTCAAATTATATAACATCAATACAGATGAAATTTTTTTGTATTTAGTACAACCGGTATACAATGGTTTCATGGAAAAACTATTTAACTCCTCAAAAAAACATTGGAAATCACGAATTTCATCTTCAATGGTCATTGTCATTTTTTCCATGCGATCACCATTACAGCCAAAAATTCGGAGAGCCAGGTGGAGAGCTACTCCCACAAATGTTATATAACAATAAATGTAAACAGTACAAAGTACAAAGAAGCTAACAAAGGGGTGACATTACACAAACTTGAGTACACAGTTCCACTTCTATCCTTTATTAAAAGATCACTACAATATTCAGGAAGCACAAAGGACTAGCTCAAACTTGTATCCACGATTTCTCTTTTAGATAACACATACGCCACTTGATTTTCTTCTATGTACACATGAGACACCTCCAGGGATAAAGATTCATCAGCTTTTAGAGTAATTATCCATGCAGAGAGAATCTTCCAAGGAACATTCCGGGATCGCTCCTTAAGAATTTTAATGGAAACAGAAGAGTCTCACTCTACCCAAATATTTCTCCAACCATAACGATCAGAGTACCTTATTGCCTTTACCATTGCCCATAGCTCAGCCTCAATTGAATATCCATTTCCAATGTAGTGGAAGAAACACCCTTTGATGAACCCTCTGTAGGTTCTAAACACCCCACCACATCCAGCTGATCCTGGCGCACCAGAGGCCGCCCCATCAACATTGACCTTGAGCCAGTCAATTATTGGTGGAATCCATCTAATATACTTGATCATCTTGGGCTTTCTTTCCCTGCCACTTACACCAAGAGTTCTTAACAACAAAAAATCAGACATATCATTATTAATTGTACTCTTTTGAGTCACCTAAGAATGTTTAATGCTTCGGTGAATTTCCAGAATACCCTCCTTGTAAGATGAACTGCCCTTATTGAAAACAATGTTGTTCCAAGCTTTCCATAAATACGAGATAACCAAAATGATAGACACAGTGAGAATGGATTTTACCTGCTCATTGCATTCTACCTGCATCACAGAGGTTAAAAAACTACCAACTGATAGAATATTTAAATCAGTAAGGAAGATTCTTTCCAGGTAATTCCAGAAATGTGTAGCAAAGGAACATTGTATAAAGATGTGTTCAGCAGTTTCATCAGTAGCTAAACAGCAGTAACATGCAGGAAAAATACTAAAACCAGTCCGCTGGAGTGCTGACTGCAAAGGTAGCCTCTGTTTCCATATGTTCCAGATTAAGAAAGCATTGGCTGGTGGAAGGAAGGATTTCCTTACACCCATCACCCAAGCATGAGCTCTAATTGTCACCCCACATTGCAGTAAGTATGAATCACGACTGGCTAAAGTTTCAGTTATGGATGGCTTCCAGATTAAAGTATCATGATCAACATACTCATATGAATCAATCTCACAATGAATAATTGCAGAAACCTACTCATTACCCTAGATGCCAGAAATAGCAGTGTTCTTCAACGATAACGGAACGGTAGTACAATGCTCAATTGGAGCAGTGAGCCAGTTTGTACTCCAGTTATTCATCTATGAGTTAACACGTACAATCCATTTAGCATGTGACATAAGAAAAGAATATGAGTTTCTGATTGATTTCCAGACAGATGATTTTAGGTGGACCATTTTCCTCCTATACAGCCTATCAACAAATCTATCATTGAGGAATTCCAGAGATATATCAGAGCCCGATAGTAACCTCCAAGTAAACTTTTGAAGCAGAGCAGCATTGAAGGCCTTTACATCCTTGATCCCCATTCCTCCCATGGGAATAATCCTGGTGCATTCCTTCCATTTAACAGTAACAAGTTTCCTCAGCGGTGTTGATCATGTCCATATAAAATTCATGATCATAACATAGAGCTCCTTGAGCAAGGCAGTCGGCCATTTGTAAAGTAATAACGAGTAAACAAACATCGAGGTGATTAATGAATTGACAAGACATATCATGCCTACTTTTGACATTGACTTCCCTTTAAATCTTGCAAGCTGATTAATGATTTTAAGAGCAGTACCCTCCAGGTACACTCTTTTCACCCTGCCCTAGAACAGAGGCAATCCAAGATAAATGAAGGGCAATTTTCCCCTCTTTACACCAAGCCTGGAGGCAATCCTATTTTTCTTCACACTATTAATTCCTTAACCAAAGACCATAAAGGACTTCTTCCAACTTATAACATGTCCTGCTACTGCTTCATAATGATTGAAAATAGCCTTAAGGCAAGAGATGGTTTTCCTGTCAGCCTTAGAGAAAAGCAGAATGTCATCAGCGTAAAATAAATGAGAGGGAGTGAAGGAGTTCCTCCCATAAGTCGTCCTCTGATATATCCCAGAGTTAACAAGATCATTGACGCGGATGCTTAAGTACTCCTCAGCCATATAGAACAACAAGGCATACAAAGGGTCACCCTGCCTTACACCCCTAGATCATTGAAAGAATCCTCTGGGTGATCCATTGATCAATATGGACAAGCTAGCACTTTTCAGGATAGCATGTACCATGTAAATAAAAAGGGAAACTCAACATTTGATTGTTTAATATAATTTCAATATGTTGAAGAAAATGGTAAATTGAATTTAATAAAAGAATTACTCCACATAAAATCTTTCTTAAATCCAATAAACAAATGAAAATATAATATAGTCAATTAAGGGGTAATAAAAAAATAAAATATGATAAACAAAAATAATAAAATCTCATTCAATAAACTAGAAGATATAGAACTGTATTAGAACTAGTGATGAAGAATCCAAATGAATTATTACAGTGAAAATTAATGGTAAATCAATATTTGAAAACACATCAAGACTCTTAGGATGTCATTTCACTACACCGACCCATACCAAGGAACTTCAAGGTACTCCAACTAGATGTAAAATTATCATTTCATAATGGATTACATGAATAGGAAGATTACATCGAAAAAAGATATTTTTATCTTTCTTTAATATGAGAATAATATTTTTAAATTGAAAAGGTTGATGCATGAATTGAAACAAGAACTAAGATCTTGGTATTGAATGCTAGATGAATAATTAAGAAAATTTTAATTTAAAAAATGATGAATTGATCATAATCATTATATAAAAAATAATTTTATCGATAGATTTAAAGTGTATATCAATGTGGATGACATAATATTTAGAGGTCCAATAGATGAACGATGATGATAATTTTCTAAATTAACAATTACCAATGTTTAAATGTTGGTGATTAGTGAGTTTACATTTTCATTAGTTTATAGGAAACTCATGGAATTCACGGGATATTTATTTCCAAATCCATGTATGTCAGGGAAGTTTTTTCTAGATTTCGAAAAGAATATTGAAAACCCATGTTAAAACCCATTGAAAATTGAAAAAAATTCAAATGTTGTGGACGGAATGTAAATATATGTCATGAAGTCTAGGAGATTCATTATATGCAAACTTTTTTATAGTAAATAGGTCTGACATGCTTTTTTCTACTTGTCATATATCTTGGTATCAAAGTGATTACATGGACACCCACTAGTTATTTGTTAAATAAATACTCAAAAAGAGGGAGAAATTCTTGAAAATGTACATTTCTGGGAAAGAAATTATAATGTCTTATAGTGTTATGTAGGTCTCAAAAAAGTTGTATAACTAGAATGGGGTAATATCAAAAATATATTTATTTTTGTAAATTATTGAGAGTGAGTAGGATGATGATGAAAAATTAAAATGTACTTTGAAAATAGTACATAACATTGAGGTATAATATTTTTTATATTATTATTAAAAGGATTTACAAATAATGTTGGATTAATATAATGAGGGATAAAAATAAAATGGATTTTTTAAAGTGTAGAGACATAGGATGTGGTATTATTGAAAAATGGTAAAACACATTTAATAATAGATATAATTTCCAAAAAAACCGAGACAACTTTATATCAAACACTCGATCTGGTCTATGATTGTATCTAAGTGACATTCTCGATCTCCCTCAGGCTGGAAACAATCACTATGGAATGAAAAAAACACAGTGAGAATGATTTGGCCCAAAAAATAAATAAAACTAGTAGAAAGAAAATTTAAATAAAAACTGACATGTTGCATATATACATTGGATTACCAAACAAACCTAGATAAGTAAAAAAAGAAAATTTGAATCAGTATAATATAAAATAAATACCTTAACCTACCTTCAACTCCCTCACACACAAAATCCCTAGTTTCAATTTCTAAAATTTCACATGTATGGAATACCATTGATAAAATAAATAATGAAAAATATGTATGATAGATTTGGGCGAGCAATTTGGGAAATGTAAAAAAAATAAAACATCCAACTAAACTCATGTGCCTCTATGTGTCAAAATCGAGTCTAGAAACAATAAAATCTCCATGAGCAATCAATAGTTGAATAAAAATTGGAATATGAGAAAACAAGAAGGCCTACCTCTCTACTATACAATCACCGGACCTCAAATAACAACATTGCAGAAGAAGAAATTAAAAACAAAACAAAAAATAGAGAACAACAATTGGAAGGCCTACCTCACAAGGTTAAAGAAATTCTGGAGCCCTCTTCAGAAACCCTAACGTCAATTGAACACTGGGTGTCAGATGAGATGTTTGATAGGTAGTCTAGTGGTGTGATTCTATGTTCGATTCACCAAGGTGGAGCGCCGACAGCGGGTGGCTTATACGAAAAGATTTTGATGTCACAACAGGTTTTCAAATGGTTAGGGTTTTTTAATTAGATTGGGATACTTTTATCAGCACTAAAAAATAAGCACTGATAAAGCCTCTTTTTACTAGTGCTAAAAATCATTGACAGAATCGATCTTTATCAAGGCTAAAATTATAGTGCTGATAAAGATGCATTTATGACCACTTATTACTTAAGTGTTGATAAAGGATTTATAATTATAATTATAAATTAAAAAATTTTAAATATTTATATACACTTAATAAATATATATAAATATAAATATAGTAAATATATTCCCTTTTAAATATATTTACTATAATTTTATAATTATTTATTTATAATCATGGGAATATTTTTTAAAAACAATATTTATATTATTATATATATTTATGTACTTATACATATAGATATTCAATAAATATATATAAATATAGTAAATATATTCATTATTTAAGTAAATTTATTATAAATTAAATAATTATTTAAGTATATATATTTATTTATTTATAATTATATAAATACTTTTAAAAAATTATCTATTAATAATTATAAATATATAATTGTATAAATATAGTAAATGTATATTTATAAATATATATATTTATAGATATTTTTTACAAATATATTTTTTAACATTATTAATTAATATCCAATTATATGTGCTCGCATATATGTTAAAAATGAGTGAAATTGAATAAATTAAGAATAAGTACACTTTAACAATATTGGAAAAATGGATAAGTTTTATATATATTCATTGTATATAAAAATGCATTAATTACATATATGTAATATCAATATAACATAGATTTGATCTATATATGTTAAATTGAAAAAAAAACAACATTCAATTATCTGTCAAGTACCATACAATTAGTAAATATTTTAAATTCTTATTAATTTTTTATTACAAACCATTATTCAATAAATATATGACTATTTAATGTAAAGCACATAAATATTTTGTAATATCTAAATCATATTTATATACATTATTATATATCTATATATTTAAAATATATAATTTAATAACATTAATTATCATAATTATCTAATTAATAAAAAAATTATACTTAAAAATGTATAATAAATTTATTCATTTTTATCAATATTTATTTAATTAATAAAATTTGTAATATTCTTTTAATAATATAATTTTTTATGTTTTATTTATTTAATTCTTTCATTTTATTTATTCAATCCTTGATTATCACTAAAAAATAATTGATGAAATAAATATTTATTTGTGCTAAAAATAAATTTCTAACAAAGGTTCTCTTTATCAGTGCTAAAAAAGGGCTGATAAAAGGTTAAATTTATCAGCAATTTCCATAATTCTGATAAATTTTCCATTTATCATCATTTTTTTTTCAAGGGTTAATAAATACCAGTGTCATTAAATGTGGGTTTTGTAGTATTGACTTAGCCAACCATTTTTAACAATTTTTACTCAAGGCAACAAATTCAATTCAAGAGGGAAGTGAAATCACATCCACACATGCACAAATCTATAACAAAACTACGGGATATAACTTATAGACCACCTACCTTGATTTTGGAGATGAACACACTCTTAAACATAGCCTTAGATCCGGATTGAATATCCCCTTGAATCCTTAACCTAGAATTCACTTGAAAAAGAGGTCTTTTGGGATTCAAAAAGCGGTAGTCAAAGCTAAAATCCCTAATCCAAAAAATAGAATCAAGAGGGATATTAGACTTACCCAGAGATTCGATCTGCAACAAACAACACTCCAAATGGCCTAGAAATGAGGGAGATAAATCCTTGGGATCTCATGAGGTTTTAGGTTCATCACTATGGATGGAGGTAGAAGAAAGGGGAGAAAAATCGAGTATGAACTTAAAAATATCAAGGGGAAGTTTCGCAAATTTTACACTTTTTAATGGGGTGCACGGTTTGGCTGCATAGAAGTTCAATCAGTCACCAACCTCTTCCCAAGAAGGGTTATGTCACATGATTATTTAGGGATTCCACCATAGTTTGAAAAACATTATACCAACATTGTGAGAATCCTCTGTCCAAAGTTTTATGGTTTGGATTCTCCCCTCGCACGATTTTCACTAACCATATGCAAACCATGAAACATGCACAGAATGGACCATTTTCCCCTTTATTTTGTGTCTCGATCCCTTAGAACACACCTAAACCTCCTCACTCATTCAGTAAATATTTAATTAAACAGAATTAATAGATTTAAACCAAAATTTAAACAAGGTCAAACCTCCAATAAATCTGGGATCTTATAACCTCCCCACCTTATAACAGCTCATCCTCGAGCTATGCTCCCAAGCATCATTGACTTTCCAAAGAATTTATATTGGGAAAATGAGCCTTCATATTTGACTCCCTTCCCAATGTTTCTTCCTAAAAATTTCTATGATTCCATAGAAGTCAAACCAAGGGCACAATATTACCCTGTAATATTTTCTCACTACAATCCACTATATAAACTAAATACTCTTCGAAGCACACATTAGCATCAAGTTTAGAATCCTCAACATCAACCACATGATATGGGTTAGGGTGATACTTTTGAATCTGTGAAAGATGAAAGAAATAATGCATACCACTATACCAATACATAATATAAATATCGATACACCACTAGTCTGATCCTCTCCACAATATCAAATGGACTCACGTACCCAGGTGGAAACTTACTCTATTCCTGGATCCAATGGTGACCCATCCTTGGCGACACCAAATCACCCACCCCAAACTCGAGAGGTATATGATTTCAATACATATATGATTTCTGATTACACTGAGCCATTTCTAAACTCTTCTGAATCAACTGAAATTTTTCTAACATTTTCTATATGAGTCCCGGTCCTAAAAAATCTAATTCCCTACCCACTAACCAACAAAATAGATATATACATGGTCTACCATTAATCACCTCAAATGGTTCCATCTAAATGATATCTTCGAAACTATTACTGTAGAAAAACTCAACAAGTGTAAAGTGTTTCTCCCATGATCCACAAAAATCTAGGACAAAATCAATCAATATGCCCTCCAATACCTAAATAGTACGCTCTGACTTCCCATATATATGCAGGTGGAAAGTCATTCTCAAAAAATACAATGTACAAAGTGCCTTCTTTAATCCTTCAAAGAAGAGTAATGTTAAATGAGGATCACGGTCCAAATCTATCATATGAAGCACCCCATGAAACTATATTATCTCATGAATTTACAACTCACCCAACTAGTCCATAGTTAAATTATCTCCAATCAGAAATGACTAAACATAGTCAACTAATCAATGACTATGTAGATTTCATCACTATTACAAGGCATCCTCAGAATGCCCATTATGATATCCATATTCACATCATCTCATTTCTACATTGAGATGGGTAATAAAGGAAAAACCACATGGTCACTGATGCACATCCTTCAACTACTAATAGGTAATCCATCGTGCCACGAAACCTACAACCTCTTTTTTCATCCCCCGCCACCAATATTGTCTATAAAGATCACGATATATTTTGGTCAAACCGAGATGCACAACCCACTTCAATACATGAAACTCTCACATCAACTCCTCTCGCATACATGTTTTCAGAACCATGCGACCATGAACATAAATGATCCCATCACTACCAACAGTCTAGTAATAAGGTGACTCCCCACCTTTAGGCTTTTCTTTTATAGATAACCATTTTGGATCCTAAATCTACTTCTCTTTAGTCTGAATCAAAATCACGGACTAAACGAACACGGATGCTAAGGTCATATACATGTGCCAATATTTCACCTCCATATGCTTTTCAAAAAACAATTCCATCATCCTCTACTTAGTACAGGACTCCAACAAAACATGATGTTGAGCCTTCCAACTCAAGGAATGTATAACGCTATTCCCCTTTCCTGGTATAATAACCAACTCGATGTAAAAATATAGAATGTACTCAACGCATATTCATTGAAAAAGATTTAAATAATTATGAGAACAAATTTAATTCTTGATTTAATAATCATTATACCCCATAAACCATTCTTTCATTAAGTAGTGCCTCCAACACTTTAGTTTATAAACTACCAAGACCAACACAATATCATTAGTGGGGAAGTTACTTTTACAAGGAAAAAACTTTCATATCCCATAATCCACTACCCGATCACCTTGCATCATGACCACCCAAATACCTACACCAGATGCATTAAAAAACAAGGTATACTGCTTACCTATCTCATGTAAGATCAGAATTGGTGTAGTTTTCAACTAATTATTCAACTCTTGGAAATCATTCTCACAAACATAGGCCACTCAAACATGAAATCCTTATTGGTAAATCCTGAAATTGGTTCTATCAAAAGGGATAAATCCTTGAAGAACCTTCGGTAATAACCATCCAATCCTAGAAATTTCTGAATTTCAGAAACATTCCTCAGATACACCCAAGATACCACTTCTTTCAATTTTTATGTGTCAACTAACACACCTTCCCTAGAGATGATGTGACCTAATAAATGAACATTATAAATATAGAAATTAAAATTAAATACCTTTGAATATAGTCTTAGATCTCTTAGTGTACTCAGGAGGATGTCAAGATGTTCGGTATGATCGTCATGATTTCTAGAGTACACCAAGATCTCATATAAAATAACTATGGACTAATTCAGATAAGGGTGAAAGATTCGGTTCATTGGAGCCATGGACACTCCCTAGGAATTGGTCAACCCAAACAGTATAACAAAAAACTCATACAACTTTTACCTACTTATGAAGGCAATACACAATACATTAGATGGTCTCACCCTTATCTGATGATACCTTAACTATAGATCAATATTGAAAAACACCAAATCACCCCTCAGGCTGGTAAAAAATATTGTCAATATGAGAAATAGGGTATTAGTTCTTTACTGGCATCTGATTCAACTTCCTATAATCGACAAAAGAATTCAAATATCCATAAAGTTTCCTGGAAAACAACACTGAATATCCCCATGGTGATGTTATAGGATGAGTAAAACCTTTATTCTATAACTCCTCGAACTATTTTTTAAGCTCATGGAGTTCTTCTGGTGCCATTCTTTATAGTGGAATGGAAACTAGTTGTGTTCATAGAAGCAAATCTATCATGAAATAAACTTCCCCCTATGTTGGAAACCCCAACAAGTCATTAGGAAAACATCTTGAAACTGATCCACCAATAATGTAGATAAAATCTTCTTTTATCCCCCATTATCTGCTATAAGACCTACCACTTGGGCTATGAGTTCACCCAATTTCTGAAAACCTATCCCTACATAGCCTACTTGAACATCCCATTCACCACAATAGAAAAAGGTGCTCCCCTAAAGTTTCATTAATGATAACCCATGATGGTAAAAATAAATATGATACTCGTATGACATTAACTAATCTATTCCAAAAATCAATTCAAAACCTAACATCTCAAGCATGAACAAGTCGCACAGAAAATAGTATCCTCAAATCTGCAAATCACACCTCTTACATTTCATATTGTTTTATGCTCCCACCCCTAATGAGGTATTGATCAAAATAACTCCACCCATATAGTCTGCCACTAGGCCCAAAAAAACCACCAGTAGAGAAGAAATAAAAGAATTCATGGAAATTTTATTGAATAAAGAACTAAAAAGGTTATATTCCACTAGAATCATATCTCGAATATTAAATGTTCAAGAATCCTCACCTCCAAATGTAGAATTAACATCCTGAATATGGAATGACCCTCTACCCTGGGTTCTGTCTCGAGATGCTGGTGATGTGCTACCCTTTTTATATAGACGATCTGGTGCTTAAACACCATTTTTTCTACCTCAACTGGTACGAATGGTCGATCTCCAACTACCTAACTCATCATAAAAATAATCATTTTTATTATAGGGAATAAAAATAAGCTTAGACAAGAAACTTATCAAGGGGATGAAATAATTCAATCCAGGTGCATCCCCCCAAACAATGTTTATCCCCTCTAAGGAAAAATATTGAAAACTAGAGAATAAAGTAATGTTTGTAGTGTGTGATGTCAGAGGAACAAGAAAATTTGAAACCTTGGTTCCCTCTATCTAGGTGTGGAGGACACTCACTCGATTGTTAATGACCCTTCAACACATTCTAATGGTGTAAGAGATTGACTAGGGTACCCTTCCATTATCTTTCAATGACTCATAGAGGATGAGCAAGTCCATTTCAACCACTTTCCTAATAACTTTATTCTGTTGATAAATTCAGTGACCTATGATCCGGCTACGTACCTGATTCATGGTAATCGACCCCCTGCCTACACTCATAATCTACCTCAATCCTGCCTATGTGCCTGGATATTGAGGGTTTTTATAGAACCTTTTCTTGTGGCCCAACCTTCTAAATGCCTGGCTCTTGACTAGTGGTCAGGAACACAGACTTGACACATTTCCTAATCTACCACATTGATAATAGAAGACTCAGTCATTTCCTTGAGACATTAGTTCCTTTTTCTGACTACCCTATCCCTATTTCCATAGTGGATTCTCTCAAAACATCTTTTCATACCACCTAAAGTCACACCATCAGATCAACCTACTAAAACTGCACGCCCACTACCTGATTCCTATTTTAATTTCCCCTCTGAGATAAGGACCTAATCCATTACATTTTTTAAACCTGTTTAAATGAAATATGTTTACTAATGACTTGTTTTCATGATAAAGAATATCCTAGAAATGTCACTTCGTAGCTGCCTCATCATCTACCATAGCAGGAAGAAAACACTACAAATCCCTGGAATGATCTGCATACTCCATCCTTGAGAGGGTTTCTTTGGTCAACCTCGTAAACTTTATATCCTTGTCCTGTTTCAGGGTCTCTGAATAGTAATAAATGTTTCATGGAAACCCTTCCATAACACCCCCTATACCTACTCCATTTGAACTAAGATATCCCACCAACACTTCACCGGACCTCACAGCATGTAGGCCGCTAGTTTGACTCACTTCTCAGGATGAGTCTCTAAGTGATCAAGGATCATCTGGATGGAATCTATCCATAAGTCGACTGCCTCAATCCCACTCTCTCTGGTAAAGGTGGGAGGGTGATGCACTTGAAACTCTTGAGTCCGCTCAAAAAACATTATGAAAACCACCTAGGATCCCTTAACATATTCTATATAAAACTAATTACGTTCTCCCATAACTTATTCTCTCCTATATTTCCCTAGTCAACCAAGGTCTCTTGGTCCTCTTATGGGGGAGCATTCTCAGTGATATCCTCTTGTCCCCCGATCAGAAAAATTCATCAAGGTGTAATTTCACTACATTTACAAACACAAGTCTTAGAACACATAACATGATGTTTCCATAATTTATAAAAAATAAGGATCTTCACTAGACATAACCATTCCATTTCGCATTCACTATCCCATTGGACCACATCACATATAAAACACTACCCTCAACACTCCCAACTGTGGGTCATGGATAACTTGGGGTAAACCAACATACATGGTTACAACTCTCTCATTAGACACCCTTTTGAAAACTATTCCCACTTTTTACAACACAAATATTTTCTTCTCATGCACATTTCCCATTAAAAAACATGTTATAACAAACATTTTCTCTCATTTATATCCCTCTATTATTCAAAATTCTTTGAAATTATATTTATTGAAATTTTTTTATCATCTTTATTTGACACAATTTTTTATCATATTTTCAAGGAATTTGATTGAATTATACTCTTCATTACCCACACACCCATCCCGTGTGTGCCTATCAGGATGCATGTAACCTATATCCTATGAGCATAAAATTATGCCTGAATGCACAAACTCATGCCATTCCATCCATGAGAATGATATCATTGAATTGTCACACCACATAATAAGTGCATCATCTCTTAGTGAAACATTATTAAACTATAACATCGCATTTCAAAAACAAAGATTCCCACCCTAGATAGTTATGTTTTCCCTCATACATGGGTCAGATATTCTCAAGAATGAGCTGATTTTCAATGCCAAACACATCCTAATATCTTTTCTACCATACCAAATAATAATACCATAAGAAATATCGACTATAATACCACTTTGTAACGTACCCTACCAATAATTCACTAAATGATACCCCAAGTTGAGTCACCACATGACCCCAAGTATGCCTCCCCTTATGTTAGGGGTTTCCAACTAGCAGTAAGGGTCTGATAAGTCACGTGGGGAAAATATACCCCCTTTTCAAGGTAAGACACAAAAGATAATATAAAAAATAAATTAAAAAACAACCAAATAACTGAGAGCATGAGTTTATAACCAAATACCAAAACAAGGTTCAAACCATAACCAAATGAGTAAACATGCTATGTCATGATAACAGTGCCAAATGTGAAAGGAAACCCCAAAACAAAGACAAAAAACTAACTCCCTAAAATGGTTCCTGACTCCATGTTTGGATCCTCATCCATTCAAATCCCATTCCCAACTCAATTCCCAAGCATAGATAATTTAACCTTATCCTGACCAGCATCCATGAAATCTTCTCGGGTACCGAATGGTTAACTAATCATGATGTGAGTACAACTAATTAGGACACCACCAATGGTGTCAAAAAAATATCCCGTATAAACATATAGTTCATGAAAATATGAAAAAAATGGAAAGGTAAACAAAATAAAATTATAGAACCATTATTTAACAATATTTACATTAACTTATTTCATTTTTCATTCTATGGCTTATGAATTTACATTATTTAAAAAATATCTCAAATAAATCAATAACCAAGAATAAAAAATAATTCATGTTCCCTATCTCACTAAGGAAAACCTTTTCACAATCATTTATATCACACATACCTTGGAACATCTGTCAAGGTAGTTTAATCCAATGCAACCATTAGGGCCTAGAGCATCAATCTGACATCCTAACCTATGTATTCTAGTGGTGGGTTTAGAGAATCAGTCCAACCTGACTCGTGGGAGGTGCCTCAGTCCTTTATTCCATGCATCCAAGACATGTGAATATGCTTATCCATCCATTTACCACATTTATCACATCTCTGACCACACACAATCATTACACATTACATTCATATTGCAATAATCTTTCAACATGTGAATCCTCATTAAGAATTAACCCATTTTCATAGTTACCACTTACATCCCATAGTTTATTTAACACATTTACCCTCCTCATGTATTAACCCATTAATAATAATCAACAATTCCAATACATTATCCAATTTAACATATTCCATGAATTCATATTCCTTAACCCATTCACACATTTCCATTTCATATCCATAATCTATTTGACTAATTCATATTAATCCATTTTGTTCATTTTCACATCAAGAAAAACAATCCCCTAAGCTATTCCAAGTCTAGTCATAACCATTCACTTTCCCCTATTTGTTAAAATAACATACCAACACGTTCATATTGGTCTCTATCTTATCACAAACCAATTATAGGCTTAAATTTTTCATTTTCCATGTTCGGGATCATTGGTGAACCCCATAGGTGGCCCTAAATGGTCTAGAAAAACCTCAATGAATACCATAGGGATCATGATGGGTATAAATAATCACTTAAATAAAAAAACTTATAAATTCTTACTCAAAGAAACAATCAAACATCAAGAGGGAACCAATATCACAACCACACATGCAAAAATCTTTAAAAAACTATGGGATGTAACGAAAAGGCCACCTACCTCAATTTCAAAGATGAACACACTATTAACCATAGACTTAGATCTGGACTCCAAAACCCCTTGAAGACTTAACCTATAATCCACCAAAAAAAATAGTTTTATGGCTTTAGAAGGAGATATCCAAATCTACAATCCCTAATATTGAAAAGAAAAGTAAAAGAGAGATTATACTTACCTGGAGAATCGATCTTTAACCAATGGTGCTCCAAAAATCTAGAAATAAGGGAGATTAATCCTTGGTAGATCTTGAGGGTTTAGGCTCATCAGTAGGGATAGAGTTATAACAAATGTCGGATCTTATAAGAACTTAAAAATCCTAATTGGAAAGTTTCGTAATTTTAAACTTTTTAATAGGGCGCACAGTTTGGCAGCGCGGTTTTCCAAACGGTGCACCAACCATGTACCAGCCTCTATACAAGAAGGGTTAGAACGCATTGTTACATAAGGAGGACTTTATGGTTTTAACAAACATGCACCAACTATGTGATAATCCTCTATCCAAGGTTTCATGATTTGGATTTCCCCCTCACACAGTTTTCACTAACCGTTTGCAAAACCGTACAATATGCGCAGAATGGCCTCGTTTCCCCTTTTATTCATGTCTAAAACCCCAAAAAACCCCTTGAACCTCCTTAAAGACCCAGTAAACATTTAAATAACTAAAATTAATTGATTTAAACTGAAATTTAAACAGTTAAATACCTCCATAAATTATGGGATCTTACACTCACAACTTTTATTCCATAGGGAATTTCACCAAGCATTTTATGTGAACCTCATTAAAAACCATGGCCATAGAATTTGGGAACTTGAGGACCCTCCATTAGCATTTGGATTTATAACAAACAAGTTAAACCAAAAAACTTCATACTAATACTCAAATAAATATCCTCGCAAACTTCATCATCTTCCCCCCTTCAATCTGGCATGGCCTCACATACCAAGCTGGTTAATTATCTTTATCACGTGAAGGATATTTGGTCACTAGATTTATGCATGGTTTATGTAGATCCAGAAGATCATCATATTCAATATCTTGCTTGGTAATTATCTTCAAGACCAGAAGAATCATGGCTTCCATGTTTAATCAACATTCAAAGATTCAGTTCATCTTCATGCCCAATATTCAGTTTTGGTCACTTCATACCAAGTCTGTCAACCCTCATCAGATTCAAATAATATTCATCAGAGACAATTGGTTAGAAGCTTCATTTTAGATTCATATTTCCTTTATTATTGGTTCAACATCGATTTTCTTCTATCATGAAAGGACATTTTTCTATCCTTTATTCAATCTACAGATCGATCTCCCTTATAATTTCAATATCAGGTCAACTACCTTATAGTCGATCATGGTTTCAACATCTTCACGGTTTTGATGACATTTAATTACAATATTTAAGTCTTCTTCATCTTCATAAAATAAATTCAATATATTGAATAAATATCCCCTATGTAGAAGAAATTATCTTATAAGGGACCTGTGAAATTATTTTACGTGGGGGATATCGATATAGTTGATTATTAATTTGATATTGGAAACCCCTCCTTTGTCAAAGGGGGTAGATATTGGGGATTATGTGGGTGGAAAATCCCACCAAACCCATACAGTTGGGGGAGTAAGCAAGCGGGATATCCTATAAAAGGAAGGGTATTCCCCTAGGTTGTATTATTATCTTCACCATCCCATCATTAAATCGTCAATTTGAGTGTGGTATTTTGTGAGTTAGCTTCCACACATATTCAAGAAATATATTTTTATGTTTTCTTCATTATAATATTGAGGGATTGTGTACCCACTTTTACCCATATCGATCCTTCTATTTTCCCATGGTTTTTTATCCTTTTCATTTTGGTGGTTTTCCCACATTACATATGGTGTTCATTTATTTCTACATTTTTAACATTATTTTTTCTCCTGATTATCACAGCATCAGTGGGAAAATCAATTTTATTCCCAACAAGTGGTATCATAGAATTGTTCTTTTCCAGTGTTATTCACTTTTTTTGGGTATTAATAATTCTCATAAATTATATTATTCTCTAATATTTCCACTCTGATTGATATGTTTTACCATAAAAATTTTATTCAAATTATTAAATACACCATTGTGAAATGGTGGAGGTTTTGGACTGACACTGTGTCCATATAGAGGTGAAATACAAGATCAATAAATTCAATAGTAATAATTTTTTTGTGGAAAATGAATATACAGGAAGTGGTGTAGAAGGAAAATTTATTGCTGGAAATTGGTAAAAAAACAAGTGGGTGTGATGGGGGAGGAATGGAATGAAATGAATGAGAATACTATTATAAATATTCATTTTTCTTTGGGATATGGGTTTATATCGAGAATTGTAGATGAAAATATGGAGAAGGAAATATGGGATACTATGATGAAGCAATGTGAGGCCAAGTCAGTACACAAAAAAATTGGTGAATAAAATGTTGTACACTATTAGAATTGAGGATTCAACATTTGGAAAAAAAAACAACATCAATAACCTCAATAACATGTTCACTCCGCTCATGGTATTGGGATATAAAATAATGGACACTGAACATGCAGAGATTCTACTCTAGATTTTTCTATATTCATATGAACAAATAATCATCAACCTCATAAATAATATACTAATGAATATGATTCCCTCAAATGATGTTATAGCTATAGTTTATGAAGAAGAAAGATGGTGTAAGAACAAGTTGGATAGAAAGAAAACTTTACAGCATGAAAAAACTAAGTCAATAAAGAGGGAAAGGATGATGGATCACGGTTCTAGTGGGTGCCAAAATCATGGAAGGTCAAAATCAATTATTAATAAGAATAATGTAACATGTTTCAATTATGGAAAAAAGGGGCAGGTCAAGAAGGATTGTTTGAATAAGATGAGTGATGGAAGGATCTCTCAGGGGAATGTGGTGAGTACTTCTAGGAATAGATACATTCTTGTTAGTGAAGCAGTGATGAATGCAAGATGCAAGAAGCATCTCAAAGATGCATGGATAATCAAATCCGGAGAAACACAGCACATGTCATCTCGACAGGAATGGTTTGTCCAGTATGAAACTATCTCGTAAGGACTTGAGTACACGGGGAACAATCACACCTTAAATATCACTGGATTCGGTACCATTAAACTAAATATGCATGATGGTATTGTTTAAACCATCCAAGGAGTACACCATGTGAAGGGATTGAAGAATAATATATTTTCTTTTGGTCAGTATGATGATATTAGATGCAAGACTCACACTGAGAATGGATTGATAAGAATTTTGAAGGGCATACTTGTGGTAACTAAGGCATAGAAGATCTAGAAGAACCTATACATGATTATGGATGAAACTAATAAGTATATGGAGATATTTTTCCATATTTCAGAACAAGACCTGAAGATTATTACAGATCATATGTTCTTCCTTGGTCTTACAAAGGTAACCTTAAAATTTTGTGAGCATTGAGTTTTGAGTAATAAACACGTGTTAAAGTGTAGGACGTGAATATCAAGAAGTAAAGAGATCTTATATTTGATCCATTATAACATTTGGCAAGCACTAGTTATATCCCTAGGATGAGCGAGGTACTTTGTATCCTTTATTTATGATTATTCCAGGAGATGTCGGGTGTACCCAATCAAGAAGAGGGTGGATGTTTTTTAAGTCTTGAAAAAATTCAAGGCATGGAAAGAGATTGAATCTAGAAATAATATTATGTGTATAAGGACTAAAAATGGTGTATAATATACAAGAAAGGAGTTTGATACTTTTTTCAACATGAAGGAATCAAGAGACAGTTCACGGTGGCATGAACTCCTTAACAGAATGGAGTGGAAGATCGATTGAATAGAACCATGTTGGATATGACAAGTGCAATGTTGAAGACTATGGGAATTACCAAAACGTTTTTGGAAGAAGAATTGGATACATACTGTTATATTATCAATGGATCTCCTTCACTGGAGATTGATCTAAAGACACTAATGGAGATGTGGACTGATAAACACACTGACTTTTCTCGGTTACATAATTTTGGATTTCCTATATATGCATTGTCTATTGAACAGGAAATATAAAATTTGGATTCAAGATCTAGTAAATTTATCTTCTTAGTGTATATTGACGGTGTGAAGGGGTATCATTTGTGGGATCCCACTACCCACAAACTTATCATCAGTGGATATGTTATTTTTACAGAAGATAAGGTGAATATGACAATTTATGGAGACTTGGATAAATATAATATATAATCTACAATAGTTGAAGTAGAGGAAAAATACAAGGAATAACAAGTTTCCTCTAAGGCATTACCAGAGCATGAAGATCACGTACAAGTTGATTTTTGACCACAACGATCAACTCAAGAGAAAAGAAAACAATTATAGAACTCAAACTATGCCAATGATAGCAATATTGTGTACTTATTATTTATGGAGGACTGAGATCCCAATTCTATTGTAGAGGCTACCCAGAGTTTATATATATCCACATAGACAACAGTGGTGTTTGAGAAAATTGAAGCCATGCACAATAATAGGACTTGGGATCTTGTTCTATTACCTCATGGAAGGAAGGATATCAAAAAAAATGGGTCTTTAAGATCAAATGGAATGGAAATCACCAGGTGTAAATATATCATGTATGACTAGTGGTCAAAGGATATGCTCATATAAAAGGTATTGATTTCCACGAAATATTTTCTTCTGTTATTAGACTGAAGACTATTTGGATAGTTTGGGAACTGTGTGATATATATAGTTTAAATCTAGAGTAGCTAGATGTAAATATTTCATTTCTCTATAGTGATCTTTATGAAGAGTTTTATAGGCTTCAACATTAAGGTTTTTAAAAATAGAGAAAAGATAAATTGGTTTGTAGGTTGGAAAAATATTTTTACAGACTCAAATAGATATTGAGGTGTAGGTACAAGATATTTTATTCCTTTATCCTGATTCTTGGATAGAGCTGACTTCATTCAGATCCTTGTACATATTTTAGGGGTTTGAATGTTAATGATTTCATCATTCTTCTATTGTATGTGGATGACGTGTTGGTTTCAGGCCCCAAAAATGATCAAATATAAGAGAAGAAGACACGAGTATATAGGAAATTTTATATGAAGGAATTGGGAATAGAAAACAAGATTCTTATTATGCATATTTATTATGACAAAAATAATGCGAATATTTGTATATCATAGAATAATTTCATTTGAAAAGTTGGTAAATGATTCAACATGAATGATTGTAATCCCATATCTACCCATCTTCATGTTAATTTGAAGTTATCCTCTATGATGTGTCCTAGAAGTGAAGAATATAGGATGGAGATATTTCAAATACTGTATGCATCAGTAGTGGGTAGTTTAATATTCTCTTTGGTTTGTACTAGACCAGACATTGCACATGTAGTGGGAGCAGCTGTTTGGTACATAGTAAATCTTGGAAAATAGCATTGGATCACAGTGAAGAGGATCCTAAGATAAATCAAGGAGACCTAAAATAATGCATTATGTTATGGTAGATCATATTTCACTATCAAAGTCTATGTTGATTCAGACTTTTCAAGTGATTTTGACCTGAGGAAATCCACTATAGGTTATGTGTTTACTCTTACGAAGGAGGATTTGTGAGTTGGATTTCAAAGTTACAGTTAGTTGTGGATTTATCCATGATGGAAGTAGAGTGCATGGAAGATAGACATGCTTGAAAAGACGAAATTTTGATGAGAATTTTGTTAGACGAGGTCAAGCACATAATGAAGAGTATTTCATTATTTTGTGACAGTTATAGTGTCTTGCACATTGTAAGGAATCCATATCTTCATTCTAGGATGAAGCGCATTGGGGTACAATATCACTTTGTCTATGATATGGTAATGGAAGGAAGTGCAAACATGTATAAAATTCATACTAAATAAAATATGGTATATTTCCCAATGATGGTGATTTAATCTGATAAGTTCAAATAGTGAAGATCTTTGAGTGGCCTCATAGAGACATGATCATCATGTTTGGAAGATAGAAAGGATGTGTGGAGATGTGATTGGTTCCCAATCAAACCTCTCAGTGGTAGATATTTTGGAGGTTTTTTATTCATTCGATAGACCCACACCCTATTTTTTAAAAGGGGGCTGGTAGTGGAGGATGAGTTGGGTGTCTCACCCCACCAAAGCAATCGAGTGGAGGTAGGAAGCAAGGTGGAGGCTTGCCTATAATTGGTAGTGGATTCCCCTGAGGTTTCTCATCAGCTTCACCATCCCATCATCAGTTCATCAATTTGAGTGTGGTATTTTGTGAGTTAGTTTCCCCACTTATTCAAGAGAGTTATTTTGAGGAATTTATCCTTTTAATAGTGAGGGAGTCTGTACCCACTTTTACCCATAGTGATCCGTCTATTTTTCCATGGGTTTTTACCCTTTTCATTTTGGGGTTTTTTCATGTTACTTATGGTGTACATTTAATTCCACATTTTTCACTTTATTTTACCTTGAGATTATTGCTTCACCACTGGGCCAATAATTTTTTGTCCCAAAATGAGAGAAAAATATCATACAGGGATTCAAAAATTATCTTCAGGGGGTTATAGTATGGAAAATATACAACATGAGTTTCTAAAAAATATCCTACATGGACTACTTCTCAAACATCCTATGAGACTTGTGAAAACCTATAAATTGAAAAAGGAGATATTATTATAATAATTTATACAATTTTCTTATAGGATGAAAATGGCTTGCACACCATAAAATAAAAACAAAATTCAAAATTCACTACAATAATTTAAAATGAATCCAAAATAAAACACTATGAAAATTTAATTCATGAGTTTTTAGACTTCTATAAGGATGAATAAAATCGATCAAATTAATGTATATTCAATTAAAAACATATGAATCATAAATTATAAATTCAAAAATTGTATCATTAAAAAATTTCATAAATAAATTAAAATACTTTAGAAACCTTTAAAATATTTTACTATAAATAATATATTCAAATAAAACCAATGATAAATTTCATCAATTAAGTATAAAAACACACAATATCATAAAAATATTCAACAAATCATCATTTAATCTCAAGATAGTCAATTATTGAGTATTAAACATTAAATATTCATCTAGGTAAAATAATATCATTAAAATGATGTGGAAAACATGTACAAAAATAGAGCAACATAAAATTACCCCAAACGTAAGATATTGATTTTCCTCAAATAATCAATTCAACAAACTCAGTAGAAAGGAATAGATCTCAAGAGTAAAAAATTGAAATTCCATAAAGAATTAGTTTTAAAATTTATTTTCCCCCACATAATCTTTCATGTAAAGAAATTTTACTTCCATACAAAAATTGAATGGATTCATTGAAAAGTTCATTTCATATTTAAAAAAATTCTTGATATTGATGATATTTTAAAGAATTATACACAATTAAATTTAAATCTAACTAGAAATTCTAAACTTATCTTTACCTCTATATAAACAAATACACATAAATAAATAGAGAATTAATATATTCAACCAACATGATGGGAAAAAATAATATTTTAAAATAATGAATAATTAACTCATACATCTGTAAAAAACAAAGAATAAAAAGTTCAGCATGGATTATTATTTTCACTTCATAATCCATTTTGATGCATATATTATGAGTTTAATTCAATAAAATATATTCAAACCCAATGATAATAGTAATACATACTCCCAAAGCTTTATCTAAAGAAAATTGTAACAATAAGGAAATGGAAGTGATGTACCTAATTAAATCCCCAGGGTAAAAGAGATTAGCCTCCTAAAAGTGGCATCAAAACCATTCAATTAAGAAAAAATTTAACCCACTAAATAAGAAAGTAAAATCTTGAAAAAGGCCAATTGTTTTTTTAAAAATAGTGGTTTTTTATGATTACAATAATGAATACAACATATCACATTTAATAAACATCCTCCGCACATAAAACATAACATTATCCTTAGTGTTGAATTCTAATGTATAAGTAAATTTTTAAATAGATAAGTTAAACCATATTATGAACTATAGAAGTTCAAAAAAAAGTTCAAGGGTGTCAAGAAGTCTCAAAAAAATCAATATTACACAAATTAATAGAATATTTCCAAGAAGATTATAGAGATCACATGAACTCGTAAAATTAAGAGATTTAAAAATATTTCTAATTAAGATCAAAAAAATAAGCATATTAAACAATGACTTCAATAGTAAAAGTTTTCAAACACAAGTTCACAACATTCAAGATATATTCAGATATATTTTAGTTCCAAAGAAAAGAAAATCTCCCTCACACTTAATTTCAATCATGTGAATATGTAAAATTAAAATCAAACAAAAATTTCAGAAATAATTTAACTAATTAAGTATGAAACCAAGAAATGATTTAGTATTAAAAAAAATATTTTTAAAAAAATGAGATAAATACTTACCTAACAAGAACGTCTTTAACTATTAAATTTATTCCATAATACTCACCCTTTTATCCCTTTAAAATGGTCTCTCTGATTACTCTGGTTCTGCCTCCAATAATATGAACATAATTTTATGAGATTTTGAAATTTCAACTAACAAACAAATGTCATAAGGGTATAAGGTTCTTGAGAAACGTTATCTAAGTTCCCACTCCAAATTATGTTGAAAATTATCACCACAATTTCAGCTTCTATAAAATTCTATGAAAATAGGTTTTCATCAAATAGAACATAGTAGAAGGTTTTATTCTTCTAAAAAAAGTGAAAACAAAAAAATTGGTTGACTTATATAAAGCGCTGAGTGTGTAGTCCTTAGTTAAACTCAAATAAAGATCAATTTTCAATCATAAAAATGGCTTCCAATCCCTTTGGTTTCACCTAAAAATAATTTTTAGTCCTTCAAAAGGGTTTTTTTTAGTTTAATAACAGTTATTGGATCAAGAAGAAGCAATTAAACCCCTTTTATGTGGATATATCATGAACAATATATGAAACCTATGTAAAATATTACAATAAATAATACTATAAAAATTCTCATAACTTACATTTAAGAAGCCACTTCATCATCTTCAAACTTCATCGCATGGGTTTGAAAGAGATCACTAAAGTGGAAAACAAAAGTATCCATCATTCAAAGGTATCCATAGGCTAAAATAAATATCTCATCACATGAGAGGTATCCATACTTCCATTATTTATGTGTTTTCATATCATGAGAAAATAAAGAACATAAAAACAACTTTTGAATAAAGGGGGTTTGATTAAGAATGATAGAATCACCACACCCACATCCATAAAATGGAAGTAATTAAGTAAGAAATCAACTACACTCCTTGATTATAATCTCATTTATTTATGTGTTGAAATTCATGAAAAATACTATGGTATGTTCATGCATTATATGAATTTACTCCCTACTATAATATCTTATGAAACGTATCATTTAATGATATTTAGGGTGGAGGATTGATCGGTTTTCTATCCAATACTACAAACGTAGGTAGAGTATATATATATGTATCCCATTATTCATAAGAAACTCAAATTTCATGCAATCAATAATATATATATATATATATATTATAAAGCTTGAGGGAATATATCTCTTTCAATCTCCCACATGCACTAAAGCCTAAAAGTATTTGTTCTATTTCACCTTATATTGTATCTTATACAATAACTTTTGAAACCATATCCAAAACTCCTTTTTTTATATCTTTCATGTAGTTTTTGGAAAGCTATAATTAACTTCACCTTGTATCACATCATATACAATACCTTTTTAACACCCATCTAAATCAATTTTGGTTTAACTCAAAAATAATTTTTGAGTTTCTATCTAAGTAAAACTCAATCCTAATTTAGTCAACCACAATGTGTGGCTCCACAATCCCTTATAGAATTGAAAAAATACAAATCTTTATATCCATAAGTTTTAGAAAAGAGAGTCCTCTAGAAAAGAATCAATTCCACTCAATCTGTAAACAGATTCCACGTGATCTATATCAAACACATGTATCCATGTACTAGTGCCCACCAGTCTACATAATAAGAAAACATGAATTCTCATACTTTACCTTTTCTATGACATAGAGTTACCATGGGACATGGAGCATATCAATCCCAAATATCCAACTCATCTATTCCTAACTCTTTGAGTATAGACTAATCTGATCAATGAATACATCACATGCCATTCATCCTTATGGATAAGAATGTCACATTTCTCTTATCAATGTAGATATACAATATCTGGGTGTTCCCTCACACTCCCACAGTCTATCTCAATTGAGGTACAATATGTCATACTCATACTACAAGAAGAAAAATCTCTTATTTTTTAAGAACTGACCCATGACATGATCAAAAACATATCCAACCACCCCCATATTAGATAAGTCAATATGTATACTTCTTTATGTAGGGTATCAAAATATAATGATTCTCAAGCTAGGTATCTTTTGAACTGAAGGTAATGAGGACTGAAATATGATTCAAGCACCACTAGTTTACCAAGGACATATGTATGACACTCAATGCAGTATACTTAGTAGGTTATCTAGAACACATAAAGAATCATATTATCTGATTTATGCCTCATGTGTATATTTTGTATCTTTATTAAAGAATCCTACTTATGCTAACCTTAACATTTCATCATACCCTATAATAATCTAAGATGAACATTAGTTAGGGATAAACTAAAAGTCATACATTCAGAGGTCAATTATCATTGTACTTCGTGAAATTTATATATATATACAATTTTATGTAGTAAACGAGAATTAATGATAAAATGGAGGTTTCCTTTAATATGATACACTTTAATATTCTTAAACTATTGAATAATATAAAACAAAACTAACAAAATCCTCAGTTAGTCAAATCATATATGACAAACTACCAGATTAGCCTTCAGTTTTCTATACTTTATGGGTTTTGTTAACATGTTACATCATATATAATATATTCCACATCTCTATATGACCTTCTAATACCCCCCCCCCCAACCACCCATAACCACACTAAACTCTTTAGTGAGACACATTATGAAGTAACTAAGTTGGATTAATAGTCAGATTTAAGAATCCTATTCATAACCATTCAACTTCTTGAATTTATTCAACCATCTTAACTTCATTACATAAGATGTTATGAAAACCCTAAAAAACCTAGGTTTTAATGACCTTGATTGGATTCTTAAGGAAAAGTTATTGAAATTTTCAACTAACTTTTCTTCATTTGGTTTAAACTTTTACCTACTTATATTGTCCATACATTACCAAAATCCTGACATCATATACCCAATTTATGTATTCTCAACGCATTTAGAATATCAGGTAAAATTTATTTGAATTTAATCATTTTGTCAGAAAATTTCCATAAATGAAAATAGGATATATTCCCTCACTAGAACAATCCATTTTTTCTTCCATTAAATCATATTATATAACTAAACAAATAATAACTATGTGTATAAAAAACACATCATATCATTTTATTAGATAACATTTTTTCATTCTCTTCCCAATAGAAACATGAGATACTACACATATTATGAAAGTTTAATCCAAGATTAAAGTATCTATATTAATGCATCAACTTATTTTCTCCATTAATTTAAAGATTGTTTCATGTTCCAAACTTCAATTATTTTTCCTTTATAACCTTTTGTTTATTTAAAAGATTTTTTAAACATGAAATTGATAACATATATCTGTCAGAATAATATAATTTATTTATATAAAAAATATATTTTAAGGTAAATTTTAGTCTCATCAATTCATTTAGCACGTTAAATCATATTTAATATCACTCAACGTACCTAATCATATTGAGCGTATGAGACCAAAATAATTTATGTACACAATCTTATGAGCACATGAGTGGAGACTAATATTCCTTTGGTTTTATTGTATATAATTCCTTTGAATATTTTGATGAATCACTATATGTTTCCATAAGAATCTAAATACAATTTTTGAACAAATTTTACACTCAGTTACTGAGGAAGGAACCATTCTAACACATTAAATTTTTAGGAAGAAATTTTTCTAAATCACAAATATTAAGCGATACTTATATTAAGCTTATATTTATCAAAGATTTATCAAAATATTTATCTAGATGATGATGATGATATTATCTACAATATAATATTTTATCAAATGAGTGTCATATATTATTAACTATTTAATAAGGACTTTTATTAAATGTGCTCCCACTAAAATGATGACCCCCTTTAAATGCACATCATATCCATTAGTTAGAAAAGATCTATATTTCACTATGCAATGAGTCTTGTTTACCATTCATATCACCACTTAATTATTTGTTTAGTTCATTATCTCAATCATATCATATATGATTATTGGATTGATGATTGGAAAACCCTTTATCTAATCCATCATATGGATAAACTCAACTCTATTTCTCTGTTATCTTATCTGTTAAGGCTTCATGGAAAAGTGTTACCCAAAGAAAATGAAAAAAATATGAAAACTAAGGAAAATCTAGGAGAACCTTGATTTGGAGTGAAACTACCTAAATATAAAATCTAGAGTAACCTGTTATTTTATTTCCTTACATAATATAATCCAGGGGCACCTAGATTTATCATGAAACTACCTAGTTGGATGATCGAGGTATTAACAAGTGTCACTTTAAAAGTAATCTCACACTTGATATTTAAAGGGTATTTTAATCTCACCATATTATCACATTTTATTCCATTTTATTTATGTATTATTATTTAAATTTAGTTTGAAATCATATTCCCTCTAACTAATCAATATGTTACAACCATATTGATGTGTAACTCCTTACACAACCCACAAGTTTGTGTAATTTACCAAAAAAATATAATTCATACATATTCATACATATCCAGATGCATTATATACATAAGGTACATGAATAGTTAAATTAATTTCATATAGTTATATGAGATTGAAAATATCCAAATGTGTAATCCTAGAGCGACGGATTGTCAAACTCATTCACTAGCTTAGTGAAGGCACAAACCTCCATGTAGGTATGTACTCTGACCCCAAGTCCCTCAACCTTAGGATACTTTAATCAAGTGAGAATATAATTTATTATAAATATAAAACCTAATATGAAAAATCTATATTAAAAAACTAAATTCATGTTCATAACTTTAGTAATAAGCTTAGGACAAGGTAAATGAAAAACTAAATTCATTATAGAGACATTCATAGCATGTAATGAAAGACTCTATATAAAATCAATTTAATAATTAAATTAAATCAAAAACATTATTAAAATTTCTTTAAAATATTACTAAACATGAATATATATAATAAATGAATAATTCATATATTTAAACATGAGATCAACATTTATGAATGATTCATAAAGAAAATCTAATTATACACCCTTTTATAATTTCATCATTCTAATTTGGTGCATTCTATAATATTGAATATAAAAATATTTTATTCATTAAAATTTGAACTCTTTCATATTAATAATTATATATAATTTAACTTTTAAATATATGATATTATATGAATTATAAACTATTTATAATCCACTTTCTATTATATGAACATTTTACAAAATCTAATTATCATATACTTAATTATTATTTAAATATTGATCATATCAATCAACAAAAAATATTTGATTTGGTTCAATTAATTTCTAAATAAGTCTCTATTTTTATTTTTAAAATTTTAAAATAATTAATTATGAACAATTAATAATTTAAACATAAAATTTTTATATTTTATCCTTATATCATAATTTATAACACTTTATAAATTATTTCTTATGATTTTTAAATAAAAAAATTTATTTATATATCACAATAATTTCTATATAATATATAAAATATATTTCAAATATATATATAGTTCCCATTGTGAATGAAAATCACAAATTTCATGAAATCCATAATATATATAAATATATAATACTTTTGGAGATATATCTCTTTCACCTTTTTCCATTCACTAAGAAATTCCAGTTCTCATATAATACGAACTGAATAGCTTCATTTCCCAATACTTCAAGGAAAGTGAATGGTCGATACCACTTGGAATTTATATTTCCTAGAAAGATTTTGAGTCTGGAATTGAAAATGACTCTTTCTGACCAACCTTAAAGTATCAATTTTTAATAATATAGTCATGAAATGTATTGGAACTTTCTTTATAAATTATTAAATTATCAAAATATTGTCTTCTAATTTCATCAAGTTCACTAAAATATAACAATATTCTCTTACCTAGATATTTAAAATCAAAATTGAAAACCTTAATAGCCCAATGAGACTTATGATGAAGCTCTATATAAATGTGACAAGATTTTCCAAAAAATAAGTCCATAAGGAGACATTCCTATGGGAGTTTTAAAGGTAGTTTTGTTTGCCCAAAAATCATCATCTAATTTCAAATACCAGTCCTTTCTATAATTAGAAATTTTTTTCTATAAGATTTGTTTAAGATCCCAATTTAACACTTCAGATTTCCAACTTGATTGAGGGTGATAAGTGGTTTTAGTTTGGTTAGAACACCCATATTTTTCCATTAATGTTTTGAATTTACAGTTCCTAAAATAAGTTCCAATGTCGATGAAAAAATCCCTAGGAACACCAAAACTAGAAAATATATTTTTCTTAATTTATTTTACAACACTTATATCCTTACACTACTAGAGAAAAGGTTATATTGATTGTTTAGAACCATTGGTATAGGCACCGAACTGTTGATATTTCCTTGAACAACGATTTGAAAAAACTATTAGTATAGGTAGTCTATACCATGGTCCACAAACCATTGGTATATCTTATTTCATAAGAAATACCTATACCAATGGTTTTAGAAAACCATTGGTGTTGGTTTTGTGAAAAAAATAAATTATGACGTGTATTGAAATCATGACCTCCCTCTTCTAACAGAACGGGTTAACCAATAACCTATGACTAGTTTTTTGTATATTATTAGTTAAACAAGTATATATATGTTTGTGTATAAAAATAATTATAAAATTTGAATAATTTAATTTTATAATAAAAATTTATACAAAAAAAATGGTCTGGATTATACCAATGGTTTTGGAAAAATATTAGTATAGGTACCCAAATGAGACTTATACCAACATTTTTTCTAATATATTGGTATATGTTTCCAAAATTATTGGAATTAATACCAATTTTTTGTAAAATCATTTGTGTAGGTTTTTATTTGTTAAATATACCAACATTTCAAAAAACTTAATTGGTATAGACACTCTATACCAATGGTTGGAAAAACTATTTTTATAGACTAAATTTCTAGTGATATGATTATTTATAATTTATAAAACCTCCACCCACTTTGAGATATATAAAAAAATGTAATCATTCCCATGGGAAGATAAAAATGGTCCTATAAAATCCAAACCTCAAAAATAAAAAATTTCAACTTCCAAAATTATATTTTTTGGAAACTCATGATTCCTACGTAATTACATAATATTTAATATTTATCACAACCAACTATGATATCCCAAGAATATTTTAAAATTTATGTCTAATAGAAACCATGCTGAAGAAATTTCTGATTTTTCTTCCCTTTTCTTTTTCATAAAACTGCCCCCATAGCCACATCACTAGTATCACACATTAACTTAAATGAGAACTTACAATCGGGAGCTGTGATAATGGGTGAACAAGTGATGTTTTCTTTAAAAATATTTAAATATTCAATAAATATTTTATAAAAAGAAGAAGGTGTATCTTTGAAAATAATAGAACACAAGGTCTTGGTAATTTTAGATTAGTATTTTTCTAATCTCTAATAAAAGATGACATTCACTTGAAAACTTATAACACCATTGACATTTTATGGAGGCATTTTGTTTTGAATCACCTCTTTTTATAATTTTTAACATTTATTTCCCTCTTATAAACCCTATTTCATAGAACAATTCCCTCAAAAACCATAAATTTACATTTTTTGAATTCAAAACAATGTTGTTAACTTGAAATATTTATAAAACTGATTCCATATTTGGAAGAAATTTTTCAAAATTGTTTCTAATAAAAAAAATATCCATAAACACTTTTATTTTCCTCTAAAATATATAAGAAAATATATCCATCATACATATTTGAAAGGAATTTGGAACACCACACAAGAAAAAGGCCATTCAGTAGTATACAAATTTCCCAAATAGACAAGTGAAAGTGGTATTTTCCTAGTATTTTGAGGTAATTATAATCTAATTATAACTAGAATACCTATATGGAAAACAAAAAAAATAATTCCCATAAATTTGTTCATTTTTCACTTTATTCACAACTCTGAAACCCCCACTACTAGAAGTCTTACCTATACCCACGGTTCAAAACCATGGGTATTGGTTATACACACAGTTCTATGAACCATTGGCAACTGAGCCATCGATATAGAACTATATCCACATTTTTTCAAAACCATAGGTATAGACCTCTATACCCACAGTTTTGAAACCGTTGTGATAGGAAATTTAAATGGACCCACCTATACCCACGGTTTGGTCAAACCATGGTTATAGGTCCTTATTTAAAAAAATAAATCCACTAAGATTTAAACCCTGCACCTACAGTGACTTTACCACTATAATACAACACATTTTATGATCTTATATACTAAAATATATATAAATATATATATGTAAAATAAATAATTTTTGTTAATTTATTTATTATTATTATTATCATTATCTATTATTAATGTGTCAAACTATACCCACAATTTGAAAAAAAACCATGTGTATAGGTTTTACGACAAATTTTTTCCCACAAAATCTATTGGAATGATTTATAGATACCGTGGGTATATGGATGACCTATACCCACATTTTTTTGAACTATGGGTATAGCTTCTTCCCACAAGAATTTTTTTAACCCACAAAACCTATTCCCATAGTTCTCCCAAAACCATGGGTATAGTGGTACCTATAACCATGGTTTTTCAAGAACCGTGGGTACAGGTTCAACCTAAAAATCATATACCCACATTTCTTTAAAAACAATGGGTATAGTTTCATCACAAAAAAAAAATTCACCGCCATGGATATAGGGGTCACATATACCCATGGGTTTTTTTTCCAAAACTGTGGGTATAAGTTCATTTTCAAGTAGTGCCCCCTTCATTGTAAAAACTTAGATAAAGATGACCCCAACACTATATGAGATGGGGTAAATTGTTATAACATTGAACAACTTAATAAATTCCTCTCTAATTATCACTTTAATTTTGGGATTTAGATCTATTTAGGCCTCTACTCTTGGTTTGCAATCATATTTCATTGGAATGTTATGCATACAGAATGATTGTTTAATACCTTTTATGTCAGAAATGATCCATCCAATTGTATTTTTTGATTTTTCAAGGCATTAAACAAATTTTCATATTTAATTTCCTCTAATTAATCAGAAATATTGATAGAAGGTGAAGCATTATTCCCCAAAGAATGAATATTTTAGGTAAAAAGGAAGAGTTTTAAGCTCCAAAAGTGGTTCTTCTTGACTAGAAAGAATACTCTTAGGCCTAGGAAGTATAATGTATTCAATGTACCTCTGAATATGAGTTAGATATCACTTGTTACTAAGTGTTATCTATAGTGGAAAAAACACTAAAATTAGTATCCAAATTTAATTTAAAAATATTTTCCTCAACAAAATCATCTAAATTTTGAAAATACCCCCCTCCCCAATTTAATAAAAATGTTCCTCCACATAAATGTTATAAATCCATATGTAATTTTTATTATTTTTGGATGGTATACTATCTATTTCATAAAAAATTCTTAGAAATTATTCATCTTACTCATCAAACAATTTCTTAAATTCTAATGGTTTTTTATTTGAAAATTTATTTCAGGTGTAGTTTCTTTGGAAGATTTAAGGAAATTGGATTTTTCCTTCTACTCACCAAATATAATAATTCTTTTTCCATTAGAAAAGTCAAAAATATCTCAACTTTTGTCTAGGAAAGGTATTCCTAAAATTATAGGAACTTTCCTATCATACTCTATATCAGTGATAAGAAAATAAATAGGCAAAAATAGCCTCCCTACTCTTATAATAAATTCATCAACTCTCCTTACAGGGTGAGTGATCAATCATTCAGACACTTGAAAGAGAAATGTGGTGGGTTGGATATCTCCTAAACTCAACTATGAAAACACTTTGTTAGGAATAAAATTTATAACCACTCCAAGGTCACACAACTTATTTAGTTGAACATTATTTCCTAATTTACATGGGATGAAAAAAATTCCTTGGTCTTTGAGCTTTGAAGGGATTTTTCCTTAAAGGGAAACCCTATAGTCTTCAATAGGGCCACATGTAGAAAAATATTCCAAGGTTTTCTTGTTTGAAACAATATTTTTCAATGACTTCAGATATCATGGCATCTAAATTAGAACTTTAATTAAAGAAATGATCACTTAGATCTTATTAAAAATCCTATGAAATTGGAGATGTTTTGGTTCTTTATTTTTATGTTTCAATTTTTGATGGAATTGGATGGGTGGAGAATAATTTTTAAGAACATAAGGCATTCCATCAATTTATTATCCTACATATTCCTTCCCTTTTATGTTTTTTAATTTAGAATCCATTTTTATTTCATTTTCAGGTTGGACATAAAGATTTATATCAGTTTTAGCAATGTTATCCACATTTCTAGATTGTTTTTATATCCAGATTTCTGTATTTAGATTATTCTACAAATTTACTTTGGGAAGCCCCTATTAGGTCCTAATGAGAATGGTTTAATGATCAATAAGGGGTAAGTTTACCTTTTGAAATAATTCTAACATATCAATGTTAAGTTAATACGGTGTAAAAATGAGAAATAAATATAGTGATTTTTATTATAGTTCGGATAAAAATGATATTACTCTACTCTTAACCCATCTCAAACATAGAGAGAGAGAGATATAAAATACAATATAATGGGATCTATAAATTTTTAAGGGAGTCATAACCCTTTACAACTATCTTTTTCAACCCTAGAGGAACAACATGAGATACTATATTTTCACACCTAGTGGCTTAACCCGATCGCCCAACCTATTTCACACCTAGAGGAATAACCCAAAAGCTAACTTTTGATGTAATGGTAGAACCAAAATGTACCTTTTACCCAAACCTAGGAACAAAAAATCCCTTTTCCTTTTACTATTAATATACAAACCAATACCTTTTGTATGGGGAAGTATAACCTAACTCCTACCTTTTATGGGTAGTATAAACCAACATGATTGAGTAAATATGACAATTGAAAGAAGTAAGAACTATAGAAACCACATGATAAAGAATGGATCTAGGTGTCGAGGTAGCAAGGTTATATCCAGTAGTGGTAGATCAAACCATTGAATTTTAGAAAAAAATAGTATTTGGTCACCAAAATGTATAACAAAGTATGGTTTAAGAATATCATAAACCTAATTCTTGATATCAATACTAGAAAATGGCCATATACCCACGATTTTGGGGGAAAATGTCGGTATAGGTCCTCCTATAGACACAATTTTTTCAAAACTGTGGATATATAGATTTAGCTAGAACCTATACCCACAATTTTTCAAAAATTGTGGGTATAGGCCCCCTATACCTATGGTTTTGGTAAATTATGGGTATAGGGTTTGGTTCAATACCTATACCCACGAATCTCAAAATAACTCTAGGTATAGGTCTAACCTATCCCAATGGTTTTACAAAATGGTGTAGATCATTCTAGACTAAAAAATTATACCCATAGTATTGAGAAACTGTGGTTATAGCTATCCTCTGTGAGTGGGGGAAAATTTTTTCCCTAGGGAACAAATTTTTTTAGTGGGAAAACCTATACCCACAGTTTTTCTCTCCATGGCCACATATTATATAAATATATATATGGAAATATATATACATATATATATAAAAGTGATGTTGGGGTAGTGCTTAGGCGTGCAGCTTGTGACGAACAGGTCATGGGATCGAAACCCGTGACTACCTACTTTTTAAAACATATACCCACAATTTTAAAACCAGGTGTATAGGATTATGAAACATTGAAAAATACATATTCCCACAATTTTGAAACTGTGGGTATAGAATTTTTAAACTGTGGGTTTATCTTAGATCTATACTGACGACTTAGTTACTCGTAGTTCCTGAAACTATGGCTATAGTCTATACCCATGGTTTTGGGGTTATACCCATGCTCTTCAACCGTTGTTATAGGGACATTTTCCAGTAGTTTATAGTTCTCTCAAAAATCGTATATAGAGTAATTTCATGGTTGATAAAATCAAATCATGAATCCCATTTCATTTCATCCTTCCAAAAGAAACATCTGATTTATTCATTTAATAAATATGAAAATTATTCCCTTTTGGGTTTGCTTCAATAATATGTAAAAATAAAACAAGTTTCACGTCACAATTTTATATATAATTTAATGTAGAATTAAATGAACTCATAAAAATCAACATAAATGTGTTTTTAAACATCCCATAACACATGAATGATATATTACACATATTTCAAATAACTATAATTTAAGCATTTAAAGTTCCGAGAAAACAGTGTGAATATTAAAACAAAAATAATCAAATTTAGTATAGTTTAAATAAAATATAAAAAATCAACAAATAAATTTACATAAGTTCAAAATAATTATTTAGTATTTAAGGAATAATTATTTTAAGAAAAAATATATATAAAACGTACAATAATTCATAATATTAAATAATAATTAAAATAGAACATGTTTTGAGCTAAAATTTGAAAAATTCATTAAGTAACTGTGAGTCATAAGGTGGGTTCAATACCAACTCCATAAGGTGGGTTGAACACATTTCTAAATTTTCACTTCTGGTGGTTTGATTTTTCTTATTTCGGTTGGTTCATTTTACTTCATGTGGTCAGTTCATTTTTATTTATGTTGTCTGTTCATTTTTCTTTATACGGTCAGATTATTTTTCTTTATGCAGTTAGTTAATTTTTCTTCATGCAGTCAGTTATATAATTTGTCAAATTTTTAATTAAGGTCATTTTTAGACATTTCAAAATTTTACACAAGCCCAATTCCAGACATTGTCAAATTTTCAATGGAAAAATAATAACATACTAACAATATATAAAATACAAACCCATGTTATGATGGACATTTCCCTGAAATGAATTCAAAATAAACAATCTTTTAATTATCAAAAAAATAAACAAAGTGGATCAAGGATCCAATCAACATTCTCCCCCATTTTTATAATTAAAAAAAATTAATTTTCAAAATTTATCCCTCGTTTTTTAATTTATCAGAAATATTTAACATATGTCTCCTTAAATTTACCAATAGTTTAAGGTTAAAGGTGATCCCTCTAAGATAAATAATCATTAATGGGAAAGAAACTAACCTTTCTAGTTAAAATTAGAAATGTAAATATCTTCCAAAATAATTAATGGTAATGAAACTAACACTTATAATTTCAATATAAAATATTAAAATCTTCCTTTTAATAATTACTAGGAAAAAAAATTATCTTAAAAGTTCCCATGAACACACAACCAGGCTTCCCCTAAATTCACACATCTTTGGGAAAAAATTATGTGCGGGAATTAGAATATTATTGTGTATAATAGTATAAATTATTTTGGAATGATATTTTATAATACTAAAGGATCTATGAATGAATTCCGGGAATTTAAAAAGAATGATTTTCAAGGAATTAAATATTATCCAAATATTATTGAAATAGAAAGTGATAGTAAATTTTTTTATAAATAATAATAGAATTAATGTTTTTATAAAAAACATATTCCAAACACCCATAAACATATTCTATAAATATATATTTTTATCAAAGAAAGTTTATATTTAATTTTACAACAATTTTATAAACCTAGAGGTTCAATAAAAATGTTGTCATATTAATCTTCTCTATAAACAGATTTTAAAATAAAATTACCATATTGAATAAGATCTCTAATAAAGGGATACATGAAATCAATGTGTTTCTTCCTAAAATATTGTAAAGTATTTTTAAGTAAAGAAATTAAATAATTTTTAACACAAAAAATCATGAACTTATTAAAATTGAAACCAAAATCATAAAGAGTTTTTTCAATCCATAAATATTGGGAAAAATAAAAAGAAGAAATAAAATAATCACTTTCAACGGTTGGTAAACCCACTGAATTTTTTTTCTTCAAACTCCAAGTAACTAAACATTTACCAAGAAATTGACACAAGATATTTTCTATATATTTTGATACCACTAAAATAAAAATCTGAAATATTAGTTATCTAAAATGAAGTATGTGAAAGATAAAATATTACATATTAAAATAACCTTTAACATGCTTAATTACTCTTTTAACTACCATCAAATTACCTTCTATAGGTTTATATTGGAATATAGAACATATATATAATTAAAACGTAAAATCCAGTCAATATGTTTTCAAATAGGACAAGATACTAATCATAGCTCAAATGATATTATTATCAACATATTTTCAATCATCATTATTGTCTAGATTACAATAAATACTCATTGTAATATTTGGCCTTTTATAATTATCATGAACATACTTCTTAGATAATTATTTTGAATATTTTGATTGATTAAGAAAGAAACCATCTTTCATTTGAACTATTTTTTGTCCCAAAAAGAACTTAATCTCACCCATAAGACTAATGTTAAACTCTGAAGACCTTATATTTGAAATATCATTAAAAATTAAATCACTTCAGGATCTAAATATAATATCATCAACATATATTTGAACAGTTAAAGTATCATTTGAATACATTTTAATAAATATATTTGGTTCAAATTTTCCCTTTCCAAAACCATTTTTCAAAAGAAATAGTGACAACCTCTCATACCAATCTTGAGGATCTTATTTTAAACCGTAAATAGATTTTTAATGTTTCAAAACATGGTTTGGATTATATTCATAATCAAAACCTTGGTTTTTTTTTCAAAAACATTTTCAGAAACACATCCATTCAAAAATAACCTTATGAATTCCATTTGAAAAAGTATAATTATACAATGAGATAAAAATGAAAAACATTATTATGGATTCTAATCAAGAAATAAGGGTAAAATATTCTTCAAAGTCAATTATTTTTTCCTGATTATAAACCTGAGCCATTGAACTAGACTTGTTTCTAATTATCTGAACAAACTCAACTAAATTATTTCTAATGATCCATTAGATTCCAATAATATTTTTGAACTTTATGGGGTTTAACTAAGGTTAAAACTTTAATCTTATAAAACTAATATAATTCTTAAAAATCTTTCGATAATCTAGTTTGAATCATACAATGACACATGAACATGTTGAGGCACAAAATCAAAAATAAAATATTGATAACAAGAAACAATTATTAAGGAATTTATAGTTTTTAAACCAGTAGTTATATAACCAATTACATTGTCAAATTGATTATCTTTATAGAATTTTAAATTTTTTTCATGAGAAGTTATCTCCCCCTCAATAGATTCATCCAACTATAAATTTTCAGGTTCATCAAATTTGAAATCTATAAACTCTTACTTCGCCTATTATAAATATTATTTTATTTCCTTTAACTAATTTTTAGATGATTTAACAGGGATAGATTCTTTAACTAACAATAATATTTTGTTATGAAATTTATATTTCTTACATGAATTATAATACCCCAGAAAAATATCTTTATATGATTTTGAATCAAATTTTTCTACAGAATCATTGGTATTAAGAATGTAAACTTTGCATCCCAAAATCCAGGACAATCCAATTATAAGATTACATCCTTTATATTTTTCATAAGGTATCTTATTTTAAAATGTACTAAGTATAATTCTATTAGAAATATGAAAAACTGAGTTAACAACTTATGCCCAAAAATATTTTGGTAATTATTACTCATTTAACATTGTCCTGGACATTTCTTATAATTTCATATTTTATTTCTTTCTACAATAAAACTTTGTATTGGAGTCCTAGGGTGTGAAAAAATATTAATCTACCCATTATATTCACATAATTTATCAAATTATAGATCTTAAAACTCACCTCATCTATCACATAAAATTTATAAAATTAGATAACCTTTTTTATATTTGACCAATTTTAAATATAAAATAAACATAGAAAAAGTATCTATTTTTTTGAAAAAAAAATAATACCATATAAACCTAATATGTTCATAAACAATAATAAATAAATATCTATTTCATATAAGACAAGTTGTTTTTTTGGGGGATAAATAAATCCAAATGTAAAATTTGATGTAGTATGGAAGTTTGTACTTATTAGATAGACTTAAATGATAGTTTAGGCTTCTCACCTTTTAAGCATGAATACCATATATAGGTGACGTCTAGTTTAAATTCAAGAAGATATGACACCTTTTTAATTTTGGAAATCTTTTTTAATAACCTGAAACTTTCATAGACCAATCTTCTAAGCCACAAAACATTGTCATATTGCACAACATTTAATATTTGGAAATTTTATTCAGTCAACTCAAAAAAATTAATTAAAAAAATATTGTCTTTTATTTTTCCATAAAACAAGAAAAAATATTCTTTGAAAACAATAAATTTTTAATTTTCAAATTTCACATTCATATTATCATCAAAATTCTATGAGTTTTTTTATTAATTTATGTTTTACATATTCAATAAACAAAACCTTTGAAATATAAACTGAATTTTAAAATTCCAACATCTCTAAAAAATATACTTTTCCATTTGAATTATCATTTAAAGTATCACTACAACCATCACACATATAAAAAGATATAAATTTATAAATATAAAAGGTAATATGTCATGAACATCCACTATCCATATACCACACATCCTTTTTTATGTTTCCCATACAAGTTTCTTATAGAAAAAAATTAAAGTAGTCTTTAATACCCATATAGATTTAGGTCCAATTAGGTTAGAAAAATAATTCTTGGGAACCCAAAATGATGTTAGGTAATATTTTTTAGGAAATATAAAAGTCAATTATTTTCAGATAAAAGCCTTGATGTGACCCAGCAACTGTGAAAATATCAAGCAACATTCATTTGTATGATGTTCATTCAATTGAAATATAAATCATGTAACACTTGAAACATTTTTACTTGAACCTTTAAAGAAGAAGGTTTTATACATATTCAATAAAATTTTATCATATCCAAGACTAGTTTTCATTTTTATTCATTTTATTCAAAATCACCATTCTATTATAACCTTGTCTCCTATAAATTAATGTGGACAAATCAGTTTTCAATCTCTCAATTTTATTTATAAGCTTATCATTTTATTTCAACAAATAATCAAACATAATGATATAATCTTCATCTAATTCAAACTAAAAATACACAATCTTAATATTCTCAATTTGAACACTTTCTAGACTAGTACATAATTTTTCACTAGAGCTTTAAATAGTAGTTTTCAGTTTCTCATTTTCCGTAAGAATATCTATATGTTTATTATTATTATTTTTTAATAATACAACAATAAAATTAAATTTATGATTTAATATATCAATATCTTTATAAAAATAATCTATAGAGGTATTATATTCATATTAAAAAGAGGAAAAATAATCAGAATGACTTACCTGTTTTGATTATTCTATTCAACATAGGTTTGTTGATTAATTTCCTACACCAGATTCATGACTTCAATTAGAATCCAAAGTTTAAGTCTAAATACAATTTATTTATTTCCTTTCCGTTTTATATTTTTCTCTCTTTTTATTATCGTTATTGTTTTTTTTAAATTTAGGTTTAAAGTGCCCTATTTCTCTATATTCACAAAAGATGATTTCATTATCATCATTACCCTTTTTTATTTAATTATTCAGTGGGGAATTACTTTTGTTTATTCATGAGTATCCTTTATTTATTCTTCCTTGTTAAACCTATAAACCAAGGTATATTTCACTACTTTTCAATTCAGATTCAGAAGAATGAATGGTAATATGAATTTTTGATTTAAAATCAATATATTTCCCTTTCAAATTCCCCTTTTTATCAATATTTTTCTATTATAATTCATTTTTTAGAAATCTCCAATAAGATGATCTAATGTATATTCCTTTAAATTTTAGTTTCACCAATTTCTACCATGTTAGTATGTTATTTATTTATTAAATATCTCAAAAATCCTTTCAACCATAACAAAATTATCTAAGATTTTTCCCAAATCACTCATAAAGATTATAACACTTGTAAATCTATGAATCATTTGATTAATTTTCTCTTTTCCCCAATTTAAATTCCTCATACTCTACACTTAATATTGCTAATATTTTTTTTATCAATTTATCCAAACCTAGATGAGTAACATGTTGTATTTTTCAAATTTCATGTTTTTTCATTTATAAATTTGACTATACACATTACTATTAATTACAAAATAAAATATATTAAAAACCTTGTAATTTAGCACATGGTTTTCCATATCATTATCAACTAATATTTTAGGATAAAATCCAAAAATATTGTATGGTTTCACCATGATTTTCCGTCTATAAATGATCAAGTGTTTAAGAAAATCCTATATGTAAGAATTATAGTATTTATAATCAATTACATTAAATATTAGAGGAATTTTATCTATCTATCCATCATTCACATTTATTCCTACCATCTCAAAATAGATATTTTCTAATTGACCATTTATGTTGGGATATGAATAGAAAAAATAATATAAAAATATTCTAAAGTTAGGGAACCATCTTTATTACCAATTGTGAGTTCTTGATAATAATGGTAGAATGGTCAAGAGGGATGTGGATTGACCTTTTAAAGTAAATTTAACCACTTAAAAAAGTTAAGTTAATGAAATTGAAAAATAAAGAGAAATAAACATGGTGATTTTTATTGTATTTTAGATCTAAATGATCCTGCTACACTCTTTACCCATATAAAACGTATGGAGAGATAAAACTCATTATAATTGAATATGTGACTTTTTATGGGAGTCACAACCCTTTATAACTTCATTTTAATACCCTAAAGTCAAAACCAAAGACATGATTTCAACACACCTGGTGGTTTATCCCGATCACCCAACTTTTGTCACACATGAAGGCATAACCCAGAAGAATTATTTTGAATTAAAGATGGAACAAAATCCTTCCTTTTACCCAAGAAACAACTAATCCCTTTAACTTTTATAGGTTATGGCAGAACTTTTATATTTTAGATTGGGTAGTATAACCCAACTCCTATCTTTTATTGGTAGTATAAACTAAAATAATTAAATACATATATGGATAGAAATAAATGAGAATTATAGAAACCAGATGAACAAGAATAGATCTGAGTGTCGAGGTAGCAAGGTTCTCTCAAGTAGTGATGGATCAAAACAATAAAGTTCGGTGGAAAGATTCATTTGATCACCAAGGAGTATCGCACAATATATTTCATGATTATCCTCAACCTCAACCTCATTCTTAATATGGTTCTTATAAACTCGATATATAGAGTTCTTTCAAGTACAATAGATTCAAATCATGAAGCCCATTTCATTTAGTCCTTTCCAAAGAAACATGTAATTTCTTCATTAAATGTGCATGAAAATTAATCTCACATGGATTTACTTCAATAATATATAAAACTAAAATAGTTTGTATGAAAAAATTGATTATAACATTTAATAAAATAGTAAATGAACTCATAAAAATCAACATAAATGTTCTTCGAAACATCCCATGACACATGAGAGGAAAAAATAATATTTAATATAATTCAAATTTTAACATTTCAAGTTCCAAGAAAATAGTTTTTATATTAATAAACATATGATCACATTTAATATATGTTAAATACAACATAAAATATCTCAAAATAAATTTTAATAGGTTCAATATAATTTTTTAGTATTTAAAGAGTAATTAAATCATGGGAAACATATGGAACAAAAATATAGTATTTCATAAAATAAAATAATAATTAAAATAGAGTGTGTTTTGAGATAAAATGTGAAAAATTCATTAAGTAGTCATTGGTCATAAGGTAGGTTTAATAATTTTCCAAATTCCATCTTCATAAGTAAGGTTCAACTCTTTTCCAAGTTTTCACTTAGGAATGTTGATTTTTCTTCTTGTGGTGCATTCATTTTTCTTCAGGTAGTCAATCCATTTTTTGTTAGGCGAGTCATATTATTTTTCTTCATGGAGTGAGTTCATTTTAATTTATGCGGTAAGTTCATTTTTATTTATGTTTTTAGTCTATTTTTCATCATGTGGTTAGTTTATTTTTATTAATTATGTCACTTCTAGACTTTATCAAATTTTCAATTATGGTTAGTTCTAGACATTGTGAATTTTTTACGCAAGGTCAATTCCTGTCTTTGTCAAATTTACATGAGAATAATAATAAAAGACTAATAATATATAAAATATCAACAAAAATTATGATTAATATTTCTCCAAAATCAATTCATAATAAACAATATTTTAATTATTAAAAAAATAAAAAAAGTGGATCAAGGAGACACTCAACAGCCTCATGTTAATTTTTAAATTCCTCTTGATTTTTAGACTACTATTTGTGGTCACACCCATGATATTTACCATAGGATTCATTTTGGTTTTTCTTGGTAATACCCCTTTCTCTCTACTACCTAATTCTCTAGCTAGATGCCCCATTTTTATTTCAAGATACTTGCATCAATTTTACCTTCATAGGAATAATGTTTTATCTTTGGGGGATCAAATTAAATATTTTGAGTATAAAACTTTCCTATAAATTGTTGAAATAAACCCCTTTACTAATTTTGATAACTAGAAGTTTCAGCATTATATTTATTGAAAAATTTAAGTTTGGGTTGTTTTTGGAATCTAGGTTCAGGTTGTCTCGGCATTTTCTTCTCTTTCCATGATAGGTTAGAGTGATTTTTATAACTGGGGTTATATGTGTTGGAAAATTAGTCATCTATAACATGCATCTAAGGTCCATATCTGATAAAATTAGTATTTTGTAAAGGTAGTATTGATATTACCACTACTACAAAATAGACCTTTAACAGTGATGGACTTTACCAGAGATAAAAAAGTGCTCATAAAGGGTGTGTTGTATCAACACTTTTCAGTAGCACTGATAAAAATTACCCTTTATCAATGCTTTGTTTTTATTATAGATAAATTGTAGCCATTATTAGTGCTTAATTTTTAGATCTGATAAAGGTTATATTTTATTAGCACATTTTTAGCACTGATAAAGGTTCGAAATAAAATGAAAAAACTAAACAAATAAAAATAAAAAATTAGTAAATTAAAAAAAAGTATTAGCATATTTATTAGTTAAATAATTATTGGTAAAAATTAATAAATTTAATATACAGATATATAAATTATAAATATTAAAAAATAGTGTATATTAAATATCCAGATATGTAAAATAAATAAAATTTAATAATTAAACAAATAAAAATAAAAAATGAGTAAATTAAGAAAAATATTAAAATTTTAGTTAATTAATTAATTATTGATAAAAAATAACAAATTTAATATTTAAATATATATATTATAAATATTAATAAATATATTTTTATAAAATGAATAAATTTTAAAAATTACAAAAAATAAAAATGTATAAATATTAATAATTAAAAAGAACAATTAAAATTGATTAAATTAAAAAATTATTAGAAAATTTATTGGTGATAAAACTATTCATAAAAATGAATAAGTTTAATATATATATATATTAATTATAAATAGTAATTAAAAATATATATTAAATATAAATACAGAAAATGAATAAAATGTAATAATTAAAAAATATTAATGACTTATTCGATTTTAATAGTTTTTATACAAAATTATTCATTAATACATTTAATATATATATAAATATATTCATATATATTTCTGTTGTTTGGAGTAGGATTCCCAAAAGGGGGATGAATTGAGTTCCTATAAAAATTTATGTTAAAAAGATTATTTAAAAGATTTCCCCAATTGAAAATAAAACTCACTAGTAAACAAAGGTTCTAAAATTATAATAGCTTAGCTATTCAAATAGTTTCTCAGAAGATTGATTAATTATCAATTATAACAATATGATATATTGATACAACTTTTGAAACTACACTAATAAAGAAAAACAGTTATAACTACTATCCAAGACTTACTATCAATGTAGAATTTAGTTTTCTGAAATATGAGTTAAAACAGAGAAACACTAAATTGAAAAACACAATAGATATGAAAAAAAGAGGTTCAGTCTCAAGAATAGACTTGGTCTTCTCCACTTGGTGATCACCTACCACCAAGTAAACTATAAATATAATGATTTTCATCCACACCTGGGATCAGGGTTAACAATAGTACATCAGAATGTCTAGGTAATAAGACATCTACTACAGTTCTACATGGTAATAGAAACAAATGGGTCACACATGACCTCTTCCACAGTTCTTCATGGGATAAACAAGTGTAGAAAGATGGTTTTTGGAGGATATCTTGTATCCTCTAGTTTAATGAAAGAGACAATTTGTGTTTTTAGCACAGAGACACTGACTGCTCGAATGTTTTGTAGAATAGTACATAACAGAGAAGAATATAATAAGAAGGGATTAGAAATGATCTGAGTGTTATGAAATTAAGCTCTTGACTCTTTTATGTATCATATTTAAAGCTCAATCTTTCTTCTAAAAACAGACACTGAAAAAAAATGTTTCGCGGAGCAATGTGTTTTGTCTTCTAGGAGGATGAAATTTTTCTTCTCCTTCAGTTAGTTGGATGTTGCAGAGATGATGGAACTTTGCTGAACAGTTGTTATCTAGTTCACATAAATTAGTAATGAATAATTCCTCATGTGTTCGTATTTTCTATATGTATCTCATGTGGGTCATCTCGTATCTTCTTGTGTATTCATTCTTGCACGTATCTATTTCATTCATGTGCTCTCCTTTGCATATATATTCTTGCATCCCAACAATGTGCATGTTTGAGGTAGATATAGTCTCTTTTATTTCTTAAATCCTCATTTACGATGTCTGTACAAAAAATTTAAATTAATAAGGTGCACTAAAATACTCAAAATATGACAGTTAGAAGTAATTTTAAATAAACTAAATTTTAAATAGTCTATCGGTGAGTCCTCGGTCAGTCTGTCTATGCATCGCTGAGTCCTTTGTCAGTATCTCCTTCTTTATGTTTCTAATTTCATCAGTGTTTCAATATGTTTGTATTTAAATGTATCGATGGATCATCTTATCTAATAGTGAGTCTTCCTTTGGTATCTCCATGTGTCGGTAGGTCAGTTGCATCGATAATCCCTTGTGTCGATGGGTCAATTTCACTATCAGTGAGATAGTCAGTCTGTCATTGTGTCAATTTCACTATCAATGAGTGGTTTCATTAGTATCACCAAGCATCATTATCATCATCTGTTGGTAGCACCATGCATTAGTAGCATCATGTGTCTATATCACCATGTGTCGGTATGTCAATTGAGCTGTCGGTTGCCCATTTGAACTATCTGTGTCTCATTCTTTATGTTGGTGTCAGTCTGTTATACTTAGAAAATGTGTTTTCTTATATAGTCTAAAAGCATAAATATTATAAAAATGTATCAAATTTATATGTGATAATATATAAACATAATTGCACACATTGAACACTTAAATAATCATGATTGAAATGTTTAGACACGATTAAAAGGAATCGACATGATTTGTGATTATTAAAACCATTAATAATCGAGAGGGTGGCCAACAATCTCTTATGGGCCAACAATATCCCCCTTTTTTATGATAAGAAATCATGGAATTGTTTAGTACAATAATTTTATGTGGAATGAAATCATTTTAATTATCATCTCTCATTGTTGATGATTATTCTCAATATATATATAAGGTTTGGAGATAAGAAAAATAGTAATGGTATCAAATGAAAAATAAAATATATAAGATTGAAGTCAAGGTAAAGTAAATAAGGATAGTTCCAAACTATTCTCCCCCTTTTGGGATTATCAAAAAGTGAAAGGGGAGCTAAAACTATTTTCCCCTATTGTAGTATAATCCAGAAATAAAAATTATCATAGAATAATGGATATAAGAGAAATAGAGGAAAGCCAAGAACACAAAATTATATTGACAAATAATGTATAATGTGTTATAAGTATTCAAGAAAAAATAACAAAAGTCAACCAAACAGCCCTATTAGATAATGATCCACACTATGGCTCCGGATTAGGAGGTTTTTTCCCTATATCAAAGGGTTCAATAGAGGGTCTAGTAGGTGGTTCCTGAGAAGATGGAGGGTCTGAAGAAATTTTCAGATGAGGTAGTATCACTCCTTATGGAACATTGTGGACAAGGTTCTATTTGTGTTGTGACAACCCAAGAGGTTGAATATGTTCTTGGATCATTGGGAGAATCCATGTCAAAGCCTGAGCAACTGACATCTGAGGGGGAGGTACTGATCTAGTATGTCCAAGAGGTGTAACAGTAGGCATTAAAATCACTTCACTTTGTACATGAAGGTATGGCTTCAACAGCTTGATGAAATCCTCAATGATTTCACCACCATACATCATTTCTTTCTCTAAACCATCTTTATTCTCCATGAATTTGTCCAAAAGTGGGGTGAATTATTTTAACTTATGTAATTGATCTTTAAATTATATATTCACTGGAGGCAAAGATAGGTTCTCTATCAAATACTTAAATATACTAGTCAACTGATTTTTGGAAATTATCTTCTAGAAATAGACGTCCACTTTTTTTGTAATCTGGACATTTGCAGTCTCACCACTCTTGGAATAGAGCTTGACCATACCATGAACATGATCACTGTGTTTATCAATATTTTCAAGGTTTTCCAAACAAGAAGCATCAAAGAGATCTTGAAGCTCTTCCTTAACAACACTTCAAACAGCCTCAACGTCCAGGGTCTGAGAAGTCTACCCATAGGTAGAATTAATATCATTAGGAACTGAGGTAAGAGACTTCAAAGATTTAAGAATAGTATCCACAAAACCTTTTTACTCTGAGGTCAAAGTAATTATTGAAGAGGCAAGACCATTTATTTCTTTTCTAATATTGGCAGTGCTTGCAACAATTGTATTAGCAGTTGTAATAAAGTTGGTTTGAATCTCCTCTATTACCTTCTTTGAAACATTAGATGCATAAACCTCACTTATACCCACTATCTTACTTGAAATAGAAACTTCTTTCCCAAACTACCTCATTTATTCTTTTTAATATCTAAGAGAGTGTAATTCATCACTTAACTCAATGTTTTTTCTTTCAGATTATTAAATCCCATATATCATCTAAGATTGAACTGGTATAATTACGGCTGAACAAACATCTTCTTTAAATCATTCAAAATCTTCTTTAGTGATAGAGTCACTAGAAAGGGTCTCATCCACTGATTCTCTTAAAATGGGTAAAAATTATATTCATTGGGTCTTCATAATATAAACCCAGTAATACATACCTAGTATTCCCTACCCATTCAATCATTACATCATCATCCAGAGGATTTATAGTGTCATGTCTTACTCTTCCATGTTGATGCACTTCATTAGATTGATCTCCCATTTCTTGAGGATTCCCCTCAATTGGAGCTCTCCACACATGTTTCTCACTTTCAAAATGAGGTCTTATTCTTTCATATAATAACTAAGGTACATTTATTTTATGAGCTTCCACTTCATCATGAACTTTAACATTATTTCTTATTTCAAAAACAGCTTCAGGAGGTTCAACCAACTATGCCTGATCCACATCTTCAACCATTTCATCATCTCCACCATGATCATCCTTATAATGGTCTTCATCACTTTCACTGCTTTCATCATCATCATAATGTTTAGATAGATTCTCTTCATTTCCATTTCTAGAAGAATTTTCTTCACCTTATTCTTCTTTACTACCACTGACACTCACATCATCTTCACTTACTTCTTCTTCTTTAGAGTAACTTGATCTACTTACATTTTTTACACTGCTTGAGACTTCTGTCTCCTCATCTCTATTGTCTTCAAGTGTGGGATCATTATATGGTATAGCAAATGGAGGACTAGAAGGCCTAAAAGAACAACCTTTGTGAGCTTCAGTGGTCTCAAGATCACTCCTATCATGAATAGGTGACCTTTGATCTCTAACTGGTTTGGCAAGCTCTCCTCCTCCTTCTTCTAATGATTAAACAACTTCCTCATCTGGTCCTAGACTAGTATCAGACATATTCTTAGGTCTAGTTAGATATTCCACTGGATTGAACTTATCATAAATGTTATCATCATCTCCAACCCATTCTTTCTTACTTGGTTTATAGTTTACCTTTATCCTTTTATAGATCTATTTACTGAGGTATATCTCACTACACTCAGAAACAACTTCTTCTCACTCATTAAAACAACTTTTATCTTTTAACATATATGATATTAACCTTTCATAAAACAAGGAATTTATTTTTCAATATGGTTTTATCATTTCATTCTTGTGAACAGAAAGGTATCTACACATATTTACCATAATCCCTTTTCTCAATAGATAAACCAAGTAGACATATTGATACTATAGAGATGAAAATTCCCCTTTCCTAGGACATATCTAATACTGAATAAACTTGAACAAAATTCTACATTATATACTTAACTCTGTAGAAATGGGTCTCACGTGATCATCATTATTTATAAGCTCTTTCAGAGTTGTCTCAAAGAAAAAAATATCACTCTCGGGTGGAGAGGTACCTTGATAATCATCAAACACACATTTATGAGGGACTTTAAGACATTAATTCTATTTTACTGATGAGAAAGAAATTATATTTCTTCTTACTATGGACTTAATCCAAGAAATGTCACTTACTTCTAGAAGGAACTCTATATTCATGTAAAATTCATGAATAGATTCAGGTAAAAGGGTCTTTCATTATCTGATAACCACTCAAGCCATCACTGATCTAATGGTATATTGAGCATCAAAGACTTTCTTTCCAACATCCATTCCACAATAACCTCTTTTTCTGGAGTTACAACTCAATTTTCCAGAGAAGTATTCACTAGTCGAGAATAATTTCTCAATTCCCCTTTCTGTTTCTTAGTCGTATGAGACTCCCCACCATCCATAGATCACTTCACACATGCCATTGCGATAGTTTAGTTTGAAGGTCGGAAGGTGAAAGGTCATGGTTAGAGATATAAATGACTGAGTGAGTGTATTGGTAAAGGATTAGAGTAGATCGACTAAAATTTATATCATTTAGGGATTTTGAAATCACAAAATCATGAAATAGTGAACCAAGTTCAACAAAATCAATGAAGTCGCGTCATTTTGGTAAAAACATAAAATGGATAAAAACGGAGAGTCAACGGTGTTTTCATGATAGATTTTGAATAAAACTAAAAGTATTATCTTGACATGGAATTGGTGTCGGAATGACAGGGTATCGGCATTACAAAGCATCGGTGTCATCATGACAACTGTGTCGGTAGGTGTGACAAAGTTATCGGTGTCGGCATGACATTGTGAGCTTTATACTGTCAGTGTCATCATGACACTATCTATTTGACTTTTTCAGTGTCAGTATGACAATTTCACTTAAATATTATCAAAGGAACAACAAAATATGTTATTATAGATTTTTCATTCCAAACTCATGACTGATGTAGTTCATTCTTCTAGTGTTCAATGGCTTAGTGAAAATTTCAGTAAGATAATGTTTAGTGCTAATGAAATCTAAAGTTATATCACCTTTTTGATAATGTCCACTAAAAAATTGATGCCTTAAATCAATGTGTTTTTTCCTATAATGTGAAATATGATTCTTAGAAATGTTAATAGAACTTGTCTTATTACAATTTATAGGTACATGTCTGAATTGATATTCATAATATAGTAATGTGTGTTTAATCCACAAAATTTGTGCCTAAAAACTACCAAATGCTATGTATTCAACTTCGGCAGTAAATAATACAACAGAGTTTTGTACTTACTACACCATGAAACTATAGACTTTCTGAAAAAGTGAAATGTGCTAGAGGATCTTTTTCTATATAACTTACAGGAACCAAAATCAGCATCTGAATAACTTACCTAATCAATAGGTTGTCCTCTAGGATAGAACAATATTATGTTGGTATTATATTTGAGGTATTTGAAAATCCTTTTAATAGAAAAAAGATGATATTCTTTTTGGTTTTCTTGAAAACATGCACATATGTAGTATATTTTAATTGATTCAGATAAATACATTATTTATTTTGAAATATTTGAAATCCAAGGAAGAATTTTATTTCACCCATTAAACTCATTTAAAATTCACTATTCATCATGTTTGAGAAATCAACACCTAAATAATTTTTAGAAGATCCAAAATTAATAACATCTACATAAATTAGTACGACTAAAACATCTTTGGAAATTATTTTTATAAAGAGAGTAGGATCTACTATTCCTTTTGTAAAACCATTAGAAAAAAGAAAAGAGATAAGACTATCATACCAAAACCTTGGATATTTTCTTAAACCATAAAAATATTATGATAGTTTAAAAACATTATTTGTAAAATTAGGGTTTGTAAAACTAGTGTTTTTTTCAATAAAACACCCTCAACTATATACCAATTTAAGAATGAATGCTTGACATATATTTGATAAAGTTTGAAATATAGATGTGATGCATATGCAAGAAAGATTATAAGGTCTCAAATCTAGATAATGGAGCAAAGGTTTCCTCATATTCAATTCCTTTTTCTTGACTATAACCTCGTGAAACAAATCTTGATTTGTTTCTAACTATGTTACTAGATTCATCTACATTATTCCTAACCACCTATTTAGTGTGTATTTTTAAGGTGTCTTTGGATCTATCTAAAAGTTTTCAGGTTTTATTTCATTAAAAATGATTTAAATATTCATGCATATACATCTCCCAAAATTCATCACTGATAGCATCATTTATGTTCTTAGGTTCAAGATGTGATAGAAAATCTTGAAGTTCAAACTGATTTTTGATAGAATATATATTCTGAGTTTGTTTGTCCAAATCCTCAACTATAACATCTAAATGATGGTTCAAGATAGTTCTAATGGGATTAGAAAACAAAGGGATAGTCATTTTAGGTTCTCCAATAGGTTTAGGTTCATCGTGACTAGAATCTGGAGAATTTACATAATTGAAAGTTTTAACAGATTTCTTCACAGGATGGTCAGAAGATTTAGTATTAATGTACAGGTTTGACATATCATCTTCAAGATCTTCTAGAGATTTTTTCGTCTCATGTGGATCTTTATTATCAATCATGACATGTACAGATTCATCCAAAAAAAAATTTCTCTTATTGGAGACTCAATAGGATTTACTAGAAATTGAATAAACTAGGAAAATTCCATCTTCACTCTTGGAGGAAAATATTTCTAGATTATCATTAGTGTTAATAATATTGAATTTTCAACTGAATACCTTAAAGAAGTTAAACATGGGTTTTCTATTGTTCCACAACTCATAGGGAGTTATTCTACAAATAGGTATAATAAAGACTCTATTAATTATATAGCATGCTGTATTGACAGCTTCTTCCAAAAATTATATAGGTAGGTTATACACACTAAGCAGGGTTCTAGTAATTTCTTGTAGGGTTCTATTTCTTCTTTCTATAGCTCTATTTTTCTAGGGTGTCCTAGGAGTAGAGAAGTTATGACTATATCCATTTTGTGATCTAAAGGACTCAAAATCTTGGTTCTAGAACACATGACCATGGTCACTTATTTAGGTTTTAATTCTAAGACCACTAATATTTTCTATAGTCCTAGCATACTTGGTGAAATAAGAGAAAGATTTATTTTTTTATAATGACCCAAACTTTTATTAATTAAAATTATTCTTGATCTATTTAATTGTATTTTTATGTAATTTTTTTTAAAACATATCCAATTACTTGGTTTTATGTTTTTTTTATTTTACAATATAGTAAAGAATTGTTACCATTGCTAATATAAATGTTTAACAGTGATCAAATGATTAATATAAATATAGGGCTTTAAAAAATTCAATTTACCCAAACAAAGGAAGTGATGGACTCATCCAGTAGAATTGCTCCATAAAAGACCATTTATCAGAGCTGAGAAAGGAGGTAGTGTCACTGGACATCGCTCTTGACCAAGGCCAATCTGAGCTTTAACACGTTAATCTTGAATGGAATCACCTATAGCAGAAGTGGAAGTTAATAGATATTACCACTCGAGAAATGTTATCTGAGCCACCCCAAGAGTCTGTCATCATCGCACACATTACCCTTATGTCTTACGCAGGTGTTATAAGGGGTTATGTAATAATACCCTATCACTATGATTATTTTCATTATTTTTTTTATAAAATAATTAATATAAATTCATTTTATTATTTTTACTTTTAAATGGTTTTAAAATCACAAATAGTATTTTTCGTTAATATTCATTTAAAAAATCTATTTATATGAATTAATGGAATTTTTAATTGAATAATATTTTTTAAAAATATTCTTACTAAATTAATTTTTATTAAATATAAATGATCTTATAATATTTATGAATACAATTGTAATTTTAATTAAGGTTTGAAAGCTGTTTTTGTCAAAACCCATAAATTTTCAATAAATGTCAGTTTTTATTTTAAAAGTAAAAAATTCACATATTTAGAAAATTATTTAGATAAAATGAATATTATTTGTGGATTTAGTATGTTGAAATTATCTAATAGTGAATTTTTCATAATTTTTTGAGAAAGTCAAATTTTTGGGTAAAAATTAAATACCATTTAAATATATAATGTGTTTTCTGACATCTTAATGACACAATAGTGATGTAATAATATACTATAAATTGGATATTTTTAAAATATATATTTTAAATTTAAAATCATGTGATTATATATTTTTTTGATTAATTTTATGGTGCCTTAATGGACCCTCCAAGACTTATAAAATATTTTAAAATTGTAAAATGATTTATTTGAGTGTGTGACTCGCCTCCACATAAGAAAGACTAATATTTTAATAATTTCGGTCATTTTCTTTATAAAATAGTGTTTTCCACTCCCATTTGTCAAAAACCATGGGCAATACCCATGGTATGTTTTGTGTTTTTGATTAGTTTAATGTGTAGTTTCTGAAACATAAATATTAAAGAATTTCATCTCAATTCCTATATAAACCAACTCAATATCCTATTCCTCTTCACTCAAAACATCTTTAGCTCAACCAACCTATAGAATCCTCTCTCTAGAATCCTTACAAGGTGTCCCAAGCTCCCAATAATCCTCTCTAAAGCCTCTCCCAAGCCTTTGGGATCACACTTCCAAGTAAGGGATCCTCACTTTCCTTACTTCTTTATTTATGTCCATGTTTCCTTATATTTTTATGCCATTTTTTTCAATTGAAAATATTGGGAAATTATTTCTAACTGCCACTATACTTTCATTATTATGTTTTAATGATGAGAGAACCCTTTTCTCCCTCATTAATGGCTCTCATGTACAATCATTACCATGCTGAAATTCCGCATGGGATTTCTCTCTCCTCATTTAATTTAGGAAATTATTTTATATCATGAATCTAAATTCCATTACATATTTTGGGATATTATTTTCCATGACCCCCTTACTGTAAATTTCGTGTATAAATTATGAGAGACCCATTTCTCTCTCATCAACCCATTTTATGATTTCTATTTGACGTCGTTATTCTACTGAATTTACACCAATGTTTCCCATGCGAAAATCATTGTGTAAGTGAATACCATACCCATTTATCTGTCATGGGTATTCACCTTTGTGCACATGTACTTGTTGGTCAAGGGATTGCATTTATGTATTCCACATCTCTTATTTGTGGAATAAATTATGATGTTTAATGAATCTATATTGTATGATCTATGTGGAACACTTATGCATGAAATGAAATGATTAACAAGGGTGCGCCATGATAGCACTCAAATGCATTGGGTAAATAATAGTATCATGATACGCCATGTAAAGTTATGGTTTACTCATGATAATTAAAGTAAATTAGGGTTTACTCAGGAAAATTAAATTTCAATGAGGGTTTACTCATGATTCATATACAATGAACCTTGGATCATGCTAATATCATATTAAATGTTGTTTCCACATCCCCATGTTATTATAATCATGCTATATAATTATTTTATGTTAGTTTTTCTCTTAGGATCCCTTGATATGATCATTGCATAATATGTATTTTATTCTTCATTTTATGCCTTGTTTACTTTCTTAATGGGCTTTATAGCTCACCCTTTTTTTATTTGTGTCCTCAGGTTATCTCATCCAATGCTAAGTACAAAGGAATGTTGTGGTTCTATAAAATAAGTTTTCAATAAAGATGTTGTAATTGATGTTTTAATTTTTTTTGTAATGTTTCCTAAATTTCCAAGACACTAGACCTCTCAATCCTTAGAGTTTTCCTAAGTGAATGTTTATGTAATAAATCATGTTTAAGTGTGTAATAAATAACATGGTTGTTATAGTTGGTATCAATGGACAGGTTTCGTTATTTTTCATGTTAGTATTAGAAAACCCTAGTGAAAGCCTTAGGGATAAGACTAAGTATAATAGAAACATTCCTAAATTTTTTGATTATATAGTAAGTGGATTATCAAAGAAATACATCAATGTCAATATATGAACAAGTAGAAGTGGCTTTGGCACATCTGTATCTATGGGTAAAACCTAAAAACACCACTTTGAGATAGACTCGAATGGGAACTAGTGCACTAAAAGGGCATTTTTCTCTCTTGGTTAGACACTCCTGGGGGATATGATTCAGTAAATTCATAATCATAGTACAAACCAATATTAATGGACCCAACAAATTCCATAAGAATATATGTTATGAGATAGATCATAGATAAAATAGATTGAAGCCTAGAAACATGGGTTGGTAATAAGATGACTTGAGCTAACAACCGATGCAAATATTAATGTGATGACGGTTATAATGAGATGCCCAATCTGATGGGATCATAAATCACAAACTTTTTCATGATACTCTCTCAATTAATTCATGTTTTTAATAGAAACATGGGTCAAGAGGAACCTTCAACCCCCCCCCCCCAAGAAAGAATAAACCACAATAGAGAGCTTCCTGAGACAAAGGACTCTTATATTAAAAGGATCACCTAATCTTTCAATCGCTGAAAAATGGATCAACTCCATTTAGAAGATATTCTCCATCCTTAAATGTTTTGGACAAGAGAAGGTTCTTATGGCTACCTATCGTATAGAGGATGAAGTTGATCAATGGTGGACATTGATCAAAAATATGAATCTTGAGGAAGAGATTGAGGTGTTGTAATGGAAGGATTTCGGGAAAATGTTTTTGGATAAATATTTTATGTGAACCCTACGACTTAAGATGGAAAGGGAATTCCTTTCCCTCATGCAAAAAGATGATGAATCAATTGAAGCGTACTAGGAAAATTTCACAAGGCTTTCACGATACACCGCCTTCTTTGTCATTACCCTCGAATGCAAGTTTGACCGCTTATTTAGTGGCTTAAAACCTAGCCTACATAAATCCTTAGTGATCTATGACATCTATAACTATGAGGAAATTATCTGATGTGCCCTAAAAGTCAAAATGGAGATCGGTGAATCTCAAGGGTATCATTGGGATTAGAAGCAGAAAGTGGCCTTTTATTTAGGTGTTCTGATGGATAAATTCAATGGTGCTATGATATTCCAGCACCCCACTTGCCAAAGGTGTGGAAAGAAGAAACCCAGATATTTCCTGAAGGGGATGAGGAGATGGTTTAGGTGTATAAGAGAAGGGAACCTGGCCATTAATTTCCAACAAGAAAAACTTTCTTCTATAAAAAAAGAGATGAATACTCTATTTGACCCTCAAAAAATAGTTCATTGCTTCAACTGCAAATAACCAGGGCACTTTTCAAACCATATCCTTAAGTATAGGGTTTTTGGAGGCAACCAACAACCTCCAAGGTGGAAAGGGTGATCTTCTTCAATCACTGTTGTCCAAGAGAACCCCGAAAACAATGTGGTGAAAGGTATGCTAGTTATTCATTCAATAATAGTGAACATATTTTTTTATTCTGGTTTTACGCATTATTTTATATCCTAAATGTTTAGTAGAACAATCTCAACACCACCAAAAATCATGGAAGTAGAGATGTCGGTGAGAACGGTAAATGGGGAAATTATTTCATCCCAGGAATAGAACATCTCCCCTATCACAATTTTCGGATTGAACATCCCAGGAAAACCTCTCCATACTCCCTTTGGTGGAATTTGATGCAATTATTGACATCGATTGACTTTCCTTATATAGATCCAATATAAATTGTTGTGAGAGGGAAATTACTCTCCATATGGAGAACCAACCCCTGATTCTATTCAAATGCAAGGAGCATGATGAATTCTTCTTAGCACCATCATCTCAAGCGTGTATATTACTATCCTATGAGCACATGTATCTCTCTCAGATGATGGAGTCTAAAGAATCAATCATCCTTGAAGACATTCTTATTGTGAGTGAATTCACTAAAGTGTTTCTGGAAGAATTTCATGGTAATCCTCATATAAGATATGTTGAATTCTCGATTGATCTTATACCTTGGAAATTAACAATATCTAAGACACCATATAGAATGGCTGTTATGGAGCCTAAGGAGATGAAGAAACAACTGCAGGTGAATCTCTATAAAGTATTTATATGCCCAAATGCTTCACTATGGGGTGCACCAGTTCTCTTCATTAAGAAGAAGTATGGGTCAATGCGCCATTTCATAGATAATCCTGAGCTAAAATATAATGATAAAGAAAAAGTATCCTCATCCATGAATTGATGACTTGTTCGATAATATACGTGGATCACAATAATTTACCAAGGTGGATCTGTGGTCAGGATATTACCAAGGGTGAAGAAGTAGGGTATCCCCAAGACTCATTTTTGTACAAGGTACGAGCACTATGAATTCATATTAATTCCTTTTAGACTCATTAATGGTCTATTAATATTCATGGACATGATCAATATAGTCTGTAGAGATTACCTTGACATGTTTTTGGTAGAATTTATAGACTATGTTCTAATAAACACCAGAACCTAGGAGGAGCATGTGGAGCATCTAAGCACTATACTTGAGACCTTGGAAAAGGATAAGCTCTATGAAAAGTAAAGAGAGTGTGAGTTATGGTTTATGGAAGTCTCATTCATTGTTCATATCATCACAAGAAATGGGATATTTGTGGATCCCTCCAAGAAAATGAAATTGAGGGATGGTTGAGGCCAACATCTACGACAGAAATGCATAGATTCCCTGGGTAAGCTGGATAATATCACCGATTAGTGATAAATTTCTCATGATTGTCAAACAATCTTTCCAAGCTAACTCGTAAGGGATTCAAATTTTCTTAGAGTGATGAATGTGAAGAGAGCATCAAGGAGTTGAAAACAAGGCTTATCACTGCACCCATACTCACACTACCCACAAGTGGAAAACATTTTTTGCTATTCTGTGATTCTTTATAGACAGGAATGGGCTGTGTATTGATGCAAAATGACAAATTCATTGCCTATTCTTCAAGGAAATTGAAAGTTCATGAGAAAATTTATCCAACACATGATATAGAGTTAGCTGTAGTAATCTTTGATTTAAAATTTTGGCGATATTACCTCTTTGGGGATAAGTTTGAAATATATACAAATCAAAAAAGCCTAAAGTATATATTCACACAGAAATAGATGAATATGCACCAATGAAGATGGTTAGAGCTGATAAAATACTATGACGGATTAATTCACTACTATCTGGGGAAAGAGAATAAAGTGACAACCACTCTAGGTAGAAAGGACCCAATGATTCTATCATTTATGAGAATTAAAAAGGAACCAATCTTCATATATTTGATAAATATGGACAAGGGAATCACAAAGAAGGGAAAATAATCCATCCTTTCACAAATTATTTATCAAACGTCTCTTTTGGAAAGGTTAAAGGATGCTCAAAAGGATCATGTGGGAATTCCAAAGAAAGTGGAAACTTTCAGAAAAGGGAAATCATTGGAGTACAATGTTAATGAAGAAGGAATTGTTTGATTTGGGTCAAGACTATGTGTTCCATCAAGTATGGAGTTAAAGAAATAACATTTGGATGATGCACATAGTTTGAATTTCTCCATTAACCTAGGAAACACAAAGATTTATCGAGATCTCAAAGAGAATTATTGGTGAGATAATATGAAGAAGGATATTTTTTATTATACATCAACGTTCCTGGTATGTCAGTAAGTGAAGGCTTGGATAAAGAAGTCTAAGGGGATGATGCAACCATTACTCATACTAATATGGAAATGGGAAAACATCACCATGGACATTTTCACCAGACTTATGAAGACATCCAAAGGAAACAATTCTATCTAGGTTGTTGTGGATCATCTTACAAAGACTTCAAACATCATTTAAATTTGAGAGTATTTCTTATTCGATCAAATGGTATAGATATACAACAGATATGTGGTAAGGCTACATGAAGTACCCCTATCGATTATATCCGATCGAGATCCAAGATTCACCTCTAAGTTCTAGAAGACACTCTAGCATGCTCTGAATACTGAGATGAACTTAATTATGGCTTATCATCCTCTAATTGATGTCCAATATGAGTGGACTATCCAAAAACTTGAGGACATGTTGAGAGAATGCTCAATGGACTTCAAAGGAGTATGATATCAACATCTTCTTCTAGTTTAGTTCACTTACAATAATAGTTTCCACTCAAGAATCCAAATGGCTCCATATGAATCCCTTTATAGGAAGAGGTGAAGAACAGTAGTATGTTGGAATGATTTTGGGGAGTGAAAACTCCTAGCTCCAAAAATGGTTGAAGACATGGTGGAGAATGTTAAGAACATCCAGCGGGACATTAAAGATACTCAGAGTCGACAAAATATTTATGATAACAATTGTCGATGAGACCTATAGTTTGCTGTTGGAGACATGGTATTCATCCACATATCACTATAGAATAGAGTTATGATATTTGGTAAGAAGGGAAATCTTATTCCAAGTTACATCATCCCTTTTAAAATCCTTTATCCCATTGGAGTAGTGGCCTACTGACTAGCACTCCCACCAAACCTGTCTCAAGTACATAATGTTTTTCATGTATCACTCTTGATGAAGTACATAACTGACCCATTGCATGTACTCAATACAGAGGTGGTACCATTAGAGAATGAATAATCCTATGAAGAGAAGCCAGTGAAGATCTTAGATTGTAGGAAAAAAGTTCTATGAAATAAGACAATGCCCCTCATCAAGGTGTTGTGGTGAAACCCCAAGTTTGAAGAAGCAAAATGGGAATAAGTGGAAGTGGTGAAGTAGAGTTACCCTCATCTCTTTTATTATTGTAAAAGAAAATTTTTAGGGAAAATTTTCTTAAGGGGGGAAGATTATAACGACCCAAAATTTTATTAATGAAAATTCCTATTTATCAAATTAGAAGTCTTATTATTTAAAATGTTTATATAAAACATAATAAATTCCTTGTATTTATGTTTTTGGATTTTAGAATACCGTTAATAATTGTTACCATTTCTAATATAGTCGTTGAATAGTGATCATGTGATTTGTATAAATATAGGCCTTCAAAAAATCCAATTTAATCGGAAAAAGGAAGTGATGGCCTAATCTAGTAGAATTTCTCTAAAATAATCCCATTTGTAGGAGCTCATAAATTAGGTAGTGTCACTCAACTTTACTCTTGAAGAAGACCAAGCTGAGCTTCGACACGTTAATCTTGAACAGAATCGCCTATGAGAGAAGAGGAATTTAATAGAGATTTCCACCCGAGTGATGTTATTCAAGCTACCCCAAGAGTCTATCACCATCACACACCTTACCCTTAGGTCTTATGTGGGTGTTATAAGGGGTTATGTAACAAGACCCTAGAACTTATGTGCATTCTTTTTTTATATAATATAGAATATACATTCATTTTATTATTGTTACTTTTTAAATGGTTCTTAAAGCACAAATAGTATTTTTATTTAATATTCAATTAAGAAATCTATTTAGAAGAATTAATGGATTCATGAATTAAATAATATTTTAAAAAAATATCATTACTGAATTACTTTTTATTAAATATAAATGATCAAATAATTTTTATCAATATAATTGTAATTTTTATTAAGGTTTGAAAGGAATATTTGTCAAAACAAAAAAATTTCGGTAAATTTCGGTTTTTATATTAAAACTAAAAATTCACTTATTTAAAAAATTATTTAGATAAAATTAATGTTATTTTGGGATTCAGGATGTCCAAATTATCTAATGGTGAATTTTTCATAATTTTTTGAGACAGTTAAATTTTGGCTAAAAATTAAATACTATTTAAATATATAATGTGTTTTATGACATCATAATGAACCAATAGTGATGTAATAAAATAATATAAAATGGGTATTCGGACAATATATGTTTTAAATTTAAAATAATCTGATTTTATTTTTTTTTTGTTTTATTTTATGGTGCCTTAGTGGACCCTCCAAGACTTATAAAATATTTTAACTTTTAAAAATGATTTCCTTGAGAGTGTGACTCACCTCCACAGAACCAAGATCAATATTTTAATAAGTTCGGAAATTGGCCTTATAAAATAATTTTTTCCACTCCCCTTTGGAAAAAACCATGGGTAAAAAACCATGAGATGGTTTGTGGTTTTTATTAGTTTAATGTGTCGTGTGCAAAACCTAAATAATAAATAATTTCCTCTACTTTCCTATATAAACCCACCCAATCTCACATTCCTCTTCACTCAAACCATTTTTATCTTGGAAAACCTCTACCATACTCTATTTATAATCCTCCCATGGCACCCGAAGATCCCAATAAGCCTCTCTCAAGCCTCTCCCATGCCTTTGGTATCATAATTCCAATTAAGGGATCCTCATTTTCCTCCCTTCCTTATGTATGTCCAAGTTTCATTATATTGTTATACCCTTGTTTTCAATTAAAAATGTTATGGTATGATTTGAAACCTCCCCTATACTTCCCTCCTTATGTTTTAATGATTAGAGACCCATTTCTTACCTCATTAATGCCTCCAATGTGTAGTCGTTACCATGATGAAATTCTGTAAGAGATTTCTCTCTCCTTATTTACATTCAAGAAATTATTTTACATTATGCATCTATGTTACATTACATATGTTAGGATATTATGTTCCAGGACCCTCTTACTATACATTTCATGTATAAATTATTAGAGTCCCCTTTATCTCTCATCAACCAAATTTATGATTTCTATTTAATGCAGTTATGCTACCAAAGTTACACCAATGTTTCCCATGAAAAAATCTTCGTGTAAGTGAATACCATACCAATTTCTATATCAATGGTATTTACCTTTGTGAACATGTACTTGTTGATTGATGAATTAAATTTATGTATTCCACGTCTCTTATTTTTGAAATAAATTATTATTTTTAATGAATCCATATAGTATGATGTATGTGGCACACTTATGCATGAAATGAAATAATTAATAAGGGTGCCCCCTGATAGCTCTTTATTACATTGGGTAAATAATAGTATCCTGATACGCCATGTGAAATAAGGATTTAGTCATGCTCGTTCACGTGAAATTAGAGTTTTCTCATTCTAATTCATGTGCAATGAGAAATTACTCATGATCTATGTGCAATGATCCTTGGCTCATGATAATATCATTTTAAATGTTGTTTCCACATCACCATGTTATGATAATCATGCTATATCATGGCTTTATGTTCAGGTTTCTATTATGATCTATTGATATGCCTATTTCCTAAAATGTATTGTATTCTTCATTTTATTCCTTGTTTACTCCATTACTGGGATATATAGCTTACCCTTTTCTTATATATGTCCTCAGGTTATCCCATGCAAGGCTAAGTACGAAGGAATGTTGTGGTCATGAAAAATAATTTTTCAATAATGATTTTATATTTTATGGTTTAAGTTGTTTTGTAATTTTTCCCAATTTAAAAATACAGTAGACCTCTCTATCCTTGAAGTTTTCTTAAGTGAAAAAATATCTAATAAATCTTTTTTATGTCTGTAATAAAGACTAGGGTTTTTATATTTTTGAGACAGAAATAAGGTCCAAGTATATCTAGATTAGTCATATATAAAAACATAGATATAGTGATTAACAATGAGACTTGAAACTCCAGAATGTTCAAACAAGACCATGTAAACCACCTTGAGAAGATGAGAATTTGAAACTTATTTCTTTGGTTTGAAAGATATTTTGTGTTGTTTTCCCTTTTGATAAGGATTAAAAACTATTTCATTTGGAAACTCAAGTTTAGGTAGATCCTTGACTAAGACTTTTCTAGTAATATTTCTAAGTGAGTCTACATTGTATTTTCCTAATATTCTATTCCAAATCCAAGATATTTTATGAAAAGCACATATTTAAGAAACATTTTGAGAAATTAAAGAATCTATGTTAACAAAGTAAGCATTTTCATTTCTAAGATCTGAAAACACTAACTTATTTTTATAGTTAAAAACATTGCATGCATAATTTTAATATTTAACATTAAAACCATCAACACATAACTGAGAGATACTATGTTGATTTTATTTTAATCCATAAAAAATATTTAAAAATTAGAACTGAGTTAGAGTTACCAATCTAGCCAAGACCCATAGTTTTTCCTTTAGCATTTTCACCAAAGGTGACATGCCTACCATCAATACTTATCAAGTTATTGAAGCCTAAATAATCTCATATCATGTGTCTTAAATATCCATTGTCCAAGTATCATAATCTTTAACAAGATCTCCTCAAATAGATTTCCTACAAAATAGAATAAAAAAGAAAACATTTTGGTACCTAGATTTGTTTGGGTCCTGTAACATTAGTAATAAGAGCTTTGGGAACCCATACATGATTCATGGGTTTCCTATAAGAATCATGTAATGTATTTGAAAAATAATCTTTATTCATTCTAGAAAAACTTAAAATCATATAATATGTTTCATAGTTGTAATTTGAAGAAAAGTTTTCATAACTGGGCATAAAATTGGATTTTTTAGATTTTGATGCAAAATGATTTTTTTTATATTCCTCTTTCCTAATTGGTATCATATTCCAATAGTATACTATGGATATAATTGTTTAGCAATATTTTGAAAAAAATATTTCTATTCCATTAGTTAATGATATATACCCTTTTCAATTTCTCAATTGAAAATTTATGTTCTTTGGTCAACTTAAGAAGTTGAGAATTTTTCTCCTTTTCTACAGCAATTTCAGATTTAACAGTTGTAGTAAAAGAATACCATTGCTTTAAATATTTGTATTTATCTTTTAATTAAGTACAAGTTTCTTATAGAATTTTTAAATATTCAAACATTTCATTATTTTTCATATTTTTATAATCACTTTAATCTCTAGAAAAATAAGAATTATGTTTAGTATAATTTAGCATTAACTCATATGTGTTTTTTATAAAACAAATATTTTCTTTATTAGCCATTTCATCATGAGAGGATTTTGAGTCACTGGAGTTTTCCTCATAAGTACTTCATGTTTACTTCATGGAATTTTTATTCTTTCTATCATTATAATCATAATCTTATTTTAATTTATCTTGGTATAGTCAGCCATTACATTTATCTTTCTCTTACATTCATAACAGATTATTTCACTGCATGTATCACCTTTCATCCAATATTTCTTCTAATGGCCCTTGTGATCTTACTTACCGTTGTAGTTGGTATTTCTAAAGAATTTATTCTTTATATAAAATTTATTAACCATAATCTATATTTGATACATCTCTTCATCTTTGTCTGTTGATGATTTTTCATTACTTGAACTTTCTGTTTCATCTTGAACTTTGTGTTTCTTCTTTGAGGCAATAGATTTTAAAGAATGATATTTTCTTTTGGGTTCATCATCATTTTCTTGTTAACTTTTAGTTCCTCCTAGTATATCAAAAACTTTTATATAAAATCTTTTACTGGAAACTTACTGATGTCACAGGATTCTCTAACTGATACAGAAGTTATCCTCCATCTATCTACTATGCATCTGAGTATTCTCCTGATTTTCTCCTTGGTAATAAAATACCATCCAAAGAGATCATAGTATTCAAAATTTCATTAAACCTGAGATAAATGTCAGAAATAAGCCCATTAAGATTCATTTTAATGTTAACATTTCTAATAGTATATGTGTTAAGTATAATTTCATTCACCCTAGAGTTTCTTTCATCAAAAACATATAAAGTGTCCCAGATTTCATGGGATGTTTTACATCAGAAATTCTATTAAACTCTTCATCGCCTATAGAATAGTATAGGTAATTCATGGATTTTCAATTATTGTTATAATAAGCCTTATTTGGGTCATACCAAGTATTCCTATCAGTAGCATGAATCTTATATTCATATATATTTTGAGGCCAAATCTCATAACCCAAACATTCTAGGTGTATTTTCATATTAATTTTCCATTGTTCATAATTTGTTCCATTAATTAATGGTGGTATGTTTGAAGAAAAACCTTCCAATATATTATCCATAAATAAGAGATAAAGTCTAAGATATAAATATCTTGAAATTTAAAACTAACAAAAATTTAAAGATCTTTAAAATAAAACTAAAATCACAGCTGATAAAGATTTTACAATAGATTTAATATTTTAAAAATGGTAACTTTAAAACAACCTATGATACCAAATATTGTTTAGAGTATGACACTCAAGAGGGGTGTGAATTTATTTCATATAAATATTTTTGTGAAAAAAGTTTATTTAATATATTTCCTCAATTTAAAAAAAAACTGGCCAGTTAACCAAGGTAATAAAATTATAATATCTTTGCTGTTCAAATAGTTTCTCATAAGATTGATTAATTCTCAGTTATGAAAATATGAGATATTGATATAACCTTTTAAACTACTCTAATAATGCAAAATTTTTATAACTACTATCGAAGAATAACTTTCAATGTAAAATTTATTTTTCTAAAATATGAGTTAAAATAGAGAAAGACTAAATTCAAAAACATAGAAGATATAAAACAAGAGGTTCAGTCTCAAGAAAATACTTATTCCTCTCCACATTGTGATAACATACCACCAAGAAATATATAAAGATAAAGATTTTGATCCACAACCTGGATCAGGGTTAACAACATTACACTAGACTGTCTAGGTCACAATACTTCTACCACAGTTCTACATGGGAACAAAAACAACCAGGTCACACATGACCTCTTCCACAGTTTTTCATGGGTTAAATAAGTTTATAAAGACACTTGTTTGAGTATATCTAGTATCCTCCAGTTTAGTGCAGGAGATAGTGTGTTTTTTAGTACAGACCCACACACTACTTGAAAGTTTAGTAAAATAGTACACAACAAAGTAGATTATAATAATAAGGGATAAGAAATGATCTTAGTGTTATGAAATTTAGATATGGACTCTTTTATGTTTTAGAGTTGAAACCTGAGTATTATTCTGGAAACATACTCTGAAAATAGAGTGTTGAGGATCATTTTGGTCTATCTTCCAAGAAGGTGAAAATGTTCTTCTTCTTCAGTTAGTTAGATGTTATAGAGATGATGGAACATTGATGAACAATAGTTATTTGGTTAATAGTAAGTAGGAATGAAGAATTTATTATGTGTTCTTCCTTTCTGTATGTTGTTCATGTGGTTCATCTCGTATCTTCTTGTTTATGCATGCTTTCATGTATCTATTTCTTTATGCACTCTACTTCATATATATATTCTTTCTGCCCGACAATGTGCATGTTTGAGGTAGATATTATACCTCGTATTTCTAAAATAATCATTAAGAGGTCTGAAAATATCATTAAATTAATATGGCACATTAAAATACTCAAAATATGATCATTAGAAGTAATTTTAAATAAAAGAAATTTTAAATAGTCTATCAGTGAGTTGTCAGTCGGTCTGTCTATGTATCAGTGAGTCCTCTATCACTATCTCCTTATATCGATGTCTCATTTCATCAGTGTGTCAATCTGCTGGTCTTTCTATCTATTAGTAACTCATCTTAATTGATGGTGAGTCCTTGAATCGGTAGATCCACTCATCGGTAGGTCAGTTACATTGCTAAGTCCTTGTGTCGGTAGGTCAATTTCACTATCGGTGAGACAATCAGTCTGTCGATGTGTCGATTGCACTATTAGTGAGTCATTGCATCGGTATCTCCATGTGTCCATAGCATCATGTGTCGGTATCACCATGTGTCAGTAGCTTCATTCATCAGAAGGACCATGCGTCGGTAGGTCAATTGATTTGTCGGTGACTCATTTGAACTATCGGTGTCTTATTCATTCTATCGGTGTGAGTCTGTAATACTTAGGAAATATTTTTTCATGGACTTTCTTAGAACATTAATATTATCAAAATGTATTGAATTTAAATTTGATCATATATAAACATAATTTCACACATTGAACACTTAAATAATCATGATTGAAATGTTTAGACATGATTAATAGGAATTGAAAAGATTTCTAATTATATAAACTATTTATACTAGAGAGGGTGTCCAACAGTTTCCTATGGGCCAAAAATTTCTATATATATATATAAATGTATAATATTTCCTAAAATATGATTTAATATAATACAATATGCTTACATGTTAAATAATTTATATTTATAGTGAACCATGGTTTATAATTATAAATTAATATTAATTAAAAATACTGACTAATTGCATCGAACAATGAACATAATTGAAATATTATATCAAATGTGTGTTACATTGATTTCACATACATATAAGTAATTAATTTTTATATATACGATGCACACACACCAATATTTACATAATTAATGAAATCTTATGTATATATATAAACACACACACCAAGTATTTATGAAATTTATTCACATTTTTGTATTCATTTTAGAATTTCATTAAAACATGATGCACTTAATGTATTGTTTTTTTAATAGGTAAATTTTATTTATTTATTTTTAACATTATTACAGGTTGGTATTAATTAATTTTTAATATTTTTTTGTATTTTTTAGAATTTAATCATTTTCAATTATTTATTTATATATATTTATATACTGTGTTTTAATATTTTCAATATGTATTCATATTTATATCAATATATATACATAATTTTTTTAATAATTTATATTTAATAAATAAAACATATATATTTTTTCAATATTTTTAAAATGTACTCAATTTTTATTATTCAATTTCACTCATTTGTAACATGCATACATTTAAGATTTTATGTTTATTAAAAATGTTAAAAATATATTTTTAATTAAATATTTATAAATATATATATTTATAATTGTATATTTACTATATTTATAATTTTATAAATTTATAATTATAAATAAATAAATATTATTTTTTAAAAAACTATTTACAAAATTATAAATAATTAATTAATTATAAATAATTATATAATTATAATAAATTTATTTAAATAATAAATATATTTAGTATATTTATATTTATATTTATATTTATATATACATATATATATTTATAATTATATATAATTATTAAATATATAAATATATAATTATATAAATATAAGTATAATTTTATAAATATATTTATAATTATAAATAAGTAATTATAAATGTATTTATAAATGTATATTTGTTATATTTATAAAATTATATATTTATAAAATTAAATATTTATAATTATAAATCAAAAATATAATTAGTTTTAAAACATATATATTAGATTATAAATAAAAAATTATATCTTTCAATAATTATAAAAGTGCAATAAATAAATAGATAAATATATTTACTAATTATTTATTTATAATTATAATTATAAATCTTTTATTAGCGCTAAAGTTTTAGCGCTGATAGATATGGCTTTTATTAGTGATAAAAAACACCGATAAAGATAGATTCTATCAGTTCTTATTAATTTAGCATTGATAAAAGGTATCTTTATCAAGACTATTTTATAAGCACTGATAAAAGTATCCTGATCTATTTAAAGAACCCAAACCGTGATTATTTCAGTCATTATATCTAAAACTTTCTATGGAAGCCACCAGCTGCCGACACTCCTCCTCAAATCCAGGCTCCAATCAATGCTTGAATCAAGTCTCAAATGCATCCAAGACTCGAATCCAAGGCCTGAATAAATCAAGTCTTGAATGAATCCAAGTCTTAAATGAATCTCAGCTTTTGCGCATGATATCTATACTTTCTCTCAGATGAATCAAAGCTTGAATCCAAGGTATGTTATTTTCTGCTGCTCTTCACTCATTGATTGCTTGTTCGGGTTCCTCATAAGGTGAATTTGAATTAAATGGTTGTATTTTTGATGAGTGGGGTTTGTATTTTTTTACACATTAATGTTTTGTTGATTTCAATGAATGGTTATGGGTATTTTACCTTTATTAGGAAGTATGGATGTTCTAGTTTTTTAGTTACAGATCATCTAATATTCTCACAAATATGTTTAGATGTTGGGTTTTAAGAATAAACACCTTCAATTTAGAATATAGAGAGTTATAAATTATCTCCTATAATATGTATAAACTTAGTGAAATCCCCATCACTAGAAGGATGTATATTGGACTTCATCCTTCATCCAATGATAAGGAAGATATAAGAAAATCCCTCCCTAGTGAGAGACTAACTATTCAAAGTAGAGATAATACTAAGAAGGTGTCTCCATCTTCATTCTATTGTTCCATTTAGGGAATGGGTACATGTCCTAATGATATATTCTTGGGATATTTTCCATTTTTTCTTAATTTGGAAATAATTTAGGTTGAAACTGGTGGTAATTTTTCTCATAATATTATTGAGAGCGTGCCATAATTTTTTACCATAATCTTGGTTGTGGTTCTGATGTTGGGGCACTCCCTGTTTTATTTTCTTAAGTTCTTACTGTGAAAATTAATTATGGAAATTAATTATAGATATTTTATAATTATGTATTTTAATATTTTATTGATGACATATGGGATCATGTGATTGAGTATCTATGTAGTAGTCTTGCATGGAATGATGAAAGTGATTCCCATATGGTTAACTTCATAAAATAGGTGGGTGATACCAAAATTATCAAGCAATGTTTTATATGTATTTTAGTGTGAAATGTAATATTTAGGAAAATATAATCAGGGATATGAGACCATACTGAGTTTTTATATGGGTTTATGATCATGAAATATTATAGGTAACAATTATTTGGATTAAAAATGTCATTCCATACTCTATAGGATGATTAAAGTATCACTTGGTGGTTTATTCACATTATATTCCTTGGTTGGTTAGTTAGATAAATCCTAGGGTATATTAAAATATAAAATAAAGGGGTGAACCTAGGATATTCTTGTATGATTGTGTTAGAGGGACCTTTGAGAGTGGATTTTGTGGTATATGGTTGTAAATGGTTTCTTTATGGTCCATGGTTCATGAATAAAGTGATACATAGACTTAGGACATATGATATCACCATGGAAGTTAATGTCTACTAGTATATAGGTTAGATTCGGAGAGGCCCAGTGAGGATAATCATGTCTAATAGAAGTATCCCATAAGTGTAGAACAATGTATGGATTTCCCTATAAATGTTTTTATTAGGGTGGTGATGCGATAAGATGGATTATATGATCACCTTGGTAGTGATTAGATTTGTGGTATATAATAGTGTATAGTTCATTGAAACCTAGTGGGATAACCTATCAAGGGTATGATGGATTAGTTTATCATATAGATTACTTTTTCTTGAGATTTGAGTTATGTGAGTGATGAATTATTCTGTATGGACTATGATATTATCTAATGAGTAATCATTGAGAAAGATGATCAATTCCTAAGATAGTTTATCTTTGAATATCTTATATTAGAATATGATGGGTATTATATGAGGGATATGTATGGTATGTATGAATGTGAGTTATTATTGACATGTAAGTGATTGAACGAGGGTTAGGGTGAGGGTGATGTAACATTTTTGTTGTTATTTTTTCTTCTTTATGGTTTTTTAGAAGTTAGGTTTAACTAATGTATTGTGACTCCCATTGTGTGGTTCTTTACTAAGGGAAACAAATATGTTACGACTTACCGATATTTCAAATGAATTTCCTAAAAAAATTGGTATGATATACCCATTTCATGATTTGGTTACAATAATTACATGTGATGGTTATCCCTGAGGGATAGTCTTGGATGGTAGGGGTCTGAGGTTGAATATCATGTTACATGTGATATGTTTATTTTTAGAGGGAGATAAATAATTTTTTATCCTCCTATGATTAAAATGTTCATCTATTATTAGTTAAATTATTTTAATTTAATGGAATAAACGTGGTATACACATATATTATGATTAGTGTAATTCACTAGTATGAAATGAAGTAGGTAAATTGGATTAGCATGGTGTCCTGATTACTACACAATGACTTGACTTACGTGTTTGTTATGAGTATTACTAATATTAACATATAATAAAATATATGCATTGTTTTTTATTTTAGGGGCCTTGTTATTATTTACTTGTTGATTTTTATACTCACACACTACACATGAACCTCAGTGGACTTAATGCTTTTATATTTTAGATACAGGTAATGTAAAAGGACTATTGACATATATTAGAGTCGGTGCGGCTCAAGGGGGATGTGTTTATGTTCTCATGGAAGTGTTAGGTACCTTTTATCATTTTGAGATGATGTTTTAAATTTTTAATTAATATGTGTTAATTTAATAAGTTTTAATGATACAACTATCATCCTCATCAGCTTCATCTCCTAAATAGTTGTTGTTGCATTTTGTTTCTTGAGACTCATTCCCTATCTCGTCTATGTTACATGAACTACTTTTAACAGTAGTCATTAAAAATGATCACAATTACCTAGTACGGGATTACTACTAATCTGATTCGTTCAATAAACATAAGTTAATGTTCATAAGATATAGACGATGAGTCATAAGAAACAAAATTAAAGATTGAATTTTTGGGAGATTAAGTAGGTAAGGATGAAAGTTCTCTATACATTTCACCTATGGAGGAATTCATAAGATAACACATACCATAGTGGAGTAATTATTTTCTTAAATTCAATTACCCATTTCCTTCAAAATTGATTCATGCTAATCATTTGAAAAAAGAGTATTAAGATAGAGTTAAAGAGTTAATCAAGTTGGCAATAGAGCATTCATATGACCATTCTCAAATCCTTTTTCCTTGTTTATGTTGTTTTTATTAAATGAAAATTAAATACTTTACTACTCATGCAGACAATGTCTTCTACACATGATGATATTACCAATCCTGGGGAAAATAAACTATTGATGGTAAAACTATAGAATTATTAGGGGATCAACATCATGTTGATAAAAAAACAAGAATGAAACAACATAACAGTGTTGAATAAAAGAATCAAGAAAATAAGTAAGGGTATAAAATTTGAGGTTGGTTTAAATCAATGCACCCAGCCTGTTAACCCCAACTAGTCAATATTAATTAGTTATGTTTGGTTCACAATGGTGATAAATGTGTCGATTGATATTGACTCATGGAACCATGTCCAAACTATAAAAAATTATACCCTTTGAGAATATTTAAATATAATGTTATGATATACTTTCTCTATTTTAACTAAAAAAATTATAACAAAATGTTGGTTTAATTTTTATTATTCTTTATATAGTTCATTTATTTTAAAATATTTCTATATGAAATTTGTCGTAATGTCCACTAGAAAATCCCATAGAGGCTTATGGACTCTTCTTACCAAGTTACATCTTAGTGATGCTGAGAAGAATGTAAATCCCCACACACTAGATAGTTATGCGCAGAATATAAAGAAAGAAACCTAGAATAATTTCATCATTTGTACCAATGATAAATAATTTCAGGTGCAATTCAGTCGATAATATATTATTCTAAATTATTTATTTTAACCAATTTTATTCAAAATTGTTACTTTATGAAACAAAAAAAGAGTGTTGAAAATAATGAATGTGTATCAAAACCAATGTACCCATATCACAAAGCAAGGATGGGGTACACTTCACAATAGCACAAATTGGTGTGTATTTTAAATAGAAAATAAAATTTTTACTTGATATAAAACAAAAAATGTTCCTTTTTTATATTCAGATTGATTAATCAAAATATGAAGCTACTTCCATCCCACATCATGTGCTTTGGAAGGAGGATCAGATAAATAAAGAGGGTAAAATAGCTGATAAAAACAAAAAAAAATATGGGAATGATGTATAAATTTGAAATAATAGTAATTCATTATTCATTATAATAGTATTACATAAAAATGTCTATTTATGTTCATATTCATTTATACAGTTTAGACAAAAAATCGACACTGACCATACCAGAAGAAAAACTATTTTTGGTAGCTTTGTAGCAGTTGGAACAATATGTTCACATTAGAGGAGTAGATTTTAGAGTGTATCCTAAGACATACTATGAGAATAATAAATCACATGAAGATATATATAAGATGATGAAAGGATTTCAGTCACAAATAGATGATTTGTAGGATATTATTTTCGGTTCTAGTTAGTCAGACCAATGTATTAGAAATGATCAAAGTGAACCGATGGTGGAACAAAGATTTGTACATGAAGAACCAAATGACCCCACTAGATTTAAGGATATTCATTCCACTCAAATTCAAAACTTACCAATGTTAATATATTTTTTCATTACTCTTTCTACTAAATGTCTATCAAACAACTTCTGATAAATTAATATTACTAAAATTCTATAGGGTATAGTTATATATGATTTCTATCTGTCAACAACCATGTACCGCCTTGTTGTGAGGTTTATGGAGTATAATATCCCTAAATACAAGATACGATGAAATAACTCCCAAAATATCACATGAGAGTGGGGGTTGAGGTAGCTCATGAGCCAGCTATTGAGTTTCCTATTCCACTTGATGATTCATATATTACAATGTTCAATGATGCTATTGTAACTTTTGTAGCATGGACATATAATCTTATAAAGATACATGAGGTGTGAATTTGACAAATTTTTTCATATGAAAAACTAGTAAAAATGGATGAAAAAAGGTTTGAAGTGAGGTATGATATTATAGATGAATAAAGCGATGGGGAAATAGAAGGTTGGATCAAGATAATCAACTGGATCAATCAAGAAATCAAAAGGAACTTCTAGGAGTACCTTCTCCCCACCAGTTCTAAAGAAACATTTATTATCATTAAAACTTCATTAAGAGACCAAATTTTAAGATAAAAATTTATCTTACATTCCATATGAAGAATAAATATATGGAACTTTAATGACAAACGTTGTTGGTCTCAAGAGTATAAATTAAATTCTCAAGCAAGAATGGATAGGAGTCTTAGTTATGAATACATATATAAAGTAAATTTTCATAATAATTTAGCCCAAATATTGATCTAATAAATTCAGTAAATTTAATAACTATTTGTATTTTACATGAGCATTTATATTACTACTATATAAATGGAAAATCGTGGGAATCACGATTCAGATTCATTAATCCCTATATCATTTTTATAGGAAAATTTAACTTTTTGGATGAATAAATTAAGAAGAAAAAATATGATCTATGTGATGTGTTTGAGAAAAAATAATAGATAAAAGACATTTTTTATGCCTAAAATGTAGAGGTAAAACTATACAATCTAATCACATAAAAAATATTTTTTCCATTTCTTATTTTTTTAGGCAGTACTAAATGTTGACATCAATCAATCTAGGTACACCAAAGATTTATTTTTTCGACCCAATGCATTCATATCCAACAAAAACAACCACACATTATGTGTATTATGAATTTTTAATACACTAAAATCAAAATTTTATAGATAAACTTTGAATTATATATTTTAGTATGTATAAGGACCCAGCCTTAAAACATTAATTAATCTTGAATTAAATGAATAATTCACATTGAGGATATTTTCAGGTTTAGAGTTTTAGAGAATTAGGCCATAACTATTACATCTCAAAAGTTACAAAGTATGCACTTCTACTCAGATTCCATTTTTTCATAAAATAAAAACTCTTGATAAAAAAAGCCATTTCTAGTTCCATGTTTTAGATAGAATGACTTTCCTTGATCCCATACCTGACCCTATTCTACTTTATGTTCTGTGAAAAACATTTCAAAATCTTGTGATTAGAATAAAAATCTCAGTAAGGAATACACAAAGAAGGAAACTATTAGTTTTTCAAAACAACAAGTAAACCATGAATACTTTAAAATAAGTAATAACTTTCACCTTTATGAAGTAGAAAATACTCTTCACTGAATAAAATATCACTACTTACCCTTTTGTAAAGAAAAATATTACCCATATACAGAACACATAACATATAAAGGTAACTTGGAACATAAACATACTTAAATGGAATAACCATAAAATCGACTTCCACACATGTCACTAAATGGAATAGCCATACGGCCAACTTCCATACCCAATGTATTGGAGGTTATAACATAACCACTCGTCCTGGTATTCACGGCACCACCCATAATTTGTTTTATCACGTAACCACCTGTCAAATGTCCGAATAACATTATAAAATCATAAGATATAAAACAAATATAAAGGAAAGGAAAAATTCCAACATTTCAATCACAATATATCACCTAAATATATTTACATAACAAAACCATTATCAAAACCATTTTCAATACCAAAATACATAATAAAGTATAAGTTTTTTATTTTATTTTAAAACATTACGTCTTGTTGAGGAAACCAAAGATAAAATAATACTTGAGGCTGCAGAATGGTCGTTGTCCCCACGTACGTTAAAAAAACATTCCTTTTTGTTTTTTAGTAAAATGCTTCATTGAAAAAGATTCCCGTTAAATGAAATGAAAAGTCAAAGGTGTTTAGACAGAGTATAAAAAAATCCTTGTATTAAAACAAAATATACCTCAATGAAAGGAAATTGAGACAAAGTCCCTTACCTCGTGTCCGACTTGACTCGATCGTTCTTTAATATCCTGAAAAATTAAATAAAGTTAATGTATACTTTCTTAAGAACCTTTTTCATGTTTATTATTCCTTTTATATCACTTATTTCCATGTTATAAACATTATGCAATCATTTAAGTTAATAATGTTCCTTTGGTCGATATTTGGTACTTAAGTAAAAAAATGGACTTCTTATAATTACATGTTGTTCATGTGGTCAAATGTTATTTATATCCAAAATGATATTCATGATTTAGATATCATATATATGACATATATCCAGCATATACATGTATTTATAATAGTACATAACATTTAGAGGTATGAAATGAAATGCACCGTTCATGGAGACGGTAAGTCGTACGTACGCATGAACGCTACTTCCATTCCTATTTCATATTTAATGGAATTAAAACATAATGATACATTGTAGTATTATAATTCTAGTATTTTATAATATAAAATATCATTAAACCTATCCTTTATACCTACCGCATATGGTATGAACGAGTCATATCACTTTGAAAAGGCGGTAGTCCACACTTCCTCAAATGAAATTATCGTGTTTACACATGATGGAAACCATAGAGGTTTGCTATATAAAAAACTAAAGAAGCATAAAGAAAAAATAAACATAATATATGTAAAATATAAACACATTTACATTTTAATGGACACCATGATAGGTGTTAAAAGAAGATTGAACAATCATCATTTCGTGAGGCAGTAAGTCGCCATCCACATAAAGAGTATGTTCTTTAACCATTAGACGGGGGTGTGTGTGAGTGTAGGTAGAATCCTTATCATAACAAAATCCTAGTATATTGTGGATACTGGTTTTATTATGGGATAAAATAATAAAAAGATAGTCGTGAGTGAAGAATGAAAATAAAAGGAAGAAACTCGAGAAAAGACATTACCACTAAATCGGGTAACTCTTTTTTATTTGAGCAAAAGGCTTCCTTGGAAAGACTTCTACCCAAAGTGAGGATTCTAAGAGTAAGAGAGGGATGTGGAGAGATAATAAGAGTAGATTTTGGACGAGCCACGGGCATGAGAGGAATGGGTAAGGGGGTAGAGGTGGGAGCCTTTATAAGAGGGAGGAGGGTCACTTTTGGAAAGTCTTGAAATGTTACTTTATTATAAAATAGTTTTCGAATTTTAAAGGTCCCACAATGATATATTTCGAGGACAAGGTGATAAGGGTTCACAATCCACCCATCCAATAGGTTTTTTACAAGTGTTATTTTTAGATTTTATCTTATCTTTTCATTTTATTTAAATCGTTCATTAATGAGGTAATCACTCCATCATCATGGTGTCATAAATACTTTTATTTATTTAATGTCTAAAAATTATAAAAAAAAAATATCATGTTGTAGAAAATATTTTTAAATTTCCAATGACTATTTATAGTCTAAGAGATCATTTATTTTAACAAAATTAAAATTGTTTTACTTAATATATACAAACCTTTGTTATATTTCTCTTCTTTTTAAAAATAATGTCATAAATGTCACTATCACACCCATGTGACACCATGGGCCCTCATGTTTGGTAAAAAAGATTGCCATGTTCGACCACGACTCAAAAAATAGGATTTTCATACATGTTGGGGTCATTTTATATTATTACGATATTATTTTATTACCCTTAACAACCTGATTACTAATTAATCACGATAATTAAAGATCATTATCATCATTACTATCCATAATGTCGAAAAACAAAAAACTCATAAGTACACAATTTGGACCTTATGATTCCAAATATGGAATCCATTTTACCAAATTCCAAAAACATAAATTACAGTAATTAATTTAAAAATATTTCTCGTTGTCAAAACAAATAGCGTGTTTTTAAGAAACAATATCTATCAAAAGATTGATAATTGTTTATGTACAATTTCAAAGTGAAATTAATTATAATGACTTACATTGGATTAAATTTTAAAAATATATTCTAATTACACTTTAAAACCAATTTAAAAAATAATCTATCCATATAATTAAATTAGATGAAAAAGAAGTTTTGAAGTAAAATGCAGTATATTTCACTATTCATTAAAAAAAATGAACGTTGTCAGAAAAATACCAAAAATTTATCCAAAGTAAATTTCAAAGTACCAATTCTAAAAAAAATTATTTTGATAAATAGATCATATAATATGGTCAAAAGATAGATTTAAAAATGGATCTCCATCAAAAGGCGGTAAAACAATCTTTTAAAAATATTAGAGTATTCTATGCTTAAGATTGAATTTATTCTCATTTTAAACCTCTAAAACACTATCTAATTCATAAATAGACATAGATATGAAAATATATTATTCATTACTTACATGGGATTTTAAATCCTTCCCCCCTTTAGGAAATTGCGTCCCCACAATTTATTTACTTATCGAATAAGTGGGGTATTTATCCCTCATTGCATTTTTAGTTTCTTATGTTGCTTCTTAAACTATATGGTTTTTCAATAGAACCTTTACTTGATGAATCACCTTATTCTGCAACACTTTCTCCATGTGGTCAATAATTTAGATCGGTTGTTCCTCATAGGATATATTCTCTTCCAGCTGAACTACCTCGAGACTCAAAACATGAGATGGATATGGCATATACTTTCTCAACATTGAAACATGAAAAAAATTGTGTACCTGGGACAAACTTGGAGGTAATTCCAATCTATATGAAATTGATCCAACCTTTTCCAGGATTTCATAAGGAACAATTAACCTTGGACTCATCTTTCCTTTCATGCCAAAATGCATCACACTTTTCCATGGAAAAACTTTGAGAAAAACATGATCACCAGCCTCAAAAGAAAGATCTTTCCTGCAGTTATCCGCATAACTTTTCTACCGACTCTAAGCTATTATCATGTGATTCTAAATCAACTGAAATTTTTCTACCATATCTTCTACCAATTCTGGTCCCATCAGCTTCCTTTCCCCTACATCATCCCAAAAAGTTGTAGTTCGACACCGTTTACCATATAATGCCTCAAACAGAGCCATCTGTATAGTAGAATGAGAACTGTTATTATAATAAAATTCAACCAAAGAAAGATGTTAAAACCAACTTCCCTGGTAATCCATCGTGTAAGCACGTAACAAATCCTCCAAGGTCTGAATTGTTTGTTATGACTTCCCATCTGATTGAGGATGAAAACTTTTACAAATATTTAATTCAGGGCCCAAATAATTCTTAAGGCCTTTCCAAAAGTTATAAGTAAACCAGGAATCATGATCAAATATAATAGATAGGGGAACTCCATGTAACTTGAATATCTCATTAATATACAACTGAGAAAGTTGATCTAGGGAGAATGTATCTCAAATAGAAAGGAAATGAGAAGATTTATTCAATCGATCAAAAATAACCCAGATTTCATTATTACCTCGAGATGTCTTTGGTAATCCCACAATGAAATCCATGGATATATTTTCCCATTTCCACTCTGGAACCAGTAAATACTGAATCATCCCTTTCAGTAACTGCTGCTCTGGTTTAACCTGCTGACAAGTCAAACACTTCATAGTAAAATCAGAAATATCTCTTTTCATTCCATCCCACTAGTAATACTCTCATAGATCTTTGTACATCTTAATACTGCCAGGATGAACTGATAATGGGGAACTATGAGCCTCACATAACAACTCATTCTTCAAATGTGAAACACAAGGCACACACAATCTCTTCTCAAATCTCAAAACAAAATTGTTTTCAATGTTGAATTCAAGAAACTTACCCTTCTGAACCAGATTTACCTTTTTCGGAAACTTACTATCTTTCTTCTGCACTTGCCTAATTCTGTCTGATAGAGATGATCTCACTAACACCTAAAACAAAACAGAATAACTTCATGCACCAACAACTTCTATTCCAAAGTTCATCAAATAAAAAACCAAAGGATCTCGTTCCAAACGTAACTTGGTTAATGAAGCATTAATTTTTCGACTCAAAGCATCAGCCACTTTATTTTCTTTTCTGGAATGGTAATAAATTGTACAATCATAACACATGATTAATTCCAACCATCTCCTCTGTCTCATGTTCAATTATTTTTGAGTGAATATATACTTTAATCATTTGTGATTAGTATATATTTTACACATTACACCATACAACTAATTCCTCCAAATTTTTAAAGAAAAACAACAACAGCTGATTCTAAATCATGTGTAGGGTAATTTAGCTCATGTTTTTTCAATTGACAGGAAGCATAAGAAATTACCAAATCATTCATTATAAGGAAACAACCAATTCCTTTCAATGAAGCTTCATAGTAGATAAAAAACTCACCATTTCTGGAAGGTATTGCCAAAGCTGGAGCATTCACCAATCTTTTTTTCCATTCTTAGAAACAATCATCACATTATTTTTTCCAAATGAACCTAACACCTTTTCGAGTTAACTTAGTCATTGGAATAGATAACTATGAAAAAATTTCAACAAACCTCCGGTAATAACCTGCCAAACCAAGAAAACTATGGATCTCTGTAATATTTGTGGGTCTTGTCCATTCTTCAATAACTTTTGTTTTAGAAGGATAAGTATTAATACAATTTTTTGAAACAATGTGACCAAGGAAAGAAATTTGTTGTATGCAAAACTCACACTTGTTGAATTTTCCGTACAGTTTCTTTTCTTTTAAGGTTTTCAAGACAACACTTAAATGACTTTCATTTTCTTCTTTACTTTTGGAACAAACCAAAATATCATCAAAGAAAACAACCAAAAACTTATCCAAGAAGTCATGGAAAATTCTATTCATTATATCCATGAATACAGCAGGTGCATTGGTTAACCCAAAAGGCATAACTACAAATTCTTAATGTCCATATCTAGTACAAAACACTGTCTTCAGAACGTCTTCTTATTTTACTTTCAAATAATGGTACCGTGACCTCAAGTCAATATTTGAAAAATACTGAGCTCCCTGGAGCTGATCAAACAAATCATCGATATGAGGCAAAGGATACTTTTTCTTAACAGTGATGTTATTCAATACTCTATAATCAATGCAAAGTCTCATTGAACTATCTTTCTTTTTAACAAACAAGACAGGAGAACCCCATGGTGATGTGCTAGTTCAAATAAAACCTTTATCTAATAACTCCTGCAATTTCTTCTTTAACTCTAAAAGTTAAACTTGAGCCATTCGATAAGGGGGTTTTGAAATTGGATTAGAATCAGGAACGAAGGCAACCGTAAATTCAACTTCCCGATCATGTATAATACCAGGAAATTCATCAGGAAAAACATCAAGATACATATTTACCATTGGAACATCATTAATTTGAACAGTTCCATTGTTTTCATCAATATGTACAAGCTAACATTCATTTCCATTGTTTAATAGTTTCTAAGCTTCCTGATATGTTATCAAAAGTAAGGGTTCATTCTTGTACACAAACTGAAAATCATTCTAAAAAGAAACCTATTAAGCCTTGCATTCAATATTAGAATGATAAATAGATAGCCAATCTATGCCCAAAATAACATCAAACTCTACCAGAGTCAAAACAATAAGATTTTTTAAGAGATTCTTTCCACACACAAGGATATGAAGATTCTTATAATTTCTTTTTTCCTCAACGTTATCCCCTGGTGTTTTTACCATAAGTTCAGGATTCATATCTTGAGATGGACTTCCAAATTTTCTAGAAAACTTCTTATAAATGAATGAATTTGTAGACCTTGAATCAAACAGCACATTCACATAATCTGAACAAACAAACAGTGTACCTGATACTACTTCATTCTATGGCCCAACATCTGCTGAAGTAGCTACAAAGGAATTCACCAACCCTTTATACTTGTAGTGTGGTTGCTTTACCACAGTTGAGTTCTTCGTTAGACACTCCTTTTCATAATGACCCATTTCATTACACTTAAAACATCTTACCGATGGATTTTTATTGTCTTCTTGACCATCTTCTTTATAGTTACGATCAATATGACCAGACTTACCATACCAAAAGCACTTTCCAAACTTGGATAAGCATTCTCCAGGATTCATTTTGCTACACTTCTCACATGATGGATATTTGATTTTCTTACCTCTGGGATTCTTTGATGAATTCTTTCCCTTTTATTTCCAACTGGACCTCTTATTCTTTTGTTTGTCAAAGAACACCTGATCATCGGAAAACTCCATTTCCACCTTCTCAGCACATTGAACAAGCATTTCATAAATTTTGAACTCAAGAGAATCTAATGCCCTTCAATATTTTGGCTTTAATCCTGAGTAAAAATGATTGATTTTAATATCAAGGTCTTGGATAAAATTTGGAGCATACCTTTCCAATCGAGTGAAATTATCTTCATAAGCAGCCACTGAGTCTTCCTGTTGCCTCAATTCCAAGATTTGTTTTTCCATCCTATGTCGAACAGCCTTAGGAAAATATTTCTCAAGGAACATACCTTCTAATTCATCCCAATCAAGACCATCAATCCCATCAGCGTCTCTGATACTTTTAACCATCGAACACCACTGATATGCTTCACCCTCCAAACGGTAAACAGAAAGACTGACCTTTCGATTGTCTGAACACCCTATGAAATCAAAAATATTCTCCACTGCTTTAATCCACACTTCAGCTAGAATAGGGTCAGATGATCCTCTGAATGATGGGTGATGTTGCCTCATGAAATGTTCCACCACTAACATGTTCTTCTGCGGTTGATCTGGTTGATCTCGTGTGTGGATACCACCACCATTTATCACTTGAGTCAACTAAACCATTACTGCAACAAACTATTGAGTTCCAATTCCGACAAATCTGGATGATGATTTGGAAGTTCATTTCCTTCTGTATTCCTTCCTATCACTGCTTCCCTATTTCCTTTACAGAAAACCATTCTGAACAAACATGTATTAGATTAAGCAACATGGTAATCTTAAAATTCTATATCATTTCAATTTGACCATAATGTGTAAAAAGTATTTTTAGATAATCATGTAATAAAATTCAAACTCCTAAAGTTATCTAAACCGACCTTTGATACCAACTATAAGGACCCAGACTCAAAACATTACTTAATCTTGAATTAAATGAAAAATTCACATTGAGAGACTTTTCAGGGTTAGATTTTTAGAGAATTATGCCATAACTATTACATCTCAAATGTTACAAATTATACACTTCTACTCAGATTCCATTTTTTTCATAAAATAAAAACTCTTGATAAAAAAATTCATGTACAGTTCCATGTTTTAGAAATAATGACTTTCCCTGATCCCATCCTTAACCCTATTCCACTTTATGTCATGTGAAAACATTTTAAAAACTTGGGATGAGCATAAAAATCTCAGTAAAGAATACACAAAGAAGGAAACTTTTAGTTTTTCAAAATAACAAGTAAACCATGAATACTTTAACATAAGTAATACCTTTCACCTTTATGAAGTAGTAAATACACTTCAATGAATAAAAGATCACTACTTATCCTTTTGTAACCAAAATATTACCCATATAAAGAACACATAACAGATAAAGGTAACTTGGAACATAAACATACTTAAATGGAATAACCATACGGTCAACTTCCACACATGTCACTAAATGGAATATTCATACGGCCGACTTCCATACCCAATGCATTAGAGGTTATAACTTAACCACATGTCTTGGTATTCATGGAACCACCCATCATTTGTTTTATCATGTAACCACCCTCCAAATGTCCAAGTACCATTATAAAATCATAAGACATAAAACAAAGATAAAGGAAAGAAAACATTTCCACATTTTAATCACAATATATCACATAAATATATTAACATAAAAAATCCTTTATCAAAACCATTTTCAATACCAAAATTAATAATATAGTATAAGGTTTTTATTTTCTTTTAAAACATTATGGCTTGTTGAGGAATCCAAAGATCAAATAATACTCACGGTGGCAGAAAGTTCGTTGTCCCCACGTACGTTAAAAGAAACTTTCCTTTTGTCATTTAGTAAAATTCTTCATAGAAAAGGATTCCCTTTGAATGAAATGAAAATTCAAAGGTGTTTATATAGAATATAATACAAAGCCTTGTATTAAAAAAAATATTCCTCAATGAAAGGAGATTGAGACGAAGTTCCTTACCTCGTGTCCGACTTGACTCGATCGTTCTTTAATCTCCTAAATAATAAACTAAAGTTAATTTCTACTTGCTTAAGAAACTTTTTCTAGTTTATTATTCCTTTTATATCACTTATTTCCATGTTATAAACATTATTTAGTCATTTAAGTTAATAATGTTCATTTTGTCGATATTTGGCACTTAAGTCAAAAATGGACTTCTTATAATTACATGTTGTTCATGTGGTCAAAGGTTCATTATATAAAAAATGATATTCACTATTTGGATATCATATATATCATATATATACATCATATAAATGTATTTATAATAGTACATAACATTTAGAGTTAAGAAATGAAATGCACCATTCTTGGAGACGGTAAGCCATACGTACGCATGAACACTACTTCCATTTCTATTTCATATTTAATGGAATTAAAAACTAATGATAAATGGTAGTGTTATAATTCTCGTATTGTATCATATATAATATCATTAAACCTATCCTTTATATGTACCATATATGGTATGAACGAGTCATATCACTTTGAGAGGGCGGTTGCCTGCTCTTCCTCAAATGAAATTATCGTGTTTACACATAATGAAAACCATAAAGGTTTGCTATTTAAAAAAATACATAAGCATAAAGAAAACATAAACATAATATATATCATATAAAAATGTAGTGACATATTAATGGACACCATGATAGGTGTTAAAATAAGTTTGAACAATCATCGTTTCATGAGGTAGTAATTCTCCATCCACAGAAATAGTATGTTCGTTAACCATTAGACGGGTGTGTGTGTGAGTGTAGGTAGAATACATATCATAAAAACATCCTATTATATTGAGGATACTGGTGTTATTATGGGATCAAATAATAATAAGATATTGGTGATTTAAGAATGAAAATAAAAGGAAGAAACTCGAGAGAAGAAATTACCTCTAAATCGGGTAACTCTTTTTGATTTGAGCCAAAGGCTTCCTTGGGAAGACTTCTTCTCAATGTGAGGCTTCTAGGGGTAAGATAGGGATTTGTAGAGATAATATGAGCATAGGTTGGTTAATCCAAGGGCTTGAGAGTTGTGGGTAAGGGGGTAGAGGTGGGGGCCTTTTATAAGAGGGAGGAGGGTCACTTTTGGAAAGTCTTGAAATGTTACGTTATTATAAAATGGGTTTCGGATTTTAAAGGTCCCACAATGATATATTTCGAGGATAAGGTAATAAGGGTTATAAATCCACCCATCCAATAGATTTTTGACAAGTTTATGTTTTATATTTTACCTTATCTTTTCATTTTATTTAAATCGTTCATTAATGAGGTAATTACTGCATCGTCATGGTGTCATAAATACATTTATTTATATAATGTCTAAAAATTATAAAAAAATACCATGATGTAGGAAATATTTATAGATTTCCAATGACTATTTATAGTCTAAGAGATCATTTATCTTAACAAAATTAAAATTGTTTTACTTATGATATACAAACTTTTGTTATATTTTTCTTCTTTTTAAAAATAATGTCATAAATGTCACTATCACACCCATGTGACTTCATGGGCCATCAAGTTTGGTGAAACGATTCCCATGATCGTCCATGACTCAAAAAAGAGGATTTGGACACATATTTGGGTCATTTTATATTATTATGACATTATTTTATTACACTTAATTACCCGATTACTAAATAATCATGATAATTAAAGATAATTACCGTTGTTACTATTCATAATGTCCAAAAACAAAAAAGTATTAATTACATAATATGTACCTTATGATTCCAAATATGGAATCCATTTGACCGAATTCCAAAGATATAAATTTCAGTAATTAATTTAAAAATAATTCTCGTTTTCAAAACAAATAGCGTGTTTTTAAGAAACAATATCTATTAAAAGATTGATAATTGTTTATGTCCAATTTCAAAGTGAAATTAATTATAATAACATTAAATGGTAAAAATATATTATAATTACACATTAAAACCAATTAAAAAGATAATCTAACCATAAAATTAAATTAGATGAAAAATCAGTTTTGAAGTAAAATGCAGTATTTTTCACTATTCATTAAAAAAATGAACATTGTCAGAAAAATACCAAAAATTTATCCAAAGTAAATTTCAAAGACCCAATTCAAAAGAATATGTTTATTTTGACATATAGTTATTATTATATTGTCAAAAGATAGATTTAAAAATGGTTCTCCATCAAAAGACGGTAAACCAATCTTTTAAAAATATTAGAGTATTCTATGCTTAAGATTGGATTTATTCTCATTTTAATCCTCTGAAACACTATCAAATTCATAAATTGACATAGATATTAAAATATATTATTATTTACTTACTTGGTATGTTACATTATGTGTTTTGACATGATTTTTTAATGATAGGGAGGTCACTAAATATATGATAAATCATTGAATGAAGTCGGTGAGTAAACATATAAAGGTTTGGATTACTAAAAATGGTGATAAATTAAGGTATATATATAAAAATTTAACTATAAAAACATATTTCAAAAAAATTAATTATTTTGGTAAATGTTTATGAAATGTTTGAAGCATGATAATGACATCGATTTTGGAGATTATGTAGGAGAGTTAATGAGAGAGATCATAAACCATTAAAATATCAACATACATAAACAGATAATTTCTAAAGTTAATTAAAATTTCATTAAAATTATTTTGTAATAATTTATTTGTCTTTATTTTTGCAGTACTTCCAAGATTACAGACAACCTTCATGCTTAGAAGACGTAAATTTGTTTACAGATGAGTGGGAATCGTACAAGCTATCAGAATATTTACCGACATAATAATTAAGTGATTTCCGACTATGTTTGTGATGTAATACAATATATAACCTTATAAATATATTTTGGGTGTGAATAATTAGTGTCAGAATTCATATATATTATTTTTGATCTATTTCTAAAGTATAATTATAATATAGGATGTAAATTTTTTTAGAAGTGATGGCTTGCAAATAATAAAAACGTTGGGTAATGGCAAAGGCAGAAGAAGGTTGGAGGAATAGGTGGAGGTGGAGGTAGAGGCATAGGCAGATATGGAGGTAGAGGCATAGTTGAAGTCAGAGACTGAGGTGTAGGAGGTAGATGGAGAGACCGAGGTGGAGAAAGAGATGAAGCGCTAGCCTATAAAGAATAAAATTTTTGGGTAATGGAGTATAATGGGGATCATACAAATAACGTGTTTGAGAAATATTGTTGAAAAGTGTGCACAACACTTTTCACTTAAGATAAGATTCATTGTTAATGTTTTTTAGGTTTATTATTAAAAAAATGTTTTCCACTACATGTTTAAGTGATTTTGTATAGTAATTTAAGTGGAGGATTTTTTTTTGAAAAAAAACAAACACTACTTATTTTTTCAAACTCATTATCATAGGATAAAATTACTATTAGAAAATTCCAAGTATGGTCAAATATTACTGAAGTGTGAAAGAAACCCCTCACTAAGAACAAAATGAACAAAAAAAAATAGATGCAATTTCTTCCCCATGAATTCTCTACACTAAAATGAAAGGGTCTTAGTAGGGGAGCTAATAGTCACTTGGGAGTCATACAACAACAATACAATAATCAAATATGAATATAAACCATATTAACTTTTTTAATAAATATGTGTTTAATCAACCACCAAATTCAGATACTGTATGAGATAACTGTTGGAGGACAACAAACATTAAGATATTGTGGTCATCAAGGAGGGTTGGTGTCAAAGGAAACATTAAATCAAATGAAAATAAACCTCTTTATGAAAAAATAAAAAAATATTAAAACCCCACTTCAAATAAAATTGTGAAGCATCAAAAATACAAGAAAATTCCACATTGAAAAAGAATCTAGTAACTTGATCCAGAACCTCTAAGAAATACAGAAATACAAAATATCATCGATTGAATTATGAATTTTCCGAAAAGAAAAATATAGTGGATTCACTTTGGTGGTGGTTCATGATATAATATCACAAATTCTTGTGAAATACATACAAGTAACATTCATTATGCATGTGCATATTCATTATATAAAATGATTCATGTTCACAAGACCATCAATAAAAAACTCATCATCATTCTCAATAAAAAAATACATGAGAATAGGGATATTCTCATATTGATGAACAAATAATTATTATGTTATGTTATATTATATCATCACCCAAAATTTTGAAAAGGATATAATAATCTATATCACAATCTTGGAAGACCTAATGTATGTGATAGATTTTTGTGTCATTTTAATGATATTAAAGGGATATACTGATGTTTAATACTTTCAAAAATGGGTAAATAATTTATAATGGATTTTAGTGCCTTATTAAAGTACCTAATGGGTCACACTTAAGTTTATTCCATAAAATAAGGTAAATGGATTATCATGGAGTTTGTACACTCTTAATAGTGAAATGGAAATATAGATTTTATTATGTTCCATAAATACTCATATGTAAATATTTATTTTAGTTGAATTAATTAATGATAATAGGTTTACACTAATGTTTAATTTTTTCTATGAATAAATGAATTATTCAACAAGGATGACTCACTCTATTACTATTATCATACACTCAATAAGGATGAATCACTCATGATGAGGCTATTTTCTTTTTAATCCCCAACTCATTCAAAATTATGGGTTATCAAACTGAAATATTGTTATATAATCCATAGTGTTTAATGTACTATAGGACAAAAAAGGCATATTGTAATCAAACATAAATTAATGAAATACACATTGTTCCTAGTATGACTCAAAATTCTGTAGTTATAGTTTAAAATTTTCATTTTATTAATGTATTATTTCATATTTAAGATTAATTTTTTTCTTTAAAGTATTACTAACATAAGAATTATTTTTATATATAGGTAGATTCTTTTTCTCATGTTGAGGTGGTTTGTTCAAAGATAATCGTTCTCGTGAGAGATTGGACTTCAAGGATACAACTTAGTTAACAACAATAAAGAAATGGGTCCAGAATGTATACAACCATCAAGAAAAGTTAAATTTCTACTAATAATTTAGTTAATTTTAGAACCTTTTTTTCTAATATTTTTAATTTAATTTCCTTTTCATTTTTATCTAATTTTTTTTCACAGATCTTTTTGGAATTCATATTTTTTTTCAATCGTCTACAACAATCTAGAAAAGAGAGAACATGTTGCTTTTATATGAGGCATTTCAAATAGCTGGGGTTTCTCCTTCAATCCAAATGAAACATTTATTTCTTTTCTATCTTGGTATTTATGGTTGAAATAAAAACACACATCACGTACTCAATCAACCACACCTCAATCGGACACACACTATGACGATATGACTCGAACTATATGTTTTTAGTTTATAATTTACATTTTAGTTCAAAACACACTTCACAATTTTAAAACCAATAAATTGAATTCGTATTATTTTGATACATTAGTAAAATGATCCATAAGTCATTATTAACTTTTATAAATCATTTTCACATCAATTTGATACACGATGTGCCTAAAATGACTTAAAGTGTTCGTTATTAGTTCAAAATTTACATTTTTTTTCCAAAGGTGTCACTCATTGAAAACTGAGAAAATGTGGTCAATTGTCTTTATAATTTAGTAAAATTATTCATAATTCATTGTTTATGTTTATGAATTAGTCTTACATAAAACTGACACAATATGTGACCAGTATAACTCAAAGTGTATGTTTCCAGTTTAAAATGACATTTTTATAAAAAAAGTGTTCTACTCAACACTGAGAAAACACATTAAAAATATTTTTATACATTAGGTTAAAACTATTTAAGTAATTTGGGATGTATAGGAATCATCCTCACCTCAATTTGATGCACGATGTGATCAGTATGGCTCTAAGTGCATCTTTTTATTTAAAATTCATATTAATTTTAGTAAAAAAGGAAACTTACAAACCTAAAACTATGTAAACACATTAATATTGTTTTGATAATTTATTAAAATGATCCATAAGTCATGTTTTATGTGAATTAATTATACACACCTCAATATAATACACGATATGTCTAATATGACTCAAAGTGTACATTATCAGTATAAAGTTGACATTTTAGTTCAAAAAGCGTCACTCACTGAAAACTAGGAAAACATGCTAATATTTTATTTATGATATAGTACAAAAATAAATAAGTCACTTTTGATGTGTAGGAATCCATCCCACATCAAACTGACACACGATTCGACCGATATGACTCAAATTTCATGTTTCTAGTTTAAAATGACATTATAGTAAAACTTATAAGTGACATACTCAAAAACAAGTAAATTCTTTCATATTATTTTTATAAATTAGTAAAATGATCCATAAGTCATTTTGGATGTTCATGAATCATTATCACCTCAATATGATGCATTGTGTGACCGGTATGACTCCAAGTGTGTCTTTTTATTTAAAATTGAAATTGATTTTAGTAAAAAAAGACAACTGATATACTCAAAATAAGGAAAATACATTTAGATTATTTTGATACATTAAGAAAACCATACACAAGTAATTTTTTATTTTTTGGTATCATAAAAACCTCAATATGTTACATGATGTTCCTAGAATGACTCAATGTGTTTGTTATCAGTTTAAAATTGAAATTTTAGTTAAAAAAGATTCACTCACTAAAAACTAAGAATACATGATCGGTATTCCTTGATAATTTAGGAAAAATATTCGTAAGTAATTTGTGATGTTTTGAAATCATTCTCATGTAAAATCGACTCATGATCTGATCAATAGGACTCAAAGTGTGTGATTCTTGTTTGAAATGATATTTTAGTAAAAACAACATGTGACATACTCAAAACATAAAAAATGCTTTTGGACTATTTTTATACTTTAGGAAAATGATCTATAAGTAATTTGGGATGTGTGATAATTATGAACACCTCAATCTAACACATGGTGTGATTGTTATGACTCAAATTATGACTTTTTATTTAAAATTGAAATTAATTTTAGTAAAAAGGTCAACTGATATACTCAAAATGGATCAAATGCATTCAGATTGTTTTTATACTTTATTAAAATTATACATGAGTAATTTTTTTATATAGGCATCATCTATACTTCAATCTGATATACGATGTGCCTGAAATGACTCAAAGTGTTTGTTTTCAGTTTAAAATTGATATTTTAGTCCAAATGCGTCACTCACTGAAATTTGATAAAACACACATGGGTTGTATTTATAATATAGGTAAAAGATTGATAAGTCATTTTTGATGGGTAACAATCAGTCTCAAATCAAAATGACACATGATGTGACCGATATGAATCAAATTATGTGTTTCAAGTTTAAAATGACATTTTAGTAAAAAAGACACAAGTGACATACTCAAAACTGATAAAAAGTATTCATATTGTTTTTATAAATTAGTAAAATGTTCCATAATTTATTTTTTATTTGTATGAATAATCCAAATATAAATTATATAAATGTTGTGACCAGTATCACTCTGAATGTGTCTTTTAATTTAGAATTGACATTAATTTTAGTAAAAAAGACAATTGACATACTAAAAACTGAGAAAACACATTTAGATTATTTTGATACTTTATAAAAACTATCTATATGTAATTTATACATGTAGGAATAATATTCACCTCAATATGATACACTATGTTTCTATAATGACTCAAAGTGTCTGTTATCAGTTTAAAATTAACATTTTAATTGAAAAAGTTGTAGTCACTGGAAACTAGGAAAACATGCTCCAATTGCCTTGATAATTTAGGGAAATGATTCAAAATTCAATTTTACAGGTACGAATTAGTCTCACATAAAAATGATGGATGATGTTACAGGTATAACTCATAGTGCTAGTTTCTATTTTAAAATGACATTTTAGTATAAAAACATTTGATGTATTTAAAACCAAGAAAACTAATCCCGATTGTTTTAATAATTTATGAAAAAAACCATAAGTATTTTGTGAGATGTAAGAATCATCCCCACCTCAATCTGACACACTATGTCACTGGTATGACTCCAAGTGCACCTTCTTATTAAAAAATGACATTAATTTTAGTAAAAAAGACAACTAACATACTAAAAACTGAGGAAACACATTCAGATTGTTTTGATACATTATGAAAATGATCTATAAGTCGTTTTTTATGTATAAGAATTATCTTCAACTCAATTTGATATATGATGTATCTGGTATGACTCAAAGTTTCTATAATTAGTTTAAAATTAACATTTTATCTCAAAAAGTTTCACCCATTGAAAACTATACAAACATGCTCGGAAAGTCTTGATAATTTATAATAATGATTTATAAGTCATTTTTTACATATATGAATAATTATCACATCAAAATACCACATAATTTGACTGATATTAGTGTGTGTTTCTAGTTTAAATGGAATTTTAGTAATAAACATAAGTGGCCTTATCAAAATTGAGAAAACACATTTGTATTGTTTTGATAATTTAGGAAAATGATCCATAAGTTATTTGGGATGTGCAGGAATAAACCACACCTCAATATTATGCACAATGTGACTGTTATAAATCCATGTACTTATTATCAATATATAAGTGTCGTTTTAGTTTAGAACGTGTATCACATCACCAAAACTGAGCAAATGATCCTATATTGTTTTCTCATCATTTTATCTGCTATTAATTAATTAATTTCCTTATAATTTTCATCTTATACTTGATTAGTTAATTTTCATTGAGATAATGCTTGATGATGTACAAGAAATGGTTTATTGTGCAATAATCGACTGCAACTCAATCTCATACAAAGTGTTCCTAGTATAACTCAAAGTTTAGTTTACAATTAGAACTTTCTATTTAATTTATTTCTTTATATTATTACTAGAATAAGAATTTATTTATTATACATATGTGTTCTTCTAATCGAGTAGGGGTGGTTTGTTATTTAATTCAGGTGCATTATTTTACTCTATAATTTAGGTTTTTTTCTTTCATTTGCACTTCAAATTTTATTTCATTTAAATTATGTATTTTTACCTAGGTTTTCTAATTTCCATTTCTACAGTGTGCTGTTATAGCACAATTCCCAGTTTGTTTTGTAGTGTACTATTACAGCACACTATAGTATTCCCCTTTATCAATGCTACTAAATAGTTTGATAAATGTACTATTTATCAGTTCTTATAAAATCACTGATAAAGGTTTCTTTTATCAGTGCATTTAGTAACACTGATAAATGTGTATTTCAATCCCACTTCGGTAATCAATGTCTTTTTAGATTAGAAAAAGTTCAATTCTAGCAGTGTTAAATGCCTATTTTGTAGTGGTAAACAAATATGGGATAATAGTTACTTGAGTGACCAAACATACCACATCGATGAAATTTTTACCTAAGTGTATGTGTTTGATTTTGACTTCCAGTTTGATTAAAATTTATTCTAACATTATGTTTCATTAGGTATAATAGTTGATATTTAATTTCAGCAATTTTTTCATTCATTTCATGCTTCGAACCTAAATTGAAATAACTTATTTTCACTCATATTCTCCTATAATCTTTGTGTTTTGAGTTGCGGTCAATATTTTCATATATTTTTCTAAATTATTCATCAGTCCTATCAGTGAAATTATCTAAAGTGGATTGGTAAACCAAATTATTACTAGAATGTGCCAACCCTTCATTGAAAACTTCCATGAGGAGGTGGGTATATAGATGTTGGTGAGAACAATTCCATATAAATTCCCTAAATTAGTCTCAAGACTCATGAAAACATTCTCCATCCTCTTGAAAGAAACTTGTGATTTTTTCCCAAACTCTCCCATGATTTAGTTCATGAAAAACATCATTACAAAAAATACATAGACTTATCCCATGTGTCGAATATATTTTCGTCGAGTGAAAAAAACAAATTCCTAGCATTCCCCTTAAGACAAAAATGGAAAACTATCATTTTTAGTTCATCCTCACGAAGTCCTTATAAGGGTAAATCTTGAACTATGTTGTAAAATTATCCAATGAAATCTAAAGAGTCCTCATTAGACATTATATTGAATATAGGAATAGGTGATAAATGTGATTGTTTCAACTCATAATTTAGAGCTCTTGGAGATAAAGTAATTGAATATAGATTTCTTAACACTTAAAGAAGTTGAAACTCAATCATCATGTGCCTTTAAAAATTGTATAGGATGAGTTATTCATTGTTTGTAGGATCTCTCTATATTAATTCTTCCATTTAAATTTTCTATTTTTTCAATTATCTAAGATATTTATTAATTTCAGAAATTATGTGTTCGATGTCCTCAACTCTAGAGCTAGTGTGCATCAATAACCACATTTTAGATTTTAAAAACAAACATAGAACATGTTGCATATTTTTTAAACTATTTTTTAATATATATTTTTTGTTTTTTTTTTTGATTTATTTTTTTCTCTTGATCGCTCGTGCCTTACCCAACAATATCATAAAAAATTTCATATATTTCATTGGTCTAGAAAATTTATTTAATACCTACTAACTCTAAGCAAGACCACATCCATAGAGAAGGAAAAGGTATAAGAGTGTGAATCATGAAAATGACCTCAAGAAAAAAAATTAAACAATTGAGTATCAAACAACAATAGTGAAGTGATGTATGACTAAGGAAGAAAAGTTTATGAAGAAGTGGATGTGGGGAATAATAAGATTAATAGATTAGGAATGAAAAATAATTGATGTGGTACAGGAATTTCAATTCTCTATTTTTGAAAACAATTCTTGATCATGAAAAATATTTTTGGATCTTCATTTATGAGATGGGATGTTTATTGAATGTACTGAACATAGTGTTTTTAAGCCAAATGAAGTATTTTTTCAACCACAGACTTTAACTTGTCCTTAAAATATGATTGATTGATGGTCACCACATCAATTTTCATTAAATCATTGTGATCTGTTCTTTAACTTTTGATGAATTAAAAAACATTTATGAGGATATTTTTAAAGCTGTTTTTAGGGGATTAAAATTGATAAATATCAAATGATACCAATCTTTAATGAAATTAAGAAGAATTATTTCCAAGACTATGATGTACAACAGCTAAATCGAAGAAAATACATGAATCGAATAAAGGGATCAGAACCAGAACAATCCTATTCCATGAACAAGATTTATCCAAATATCATTTCCAAATTGAAATAAAAATTTCATTACATATAAATAAAATAAAATAAAAGAAGATGAAAAAAAATATCCCTATTATTTACTCTTCTACTAGATTCGTCGGCCTCCGTTCCACATTCTCAATTTTTCTGTGAAAATATATACTACTTATATGGATCATCTCTCCCATAGTATTCATCAATCTTAAGAACCAAACTTCATCATAGACTCAAAAGACCTAGTAAATCTCTGGATAAACCTCAACTTAAACTTTCACTTGAACAGGAAGCGCGATGAGATTGTAAACCTTGATCGGTATAACACTCAAAAATTTTGTTCAACATGGAATTTCTCTAAACATCTTATGTGTGTTGGGAATTTAAATGATTTTTCCCACAAGTACAGCGATAATCACAATAAAAAATAAAGATCAAAAGTGAAATTGAATGGACACAAGATATAATGTGGAAACCCCCCCCCCCCCCGAATAAAAGGGGTAAAAACCCATGGGAAAATATAACGATCACACTATGGGTAAAAGAGGGTACACACTCACATTCTATTACAAAGAGAAAACCCTTGTAAAATATCTCTTGAATAAGGGGTGAAAATTCCTCACAAATACCTCACAAATGAGATCTACCGATACATGGGATACTCAGTGAAGCTGATGCTAGAAACATAGGGGAGTAAATGCCTCACAAATACCACACAAATGAGATCTTCTGATACATGGGATACTCATTGAATCTAATGATGGAAACATAGGGGAGGGTCTCTATTTATAGGATACCTATCACCCCTCCTACTCTTCTCCACTGTAGCATTTGGTGGGGTTGGACACCCACCACATCCTCTACACCATCCCCCCTTTGACAAAGAAAGGGGTGGCATCATCAAATGAATGGAATACTACCAACACATCCCCCATATTGATATTTTATTTAAAACCAATCACATACCCACACACCATTTCCATATACAAAATCATTTTGCTCATATCTCTTCAAGGCCGCTCAAGGATCTGGACCATCTGAACTTATCAGAGTCAACTGCCTTCATCGTAAAATCTGTCAGATTTTCTTTAGTGTGAATTTTTTGCGTGTCCACACTTCCTACCTCCATCACATCTTAGTCAATGTGATATTTTACCCCTGTTTTCTTTGTCCTATAATGAAAATATTGATTCTTTGCAATGTTCAAGGTGCTGTGACTATCACAAAATAATAGAATCTTATTCTGTATGTGCCCGAGATCATCCAACATATTTCTCATAAAAAATGCATGTTTTTAAGCCTATGTAGCTTACATGTACTCCATATTTGTTGTAGATAAATCCAAAACTGATTGCAACTTTGAAATATATTTCACAGCTCCTCTAATAAATGTAAATAAATACCATGTAGTGGATTTCCTCTGGTCATAATCACATACAATATCTGAATCAACATATCCTATGATTGTGAAATTTGATCCTCTATAACATAATGCATTATTTGAGGTCTCCTTGATATATATTAAGATCATCTTCAATGTTCTCCAATGATCCTTTCCTTGATTCTCCATGTACCGACTAACTACTCCCAATTCATGTTCAATGTTTGGTCTTGTACAAACCATAGTGAACATCAGACTCCCCACTGCTAATGCATATGTAAATTAAGATATATCCATCCTCTCTACATTACTACTAGGACTCATGGTATAGGATAACTTGAAATTAATAAGAAGTGGGGTAGATATTATCTTATATTCTTTCATGTTGAATCATTTCAAGACTCTCCATAATCAATTATTCTATGGTAACCAAATCATACCATTATTTCTATCCAGGTAAATCTACATCCTATGAATCATGTTTGTTGGTCCCTTGTCCTTTATATCAAACTCCCTAACCAACTGCTCCATTGTCTCTTGGATTTGATCATTTTTGGGGCCTGCAACCAACATGTCATCCACATACAATAGAATAATGATGAAATCATTACCATACTATCCATTGAAATATACACAAGGATATGAATAGAGTCTATTGTATCCTATGATCAGGATAAGGAATCAAATATCATGTACCAACACCTCAGTGCCTATTTGAGACCATACATATATTTTTTCAACCGACAAAAAAGGTTCTGTTTTTCTTATTTTGGAGACCCTTATGCAGGGAGAAAATAGATCTCTTCATTAATATTTCCATGGAGAAAAGCAGTCTTCACATCCAGTAGCTCTAGATGTAAACTGTGTGTAGCTAACATTTCCAGAACTAACAAAATAGTCATGAGTCTAACAATATGAGAAAATATTTCATTGAAATAAATACCATCCTTCTAATCATATCATTTGAACACCAGACTTGCACAATATCTTTTCTATTGGGTCCTTTCCATACCGCTTGATCTTAAAGACTCATTTATTATTAATAAACTTCTTTCCATGAGGTAATCAAATAAGATACAATGTCTTGTTCCTGTATAGTTTTCAAGTTCCTCCTACATCACCGTTATCCATGAGGATACATCTAGACTCTGGGTCGCCTCCACAAAAGAATATGGCTCTCTATCCTTTTTCAATAACCAGTATGCAATATTGCTCTCAGTCGCATAGTCTGAGTCATATATTGGTGCCTTTTCTCCTAAGTTGACCATCATGGTCTAAACTCAACTAGTACTTGATCTTCGTGCACTGATAATGCCTGAGAGGAAACTGCTTCTTCTTTGGATTTATCCTCTACTTATACTATTGTAGTTTATATATTCTCCTTGTCCATGTCTCAATCAATTTTCTTTTTCACCTTATCTTCTGAAAAAATGACATCTCTGATGATGATAAGTTTTCGGGCAGTGGGGTCCCATAAATGATACACCTTCACACCATTATCATATGCCAAGAAGATACATTTCCTGGATATTGAATCCAAATTTGATCTTTCCTATTCATTAAAAAATTCATATACAGGACTTACAAAAGTATATCACTGATAATAGTAAGTGGGTTTACTAGACATCATCTCCATCAGTTTCTTCAGATCAGTCAGTGGTGTAGGAGATATATTGATCACATGAAAAACGATATTCATAGCTTCTTCCCAAAAAGTTTTTTTCAATTCATGCAGTCTTCAACATTGCCCTCATTATATCTAATAGGGTTCTATTCATCCACTTTTCCACTCCATTCTACAGAGGATTATATGCCACTATGAAATCTATCTTGATTCCTTCTCTTTAAAAAAAAGTATCAAACTCCTCACTTGTATATTGTCAACCATTTTCAGTCCTCGGACACTTGATCTTTTTTCCATATTCAAGTTCCTTCCACACTTTGAATGTTTTGAAGACTTTAAAAACATCTACTTTTGGCATGATTGGGTACACTCAGATATAATTGGTGTTTTCCAAACAACGAAATGGATAAAATCTAAGATCTCCTGACTTTTTTTTGTTGAAATCCCAAACTTTAACCTATGTCGGTTTCTAAAAACACAGTTCTCACAAATTGATAAGGATACCTTTCTAAGCCTAAGAAGAAACTTCTAATCCGTAAGAATATTCATGCCTTATTCTGAAATATGGATAAGATTTTGATTCTATACCATAATCAATGATTCCATCTAGGTAGTTGATGCAACAACTATCTCTACCTCCTTATACGTTTCACCCATAAGCTTTTATGAGTTCTTTAAGATCTTTTCTGCCTTTATCACCACAAGTGTGCCCTTCACAATTCTCATCACTCCATTCTGAGTGAGAGTCTTGCATTTTATGTCATGAAATTGTCCCAAAGACAATATTTTCTTATTCATAACCTTCACATTATATACTCCTTGGATGGTTTGAACAATAATATCATTAATCATCAATTTAATGGTACCAAATCTAATGATATTCAAGATGTAATCATTACCCATGTGAACAAGTCATTCTGGGATGGTTTCATACTAATCAAACTAGTCATGTCGAGATTTCCTATGTCATGTTTATCCGGATACAATTATCCATGTATTGTTGAGATGCTATCTACATCCAGTATTCATCGCCATGTCACTAATAAGAATGTATCCCTTTCAATAAGTACTCACCACATTCCCCTGAGATCACTTTTTTACTACTATTCTTGTTCCAATAATCATTCGTGGCATGCCACTTCTAACCACAACTGAAACATGTGAAATTATTCTTCTTACTCCTCAATTTGGACCTACCCTGATTTTGGCTCTCACTCAAACCACACTCCATCGTCCTTCCTCTCTCCATTTATAGAGCTTCTACTTAGTGTTATTTTTCCTATTGGTACTACTTGTTCTTGTGTTGAATTTATTCTTCAATAACCAAGGATGAAACATCATTGAAGGGAAAGATATTCATTAGGATATTATTGGTGAGTTTGATGATGAGTTAGTCATAAAAATATGAAAAAAAATCTAAAGCAGAATCTCCACAAGTTCAGTATCCGCAATTTTTGTAGCACAACACTATGAGTTGAGAGAACATGGTATTGTGGTTATTGATGTGATCATTCAGTGATGATGACTCCATCCTTAAAATAGTGTACAATTTTCTCTTTAGGAATTTTTTTGAAGTGACTTGTCCTCGTATAGCTTCATCAAAGTATCCCATATTTTCTTTGCTGTCTTTTTCTCAGAAATGCTCAAAAGGGCCCCTTCCGCCAAATACAAATATATATTGGCAATATAATTCTTTTCTAGTTCGTTCCATTTCTCTGTTGTCACACCCACTAGGTTTTCACCAATTTTTGGCAAGAAATTATCTTTCTACAACACTTTCTACATATTCAATTCCCATAATGAAAAATTATTCCTGCTGAATTTTTCGATCTCAAATTTCACCACCATCGGGACATGCCGTCAGTCTAGATCCTCCTCCATTTTATAATGGTGTATTTAATAATATCAATTATTTTTTATTATTTTAAATATAAAATGATGTTGCAATCAAAAATCATAATCAAATTTATGAGAATTATTAATACCTGAACAATTGAACAAAGTCGGGCCAGAACTTTCCCTTTGATACCACTTTTTGAGACTGTAAATGATTTGGGCCACCGGTGCAGTGGTAATCACAAGATAAAATAAATTTAAAAAATAAAAAATAGATAGATGCTATACGTAATGTGGACCCCCCCCCCCCAAATTAAATGGGTAAAAAACCAGGTAAAGTAGAAGGATCTCACTATGGGAAAAAGTGGGTACACACTCACTCACTGTTAAAATGAGAAAACCCTCATAAAATCTCTCTTGAATATGTGGGGAAAATTCCTCACAAATGGGATCTAATGATACATGGGATACTTGGTGAAGATGAATTTTGAAACATATGGGAAGCTCTCCATTTATTAGGGACCTCTCTACCCTCCTACTCTTATCTGCTAGTTGGGTTAGCCACCCACCACATCCTCCACCACCATCCCCTCTTTGATGAAGAAAAGGGTGGAAACATTAAATGAATGGACCCCTTCTCTTCTCCATCGGTGGGGTTGGACACCCACCACATTCTATACCACCATCCATATTTTGACAAAGAAAGGGGTGGTACCATCCAATGAACTAAATATATCCAACAATGTGGACCTCATTCAAAACCAAAACCATAGAATTCAGGAACCTGAGGTACCTCCTTTATCATTTGGATCTATAAAAATAAATAGAAAACACAGAACTTCATTCCACAACTATAATCTAGATCCTCACCAACATCAACAATATCCTATTATTCTATCTAACATGACCTCAGGTTCAAAAGAGGTTCATCATCTCCATCAAATGAATGATCATCGATCACTAGCTTCAGGCATGTTGTCTATACAATCTAGGAAACTAGAGGAATAAAAATTAAAACAAAAAAAACAAAAAATAGCTTCCGGGATTTAATTTCACAATACTTTCAATGGAGTAAATTCACCATATTTAGAGGATATTTCCCAAAAATGAAAATACTCAAAAATAATACAAAAAAATATTAATTAAAGGAAAAAAATGCAGCAAAAAACAAATAACATTAATTGTAATTGAGAAGAAATAAGGGGAAGATAAAAAAAGAATAAGAAAATAAGCTTCATGGGAAAGAGATGCATGAGGATGTCCATCTATGTTGAAAAAACAACTGTCATTTCTTTTTGGTTGGAATTTCCAACACTCCCATTAAAACTAAAATGGGATTCATTCTGAGCATAATTCTTAATTGATTGAATACATCTATCGGTAGTGCCCTTGTGAAAATATCATCCACCTATTCCATATTTTGAAAATATTCCAATTCTATCATTTTATTCTTCCCATGATCTATTAGAAAATTATAATGGGTATCAATGTGTTTTCTTTTTCCATGCTACACTAGATTTTTGGCTACTTCAATTGTTAGATTATTATCCACGTATATAACAGTGGATCCATATTATGGATGTTTCAACTCCTTCAATATATTTATCAACCGAATTCCTTCAAAAAATAGTGGATGATGATACCACGTACTCTACTTCAAATATAGATAGGATGAACACACATTACTTTTCTGAATTCCATGTGAAACCATTCATTCAAATAAAAAATACATATCCAGTTGTACTTTTTCTTTCATCTTGTTCACCTCCCCATTCACTATCTAAATATCCATATATCTTTTCTTCATCATTGTATGGATATAAAAGACCAAAAATCACTATTCCTTTGATGTACCTGAGGATTATTTTTACACCTAGATAGTGTGACTCTTTCGGTGCTTCTGTGTACCTTCTTAGAAGAACAATACTATAAACAATATATGGCCTTGCTATTGTAAGGTACCTTTGGCTTCCGATCAGACTCTTTAAGAAATTTGAGTCAAAGCTTCTTCCTTCTCCATATTTTTTTAATTTTAATCTTGTTTCTATAGGTATGTTTATAGCATTGCAATTGGACATCATTATTTTTTCAAGAAACTCCTTGGAATAGTTATTCTGAGATATATAGATGCCACCATGTTTTTTCTTTACATAAATTCCCAAAAAAGGACATGAGACCTCCATTGGTCATCTCAAACACCTAAAATATGGCCTTCATGAATAAATCTAACATCATTAAACATTTCCTTATAAATAGAAAATAATCAAAATATGATAATGCTATAAGTATTTCTCTACTAGAATTGTTCTTGATGTAAATTTCATGCTCATATGGACATTTGGAAAGGTTTTTCTCTTGAAGATAATTGTCGATGCTTGCATTCCAAGCATGTGGATATTTCTTCAACCCATAGAGAGAATTTTTTAAGTCAATACACTTTTTCTTACTCTCATTTCATATCAAATCCTTCAGGCTTGTCAATATAGACCTCTTCTTCTAGAATTCCAATCAGGAATGGAGACTTCACATCTAGTTAGTAGATCATCCAACTATGACAGACAATATGGGAGATAATCATCATAAAATTTTCAAGTCAAGAAACATGGGTAAATAATTATTTATAGTATTCCATGTACTTTTTTTATACCCATTTTCTATAAGTTATTCCTTATAGACATTGATCTCTCTATCAATATTTCTCTTGAACTTTTACACCCATTTAATGGTAAGTTTATTTTGGTATATAGGATGTGTAGGTAGATCCCATATGTAATTTTTTTCTATGTAATGAATTTATTCTTCCATAGAGAGTCTCCAAAAAAATTCCCTTTTGGATTCGTAAAACGACATAGGATCATGATCTTCATATAAGTAAAAAATATTTACTTCTTTGGTTTGCTCATAGAAGTCACATAAGCTCTTTATTTTTTTAGGAATAATTGATGAGATGAGCTAGACGAATTTTGACTTAATGGAGTGATTTTGGGAGTTATGGAATGTACTCTTGGACTTCTATGTACTAACGATGTGCTTGAGGAATGTGTCATAGGTTTTTTCTCCTAAAGATCATGCCTTTATTCAGTATCTTCTGTTTCGAATGGAATTTCATTGTTTGGTTCTTAATCATTACATTTACATGAATATTACTCACTAAAGACCACATATCTACTCACTAATAATTTATTGGTTAGTGGATTGTACATAATTTAGGCTTTAGATGCTTCACTGTAGCTGAGGAAGATGCACTTTTTTCCATGATCATCAATCATACTTCTTCTTGCTTCTGGAACTTGAGCGTAGGTGAAAACCCGAAAGATTCTTAAGAGTACCATGATCATTTTATAGACATTCCATTTCTATTATGGTATTAAATTTCTGATTATCTTGGTTGTGCATCGATTGTGAAGGTAGGTAGTATATGCCACTACCTCAGCACAGAAGCTCTTTGGAAAGCATTTCTCCTTCTATATGGTCCTCATCATGTTGAGGATGGTGCAGATATTTCATTCTATAATTCCATTCTGCTATGGAATCTATGCTACAGTTTATTTATTCTTGATGCCTTGTTCCCTGTAAAAGTCTTGAAATTCATTTGAAGTTCTCCACCTCGGTCAGATCTGAGTACTTTGATTTGGTGACCACATTGAGTTTCAACACGAGCTTCGAAAATTTTTTAAGATCGTGAATGCGTAAGATTTTTCTTGGAATCAAAACACCCAAATATTTCTACTTAAATCATTAATGAGGGTAATAAAGTACCTATTATGTTTAAGTGATTGTGTTTCAAGTGGTCTAAAAATATCCGTGTGAACCAACTGAAGTTGTTCCTTCACTCTTCTAGACACTCCACATGGTAAGGAGTTCCCTTTTTGTTTACTGAGTTTACATGTCTCACACACATGATTTAGAACTTCAATTTTAGGAAAGACACGCACCATGATTTATGAGGATAAATGTTTAAGTCCACTGAAATGGAGATTTCCAAAGCGCAGATGTCACAAACCAACTCGGGTCGACCCTGAGCCAATCACCCGAGTCGGTCAGCGACATGACCCGAAGGGCGTTCTCAATCCCCACGGGCTGGAAACCAGTGTCGGGAATCAAAACATACACCTGGGAATGATTTAAGCACAAAACAAATAAACAACCAAGATTAGATAAATAAATGAAATAAACTAAGGACACAACAGTATAGACAACTGAAAATAAATAAAATAAACTAATCCAGATAAAAGGTGCAACTCAACAGACAGAAAACTAAAATACAAAACTGAAAACCCCAAACGAACAAACCAAACATCCACAACTCGATCTTCGTGTGACCTCTTGGTCACTATCAACCATAAGACCAGTTATGCTCCAACATCAAGCACCTGCTAGGGAAACCTGAACAAAGACTGAACCTACAAAACAGCTCAGGTCTACCGACACCGAGTGGTATAGGTAGGGTGTGAGCTAATCGCTCAGTAGGAAAGCACTACATATTCAATGTCATTTCCTCTACAATACATTCCATTAATACTAGTTTGAACTACAATATAAAATTAGGTTTTCATAAACACATTGCTTTTTAAAAACAAACAACATAATCCACTGCCCTTTAAGTTTAAAACCAAATACAAGGTGAAAGAAAGGGGAGTTGTGCTTTCTATTTCAAAACATCCAATTGAAATATTTTTTGATGTGACCACAATTTCATAGTTTTTTAAATAAATACCAAATCCAGGTGCAAAGAAAAAAATGTCCACACAAAGAGGGAAATGGCTCTAATAGTACTCATAATGGGGAAACACGTGAAATCCTAGGAACGCAAAGGAAGATCAGAACATACTAAACATGTGACTCATCCTGAAGGCATGCCATAACTCGATGAAGTCATAACGACCTAACGCTCATTATAGACCTACATGGCCTAACTGAGGGGACCAATCCCCATAGCAGCAATAACTAAGTATTCCCCTACTATGGGGCCACTAGCCAGTGTGTAGTCTAAACTAGTGCAACAATTGTTCTCAGTAAACCTCTTTGTTATGCTCGGTTCCCATGCAAATTTCTTAAGGGGGTGTGCCATATCATTCAAACAACAAGTCACATACATATAATCAACACACCACACAAACTGGCACCGCCGCGACCACCTCAAGGGTTTGTCCCCTGCCTCAAAATAATTATCCAAAGAAGGTCCCATGTCGAGGACCCTCCCATCTCATGATCAATCCACGAGGCAAGAGACCTAACCCAAGATGGGTTTTCCAAACAACCCTTTTGAATATTTAAACTAGGCCTTTAACTTTACAACATTCACGCATTTACCAATAACACTTTGAAAACCATTTCCAAAACAAGAAATACCATTCATTTCATAAAATACCATACAACAACAACTTTTGTAACCAAATAAACCATTAGAAACTAATTTCAACAATCCAACCCACCATTTCAAAACAAAAAACACTTTCAAGGGCCAAAGGGGCATATACCATTAAGCAAGTAATTTGAAAAACCCATTTAAAGGCATAGGTCACCAATTTTAACATCACTAATACATTTATAAAAAAACCAAACCATGTCTTTAAAACCTTTAATCCCTTAAAAGTGTCAACCGGAAAATTTCACTAAAACATAGTATGGACAACCTAAAAAAATGCACCACACAATAAAATCCACTCTTAAAGTCATGCACAGTTTAAAACTTTTCCCAAAACCAATTTCTCACTTCCTTCATAATTTAATAAACCATCATAATGCCTTATAAAACAATTTTAAATAGCTCTCTAAGGATTTTATATCAATAACACACCCAAAACAATTGACAAAATCATTTCAAAACAATAATATTTATCCGCATTCAATTGGAAAGGAAAAAAGCACATGCATGAATGGAATAACATGTCAAAACCTATTTTTAGCAAGTTAGACTAATAATAAATCATTACCATAAGCTAACTACAACTGTAATAAAGTGAAAATCAAGGTTTAACAATTAAATACTAAAACACAAGCATCACATGAAACAAAATTGGAATAAATGGCATGGAAGCACCTACATCAAATAATTGGTTGATCCAATGCTTTCAAAATCACACTGCCACCTGCTCACGTACACGCACTCCCACAAAAGTTCACGCACTAGAAAAATTATCTTCACAACTTAACAACACAATCGACCCCCAAAGTTAGTGCGGTGCGGACTAACACACAACCAAATAAATGACAGGGACTAAAAAACAATATAAGACACTGAATTGGATGATGTGAAATAAAACAGTGGGTGCATTAACATTACCTAAAGCATTGGAGGCAAGGAAAATCGAGTTCATCCGCCTCACCCTTGGAGGCGGATGTCGGAACCTTGACCAACGGGTCCTGATACACTAATCGCATAACCTAGGCACCAAGAAAAATACGTAAATCACAAACTAAGGTGTTAGGGTATGGTCAATTTGAAGAAAAACACCAAAAAGAAATGAAATATCGATAGATCAGAAGAAAGTGGGATGTCGGTAACTGAAAATGTGGTCGCGTTGAAGCAAAATGGTTTCACTAGGGAAGGGGGTTTAGGTCATGCCGAAAAATGCTGAGAAGGGAGGGTCAGGTTCTTCAGAGCAGGAGGGGAGGGGAGATCGGGCCGCCGTCCCTACTAGTCGGAGATCGGGCCGCCGTCGTCACTGGACGGAGTGGGAGAGGGGGAGGCCGGAGAGAGGTGAAGTCGAACCAAGTGGGGGGGGCTGCTGTGGGGTGTTGCATGCCGGGAAGGGAGGTAGCGGGCACCACGGGAGGGCGTCGCGACAGGAGGCAGGGGCTAGCGAGGAGGCTGGGGCTGCTGGTGGCGGATCATGGAAGAGAGGGGGAGGGGGTGCGCTGGGTGCGCCTCGTGTAGAAGCAGGGGGGAAATGCAGCTCGAGGGTTATAGGGGGAGAGGGAATATAATGGAGAGAAAAGGGAAAAAAAGAAATGGGATGGATGAGGGGGGGCACCGCCTGGGCTAGGTAGATTAGGTTTCAAGCTTTTTTTAATTTTCTTACCTTAATAATTATAATAATAATAATCAAAATCATAATAATAAATTGATAATAATGATAATGACAATAATAATAATACCAACAAACATAATAATAATAATCATCATCATCATCATACAAATCATAATAATAAAAAAATTAATAACATAATAATAATAATTACAATCATAATTTTATTCATTTTTTTAAATAATAACTATTTTAATCACAACTAAATAAATATATTTACAACAATTTCGTTGATAATATTATTAATAATTTTTAATAATGGAAGTATTTTTATCTACACAATAATAATATTATTATTATTACAATTTAAAATTTTATCTTTCTTTATTTACATCAAACATAATTTATTTTAAACATTACACATTTGTGTGGGCACTTGGGCCGATCACGCGGTCACCGCCAAGCATGTGTTGTTCGCGCACCGGTCCGACACCTACCAAAACTATTAAACGATAAAAAATTTAGACTAGGGCTCAACTTGTCCCTTGACAATGCTAACCTAAGTCAATGAAGAATAAAATAAAATCATAATAACAATAATTAGGGTCAGGGTGTGACAATTATCCCCACCACAAAACCGAGGGGAAAAAACTATGAATCTCAGGATGAACTCACTCTCCACACGTCACACCCGACCAATTTAAGAGACATCCAGAGCCCGAGGTTGAGGGGAGAACATGGAAGGGTTCTCCCCACTATGAGAATTCACTAAATGGAAACCTTGAAACCCAATTATACAACCCCCAAGGGTGGTCCAATGTGGTAACTCCCAAACTGAAAAATTTTACTTCTCCACATGGACCGAATAACACCCATAGACTTAAACGGAAATCTTTCTATAAAACGACCCAACAACCCGAGGATAAGAAATTAACTCAGCCCCTCACACAGCAACCGAATAAAATCCTCACCGCAACCAGAGACTAGGGAATTCCTAGCCCAAACTCAGAAAGGACCCCAAAGCACCGCCCACTAATTTCACGAAACCAAACATCCCCCTAACGAACCAATTGAGACCCAACTCAAAATTATAACGACCCGCTTATTCACGGGCCCAACACCCTTCAAGGAAATCCAAATGATTTGAAAACACACTGAGAACAGATAAGACTGCTTAGACTGCAGTAGAAAAAGTTCATCACATCACCACAAATATGATGAGCCTACAATGGTGACAAGAACAGAAGAAGGGAAATTTGGATATATCCCTCCCAAAGCTGAAAACATTACTCGGACCGAGGTTCAACACACCCTCACCAACTCCTGACTATGTGCGAGCTTCACCCCGAGACTAGTGGCTGGGGCCCTGATGGCTGAAGCATCTCATGCCTCACAGTATAGAATTTTCATCTTATTGTCTTTAAATCCTTCTGTTCGATGATTCGAATAATCATGATGGTCATACATTTTCAAAGGAATGCAACATGATGACTTGGAATTTCTGAACAACCCATACTGGTGGTGCACAAGAGAGTGGTCCAATGAACTAGGAACCGATACCGACGATGATGGTTTCTTGGAGACAGGTTCCACCACCCCGCACCCCTTGAAAGGTGGGGAACCTTCACAGAAATTGATCATTGTTAATCACACCTAAAACTCCAACGACGATGATACTTATCATCTTTACTAGTCCAAAACTGAACCCTCAAATAACTCTATGATGGTACGAACCTTAACTAACCTAGGAGTTCCCAACAACCCGAAGACACACTATCATTTTGAACTATACAACTGCCTTTAACAGACTTCGATTGTCTTGAAAAGCAAGAAACACACAAAAGGAACTGAGAACTAAGCATAACTCATTGACAACTTTTGGAGGATTTCTGGGTGGCATACTCATGACATCACAAGAAACACCATCAAAACCGGCATCAAACAAAAACTCAATCATTGAAACAACACAATCCATGAAAAATAGGCCCATAGGCCAAACATATAAAACAAAGAGAAATCACTTTTCCCAAAACCAATATTTCTTTACAATTTTTTTAAACAAACTCACCTATGATACCTTATGAACCATCACATGTGCGTTCATTCAATCTCTCTCATATCATTTGCAAACAATTGCCCCCATGCACTTCCATGCATACCCACACACGTGTGACCCTCCATAAAGAGTTCCAAGGTTCAAACACTTATTTTCATTACCAAATCCAAACACATACAAAAAAATTTTCCAAACCAATACACCTTCTCTTTAAAAACCTACTTTCCTAATTTCAAAAACAATTTGGAAGAAAAACCTTTCCATTTAAAAACAAGTTTCACTTCTAATGCACACTCAAACCATCCAACATTAAAACAAAAAAAAAGAAAAAATAAACCATTGTAATGAGGAACTAGTGCACATGTCTGACCCAGCAACATGGTGGTGAGGCATGCCACGGTAAGGCATAACACTAAGAAGACCTTAATTCGGGCACTTGGACTCCACATGGGTCACCACCACATGTGAGTCCTCAAAGTGAACTTATTCTCCTCCATTTTCATCCCTCAATCTGAAATGACCAAGGACAAGTGACTCAAATCATGTACTAACCCTGGTAACGCATGTCTCATCGCGAGCAGTGGTGATCAGGTACCGACCCGTAACCTACCTCCTAAGTCCTGACAGTCCTAATCTCTGTCTACCAGAAACCCCAAATAAAAAGAACCTCCTCTGATACCATTTTTTTCACGAACCAACCCGGGTCGACCTTAAGCCGGTCACCCGAGTCGGTCCGCGACATGACCCGAAGGGCATTCCCGATCCCCACGGGATGGCAACTAGTGTCGGGCATCAAAACATACACCTAGGAACGATTTAATCCCAAAAAAAATAAACAACCAGGACCAGATAAATAAATGAAATAAACTAAGGACGCAGCAGCATGGACAACTGAAAATAAATAAAATAAACTAATCCAGATACAAGGTGAAACTCAACAAAAAGAAAACTAAAATACAAAACTGAAAACCCCAAACAAACAAACCAAACCGCCACAACCCGATCTCCGTGTGACCTCTTGGTCACTACCATCCATAAGACCAGCTATGATCCAACATCAGGAACCTTCTAGGGAAACCTGAACAAAGACTGAACCTACAAAACAGCTTGGGTCTACCGAAACCAAGTGGTATAGGTAGGGTGTGAGCTAATCTCTCAGTAGGAAATCACCACAAATTCCATGTCATTGCTTCCACAAGACATTCCATAAATACTAGTTTGAACTACATTATAAAATTCGGTTTTCATACACACATTTATTTTTAAAAACAAACAACATAATCTACTTCCCTTCAAGTTGAAAACCAAATACAAGGGGAAATAAAGGGGAGTTGTGATTTCAATTTCAAAACATCCAATTGAAATAATTTTTTATGTAATCACAATTTCAATGTTTTCTAAATAAATACCAAAACCAGGTGCAAAGAAAAAAATTCCCACACAAAGAGGGAAATGGCTCTAATAGTACTCATAACGGGGAAACACGGTAAATACTAGAAACACAGAGGAAGACCAGAACATACTATACATGTGACTCATCTTGAAGGCATTCCCTAACTCGATGACGTCATAATGCCCTAATTCTCGTCATAGCCCTGCATGGCCTAACCGAGGGGCCCAATCCCTATAGCAGCAATAACTCAGTATTCCCCTGCTATGGGGCCACTAGCCAGTGCGAAGTCTAAACTAGTGAAACAATTGTTCTCAGTAAACCTCTTTTTTATTCTAGGTTCCCATGCAAAGTTATCAAGGGGGTGTTCCATATCATTCAAACAAAAAGTCACATACATATAATCAACACACCACACATACAGGCACCGCCCCGACCACCTCAAGGGATTGTCCCTTTCCTCAAAATAATTATCCAAAGGAGGTCCCATACTGAGGACCCTCCCATCTCATGATCAATCCATGAGGCAAGAGGCCTAACCCAAGAGATTTTTTCCAAACAACCCTTTTGAAGATGTCAACTGGGCCTTTAACTTTGCAACATTCACGCGTTTACCAATAACACATTGTAAACCATTTCAAAAACAACAAATACCATTCATTTCATAAAATACCATACAACAACCACTTTTGTAGCCAAATAAACCCTTAGAAACTCATTTAAACAATCAAACCCACCATTTCAAAACAACACACACTTTCAAAGGCCAAAGGGGCATATACCATTAGGCAAGTAATTTTAAAAACCCATTTAAAAAAATAGGTCACCAATTTGAACATCACCAATACATTTATAAAAAAACAAAACCATGTCTTTAAATCCTTTAATCCCTTAAAAATTTCATCTGGAAAATTTGACTAAAATATAGTATGCACAACCTAAAAAAATGCACCACACATTAAAATCGACTCTTAAAGTAATGTGCACTTTAAAAAATTTCCCAAAACCAGTTTTCACTTCTTGTATAATTTAATAAACCATCAGAATGCCTTATAAAACAATTTTAAATAACTCTCCAAGGATTTTATATCAAGAACACACCCAAAACATTTGACAAAATCATTTCCAAACAATATCATTTTTTCAAATTCAATTGCAAAGGCAAAAGCATGTGCATGAATGGAATAACTTGTCAAAACCTATTTTTAGCAAGTTAGACTAGTAATAAATCATTACAATAAGCGAACTACAACTGTAATAAAGTGAAAATCATGGTTTAACAATTAAATACTAAAACACAAGAATCAAATGGAATAAAATTGGAATAAATGGCATGGAAACACCTAACTCAATGAATTTTCCAAGCCAAGGCTTTCGAAATCACACCACCACCTGCTCACATACATGCACTCCCACAAAAGTGCACACACTAGAAAAATTATCACCACACCGTAACAACACAGTCGGCTCAAAAAGTTATTGCGGCGCGGACCAACGCACAACTAAATAAATACCATGGACTCAAAAACAACATGATACACTAAATTGGATGATGCGAAACAAAATAGTGGGTGCATTAATCTTACCTGAAACATTGGCAGCAAGGAAAAACGAGTTCATCCGCCTTGCCCTTGGTGACAGATGTCTGAACCTTGACCAGTGGGTCCCGATACACTAATCTCATAACCTAGGCACCATGAAAAATACGTAAATAACAAACTAAGGTATTAGGGTATGGTCAATTTGAAGAAAAACACCAAAAAGAAATGAAATACCCATAGATCAGAAAAAAGATGGATGACGGCAATGGAAAATGCAGTCGAGTTGAAGAAAAATTGATGCGCTAGGGTAGGGGGTTTGGGTCACGCCGAAAAATGTTGTGAAGGGGTGGGGTCGGGTTCAACGTAGCAAGAGGGGAGGGGATATCAGGCCGCCGTCACTGCTCGCCGGAGATCGGGCCACCGTCGCCGCTAGCCAGAGTGGGAGAGGGGGAGGCCGCCGTGCGGGGTGTGGTTGGAGGGTGCTGGAGAGAGGCGATGTTGAAACAAGAGGGGGGAGACCGCTGTGGGGTGCTGCGCACTGGGAAGGGAGGTAGTGGGTGCTACGGGAGGGTGGCGCGATGGGAGGTGGGGGCTGGCGAGAAGGTTGGGGCTGCTGGAGGCAGATCGTGGAAGAGAGGGGGAGGGGGTGTGTCGGGTGCACCTCGTGCAGAAGAAGGGGGTAAAATTCGGCTCGAGGGTTATAGGGGAGAGAGGTAAGAGAATGGAGAGAAAAGAGAAAAAGAGATAAAAAAAAAAGAAATCGGATGGTTGAGGGGGGCGCCGCCTGGGCTGGGTAGATTAGGTTTATAGTTTTTTTTTTATTTTCTTACCTAATTAATTATAATATTAATATTAATAATAATAAATTGATAATAATGATAATGATAATAATAATAATAATACAAATCATAATAATAATAAAAATTAATAACATAATAAAAATATTTAAAATCATAATTTTATTTATTTTCTTTTAAATAATAACTATTTTAATAACAACTAAATAATTATATTTACAACAATTTCATTGATAATATTAATAATAATTTTTAATAATGGAAATATTTTTATCTAAACAATAATAATAATATTATTATTATTAAAATTTAAAATATTTAGCTTGATTTATTTACATCAAACATTATTTATTTTAAACGTTACACATTTTCGTGGGCACTTAGGCTGATCACGCGGTCACCGCCAACCATGTGATGTTCGCGCACCGGTCCGACACCTACCAAAACTATTAAACGATAAAAATTTTATACCAACACTCAACTTCCGCCTTGATGAAGCTAACCGAAGGCAAGGAAGAATAAAATAAAATAATAATAATAATAATAATAATAAGGGTTGGGGTGTAACAGCAGATGCCATCTCCATGAGTCATTCTTCATGACTCCAAAGAGACACTCCTCAACCTTTGTGTTGATATGCATTGAAAACATGTGATTATTTTCCATTCGGACTTGAGAAATGGGTCTCATGTGAGAATATCATATAGACAAATAAGTGTTTCCTGGTGTATGACATACCACTTCTCAAGGAGTTGTTCGATAGTGATGATATTTGTTTCATGTTTGAAACATAACACACATTAGGGATGTAATTCAACTCACTATTATTCAAATATATTTTGATTTTATGATTTCCAATAATGTGTACCTTTGTTAAGTCACCAAAACTCACTTTTTTATGAACTTATACTTTGAGTTCCTTGAATAATTCTTTGTTACGGCTTATATGGTTTCTTGCACCCATGTTGAGATACCACACATCTAGTAGTTCAAATGCCTTTTCATGTACAAGGAGAAGTGTGGTTACTAATTATTCATGGTGAGATGCTTTAGCATAGTTGGATTATTCATATTGACTCATTTTTCTCCAACACTGGGAGGCATAATATCTGAATTTCATTAAATTGTGGCATTGGATGTTTTTATTGTGTTTCCACGAGCACACATGAATTAGCCTCCACCATTTCATCTTCCATGGAAACTAGTAAAATTTTGTTGCTTTTGTGGATGGATTAGATGATATCCATGCCATATGCCTCTTGAAAAATTTCTATTTCCTTGATAGCATCATTGTGTATGGTAATTATTTTGTTCTTGTAGAGTCAACCTAGACTCTAAGGCACACTTTAGTGTTGAAACCGCATTTTTTTGAATTCATTACTCATGAACTTGAAATGACCCCATATAATTATTCATTGTATAGTTTTTCAAATCTATTGACTCTTCGATTACAGCAAAAACATGCTCAAATTTGGTTGTGAGAGCTGATGTGATTTTTCAATGACATGAATGTCCTCAACTTTTTCACCATTTATTTTTAAATTGTTAATAATAACAATTTAATGTGAGAAGTAATAAGAGATACTCTCACTGTCCTTCATGTGTGCCACTTCGAGCTCCGATCTTAGTGTTTGAAGATGAACCTGCTTCTCTCGACAAACACCCTTGAAGATGATGCAATGGGTATCCCAATATTTCTTGATGTTACTTCGACAATATTTCCCAAAGTTGATTTATCCAATCCTTTATAGAGGAGGAACAACGCCTTATTATCTTTCTTCCTTTTATTTTTGAGAGTCATATTTTCTTCATTTGTGAATGTAGAATCTTCCTCCATAGTTGTTACTATATACCCATCAGTGATGATCTCCCATAGTTCTTTTGACCTTAACAATGCCTTCATTTGGATGCCCCACCTTTCGTAGTTTTCCTTAGACAACTTTATAACTTGCGGCGGGATTACGGTGGCCATCTTTAGAAAATTTTGGATGCCTTGATATCGGGATCTGATGCCATTTTGTTATCTATACAATCCAAGAAACTAGAGGAATAAAAATGGAACACAACAAAACAACAAGTAGCTTTCATGATTTTATTTCACAATACTTTCAACGAACTAAATTCACATTATTTATCGGATGTTCCCAAAAAATTAAAATACAAAAAAACAATACAACAAAATATTAATTAAAGGAACAAAAAAATGCAACAAAAATTAAATAGCATGCATCAGAATTGAGAGGATAATAGGGGAAGTGAAAAAACACACGGGAAAAAAATCTCAGTGGGAAATAATTTCATTGGAAATTCATTTAGTGTTGAAAAACCAACCATTATTTTTTTTTATATTTCATTTCCAATAAGGTAAAGCTCGGATAGATCTGGTGGATCATCATCATCGACATCAATCTTGGGCATCCTCTTTAACACTAGATGAAACTCAACTTCCATTTTCAATCAATATTCTAATATTTAGGATATATTTTTATTGGTTCCTGATATTTGTTTTTTTTCAGTTCAATCGTCTTCATCGAATAGATTCGAGATATCAAAGAAATATCCCCTGTAAATAAGAAATTATATTACGAGCGGTCATTGAAATGATCTTATGGAGGAGGGGAGAAAAATATCATATGAGGATTCAAAAATAATTTTATGGGGTTGCAATCTAGAAAGGATCCCATAAGAGTTTCTCTAAAACATCCAATACAAACTACATCCCAATCATCCCCCTAGACATGCACAAAAATGTGTAAAATACATTCCATTAAGATATATTCAATTAAGAACATGGAAGATTGAATTTATAAATCCAAAAACTAAATCATTAAAGGATTGCATAAATAAATTAAAATGGTTCAAAAATAATTTAAATTATTTTATGGGGATTTAGTGTTTGGGGTGGTGGCCACAAGTTCGAGTCCTCAAACCAGATTTATTTCTTGTGTGTGTTGTAAATAAAAAAGTTTAAATTAAAATGATTCAAAAACATTTTGAAACATTTGATCCATAAAAAATCAAATAAAATCAAGGATCAATTTCATTAATTAACTACCCAAAACACATAATATCATTAAAATATTCAATTAATCATCACTTTATATAAAAACATCAATTATTGAGTATTCACCTTTAAAAATTCATTTAGATAAAAATAACATTATAGTAACATTAAAATCACATGGAAAACTTGTATAAACATATAAACACATCCCCATAATTGAAGTACAATTAAGAAAAGACTATTTCCCTTCAGAAATTAGGATTCCATGACATGAATCCTTATTGTTTTTTAAAATGTATTATGATTTTTTTAATGTTTTGTCTTAAAACTATTTTAAATTCAATTTATGAATGGTTTTTAAATAAAATAAATTATGGTTTTATTTATAAAGAAACTCGGTTTTTTTAAAGTGGGTTTTTTTTCAAAAGAAAACTATTTGATACTTATTTTAAATGAAAAAATAATAGAAACCAATTATATAGCTCTAATTCCAGATCATCGTTTTTTTGATGTACATTTAAAGTGGTACACATTGGGTCGGTGAGTGGTGACCTACTAGACTTTTTAGCTCATGCCTATATGTTATAGGTTAGCAGGACACTTAGATGTAGAGGATGTTCATGGATCTCTTAGTTCTAGTTTAGTTGAGGTGTATGTGGGGTTTCCTCACTTCAACATGGAGACTTGATTTTGGTAGTATTTTTGTATTTATTTTCCCATGTTGTTAGTTGAACTTCTCATCGAACTTGTATTCTTAGATCTTGTTCCATGTTGTTTTATTTATTATATTGGATTTATTGGTTTATTTACCTTGTATATATTTTTTTATGTTTCTTTCTTATTTTTATTTACTACTACAAATATGGGTTTATCCAACACTAGGCTTTATCAGCACTAACTAAAAGAAATGATAAACACATACTTTACTAGCACAAGCAAAAATACTAATAAAGGGATACCCTTTATCGGTGCTACTAAAAAGTCCTACTAAAGGAGGGCCTTTACCTGCGGTTTCTTACTAGCACTGATAAACCCCCAACCTTTATAAACATTTTTTTCCTAGCTCTAATAAAGGGTATATTTCATTAAAAAAATGTTTGATTAAAAATAGTATATAAATATATTTATATTGATATAAATATGTTTATATTGATATAAATATAATACATATTTTTTAAATTTGTTTTAGATAAGGGTAAATACACATTTTCACTTAATATATAAGATCTTTAGTGAAAATGACTTATAAAACAATTAAAAAAATTATTAATTAATAATTTTCTAATTACTATTGTGTAACAATAATTTAATAACAATTTGAATATATAAAAATCCTATAAATTAATAAACGATCTAAAATATGTTTAAAACATGACTCGAATTTCAAACAGTCAAAAATTTTGATCTGAGTATCTGTTTGAGCTCTATCACAAATGAAATCAAAGCTTGAAAAAATATCCATGGTATAGTGACCATGTAATCCCAGTCACTTCATTTTAGAGTCCAAGAAGACACTAAAGGCCTCCAAAACCGAGTTTTTAGTCACGGTATTCCAATTTTCTAACATTCAATGGAATTTTAGTCTCATTTAAGGGACACTTATTAACTTTTATTAGTAGATACTAAATTTATTCCCAGGAATTACATTAATATTGATATTATGGTTTTGAAATTTTATCATTTTCCATAATGTTGTTTTATTTATAATTAAATATATGCATATTTTCTTATATTTACTTATATTAAATCAATTACATAAATACATACTTACATAAAAATGTAATTTTAAATATATAAATCATATGGAAATAAATAATTACTATTCATTATATTTAAAATAAATAATTATCAATTTTATTTTCTAATAAAAATACATTTATATTTATATATATACTTATATAATTAAATATTTTTATATATAAACATGTGTGTCTCAAAAAACAAATATATATTTATGTTCATATTCCAATATATGTAAATAAATACATATATGTATGTAAATATATGTTTTTTAAATAAAAAAATTAATATTTATAAATAAAAAATATTTATAAATATATATTAAAAAATTTATGTAAATATATATATTTATAAATATAAATCTCTTAAAATATTTAATAAATTGAAATAGTTTAGTGGTAAAGTTGTTCTATTAGTAGGAAGAGGTCCTGAGATCAAATTCATGAAAGCGTATGTTTCTGAGGCCTCTTTATAATTAAGGAAGGGGTCAAAAGTATTGATAAATGGGGGGGCTCTAGAGTGCTGAGAAATGGGTATCTAGTGCTGAGGAAGGAGGAGCAGGGTGTAGCAGGGATAACACACACAAAACTATTTTTTTTTCCAAATTTTATCAGGGCTTCAAAATATAATCGATAAAGCTTCTTTCTAGCACTATTAAAAGCCATATTTATAGTTGTGATTGTTGGGTGAAATTATTCCCATTTCAATATTGTTGATGAACATACCCTTTTAATTATCCATTGGGGATGGGGAACACCCTATGGATATTTCCATGGGGTGGCTCGAGTACCTAGTTTAACAGTGACCTAGGTTGGTTCATGACACACCACCAACTCACTTGTGGGCTAGATAGTATCCCAATTGGTTGCTGTTTGGTTTTTTAAAACAAAGGTAGGCTGGTAATTTTACCAACCCACCCACCTAGGGATTTAGGAAAACTATATGTCTTGGAAAGGCTATTTTATTTGTCACCCCTTTCCCTCTTTCCCACTTTTGTTTTGATGTGTTTTGGTGGTGATTTCTTAGAAATTCAAGGTGAGTTGCACCCTTCATTTATCTTTGTTCCCCCTTTTCCTCCTCATTATCTATTTTTTGGCTCGTGTTAGGGTTTTTTATAGGAATCCAATATATCATGGTGTAATTTTCCAATTATGATTGGTATTTTTTCCAACTCATGTACAGGAGGTCCCGTGATGAAATCTACACAATGTTTCTTAGCAATCTGACAAAGGTATGTCATCATAGGAATTTTCAATTGTTTCATTTAAATTTAATTAAATCTCTATGTAACCAAGTACTAATTGTCTTTTATTTTTTCCAGAGTGATGCTAGGGGTGTGTCATGAACCCTCTAGGTGGAGTTGTATTCCATTGGGGCGTGACAGAGTCAATTAGTGAGTCATTCAGTGATTAGGCTTAATTTGATTAGTTTTAAATAAAATAGTTATATTGTATTGAATAATTAATTATATAATGTTATAATTAATTTTTGGTCATGGAAATATGAGTTGGAGCCTCGTGATAATGGTTGACAACTAGTTTACCCTAGAGGATCTCTAAAAAAGTTTATAGGCATTACTTAAAATAGGAATTGGTTTTTTAGTTGTGGTGGGTGGTCTCTAGTACATTACATGTGGTATTTATGCATGTTTTTTATGTTAAATGAGATTTTTTAGACTACCCACCATTTGTGAGATATATTTAATTTAACTAAATTTTCTTATTAAATGTAATTGGTAGAATAAAGTGTCAAATGCCATAATGGTCCCTTCAATTTTAGTGATTCCTCAACCACTGATAGATGAGGGCTCAATGTAAAAGGGAGTCTTGTGAGATATAAAGACCCAGGAGGTGTGTGATTAAATTAAATAGACTAAGTTCAAAATAGTGGAATTAGAGATACGATCCCTTAGTGTTTTCCCTAGATGGGGATTTCCAATGGATGAGAGATTTTTATTTTGGAGAATCACCTTAGAACCCAAGGTTGATCCAAATGGGATAGGGGATTGTGGGTGTCATGGTATGATTGGGTAAAAATCAAGGGATGTTGCACCTATATGTAATGGGATTTTCTTGAGGAACTAGGATGGGACAGAGGGGTCACCTGTGTAAGGTGGCCGGTGTGATACATGGTAGAGGGGACCTCGACAGTTAGCCAAGTTAGATGTTGACCCTAGAGAGGGGTAGTACTAGGGATTTTTTATGTTAGTATCAGTCAAACTTTAGAACTTGAGGTATTCCATTTATAGTATTTATCCATAGCTGAAAAAATGATAAAAGAAACATTTTATATGATGAATGAAATGATAAATTCTTAAATGGGTAGAAATAGTGGAATAATAAATGTATAATATATGAGGTTATGGGGAGGATGTGTCCCAAGTAGTGTTCCTTGTTTATGACCATGAAGATATGTGATTATTATGATAATGGGTTCATGCTTTTGGGATAAGATATAACCCTTGTATAATGGAGTCATGTTATTTAGTTCCATGTAGGGGATGCAACCCCCAGGTGGATGGATATATGTTACAGGGATGGAGGACTCCCCCAATTGTACCTTGATTTTTTTATATGGAATTCAACCCCTTTCATAGTTTGGAAAGCCTTGGATACACTCATTGGACCTATGTGTAGGGTAGGTGACCCCCACATGAATTTGGATACTATGGATTCCCCTATTTTGGAGTTGGCTATTGGGCTGGTATATTGGGGGAGTCAGACCCTGAGTTTTTTTCTCATGCATACTGGGGTGATTCGGGCCTCATGTATTTATCTCATGAACACTAGGGTGATTCAGACCCTAGGTTTTTATCTCATTTATATCATAGTGATTCACACCCCCCCAATGTGATTACATTGGTTGGTAAATTTATCCAACATGGTTAGTGACACTCCAACACTATCCAAAGTAGGTATGGCTGGCCTCAAGTGTTACCACCAAACCTTAGGGACAATGATGCTTTATTTATTTGAGTTTAGTAGCTATTTAATTATAAAATAATTCTACATGAACATATACTACATTTAACAGTTATGTATGAGACCACATTGGTGGTTCCCTGTTAGTTTTACTCATACCCTTCATGGGCAGCCATGACACTTTGGAACCTGTAAAGACCACTCAGTGGTTGTATATATAGGTTGGTCTGAGAGCCATTATTTGATCAATCAACTAGATAGCTTGGATGAATTTAGGAGACCAAGATGAGGTGAGGCTTGTGGTATGGTTTTGGTTCCTCCTATGTGTTTTATTTCTTTTGTTTACAATGTATATGTGATCGTCCCAGTAGGATATCAATTGTCGTGTGCTTGTATGATGCATCCCATTTAATTATAGCATTTCACATTTATGTTTTATTACATGATATATTAATTATTTATAGATGATATTTGTTATTTAAATTTTTATTTCTACTCTTGTATGGGGGTATAGTCTCCCAATGATTAAACCTTACCCCCTGCTTTTAGTCAATACCCTCTAACATATAGGGAGGTGCACTTGAGGTTCAGTCACCCTCGATTCAATTACCGTTCATATTGTTCAGTGTCACGACATGACAAATATCTCATGTGGTAAGATAAAATACTTCCAAAACCAAAATAAATATTACTAAAACAACCACAACTCATTCTTGAGTCTTTACCTGGTCTCATCTCCTAACTCCAATCAATCTGTCTAACTCAATAATTAAAAACTAGGCATCTACCCTGCCTGCAAATACAATCATAATATCTAGTCAGACACCAATATTTCAAGGCCTTTTGAGAGGGGTGAGAGTAAAATTCAGTAAGACACCACCATGGGTTTCTTTAATATAACCAGTAAATATAGTGTATATATGCATAATGTGATATTATTTAAATAATTAAATAAATAACTAAAACATAATAAAAAATCACCATTGATCCTCAAGTTCTAAGGTGACACATGATATTGATCATACCTGTATCGGCCAATGATGGATGTTTCTGAATATTAATCATTACCTCCTTGTGGGAACCATGTCCAGCCACTGAATATTTTTTAACATCATTACCCAGGGTAAACCACATCCAGTCCTAGAGTCTTTTAGAGTAACACCAAGATAGAACCATGTCGTACCTTAGATAATTTTCCATAATATCAATATATAGGGGTCTATATCCCATCATGAAACATATATTAAAATATCATACAACTAAGGGGGTATCATCCCACCCTAAAAGCATCACATAACATACGCTTAAGGTTTTTCATCCCACCATGGAACCATTATATGTAATATACCTTAGGGGCCACATCCCACCCTGGAACCATCATATATCGTAATTTTAGGGGACACATCCCATCCTTGAACAATCAAATATCATACAACATAATCCAGGGGTTGGAAACTCACTTGGACCCCAAATAAAATTCCTAGGTTGGCATCTCAAGCACACAACCCACACCCATCACTATATTCATAATAGGTTATCACCATGCTAACCTCTAAATATTAACCTTCTCTAGAGTTAATATAAAAATGGGGAACCCATAATGGTCTCCTAAGTCAAACCATTATCTAGAAACCCTATATGAGTTCATTTATCTCATCCCCAAAATCTTAGGTCAAATTATATTTCTCATGGGAATCACTTCCATCAACATAACTATATTCTTATTATTTCCTAACTGATACCACTAGTAATTCCATATAAATCAACATAGTGTAATGATATAACATCTATCTATAATAACAATCAAGCCAGTTCAATTTCCTTAATTAACGTACATAGAAATACTTATCTTGATATCCTCACTTAGATATAAACTCATACTGGTGGAGGAGAAACACTCACCACTCACACTAGACAACTATCCAAGAGAATCAAAAATATATCAAGAACTCATCAAGCCATTAATGGGGAAATTATTTACATTCCATCACTTTTATCTACCCGAAGGGATCTAAGGGAACCTATCACAAGATCCACTATGTTTCACTTATTATATTTATTCTTATATAGTTTTCACATTCCCTGTAACTCATATTTATAATTTAATCCATGACCATCAGTGATTGAGGCATAAATCTAGTACTCAAGGGTCTATTATAGCCAAAGGTAATTCATTTTTAATGAAGGGGGTTAAAAAACAATTCATTTTTATTTTATGTTAAATTGTACACACGTAGTGTGACCACATATCACATGAAACATAACATAATGTATAAAATTTAAGGAGATATTCAGGGATAACCTACCTCATTTAGGGTTATCCCCTTTTTTGTGATCCTGACCAGCCTCACCTAAGATCATCTAAGATCGACCAACCATTCCACGTCAAAACATGTCTATAAATCCATCATTAATAATTAAAATGAATTATAATAAATTATAACTAATTTATATATTTAACTGATATTAATTCAATAAATCAACACTTGGGAAAAATCCAAGAATCACTTGTCAAAAATCATCTGTGAACAAATCCTCAAGAAAAGTGGTGTGCACCACCCCCAATATTTAGACATAACTTTTACACTAAAATTCCATAATAGTAAATTTAAATTTATCCATAAAATTCATGTAAATTTATAAAAATAGATGATGAAATCAAATAATGATATAACTTAATTGAACAACATGTAATCTTGTGTGTTAATTCATAAAGAATCCTCTTTAGCCAAGCCAAAAATGTCCCTATCATCTCGTCTTGATTACAAATGTTCTGATGGAATCATTATTGAACCCTATTATGGGTTGAAATTATCAAAATTAAATAAATAAGGGAAGAATAAATGAAGAATAAAATAGGATTGGTGCATTTACCTTTAGCTATCACCCAGAACAAATAGAATGAATATCCAAAAGTAATCAGTGAAGATCTCCCTTGGAGTTAATGATACGAATGAAGAAGAGACTTGGCCATGTTCACCATGTTTAAAATGGAACCCCCCCCCCCCCCCAACCTATGAACTTTTAATATGGCATGGTTGTTCTGTATCACCCAATGTAACCCTTACATATCAGTCTTCAATGTTAACAAGGCCCAAATTTAATTCCTAAATTTTTCTGCCTAAATCTAAAATCCAACCTTCAGAGAATCCCAAAAATTCTATACTTTTGGAAATATTATTTTGAAAATCCTTATCCTTCTAGAAATATCCTTTATTAACTCTCCTTATAGAAACAAATCTGCATAAGAATCTCTATTAATATTCCAAAACTACCTTTACATAAGTTCTAAAAAAATCAATTTACCTTTACAAATCATCCTATCAAATCATTCATATCTCAGTAGACTACCAAGATTAACCATTTATATCTTATCTATATATGAACTTTACACATCAAGTAATCACCCTTACGTATTATAGGGTATCACAATACATATCCAATTTCACTTCCTCTAAAAAACTTCATTTGTTATAGGTACCATAAAAAGTTATCTTATCCTTCTTAAATTTTTTCAAAAACATCTACAAAAACTTATAGACTTATACCTTTTGATATTTAAACTTTCATAATTTAAAATCCTTCATAAATTTTTAATACCTACTTCTATACTCTCCATTATAATGAATAAAAGTAATCTTTTCTAATCCTAGGCCTAACTTATAGAACACTCTCAACATAACTTATGAGTTACTATATTTCAATCAATATGTATGAGTAATATCATTAACTCAGAAATAAACTATTTTAATCTCCACATTATATGTAATGGTCTATGACTTTACCAAATTTATAAACCATGTATCACAATGACCCTTATGTATTACATAGAGATCCAGATTTACTTTTATGTATCCCAAAACATTACCATTTTCTGACCTCCAGGTATCAAAGTAACTTTCATGAATTAAAGTGTAATTAAATACTTAATAAATTTTATGGTTTAAAATATCTTATAAAAAAGGGATAAAAAAACTTCATCACCAATAATAAGACCTTAAAAACATTCATACATTCATTTACTCAACATTTATGATCTATCCTATGGAAATGTAAATTGTATAGAACTACTTTCACAATTTCTATATGTACATATAAATGAACTCCAATTCAACATTTATGAATCACCCTATATTCGAGATATATAACTTTTAAAGTTCACTCCTGATAATATTTACATAACATCCTATATTAATTTTATGTTTCTCCCTAGCTTACCTATATATGCAATAGGGTGACATTTACACATGTTTATCCTTATGTTTAAAAAATCAATCTTATAAATTACAGGGTCCTAAACACGTAGATTATTTTTTAAATAATAGGAGGAATCTCACACATGACTTTTCAATATTACCATGATCAACTCAAAAACTTAAAAACTTCCCCAAAATCATTTAAAAACCTTCAATTAAATTAAAAATAACTTAAACACTTAATAAATAAAACCAAAATCATCAAAACTCATTATCCTTCCACCAAACACAACTTGTTGTGGCCTTCATTTCAATGGATATAATTTTAGTAGATATACTTTCGATAGTATACTCTCAGATCCTCTCATTATGATATCTCCAATAATAATCCATAAAATTGTTCTCATGTATATGGTTTGTTAAAAAATTTGTAACTTTTGGACTACCAAAGGTTCACTCTTATGAATATTTATCATGTGACCATTATGAATTGGAGGGTTTACGATTACACATTTTGGAAATCATCATTACCTATTATCCTTTACCATCACCTAACCCATAAGTATATAGGGTTTCTAGTTCTTAGTTTAATTTTCTAAACATATAGGGGTTAGACTTATTTATATGACACCCATACATATGAGTAACTCGTCAAAGGGTGACTCTTACATATGGTTACCCTTACTCATATAATCTTTTCACTTTTTAATAAATCTACTATGATTTACTAAAATCTTATAGAATTCATCTTGATCTTTAAATTGACCACCTAAGCATCTAAGACCCCTCCCAATAATCCAACCATATCCAAAAAACATTTGATAGAGTTTTTACAACCCTTATAACTCCATTCTCAGTCCCAACTCTCAATATAACCCCATCTGTAGGACCAAAATTAAAATTTCTTATGATTTTTACCAACCTATAGGACATAGGTCATTACCCTAAGACTCAAGGATTGTATAAGAAATTCATCAAATTATAAAGGTCCTCATACTAGGTATCTCACCAAATTCATGTAATAGGGAATCCAAATTTGAACCATGTACCCCAAGTATACTAATGATATAGTTTATAACACTCAATGTGGTATACATCATGGGATATCATGTGAAAAAAATTCCATTTTCACCTCATGAGAATATTTAAAGTCCTGATACAATAATTTTTCTCATGTTAACCTTAAAATTTCATCATAGACTATAATACTCAATGATGAATAGCGATTAGGGATAACTCAAATTCGAACTTTGAGAGGTCAATTATCATTTCACTTCATCATATATATATATATATATATATATCAGTATATACATATATAACTCTAATCTAAAAGAGTGATACAGTGGATATTTTCTTTTGTATAACATGATACATTTTATTTCCTTAAAATTATTTAATAATACTCAACAAAACCACACATAAGAATCTATATAACATATGACATATGATATACTAACAGATTGGTTTTATGTTTGTTTCACTTTTAGTGGTTTTGTTAAACTCATTAAATATTTATGTAATTTCTACCACATATGTAATGACCCAATTTTTTATCAATAGAAAACCCTTCTTATAATTATGTCTATTAGTATAATTATATTTTTAATAACAATAACATATCATGATACTAAATACTATGTGATAACTAAACATAATTTTTCTACGTATATGTTTCTAATTTCAAAAAAACAGTCATCTACATTTGTGTTCTGTAAGTTATTTAGAGTCTGATGGAACCAACTTGTTTTTTTGTGAATAGTAACATACCCCTATAAATAGTAATATGACCCTAATTAAAATTAAATTATATTATAATTTTATTTTCTGAAGGTTTTAAGATAATGTCATCTTGATTAATTTCTCAAAGTGATATAAAATCAGTTATAGTTTTAAAATTGTTAATTTTATAATAAATAATTATTTTATTTAATAATTAAATTAATAATATTTAGAAAATTATTTTCAACAAATGGAGTTCATTTTTTAATTCTACATTTCGAAAAATGGTGAGGTTGATGTTTTGGGACTTTTCTGAAATAGTTGAATTTTCAGTGAATAGTAAAAATGAAGTTTTGAGTTTCGGTTTGTTTAATGACATCATTAATAATGTAATAATGACGTAATAATCCTGGTAAACTTTTTTATAGTAAAATATGATGTGAGGTGTCCCAAGTGGCTACTTCCATTGGAAAATACCGTGGGAAATCCCAGGGTTTTTCAAATATTACTAATGAGGTGTCCCTTGGAAATTATTAAAATATTCCCTCAATTTTTCTATAAATATAAAACCATTCCTTCAATCCATTTATCCCAAAACTACTCCTATAATAATCTCTGGCCTTATTACCTCCATTTTGTTCCTCCCATGTTTTCCTATATCCCCCAAGGTCCCAACCTTCAAGTCTTAGAAGTTACTCTATAAGGTAAGAGAATTCTCAACTTCTTTCTTTTTCCATTCAAGTTGTCTTTTATGTAGTATAACTTTCATGTTTCCATAACATGTTCTTATTTATATTTTATACATTATATATACTTTATTATGATTCATTTATGGATGGGTGACCCTTTTCCCCTCTCTTTTTATTGTCTTCAAAAACCATAATACATAGCTGTTAGGCTGCTGAATTTTCATAAGGAATGTCTCAACTTTTCTTCAAGTTCCTTTATCTTATTCTTCTCTCATCATCTCCTCTTATCCAAGAGGCATGAAATCCTTAGAAATATTTCATATTCTATATTTTTTCATGTTAATTTAAAATTAAAAATCATTATTCTTCTTCTCCTCTCCCACTTATTCAAAGAATAAAAACATTGTCTGTGATGTGTCGAATTACCAACATCATAGACGATGTAGTTTCAGTTTTCCTTAATTCCTTCAGATATGTTCATTAAACCATTTTTATGGTTGAACCATATTATATTATATTTATTATACCTATTTAATGTTCTATAAAAAAATTATGTACATATTAATAAATTATTAAGCAAAACTAGTTCGTTGTGGTCGAAAAAATGCCCAAATTAACCCAAACAATCATCATTTAATTCATATCTAATGATTCATCCACATGGTATATAAAATAATTAATTATAAGATAATTTAAACTTATGTAATATCATTAATATCATGTAATATCAGTTCTGGATGTTTATCCATGTTCTACACTGTTTCCTCTAGAAATGGGGATGACCTTATTTATTTTAAGGTTCAAACATTTCCATCGGTTTCTAACGGGTTTATTCGTAGAACCGGAAACATCCAATGATTCTATATCCATTTGGACCTACTTTACAAATCAGGTGCTCATTAGTTGTGGACTAATGAGGCTCAAGAATTTTCATTGGTCGAGAGCATGAGAGGTCAGACTCAACACACCTTTTTGAGGGGAATTATTGTCTACTCCGGGACTCTCTTTATAGATTTAAGTTATGTCCGTGAGTCCTTATTACACTACAAAGTATGAAATTGATCTTTCCTTAAGATCTAACAATCAATGGTTAATATGTATGAGATTTTGATAATCTTTTATATGTATTTGAGGTTATTCATCGATAGAGAATCATCTGTATTTGTTAGATATTCTTAGTCAATGGTATCCTTCAACACATTATATAAAGATCTCTTGGTCATTATGATAACCATACTGGTTTTAAAGGCACTCAATGGGGCACTTGAAGTTTATTGTCATTCAGAAGGACATGGATTATTTCAGAGTTGGGATCGTACCCGCAGATGAGCTACATATGTATCCTTGTTTTAGAAAAGGAATCAGAACCCACATAGTTTGGGAATTAAGATATAATTTAACGTCATATGGGATGGATGACAGTTAATGGGTGATGGGCTTGAACCTCATAAAGGCTTCCTATGTACTCCACATCTACGGTAGAAATCAAATTCCACGTAGTTCGGTTATGAATTGTGGGGATTATGTATGATTAACGGCCCAAAGAGATGTGTCATGGTTACTTTTACACTCTAAGCTCATGTGATTCATGCTCGGTGTGAGAAACAAGATATATCAATAAACCTGACAATTTGTGCCATGAAAGATGCGATCACAAGGAATGATATGGGGCTTAAGTTTGTATGATTGCCCAAATAGACAAATATCGGGACATATTTCAGAGAAGAAGTCTGGGAACAGGGTCCATAAAGGTATATGTGCTTTTATAGAGATTTGGATACTCTAACTTGGGGCTTTCTCCTGAGGAGGATGCCCAAATTAGGAGGGTTCTTGTGATTGGGTTTTATTCCTGAGAAGGAATCCCAAATCAAAATAAGTTAAGACTGGTTAAGAGAAATTTTCATTGGGGCTTATTCCTGGGAATGGAGGCCCAGGTTAAAGGGACTTAAGAATTGGGGCTTAAGCCAGAGAAGGAGGCCTAGGTTAAAGGAATTTGGGATTTTTGGATTACTCCTATTGAGGATGCCCATATTTGGGAACTTGGAATGGGGATTACTCTTGAAAATGTGGACCAGGTTAGAGGATTATGACTAGGGATTACTCCTAAAAAGGAGGACCAGGTTAAAGAATTTGAATTGGGGCTTACCCTTGAAAAGAAGGCTCAGGTTAAAGATATTCTCATCTTAAAGGATTAGGTTAAATGAATGAAATATCTCACCGTAGTGACATGAAGATATGTAAATCACTAGGTTTTTGAGAGATGTTCCACAGAATTGCATTTATATAGGGAATCCAATCAAGGAATCATTCCATAAATGGATTTGAATAGGATTCTGAAGGCTAAATCTTGAAGAGGAGATGTAGATTTGAAGAAAAGAGATGAATGGATAGATGGGGTACCCAAAAGAAGGTAGGCATGCAGGTCCTGTTGGGGAGCGCAGGTCCTGGTCGCGCAGGTATACTTTCGCGACACCTGTACTTGTGCGCTGGTCAACCCATAGGGTAATACTTGGGTGAGGCTTGGCTCAAGCCCTTACTATTATCCCTAAAGGCTTACAAAAGAGGGGTGCGCAGGTTCTGTTCAATGGATAATTGGGCACACAATTGTGTCCATTTTCCCTTAAGGGTTAGACACTTAGGTGCACAGGTGTTGATGAATTTCAACACTTAGTCCTTGTTCCATCTCTTTAGATCTTCCATTATAGGTATGAAATTACCTTAGAAGTGTTTGGAAGACTTCAAGAAGAGACTAGGGCACAGAGAGATGAAATTTGCATTTCTGGATTTTTCGTCTGTCCCGGAAATGGGGGGCCCACAAGGGGTATTTATAGGTTACTGAAGTCCCTGGGAGAAAATTGCATAGGGCCCTCAAGTCACCTACGCGCCCAAATGTGGTCCGCAGGTATACCTACGTGAACATCATGGGACTTGCGTCGCCCATGCTCAAAGAAATCCTTCTTCATGCCTTTGTTGTTTTTTGATGTTTCTTCAAATGATGGATCACTTTGTGTTCAACGTATTTCCCTTTTCGTTCGTTAGACTCTGTGATAGAAATGAGCATCAACAAAAGTCCCCCCTCAGAGTTGGATCTGAAAGGAATGAGGATGTGACTCTATGGTAAAGAAGAAAACCAATGAAGGGCAGTGTGAGCACGCAGATGGCATCACGCAGGTGCGAGCCACGCAGGCTTTGTAACGTAGGGGTGTGGTCTTGCCTATAAATATGCGGTCATTCCTCATGCAAAGTAATTGGATTTCAAACATTCAAGCTCTCGCTGCCCAAGTTGATGATAATCCGCAGTTTCATTGCTTCTGTTCATGTCGCGCTGCTGCAAAGGTATTTTTGACCTACGTAGTGATACATATGCACCAAAAACTTGCACGACACAGTTACACTTGTGGGCCAAAATTGGACTTACGTTATTTAATGCCTTTTCAAAATTTTCACCTTTCTTCACAAATTTTATGAAAAATCAATTCACTTAAGAGTTAATTATTCGACCTTTGTGCAAATTCAATGGCTCCTAGAATAATTGGAACGGCTGATGAACTGGCTAGCAAGGGGATTGATGATATGATGAATGTTGTTGGCCATGATTACTATGATATATGTGATAGAACTCTCCCATATTTGGCCAAGTACTTAAAGAAGTATCATCTTAATTTTCCACAGAGCATCTACTTGCCTTTGTATGGCCATGGTCATCTGCAAGAAGTCAATGTTCCAGATGAAAGGAATTATATGCCTGAGATGCAGATGCACTATTTCTCATCTATTTCGGTTATGTTGTGCATTAAGAGCAGCAACAATGGTGTGAAATTTCAAATTTTTTCCTTCATGCCATTTCCTTGCATATATGAAAATGGAAAACCATGGGCTGATATGTTTTTCGCTGCCAGTTGATGGAGAGAAGACTATCATGACATTAGAAACAATATCTGAAAAGAGTACTCTCTCCAAATAGCTCTTTACTTCAAATGCTCCATTCTCAAATCCATGTATCCATCTTCTAAGTCTCTTGGACAGATACAGAGTCACTATTTGATCAGTGGAAAATTTTCTGAAACCGCACTCAAGAACATTCTTTTACAATTGTTCCAATAAGAACTAGTATCACTACATATCTTATTTTATCAAGTTGAATAAATGAATTTCAGGTGGTTACTGATGAAGATCAAGATGTTGTAAATCAAATGAAGAGTTATGTTGAAATCCTCTTGTAATTCCTGAAAAGGAGAAGAGAGTCCAATTTGTGGATGTCCTTCTAACTCTTGTTCATCAATGAAAAACACTTTCATCTTCAGTCATTTGTGCATGCCTTATTTTTCTACCTGCTTTAAATTTTTACCTAAAACAATGGGCCTAGTAATCAAGGTCTGATTTTTTCTAGGATTATAAAAATAACCCTACAAACTTTGAATATTTTTAATTGCTCATTATTACCTAAATCATACGATGTATATGTTTAGTGAGCTGGGACTTGACTTTTTTTAAGAGTTCCCTTATATTTTGTGGGCAGTTTAAATTCAAGCACATTGGACATAAAAAGGATAATGTTTAAGGTCGAAATATATTTGACCGAATGGATTAAACTTGACTCAATTCCTTGATAATTTATCTAAAAAAATATTACCATATTCAAGTATGTGGGAAAATGTAAATTATGACTTAATAAATTTTTAATTTAAAGAATGATATGAGAAAAAGGGATAAAATTCATTAGAAGAAGTATTTACCAAGAATGAAGTCACCGCTATTTAACAAACCCGTTAGGGGGTTGAATTATGAATGGACACCTAAGGGTTTTGGCTGCATAGAAAAATAATAGCATCTTTTGGCTGGCAGGTCTGTTATGTAGACTTTTTATGCAAGGCTGCCTAAGGGCACATGTTGCATAGTCAAGCAAAATAACTCTCAGAAATTTTACCATTCTATTGCTAAAAAATCGGTGAAAGTTTATGGAGATTCAAATTTTCCAAAGCACAGAGTCTTCTGTATGGAAAGAGGTACTTGAATATGAAGATGATATTTCCAATCAAGATTATCAAATAATTGGATGAATGTCACTCTTGTGAAGGTCTGAACCAGACGCAGGGAAGGGAAATATAAACCATAGACTTGAATACTTACAGATCATGAAAAAGAGTATGGGACAGATATGTTAAGGATGAATATTTTTTGTAGATCCCTACATATTGGTGTTAAGACAACTAAGGAAAAAAGAGGTTTTCTTCCCAATAATGAAGATACCATTATTTAACAAATCAGTTAGGAGGTTGAATTATGCAGGTCCACCTAAGGTAATTGGCCTCATAGTCAAATAATAGTATCTTTTGGCTGAAAAGTCTGTTATGTAGACTGTTTATGCAAAGCCGCCTAAGGGAACGTGCTGCATATTTAGGCAAACGAATTATCAGGTATTAGACATTTTGTGACCAGAAGTCAAGAAAATGGCTATGGTGATCTAGAAGTATTTAAGGTTAGGATTATGACACATAAAAACGGGCATTATTCAATGTATGCAGAGATACACAAAACAATGCTAACCATAATCATGTTGTGTATGGGTCCTGAATAGAGGTGTTTTACTTCACTACGTATCCCATAAGGATGGGAATTAATCCATACATAGTTCTTGAAATATAGTTTAACGTCATGTGGGACGAAAGTGTAGGAGATCTTAGTTTAGGGTCATAGAACTCAGACCATAATAAGGAATACACATTTTGTGTTTTATAAACCTAATGTGAATGAAATCCAGGGTTTCCTTACCACATTCATGTTTTCACAAGGGGACTTTTCAGCCAAGGGACTAAAAGTGAAAGTTGGGGTTAGGAGGAATTTGGGGTTAGGCCCAAAGACTTGGGGCTGGATTCGAGGGATGCTCGAATGTTCCTACATATCCCATAAGGATGGGAATCAAGCTGCACATAGTTCTTGAAATACCCTCTGTAAAGATTTGGTTCATACAAGTGAAGGGTGAAAGGGGACTTCAGTGCAATGATGGTTTGACCCAATATAAAAGGTTCGGGCATTTACATGTATGCACATAGTATTTAGAATATAAAATGAGCAAAGATCAATATAAATAATTATTCCATCCTAGGTGAGGATTTCAAAGAATGTTGTAGTTTATTGTCATACAGGACAAAAGTGTGAACAGTTTAACGTCATATAGCAAGGACGATGGTGAACCAATGTAAAAAACATTGGTTCTGGGAGCGGTTTCATGAATCAAAATCGTATGAGATGAATGTGAACCAATGTGAAGAGATTGATTTTGGGATTGAACCTCAAGAGTGGATGCCTACATACCCAGCCTAGAAGGCGAGGATCAAAGTTTGTGTAGTTCGATTAAAGAATGAATTGGCAATCAAGTTGTTCATGAGGACAACGACCTAAAAAAATGGTTTTGGGACTTACGCATGGTTAGAGGCCCAGAGAAGGTGTTATGGTTGAAGTTTACTCTAAGCTCTCCTTATTCATACTCAGTGTGAGAAAAAAGAGTTAGAAACAACCATAATGATGCATAGTTTAGTGTCATGTAGGACATAAGAAGGGACTATGCAGTTTAAAGTCCCGTAGTGAGGACTATTGGTGCTCTATAGTTTAGCATCATGTAGCTAGGATGTCACAGTTTAACGTCATGCTGGACGTAAGGGACTATGCAGTTTAAAGTCTTGTAGTAAGGACAACACAGTTTAATTTCATGTTGGACGATGAAGGGACTGTGCAGTTTAATGTCATGCAGTAAGTACTTAAGAAGGGTTGTATAGTTTAACATCATATAGAAAGGACGACACAGTTTAACTTCCTGTTGGACATAAGTGCAAATAGTTTAAGGTCATATTCATGGACCGTGAGATGTATTTGTATTATAGAAAATACTTCTTCAGAAATTAGGCATTGGTTGGAGTAATGATGAGTTCTCCATCCATTGAGATTAAATAATAAGATCCATTGGAGTATACGTTATGCATTGAGTAAGGTCCTTCCCACTTCTGCTCAAGCATGGGAGGTTTCTTTCCTAATACCATTGGATTTCTGAGATCCAATACCAATTCTCCAAGAATTAATGTACGAAGATGAACATTTTTGTTGAAAGCTCGTGTTATTCGATTTTGATAGACTTCCAAGTGGTGTAGTGTGCACAATCTTTTCTCATATAATTGTTCCAATTCATCCAATCACTTTTGAGATTGTTCATCTGTAGATGACTGATCACAAATGGCTACCCTAAGTGAGGGTAATTAAACCTCAATGAGCAAGGCTACTCTTATTCCATATTCCAATTAATATGTAGTTAACCGCGTTGCAGTGCGGGTGGTGGTTCGATAAGTCCATAAATCATGAAAAAGTTTATCAGGACATGATTTCTTATCTTTATCCACCATATTTTGCAGTATGTTTGAAAGAGTCTTGTTGAAGGATTCTATTTGGCCATTTTCAACTTCATGATATAGATATGAATGATTAGATTTGATGTTATATTCTTGATACAACTTCCTTACCTCGAATGAACAGAAATTGGTGCCATTGTCTGTCAATATGGTATGAGGGACACCAAATCTGGTAATGATGTTAGACTTGATGAAGCTAAAAATGATTTTAGAACTAACTTATTTGAAAGGTATTGACTCTCCCTATTTGGAAAAGAAGTCAGTATCAGTAAGAATGTACTTAAACTGCTTGGATGTAGCCAAAGGATAAGGTCATACAACATCCATTCCCCATGTGGAAAATGGCCCCGAGTATTTAACAGTATGAAGCAACTATGGGGGTTGATGAATGAAATTGTCATGTACATGGTAATAATGACAACTCAGAGTGAAATCAACACAATCTTGTATCATTGTAGGCCAGAAAAATCCAAGCCTTTGAACTTTCTCAGATAGTCTATGTCCAGACTGGTGGGAACCACAAACTCCTGCATGCACTTCTTTCATGACAACCATTTTCTCTTCACCATCAATTCATCTAAAGATAATTCCATCAAAACCTTTTTTGTAGAGAACTTTCTCTAGGTGATCTAGGCTGTCATAAAGAGTGAAATTGACCACACATCGCTGGATTTGTTCTTTCCTGGCTCTATCAGGTGAAAGTGTTCCATTTTGAAGTTATTCCCTGATAGGTGTCATCCATCCTGTAGTATGACCATATGGTTTAGGAATGGGACTAATTTCATTGATTTACCATGTTCTGTCTTGAATATAAGGTAAAATTGTACAATGGTGGGCAATACTGATAATTGTCTCATCCTGATTTGGATCTGCCAGAGCGGTAGCTATATTACCCATTTCATCAGCTTGGGCATTTTGTGATCTCAGGACATGAGAAAACGTCGGTTCTGAAGGAAACTCTTCCATTAAATCTCTAAAATAATCATACAAAGGGATTAATTCTACTTTTCTAATGGAATAATCCCCATTTACTTGTTTGATTACCAGGTCTGAATCACCTTTTACTTTTAAGTGATTCACTTGTGCCTAAAGTGCTAACTCCAATCCTGTGATGAGAGCTTGGTATTCTGCTTCGTTATTTGTCCCGCCTCCCAACAATGAGATGGAATAGGGTAGCACTGCCTTTTCTGGAGAAATGAGAACAATTCCTAGCCCAACATTGTTGAATTTAGGATCTTCCATTTTCTTCACTATTGGACTTCTAGAAGCACCATAAAAGTACATTTCCCATGTTTGAAGACCATCTTGAATAGAGAAGACTTACTCATCAGGATGTTTAATATCTGAAGATGTATCTTCTACTGAAGGATGTTCAGCAATGAAATCAGCCAGATCTTTGCCTTTTGTTTCCTTTTGAGACACATACTGAATATCAAATTGCTGCAAAATAATTTTCCACCTTGCCAGAGGTCCTGTAAGCATTGGACGACTAATGATGAATTTGAGCGGGTTATTGCGAGATACCAATTGTACCTCATGATGTTGTAGGTAGTTTCTCAACTTTTTAACTGTAAATAATAATGCTAAGCAGCACTTTTCAATACTTGAATATCAGGTTTCTGCTTCAATCATAGTCCGACTGAGATAGTAAATGTTGTTTTCATTCCCAGCTTCATTCTTCTGGGAAAGGAATGCACCCAATAATCACTCTAAGGTTGTTACATAGAGGATAAGTGGTCTTCCTTTAATAGGTGGAATTACTACCGGTGGACTCAAGAGATATATTTCTTTAGGATATCAAATGCTTCTTGACATTCTTTAGTCCACTGGTAGGTGACTCCCTTCTTCATCAATTTGGTGAAGGGTAAACTTTTGCCTGCCAAATTAGTGAGAAACGCCGAATATAGGCCAAGTATCCTTGAATTCCTCTCAATTATTTCAAATTCCAAGGAGGTGACATACCAAGTATTGAATTTTTCATCTCAGGCTCAACATAGATACAACGATGGCATACAACAATGCCGATAAAATTTCATGAGGTTACCCCAAAAGAACATTTCAAGGGGTTCATCTTCAAATTATGTTGTCGATGTTTGTGAAATATTACTTCCAAATCATACAAGTGATTAGAAAGTTGTTTGGATTTAACCACCAAATAGTCCACATAACATTAAACAAATTTCCCTAAAAATGGTTTGAATATACGATGCATAGAATGCTGATATGTTGCGCCTGCATTTTTCATGCCAAAGGGCATTACCTGATAGAAAAACACACCCTGAGGGGATCTAAAAGCTATAGATTCTTCATCTTCTGGAGCCATATGTATTTGATTATATCCATAATATCCATCCATGAAGTCAATTGCTTCATAGCCAGCTGTTGCATCAAGTAAGAGTTCTGTAATCAGAACTGGAAAATCATCCTTAGGAAAATTCCTATTAAGATCTCTGAAATAAATGAAAACTCTAATTTGTCCATTATTCATTTTCACAGGGAAAATATTATCCAACCATTTGGGATATTTAACTTCTCTGACGAAGTTAGCTTTGATAAGATTATCCACTTCAGCTTCAATTTTGGAAGCATAAGTTGGGTGTGTTCTTCTTGCAGCTTGTTTGAATCCTCGATGTTCTTCTGGAAAACCCAAATGATGAGTAGCAACATCAGGATCAAGCCCTAGAATTTCTATATAGTTCCAAGAAAATATATCTTTATTTTGATTTAAAAATGAAATATACATTTCTTTCTCTTCAAGATTCATGGCCGCACTAATTAAAGTGGGGTATGGATCTTCTTTTGTACCCAGATTTATTTCTCTGAGTTCATCCACAGTAGTGGAGATACCCTCTTCAAATGTTGTAGGAGCATCCCTGAGATCTTCCTCTTCTTCATCAACATGTGGTACTTCTTTTGTTTCTACTTTCATAGTAGATGATGAAGCAGAATTTCCATGATCAGGAGAGATGTCAAAATTTGAACATCCTAAAGAAGAGGCTTCCATTTCTGACCCTATTGATGATGAAGGGTCTTCCTTGGGTAATAAAGAGGAGATGATGGATTGAGAATTGACATTATCATTCACCTCTGACAATGCAATGACTTCTTCTGGCCTGGTTGGCAAAGTATAGACTTGTTGGATTTCAGCCGATGAAATGAAGACATCTCCATTTGAGCTTTCATCATTGCTTGGTGAATCACCACTTTCTCCCATGTTGTCTGGCTTGATTTTTGTAATTAACATTATTGAAGATTCTATAAGACTACTTGGATTTGGGTCTATCCTATCAATTTGACTGATAGGCAACACATAATATGTACTCACATGTGTGAATGGGTTTATTGAAATCTTTTCCAAACCATATAGAGCATTAACCTTGGTAACCTCTCTTATTGTGGATTTCTTCTTACCCTTCATGTGATAGAATTCCACCTCAATGTATTGAGAGTCACATGTTTTGAAGGGGGATTTATCACCATAAAATTTCCCAATTTGATCATCGAAACATTATTTGAGAAATTGATGGTATGATGAAGGGATAGTTGCATGTTGATGTAGCCAAGGTCTTCCAAGAAAAACATTAAAGGTTGTATAATGATCAATAACCATGAAATTTGAATTGGATACAAGGTCTCCAAACTGAGTTCTGAGTGTAATCTCACCCAGTGGTTCTTGTTCATTTTAATAATATCTATGCAACATCAAAGTAGAAGGAGATAAATCATATTCTTTGAGGCCCAATCGACGAAGGTATGAATGGGGATGAGGTTGACTTCTGAACCATTATCAATGAAATATCTCTGGATGTCTACACTATTGACCTTTCCAGATTAATACAAAGGTCTAATATGTCCATGCACAACATCATATTCATCTTCATCTGTGAAAGATATCACTGCATGGAATTCTGCAGGATTATTCTCTACATGGTAGACTTTAGCCGCAATAATTCCTGTTTCGAATTCCCAAGGACTTGACAAATCCTCAATGAGTGCCTCGCGAAGATCCTTTGATAGATTCAAGGCATCCATAATTGATAACATGGATGGTACTTGGGCCAAATGTTTCAAGAAATCATATTTTTGATCTAAAGGTATGTGTTTCTGAACAAGAACATGTGATTTCGCAGGTGCCTTAGAAGTTGTTGCATTGAAATACTCCTGGATTTGGAATATTAGACTGAATAGGTCTATTTACTTGCTGAGAGGAAGAAGTTGGAACCTCTAACCGATCTTCCAGAATAATTGTGCCAAGACTGAATCTGCTATTGGTGGAAGAATTTTCTTATTCTTGTTGATCCTGATGAAGGGCTCTGTCGTGAGTTTCTGTTTCATATACAGTTCTAGCAGGGTTAGGGTTGGAATAGTGGCTTCTGGGATATCCACTTCTTCCTCTGTATCCCAAACCTCTCGAACTCCCTCTAATTCCTCTATTTGATACAGGGAACTCATGCTCATCAAAATCAAAACTGTGACTGGAATAGGGATCTGTTAAGTGAATCATCTGATGAGGAGTCTGCCTGATTAGCCAGTTTGGGCTATGCTATTTGGTGGGGCGGTGCCCGTGTCTTTGAAGTAGATGGCATAAAGTCTGCTAGAGTCAAAGACAACTTGGGCTTTGAAATAATTTCATCTTCTTCTGATTGTTCCTCTTTCTTAGAATTATGCCACCCTTTGAGGATTTTCCCTCTGATGAAGAGGGTTTTGTTTTGGAATTCATAAAAGAAAACACAATTGGTTTCTTAAATTGTGTTTGTAAAATGGCATGAGTTCGGTTGATCGTTTTTATGACCATCCAATCATCATATTTCTACGTATTTTTTGACTTCTTGCCACTTTACTTATTCCTCTGGATCTATAGCAGTAACACATGCTACCTGAGCTGAAGAACCTTTCAATTTGACTAGTCCCGAGTCCACCATTTTTCGGAGGAGGTCTTTGAAGAAAAAACACTCCTGAATGGGATGCCCCAAAATCTGATGAAATGGGAAATAATTAGGACAATCTTCATCTCCTTCCTTGTTTGGCCTTTTGGGTGTTGGAAATTTAACCATATTATTTTCCAGATCCGAAATGAAGTAACCAGGAACTTGTTAATTTTAGAAAGAGTAACTTTGCTCTTCAAATCCTCAAATTGTTTCCATCTTTGTTCTCTTTGATCATCTTGATGAAACTACCTCTGCTGTTGACGCTCAAGAGGCGGAGCCCTTCGATAAGATGAAGTTTTTAAGGTAGAAGCAGGTACATGTGCTTGTTTAAGTGTAACTGTAGCAGTCTCTTTTTTACCCATTCTCCTTCCTGGAGTTGAAGGGATTACACGAGTTTTATCCTTAGTCTTCATAAGAGAGTCTTTAATCTGCTGAGTGATCGAATAAGGTCTCGAAACCCTATTGTGTATTTCACAGGGATCAACGGTGTGCATAACTCATCATGCAAATTTTCCACACAGATTGGCAACAATTCCTCTTAAGGGAGTGCTAATCTTAGGGAATATGTTAATCCCTTACAGTGAGAAATGAAATCCAAAACCCTTCCATTCTCCCTTTTCTTACAATTTTTAAGATCAAAAATTGTTGTCTTTAGAAAAGTTGAGCTAAATTAAAAAAGGAATCGTTGACGGAGATCCTCCTACCCGGTAATTGACCGGGATTGCAAGCATGTATACCAGGAAAAAGCAGACCCTTGTAATGACTGTACAAAACACTTGATCTTAACTGCTTCTTGTTGCTGAGGGGTTCCCATCATAGGGTCGCAATAAGAAACGAAATGTGTTAAGTGTTTCTCTGGGTCTCCCAAACTATTAAAGATTGGGAATGTGGTACTTGAAAAATTTGATGGGGTAGGAATTGCATCAACCCATTCAGGGTAACCTCTCTTTTCTGGTTGAATTTGTGCATTATTTCCCTCTATAGCTTCCAACCGAGCTGTTAATGACTAAATAGTAGTTATTAAATTTTTAGAAACATCCATTTGATCTTGGACCTGAGTAGGTGCAATAACTGGAACATGGATAGGGGTGGTGGATGGTACTGCAACTGATGGTAGCACCATCGATTGTTGTTGCGCATGACCCATATGACTAGACCTTTTAGGGTGTACTGATAAAGAAGGATACGCTTGATCCATCTCAGTAGCTGTAACAAATTCATGTGGCTGACTGACTCCAGCACGCTTAGGAGGAAGACTACCCTGAAGTAGTTCTACAGGCATCCTCTTTAATTCCTTCATTTCTTCCTCCTATTGTGCAAATCTTTGCGCTAGTGAGAGTGATTGGCCTTCTCCAGAGGGAGGGTGGATTGTAACCTAATTCTTTCATTTCCCCTTATTGGACGCCTTTCAGAGCGGGGGAAGTTGGTTACTTGAAGGAATACCTAGATTCTGAGTAATCCTTTGATTTCGTGTACGCACACCTTCTTCATTTGTGTCTCTGTGTACAACTTCTTGAGTAGGAACTTCTTCATCTGATCCCCCTAAGTGAGCCTTATCTGGGGGATCAGTAACAATGGCATTGATGACATTAATTGATGCATAATGCATTGCATCCCTTCTATGGGAATTTATACGATATTGTCTTCTTCCATGTCCTTGATGAGACATTTCCTTTTGTTTATTTGATCCCTTAAGAACTTTTTGTCGAACCGTAATTTGGAGGGAATCTCCTGATAATTCATCTCTTCATTCCTCTTTTGGCTTCTTCCCTAATCGAGAGAAGACTTACTTTCTCTGAGGAAGAGATTGAGGATTTGAAAATGTCCCCAGTCTTATGGACTAGGGCTATTCTTGTTGTTCCGGCTCAACTCCTAGAATCCTATTTGTTGATTCCAAGGGTTGGGTTAAAAGAGTCCCCAGTCTGAAAATTTGGGTGGCTCTTAAGTTGCTATATCTGAGACTTTCTTAAAATTTCTTCTGATCTTGTGGACTTTAGTCCGGAAAATGGCTGGATTCATCAACCTACATCCACTAGAATCACCCGTTTCAAATGAACGTTGGATGATTTTTGAAACTTCTATCACTTGATGATGTGCACGATCTAAACAAGAAGCATGTTCTATATTCTCATTTGCCTGATGCAAGAGTAATTCGACAACTTTTTCTCTGTATGCAAAATTTTGAGATGAACTAGTTGAGGCATGTTCTTGAGCAAGCCTTTGATTACAAACAATGATAATTGGATGTGGCCGACCATGGTCAATAACATTGCATTAGACCATTTTTTCGGGCTTTGTTGGCTGGAGAGTACAGTGAAATGTAGTGCTCCATGAACACCCCATACCCTGATATGAATACCAGATAGGGCATTAGAAATTAACTAGCGCAACCTTTTTAGTGCACCAAGTCATGAACACTGAAGGGATCTCTGTTGCTTTTCAGCATTCAGATATCGAGAAACTAAGAGAGATGCCAAGTCAATTTGGAATTTTAACCCTTCTATTATCTTGACATGATTTTCATATTCATCATAAGATAGAATTTTCTTTTTCAATTGAAAAAGAGTTTTCCACATGTTGAGATGAATATCCTGAATACATTCTTCCGTCAACATCTCTGGAATGCCATACTGAGAGTCATCCAAAGGCCAAAACATGACTAGAACTTCACCTTTTGCTAGTTTTTTTCTCATATTCAGTACTTCCTATTTATCATTCGATGAAGATTCTTCTACCTGATTAGACCAGATCTGGTGATTCCTTGTTTCTTCATCAGATTCAATGATATTTCTTGAGAATTCACTTATCAAACTAGAAGATGAATGACCCAGGGGTGGTTTGGAGAATGACCTATATCACGGGTTATCTTCTGATTGAGAAAGTATTTCACCTGCTAACAGTAAAGCATCAGACATGACTGGCTTTACATTTTCAAGTGCCTCAAGATATGAGGGCTTTCTCGTCACTGCATTTTACTTTGAATAATTTTCTAGTCAATGCGAATTACTACTGCGGAGATAACTTTCGTAGCTAAATTCATCATCATGGGGAGGACCAGCATGGTGGGTTATAGAAAAAGATGAAACCTCTTACTCCTTGGTCTTCTAGACATGCAGAGGGTTATCATGGCTCTCATATGAAGATGATAATTTGAGATCGACCGAACTATCATGAAGGAATCCTTCATGAGAAAGTGTCTGATGCAGACCTTCAGAATTAATGTTCCCGCTATTGGGAACTGAGAGTGTAGAATCTTGAGTTGCAAAAGTTAATTTTCTGAGTGTATCAAGAAATCCAGCATCGAGTAAGGCCTTGTTATAGATTGGCTTTTGATTTATTGACTGTGCTGGATGGGTATTTTTCTTAGATGTATTCTTACTCACTTTGGGAACCACTTGTTGACGAAATTGGTTATTATGGGTAGGTTTAAGTGCCTGTTTAGGAGAAATAGTCTGGTTATGCTGATTATATCTACTCAAATCAGGTGTATGTGCCTGACTTGGTTGTCCGTATGATATGGGGGAGTATGCTCTACAACCCTCTTGGACTAGAACAGAGGTGTGTGTCTGTTCCAGAGTGATATGTTGATCTGTCACTCCACTGGTAGGGATAGATTTTCATTTCTTTCCCTGTGATGCTCCTTAAGCTGTTATAATATACTGGAAGGCATCTAGAATATGAGCAGGGATTTTCTTCTTCTCTTTCACCATTGACAGAATATGCTTGGTGACTTCAGCTACCGAAACAAGGATATAAGTTCATTCCATGCTTGGAGTAGGTGTGTGTCCCTGCTCCTGTCCTCCTTTTCATATCAATGTTTTCTGGCCCTACTTATGTGTGGGGGCAGAGAGTTGAGTCTGCCTCTTGTTTGTTATTAGGGAATTCAAATTGACTTCTCCGGGTGCTACCAAATTAGACTGTTGGTAGGATTGATCAATACTAGAAGGTGTATGTGCCTGCTGATTGCACTCCGCCGAACGTGGTTGATGAACTTCATTAAATACTAGAAGATGAGTCTCCTGGCAGGATTGATGAGTGTAATCAGGGTGTATGTTCCTATTTACTAGTTGTCATCACATTGGGTTGGTGGGATTCATCATATGTAGTCAGACGAGCCTACTAACTAGCTGATGATTTATAAACAGGTGTATGTTCCTGTCTATAGTACTCTGCCAGAATTCCCTGGTGGGAATGGCATGTTGCTTCCAGACGATTCTGCAGGACAGAGGAATTCAAACATACGGGTTTGTGTGTCTGCTCGTTGCTTTCCACCAAGTTGGGTTGGTGGACTTCTCCGGAAATGGCAGAGATATGAACCTGCTCACTGTGGACCGGTCGTCTCCTCTAGTGGTTCGTCATTCCTTCTTGGGTTCGAGGAACCTGAGCCGAATGTCTGGAGACAATGCCCTCATCATGTTGAGGGTGCACTACGGTACGAGTCTGGCGGCGATTGTTAGTGGGAGCCATCGGGAATGACTCTTGTCTTCTTGAATTAAGGCCTTGAGTGACCTTATCATTCACCTTATCATAATATGGGAGTGATTGGTGATTGCATTCTGGGGATAACGACCCAAAACGGTTGGAGACGGTGGTTGGCACCACCTGCTTCTTGATTGTTGGTCGCCACTGTCCAGACGACCAGGGTGAATTATTGACTTGGAGGGCTTGTTGAGTGACCTCCAGAGTCGGAATTATACCTTGTCGATGGTATTACTTAACCAGTGCATTTGATACCCAAGGTTGAAAATACTAAGTAGATGATGTCATCCTCAGAGCGGATGACGATCCAGCAGGAGTAGCAGCAGAGGTATTCACAACAGAGGTATTCACAGGTGTGAACTTAAGAGAAGCCATTTCAGTAACACAGAAGATCTTGGAAAAGAGTGCCTATTTGATATAACAGACAAAATCAAGATATGTTCGGCCTCTAAATATTTTGGATAAGCACATATGTTATTGATTGTTTTGTTGGACCTCTCATTGAGTTTAAATAGGGGCCTAACAAATAAGTAAAACATCATTTTAACTTGGTTCAGGATTCACGTCGGGTTCATCATTTTTTTTTTCCTCTGGAAATGGGGATGAACTTGTTTATTTTAAGGTTCAAACATTCCAATTGGTTTCTAACAGGTTTATTCAAGAACCAGAAACACCCAATGATTCTATATCCATTTGGACCTACATTCCAATGGCAGGTGGTCATTAGTTGTGGACTAATGTGGCTTAAGAATTTGCATTGGTCGAGAGGATGGGAGGTCAGACTCATCAAACCTTTTTTAGGGGAATTATTGTCTACTCCCGGACTCTATTTATAGATTTAAGTTATGTTCATGAATCTTTAGTACAATACCAAGTATGAAAATGATCTTTCCTTATGATCTAACAATCAATTATTAATATGTATGATATTTGGAGAATATGTTATATGTATTTGATGTTCTTCAACGATAGATAATCATCTGTATTTGTTAGAGATTCTTAGTCAATGGTATCCTTCAACACATTATATAAAGATCTATTGGTCATTATGATAACTATACTGGTTTTAAAGCCACTCAATGGGGAACATGAAGTTTATTGTCATTTAGAAGGACATGGATTATTTCAGAGTTGGGATCGTACCCGCAGACGGGATACTTACGTATACTTGTTTTAGAAAAGGAATCATAACCCACGTAGTTCGGGAATTAAGATATAATTTAATGTCATATGGGACAGATGAGAGTTAATGGGTGATGGGCTTGAACCTCAGAAAGGATTCCTACATACTCTACTTTTAAGGTAGAGATCAAAGTCCATCTAGTTTGGTTAAGAATTGTGGGGCTTACTTATGATTAATGACCCAAAGAGATGTGTCGTGGTTACTTTTACACTCTAATCTCATTTGAGTCATGCTCGGTGTGAGAAACCAGAGGTATCAGTAAACCTAACAATTTGTGCCACAAAAGATGCAGTCACAAGGAATGATATGGGGATTATGTATGTATGATTGCCCAAATAAACAAATCTCGGGACTTATTTCATAGAAGAAATTTGGGAACAGGGTCTATAAATGTATATGTGATTTTATGGAGATTTCAACACTCTAACTTGGGGTTTGCTCCTAAAGAGGATGCCCAAATTAGGAGGGGTCTTGTGATTGGGGTTTTTTCCCGAGAAGGAAGCCCAAATCAAAAGAAGTTAAGACTGGTTAAGAGAAATTATGACTGGGGCTTATTCCTGAGAATGGAGTCCCAGGTTAAAGGGACTTATGAACTAGGGCTTACTCTTAAGAAGAAGGCCTAGGTTAAAGGAATTTGGGATTTGGGGATTACTCTTAAGGAGGATTCCCATATTTTTGAACTTGGACTAGGGATAACTTCTAAAAAGGAGGCCCAGGTTAAAGATAATCTCATCTTCAAGGATGATTTTGAATGAATGAAATCTCTCACCTTAGTGACACGAAGATATGTAAATCACTAGGTTGTTGAGAGATGTTCCGCAGAATTCCTTTCAGATAAGGAATCCAACCAAGGAATCATGCCATAAATGGCTTTGAAGAGGATTCTAAAAGATAAATCTTGAAGAGGAGATGTAGATTTGAATAAAAGAGATGAATGGACTGGAGAGGCACCCAAAAAAAGGTAGGCGTGCAGGTCCTGGTCATGTAGGTATACCTGCGCGACACATGTATACTTGCGTGCTGGTCCACCCATAGGGTAATACTTGGGTGAGGCTTGGCTAAAGCCCTTAGTATTATCCCTAAAGGCTTAAAAAAGTGGGGCATGCAGGTTCTGTTGAAGGGATAAGGCGACGCGCAAGTGTGTTCGTTTTCCCTTAAGTGTTAGGCTCTTTGGAGCAAAGGTGTTAATGAAATTCAACACTTAAGCCTTGTTCCCTCTCTTTAGATCTTCCATTCTAGGTAAGAAATTGCCTTAGAAGTGTTCGGAAGTCTTCAAGAAGAGACTAGGGCGCCGAGAGCTAAAATCTGAATTTCTGGATTTGTCATCCGTCCCCGAAATGGGGGGGGGGGCGACAAGGGGTATTTATAGGCTACTCAATACCCTGGGCGAAAATTACATAGGTTGCACAAGTCACCTGTATGCCCAAATGTGGCGTGCAGTTATACCTGCACGACCATCATGGGACTTGCGTGGCCCATGCTCAAAGCAATCCATGTTCATGCCTTTGTCAAATTTTGATGTTTCTTCAAAGGATGAATCAATTTGTGTTCAACATATTTCCCCTTTAATTTTTTAGACTCTGTGATAGAAAGGAGCATCAACATACAAAAACATCCATTTAAGAATACAAGTGAACCATTCAAGAAAACCATAAAAATGAACATTCCCAAAAAAATGTATTTGAAGCCTATAACTCATAGAAAGGCCCATAAAATAACCTAATGAAATCATAATGAACCATTTTCATGTAAACAAGAATATGTAATTGTTAATTAATAAATCTAATGTGGTTATAATGGACTTTAAAGTGAATTAATAGTTCAGATACAAGGTAAGGGGAAATTCTCAAACCCAACTTTCTTTCATCGGGTTCCCCCTCTTTCACGCCATTTTTTGTATGATTACTCTTTAAAAATAATTTATTCATAATTATCATAACTATTCTAGAATATAAATCTTCTACACTGGAGTTTATGTCAAATACAATGTTTTTCAAAAGAACTCTTCTTTCAAAAACACACCTTTTACTTCTCACTAAAGGTGGATGGTTCTTGTATCAAGTATGTTATTGCCACATTATTTTGGGAACCCAAAGTTCATGAATGTGTTCTTATGATATGAAGACCATTAATTTACATGGTTCATTCATTTTAATTTTTGGTATATGTTATATGTGTAATTCATGATAATGACAATGTTATGGTGTGACGGGTGCACTGAGAATTATTTAACACAATATGAATGTTTAAATGTGATGTGAGCGCTCAGAATTATACAGTGCTCCAATGCATTAGGTAAAGTAATTAATATCATGAGTTTCAGTGAAATTATGTGTGTAAAAGATTCTATATTTTTCCAAAAGTATGTTTTGAATTTAACAACTAAGACACGATGTTTCATTTTTTATGCATTTCCACATTTCAAGTCTTTTATTAATGATTCCTATCATTTTCATGATCTTTTTCCAATATTATGATTATGCTCACCCCATGATATTTTTTTTCTTATCTATCCCCTTACTGGGATTGTAGCTCAACCCTTTTTTTGTATATCCTCATGTGACTGCATGTACTAAGGAGAGGTCAAGTGCCAATAAAAACCTAGAGAAGAATGAATTGAATAAATTTTTATGCTTGATGTTGTAATTGTTATGTAAAGTACCAGTTTTCCATAGACAATAAACATTTGTATCCTCTATGTGTAATAATATTATGTTGTTTATCTTTAAAATTATGTAATGGTAATGTAAGAAAATGTTGGGTCACTATAGTTTGTATCAAAGTAAAGGTATAGTTAATTTGGGAATTAGGATTAGTGTACCCCAGAGAAAACCTCTAGCATGACACTAAGTACAAATATGAACACAAGAATCTTTACATAGAGATCCCATATGTTATTCTTTTAGTATAAATTGTACAAATGAAAAATTTATTTATTCATAACTTCTTGACTTGTGTTTTTGTTCTAACCTTTTCTATTTTAGAAAAGGGGTGGAACCAGGAGAAACCAGGCCAACAACTCGTGTGAGGTCCAATGAAATGATTTCCCAAATGACATCCCTAATGGTTTTGGAGGTGGAGTTAAAAACTTCATGGTGATTCTTACCCAACTATCTCATGTTATGAACAATAACCATAATAATGGATAATATCATCCTTCACCAAAGAGGGAGCAACTAGATATCGAGTGTTTTATGTGGAAACAACAACAAACCTTTAGTGGATCTTCTAATCCACTAGTTTTGGAACAGTGGGTCAACTCCCTGGAGAATATCTTTTCTGTGCTTCACTATTCTGAGATAGAGAAGGTGAGACTAGATGTTTATCATCTAGATGGAGAGGCTGATTAATGGTGGGATTTGATTAAGAACACCAATCCAAGTTATGAAATTGGTGATATGGAATGGGATGTCTTTAAGATAATGTTTATTAACAAGTATTTCCCAAGAACTATTCACACAAAGATGGAGAGATAATTTATAGAGCTCAAGAAAAAAGAATAAGAATCTGTCACAACTTATGAAGAAAATTTCACAAGGATTTCAAGGTACGCTTCGGGTTTTGTTACAAAAAATGATAGCAAAATTAATAGATTCTTTAGTGGATTGAAACCACACCTTCAAAAGGATCTTAAAATTAGAGAATTTGGGAGTTATGAAGAATTTTTTCAATGTTATATTAAATTGGAGATGGTGTTTGGAGAATGTTCCCATGGATATGGTGATAAGTAATGAAAGATTGAGTTTCAAGCTAGTGGATCTAATGAGAAAGGTGGGAAGAAAACTCAATGACCCACATGCCAAAAATGTGGGAAGTTTCACCATGGTAACTGCCCCAAAGGATAGAGAAAGGAATCAAGTGTGGGATGGAAGGAAACCATGCTCAAGTATGTCAAAAAGACATGAAAAGGAAGGATAATGTAATGGAAAAAATGAGAGACCCACCCATGGTTAATTTCTACAAATGTAGAGAAGCAAGAACACTATGCAAGCTAGTGCACTAAACCTCGAGTTCTTGAGGTTAATCAGTGTCAGAATCCACCAAAACAAAAGTAACAAGGGAAGACTTATGCCATCACTACTGAGGAAGTGGAGCAAGATAATAAAGTCATACAAGGTACACAATCTATTTTATCAAGTATGAAAAAAGTCTTATTTGATTCTGGTTCTACGCATTCCTTTATATCTTGCAAGTTTTATATAACAAGAGAATCGAAGCCCCAGAACCTTGAAGTACAGATATCTATAAAAACACCAAGTGGTGAAATCATTACAACCCAACTGTTTGACTTTTCTCCTATTGATGTAACTGGGAATATTCTTCTAGAAAATCTCGTAATACTTTCCTTGGTGGAATTTGACGCTATAATGGGAATGTATTGGCACTCCTTATATAGAGAACATATCAAATATCAGGAAAATGAAATATCTTTTCATATTCTAAACCATCCCACAGTCCACTACAAATTCAAGTAATATCATGAATCTCCTTTGAAAAATCCTCCAATGGTGTGGGTGTTTATTCCCTATAAAGATGTATACCTCGCCCAAATGGTTGAGTCAAAGGATAGTACCAATGTTGGTGGAATTACGATCGTGATTGAATACATTGATTTATTTCCTGAAGAGTTACTCAGAATTCCCATAGATCATGAGGTAGTGTTCTTAAAAGAACTCATACCCGGAGATACTCCTATCATAATGTTTCCCTATAGGATGGCTCCTATTGAACTGGAGGAGTTAAAGAAGCAGCTGAAAGAGCATCTTGACAAAGGGATCATACACCCTAGTGCATCACCTTGAGGTGATTCAGTGCTCTTTGTGAAGAAGAATTATGGAACAATGCGGTTGTGTGTCGATTATAGGGAACTAAATAAGATCACCATAAAGCACAAGTATCCTCTTCCAAGGATTGACGACTTGTTCGATCTGTTAAGAGGATCTCAATAATTCTCAAAGGTGGATCTTAGTTTTCGATATCATCAACTAAAGGTGAATAAGGAATATATTTAGAAGACTTCAATTCGTACAAGGTATGGGAACTATGAGTTTCTATTTGTTCCCTTCAAATTTACTAATTCCCCTGAAATCTTCATGTATTTGATTAATATAATATTTAGACATTACCTCGAAAAAAATTTGGTAGTGTTTATTGTTTATATTCTCATATACTCTAAGAGAAAGGAAGAACATTAAGAACATCTCAGACATGTGTTGGTGACATTGAAAAAGGAGAAGTTTTATGCCATGTTTAGAAAGTGTGACTTTTAGATGAAGCAAGTCATGTTCTTGGTACATGTGATCACAAGTGATGGAATTTCTATGGACCCTTAAAAAACAAAGGCAATATATGAATTTTCTAGGCCCTCAAGTGCCATATAAATCCGTAGTATTCTTGTATTAGTTGAGAAATATAGACATTTTGTGAAACATTTATCACAATTTTCAAGACCGCTAACTAAGTTAACAAGGAAAGGGGTAAAGTATGTCTGGATGGAAGAAAGTGAGGGAAGATTCAAAGATATAAAAATAAGGATGATCACTGCACCAGTATTCACATTACTGAAAAGTGGAGAATGTTTTGTGATATACAGTGATGCTTCAATGAAAGGATTGGGTTCTGTACTCATACAAAATTATAATGCGATATCCTACACCTCAAGAAAGTTTAATATCCATGATCAGAACTACCTTATGCATGATCTAGAGCTGACAACCCTAATTTTTTCCTTTAAAATCTTGTGGCACTACCTTTACGGTGAGAAGTGTGACATATACACTGACCACATGATCCTAAAGTATATATTCACACAAAATTAGCTCAATATGAATCAAAGGATATGGTTAGAGCTAATCAAAGATTATGATTTCTCTATTCACTATCATCCTAGAATGGAGAACAAGGTAACTAATGCTCTAACTAGAAAAGAACCTACTACTCTATCCATGTGGCAGATTGAGAAAGACCCTATCTTCATGGATATTAAAAGGATGGCTTTCGAAATCCTAAGGTCAAGGGATACATCCTAACGTTCCCAAAGTATTGCACAACCATATATCTAAGAGAAGATTAAGGAGGAACAAAGGGATGATCTAGAGTTACAAAAGAAGGTGAATACAGTAAAGTAAGGGAAAATGTAAGAGTTCCATATTGACGATGATGGTGTGATTTGGTTTGGAACGTGGCTTTGTGTGGCTTCATCACCTGGGATAAAGAAGGAGCAATCATACAATGCACATAGCTCAACATTCTCTATCCATCCTGATAGCACCAAGATATACTAAGATATCAGTGAACCCTTATAGTGGGATAACATGAAGAAGGAGATTGCAGAATATATCTCAAGGTGCTTGGTATGTCAGCAAATTAAATCAGAGTAACAAAATTACAAAGGGTTAATGCAGCCATTTCCTATACCCATGTGTAAATGGGTTAATGTAACTATGGACTTTCTCATGGGTCTCATGAAGATGCCGAAGGGAAATAATTCAATACAGGTTATGGTTGATCGACTCACCAAGAATATCCATTTTTTCGCTATTCGGGAAGATCTCTCTCTTGAACAACATGCAAAGATATATGTGAAGAAATCGGTGATACAACATGGTGTTCCACTCTCGATTGTCTCTAACCGTGATCCAAAGTTCACATCTAAATTTTGGGGGAGCCTTCAACATCCTTTGAGTACTAAATAAAATTTTAGCATGGATTATCACCCCCAAACTGATGACCAATTAGAAATGACTATTCAAATGCTTAAAGATATGCTAAGAGCCTACTCTGTATAATTTAAAGGTGTATGGAATCGACATCTCCCATTTATTGAGTTCTCATTCAAAAACAGCTTCCACCCGAGTATTTAAAGGGATCCATATGAAGCTCTATATGGAAAGCGATGTAGAACTCCAACCTATTGGGATAAAGCAGGAGAAAGGAAGCTACATGGACCTGATCTAGTGCAAGTGATGATGAATAAGGTTCAATTCATCCATAAACACATCAAGTTTGATCAAAGTTGGAAAAAGATTTATGCTGACAATCGTCGAAGGGACTTGGAGTTTGACATTGGGAATAAAGTCTTCCTTTGAATATCACCATGGAAGAGAGTCATGTAGTTTGGAAAGAAAGGGAAGCTAAGCCAAAGGTATATTGGCCCCTTTATGATCCTTGACCGTATAAGAGTCATGGCCTATCGGATTGCACTTCCACCAAATATAGCTCATGTTCGTGATGTGTTTCATGTATCACTCTTGAGTATGTACATACCTAGTCCCTCACATGTACTGAACTCAAAGGTGGTGTAGCTGGAAGATGATCTCTCCTATTAAGAGCACCCAGTAGAGATTCTAGACCAGAGAGATAATTTTATATGAAAAAATACAACGCGTCTTGTCAAAGTGTTTTGGAGAAACCATATGTTTGAGTAAGCAAATTGGGAACTCTAGGAGGTGATGAAGGAGAAGTACCCTCACCTGTTTGTGTAAAACGAAATTTCTGGGGTGAAATTTCATAAGGGGGGAAGAATGTAACGACCCAATGTTTTATCAATGGAAATCCCTTCTTATAATTATTTCTTTTAGTATAATCACATTAATAAGAACAATAACATATCATGATACTAAATACTATGTGATCACTAAACATAATTTTTCCACTTCTATGTTTTGAATATCGAAAAGCGGTCATCTATATTTGTGTTCAGTAAGTTATTTGGAGTCTGATGGAACCAACTTGTTTTTTTGGTCAATAGTATTGTACCCCTATGAATATTAATATGAATAGTAATATGACCCTAATTAAAATTAAATTATAATATTATTTTATTTTCTTAAGGCTTTCAGATAATGTCATCTTGATTAATTTTTCAAAGTGATATAAAAGTATTTATAGTTTTAAAATTGTTAATTTTTGAATAAAGAATGATTTTATTTAAAAAATAAAATAAAAATATTAATACATTTATTTTCAAAAAATTGAGTTCATTTTTTAATTCCACATGTCGGAAAAAGGTTGGGGTGAATTTTTGGGATTTTTCTGAAATAGTTGAACTTTTAGTGAATAGTAAAAATACAGTTTTGAGTTTCGGTGTGTTTAATGACATCATTAATGATGTAATAATGATGTTATAATTCTTGTAGACTTGTGTACAGTAAAATAATATGTGATGTGTCCCAAGTTTCTAATACCATGAGAAAATACAAAAGGCAAGCCCATGGTTTTGTAAATACCACTAATGAGGTGTCCCTTGGAAATTATTAAAATATTCCCTCAATTTCTCTATAAATACCAACCCTTTCCTTAATTCCATTCTACCCAAATTACTCCTAAACAATGATCTGGACTTCTTACCTCCCTATTGTTCCTCCCAAGGTGTTCTCAATCTCCCAAGGTCCCAACCTTCTAATCTTTAGAGTTACTCTACAAAGTAAGAGAATTCTCAACTTCTTTCTTTTCCCATTCAAGTTCTCTTTTATGTGGTATAAATTTCATGTTTCCATACCATGTTCTTATTTCAATTTTATCATTTATCTATATTATATAATGATTCATTTATGGATGTGTGGCCTTTTTCCTCTCTCTTTTTATTGTTTTCTAAAACCATAATGCATAGCTGTTAGGCATCCTAATTTTTGTAAGGAATTTCTCAAAGTTTCTTCAAGTTCCTTTCTTTTCTTATTTTCCCCTCATATACTCTTATCAAAGAGTCATGAAAGCTACATAAATATTTTATATTCTGGATGTTCTCATTTTCATTATAAATTCATCATCATTCTTCTTCTTCTCCTCTCCCACCTATTCAAGGAATAAAAACATTGTCTGTGATGTGTCGAATTACTGACATCATAGGCGATGTAATCTTAATTTTCAATAATTCCTTCAGATATGTTCATGAAACCATTTTTATGTTTGACCCAGAATATATTATATGTATCATATCCTATTATCCTATTTACTGTTATGTAACTAACTTATGTATATATTAATAAATTATTAAGCAAAACAAGTTCATTGTGGTGGAAAAACCGCCCAAATTGACCCAAACAATCATTATTTAATTCTTATCTAATGATTCATCCACATGATATATAACATGATTAATTATAATATCATTTAAAATTATTCAATATCATTAATAACATGTAATATCAGTTCTTTATTTTTATCCATGTTCTACACGAACTTCCATTTAAGAATACAAGTGACCCATTCAAGAAAACCCTAAAAACGAGCATTCCCAAATAGTATAGTTGAAGCCTATAACTCATAAAAAGGACAATAAAATAACTTAATGAAACCACAATGAACCATTTTCATGTAAAAAAGGTTTTTGAATTCTTAATTATTTAATCTAATGTGGTTATACAGGACTTTAAAGTTAATAAAATGTTCGGATACAAGGTAAAGGGAAATTCTCGAACCCAACTTTATTTCTTCGAGCTCCCCATCTTTCACTCCATTTTTGGTATGATTAATCCTTAAAAATAATTTTTTAATAATTATCGTACCTATTATGGGATATAAATGTTCTCCAATGTATTTTATTTCAAATGAAATGTTTTCCAGAAGAACTCTTCTTTCAAAAACACGCCTTTTACTTCTCACTAAAGGTCGATGGTTCTTGTATCAAGTATGTTATTCTTACAGTCTTTTGAGAACCCAAAATTCATGAATGTGTTCTTATGAGATAAAACTAATTACTTTAGATGGGTCATTTTTTCTCATTTTCTATATATGTTATATGTGTAATTCATGATAATGTTATAGTGTGACGGGTGCACCTGAAATAATATAGAGCAGTATGAATATTTGAATGTGACGGGTGTGCTCATAATTATACAGCACTTCAATTCATTGTGTAAAGTGAAAAATCTCATGAGTTTAAGTGAAATGATGTTTGAACCAGATTCTAGATTTGTTTACATGTATGTGTGGAATTTAACCACTAATACATGATGTTTCATTTTTTATGAATTGCCACATTTCAAGTCTTTTATTAATGATTTCGCTCATTCTCATTATTGTTTGAAAATGTTATGATTATCCTCACCCCAGATATATTTTTCCTATCTATCCTATTACTGAGCTTTTATCGAACCCCTTTTTATGTATATCCTCTAGTGACTACATTTACTAAGGAGAGGTCAAGTGCCAATAAGAATCTATAGAAGAAGGAATTAAATAAACGTTTTTCCTTGATGTTGTAATTGTTATGTATGGTCCTTGTTTTCCCAAGACAATAAACCTTTGTATACTTTATGTGTAATACTATTATGTTTTTTATCTTTAAAATGATGTAATAGTAATGTAGGAAAAGGCTAGGTCACTATAACATATCTATGTTACCACACGTTGAAACCCCCTCACTAAACTCTTTAGTGAGTAACATCTATTAATAAATCTAGTTTTAGTAATGGTGATAATTATGAATCATATTCCTAATGTTTATCTCCTTGAATATATTCAATCTTCTTAACTACACAATATATTATTTCAAAATGTTAATAACCTCTGTTGTCTACATAGATTTCATTCTAAGTTTATCATCATCATCATTCTTGGAGCCAACTTCACTAAACTTTTTCCTTGAAATTGATATTTCACTTTATGTTTTGATAGGTATTATCCTTTATCTGTTAATATTTAACTTCTCTAAGTCCAAACATACTCTCACTATACTTTTAGACAATATAATATCTATAGAATACAATATTATGATACATAAACTTATTTATGTTAATAAATAATACTTGTTTCTTCTTAGTGTAAATATTTAATAAATAAACTATTTTCCTATATAATATATGGTATTTTATGTGTTTTGTAGTAATTAATTAATAAAATTGATTATTTTTTAAAATATTCCACTAATAGTGGTGGAATCGCAATTACCCATATTTTAAAATATAATCAGATAAACTCTTTTATCTTGGATAAAAAATTTATCCTTACCTTATTTTCAAAAACATGTTATAAAATCTAATGAATTATAAAACCATGTGTATTAAGTAAATCATCTCATATTGATAATACCAACTATTTATCGATAAACAAAGTCTATTATCAACACTATTGGAAACATGGTCCATTCCCACAGTTTTGAACCACTATTATAGGTTGGAAAACTGTTGGTATACCCTATAATAATAGTTCTCTAAACTATTAGGAGTTTGGATGTGGGTATAATCCTATACCAATGACTTTATATAAACCATTGGTGTTGGACACATTGATGTACACTATACTAGTAGTCATAAGAAAATATTTTTTATACACCTATACCAATGGTTTGAAAACCATTGGTATAGTCCATATCCCTTTAAAAAATACCAATGGTTTAGTAAGAATCGGTATACTACCTATCCTTTTAAAAAATATCAATGGTTGAAAAACTATTGGTATATAGTCCTCTATACATCATAGCCATCACCCCCCCCCCCCCCCGTTAGCACCCCACCATAGCTCAAAACACAATAACTCGTAAATAACACTACACCATCACATGAAAAAACACTACCAAAAAGAACTTGAAAAAACACTACCAAAAAATATACATAATTCAAAAAAATAATTAATGCATTCAACAAATGACAACACACATTTAAAACATTACATACATGAATTCAAATCCAATCATCAGATATCATGTTTCATAAATATCTGTAAAAACTTTAAAGAATCAATTTCTATTTCATCACAACCAATATCATCACCATCGTCATCATCATTTTCATCATCATCATCATTATCCTCACCATCTCCATCTCCATCACTATCACCTCAAACGTCATTATCCAAACCACCACTAGGACCATCGCCCAATGCACTATATAATGTATGAATCATTGAAATATATGTATCACAAACTATGATGGTATCTAGTGGAAGTGATGGACATTAGGCTTCCATAAATTTGATAAGTTCATCATTGGCATTTTTATTCTATTCACACTCCTGCATACCCATTTTTTGGCCTCTTCTTCCTTAGTATGAGTGTGTTTTACCTCTGTATAATCTATCTCCAACTTAGTGGTACTAGAACTGAAAACTGAAGTGGGATAATATCTAATGGGGATAATACTCGTCCCTAGTTGACAGTATGCTCTCCCATGGTTCTCATCTCCTAATACATGATATAAATGATCGTTTGGTCCAAAGTTATCAGCTTTCTACTCATCAAGGGATACCAAAATACTAGTCTATATGATAATTATAATACATAATACACAATATACTATATATAAAAAATACTATATATATATTATAACCATGACACTGAATTACATTATGTCAATGGGTTGCTGGAATTTTTTTTCCAGACATAAGTTTTTATTATTGGATAACCTAGACTATAATAAAGTGTTAATGATCTCCATCAAGATTCATAAAAAAATGACTAAATAGCCAATATATTTTCCAAAAAACAAGACTAACTAGTAATAATAATTTAATTGATTTCAAAAGTCCAACTCAATTGTATATTGTCACATGAAATAAGTGTAGTTCGACTCACTAGTGCACTGTTGGTCAACCTGTCAATTTATTACTCAAGTGGAAAATATGTTTTTTTTTGAAATATTTATTTTCTCACACTTCACTTTTCAGTGAAAATATGAAAATAAAAAATTATTAGTGAAAAAAACTTCCCAAAATATTCTGATTAGGATCCTCATATAAAAAATGCAAGGATGGTAATTATAGTAAACAACTCATCACTAAAGAAGTACCCGATAGGGATTGATCTAATAAAACAATCCACTAAAAAACTAAAATTAAATTGATATTAGTAGTGAAAGTAGAAAGGAAGATAAATAAATAGATTTAAAAAGCATAAAATTATGAGACTCCCTTTCAATAGAATTTTGGACAACCCTTGTTTCAATAGAACACACGTAGAAAAACATCTCTAAAACTAGAGTAGATGTCACCAAAAAATTAGATCCATACTAGAAACTTAGACCACCCCACATCATTCTTTTATTAACCATGTCAAAGAACTTCTACCACAACGAACTCATAATCATTCAAATTATAAAAATAGTTACATGTATCCAATATAACTCTAATAATAGTAAGGATAACTCAAACAAAAACATAGAATAAAAATTAATTACTACAATACATGGGTACCATTACTAGCCCTTATTCAATGAATCTAGAAGAATACTACCATAAAAAATCTAGTATAGTGTTTCAGATGTAGAAAAAAGAAAAATTATTCTTGGTAAAAGATATGATGGTTTTGAACTCACCATTTTGATGTAGAAGAACAATTGAATTAAAAGACAAACTGAGGATGGATCATCACGGTTGAGGGAGAAAATGGAACACATTCTTAAAGTTCAATGTGGGTGGGAGTTGAATTTGACATGGGGGAGACAATGGCTGGAATGTTGGGTGGAATTATATACCATTGGTCAACTAAAACCATTGGTATACCATTAATGTTTGAAGTCTATAACAATGGTTTTATATAACTGTTAGTATAGATTTTTACTTTATACCAACAATTTATAAGAATTGTTGGTATAGCCTTTAGTAAAACATCTTATACCAATATTTACCTAAAAACATTAGTATAGAATTCTTTTTAACATCATAAACCAATGATTATTGGAAACCATTGGTATAGAGGTACCTATACCACAATTTTCCTCAAACGATTGGTACAGGTTTGTTGGCGTAGTTCATTTTTCTACTAGTGAAAATAAGAGAAATGAGATCTTTACACACATATTTTATTGAGATTCATTTTGAAATTTATATTTTTTATTACATTAAAATACATGTTTCGATACATTAAATTCATTTTGAACTCCTAAAAATTTATAACATTTGTAAATTATGCACTTGGTATCATATAGTTTTAAAACCTAAAGAATTAAATTCTATTACATTGATACCTAACATGGACATTCAATGAAATTTTTATACCCCTTTAGGTATTCCAGACAATTCCATTATATGTAATCATTCCCCGCATTCCTAATAACTCTAGGTTTCAAATTTCCTTGACAAGATACTCGAAGAAACAATGTTGGACTTTCAAACTGAACTTTTTTCTTATGCTATATAATTTTACCCATTTATATTATCTATATAGTACTAGAACATGGACACCACATGAATTAGTTTATTATTCCTCAACACTATGAGAAAAATACAGTAAACTTTTCCTAAATACATTCATATTATTGTATCATTTCTATTTATGAAAATATAATTAATTGCATAACTATTTGTAGTAAACCTTCTATCTCTCAAAGTCATAAGAACACTCAATCATATTGAGAATATAAGTATAGAATAAAATTCATTTTCTTATATTAAATTTAATTACTTTAAAACCTTAAATTAATCATTATATTTTTCACATAAGTGTCTATATCCATTTTTTGAACAACATAAACATCAAGTTACTCATGAAGTTATTATTCTAACACATATTATTTTCATACATCAGAACATTTTTTGAGTTTTTATTCTTAGTATTTTCTTACATTATGATTCTCTTTTTCAAGGATTAATCTCAAAGAAAATTTTGATGATGTTAGTTTCCTATTTTACCTTCATTTAATAAGGAATTATATCAAATCTTATCCCATTAAAATGATAACCTTTTTAAAATGAATCATATCCATTAGTGTCCTAAGATATATATTTCACTGGGAAATGATCTTATTATAGAGTTTCTCTCACCACTTAGTTATTTAGGTAGATAATCATCATAATAATAACATATATGAATCTTTCATAGTTGAGAAAACAACTCCTAACTCAATTCATCATATAGATAAACCCAAATTTATTCCTCTAGTAACTGAATCCTATTAGGGACTCCAAGATATCAGTAACCTCGGGAAAAAATAATGTTACCTAAGGGCCACCAGTTGCTTGTTTTCCTTATACAAGATAATCCGATGGAACACAAATTTGGCGCAACCTACCCGGTCAGATGATCGAGGTCTTGTAATGTTTCACATTAGAAGGAATCTAACACTTTTTATTTATTAAAGGGAATTTAATCTCACCATATTATTTCATGATTATTCCCTTTACATTTATGCATTCTTCTACTGATTTATTTTTGTAATCCTATTCCATTTCCACTAAATAAACATGATTAAGTCATATTTATGTGTAACTCTTTACACAAATCATAGTTTATGTTACTAATCCAAATTAAAATCCAGCTATATTTATACACATCCATATGCTTCCCATTAATAAGGTATATGGAACCCTTTAATATAATTTATAAATCATAATTAAATTCCAAATTCAAGTTCATAATCTAGTATAAGAAAAATTCTAGGTAGATGATAACTAAATAAATTATCATACCCAGCATGTAACTCCTTAAATGAATGTATGAAAATATATATAATCATTCTAAAGACCTTTAAATTAAAAAAAACATCACAATTCATCATAAAAATTTATGTATATGAAAAAATCCAGGAATAAATAAAGAAATAAACTATTCATATATTAAAACATGAAATAAACTATTTATGAAAAATTCATAAATAAATATAATTATAAACATTTAATAATTTAGATACACATTATGGAAATTCCATAAAATGTAAATATAAATAATATATATTTATATTTAATTTCAACTCTTTCATACTCATTATATGGAATTTTTTTATATTACTTGAAATATAAATACTTTATATTTTTATTAAATTGTAAATAATTTACACAACACAAATGTCACATATTAAATATTATTAAACCCATGATAATATTTATCATTAAAACTTATTTTTATGAGGTTTAAATAATTTCTCAAATAATTAAATTAATTTGATCATTTCAAATAAAATAATTACAATAAATTCGTAAAGTAAATATAAAATCTTGTATATTTGGTCTTATTTTTTTAATTTATAAAAACATTATAAATTATCCTTATAGTTTATAAATAAACAATTTATTTCTTAATTATAATAAATACCACATAATTTGTAAAAGGTATTTCAATACTTAAAATTAATATTATATTTATTTATTTATTAACTTTTTCCCAAACATTTAATTGATAGTAAATATTTTATAATTAATCAATTTATAAACACTTGTATAACTTAATAAACAACTCATTATACCTTTTTCCATGAGTTATAAACAATTTATAAATTATTTAAATCAGTTCATAATTGTATTTCAAGAAAAAAAAATTCACTTCATAATCATATTCAATGATATCCCATAAATTTTAGGATACAATAGATAATCCACAATGCGATACAACACTATCAATTTTCTAATACGATTTATATTAATTATTCTGTGATAATAAATAGCCTTAGTATAGCCTTGTGTGAGATTAACCCATATAAGTGGATTATGATAAAAGAAACATTTAAAGTCAATTTACCATGTGAGGACCTGCATAGGGTGTGTGCAGAGATTGGTGTAGGATGAGAAAGTGAACTTGCTAACCTATGTAAAAAAAATTCAACCCAATATACCCTGATAGGGGTGGGGTGAATCAAGGTGTTAAACTTTTTTGTCATTTATTTGGATCTTAACCCCATATTGGTAGGAACTCATTAAACCTATCGATGTAAGTTTCTCATCCCCCATAAAAACTGAAAAAAAATATAAATCATGGGAAAAAAATCACTTCATTCGCTACTAAGAGATATTTCAATTAGAATACACATAGGGTTGTTCCAATATTTTAGAATGCAGTAATCATCACTGTTTAAGAGGACATAATTTTTATTCACAACCACATCATGCTATGATCACTGAATTGACAATGAATTCAGGGATAGCACACCGCCTCCCTCATATTACATCCATTAACCCTTCCTTTCTCACTATTTTAGATGAATTCTTCCTCAATTTAATGACTTAATGTTTTTTTCCATATCAAGAGATTATTGAATGTTGTACATCAATAATTCTTTATTATGATACTACATGTAATATCCATGTCCTCTTTCTCCATCACATGACTAAAACGGGTCACCATGAGACCTTAGGCATGCCTCCCCATATGTCATAGGTTTTCAACAAGTAGTGAGGGTCTAATAAATATAGCGGGGAGACTATACCCTCTGGTATAAAATTAAAATAATAATGGAAATAAGATTAAAAAATAACACAAACAACACATATAGATAAATATTTAAAATTTACAAAACAACTAAATATAATGATCCATTCCATGCCGTATTGTTTCTCATACTAAATTTCAGGATGAAAGTCTTGTGAGAATCTAACTGAAAGAAAGAATCAAAAAAATTAATTACATCACCTATAACGAACCTTATGCTCAATCCCATATCTAATATTTGATCTCAACAAGAAAAGTAATCCAATCAATAATAGGGCCCATTTCCCTTGTCTAGACATACATTCATGAAGTCTTCTCAGGTACCAAATCATGGTCTGAACAGGGTGTGAGAAAAACACATTAGGTCACAACGAATGACATATAAATAAATCCAGTCTGAGTAATATTGTATAAACCAACATGATAAACAATGAAATTAATAATAAATTAAATACCGAATGTTTAAATAAACCATACAACCCTCCAACTCCAAGTTTACACCCAGGGTCATCTATACCTACTATAGAATAATATTGGATGTATGTTCTAATAACAAAAAAAGGATCCAATATTATAAACCAAAATATCCAACATGACAGCATGATGAACAACAAACCCAATGTAGATTCCCATTCCAGGGGTTAATTACATATTCATTTCATATGAGTACCAAGTAGAATTCTCATTCTAGGGGTTAATAACCTATTTAGTTACAACGAAGCCAAGGGGAATTTCCATGTCACGGCCAATTACATATTCCATGTATCTGGTTCAAGAAAGATCCAAAGCATACAAATTTGCTAAAAACATGCCAAATATGATAACTATATTCTAATTTTTTTTATTTCATGCCAATATCCAGTTATCATGATAATAACAGTTACAATCCAATATTATATTATTCCAAGTTCCAATAATATTTAATGTTACCAATTTACATATCAAATATTCCAAATTACCAATTTACATTCTATTTATGTAAAATTACTATTTCACATATCCCCAATTCCCAAATACTAATTCACATGTCAATCCAAACCCTAATTTCCAATTTAAAACTATTGGGTTATAGGGTTTACAAGGTTTGATCCAAATATCAACCCACAATTACACAATTCAGATTGAAGTCACTAGGATACAATATTCTAGATTCCATCATAGTGTAAAATCTAGGCACACCTCTTGGTAGTAGGAAGTATAAGGTTTCAATAACCAATGGACCTGAAAAGATCTGTGGGAGGTCTAAGAAAGAAGATTCAACAAATAATCATGGTTTTCAATTAATAAAGGCTACATGCATGACATTCCAACATAGTCTCACATGTTACACATACTAGGAACCAAAGTATAACAAAAGGAGATGCTTTAGACCACCTACCTCAAGAGTAAAGAAAAGGAGTCCAAAGAATCAAGTGTCCCGGTCAATGTGCAACACCATAAACCTCTAATTAATTCAATATATCCACCTCATCTAGATTGGAAGAATAATATTCATGGATATAATTAGAGAAATTCTTCAATTTTGGGAAAGAATTACCAAATCTATACATCAGGATTGAACCAAAAATAAAGGGATCTAAGGACTACATTGTAGATTTATAGGAAGATCTATAAAATCATTCAAGATCATAAATCTTGAGTTTGGTTCAATATAGAGGATTTAAAAACATAAATGGGGGTTTTAGGGGGAGAAAATATGATTCTTAGCCTAAACATATTGACCCAGAATGACACCACCGACTAGATTATGGTTCTAGGAAGAATGCTTGAACCTCTAAAAACCCCATTAGATGGATTATGGGATTTCTATTGGAATCCAATTCTACCAAGACTCCACCAGATGCTCGGTTGTCTTCTTAAAACATTTATAGGATACTTCCCCATTCTCCCACTAGCTGGTGGACTCCACTAGCTAGATTTTAGTACTACAGTAGTCCCTATATTATATGCCACAACTATCCTTTTCTAGTTTGACTTTTTTAAGACCCATGAGAATCTCTAAAACACCATTTTAACTATACATAATTATTTTTTATAAATATTAAAGAGGTATGACCAAAATTAAATAGAGAGGTGTCTAGAGAAAGGAAGGGGCCTTAAAAACTCCTCACCATATAAAAAATCACCCCCATGATTTTCCTCCATGCATCACTAAGAGTTATCGATGAATAACTCAGGCCACTATGGCCGCATATCTGACTCCCTCTCCCAAGACTCCTTTTGAACATTCACATGCTTCCACTACACTCACACAAGGGAAATGGTCTTCCTTTAGAGAATCTTATCACACTAGTCTATGATTTGGATTAGAAGATCCTTAATGTACACATTTACATAAATATCCTCATTATCAACATCAATCACATGATAAAGATTAGGGTGGTATCTTCAAATTCATAACACGTAAAACACATCATGAATGGAGTTGTATCATTGTGTAATATCCAATCAGTATTTTAATCAAAAGATCCAATTCACTATCACAAATGACCCAAAAAAACCAAGGTCCTAGATTCCCTTACTTATGGATATGGAATTTCCCTAACCTTATTGACACCTATAAGAAGACCTAGTGGCCATACTTGAATTCTTGAGGCTGCCTCTAATGGTCAGCATAATATTTTTTCTTACTTTGTATGGATTCCAACTACTTTACGACTAACTGAACCTACTTATATGTCTCTTTCATGAGACTAGGTCCAATTATTGTTTACCTTCCAGCCTCTAAGTAGCATTGAGGTGAATGAAATTACCTTATATATAAATCCTCAAAAGAATCAATCTGAATAAATTCCCAAAACCTATTATTATAAGAAATCTCCATGATATTCAGATGCTTATCCCAAGAGAAACTGATGTCCAAAATAGAATATTGTAACATCTCCTATAGAATTTGAAACATCCATTTAAATTGGACATCTATTTGGGGGTGATAAAAAACACTCATAAGAACATGTAAAATCAGTTCCTTATAAATACCTTACCAGAATGATGATGTGAAACATGGATCTAGGCATGATATGATTCTCTATAGAATACCATGCAACTGAACTACCTCCTTCACATAGAGGTTACCCATGTCATCAAAAATGAAGGTCTCCCTAATAGGAAATAAATAGGATACCTTCATCAGTAGATCCATGATCACCCACATGGTATCATTCTTCTGAAGTTCCCTTGGTAAACCTGTCATAAAATCCATTGTGATATCATCAAACTTTCATTATAGGAAATACAAAGGTTAAAATAACATATAAATCCACTGATGTCCATCCTTGATCCGTTCATAGGTGAATCATCACTCTAATAATCCCACTATCTCATTCTTCATCCCTGTCTACTGGTACTTCTAACATAGTTCATATAACATATTGGTAAAAATGGGGTTTAATTCCCATTTTGAAGCATGGAATTCCATCATCAACTCCTCACATGTTCTCATAGAAACCAAAATATGACCATGGACATCAATAATTTCATAACTATATGGGGATTAACCCAATGGTGTCTCCCTACCAAATATATTTTCCCTCAAGGATTAGCACTCTAGGTCAGATGACTACCTTATATTGATTCAATTTTGAAGAAAGGGAACAAAAAATGTTGATGTTAGAGTTTGTCACCCATAAGACTCTTGAACATCTAGATTCATATCTATAAAAATCACCATCTTCCACCACCCATTACAATATTCAAATACTTATCTATTCTATGTATTTCTACTTGAGGTGTCAACAATCTATGTTGTGGTTAAACTACTCTTCAATTCCTAAAAATCCTCCACATAATCCTCTGACCAAACAAATTCTACACCTTTCTTGGTTAGGCCAAACATAAGTGCTAAAATATGGGAAAATTCATAAACAAATCACTGATAATAGCATGATAAAGAAATAAAGCTATAAATATTGAATAATTTCTTGGGTTTCTCTCAAGATACTACGACTTCCACTTTCTTCAGGTCCAATGACACTCCAGTATATAAGATAACTTGGCCTCATAAGTACACTTATTCATTTTTTTAAATGGACTTTAGATATCTGGTCTTATAGACGATGCTCTCTCAGTGTTCTTAGGAAAATTTCAAGATGTTTGGTATGATCATCTTTAGACTGGGAGTACACTAATATCTCTTCAATAAATTACCACACAAAATGGTCCATATATATATATATATGGAAGATCATATTCATCAAGGCTATGAATATCATCTATGTTCTCTTCAAACCAAACAGAATTTTAACATACTCTTACAACACATACCTGGTCCTAAAAGTGGTTTGGGGTATATAACATGGTCTCAACCACAACTAATGGTACCCTAACCATAAGTTAATCTTGTAAAAAATATGGAAACCTCTTGGTTAATAAATTAGATCATTGATGGATGGAAGTGGATACTGATTCTTTAATTTCATCTGGTTTAGCATCTGGTAATACACTCGTAAACATAATCTTTTATATGCCTTTTTTGTGAATAACAAGTGGGAACCCCATAGTGATTTACTAGGATTAATGAATCCCTTAGCTCTAAGAACCTCCAACTGAAATTTCAACTCCCAATGCTCCACTGGTGAAATTCTATAGGGTGGAAAAGAAATAGATTCAACTCCTAGAACCAACTCAATAGTGAACATGATCTTCTGTTCAGGTGGTAAAATGAATAACTCTTTGGGAAATGCATCAAGAAAGTGTTCCACCACTAGAGGAAGGATATTATGTTATAACTCATAAAATGAAATTCAACCTTGGATGTTATCCAATACAATTTGTGCTAAATTGGTCTCACACAACCATCCTGATGATATCATTCACCAAAATAGACATAGCTACCCCTTATAGAGATAAAATGTTCACTCTCCTATGATAACATTTGATGTGATCCTGGAAGAAAACTGTCAAATACATACCTAGAATCAAATTGAATAAAACCATTTCTAGTACAAAAACATCCCATATAAACTGATAACAACCAATTTCAAGAGGACACTTCTTATAATTTATAATAAACTCTGATCACTCCCCTGACTGTGTACTAAGTGTCATAACCTCATCCATGCTTTCCATATCCAAATCTAATTTGTTAAACAATTGAGCTTATATAAATAAATGTGATGCTCTTGTATCAAATAAAATACAAGCAATGGTAGATTCCACATGAATAGTACCTTTGACAATAGAAGGGATTGTATCTTGATTGGTAGGAGGAGACTATAGAGTGTGCAACTGACTCACCCCTCTACCCTAGGATTCATCTCTACACTCCTGTTATAATACCTTCTACTAAAATTATTGCTTCTATATCGGGGTACCATGCCCCTACTTTGGACCGAGAAACCAGTGGAACTCCAGATACCTATCTAATGAGGGGTAGCTTGGTCCCTCTTAAACACTAGTGTCTGGTGTGATATTTCTCCATGTCTATATTTCTGAGTTCCTTTACTGAATTTTTACAAGTGTCCTATATCACCACAAGATCAACACTCCATTGTCAGAAAATGACACTAAAAGTGCTTATGGACAGCCCTACCACATCGATAACACTACACATGGCTACATCCCTAAGAGAGTGGTTCACTTCCCTAGACATTCTACCCACCACTACCTTTATGGAAAATCTCAAAGTGGAGTTTCTTGCTACATGAAGAGGAACTCCTAGATCTTCCCACTAGAACTACCTACCCACCACCCATGGCCTCTTTTTGGTTCCTTAAGGTGATGAGAACCTAATTCACCACATAAAATAATTTCTTCAGGAATAATATGTTCATCTATGACTTTATTTCATATTGGATCCCATCCTAGAAATTCTTCACTATAAAACTTTCATATCCTACCAAAGATGGAGAAAAACATTGAAGGTTATTGAAACAAATAGTGTAGTCTATTATTGACATGATACCCTTTTCTAGGTGAATGAAATTATACTCTCTTTCATCCCTAACATTCTTTGGGTATAAGTGACTATAAAACATACCAACAAATTCTTTCAAGGTTAGCTCCTCACCAGCATGTACTATGATGTCCCTCCAGTTCATGGTTGGTCATTATAGAATATAAGCAACAAACTTCACCTTCCTCTACATGAGTGTCTCTTGGAGATAAATATCAAATTTATGGACTTGATCTAGAACTCTTATTACTGATAGACTCCCTCACCAGTGAATGTGGGTGGTTGATTCATTTATAACTCCATATTCAAGTCATAAATGATAGGAATGGTGTAATTAGTCTCCCTCTATATGGATCAAATGACTCATATAAAACTACCATGGAGTTTGTCATCCATTATATTCCTCAAAACCATAAGGAGTTCTAGTTCTATTGCATTAGGTGTGTACTCATTACCACTCTCCCAGTGTTCAACCAAAATATGACGTAGATATATTTCCCTTTAAGGGACAACACACTCCTCAAATCATAGGGTTTATGGAATATTAATACTCACCAAGAATAATAAGGGTCAACAGATAACCATAGAAGCAAGTATTGGTATGGAGTTGAAATAGAAAAATATCCAAGGGGTGAATTGGACTTGAAAATTAAAATTAATATTAAAAAGGTTATTATATCATAGTTATAAATTTAGTTTAATGCAGTGGAAAATTAAAAAAATGGACACAATGTATTTTATAGTAGATTGGATCAAAATGATAGTAGTCCACTCTTCACCCCTATCCTGAACTGAGAGTAATGGAACACACTATAACCACTATAATGGAATCTTACAATAATTTTTTTCCATCTAGAGTCACAACCTAATTACGAATCCTTTCCCCCAAGAGGTTTAAACCCACAACAATCCTTTTCCACTCTACCTGGAGGCACAACCAAAATATTCGTATCTTTCCCCACCTGGAGGTACAACCCAAATCCTGTATTTTTTATGGGAATCACAACCCATAATCCTATCTTTTAATGGGTAGTATGAACCTTTATAATTATTGTATGGAAACTGATCCCAGTTTCTCAGAGTTGGTTCCTTACTTCAATAAATTGGTATGATTATAAGAAATTTGTATCCCAAAGGACATAATAGTTTAGTATCTTTGTAAAATAATATAGATACATATGTTCAACATTAAAACTTAAAAGGAAATGAAATATGAAAATTTTATTATAAACATACATTAATCCAAGATTATCCCTGTAATTCATTCATAATATACCTCTTCACATCCTGAGAAAAAATAAAACATAAGAAAGGGGTGAGCTCAGATGCTTAGTAAGGGTAAGTAATACAATGGAAGAATAAGTAATAAGGCATGGTGAATAAAAAAAGTACGCATTCCATTAAAACATAATCTTGATCATAATAAGTTAGGAGTAAAACATGAGTAAATAATTCCATAATAAAACATAACCATGGATATTCTACTAGTTGAATGATCACATGGACTGTCAATTACTAGATTCATAATGAGGTAATGCATAATGCGGGACATCATAACAATAATGTGAGGGCCTCATGCCATGATCATACATAAATGGGTAAAAACCCAAACTACTTTGTCTTATGAGACCTACCGATGCACTGAGGGGCTATAGTGGGCCCCATGAAAAGTCCCGGTTCTGGGTGCCACACAAAGGTGCCCTGAACCCAGTTGGTCACATAACCTCAAGAACATTTTCCCAAATACCAAAGGTTGTAGACTAGTAGTGAGGGACATGGTGTGATAATGGGGAAACTATTCCCTCGTTAGTAGAGTATACACAACGAAAATAAAATAGTAAACAATAGCGGAAGCAGTAATACCATACAACAGAAGTAAACCATGAAAGACTGAAAGTAATATAACAACTGGGGAATATATAAATGATTCATGTCAAATGTGTCTAGGAAAGTATCCAAACAAGTCACAATGTTGAAAATACTATACTAAAACAAAAGTACATAAAAGTCATAAACTCTAACAGCATCACAAGCCTCAGCTTGGTCTCATGCTCTCTAGCTACAATAGAATAATATTACCTGATAAAGAAGGTCCACCGCCTCTATATATACCTAAAACCATATAATCATCTTCGGTCCAAAAGAATGACCCAAATAGGGTTTCAGACAAATCCTAGTTGGCAACCACCAAAAGATTTGTGCCTAACTATCAGTGAAAATATATAGAAGGTAATATGAATAAATAAAGCAATAAGCTAAGAAGTATTCAAAAGTAAATAATCCTACAGTTTTCAATTACATTCACTTTCATTTATTATTCAATTCTTTGAATCATTTAAACATTGAGATCTAGACTAAGATCGATATCCCCTGTGTAATAGTAACAACAGACATCTCAGAATACCATCTAGACAAACAAGTAAGACAAAGTCCAAGCATGTGATTTGGCATGGTAGACTCATCAACTCCATTCAATTATTAAATAATGATACTTTTGGAAAGTTCTCACAGTAAAATTCTTCTGTTCTAACATAACAACAATTCATTCAATAACAACCCTTTGGGTAGCTCTCACAGTCTAACCCATTTGGTCTAACATAGCACTAAAAATTTAAAAATGACCACCTGGGAAACTCACACGGTCAATACCCCTCAATCAATCTATAATCAATAAATTATAAATGAAAACTTGGGAAGCTCTCACTGTCAATACTTCTAGGTCGAACATTAATTTAATCAAATAATAATGATCACCTAAGAAGCTCTCACGGTCTAACCCAAACAATTACAAAACACCACTTGGGAAGATCTCACAGTCTAACCCCTTTGGGAAGCTCCCATAGTCCACTACCCCTTTGGTTAACATAAACAATTCATATCAAAGGCATTTCACAAACTAGAAACTCCATCCAAACAAAAAAGGCTTGGAAAACAAAGCAAGCCTAATAGGAATCCTAGACCAAATGGCCAGAAAATAGTCAACAAGGGAAACACACACATCGTATCCCATAATCAAGGTATATAACATTATGCATAAGAAACTACCATTTTATCAATCTACCAAACCATAACAGATAATAAACAGGGTCTAATTCCTAACATGCAAACCCCAAATGTAGTTATATGGAACTTTTAGCATATATAATCCAAATACAATCAAAGAAAGATACAATCCACCTACCTTGATATCATACGATCTATACTCTTGAACTTAGACGATTGAATCAGCCTAAAATAGCATAGATCTAAAAAAAGGTGAACAATTTTCTACCTTGAATAACTCACGAGAGGGGAAGAATCAGGAAGAAAGGATATCTAAGAATTGAGAACTGGTCGGTGGGATTCCAACGAATACAATGACGTCTCAATTGGAGATCAGATGTAGAATTGGGTGGGGTTTAAAGCTCAAGGCCCTTTTGTTACTCTCCCATATGAACCAAGGGGAAAATAATATTTTTCCTAGGATGAGACGCCGCCCCGCTCTAATTTTGCAAATAAAAAGAAAAGTACATGACGTGTTCATTAAATGTACACACTATGTATTAGCCTCCACCGGTCCCGACATAAGCGGGTTAGAAAGTCATTGCATGGCTAATATGTTGTTGTATGCGGTACCCGGTTACATGGCGTGTACTCATAAGTACACAACATGTACATAGAAAATTCCCATTTCTTTCTTTTTCCTCAAAAACAAACCAAAATCAAGATCCATACCTGAAATAAAGAATTGGGTTCTTACACCCCACATGAAACTTACTAAGTCCAATTCATTCCTCAAATTAAAGGGTTTAAACATAATCAACAAATACATTCACATTGTAACTAACATACTAAATATAAATATCTTTCCCTAATTAGTAAATATAAATATTAATCATTCAGAGTAATATGGTGAATGATATCAAGATAGAAAATTCTTAGTAAAAAAATCATAAACCATTCAATAAAATATGGTATATGATATCATAAAATATTAATCCAAATTAAACATAATAATCAATAAGGGTGTTGAAATATATGAAAGTAATCTTATAAAATCATCACGTAATTATTGATAGAAATACTCATTTACATTATAAAGAAAGAGTTTTTTTTGAAAAATATTTATATAAAACAAAAAGTAAACAAAGATAAATTTTCCATAATAAAATGAATTATTTTTAGAAAATAATGGTTTCTTAAAATAGAATATAAATTTCCCTTTAAAATAGGTAAGAATTCAAGAAGTTCCCTTAAATGAGTCTTGTATATCAGGAAGGATTTGAGAAAGATCCTTTTAAAAAATGTAACTCCCCATAAAATAAAGAATGATTTTGATTGGTACATATATATATATAATTTGAAAAATTATGAGGAGTACATAATAATAATTATGAGTTTTATTATGGTAAAGAGAGAAAAATAGTAACCTAAAAGAAAATGGAGGTTCGGGTAGAAATCATTACCTTAGGTGTATTTTTCAATTGACCATAATATCCTAGATAATCAAATTAAATACCTAAATTATTTAATTATGAAACTTTTATATATGTATTTTATTTATTATAATTTTATTAAATTCCTTTATATTCTTTTTGAGAAGTTATAAGATACAAATTTATCACTCGAGAGTGTTTGTTTCCTTGGTTTTCATGATCGGTATACCTGTATAGGAGTATGGAAGTTCATGTGGACTGGATATAATTATACAGAATTGAATTTATATGATACTAATGAACATCCAAAAATATTAAATTATTATATAATTAATTTTTTTTATATTGTATGAAGATGAGTTATTAGATAAAACATTAGTGATAATTGTTTAGATTGTTACGGTGGTATTTCAATCATCTCAAAATAGTTTTTTCATATTATTTAGTATTATGTATATATACAAGTTTTAGAACATTTAATGTGAAAAAAATACATATTTTATAATATGGTTCAACCATAAAAAAATTTTCACGGCTATCCTTGAAGGAGAAATTAAAGAATAAAGGTTTTCTGTTCACGAAGGTTGTGAATCAGGAACTCCCAGATGATGACTTTGTTTTAAAAATAAAAGAGAGAGATAGTAGTCTGAAGAATGATATTCCATTAACATTATAAAATTACATTATATATATGATATTGGAGTTATCATCATCTTTTGGATATAGTAAGTGAGTATAAGATAAGAAAATAAATTAAATTGAAAATGAAATTAAAAGAAAAAGGTTGAGGGTTTACCTCTTGAATTAACCTCCTTGAGAACCTCCTTAGGGAAAGGGGTTTTGGTGTTTGGGTAAGATAAAGATCTCCTGGATGTGGGGACAGACTAGGGAAGAGGTTTTTGTATGATCATTGATAACACTCAAGGCTTATAGGAGTTAAGATAAGAGGGGGTGAGGGGTTGTTTTTATAGTGTAGAAGAGGGGTGATTTCCCATTATTCAATTCATTATTTTATTATTTTTCTCGTGAAAATGAATAATATTGATTCTTGTGACTAAATAAAGTAATAAGTGCATATTATTTCTAACCAAGGGTTCTTATATCAGCCATTACTCAGGTAATATTTTATTTATCTTATAATTTATTTATACTTTAAATTATTGTATTATACTATTCACTAAAAATTCATGTTTTTTAGAAAAATCAGAAAAATTAAAAATAACGATTTTTCAACATATAGAATTCAAAATGGAATAAATTGTATCAAAATAATTTTCTAAATATGTGAAATTTAATTTTTAAATAAAATCATTATTTAAAAATATAGATTTGAAATTTAATTCTAATTTTATAACACTTTAAAAAATTAACTAAGGTCTCATAAAATTCTCCTAAAATCATAAGACAACAAAATATTGATTTATGAATCCATTTTATGAAAATTAATTTTATTTTAAATAATTTTATTAATTAGAAAATATTTATTAAATATTTATGACTTATAAAAATAACAGCACTTAAATATATTTTTTTTAAATATTCACTTACTTTTACTATGATATAATTATATCATACTTTCAATTATGAGATGCATAAATTTTATTTATACTTTTATGGGAGATGTTACTATTAATTTGGCTGATTAACTATTCCTAATGGTTATTTTACTATTTCTAAGGGCAAGTTACTATTTCATTGGTATAGGTTCCTTAATGTCTAGAAATAACTCTTATTTATTTTATTCTTCATTTATAAAGATTTTATTATGTTCTCTATAGTTTTATATGATTCATTCTATATAAACTAGACATAATAAGGGAAATTTAATTGATTGAATTTTGGGTTGTTACACTCCCCCTCCTTGAAAAATGTATTCCATGAAATTTCCAAAATATCACCTCATAAAAAAGATTTGGATAGTTCTTCATCATAAGGTCCTCTATCTCCCACATCTACTCTTTAATTTTATGATTTTTCTGAAGTAGCCTTACCAATAAATTCATCAAATTCCTCAAGAACTATTCTTTAGTGTCCAAAATCTGGATATCCTCTTCATTGTAAGACAAGTCATGTTTCAATTCAATACCTTCAGAAGTGAGTGCATGTGTTGTACTTAGCATGTACTTTCTCAACAATGAGATGTTTAACACATTGTGTACATTATAAATTCTTGGTGACATCGCTAAACGATAAGCCACAACTCCAACTCCCTATAGAATTTTAAAAGGACCAATGTACCTGGGGATCAGTTTCCCTTTCTTTCCAAATCTTATAAGAACCTTCTATGAAGATAATTTCAAGAAAATGTGATCTCTTACTTGAAATTCCAAATCCCTCCTTCTATTATAGGTATATATTTTTTTGCATACTTATAGCTTCTTTGATATGGGTTTGAATAATCTTTACCTTTTCTGTTGTTTCCTCCACAAGCTCTAGGCCAACAAGATTTCCTTCACCAACTTCATCCCAATATATCAGTGTATGATATATCTTTCTATACAAAGCATCATATTGTGCCATTTTAATACTTGAATGGAAACTATTGTTGCAGGAAAACTACAAAAAAAGGTAAAAACTGATCCTAGATACCTTTAAAATTAGTTTATCATGATCTCAACATGTCTTCTAATGTCTGAATCATCCTTTATAACAACCCATTAGTTTGATGGTGATAAGTAGTACTCAAATGTAGCTCAGTATCCAAATATTTTAGAATAAATTTCCAGAATTTTGAGGTAAATCATGGATCGTGATCAGAAAAAATTGAGAGTGGTTCTTCAGGAAGCCTTACAACTTCATTAATATAGATCCATTTAAGGGTATCTAGTGTAAAATCATCCCTTATAGTGAAGAAATGTTCATATTTTTTTATTTGATCAACAATCACCCATATAGAATCATTCCTTCTTGGAGTTTTTGGTAATCTAGAGAAAAAAATACATATTGATTTCATCCCATTTCCATATAGGAATAGGAAGAGGTTATAAGACTCCTCTAGTATGTGGTCTTTCAACATTCACCTATTGACAGACTAAACATCTTGATACATAATCAATAATTTCCCTCTTCATGTTATCCCACCAGAAATGTTCCTTCAAATATATATACATCATAGTGTTACTATGGTGTATAGAGGAATTAATGATATGCGCATCATCCAATAACTCACTTTTTAGTTGAGGTATAGAGGGAACACAAATCCTCTTCCCAAATTTCAGAATTCCATCCTCATACATGAATTCATCCACCTTTTCACCATACAAACATTTAATTTTATTTTTAATATTTTCAACATCAAACAGAGAACTTTTAATCCTTTCCAATAAGGATGGTTGGGAAACCAATTAAAAGTGTAAGGATGTTTCACCATCATTAATAATTTCTATATCCATCTTTTCTAGACCCGTGTACGCAGGATCCCTTTCAATCCTCATTTTGTTTAGAACTCTATGATCATTGCTTCTTAATGCATTAGCTAACTTTTTTTCCTTTCCTGTTTGATAGTGTATTCAACAATCATAATCCTTTAGTAGTTTGATCCATCTCTATTGACTCATGTTGAGTTATTTTTGTGAGAATATATATTTTAAGATCTTTTGATCGGTATATATCTCACATATTTCTCCATAAAGATAATGTCTCCATATCTTCATAGCAAAGATTATAGCCTCTAACTCAAGATCATGAGTTGGATAGTTATTTTCATGAATTTTTATCTACCTTGATGCATATGAAATAATTCTATCATTCTTCATAATAACACAACCAAGTCCTTTCCTTGATGTATCACTATAAAACACAAATCTAACATTTCTAGATGGTAAAGTCAAGATTGGATCATTCACTAAAATTTTCTTCAATTCTTCAAAACGTTATTAGCATTATTTTTTCTATGTGACCTTAAACCCATTATATGTAATCTTGGTTAGTGGGTTAGACAATCGGGAAATTTTCTGAATGAAACACTGATAATAACCGTCTAGTTCAATAAAAATTCATACCTCGGATATATTTCTTGGTGTAAGACATTCCTGTATTTTCTTTTTTCGTCACAGGATCAACTAAGATTCCATCATTAGAGACAATATGGCCAATAAAAGAAATTGTTTGAAGCCAAAACTCACACTTTATAAACTTCCCATATAACTCATTTCTTCTAATAGTCATCAGAATAATGCACATGTTATTCTCATGATATTAATAGCTTTTTTATTATATGAATATATCATCAATAAATACCACAACAAAGTCATCACGATATTCTTTGAAAACTCTATTCATTAGTTCCATGAAAATAGAAGGTGGATTAGTCTATCCAAAAGGCATTACTTCAAAACTTGTAATGCTCATACCTAGTTTTAAATGTTATATTTAGAATATCTTCCTTCCTCACATGAAACTGATGATATCCATATCAACGTTCAATCTTTGAAAATATTGGGCTCTATGAAGTTGATCAAATAAATAATCAATTTTAGGAAGAGGGTACTTTTTATTTATCATAATAGCATTGATCTCCCTTTAGTCAATGCACAACCTCATAGATTTATATTTATTCTTAAATAAAATAATAGGATCTCCACATGGAGAAACACTAGGGTGAATAAACCCCTTATAACTAAACTCCTCTAGTCATATTTTCACCTCTAATAATTTCATTATGGTCATTATATAATGATTTTTTGATATAGACCTTGAACCACGAATAAAATCACTTTAAAACTCAATTTCCCACTTTGGAGGATGTCCAGGTAAATCTGATAAAAACACATCAATGTATTTTAAACAATAGGAACATACTAAATTTGAACATTTATTTCCTCACCCAAAGATATTGTGTATTATTCCTCTCTGAGAATTAAATTCTGTAAAGATACAAGGGGTGGATCTAGATAAGAATCAGGTGGACAAGATTTTTCTCAAAATATAAGGGACTCTACATCATTCTCAAAAATTGAAACTTACTTCTTCTTTCAATAAATAATCACATCATAAGTTGAAATTAAATTTATACCAATAATTATATCAAATTCAATCATGGGTATGGTGATAATTTGAAAAACTAAAGCATGTTTATGTGTCATAAGGGGGAGTGATTGACACATATTAGTTGCAATGATACATCCCTTAGGAGTTTTGATAGACAAACCCATTATTAAATAAAATTGTAAATGTCTGATTTTCAAGGAAAACTTGGAAGATATGAAAGAATTAATTTATCCAAAATCCAATAAATCATTGGATAAGTTTTATGAAACAATTAAAGTACCTTCCACCATATCGTTAAGAACTACAACCTCAATAGTTTTGACCATATAATCCTGGCCTTTCTCCCTTGGATTTATTTGGGGATATTTTTCTTAATGATTAAGAAATTCATGTCCATAATGTTACATATCTTTAAAATTATAACATTGAACATTGGAATCTTCTTTATTTTCCTTGTGATCACGAGATTGGTGTTTTTTTCTCCACACTTGTGACAAACACCCATTCCCTTTAGGTATGTACCGTGGTGTTTCTTCCCACAATTATTGTAGGCTGTAAAGTCAACTCTTCTCTTCTTCCCTATTTCCTTATTTCATTTTATATAGTTTTCATCTTCCCTCTTTTTATCTTTCATTCCTTTAAAGTCATAAGACATAGAGAATTATTTTTATGTCTTGATAGCACAAGGGACTATATCTTTATATTAAAATAAATTATGAGAGACCAGTTCCCTTCATAGGAATGGTTTTAAACCATCATATGTAGTATACATAATTACTTTTTAACCTTGTAAAGTTAGTCGAATGTTTCACAACATTTTATCCTCTTTCTTTCTTAGACTCAAAAATTTCCTCTCTTTATCTACTAGTTGTTCATGAGGAAAAAATTTTCTTAGGAAAATTTACTTAAAATATTTTCATTCCATATTTTCAATATCTTCCTCCTCATTTGTTTGTTGAATCAATTACCACCATTGATCAGCATCTTTTGATAGACGATAGACTACCATTACAACCTTCTCCCTTTCATTACATCCTAAGGTGAGAAATATCTTCTCTAAAGAACTTTTCCACTTGTTCGCTACAAATAGATTTTGTAGTACCATTAAATGTTGGAGGTTATTATTGCATAAAGTGGTGTATAATTTCTACTCCACACCATGGTTTAGGATGCTCAATATAGGTAAGGTTATTGTTCATAACCTGAGTCAGTTGTCCCAGTATAGGTATAAGTTTCCCAAAACTAGTCACAGTTCCAGAATAAACATCATTATCTTGTATTGGAGGGAAATTACTACATGGGATATTCTTGTTCAATCGGTTTCAATTCCTTCCGCTAGTCTCTATTTATAAATAATGGTGTACAATAAATTATGCGATGAATCATAATGTATAATGTCAAACTAGAAAAACACATAACATAAATTGTAATTTTATTCATGTCTAGTATCATAATCATAAGAATTGTTTTTTTTTGGTAAATATTTATAGTTAAATCCTTCATAATGTTTTAAAAAAATTGAATTGTCCTTAGAATATGCCCTAGGATTGTCAAACCACTTGTGCAGTAAGGCTCATTCTCGTGTACCAGGTTACCCTGAGTCAAGACCGGAACACATTGTTGGAGTTGTTGCTCCTAGGTACATTTTTGCCAGAAACACATTCACATGTATTTTCTTGAAAAATATGTATTCCTAAGAAGACCCACATAATATATTCCTTACCAAAATTCTAGCATGTTCTTGTACACATATCCTCAAAACCAATCTTAGGGTTTTGTTCCCTAATCTACGATTTCTAAATCAAGATTCCAAGAATTCTACTAAACTTCCACTGATACAAACTATAAAGACCCCAAACCTAGTTTCTCTAAGCAGGTTCCTCACTTCAATAAATTGGTATGATTTAAATGAAGTCATATCCTAAAAGACTGAATAGTTTAGTATCTTTTGAAAACAATTTACATACATAAGTTAAATATTACTAATTGAAATGAAATACAATATGTAAATTCCATTGTAAACATCCATAACACCTAGATTATTCCTGAATGTCATTTATAAAATACTTATTCACATGATGGAGAAAAATAAAACATTATAAAGGGGTGAGCTCAAATTCTCATTAAGGTTAAGTAATATAGCATAAGCATAACTAATAAGGCAAGGTGAATAAATAAAATTACTCATGCCATTAAAACATAATCTTGAGCATAATATGGTAGGAGTAAAAAATCGGTAAATAATACCATAATAAAGCATAACCATGGATATTATACTATTCGAATGATCACATGGACTATCAATTATTAGTTTCATAATGATGGAATTAATACAGCGGGACATCATAACTATACTGTCAAGGCCTCATGCCCAGATCATAAAAAAAATGGGTAAAAACCCAAACTAGTTTGTCTCATGAGACCTATCAATTCACCATCAGTCTATAGAGGGCCCCACAAAAAAATTTACTAAGTCCAATACATTCACATTGAAACTAATATAGGTAATGTAAATAACTTTCCCACATAAGTGAACATAAATACTAACCATTCGAAGTAATTTGGTAAATGGTATCAAGATATAAAATAATTAATCAAACTAATAATAAACTATTAAATAAATTATTGTATATGATATCATAAAATATTAATCTCATTTAAACATAAGAATCAAAAAGAGTGTTGAAATATATGAAATTAAACTTTTAAAAATCACATAATTATTGATACAAATACTCTTTTACTTTGAAAAGAATGGTTCTTTTAGAAAAATATTTATAAAAAACAAGAAGTGAAATAAGATATTTTTTACATAATAAAATGAGTGAATTTAATAAAATAATATTCACTTAAAATATATTATATATTTCCCTTGAAAATAGGTAAGAATTAGGGAAGTTCCCCTAAATCGAGCTTGTATATCGGGAAGGATTTGAGAATAATCATTTTAAAACATGTAACTCTCCATAAAATAAAGAAATATTCTAATTGGTACATATTTATAGAGAATTAAAATACAATTTATGAGTAGTATGTAAGAATAATTAAGTTTTTCATTGGGGTAATGAGATAAAAATAGTAACCCGGATGAAAATGGAGGATCGAGTAGAAATCCTTACCTTATGTCTGAATGTATTATACACATGACCTTATTGTCCTGGATTATTAAATTAAATCCATTAATTAATTAATTAATAAAATTTTATATATGTATTTTATTTTTTATAATTTTATTAAGTTAATTTATGAAATTTTGGAGGAGTTATAAGATAAAAATTTTCACTCAAGGGTATTTGTTTCCTTGGTTTTCATGATCGGTATACCTGTATATGAGTATGGAAGTTCATTTGGAATGGATATAATTATACATAATCGTATTTATATGATACTAATGAAAATACATAAGGATAACTGGTTATATAATTCACTTTTTTATATGTTATGAAGATGATTTATTAGATAAAACAATAGTGATAATTATTTAGATTATTACAACGGTATTTTAATCATCTCAAACTAGCTTTGTCAAATGAATCAGTATTATGTATATATACTCATTGGAGAAAATTTCATGAGAAAAAATACATATATCATACTATATTAAAATACTAAAATGGTTTAATGACCTGCATTTAAGTACAAAATGAATAATGAAGGTTCATCGTCCATGAGTGTTGTAAATCGGCACCTCCCGGACAATGATTTCATTTTGAAAATAAAAGAGAGAGAGAGAGAGAGAGAGATAGTAGTTTGAGGAATGATATTACATTAAAATGATATAATTACAGTATATATATGATTCTAGAGTTATAATGATCATTTTTATAGATGAAGTGAGGATATGATAAGAAAATAAAGTAAATTGAAAATGAAATTAAAAGAAAAAGGAAGAGGGTTTCCCTCTTGAATTAACCTCCTTGAGAACCTCCTTAGGGAAAGTGGTTTTTGTATTTTTGTAAGACCAATAGATTCTGGATGTGGGGAGACACTAGCGAAGGGTATTTTGGCATAAATTTGACAATCTTCATGGATTATAGGAGTGAATAGAAGAGTGGGTGGGGGTGGTTTTTATAGTAGAGGAGAGGGGTGATTTCTCATTATTCTATTCTTTATTTTATTATTTTTTCTAATACAACCAATTTTATTGATTCTTGTTACTAAATATATTAATAAGTGTATATGAGTTCAATCCAAGGGTTTTTATATCTTCCATGACTCAATCAATAGTTTCTTCAGCTTATAATGTATTTATAATGTAAATTACCGCATTTTACTATTCATTAAAAATTCAAGTATTTTAGAAAAATCCCAAAAAATAAGCATAACAATTTTTTAACCTATATAATTTAAAAATGGACTCCATTTTATCAAAATAATTTTCTAAATATTTGAATTTTAATTTTTTTTAATAAAACCATTATTTACTTGAAAATACATATTTTAATTTTAGAACTGATTTTATAACACTTCCAAAAATTAACTAAGGTCTCATAATATTATCCTAAAATCATAAGAAAAAAATATTGATTTATGAATACATTTTATGAAATTATATTTTCTTTTCAATAATTTTATTATTTATAAATTTTTAATTAAATATTTAGGACTTATAAAAATACAAACACTTAAAAATTAATTTTTAAAAAATATTCAAGTATTCTTACTATGATATAATTATATAATACTTTCACTTATGAGATGCCTAAATTTTATTTATACTTTCATGGTTGAGGTTACTATTCATTATGCTGATTTAATATTTATAAGGGTCATATTACTATTCCTAGGGGAAAGTTACTATTTCATCAGTATAGGTTTCTTAACATTTAGAAATACTTCTTATTTATTTTATTCCTAATTTATAGAGATTTTATTGTGTTATATATGAGGTTTTATATAATTTATACTATATAAAATAGACATAATAAGAGAAATTTACTTGAAATTATTTTGCACTGTTACAATTATGAAAATAAAATAACAAAAAGAAGAAGTAAAACCACATAACTAGATAAAAGAATCAAATTCTTAGTGTTGAGGAAACAATGAGATCTTTGATGAAAGATGATAAAAAATTTGTATTTTGGTTGATAGTAGTAGTTAATTTACTAACTATTTCACACTCAAATAGTTCAAGAATACCCTCAACCTCATATCTTTAGTTTTAACTAGTTCTTATTACTCTATATATAGAGTTTCTTTATTCACAACATCTTTAGAAATTTTATAACTGTTGCATTTACCTTTTTCCCGAGTCAAATGTTGTTCATGGAAATTAAAATAACATCATCATAGTTTCCCATTCTTTTTTCCCAGATGATAATCCATATATAAATGAAAATTTATATTCCCATGTATCTTTATTAATATCCTATAAAATTAATTCAAACTATATAGTGGAACGTATTAGAATATTTAATACACCAATAAATAATAAGAATTAATATCATATAAATACTCTATAATAATAATCAAGACCAAATCTTCATATTTCATTCAATTTTAATTTCAATATCTCAAGTTCCAAAATTTCAGCATGAATGTTCATACACACATAAACCCATGAGAATCCTATTTAATTCTTTATAAAAAATTTAAAACATGTCCTCATGGATTCTAAATAATTAATACGTAATTTTAAAACAAAAAAACACAAATTCCATTGATAATACACTTTAAAAAAAAATTTAAATGTCAATTGTTATGTAAAATAGAGAACACATTTCCAGGTTTTAGAATATCCTATAGAAATTCACAAAATCACACAGATAAATCCATATAGAAAATTTTCATGTATAATTTTTAAACAATGTATCCCAACATCACAATGTAATGAAATAAATGAAGACATTTCATGTAGTTGAAATCATGTATCCATTTTTCTCTATGTAAAAAATTCACGTAGCTAATTCTGAAAAATTTGTAGACAACTTGGGTTATCAAAATTCAATCTCTAATAAGTCATTATAAACAGCGCAGAATCAACTTTGCTTCATGTTGACATATATTTAGATAATCTAATTATATTTAAAAATAATTAAGAATCACCTTAATTAAACATATATATCTAAATTTATCATCGAACTATAGTGTAAACATAGTTTTTGAAAACTATAGAAATCAGACTAAAAAAATGAAGTGAATTATAACCTAATTTAGAACTTGATAGAGATCAATTCAAATTTTTTTGTCTTCTAATGAAATGTAGATAGTTTTTTCGATTTCGAACACAATATTAATCACTCAATTTATTGTTTTTTATCCCAAATTTTGGTTGAAATAATGAAGGTATCCAATTATGGAAAATAGGCTATGAATCAGCTATATGGGAGAAACAACTACATGAATTGGATATGTGGGAGAAATGACTATGGGAATTGGCTATGTGGTAATATTAAAAATCATATAAAATGATATTTTAAGGACACAAATGATTTATTTATATAAATTATTCAATATAAACCTTTTTTAACATGTTATAACCTTCAAAGAAATAAATCTAAAGATATTTTATGCAAAGAAATATTATGATCTAATCAAAGATAAGAATTATTTAATCAATATAAGATTCAAAGTATTTATATGTTTAATGAAAATAAAACAAATAAATCTTTACAATTATCAAAACATAAAATGGTACAAGGATCCACACATCATTCTCCTCAATTTTAATAATTACAAAACCAAATATAATTTCAAAAACATGTCCCACTTTTAAAATTATCAAAAATATAAAGTCTCAATAGAAATATTATCCTCCCGTGGAAATTATAAGGCTTGTTACTCTATTTTTTAATATATTAAACTTCATAATTATGAATATAATTATTTAAAAAAATTATAAACATGAATATTTCTAAACATGTGTAAAAGAGATACTTTAAAGTGAATATAGTTTTAAAAGATATCTATGAAAAAATAACGAAAAACACTTCATAAACTATAATTTTATGAAAACTAAATGTTTAAATAGTATGTTGGAATATTATATTATGTTTTAGAAGACTTAAAATAATAATATGATAAGAAAATAAGTTTATAGACAATACAATAGTAAACTAAAAAATAGATTCAATATTTCACATAATTCATGTAAATCTATAAATAAAAATACACAACTCCTTAAAAATACATGCCATATAAATTTAAATTTTAATATCCATTACACCAAGTTAGAAAAATATATAAAACTTATTAAATTTAAATGGTTTAGTAAAAATATAAGCATGTTATTTTTTGTATAAATAAATTCTAGATATATATTTCCTTTTTCAACATGGTCTATAAGAAAAATAAATTTAGCATCAATGTGTTTAGTCCTAGATTATTTTAATGAATTTTTAGAAAAAGAAATAACAGAATTATTTTCACATAATATAGAAATATTATCAAAATAAAAACCAAAGTCATAATTTTTTTCCTTAATAAATAAGGATTGAGTATAATAATATGCAACAACAATATATTCATATTCATCATTTTAAAGAGAAAAAATATTTTATTTCATTAAAGACCAAGAAAATAAATATTTACGAAGTAAATGAAATATAATTGAAGTACACTTTATTTCTATCTTGCATAAAAACACTAGAATCAGAATAGATTATCAAATCAATGTTAGTTTTTGAAATGTAAAATAAACCAAGGTTCAAATATCCTTTAATATATCTAATAATCCTTTTAACAAATTTAATATGAATTTCCTTATGATCACTTTGATATCTAGAACATATGAAAATTGAAAGAAAATAAATTATTCCTAGAAGTAGTTAAATATAATAAAATTCTAATCATTCCTATCTAGGTTTTAACATCTATAGATTTCCAAAATTTAACTAAATCTAATTTCAAGTAGTACTCATGGGAGTTTTTTCACATTTATAAGATTCTAAACTAAATCTATTAGCTGACACATTAGTATACTTGGACTGATTTAGAAAAATACCATCATTTTTTTAAATATTTGGAATCTAAAGAAGAATTTAGATTCCCCCATCATACATATATCAAATTAAAAATTCATCAAATCTGAAAATTCATTTCAAAGATTTTCATTTTATGATACAAATATAATTTCATCAACATAAATTTTCACAACTAAAATATCATTATAAATTTTCTTAATAAAAAAATTCGATCAACATTTCCTTTCTCAAAAAAAATTCAAAATAAAGCTATTTTACCTTTTATAACAATCTTGAGGTGCTTGTTTCAGCCCATATAAAATCTTATATAGCTAAATAAATTATATGGATAATTTTAATTTTCAAAAGTATGGGGTTGTATAACATATACTTATTCATAAATATAACCATTTATAAAACTGGTTTTGACATCCATTTGAAATAATTTAAATCCATGAAATGAATCATAAGCTAATAATATCATAAGTACATTTAATTTGGAAAAAAGTGAAAAATATTCTTTAAAATAAAAAACCTTCTTCATGAGAGTATACTTGGGAAACTAATATAGCTTTATTTTTAACTATATTTCAAGATTCATCAAGTTTGTTTCTAAAAATCCATTTTCTTCCAATAACCTGAGAATCACTTAGTAGAAAAACTAAATCCCAACAATATTTATAGTAAATTGATTTAAATCATCTTTTATAGCCAAGATATAATTAGAATAAATTAAATAGTCATCAATATTCTTCAGTATAAAAATAAAAATAAAATAATGATAATCATAAATATTTACAATATATTTTCTATTATAAATATTTTATTCAACATTAGCAATCACATTTTCTATGGGATTATATCTATGATTATTTAAATATTTTCCCTGAATAAGATTTGATCGAGAATAAATATTATCTCTCATAATATGGGAATCTTTATCTTAAGGTTTTCTTTCTTCAAAGTTAAAATCGTTAAATTATTTTTCAAGTTGTTTAATAACATCCTTTCTTTTATTCAATATATTTTCATAAAACTTAACTTGAATTTATTCTCTAATAACCATATTTCTTTTATTTTAAACTCTATATGCCTTATTATTGTTTGAATATCCTAAAAAATCCATCATCATATTTTTCATAAAATTTATCTAAAGATTATTTGGTATTGAGAATAAAAACTCTACATTAAAAACTCTAAAATTACCAATTTTAGGTTTTCACCCCTTCCAAATCTCATATGGTTTATTTTTCAACAAGGGTTTTAAAATAATTCTTTTAGAAACATAAAAAGAAGTATTCACAGTTTCTGCCCATAAATATTTTGGTAGATTAAACTCATTTTGAATGGTTCTATACATTTCTTTAAGTGTTCTATTTTTACTCTCCACTACGCCATTTTTTGTGGTGTCCTATGAGATTAAAAAATGTGAAAATACTCATTTTACTCAAAAAATTGGATAAATTTAAAATTTTGGAATTCACCACCATGATAAATTATAATTGATTTAATTAAGTTTCATTTCTCATTTTGAACCAATATTCAAAGAAAGTGATAAGCTTCTCTAATGTTTTATAATTAAGAGTAAGAAAATAAACCCATGTGTATCTTATAAAATCATCAATAATAACAAAACAATATATATTACCTCCCAAAATATTAGTTTTGATAGGACGAAATACATTCAAATGAATAAGATCAACAGACCATACAGTTTTTTACTTCTTTAATTGAATTTAAACTACTTCTATGATCTTTAACTTTCAAGCAATAATCATATACAAAGGTGTTCCCCACATTAAGTTTTTTTAATTATAAAACTATTTGATTATTGGATAGCTTGTGTATCAGACTAAAATTATCATAAACCAACCTCCTATAAAAAATAAAATTATCATATTTTACATATTTTAAACATTTTACATTTTGATCATTTAATTTAACAAAATTAATGGAATAAATATTTTATTTCATATCTGTATAAAAAATATATGAATCCTTAAAAAATAAATTTATCATTTTGAAATTTAAAAAAAAATTCCATCATCAAATAATTTTGAAATGTTTATTAAATTTTATCTCAATCCTTAAACATTTTAAACATTAGAAATAATCACATAATTTGAAATTCCAACCACCAAAACCTTTTACCATTCCTTTATAATTGTTTCTAAAGTAACATTACCTCCATAAAATTTATTTAATGATAGAAAATTATATATATCACCAGTAATATGTATTGAGAATCCACTATCAATGTTCCAAATATCCTTTCTAATTTTCCCAATATATAGTTCATACAAAAACATTTTTAAGAAAGCTTTGGTACCCATGAAAATTCAGGTTCAATGGGATTAGAATATGAATTATTTGGAATCTAAACTAATTTCAATCATTTTTTTAAAGGAAATATATAAGATAATTATTTATCAATTAAATCCTTATTATGTTCAGGATATTTTGTAAATATCAAGGAACATTCAATTGTATAATAACCTTTCATATGACATCTAAAACAAGTAGTAGGGGATGTAAATATATTAGATCTATTAACAAATAAATTCTTATAAATTTTATGTAAATTATTATCATTTTAAGATCCCATATTTTTCTAGGGACAACCTTCTTTTAGTTTTTTCATTGAAAGCCTTTTTTTGTTTTCCTTAGTCTTTAAGCCTTGGGAGATGAGTCTTGTTTGAATATAGTGAGACTTTTTTGGGGAAATTTACCTAAATTTTACGTTTTTATGTTTATTTAAATTAATAGAGTCTAGATAAAAACATTTCAAATGGGTTTATGAGGGTTTTCCATGCTTTGGAAGGTTTTCGAGGTGGTTAAAGTCCTTTTTCTGGAAACTAGACTGAAAAATGTCAGTAGATAATTTAAGCACTGTGTAAATGTTACATGACATGTTATTATTGACAGACCCATGTTGTGAACCAGTACAGTGTGTGAAGTAGTTAGATGTCATTTAAACCATTCGCATTATTTAAAAGTCTAGGGGGTTAAATATTAACCAAAGGCAATTGTTTTTCAGCGTAAATCTTATGTGGGTAATACACGATGTGAAAGGAGGTTACATCCTATGAATTTATCTAGAGAAATTTTTTTAAGGCTATCATGTAGAGGTAACTTTCATTCTTCTTCCATGAAGACTTCTTATTCTTGACTTAGGATGAATTCTAAGAAATTTTGGAAACCTTTCCTTAATTTGATACATCCCATTTTTGCGATTGATCCCTAGTAAGTCTTTAGATGTGGTTTTCCCCTCCTCTTTCATTGTTCTCCATCAGGGAAGTGGAATCCATGGACCAATTTTTTGTTCTGATCTTGACCTGGTTTGATTTAGGTTCATCTTGAGATCTTCTAAAACTTTTTCCTCATTGGTGTTACCCTTTCAAAGCACAACGTTAATCACTGGTTAAAGGCATGTGCTCTAAAGCTAACCCCATGGTCTGTTTAATTGTGAAGTATATGAAATATTATTATTTCTCTAAATTAATGTGTACTATAATTAATTTATTCAATGATAAATGTTAAATCATGGATTGGAATATTTTTTGGATCCCTTTGTATTCAATTCTTTACATGACCTAGCTTATAGATACTCGTTGGGTGAGAGAACCTTGAATAGTAAGAACTTGGATAAAGGATTAAAGTGTGTTTTGCATGAAATGAGACCTTTGGTGATTGGTTGATATAGAATACTTAGGTAATGTATTATTTACTTATGGAAATCACTATTTATCATTTGATATATAAATGAAAGTAAAATCTAAAGAAAAATGGTATTTTCATAATTAACCATTGAGGATCAGGATGTGATGTTGTGATATTATTATTATTACGATTTGTTTAGTTCATGATGTAATGATTATATAGTATGATATTCCTATTGATTTATGTTGTAATTATAATATACTAGGTTATTCCTTGACAAATATTGTAATTTTAATATATCGAGTAATTCCATAACACTTATTGTGATGCTTATATACTAATTTATGCCCTGAAACATGTTGGAAATCATATATACTTGGTTATACCCTAACACATGCTGAAATTCTTATATACCAGGATATTCCTTGATACATGTTTTAATTATTATATTGAAATATTATACTTGGTTTTTGTGATTTTTACATGGATATATGGTTATTGTGGGCATGATTGTGATACATGCCCGGAGACATTTCAAAATGGTGTCAAAGTAGGTATTTGGATATATGGATATGGTTGGTATGGTTGTGTTACATTCTTAGAGAGATTATGAAATAGTGTTTAAGTAGGTTGATTGATATATTGTATTAATTGATTAATTAATACACTTATTTATCACTTTATTATATACACTTATTATCAAACGGGTTATATTTAGACACAATGGTGTTGACATACTTATTTTTACTCACACCCTATATAGACCACCATTTGGTACTCAAGAAAATTACATAGTTCCAGTATTGGAAAAGGGAAATAGACCTTGTTGTTGATTGTTTTCTTACTGTATGGGATGGAGTTTGGATATGGGACCGATATGGGGTTCGTGAATAGGGTATTTTCAGTCTTTATTTGAGTATAATAGTATTTTATTCTTTATTACATTTATTATGAAATTTAGTTACATTCCAATCTATCATTAAATTTTTCTTTAATTATTTATTGTATTGTTTTGTTGGATTTTATTATTTGTTTTATTTGTTTTTTGGTTTTATTTGTGCTATTTATGTTACTCTAATATTTCTTCTTATATGATTATTTTTCAAGGTTTTAACTATGTACTAGGGGGTATCGTCTCCCCACTATACTTATCACCCCCCCCCCTTTCTAGTGAGATGCCTCTGACATATGAGGAAGTTCACTTCAGGTCCCACAACTAACTTGTTTTGGCCATGTGAGAGAGTGTCAGTTAGGGGGAAATTGCAAAGTGGTATTAGATCACATTCGGTTTATTTTATATTTTTTTTACTATTTAGGAAACAAAATAAGTATACTAGGATATTTCATGACTTTGTTATGATCTTATGCATGTGAATAGATAGCCCATGTACTGGGGAAAATCAAAGTGTTAGGGATGTGATTGTTGGTTATACTATTTACTTATTATAATTGATGTTATTTCACATTGATTGATTTTCATATTGTGTGTAGTTATTATTTAATTATGTTATTGGTTTTTAAGATTTATACTTGTTGGCTGGTATAGCGTGAGATGAGTTTTCATGCCACATGATAGGCACATAGGTATATATTGACATTCATATTTCATGATAGGGATATATTAAAATCATGTGATAAAAACTATCCTCTTTGAACTGTGATATAAGAGACCTATTATATTTAATAATTGAAATAAATAAAATTATATATCCTTATAAAACACTTGTAATCAATGTTTAGAGAGACCATGAGTCAATGGTTATCTATTTTTGTCACCTGCTATGGTTGACCTTGTTATATCCAGTGTTCAAAAGAGTTTTTTTTACATATAGAGAAGATTCCTCCTTAATATATTTGATTTTAGTGTCCGAAGAGTGGAAATTAAAATTTTCCTAACACAGCTGAGACAGAGCTTCCTATAGATCACGAGGATCAGATGGATGTTCATCTTTATGATATCTTATTAAGGGTCATATGATCCATGGAAAGGGAGATTGTTTGCATCATGCCTTTGATGTATGAGCTCATGAGAGAGTTCAAGAAAAAACATCCACCTACACTCACTGGGTAGGGAGTCCCCTAGGCATCCGAGTTTTGGATAAATAGTCCAAATGATATTTAAGAATTTAGAGACACCTACAGATATAAGGGTGAAGATTTCTTGATATATGCTTAGTGGACCATCCAAGTGTTGGTGGGACGTTCTGGAGCAGGTTAGGTAGCAATATGAGTTATCTTGGAAGTACTTCATGATGAAGTTCCTAATCTATTTCTATACTAAGACTTGAAGGATGATGAGGCTCATGAGTTAATACACCTGACACAAGAGGGAATGTCAGTGTAGGACTAAACCATATTCTCCACTAACCTATAATGATTTACGCCATCTTTAGAAACTGATGAGATCATTAGGGTGATATGTTTTTAGGATGGTCGTCTCTATGAGATCATGTCATAGATGAATATTTTCCATCTGAGTAGTTTTTATGATTTGATAAACCAGGTACTTATCATAGAAGGGGGGACAAGAGAGGGATTGAGTAGTGTCTAGGATGTTTCAGCAAGGAAAATTGGGAACTCTTCTTCTAGTGTAAAGAAGAATCGTTATGATAGTTTTCTCCAAGAAAAAAGTGGACAGAGAAGCTAGGGAAATGGGAATCCATATGAGGACTATGTTTTTTTGTAGTGATATCAGTGTGGAAAGATGGAACACAAGGGGACTTAGTGTCTATACCCCCAATTTTTAGTGTCAATCTTGTGGTAGGATGAGCCACCTACATAGGTTTTGTAGGTTCATGTAGTAGTATATTAGTTTAAGGGGATCATCACAAGTACTAGAGTCTGGTAAGGACTCATCTACTCCTTATAAGATAGGTATCTAGAGTTCCATAGGAAATTCTAGTTGAGGTAGGAGAAATGGTACCCCTATATAGGAATGAAAGTACCATGAAGAAGGAACAATATAGGGGAGTTATACTAGAGCCCAAGAGAGAGGGACTAGTCATCTGCATGCTATGAAGACTACTCTAGCTATAGTGGATGTAGGACCTTCTACTATCAGAGGTATGATTCTTATATAATCTACCCTTTCCTTCATTTTTTTGATATAGGGGCATAAAATTCCTTTATATCCTCTATCTTTTTAAATAGTTTGGTATTGGATGTTTAAATATTAGATAGTGTTTGGAAAATTGATACACCATTGGGGGTGTGGTTAGAGAATATCAAATTTTTCAAGGCATGTTCTCTAGATATTGGTGGTTACTATTTCTTTTGGGAATATTTTTTGTTGGAAATGAAAAGATTCGATTTTATTCTTTGTATTGATTTACTAGTTTTATACCAAACTCATATCAATTGTGACCAAAGTAGAGTTACAATTATCTCTCCAAAACTAGGCATTTATTCTCCCAAGGGTTAGTGGGATCTTCAGGCTAGTCATCCATGACCAGTTCAGTGTATATTATTTTGTCTCATAGATTATATAGAAAATCATGATCTAGATGATGGTGGAATGTAGTAATATTAGTTTCCTCCTATGTTACACCTTTTTTAGGATGTCTTTACTGACAACTTCTTTATCTTACCGCCTAGGTGAGAGATCAAGTTCACAGTTGAGTTGGTGGGGAGTGAAAATCCAATTTCTATCCCACTTTACAAGATGGTACCAAAAGAGCTTAAATATTTGAAATTTTAGTTGTAAAATTTTGAAAAAAAAGGGTTTCATATGGCTTAGTACCTCTTCATGGGGTTCTTCAGTTCTTTTTTCCAAAAAAGTCTGATGTGTACCTCCGATTATATGTGGATTATAGGATATTTAACTAGATGATGGTCAATAATTGGTATCCCCTTCCACGTATTAATGATCTCTTCAATCAGTTGAAAGATTCCAAGATCTTCTCCAAGATTTATTTGAGATCGTGATACAATTATCTGAAGGTGATACAATCCAAAATACCTCAAAATACTTTTAGGAGTAGGTCTAGCTTGAATGAGTTTGCAGTGATGTTGTTTGGCTTAACCAATTCACCGATGGTATTCATGGCCTTGATGATTAGATCGTTCATATTTTTCTAGATCATTTTTTGGTGGTTTTTCCAATGATATCTTAGTTTAAACACAGTTAGTAGAAAATCATGATCAACATCTTTTGATAATCATGAGTACATTGAGAGAGCATTGGATTTATAACAAGCTAAAAAAATTCCGTTTTTTGGATTGATAAATTGCACTTCTTGGGCCATGTCATCTCATAGGTAGGGGTTTTAGTGAACCCAAAGAAATTTGAAGTCATGGTATCTTGGTATCACCCCAAGAATATCTTTGAAACTTAGATATTTTAGGGTTTATAAAATTATTTTAAGTACTTTATCTAGTACATATCCCATATGGAAGCATTGATGTCATGGATAACCAAGAAAGGGGTAAAGTTTGTTTGTTCAGATGCTTGCGAGAGGGATTTTTATGAGCTGAAAGTTAGGATGACCACATAACCTATCCTCACATTACCTATACCAAGTAAATCATATAAAATGTAATATGACACATCCAATTTTGAAATCAATGTAGCGTAGATACAGGAGGATTGAGTGGTTTCTTATGGCCTAGATAGTTGAGACTACATGAGAGGAATTTATATACTCAGAATTTGGAATTATTAGTGATAGTACATGACCTAATATATTATAGGCACTATCTTATGGGTTAGAGGTTTATTGTATACATATATAAATATATAATTAGGTACATATTTTCTCAATGGGACCTAAAACTTTATCAGAGGAGGTGGGTTGAGTATCTTTTGCCATTCAAATTTGAGTCGTCTTATACATTGGGAAATGGAAATGTTGTTGTTGATACTTTAAGTTGGAATATACATGAAAAAGTTATTTTGAGAGTCTTGTGATAAGTGGTGGATGATGTAACTCTTTGAAGACATGCATCTAGATGTTTAGGTGTCTCATTTATGAGTATCTCTGACTTTGACGTCTATTATACCTATGCTTTTGGATAAAATCAAGATAGATTAGTTATTTAATATAAAAGGATTATTCCTGAGAGTTAGCTTATTTGGTGTGAAGACACCATTGGGATGGTATCTTATTAGTGGTAATTCTATTCTTTTCAATTTCTGAGTATGGTTTCATATGGGTTTATGTGAGGAGATGATGAGAGAGTTTCATGCTTCTCGATGGGTGGTACATTCTAGTTTGAAAAAATATGTATTGTGATATTGGTATATAGTAATGATGGTTAAGAATGAAGAAAAATTCTCGAGGCTTTGTGGATATAAGTTTTACTTTTTAGCAGGTGAAAGCCGAGCATCATAGGCAAGTTGGGATTTTGCAGCCTCCACCCATTCATAAATAGAAATGGGATGATCTCAATATGGATTTTATGAAAGGATTACCTAGGAAAACACAATATAAATATTTAGTATGGGTGATTGTGGATAGAATGAAGAAGGTATCCCACATTTTTCTTATCATGGAGACATTCATAGTGGATAATATGGGTAGTATTTACATGCATGAGGTAGTTCTACACACATTATTCTAAGGATTATCATTTCTTATAAAGATACTCATTTCACATCATAGTTCTATCATGGTCTTCATAATGCTGTGGGATCCTAGGTTATTCTGAGAACACCCAATCATCCTTAAACTTATGGTAAATATGAGCAGACTATTTAGGTTTTGGAGGATATGTAACAAGCCTGTGTTTTTCATTTTGGTGGTTCATGGGAGCACCATATGAAACTCATAGAGTTTTTAAATAATAAAAGCTTCTATTCATTGATCTAGATGGAAATTTTCATGGATTTTTATTGTAATATATGCCATTCGAATCTTTGTTGGTTGGAGGTAGGTGAGTTAGTGATTATTGGACATAGTCTCATGCAGGAAATGTTTGAACATGTTCAGTTGACCAAGAGGTAGTCGGTAACCATATAGAGAAGGAAAAAAAATGTATGGTGACAATCGGAGATGACCACAAGATTTGGAGGTTGTTCATTAGAGATGACCACAAGAGTTTGAGGTTGGTCATCGTGTTTTCCTTCAGGTGTTGTTTAGGTTGGGGTAAATTCACATTAGGAAACCAAGAAAATATAGCACCTAGGTCTATCAAGATATTTGATATTGTGGATATGGTCAGTCTAGTGGTGTACTGATTAGCCCTTCCATGATGATTTAGTTCCATTTAGTATGGGTTTCATGGGTCATAGATTTGGATATATTATCCTGAACCTTCTCATGTGGTGGACGTCGAGGACATCAAGATTTGTGTTGATGCAACCTTTGAGGATCACCTAATACATATTGTGGAACATATAGATAAGTATCTTTGGTGTAGGACTATACCTATGGTTCGATTGCAGTGGAAGCATGGATGAGTTTAGGAGGAGACCTATGATAGGGAGTCTAATATGTGAGCACAATGGCTAGACTTCTTTGCTAAGTTCCCATAGTGATGCTTGGAGTAGCTTGGGGATGAGCTATTATATTGTGCGGAGGTGGTTGTTGTAAAATTGGGCTCCCTATACCCAACTGAAAATTTATTTTCTATTACCATATCATGGATACAGTGAGTTATGCATGATTTATAATTAATATTTTAGTGTATACATTTTTACATCCATTGTTAAATGGTAGTGTCCATAGATTAATTATCACATCAAAAGGATATAACAGATTCTAGGCAATACTAAGAACCATGAGATACTAAGAAATTAATCTTAATTAAATGTCATATGGTCTTGATACATCATCTTGGTATTCATCCACCAGAATAGTAAATTATGATGGCCATAAAATCCACATGGTTTTTTAAATTGAAAAACATTAAAATATTATATTTTTTAATATTATATTTTTTTCCAACATTAAAATAAAATTTGTGGTTGTCTTTTCACTAATGGTGTGATTTTTAATTTTATAATGGGAATCATGACTTTAATTTTAAATTGGGAGGATTCTTTTTTCCTTTGTTTGGTTCTACCCACACCATAATGAAAAATGGGTGGCATTTTAAAAAAAAATGTTAGCTTTTGGAATTTTAAAAAGGGGACCCTATTTTTCTATAAACCCGACAATTTTTTTACAAACGAAAGGAAGACCCAAGGGGGATACTTCTTAACCACTTCACATAGGTCCCTCCCTTGCGACCCTCCTTCTCCTCTTTTGGGTGAACCAAGTCATTGATCTCCCTCTAACATCCCTTTCTTGATTCTATCCTACAGTGACCTTCGATCCTTCCTACTTCACCTTTGGCCTACCTACATGGTCAAGTAGACACCTCCCATGAGGGATTAACCCATATTACTAGTGCCTTCCTAGCACATAGAACTAGTGGCACCGCCTCACTGGGGTTTTACACTGCCTCATTGAGGTCTATCTTCACCTGTCATTCTTCCATCCCACATTGACCCCGTCTGACCTCTCCTTACCACATGAGACAGGTGCATCCTAACCATATCCTATTGGATGCCTCCCCTTATATGGAGCCTCCAAACACCACCATCTTGAGGGAAAGAGCGTTGTTGTCACTCAACCCATTTTGTAAGATTCCAGATGACGTTGTCAACTGAGGGCCAAACCTCATCGCTGCCAAAACCTAAGCTAACTAAGTTCCTATAGCCCCTATCACTATCCTGCACTGATTTCCAGCCGAACCATACACACCCTGTCTATCGTGCCTCACTAATCAGGGCCCCGATACCCTGTGAGATGAGTCTTCTTCCTCCCTTTTCCGTGAGGTACCCCTGTCATGACAACATTGGGTCCAACTGGACTTGAACCACCCCACAAAGGGCCATGATGTGTCCTCCCAACCTGGAAAAAAGTCTAGGCAGGTCTTCCTAGCCAATACCACCCCTTCACAATTATTTCATTACCAAAAATGGTCCTACAAGGTCACAATACAGCTCACAAAGGGATGGGGTGGGGTTTTTAGGGCCCATGTTAAATTAAAATAGTCAACAAATAATTAATTTTATTTTAGCATTAAATTGAATTAGTTAAAATTATTTTTTTTGTTTTGAAATTAATCTTTTTTTTAATAATCCGGTAGATTATTTTAATTTCAGCATTAAATTAAATTAATTTATATTATTTTATTTTTTGAATTAAAATTAAATTAAATTCAGGATCAAATAAAATAAATTATTTGAATTTATATAATTCATTTAGTTTTTTTAAATACCATCGTACTTTAAATTTATTTCACATTAATTTTTTATCACACGTTTATTTATTATACCGACAATTTTTGAGCTAGTGACTGACTTATGTATTTCTAAATTATTTAATTATATATATGCATGAAATTATTTTAATAAGTAGGTAATTAAACAATGGTTTGCACACAATCTTTTCATTTAATATGTATAAGGGCTTCCATGTCCAATTTATATTTTTTAAATTCCACCTAGACCCCCTCGCATGAACGTGAGTATAGTTGTACCTATGAAGATGACACTTTAAGATGTGACCCTTCTAAGATAGGATATTGCACTAGATGAGAAGAGTATACCCTATATTAGGGGTGATCTGTAATATGATTCAAGACTCGAATCCTGTGTGAAAACCCCTAGGTCATGATTGATATGTTATTTTTTAAAATGGATCAATAACAATTATATGCTCAAGACCAGTGAGGTATAATAATTTTATTTATTCACTATTTGTTATTTTTATAAAGCACATGATTACTATGAGATCACATAAAATAATAAACAAGTAAAATTCATAAGGATGCAACATATGTTTTTTCTATTAATTGTGTGTTTAGTTGTGAGAAAGATGATAAATATTGAACATATTAAATAGAAACAGATCATATTATCAAGAAATATAAAACCCCTAAAAGAAATATTATGTTGTAAATGCCATCTATTTTTTGAATTTGAAAAAAACCCAGTATTCAGGGTTCACAACAACCAAATTTGAGGGTACCTCTTACTTCTAAAGAGTTTTTATGAGAGTTATGGGTTGACTTAACTAAATTTGGACAAAAATAAGTAGCCAAAGCTATATTTTTTCAACTTTAGTGGAAAGTGTTGAGTAAATTATGTTTTTTATTTTAAAAGATGGTACTTGACTCAACATATCAAGGAGCCACAAGTTAATTCAGTTCACCAATCAAACACCTCCATTGAACTCTCCAAGTAGTGGCATAGCCAAATATTGTAGACTATGAGGAGGGGTTTCAAGAATCCTTCACATTAAAACACTAAAGAGACAGAGTATTATGATTATATTATAAAGGGTTTCTATAATTTTATAATGTAGTGGAATACATTTAATGATTTAATTAATTAATCAATAATATCTAAATCGGTAATCAAGATAAAAGTACTTACATACTATTTTTTTAGAGAAAATAGAAATTAATACCAAAATACATAATACAATATATAATGTACAAAGTAAATGCATCCACTGGAAAAAGCTTCCAATTTGTAGTATAGGTGATTGTGAAAAGTACTAAGATTTCATAAATTCAAGGTGCTAGTGTCCCAATACATGTTAAGCCACCCCAGAAATTGAGGGTGTTAAAAATGATTACAAGAGACTCATGTATTACGAACATGATGGTGTTTTATACTATTATAATCACATTTTGATGTATGTTGTGGATACAACATTGGTACATTGATAATATCACTTGTTGTCTCATCTCTGAGAAGACTGTGAGGAGAAATTGAAGCGGGATATGAATTCATGATAATTACACTAGTTATGTGTAAATATGAAAGGCAAATCATGATCTTTTAATACATACCATTATAATATAATTTTTACCCATTTACTTTTATTTTTTTAAGACTAAAAAAATAGGATGGAGTAAATTCTTCATTACCTTTAGGTAAGGTTTTCCAAGTAAATAATAACATAAAAAAGTATAAACATTAATTCTTAGGGTGAAAAAGTTGAAGGAAAAAGTGAAAAGGCTAATGGAAAGAGAGATTCCAAAGGAACCTTCACAAATTCCTTAAAATAAAGAGTTATTAAATAAGAGGTTATATTCTTCTCATATCGTGAAATAAATCTATGGAAGTTTAAACATGATAAACATAATTGAAGAAGCAATTTGTCATTTCTTCTTTAGGAATATTCATCACCTATAAGAAATGTTTTAGTTTTACTTATTGGGTATTAAATACAATATTCTTATCACATATGGGTATTATAATAAAATAACCAAGTAAGTATAAAAACATTACAGTAATTACGGTGTATTCTCCAAGTGGATGTGAAATGGTGGTTTCTAAGTTAGTGGTGAGAAGTAAAAAAATTCTTATTTCTAAGTAAATGATTGTAATATAACTTTTATTGATTATTACCAAAATATTTATCTCACATGTCCTTTGGACATGAGGATACATTATTCCCAGTTTAGGAATGAATGTTGTTTGTGGTGTCAAATACTCAAGTAATAGTTTAGTGATACATGAATTATAGGAAATCATGATGAATATAAAATGTAAGAATTATATACCCTGTTGTAGAAAGATAAATCTTTATCAAGAAAAATTAAAAGTGGATGCTTATAGTATACTAAGTGTGGTATTTAGAGTTAGTGGAGCTAAAAACCTTAGGTATTATTGATATATATATTTAATTAGTTTTGGAAAAATAAATCTTTATAAATAAAGTTAAGCCATAAATCATTCGATATTTTTTCATCTAAAGAGAATAAACTATTCCAAGGGTAAGCTAGTGGTAAATATAGTTAATTATATTATTTTAAGTGATTAAGTAATGTTAAAGTGAATTATTTTATATTCATTGATAAAAGATATGAGTTTCTTCTAGTTGGTATGCCAAATAATATATTTACTAAACATTCATCAACCAATATAATGTAGCATGGAGTTATTCCTAAACACACATTACCTTTTCCACATCAAATATATTATACTAATAAGTAGGATTTATAATTATACTTACAAGTTAAAATTTATAAAAAATATATTGCATGGAAAGATTCCTAAACACACATTTCTTTATATACATCAGAGGTATAATGTAAGTAAAAGGAGTATTAATGTTGCATCTAATATTCATTTCAAAATATTTTATTATACTTCAGGACATGCTTCACAAATAATGGATATAATCCAGAACCAAATTCTAAATATAATGAAAAATGGATATCATATGTTTTTTAGTATGATATAAATCCATTATCATAAGAACATTTGTTTTGATGCAAAGAGTTTGTTGAGGATATAAAAAAACTTGCGTCAATAAAAATATGTGCATCTGTTGTAATTATCCTAAATGTTTTTTTGTTTGTAGAGAAAACTCTATGATATAAAATATATATTCAAGTTATAGAATATATTTCTATAAAAGGGTACACATCTCTTTTTGAGATAGTGGTACAAATATTTACTTGGTTTTAGTCAATGATATAGATACACAAATAGCTGGAATACTAATGAGTTCCATAAGAGGTGTGGAAGATAATGTTTTAGAGACACATATTGTATAGGAAGGATAAAACCATCTCAATGGTATTATATTCATCGCATCTAGTGGTAAATTATTCATTAATAATAATAATTCCTATAAGTAGGTAATATATGGAATTTAGAGAAAATTGACAAGACTAATTAAAATTCATTGATGGATTCCTTATGTCAAAGTATAGGGATATTATCATTTTATTTAGCATTGGATGTCAACGCCACCAATTAGAATGTATCTATAAGAAACAACTAGAAAGGGACAGTGAAACCATTGAATTCCAACAAGTGTTTCAAGATACTGAAATCTCATTTAAGAATAAAGTATGCAACAAGATGTTAGATCACTCATTTTAAATGAATATTTTCCATGTGTCTACAAAAGATTAGTTGGATCACCATTATTTTCTATGTAAAATATGTTGGGTAACATATAGAAAACATCTATTGGGTTTATAGTTATTTAAAACTAGGATGAAAGTAATTATATAGATATTTACTTAATGCAACAACCTAATTTCTAGATAAAATGATCTAATATAGTAGATCTTACAGTTTCTTAGACCTAGTCAATCATACATATACTAACATAGTGTTTAAAAATACAAGTAGGAAAAATTAAAGAGAAAATTATTACCAATGTCACATGGAATAAATCTCTCTAAGATGACTTAAAAGGGAACAGGAGGAGATTAATGTAGTGAGTTGAATTCCATAGGATTTAGTGATTGATCAATCACATATACCATGATGTTTACAAGATATGATATATCCAAAAAATACTTTATAGTAGTAAAATATCATAAATATATGGGATAATTGTAAGGGAAGCAGTCATGACTATCTGATTTTACTTGAGAAAGTACAAATGATATGTACATGGTATGTGGAGAGGAAAGGATACTAGTTATACGGGGACATAATATAGTCTTCCTTTAAGGTAAATATTATCTAATATCAGTGTTAAAAAAAGATGATGAGAAAGGTATGCTGATATAAGATGGTGGGAGCCATATCTATAAATACTGAGTATGTTTCACCTTTTGAGGCATCTAAGAAGAAGTTTTTTAAATGAAATGATTTTTTATAGTTCTTTTAATCCCACCTATTAAGTAAAATATTATCCTAATATAAATTATGACACTCTTACGAGACAATATTTCATGTTTTTAGAGTGTACAAATAAGAATACACTCGGTGTTTACATCTATTGTGGAGTTTTACTCAATGATATGAGGTCACACATAGTAGAATAGCCATCCAATAGTGAAATAGAAGACCTAGAAACTAAATTTGTGACTCAGCAGAAACATGATCTTAATTATATGAGAGCTAACGAGGATGGTTATCATGTTGGATCTAGTGAAAGTGGGAGTGTTGTAATAGTGGTTTCCCTAGACCCAACTAAAAAGTACTTTTCAATTACAATATCATGGATATAATGAGTTATACATTATGTATACTTACCATTTTAGTATAGATATTTTTGTGGCCATTATTAAATGGTAATGTCCACAGATTAATTATTGTATCAAATGGTTATAGCATATCCTAGACTATAATGAGATCCTCTAGATACTATGACATTAATATTAAATAAATGTCACATAGTCTAGATACATAATACTAACTAAACATAGTTAATCTATGACTATCAGGTGTTGGGTACCCATAAGAATTGATACTTCTTCTCATGAAGATCTCACATGGTGATCTATAGTACTTGAGATCATGAGTACATACCCACCAAGAGTAACACCACATGTTTTTGGTGTCATTGGTTTTTCATATCTACGAACATGTGTATTGGCCTCTTGACTTTAGATCGTTATAAATGTTTTCAATTTGATCACATACATTGGTTCAAGGAAAAAACAATCAAAATGAATTCATAGTGTAGTAGTTTGTATTGGGTGGATCATTAGGGGTATGAAATTGGTTGAATGATCAAGAAATAATTTTTCACTTCTGAGTTGAGGAAGTGATATATATGATTAGGTTGATCAGGATGGTAGTACATTCATAAATCGATGTCTATGGTAGTTAGAGGTAATTCCATCCGATTAGATAAACAAATAAAAAATAAATAAAGGATGATGAAAAAAGTTTGTATCCTGCTTTATGAGATATCATATGAGAAAGAGATTATATTACAAAGTGAATGTTCATAGGTTAGTTGTTGTTTCTATGAATATTTGTTATCTATTTAGGGGCCTTGATGAGTTTCTATACTCTAGTCTTGGTCTGTGAATATTATTCACTTCTATTGAGATAAGGTCCTAGAGGGTCACACACAATAGCTCATTCAAGAATCTTCCCTATTCTGGTGAATAGTAATATAGGAAATGGTGGGGCCCACAATGGGTTCCAAGTGTTGTCTAAGTTTGACTAATCACTCACTAATAAATCAATAAATTCATTATTATTCAATTAAATAAGAATTAGGTTGAATTTATTTATTAAATGTATTTATAAGTGTTTATGTAAATACAAAGATTAATATTACATAAACGAATATTATTTTGATATTCCATGTTTGTTTAATACTATTGGGATTTAAGAGTTGAGTTAATGACTCAGGTTTATCATGTAATTTAATTAATATATATTACATGTATGTGATAGAATATAAATAATATTTATGTTGTAGTTAGTTTTTCATAATTTATTGTTTATAACTTATTTAGTTGATGTTAAATAAATGGGAGCTGGATAACCCTAACCGGGTTTTTGAACATCCACTATATAAGTGGAGAGAATCTCATTCCAACAGAATATTTTTTAATAAGTCAAGAATTGGGAGATTCTCTCTCCTCCTAAATCCTAGAGATAAAATTTCTCAATCTGAACAAACAATCTGAGTGTGCCTTTTTGGATCAAATGTAGGTGATCATGGTGATTGATGTGATGACTAAGATATCATCGAAGCTTTGTGATAGCACCCATAATATGATGAATGGGATACATGCATATTTTTGAAATTTTTGTAGAAAATCTAGACAGATTTATTATTAGATCATTTGTGCAATAGTCATTAGTGGTTTAAAATAGATGTGCATTCTTCAAATCTGAACATGGTACTCGTAATTTTATTTTTCTATGATCCGATTAAACCATGCAAGATCCTCAAACTATACCAAGTCTTGGTTCACAAGAGACAATGAAGTTTCATCGCTCTGATGATGACAATTTTAAAAATACTCAACCAACCATATTTCACTACAATCCCTAGTACCAATAGTTGAAAGATCCCATCTTTTTTCAGGTACACCCCTCTTTGATTTTTTGAGTTAAATGTTTTTTATGAGGGTTTCCTTTGTATTTAAGTCTTGTGGGATGAGTCTTGTTCAGATACTGAGAGCCTTTATTGGGAAAAGTAACCTAATTTTTTGTTATTTCTATTTATTTGAATTAATTGAGTCTGAATATAATTGTGTTAAATGGGTTTATAAGTTCTTTCCACACTTTTGAAGGCTTTGGAGGTGTTTTAGGTCCTTTTTTTTGGAAACTGGATTGAAAACCATCTATAGAGAATTTACACACAGTGAAAATGTTATACAACAATAATTTCTTCCATACACATATCATAAACTAGTGTAGGGTGTGTGGTAGTTACATGCTGTATAAACTATTCACATTATATAAAGTCAAGTGGGATAAATATTTACCCAAGCCAATGGGTTTTTATTGTAACTCTTAAGTGGGAAATACATGACGTGATAGGATGTTACATGCTGTGTATTTATTGGGAGAAGCTGTTTTAAGTTATCCATTTGGATGTAATTTTAATTATTCTTCTATGAAGACTTCCTCCTATTGACCTAAGATGAATTCTCGGTGATTTTGGAAGCCTTTCCTCTATTTAGGATGTCACATTTTTTGGATCAATCCCTATCAAGTCTTTGGATTTTTTCCCATAATCTTCCATTATTCTCTATTAGGGTGGTGGAATCCTTTGATCTCTATTGGTTGTGATATTGACCTTGTTTTATTTACTATATTCTTTTAATATTCTGTATCTTATTCCTCATTGGAATTACCATTTAAAAGCACTGCATTCATCACTAGTTAAAAGTTAGGGGTCTAAACCTAAACCTATAATCTGTTTAATTGTGAATTATATGTAATAATGTGATTATGATGATGTAAATTGTTCTCTAGTTAGTTTATTAATTTATAACTAGTAAATCATGGATTGTAATATTTGTTTGATCCCATTGGATTCAATTTCCAATGTGACCTGGCTTATGGATTCCCATTGGTTGAGTGAACATTGAATAGTAAGAATATGGATAATGGTTTAAAGTGTGTTTACATGACATGAGTCCTTGTGTGTATGCTTAATATAGAATCCCTCATTAATGAATTATTTTCTTATGTACATGACTATTTATCATTTGATAAAAAAATTAAAGTGAAATTGAAATATAAATAGTAATTTTCATAATTAACCATTACAACTTATGATGTGATATTTGTATATCCTTGCTACTGTGACCTATTGATTTCATGTTGTAATGCTTATATATAAGGTTATTCCTAGTGATTTATCATATATTTCTTTTGTACTAGGTTATGCCTTAACACATGCTTTAATGATTATATATCGAGTTATTCCCTGACATGTGTTTTAATGCTTATATACCAAGTTATGCCCTGACACATGATGAAATACTTATATGCTAGGATATGACATGACACATGCTGAAATGATTATATTTCTGGCCATGCCCTGATATATTCTAAAATTATCATATATTGAGCTTGGCCCAGGTTTGTGTTATTTTCCATGCATATGTTGTTATCGTTGGCAAGGTTGTGTTACATTCCCAGAGACAATCTTGCATAGTTTCATCGCAGGTTATTTCGATATGTAGATATAGTTTTAATGGTTGTGTTACATGATCAAAGAAATTTTGTCATGGTTCTGAATCAGGTTGGATAATGTATTGTATTAATTGATTAATTAATACTCCAATTTCTGTTTTTATTTCATACACTTATTATCAGACCTGTTGAATTTAGACACGGTGGTGTCAACCTACCATGTTTTACTCACAATCTACTTTAGCCACCATTTAGTACCCAATTGGATTTCATGGATGTAGTATTGGACAAGGGAAATAGACCTTACTATTGATTTCTTTCTTACTAGATAGTCTAGACGTTGGATATGGGACCGATATGGGTTTTGGGACTAGAGACTTTTGAGAATTTATTTGATCCTTCTAGTATTTTATTTTGTATTACTTCTAGAATGAAATTTATTTAGATTCTATATTTTCATTACATTATTCCCTTATTATATATTGGATTATTTAGTTGGATTTTATTGTTTGGTTTATCCATTTAATTGTATTATTTCTATTATTTTTGTTACTTTGATATTTCTTCTTGTATGATTATTCCATTGTGTTCTAACTCTGTACCATGGGGTATAGTCACGCCACTACAATTATCACACCCCTGTTGTTAGTCGACAACCTATGTTGTATGAGGAGTTGTGATTCAATTCCCATAACCAACCTATTTTTTACATGTGAGAGAGTGATAGATCATAAGACATTACAATCATAACCAAGAAGATATATCATTTTCTTCATTTTATTGAAACTCATTATCTTACCAAAAATCTAACTACGTTGAAAAAAATAGATAGATTCAAATTTAAACATTCAACTTCAATTTTTGTATATCCATTTTCTTTAATAACATTATAAAAATTCATAACATAATCTTCATAACAATTTGACATGAAATCAACTTATCTTTTTATTTTTTCATATTCAGAAAGAACATTTTTCAAATTTTCATGTGCAATTTACAAATCTGTATGAGAAATTTTTTTCCATTATAGACATATTTTTCAGATTTTCATTTTCTTTCAGAAGAACCTAATGGTTCATTTTATGTTCCTTATATAAACTAATGACTTTTTCAACTTTATGTTCAAGCCTATCAAACCCTTAAAAAAATCCCTCAACAGTGGATCTTTCATACTCTGATTCAAAATATTAATAATAAGTAAAATCACTTATTTTATTTGATAAATCCATCTAGAACAAGTTTTCAACATCTTTTTCATAAAAAAACTCTTCATCGGTACTTGAATCTTCAGTGAAACTACATCCAACTTCCATTGCCTTATTTATTTTTTTTATTTCTCCCTATAATTATTTTACTTCTTTAGTATTGGTAAATTGGTCTTTATGTTCCCCATTTTCCTATACTAATAAAAAATTACATCTTGACCATCATTAGAAATAAAACTACCTTTGTACTTCTCCTTGTGGTCATCCTTAGGATTTTCTTTTCGGGATCTCCTTGATTAACATATCATTATTATATATTTGCCTTTTGTAAAATATATTGTATAATTACTATCACTACTTTGAAACTAATAATCATAATATTAAGTGGATGAATTTTATTTAAAAAAAATCCCTTATTATTCAAATTATCTTCTTCAACATGATTTTTATGTTCCAACTCATATTGTAATAATGATCTGATAAGTTCATTAAGAGTATATTCTATGAAATTCTTACTTTTATCTATAGCAACCTTTTTAGCTTGGAACTTCTTAGGAAGTTCTCTAATAAATATTTCAATAAGAAGATTATTTTCTATAGTCCTTCCTAAATAAGTCATACCATTTACAATACTAGTGAATCTATGAAATATTTGATTAAAAATTCCATCTTCATTCATATTAAATTGTCGATATTCAACTCTTAATATTCCAAACTTAGTTATAATAATATTATCTGAACCAAAGTGTGTAACTTATAGAATTTTACTGATGTCATGAGAAGTTTTAAATGCTAAAACATGACTATATAAATTTTTATTTAATGAATAATCTAAGATACTAATCCACTTGTAATTTAAAATGTACATTACCACATAATTCATAATTAATGATTCAAGTTCACCTTCAAGCAACTTGTATGGTTTTTCCATAATTGTCCAATGACTGATGATAAGTTGTTTTAAGAAATCTTTAATTTGGGATCACTAATATCCATTGTCAATACCATTAAAATGAGTTGGTTTCTGAGGTATCCATCCATCATTTGAACTAAAACCTTTTATCTTAAACAATCATTTCACCTTGATAGTTAAGTCAGGAAATGGTTATCATAAAATGAAAATTTATAGAGAGAAAACTAGGGGTCAAACTCTAATACAAATTTTTTGTCAATAGTTAAGATGTAAAAATAGCCAAGAGTGGGGTGAATTGGCCTTATAAATTAAAATTAATAATTTAAATATCATTATATCTTAGTTATAAATTTATGTTAATATAATAGAAAAATAAACATAGATAGACCCATTTATTTTTTTAGAACTCCATATCTAAATGATCTTAGTCCACTATTCACCCCTCTCACAAACAAAGAGTTATTTCACCCACTATAACCACTATAATTAAATCTTATAATGATTTTTTCCCACCTTGAGTCAAACGCAAATTATAAATCCTTTTCTCCTTAGAGGATTAAACCCACAAAAATCCTTCCTTTTTCCACCTTGAGGAACAACCCGAACAGTCTACATTTTTCCCACCTAGAGGCACAACCTAATTCCAAACTTTTATATTGGATTTAAAACCCACAATCCTACCATTTAATGGGAAGTGTAACCCTTTAAAATTATACACATAAAATAATAATGGAATAAGTAGAATCAAAAAACCAGATGAAATCTTCAAACTCTAAGTGTTGAGACAGCAATGAGTTCTCTAGAAGAAAATGATCAAATAATTTTAGTTTATTTGAGAGTATTTTTTTATAGACAAACTATGTCACACACATATAATTTAATAACATCCTAAACCACATATCTATAGTCATCACTAGTTCCATAAACACTATACATATAGTCTTTATCTATTCATATAATCTATAAAATCATACAACCATTTCATCTCCCTTTTTTTGAAGAAAATGTTGTGCATGAAACTCAAATAATATCATTAGATTTTCTCATGCTTCATTCCAACATGATAATCCACATGTGAATGAAAAATAATATTCCCGAGAGTCATTATTGATATCATGTACAATTAATAAAAAATATATTGTGTAAATCATTATAACATTTAATACACTAATAAATAATAATCATTAATATCCTAGAAATAATTCTTGATAATATTTGATACTACCTATTCATATTTAATTTGGATTGAATTTAAATATCTCAAGTTCTAAAATTTAGGTATAAATATCCATATATGCTTAAACACATGATAATAACATTTAATTATTTATAAAAAAATTAAAACATGTTTTCATGACTTGTAAATAATTAATGTATAATTTTATAATAATAAAAACACTAATTATATCCACAATAAACTTTTATAAAATTTAAATGTCAAGTATTATGTAAAACAAATCATATTTCAAGTTTTTAGAATATCTGGTGGGAATTCACTAAACCACATAAGAAAATACATCTAGGGGATTTTCAAGTATCCTTTTTTCAATACATATCCAAATATCACAAATTATTGGAATCGATGTAGTCATTTCACATAGGCAAAATCATGTATCCATTTTTCTCCACACAAGAGAATTCATGTAGCTGATTATAGAAATTGTTTGTTAGCTTGAGTAATCAAATTTTAGTCTGAAATAAAACATAAAAATGGAATAATAATCTTTTTGTTTGGTTGAATTATATTTAAATAATTTCATTAGCTTTCCAAATAATCAATAATCACCTAAATCAAACCTATATATCTCAATTTATCATCAAAATATAGTCGAAAATAGTATATGAAAACGAAAGAATTCAAACTAAAAGTATGAAGTATCTTCTAAAAAAATTATAATACCCAAAAATTATAAAATAATAACATTTTATTCAATAAAGTATACGACATGAAAAACTGAGCTTAAACAACACACAAAATGTATTTTTTAAAATTTATTCCCTTTGATAGCTTTGGGAACATGCAACCCGAGTTGAAATGAACTATAATATAGTATACCATTTTAAACTATTCATTAAATTGGAGGGTGTGAATATTAATAACTAAATTTTAAAAATTATTGTTATCTATTTATTAGAAAATAATAATAATCAATTAATAAAAAAATTATTCCTAAAAAATGTATTTTTTTAATAGAGGCCTTAGTTACGCTTTGCGCACATGATTTAAATTAATTTTTACCAAATTTAGAAATTTATTTGATAAAATTAACTTAATTTTAAAAAAATGTATAATATCAAATTTATATTATTTTGATTGTTTTAGATTTTTCTGAAAAGTTTCATTTTTCTATGAATAGTGAAAAATACTGAATTTTAATTGAAAACTACATTTTCGTTTAAATTATTTGTATTGTAAAATTATATTTTGACTTGGTTTTAAAGTAAAATTATATCAATTATATATAAATTAATCTAATTTAGTTCATTTCAATTATTTTAATATTCAATTTTATATAAAAACATAGTAAACTTTTGAACGTTTTCTCCTTAAAAACCCAATTTCTCATCACATCTGCAGGATAAATCTAAAATTATAATTTTCCAATTATATGAATTGATTTGGTAAAAATGGATTCAATATTTTTAATAATATTATTTAATAATGTATAAAAATCTCAGATTAATTTTTTATCAAAATGAATACGGAAAACATTAAAAATTAATTACCATAGTTAAGGTAAAAATGGATTTATTAGGGGTTAAACTTCAAATATATGGGTTAAATTGATCTAGAAACGTTTTTAAAATATATTTCATGGGAATATATAGAACCTATATTGTATAAGTATTTATAATAATCTATTATTACCCTTTTTAGGTGAAAATGTGGGTATAATGGAATCATTTCAAAAAAATTACAAGTGTTCCACTCACCTCACTTATAAAAGACCACCCATCTTCTCTCCACTTAACACCTTAAACCCATTTTTGTTAAGAAAATACCTACCCATATAACTTCCAAAAATTCTAAAATAATTCTAAAATCCCTATTTTTGGAATAAAGCCAACATGGTAAGTCTTTTGGTGTAAATCCAATGAGGATACCAGAAAAAGAGGTAACGTTCTTCAACGACCATTTTTTTTATTTATTTATACACCTCCTTTAATTATTATTATTAAACCATGATTTTATAATAAACTATTTTATTATGTATAATAGGATGTTTTTATAATAAGTTAATGCCCTAAAACCATCTCCACTTACATAAAATGGGTTATGAAATCATCATTCGTGTGTACGGTGGACTACCGCCTTGCAAACCGATGTCATTAACTTTTTCCATTACCAAATCTCATGGTTGGTTATGATGATGAGTATAAATTATATATATGATATTTATAAAAAAAATTATAAATCTGGAGTCATTATATCATATATAACGTTTTTACATTCGAAACTGTAGGGGACACGATAACGTCGATTATGTGTACGACGGACTACCGCCTTGCAAAGCGATGTGATTCATCTTTCACTAACGCTTTACATGGAAGGTGATAAATATAAAATTAATAAATATATGTAATATACATGAAACAATTATTATATTAATAACATATTTATCATTATGTACATATAATATATCTTTTCCTTTCTTACATTTTCACTCACTTAAAGAGAATAACATCATTAATGTACATGTGGACTACCTCCTTCACGAAGCAACGTGGCTCTCTTTTAATCACCACACCACATGGATGATATATATGAGTATATAATATGTTATTCATTATATTATGATAATTATTTAAATATAAAATATTACTTACCTCATTTCCATAATTATCATTGAAAAATGGAAATGTTACTCATGTGTATGTAAGGCCTACTGTCACCATGTTCATAATATACTTCATTTCTCAAAAACTATATTTCATAATTAGTTTTAAAAGTATAATTTATGTAAAAATATTATAATTATGTCATTATTATTATTTCGTATATTATATAACTATATAACATGCATAATATTTAGAACTTTCATGACAAAGAACGAAAGAGAAAACACGGTAATTAACACCCAAAACAATGGGAATAAGGATATATTATTAACGAATAAGTGATAAGATGTTATAAAAGTATAATATATTATATTATAAATATTAATATGAATATATAAAAAGTTAATGACATGTTTAAAAGTTATATATAATAGTTTTAATCACATTCAAAGAAAAGGAAATGTATGGTAAGGGACTTCATCTCAATTTCCCATCATTGAGGCATATTTTATTATTGTATACGTGATTTATTTTATACAGTGTACATACTACCCCTTTTACAAGTAATATCATGAATAATTCATTATTCATGGTATTTTATGTTTCATTTTGAATTATTTCATCCATGGGGATTTGAATTAAAAATTAACAAGTGGTAATGCATTTTATAACTCAATTTCTTTTATTGGGTTATATTACTTCTTCGTTGTATTTGATTTTCCATGATTATGAATATATTTACTTTTGAATAAATAATTTTTTATATCCAATTGTTTTATGTGTCTTTACATTTGATACACATAATTGATTCATTGGTTAATTCACACTTCAATGTTATGATCTTTGGTACCATTTTTTATTTTATTCTCCTAGGGTTATTCATGAATTTTTTCAAGTCATAGTGCCATTTTTACACTCTTTGGTACTTAAAATAATTGAGTAAATGTTTTTAACAAAATACAACTCAAATTCTATCTTTAGTTAGAAATTCATTTTCTTCCAAAACCATGTTTTATAAAAAAATTATAAAATTATTTTAACCATTTAAAAATTATTTATTAAATAAAATTTTATCCATTTTCACTTTTTACAAAATATTTTTAAATGAATATTCATACCTTTTTTGAAAAAATCTATTTGGGTTTTAATGAAAAAGTGAAAGGAAGATTTTTTAACATGTATGACATGAATAGAATTTCCAACCATCATTACAAATTAAATTTTTTAAAACATCATTTATAAGTTTCAAAATTTATTTTAAAATATTGTTTTCCAAAAAAATTTAACTTTTAGTTTTAAAAGTGATTTTCTAAAATGAAATGGTTATGTTTTTCAAGAATGATTTTAAAAATATTTTTATAGTATTTCTATTCATAAATGAAAAAATATATTTTTAATCCAATGGTTATATGTTATATTGATACCATTCTTATTATTTATATGGATGTTATATGATCATTATGACCAAGGAAAGTATTTACATTCACTTTATTAATTCATTTTTATAATTATTATATTTATCTTGAAATATTTACTTTCCTGTGATCATTGGACAGTAAATTTCTCAAAAATATCCATATTATTTATCCCAGATATTTTAATTTATTAAAACATCTATAATTTTTACATATTTTTTTCTATATTGAATGTTATTTTTTATCTAGGGAAATATTTATAAATCTATATTTTTTACTCAATTAAAATATTTGACGATAAGGCACATTTTTCATGAATTAAATCTATTATTAAATATATGAGGATTGATTTGGACCTACAGTGATAGGTGGGGCACAATATAATATATCCCCTCAATGTATCGATAGGTCACATTTGACGAATAATTAATCTAATATTAAATGGGTTTTTACCTATTGTAAAAACTGTTTTGTGAAAGGTCTTGACCGTAGAGGTATCATAATGGCTGAGATCATGGCATCTAATAACAAAGAATTTTCTTTATTAAGAATTTAATTATTATTATCCATGATATTTTCACAATTATATTATCTCTAGATGTATTTAATTATTATTTTATTGATTAAATGGAATGTGTTCAGTTAACTGCCTTTCCATATTGATTATGACTTATCTATTCATGATATTCAAGATATTTAAATGGAATGTGTGCTCGGTTATTTACCTTTACATATTGATTATTCCTTATCCAATCCGGATAGTCAAGTTATTGATTGAGTGAAATGTGAGTTCGATTATTTACCTTTCCATATTGATTATACTTTATTCAGTTATTTAAATTGAATGTTTTTTTAGTTATTTAACTTTATTTATTTATTATTCTTATTTATTCAGGATAGCTTACACTATACATAACCTTTACTGAGAATTTGTGATCACCCTTATTTTCTATCCTTTCCCTAGGATTCCAGGAAGTGTACTATGATTTATCACTACTGGAAAATCCATCTATCCCAACGGAGATATACCCACGGTTTTAAAAAATAGTGGGTATAGGATTTTGGTCCAAGGGTATACCAATGATTTTTTAAAAACAATTGGTATATGATTGTCTATTCTAATGGTTTTTACAAACTATTTTAATATAGTTCTGGATATTTCCAGGTCGCTCAGGATCCTCCTCCCTTTCTCTTCATTCTAACCCTAAGCCTCCCCAAGACTCCCCCATACATCCATGCTTCCCCCTTCCCCTTGGTTGATTTTGGCCTCCTCCCTCCCCATATCAACAATATTTGGCATCCCACCTCTACTCCCCGGTTTATTTTGGCATCCCCCTTCCCTCCTTTGGTGAATTTGGCATCCCCTAGGTGGCATTACACCCATCTGAATCCTTTTTTTGACAAATTTTTTGTTGGGATCCTTGTGAGGTAAGAGTTTATTCCCCTCTATCCTTCCTGTTTTTATTTAATCTTGGGGATTTATATATAGTGGTTGATTCATTTATAGGGAATAGTATTTTTGTTATATAAATGAGTTATAGTTCATGAGAGAACCATGTTGAGAATGTGGGACTTTAAGCATTGAAATTCACCATTTTCTGATTTAATGAACTCATCTACAGTTTTATGTAGGTTATTTAAAATTTTTCATTGTTATAAATATTGTGGAATTATCATTATTCAAATTACTTTAGAAATTGGAAGATATTATAATAAAAATATAAAATATATAAAATCATCGGTAAGGAGTAAATCTATTTTGATATATGTGATATTGAATTTTCTCATTTTGGAATAGAGATTATTTAGAGGAACCTATTGATTATACTTATATGATCACCCCTAATTATATATATTATTTATATAATTTTTAAAATAGTGTTTGATATTGGGCTGACTATACACATGCATAATATGGGAGATTAGTAGAAATTGAAGGATTGATTTTTCTTTTAGAGTAGTTTGAATCTTGTATTGTCCTCATTTATTTTTTTATGATATTATGTGGATATTTATATTTTGATTGAGATGTTGGGTTAATTTATTCTATGTTTTTTGGTTTTGATTGGTCAATTTTATTCCTTTCTACTGATTAAAGAGGTTAGTTTCTCTTATATTTCATTTTTTACAACATCATTGATAGTATCTAACCCATAAACAATTAGAGGTAAGCTTTAGGGGGCACACCTAACTTCACTATTGAGTTATAATGGGTTATAGTAGAGTTGGGTTATGATAGTGGGGAAATGATAGTAGTGGATAAATTTATTTGAGTCTCAATTAGAATGTTATGGAAAGTAATGAATGACATCCCATTGGTAAATAAATTCTTTAAACTTGAATAGGAGGAGGATCACATTACTTTCAATGATGAAAATAATGATTAAAAACCAAGTTATATCATAACAAATGAATAATTTCTTTGATGGAAATGAAGAATAATGGGAAGGATATATCGTCCAGAGTTATACTCAGATAATGAATGAATAAAATAAATACATCTTTCAAATAAAATCCTAAATAAAATAGAGTTTATTGATGATTTTATTTAGTTACAAATTCTATTTATGATAATACATTGACCATTTTAATGCACTTGTTTACCAAGGGAAACAATAATTCAAGATGAAATGGATATTAGTAAAAAACACATGGAGTAACACATTAGGTTTTTAATGGCCAAGGAAATTATAAACAAATTAGGAAATATAAATAAAGATAATTTAGTTAGAGAAGGAAAGACCATTACTTTCAACAAAATATTAAACAATTGGATTTCAAAAATTAAAGTGGTTATAGATACTTAATTATAATCATTATCACACATAGAATTATCAATTATATTATATTTAAAAATCGCTATTGTATACACCATTAGAATTATCAGTTATATTATTATATTTAAATATATTTCATATAGTGTTTTACCTAAGTATAATTTTGAAACTATTAGTCAATAACGATATTTTTTTCCAAATTCTATTTTTAGAATGAAATAATAAATTTCATCAATTCCAAAGGTAAAGATTAATTTTCAATATATAATTTTAAATTTGTATATGTTATTGATATAAAAAACCATTTCTTACCAACATGTTATATTCTTGGGTATTGTTGATATATTTTATCTAATATGGTACACATATTATAATCATTATCTCACATAGATATACACCTTGATGCGTAATTTTTAGTCATCACTTATAGAATACTACATTTCTATTATTTTTTATTTTGATAACTACTAGTATGTTTCGATGACATTGATATTAAAATTTGTTTTAATGATTTTTTTAATTATGATTTATATTGTGGATTGAAACATAATTTTGTCCCTTATAATAGAATGGGTAGAAGCTTGATGTATCATACCAATTAGATTTTAATTTAGTTTGAAAGGAATTTTATTTTTTAAACTTTTTAATTTAACAATGTATCATTTGGAGGTTGTATACATTTTTCATGCTATAATTTTGTTGGAAGACCATGTTTATGCCAGGAAGAAGTTAGATACCGTATAAAAAATGCTTAATTTCAAAAAAAAAATTATGTTTGGTATCACCATGGTGAGATGGGAAAAATTATACTATTCATGAATGAAAAGAAATAAGTGGTATAGAGAATTTGAAATTTGATTGGATTTTATTGGTGCAGTATCATGAGAGAGATTTTATGATAGTGCAAGAAGACAATGATTTCAATACACATGAGGAAAAGACTGAATATGATGATGTTGAGAGAGTGAAAATTTTAATGGATGATGACAGAACTCTAGTATATCTGGAATGTACTAAAATAACCAAATTATAATTTTTAATGTGGTTATATAATATAAAAACCATGAATATAATTTCAAATACAACCATTAATTATATTCTTACCTTTTTGAAGGATTTTTTTCCTGATGATGTAGATATTCCCTCCAAACATTTTAAGGCTCAGAATATAATTAAATTGATTGTATTTTCTACTAATAAAGTTCATGCTTTTCTGAAATATTATAGTTTATTTTTGGGAGGAAACAGTTGACTATAATGACTATAAAGAAAATGGTACATCTCAATAGAAGGAAAAGACATATAGAACGCCATCTCATGTTCCCCAAAAATTAATGTGTCACATTCCATTGATTCTTAGACTTCAAAATCTATTCATGTCTGCAAAAATCTCAGCCAATATGTGATGGCATGATTCTGAGAGAATTAAAGGCAATAATGATTTAGTTCATCCTGCATATGGATTATCATGGTGGGAATTTTATGCACAACACCTTGATTTTGTAACTGAGTTGCATAATGTTATATTGGGTTTATATTATGATGGTTTTATTATGTTTGGACATATGTTTACTACTCACAGCATGTAGATGATTTTTATTCATGTTTATAATCTTCCTCTATGGATGTGTATGAAATAACCTTTCACTTTCATTAGTATACTAGTATATGGACATTATGATCTTGTAAATGATATAGATTTCAATTTACATCCTTTAATAAGAGAGTTGAAGAATCTTTGAGATATGGGTGCATGAATATTCGATGCTTCTTCCAAAAATATATTTCAAATGTGTGTTACCCTTGTATGGATTATAAATGATTTTCCTACTTATAAAATGATATCTGGTCGGATCACGAAGGGAAAAATATCATATCATGTATTCATGAAGCCTACATGATCAATATGATTAAATATCATTGTAGTTTTAGTTTCATGGGGAATCAATGATTCTTTCCCATGGATCATTAAAAGAAGAATTATCAAAGGTTTAATAATACTATTGAAATTGAACGACAACATCAAAATATGTCACGTAGTGATGTTCTTAATGTATTGAAATATTTCAATTTTTCATCAGAGAAAGGTCAGTTGAAATCTAAAAAGAGGAAGAATGTTTAAATTGAAGCCACTTACCATTGGAAAAATAGATTTATCTTTTTTGAGTATCCATATTGGTCTTCCAATTTGTTATGTCATTGTTTATATGTAATTCACATTGAGTAAAATATATGTGAAATGTTTCTCTAAATTTATATAAATATCAAGTGGAAGATTAATGATGACTTCTAATCTTGTTGGGACTCGTTGGATTGTGTTATTCAACCAGAACTACATCATATGTGTATCAGTGAAAACAAATGGAAAATTAATTGTGCTTCTTAGGTGATGAAACTATCAGATAATGATCAATTTTTGGTATTATGGGAGAATATCAAGGTTCCTAGTGGGTATTCTAGTAACATCTTTGAATGATTCAGAAAAAGGGATGTGAAACTAAAATCCCTAAAAACTCATGATTATCACATCCTTCTTAATGAATTGATTCCAATAGATATTAGGCTTTTTCATTACAATAATGTAAGGGAGAAAGTATAAGGCCCCATCCTTAAACCTTACTTAATCTTGAGTTATTACAAGATTACACATTGAGGATCTTTTCAGGTTTAGAGTTTTAGAGAATTAGATCATAAAACTTGCATTACATTCCACATTTAAACAAAGTGGTTACATAAAATATAGTATTCATTTTTCCCATCAACGGAAACATATTCAAAATAAAACATGGATCCTTTTTTGACACTTCCTTGACACTATCATCATATCATGTACCCTTCCCTTGACCTGTGAAAAAAAGTTCAAAAACTCGGGATGAGCATAAAAAGATCAGTAAGGGTTATAAAAATATGGAAAGGAAACATGAGTTTATATATACATAAGAATGAAATCATACTTTACCCATAAAACATAGGCACTTTAACATACCTCATCAAGTCATGAATAAATCATAGAAATCATAAGACATAAAAGGTAACTTGAGGCATTCATAACATTCTTACATAGGGAGTAACCCTCTGGGTTACTTTTGGAATACCCACCATAGTATATTCATTAAATCTCTTCGGAGAAACCTTAACGTTTCACTCCTTCGCATTACCCAATGCATTGGAGAGCTATATCGGGCTCACCCGCCCTTAGTTTATCACGGAACCACCCGTATTCATAAAAAATTCCAAATAACCATAACATAATCATAGAACATAACCTAAGCACAAAAAGAAGATAACATTCCCACATTGTAATAACAATATAACATTTTAAGATATTTTAATAATGAATCCCTTCTAAAAACCATTTTCCAAACCATATAAAACATTTAATAAAGAGATTTTTGAATCAAAGTGTCCCATACCACTTTGAAGATTTTAACATTTTAAACCATTAATATCCATATAAATAAATCCTTAAAACCATTTTGAAAACATGGATATTAATGAGAAATATTTATAACAATAAATCATTAAAACATTTAAAACGATATTTTAGTTAAAGTGTATTTAACAAAATGAGAGACACTTGAATAAAATAATTGAGGAATAAAATTTAATTAGAACTTTATAATATCATGAGAATATAGGGATTCATGATTTAATATTCCAAAGGACAGTATATACACCATATAAGAGTGAACTGGTGCATAAAAACAATGAAGTCTCAATAGAAATGTAAAATGAGATGAAATCCATAATAAAGAAGGTATCCTTAAATCAAGGATTAATCAATCTCATAATTATGTGTGACAAATATAAATACACCCAATATAAGTGGATATTGAGTGTAAAACAATCCAAGTTCATTCACACATATTCAAAGGATGACATATTCAATAACTACATGTTGAACCCAAAGAAATTGAAATTCGGTTAAGAAGTTCCCTTTGTAAAATTCAATAGCCTAACGGCGTCACATAAAATTTTAGAAAAAGAGTTGTTCAGAGAGATAAAGGTTATATCATCACTTGGACATAAAATTTACATCAATAAGGATATAGAAGAACATATCCCAACATAATAGTATGTGAATTAAAAGACATAACAAAATAAGTCTTTTAAAAAGAGGAGGGTGAAAGGTCCCCTTACCGAGTTGGGTAACTTTCGAAACGTACACCCCATGGAAGAAGGGTCATACAATGAAGATGTGAATACCCATAAATAAAATTATACTACAAAAAGTGTATAATAATGGTCAGTACATACACCACTCAAAGGAAATTGTGGCAAATGTAGCATAAATCTCACGGGAATAAAAGTGAGATGAAAAATCCCTTACGAAAACTCGGCAGCTTAACGGCGCCACTTAAAACTTCTAAAATGTATTGATGAGAGGAAATAGGGTCTCTCATCATATGAACATAAAAATTACATCAAGATTAATATAAAAGAACATCCCAATCACAAGAAATATGAGCTTAAAAGGAATGACATAAAAGAGTGTACTTAAAAAGAAAGAGAGGAGTAGGATCCCTTACCTCAAGTCCAACTTGTCTTCTTCGTTTCTTTATATTCCTGAATAATAAACTTTGGTAAAATTATAATTGCTTAAGGACCTCCTGTAAAGATTATTATTCAGTTCATATCACATATTATAATGTTATAATAATTTTTTAATAATATGAGCTCATATCAGACGTTTTTGTTGATGTTTGGTACGTGAGTCAAAAATTGAACTTGTTGGAAAATAATTTTCCATGTAGTTATAGGTACATCATATCCAGAATAGTATTGATGTTTTAAATATCATATATATCCAGTATATATTCATTTTATACTATTACATAGCATTTGGAGATAAAAAATGAAAAGCATTGTTCATGGAGACGGTAGGTCATACGTACGCATGAACGCTACTTTCATTTTTTCTTTGTCATATTAACGGGATTAAAAATAAATGATATATATATATATATTATAATTCCAGTATAATATATATGTTATATAGGTCACATATGTTCTTTAATTTCATTCTTTATAAGTTCCATGTATTGCATGTACGAGTCACATCACTTGAGGGGGCGGTAGTCCACACTTCCTCATATAAAATTATCGCATTTACACAACATGAAAAGAATAAAGGTATGGTTTAAATATAAAATACCAAAGCATATAGTAAACATAAATACCATATATATCATATATAAAATAAAGTGACATCATAATGGCCACCTTTAATGGTGTTAAAAGAATATTGAACAATCATCGTTTTGTGAGGCAGAAAATCGCCAACCACAGATTCAGTATGTTCTTTAACCATTAGACGAAGGTGTGTGTAATTTTAGCTCGAATACTTCTTATAAAAACATCATAGTATATTGAAGATACTGTATTTGTTACAAAATAAATGAATAAAAAGAGTTTAGTTGGTTGTAGAATCAAAATAAAACAAAAGGACACAAGTGAAGACATTACCTTAAAATCGGGTAACTCCCTTTGGTTTGAGCTCAAAGGCTTCCTTGGGAAGACTTATGCCCAAATTTAGGCTTCAAGGAGTTAGAGAGGTATTTGGAGAGACAAAATGTTCAGGTTTTTGCCGATCCAAATGCTTTGGAAGTGTGGGTAAGGAGGTAGTGGTGGGGGCCTTTTATAAGAGGAGGGGAGGGGCACTCTTGGAAAGTAAATAAATGTTACTTTATTTTAGAATGAGTTTCGGATTTTAATGGTCCTACATTTATGTTTTTGGAGGATGAGGTGATAAGGGTTATAAATCCACCCATCTGATAGGTTTTGGACATGTTTAGGTCTTAGATTTTACAGTATCTTTCCATTTTATTTAAATCGTTAAATAATGAGGTCATTGCTGCATCATTATGATGTCATAAATAATTTAATTTATTTAATGTCTAAAAATTATAAAAAACAAATATGATGTAGAAACTATTTTTATATTTCCAATGACTATTTATGCTCCAAAATATAATTTATTTAAAAAAAATTAAAAATATTTTACTTAGGTGATACATTCTTTGTTACATTTATCATTCTTTAAAAATAAATAGATAAAAAGTCACTTCCTCACAAAAGTGATTCCATGGGGCCCCCAAGATTGGATCAAGGCATCTCATGGTAGGCCATGAGACAAACATTAGCCTTAGGACACATGTTGTGGTCATTTTCTATTATTATGATATTATCTTATTATCTTTAACTACCCGATTACTCATTAATCAAGATAATTAAAGATAATTATCGTCGTTACTATTCATAATGTCCAAAAACAAAAGAGTCTTAATTACATAATTTGGACCTTCTGATTCCAAATATGTAATCAATTTTACCAAATTAAAAGCACATAAATTGCAATAATTAATTTAAAAAAACCCCGTTGTCAAAACAAATAGCTGGTTTTTTTGAAACAATATTAATGAAAAGTTAGGCACTTGTTTATGCCCAATTCCAAATTGAAATTAATCCCAATGACTATAATTTTATTATGTGGTAAAAATATATTCTAATTACACTTTAAAACAAATTAAAAATATAATATAATCATATAATTAAATTATATGAAAAAGCAGTTTTGATGTAAAATGCAGTATTTTTCACTATTCATTGAAAAATGAACATTGTCAGAAAAATACCAAAAATTAACCCAAGGTAAATTTCAATGTCCCAATAATAAATAATATGTTTATTTTGAAAATAGAGCTTATAAAATTGTCAAAATTTTGATTTAAAAATGGTTTTCCATCAAAAGGTAGTAAAACAATCTTTTAAAAATACTAGTGTATTCAATGCTTAAGATTGGATTCATTTGTATTTTAAGCCTCTAAAATTTATTGGATAAAAGTAAAAACAGTTAACAAACATATATAATCTTATTTTAGTTATTTCTATTCATTCCCGCCAATACAACGGCTTTGTGTTAACTACCATTTAAAATAATATTATTTTATTATTAGAGTGCAACGTAAGATTCCCAAGGAACTTGTTGTTGCGTGTTGGGTACGCCATCGAGCATAGCATCCCCTTTAAAGTTATATTAATATTTTATTCACAAATATGGATAAATTTGAAAATTTTGTACTCTTTATTTACCTGGGTGTTACATCCTTCCCCCCTTTTGGGAATTGCGTCCTCGCAATTTTAAAATTGGGCTTGGAAACATCATTGAAAATCCCACATCGGAACAAGAGTCAGTAAAACAATCACTTTAAAATAAAGAAAGAGAAGTATAGAGGTCACCTGAGTTAACCCATACTAGGATTCCATGTAGGAAAACATGGACATGGAGGAGAAAACATAGGGTCATGTTCTGATGCAGAGTGATAGAAAACATGTTTAGGAGAAAGTTAACCACAAGAAAATCACAAACTTGTGAGGGGTTAAAGGGTATTTGATTCCCTAGTAGGAAAACTTAATAGACAACATTTTTGTTTTAAGTTACTTTTTATTGAGGAATTTATTTATAAGGAAACATAATTACTTGTCATGTTGACTTTCAACTTTTATTAGATTTATTACACAAACTCATACTTTCCCCAAAAGACGAGTATTTAGGAAGACTTGTTCACATTAAGAGTACTATAATCAACTTCTAGGGAATCACCTAATCCAAAAAAGAGAACTATATACTTCCCATATATTTGGACCTTAACCAAAACCAAAACCAAAGGTTTAGTACAAGATCAGATAATCCAGGAAAGGATAACCCTTTATAAAATGAAAATCTATTCTTAATCTCCAAAATTTGTCCAAAAAAACCGAAAGTTCAATGAGGACCATTCGATAAAAAATTTGTCAATAAAATCCTTCAAAGTAAACCAAACTAATATTGAAACCCAAAAATTTGAAGGTTTTAATCACATATTCTTCCAAGTTAAATCGTAACATTTATCTCCAAACAACATCAGTTGCTCTTAAAGTCTCGTATTGAAGATTAATTAACCTAATCACATATCCTCCATGATAGGATAATAAATTTCCATAGATAACCCAAAATCAAATTACTATTAATTCATAAAATAATCTAACTAAAAAGAATCAGTCAAACTGACCAGGGACTTCACATAGTCCAGTGGTAGGCGATAAATACCAATTGCACTTTGGTTGTGGGTTTGATTCCCGCCGCTTTGTCCGATGCGACGGGTTGTCACACGGTCTGTGTGTTGTCCTTTTTCCAAAACTATATAATTCTCAAATAATTCCCCAAAAGGAGATAAAATCATCAAAAATAACCATAACATAATTTAACCACAATTTTATCTCATGCCTTTCACTTCCATCATAACTTATAGTAACCCATAATTACCTCAAAAGTAAGGATCATATAAACCCAAATGGTTCTTTATAACTATGTCCACAAAAGAACAGATAAATATTCCTTGAATAAAATTTTCATATATTAAACATCAGGGTTACACATACTATAAAACGTCTTCTAATGTAACCCCATCATCAAAAGAGACTTAATACTCTTAAGAATTTCACCATAACTCTTGAAGCCCTTATATGTTGTCTTCTTACTCACTCAACATTCTTCATGGTCCATTAACCATTACTTTCCAACTTATTCTGAAATACTTCTTTCCTACAAAAAAGTCATGAATCATATCCTAAGATTCCAAAATAGGAAAACAACAGTTATGAAATAATCCATACCTTTGATTGGTCATTGTCAGTTTCTTCATCCTCATTCGGAATGGCATTAGGTATTGGTAAACGAGTATTTGTATGATCTTGGTGATCCCATTCATGAAACTTCTTCGTAGGACATGTTTTTGCATAATGACCATTCACACCACATTTTAAAAATTCAATTGATCCCTCAGAAAGAACTTATTTCCCTTTCCTCGAGTCAACTGGATGCTTCCTTTTTCCATGGCAGGTTCTTGCTTTATAACCTTCATTTCCATAACTATAGCATATTTCTGTCCCTTTGAAACATTTTCCTAGGTGTTTCTTTTCACATCTTTGACACATAGGTTTTTGAACACACTTACCTTTATGATTATTACATGTACTTCCGTAGGGATTTGTTTCTCGCATATATGATGCCTTAGAGAAATCACCAACGTTTAGGTGGTCAATAATGACTCTAGATAGTTGGTTGAGGATAATCACAAGAGTTCTCATTGCAGCTCACATATCATTCAGTTGCTTGCTCAAAAAACTGTCACAGTTTCCATCACATCCACTATTACTTTGGTACCTGCTAGATCCAGCCATTTACTAAAACCAAAAAGGTCAGTGTAAGTATATCAACAAAACCATCATGTACTAATGAGGAAGATAAACACTAATATATACTTACTCATTCACTTTATCTAAAAACTATGACTCTTTCTGAAATCATAACCATTAAGGTAATGTCACTTATGCTTAATGAATACCCTAACCTCTAAAGTTATCTAAACCGACCTTTGATACCAACTATAAGGCCCCAGCCTTAAACCTTACTTAATCTTGAGTTATTACAAGATTACACATTGAGGATCTTTTCAGGTTTAGAGTTTTAGAGAATTAAATCATAAAACTTGCATTACATTCCACATTTAAAAAAAGTGGTTACATAAAAGATAGTATTCATTTTTCCCATCAAAGGAAACATATTTAAAATAAAACATGGATCCTTTCTTGACACTTCCTTGACATTATCATCATATCATGTACCCTTCCCTTGACCTGTGAAAAACATTTCAAAAACATGGGATGATCATAAAAATCTAAGTAAGGGTTATAAAAATATATAAAGGAAACATGAGTTCATATATACATAATAATGAAATCATACTTTACCCATAAAACATAGGCACTTTAACATACCTCATCAAGTCATGAATAAATCATAGAAATCATAAGACATAAAAGGTAACTTGAGGCATTCATAACATTCTTATGTAGGGAGTAACCCTCTTGGTTACGTTTGGAATACCCACCACAGTATATTCCCTAAATCTCTTCGGAGAAACCTTAACGTTTCACTCCTTCGCATTACCCAATGCATTGGAGAGCTATATCTGGCTCACCCGCCCTTAGTTTATCACAGAACCACCTGTATTCATAAACAATGCCCAAGAACCATAACATAATCACAGAACATAACCTAATCACAAAAAAAAAGATAACATTCCCACATTGTAAGAACAATATAACATTTTAAGATATTGAAATAATGAATCCCTTCTAAAAACCATTTTCCAAACCATATAAACATTTAATAAAGAGATTTTTGAATCAAAGTGTCCCATACCACTTTGAAGCTTTTAAAATTTTAAACCTTTAATATCCATCTTAATAAATCCTTAAAACCATTTTGAAAACATGGATATTAATTAGAAATATTTATAACAATAAATCATTAAAACATTTAAAACGATATTTTAGTTAAGGTTTCTTTAACAAAATGAGAGACACTTGAATACAATAATTGAGGAATAACATTTAATTAGAACTTTATAATATCAGGAGAATATAGGGATTCATGATATAATATTCTAAAGGACAGTATATATACCATATAATAGTGAACTGGTGCATAAAAACAATGAAGTCTCAATAGAAATGTAAAATGAGATGAAATCCATAATAAAGAAGGTATCCTTAAATCAAGGATAAATCAATCTCATAATTATGTGTGACAAATATAAATACACCCAATATAAGTAGATATTGAGTGTAAAACAATCAAATGTTATTCACACATATTCAAAGTATTACATATTCAATACCTACAAGTTGAACCCAAAGAAATCGAAATTGGTTTAAGAAGTTCCCTTGGTAAAATTCGACAGCCTAACGACGTCACATAAAATTTTAGAAAAAGAGTTCATGAGAAAGATAAACGTTATCTCATCACTTGGAAATAAAATTTACATCAATAAGGATATAGAGAAACATATCCCAACATAATAGTATGTGAATTAAAAGACATAACAAAATAAGTCTTTTAAAAAGAGGAGGGTGAAAGGTCCCCTTACCGAGTTGGGTAACTTTCGAAACATACGCCCCATGGAAGAAGGGTCATAAAATGAAGATGTGAATACACATAAATGAAGTTATACTAAATAAAGTGTATAATAATGGGCAGTACATACACCACTCAAAGGAAATTGTGTCAAATGTAGCATAAATCTCACGGGAATAAAAGTGAGATGAAAAATCCCTTACGAAAACTCGGCAGCCTAACGGCGCCACTTAAAACTTCCAAAATGGATTGATGAGAGGAAATAGGGTCTCTCATCATATGAAAATAAAAATTACAACAAGTTTAATATAAAATAACATCCCAATCACAAGAAATATGAGCTTAAAAGGAATGACATAAAAGAGTGTACTTAAAAAGAAAGAGAGGAGTAGGATCCCTTACCTCAAGTCCAACTTGTCTTGTTCGTTTCTTTATATTACTGAATAATAAACTTTGGTCAAATTATAATTGCTTAATTACCTCCTATAAATATTATTATTCAGTTCATATCACATATTTTAATGTTATAATAATTGGTTAATAATATGAGTTCATATCAGACATTTTTGTCGATGTTTGGTACGTGAGTCAAAAATTGAACTTGTTGGAAAATAATTTTCCATGTAGTTATAGCTACATCATATCCAGAATAGTATTTATGTTTTAAATATCATATATATCCAGTATATATTAATTTTATACTATTACATAGCATTTGGAGATAAAAACAAAAATCACCGTTCATGGAGACGGTAGGTCATACGTACGCATGAACGCTACTTTCATTTTTTCTTTGTCATATTAACGGGATTAAAAATAAATGATATATATATATATTATAATTACAGTATAATATATATGTTATATAGGTAACATATGTTCATTAATTTCATTCTTTATACATTCCATGTATTGCATGTATGAGTCACATCCCTTGAGGGGGCGGTAGTCCACACTTCCTTATATGAAATTATCGCATTTACACAACATGAAAAGAATAAAGGTATGGTTTAAATTTAAAATACAGAATAATATAGTAAAAATAAATACCATATATATCATATATAAAATATAGTGACGTCATAATGTCCACCTATAAAGGTATTAAAAGAATATTGAACAATCATCGTTTTGTGAGGCAGAAAATCGCCAACCACAGAAACAGTATGTTCGTTAACTGTTAGATGAAGGTGTGTGTAAGTGTAGCTCGAATACTTCTTACAAAAACATCCTAGTATATTGAATATACTGTAGTTGTTACAAATGAAATTAATAAAAAGAGTTTAGGGGGTTGGAGAAGAAAAATAAAACAAAAGGACACAAGTGAAGACATTACCTTAAAATCGGGTAACTTTCTTTGGATTGAGATCAAAGGGTTCCTTGGGAAGACTTATGCCCAATGTGAGGCTTCAAGGAGTTATAGAGGGATGTGTAGAGACAACATGGGAAGGTTTCGGCTGAGCCAAAGGCTTTGGATGTATGGGTAAGGAGGTAGTGGTGGGGGCCTTTTATAAGAGGATGGGAGGGGCACTCTTGGAAAGTAAATAAATGTTACTTTATTTTAGAATGAGTATCGGATTTTAATGGTCCCACATTGATGTGTTTCGAGGATAAGGTGATAAGGGTTCGAAATCCACCCATCCAATAGGTTTTGGACATGTGTAGGTCTTAGAGTTTACATTATCTTTCCATTTTATTTAAATCGTTAAATAATGAGGTCATCGCTGCATCATTATGATGTCATAAATAATTTAATTTATTTAATGTCTAAAAATTATTAAAAAAATACTATGATGTAGAAAATCATTTTATCTTTCCAAGGACTATTTATGGTCCAAAATATCATTTATTTAAAAAAAATTAAAAATATTTTACTTTGGTGATACATTCTTTGTTACATTTAACATTCTTTAAAAATAAATAGATAAAAAGTCACTTTCTCACAAAAGTGATTCTATGGGGCCCCCAAGTTTGGAAAAAGGAATCCCATGGTCGGCCATGAGACAAACAGTATCCTTAGGACACATGTTGTGGTAATTTTTTTGTTATTATGATATTATCTTATTATCTTTAACTACCTGATTACTCATTAATCAAGATAATTAAAGATAATTATCGTCGTTACTATTCATAATGTCCAAAAACAAAAGAGTCTTAATTACATAATTTGGAACATCTGATTCCAAATATGTAATTCATTTTACCAAATTAAAAGCACATAAATTGCAATAATTAATTTAAAAAAAATTCTCGTTGTCAAAACAAATAGCGGGTTTTTTTTGAAACAATATTAATGCAAAGTTTGGAACTTGTTTATATCCAATTCCAAAGTGAAATTAGTCCCAATGACTATAATTGTATTACATGGTAAAAATATATTATAATTAAACTTTAAAACAAATTAAAAATATAATATAACCATATAATTAAATTATATAAAAAAGCAGTTTTGATGTAAAATGCAGTATGTTTCACTATTCATTGAAAAATGAACATTGTCAGAAAAATACCAAAAATTAACCCAAGGTAAATTTAAATGTCCCAATCATAAATAATATGTTTATTTTGAAAAATAGAGCTTATAAAATTTTCAAAAGTTTTATTTAAAAATGGTTTTCCATCTAAAGGTAGTAAAACAATCTTTTAAAAATACTAGTGTATTCAATGCTTAAGATTGAATTCATTTGTATTTTAAGCCTCTAAAATTTATTGGATAAAAGTAAAAACATTTAAAAAACATATATAGATGTATTTTAGTTATTTCTATTCATTCCCTCCAATACAACGGCTTTGTTTTAACTACCATTTAGAATAATATTATTTTATTATTAGAGTGTAACGTAAGATTCCCAAGGAACTTGTTATTGCGTGTTGGGTACGTCATCGAGAATAGAGTCCCCTTTAAATTTATATTAATATTTTATTCACAACTATGGATAAATGTGAAAATTTCATACTCTTTATTTACCTAGGGTGTTATAGAAAGTGATTAATTAGTTCCATTCTTTCAATACCTTTATTCTAAAAGGTTATCCAAGTCATTCTTGATAAAAACGCAGTATGAGGCTTCATTTTTTTTGTGTGAGATAGAATTTTTTCCCTCCATTATTTTTAACCTACATGATGCATTTATTAGTTCATATTCAAACTAAAACACTTCTTGATGGAAAAATTTATATTAGTTGTATTTATCCTACTGAAATAAATATGTTAACATTGAAATAATATGTCCAAAACAATAATTATTCTTAAGGTTTAATTGTAAGAGGTTATCTGGTAGAAGAATGTATGGATTTCTGTTCAATGTATTTGTCTAATGTGAGCATAATACATAATGAGCAATGATAAATAAAGATGAATAGTATGGGGAAATTGATCCCTTATTTCCATTTTTTCCCAAATAAGATGAATTATTGGGTCTTATACATTGGATACATTATCCTTTGAAGAGCGGGAGATGGCACATCACATAGTCTTGTTTAACTGTGGTTTATTTGATGACTATATCAAGTTATTTTGATATTTATATGTTATCTTAAATTATTTAATTTCACATATACCTTATACTTTTATTAAAAAAAATTATAAGGAATATAAAAAAATTATAAGTAGAGTTCATTGATATTTTCCTTTGAGAAAGAGAGTAGATTTTCATATCATAGAGTTTCATGCTTGGTTGAAATAAATTGTATGACCATTAATTTAATTATCTTAAAATATAGATATCCATTTAATTTTATTATTCATATATATTTTAGGTGTTGAGTTTTCATGTAGACTATGTTTCCCAAAAATTAATAGTATTGTCTTTTGGTCCCAATTCATTGGTTAGTGAATGAAAATATGTAATATTCAGTGGTTATAAATTTGTTACAACTAATCAATAAGTGAAAATGAGAATACAACATGATGGTGTTTTTTAACTACTATAATGGATTGTTATTCTAGTGTATTTGATAGTCATCCTCGATATGAAGATGTGTATTATTATGGAATTTTTGGGAAAATATTCTTATTGGATTATAACTCTTATGGTCAAGTCACTATGATGAAATGTAAATGGATTAATTCAATGAGGCAACATGGTACATTTATTAATGACCATGGATTCAGATCTATTGACATGAGTTGATTCCAACATACTGATGAACCAAACAATTTGTAATCAATGTATAAACAATCATTTTATGTGAAAGGTCATCTAAGACTCAATTAATGTTTCATTAATGAAATAATCCCATGAAATATGTTTCATGATGCTGGTGATTAAATTTCCACCATTGATGCCACCATTGGTGTTGCCCAAAATATTTCATTTGATGTATCAAATTTTCCAAGTGTGAGAGTTGATGTTTAACCTAAATTAGTGGTGGGTAATATATATAAGTAACCATATATTTTCACTATTAATTTAGATTACATTGACATGATTTTCTCAGGTTATTATTATTATATTTCATTAATTTAGGTTCAGTTAGGAATTACATGTTTGTTTTAGTATTTTCTGTTGTCGTTTCATTTAATAAGATTTATTTTAATTTAGAAAAATTAGTTTAAATATTATATTTTAAAAATGTATAACTTAGTAATGTAATTTCAAAAAATGTGTTAGTCTGTTCATTGAAATAATTTGTACATTTAGTAATAAAAAAAAGTTAAATTGGTTCCTCTCATGAAATTTAGGAAAAATTCTTAATTTGGTTAATTATCCAATGTTTGTTAATAAAATTACGTATATCAATTTCATATATAATTGTTTCTTATTTATTGATTCATTGAGTGTTTTTAGAGTTTTTTATGATTTCAACATAGTCTGGTTAGTAGGGGTTAGTGACATTCAACATCCCATAATCATTTTTGAGGGGATGTGATGTTGTAGAGTTTTGGGTCTCTACTATACTATTACTTTATATGTATTTTGGGTGGTTGGTTTATTATACTTCAATTTGGATTATTATTAGTAAATTTTATCTGTTAATTTTGGTTTAGTTTCCTGAAATCCTTACATGTAAAATATATTTTGATCACAGATTTGGTAAAATAGATTTATGAAATCTCCACCAAAATTTGGATTAACATTATTCTATCTTATCTATCCTCATTAAGTCCAATGGTAGTTTATATATGTTCTTGAAAGGTGGATTATGTAGTATAAATTAACATAGAGCCTTATCATGTATTCCATTTCATTGATATTTGATTCAATAAATATGGAATTCAATTAGATTTTAGGAAATTTTATCAGTACAATTTTGAATACACATATATTAATTTATCTTCAATGGTAGTGTAACTATATAAGTCCGTTATATTAGGTTCAGTATAAGAGAATGTTATTATAACATCAAAAACCATTGGAAAAATAAACCATATATGAAAACTCTCTTATCACATGGTCTTCTTTAGATATTATTTTTTATGATTAGTTTTCATTGAACTACCAATAATATAAGTGATTTCTCGTTAAAGAAGTAGTTATTCTTATTCATATTAATCTATAAAAAGGGAAATGGATTATTTAAATGGGTATTATTTCTCTTCTTGATTTATATATATAAATTATGGATTTATAATGACATATAATTCAATCACATATGTAAGAATAATGGTGGAAGGGATTAATACATTATAGTGGTGGATTTCTTCTATTTTTGGAATCAGTTATGTGACATTGTAATAATTAAATTAAACCAAGAGTTCCATAATTATAGTGATATCAAAGTTAACCCATTTTAGATAAATTGATTCAAATAAATATAAAAAAATTATGAACCATTTTACAAAAAAAAATATATTACAAAAACATTTATAATTAATAGTATACTTGAAATCTTGTCTATGTCCTTATGAATTTGAAATACTCATTGGAGTCTCTCTCTTTTATTATTGGTAGATGTAAGTTGGATGCATGATTTATAAAAACTGTTTCTAAAAAAATTACATTGCGTTCTTATGTAGATAATTTCAAATAATTCAAAACATAGAAGGAATATATTATTTCATCTTGATCAATAAGTGCATGAGCATGTGTTTCCTCAGTCATTTCCCTCAGCAAGTATAGTAATTATAATATTTTTATTCTGCAATACATATAATTTCATGTTAATATTATTTATCAATTTGTTTTAGGGAAATTCAATTCCACTAGAGTTGACTCATCATCCAACTAGCATGGGTCTGAGTGGGGATTCTCCTAGACCTGTAAAGAGCGCCCATCGTACCCATTCCCATAAAAACCCACCAGAATACACCCTGTCAACCACAAATTTCCATCCTCCACTTGAGTCTCTAGGTATGTTCTTATCCATGCCTCTGTCATCATCTTAGATACACTTTTATTCAGATACCGTGTCTTTTCTGACTCTGTGGATGATCTCATTGATGCCTCCATCATCTCATTTTTCCTCTTCTTCTCATACCCTATCTACACCGCATCCACAGATTTTACATATTTTCCATATCCACATCTGATTATGTATCTTCCATCCTACTACCCATATTTTACCATGTCTATGGCACCTCTAATTCTTACCATTCATCCAGTATCTGATGAGTATTTTCCTTCAGATTCCACTCCAATGCATAAAGGCCACCTAGAGCATGCACTGAAACAGAAAATTCCTTCAAAGGTTATTGATCCAAGACAACTCACAAATTCATTGCATTTTATTGAGTTTCCAAAAGAATGTTTTTTGTTATAACTATTTAAAATTATATCAATTCATATTTGTCTTGTTATACTATGACATAATTATTCTCCCCCCCCCCCCCACTTTTTCTTATTCAGAGTGATCTTCTGCTAGGAAATGTGGGCGCACTCATATACAGGAATCCTGGAATTTTCAGACACAAATAATGTTGGATAAAAATGTAGAAAATCATATTGTGGGTAAAAATGAAAGATATTATAGAATTTTCATGGAAACTTTAGCCAAGTACCACGATATCATTCCACTATAATCGGTCTCATGGATACACCGTAGTAAAGACATCAAGGAAAAAACATGGGAGTATATAAGGGTAAGAATATTTTATAAATTTATATCAATATTATTTCAATATTTATATAAAATAAAATGTTCATTACAGAGTTGGTTTAACTTTCCCTATGGATAAGCTGCTAGGACTACATGGTTAATGGATGTTAGGGAGTTATGGAAATCATACAAGCATGAGTTGTTTATTGGTTGTAATATCATAGTTGGTTCAAACATATATGGTGTACCCATATTCCCCAACTATCCAAAATATTAATATCAAATAATGATTGAACATTGGAAGACTGATGAGTTTAAGGTATTCCCAAACATTTCTGGTTTTCATATGAAATTTAATTCTTATTACTTGTATTGGAATTTTTTAGGAAGCATCGGGGAAAATCATAAAGAAAAAAGATTCAATGATATATCACACACATTTGGGCGTACTATAATGTTCGAGCATGAGAAGCACTTGGTGCTTTAATCTGAATTAAAATAATGTCTTTATTTATATTTGTTACATAGCGTAGGCCTAATAATATTTGAAAAAGATACTTTAGGAACCAATTAAATAAAATTGTTAGTCAATTTAATATTATAAGTATCTTTATATAGAAAACATTTCTTATGGCCAATAATTTGAAAAAAGAAAATGGAACAGTTAAGTTCATAATGATCAAAAACATCGCACAAAAAAACTAGTTAAAATGAACAATATAGTGCTTCATGATCCAGTATTGGAAATTATATTATGAAAGGTTTATTTAATTACCAGTAGTGTTTATCCACCATCCAATCAATTTTTTTAATGATTCCCTACTACATCGACACATTCCACCCTTCCACCTCTTATTATTGTGATATATTTTCCACAATAAGGCTCCTCCTAACTATACCAAAAAAAATTTCCTGATCGCTCTTTATATAGCCACTCCCATGTAAAAGTCACTTTTGATCTCATGTGGCTATCCCTGTGATAACCTAGATTCTCAAGAATATGGATGGATTGGGGTTGGATTTTTTTTCTTATTTGATTAATTACTCGTTAAGTGTTAGTATTAACTCATATATAGATTGGGTTCTATTTTTTCTTTCTTATTTATTTATTTTTAATAATCCTCATTTTAAGGGTTGAAGGGGAACCATTATATGTACTGTAGGCTTTATGAAATTATATGACCTGATGGTCTTAAAGGAATTTATCTAAACTATGACTACTTGAAATTTCCCCTCCCCAGCATCTGCATCATGATAAGCTCTCCACCTTTGCATGGATGATCAGCTAGCTTTCCTGTGTAGAGATGCACAGGTCTGGTATCAATGGAAAATTCTATATTGTCTCATTATTCCAAATCTGATAGCTTTTCTCTAGTTAATGTGCATGCTCTGGATCCTCCTAAATAGCTTCTTCCTTATAGAATTTGTATGCTTTTCATATGCACATCAGGTGGCTGGAAATCCTTGAAGTTTAACCCTCATATAAATTTTCTCCTAATACTGATATAGTTGTGTCTATATTTTGGTCATCAATCTCATGATTTTTCTATATTCTAATAACCCTTTGTGTTTTTTAATAAAACATTGATTTTAAAAAATATATATTATAGTTAAAAATTATTAAGTGAGAAAATTTAGAACCTTTTTTATAGTTATGGATGTTTTTTTTTCACATTTGTAATTTCAGCAATGAATTTATATTTAAATGTAATAATTTAAGTTTTAAAGGAATCATTGGATAAACATGTGTATATATAACACCAAATTCAATAATCTACACTGGTTCAATAAATAATTTATTGTTTGATTTAAAAATCACTCGTATTCTTGATGTACATGATATAAAATGAAATACAATTAAATATACATACCCCAAATTTAACCATTTTTTCATAGATTTGACTGAATATATATGGGTAAATTATAGGTATCCTATGTGCACCTATATATGGAGGAATCCTCTTTACTGACATGGGTTTCAATTGTGAATTATTTTACAAAATCCATTAAAATTTCAGTTCACTAGGTACTACCACTACAATGACGATGACAGTGAAGACTACAAGAAAAACTACTACTATAATGATGGTGACTTTTACTACTACTATTACGACTCTCCCTCCTCTTACTACTCCCCCTACTATAACATCAACTATTAATGTTAATACTAATAATATTTTTACCACCACTCCATTTGTTTCTATTCCTATTTATACTATTGAATTTATTGTTGCTTCCACCTTTACCACCACCACTACTATTTTTGGTGATACTTACTGTTACTAGTAATCCTATATTATTAATCCTCAACTTACTACTCTTATTGTGGAATCTTCTTCTAAATCATGCTATTTCATGATTTTACTACTTCTATTGATACTCCACTACTTCTACTACTATTATTACTATAAATACCACAATAAGAAAAACTAATAGTACTACTATAACTATAATTATTACTAAAACTCTAACTCTTCATCTTTTACCTCCTCCCCCTCTCTGTCATCATCTTCCTTCTCTTACTATGAATACCAACATTATTACTTCTAGTATGACTTACACTAAAACTACTCCCATTACCAGTAACACTACTTCAACTTCCACTACTACCTCTACCACTTTGAATATTAACCCTAGAACCTACTATCATCATGACTATTTACACCTTGAGAGCTATATGGAATAATATTATAGAAACTTTGATGATGATGATGATTCCAATTGGCCTATAGGCCTAATGGCCAATTGTCTTATAGGCCTAATGGAAAATTACACAAATTATGAATTTTTCATTTATTTAAAAGTTATTCCATTTAATATTAATGAAGATTATAAAATGTTTACATTGTTAATATGTGTTTACTACTCAATGTCTTTTGAAGAAAGATATATTGGGCAATGATGTTCATGTACCTCGAGCTAAATTATTTTTCTCAAGTAGGAAAAAAAATATGGAAGTGTAGTACATTCACAAACACAAGAAAATATTGTAAGTTTTTTGGTTAATTTTTCAAATATTTTTATAAAATTACTAATTAAATATCTGGTTTATATTTTCAACAGACTACCTTGGAGGCCCTTTATGATAAAGAAAATGAAAACTTCAATATGAACGATCATTTGAGTCAGGTTTTAGGTGACGAGAACCAATGAAAAGTATGATGTTGAAAAGGTAAAACATTTTCCTCTCTTGGTATTGGTCCTCATCTAGTTCCTATCAAGGCTCTTGGACCCCCGATCTAAAAAGTGCTCATGCAGAAGCAGCTGAAGAAAAAATATCTTTAGAGGAGTGAGAAATAATTAAAAATGAGTGTTAAATAAGTAATATGGCAAATGAATAATTCTGGAAGTCTATGCTAGTTATCAGTCAATCACTTCCATCAATGGATACTACAACTATTTATTAATATATAGAATTGATGTGTTCTTTAAATGATGTCTTGAGTGATGTGAATGACGGTCCTAGTGGTGATCAAGATGAAGGTGATGGTGATGCTATTGTTGATGATTTTCCTTCTCTAGATGATGTTGTTTGTGAGGATGTTTTTGCGGTTGATGATGATAATTATGTTGTTTTTGATGGTGATGATGAGGATGTTGGCGATGGGAAGATATTGATCCCCTTCATTTTTTGACTTAGACGAAACGAGACTTTTCAATTCTGTAATAACTTAAACTAACTTTTTTATGGATGTATTTGTATATTTTAGTATTTTATATGGTTTGAAAATTATTATAACCTATTTATTGGATTCTAAATGTAGAAAATTTGTATTTTGTGGAATGTAAATTGTTTGGTTTATTTTATATATAGGTTCATGAATTTTTAGAAAAAGATGAGGAGGCTACTATCAAATTTAGGGAGCAACCTATACCCATTGTTTTACAAATCATGGGTATAGGTTTTCTGATGGGGATACATCTACCCATGGTTTGAAAACTATGGGTATAAAAAAATATAGGCGACCTATACCCATGGTTTTTATACAAACCGTGGTTATATGCCTATACCGACGCATTAATTGGCCATGGTTATCAAAATTGTGGGTATAGCTTATACCCATGGTTTTGGGGGCTATACCAATTGTTTAAAACCATGGGTATAGGGTCCTTTTTCGATAGTTTATTTTCAAGGATATTATAAAAGGAATAATTATATTTTCCAAAAGAATTTGTTATAATTTTTCTATTCCAATTTAATGTATGACTCAATTATGTAATTATTTTACCAAAACTACTAAACTATTCAGTCCATTAGGATGTGATTTCATATATCTTATTCTAATATAATAATGTAAAAACTAGCTCTGGGTTACTAGGGTCAAGGTCACTGTAGTTTGTATCATATGATGTTTAGTAGAAAAATTGGAAACAAGATTTTGGAAAACATTTATTAGGGAACATAACCCTATTATAAACTTTGAGGATAAGTATAAGAACATCCTAAATTTTTGGTAAGGAAGATATTATGGGGTTTTTCTTAAAATATACTTCCCTATCTGGATACTAAAAGTAGACATGGTTCTGAAAATTATGTATCTAGGGCTAATAACTCTAGAAAAGGGCTCATTAGGCTTGTCCCAATCATCACCTGGTGCATGAAAATAGGCCTTAATAAGCACCTAGTTTGACAATAATGGGGGATATGCTTAGAATAATTTAAATTTTTTGTACCAACCATTATGAAGTATTATAATATATAATGATAATGAATGAACCAGGATTAATCTAAGATGTATTAGATTGAAAATAAATTGTCTAAAGGGAATGATAAAATGTTTTATGTGTTTAAAATAAGGACATCAATCAATTAATTGTCGGGGAAAAATGAATAAGTAAATAAATAACATCATATAGATCCATTTTTAGTTTGTTCTATTAAATTTGGGGAACTTGGTAATTATATGAGTCAATTCACTATTCTAAATGTTAAACCCTAGACCAAGGAAGGACCTATGAAAAAATAAAATAAATGTAGTATTTATGTATTTGGATTAACGAATTAAACTGTATAAGTATTTTTACCAATGGTGATTTGGTTATAAGAATCATTAAATATATAAGGATTGTGTAAAATTTCATAAACATATATTTCTTCATTAATACAATATTTATGGATACCATTATGGGTTTATGAGTTTAATGTTGATCATAAGTTTAAATTCTTAAACACACCTTTTTAGGTTTTATGTGATGAGATTCTACCAATATTAAGGATATTTTGGGGGAAATTTATGGCAAGTACATGTTTTAGTGGAATATTTATTTGTAGAATAATGAGTTTTTATTTTATAGAAATGGTTTTAAAGCTATTAATAACTTTTAGGGTTAATATTATCATTAATTACATTGTAATAATATTAAAATAATATTATTATACTTTTAAAAAATAATTTGTATTGAAAACCTTTGTAAAAATGTTATTTAATGATTAATTTTATTTCAAGGATACCCCTCATTTTTTGGGAATTTTTTAATAATATATTAATATTGTTTTATAAAAAGGAAAAACCATGTGTTGGGTGACAACCTGTCTCATCTGAAAATGTTGTGGGGTTTAAACCCATTCCTTAATGATGATAATGGTTTAATGACTAACACTGGACTAAATGATGTTCTAGTTAATATGACATTGTTTTTTGTTAAATGATTCGAAAAATAAATATTAATGATGAACTAGTGGTGTTACTTTTTTTGTTTAAATATCAATTTATTATTATAACCATATTGGTGTTGGAAAATGGTTAAATATTTAGATAAATACTTATCACACCTTTATGTATCTTATGTTCCATTAAAAGTGAATTTTAGTGCTTCAAGCATAAATTTTTTTTGGATATTCATTTCTTAGAGTAAGCAATGAATTGGAAATCGATTGAAGCATAACAAAAGGATGAAATTGTGCTTATAAAATAGAAATGTATTAATTAAGGATATATCCTTATATTTTTAGATAATAAAATAATACCTCAACATTAGGAAAAGGATCTTAAAAAAAATTTATCCTATTACAATCATATCTAATAAATCATACGGTCTTTTAAATCAATATTGATTTATAGTTTTTATGCCCTTAACTTTTCACTGATCATTCAATTTCTTATGATCAATGGCCTTAATCCCTCCCTATAATTATTTATTCTTTTATTCTATGTCCATATATTCACATTCCACCAAATTTATCATACTTATAACCAATTTATGTGCCAATTGTACTTACCTTTCCCTTTTCTTAATATGATATTTTATTAACCCTTTTATGATGTGGGTTTTTCAATAAAATAATTTTCAAATATCAAACCACTGATTATCAAGATCAAGTTTAAATTGCGAGAAGAAATTTATTTAAAGTGGGGAGAATGTAACACCCTAAAATTATAAAATAAAACCATTTTATTTTAAATCATATGTGACATTCAACACTTAGCTTAAACAACCCGCAAAAATATATTTCCTTAAATTTAATCTCTTCGGTAGCTTATAGAACATGCAACCCCAATTCAAAATGAACTGTAATATAGTATACCATTATAAACTAAACAATAAATTAGAGAGTATGAATAGTGATAACAAAATTAGGAAAATTATAGTTATTGATTTTTTATAAATAGAATAAGAATCAATTAACAAAAAAAATTCTAAAAAGTTGTATTTTTCTAAAAGTTGATTTAGTCCCGCTTTGGCTACATAATTTATAAATAATTTTTAACAATTTTCGAAAAAATATTGGATAAAATTAAAATATTTTTTAAAATCGTAATATAAAAATTTTATTAGGTTTAATGTTTGGAATTTTTTTTAAAACTTTCATTTTTTGATGAATAGTTAAAAATATTGAATTTTAAATAAATATTTCCTTTTTTATTAAATTATATATAAATTTTAATATTATTTTAATTACTTTTAAAGTAAAATTAGTTCAATTATATATCAATCAATCCAATTTAGGTCATTTTAGTTATTTTTAAATTTATTTTTTACATAAAAAAATTTGTAAACTTTTGAACAGTTTCTCTTTAAAAACCCAGTTTCTCGTCATGTCTGTGAGACTAATTTTAAATTGAAATTTTACACTTATAATAATTGAATTTTTAAAATGGATTAAATATTTATAATAATAATAATTTGTAATTTATAATAATTTTGAATTAATTTTTTACAAAATGAATAGTGAAAACAAAAAATAAATAAATTACCGTAGATAAGGTAAAAAATGATTTGACTCGAAAGAAACTAAAGAGATAAGGGTTAAATTGACCTAAAAATTTGTATAAAATATATGGGATGGAAACATTTAGAACCTATAATGTCTAATTCTCAATAATTATCAATTTTTTTCCCTTTTTTCATAGAAAAAACATATGAATGATTGAATATTTTCAAAAAGTTATAAGTGCGCCACTCACCTCACTTATAAAAGGCCATCCTCTATCCTATCCACTTCGCACATTTAAACACTTTTGGATCAGAAAATAGCAGACCAAATCACTTTTCAAATTCTCTAACATAATAGTAGAATCATTATTTTTTTTATAAAATCATCCTAATAATCATTTTTATGCAAACATAAAGAGGATACTCAAAGAAGAGGCAATGTTCTTCAATGAGAGTTTTTATTTTATCCTTTATCCACCTCCTTTAATTATTATTAAACCATTATAATATAATAACATAATTATATTACACCTATTAATATATTTTTATAACAATTTCATGACCTAAAACCATCTCTACTTCCATTAACTAGGTTACAAATCATCATTCGTGTGTACGGTGGACTACCGCCTTGCAAACTGGTGTAATTCATTTTTTCCCTTACCACCTTCCATATTTTGGTATGATGATAGATATAAAGTATATATATGATATTTATAACATAATTATAAATATGGAGTCATTATATCATATATACCATTTTTACTATCCATTCTATAGGGGTTACAATATTGTTTCTCGTGTGTACAGTAAACTACTGCCTCATGAAGTGATGTGATTTGTCTTTCTCTAATTATTTACATGGAAGGTGATAAGGATACATTTAATGATTATATGTGATATAAATTAAATAATGTTGATATTAATTGCATATTTATCATTATTTAATGATAATATATCATTTTCTTTCTTACCGTTTCACTCACTTAAAAATGATGGCATCATTCATGTATGTGTAGACTATCGCCTTCACGAAGAGATATGACTCTCTTTTCATCTCCACAACACATAGAAAATATATATAATTATATAATATGGTATTTATTATATTATTATCATTATGTAATGATAAAATATTACTTACCTTATTTCTATAATGATCATTGAAAAATGGAAACGTTACTCATGTGTACGCATGACCTACTGCCTCCATGATCATAACGTAATTAATTACAAAAAACCATATCCCATAATTTTTTTTAAAAAATATAATTGATGTAAAAATATAATAATTATTTCATGATTATTATTCTATAGATGATATAACTATATAACATGAACAAGAACTGAAACATTCATGACAAAGCATGAATGAGAACACAAGGAAATTAACACCCAAAATAATGGGAAAACTGAAAGATTATTAGTGAACGGGTGATAAGATGTTATAAAAGGATCATGTACAATATTATAAAAAATAATATGGTTTTTCAATAATTTAATAACATGATTAAAACTACTATACAGGAGGTTAAAGAACATTCGACCAAAATGAAGTGTGAGGTAAGGCACTTCATCTCAATTTCCCATCATTGAGGCATATTTTATTATTATGAACCTAATTTCGTTTATATGGTTTAAATACTACACCTTTTACATGTAATATAACGAATAAATAATTATTCATGGTATTTTAAGTTTCATTTTGAATTATTTTATCTAAGGTTATTTGACTTGAAAATTAACAAGTGTTAATAAATTTCATAAGTCAATTTATTTCATTGGGTTATATTACTTCTCCATTTTCTTTGATATTATGTTATTATTTTTATATTTAATTTTTAATAAATTAAGGTATATATAAAATTTTTTAAGTGAATTTAAATTTTATAAATATAATCAATTCATTGGTTAATTCTCACTTCAATGTTATGATCATTATAAGGGTTTATTTCAAAATCTCATTCTAATCAAGATTATTTATAATTGAATTTACATTAAATGATATTATATGATAATTGTTTAATGAAACCTTTAATTTAATTATCCTTTGGTTATTCTTATAATTTTTCAATTAATATTAAAAATTTTCCACCCTCTCGTACTTAAAATAATTAATAATTTTTTTTAAGAAAAACTGACTTCATTTCTCTCTTCAGTCGGAAATCTATTTTTTTCCAAAAACATGTTTTATAAAAAAAATTAGAAAATGATTTTATCCTTTTAAAAATGATTTATTAAGGAAATATTTACCCATTTTTACGTTTTAAAAAAAAATCAAAGGAATGCTCATGTTATTTTCAAAACAATGCTAGTTTGGCTTTTACCAAAAAAAGAGAAATTCATATTGGTTTTAACATGTACAGCATGAATGTAATATATAACCACCATGACCACTTAAATGTTTTAAAAAATATTTTATATGTTTCAAAAATTATTTTCAAATAAAATTATTTTCAAAAGAAAATTGGGAACTTTTAGTTTTAAAAGCACTTTTCAAAATGAAGATGGTATTTTCCTCAAGAATGTTTTTAAGTATCTTTTTATGGTATTTCTATTCATCAAAGAAAAAACCATTTATTATTACTCTAATGTCTATATGTTTTATTGATACAATTATTATTCTTTCTATGGATGGTTTATGGTCTTTTTGACCAAGTAAAGTATTGACATTCACTTTCTCGATTCATTTTTGTAGTTATTAACTTTCACTTCAAATATTCACTTTCTTGTGATCATTGGAAATTAAATTTTTCCTAAATATCCATTTTATTTATCAAAGATATGTAAATTAATTAAAATATATATCATTTTTACATACATTTTTCTACATTGATAGTTAATTTTTTATCTAGGGAAATATTTATAAATTTTTATTCTTTACTCAACACAGATATTCGATGATAAGGCACAATTTTCATGTATTAAATTAGTTGTTCAATATATGAGGAGTGATTTGGAACTCCAATGAGGGGTGGGACCACTATAACATATCCCATTGATGCATATACATGTCTCGTGAGACTAATAATTAAGTTATCATTAAATCGGTTTTTACCTGTAGTTTAAACTGTCTAGTGAAAGGTATTGATAGTAGAGGTATCATGATTCTTGAGATCATAGAGTCCAATAATTAAGCATTTCCTTAATTAATAATTCAATTATTATTAACCATGATATTTTCACAATGATATATTCTCTAGATGCATTTCATTCTCATTTTATTGACTAAATTTCATGGGTTTGGTTATTTACCCCTCCATGTTGATTATTCCTTATCTATTCATGATATTCAAGTTATTTAAATGAAATATGTGTTCATTTATTTACCTTTACATATTTATTATTGTTTATCTAATTAAGATAAAAAATTATTTATTAAATGGAATGTGTGTTCAATTATTTACCCTACCATTTTGATTATGCCTTATCTAGTTCTTTAACCATTCCCCATTGATTATTCTTATTGATTCATGATAGAGTCCATTGTACTTAACCGTTACTAATAATTTGAGATAACCCTTATTTTTTTCCTTTCCCAAAGATTATATGAAGTGTACTATGATTTATGTTAAAGGATATACTATAGGGAATAATATTATTCTCAAAAAAATTATGTTGAAATTTGTGTATTAAAATTTAATGTATGACTCAATTATGCATCTGGATTACCAAGAATAATAAACTATTTGGTCCTTTGGTATGCGATTACTTATATCTTATGAAAACTTAATAATGTAGACACAAACTTTGGGCTACTAGAGTTTAGGTATCTATAAAGTTTAAAACAATTTAGATATATAATCAAAAAAATGTCTTCTAATAAATGTAAACAATTTTGTTATATTTTCAACTAATCAAGAATAACTAAATTTAGAGATCTTTTTCCCAAGTTATAATCCAAATACATAATTTAACCAATCATATAAAATCATCTACTTGAATCTAATATGTGATAGAAATTACTATGTTAATAAACTACATGGGATAAATAACTACATGAATAGGATATATGGGAATAGTAAAAAACATGTAAAAATGATATTTTAAGGTCTCAAGTCATGTATTTATCCAAGGAAATCAACATTAAACATGTATAAAATATTATAAAAAATTAAAACATGAAATATAAAGATATTTTACACAAATAAATTTTATTATATAATAAAATTTATGAATTCTTTAATCAATACACAATTCAAAGTATTAAGAATTTTAATGGAAATAAAACAAATAAAACTGTGTAATTCTCAAGACATAAATTGGTTATAGGACCCAATAATCAATAAGGTCACTTAAAAACTTATCTTATTAATAAAATTAATATTTCATAGCACATTAATTTTGTTATTCCTTTTATCATCCAACTCATGCTTTTCGAGCATAATTTAGGCAGGTGGTTATATATGAAGGAATTAAATCCCTAGCATGAACCATGTATGATAACATATTTCCCTATGTGCCAACTATGATTAATGAATCCTTGCATATCATGATACCAAACCATGAGTAAAAAATAATAAATCAATAACATCACATAATAAGTGTATCACTCAAGTTGAAATAACACCACAACTATAAAAAGCAACCTCATGAACTGAAATATCATCCCTAGAAACTTGGGTTTTTCCCCAGACATAGGTTAGCTAATCCCATGAATGAGCTCATTATCATACCAAACACATATTATTATCTTATATAACATTATAAAATATTAAATGATAGAAAAAATTCTAGGATTTTATACCAATTTGTAATATCCTTGGCCTGGTAGGGCCTCACGTGACTGAAACGAGTCTCCCCAAGACCTAAGGTGCACCTCCCCATATTCTAGAAGAAACTGAATAGAAATCAGTGTCTAATGAATATAATTTAGATACTATATCCACTAGTATAGAATGAAAATAATAGTGTAAATAAGATAAAAATTTTACACAAACAACTCCAGCAAAAAATAGACAATTTCCAAAACAACTAAATATAATGAACCATGTCATACCATACAATATTTCATACTAAATGTCATTCTAAAATGAATATAATCAACTAACTAAAAAAGACTCAAAATAATTACTCCCAGAACTGGTCTCAAACCCCATGCTCGGTCTCATATCCAAGATCTGATGTCAGCAAGTAAACTCAAACAATCAAGCATAGGGCCCCATTCCCTTGTCCAGACCTGTATCAATGAAGTCAACTTGGTTATCAAAAAAACATCCCAAATAGGATGTGATTACAATTCAGTAAGCCACGACAAAAGGTGTCTAAAAACATCCAATATGAGTATTAGTTCATGAAATAATATGATAAACAATGAAATTAATTGTGAATTAAATTTAAAACATATAAATAAACCTATTGAACCTCAAACTCAAGGTTGACACTTGGGGTCAACCATACCTACTATCAAACATTGTCATATGTCTCTACCCATACCCTTAAAAATATCTTATCTTAGTTATAATAATATCCATATGTGGTAGTATTATGAACAATAAACCCAAATATAATTCACATTCCATGAGTTAATTATATATTCATTTCATATTAGAACCAAGGTGAATTCCCATGCTAGGGGTTAATTACATATTTAGTTAAAATTGATCCATGGAGAATTATCATGTCTAGGAAAATTACATATTCCATGTATCAAGTGAAATGAAGAACCAAAGCATACTAATTTAACAAAAACATTACAAACATGTTAACTATATGCCACTTTGATTAATTCATGCCAAGATCTAGCTATCATTCCAATTATAGTAACATGAAAATATTCCATTATTCCAAGTTCCAGTTGTATTTAAATTTTCCAATTGACATATAAAATATAACCAATTACCAATTTATATTCCATTTATTCCAAATTAACATTTTACATATCAATAATGAGAAAATACTAATTCATATTTCAAGAAAATTCCCAATCTCCAATTTCAAACTACTAAGGTAACAAGGTACACATGGTTTGATCCAAATATAAAACCATAATTCCACAATTCAAATTTAACGTACTAAGTTCATATATTCTATATTTAATCCTAGGTTCAAAGCTAGGCATGACACGTGGTGTCTAAAAGCCTAATATTTCAATCCCCAGTGGTCCTAATGGGATTCATGGGAGGTATTAAAAGATAATTAAAGAAATAATCATAGATTTTAATTAGAAGAGGTTTCACACATGTTGAGATAGCATGTTCACACATTTTACATATTCTAGGAACCAAATCATACCAAAGAGAGATACTTTACACCACCTAACTCAAAAGATAAGATGAATAGTCCTAATAAAAAAGCATCCATATCAATGTGCAGAACCAAAAATCCCTAAGTACATCAATATTTCCACCACACCATTTTTAGAGAAATAATATTCCTAGAGATAACGAGAGGAATTAATAAATTCAACACAGGACGTGGAGAAAATATACATATAGATCAAACCACAAATTAATGGATCCAAGTAATATTTTGTATAAGTAATGTAAACCATGAAGAACACTTCAAGATCATTAATATCATGTTCAGGTTAAAAGGGGGATTATAAAACTTAAGAAGTGGTTTTAGATGGAGAAAAAATGATTCTACCCTTGACTTTCCTAACTTATAACTGCATTTCTAGCTAGCAATTGCATGCCATCAGGTAGCCAATTGTTCCAGGAAGAAGACCTCCACCACTAAAAACCCCATCAGCTAGACGGTGGGTCTCCACTAGTTGGTCGGTGGGATTCTTAGTGGAATCCCATTCTAATAATATTTTACTGGCTAGATAATGAGTCTCACCGGATAACCAATGGTCTTCCTGTATAATTACTGGGCTAATTCTATATCCACTGGCTAGCTGATGGCACTACAAGATTCCTTTTACTATATACCACTATAATAATTTTCTAGTTTGGCTCCTTGAAGCCCCTAATCATCTCTTAAACACTATTTTAACTTCATACAATGCTCATTTTATAAAAACTAAAGAGGTTTGACCGAAATTAAAGAGATAGGTACCTAGAAAAAGGATGGGGACTTACACTACAATAAAATTTTCAAATTCACCAAAATACTACCAAGTCCCTTCACTTAAGTATGTTCCTTTGATCACGTATATTTCTTTTAATTTGGATCATGAAACTAATTTCATAATACTATATTCATACAATTTTTTTCTTAGGTAATGTTTAGGTAACTCCCTTCACTTAAGTGAGTTTTCCCAAGTACTTTCACCCTACTTCCTTCTCTTAAGTCTTCCCAAAAAACTTTTTTCACAAGACTCCTTTTCTCTACCCTATTCACCCTATTATCCCTGTGAAACCCCTTCAACTATATTCTTTTCTCTATTATAGTTCATGTATTTGTGAATTAGATAAATAGGGAGCCTATAATATTCATTATGATCTTATTTAACTTCAAAGAAGATGGATTAATCATTATTTTTAGGAAAATACCTTAACATTCATACATCCCTTCACTCTAATAAATGTGGTATGTTATTTTCATATCTTCATTAACGATCATGATTTGTGTGTGATTCCTAGATTGATCAGTACAAGACCAACACATGACCATACTAGTGCACAAATTACCTGAATAGTTCTAAGATCTTATACCAATGAAAAACTCCATCTGTAGAACCAAATTAACTTTTAAATTTACTCCAAAAATTACACCCAAAAAATGGAAAACACTGAGAAACTTCTTCATTCTGTATAAACCATTTCCCTTAGTATTAAATGACCTTTATCAACCAAAAAATTTATTGAAAACAAACAAAACATCAATCTCTATCTTAGATCACATTGGTTTCAAAAAATTAACTTGCACTAGTCCCTATGAGATTAAACTAGCACACAGTGGCACATGATGATAAATCTAGTTATTCTATGTAAGAGTAATATCATGTATAAAATGCATACATGTGTTTAATTTGTGTGTTATTTCATATATTGAGTATAATGAAATATGTCATAGGTGTCTATATGAGATGAATCATGATGCCCACATAAGGATAAAATAATTTCAAAGGCTTGTATCTGATCAAACCTTACCAGTAGTGTACAATTAATCATGCGCAGACCAAACCTCCATAGTATTAATTCACATATGATTCATTGATAACATCATGATTGTGTATTCTTAAACCCACAATGCATTATTATTTCATTTATATCATAATACATCTATGATAATCTATTTTTCAGAAGAATTAGAATCACCATATTATGAAATTTTTTTGATATTCTAATCACATGGAATAGATTTGATACCATTGCTAGGTTTTTTAAGATCTAATAAAATTCACTAAACACAAGTGATGTGATAAAAATCATAAAACTAGGAACATCCATATGAGATAACATGAATCCATGAAAACAGAAAAATGAATAAACTATTTACCTTAAACTATCAAAAAAATTGATACTATATTTGATTGATATGGGTTTTATGTACATCACTTGAGGAATTTGAATGAAATCCATCCTCTAAGGTGTATACATGGGTTGAAATCAGATCACTTATCACAAGGGTGAGACCCTTCTCACTCTCATGACATCATGTTATGTAGTGACCCTTGTTTTATCCAATCAAGACATAATTCAAATCTATATTTAAAGAGTCGTAGTGCCTTGATACTGGTAAAATAGTAAATTTACCTAAGAAGATGACTCAAAAAAGTTGTTTTATGGTTTAATTGAATTTGGGGTGTGGTGTTTACCCTTGTATTGAGTCAGCACAAAATTTCGGGAATTGTAGTGTCTTAGAAATAATATATTTAATATAATATATTATTTTTATCCCATTTTCATGTATTCGTAGGTTTTATGATTTTCCTTTAAAACTAACCCTTAAATAGAAAATTTTTGTTTCATTGAATCTATAATTGTGGGTTTAATCTAGGAGAGCTATAATTTGAGTTTGTTTCGGCAATTCTCAAGATCGACCACAGTGATGAGTATTTCATAATTACTAAAAAACCTATAAATTTCACTATTTAAACCAATTTATCTCTACTAATAGGGTTAGTGACTCAAAAAACTATAATTAGTGGTATATTGAGAGGGATCGTTGTTGATGCATTAGTGAAAGATAGGGACTGACACTGGATTGTGGGATCAAGACTGAATCCACAACAACATCTATGGATGGAACTAAGACTTCAATAAGATTGAAGCGATGATGATCTCATCATCATGGTATAGTTTTTTATTTCATTTTGGATTCATTTCAATGAAATTTATATGAAAATTCTTTTATTTTTAATTTGTTCTTGTTTTTTTATCCTCATAGATTTGATTTTAGTATAGAAATTATACCCCCTAATTTCATATGTTTTATTTTTTACGGTGTTTTGAAGTTTTTTAGATGCAAATATTCCACCCCCATGAATGAGTTTCATGATTACTTATCATGACTCGGATCCACTAGCATCATAAGGTAGCATGACTATAAAGGAAGAGTTTATAATGAGTCCAATAAGGCACAATGGTGGTTGGAGAAATGAGGTAGGCCAGGGAGTGTGTGATGTTGTTGGAGGAGGATACATAGTGGATCAGTAGTGCGGGTACATGGAGGGACATATTACTAAGCTGAAAGGTGGTGGAGATAAGTCTGTTCATGGAAGCGGCCAACAATGATGGTGAAAGGGGATGTCCATAGCAAGAGGTGGAAGACTATGTGACCACCACAATGATAGAGAGAAAGGGGAAAAGGACACTTGGGTTTTCCCATAATCTGTATAATAATTCAGGATTAGAAGGATGCCCTCCCACTACATGGTGGTTGGGGATGATTCAAGCCTTAAACATCCTCATAGATTGAGTTGAATGACCCGAATGACTATGTTGGCCTAGTGTGGGCCCCAACATTTCAGCCCATTCATGAAGTGGAAAGGGTTGAGGTGCACTAAGTTAGCTCCACCAGTCCTAACTCAAGCGACCAAAAAGCTTACAGATGGGTTCCAACCCCCCCCCCCCCAAATCCTAGAATGTCATGTAGAACACTCATAGGTTATTACGTGTCCTATTCTTCACTTATGTGGAGGGTTTTTTTCAAATTACTCATACAATGTCTATTTTGAGAAAATAAATATCCCATATTAGGTATTTTTTTAGGTAGATTATAATAGCATGGCCTGTTTATCCAAATAAATTTTCCTTTGAGGTAGGATAGGTAGATATTGATTTTTTCTCTATAAGTCCAATGAATAGGTTTAGTCATGATAATCAGAGTCCACTTAGGGTTGGACACCCTTATTGGTGGTGTAAGTATGACAAGGTGTGGTTCCAACCACTATCCTTGTGTAGGGTTGGTTATTCCTCCAATTTTATATGTGTTTTTTTTTGGGAGATGGATCCTCTACTTTTGGATCAAATATGGTTGGTATTCACTTCACATACTCAGGGTGTGAGATCCTCGATCTGTGGAGTCAGTTTTCCCCATGTTTAAAGAGCTTGGATAGGGTGTGTGATTCTAAAATGGATTCAGTATTCCCCTTATATACTTGGAGAATTATATCCTCCATTAAAATTATATTGAGTTTTTTTAGGTTGTTGTATTTGGGTGGTTTCAATACTTAGAGTCACATGCCAGTTTTTCTCCTATAACTAGCATGAACTAAGAAGGGCTCTTTCCTATAATCGGACTCCTCTCTTTTATAGTATACCTGATTGGTTATAGTATAAGTATTAGTACCCCCTTGACTAAGATCTATTAAGGGTCAATGTGATGGTTCCCCCTGATTTTTTATAATTGTGGAATAGTATCTGTGGTTGTGGACTATGAGGTTGCATACCCCTTGAACTGAAGAACATACTTTAACAAGGAGCATGTGTCAAGACCCTTCCCAGTGGGGTATGTTCCATAACTCCCCAAGCCCTCCACAAATAGGCTAGGGGATTCTAAATAGCACTAACTAGTCATGTCACTAACATGGGAGGAATTTCATAAGTACTTATACACATGCTAACATCTCCAAGCCCACAAATCGTTAAATGTAAAAAATACCAAGGAACAAAAATTCATACATACTACTAAACCCAACCAATAGAGTACAATAAAAAGTAAAGTGTGGAAAGGTAAATAGGGAGAGAATACAACCCCACCAAAAGAAAGAATCAGGAAACTGCAAATTCCAACCTATAAGAAAACAATAGAGGAACTGGGACTGTTACTCAAAGCCATAGGGACACCTCGTCCTGTCTAAAACTTAAAAATCTTTTTCTGGTCCCTGTCCTGGACTCCATAAAAAGGTCACTTATCTACACAAGATAAGACATGTGCGGGAAAAGACCATGTAGGGTGAGTATTATAATACTCAATAGGAAACACTAAAAACCACAAGAAATGCACAAAGTAAAGGTATAGTTAGATCTAGATAGTATATGTCTACAATACTTATAACTAGAACATATCTAGATATACTTGAAACCCAGACCCATAGTTTGGAGGTATTTCATAATGACTGCATACCCATTCTAGGGATTTAGAACAAAAGATTATAAGAAGCACTCATCCAGAAGAACTCACTCCTGAGTCTGATTGTCTTGATTACGTCTGTCTGAGAAGTACTCTTCATCGCGAATTTCCATGAGAGAGATACAATGATAGGTCTTAAGAGAGATTATGATACACTCATTTCAAGATAACTAACTACATGAGTAAATAAGACTATGATATAGGGATGAGGATCACTTCTAGGGCCATGGCATATAGCAATAATCATTTGAATTCACCTACTAAGTAGACGACCAATGTTCAGTAGCATTGGTCACATCAATAACCTAAATCTACCTAGGGCACAAATATGGATAGAGGATCCTGCTCTGAGCATCTCAGAGTGGACTTTCGACTCTATCTAGAAAGTCCTTCTAAAGGGGGGCATACTCTGGTATATAGGAAATGATACCCACTGAACTTCAAGGGAATGAAAAAGGGGGAACAACCCCAAATGAGACGTGTCCAAGATACATTCCAAAAGGAGATAAATCCATGTAGAAAAGAGTACGCCGCATGAAGAAGTATCACACGCCATGTTCCTTGACCACAAGTAATTCCCATGTACAACTGACCATGTCAGAAGAACATGTCTTGTATAAAAAGGTATACACCATGTGTAGAGGGGCTCAAACATCTTGTCCAACAATACAGGTTCTGCTCTGTGTACACTGGCCATGTTTCAGTACATGGCTTTAACCCATGTTCGCCTACCCGTGTACTAGTACATGGAGTAGCCTGAGTATCTAGCTGGGATATGGCCGTGTGGTGGAGTACAATACATATACTCCATCCCGTGTCTTTGTATCCCCCGAGATACATGAAATGTTCTGGGAAAGGTCTTGCACACCATCTGATATCTGTCACATGCCGTGTTCCACCTCTATATCGCCAGAAACCCTAGCTATCATTGGACTAGTAAAACATTCCATGTATTCCAAGATACATGTTGTGTTCATCATAATTTTCTAGAAATTATTCTCTTCCTGCAGCACTTCGGTTGATCTTCCAACATTCTACCCAATGATCGGTTCACCTTGAAAATGAAAATCCAAGGCCGTCTCATCCTTGAAACATCGATTTGGTATGTTTTGGGCCTTCAATAGACTCTAAAAACTAATTCTGATCATCCGCACAAAAAATTCTTGATGAAAGATATCACTTGGAATACATTGATCCATTAGTGTCCATCACTATTTCACCTTTTCTAGGTCATCACGATGTCTGACCTACAATTTAAGACCATTGCACCACGAAACGAATGTGCAACGATCCTTCGTTTATAACCCTGTGAAGAATAAAGAATGAATAGGAATAAAGGGAGAATAAATCCTAGAGAAACAACCCAAGGAATGAACCTTGGCCATTGTTTTTTACGGAATTGATCTTCTCCCATTAGAAGGATCAAGAAACTAAATCAAAATAAAATCAATTATCTAAATCAAACCTGCAATCACCCACCCCGCAAAAACAAACGAACCAAGGGTCATCCTATTTGTGGGTTGAACTTTGTTTATCATTAAATAAAATAATGGGAAAGAAATAATTAAATCACAATCCCAACCTCAAGTTTGGATCGATCATTGATGAAGACTGATTTCACTTTCATTTAAGACAAGATCTTCCAACTCCACTGGAGCAGCAATTCACAATTTCCTGATTCATCGGCGTTTGTCATCAAGAGGTTTCTCCAAGTGTCTCGTATCTAACACTCTAGAGAATTCTAGGGTTATAAGTCTAACTCTATAAATTCTTCTTAACATATTATTTAAAAACTTATTTTATAACATTAGTGCAATGGAAAAATAAAATAAATATTAAATTTATTTTATTTTCTTAAACATTTAAAAAATAACATTCACAACCAGCCAACACCGGTCATTATTTGACCTCGCCTAAGGTAAAGTCATTATTCTGAATGCAATGTTTTCCTCATATTTCTGATCTGATTTCCAATTTAAAAGTTATTCCACTTTTTCAGTAAAATCGCTTTTATGTGGTATTTAAGAGTTTAATATATTTCAAACATTTATCCCGAGAACCCCAGGCCTTGGAATCACATTCCGTCTCAATGATTGTTCTCAAATTAATTCCATATAATATTTAAAAATAATACACTGAAAATATGGGACATTAAATTCTCTCCACCTTGGGGGATTGTGTCCCCAAAACTCCAAAACAAAATGCTACTCAAAAATATGTGGGTATTGTGTATGAATATTAACCTCCCTCTCTCATGTATTCTCCTGGAGGTTCTCGTGTTTCCACCAAACATGCACTAAGGGAATCACTCACTCGTGAAGGATCCTATCCTGCAAATCCTCAATCTCCACTGAGTACTCATAAAAGGTTGATCCATCATCAATGTATAGATCTCCCAAGTCGATAACATATGATGGATCGTGCATGTACATCCTCAGATACGACAAGTAGAAGAAATCATGTACCCAGTGAAACTATGGTGGTAGATCTAAGCGATATGCCACCTCGTTAACTCTACGTAATATCTGAAAAGGGTCGATGAACATTGGAGATAACTTGCCACCCTGGAAAAATCTCTGCAACCCTCATTGAGTTGAGACCCGAAGGAAGACATGGTCTCCTTCCTCAAACTCCAAAGTTCTCATCCATCTGCCATTATAAAACTTCTCTTGGCTATTTGCAGACTTCATCTACTCTTGGATGACCTGCACCTTCTCAATAGTAGCTCACACCAATTCTAGGCCCACGGATGCTGACTCTCCTAGGTCAGTACAGAAAAGTGGTGACTAATAGGGTTTCCAGTACACAGCCTTGAATGGTGCCATACCAATGGTGGAGTGGTAGCTATTGTTCTATGAAAACTCTTCCAGTGGTATGTGGTCCTCCCAGCTATGCTCGAAGTCCAACAGAAAATCTCTCAACATGTCTTCTAGAACATGAATGGTCCTCTATGTCTGGCCATCTGTTTGGGGATGAAACATTGGGATCAATCATAACTGGGTCCTAAATGCCTCTTGCAATCCCTCTCACAACCGGGATATGAAATGAACATCACGATATGAAACAATCATCGATGGTAAACCATGAATCCACCATATCTATTTCATGTAGAGGTGTCCTAATCTATCTACTGAACTCTACTCTTGGATATCTAGGATGTGATCTGACTTGGTGAGTCGTTCAATGATCACTCAGATGGCATCATGTCCCCTAAATATATGTTGTAAACCAGTCACCTAGTCTATCTATATTCTATCCCACTTCTATTATGGTACCTCTAGGGGTGAACTAATCCAATTGGAAACTAGTTCTCGACCTTCACCTTTTGGAAGGTAAGGCATCGAGAAACAAACTCTCCCACTATATTCTTTATCCCTGTCCACAAAAACTAATGACGGAGGTCCCAGTATATCTTCTTCACACCAGGGTGTAACACCAAAGGGGATGTTTGAAACAACCTCAAAGCCTCCTCTCAAATCACTCTTCGTAAAATTGTGTTTCCCCTAAAAATTACAATATGCTTCCCACATTATTAATATCCATGAGGAGCATGCCCTATTGACATCTGAGAACATAAGGTCTCACAGTCGACATTGCCAAGTTGTGCCTCCCTGAATCACTGTAAAAGTGGAGGGGTGAAAACCATTGACTTTAGGTAAGATTAATCATCTCCATCTATGAAGGATAATTATAATGAGACCAACTAATCTGATGCCTAATTCAATAGTTTTGTTCTAGATCTTTTGCTGAGATCATCCTCCACCATGTTTCCCTTCCCAAGAGTATAGAAAATTTTGGAAGTCATAATTCTGGAGGAACTATGTACATCTCCTCCATCTTAAGTTTAGATCCTTCTATGAGAAGATATACTTGATGCTATTGTGATTGGAGTAGAAGATAAACCACTCTTCCATCAGGTAGTTTTTCCACATCTTCAATACAAAGACTACTGCTTCCAACTCAAGATAATGGGTCACGTAGTTATGCTCATGTGGTCTCAACTAGCGCAAAACATAGGCAATCACCACATTCCTATACATCATTACACAACCAAGTCTGGTCCCTAATGCATCACAGAACACTATGTACTCAACTCCCTCCTCTAGAAATATCAAGATCGAAGCGCTCATCATACTCTTTCTCAAATACTAAAAAGCCCACTGGCACTTCTCCATCCACACAAATGGATTCCCCTTTTGAGTGAAAGCTATCATCGGTACTAATATTTGAGATAAATCAATTATGAATCTCTAGTAATAGCCTTCCATCCCAAGGAAACTCCACACCTCCATCATGTTCCTTGGTGTCTCCCATGTTAACACAGCTTCTACCTTGTTTGAGTTCACCGCTACTCCATCTACTGAGACAATATGTCCTGGAAAGTGTACCTCTTGAATCCAGAACTAGCATTATGAGATATTCCCCTAAATCTGGTGCTCTCTGATTATGTCTAGAACATTATGCAGGTGTCTTGCATGCTCCTCCTCATATGTTGAGTACACAAGTATGTCATCAATGAAGACCACTATGAACAGGTCTACGTAAAGCTGGAAGATCTAGTTCATGAGTCCCATGAACATTTCTGAGAAATTATTCACTCCAAAAGGGAATCACCAAGTACTCATAATGACTGTAGCATCATCTAAAATCCATATTCATTATATCATCATCCCGTACTCATAACTCATGATAGCTTGATCAAAGGTTAGCCTTCGAGAACCATCATGCCTCTTTCAACTGATCAAAGATGTCATAGATACTCGATAGTAGATACCTATACTTTACCATCACTTTGTTCAAGTTTTGGTAATCCACACACAACCTCAAGATCGCATCTTCATTTTTGAAAAAAAAAAATAGGTCTTCCTAGGTTGAAACACTAGGTCACACAAAGCCTTTCCTCTACAAATCCTCCAAATGCACCCTCATCTTATGAAGCTCTACGGGATCCATCCAATATGATAGTACTGATATCAGTGTCATCCTATGAGGGGGGGAAATTGATGTAGAAGTTAATCATTCATTGGGGATGAAACCCTATAACATATTTTGGAAAGACATCCTCATACTCCACGACTACTACTGGGAATTGAAAGCTCACAGCATCTGATGCTCTAAGGGTAAGGCTAGCCAAATCATGAGTGATTGGATGCACCCTCCTATGCATGATCCCATCCTATGCTACCTAGGTTTCCTTTTCACCAAGAAATTAAAACCTATTCTTTTCACTAAGGATGCACCATTATCTATGACTAAACTAGTCAATATGTGCATGGACTGAATATAGCCAATCCATACTGAGAATGACATCATAAGGCCTCGACACTGCTACTAAGAGGTTACAACTGAAACTATCACCTAAAAGGGTAATATCACACTTTTGGAAAAGGATTGTGATCATTGAGTCTCCTCCCATAGGTGTCTCTAGAAATAAGGGTTGATTCAACAGTTCTACTAGAATCTCAAGGTCTCGAACAAGATATGTGGTGAGGAAATAATGACGGGAACTTGTGTCTATAAGTATGGTAGATAAGGTCTAAAAGAAACATATCATACCTTATATAATCCGTAGAGTCCCTAGGTCATATGCCTCAACTGCATGTATCTTCCCCCTCCCATATCCTCCAACTCCCTGAGCCTGGCGTGGACCTCCTGGGGTTGGGGGTGGTAATATGTCAAAATGTCTGCTACCTCCTACAGCTCTCCCTACTCCTCTTCCACTTCCACTGCCTGGTGGATCTACTTGTTACACTCGTTTCCTCTACCTCAATGGTCCATCTGCCACTTCCCTATCAGCATCTCGATAGGTTGGAAGATATCAAGTGAGATTTCCTCTACCATCACATGTGTATCATCAACTCTCCCTAGGATGACTGGATCTAAACCGAGCGCCATGGACTAAAGATCCCCTATCTAGGGACCACCTATGACATATCCCACATCTTGATCCTTGTGTCTGAAATAGGCTCTCTAATACTGAGGTCTCTACACTTATCTTCTTATTGTTAGATGTCGTTGGATGTCTCTACTTATCCAAGAAGCTCTCAACCACCAAATCTTGCTCGACCACTCTAGCATAAGCCATAATGCATAGAGGTATGACGTTGGCTCAGATGTCCTAACTTAGACCTCACTCAAAGTTTTGTGCCCAGAAGTAATAATCCCTGACCATATCCATTGAGTACCTGGAGAGGTTTGTGAACCTTGATGAATAGGCATCCACCATCATACTACCCTGATGGAGCTAAAGAAGATCTTGTATAAGCACTACTCTCAGAGTAACAAGATAGAAATCCTCTTTAAAGATACATTTGAACTCCGTCCATGAAAGAGTCGCCTCTTTGTAAGTTTACATGGTCAAACTCCACCATCAACATGTCAAACACTGAAGAAGGATCACTTCTAGGATCACCATTTGGTCCAATGGTGTCCTCACTAGATGGAAAACATTGGTCACTACCTTAAGCCAGTCCTCAGCTGCATGAGGTTTGGGGTCACCGCAGAACCTGAGGGTCTCTGTCTCTGAAACTCACGGATCATGCTCATAATGTATTCCTTGTCTATTGGTATTGTAGGTACCACATTCTTATCAATTGGTGATAGTATAGCTGGTACACCACCTGGAGGTAATGTAAGGGGAACTGTCCCTTGTATCAAAGCCTTGTCACTAAGGGGGTCATCATCATGATAAAGTTGTTGGATCCTAGATGGTATGCATTGTAGAGGAATCATGTAAGAAACAATATATACCATGTTCAATGAGTATATCTTGAGAGCTGACATAAGAAGTACATTGAAACAAAAACCCATTCTTATATGATGGATGTACCATTTTTTCCGCAACTTGTGTGCTCATGTACCGAATCAAAACGTAGGTTATCAGAGTCATGGTGTATGGATACATCGACTACCGCACCAACACAAGAGTACTTGGCCTCAAATACAAACTCGAAAAACTTAAAAATTTTACCCCAAACCAATCTCACAGACTCTCAGTTCTAAGGTAGAACCAACCTCCTTTAATACCAATCTCTCACGACCCATCCAAGTGGGGCCCGTGCCCCGACTCCCCAAGCATGCCCCCAATTGGAAAAGGGTTGGAAACTAGCACTAAGTAGTAATTTCACTAACATGTGAGGCATTTCATAAGTACCTATACACATGCACACATCTCCAAGACCACAAATGCTAAAATCTAAAAACTACAAAGGAACAAAAATTCATGCATACTACTAAACCCAACTAACATGGTATATCAAAAAGTAAAGTTTAGAAAAGTAAAATGGGCTAGAATACAAGCCCACTAAAAGAAAGAGTCTGCCAACTAAAAAGTACAAACTATAAGAAAAAAAGATAGGTACTGGGACTACTACTTGAATCCGTAAAATCACCTCATCCTGTTTGAAACTTACAGTACTTTTTCCGGTCATGGTCTGCCTTGGACTCCATCCAAAGGTCACTCGCCTGCATGAGACATGACATGTGTGGGAAAAGACCATGTAGGGGTGAGTATAACAATACTCAATTGGACATCCCAAATCCCAAAATAAATTTACAAAGTAAAGGTACAGTCATCTCTACACAATATGTGTTTAAAGTACATATAACAAGAACATATCTAGATATACTCAAAACCTAGACCCATAGTCTAAAGGGAAGTTACAAAGACCGCATACCCATGCTAAGGATTCAGTCTGAATATTACACAAATAACTTATTCATGAGAACTCACTCCTGAGTCTAATAAACCTGATGACGTCAGTCTAAGAAGTATTATTTTTCAGGAACTTCCATTGGAGATATACACTGATAGATCTAAACAGAGAGTATTATACACTCATTCTGGGATAACCAACTTCACCAGTGAGAAAGATCATGATACATGGATGAGGATCACTACCATGGTCGTGGCCTATACCACGACTCATCTGGATTCACCTAATAAGTAGAGAACCAATGTATGGTAGGATTGGTCATTTCAATAACCTGACTCTACCTAGGGCACAATAATGGAGAGAGGATCATTCTCTAGGCCTCTAGAAGGGGACTCCCGACTCTATCCAGAAATTCTTACAGAAGGGGTTCATACTTCTATAGATATAAAATGATACTCAATGACCTTCAAGGGAATGAGCAAGGGGGAACCAAACTAAATAATACTTTTCTAAGATAATTTGTACAAGGATATCAATCCATGAAGGAAAGAGTACAGAGTATGACGAACTATCACACATCGTGTCCCATGACCACAAGTAATGCCTGTGTAAACAGCAGAACGTTTCATGTAGTAAAAGTTATACACATCTTGTAGAGGGGATCACATTCCATGTCAAAATATATGGGGTCTACTCCGTGTATGCTCTCTATGTTCCAGTACACAGCTTCAACTCGTGTTTACCTACCCATGTACCAGTACATTGGGTAGGCCGAGTATCTGGTTAGGGTCTGGCCATGTGGTGGATTACAACCCGTGTACTCTACCCTGTGTCTGTGTATCCTCTAAGATACATACTGAGTTCTTGGTAAGGTCCCACACACTATGTGACAGATATCACATGCAATGTTCCACCTCTCTATCACCTGAAACCCTAGATGCTACTGGACTGGTCCCACATGTTGTGTAGTGTGAGATACACGTTGTGTTCATCAGGATTTTCCAAAATTGTTATTCTTCCTCTAGTGATTTGGTTGATCTTTTTGTGTTCGATCCGATGATTGGTTTTCCACGAAAATGAATATACAGGGTTTTCTCATCCTTGAAAAATCGATTTGGTATGTTTTGGTTCTTATATCAGCTCCAAAAACCAATTCCATTCATCCACATGAAGAATGATTGAAGAACGATATCTCCCCAAATACGTTGATCCGTTTTTTCACCATTGTCGTAACACCTCCTCTAGATCATCATGATGTCTAATCTACGATTTGAGATAATTATGGCTTAAAATGGATGTCTAAAGATCCTTCATTCATAACACCGTGAAGAATGAAGAACATGTGGGAATAAAGGTGGAATAAATCATTGAGAAACAACCATAGGAAGTAACCTTGACCTTTTCTTTTTACAGATTTTATTAGGTCCTTTATAAGGATCAAGAAACTAAATTGAAACATAATCAATTCCCTAAATCAGACCCACAATCACCCATCCTACAAGAAAAAATGAACCATGGGTCAACCTATTTGTGGTTTGATTCACTTTAATCATTAAATCAAATCAAAAGAAATAAATAATGAAATCACACACCCTACCTCATGTTTGAATCGATTTTGGATGAATAATGATTGTGATTCCATCATTGATGAGATCCTCCAACTCCAATGGCACATTGATTCACAGCTGCTTGATTAATCATCGTTCATCATTGAAAGTTTTCTCCAAAGGTCTCCTCTCTAATGCTCAAGAGAATTCTTGGGTTATGCTGCTAACCCTGAATATTCTTCTTAATAGCTTCTTTAAAATCTTAGGTCATTGCGTTAGTACAGTGGAAAAATAAAATAAATATTAAATTATTTTATTTACATAAACATCTAAAAACTAACTTTCACAGATGGCCCACACCGGCTGATGTTAGGCCTCACCTACCATAAAGTTGCTTCTCTAAATGCAGCAGTTACTTTAGATTTCTGATCTGGGCACCTATTTAAAAGTTATTCTACTTTTTTAGGAAAACAGATCATGCATGATATTTAAGAGTTTAAAATATTTTGAACATTTATCTTAGGAACCCTGGGCCTTAGAATCACATGTCTTCTCAATGCTTGGTCTCGAATTAATTCCATATAATATTTAAAAATAATACACGTAAAATCCAGTACATTACTGCATGCCCTCCTTTATGGGTTCTATTAGGGATGTGAAAGTTGATGAGGTTGAGAAGATAAGATGATTCAAAACTTATTCCCCCTCAATAATCCCTTATGTTTTATTTGAGAGGAAATGTACTATTGGGATATCAACTTCAGGCCTTCTTGCATTTTCTAAACTTCAAGAATTCATAGTTTCTCATGATATATGAACCTTTATGGATTAGAGTTGATAAGAATAGGATTTATTTTTATGCTTGAGATTAATAATGGTTGATCATATAGAGATTATTTTTTGTATATTAATATAGTATAAGACCACTCATGTGGTTTTATATTCCTACTCAATGTTAGTCACTATCCCTTAGCCTATTGGAAGTGGCTTGGGGTGGCACACTCAGATTACTAACAACTAGTGGGTTGAGTCATGTTAATGTGGTATCAGAGTAGATATTTCTTAGGGAAAGAGTTTGTATATATCAATCATGTGAGGAATGATTTAGTAATTTAGGGAAATGATTTTAATGGGGTCTTGAGTTTGGTTATCACACCAAAGGACCAATGTATGTGAAAAGGCTGATGTATATTTTCACTAGGACTCTGATGGCCTATTAATTAACCCATATCTTTGAGATATCATTTCAAGGTGAAATTAGGTTTTTAAATGAATCATATAGTGGTGAGTTATGTAGTTTTATATCCTTCTTGTGTAAAATCATCATGATATACTATAATCTTTGTGGGTTCATCTTATCAATCAAAGACTGCTACCCATAGATAACTATATTGTGTATGAAGGAAGGTTCATGAGAGGTTTGTGCTATTAGTCAAGAATCTCACCACCAATTAGTGAATAATGTGGTTTTTTTTTTCAGTATTTGGTTGAGAGATGAACTTTCCCCATGATGAGAGGAAGTTCTCTTCCCTTCTTTCTTAGTTTATATTTTTCTCATAGAGCAGATGGTGATTCCTACCAAGATGGATGATATTGCCCATAGGATGGGTATTATTTGTTAATTCAAACAATAGGGACCTCATAGGGTTAAAATTTTATATTTATCCTTAGAATACTGTGTTTTTGATAGATTCTAAGACTTGTGTTTCCATCTAGGTTGAAATTTTATTGACCAAATATTAATTTGTGTGTCCAGCTTTCTATAAGGAATAGTGAGCCATTATTGGATGATTATTTTCTCAAAACCACTATGGGAATGCTCAAACATGGTTATATTTTATCCCTTATTCAATATAGAGTTTATTCAATGGTATTATACCCACTAGAAAGTGTAACAATCATGTCTGGGTACACATCGAGGCCCACAAACCTTGAGGGGTGTTCCCAAGACATGTTTTTATAGTAAAATTGTTCATTCTCATTGGTCTGAGTGGATACTCTTGAGGATGAATATTTTATATGTGGTTTTGTATTTACACAACACCACTAATGTTAGAGACCCCAATAGTGAGCATTATTAGAATTAGGATTTTTAGCAACGATGTATCATGGATATGAGGGTAGGATATCATTTTACATAAAGGAATCCAAAGTGGTGGTGTGGATGGAACTCCACATTATAAATAAAATCAATATCATTGAACTCTATGTTTTGGGTTTGGTTTCGTATCAATAATTGTTGGGAGGAAAAGATGGTGGTGTGAGAGAAATTAGATATGGATGATGAATTGGTCCACTCTTATAATCACTACCCTTGGTTAATTCTTATTAGGCAAAGAGTAATAATAATTAGGCCAATGGGAATATTATCTTTGTGTATGGATTTGATTATGAATAAATAGGTGTAGTTTAGAGTATGATTTTTGTACTCTTTTTAGGTACCCTCACATGGTATGGTGTTGGTGAAATTTATTCTTTTTTCATTATATGTTCAGAAGTTAGAGATTCTAGTGGGACCCCTAGTTGGATACTTTTTAGCTACAGTTTCCACTAATGGAAATAATATTTCACTCACCCCTTCTAGTGAGATGAGTTTTTCTTTAGTGTAAAAATATTTTTTTAGGATATTCCTTAATAGTGTATATGGGATCTAGTGTTACACATATTGATCCGGATTAGGTGTCAGTGTAAATATTATGAAGTGATGAATAATTGAGTAAGTGAGGTGATTCCCAACCCCAATAGTGAGTGGGGCACCCTTAGATGTGGGGATCAAACACCACCATCAAGAAGTTGAATTAAACATCTAATTATATGGTATGCATAAATTTACATGCTATTTTCATGGATGAGAGTCCACTTTTGTGAGCATGGAGGAATGCATAAACATTTCTGAATAGAGGTCAATGGTTGACCCTTGATGAGAGATTCAGATTTGAATCTTATTTCATTATAGAGTTTCTATTTAAGTGTTATTGAGTATAATATTGAACACCCTTATGGAAATTATAGAGAATATAAGATAAATCTTTCCTTAAGTAAGATCAAGGAGGATCATGTTAGGCATTCAGGGTATTTCCCTAGTATTTCCTTGAGGGTATTAGCCATGTAGTAACCCTTCATTGTGGGAGTTCCATATTCATAGGTTTATGCTGGCCTATTTTAAGTTGAAGACGTAGAAGTTGATGAGAAATTTATGTCATAATATTGGTATGGTAGTTGATGCTTCTAGAAGAGATCTTTGATTCTAGATGATTGGGAATATGCCTGGATTTATAGCCTTGTAGTGGTGATTCTTGTGTGTAAAGAGTGATTTTTTTCACATTTTATTGGCAATTATAAATCCATAGGCTTCCTTTATTTGATATAGTTCTATAGTGGTGATGTTGAGTCAGTGGTCATGTGTGACCAAGTGTTCTTAGGTGTTAATACAAAATAATTTTACAAAATGTGGGGGGCATGTTTACCACTTCCCGAGTCATATGGTGGTTTTATTTTAGTATTCATTCTAAGTGTATGGATAAAAATCTAGAGTATAGATTGTGCTGTTAAATCAAAATCCTTTGTGTGGTATTCTCAGTGAATATTTTTGGGTCTACCCATCACATGAAAACTCTTATTATATAGTGGTTCAGGAGATATTTTCAAGAGGTTAAGGATTTTGATCTCTTGGGATGGTGTTATCTTGGGGTCTAGACCTGACAGAGTATGATCATCTTAATGGTATTGACTATTTGCACCAAATTTTGTAGATCGGCTCACCCGATGGTTAGTAGTTTGATACTAAGTAGATTGAAGAAGTTGGTGTTGTTAATGATGTACTCATCTGTAGATTTCATGAAAGAGTGAAAAACACAACCGGGTTGTCTTCGACTGTGAGTACATACCTGTTCGAGATCAAGATGCAGATGGAAGATTTATGAAGATGGTTGAGATTCTATTGGGAAAGAATCCGTGTGTCGCCTTTGTTCCAAAATCTAGCAATGTTGGTGTCTTTACCTTGTGGGAAAGTGGTGATGGATAAAGTTACATGTGTCTAGGGGATATTGTTTCCTTGTAACTCTACTAGGGTTAGTGTAGGAGATTTTTGAAGTGCTCCATTATGGATTATAGCATGGATAGTTTTTTATCTTGTGAAGAATATAGAAGTATGTCCCTTAGAACTAACTAATTCATAATTTAGATTACATTTATATTAAAATAATTTAATATTAATTAATTAAATATCACATATTGATTGTTCATTAATATAACCTTAATTCGATAATTTATTAAAGTATATGTAGAATTTAAAAGGTCATAAACACTCCCTACTATGATGAGAACCTTGAAGTACTATGATGATATTCTTAAACGTATTCCCTATGGTGTGGATAATATTATATTATATGAAACATGGTATATTTGAAATTTATGTGTGATTAGTTGAAAGTATATGATACTTCATCTCATAAAGTTAAAACTTGGTAACATCTAAGATAGAAGACTGTAAATATAGACCTTCCCGTAGGAATTCTATATGTCTATAAGTCATTGGAAATTTCAATATGTGAGTGTGCGTAATGATACTTATACTTTAATATTACTTTTAATGCATATCATTACTCGCATATTTTGATGTTTCTAGAGCTAATGGATCATATGACCTCACTAACAGGGGGAGTGAATCAATATAGAATTTTATTTTTACTATTTCTTCTTATATAGTAAATAAACCCTTATGACCAGTTAATATTAAATTCTCTCAATTTTATACTTTATTCAAAACATTGCATGAAAATATAGAAAATAAATATAAAAAGTAACATGATAATTTTTACAAAGCTCGAACACAATATGTAAGCCTACTCCTTATTAAAATAATTTATTATCTTGGGTATATATTTCCCACTATAATAAAATTTCCAACTTATAATGGCAATGATTGAATTAAACATCACATATATTTTCACAGAATCATACTCCTACTATTACACAATATCCCATTAGTAATTTTCAACATCCCGGTAGTTACAATGAGTTAGAAAAAATGAGAAAAATCAATTGAAGCTCTAGGTTACATAGACAAGTGATGAAGATCCTTCTCTCAAGATAACTGGATAGACATAACATAATATGTTCACTTTATTTCAGAAATACAAGTGTAGATAATAATAATGAGATTTCTAGACACTTCCTTTTCCATATATGAAAACCCTTAGAGTTTTTTCCTTCTCCTCCTCCGCTCAAGGTTGTAAGAACAAGTGAAAATAAATTTTACACTAACACACAAACTCGAAATTAGATTCTCAGTTCACATGCCCTACTCTTATCAACATATTCCATTTTATACTTCTTATTCATGACTCCTATTTCTTTAAGAAAATTCTTTTTTAGATAGATGGAACTTTAATTCTACACATCATTTTCATATACCCAAATTGGTATAAAAAATTTGTCTTCATACTTGAAAAATAAAGTGTTATGAGTATAATACTATTTTTGAGACTACTCAATATTTCTTCCTAATACTCATTAATGACTGTCACATGGATATTCTCTCCCACATTCACATGAAACTTCTAAAATTTCCCTCATCTTCTTCCTTAGGAACACAAGAGCATCGAGATCCGATTTTCAAAAAAAACATAGAAGTAAATTATTTTTTAATATCTAAAATATCCAGTAGTTTTTTTAACTATATTTTATTAGTATAGATTGATTCAAAAATTCTTCAATGTTCTAGGTATGAAGGAAACATTTGCGTCATAATGCTTATCAAAACTCATCTTAATAAAATATATCATGCATTTAAAATACATGGCATGAATCAATACACTAAACTCAAGTTATTTTAGTAATGAAAGAATATCAATGTATCATTCTATTTAAATCAACATTATTTTTTAAAATAGAATAAAAGAATTTTATTTTTATTTCATATCATCTGAATTATCTCACATTTGAACTTTTTCTTCTCTAAATGAGGATCACTAATTTTTTATACTGCTAATCACATTCCAAATTATATATTTTAGACACTAAATATTATCTTGAGTATTGTCTAATTTTTATTCTTCATAATATCATGATTATAAGAAACTTGATTTTTCACCTACTAAACCATAATAGACATGAAAAACTTCTTATGCATAGGAAAAAATATCTTACAGGCATAGATGAAATCTCATACATACTGACCAATTAAATACCACATAGAATAATTCTCTTACATGTAGGCCTCATTTCTTTTACATTGATTAATTTTATTTTACATTTTCAAGCATGTAATTGAATTTAATTACTCACTACATAAAAACTCACCACAAATCTCAATTTACTTACATGGGACAGAATTTTTGTCTATGTAGCTGAATTTTCTTATTTACATTGGAGAATTTAATTTTTAAATTTTTAAACCACCTACACATAACTCAATTTACTTACATGGGTCACAAGTTTCATTTGTGTAGCTTAATTATCTAATACGTGGATATCATATGAGAATATACATAGATAGAATTTGAACACTCAATATAGTAATTCAGGAACACACAAAACATCCATAGAATTATTTCGAAGTCATTATTTTTACATTCAATCATCTAAAAAAGATTTAAAATAGATTAAAACAACACCTTGACAACCTATAATGTTTCTTCAAGCTCCTCAGGTATGGTTGTAAACACATTTAAATAATCAACAACTACATAAACAAATACAAGGCCAAAAAAATCTCCCCCTTTTAGATTTTTTGGCAACATCATTCGATTCATCCAAATAAACATATATATGTTCATAATTCCATTAATTTCATAAAAATCATCAAATCACATCTTTAATATAATTGTAAGTGACTTTCACCACACAAAGAGATAAGGTTATTTTTCTATATAATTTCATCCCCCAGTGAAAAGTAATTATGACCAAGTGATTTTAATGAAATACCCCACAATTCATGAAAAATCCTCTTCTTTGACACCTATGTAAGATTTGATCTAATATTGGTATCTCCCTTTAATAATAGAATCCAAATTATTTTGCGGGAGGGTCTGTGAAATACCTTTAGTTGAGTGGGGAGTTTAAACATGATGTTTCAGCCTCAAGTCATGAAACATGTTCTTTAGAAATGCTTTAGTAAACATGTATGAAATTTGTTCCTTAGTACCAAGTAAATCAAGTAGAACATAACCATTTTACACATTTTTATAGATAAAATTACATTTAAGATCAATGTGAATGGACCTAGATTATTGAACTCTATTTTTGGAAATATCTTTATCACTTTTATTTTCATGGGAATGCATAGTGGCATTGAAACTTCAACTCTAAAATCTAATAATTTAACTTGCAACCAAATCATTTGTGTGGAATAATGAGTGGTTTTTATATACTCTTCTTTTTCTATTCTCAATGACAATGATCTTTTCTTTTTGATATGATAAAAAACACAAATTTCAAAAAGAAATATTTTTTCACCTGAAGTGTACATCCTATCAACATAATCGCTAACCCAATCAGTTTAAAGAATCCCTTATTTAGTCAAATATGGATTAGTTTTGTATATAAGTTCAAAACATAGTCTTTTATTTATATACCTCAAGATTATAATGGCTTCTAATGTATGTGATTTATTATGATCACTCAAAAATCTTGCACATAATGTCACAACAAAAATAATGTCAAGTTTTCAGGATGTTAAATAAAGTAGACCACAAATAAATATTCAATATTAGTTTAAATTAACATAATTATTAGTATCATAATTTTTTATTTTATTACCAACAAATATATGATTAAATATCCCTTTACATTACTTCATCCCAAACTTCTTCAACAATTCCCTAGAGTACTTTTCTTGATATATAAAGACATGGTCAGGCCCTTATATGATTTATATCCCCAAAAAATATTATATATCACCCTACATTAACATTTGAAAGATCCATTCCATTTACTTGGTAAATTCCTTATATAAATATTCATTTTCACAATAAATATGATTTCATCAACATGTACTATGACAATAATAGTACCTTTGGACAATAACCCCACATAAATATTACTATGGAAATTTACCTTTGAAAAATACATGCTCCTAAATCATCCATGATGTTTGGAATTCCCAACTCTTAGTCCATAATTCAACACATATAAATTGCTTTTAATCTTACACACCATACTAATATATTTTTCAAGAATAAACCCCTTAGGATTTGTTATGAAAATATCTTATTAAATATCACTATTAAGGAAGCTAGAAGTCACATACATTTAATAGATTTTAAACGTTTTGTGAGCCACCATAGCCAAGAACATATGGATGGTCTAAATCATTTCCACTATAATAAATGATTCTTCAAATTCAATCCCTTCCATCTAAGAATAACACTTTTAAACTAGTCTTGATTTATTTCATATCACTTCTCCTCATTCATTAATCTTGTTTATAAAAACCCACTTAATGCTAATGAAATATATTTTTTTTGCCAAGATTAGTTCCCCAGATTATTTTTTATCTATTTGATAAATCTCACCATTAATTACAACAAACCTCTATTTATTCTCAACTACCGTAGCAACAGTATCATAATAAACATGTGAAATAAGTGTAGTTTAGTTTTCAAACCTTATCCTTCTTCAATCCTAGAGAGGAAAATCCTATTGGAAAATAATATTCTCATAGTCAACATAATTCCTCATCATTTTATCACACTTCCCCGGATTCTTAGTCCCTACTACATCACTTGTTAGATTTTAATCAATATCAAATATAACCTTCTTGGTTATCGCTTTCTCACAAGTCTGTTTTTTATAATTCTACAAGTTTCGAGCCCTATAATATTCATATTTAGGCTCAAAAAACATAATTTTTATGTTATTTTTTAATTATTTTTACATATGAACATTTCCCCACGTAATGTTTGTTATTACTCAAACATTTTTAATGATATCCAATGGAAAGATACCCTCAAAATGTGCCTTCTTTAGTATTTTATTCAAACGTACCCGTATGTTTGTTCTTGATCTTCATGTAATATCAGCTTCCAGATACTTTAAAGAATTTTAATGTTTTTTTATGACACATATCATATGGTGTCTTGTGAGTTTTATGGATTAAAACCTATTTTGGATATTCAAAATACTACAAAAAACTTATCTCTAAAAATTGGAAGTTTATCATTAGTTATCATGGTTCTTCCCATTTCCTTGATACTTATGTTTTTCAGTTCATCCACACCATTTTTTATGGTTTTTTTGTTATATATTTTTGTTTTATCATATGATTTTCTAATTATCACTAAAAATAATTGTTTGTGTGTTATTTTCCTTTCATCCATGAAAAAATGAATACTTCTCACAAAGAAGTCTGTTTCTCTCAAGTAATAACCCATCCTAAGTATTTTTTTCATGTAGATCACAATGGAGTGGTCTTTTCCATCTAAGAATATTTTCAATATGATTTAGGAATATTTTTGATTTATCTCTATAGGGATGATGATGAGGTGACGGTGTGATTTTTGGATTAATACTGGGATCAGTACTCCCTCGACTAAGGTGTCTTTTGGTGAGGTGTGGGTCCCCCATTTCCTTTATACAAATAAGGCCGGTATTGTTATCTTTCATATTAATCTAATAACACTTAATGGATACAATTGAAGTAATTGATAATAAAATATGAGGATATATCATTTATGATAATATGAAACTATCTAAAAATTGAAATGAATACTACTGTATATAAATATGTAACTTACTCCAAAGAAGCATATGAAACATACACAAACTCCACTGCATGGGTTTTATAAAGATCACTGAGTAGAAAATCTACCCACATCTATATTGTATTCATGTTTTTCACTGAATAACATATTATATATATAAGACTCTATTGTCTCATGATGTGCTGGAATCCAGACCTGAAAAGGAATAAAAATAAACAGAGTAATTGGTTCAGGGAGGTTTTACAATGTATAATAGAATTACCATACACTTCCATCACATTAAAGAAGTTAAATAGGAAATCAAGGATTCTCCTTTATTATCTTGAAATTTATCCATTAATTGAAACACATGAATAAATACCATGGACTATTTATTCATCATATAAATTTACTCCCTACCATTTCATCTTACAAAACATATCTTTTAAAGATGTCCATAGAAGAGGATTGATCAGTTATCCAACCAATACTACCAACATAGGTAGTATAATATATATATATATATATCCCATTATTCATGGAAATCAAAAATTCCATACAAGGAATAATATATATATATATATAAACAAGGGCTTATGTCATGTATCTCTTTCAATTTCCCACTTTCACTAAATCCTAAATGAATTTTTTTCATTTCAATATATATTGTATCATATATAATAACTTGTGAAACCATATCCAAAACTCCTTTTGGATACCTTCCAAAACACATTTGGAAATCTATTATTTACTTCACCTTGTATCACACCATATGAAATACCTTGTAAACACCAATCCAATACACTTTTGTATTTACTATAAAAAAATTAGAGTATCTCTTTGAGTCAAAATCAATCTTTATTCAATCAAAAACAATATTTACCCACATACCATTATAAAATTGAAAATGAATATAAATCCTTAGATCCATATATATAATCAAATAGTGAAGTCTAGAAAATAATCAATTCTAATCAATTTATAAAAAGATCTATGGTAATTTCCACCAAACAAAAGTATTTATGTACCTATGTGCACTAGTATTGATCATATTTAAACATTAATTATCATATTATCCCTTTTTCCAATACATTGAGTGACTATGGGACATAAAACATGTTAATCCCATATAGCCAACTCATGAGTTCTTGATTCTCAGAGTGTAGACTGAACTGATCGATGATTAAATAAAATTTCATTAATACTTATAAATAATCACATCACATGTACCTTATCTGGATAGATATACATAATATCTAGGTGTGGACACACACTCCCACAATCTATCTCAATTGAGGGTTCTGATGTCATACTTGTTATACGAGAAGAAAAATATCATTTTCATCAATCTCCAACTGAAGACATGATCAACCACATACCCAAACACACCCATATTATATAAGTCAATATATATACTAATTTTAGTAGGGTATCAAAGTTTTAATCCTCTCATGTTAAGTATCTCATAAACCTTAGGTGATGGGGACTCAAATATGATCCAGTATACCAAATAAATTTCTATAACACACAATGTGGTAGGCTTAGTGGGTCATCCAGTGCAAAAAAAAAGAATCATATTCTTTATCTTGTGCCTCATAAGCATATTTTGTATCCCTATACATCAATCTTACTCACACTAACCTTAACATTTCATTACAACATATAATACTCAATAATTAACATTATTTAGGGATAAACTCAAATTTGTACTTTGATGGGTCAATTATCATTGAAATTCATGAAATGTATATCTATATATACATTTATGTATCCAATGTGAAAGAATGATAAAATTTAGGATGCCTTTAACATGATGCTCTTTATTATTCTTTATCTCTTTATGAATATTTTACAAAACCAACATAATCACCAATTTATCATATGATAAATAACCAGATCAGCCTTATGTTTTCTATACATTCTATTTTTTTATAACACATTACATCATGTGTAATCCATGTCACATCTCTATGTGACCCTCTGGAAAAAATATCACACTAAAAGCTTTAGTGAGAAACATCCATGAAGTAAGTTAGTTTGAATAATGGTGAGATTTAGGAGTCATATTCCTACCAATTCAACTTCTAAAAAATATTAAAACATCTTAACTTAATAACATAAAATTTTATGATTCCAACATTTTTTATACTTAGAACTCTTTATAAGTTCAATATAACAATCCTCTAAACCATATTCCATCAAAAAAATTCCTTGAATTAATATAACTACTTACATTATTGTTTACCAATCCTCATAAACTCTTTTATGATAAAGTGAAAATTAATTTAATATAGTAACTAAATGTGACTCCTATATTTCTCTATACCATTATATCCTAAAACTCTTTTAGGATATAAAGTGTTAATTCTCTTTGTAAATGTGACTGAAAAATCCTTCAAGAAATAGTGAATTTTACTTTTCATCATAATGAAATTTAACTCTTTACATTTTCTATAGGCACATATCCTAAACTCTTTAAAGATACTAAGTGGAAAAACATTATCTTGAACTAGTATAAAAGTGATATCCACTTTTAAATTATAACTAAATGTAACATTTTACATTTTTCTTTCCAATCACATATCCTAAACACTTTGGGATACTGAGTTGAAAACACTTAAACTTAAAATTAGTGTTATCCTTTATCTATTAATTTTGAACTTATATAAGTAGAAACATACTCTCACTATCCCTTTATACAATATATTATTTTCAAAATATCTGGATAAGATACAAAAATTATTTTGTGTTATGAAATAACATTTATTTCTTTTACAAACAAATAATAAACAAATAAATCATTGTTTCTATATCATATATTTTATTTTATATTTTTTGGAACCATTTATTTTTTAAAATATTATTTTATTAAAATATAACAATGGTTTATGGTGGGAACACATTCCTGCATATTTTAAAAAATACTTGGATAAAAATTTTATCCTATAAAAAACAGTTTTATCCATATTTCTTCTCAAAATATGTTATAAACATTGATGAATCACAAACCATGTGTATAAAATTAATATTCTCATAATTGTTCGTAAAAAATCCCTATTATAAAATTTATTCTCTTATTATATAATTTAAATGAGATTAATATACACATATTTTAATTAGATTCATTTGAGCTTGATAAAATCCTTTACATTCAAATCCTATATGTAGTAACTATTTACATCATCTCATGAATATAAACACCAAGATAAATTATTTATTTAATTTATTTTAAACTCATTTATATTTACAATACTTTGTAAAATATAAATTAAATATCACTTACCTTTCAAAATTTACGAATTAATTTCTGTAACATCCATACGTGGCATGGAAAATCCATGGATTTTTACAAACTCCTTTAGGAATTCTAGATAATCCCGTCATATGTAATTATTATTCCTCCTTCTTAACAACCCTAGGTTTCAATGACCTTGATTGGATTCTTGAGAAACATTTGTAATATTTTCAAATAAATTTTCTTCTTCTAATTTGAAATTTTCCCCAATTGTACTATCTATACAATACAATAATCCAGACATCATATGCCCAGTTTATCCATTTTCAACATGTTGAGAATATCTATAAATATTTTCTTTAAATTCAATAATATTTTCAAAAAAATTATATAGATGAAAATAGGATAAATTACCTAACTATAATAATCCATTTTAATTCTCCCCCTAATGCATGTTATAGAACTAGATAAATTACAACTATGTGTATCAAAAACACCTTATCTCGTTTTATTAAACAATAATTGTTTTTATTCTCTTCCCAAGAGGAAAGTGAGATAATAAATAAATTATTACAAGTTCATCCAAGCTTAAATTATCCAATTTATCAAGGTATAAACTCTCTTTCTCCATTACTTGAATGAAAAAATCAAGTTTCATATTTTTTCATCTTATAACATTATTTATATTTAAATCATTTTAAAATAAATACAATTGATATCATATATCCATAGGAATAATAGAATTAATTTATTTAATCATAAATTTTTAATTAAACCTTCATTATCATAAATTCATCGATATATTCAATCATATTTAATATCATTTGATACACCCAATCATATTGAGTATATAAGATTAAAACTCCTTTGGTCATTTTTAATCTAATGGCTTTAAAACCATAACTGAATCAATATATGCTTACATAAGCATCTATATTCACGTTTTTTATATTTTTTTAACTTTGATACTCTGTAAGAAACTAATCTAAAACATTGAATTCTAATTATGAACTTTTCTTAAATTATTAATCTTAAATAAGAACTTTTCCTAACTTACCAATCTCAAGAGTAGCTTAAATTAATATTCTCCTTTCAAGGATTGATCACAAATTTTAGATTGATTACAATGATGATATTTATATACCTACCCAAGTATGTTCCAGTGTTAACTATCATTTCTTTCCTTACACACGATAATCTAGGTTCACCTAGCATTTTCATGACCTACTCAGTTGGATGATTATGGTCTCGACAAGTGTCGCTTTAGAAGAAATATAACACTTATTATTTTGAGATTATTTAATGTTAGTATCTTATCTCATGTTATTAACTTTATTCATGAATGATTATATTAATTTATTTTGGAATCATATTCCCTCCACAAAACTAATATATTTAAACCATATTGATTTGTAACACTTTACACAACCAACAAGTTTTTATTACTCACCTAAAATTAGAATTAAAGTATATTCATAAAATTTTTAATACATAATATAAATAATGTACATGAGAACTTCTTGTAAAGGTATTGAGTTAAATGAGATTAGTAATATTCACATGATTAATCCCAGAGTGATAGATAGCTAACCCCATTCACCAGCCTAGATAAGGCACAAGCCTTCATGTAGGTAGGTGGTCCGACCTCAATTACCTCTACCTAACGATACCTTAATCCAGAGATAATCCAATTCATCATAACTCTAAAACCTAATGTCCACAAATTATATTCAAAAAATAAATTCAAGTTCATAAATTTAGTTATAAACTGAGGTCAAGGTAGTTGAAAAACTAAATTTATTATCATACCTAGCATGTAATACAAGCCTCTATCTAGAAGTAGTTTAACAATTAAACAAAATTATACACCATTAATCATATAAAACTTTAATAAATATGAATAAAATAGTTAATAACATTTTAAATAAATTAACAATTTAGATATTCAAACATGAGATAAAAATTTTGGAACAATTCATAAATAAAATATAATTATAAAGACTTTATAATTTTAGATTTAACAATATGGATATTCCATAATTATGAATATAATCATTTTTTATTAATTCCAATATAAAATCTTTCATATTTATCATTATATGGAATTTCTATTTAAATGTATGATATTATATGAATTATAAACTATTAATAATTCAATTTATATTATATAAACATTTTACATAATCTAAATATCGTATACTTATAATTTTTTATCCTTGATCATACCAATAATCAAAAAAAATATGCGGATTCAATAATATCCAAATAATTCCTCCTTTTATTTTTAACTATAAAAAATAATTAATTATTAATAATTCATAATTTAAATATAAACATTTTATATTATTCCCTTATTTCTCAATTTATAACCCTTTATTAATTATTACTTATTATTTCTAAATTAACACTTTTATTTGTAGATCATAAGACATCCCATATAATTTTTGAGAGTTATTTCAAATATATTATTTAATATTTGAGAAAAGAAAAGTTTTATAAACATTTAATTAATTAATTTTAAACCATTTGAAATTAATTAATTAATTAACCATTTATAAATTAAATATTCCAAAAAAAAATTGTTATAATTATTTATAAATATTTTACAAACCATTTAAATGATTATATGTGCTAAAAATAATTTTTAACAGTGTTTTTTGTTTACCCTTACACTGAATTCATGTTCTGTGTAATAGTGACATCATTCTACCCTTACACAGACACTCTATGTAAAGGGAAACAATTTTTAAGCCCTTACGGTTCGGTAGAAATCCATGACCCTTAATCAATACCACTGTGTAAAGGTAAGCTACATTTTACTTTTATGGAGAGACTTGTCTACGTAAGAGTACAATGGTATAACCCTTATACAATGACACAAGAAGGTTACCCTTATACAGACCATCTTCATAAGGGTACCGTGTATAGGTAAAGACTTATATACCTTTATGTATCCAATTTAAAATATTTTTTACCCCTACATGAACCTCTTCACATAAAGGTAAGAAGCGGGTTTCCTTTACATGACCATTCATGAATAGTTAATACCCCAGTTACCCTTACACAATTTATCTACATAAGGGTGATGATATAGTTACCTTTATATATCCCATCTGCAAAAAACGTAACACCTTAGTCACCTTTATGTAACCCATATGGGTAAAGGTAACACGTGGGTTACCACTGCATAGCCCAACTATGTAAGGGTAATCAATTTTAAAAACCAAATTTCCAAAAAATGAAAATGAGATTTTATTTTTTTAGTTTTATTATTCATTTTTATTTCAAGTTTCATAAAACATAAGCATGGATCCCTCTAATACCACAATTAGATTTCATATGGATTTAATAACACTTATTTGATACAACAAAAGAAATTAAATCCCAAATTTTAGGATCTCTCATGTATGATAATGGGAAACTAAAAAATTTGAGATTTATAATACTATAAATAAATGGAATTCCTTACACCAAAGAATCATTTTCAACATAAAAAAACTCTATCACATGGGTTTGATAAAGATCACTAAGTAGAAAAAGTATCCCACCTCCATGGTGTACCTGTCAAAACCCAATCCATTTGGCCCTACATGGCTGGTGGTAAGATAACTGTGACAACCCAATACTTCCTATAATAGGGTAGGGTCTTCCTTTAGCTACCATCTACCAAATTATCAACTCATATGTGCCCACAATTAGCACTAAATATCAGTGTATGATCAGTAAAAAATATCTCCACTACCAAATCCCACTCCAGCACTCCAACATAGGTAGAAACGAAAATAGATATCAATCCAGTCCTAATATCTATGATTAGTCCCTGATTTAGGGTCTATACTAGAGATAATGGATCACAAACCATATTTAGAGAGTATTTAGATATGTTTTGAAACCTTGATGAATACTCTCCCATGGTCATGCTACCCTGCTGAAGTTGTAGAAGCTCCAGGATGCATACTTATCGCAACAAGGCTGGATAAAACTCCACCCTAAAGGTAATTTCAAAATATATATAGGAGAGATATTTATCATCTTATTTTTAGGTCACTAAACTCTATAATCACCCTAAAAATACATGAATAAGACTCACTGCTATGACCATCATCTGATATGGAGGTGTCCTAATAAGGAGAAAAACTCATGTGATTTACTCAATCCAATGCTCAGATTCCTAAGGATCTGTATCACCTTGAAACCTAAGAGGTATCTATCTCTAAAACTTATGGAGTTAAATTAGCCTATGCACATACTCATATGGTACTTTCAATGTAACCTGTTGCTTAATGGGTTGTATTACGACTAGAAAATGATTAAGAGGTATCACCTCCTGTATAAGACTCTATACTAAATCCTAATCACTAGAAGTTTCATCCTCATGATCCTACTACATAATCCTAGATATAAATCATTATGAATGAATTCTGAAATATACAATATGTTCCATGGTCAAAGAGTATATTTGTGGAGATGTCTCAAAAAGTACATGGAAACCACAACCCATTCTTATATGATGCATGTACCAAAGTTTTCCATGTAACTAATTCCTACATATATTGAGTAAATAAGTAGGTATTTAGAGTCCTAGTGAATAGATACATAGACTACCTCATGAACACTAGAGTCCATGTCCTGAGATCTGGTCTCAAAAAACTTCAACACTATTTCCATAGTTCCTAAACCAAACCCCACAGCTAGACAATCTCCAAACTATGTTCCTAAGATGAACCCCTCCAATACCACTCTATCATGACCTGACCCACCAAGGCCTAATTGGTTAGTGTTAAGATAATTGTGACACCTCATTCTTTCCTCAAATAGGATAGTGGTTAGAGACAAGCGCCGAGTAGGAATATCACACACGTGGGAGGCATTAGCCTAATTACCTATACGCAAGCACTCATCCCCAATCCATGAACACCATGATGAAATGGTAAAGTTCAATAGATAACTATATACATGCATATATCTATATCCCACAATCAGAATATGAAATAAGTACTAGAAAGAATAAAGGTACAAATTCAAGACAAACAAAACAAAAAAATAATCCAACTTATTAAAAAGGAGGGGACTGTTTTCAAATGAAACAACTGGTAAGAACCATGGGTTGTCTAGCCCAACTATGATCTTCCAACACCTGGTCCTCCTAAGACTCCATTGTAAGTTTTTTCATCTTTATAATATATGACATGTGCAGGCATACCACGTGCATGGGTGAGTATAATAATACCCAATAAGACACCCTAAAATCACCAAACATAAAGCATCAAGAGAGTAGTCAACTTATAATCATGAATATATATCAATTAATATATAAGGAATAATAATAATAAAACCAGATATACTCAGGATGAACACTATGTTTTAAGGTAAGGTCACAATCAAACTGCCAGACTAGGATAATGCTCAAATCTTCAAGGTAATTCTTGTCTAGGAGAACTTACTCCATGATCCATGATATCATTGACGGTGATTGTCTGATAGGTTTTACACATCAGGACTTTACTTTAAGAAGTACACACTAGAACATATAATATCTCACTGATTAGATACGGGATCTCACCTAGGGCCTTTGGGGTATACTCGCCTCTACCTGGAATAACCTTCTAATTATGGATCGTACACCCATGAGTATTGGTCATAGTGATTCATCAAACCCCACCCAGTTAAAAAAATTAAATAATAGATGCCATTAATATGGGTTATGTAGATAGATTCCAAAACTCTATCTGAGACTAATCTCATAGATGAGGTCACACCCCATTCTTTGGGCACGATGCCTCTTTGTAACCTCATGGGGAAGGACCAAGGGAATTCACCCAACTGATATTAATATAAACTAAAGAGACGGAGTGCTTCAACCTAACATGGATAAAGTACATGTTGTGTATTGGGAGTACACAATATGTATTGCCTACCCCAGATCTATCTATGTTCTCTATCCTATGATCATGTACTTTGGGTCATACCCATATACTATAGTTGTGCCTCTGAACCTGGTCATGTTCGGGTACTCTGGTTGTGTCTGAGTATTGGTTCATGCTAATGTACTCTAGTCATGCTTATGTACGTAGTCATGTCTATGCTAATGTACCCAAAGGGTATAGGCTAAGCCTCTAGCCTTGGGACACATGGTGTGCGACATATGTCACACGACGTGTGATATTTATCTTCTCTAAAACCCTATCTATCAAAGACATGGGTCTTAAACAGCGTGTGTTCCTCAGAATACATGTCTTTTTTTAGTATTTTTTCTAGAATCCTAGAATATTTACATGTATTCACATTAAACCACTTCTATTTCAATCTGGCCACCAATATAACTTAAAAATTGTAAATCTGGGTTGACCAGAGCTTCCCATCACATGTGGATGAATTCCATCCATCCAGTTAATTTGGGAATCATCTACCTTCACACCACAGTATCACCTCATAAAAAACTATAAAATGGGGAACACTGATCTGATCCTAATCCACCTCCAACCATCCAACTTCATTGACACACCTTGATCAAGATCCTGAACCTACAGTGATGACCTGTTGTTCCAAAGAATGATCATACAATTAACATTTGTAGTGTATTGGTAAAACTACTAGCCCAAGGGAATACTATAGAATAACATGCAATGAACAGAGGAAGAAATAAACAAAACAAAATAAGAGGAATTAATCTTATATATTGTTTAGGTATTCCTCAATTCATTTCTGTTAGAACAAAAAATAAAGAACAAAAAATGTAATATAATCAATCCCTAAATCCCTGGTAAGAGAACCCTACATCAGAAAAGATTGATCAACATGTGAATCAATATATTAGTGGACTTGATTCATTATTGTCACGTGATAATAAAATAGGGAATAAAATAATTAAAAAATACCCTACACTGGGTTTTGATTGATAATTGATAAATAACTTTTTCATGTGACAGTCATTGGTGAGATCCACAAGCTCGGATTGGAACGCTGATTTCCAATCCACAATCCACCGATGATCATCTAAGAATTCTATTCAAATGAACCTTTCTATATCCCTAGGGTTATATAGGAAACCTTAGGGATTTTTCATAATTCATATTTTATAGGATAATATTAGGTTTTGGCCAATTAATAACAATTAAAAAAATTTAATTATTTATTTAATTATTATTCCACCCATGATGGCGCTCAAGCCAAAAACCTAATGTATTTAAAGTTTATGTGCTTCCTAGGGTAAAATAAACATTCTATATTTAATGGAATTACTATATTTCTGATCCAAGATTCCATTTGGTAGTTATTCCATTAATTCTTAAATATAATTTACCTCTGACATAATATATTTAATATTTTTATTATATCAATATCAAGCCTTTATGAGCCCAATAATCCCAGGTTGAATTAGCACCTAGTTCCAAAAATATTCCTTTAAATATCTAAAAGTTTAACAAGGTAAAAACAAAGATATTACATTCTCCCCACCTCAAATATTTTCATCCAAAAAAAATCCTACTCAAAAAGATGATTGTACTGAGCGTGTATCTAGTTCTCTCACTTCCAGGTGGTCTCCTAAAGATTCTCATGCTACCACCAAGAATTCACCATGGGAATCACTCACCCATAAAGGATATTCTCTTGAGAATCTCTAATCTCCACTGGGTACTATAAAAAGGTATCTCCATCCTTAATTACTAATTCTCCCCAGTCGATAACATGTGATGTGTCACGCACATGCCTCATTAGGTATGACAAATAGAGTACATTATGTACCTAGTTTAACTATAGGGGTAGGGCCAAGCGTTATGCCACCTCAACAACCCTACACAGTATTTGGAAATCCTAAATGAGCCTTAGAGAAAACTTTACACCCTAGAAAATATCTACAAACCTCATTGAGGTGATACATTTATAAACACATGGTCCCCCTCATAAAATTCCAAATGCCTTCATCATTGATCCATATAGGACTTTTGATGGATTTAAGTAATCCTTATTCACTTCTTGATTATACACACCTTCTCTATTGTATCTCGTTCCAACTCTAGGTCCATGTGCGCTAACTCTTTTGGATCATTCCAACACAATGGTGACCTGTAGGGTCACCCGCACAAGGCATAGAATTGTTTCATACCAATGGTGGAGTTTTAACTATTGATATATGAAAAATTCACCAACGATAGGTGGTCCTCACAACTACATATAAAGTCTAAAATAAAACCTCACAACATATCCTCTAGGACTAGAATGGTCCACTAAGTCTGGCTATCAATATGGGGGTGAAGCTTTGTGATTAAATTCAATTGAGTCTCAAATCCATCCTATAATACTCTTCATAATAATGAAGTGAATTGATAATCATGTTTTGAAACGATCATAAGGTGTCTTTATAAAGATGAACTATTACCTCTATGTAAATTCATCCCATGATCCCCACTAAACTCATCTCTCGGATATCTAGGAAGAGGGTTGACTTGGTGAGTCAAACTATAATGAACCATATGGAATCATGTACTCTATAAATTCATCGTATCCTTTTCATAAAGTCTATAGATATATCATACTACTTACACTCTATCACCTTCAGGGGTAGTTCTAAACCCACTGAAACCCAGTCCTCAACCTTCACTTACTAATAATTGAGGCATCAAGAGACAAACTCTGCCACATATTTCTTCATTCCTGGCCCCCAAAATTGATGTCAAAGGTCCAATTATATCTTCAACACTCTTATATGTACTTCCAAAGGGTATGTGTGAAACTCACTCAAAATCTATTTATGAAAAGTCAAAGGTTCCATGGTCCACCATTAGAAAAGGATAACATCCTCCCCACCTTTAGATATTCCATCGGGATCATGTCTAGTGGACTACTAAGTATGATGGGCCTCATAGTCATTATCTTCAAGATAAGCCTCCATAACATGATTTAGGATCAAATGGGTAAGAACCATAGATTATAGGTATGAAGCACTATCCTCATCTACTGAGTATGAATCCAATGAGTCTAACTGCTCTAACACTTTTCTCAACAATAGTGAACAAGATCTTTTACTGAGAGAATCTTCCACTATATCCACATTCACGAGAGTATAGACTATCTTGAAGTTTTAATCTTTGATTAATTCTATACATCACCTCTATATTAATTTGAGTTTCAAATATGAGAAGATATACTTGAGACTCTTGTGGTGGGAGTAGATGATAAACCACTCTCCCATAAGATAGTGTCACTACATATTAAAGGATAACACTACTGCTACTAACTCTAGATTGTGGTTCATGTGGTTCTACTCATGAGGTCTTTGCTATCGAGACCCATAAGAAATAAACTCTTTCCATTATATTATGAAACATACAATCTTGGTCCCTAAGGCATCACAAAACACAATGTACTCAACACCCAACTCTAGTAGTCTCTAGATGGGGGTACTCATCAACTACGTCCACAACTCTTGAAAAGCCTTCTAGAACCTCTCCATCCACACAAAAGGTTTCCCCTTTCATGTCAAAGTTGTAAAGGGTGCTGATATTTTAAATAAATTAGGCATGAATATTCAATATTAGTCATCCAACCCATGGAATCGATGTACCTCAATCACAATCCTAGGTGTCTCCCAAGCTAGATTTACCTCAACCTTTACTAGATCCACTGTTATTCACTATGTTGGTATGAAATGTCCTTGGAAGTAGACATATTGAATCCAAAACTAACACTTCGAGATCTTCCCTTAACGATGGTTCCCTTAGGGTAAGTCCAGGTCCATCCTCATCTGTATCACATGATCCTCCTTGGGCATTGTGTACACTAGGATATTATCAATGATACTATCATGAACCAATCTAGGAAAGGATTAAAGATACAGTTCAAGAGACCCATGAACATCACTATGATATTCATCATGCCAAATGGAATCACCAAGTACTCATAGTTACCATTGTGACCTCAGAATGTTATCTTTAGTATATCCTACTCATGAACTCAAAGATGGTTATAATATGACATAAGTTAAATAAACATCTCACCCATATCAACTGGTCGAAGATTTTATCGATTATCTATAGTGGATACTTTTTCTTCACAGTCACCTAGTTCAAATGATGATAATACAAACATATCCTCAAGCTACCATACTCCTTATTAGCAAAGAAACATAGAGGTTTTATATAGTTACGCACTAGGTCTAATAAATCCCTTCTTCTATAACTCCGGAAACTGCACCTTCCACTCAAAAATCTCCACAGGATCCATCTGATATGATGATGTAGATATTGGGGTCATCCCTAGGTGTAAGTATATATATAATTATATATCTCAATGAGTAGGTAAGTCTAGAATGTATTCATGAAGGATATATTATTACTCATACACCACTTCAAGAATCTTAAAAGTAATAAAATCTACTTCTTCAAGGTTAATACTAGCCAACTGATGAGTAATTAGATGTATCCTTATTCATATGAGGTCATCATGTTCTTCTTGGGTTTACTTATAACCAATTAATTAAAACCTCATCCCATCACTATGGAAACACTATATCCTCCACCTGTAATAGTAAATATGTGCATGAACCATGAATAGCCAGTCCATACCTAATATGACGCCATAAGGCCTCATCATTGTTAAAAATAGATCCCATAAGAAGATCTCTCTTCCAATATTTAGTCCACACTATTAGAAGAGGTGTGTCACCACTAAATCCAATTTTCTAGGAGTCTCCAAATGCAAGGGTTGAGTTAAGTGGTGAATAGAAATCTCTATGTCTCAAACCAAAGAGGTGGTAAAAAAATATTGGCTCAAACCTGTGTCAATCAGTACTACTAGGAAAAGAGAGAGGACATAGATCACACCTCTAATCATCCCTAGAGCCATAAGGTCATATGCCTCCACCGCCAATAGTTATCCTCACCCCCTTTCACCAACTCTATGAGTCTAGAACAAACCACCTGGGGGTGGTGGTGGGAACAGTTCAAACAATATGCCACCTCCTACTACTCTTTACACTCCTCTTCCATATCAACCACCCTATAGACCTCTCCATTATAACTATTGTATTTGCCTAAGAGCTCAATCAACTATTACTTTTTCAATTGTATGGTGAGTTAAACAATCTCGCCTGAGGTGTCTGTGACCATCACAATAGAAACATTACATATCTATATGATGACTATAATAGTCCTAAGATCCCTGAACTCCAAACCCTATATCATGAGATTGTCTCCAAAAGAATTTTTCATGCTCATATCCCTATTTATGTCATCATTTACTAGATACAGAAGTCTAAATTCATGTGTTCCCACTACCAGCATCAACTATTGGCATCTACTTGGCCAAAAATCCATCTACTACCAAATCCCTCCCAATCACTCCATCAAAGGTGTAAATGAAAAGAGATATCACTTCATCCTTGATATCTCATCATAGGACTCACATAAAGGTTCTTTATCATAGTAAAGGATCAAGAACATATCCAGATAGTATCGTGAGAGACTAGTGAACCCTTATTAATACTCTCTCATGGTCATGCTTCCCTGAAGAAGCTTTATACGCTTTTGGATGTGAATTTATCACAACATGGTTGGATAAAAATCCTCCTTGAAGAGATAATCAAACTCTATTCAAGAGAGAGTGGTTTCATCATGTTTCTTGGTCACTATACTCTACCATCGCCCTATAGAACCATGAAGAAGAATCACTGGTAAGACCACCATCTAATCTAGATGTTTCATGACAAGGAATAAAACTTAAGTAACATTATCAAGAAAATACTCAGATTCTTGAGGGTCTGGATCACCTCAAAACTTTAGAGGTCTTTGTCTCTGAAACTCATGGAGTTTACTCAACCTACATACATCATTGGTTGGTATTTTTAGTGTAACCTATAGCTCAGTGAGTGGTATTAAGACTATAAAATCACTAGAGGTACCAAATATTATACAATACCCTATATCAAAGATTCATCACTACTAAGATCACCCTCAGAGTCCTATTGTAGAATACTAGATGTAAATCATTGTGGATGCATCTTGAAATAGACAAGATGTTCCATGGTCAAAGATTATATATGGGGAGCTGACTCAAGGATATGGAAACCACAACCCATTCCAATATGATGCAGGTACCAATGTTTTCCCTATAACCAATTCCACAATTTATCAATTCAACAAGAAGATTTTTAAATTTCTGGTGAATGGATATTTTGGATTCTTCACTAACACTAGAGTCTCTATCCTGAGAGCTAAACTAAAAACACTTTAACATTGTTTCCCTAGTTCCCAAACAAAACCTCACAGCTAAAAAATAACCAAAATATAGTCTTAAGATGAACCCCTCTGATACCACTCTGTCAAGACCCAACCCATAGGGGCCCATCTGGGAAGTAGTAAGCTGAGTGTGATGGCCCAATCCCAACACCAATAGGTCAGGGGTTGTGAAAAGTTCTGAGTAGACATATCAAAGACATGGGAGGTGTTAGCATAAGTACTTATATTCATGAAAACCTCTCTAATCCACCAACACCATGATGAAAGTTAAATTAGAATAGATAACCAAATTCATGAACACACACACACACTCACTAAAACACACACACACACACACACACATATATATATCCCAAAACCATATTATGCATAAGTACTGGAAATTATAAAGGTAAAAATAAAATCCCACTAAAACTATAAAAGAGTCCAACCTACTAGAAAGAATGGGACTACCATCAAATGAAACACCTTGCATGAAACAATTTTTTTCATGAAAACTATGATCCGCCTACTCATAGTTCTCCTAAGACTCAATAAATTTTTTTTCCATATATATAAAACACAACATTTTTAGGTAGATCCCACATAGTTGTGAGTATAACAATGACCAGTAGGATACCCTAGAATCACCAATCATAAAGCATCAAAAGAGTAGTCAGATCATCATAAAGAATATATTTCAATTTGAATATAGGACATAACAATAATAAACATAGATATACTCAAGATTGAAACTATGTCCCAAGTTAAGGTGATAACCAAACTGTCATCCTAGGATTCTTATCACAGTTTCAAGGTAATGCTTATCTGGGATAACTCACTCCACGATCCATGTTATCACTAATGGAACTCATCTGAGAGGCTATACTCACTATTACTTCCCATGAATAAGTTTTCACTAGAACTCAGAATATCACACTACTTAGATAGGGGATCTCACCCAGGGCCTCTGGGGTATTATGAACCCTACCTGGAAGGGGATCACATGCCCATGCTTGTTGGTCATGATTATTCCTCAAACCCCACCTAGGTAAGAATAAAAAATGATAGAGGATCTCATTATGGGTTATAAATAAGTATTCTTGAAATCCATACAAGACTAATCCCATAGAAGGTATCACACCCTATTCTTGGGGCATGATTCCTCACTATACCATTAAGGGAATGGACCAAGGGAACACACCAAAATAATACTTGTCTAAAATGAAGAGGTGATGGGCCTCAACCTTTTCTATAGAAAGTACATGGTGTGTATTGGGAGTACATGACATATCTTGTCTACCTTGGGTCTGCCTATGTTATCTGAATCTTGATTGTGTACTTTAGGTCATTCCCATAACTATGGTCATGTTTGTATACCTAGAGTGTCTGGGTACTCCGACCATGTATATAGCATCCCGCCTTTTTATAACATAAACTTTCATTACATTACAAAAAACTGAGGATCTTTAAGGTTTAGTGTCTTGGAAACCAGGAACATAATACATGAAAACAACATAAAACATTCTTCTTAAACACTTGTAAGGCTTCTCATTAAGTTCATCCTAGGTTCATTACTGCATCTCATAACCTGGTACATACATCAAAAGAAAGGGTGAGCAGAAGGCCTAGTAAGGGAAACAAGGGAAACATTTAACATCTGAACTTGAGATACATCAACTATGTCATGAAAAAGAACTTTAAGGCATGAGAAAGAAATCATGTGGCATATCATAATAAAAATAACATTTTTCATAACATTAATATGTGGTTACATAATTTAACATGGAAAATCATGAACATATCACCAAGGTCCTTCCCCAAGGTGTCATTTGAAAATTACCAAGGTTATTCACTAAGATATCGTGAAAATTGTAATCTCTAGTGGTTACATCATTACCCAATGCATTGGAGCGCTATCAGGGCGCACCCTTAAATTTTACTTTATTATCTTTTGATCCACATATATCATCATCAAACATTTCATAAATAACCCATATAGCATAAAATAAATGGGTTTCATTTCATAATCATAACATTTTAGAAACTTCTTTAAAGACATGATCTTTACGTCACTTTAAACCCACGGAAGGGGAGAGCGGGTTTCATGTATGTAAATACCAGAATTTAAAATAGAACATTTTGGTATATATATGAATACCCCTGTAGAAATAAGAGATTTGAGTATTCACTTTATAACATAAAATAATTTTGAGAAAAGAGAGAGGCATTTTGAGATGAAAAGTCTGCAGCATAACGTCTATGTTTTGGGGTTTTAGAAAACATTGAAAAGAGAGGGGACATGGGTCAAACAATCATAAATGACCCATAAAACAGTATAGGGACAGAATAAGAAGTATATATAAAAATGGTAATTAAATATCAAGGACATACCATTTGAAATGAAAAACATGGAAGGAAGACAAAAATTAGATTTCTCTTATGAAAATTCGACAGCCTAACGACGTCACATAAACTTCAAAAAAATGAATTGACGAGATCAAATAGGGTCTCTCATCATTTGAACATAAAATTTTAGTATCACAGATATAGAGATAATACCCTAACATAATAAAAAGGAACATTAAAGACTTGAAATGAAAGTAGAACATTGAAAAAATGAGAAAGGTGAAAGAATCCCTTAAAAATTCGGTAGCCTAACAACGCCACTTCAAACGTCAAAATACTGAATTGAAGAGATAAAATGGGGTCTCTCATCATATGATCATAAAATATCATTATGATAGATATATAGATCATACCCAAACATAATAAAAAGAAACTTTAAAGACTTGACATGAAAATAGATCTTGAAAACGAGAAGGGTGAAAGAATCCCCTAAAAATTCAGCAGCCTAACAGCGTCACTTAAACTTCAACAAAAATGAATTGATGAGATCAAATAGGGTCTCTAATCATATGAACATAAAATTTCAGTATGATAGATATAGATATCATACCCCAACATAATAAAAAGAAACTTGCAAGACTTGACATGGAATTAGAACTTTGAAAAAATGAGAAGGGTGAAAGAACCACTTAAAAATTCAGCAGCCTAACGGCACCACTTAAAACTTCAAAATACTGAATTGAAGAGATAAAATGGGGTCTCTCATCATATGATCATAAAAGATTAGTATGATAAATATATATATCATACCCCAACATAATAAAAAATAACTTGAAAGTCTTTACATGAAAATAGATCTTGAAAAATGAAAAGGGAGAAAGAATCCGTTACAAAAAATTTCGGTAGCCTAACAACGCCACTTAAACATTCATAAAACGAAATAATGAGAGTAAGAGGGGATATCTAATTATATGAAGATGAAAAGGTAATTAAGGGGAATATAAAATAACCTCCTCCAACATAAGAACATGCAGCATAAAAGAAATGACATAAAAGAGATCAATTGAAAAGAAAGAGAGGGGTCGGATCCCTTACCTTAAAATGTAACTCTTAAAACTCAATGGTTTGGACCTTGAGGGATTGGGGGAACCTTGGGAGGACTCATTGGAAATTAAGGAGACCATAACTTCGTTTAGGATGGTTTTGGATTCGAATGGATGAGAGGAGGTCTTGGTATTTATAGGGAAAGTGAGGGGACAAGGCATTAATGGCCAAGGGACACCTCATTAGTGGTTTTGGAAAAACCTTGGGTTTGCCCATGGTATTTGCCCATGGTATTGGCCACTTGGGACACATCACACAATAATTCATCCCCTTTAGTCGACCAACCCTTAAAATATCTCATGACATCATCATGACACAATTATGATGTCATTAAACATACCGAAACCCTAAAACTCTATTTTTACTATTCACTGAAAATTCAACTTTCTTAGAAAAATCCCAAAATTTCACATTAACCAAATATCAATGCTCTGATTTAAAAAATGAACTCCATTTTATAAAAATAATTTTCTAAATATTTTTAATTTTATTTTTCAATAAATACACTATTCACCGAAAATTCATTTTTTCAGAAGAAACCCCAAAAATTACCTTCACATAATATCGATGCTCTGAGTTCAAAAATGAAATCCATTTTATAAAAATAATATTCTAAATATTTTTAATTTAATTTTTAATTAAAAAAACACTATTCACCTGAAAAAACTAATACTAGAATAATAATTTATAAAACCATTATTTAACCACTTTATTGAATCACATTACTTAATCAAGGTGCCTAGATTATTTTAATGCATTCTTTAAGTGAGATTACTAATCCATTTAGTCACATTACTAATCCTAAGCATAAAATCACTATTCATAATTTACTATTCATCAAAAATCAAGTTGATCTTATTAGACTCTAAATTTCGTACTGAACATAATTGTAGAAGACCATTTTTTGAAAATCATTAAAAAAAATTAATTATTTAAAGTTTATATAAACATTTTTTAAAATACCCTTTCTCTAAAATTCACCAAAAATATGCATACTATATTTATCCGGACATTTGAAATGTCATAAACATCATCATAGGAAGAAATCCCAATTTTTATTTAAAATAAAGGATTACACAAGGCAGTTACGGTCTCCTTACATAGCCCCTTATCACACCAGTATAGGACCTAAGTGTAAGTTGTGCTAAGGTGAGAGAATCTGAGGGAGGCTCAGCCAACATCGCACGAGTAGTAATTTCTATCAGTTTTAACTTCTCACGAAGGAGATTTCGTTCTAGCTTCACACGATGAATTTCGGCTTGGGTTTGGTCCAGAGCAAAGCCCAGTGGTGCTACCTCCTTCCCAAGTTCTGTTAGATGGTATTCAATCGGTCCAAGACTACTGGGTGAGGCCATCGAATCTTCTTTCTATAATAATTAACCAAGATTACTTGTATTTAGAGACAATAGTCAAAACATTTAGTTTCCAGCGGTCATATTGACCAATGGTCATATAACAGTCAAAACACAACGGTCTCATTTTAATTATGCTCATGTTATCAAATGAAACAGTTTTGTTGAGTATAAAAATAAAATAACACACAAAATTAAGAAACAAGATTTATTCAAAATTTCGGGTTGTTACAATCTTCCCCCTTAAGAAATTGCATCCTCGTAATTTTTAAAATTGGGTTTTGAAATTTCATTGAAAGTCCCACATCGGAAAATGAGTCAGTAAAACTATTACTTTAAAATAATGAAAGGGATGTACAAAGGTTACTCGAGTTAACCCACACTTGGATTCCATGTAGGAAAACATGTACATGGAGGAGAAAACAAAGGGTCAAGTTCTGAGGGAGAGTGATAGAAAACATGATCAGGAGAAAGTTAACCACGAGAAAATCCCCAAATTATGATGTGTGTAAATGGTCTTTGATTACCTAGTAGGAAACGTAAACCAACAACATTTTTGTTTTACATTACATTTCATAATTTTGAGGAATTCATTTACAACATAGAACAAAAACATAAGGAAATATACCTACCTTCAAGTAGAGTTTCATCCTTTAATAAGTCTCTACCAAAACTAATCTTTTCTCCAAATGATGAGAATTCAAAAACACTTGGTCTCAACAAAAGCACAAGAATCATCTTCTAGAGAGTCACATAATCAACAAGATATTAACTATCTATTTCTTCTATCTTTAAACATTATCCCAAAAATAGAAAGGGTAAGGTAAAACAACTCTTCAAAAAGAAAGAATCCCATAGGAATGGAAACTACTTTTAAATCTTCAAAGTTACAAGGTACTACCCAAAGTTCATCATAGACCATTCCATAAATAACAGTCCTTAAAATTCCTCAAAATAAACCAAACTAAGATTGAAACCCAAATACAAGAAGGATTTGATAACATAGTCTTCCAAAATAAACTTCATTGTTCATCTCCAAACAACATCAACCACACCTAAAATCTTATAACAAAAGTAGCTAACCTAAACATATTTTACACAAGATAGGTTAATCATTCCCATAAGTAACATAAATTACTATAAGTCCACCTTAAATTCATTGATTCTTCAAAATATAATTCAACCTTACTCCTCAATTAAAATAACGTAGTAATCTATTAACCTCGATCATATAGGGTCCCCAAAATAGTTAATGTATTCCAAAATAATAATCATCTTTTAATCCCCTAATCATCTCTTTCATATTAATATGGAAATAATCACATTTCCTATCACATTGGTTGTTGGGACATTATCTTCCATTTCCCGCCATTAACTAAGAAAAGAAACTATAATTAGGGGCTTAAATACTTAGCCAATAATCATGAAAAGGAAACTTTAAGCATAAAATGATAAACATGTAGAATAAAAGTATATCCTAACTTGTGATCCCCTAGGTTCCAATCTAGGTTATCCATGATCATATATTCTTATGTGAATCTTTATTTTATTTTATCTTTGTTCCTTCAATAATGGTTCATACTAAGCTTATGAATTTACCAAAGCATATCCTCCGGGAGTATCGTAACCAAGAGTGCAGCAATGCCCATTGTCGTGTACCAGTTCCTATTTGAGTCTAGCTCAAAGCGGTGTTTTCAGGTTTTACCCCTATGTACATTTGTGCCAGAGCCACCTCTACCTGCTCGTATCCAGACATGGATGTATTTGCTTGGAAACCCATTACTCAATACTCACCAAAATACCAGGAAGATTTCCTATATATAAACTTTTCTATAGGCTTCTTCCTAAAGTTTTAATATCCTAATTTCCACAAATAACTAAACCATCCTTTGATAACAACTATAGCATCCTACCTTTTTATAACATAAACTTTCATTACATTACACAAAACTGAGGATCTTTAAGGTTTAGTCTCTTGGAAACCAGGAACATAATACATGAAAACAACATAAAAAATTCTTCTTAAACACTTTAAAGGATTCTCCTTAAGTTAATACTAGGTTCATTAATGTATCTCATAACCTGGGGACATACATCAAAAGAAAGGGTGAGAAGAAGGCCCATTAAGGGAAACAAGGGAAACATTTAACATGTGAACTTGAGATACATCAACTATGTCATGAAAAAGAACTTTAACGCATGTGAAAAAAATCACGTGGAATATCATAATAATAATAACATTTTTCATAACATTAAGATTTTTCTACATCATTTAACATAGAAAATCATGAACATATCACCAAGGTCTATCTCCAAGGTGTCATTTGAAAATTACCAAGGTTATTCACCAAGATATCGTGAAAATTGTAATCTCTAGTGGTTACATCATTACCCAATGCATTGGAGCGCTATCAGGGCGCACCCTTAAATTTCCCTTTATTATCATGTGATACACATATATCATCATCAAACATTCCATAAATAACACATATAGCATAAAATAAATGGGTTTCATTTCATAATCATAATGTTTTAAAAACTGCTTTAAAGACACGATCTTTACGTCACTTTAAACCCACGGAAGGGGAGAGTGGGTTTCATGTATGTAAATCCCAGAATTTAAAATAGAACATTTTGGTATATATGTGAATACCCCTGTAGAAATAATATTTTTGAGTATTCACTTTATAACATAAAATAATTTTGAGAAAAGAGAGAGTCATATTGAGATGAAAATTCTGCAGCATAACGGCTATGTTTCGGGGTTTTAGAAAACATTGAAAAGAGAGGGAGCATGGGTCAAACAATCCTAAATGAACCATAAAACAGTAGAGGGATAGAACAAGAAGGATATATGAACATAGTAATGAAATTTCAAGGACATACCATTTGAAATGAAAAACATGGAAGGAAGACAAAGATTAGATTTCTCTTATGAAAATTCGGCAGCCTAATGACGTCACTTAAACTTCAACAAAAATGAATTGACGAGATCAAATAGGGTCTCTCATCATATGAACATAAAAGTTCAGTATGACAGATATAGAGATAATACCCCAAAATAATAAAAAGTAACTTGAAATACTTGACATGAAAGTAGAACTTTGAAAAAATGAGAAAGGTGAAAGAATCCCTTCAAAATTCGGTAGCCTAACAGCGCCACTTAAAACGTCAAAATACTGAATTGAAGAGATCAAATGGGGTCTCTCATCATATGATCATAAAATATCAGTATGATAGATATAGATATCATACCCCAAAATAATAAAAAGGAACTTGAAATACTTGACATGAAAATAGATCTTGAAAACGAGAAGGGTGAAAGAATCCCCTAAAAATTAAGCAGCCTAACAGCGTCACTTAAACTTCAAAAAAAATGAATTGATGAGATCATATAGGGTCTCTCATCATATGAAAATAATAGTTCAGTATGATAGATAGAGATATCATACCCCAACATAATAAAAATGAACTTTCAATACTTGACATGGAATTAGAACATTGAAAAAATGAGAAGGGTGAAACAACCACTTAAAATTCAGCAGCCTAACAACACCACTTAAAACATCAAAATACTGAATTGAAGAGATCAAATGGGGTATCTCATCATATGATCGTAAAATGTAAGTATGATAAATATAGATATCATACCCAAACATAATAAAAAAGAACTTGAAATACTTTACATGAAAATAGATCTTGAAAAATGAGAAGGGAGAAAGAACCTGTTACAAAATATTTCAGCAGCCTAACGGCACCACTTAAACATTCATAAAACGAAATAATGAGAGTAAGATGGGATATCTCGTTATATGAAAATTAAATGGGAATTAAGGGGAATATAAAATAACCTCCTCCAACATAATAACATGGAGCATAAAAGAAATGACATAAAAGAGATCACTTGAAAAGAAAGAGAGGGGTCGGATCCCTTACCTTAAAATGTAACTCTTAAAACTCAATGGTTTGGACCTTGAGGGCTTGGGGGAACCTTGGGAGGACTCCTTGGGAAGTAAGGAGACCAGAACTTCGTTGAGGATGGTTTTGGAGTCTAATGGATGAGAGGAGGTCTTGGTATTTATAGGGAAAGTGAGGGGACAAGGCATTAATGGCCAAGGGACACCTCATTAGTGGTTTTGGAAAAACCATGGGCTTGCCCATGGTATTTTCCCATGCTATTGGCCACTTGAAAACCTCACACAATAATTAATCCCCTTTAGTCGATCATCCCTTAAAATATCTCATGACATCATCCTGACACAGTTATGATGTCATTAAACATACCGAAACCCTAAAACTGTATTTTTACTATTCACTGAAAATTCAACTTTCTTAGAAAAATCCCAAAATTTCACATTAACCAAATATCAAGGCTCTGATTTCAAAAATGAACTTCATTTTATAAAAATAATTTTCTAAATATTTTTAATTTTATTTCTAAATAAATAAACTATTCACTAAAAATTCATTTTTTTCAAAAAAAAAACCCCAAAAATTATCATAACAAAATATCGATGCTCTGAGTTCAAAAATGAAATCCATTTTATAAAAATAATTTTCTAAATATTTTTGATTTAATTTTTTATAAAAAAACACTATTCACTCGAAAAAACTAATACTTGAATAATAATTTATGAAACTGTTATTTAACCATTTTATTGAATCACATTACTTAATCAAGGTGTGTAGATTATTTTAATACTTTCTTTAAGTGAGATTACTAATCCATTTGGTCACATTACTAATCCTAAGCATAAAATCACTATTCATAATTTACTATTCATCAAAAATCAAGTCGATCTTATTAGACTCTAAATTTTGTACTGAACATAATTGTAGAAGACCATTTTTTGAAAATCATTACACATTTTTTATTATTTAAGGTTTACATAAACATTTTTTAAAATATCCTTTCTCTAAAATTCACCAAAAATATGAATACTATATTTATCCGAACATTTGAAAAGTCATAAACATCATCATAGGAAGAAATCTCAATTTTTATTTAAAACAAAGGATTACACAAGGCAGTTACGGTCTCCTTACATAGCCCCTTATCACACTAGCATAGGACCTAAGTGTAAGTTGTGCTAAGGTGAGAGAATCTGAGGGAGGCTCAGCCAACATCACACGGGTAGTAATTTCTATCATTTTTAACTTCTTGTGAAGGAGATTCCGTTCTAGATTCACACGATGAAGTTCGGCTTGGGTTTGGTCTAGAGAAAAGTCCAGTGGTGCTACCTCCTTCCCAAGTTCTGTTAGATGGGCTTCGATCGGTCCATGACTACTGGGTGAGGACATCGAATCTTCTTTATATAATAATTAACCAATATTACTTGTATTTAGAGACAATAATTGAAACATTTAGTTTCCAGCGGTTATATTTTCCATTGGTCATATAACAGTCAAAACCCAACAGTCTCATTTTAATTATACTCATGTTATCAAATGAAACAGTTTTGTGGAGTATAAAAATAAAATAACACACAAAATTAAGAAAAAAGATTTATTCAAAATTTCAGGTTGTCACAATGTATGAGTATTAGGTCATGGTTGTGTACTCTGATCGTGTCATGCACCTGGCCGTGTCCATGGCCTTCTTCCCCAAGTGTACACGCGGAGCCTCTATACTTGGGTAACATGATGTGTGTAATGTGTTACATGGAATGTAATATTTATATTTTTTAAAACCCTATCCTCTACAACAATGTGTCCTACATGGATTATGTTCTTCAAACTACACACCATGTAGTTGGGATTTTTTATAGAATCCAAGAAAATTCATGCATATTTTCCCCACACCTCCTCTATTTCTATACAACCGTCAATATCTACTTGAAATCATAGATCTCGATTGATCAGACCTTTTCTTCCCAGGTGGCCAGATACTGGACATCCAATCCACTTGGGAATCTTATCTCATCAAACCACACAATCACTACATGCTAAACCAAAAAATAGGGAACACTAGTCTAATCATAATCCACCTCTTCATCATCTTCCATCGTTTTCACACCTCAATTGCTTATTTTCTCATGAATATTAACCCACGGTGATTATAAATTTCACCAAATAAGGATCATACAACGATCATCTACCAGGTATTGGTCTAACACGTGTTCCAATGGAATACCAGTGATGAATGTGTGAAGAATGGGGGAATAAATTCACAAAAAAGAGGAGTGAACCTCAGCCATTATTCAAGTTAAACTGGATTCATTGATATTAGAATGATGAATGGAGAACAAAAAATTTAATATCATCAATTCCAAAATCCCCTGGAAGATAAACCCACACTCATAAAGCTTGATTGACCCATGAATCAATCTAGTAACAGAGTTGATTCATGTTCATCATGGGATAATCAAATGGAGAATAAATCAATAAAAAACAAATGACCTACCTTAGGTTTGGATCGATTGATGATGAAGAACGGTCGTACATTGCATTCCTTGATCAGATCCAAAATCTCTGATTGGCACACTTATTTTTAATCTCGGATCCATTAATGATTCGTCATGAATCTTCCTCAAACAACCCTAAATCAATCCCTAGGGTTTTGTGGCTAACCCTAGGTATTTACAATTACTAAGATTTTATAAAAGAGGATTATAATTTGGACAATTAAAAACAATTAAATAAATTTATTAATTTTTTAATTTATTATACCACCCATGATAGCGCTCAGGATAGAAATCTAATGCACGTGAATGTTATGTCGCACCTAAGGTAAAACACTCATTCTAGCTTTAATAATGGTCTCAAATTTCAAATCTGAGATGATATTTGGTAGTTATTCCATTAATTAATACAAAATACATGTTCATGATATAATATATTTAATAATATTATAATATCAATACTAAGCTTCTTTGTACCCCATAATCCTGCACCAACTCAGTCCCTAGAGCTAGAAATATTCATTTAAATATTTGAAAGTATAATAAGGAAAAAATATATTTGTCCTAGTATAAATGGGTTTCACTGAATCACATGTCATACTTGTAGGATTACCCTTTCTCCCATGATGTTCCGGTATCTCATCATTCAATGGAAGAAGAAAAAAGAGATTAATAGGTTTAAGGAGGTTCGACCAAACATAATGGAATTACTATACAATGAAAACGAATGGAAGAAGTTAAATATGAAATCAAGAATGCCCCTTAATAATCCTCTCATTTATTTATGCATTAAAATGAGTTAATAAATACCATGGTCTGTTCATGAATAGTATTAATTTACTCTCTACCATTTCATATTATGAAATATATCCTTTAATGATAGCCAAAGTAAAGTATGGATAGACCATCCAACCAATACTACCAATGTAGGTAGTATAATAGATAGATATATGTATATATATTATTAGGGATGAAAATAAAAAAATCTTGAAATCCATAAAATAAATATATATAATGTATATATATAAGTCTTTAAGGAATATATATCTTTTTTAGGTACTCCTCTATCACACTTAGTGTGTGGGTCCTCTTTCTATGGAGTTATTACCCCCATGTTTAAGAGTTTAGGTAGGATATGGGTCCTCCATCGAGTTCGGTACTCCATCTACTGATGTTTCTTCTAGCAAGGTGTGAGTCCCCCACCACTATTCTTATGAGATTATTTGATCTATTTGGAATAGATTTTTCAGATGCAAGATCAGATGGCATGGTAATAATGTCCTGGAGGGAGCAGTTCTCCTTTGTATAATAGGTATCGTTCAACGATGAGTGGACTCCTATTTATAGATTTTGATGATGGTTTGGTTGTTGGGAATATATAAAATATAGAATTATGTGGGACTTATGATTCCTTAACACCTTAGTGATGGCCTTTGAGATGTTGTTCAAAATTGGCGATCGACATCAAGATTTTTGGTCTCCTCAGTATACATAGATACCCTATTTTCTCATGTGGTATAACTATTGAGGGTTGAAGCTAAGATGAAAAGGACCTCTATATATCCCTAATACCTTTTAGTGGTAGAGCATATCTAGATTGTCCTTTTTTTCTCATCTGGTTACTCTTTGGTTCCAGGAGATTTGAGTTGACTTAGTGTTCTGGTTTTCCTTTTTGTCTTCCTTATGGTCACCTCTCATAATAGGAGTTGTGTTGGGTTGTTGCTTGTGTTTTATTGGTAGTTTATTAGGTGTCCTACTTGGAATATTTTTATTCATCCTTGCATGGGTCTTATTCCCACATGTCATTACAAAAAAATTGTGATTAGCGGCATTTTTTAGCAGCAGTTCTCGATACTGCTGCTAAATTTCTCGTTTTTATTTATTTAGAAGCGGTTTTAGAAAACCACCACTAATTCATGAAGCTTTATTAAAAAAATCATCATTTAGGGGAAGTTCATTTAATGGATGTTTAAAACCCTACTAAATATTTATTGGTCCCTTTTTTATTTTTAATTTTTAATTTTTTTTATTTATTATTATTATGTATTATTTATTAATTATTATAATTATTAGTTATTTATTACTTATTATTTAAAATTATAAATATTTATGAATTATGAAATATGAAATATGAATTGTGAATTGTGAATTGTTAATTATTTATATATATTCATATATATTTGTCTGAATTTATACATATTTATATATATTATGTGGGTATATATATAGAGATATAGATAATTATATGTCTATGTGTGTATATATTTATGTATGTTTATATATTTATATATTATGTATTATATACTAGGATCATTGTGAACCATGGATTTAGAACTCATGATCTTAGAAATTTATTGGAAAATAGAGTAAATGTACAAAGGGATAATGGGGTTGTAAGATAAAAGGTGGTACGCATGGCATCGCCACAAAATTTATTATATATATATATGTGTGTGTGTGTGTGTGTTTGTATGTATATTTATATATTTATATATATTTATATATTTATATATTTATATATTATTTATTATTTATTATTTATTATTTATTATTTATTATTCATTATTCATTATTCATTATTCACTATTTATTATTTATTATTCATTATTCATTATTCATTAGTATTATTAATCATTATTATTATTATTATCATTATAATCATCATTATTATTATCATTATCATTGTTATTATTTAAATTATTTATTATCTATTATTTAATAATTATTTTTAATTATTTTTAATTATTTATTATTTTAAATAATTAAAAATTATTTATTTTTAAATATAAGTTGTTTAATAATTATTAATTATTACATATATGACTATATATATATATATATATATATATTATGTGGGTATATATCTATATAATTATATGTGTGTATATATATTCATATTTATGTACATTTATATGTGTTTATATATATATATATATATATATTTGTGTGTGTGTAAATTTATTTATAGTTATATGTATTTATATATATTTATATGTATTTATGTGTATTTATGTATATTTATGTATATTTAATTATATTTATATTCTTGTATATATTTATATATATTAAGTGGGTATATATATATATATATCTTTATGTGTGTGTGTATTTATGTTTCTTTATATGTATTTTTATATATATTTATTTATTTTTATTTATATATAATTGTCTTTAATTATACATATATATATATATATATATTTATGTGTATATATGTATATTTATTTTTCTTTATATATAATTACTTTTTTTAAATATATGTGTGTGTGTGTGCCTTAATATATATTTATGTAAATCTATTTATATTTATATATATTTAAAGATAATTATATATATATATATGTATATTTGTATATATTTATATCGATTCATATTAATTTGTAATTATATTTATTTATATATATTATGTGGGTGTATATATATATACTATTCTATTCAACAATTTATATATATGTACATTTATATGTATTATTATATATTTATGTAAATTTATTTATATTAATAGATATTTATACCTAAACTTGAATATTTATATACATTAATATATATTATGTTGATATATATATATATATGTTATTATGTTATTATATTTTCATATTTATATATTTTTAAATTTTGAATAAATATATGTACACATATATATGCATTTACATGTATTTATCTATGTGTGGGTGTGTAAGTATATTAAAGTCTGTTTAGTCACCACATGAAAGGATTGGTGGAGTGGTAAAGGATTTACAGAATAACCAAAAGGTCATAGGTTCAAATCTCAACATGCATATATATATATATATATATATCTGTGTGTGTGTGAGTATATATATATATATACAAAGATATATATATATATGCTTGATTTTATAAGGTGTGGTGGGTGGTTGGCCTCGATTGATGTGGGATTGAGATAATAAATAATAACTAAATAGATTTAAAAATAATAATGAAAATAAAAAATCATCACTAAAAATTTAGTGGGGGTTTAAACAATCATTAAATGAACCACTGCTAAATAAAAATCCACCATGAAAAAACTTCCACAAAAAAGATCACTGACAAGCAAATATTTGGTTCTTTTAGAAAGCATCGTGCATCATTTAGTAGTGGTTTAAACCACCACTAAATTCCAAAAAATGACATGAAATCCCTTTTTATTATAGTGTCTATTATGTTTGTGCAGACGATGCATGGGTGGAGAGATAGGCTAGGTGGATGTGGAGTTGGCATGGTTTTTTTGGAGTTGATGCTTGGTGATGTTGACAATGTATTATAGAGCATGGTGACTTGTGATGTTCTTAGTGATCATTGTGATGGGAGTATGATCTGGATGTTCATATAGTGGAGATGAGAGACTTGATGCTCTATTTTTATACTCTTTTTAGATGCATTAGTTCCCTTATGATTACCTTATGGGTTGTATTTATATTCGTTGTATCTTGAATGCAATGTATACAGTTCAGTTAATTATCTATATCAAACTGATTGGTTATCTTGTGCAATGGAGATGTGTTTGTTTCATGTTATTATTAGATAAGGTATCCAATTATGTGGGATACGCCTACTCAGTGTTGTCACTAGCTCCTAACCTATTGGAGATAGGCTTGGAGTAACACTCTTGGCTTACCACCGACCCGGGTAGAGCCCTGGTGGGTCAGTTCATGTCAAAGTCGTATCGGAGTGGGTCTATCCTAGGGATGATGATTGAATTTAGTATTCATGTGAGGATTTGGTTGGGAATATAGGGAAACTTTGTTAAATGGGTCTTGAGTTCGGTTAATAGACTAGGGAGACCAATATAGCTGTGATAACCAATGTATCATATCTCTGTGACTCTGATAACCTGATTAGTCAACCCATAACTCTAATACATCGATTCTGGGGTATATGTAAGTTGAACATCCATCAAATAGTGGTTTGTTATGATCTTTTAGGTCATTCCAATGTCATATATTTTATATATGATTAAATTTTTATGGGTCCATCCTATTAATTGTAGGGTGCTACCTATTGATAGCCAGTTTGTATGAATAGGTTGTTTAATAATGATCTCTTTCCTAAGGTTGGACCCCTCACCATTGATTATTGGGTGATGAGGTGATGTTTTCTAATACTTGGTTGAGAATTGTTCTTTCACCACAATCTAAGGTAGTATATCTCCCCTTAAGCTTAGTGAATATCTTTCTCATAGAGCGGGTGGTTTTCTTTACTGGGTTGGACAAGACTACCAGTAGACCGGTTACACTATATGCATTTAATGAGAGAGGTCTCATGAGTTCATAAGGAGATCCTAGTCTTTGGGTGATATGGGATCAGCTATTTTTTGTGACTCGTTTTTTCATCTAGTTCAGTATTTTACTAGATAGATTAAGGTTCATCTTTTGAAATTCCAATATGGAACATTGAACTGATAGTTGATGATGTATTTATAAAACTCGTGATGGGAATGTTCTACCATATTTAGAGTTTGAGCCATTGTCAGGGAAGGAGTTTTTAACGAAGGATGTTGAACCCTCTATAGGGTAGCATGAACTTAACCAATTTTTTGTTAAGTACTGGAAACCTCGTGAGGTTTTCTATGATCATTTTTTATAATGGAATGGTTTGATCTAAGTGGTTTTGGAAGAGACTCTAGATGGAGGATTTATCAAAATGTAGTTGTGTTTCGTGAACACTGCCTTTGTCTAGTTCCTATTAGGCATAAACTGGTGATAGTTAGAGCATCGGGATGATTTATGTGAGGGATGCATCTAGTCCAGAGTCATTGGGTGCATTTTAGGGTATAATATATGTTCATTATTCATAGACAAACTTACTAGTCAATGCTGACACAAGCTAATCATCTTACATTGTATTATTGGGTATTGTATATTCCATTAGAACCCCTTGCTAGACCACGGTCTTCTAGGGAGTTTCCTTTGATGATGAACTTCATTCGCTCACCCTTTATGGTGAAGTTTTCCTATATTTATTGGTGAAAGAGGTTTTTTTAGAGAATTAATTATAGAAGAGAATTTATGAAGTGATATCAATCTCGAAAAGTAATGGTTATCTTTTGTTGGTTTAATGAGTTTATTGGTGATTGGAATGTTGAGGTGGATCATTCCTTCAGTAGTAAGCGAGACCCCCTCCAGTGTTTCAAGTAGGTCCAACCTATTGGTATTTATGATGGAATACCTAGATGAGAGTTATCATGTTTTGGTGTGATATATGTGTGGATGATAATTCCCATTATATGATTATAGAGGAATGCAAAGATGCTTTCTAAGGGTAACCCATGATTAACCCTTTTGAAAAGGATGATATATGCATTGGATTACATTCTATGGATTTTTTTCAAATGTTTTCAAGTTGGATAATGATAACTCCTATGGTTTTTAAGGACATTTGGATTGAACCCTTCTAGAAATAGTTTCATGGAGGATCATATTGGGTGTCTGAGGGATTTTCTCTTATCTTTCCACGAGAGTGTCAACTAAATATTTTACTCTCATTGTGTCAATCTAGTTATATGGGGTGATCTTTTACCTTGTCATATTGAATCCATGGAATTTTATGAGATCGGAGTGCTGTATAAAAAGAATGGTAATTGATGATTCTAGTAGATGAATTTCTGTTCATATGACTAAGGAGAATCTTGAGCAACTAGTTTTGGGGATGTTGTTTCTAGAATAGAGAGGGATACATATATCACTATAGAATAGGACACCCCACACTTCTTATTTATATAAGATAATCCCATGGTAAAAACCTATACCCTTTGGTCTAGTGTAACAGGATGTTCTCAAGTGATGAATCTAAAGGTTTCTCTAAAGGTGGGGAGAATGTCCCCCACTTTATCAGGTGGGTAGTGACTTCTCCTCAGTGTTCATAATGAATATAGAAATAGAAATCCTAAGTGGAGGGATATCCATGTGAACTGAAACCCTTAGTGAGGTATGTATTTTAAATATTTATAATATACCCATTTACTAGAAACTGTTTCTATGCGGTGGTGAAATGGGTTTTTCCTGGGAGGTTGTGGATTTTGGTCACTTGGGCTAGTGTTATCATGGGGTCTAGAGAAGATAAATCAGAGTTATCTAAATCGTTAGGACCATATTCTTTGGATTTTGGAATATTAGGCCACTTGAAGAGTAGTGGTGTGATGTTGAGTTGCTAACTGGGGTTGGTGTTGTGTCATTGGTTCTCACTGGTAGATTTTTCAAGATCGATGCAACAACACAACTAGGATATCTTTGACTGTGAATGTGGAACCTATTTTGAATCGGAATGTAGATGGAGGATTTATGTTAATATTGAGGTTGGTTAAGAAGGAATATATCACCTTTGAGTCATGATCTAGAAACTTTGGTCTCATTTTTTTTGAAAAGATACAGTAAAGAAACTAATGTGCAATTGAAAGAGCTTTCTTCTTTGTAACCCTTCTAGTTTCAATGTGGAATTCTGTGTTGTTCTCATTAATGTGTGTAGTGTGGATGAATTTTCCTCAAAAAATAATATCTATAACTATACTTAATGGTGGGTAGTGGAGTTATCCCTCTAGTGTTGAAATTTCTTATATAATCTTCTAGGATGGGTGTTGATAGTTTGTGGTTTCTTTATGTTCCATGTGGCAAGGTGACTTTTGAATAAGAAGAGGTTTTGGGTATATATTCTTAACAAGTCTCACATAGATCATATTCATGTCTACACTTATTCATTGATTCGATATGGCTGGAGTTGAGATCTTTTTGTATCGAAGAGAATATTCATTTCCTAAGCAATGATATTTTGAATATGTTTGGATCTTGGACCATTGGAGGTGAAGGAAGTGCATTTGATAGTGGAGTGTTTCCACATGGGGATTTTTTTTAAGCTTCAATATTTTGAGGCCAATTAGTTTCTTTTTTTATGATGAAAAGGTTTAAAGGTGGGGAGAATACAATGAATCAGTTTTTTCTAAAATAAAACCTAGCTTCATTTTGCGTTTTTGAGTCCTAAGACCACTCTAAGTGTAAAAGGATAAATTTACTTGGTATAAAACCTTAAAACATTTCTAGTTTTCTAATTTATCTTATGGTATGGTGTTTAACCCTATGTTATTATTTGGTTAATTTTCTATAATTTTGAGTTTTGTGGGATTTTTATATTCATTATTAAAATAGATAATTATCTTATGAGCTCAATGGTCCGGAAAAAACCATGGTTTTTTATGTTTGAACCATGGGTATATTTCAAAGTTTCATTTAATGATTAATTACAAGGTCTTCATTGGAATATAATTATTGTGAAACCTTGATAATGATATAATAAATATATTATATTATTTTTAGTCCACACACATGTATTTTTGATGAATTGACTATGTCACTAAAATGGGGTGTATGATGAGAAAAATAATACAATTATTGAGTTAAAAACTCATGATTAACCATATGAATGATGTAATTTCCATTTTCATCAGGTCCCACAATAGTTCGCAGTCACAGGCAGAGTTAGAGGAATACATTAACTAATCAATTAAATTGTTTAATTAATTATTTCATGTAATATTTCCTCTATATAATACCTATAATAGAACCTCCTTAGGGTTAGTCTCTCTTTATAATGGAATGAAACCAATAGAGAGTGTTGAAAATGGAGAGGCCATACTTTGGTATAATAGCCTTGATCCCATAGTCCCAGAATCTAGTGCTTAAAATATAATCTTTATATTTCTAGATTTGATACTAATAAATGTGACTCAAATTCAACCATCCAAAACATAAAACATCAAAAATAAATTTTGGATCACTTAAATAACCAAGGACCTTTTAGGTTTATATGTTTATAGAATTAGGAAAAACTCTTTAAAAGTGGACATTTACCCATAATATTTATTTCTCCTACAAAAAATGTTATTTATAAATAAATTATGGATTAATTCAAGGTAACTTTTGAAGGGATTTATATTTTTATAATAACATTTATAAAATAAAGTGGAAGAAATTAAAATCCTCATTCTTAGGATCTACCATGCAAGATCGAGTGAAACCTGTATATAAAATATTGGAATGGAGAACCAGAAAAATGTTGTATCTTGCATTGAATAGACACTATATTGTCTTCATATTCTTATACATTTGATGAAGATCACATAAGTGGAAAACATATACATCCAACCTCCATGGTGTATCCATGGATCAAGTGAATAACATGTGTACATGCGAGATTTTCCTTACTCCCATAATGTGCTAGAATATATGCATGCAAAGAATGAATGCTGAAGAGAGATATGGGTTCATGGAGGTTCGGTTGAGCATGAGGATCTATATCCACCCACTGTAATCATATGGAATTAGGATTTAAAAATATCTCAAGGAAATCCTCAATAAACCTCTAATTTACCCATATGTTAAATGCATGAATAAATGCTCCATCTAGTTCAAGTATCAAATTCATGAATATATAAAACCCCCTCATCCATTTCATCTTATGTAATAACTTATTGAATGATAGCTTATGTGGTTAAAACATAAAATGATAACTACTTATCAATTTTCAGAAATCACATATTTCATGAATAATATACCTTTATTTGTGAATAAAAATAATAATTTTTGTCAAATCCAATATACATCCCATAAATATATCATATATATATATATGGATTTAGGGTATATTCCCATCAATCACACAGTTTCACTAAATACTAGTAGACTTTGTTCCATTTCACCATATATCATATCGTATACAATAACTTGTGAAACCATATCCAAAAATCCTTTTGTATATCTTCCAAAACACTTTTGGAAATCCACCATCAACTTTAACATGTATCACATCATATGAAATACCTTGTGAATATCTATCTAAAACATTTTTAGTTTAACTCTAAAAAAATGTTAGAGTAGCTATTTGATTCTGTAAAAACCCTCATTTAGTTAAAAAAAAGTGTGACCCATGGGTATTTAGAACATTGAAAACAAATATGAATCTCTTGATCCATATATGTAAGCAAAGAGTAACTACTAGAAAACCATTAGTGCCACTCAAGCTATAAAGGGATCTGATGTGATCTCTATTAAACACATGTATCTCTATACATGTTTCCACCAGTCTTCTTATATAAAAATGTGTGTTCTCATATTTTCCCTCTTTCTAAGAAATCAAGTGACCAAGGACACATAGCATTTCAATCCCATATATTAAAATAATTTGTTCTTGATTATCTGAGTTTATATTGATATGATTAATTCATAAATCACATGTCATTAATCATTATGGATAAGCACATAATATGTCACTTATATAGATGGATAAAATATCTATGTGTTTCTATGCACTCCCAAAAACAATCAAATCAAGGGCCCAAATGTCATACTCATAATATAATAGGATAAATACCTTATTGTTTAAGATCCAACCAATGACATGATCAATAAAAAACACAACCAACCTCGGATTATCTAAGTTCATATGTTTACATTTGTAAGTAGGTTATAAAAGTATGAAGGTTATCATGCTAGGTATCACTTCAACCTTAGGTAGTGGGGACTCAAATAAGATCTATGCACCCCTAGTATACTAAATACATGTGTGTATAACACCCTATGTGTTATTCATAGTAAGTCATCAAGCGCACACAAAAAATATCATTTTTCTTATCTTATGCCTCATTAGAATTTTCCATATCTCTATAGAAGAATAATACTTTTGATAAGCTTAACATTTAATCATAGCCTATAATAATCCATGATGAACATCAGTTAGGGATAAACTCAAAGACATACTTTGAGAGATTAATTATCATTACACATCATGATATGTATATATATAAATTTATCTATTAAATGTTAAATAATGATAAAATTTATGTTTCCTTTAATAAAGTATATTCTAATATTCTTAAACTCTTTAATAATATTAATATGACATATTTTAATATTCTTAAACTATTTAATAATACTTAACAAAACCAATATAAGAATTGGTTTTTCATATCATATATGATAAAATGCTAGATTATCCTTATGTTTGCTACACTTTATGAGTTCTGTTAACTCATTAAATCATATGTAATCTATGTCACATATCTATGAGACCACATCACATGTCTATGTGACCATCTAATAAAACTCTCACACTAAACTCCTTAGTGAGAAATATCTATGAAGTAGACCATTTTGAATAATGGTGATATTTAAGAATCATATTCCTAATTGGTTAACTCTTTGAACATATTAAAACTTCTTAACTTTACAACATCAAATGTTATGACATCGATTTATATTATCTACTAAAAAACATTATATGTTCATCCTTATCATCCTTAGAATCCTTTCCTATCAAACTATTTTCTTGAAATAATGTAACTACTTACATTATTGTTTCCTAGTCTTCCTAAAATATTTTAGGATAAAATGAGAAATATTTTAATAAGGTAACTAAATTTAAATATAACATTTCTCTTTAAAATCACTGTAGATACCTGAAACTTGACGTACATTGACATTACATTACATTTGCAGAATACTTAGTACATAACAAAAACACACACACAAGGATCGTAATAGTTTAGTGTCTTTGGAAACTCAGAACGTAATCTTCTAATCGTGGTGAAAGATCTTCAACATCTCCTATAAAGATCTTCCCTTTTTTTTACCTAAAATCTTTCTTTACATCCTGGGGAAAATAAAACATAAAAGGGTGAGCTCAAATTCTCAGTAAGGGTAAACAAAAGAAATATCAATCACATCGTATTCATAAGAACATAACATTTTGGAAATCTTAACCTGCAAAAGAGAGAATAATTTCATAACATGGGATAAATCGTGGCAGTGAAATGTAATCACAATAATCATAACTTAAAACATGAAACTTTGTGGCATTCACACATAATCATAGAGAATCATTTCTTGTTAGTCAAGACTCATTTCCAAGACTATCTTAGTGGAAAAAGTCCCTTTCTGAATCGAGTAACCCTCGTTTCAGTCCTGTTTCACTGAACCGGTATAACCTACCGTTCCAGCCCTATCTATCTCATGAGATATAAAATCTTTACCCAATGCATTGGAGGGAGATATAGGTCCCACCCATCTTATAATGAATCCTTTCTTATGTGTGCCACATAATCATAAATCATACATCATCGCATAACCCATGTAATAAATATGGTATTCTTAAACAACATGACATAATAAAACAATTCATATAAGATAAAGGAATTCATAAAAATGTTTCCATCACAACATAATCAAATCCATGTAATAATAGGGATCAAAACAGAACCCTTTTATTATCTTAGATGGAAAATAATTTTGATAAAATATTTGAACTCCATTCTTGAGGAAAATATCTTTTCTACTTCAAAAACATTTTTCCTTTCATAACATGTCATGCGACTTTAAAATAAAATAAGTTGATTAAAAATAAACTTGAAAACTTGTAAAGGAAGTTTCTTAAAAATCCATTCATGCCGTATAAGTTAAAAAAACATTCTTCGTACTTTTGTCGGAAAAGTCAAAAAGTACCTCGTACGAAAAACGACAAAATATTCCTGTCATACATATTACTAAAAACTCACCAAAGGGTAAAAATGGATTTAAAAAAAATTGTAGGTGGATGGAAATAATATTACATATTGATGAAACATGTATGTGGATGATAAAATACACCTCGGTAAATACTTACGAATAAACAATCTCGGATAAAAATGAGATTGTGATATTTCCCTTACCTTAGGTCTGATTTGCTTCGTATGTGTCCGAACCTCCTGTATAATGATTTAAATAATGTCATTGACTTATTACAGAATCATATTCATTGTTATGATATCATATATGGTTCACTTATGACTTTATATTACCCGTTCTTTTGTAAATTCCATGTTAAAGAAGCGTTTTGGGTAAAATCGTTTCATTTATCGTAGGTGTTTTGACTTGTTGTTCTTGACATTATTATTACTTATATCATGATTTACTTACTTCCAGAATATAAAATATGATTTATATATCATATATATTCAGTATATATATATATATAATAGATAGATAAATGAAATGAAAAACACCGTTCATGGAGACGGTAGTCCGTACGTACGCATGAACGTTGTTTTTCTTTCCTTATTGTCTTGAATGGAAGTAAGTAGATGACATACATATATATATATATATATATACATAAATACAGTATCATTATTATGTCATATATTTCATTAGTACTTATTATATATACTTTATAATCATTCATGAATGGTTAATCATTAAGAATGAATCTCATCGCGTCGTGGAGACGGTAGTCCGTACGTACGCACGAGCGATGATATCATTTCCATAATTATTGAATTGAATTGGAGTGGATTATACAATATATCAGAATCAATATGATGTTGTAATAACTATGTATAGTTATTCTTTACACTATTATACCCATCCATGTAAGGTGGTGGTGGAAAATAGATTACACCATGGCGTGGAGACGGTATTCCGTACGTACGCACGCGCGGTGATTTCTTTTTCCATAGGATGGATAGATGGTGAAATAGGGTTGTTTCATACTTAAAATAACATATCAGTATATGAGTGATACTGATGTTATTACTTCATAATGAAACAACCTAAGAAGAAGAAGTGGAAGAAGAAATAAAGATGAAAGAATTGGTAATGGTAATTACCTCTTCTTTGAAGCGCCTTTTTGAGAACTCCTCTTAGGGCACTAAAATTGGTCTTTGAGGAAGACCAGAACCTCTAGGATGTTTCTAGGGAAGTGGAGAAGAGACTTTGGCAGGGGTTGGCCGAGATTGAGTGCTCAAATTGGTGTGAGGAGGAGGGGGAGGAGGTGTCCTTTTATAAGGGAGGAGAGGGGCACCTTAGGAATACCTCAAAATATTATTTTATATTAAAGTCAAAATCGGTTTATAATGGTTCCAAAGGGTCTTATTTCTGATCTAAAGTGTGTATGGGTAGAAATCCTATCAACCAATAAGATTTAGACAAGTTTAGGGTATTATTTTAACCTTATAAATTAGATTTAATGCTAAGTTAAATAATTTAACTTTTACCGTGTCTTTTTGTTTTCTTTCACTATATGGTTAATACACTTACTATAACATGCCAAAAGAACCCCAAATTGTTTATTATTAATACATATATCCTTATCTAAGTCATTTGGCCTAACCTTATATTTTTAGGAATAAAATAACAATTAATAATATAATATTTGATTTAAAAACAATTTTGTGTCAATTTTGACACTATTTGATATATGATTTTTGTGAAAGTCATAACAGAATTATATGTTCGAACCAAGTTGATTAAATCAACACTAATATATCATAGTAACCTAGAAAATTAGTGGAATTCATAAAAAGTCTTAAATTACATTTATTTTGGTATTTATAATATCAATTATGTCAATATTTCATTAATAAGATAATTACTGCATCATCTTTGTGTCATAAATAAATTAAATTATATGATGTCTAAAAATTACAAATAAAATACCATTATGTATGAAATCATTTAATCTTTCTAATGAATATTTATAGTCGAATTTATCTTATGTATAACACCATATTAAAAATGTTTTAGTAAATAAACTTTGATTTTAACTCTTTTAACCCTTCTTTAAATAATATAATAATAAATGTCCTAATCTAATCCAAGTGGGCCTAAATGATAATATTTTACACTTAAGGTTGTTTTTGGTCGAGATACACTTGTCCAATAGAATTAGGACATGTGTTAGGGTAATATTAATATCATTCTTACCCTTAATTACCCTATTTACTTTTAATCGTGGTAAATAAAAGTAAAAAGTTACTATTCACCAAAAATTATTTTCATCTCATTGAACCACATTTTACTTACTGACATCAACCGTGTCTCTCGGATTTTTGAAATTCCATTCACAGAAGCGGTAAAATTATGTTTTATGAAAAATTCAGTTTTTTTAACTACCACTTAGTAGTTTCACTATTCATCAAAAATTGATGTTTTTCAGAACAATGCCAAAATTTCATCCTAAGATATATTTCATATTCCGAATTCAAAAATTAAGTCTATTTTACCAAATTCATAACATATAAATTGCATTAATTAATTTTATAATTAAATCCCGCTGTTAAAACAAATAGCGTGTTTTTAAGAAACAATATCTATCAAAATATTGACACTTGATTATGTCTGGTTTAAATGTGAAATTATATCCAATGATTAACATTGTATTAAATTGTAAAAATATATTCTAAATATACTTTAAAACCACTCAAATTAATTATTTATCACTATTAATTATTTCGATTAAAAAAGTTGTTTTTAATTATAATTTAGTAATTTTCACTATTCATCAGAATATGAAATTTATCTGAAAAGTTCCAAAATTTCACCCTAAGATAATTTCGATATTACGAATCCAAAAATGAATTCCATTTTGAAATATAAAGTTTACAAAATTTCAAAAAGTGGTTATTACTATTCGTAACGGCTAGTTTTAATAATATCTTAATAGCATATCGTTGTTTAGCGAAACTCAGTGTTGCGTACAACACTCGCTATCGTGGAAGGTCGCGATTGCGTATAATTCAAGCCAGGTCAGAGATGTGTATTTTGAAAGCTCCTTTTGGTGTAGCGTATAAGACAAGACATTAATAAAATTAAAAAGAATATTTTTCATAAAATCTTGGGCTGTTACATTCTACCCCCTTTAAATGAATTTCACCCTCGAAATTCATCGGGGTTATAAATGGTTTACTATTCGAAAGTTTCTTTAATAGAAACCCACATCGTAAAAAGGAATACCAAAACTTGGCTTTAAAAACTAAAGTATGAAATGTAACGATTACCCAAATAAACTAATCACTGGGTTTCCACATAGGTGAAAATATGGATATGGAAGAGAAATCTAACCATCATGTTCTGATGGAGAGTGGTAGAGAACATGGCTATGGAAAATCCAATAATCACAAATCCATAAATTTGTGACGATCTAAGGTACCATCTGATTCATCAGATATAAGATCACTAGGACAACATTTTTGGTTTTCAAGATCATTTCCCTAAAGTTGAAAATTTGAATTAGAATAAATACTTTCTTTATTTTGGTACAATCTCTCTGTTGTTCATGCCTTGAACAATTTCCACTGCATCTCTTAAATAAATGAAGTTGAATTTGTTATTCGTGAAGTGTTAGCAGATCATGTGATAGAATGACGGGTCATTCCATCTGTCTCAAACAAAAGGTTAGCAAAAATTATATACATAAGTCGATCTATAGTGAGATTAATCATATATGGTTCCTAAAATGGACTTATACTTCATATATCATACTACTTAATATAATAAAACTAGTTTCTTCTAAACAGGGACTTCCTGTAGGCCAGTGGTAGGCGATAAAGGCCAGTCGCACTTCGGTTGTGGGTTCGATTCCCACAGCCTTGTCCGACGCGATGGGCTATCGCCCATCCTGCAGGTTTTCCTTTTTCTAAAACTATATTACTATAACATCCCATCAATAATATCTGGGAAAAAAACTTCTATCCTTAAACAATACTAACTTATTCCAACATAATCCATTCCAATCTTTAGGCTTACCCATAATACTGCAGTCCACTCTCATAATATAGTGAAAACAACTACCAGAGATTTAATACCATCGTTGATCCCCATAAGATATGTCTTGTTGGTCACATTCTAAACATTCAAAGTCCTTAATCATGTATTCTCTTGAATACCTTAGTGAAAACATGAATGCAGTTTAAAGTTAACACTTTCCACATACCAAAATCCTCAAAATTCTATATACTCAAACCATGATATCACTTAGTCCTTATATCAATCATGAGCTCGTGAATACTATTAAACATTTCATTTTCTCGTTTTCCCTTCATTATGCGCATATCATCTTATTTCCAAAAAATATCTCAATCACTTTGAATACCACATCAATAAATATTGAAATACTCAATGATACAACATTATTTTGGAATCCCATTACATAAACACTTAATCATTCCACCACATCATTGTCATATTCAACATTGCCAATAGTGATCGCATGTGACTTCCCTTTGTCCTTTGCCTTCAGTGGTTGCTCATGTTGATCATCACTAACCCTTGGATTAGGGAATTTATTAGCATAATGCCCCATTTCCTTGCACTTGAAGAATTGAAGTGTTGGTGGTGCGTTCTCTACAGTGTTTGCTTTATTCACATCATTAGAAACCCTTTTTCCATTACTTCGACACTCAGCTGCTCGATGACCTTCTTTTCCACACTTAAAACATTTTCTAGTCCCTTTAAGACAATCTCCACCATGCTTCTTTCCACACTTTGTGCATAAGGAAACATTCATCTTCTTTTCACCATTATTCTGAGATTTCTCCTTGAACTCCATCTTTCGTTTCTTGTCAAAACCATGAGATGGATATGTAACACCAACTTCCATTTCTACCTTGATACCACAACGCACAATTTCTTCATAGCTACTGAAGTCTCTTATAGCTAATTCCCTTCAAAGACTTGGTTTTAAGCCACTGAAAAATCGATCAACTTTACTTTCAGGTTGGATGATAATGCCAGATGCATACCTTGCAAGTCTTGTAAAATTCGCTTCGTATATACCAACAGATTCATCATCTTTTTGCTTTAGTTCAAGAAACTCCTTCTCCATCTTTGTTCGAAGAATACGAGGGAAGTACTTATTGAAAAATAAGTTCTTGAACTCGTCCCATTCCATGGACTCAATTTCATCTCTTTGCCTTGTATTCTTGATAAGATTCCACCATTGATCAGCTTCACCTTCCAAACGATATACTGCTAAGATGACTTTATCATGTTCAGAACATTGAATAACTGAAAATATCTTTTCAGTGGTACTGATCCATTGTTCAGCAACAAGTGGATCAGAAGACCCACTGAAAGAAGGTGGATGTTGCCTCATGAAGGACTCAATAGAATATTGTTCCCTTCTCTGCTCATTTGGAAGTCCAAAATGATTCATAGCTTGTGTAAGTATAGCAATAAGATTTTGCACTCCATCTCCCATAACATTTGTTTGTTTAGGAGGACAATCATTGCATTGTCCATTGCATTGATCAACACGGTTCCTTCGGGTTCCAGCCATCGTCTAAAACCCAAAAAGAATAGTGTGAGAGGCAAAAATCATGCTAGGGAAAACAACATAATAAAGGGGAAGTACCTTCAATATCTAATATCTTAGGTTTAATTCTATGATCGTTAGCGTAGTTCTAGTACTATAACCTATACGTATACTTAACCTTAGGGACATCCCTAGACATACCGTAGAAATATCTCTAGGGATCTCACTAACGTTTTCGCATCCTAGTTTCCAAAGGTTGACTAAACCTTTCCTCTGATACCAAATGTAGAGACCCGAAACATGACGTACATTGACATTACATTACATTTGCGGAATACTTAGTACATAACAAAAACACACACACAAGGATCGTAATAGTTTAGGGTCTTTGGAAACTCGGAACGTAGTCTTCTAATCGTGGTGAAAGATCTTCAACATCTCCTATAAAGATCTTCCCTTTTTTTACCTAAAACCTTTCTTTACATCCTGGGGAAAAGAAAACAAAAAAGGGTGAGCTCAAATGCTCAGTAAGGGTAAACAAAAGAAATATCAATCACATCGTATTCATAAGAACATAACATTTTAGAAATCTTAACCTGCAAAAGAGAGCATAATTTCATAACATGGGATAAATCATGGCAGTGAAATGTAATCACAATAATCATAACTTAAAACATGAAACTTTGTGGCATTCACACATAATCATAGAGAATCATTTCTTGTTAGTCAAGACTCATTGCCAAGACTATCTTAGTGGACAAAGTCCCTTTCTGAATCGAGTAACCCTCGTTTCAGTCCTGTTTCACTGAACCGGTATAACCTACCGTTCCAGCCCTGTCTATCTCATGAGATATAAAATCTTTACCCAATGAATTGGAGGGAGATATATAGGTCCCACCCATCTTATAATGAATCCTTTCTTATGTGTGCCACATAATCATAAATCATACATCATCGCATAACCCATGTAATAAATATGGGATTCTTAAATAACATGACATCATAAAACAATTCATATAAGATAAAGGAATTCATAAAAATGTTTCCATCACAACATAATCAAATCCATGTAATAATAGGGATAAAAACAGAACCCTTTTATTATCTTAGATGGAAAATAATTTTGATAAAATACTTGAACTCCATTCTTGAGGAAAATATCCTTTCTACTTCAAAAACATTTTTCCTTTCATAACATGTCATACGACTTTAAAATAAAAGAAGTTGATTAAAAATAAACTTGAAAACTTGTAAAGGAAGTTTCTTAAAAATCCATTCATGCCGTATAAGTTAAAAAAACATTCTTCGTACTTTTGTCAGAAAAGTCAAAAAGTACCTCGTACGAAAAACGACAAAAGATTCCTTTCATACATATTACTAAAAACTCACCGAAGGGTAAAAATGGATTTAAAAAAAATTGTAGGTGGATGGAAATAATATTACATATTGATGAAACATTTATGTGGATGATAAAATACACCCCAGTAAATACTTACGAATAAACAATCTCGGATAAAAATGAGATTGTGATATTTCCCTTACCTTAGGTCCGATTTGCTTCGTATGTGTCCGAACCTCCTGTATAATGATTTAAATAATGTCATTTACTTATTACATAATCATATTCATTGTTATGATATCATATATGGTTCACTTATGACTTTATATTACCCGTTCTTTTGTAAATTCCATGTTAAAGAAGCGTTTTGGGTAAAATCGTTTCATTTATCGTAGGTGTTTTGACTTGTTGTTCTTGACATTATTATTACTTATATCATGATTTACTTACTTCCAGAATATAAAATATGATTTATATAACATATATATTCAGTATATATATATATATATAATAGATAGATAAATGAAATGAAAAACACCGTTCATGGAGAAGGTAGTCCGTACGTACGCATGAACGCTGTTTTTCTTTCCTTATTGTCTTGAATGGAAGTAAGTAGATGACATACATATATATATATATATACATAAATCCAGTATCATTATTATGTCATATATTTCATTATTACTTATTATATATACTTTATAATCATTCATGAATGGTTAATCATTAAGAATGAATCTCATCGCGTCGTGGAGACGGTAGTCCGTACGTACGCACGAGCGATGATATCATTTCCATAATTATTGAATTGAATTGTAGTGTATTATAAAATATATCAGAATCAATATGATGTTGTAATAACAATGTATAGTTATTCTTTACACCATTATACCCATCCATGTAAGGTGGTGGTGGAAAATAGATTACACCACGGCGTGGAGACGGTATTCCGTACGTACGCACGCGCGGTGATTTCTTTTTCCGTAGGATGGATAGATGGTGAAATAGGGTTGTTTCATACTTAAAATAACATATCAGTATATGAGTGATACTGATGTTATTACTTCATAATGAAACAACCTAAGAAGAAGAAGTGGAATAAGAAATAAAGATGAAAGAATTGGTAACGGTAATTCCCTCTTCTTTGAAGCGCCTCTTTAAGACCTCCTCTTAGGGAACTAAAATTGGTCTTTGAGGAAGACCAGAACCTATAGGATGTTTCTAGGTAAGTGGAGAAGAGATTTTGGCAGGGGTTGGCCGAGCTTGAGTGCTCAAATTGGTGTGAGGAGGAGGGGGTGGAGGTGTCCTTTTATAAGGGAGGAGAGGGGCACCTTAGGAATACCTCAAAATATTATTTTATATTAAAGTCAAAATCGGTTTATAATGGTTCCAAAGGGTCTTATTTCGGAGCTAAAGTGGGTATGGGTCGAAATCCTATCAACCAATAAGATTTAGACAAGTTTAGGGTATTATTTTAACCTTATCAATTAGATTTAACTCTAAGTTAAATAATTTAACTTTTACCGTGTCTTTTTGTTTTCTTTCACTATATGGTTAATACAATTACTATAACATGCCAAACGAACCCCAAATTGTTTATTATTAATACATATATCCTTATCTAAGTCATTTGGCCGAACCTTAGATTTTTAGGAATAAAATAACAATTAATAATATTTTATTTTATTTAAAAACTATTTTGTTTCAATTTTGACACTATTTGATATATGATTTTTGTGAAAGTCATAACAGAATTATATGTTCAAACAAAGTTTATTAAATCAACACTAATATATCATAGTAACCTAGAAAATTATTGGAATTCATAAAAAGTCTTAAATTACATTTATTTTGGTATTTATAATATCAATTATGTCAATATTTCATTAATAAGATAATTACTGCATCATCTTTGTGTCATAAATAAATTAAATTATTTGATTTATAAAAATTACAAATAAAATACCATTATGTAGGAAATCGTTTTATATTTCTAATGAATATTTATAGTCGAATTTATCTTATGTATCACCTCATATTAAAAATGTTTTAGTAAATAAAATTTGATTTTAACTCTTTTAACCCTTCTTTAAATAATATAATAATAAATGTCCTAATCTAATCCAAGTGGGCCTAAATGATAATATTTTACACTTAAGGTTGTTTTTGTTCGAGATACACTTGTCCAATAGAATTAGGACATGTTTTAGGGTAATATTAATATCATTCTTACCCTTAATTACCCTATTTACTTTTAACTGTGGTAAATAAAAGTAAAAAGTTACTATTCACCAAAAATTATTTTCATCTCATTGAACCACATTTTACTTACTGACATCAACCGTGTCTCTCGGATTTTTGAAATTCCATTCACAGAAGCGGTAAAATTAAGTTTTATGAAAAAATCAGTTTTTTTAACAACCACTTAGTAGTTTCACTATTCATCAAAAATTGATGTTTTTCAGAACAATGCCAAAATTTCATCCTAAGCTATATTTCATATTCCGAATTCAAAAATGAAGTCTATTTTACCAAATTCATAACATAGAAATTTCATTAATTAATTTTATAATTAAATCCCGCTGTTAAAACAAATAGCGTGTTTTTAAGAAACAATATCTATCAAAAGATTGACACTTGATTATGTCTCGTTTAAATGTGAAATTATATCCAATGACCAACATTGTATTAAATTGTAAAAATATATTCTAAATATACTTTAAAACCACTCAAATTAATGATTTATCACTATTAATTATTTCGATTAAAAAAGTTGTTTTTAATTATAATTTAGTAATGTTCACTATTCATCAGAATATGAAAGTTATCCGAAAAGTACCAAACTTTCACCCTAAGCTAATTTCGATATTACGAATCCAAAAATGAATTCCATTTTGAAAAATAAAATTTACAAAATTTCAAAAAGTGGTTATTACTATTCGTAACGGCTATTTTTAATAATATCTTAATAGCATATCGTTGTTTAGCGAAACTCGGTGTTGCGTACAACACACGCTATCGTGGAAGGTCGCGATTGCGTATAATTCAAGCCAGGTCAGAGATGTGTATTGTGAAATCTCCTTTTGGTGTATCGTATAACACAAGACATTAATTAAATTAAAAAGAATATTTTTCATAAAATCTCGGGCTGTTACAATCACATTCTAAAATCTTTTAGGATAAAGTGAAAACACTTTTTTTGGTAACTAATGTAACTCTTTACATTTATATTTACCGTTATACCATACACTATTTTTTGATATCATGTGTATTTAAATTTTTCATTCTGACTAGTATTATCCTTCAAGAAATAGTAATTTTTACTTTTCATGACAACTACATGTAACTATTTAAATTTTTATTTATTTATCATTATATATCAAAAAAAAATTATGATATTAAGTGAAAACACTTTAATATTGAAATCTAGTTCTAAATCATAACTAATTTAAAATTTTACAATTTTATTAACCATTACATATCCTAAAGTTTTTTAGGATATTAAGTGGAAAAAAATAAAATTAAGATTAATGTTATCCTTTATTTTTTTAATCTTGAACTTCTATAAATAAAAAAATACTCCCAATATCCTCTTAGACAATATATTATTTTCATAATATCTTACTAATATACAAAAACCCTTTTGTGTTAAGGAATAACATTTATTTCTTTTCAGTATGAATATTTAAAAAAAAAAATTTCCATATTATATAAGTTATTCTATGTGTTTAGAAAATTTTCATTAGAAAAAGAGACTTTATTATAACATACCACTTATGGGTGCTAGGAACACATTCCAATAAATATCAACAAATAGCTGGATAACTTGTTTACCTTGGATTAATGCTTTTATCCAAATCTTCTTCTTAAAATATGTTATAAAAATGGATGAATCATAAACCATGTGTATTAATTTAATCATATAATACTTGTTCATAAAAAATATTTATTATAAAATATACTCTCTTATCACATAAGATAAATGATATAAAGATACACATATATTACTTAGATTCATTTGAACTTGATAAAATACCTTACATTCATATGTAGAAACTCTTTGCTTCTTGAATGTAAACTAAAATCTCAAAAAATTATTAATTTGATTTTGAACTCATGTATATTTAAAAAATTTAGGAAATATACATTTGGTATCATATACCTTTTGAAAACTAAAAAATTAATTTCCATATCGTCTTTACCTGACATTGATATTCTATATAATTTCACAAATACCTTCAGCTATTTTGGATCATCCCATCATATGAAATTATTATTCCTCCTTTCTGAAATCCAAAGGTTTCAATGACCTTTATTGGAATCTTGAAGAAACATTGTTTAACTTTTAAACTAAATTTTCATCTTCTAGTTTGAACTTTTACTGTAATGACCCAAAATGTATTGAATAAAATTCTACTTTTGATTTAATTAAATGTATTATGGTTATAGAAAACACATACACTTATTTTATAATATCCAATTTGATTTTAAATGACCATTAAATAACTTAAATGTTTATAATATAGATTTTGAATAGTTATCACATGACTAGTATAAATATGGGATTTTAACAAATCTATTTGGCATAGACAAAAGAAGTGATGGCATATACCAGTAGGATTATACCCTATGAATCCCATTTATCGTAACTTATAAGGGAGGTATAATTTCTAGTATTTTCCATAGATAAATTCCAATTTGAGATCCAAAAACACAAGCATGAGCAAAACCGTTTATAAGAAAATTTCAAACTCATCGAGATCACAGCCCAAACCATGTTCACCGAACAGCCCCATAAAAACCCCACCATTTCACACCTTAATCTTAGAGAATAATGTTGTGTGAGAAAGGGATATGTGTCAAGACCCTATAAATAAGAACAGTTACATTATTTTTTTATAGAATAAAGAATAAATTTTCATCCTATTATTATAACTTGGTAAATAATTTTTAAATCACAAATAGTATTTTTGTTTAATTAAGAAATCTATTTTGAGGAATCAGTGAATTTTTTGAAATAAATAATATTTTAATAAAATATTATTATTAAATTTCTTTTATTAAAAATAAATGACTATATAATTTTTATGAATTCAAATGTAATTTTTTATTCAGCGTTGAAAACTATTTTTATCAAAACCAATGAATTTTCAATAAAATTCGGCTTTTATTATAAAAGTAAAAATTCACATATATAGAAAATTATTTAGATAAAATAAATATTATTTTTGGAATCAGGATGCCAAAATTATCCAACAATGAATTTTTCAAAATTTTCAGAGACAATCGAATTTTTGGGTAAATATTAAATACCTTATAAATATACAGTGTGTTTTATGACATCATAATAGCCCAATAATGATGTAATAAATACTATAAAATGTATCTTCGGCAAAATATACGTTTTTCCTTTAAAATAATCTAATATTATGTTTATTTTATAAATAATTAGTAAATAATTTAAAACATATAATATATTTTATGATTTTCAATTCCTTTCTTTAGGAGTGTGGCCCACCTCCACATAAGAAAGCAGAATATTTTAATAATTTTTACCATTTCCCTTATAAAATAATGTAAATAACCCTCATTTAAAAGAAACCATGGGCAAAAACCATGATATGGTTTGTGGTTTTGAATATTTTATTGTGTACTATCCCAAACTGAAATAATAAAGAAATCATCTTCTTTCCTATATAAACCACCCAAGTTCCCATTTATATTCGTTCAAACTCTTTGAATCTATACAAACCTCTTACCCTTACTCCGAAGAGTCATCACAAGGTTCCCCCAAGCTCCCATGAAGCCTCTACCAAGCTTTTATAGTCACACATCCAAGTAAGGGATCCTTACCTCCTCTCTTCCTTTCAATTCAAGAAACTTGTTTAAAATTTTTCTTTTTAATTTCAATTGGTTATATTTTCATACTTTATTTTATGTTATCTGAATGATTTATCATTTATTCTCCCTCATTTGTACCCTTACCTAAGTCATTACTATGTTGAAATTTCGTAAGGGATTTCTCTCTTCTCGTTTCTATTCAAGCACTTCTTTTATATTATACTTCTTAAATTCCATTTAATATGTTGGGATATTATGTTCCATGATCCCCTTACTATCCATTTAGTGTATAAATGATGAACGACACATTCTTATATCATCAACCCATTTTATGAATTTCTATATGATGTTGGTATGCTGCCAAAATTGCATCGCAATTTTCCATGCCAAAATCATCAAGTAGTGAATACCATACCCATTCCTCTAACAAGGGTATTCACCTTTATGAACATATACTTATTAATTGAGGACTTACATGTATTTATTCTACATTACTTGATCGTGGAATAAATTATGGCATTGAATGAATCCATGTTATATGATCTATGTGGCACACTTAAGCATGAGATTGAAATGATTATAAAGGGTGTGCCTTGATAGCGCTCCAATTCATTGGGTAATGTTTAGTATCATGATACATCATGTTGGGATAGAGGTTTACCTTATTTATTTATAGTAAATTTTTCCCCCAAGAAGTATTTGCAGTTTAGATTTGACTTATGTTTATGATGTAGTGTTTTAACTTGTTGCCACATTTCCATGTTATGATTATCATACTACATCATGCATTTATACTCATGTTCCTTTATGCCTCATTAATATGACTTGTATAAAATGTATTATTATCCTTATATTATTCCATGTTTATTCCCTTAATGGTCTTTATATCTCACCCATTTCTTATGTATGTCTCCAGGTTATCCCATTCAGTGCTAATTACGAAGGAATATTGTGGTCATGTAATAAAATTTTTCAATAAAGATGTTGTATTTCATGTTTTAAGTCGTCATGTAATGTTACTGATTTTCCAAGACACTAAACCTCTCAATATTATGAGTTTTATTAAGTGAAAATATATGTAATAAATCATTTTTAAATATGAAATAAATATCAGGGTTGTTATATTTACCCAATTCTACTATTTATATAGTTCCATAATTCAAACATCATATGCCTAGTTCATCCATTCTCAACACTTTGATAATATAAATTAAATATTTATTGAATTCAATAATATTGTTAGAACATTTCCATATATGAAAATAGGATAAATTCACTAACCATAAAAATCTATATATAATTTCTTCTTAAATCTTGTTATAAAATTAAACAAATCATAACTATGTGTATCAAAAACAACTTATCTCATTTCATTTAAAAAACCATTGTTTATATACTCTAATAAAGATCTATATGAGATAAAATACACATCATATGAAAATTTTATCCAAGTTTTAATTATCCAAGTTATCACTATATAAAACCATTTGCTCTTTTACTTGAAATAAACCTTCAATCTCTAATTATTTCTCATTTTATGACCTATTGTATATTTAAAGCACTTCAAAAATAATACTATTGATGTCATTTATCTGTCAGAAGAGTAGAATTTATTTCTATAACCATTAAATATTTAAGGTAACCTTTATTTTCACCAAGTCATTTATCATATTCAATAAAATTTAATATCATTTAATGTACCCAATATTTATGATTATATGAGACTAAAATAATTAATGTACCCAATCATATTGGGTATATGAGTAAAGACTAATATTCCTTTAGTCATTTTTCATCTAATTACTTTGAAACCTTAAATAAACCACTATATGATTATATAATAATATAGATTCACTTTTTTAACAACTTAAACACTTGGTTACTAAGTAAGTTACTATTATAACATGTAGAATTTTCCTTAATAACTTCTCTTAAATCACCAATATTTCTTAAGAACTATTCTTAAATTACTAGTTTTAAGAGCTACTTACATTAAGTTTATACTTAGAAAGGATTGAACACAAAGTTTATCCTAATGATGATGATGATATAATCTATAATATAAGATTTTATCATATTATTTTCATGTTTTATAACCATTCAATAAAGAATTTTATTAAATGGGATCCCATTAAAATTTTGACCCCTTTAAAATCAATCATAACCATTAGTGATCCAAGATCCATATTTCACTAAGTAATGAATCTACTTGGGAATTCATCTCATCAAAAAATTATTTATGTAGGGAATAATCCTAATCATATCATATATTATTCTTGGATAGTTGAGTAGACAACCCTTTGTCCAATCCATCATATGGATAAACTGAACTCTATTCCTCTAGTATCCTAAATGTTAGGGATTCCAATATAATGTAACCAAAAAAATTCCAAAGATAATCTAACCAAGTAAAATCCAAGGGCGCCCGACATCAACATGAAACATCCCAAAAAGACAATCTAGGGTCACTCGTTACCTGCTTTCCTTACATAAGATGATCCAAGGGCACCCGATGTAGGCATGAAACTACCTGGTTGGTTGATCGAGTTCCTGAAAAGTGTTTATTTATATTGAATCTAACATTTAGTATTTGAAGGTTATTTTATCTCACTAACTTATCTCATGTTATTCCATTTATGTATGTATGATTTTAGTTATTTAGTTTGGAATCTTATTCCTTCCAACAAAAAAATATATTCAAACCATATTGATGTGTAACTATTTACGTGGCCCGAAAGTTTGTGTTACTTACCAAAAAAATAGAAGTATAACATGTTCATACATATCCAGAAGTATTATATGTATAAGGTATATAAACACTTCATTTAAAGGTATAGAGTTATCCTCATGATCAAGCCCATAGTTATAGATAGAGAACCATATTCACTTGTCTAGACAAGGAATAAACCTCCAGGTAGGTAGGTAGTATGACCCCAAGTCCCTCTATATAGGGATACTTTACTCAAGAGAGAATCTAATTCACCATAACCCTAAAACCTAATATGAATAAACTATATTCAACCACTAAATTCCAGGTCATAACATTAATTATAAATCAAGGTCAAGGTAGATGAAAAATTGAATTAGTTTTGGAGATAATCCTATCATGTAATGAAAGTATCTCTCATATAACCAGTTTAACATTTTAAACTAAATCATACACAACATTCAGATTTCTTAAAAAATCTAAATATAAAAAAAATCAGGAATAAAATTTAAATAAATGAATAATTAAAATATTTAAACCTTAGATAATCATTTGTGAAAAATTGATAAATCAATTATAATTATAAACCCTTTTATAATTTTCATCTTTAACATTATGAATATCCTATAATTAAGAATATAAACATTTGTTTTCATTTAAATATGAACTCTTTCATATTAATCATTATATTGAATTTTAATTTTAAATATATGATATTTTATGATTTATAAACTTTTTACAATTAAATTTATATTATGAGAATAATTTACATAATCTAAATATCATATACATAATTATTATTTAAACCTTGATCATATCAATCATCAAAACACCAAGTTATTTGTCTTAAATAATATCCAAATAATTCCACTTTAATTTGAACAGTTCAAATTAATAATTTAAATATAAAACATTTATATTTTGGACTTATTTCATAATATATAACCCTTTATAAATTATTTATTATGATTTTAAAATAAACATTTTTATTTCTATATCATAATTATTTTCCTATATTTTGTTAAAATGCAAATCAAATATTAACATTTAATATTTGGGAATAAAATGTTTCAAAATAATTTATTTAATTTAATTATAAACAGTTTATAATTAATTAACTTATAAACCATTTATAAATTAAAACATCACAAAATACATTTTATAATTATTTATAAACATTTTATAAACCATTAAAATAATTAAATAAATTAAAAACAAGTTTTAAAATGTATATTGTTTACCTTTATGCATAGACCTCATTTTACGGAATGGTAACCTCCTTATACCCATATGAGGAATCTCTACATAAGGTTAAATCAGTTCTTAAGCCTTTTTTAAGGGTAAAGCTTCATGACCCTTATGCAACACCACTGTGTAAAGGTAATACCTTTATGAAAAACCTTTGCTTAAAGGTAAGTACCTTCTACCTTTATGTAGACACTTTTCATAAGGGTAAGATGATTCTAGAGCAATTTTTTAAAGTTAAAAAGTAGGTTACCTTTATGTGGTTCTAAGAAAACCCACTCCATATAGGTAAAACTGTTTTACCTTTACACGAATTTGAGAAAATCTGGTCCACCCTTATGAAACACCTTTACGTAAGCTCCCACATGTAGGTAACACAATGACTACCTTTATACAACCACCTTATAACTTTACATTAGATTTTAAAACCCTTCAATACCTTTATATAAACCAATTTAATAAGGTTAATCTAATGGTATTATGGCTTTCCTATGGGTTATGTAAACCTTTTTAAATCTCAACTACCTTTACACATAACCATTTATGTGTAAGGGTAAGGTGTAATGATCCTTATAAAAACAACTATGTGTAAGGGTAAAGCCTTGGATACCCTTACACATCTCAATTGTGTAAAGAGGAAGTCTTGGTTACCTTTACGTATCTAAGATATGAAAGGGAAAACCCTTTACATGAAATCGAATTTTTATAAACAAAATGAAGCCCTTTTTTTAATTTCTTCATCATTTCATCGCTAGATTCATAACAATTAACATGGATCCCTCTAATACCACTGAAGGTATTTATAATATTCTAATAAAATTTATCATATCAAGAAATATCAATTAAAAGCATTATTATAGTATCTACCATGCATGATAGTATGAAATGTGTACATAAAATACTGAAATGAAGAACCTATAAAATGGTGTATCTTGCACTGAAGATTAACAAAATCATCTCCATCTCCTTATTAATTTAATTAAGATCACATGACTGGAAAAAATAGGCATCCAAAATCCATATTGTATCCACATATCGAATGAATCACTTGTTGTACATGTATTATTTTCCTAACTCCCATGTTATGGTAGCATCTTTGCATGCAAAGAAAGAATGATAAAGATAGATACGGGTTTAGGGAGGTTCATCTAAGCATGAGGATCTATATCAACCCACTACCATCATATGTTTGTATGATTTATTAATATTTAAATCACACTCTTCAATAAACATATCATTTATTCATACATTAAATGCATAAATAAATGTCTTGTACAGTTGAAGCATAAAATTAATGAATATATAAATATCGCTCAACTGTAATCTTTTGTGGTGGATGATTAAATGATAACATACATGGTAGAAACATAAAATGATAAATATTTATCATTTTTTTGAAATAACATATTGAATAAATAATACACCCTTATATGTTCATGAAAATCATAATTATCATGAAATCCAATATACAACCCATAAATATGTCATATATAAATCTGGATTTAAGACATATTCCCATCAAATTCCAAATCTAGAACTTTGACTTTATTTAATTTTCCACTCATCCTAAATCCCTATGAAAAATCATTTGAAAATATGGGATGATCATAAAAAATATCAACAATGTGAATATAGAAAAATAAAGGAAACCCATTAGACCATTTAAAAACCATGAGTTCATATAATAGGGTTTTTCCTTTAAAGTAATAAACTTTGAGCTCAAATAATCATTTACTTAAACGTGAAATCAACTTTACTATGAAAATTATTTCATAAAAAATTTTATAAGAAAACAAATATGAAAAATAATAATCATGAGGATTTATTATAAAACATGATAACCCTTGAAAATAATTTTATTAAAAACATACATTTTAACCAAAAAGTGGAATAATCATTCCTTTAAATAAAATGATCATTATTTTACCTTTTGGAATCAAAATATTTCCATGAAAACTCATTAGAAAGCACAAAAAAATCATATGGGTAACATGGGTATTCATTTTCACAACACTCTTACAATCACTCTTACAAATAGAATTACCTACCCAGTAAATTCCAATAATCTCTTAGGACAAAACAAACTGGTTAACTTCATCCTTTTACCGAATGCATTGCAGATCTATATAGGTATAACCCATTATCATCAGCTATATAAAGCTCACCCATCATCATAAAAAATTTCCAAGAACCATAAAATGATCATTACATATAAAATCTTTTACTTCTATCATCATACTCATATAAAAAAAATTCACCCATAAGAAAAACATTTCTATATATTGAAATATCCATTAGATTTTAAAAACCTTTTTGAAAATACCCAAAAAAATGGAAGGAAGTTTTTTATCTGAATAAAAAATTCAATATTGTAAAGGAATTCAAACAAAACAATAATGGTTATGGTGGTGGGAAAAAAATTGATGCCATTTATGTTAAAATAAAAAATTCATTTTTTTCTTTTGTAAATAAATTCAAAAATAATCGTATAAAATATGTAAAAAATATTCATTTTTAAAAAATTTGCAAGAAATTAAAAAAGAGACATAAAATTACTTTTATAATTAATTTATGTCTATATTTATACATTCATAAAATAATTTTATGAATATGGACATGGAATAAAAATATTTAGAAAATAGATCTTTAAAACTTTTAAAATGAAGTTTTATTGTAATGAGTACCTTACCTTGAGTACAAATGGTGATGTGAAATCTTTATATCCTATATAATAAACTTTTATTAATTATTTAATATATTAGTAACATTTTTATAGGTTTAATAACTTATAATTAAACCATTTATTTCATTTATTTCAATTACATGTTGAATTACTTAATCGGTTAAGTCCACATTGTGTGTTTCAGGGACGTTCGGTTCATAGTTTCAAAACAACTTTGGAATGTTGATCGTGATCAAAAGTAAAATTTTTCCATAATCTATAGAATAATAATAAGTTGTTAATTTTCAATTTTATATATAAAATTAAATTTTATAATTTTTCATTAAAGGTGTACATGAAAAATTAATTAAATAACTTCGTGGAGGTGGTAATCCACACGTACACACGAACGAAGTTATCATTTTCCAATGGATGGAAGGTTAAGAAAACAAATGATAATTATCTTTAAATAATTATAATTATGTCATTAATATAATTAATATATATTAAATACATCATTATAAACATCCATGAGATGTGGTGATGGAAAACTAAATACATCACTTTATAGAGGTGATAGTCCATACGTATGTATGAACAATGTTTCTGTTCCCAATTTGATGGAAAAGATATGAAAACAGGTTTTAACATAGTCATAATAAAATATAATTATATTTTTGGTACTAATTTTATTATATAACCATGGTTTAATAATATTTTAAGGTGGTTGAAGAAGTAAAATTAAAATGCACAATTTAGAGTTATACCTCTTCTTTGGAAAACCACCTTTGGCTTACACCTTAAGCCTTCTAGGTTGGTTTTTGATGATACCAGAGCCTCTAGTTCATGTATAGAAAGGTTTTTAAGGTATTTGGGTAGGTATTTTTCATTATATAATTCTCTAAAATGTGTGATTAAGAGAGGAGAGGAGGTTCTCTTTTATAAGTGAGGGGAGGGGCACTCTTGGAATTTCTTAAAGTATTAAATTAATATAAGTTAATTCTCATGTATAAATGGGAAAAATTAATATATTTATAATATATTATGATGATAATTTAAAATCCTATCGTTAAATAAAATTTTCATAATTTTAGGTGATGTTTTCATCCATATCTCTTTATTTTAACCCCCTATTAACCCCTTTGATGATTACTTTGAGAATAATGTTTTTTACTCTGTAGGGGTTAATAAAGTTACTATAAAAGGAATATTGAACCATAAATGGACCATGTTATATATTTTATTCCATATATAATTCAATTGGATTAATATAGGATTTTTATGGACTTTAAATCATTTAATACAATATAATACATCATTAATGTCATTTTTGGAACTATTCATTAAATTTGACATTAAAATCATAAATATAAAATTTTAATTCAAATATAAACTTTTAAAAAAAATAATATGTTATATATATCTATAAAAGTCTTTTTATAGTATAAATCACCAAAAACATATTGCTTTTAGAGTTTTTAAAATCATTTTATTGAATTTTTTTACTACTTGCGTAAGCACTATGTTGGCATTGCATAAGTATTTAAAGCAATTATTTCATCACTAAAAAATAAAAAAAATCACAATGATAAAATAAACAATAATATTTAAAATAAAAAATTACAACTAAACATTATTTATTTTTATCTCTATCCTAAACTATTATAGATATTAAAAGTAAGAGGGTGATATGTTTTACTCTATCTTTTACTTAAAATAATATAAATGTTATAATCAAGTGAAAGTGGAAAAAAATTCCAAATTTTAAAATATTGTATTTTAATGGTTGAAAAAAAATTACCCAATAAATTAAATATAATATTTATGGATATTCCTGGACCTCGTCGCATTATTTTTAACCTTAATTACCAGATTTAACCTTTCTAAGATGACAAATATTTACTAAGGTTACTATTAATAATGAAAAAAGGGGTCTTATTTATAAAATTTTAAAATTATAATTATAAATATTTATTCCATTTTTCAATAATTAATTTCTATGAGTGTAATAAATTAATTTTAAAATCGAACCCACGTAACATGATGAATAATGGTTTTTAGAAAAATATATTTTCCAAGTATAAGATGATCTTACATTAACTTTATGACTAGTAATAATAATTATATGAATTTAAATTAATATATATATATATATATATAATAAAATTTTAATTTAAATCATTCATAATTTTGTATTATTTTAATTAATTAAAATATAAAAAAAATATGCACTAAAAAACTATTTTATGAAAATTGTGTTTTTAAGAATAAAAATAAACTTATACCAAAATAAAGTATAATTTTTATTCCTATGTATTTAATTATTTCATATATTATTAATGGAATATAATTCAAACTTAAAATAAAATTCAATGCACAATTGTACTTTTTAATTAAAATAAATGAGTTTTACAAAAATCGGTATTTCTCACTATTCACTGAAAAATATTTTTTTTCAGAAAAAACCCAAAAAATTCACCAAATATATTTTGATATTATGATTTCAAAAATTATATCCTCTTTATAATATAAAATTTCTAAAATTTCTAAAAATTAATTATAATATTCACTTTCAAAAAAAAATAAAAAAAATATTTGAAGAAAATATGTTTTTCAAGAATAAAATGACTTTACTAAAAATTGAGTGATTATTTTCTATTAATTAATAAATAATTTTTTATTGAGTAAGACCATTGTAAATATATCAAAATTTGGTTTCTCCTATATATATCCTCTAATTCAATAGATAATTTATATTGGTAATATTTAAATAATAATATTTCATTGTTCGTTTAAACTTGGTGTTGTGTGTTATATACACTATTGAACATAGTGTTATTTTAAAATCTTTTGGCGTTATATTTGGTAGAGACAGTGTAAAATCATAAGAACGAGATCGAATTTTTATTCCATTGATGAAAAAGCCCTGTTTTTATAATATATTTAAGTGACGACGAATCACCATCTAGGTAAGGCTTCACGATTTACATTATGCTCTGGTTTTTGGGATTATTCATTGGTATTATTTATAAGAAATGAATTTATTCTACTTTTTAGATTAAATTCAGTTTGTTTTCAAGTTCTTTATGAACTTATCACTATTTAAATAATATTACCGACCCTTTTTCTTCATGTGTTCTTAGTGAACCATATCTTTGAATCATTAATCAACCCATTTTTATTATGGTGGTGATGAACAATGGTGGTTAGGTTAGGTTATTATCCTCATATCTCTATGTTATTCACCATTACTTTATTCTCTCTCCCTTCATTCCACTTGCATTCTAACAATGTTGTTGACCCTAATGTATATTGGCCATAAGGTAATTTGTTATCCCGATGAGGTAAGTGGATGTAGGTGTTAGTGCATGAGTGGCTAATTAAAAAGGCATGAGAGTGGTCGATAATGATGGTGTGAGGAGGTTGTGGTGATTGGGGAGAGAGTGGTGGTGGAAGTGTATGGTCAGATGAGGTCGGGGTAGTATGAGTAAACCTTCTTTCCCCCTCCCTCACAAGTTATAATTTTATATTAATAATAATATATATTTATTGGATGAGAGAGAGGGTGGTTGAGGATCCCCCCAGTATCCAATGCATACGTAGAGGAGAGGAAGTGGAGACTACATGATTTTTTCCCATCATCCACTATTATATATTAAAAAATATATTATACTAACAATAATAATTATTATTATAATTTTATTATTATTATGATTATTATTATTATATCAGTTGTAACTTTCTACCGAGACAATAGCTTGATGATCCATCTATGGCACCATGACCCGAACATTGAGATAGATAATTCAAGACCAATATGTGGTACTTAAATTTTATGGTTGGAATATGCCCCAAGTCCCTCCACATAGTGAATTTCATTTTCAATATGATGAAATGCATATTTCTCATCAGGAGTCTATTTTTCGTAAGTAAATAACTACCCTGAGTATTTTTTCATATACAATATAATAGATCGCATGACATTCAACACCAACTTATCACTCAAAAAAAAGTTCTAATAATGGGGAAAATTTTATTATCACTAGCTAAAATATCTGACAAACAAAATTTTATCAATGCTAAAAAAATAATTGAGAAAAGGGTACCCTTTTTTAGTACTTTTACGAGCACTAATAAAGGTTCCAGTTTATAATTTTTTTCTTAACACTAATAAAATATCTACCTTTAACACCATGGGAAAATTCTAATAATGGGAACACATAATAATTTAATTTATATATATATTTAAATATTTTAAATAATATTTACATTATAATAAGTATATATGTTTAAATATAATATATAAATATTATTTATATAACTTATAATAAAAAAATTATTATCAATCTTATTTTTATAATTTTATATATATATAAATTCTCAAATTTATATTGGTCAATAAAAATGTTTAACAGTATATTTATATACATTAACTAAAAAATTTATATATAATTAATATTAATATGATATATTAATATTTTATTTAAACAATTATATAAATATATAAATGAATATATTTATTAAAATGTGTGATTCAAATTTTAATTTATATATTTATATTCATATTAAATAATTTAAAATATGCATATATGTATTTTTATGTATATGTATTCATGTGTATGAATGTGGATGAATATGTATGTTTGTATGTGTTGTATATGTATGCATGTTTTGTGTTGTGTATATGTGTGTGTGTTTTTTGTATGTTTTTTGTATGTGTGTGTTTATGTGTGCACGTGTATATATATATGTGTGCATATGTATGTTTGTGTGTGTGTGTGGATGTGAATGCATGTGTGTGTGTGTGTGTACATGACATGTTCATGTATGTGTACATATGTTTATGTGGGATTTGTATGTTTATATAGTATGCGTATGTATGCATATGTATGGGTATGTATGCACATGTAATTTTATGTATGTGTATGTGTATACATGTGTGTATGTGTATCTGTATGTGTATTCATGTGTGTGTGTGTGTTTTTATGTATGTGTATGTGTATGTGAATGTATATGTGTGTGTGTGTGTACGTGTATGCGAATGTGTGTGTATATATGCATGTCTATGTGTATGTGTATGTGTTTGTGCATGTGTATGTGTATGTGTATGTGTATGTGTATGTGTATGTGTATGTGTATGTGTATGTGTATGTGTATGTGTATGTGTATGTGTATGTGTATGTGTATGTGTATGTGTATGTGTATGTGTATGTGTATGTGTATGTGTATGTGTATGTGTATGTGTATGTGTATGTGTACGTGTATGTCTATGTGTATGTGTATGTGTATGTGTATGTATATTTTTAGGTGTATGATTATGTGTATGTGTATGTGTATGTGTATGTGTACATGTGTGTGTATGTGTATGTGAATGTGTATGTGTACAGAAACCACCTATATCATCCCTGACAATATACTTTGTTAGCGCTAACATGCTGAGTTCCCTTAAAAGTGCTCAACCTTTTTCAGTGATTTTTCTAGTGTTGATAAAGGTCATGGAAGCTACTACAAAGATGCAACCATGAAGCATCCCTATAATAGAAAACCATATTTCAATTCATATAACCAGTTTAGAATACAAATATTTCAGAAAACTATATTGGAATACAAATATTAAATTGCAGCATCATTTCAATTCAAAATTTACATACAAGATATTTACATGGATGTGATGTTTACAATTAATCAAAAAAAATCAACACGATATAAAAAATCAAATTCTTATAGAAGGATTTTTCCAATGATCAACCTTCATACAAAATCTTATCCCTGTGATAAAATCAATATTAATTTTAGTAATATTGCATAAAAAATAAAGAAATTTTAATTTTAATGTTATATAATTCACAAATGATAAATTATATTGTTAATCACTGAATATATTAATTATATTATAGTTATACTATTAATGACATTATTTTTAAGGGCCTTGATCCATGTGGATCGACCCTTTGTGCTTTTTTGAAGATCGAGGTGCTCGTAGGAGGCTCGAAGAAAGTCTAGAGAAGTTTGGCTGTGAAATACTGGAAATATGAAGAATTAAACCCTGTATAATAATTACACATCGATTATGTCAGGTTCACGATGTTTATGTTTTCGGGGTTAGATAACAAAAAAGACGGCACATTTTTTTACGAAAACCAAACCCTGAGGATTGCATGATGTGAAAGGGGATTACACATCAAGTAAATCTCCAATTCTGTATATTTTAAACATTTTCAACTGCTTGGGTTTTTCAAGCCCTACAAGTGCAGTGCCCCTCTCTCCCAATTCTAGGTGACCCATGACTCTCTTCTTGACATTTTGGAGATTCCTTTTTCAAGGATCAATCTCTAGCTTCTCTGCATTGATCTGTAGTGATCCATCTTCAATCCAAGGTATGTTCTACCTATGTTATTGTGGTTTATTAGATCTATTTTTTCCCGTTCCTATTTTCAATGTGGTGGGTCTTGATCTCTATGTCTCCAAAGGAGTTTTGTTGGTTGTTTGTTGGTGCGGTTTTGGTGTGGAATCCTTGGGTGGATGCAGTTCATGCGGGAGAGGTGATCGGGATCTACAACATTGGTTTGTATTCGTGCAAAGTATGTTGACACCCTTTTGAGGTAGGGGATTCATTTATTTTCTATTTTATATACAAGCATAGAGTTAGCATGATTTATCCCCTTGTATCAAAATAAAATTAACATAATAATTACTTTAACTTGATTAAAGAATTGGTATTGATTGCATGGTGAAATTTTTATTTTGTACCATGACAAAAGTTTTCCTCTTTTATTTCTAAATAGTGTGATATATATGCCTTTATTGGATTAGCATGTGGAATTGGTAAAGAACATAAATCCGGAATTAATTTTTAATTAATTGGATAAAATATTAAAGAGGCATGTTTAACGAATCTAGTGTGTTGTAATCTTAATGATGCAAGAATGTTTAAATTAATTGATCTTCCATGTGTTAATGAAATTGAATAAATGTATAAAAACATTTTAATTCTTGTTGTTAAAATAATTAAAGGCATGTCAAATTAATTTTTTAATTAATTTGTGGCAACTTTTGATAGCTTTCTGGTTATGTTTTCCATAGTTGGAACCTGTGAAAATTGAATTGGTTAATTCAAGATAGAATAAGAATTGGTTGTGTGATAAAATATAATTCCTTATAGGAACTGAGTTTCTCACTTGCTTGTAAAGTTCGGGTGCCTTGTGCTTTAGAGTCGTGAGGGATAATTGTGTTTGAAGGATGAATGCCTTGATTTAGGTAAAAGAGAATGGTTTCTATGTTTGTTTCCCACTACTTGTGATGTGTGATTGGGATGACTAATCCTGGAGGGATATTGTGGTATTTGGAGTGGTGAGGTCCATATGTGATGTGAGCTTTGGATGGCTGATCCTAGAGGGTTGTTGTAGTATATGGGGTGGGGAGCCCCAATTGATGTGGCAACAGTTGATGCTTGTGGTAACGGGATGCATCAAGATATGCATGTGGGAGGATAACAGGGATGATAGAATGGGTTGAAGTTGGGCTTACCCATTGATATGAAATTTGGATTATTTTTGTAATATATTTTTTGGATAACAGAAATGTTTTTTTTATTTTTTTTCCTTTCTCGACTGCTTGATTAAAATGGATGTACTTGGTTGTATACCTTGTTTGGTAGCTTAGGATTTTTTCCTAGAGTAATTGGTAATATGGAAAGTAATTTTTTTAATAAATTAATAAATGTTTAACAAATGGGATTGGAGCTTGCTGGGATGCAATGTAGAGGTCATAATTCCTAGAAGTCATGGAATTAGTTTGCTTATGCCTGGAGGGCATGGAAATTTGTTGTGATGTTAATGTAATGTAATGTGTAAAATGTTAATGTTTAATTAATGGTCAAAGAATTAATTGACGTAAAGTAAAATTGATGAAAAGGGATAAAATAATTTTTATTTAGCTCTTTAAATGGTTGTGTGCTTATAGGATATTTGGTCTTAGCAGTGGTAGCCGAGAGCCTGAGAGACATTAGATGCAGTTGATTCTAAGACTAAGTTATACCCATAGTGTGGTTGTGAGATATATTATATCATGTATTTCTGTGTTTTTATATGCTACTCCACCTTGTTGGTTATGGGAACTAACACCCTAGGGATTCTGAGCCCTAGGGGGTGTTTTCTACAACATCCCAATGGGATGATATATGACAGACTACCCCCTTTGGTCTCACTCTATTCTCTTGGTAGTTACTTGTGATGGTATGCATGATGGATATTTTTACCCATATATGTGTGTAGAGGGATGTAATGTATTTTTTTTATTTCATAAACATGTATTCTAGATAAAGTTTCCTAAGGACTACTATAGGTATAACATGTATAGGTTGTGATATATTGAGGTTTCTTACTCGGTGTATGGGTTGTGATGGATTGAGGTATAATACCCAATGTATGATACACGTTATACATGATGTGGCATATCTCATAAACTACTTGGTTACTTTTGGTTATGTGGAAGTGGTGGTGTGTTGCATGATGTTCACTTTTTGGTGCATCACCCTAGTGTTTGTGGGCTAGCATTTTTAGAGAGAGATGATCAAGACGTGCGATGTTGGGGCAGAGCGGAAAACCAGTGGGGAAGAGGTACTAGGTTACCCATCATATTCTTTATTATATTATATACTCTTGTATATGATACTTGGTGAGAGTATCCATAGTGAGGCTGGGAACTTAGAATACCTATTTAGTTGATGAGTCAGTTTCACTTGTTGTTCACTGTGCTTTATCATGCTTTATTTACCTTTTGCACGAGAGGCTCTGGGTAGGATCTTACAATGTATACTATTATACTCACTCAATGTATATATAAACTATTTTTTAAGTTAGTTGGAGTAGGTTGGAGATCAGGATGGTTACTAATATCTTGGGGTTTAATAGGAGATATTTGGGTTTCGTCGTCGTTGTTGTCCTTACTTTTTCTGTTGGTACTTTCATTTTTCCTTTCAGTTGTAGTAGTTCTTTCATGTAATTACATATGTGCACTTGGTTTTTATTTTATATTGTATCTTGAGTAGGAGTTAGTTAGTTTCTGTATTATCTCTCTCTTTCTCATGTGTTCTCTTAGAGGTTAATGTCCCCCATATGTGGGTTTAGTATGCCCTCGGTGCTAGTCACAAACCTAGGGAATACTAGAGGGGGAATTAGGTGTCACTATCTCTCTTCTCTCATTATCATCCCAAGAGGTGTACACCTTTTGGGGATGGGGTTGTGATAGAGTGTTATCAAAGGTCTGGTTGAGGGATATGATGGAGTTTGGAGTTAGCCACATGTGAGGTTGTGTGGGATGGTAGGGAAACGATGTTAGATAAGTTTAATAAGCATTTTAAACACATGATACTAGATTAAAAATGGGTATTTTGGGCCCCCTATGATCTGATGCAGGGACCTTTAAGCTTACAATGGCTAATAAATAAGTTGATGCTAGTTTCAGGGTGGAGACCTAGGAAAGGATCATGCATCATTATTCTTTGCGCCTATATATGAATGGGTAGACCTTGGGATAAGTAAACCTAAAATGAATGAAATAAAACAATAAATTAATTTTAAAATATTTTGTATTTCATGTTATGAGATCAAGATATTTTTTATTTTGAAGTCATGACTCTAAGCCGATGTTCTCATCAGGTTCACGCAGAATATTTTTAATGGGTTTCACCAAAAAATCGCCATAGAGTAGAGGTTGACGATGATGAAACTTTGAGGAGGAAACTTTGAAAGTATCAATGATACAGTCCTTCGAGGTATGAGGGATCTATTTTAGATACATTTAAATAATACTGGTTAGAGGAGGTTGAGATAACCTTCAGTTCGATTCGTGCTTCGAAGGATCATTTGGTATCATTGGTTGTGACAACGCTTCATGGGGTAGTGAGGAAGTGGTGGTTTTTGTTCCTAGGAGATCATGAAGAGTCACTAGTCTCATGGGAGGAGTTTTGAGACAAGTTTAGATATTAGTTTCTTTCTTCAACCACAAATACATCCAGTCGAAAGGAGTTACTTACCCTTTGGTAGGGGACTTCTAGTGCATGAGAGTTAGGGATATATTTTAGGAACCTTCTACGATATGCTCCAGACCTGTTTCTAGATAAGGAGGCCAGGGTGAGGAATTTTGAAAAAACTTTGCATCCATAGATCATGTGTTAGGTCACCCTGTTTATACTGAAGACGTACCTTGAGGTGTTTGATAGAGAATATTTAATCAAAATAAACTTATCTAGAACTAGATTTTCATGAGAGGGGATTCATCAGGATTCCTCATTAAGCAAAGATGTGGTCTGAGGTTCCCAATTTTTAGGACATAAGAGCTTTTGATCAGCCAGGAGTAGGTCCCAACCCTCAATGTATCATTTATTTGGGAGAAGAGGCTCTCAGGACTATGCCAAGGGATAACATTAAGGTATTTATTATGGAAAATGAGGTCATAAGTGGCGAGTGTACTTGACCTTCTCGAGCATTCATTATGTGTCAGTTGTTCCACTTCAGGCTCCTCTGCTGAGGTAGTACCAGTAGATTGCTCTAGTTTGGGATCAACAAATAGTAGATGGGGTAGTAAGAGGAAAACCCTAGGTTTCTCTTTATCCTTAGAGAGAATATCAAGTCCATGGAGTTGGTCATCATCATGGTTAGAGAGGCTATAGAGTAGGTCATAGTCAACTTCGTTCTTTAAATTTTCCAGCACCAGGTGATCCAGACATCATTCAAGGTACCCTTTTTTATTTTTCCACATGGGTTCATGACTTGTTTCATCCATAAGAAACACAATCATATATATAACTTTCCATAATCTATGATTTAGGATGTGAGGTAAAGAGAATTCCATTTCCCTTGGCATTGACTATTCTAGTTACAGGTCTAGCTAACTTGTTTGATGTATGTATAGGTTGTGAGATAGTGTTGGGGAAACACCAATCTCAGGGATATTTCATATGTTTATAGATCAGATCATATGATATCATCCTCATCATAGATTGGTTTTATTAGATGGAGGATATCATGGATTGATTTTGGAGGAAGGTTATATTCTTCGATGCTGATGGAGAGCCAGTAGTGTTTGTTGGCAAGTGAGACCCTCAGATGGGTTAGAGGTATGTTTTTTTCTTGTCATACTTGATGAATGAGATGATGATGAGATTATTGGAGGTTGAGAAATCATAATTTTCCAAGGTCATAGAAGAGTACCCTGATGTATTTTCATATGAGGTTTTGGTGTTACCCCCTCAACAAGGGATCGAGTTCGGGATCGAACTACATCCATACGTGTCTTCTATATCGATGTCTCCATAGAGGATGGAACCTTATGATTTGTGATAGCTTCATATACTACTCGATGGTGTATTGTAGTGTGTTTTTGTTTGCTCGAGTGTTTCACTATGGGATACACTAGTTTTTTTCATAAAAAATGCTGATGATAGTTTGCGGTTGTGTATCGATTATCATCACTTGAACCAAGTGATGGTGAAGAACCACTACCATGTTCCACAAATTGATGATTTATTCGATCAACTGAAAGGTGAAAGTTGGTTCTTGAAGATCGATTTTTAGCCAGGATATCATCAGATGCGTGTGAAGGATGAGGATATCCTGAAGTTTACTTTTTGTTTTCATCAGGGACATTATGAGTTTGTTGTAATATTGTTTGGTGTAACGAATACTCCATTTGTGTTCATGGTGTAAATGAATATTATGTCCAATGTGTTTCTGTATAGGTTCATGGTGGTTTTAATTGACAACATCTTGGTGTACTTCTCATCTGAGGAGGATAATGCTGAGCATCTACAGGCTATTTTGGGAGTTATTCATTGTGAATAGTTGTTTGGGATGTTTCCAAAGTGTGAGTTTTGGGATCTAGAAGTCCTTTTCATGAGTAATGTTTATCCCAATGGGAAGTACCTATGGATCCATCTAAGATAGAGGTATTTTTGTCTTCAGAATCCCCAAATAATGTGGAAGTGGTATTAAGTTTCCTTGGTCTTTCATGCTATTACAGGAGGTTCATAGTCAATTTCTCTCAGGTTGTTACTCCTCTAACAGGATTGACCAAAAAGGATTAGGTGTTCTTATGGAATGATTAGTGTTATAAATATTTTTTGCATCTGAAGGAGAATTTGGTCAGTGTTCCAGTTCTTTTTCTTCCAACATAAGTAGTTAAGTTTGATGTTTTCTATGATGATTTTCATCTTGGGTTGGGTTGTGTTCTGATACCGTAAATATTGTTCATTTCTTATGGGAATCGATAGTTATGTCTCCATGAGAGTAACTATTCCACCCATGATCTTTAGTTTTTGGTGGTAGTGTTTTCTCTGAATTTTTTGAGACATTTTCTCATCAGTGAGTGTTTTATGGTCTTCACCGATCATAAGAGCCTAAGGTATTTTTTCTCCCAATGTGACATGAACTTGTGCCAGTGCTGGAGGATGGAGTTTTTATATGATTACAAATTCGATATTTCATATACACCAGGAAAGGGGAATTTCATAGCCGATGCACTGATAAAAAATTCACATAGTGATGCAATGTGTGAATCAGGTGATTCCTGGAGAGTGATGGAAGAACTTTCAACATTGCATCTAGATATGGGAGAAGTTGGGGGAAGAGGTTGTATTTTTTAGATGATGGTGTATTCATATCTAGTTCAGCAATTGGAAGAGTCACAATTAGTGGATCTTGAGGTGGAGGTCTGGAGAGATCACGTTTTTTATGGTGAGGCCCCTAATGGTTGGTCTAAAGATGAACAACACTGAGTGTTGTTTTAGGGAATATTTTTCATTCCATTAAAAATGCATGATATGGTTCTTATAGAGTTCCATAGTTCACCTTTGGTGGTGCATCCTGGAATTACAAGGATGTATTGAGTTTGTAGAGGTCATTATTGGTGGCATGGGTCGAATCATACAGTTTCAGAGTTTGTGTCTCGATGTTTGGTATGCTAAAAGGAGAAGGCTGAGCACCGTGTTACTGGTGGTTTTTTCCAACAATTATATGTTCTTCAATGTAAGTGGGTGGACATCTTGATGGAATTTTTTACTAATTTACATTGATCTTAGGGAGTCTATGATGATATATGCGTGGTAGTGTATCTTTTTAAGAAATGATCCCACTTTATAGCGATCAAGGAGTTGATCTTAGTTGAGTTTTTGTTAAGGAAGTATCTAGAGGATGTGGTGTGACTCCATGGGGTTCTGAGGATGATCATTTCTGATCGATATCCTTTTTTCCTCAAGGGGTTAGAGAGGTATAGAGTATGATTTTGTTTCTTAGCTATTCCTTCGTATTTTTTTTCATCTACAAACAAATTTTCAGATAGATTAGATCATCTAGACTCTTGAAGACATGTTGCACTTTTGTGTCCTAGATTTTGGAGGTTCATGGATGAGGCACTTTACCTTAGTAAAGTTTTCTTAAAAAAATAGTTTTCACTCCACAATTGGTATGGTTCCATCTTAAGCCTTGTATAGCCGAGATTTTTGTTCTCCATTATGATGGATTGGGGTTGAAGAGTCAGAAATCCTTAGGCCAGAACTAGTGAAAAATAAAGTAGAGATGGTTTAGGTGATTCATAAGATGATTAAAGAAGTGCAAGATCATCAGAAATCCTATGTCGATCATAGGAGGTTACCTATAGAGTTTGGTGTTGGGGATCATGTGTTCCTGAAGGTGAATCTCCATTGTGGGAAGTGAAGGTTTGTTTGTGGGAGTAATCCTCATACCTAGTGTGTTTGGCCATTTGAGGTGTCATCTCGTGTTAGAGTCGTGGCGTATTAGATAGCACTTCCCCTACATAGGAGCTAGATACATGATTTATTTAATGTATCACATCTCTATAATTATCTTCATGACAACTCTCACATCATCGATTGGGGTGAGATCAATGTTGATGATGATGGAACCTTAAAGGATCAAAATTTTAGATATCCACGACCACTACGAGAAGGTGTTTCATGGGAGTTCTATCCCCTTGGTTTGTGTCTTGTGGAGGAACAATGTTGTGGATGAGAGTACCTAGGAAAGTGGGTCATAGTTACATGCTCAATACCCTGAGTTTTTCAATGTTTAGCTCTTCTATTATAGCGATGTTCATTTTGTGGTTGTGGACCTTTTTTTGGTTTATGAGATGGATTTCTATTGTTTCTTTTTGTGGATTACTCACTTTGAGAGGTATATCCCTCGGGAGAGTGGTTACAATCTAGTTTTACTAGTTTTTTTGTTTCACATTGTTCCCTTGGTGATGTGGTTGAGCTCTTGTGGTGGTGAGAGCCTTGAGATGTATTTCTTATGGTTTCTTTTGAGAAGACCCTTTTCTATTTCTTCTCTATATTAGTTTTAGATTCTTGAGGATGAAAATGTTTTGAGAGGTATCTAATGTAAGAGAATGGATCCATGTGGATAGATCCTTTGTTCTTTTTCAAATACCAAGGTGTTCAGAGGAGTTCTGGAGGATTTTGGCTATGAAATACTTGAAACAAGAAGAATTACATTCCATGTATGAATTAAACATTGTGTAAGTCAGGTTCATGATGTGTACGTTTTCAAGATTAAGTAAAAAAATGGTGACACATTTTTTGGTGGAAACTGAACATTGGGAATTAAATGAAATGAAAGGGAATTACACATTATATAAATCCTTGATGTTGTATGTTTTAAAAGTTTTAATCCACATGGTTTTTTCAAACCCTACAGTTGTAGAACCTTTCTCTCATAATTCCAAGGGACTCATGAATACCTTCTAGTTGTTTTGGAGATTCCACTGTCAAGGATCAATCTCTAGCTTCCCACATTCGATCTGTAGTGATCTGTCTTCAATCCAAGTTATGTTCTACCTCTGTTCTTGTAGTTTATTCAAAACATTTTCCCTCATTTTTCTTTTCCATGTGATAGAACTTGATCTCCATGTTTCTAAAGGAGTTTTTTTGGTTATTTGTTGGTGCGGTTGTGGTGTGGCATCCTCAAGGGGATGCAATTCTTGCGGTAGAGGTGATCGAGATATGTAGTTTTGATCTATTATCATATATATAATATTGACACCATTTGTTAGGTAGGGGATTCGTTTCTTCTTTATTTTATGTTCAATAGTAGATCTAGCATGATTTATCCCATTAGATTTTAATGAAATTAACCTAATAATTACTTAAACTAGATTAAATAATTGATATCGATCACATGGAAAAGTTGTTGTTTTGTACTATGATAATGTTTTGCCTATTGTTTTTATGGATAGTATGATATATATTCTTTTCTTGTATTATCTTGTAGAATTGTAAAGTAACATAAAGCCAATATTAATTGTTAATTAATTGGATAAAAGATTAAAGAGGAATATTTAATGAGTCTAGTGTGTTATAATCTCAATGATGTAAGAATGTTTATATGAATTTATCTTCCATGTGTTAATGGAATTTAGTAAAGGTTTAAAAGATGTTAATTCTTGTTGGTAAAATAATTAAAGTCGTGTTAAATTAATTTTTTAATTAAATTGTGATAGATTGTGATAGATTGCTGCTTAGGTTTCTTATAGTTGGGGCTTGTGAATAATGAGTCGTTAATTCAAGATGGAATAAGAATTGGTTGTGTGATAAAATATAATGAATTGTAAGGTCTTATTTTCCCTTTTTCTTATGAAGGACGAGTTCCTTGTGCTTTGTAGTTGTGAGGGCTCATTGTGTGTAAAAGATGAATGCCTTGTTTTAGTTCAAAAATTATGGTTGTTATGTTTGTTTCCTACTACTTGTGATGTGAGCCTGGAATGGTTGAGACTAGAGGGATGTTGGGGTATATGGGGAGGGAAGGCCCAGATGTGATGTGAGCCTCAGATGGTTGAGCCTGGAAGTTTTTTTTGGTATATGTGGTGGGGAGTCAAGGTTGATATGGTAATAGATGACGCTTGTGGTAGCGGGATGCATTAAGATATGCATGTGGGTATTTGGGAGGACACCATGGATGAAATAATGGGTTTAAGCTATTCTTACCCATTGATATGAAAGTTGAATGCATGTTTGAATCTATTGTTTAGCTGAATTACAAGTTGTTAGTTTATCTACTTTCCTTTCCCCACTGCTTAAGGGAGATGGATGTGCTTGGTTGTATAAATTATTTGGTATCTTAGTATATTTTCATATAGTACCTGGTAATAGGAAAAGTTATTTTGTTAATAAATGAATAAATTATTAACCCATGGGGTTAAAGATTTCTTGGATGTAATTCTGAGGTCGTAATTATGAGAAGTCATCGAATCAGTTTTCTTATGCCTTGAGGGCATGGAACTTAGTTTTGATGCTAATGTAATGTAATGTGGAAAATGTTAACAGTTAATTAATTGTTAAATAATTAATTAACCTACTGTAAAATTAATAAAAAGGGATAAAATAATTTTAATGTAGCTCTTTAAATGGTTGTGTGCTAATAGGATATTTGGTCTTAGTAGTGGAAGTTGGGATTCCGAGAGAGGTTAGTTACAGTTGAGTCTGAGACTAGGTTATTCCCATAGTGTGGTTGTGAGCTATATTATATCATGTACATTTTTTGTTTTCATATGTTAATCTACCCTATGAGTTAGGAAAATTGACACCCTAGTGATTCTAAGGCCTGAGGGGTGTTTTCCCCAACATCTTGATGAGAGGATGGATGGTTTACTACCCCATTTCGCTTTGCTCTCTTCTCATGGTAGTTACTTGTTCCAGTATGTACAGTTGTTAGTTTTCCACATATATGTGTGTAAAGGGTTGTAATGTCTTGAGGTTTCATATTCGGTGCATGGGATGTGATATACTGAGGTATAATACTCAATGTATGATACATATTATACAGGATTTGGTGGTTCCCAAAAACTACATGCACTACTACAAATACTGCTTTTATCATCAATAAAAATGGCTTTTAACAGTGCTAGAAAAGCATGGTTAAATATGGCAAAGATAAAAGGTAGGTTCCCTTTATCGGCGCTCCAAAAAGCGCTGATAAAGACTCCTTTTATAAGCACTAAAAAAAGCACTGATAAAAGGGGTATTTTATCAGTGCTAAAAAGAAGCGTTGATAAAAGGGTCCTTTATCAGTGCTTTCTTTTTAGAACTGATAAAAGATCCCTTTTATCAGTGCTTTTTGTTATCACTAATAAAGTAAAAAAAATTATAAAAATTTAAAAAACTTAAAAAATTTAAAAAAAAAATCTTGCCAATCGGGGGGCTATTATAGCACTTGAGCCCCCTTTTTACAGTGCTTTCCAGCCCCTCCAGCACCTGCACGCACCCCCTCCACCCTTTATCAGTGCTATCCCCCCCTAAATCTAGCCCCATGTGTGTGCCCCTACCTCCACCAGGTTTTGAACTTGAGACCTCCCCCTTGCGTGCCTAAGCCCTTACCACTCCTCTATTTTGATTTGTTTTTCATTTCATGATATCTCTATTTATATATATATATATATAGTTACATTTATTCATATAGTAATATATATTTATATTGATATATATATAGTTATATTAATATATATATTTATAGTGATATTAATATATATATTTATAGTTATATGAATATATATATGTAGTTATATTAATATATATATATATATAGTTAGATTAATATATAGGTATATAAATATTCCTATATTTGTATTTTAAATAAAATTGGTATTAGTTATTATTTAGATAATGCTAAAATATTTTATATGTAAATATATTTTGTTATTTATATTTATAATTAAATTTTTATGTATGAATATATAAAAAATATGCATATATTGTTATATATTTTATTAGAAATAGAAGTTCATTATAAAAAATGATAAAATTTCTAAGACATAATATCAATATGAATGTAATACCTTGAAATAAATTCAGTCCCCATTAAAAAAAATCCAATAATATCCCCTTAAATGAGGCTGAAAATCCACTAAATGTTAAAAAATTCGGGGTATCCCTACTAAAAACTCAGTTTTGGAGGACTAATGGGCCTTTTTTGGCCTTGAAAAATGTGACTGAGGCTTGGCCTAGGTTATTAGCGTGTAATGTTCATCGTAGGATTTGATTTGATATAATGTAGAGCTCAAACGGACACCCGGCTCAAAAGTTATGATCGTTTGAAGTTCGAGTTACGTTTTCAACATATTTTAGATCTTTTTTTATATTTTAATTTTTTTAGTCTTGAAATTGTTATTAAATGACTATTACTCCATAATAATTATCAAATTATTAATTAAAAATATTTTTTTTATTTTTTTATAACCCATTTTCACTAAATATCTTATATATTATGTATATTAAGTGTAAATGTATATTTATAATTATCTAAAATATATTTAAAAATTATATATTATATTTATATCAATATAACTATATCTATGTATTTAAATATTAATATATTTTTTTAATGAATTTTTTTGGAAGTAGATCCTTTATCAGCACTTTTAAAAAAAGCACTGATAAAGACCCCCCTTTATCAGCGCTACTAAAAAAGTGCTAATAAAGGGGTACCCTTTAACAGTGCTAAAAAAAGCACTATTAAAGGGAGTGCCTTTATCAGCACTAAAAAAGCACTGATATTTATCAGCACTTTTTTTAGCGCTGATAAAAGTACCCCCCTTTATCAGTGCTTTTTCATTAGCACTGATAAAGGCTAGTGCTGGCCTTGCCCAGTTTTGTGGTAGTGCTGGTTACTTTTGGTTATATGGATGTGGTGGTGTGTTTAATGAGGTGAAGATTGTGGTGCTTCACCCAGGTGTCTGCGGGCTAGCCTTTTAGAGAGAGATACTCAGGACGTGAGATGTTGGGGCAGAGTGGAAAGCTAGTGGGGAAGAGGTGGTGGTGTACCATGGATATTCATTATTATATTATATACTATTATATGTGATACTTGGTGAGATTATCCACAGTGAGGTTGGGAACTTTTTATACATGTTTAGGTGATGAGTTAGTTTCACTTGTTGTTCATTATTCTTTAGCATGATTTCTTTACATTTTGCATTAGAGACTCTAGGGAAGATCCTACTGAGTATACTTTTATACTCACCCCATTTATATATGACCTTTTTTTAGGTCGGTCGGAGTAGGTTGGAGATCAGGCTGGTTACTACTAGCTTGGGGTTAAATAGGAGCTATTTGGGCTTCATGGTCACTGTCGTCCAAATTTTTATTTTGGTACTTTCAGTTTTCCTTTCAATTGTAGTAGTTATTTCATGTCATTACATATGTGCACTTGGGTTTTCTTTTTATATTGTAGACTGAGAAAAATATTATTGGTGTATGTATTATTTCTCTCTTTTGCATGTGTTCTCCTAGAGTATATGGCATCTGATCTATGTGTTTACTATACCCTCACTACTATTCACTTACCCAGGGCATACTAGAGGCGGGGCTCGGGTGTCACTATCTCTCTTCTCCCATTTTCGGCCCAGGATGGGTACACCTTGTGCGGATGGGTTCATGACATTACTGATGATTATATAGTTAATTAATTATTAATTACTAATTACTAATTATACTATTAATTAATTATTATATTATGAATTATTAATTAATTTGTTTATTTAATAATCTACATAATTTTTTTTGTCAATTATTGTATATATTACTGATATTATCAGTTATTAATTATCTTAATCACTTAAATAGTTGTTAATAATTATATCATTAAACTAAAATGATATTTTAATGTTAAAACACGCACATTGAGTTATATGAACTATGTTGTTTGGAAAATTGACATGCGTTTGATATATAAACATCAAAGCTAAATTATTAATTTTTTCCTAAATTATCAAGATAATACTATCTTGATTTCTTAGTTTTGTCTATGTGATGTGTGTTTTAAACTAAAATGACCCTTTTAATGTGAAAATACCAACTTTGAGTCATACCGACCACATCATCTTTTGAATCAATATGTGGTCAATTCTTGCACATCAAAATTCAGTTATGGATCATTTTATAGAAGTATCAACACAATCCACAATCATTTTCTCATTTTTAGGTATGTGATGTGTGTTTTAAACTAAAATGACACTTTTTATTGAAAACATGCCCTTTTGGTAATATCTACCACATCATGTGTCAGATTTATGTGTGGTTGATTATAATATATCACACATTAATTATGGGTAATTTTTTAGGGTTTCCAGACAATATAATTTTGTTTTCTTAGTTTTGGGCATGTGATTCGTGTTTTAGAATAAAATGACACTTTTAATGTGAAAACATGCACTTTGAGTCATATTGGCCACATCATGTGTCGGATTAACATGTGGTTGATTCCTAAACATCAAAAATGGATTATGGATCATTTCTATAAATTATCAAGATAATATGAGCTCATTTTCAAAGTTTTGGCTATGTGATGTGTGTTTTAAATTAAGATGAAACTTTTATATTGAAAATATATACTTTTAGTCATACCAGCTGCATCATTTTTCAGATTGATTTGAGGTAAATTCATAAAAATAACACATGAAATATGGATCATTGTTTAATATTTTCAAGACAATATGAGCTCATTTGCTTAAATTTTTCTATGTGATGCATGTTTTAGACTAAAATGACACTTTTAATGTGAAAACACACACTTTAAGTCATACCAAACACATCATGTGTCAGATTAATGTGATGTTGATTCTTACATTTCAAAAATGAATTAAGTATCATTTTACTAAAGTATTAGGACAATCCAAAGCTTCTTTTTTTGATATTAGATATGTGACATGAGTTTTAAACTAAAATGACACTTTTATTTTAAAAACACACACATTGAGTCATACCAGCCACATTGTGTGTTAGATAGACATATGGTCAATTCATACACATAACATATGAATTATGTATAATTGTTATAAATTTTAAAGAGAATATGAGCGTATTTTCTTTGTTTTTCTATGTAACATTCATTTTAGACTTAAATAATACTTCTAATGTCAAAACATTCACTTTGAGTCATACTGGCCACATTATCTATTGGATTGATGTGTGGTCAGTTCATACATGTCAAAAATAAATTATGGATAATTTTACTAATGTATAAAGACAATTAAATTTTTTTTCTTAATTTTGGATATGTGATATGTGTTTTAAACTAAAACGACACTTTTATATTCAATACACATGCTTTGAGTTATACCGACCATATCATGTGTCAGATGGATGTTCGGTCAATTCCTACACATCACATATAAATTAAGGATTATTTTTATAAAGTTTAAATAAAATACAATTAAATTTTTTTGGTATGTCAATGTGATATGTGTTTTATACAAAAATGAAACTTTTAATGTAAAAATGTGGACTTTGAGTTATTCAAGCCCCATCATCTATTATATTGACATGTGTTCAATTTCTACACATAAAAAATTAATTATGGATTTTTTTTAATAAAGTATCAAGACAAAATGATCTTTTTTTTCTTGGTTTTTTCTATGTGATGTGTATTTTAAACTAAAATGATACTTTTATGTTGAAAAAAAATCCATTTGAGTCATATTGGGAACATCATGTGTCATATTGATGTAAAGTCAATTATTTCACATAATAAATGATTTATGTATATTTTTATAAAGTCTCAAAATAATATTATCTCGTTTTCTCAATTTGGCTATGTGGAATGAGTTTTATACTAAAATAAAACTTTTAATGTCAAAATATGCACTTTGAGTTATACTGGAAATATCATCTTTCATATTGATATGTGGTAAATTCGTAATCATTAAAAATTAATTATATATTTTTTTACTAAGTATAAATACAATAAAATCTTGTTTTATCAGTTTTGGCAATGTGATGTGTGTTTTAAACTAAAATAACACTTTTATATTGAATACATGAACATTGAGTCATACCAGCCACATCATGTGTCAGATTGATGTGTGGTTATTTCTAAACATAACACATGAATTATGGATTTTTGTTATAAAGTTTCAAGATAATATGATCTCATTTTCTTGGTTTTAAAAATGTGATGTGTGTTTTAGACTAAAATCACACTTTTATAGTAAAAACATGCACTTTGAGTCATATTGGGTGCATCATGTGTCATATTGATGTGTGGTCAATTCCTATACATAAAAAATGAATTAAATATTGTTATATTAAAGTTTCAAAACAATCTAATCTCATTTACTATGTTTTGAAAATGTGATGTGCATTTTAAAATAAAATGACATTTTTATATTGGAAATACACACTTAGAGTCATACATGACAAATCGTATTTCATATTGATGTGAGCTCATTTACTATATACCATAATTGAATTATGGATCATTTCCAAAAATTTCAAAAACAATATGATATCTTTTTATTAGTTTTTATTTCATGAAGTGTGTTTTAAACTAAAATGACACTTTTATATTGAAAACACGTAATTTGAGTAATACTGGCCACATCATGTGTATGATTTATGTGAAGTCAATTCCTAAACATGAAACAAGAATTATGTATCATTTTCCTAAATTTTTAAGATAATATAACCTTATTTTCATAGTTTTTTCTATGTGAAATGTGTTTAAGATAAACATGACATATAGAGGTCAACCTACCTCTCAACATTTTCAACTTAAAACCCTGATTGAACTTCATTCATAGTTAATTAATCATTTTTACATTGAGAATTGGGTCAAGATATGGGTTATAAATATCTATTATTAGTTACAGTATCTTTCATGGTCATGTATTTGGTTGAATCAAATGTGAATGTAAATGAATTCATCATGGAGGTAGAAGTGATTATAATAGGACCCGCACCATTATTAAAAACTCATCAAAAGACAGCAAGAAAAAAAAAAGAAAATGATGAGGCTAAGATAATGGAAGTAACTTCCCCATATTAGGATCACTAGTATAAATGTTTTTTCATAAAATAGGATAATTATTTCATTGAACCTTATCCCTCTTTATGTATATTTTCTTCATTTCTAAATCTTCATCCTTGTCAACATTTAGTGCTTATACATAAGAAAACACCATATTTAATATAGTACTAAAAACAAAGAAAAAAAGGTTAAATACTTTATTAAAATGAAGGAAAACAACACTAAGGTACCCACTATTTCATCATCATCATCATGTAATTTTTTATTGAATGAAGGAAGGAATACAAAGTGAAAAAATAGAGAGAAAAAAAGAAAAAGAGAAAAAGAAGAAAGGAATGAGGTCAGATCCCCCCCGACCAAGACGGAATATTGGGAGGTTTGAAATGATAAAGATCGAACGCATCCCCTTTGATACATTCAATTCCATTGGGTTGGATACTACTTGTAGTGTGGAGAAACACCTCCACCATGCTATTGAAGTCCACCAAATCCAAGTGGTCTGTGACCTTGTTCCCCTCTCTCCAGGTGTGAAGGATACTCACATTAAAACTCATCATTTTTCTACATTTCCTGATGACATAGCTAATCGTCCATGGGGGTTTACCATACCCTTTCATAGAGTTGTGCACAATTAAAGATTCTGTTTCAATTTCAGAAATTTCCAGGTCCTTTTTCCTACAAAGGCTAAGCTTGGTGAGAATTGCCTTCGCCTCTGCCTACAGAGAAGAGCACTGGTCCAATCTGGCTGAGAAAGCTAAGTACACTGAACCATTGTGGTCTCGTACAACTCCTCCTCCGTGCAGGTTCCCTTGGACGCACGAGCCGTCTGTATTGAGTTTCAATCCCACCATGGTAGGATTCCAGCATACCCAATTGCCTTCCATTATTCTAGGTGAAACATCCACATTGGAGGCCTTATGAAACTCACAGAGAGTATGGGTGGCCTTCCAAGTCCTCAATGACATGTTCTGGTCCATTAGTAGGTTTTTTTCCCAGACAATAATAGTGCGAGCCGACACCCCTCCACCCTCGTATTTCAGTTTGTTCTGAACCTTCCATATGGTCTAGCACCCCACATGAAGCAGCACCACATGGTCCACCCTCTCTGGGCCTCCTCTCTCATAGCCTTGGAACCACTTAACAAGAAATGTGAGAGTATATCCATCTAAGGTAATGGGCACATTGAACTCCCCTAGGACCTTCCATACCTCTCTTTCCCAGTCACTACTAAATAATAGGTGGGCGGTTCTCTCCTCACTAGGAACGCTACAGCAGATGCACCTGGACGCAAGATGGATACCACATCTACGAATATTTTCATCAGTCGTAAGGGCTCTGTTATGAATCCTCTATGTGATAAAATTGGTCTTAGTAAGGATGCTTTTCGCCCAAATAAGCTCATCCCAGCCCTCTTCTGGAGTTTTTCTATTACCAATGCGACGAAAATCATTTGATGTTAGCAGGACTGATGAGGAAGCAGTAGACACACATTTTTCCTCCTCTTCATTAAGTTCGATGAGTTGAAGTAACTCTTGTTGTTCCTTATCCAAGACCGAGTGGGTGAAGCTGGGGAAGAGACTGGCCTCCTTGAACGAAATATTAGCAGTCAGGCATTTGGGGAATCCCAGCACTATCCCACACCAATCCTGATGCAAAAAGATAGATCACCCTTCCCCACCACCCATTGTGAGAAGGGATGAAGCATTTCCATAATAGGAGCTATCACCGACCACATAGTAGAATGATTCCCCTCTCCTGAGTCATGGAGGCACATCACATGTGCCTACATGGTAGTCCCCCATAGGGTACGTCGTTCTAGTATGCTCTATGAAAGTCTGGCATGCATGTAGTAAAGGGTGTCCTCTAGATTACGAACGTCGATACCTCCTTACTTCACCGGCCACGCCATTTTCCCCCAGGCAACCCAGTGCTTATTCCTCTCTGAAAGCATATCCCATATAAAATTGGCAAGGATCTTTTCAATCCTTTTAATAACACCCTTTGGGACTTTGATGGATGATAGATCATGGATCGGAGATGCCACCAGAACGATGTTCACCAGGGAAATACATCCACCAAAGGACAAGAATTTATTTTTCCAGTTAAACACTTTATCATAAACCCTGGTGCAGAGTGCGTCGAATTCATGAATCTGAAGCCTCCTAGGCAAGAAAGGTGCGCATAGATAGATCATAGGGAACTCACCCCTCTGGAAGCGAATAATTCTACTTATCGTTTGCACTCTCTCTACGGGGAACCTGTTAGAGATAAAGAAATCACTCTTCCCCTTGTTAATGCACTGCCCACTCCAGTGACAATAATCCTCCAGTACTCTGATAAGGTTCTGAATTGATCTACTCTTTTCATTTAAGAATAAGATGGTGTCATCGGCAAACATAAGGTGAGAAATTTTGGGGGGCCTCAACCGACAGTGATACGGTAGGATGTCTCCCTTATTGATGCACTTCTAAATGAGCCGACTCAGAATGTCCTGAATGATGATAAAAAATGATGTCGAGATAAGGTATCCTTGTCTGATTCTTTGGGTATACTTGAAGAATCCATAAGAATCTCCCATGAAGTTCACTGAGATCCATGAAGAACTGAAGCAGCAAAAGATCAGATCAATGTTCTGAGAGCTGAGACCCATACCTGACAAAGCTCTGTAAATGAAGCTCCATTCCACCTGATCATATGCCTTTCTCATATACTGTTTAATGATCAGGTTAGATACACAGGTTTTGAAGTTGATTTCATTAAACATCTCCTGGGAAAGGGCGATGGATTCTTGAATCGAGCATCCTTTGATTAACTTGTGCTGCTTTAGGGATATCCACCGAGGAAGATGCAGCGCCAACCGAGAGTTAATAATACTGGCCAAGGTCTTGTAAGGAACGTTACACATACTCACTAGGCGATAGTGTGAGATGGACAAAGGGATTTTGATTTTGGGAAGGAAAACGAGGGAGGTGGAACATGCTACTCTGGGGAGGCACCCCCCGTGAAAGAAATCCGGAATGGCAGCAATCAGATCATTTTTAATCGTGTCCCAAGAGGTCCTGTAGAAAGAAGTAGGAAACCCATCAGGGTCTACGGTGCTGTCCGGGTTCAAATTCATGAGTGCATCCTTAATATCAGGCTCCTCCGACACTCCTTCCAGGATTTCATTGATCTGTTTAGACGCAAGGATGGGGATCATGTCAAATATGTTCGCGGCCTCCGAAGGATAACCCGTTGGCAGGTGTTCATTAGGACCGAATAGGTGGTCTTGAAAGAAAGAGTAAGACATGCGCCCCACTTTTTCCCTGTCTTCGGTGAAGGAAACATCCTCCAACATGAGGTTTGGATTGACTCGCATCTCCCTCTCCTTAATGCACACATCGAAGAAGGTCAAGCTCCTATCTCCCTCCTTCAGCCACTTGATCTTGGATCTCTCCTTGGCAATGCGTTCCTATTTCAGGATTAATTCATACATGATACCCATCTTCCCTTCCAGCTCTTCATAGGCCCGATCATCCCACACCTCCTCCGGAATCTTCTCCAGACATTAAAACTCTTTCATCACACCTTCTAACTCCTATTCGGAGGGAAGTAAGGTCCCTCAAATATGATTGTAGCTTAAGTCTCATCTGGAGGAGCTTACAGTGAAAGGATAACCATTTTTTATGTAATGGACCAGACCTCTCTGGTCCACTACTTTTTGAAAATGCGGTGTTAGAGGCATTTCTGGAGGTCAAGGTAACTTATCCCCAATGATTTTCAAAAATCATCATTTTCGATGAACCATTTCAACGGTAGACAGTTGTGAACTATAACATCACATTACAACTTTAGGTAATTTTGATGTTTCTAACTACCCTTATCTTGGAGTAGTGACTTGGGGGTGCGTTTGGGTGAATATATAAGGAAAACTAAAGGGCATTAGATTTTGCATGGGCTGCACACGTGTTGTCTAAACCATGCGGCCATACCGTACATAGTTAATGTTGGAGGCAGTGGCTAATGCATGGTTAGTGCACAGTTTATCTAACCGTGCAGCCTAACCATGCAAGGAGTGTTTGACGAGGCAGTAGTGACCTCATGTTTAGAACATGGTTTGTCTAACCATGTGACCAAACTCTACGGGCACTTAAATTAGATCCTAAAATTGTGGATCTCAACTGTTTTGTCTCTAACTTTCTCGTTTAATCTCCTAAGCTTCCATAACTAGGGATTACCCCCCCCCCCCCCCTTGAAGGTAGTAGAACCTCTCCCAAGCATTTTGGAGGTGATCTGAAGGCTACTCTTGAAGAATCGAAGCCAGTTTCTTGAAGTATGTGATCGTTCTTGTTTGGTTTCTTAGATCTACTTAGATCTACTTCTCCTATTCTCTCCTTTTCTTAAATCAACGCCCGTTATGGGTAGATATATGTGTGTAGATTCCAAATATGATGATATTTGGTCTTGGTTGTGTTAGGAGAAGAGATTTAAGGAGGATTCTTGGAGAATCAACCTGGATTTCTGGTGCGTTCTTCGTTTGTTGGGGTTTTCATAAAAGACCTTTGAGGTAGGGGATTCGTTGATTCTCTTTCTTTTATGTGCAACTATATTTTTAGCATGTTTAATCTCACTGGATGAAAATGGAATTGAAATAATAAATATTTTGAACCGGATAAAGAATTTTTTATCGATCGTATATTATTGCCTCGTGTATTGCTATATACTGTGATATTTATGCTTGCTTTGCTTAGTTATTTGTTCTTGATGTAAATCGATAAAGAACGTAAACTAAGATTAATTGATAATTGTTTTGATAAAGATAAAGAGGCATGGAAATGAATATGGTTCTTTTTGTAATTTTATTTTAATCCAATTGGTGTAGTAAGAATCTTTAATCATTTGTGATATCTTACTGGTTAGGTTTTCTGATGTTGGAACCAACGGATTACAAATCTATTAATTCAATATGGATTAAGGAATTTGATTTTTTGATAATTCCTTTAAGGGTTATGAGTTACCCTCTTTATTGTTAAAGGGCCTTAGCCCAATTGTTGTGATGGTTTTTTTCCCTGTTGCTTGTGTTGGGACGTGACCCTGGAGGAATGTTGTGATATGTGGGGGGCATAGAGGCCTTTTGGTTGTGGAAGTGGATGATGCCTAGAGTGGTGAGATGCATAGTTTTATGCATGTGGTTGTCGGGGAGGACACCAGGGTTGATGGAATGGGATGGATGTGATTATTGGATGCTTTCTGGTTCTTTGGTTGTTTATCTGCTTTACTTTTCCCCACTGCTCAAGGCAGTTGGTCTTGCTTTCCCTTCTTCTGAAATAGGCGAAGACACGTGGGGTATTCCACGTGATTTACGTGTTTAGATTCTCAAGGTAGAATGGGTTTATGCTCTTACTATAGGTGGGAAAGACTTGACGGGTAGTACATCCACTCACCATGTTGAGCCCCTTTGTGGTAGTATCATAGAATTCTTTTCTAGAATTCCTGGGAATATGGGAAAGTGTTTCGGTAAAGAATTTTTGATTAAATGGTGTTAACTCATGGGGTTAGAGTTGTCGGAACATAATGATGTGGTTGTAATTTTTTTTTGAAGGAACAATTTAATTTGGGTGTGTTGATAAGGAAATTTAATGTGGAATTGATCATGGTTAATTAATGTTTATAGAATTAATTAACATACAGTGGAACTAATAAAAAGGGAATGAAGTAATCTAATAAAGATCTTTAAATGGTTGTATGCTTATAGGATACCTAGTCATAGAAGTAGCATCCCAGAGTCTGAGAGATGTTAGCCGTAGTTGTGTCTAAGACTAGGTAATGCCCATAGAGTGGTTGTGAGATATAATATAATCTGTACTTTTTGTGTTTCTATATGCTAATCCACCCTGTCAGTAAGGGAAATTGACACCCCGGGGATTCTGAGCCCTGGGGGGTGTTTTCCCCAACATTCTGGTGGGAGGATGAATGGATGACTACCCCTTTTGGCCCCGCTCTCTTCTCTTAGTAGATACTTTTTCTAGTATTCACGTCGGTTAGATTTCCCCTTATATGTGTGTAGAGGGTTGTAATGGCTTGTGGTTATTCACACACATATATTCTAGATATAGTATCCTATGGACTATTATTCGTGTAACATGTATAGGTTTTGATGGTTTGAGGATCCTTACTCGGTGTATGGGTTATAATGGCTTGAGGTATAATACACGACGTATGATACACGTTATGTGAGCTGTGGTGGCTCGTAGAACCTACATGGTTACTTTTAGTTGTGAGGATGGTGTGGTGCTTTTCCCAGGTGTCTGCGGGAAAGACTTTGTGTTGTACGAGGTGCATATTATGGTGCTTCGCCTAGGTGTCTGCGGGAAAGCCTTTTTGGAGAGAGATGCACAGGATGTGCGACATTGGGGAAAAGCGGTAAGCCAGTGGGGAAGTTGTAGTGGGGTACCCTTGTTATTATTTATTATATGATATATTCTTGTATGCGTTACTTGGTGAGAGTAGCCATGGTGAGGTTGGGAACTTAGTATACCTGTTTAGGTGACAAGTTAGTTTCACTTGGTGTTAACTATTCTTTAGCATGCTTTCTTTACTTTTTCATGAGAGGATTCGGGGAGGATACTACTGAGTATACTGTTATACTCACCCTAGGTATATATAAACTGTTTTTTAGGTCACTTGGAGAATGTTGGAGATCAAGCTGGTTTTTACAAGCTTGTGGTTACAGGAGCTGTTCGGGCTTGTAGTTGCTATTATTTTTACTTTATTTTTGGTACATGCAGTTTTTTCCCTTTTAGTTGTAGTAATTTTTCATGGCATTACATATGGGAACTTGGGTTTCTTTTATATTTTAATTCTGAGTTGGAGTTGGTTGGTGTCAATCTTATCTCTCTCTTCCTCATGTGTTCTCTTAGAGGGTAATGCCTCCCATTTGTGTGTTTATTATACCCTCGGTTCTAGTCGCCAACTCGGGTCCTACTAGAGGTGGGACTCTGCGGTCATTATCTCCTTTTTCACATTGCTGACCCGGGAGGGGTACACTATGTGGGGAGGGGGTTGTGACAGAGTGGTATCAGAGATCTGGATGAGGGATAGGATGGAGTTTGGAGTTAGGCACACGCGAGGTTGCATGGTTTGGTAGGGAAATGGTTTCATTCATGCTTATTAAGTGAGGTAAACAGTAGATACCGGTTAATACATAGGCATTTAGGCCCCCCTATGATCTGATATATGAACCTTTATGTTTACAATGGCTACTAAACAAGGTGATACTAGTTTCAGGGTAGAGACCTAGGAAAGGATCATGCATCATTTTTCTTTGTGCCTGTGTTTGAATGGGTAGACCGTGGGATAGGATAAAAAAAATCAATGAAATAAAAAAATTAATTAATTAATGTGATGTCTTCCATATTCCGGGTTTAGTATCACTAACGGTTTGTTATTTTATAGGTATGGCTCCAGGTCGACTTCCTCATCAGGTTTGCGTAGAAAATGTCTAGCAGGCTGTTCCAGCAGGTCGCCGCAGGGTAGATATTGAAGAAGACCACACTTAGAGGAAGAAACTCTGAGAGTTTCAGTGCCAAAGTCTGCAGAAGTATGAGGGCTCCGTTTCAGATGCATTCACGGAAGACTGGTTGGAGGATGTAGTGATAGGATTTAGTTCGATCCGTGCTCGGAATGAGCACAAGGTGTCCTTAGCTGTGACGATGTTGCATGCAGCAGCAAGGCAGTGGTGGTTCTTGTACCTCAGGGATCGTGAGGAGTCAGTGATCTCATGGGAGGATTTCCAAGATAGGTTTAGAGTTGGTTTTCTTTCTTCGACTTCGAAGGCGTTCAGTCACCAGAAGATTCTTACCCTTCGACAGAGGACCTCCATTGTTTGAGAGTTTCAAATCTGTTTCAGGAACCTTTTACGATATGCTTCAAACCTGTTACCAGATGAGGAGGCCAGGATGAGGCATTTTGAGGAGGCTTTGTATCTAGAGATCCAGCACCAGGTCACCCCATTTATGCTGAAGATATATCTTGAGGTGCTGATGAGGTCATAGGTTGTCAAGAGTACTTTGGCCAGGACCAGATCATCATGAGAGGGGAATCGTCGTGATTCCTCACAAAGCAGAGTTGTGGTCTGGGGTTCCTGTTTTTCATGAAATAAGAGTTTTCGTTCAGCCGGGGGTAGGCCCCAGCCATTCCCATCTCGTTTCTCTGGAGGCAGCAACTCTCAAGCCTATTCCAAGGGATCAGGTGCTTGTTTTTCGTATGGTGGTCATGGTCATCAGCAGCAGGACTACCCGACATTTTAGAGCGGTCATCGTGCATCAGGCACTACACTCCAGGTTCCTCCATTGAGACAGTTCTAGTCGAGGCAGCAGCATCCGTTTGCACCAGCTTTAGATCAGCAGAGGGTAGATGGGGTAGGTAGAGGGAAGCCCCATGATGCTCCCCATCCTTAGAGAGCAGAGCACGACCATGGTGGTGGTCATCATCAGGGTTAGAGAGGACATGGAAGAGGTTGTGGTCAGCTTCATGCTCTAGCGTTGCCAGCTCCAGGTGATCCATATGTCGTTTGAGGTACCCTTTGATTGTTTTCTACCTTAGTGTATTCCTTGTTTGATTCAAGAGCCACACACTCCTTCATATCACCTACCCTTATCTGTGCTTTGGGACTTGAGGTAGAGAGGCTTCTAGTTCCCTTGGCATTGACTACGCCAGTTGGAGGTCTAGCTGACTTGTTTGAAGTATGTAGAGATTGTGAGATAGTGTTGGGGAAACACTGCTCTTGGGGAGATTTACTATGATTATGAATACAACCATATGATGTCATCCTCGGCATGGATTAGTTGTATTTGGTGCAAGCTATCATGGATTGCTTCAGGAAGAAGGTCATTTTCCTTGGTGAGGATGGAGATAAAGTGGTGTTTGTTGGTGAGCGATATCCTCGGATGAGTCATAGGCGTGTTCTGTCCTTATCATCCATGATGGCTGAGATGATACTGAGTTCTTCAGAGGTTCAGCAGTTGGCATTTCCAAGGGTTGTAGAGGAGTACCCTGATGTCTTTCCAGAAGAGGTTGTAGCATTACCCCCTCGACGAGAGATCGAGTTTGGGATCGAGTTACATCTAGGAGTGTATCCTATCTCTATGTCTCCATATAGGATGACCCCTTCTGAGTTACGAGAGCTACGTATACATATTGATGGTCTGTTAAAGTTCAGTTTTGTTCAGCCAAGTGTGTCACCATGGGGTGCACCAGTTTTGATCGTGAAGAAGGCCGACGACAGTTTGCGGTTGTGTGTTGATTATCGTCTCTTAAACAAAGTGACAATAAAGAATCGTTATCTTCTTCTGTGGATTGATGACTTATTCGATCAACTAAAGGGTGAAATTTGGTTCTCAAATATTGACTTTTGGTCAGGATATCATCAGATGAATGTGAAGGATGAGGATATCCCGAAGACTGCTTTCCGTTGTCGTCATGGGCATTATGAGTTTGTTGTAATGCCATTTGGTGTGACGAATGATCCATCTGTATTCATGGGATTGATGAATGATGTGTTCCGATAGTTCATGGACATGTTCATGGTAGTTTTCATCAATGAAATCCTTGTGAACTCCATGACTAAAGAGAAGCATGCAGAGCATCTACAAGCTGTTTTGGGAGTCCTTTGTCAACATCAGCTATTTGGGAAGTTGTTTAAGTGTGAGTTGTGGGCTTGAGAAGTCCGTTTCTTGGGTCATGTTGTGTCTCAATAGGGAGTATCTTTGGATCCATTGAAGATAGAATCAGTTGTGTCTTGGGCATCCCCCAAGACAATTTCAGAGGTGCGAAGTTTTCTTTGGTCACACAGACTACTACAAGAGGTTTGTAGCCAATTTTTTACGAGTTGCGACCCCTATAACGTCTTTGACCAGGAAGGATCAGGAATTCATATGGATTTATTGGTTCTAGGCAGCTTTCGAGTATCTAAAGGAGAAGTTATTAAGTGCTCCATTCCATTGTCTTCCAGCTGAGGGAGTTCAGTTTGATGTTTTCTGTGATTATTAACATCTGGGGTTAGGTTGTGTTCTCATGCATTAAAGGTCAGTTATTTCTTATGGGTCACAACAGTTTTGTACCCATGAATGCAACTATTCCAACCATGATCTTGAGTTGGCATCCCTGGTGGTTTATTTGAAGTTGTGGAGACATTACATCATTGGTGAGATCTTTGTGGTTTTTACTGATCATAAGAGTTTGAGGTATGTTTTCTCCTAGCATGACTTGAACTTATGACAGCGTCGGTGGATGGAGTTCTTATAGGAATACGACTTCAAAATATTGTATACAACTAGAAAAGGGAATTTTGTAGCTGATGCGTTGAGCCTAAAGTCACGTAGTGATGTTGTGCACGAATCCGGTGATTCATGGAGAGTTATGGAAGAACGGTCGGCATTTCATCTTGATATAGGAGAAGTTGGGGGTAGAGGTTGTCTTTTTCAGATGACGATACGGTCATCCCTGGTGTATAAGGTGGAAGAGTCCCAGTTGGGGGATCTTTAGGTGGAGGTCTTGAGAGACCGAGTTGTTTGTGGCGAAGCCCCTGATGGTTGGACTGAGGATGAAGAACACTGAGTGTTGTATCATGGAAGGCTTTTGTTCACTTGAATATGTGAGAGATGGTTCTCATAGAGTTCCATCACTCTTCTTTATCAGTATATCCTGGCATGACAAATATGTACTGATCCTTGAGCATCCAGTTTTGGTGGCATGGGATGAAGTGTGCGGTTGCGGATTTTGTGTCTCGATGTTTGGTCTGCCAGGAGGTGAAGGCTGAACACCATGTTCCTGGTGGTCTTCTCAATCCATTATAGATTCCTTAGTAGAAGTGGTAGAAAATCTCAATGGACTTTGTGACTGGTTTATCTCGAGATCCATAAGGACATGATGCTATTTGGGTGGTAGTGGATCATTTAACAAAATCAGCCCACTTCATAGTGATCAAGGAGTCAAGATCAGTGGATGTTTTGTCGAGGCAGTATCTAGAAGAGGTGGTGAGACTTCATGGAGTCCCTAGAATGATAATTTATGATCAGGATCCTCATTTTACCTCCAGGGTGTGTAGAGGTCTCCAACATTATTTTGGTTCTCAACTATTCCTTAGCACTGCTTTTCATCCTCAAATGGATGGTCAGGCAGAGTGAACCATCCATAATCATTAAGACATGTTACTCTCTTGTGTTCTAGATTTTGGAGGCTCATGGATAAAGCACTTAACCTTGGTGGAGTTCGCTTACAACAATAGTATTTACTCCACCATCGGTATGGTACTATTTTAAGCCTTGTATGGTCGACCATGTTGTTCTCAGTTGTGCTGGGCTAGGGTCAGAGAGTAAGAAATTCTCAGACCGGAACTAGTGAAGAATACAACAGAGATGGTCCAGGTGATTCGTGAGAGGTTGAAGATAGCGCAAGATCGTCAGAAAACATATGCTGATCAAAGGAGGATACCCTTGGAGTTTAATTTTGTGGATCATGTGTTTCTGAAGGTGACTCCCCATCGTGGGAAGCGAAGGTTTGGTCGTAGAAGTAAGCTTTCTCCCCGGTTTGTTGGGCCTTTCGAGGTGTTAGCTCTTATTGGTGGTGTGGCGTATCGAGTAGCACTTCCCCCACAGATGAGTCAGATACATGATGTTTTCCATGTATCACAGCTTTGTTGTTATCTTCATGATGACTCTCACATTATCGATTGGGGAGCGATCGATGTTGATGATGATGCAACCTTTGAGGAGTGAACTGTAGAGATCCAAGGCCGCAAGGATAAGGTGTTGTGAGGGCATTATATTCCTTTAGTTTGTGTCTTGTGGAAACATGGTGGATTGGATGAGAGTACCTCGGAACGTGAGTCACAGATATGTGCTTAGTACCCAGAGTTGTTTGATGTTTAACTCTTTTCATGTATCGATGTAGCTTTTGTGGTTATGAAACTTTCATGTTTATGAGATGGCTCCCTTTGTTGTTGTGGTGGCTTGCCCTTTTTTGACAGGTATCTCGGTGGGTGGTTGTTCAGACCCTATTTCGTTTCTCTTTATATGGGTTTTGGATTCTTGAGGATGAGAATGTTTTGAGAGGTATCTATGTAATGGCCCGGACCTCTCTGGTCCGCTACTTTGTGAAAATGCGATGTTAGAGGCGTTCTGGGAGGTCAAGGTAACTTATCCCCAATGCTTTTCCAAAATATTCCTTTTCGATGAACCTTTTCAATGGTATACAGTTGTGAAATATAACATCACGTTACGTATTCAGGTACTTTTGATGTTTCTAACTACCCTTGTATTGGATTAGTGACTTGGGGGTGTGTTTGGGTGAATATTTAAGGAAAACTAATGGGCAGTAGCTTTCGCATGGGCTGTGCATGGGTTGTCTAAACCATGCAGCCATACTGTGCATAGTTAATGTTGGAGGTAGTGGATAATGCATGGTTAGCACATGGTTTGTCTAACCGTGCGGCCTAACCATGCGAGGAGTGTTTCACGAGGCAGTATAGACCGCACGGTTAGCGCACGGTTTGTCTAACCGTGTGTGCAAACCATGCGGTCACTTAAATTAGATCCTAAAATTGTGGATCTCAACCGTTTTGTCTATAACTTTCTCGTTTAAGCTTCTAAGTGGCCATAACTCGGGATTACCCTCCCTTGAAGGTAGGAGAACCTCTCCCAAGCGTTTTGGAGGTGATCCAAAGGCTTCTCTTGGCGAATCAAAGCCGGTTTCTTGATGTATGTGATCGTTCTTGTTTGGTTTTTTAGATCTACTTAGATCTACTTCTCCTCTTCTCTCGGTTTCTTAGATCTATGCCTGTTATGGGTAGATCTAAGTGTGTTTATGCCAAATATGATGAGTTTTTGTTTTGGTTGTGTTAGGAGAAGAGATTTAAGGAGGATTCTTGGAGAATCAACCCAGCTTTCTGGTGAATTCTTCGTTTGTTGTAGTTTTCATCAAAGACCTTTGAGGTAGGGGATTTGTTGCTTCTATTTCTTTTTTGTGAAACTGTATTGTTATCATGTTTAATCTCACTGGATAACAATGGAATTGACATAATAAATATTTTTAACCGGATAAATAATTTATTATCAATCGTATGTTATTGAATCTTGTTTTTCTAGATAGTGTGATATCTATTCTTGATTTTCTTAGCTGTTTGTTCTTGATGGAAATTGGTAAAGAACGTCAACTGGGATTAATTGATAATTTTTTAGTTAAAGATAAAGAGGCATGGAAACCAATCTGGTTCTTGTTGTAATTTTATGTTAATCAAATTGGTGTAGTAAGCATATTTAATCATTTGTGATAGCTTACTGGTTAGTTTTCCCGATGTTGGACCCAACGGAGTATAAATCTATTAATTCAATATGGATTAAGGAATTTGATTGTTTGATAATTCATTGAAGGGTTCTAAGTTACCCTCTTGATTGTTAAAGGGCCTTAGCCCAATTGTTGTGATGGTTGTTTTTCCTGCTGCTTGTGTTGGGACGTGACCCTGGAGGGGTGTTGCGATATGTGGGGGCCTAGAGGCCTTTTGGTTGTGGTAGCGGATGACACCTAGAGTGTCAAGATGCATTGATTTATGCATGTGGGTGTCGGGGAGGACACTAGGGTTGATGGAATGGGATGGATGTAATTTTTGGATGCTTGATGGTTCTTTGGTTGTTTATCTGCTTTACTTTATCCCACTTTTCAAGGCAGTTGGTCTTGATTTCCCATCTTCCAAAATAGATGAAGACAGGCCGGGTATGCCACGTGCTTTCTGTGCTTAGATTCTCAAGGGAGAATGGGTCTATGCTCTTGCTATAGGCGGAAAATACTTGACGGTTAGTACATCTACTCACCGTGTTGAGCCCCTTTGTGTTAGTAGCATAGAATGATTTTCTAGAATGCTTGGGAATATGGGAAAGTGTTTATGTAATGAATTTTTGATTAAATGGTGTTAACTCATGGGGTTAGAGTTACTGAAACATAATGATGAGGTTGTAATTTTTTTTGAAGGAACAATTGACTTTGGGTGTGATGGTAAGGATATTTAATGTGTAATTTTTCATGGTTAATTAATGTTTAAAGAATTAATTAATGTACAGTGGAACTGATAAAAAGGGAATGAAATAATCAAATAAATCTCGTTAAATGGTTGTGTGCTTATAGGATACCTAGTCATAGAAGTAGTAGCCCGGAGTCTGAGAGATGTTAGCTGCAGTTGTGTTTAAGACTAGGTCATGCCCATAGAGTGGTTATGAGATATAACATAATCTGTACTTTTTTGTGTTTCTATATGCTACTCTACCCTATCAGTAAGAGCAACTGACACCTCTGGGATTCTGATCCCAGGGGGCATGTTTTCCCAAACATTCTGGTGGGAGGATGAATGGCTGACTACCCCCTTTGGCCCTGCTCTCTTCTCTTGGTAGATACTTGTGCTGGTAGGAACAGCAGTCAGTTTTCCCCTTATATGTGTGTAGAGGGATGTAATGGATTGTGGTTATTCACACACATATATTCTGGATATAGTATCCTATGGACTACTATAGGTGTAACATGTATAGGTTGTGATGGCTTGAGGATCCTTACTTAGTGTATGGGCTGTAATGGCTTGAGGTATAATACCCAACGTATGATACATGTTATGCGAGCTGTGGTGGCTCCCAGAACTACTTGGTTACTTTCGGTTGTGAGGATGGTGTGGTGATTCGCACAGGTGTCTATGGGCAAGCCTTTGTGTTGCACGAGGTTCATATTGTCATGCTTCACCCAGATGTCTGCAGGCAATCCTTTTTTGGAGATAGATGCTCAGGACGTGCGACGTTGGGGAAAATAGGCAAACCAGTGGGGAAGTAGTAGTGGGGTACCCTTGTTATTATTTATTATATGATATATTCTTGTATGCGTTACTTGGTGAGAGTATCCATGGTGAGGTTGGGAACTTAGTATACCTATTTAGGTGATGAGTTAGTTTCACTTGTTGTTCACTGTGCTTTAGCATGATTTCGTTACTTTTGCACAAGAGGCTTCGGGGAGGATCCTACTGAGTATACTATTATACTCACCCTATGTATATATAAACTTTTTTTAGGTCACTTTTAAAAGGTTGGAGATCAAGCTAGTTTCTACTAGCTTGTGGTTGTAGGAGCTGTTCGGTCTTGTGGTTGTTGTTGTTTTTACTTTCTTTTGGGTATTTGAAGTTCTTCCCCTTTCAGTTGTAGTACTTTATCATGGCATTACATATGTTCACTTTGGATTATTTTATATTTCAATTATGAGTTGGAGTTGGTTGGTTTATATCTTATCTCTCTCTTCCGCACGTGTTCTCTTAGAGGTTAATGCCTCCCATTTGTGTGTTTATTATACCATCGGTGCTAGTCTCAAACTCTAGGCCTACTGGAGGCGAGACTCAGGGGTCATTATCTCCCTTTTCACATTTACAAACTAGGAGGGGTACACTACATGGGGAGGGGTCGTGATATGTTCCCTTGATAAGGGGAATTCCAAACCGAACTGACTAGTTCATGTTACCCCATCATATATGCCCATAGCATGCTATACCTGAACTGCTCATTCGTTCAGTGCAAGGAGTCTAAGGAGATGAGGAGAGGTGATTGGTCTGAGATCCCCCACACTAGATGGGTCACCGTAGTGCATGAGAAGTAATATATTGCATGAATGTTGGATAGGCATCGGTCCAAGTGCCCCCAGGATCGGTATGGCCCCCGCTGGTTGTTGCACCATGTAAAGTTATCCCCCATGAATCCCAAGTCCAAAAGGCCCTTTGCAGCCATAAAACAGATGAAGGAAAGGCTGGCTTCCCTATTAAAAGGGCCTCTCCACTTTCTTTCATCCGAGTCAAACACAACATTAAAATCCCCCCACCCCCACAAACCATGGGTTGGGTCCAGGGTCAAACATTATGAGCTCCTCCCGCAAGGATTCTCTCATGTGGATGTTGGAACTCGCATACAAAAATGAGACATAGAAGAAAGAGAGGACAAGAGTTAACTTCATAGTGAGGAACTGGTCCCCAGCTTGGATCATGTCAACAGTGCACCTCCTCTTCCATAAGATCCAAATATGTCTATTGATCGATTCATCCTGTATGCTCCCATGTATGCGAAGCTTCTTGGAGAACTCCCCGATTCTAATGGGGTTCTGTTTGTTTTCAAGAACGACCACCACTGCCGCTTTGTGACTGGAGATTTCAGAGGATAGGAATTCCGACTTGACCTGTGCACCTATCCCCTGATCATTCCAGATTATTAAGGGTATCATTTAGAAATAAAGCACCCTCGAACTGGCTCCAGAGCATTTAGCCTTCTCAAAGAGGGATGCAACATTCCCTTGATGACACTTGACTTTAGATCTCGTACACACCCCTGCCTCCTTAGGAAACACTACAATGGGGTATGTCGGAACGACTATCCTGCTCACGTTGCGCTTTCTCCTACTACGAGTCACGGGGATATCTCTGCCTTCCCTGGAGACCTCTTAGAAGGGGGAAGGCCCTATCCGGCATCGCTGGGGGGAGTCCCTTGAAGGGGATGAGGAAGCACCCCCAGGGGGTGCTCCTGAATCATGAAAAAACAGCCCCAAGGACCATTGGTTCTGCTCTGCAACACTAACTGAGTTAACCAAATCCTTGGATGAAAGGAATGATGGCCCCGGGAACATCATCCTTGAGAGGCTACCCGTAAGCGGGTATCTCAACTAGTAGCCAAGAGTTCCCAGAGAAGAGGAAAACCGAACGGATGATACACTTCTCGGGATGCAGGGGAAGAGCGAGTTTCCATCCTCGGAGCTGGCTACAACCCCCGTTTCATGTGAGGGCTCTAGGATGCCCTGGGAGGGGGAAGAATGTTGGGCACCTGAGAGCTCCAGAGAGTCAATCGAACCTGCCACTAAAGCAACCGAGGGAGAGGAGAAACTATGACCACCGCCCACTTCCATTGCACCCGGATCCCTGCCACGAACTTTGCGACCACGCCGATGACATACCTTGATAGAGTGACCTTGCAGGATGCAGTGCGAGCAGAACCTGGGGAACACCAAGAACGCCAGATCTTGCACCCAGGTGAAAGATTCCTCCACCTGGAGTTCTAACTTCTCCGGTAAGCAGCGAGCGATGTCGATCTCAACACAAATCTCGGCCATCGCAGATGATAGACCCCTCCTCATGACTTCATCGGAGCACAGAAAGACCCCAATGGAGTCTCCTATCAACTTCAGGAAGCCTTCATTCTGAAATGGCAATGGCAACCCCGGGAGACAGATCCACATAGCCGCCTGTGAGCTTTCCTTCCCTCTGTGAGCTTCCACGGACCACCTGGTCAGTTTGAAACTCCAATGGCCCCAGGTCCGTAGAACCTTACATGAGACATTAAGTAAATCCTCCTCCGAGTAGAGTACAATACAGAAGGAGCTCATGTGGAGTACCGAGACCATATTCGGATGAAGTAGACCCCAAGACGTAACCCAACGCTGGAAGACTGCAAGCGACAGCTTGGATGCTCCGAAATGGGCTACCATCATCGATTTCAGGCAGTATTTGGCTGCCTGAAACGCCTCTTCCATCACATTATTCTTTACCCAATTACCCACTCTCGACGATTAAACTGACGACACAGAGATCGACGAGAAGCAGTGGGGGATAGAAGTCCGCACCGAGCCACAGAGTGCCTCCCAGAAGGAAACACCCCCACTTAAGGGAGGAGAACAACCAGGGGACTCAAAAACTGGAGCCGGCTCCACCAGACACCCGTTAGAGGGAAGAAGGTTCCTTGACTAATTTCCCTCTTTACATTATATTTGTTGCAGATTCAAAGTCCAATATCTCACAAGCATGGATATCTTTATACATGATACTAGCTCTACCAAAATATGTAGATTGTAACACTCCATGAAACTTATCCTTGAGAATCTTCTCAATTAATTATTGGTTTTTAGGTTCATTACCAAATGTTTTTTATTTTCTATCAACTCATCCTAACCCAAAAAGAATGAAATTAATGAGCAGTTGAAAATAAAAAAAATTCAATTAAAGAATGGTCATATTCCCTTCAGAATAATTTAAAAATTATAGTAACAATAGGAAGATTGAAGTACTCTCTTGAGATTTGGGTTTAGTAAATTTATCTGAAAGGTTGGATTGCATCTGTAAAATAAGTGGGTGGATTTTAATTTATCTGAAATGATTTCCCATTAAGTTATGGATTGTCATCGAGATGCTTTTTCTGCTAATCTCATATGCAACACACTCAATATAAAATTTCATAATATTTTCATCAGGCATAGGAATCGAAGGTGGGGGAGTATCATCAACTCTATAACCTTACTCAAGAGGGTCAAAAAATCTATGGTGGGGTTAAAATTACTTTTGAATTATAGGAGGGTCAAATCTGAAAAAATGTTTGGATGAAATTTTAAAATTTATGATTATAATAAAAATATAACAAATAGAATTCCAATAATATTTGAATTTTATTTTAGAAAAAAATAATATCTAAGTTTTATGATACTAATTCTTTATGTTCCAAATATATCTAGAAGTTCATAGTCTGTATAGATCACAAACATAATTGGTAATCACCATAACATGATGTTGAAAAACATTCTGGCACCATGTACTCTTCCCACTAATCCCTAAAAAATTTAATGATTCTTTTGATTATGTAGAATATGGAAAATCTTTTTAGTAATATGAAAATATAGACTAACAAAAAATTCACAAATATTTTAAATTAAATTTTAATTACCTTTAGAAATTACCTGTTTGAGGATGCTAGTTTACTGACTGTATATGATATCTTTCATAAATTTGAAAACTTAATATCTAAAATTGTTTTCATTATCTAGTTTTATACACTCAATAAACATAGAAAACAATAAGTAAATTATTTTCAAATATGTTTTGATAGTTAAATATTACAATATGTACCTTAATTTATCTCTATTTGAACAAATCCTTAAGATTATTGTGTTTAGTCACTGACCTCATACCATGATTAAAGGATATTTATAAAAGGCCCTATCATAACAAAATTGTCATTAAAACACAAAATAAAACATATAATTTTAATTTTATCAGTAAAATGTTGATTGAAATTCATTAAAAAATGGATACCATGTGTGGTTGATTTGTGGGAAATCCATGATTCAGATCCAAAAAATAAATATTCAGGGTATGAACATTGAGTGTGATGAGAATCTGGTGCTTCCTAAAAAAACATATAAGTAATAAATAAAATAAAAAGATATTTTATATGATTATATTTTATATTTTTACCCCTATATTTTTGGAATCAAGAGGAGTCTATTGTCTGTTATTTTCTTTTCAAACACCATGATTATTATATCTTTTTTCTTTTTAATTTCATCCATTTCCAAATTATTTCTATACATTGAAATGATATATAGATTAATGATTTGAAATCGTACATTGTAGGTTTTTCCCATTAAATATTAGTAATTTACACAACTGTAGAAAATATGAATAGTGTTTACTTGTAATGAACATAGTGGATCATTTTTTTAAAAAAATATTATGAAAATTTTAATCATGTATTCATTCATAATTGATACCCATAGCCATTCAAAATTAATAATTTCAATTATATTCTTGATACCAAACATGTCTATAATGGCATCTCTAAACATTTCATATGCATATTCAATAAAGGATATATTTTCATATTTGAATGTTGTATCTGCATGAACTTGTAATCTTAATATATAAATCAGTGGAATTAGTGGTGTGAAGGTACTCTCAAAAGTTCCTTTTTTATTTCTTGTTTGATCCATTGGATTATATTGATTTAGCCTTATATCATCTCTTTGTTTTGACTATAAGTAACACATACCTAATTTATGAAAATTTTTCTTCAAATTTAAATGTTTTTCATTTGAAAAAAAATTAAGGACATACCTCATATATCCATATAATATTAAATGGTCATGCAATGAAATTTCCAATAACATTGTTGACTATGGTAACATCTAGATCATTAATCTGAATTGCAAACTTAGCTCTAGTATCCTGAGATACTTAAATCCCCACTATCACATGATATTTTGGGATTTTTTTATTGCTTACCATGTCTCATGGGATATTGTACACCATACCCCTTATAACAAGGTAATCTGTGGGTTTTGATAGATATAAACCGCATACAATTTCACCTTGTAGACTTTTAGTAATATAAATATATTAGAAGTTTTTTAATTCACATTTAGGAGAAAGCGTCAGGAAAAAATTGATTACCTTGGGTAAGGTAGGAGATTGAGGGTAATGGATAGCCTTAAAGATAGTGGGGACATGTGTTTCTTAATGTACCGATCATTATTCTGTTATTGGTTCTCTTTGATCCTTTCACATATACTAGTTTTCCAAAACAGATCAAACAATGATATATTTTAAAGAATCTATCTATTCCTTCATTACTTTCATCATCTCATATGTATCTCCTTGTGATATTATATTCTCAAAATATGTTTGAGGTGATACTCCAAAACCTTCACCTCTATGCAGCCATATTTCCTTAGTGGATTCAAAGCTACTAAGTTAGTTTTTCTTTAGGTATAGTTGATGTTTATTCTTATGTCTAAACTATATAAAAATATTATAACGTAATTAATTATTTTTATATAATATTGTTATAAATCCTAAAAAAATCACTATTATTACATTATTACACATGATTCTCATACTACTTGTGCATTTTGAGCTATTAGTTTTCGTTGTTTATTTACACATTCCTCCTTACATAACAAATGATGTGGGATATAAGTGGATTTATATTATGATTCATTAACTTTTATATAAAAAATTAACATATTTTGATTCATATCACATAAAATTTTTACTATAAATTTAAAATAAATATCATTTAATTTTCAAGTGAAGTGTACTCTATCCTTGATTTGGTTTCAATGCACAATACTTATTTTCGTCACTCATTGGATGTTTAATAAATTAAAAAAAATCAAAGTGGATAAAATACATAATTTCAAATAAAATATTATCGATTACCACACACCTAAAATGATTCCTCATCATAATGACTAATTAAAGCTTTCCATGTTTCTTGGTTTACAATTTGTGTATATATAGATGGTGGGTGGAGGTTTATTTTCCCCTTGTAATCCCAAATATGCTTCTTTATAATAAGTGTCATTAAGTCTCTCTGAAATTTTATAATGACCATATAAATTTCTTATGCTGATAATCTAAAATAAACAAACTATATAAGGATAATGAAAAGTAAATCAATGTTTCATTATATAAATTTTCAGTAAAATGGAGAAAGTATATCATTTCAATACTCTAATATATTCCCAAATGGTTGTATTCAATGTAGGAATTCTATTATGTCACGTATCTATTTTAATTGTCACATTAATTCTCATTGTGACCCCTATGTAACTAATGAACATTGAATTTTTTGGGTCAACAGGTTTTCCATGTTGATTCTATCCAATATAAAATTTTATACTTTTTCTTCTTTCCTTCATAACTTTAGTTAACACTATCATTCTAAGTCAATCTTGTTTTTTTTCATCCACATGTTATTGATATCCTATTAATTCTATAGCTTCATCATCTATCATGTGTTCTTACATGGGATTGGTAACATCAACATATGGAGAAGTCAATAGTCAAACATTTAATTTAGATTATGTAAATGCAGTATTAAACAGATAATATTATAAGGAAAATCATAGTATATTAAAAAATACTTCAACGTACTCATTGAACACTCTTTATTTTATTTAAAGTTTGAAGAGATTTGGTTCCTCTATCATGTATTCAAATCCCCTCCTTGCAGTCCCCTATAACATATAAGACACATTCTACATTGAGACTATAATTAAATTATTGTGATCTCCAAATAAAAGGATCATCCACAATTGAATTTTCATCTAGACTTGTAGTTGTTTTAGTAACCAATAGAATAATTGAACAATTATTGTTTTTTGGATCATGGATATAAAATACTTACACTACTTGTGATGCCATTATTAATTTTCAATACTTATACATGTATACATTGAAATTAAAATTAATGAATCCTAATTCACTGGATTTACATACACTCCTATTTTCAACCTATTTTGCAATGGAAAATCAGCATGTATATCTATTTGATGATACTGAAATATGATATATTTGTATAAATTGGATTTTTATCCTTGGAACTGGATATATGAATTTCTTCCACCATAAGTGTGAATCCACTGTTTTGTATCATATTTAATTCATCTTGTTCCTTTATATAGAATATATAACCATTAATTACAAAACTCATGTATGATGTAAAATTTACATTCTATCCCCTGGCTAGCAATTGAAGTCATTTGGAAATTGAATTTAGATTTTAGATAAACCATTATAAATATGGTCTCATTAACATCCTATAAAATATTTATTATTGGTATTTGATATCCATGTGTCTTTCCTTGATGGATTATAATGTATAATAATTACTTTGTGGGATTAAATGTATGGAGAAACCTTTGTACTATTATGTAAAATGTAAAGGTGTGTTTTCTACCCTCTATTATGGTAATTGTAACAATATCTCTTTTGGAAATCCATTCACCCATAAGGTATCCACTATAAAAATATTTTAGGAGACCAATTCTATCAATAAATGATAGGCAGTCGATATAGAATTAAATAGCTTCTTTAACAATATATCACTATGAAATACAACCTTCTAGATGACTTCAATAATTGTTGTACCATTTTAAAATATTCATATATAGTTGAATAAAGTACATCCATTTGTAATGAATAGGGCAAGATAGTTGAATCTCTCTAACCAAGTGAACTATATGGTGGAACAATATATCAAAGAATGATGGTGGGAAGAACATTCTTAATTAACATAATATGACTTCAATTTCCTTATTCATGATTGGAAACTTCATCAGGTTTATAACTTTACTGAATATGGATCTGAAAAAAAAATCTTATAGTTAATTTATGCCATAAATTTTTCGGTATAATGAAATGTAAAGTTACAAGAATTAAATCTTGAAACAAAATATGAAATTCATGTGATTTTAAACCCTGTAACTACAAATTAGTCATTGAAATAACATTCTATATATTTTATAAATATAAATCTATAACTTTAACACCACTAATGAAGTTTGAAGTTTTAAATTTTTCTTATCTGGATTTAGTATAAACTTTTGGAGGAAGAAAATTTCAACTTTCTCCCTTCACTGGTGCCAACTCTTCCCTTATCCCCATGTAAAGCATGTCCAACCTAGCCTTAGTACCTTATTTTTTTCTGGTACATTTAGAAATCTTCCAATAACACTATAACATACATTTTTTTCTATGTGCAAGAAATCAAGAAATTTTTTGATGCATAAAAAATTATTTTATGGTAATTCATAGTAAATTGATCTATTTTTTCAACCTAATTTCATAAGGTTTTACAAAAAAAGGTTTACCAAAATCAGTGACAATATCATCTTCATTATTAAATAGTTGATCACCTGTTTGTGGAGATGGTGTTGTACATTGTTCTATATTTCCATCAAATGATGTCATCTAGAATAATTATTTATGTATTCAGGGTAAAATTTTTTGATTTCCTAAAAACACATCCTCCAAATAATGTTTCAACAAAACTAAGTGTGTTCCTTCTTTACAAATGGGACTCCATAACATTCCTTTAATTCTATATCCTGAAAAATTTCTATTAGAAGGAAAGTCACTTATTATCACATACAACATGGATCTCAACATGAACTCTTTTCTTATATGAGAATCTTATAATATAACACCTATATCTCATATAAATTTTAGATCTTCATTCAATGGATCAAAATAGACACCAATATCATTATTAGGTTGTTTTGGTCTATATATAAGCAGAGACAACAGAATGTATTTGTGATTCATGCATAACCACAGTGGAAAGTTATAATTTACCGACATAAATAACTATATACTATAATTACTACTTTTTATACCAAAATGATTTATTCCATTTTTAGATAACACAAGATGGAGATTTATCAGCCTGTTTCCAAATTCATGATACTCATAATCGATTTTCCTCCACCAAGGACAATCTATTGGATGATATAATTTCCCATATTAAATTATTTTATTTGCATACAATGCAAATTTTCTAGTGGTTACCTGAAATATATATAGTTATCTAAACCATATAATGATAGTAAAGTACCATACAACTTTTAAAAGACTTGATTCATATTTCTTGGTTAGATCTTCACCACACTTAAGAAATTTTCTGATCGATTCATAGTTTTTGTGAAATAATATACAATCATTTGTACATGCATATTTTTTTAGAGATCAAACACATTTGATTTATTATTCTATTAGTGTCATATGTTCTATAAGGAATATCATTTTCTTCTAGTATCATATCATCCAAGAGACCAAGTAGTTCTGTAAAACTTATGTTACTCCTTGTACTACTAGCTTTCAAATTATATAATTTCAATACAACAAACAGTGTTGTATATTTTTAAAAATAATATAAAATGGCATCTTTTAATAGTTATATAACTTATAAAACAACTTTGAACAATCCCAAATTCCATATTCAATTTCCATTTTCATTTATTTCATACAATCTCTATCATCATTTACACTAGTATTCATATCAAATGATCTATAAATATCGGTATCATCCCAGTTAGTATTTATATTCATTTTTCCCCATTTTTAGTCCAATATTTATATATTATGTCTATTCAAAGAAAAATAAAATGTTATTTTAACTCTTATTTTTGAATTAATCTTGAATAATAATAATTTAAACATGAAAAAAGGATTTGAGAAGGGTCATATGCATGATCCATTACAAACTTGATGAACTCTTTAACTCCATACTCATACTTCTTTGCTATGTGATTTCCATATATACATTTTAAATTCATATTCATCCTATTAGGTTCAATAATATTAATTTTTTACAAAAAAATAAATAAATACACATATGGTATTCATATAATATTTATATACTTTTATATGTAAAAAACAAGTATCATAATTTGAGTGTATGAATGCTCTATTTTAATAATGTTTACATGGTTTGAACATATTTAATAACACTACTATGAATCTATTTTTTACTTTTATCAAAAGAATAATTATTCCCTTTTCACACCTCTATCACACTTTCATTTGTTTTTCATTCTTCAAAACCCATTTTTTCCAAACTCATTTTCCAATAAAAATCACCATTTTGAATTAAATCATAAATTTTTTAATAAATTCAATTCTATTAATTTTTAATAAATTAATCTTTTCAATGAAAAAGAAATTAGTTAGACACTTCTTTGAGAGGAAAATTAGGACAAGTATATTGTATTCTTATGTAAAAAATATTTTGAGAATCCAAACCCATTTGAAAATAATGTTAAAAATATGAAAAAGACATGTGAAGAAATCATATGTTAATAATATGTATATAGATATATGTGTGTGTGTCTACTATGTAACATGCTAATAATATGATCTTTTCACACTCTAATACCATGTGAAAAATTAAAACTTAATAGAAACAGATATGATATAAAATCATATGGATAGTTGACCTATTGATTTCTATACACACACTTTTATTAGAATACAACTAACATGTATTGATCCTCATTGACTCTATATAAACCTATAGTTTTAAAGGATTTTCTTGATGTATCACACCTATATTTAGGTAAATAACACATTATTTATGTAATTTTAGCTTATAAAAGACCCAGGTTATGTTTTGGGAGTTTATGGGAGGTTTTTCATGCTTTGGAGGTGTTTATGGAGGTGCACTATTTTAGCACGGTTTGTTGAACCATGCACCACCTCTAGGAAACCATGAAACATGTTTTTGGATTAATTAGGCAAACTCATTATTGTTACATGGTTTGTAAAAGCCTTGCGAGTTCCTAGGTGAAACAATCCATGTTTTGAAAATGATTAAAATTATGGTTGGAACATAATTTGTCTAACCGTAGAAGCCAAATGTACGATGGGTTGGCTTGAGACAATATTAATGCACAATTGGAATATGGTTTTCCAAACCATGTGTCCTAACCATGTGACTTGTATTTATCACTCTGAAAATCTTATATCTAATCTGAATTAAGAATTGAAATCTTCATTAGTTACCTAATTATCTAAAATCTTGAATTCCTCTCCCTCCCAGGGCTTGAGATACCTTTATCTTAAATTTAGAAGCAATTATTTGGAGAATCGATGTGTGTTGGATATCTAGATTCATCGGTAAGTCAACATTCTTCACAATTCTTCTTAGATCTTCAATTTCTCTCTCTCCTCTAAAATCATATATCTAATCCATTAAGGATATATACATGTTTTTTTATGGTAATATTTATGTTTTATGGTTGAATCTATTAGATAGAATAAGATCCAATCATAGATCTAGATAATTGTAGTGTTGTTCATCATTTTTTACAACTGTTGAAAGGTAGGTGGCTTCTTCCTCGTCTATACTTGAATTTAAACTTAAAGGATTAGTTTTTATTAAATTTTTTCTTGTAATTTTTTGTAAATCTTGTGTAATTCAGGATGGGAATTCTGTTTTGGTTTTGGATTTGAAAATTAGTTAAATTGGAATGATTTAAAGAAAACCCTCTTTGTTGATAATTTTAAAATGTTAGTTTTAAAATTATGGAATTGTTTTGAATCGCACAAGTGGTTTGATAAAATATTTTCAAGAATAAATTGGTTTTATGTGAAATGGTTTGGTATGATTTTTTATTCAAATAATTTTTTTGATGAAATTATTTAAATAAAGTTTATTTTTTATATGAAATGGTTTGGCATGGGATTTTGGCATACAAGATTTATGTGATTTATTGCTTTTGACATTACCCTGAATAAGGGGCATGTACCATTGGTGTATAAGGACGTGACCCAGGATATGGGGTATGTACCATTGGGGCACAAGGATATTGGCCACTTAGTGATGACTTTTTGGATGGATGAGAGACCACTGATGAGTGTGTAGTTGTCATTGGAATGCATTCATGTGTGTGGAAACATAGAATGGGTATTCCAAATCAATGAGAAAATTATTAAATACTTTAATTATTTATTTTATATGTAAATTGTTTAAATATTTGATATGAACTATTTTAAATACTTTAAAATATTTTATATAAAATTTTATAACTAATTCTTGTCCCAGACGGTGAGTTTGGAAGTCTTTGGAAAAATCCTACTAGGTTTATACTCACCCCCCATTTGGACAGTTCAGTACATTTGCAGCTATCACCTATTGGGACATAGGTAGATGGAAGGTATCATATTTCTCCAGTGGTGTGTCTTTATTTCATGAGAATAAAGGTGGTGTTGGATCATCTAACTTGGTCAGGTGTTTCTTGGGTTTATGTCTTTTGAGTGTCTTGGATCTTGGAATCACTTTTTATTTTTCTACTTATTGTATTTTGATTCCATTGTTACAATGATATTATAGATTACTATTGGGTATACCTTTAGTTATATTGTGTGTTCATTCATCATATATAGGATTATATATTTATTATTATGTTTTCTGGGTGATTTATCTTTAAAAAGAGAAAATCATCCCTCAATGTTCTTGAAGTCCTTGGAATTTATTTCCAGCCTTTTTTGTCTTAGGGATGTCACTTAAGGATAGTATCACCTCCTCCTCTTCTCAGACCAATGGGGAGGGGTGGGATGTTACAAATGGTATTGGTTTTTTATCCATGGGTTGGAAATGGTTTCATTTTGTCTCTTGGGTTAGTATCAAGGATATAGGATTGTTAGGACTTGAAATATAGAGCATAAAAAGACATATCTAACCTTTTTATACAAAACCTCAATTTACCAGGGTGGTTTGGGTACAAAAGTGTTTGGAGACACATCTAGGTTTATTATCACCTCGTCATCATGGGTTTAGCCAATGATAGTTCCATATCATACATTACAAGAAAAACTTCCCACTAAGACTGAATTTTTTTATTCTGCATATAATAATTTATAAAAATAGAGAAAGTGTTTTTTTATTTTTTAAAATGGTTAAAATGGTTTGATATTGAAGAAAATGGTCGTGGTATTTTCAAAAATGATAAAAATGAATAAAATGGTTGGATTTTGGAAATGTATGATTGCAATATGTGTTGATGTGGTAAATTTATATTTCTAAGCTTTTGGTTAATATTGGGTGAGATTAAATAGAGTTATTTATGTTTATAGTAAATAGAAATGATTAGGAATCATAGAAATCAATTAGAAGAGGCTATTGAAAATGTGATCTCACCTAATATATATGTGAACCAATAGAATTTCTAAATAATTTTCCATGATTTTCAATATATGGATAGAGGTAATCAGAATGATAAGGCTCAACAAGTAGACCATTTGTTTCAATGGAAAAATCTGAACCCACCCACCTTTCATGGGGGATTCAGAACCAAAGAAAGAAAAGGTTTGGTTAAAGAGTATGAATAAAATATTTTATTTCCTTGGGGCACCAATAAAGTTGGAAGTAAAGTTGGAAATTTATTTGTTGGAGGATCTAGTATTCCAATGGTAGGATATTTCTTTTTAGGATAAAGTTGACAAAGGAATCACATGGAATGATTTCGAAGAATTGTTCAATAAACATTTATATCCTCAAACATTCATAATTACTAGAAAAATAGGTTTCTTTATCTTAAACAAGTGAACCTATCAGCAATAGAGTTTGTGGATAAGTTTATGAATTTATTCTTCTTTTCCCTGGAATTTTTTGCAAGTTCATTCTTGAAGGAACAGATTTTTTAGATGGGGTTGAGACTAGAAATTCTCTTAAATATTTTTGTTCTTAGTAAAAGACTATACATAACTAGTCAATAGAGTGAAGGTGGTAGAAAGAGATATATTTATAAATAAGTTTAGAGGGAGTATGTCTATTCCTATGGGAATGGGTGAGAACTCTAACACTGAGAATAAGTGGAAGAGGGACAGCTACTTCCAGAGTAGTGGGACACCTCAGAATCAGACCATGAGATTAGTAAACATACCTCCTTGATAAAAAAGTAAATTGAGATATTTTCAATGTGGTTCTTTTGATTATCTAAAGTGAAATTTTATGGAACCACCTAGATATTTTCAAATTTGAAATAAAATGGGATATCATTAGTCTTATTGTCATGGTGCTCCAAGGTCTGGTGGTAGATACACATCTCATGTTTCTATGACATCATATGTAAAAACCCAATGCTTTTCAATGGAAATTTCCTTCTTATAAATATCTCATAAAATCACATGAAAACATGACAGAATAAACTAATAATTTCTAAGTGACCTTTAAACATAAGTTTGTCACTTCTGTGTTTGGAATTTCGATAATCCGACATACACAGTTGCAATCAGTAAGTTATTTGAAGTCCAATGAGAAAAACATAATTTTTGGTGAATAGTAACAAAACCTTATGAATAGTAACATACCCTTATGAATAGTGATATAACCTAATTAATAGTAACCTTAACTGTGATAATATATAAATATTATTCAAGTTGAATGTATGATATACCTATATTTTAGAATAAGTAAAAGAATGTTTTAAAACTGGTTTTAGATAATAAATTATAATTTTAATTAAATATTAAAATAATCATATTTAGAAAATTATTTTTGAAAAAAGGACTTCATTTTTGGATTCTACATGTCGAAAATTGGTTGGGGTGAATTTTTTGGATTTTTCTTAAATACTTGAATTTTTTATGAATAGTAAAATACGATAATTTACAATAAATGCTAAATAATGGATTTATTGAGTCATTAATGATGTTCTGCTGATGTAAAACCAATTGGTTCGGGATAACATGATAAAATTACTATTCTTGGTCAAGGAATACTCACTATTCTTTGTCTTGTGGGGAAATAATAAATTAATGAATTTTATGTTGAGAAATCTTCTCTCTCCTCCACTATAAACCCCCCCCCCCCCTTCACTCTTTCTTCTCTTCACTCCTCTAAAGCCTTGTTCCTTTCCAATATTCTTACCAAATCTCTCCCCAAGTTCCTCTCCCACGTCCAAAATCTCACAGCCTCTTCAAAATACCAAAACCTCTCTCTTTAATAGGTTCTCAAAGGAGGAAGTCTCAAGAGATAAATTCATCTTTCCAATTCCTTTATTTCTTTTAAGTTCTTTTCTTTTTGTTTCTTTTCTCACCTCCCTTCACCATAATAGAATTATAAATATAGTAACATACATGTACTAGAATTTTTTTATGCTAATGGTATATTTCATTATCTTCTATCCTTTTCCCACCTTTTATTTTAAAGAAATGAAGGCACCGTTTGAGATGTGCTAATTTAGCACATTCATGGACAAAAATTTATCAATTTCTATTATAATCATTAATTATGGTCATGAAACCATTTGTGTTAGGGTTGAACCAGATTATTATATATGTAATATATCCTAATTTTATTTCTTTAACCCTTTTGTACAAATGGTATTAATTTATAAAGCAAAACATGTTTTTTGTAATCAAACCAATCGATTATCAAAAACGGTTGTCACTATGGTTTTATATAATAGTTCTACTTAAATATAAGAAACCAAATTAAATTTAAAAGCATGTAATCTCTTATATGTTCACTAATATCATATAAATTTATTTTTGGACAACCACTTTCATCTTTCATGTTTATCCGAACTTGAATATAAGTGAACCGATCTTTTAAAACCAAGTAATCAAACGAGTCCAAATAATGAAATTGAACCCCATAACTAATCAAGAAGGCCTTGAATGAACTAAAAAGGGTTATAATAAATCAATTACATATATAAGAGGTTCTGGAATTATTAATTTATAATCCTAATTTTTTTATTCATGTCTTTAATAACAAGTGGAGAACACCAATAGATTTAAGGTAAGGGATCCCCTCCATTTCTTTCTTAATCAAGATTGTCCTCTATGTTATACCATTTTATGTGTAATCCCAAATGATGGGGAATGTTTTCAAACCTCAACCATAATTCCCTCATGATGTGTAAGTGATGAGAAACCCTTTTTTTTCTCATCAGGCTCGGTTGGGTACACCTGACACCATGCCAATAAACCGTAACGAATTCTACCCAAACCCTTTTTGTTCATTTGGGTTGCCTTATATTTCTTACAAAATGGTGTTATCTTATCTATTTATGTGAAAATATAAATTCTGATTATTTGTAAAAAAATTATTGTATCAAGACCTTTTCATCACTTTCTTTCGGGGATATACATGTTTTTAAAATATTCTCTCCTTAGAACATTCCGATAAGTAAACCTGTTTTAAGGGGACTTCCTGAAATTTTATCCAAATTTAAAGTGAACTCTATTCTATATTTTAAGACACCATTTTCTTTACAAAATTAGTATTTTTATTATGAAAACCTTCTTGGTTAAATTCTGGTTTTATTTAAGAGAATATCATCTTTACCATTTTAAAAGCTCTATAGTATTTTCCTTAAAACCGCACAAAAATATTTTAATGCTAATGTTTCTAAAATACATTTCTTATATGTTGTCACTTTTGTTTGACACCAATTACCACTTTATATGCCTATTTTACCTTATTAACATCCATGTATGTTCTAATCCCTTTCTTTCATGGAAACTTTCATGATACTACCATTGGTTGTGATTTATGTCATGATTGTGGTACCCAATTATTTCCATGGGTACCCTTATGTTTAGGTATGATTGATTATGTATGATTATTTATGTGGAAAGAATATATATTTGGAAAGAATATTCATGAAAATTTTGAGATGTGTGCACCCAGATAGCGCTCAAATGCATTGGGTAAAGTTAAGTATCGTGAGATGCGATGTGAAATGGGATTGGCGGTTAGCCTTGACCAATACTATATACATGTTTTATGATTCTTCCACATTTATATGATTCCATGGTTATATGATCCTATGTTTATAAGATATGATTTCATATGTTCCATGCTTTGGATATCATTATGTCATGCCTCCTAACTCATGTTCTTAAGATATATCCTTATGTTCATTCCCTTACTGGGATTTTCAGCTCATCCCTTTGTTCATGTGGTCCACAGGGTACCCTATGCAGATGTAAGGGCTCAAAGGAAGTTAGGAGCTCTTTATGGAGATTAAATAAATAAGTGTTTTTTAGCCCCATGTTTTATGTTATATGTACCTAGTCTTCCCTGACACTAGACTTAATGATCCTTATCTTGTACTATGATGATTAATTATGATTAAAATCATGTAATGTTCTATGTAAAAGGCTTGGGTCACGTTAGTTGGTATCAGAGGATAGTCTGGTTATTTTTGGAGATTAGAAATAGACCCACTTAGTGAGAACTTTAAGGATGAGACTAAGTATTATAAAACATTCCTAAATTTTGGAGAGTATTGAGTAAATGTTTTACCAAGAAAATACATCCCTATCTGGATACGAGCAGGTAGAGGTAGCTTTGGCACAGATGTATCTAAGGGTAAAACCTGAAAACACCACTTTGAGCTAGACTCGAATGGGAACTGGTGCATGACAACGAGCCTTTCTGCACTCTTGGTTACAACACTCTCAGGGGATATGCTTTGGTATCTTCATGAGCTTAGTAAAAACAATTATTATGGGACAAAAAAATTCAATAATAATATAAGTTAAGACATAGATCAATGATAATCTGGATTTAAACCTAAGGAATCACAAGCTAGGATATACTTCTTCCCTATAAGTTTATCCTTTTATGTTACAAGTTTCCTTTTTTATGCCCAATATCTAAGTATTCCAGACCACTAATTATACATTTTTTTCCTTAGTTAATGTCGGGAAATAGAAGAACATGTTCCCACAACCAATGTGATAGGTAATGTGAAGATTTCCCTAATGATATGCCTGATATGATGGGAGTGGGTGCTCAAAACATCATGATAGTACTTGCTCAGCTGGCTCACGTTATGAACAATAACTTGAATCATGTGAAACGTCCTCATCCTCCAAGGAAAGAGAATGTTGTCATAGAATCCTTCATGCAACAAAGGACTCCCATGTTTAGCGGATCCTCTGATCACCTCCCCATGGAACAATGGATTAACTCTATTGAAAAGATATTCTCTATCATCCAGTGCTCGGAAGAAGAGAAAGTTGTACTGGATGTCTATCGTTTTGATGGGGAAGCTGATCAGTGATGGACACTAATCAATAATTCAAAGTCCCAAGAGGAAATTGATTCCATGGATTGGGAGGAATTCAAGAGGATGTTTTTCAATAAATAATTTCCTCAAAACCTTCGTCTCAAGCTGGAAAGAGATTTCCTTGGACTCAAGAAGAAGGAAGATGAGTCCATCAGGGCATATCAAGCAAACATTACAAGGCTTGAAAGGTACGCCTCTAGATTTGTCATGAACACAAAATGCAAGGTGGATTGCTTGTTTAGCGAACTAAATCCAAGTCTATGAAAAGTGTTGGCAATTCAATACTTCTGCAGTTATAAGGAGATTGTTCATTGTGACCTCAAGGCTGAAATGGAGATTAGAGACTCTCAGGGGTCTCGTGGGCCTAGTGAAAAGAAGATAAAAATAGACAACAACATGGGTGGTTCATCGAACAAATCCCATGATGGAAAGAAGCATGACTTTTCCCCTTCAAAAAATTGTGGGAATAAGCATCCTGGTAACTATCTTAGGGGGACCAAGAATTTCTTCAAATGTGGAAATTTTGGTCATCTGGACATGAAATTCTATCAGGATATGAATAATCCAACTAATACGAAAGAATAAAGGAAGGATCAATTCAACACTCCGCATGCAGTGTAGTGTTACAACTGCAAGGAGCATGGGAATTATGTGAACAATTTCCCTAAGTTGAGGGTTGTCGGAGGCAATCAACCACAGCCTCCAAGGAATTAAGGAAGGTATTATGCTATCAATACTTCTGAGTTGGAGTCGGATAACGATGTGGTGAAAGGTATGCTAGTTATTCATTCATGAATAGCGAACTTACTATTTGATTCTGGTTCTATGCATTCGTTCATATCTTGCAAGTTTAGTAGAACTATTCAAACACCACCTCAAAATTTGGAGGAAAAGTTATCTGTGAGAATAGAGAATGGGTAAATTATTGCATCCATGGTTTATAACTCCTCCCCAGTTAATGTTTGTGGAATGAACCTCCAAAAAAATCTCAGCATACTTCCTTTAGTAGAGTTTGATGTTATCTTGGGCATAGATTGGTTATCTTTATACAAAGACACCATCAACTTACGGGAAAGGGAGATCACTCTTCACATCCCGAAGCATCCTCCAATTCTTTAAAAGTTTAAGGAGGAAGATTAATCTCCTTTAGAATCGTCATCTAAAGTGTGGTTATTTCTGCCTTGTGAGCATGCATATCTAGCTAAAATGATTGAGACAAAGGAGAGAATCATGCTTGAAGACATTCCAATCGTGAGGGATTTCACTGATGTATTCCCTAAAGAGTTGGATGGTCTTCCTTCTGACCGAGAGGTTGAGTTCTCAATTAAACTTATCCCTGGATCTCTGCCTATCTCAAACACACCTTACATAATGGCCACCATTGAGCTAGAAGAGCTAAAGAAGTTATTACAGAAGAATATGGAGAAGGGATTTATACGCTCGAGTGCTTCACCCTAGGGTGAGTCATCCCTCTTCATCAAGAAGAAGGACAGATTAATGCACCTTTTCATTGATTATCATGAACTCCATAAAATCACGATAAAGAACAAGTATACCCTACCACAGATAGATGACTTGTTCGATCAGCTTCGTGGAGACAGTTATTTATCTAAGGTGGACCTTTGTTCAGGATATCACCAATTTAAGGTGAGGAAGGAAGATATTCCCAATACTTCCTTTCAAATGAGGTATGGACACTATGATTTCATAATGATTCCCTTTGGAATCACTAATGATCCATCAATTTTCATGGATTTAATGAATAGAGTCGTTAGAGATTACCTCAGAAAATTTGTGGAAGTCTTTATTGATGATATTATGATATACTGCAAGAGCAGGGAGGAACATGAGGAGCATTTGAATACTGTGTTAAAGACTTTCCGAAGGGAGAAGTTTTCTACAAACTACAGTAAATGTGAGTTCTGGATGGAGGAAGTATCATTCTTGGGGCATGTTATCACCAGTAAAGGGATATCTGTGGACCCTTCCAAGATGAAGTAAATTGAAGAGTGGCCCAGGCCAATATCTATAATGGAGATCCACAGGTTTTTGGGTCTATCTGGGTATTATTGACAATTCATAAAGAACTTTTCACGATTTTCAAACCCAATGACCAAGCTGACATGGAAGGAGTAAATTTTGTCTAGACTTAGGAATGTGAAGACTGTTTCACTGAGTTGAAAAAGAGGTTTGTCACTGTGTCGGTACTCACACTCCCAACAAGTGCGGAACTATTTGTGGTGTACAGTGATGCTTTAAATAAGGGATTAGTCTGTGTGATGATGGAAAATGATAAAGTGATAGCCTATTCCTCAAGGCATCTGAACATCCATGTGCAAAACTATCCAAAACATGATCTGGAGTTGGTGGTTGTGATCTTTGCATTGAAAATATGACGTCATTATCTTTATGGGGAGAAGTGTGAGATATATACCGATCACAATATTCTCAAATATATATTTACACATAAAGAGCCTAATATGCACCAACGAAGATGGATAGAGCTCATCAAGTATTATTACTGTTCAATCCACTACCATCTCAGTAAGGCAAACAAGGTGGTGGGTGCTCTAAGTACAAAGGATCCTGAATCTTTATCAATGATGATAATTGAAAAAGATCTGATCTTCTTAGATTTGAAAAGGATGGATATGGGAATAATTAAGGGAGGAACATCATAAATCCCTTCTCAAATGATTTCTCAACCATCCCTCTTAGAGAAAATAAATTATGATCAAAGAAAAGATGTGGAAATTCAGAAAATGGTGGAAGCTATAAAAAATGGGAAATCCTCCGATTTCAAAATTGATCAGGAAGGAGTTATAAGATTTGGGACACGATTATGTGTACAATATGATCCAAACATAAAGAAGGATCTATTGAATGATGCACATAGATCAACCTTCTCTATCCACCCATGGAGCACAAATATGTATCAAGATCTTCGAGAAAACATTTGGTGGGACAATATGAAAAAGGGAGATTGCCGAATATACATCAATGTTCCTGGTATGTCAGCAAGTGAAGGTTGATAGAAAAAAGTCTAAGGAGATGATGCAACAACTACCCATACCAGCATGGAAGTGAGAGAACATTACCATGGACTTTGTCCCTGGACTTCCAAAGACATCCATAAAAAATAATGCCATATGGGTCTTGTTGTGGATCATCATACAAATATATCTCACTTTATCACGGTTCGAGAGGACTTCTCATTGGACCAACTTGCACAGATTTACATCAAAGAAGTGGTAAGGCTACATGGAGTACCACTATCTATTGTATCTGATCATGATCTGAGATTCACCTCAAAGTTCTAGAAAAGTCTCCAGTATGCTCTGATCACTGAACTGAACTTCAGTACAACCTATCATCCTCAAAATGATGGCCAATATGAGGAAACTATTCAGACACTAGAAGACATGTTGAGAGCAAGTTCTATGGAATTTAAAGGAGGGTGGGACCAACATCTTCCACTGGTTGAATTCTCCCACAACAAAAGTTTCCACTCGAGCATCTGAATGGCACCATATGAATCCATTTATGGGAAAAGGTGAATAACACTGGCGTTTTGGGATGAAGTCAGTGAGTGTAAGTTTCTAGGACCTAAAATGGTCGAAGAAATGGTGGAGAATGTGAAAACCATTCAGCATCATATCAAGGCAGCCCCAAGTCGAATGAAGAGTTATGAATATAACTGTCAATGAGACCTTGAGTTCAAAGTTAGAGACTTGGTATTTCTACGCATATCTCCTTGGAAGAAGTTCATGAGGTTTGGAAATAAACGGAAGTTAAGTCCCAGGTACATCGGCCCCTTCGAGATCCTTGATCGAGTCGGAGCTATGGCCTATAGACTAGTACTTCCACCTACCATGTCAAAAGTATATGACATATTTCATGTATCCCTCTTAAGGAAGTACATACCAGAACCTTCACATGTACTCTCTTTAGAGGTGGTACAGTTGAAGGATGATCTTTCCTATGAGGAGCATCCAGTGAAGATCTTGGATCCTAGACACAAATTTCTATGCAACAAGACTACTCATTTACTCAAGGTACTATGGTGAAACCATAAGTATGAAGAGGCAACATTGAAACTGGAGGAAGCAATGAAAGAAAAGTACCCGCACCTGTTTTCAGTTTAGAATGTAAAATGAAATTTCAAGGGTGAAATTTCATAAGGGGGGAAGAATGTAACAACCCAATGTTTTTCAATGGAAATTTCTTTCTTATAAATATCCCATAAAATCACATGAAAACACAACATAATGAACTACTAAGTTCTAAGTGACCTTTAAACATTAGTTTGTCACTTTTGTGTTTGTAATTTTGAAAATCCGACATATACAGTTGCAATCAGTAAGTTATTTGGAGTCTGATAAGAAAAACTTAATTTTTGGTGAATAGTAACCTACCCTTATGAATAGTAACATACCCTTAGGAATAGTGATATTCCCTAATGAATATTAACATTACCTATGATAATATATAAATATTATTCAAGTTTAAAGTGCAAAATACCTATATTTTAGAATAGGTAAAAGAATGTTTTAAAACAGGTTTTTGATAATAAATTATAATTTTAATTAAATATTAAAATAATCATATTTAGAAAATTATTTTTCAAAAAAGGACATCATTTTTGGATTTTACACATCGAAAAATGGTTGGGGTGAATTTTTGGGATTATTTTGAAATACTCAAATTTTTTGATGAATAGTAAAATACGATAATTTACAATAAATGCTAAATAATGGATTTATGGATTCATTGATGATGTTATGCTAATGTAAGACCAATTGGTTTGGGATAACATGATAAAATTACTATTATTGGTCAAGGAAGACTCACTATTCCTTGTCTTTTGGGGAAATAATAAATTAAAGAATTTTATATTGAGAAATCCCCTCTCTCCTCCACTATAAAACCCCCCCTTCACTCCCTCTTCTCTTCACTCCTCTCAAGACTTGTGCCTTTCCAATATTCTGCCCAAATCCCTCCCCAAGGTCCTCCCCCACGTCCAAAAGCTCTCAGCCTCTTCAAAATACCAAAACCTCTCCCCATAAAAGGTTTTGAAATGAGGAAGTCTCGAGAGGTAAATTCCTCTTTCCAATTCCTTCATTTCTTTTAAGTTCTTTTATTTTTGTTTCTTTCCTCACCTACCTTCACCATAATAGTATGATAAATCCAGTAACATACATGTACTGGAATGTTTTCGTGCTAATTTTGTATTTCATTATCTTCTCTCCTTTCCCCACCTTTTATTTGAATGAAATGAAAGCACCGTTTGAGATGTGCTAATTAAGCACATTCAAGGACAACAGTTTATCAATTTTTATTATAATCTTTAATTATGGTCATGAAACCATTTGTGTCATGGTTGAGACAGATTATTATATATGTAATATATCCTATTTTTATTTCTATAATCCTTTTTTACAAATGGTATTAAATTATAAATCAAAACATGTTCTTTGTAATCAAACCCACCGATTAACAAAAACGGTTGTCACTATGGTTTTATATAATATTTCGACTTCAATATAAGTAATAAAATTAAATTTAAAACCATTTAATCTCCTAGATGTTAAATAATAGAATATAACTTCATTTCTGGACAACCACTTTCATCTTTCATGTTTATCCAAACTTGAATATAAGTGAACTGATCTTTTAAAACCAAGTAAACAAACGAGCACGAACAATGAAATTGAACCTTATAACTAATAAAGAAGGCCTTGAATGAACTAAAAAGGGTTATAATAAATCAATTACATATATAATAGGTTCTATAATTATTAATTAATAAGCTTAATTTGTTTATTCAAGTCAATAATAACGAGTGGAGAACACCAACGAATTTAAGGTAAGGTATCCTCTCCATTTCTCTCTTAATAAAGATTTTCCTCTATGCTATGCCTTTTTATGTGTAATCTCAAATGATGGGGTATCTTTTAGAACGTCCACCATACTTTCCTCATGATGTGTTAGTGATGAGAAACCCCTTTTATCTCTCATCAATCCCTCTTAGGTACACCCAACACCATGCCAATAAACCGTAACGAATTCTACCCGAACACTTTTTGTTCATTCGGGTTGCCTTATCTTTATTTAAAAATGGTTTTATCTTATCTATTTATGTGAAATTATAAATTATGATTAGTTGTAAAAAATTATTATATCAAGACCTTTTCATCACTTTCTTTTGGGGATATACATGTTTTTAAAAGATTCTCTCCATAGAACTTTCCGATAAGCAAACCTGTTTTATGGGGATTTCTCAAATTTTTACCCAAATTTAAAGTGCACTCTATCCTCTGTTTTAAGGCACAATTTTCTTTATAAAATCATTATTTTTATTATGAAAACCTTCTTGGTTCCATTCTTTTTTTATTTAAAATAATGGCTTCTTTACGATTTTAAATGCTCTATAGTATTTTCCATAACATTTCACTAAAATGTTCTAATACTAATGTTTCTCAAATTCATTTATTATATTTTGTCACTTCTATTTGACACCACTTACGGTTTTATATGCCTATTTCACCTTATGAACTTCCATGTATGTTCTAATCCCTTTCTTTCATGGGCACTTTCATGATACTCCCATTGGTTTTGATTTATGTCATGATTGTGGTACCCAATTATTTCCATGGGTACCCTTATGTTTATGTATGATTGATTATGTATGATTATTTATGTAAAAATAATATATATATGTGGAAATAATATTCATGAAAATGTTGAGATGGGTGTGCCCAGATAGCGCTCCAATGCATTGGGTAAAGTTAAGTCTCATGAGATGCAATGTGAAACAGGATTGGCGGTTAGCCTTGACCCGAACTATGATGGGAAACGGGATTGGCGGTTAGCCTTAACCCATACTAAAATGGGAAATGGTATCGTTGATTAGCCTTGACCCATACTAAAGACATGTTTTATGATTCTTCCACATTTATATAATTCCATTTGTATATGATCCTGTGTTTATAAAATATGATTTCATATGTTCCATGCTTTGGATATAATTATGTCATGCCTCCTAACTCATGTGCTTAAGATGTATCCTTATGTTCATTCCCTTACCTGTATTTTTAGCTCATCCCTTTGTTCATGTGTTCCCTTGGGTACCCTATGCAGATGTAAGGGCTCAAAGGAAGTTAGGAGCTCTTTGTAATGATTAAATAAAGATGTGTTTTTTTAGCCCCATGTTTTATGTTATATGTACCTAGTCCTCTAAGAAACTAGAATTAATGATCCTTGGCTTGTACTATGATGATTAATTATGATTAAAATCATGAAATGTTATATTTAAAAGGCTTGGGTCTCTTTATCATATGTTTTGATTGGATGATCTCAGTAGAATAAATCTTATAATTAGAACTGAGTGAGCCAAGGTGATTCTAGGAACACCATAACTCCTCAATATAAGAAATCTCAATAGGGTAATAAAGGGAGAAGTGAAATGAGGAAGAAATTTTATAGAGATAAGAAATTGATCATGGATGATCAATATGGTCCTTTGACAGTGAGAGGTATTATTCTTCTAAATTATACCCTTATAAATTCCATGTTTGTTACAAGCACATCCCACTATTTTATTTCTTCTCATATTGTTGATCATATGGGTTTTCATGTTGAGATAATTCCTTCTATTTTAAAACTTCATACACCTTTTTGAAAAATAGTGTTTCTAGACTTTATGTATAGATAATTTTCTATAAGTATCATTGGGGTTGATTTGATTTGATATTTCTCTATTCTTGATATGGATTTCTATGACTTGATTTTGGGTATGGATTGGTTGACATAATTTAATGCCCAAATTTATTGTTATTCATAAAAGGTTATTTTTACATATCTTTATGTAATCATTATTATATTTAGAGGATATTAGTATTTAAATTTGATTGAATAGGACCTTTGGAAATTGTGGATTGAACTATCTATTATTAGTTAGTAGCACCTACCTTAGAATATGTGGATTATATCATAAATAAATATTTTCAAAACATCATTGACGAATTTCATAATTTTTTTTCAGACATTTTCTCAGTGTTTTCACCCAAAAGAAAAATTGGAGTTTATGATTGATCTAATATAAGGGACTAGTCCAATTTTTCTTTCAAATTATCATATCACACAAAAAGAATTAAGGGAGTTGAATGTTTAGTTGTAAGAGTTATAAATTAAATTTTTCATTTGACTGAGAACATCTATATAGGTAGAAACAGTTATTTAGTGAAGAAGGAATATGTAACTCTTAGGATTTCTGTGGATTATCATAATCTTAAACAAATTATGATAAATAATCAGTATCCTCTTCTATGAATCGATGATCTATTTAATCAATTGATGGGAGCCCGATGGTTCTATAAAATTGAATTGCATTTGGGTTATCTCCAACTATGATTTTGAAATAAGGATATTCTAAATATAGCTTTCATAAGTAGATATGGTCATTATGAATTTTTCATTATGACTTTTTGTCTTATGATTGAACTAACTATATTTATGGAATTAACGATTCAGATCTTTAAAATGTATCTAGGTTACATTATAGTTGTTTTATTTGATGATATTCTAGTGTATTCTAATAAAAAATATAATCCTGAGAAACACTTGGTTATAGTGTTTGGTATATTGAAGGACCATCTCCATTATGATAAGTTATCAAAGTTTTATTTCTAGATACAAGAGGTATGTTTCATTAGCTATTTCATTTCTAAAAAATAAGTTTCTATGGATCCTGAAAATATACATTCTATTATTTCTTCTCAACCACTAAATAATGTCTTTGAGATATGTAGTTTCCATGGCTAGTCAGGATAATATAGATGTTTTTTATCTGATTTTCCATGTTTGGCCTCGCGGATGAGATTTTTTATGAGGAAAGGTGTTTCTTTCTAGTGGAATGATGAATACCAGAAATCCTTTTAAGAACTTAAGGTTATAATTACATCAGCACCTATCCTTATGTTTCCAAAGTCTGGATAGGGCTATGTAGTCTATTGTGATACATGAGGATCTAGGTTGGGATGTGTTCTCCTGTATGGATATCATGTTGTTACTTATAGCTCATAGTAGTTACAGATGGATGAGAAGAACTTCCCAACACATGATTTGTAGTTGGATTTTGTAGTTCATACCTTAAAGGCTTGGCATAACTATCTTTTTGGTGATAAATTTATGGTGTACATGGATTATAAAATCTTGAATTACATTTTCTCAAAAAGGGATTTGAATATAAGGAACTGAATATGGATGGAATATCTTCAAATGTTTGACTTTGATTTATGGTATACACTAAAGAAATGAAATTATATAGAATATTACTTGAGTAGGAATTCATGTGATAATTTGGATAAATAGGATTCAGATAAATGTAATATTATGTCAACCATAATTAATATTCATCTGGATTATGCAGGACAAGGTAATGTTACAGTTTTCTTTCTGGATTTTTTTATTCCTGATTTGGTTAACCAGGTTATAAATGCTAAAAATCTGATCCTGAATATGATACCATGAGGTAAAAACTCAATGGTGGGCATACTATTGAGGGATGGAAGATATATAATTAGTTTATTTTTACAATTTAGAGATCATATAATCATACCTTTGACTTATCATGAAAAAATCCTTAGTGTCTATTTCCATTTGAGATGGGATGTTCATCATGGGATTTACAAAATTTATAAAGTGTGGAAAGTGCAATTTTAGTGGGTTGGCATGAAAAGAGCTATAACGAAGTATGTATCGATATGTATCACCTATTATCATATCAAGATTGAAAATTCATGGATAGATGGTATGTTTCAATATTTACCTATACCTACCTAGAAATGAGAGTAGATTACCATGGATTTTGTGACAAGTCTACCAAAAATGGTTAGGAAACACGATTCCATATGGGTGATTGTGGATCAACTCGAAAATTCAGATCACTTTATCTGTATTTGTTAAACTAACATGCTGGAAGAGTTTTCAAAACTCTACATTTGGGAAATTTTAAAGAGGTATTTCATTACATTCTTGATTGTATCTGACCAATACCCTAGGTTTACACATCATTTTTAGAAATCCTTATATTAATCCCTTAGAACCCAATTGACTATGAGGATGGATAATCCTAAAGGATGATCCAAATTTTAGAGGAAATTCTTAGGGATTGTGTAATGAATTTTAGTTTCTCATGGGAGGATAATTTAATTTTAGTAGATTCCTTGTACAATAAAATTTATTCAGCCTCGATATATATGGATCTTTTCCAAGAATTGTATGGTCTTCCTTGTTATTATCCACTTTGTTGGATGGAAATAGGTGATAATTCATTATTCAGACCCAACCTCGTGCAAGAGAGAACATTAAATATTCAGTTGATTAGAAAAAGAATTTTTATGTCTTAGATTAATTAGAAATCATATGTGGATCATCATCAACAGTGACTGTTATCATTTGGGGTATTTGATCATGTTTTCTTGATAATTTCTCTAGGACTAAGGAATCATCTCTTTTTGTAAAAATGCATGTTTTATTTAGGGTAAATTGGCCTTTTGGAGATAATTGAATGCATGGGTGATGTGGATTATCAATTAAAAATACCACCAATGTTCAATTATATGAAAAATTTGACTCGTGAATCTAAATTGAAGAAGTGAAAACCTAATCATGGTTATGTGATTCAATGAGACCATGTTAATATTGAACCAAATGCTATGTCGATTCATGTTCTAGTATGGATTGTGGATAAGAAATTGAATCTCTTAAATGGGAAAATCATTAGTTTAGTACAGTTTTTATGAAAATATAGTCAGATTTGGGAAGAAATGTGAGAGTGTGAAAATGAAATGATAGAGAAATATCTCAAACTAGTTCAATACAAAACCAGTTTTCTACTTTCTAAGGATGAAAATACCAATAGTGGGGAGAATTTATCACCCCTATTTTTAGGTAGAAGGCCCTTTATTTATGTACTTTGAGCTTATAAAATACTTGGGTTAGGTTTGGGGAGTTTTCGGGAGGTTTTTGAATGCTTTGGAGGTGTTTTTAGAGGTGTGTTATTTTTTCATGGTTAGTAGAAATTGTGAACCACCTCTAGGAAACCATAAAACATGTTTTGAGAGTCACTTGGAAGGTGCACAATTGGAATACTATTTAGAAAAATCATGTGATTTCCTAGGGGAAACCTTGAATGTCTGGACAATGAGAAAAATCATGGTCGGTTCACTATTTATCTAATCATGAAATCCAACCATGTGAGGCATTGGATTGAGATAATATCACCACACGGTTGGCTCGTGGTTTTCCAAAATGTGTGGCTTAACCATGTGGTGTATAGTTGGCACTCTAAAAATATTGGATCTAATATAAATTAAGTCTTGATGCCCTCATTAGTTGCCTAATTCTCGGGGATATTAATTTCTTCTCCCTCCCAAGTCCTGATATACCTTTCCCTTTTACTCGAGAGTGACTCTTAGGTGAATCGAAGTGAATTGGAGATCTAGATTCATCGTTAAGTCGTCATTCTTCATTGTTTTTCTTAGATCTACCCTTTATTTTTCTCTCTCTCTCTCTCTATATATATATATATATATATCCCAGAATCAAATATCTAATCTATTGTGGAAAGATACATGTTATTTGATGGTAGTATTGATGTTTTATGGTTGAATCTGTTGAAGTGAAGAACATCGAATCCCATATCTAGAGAATTGTGGTGTTGTTATTCATTTTCACCAATGGTTGAGATATATGTGGCTTCTATATCATATCTTCTAGACTTAAAACTTGAAGGATTAGGTTTGATTAAATTTTTTTCTAGAAATTATTGTGAAAACCTTATCTGATTCATTATGGGAATCCCATTTTGGTTATGGATTTAGAAATAAGAGAAATTGGATTGATTTTGGGAAAACCCACTATATTAATATCTTTAAAATGTTATTTGTAAAATTATGGAATTATTTTGAATAACACAAGTGGTTTGATGAAATTTTTTCAAGAAATAATTGGTTTTATGTGAAATGGTTTGGTATGGGTTTTGATGCACGTGAGTTTTTTGTTGAAATGATTTAAAGAAATTTTAGATTTTATGTGAAATTGTTTGGCATGGGATTTTGGCATACATGGTTAGGGTGAGTTCATGCTTTCAGCATGACCATAAATATGGGGTGTTTACTATTGGGGTATAATTACATGATCCAAGATATAAGACATGTTCCATTAGGGCATAAAGAGATTGGCCACTTTGTGATGACTTAGTGGATGGATGAGAGATCACTCATTTGTATATAACTGTCATTGGAATGCATTTTTCCATGTGTGGAAACGTGAAATGGGTATTACAAATAAATTAGAAATTTTTTGAAGTATTTATTTTATTATTTTCCATGTAAATTGTTTACAAATTTGATCTAAATTGTTTTACCTACTTTAAATTGTTTTATATAAAATGTGATAACTGGTTATTTCCCTAGTGGCATGAGTTGGGGAATATTTTTGGAAATACTAATGAGTTTATACTTACCCCCTGCCTGGGTACTTCAGTGCATTTTTAGATATCACCTCTCAATAAATAGGTAAAGGGAAGCTATTACATTTCTCCAGTGGTGGTTCTTGATTTCATGGGCATAGTATGTGGAGTTGGAGCTTGGGGATTGGTTGGGTGTTGTTTGGGTTTATGTCTTTTGGGTGTCTTAGATCTGGGAGTCACATTGTATTTTTCTCCTTATTCTCTTTGGTTTCCATCAATACTCTAATATTATGGATTACTATTGGTAATAACTTTGGTTATATTGTTTGTCCATGCATTATATAGATGATTGGATATTTATTTTTATGTTATTTGGGCTCTTTATCTTTAAAAATAGAAAAATTTCCATGAATATTCCTGAATACCTTTCCATTTATTGTCAACCTTTGGTGTCTTGGGGATTCCGCCTAAGGCCAATAGAACATCTTCCTCTTCTCAAGACAATGAGGAGGGGCAGGATGTTACACCCATTCCGAAAATACACAATCATTCCAAACCTCTAGCCACATATACACCAAATATATATATATATATATATGTGTGTGTGTGTGTGTGTGTGTGTGTGTGTGTGTGAATATATATATATAAAGATATATATATTCATATAAAACAAAATTTAAATTTTATAAGTGCATGTGTGTTCCCATATATGTTTTATACAAGAATATAGTATCAAAAAATTAAATCAAAAAATAAATTCAGTACATATATGTGATCTCATTATGGGAATCTTTTCTTGTTAATTATCAACAAAAAATAACTTAATAATTGCATAGTCATTTTAATATAAAATTTTCCATGGGTAACTATAAAAATTGACGTGAAATTCTACCAATAATATGTGAAGATCCACTTCCAAAATTGAAAAATTAAAAACAACCAGATATTGAGTATCCAAACCCTTTGGAAATTGAAAATGGTGGTCGTATGGTACACAAGAAAGCCACTACAGTACCCACAGGCCAAGAGGGTTGGGGGTCATATGGTACATGGGAAAAGAAGAACTAAAAATGCTGAAAAAATTTAGTATCGACTAAAAATGAGTAGAAATAATCACATACCTTCAGTTTTGAAAGGGTTGACTTGTCTGAGAAGTTTGAGGGGGTGAAAGTAAAGGTTGTGTCCTGCAAGAGCTTGAAGGGTGTGAGCGAGTGGGGTTCTCTGTTAGGGTTTTATTTAAAAGACGGGAACGTTTTTATCAACGCTTTCTAAAAATATCAGTGCTAAAATAGAAATCATTGATAAAACATATATTTATCGGTATTTTTTTAAGCGCCAATAAAAACTATTTAAAATAAATTACGAAAACATTAAATGAATATATAATTAAAATCAATAAATTATATAAAAAGTAAAAAAAATTAGTTATTAATGAATAAATAATCTTAAATGTCTGAATGTTATAAATGAGTGAAATTTAAGAACTAAAATTGAATAGACTTTAAAAATATTAAAAAAATGAATATGTTTTGTTGATTGTATAAATTACTAAAAAATTTAAAAATAAATATATTTTAAAATGAAGATGAACAGCTATTGAATATATACATTACTAGAATATTAAAAACATTAAATGTTAATGAATAAATATGTGTAAATAAATATTAAAAATGAATACTTTACAAAAATATTGAATGAATAAATATTAAAAATGAATAAATTATAAAAAAATTAAAAATTAATTAAAATTATTAGTGAATAAATAATACAAAATAATATTAAATGAAAGAATGTTAAAAGGGTGAAAATTAATAATTAAAAACAATATATTATACAAATATTAAAAAAAATTAAAAAGTTTTATTAATTATATAGATCATTCAAAAATGAAAAATGAATATATGTTAAAATGAAAAATTAATACATATTAATAATAAAAATTTACAATCATATTAAAAACAATTTATTTTAAGGAATAAACATGTATAAATAAATATTAAAAATGGGTAAAATTACCAAAATATTAAAATATAATTAATATTATTAATGAATAAAAAATATTGAAAATAAATATATTAGGAAAAACATTAAAAATTAATAAAAGTTTATATTGAATAAAAAAGGAATAGAATTTACCGATTTAAAACATAATACATATTAAATATATTGTGTTAATAAATAAAATTCTAAAATGAATATTAAATATTGAAAAAATTACAAATATTATGTGTGTGTTTGTGTTTTTATAAAAAAAATTACATTAATTACATATGTGTGTGTGTGAAATTGATGTAATGTAAGTTTTTTTTAAATAGGCTGGGGCAGGACCCATTTATTAAACCAAAGCAACATCTCTTTTTCTCTGATAGGTAGAGGGGAACCCTATACATGGGTCATAGCCCCAGTGGGCATTGAAAACCAATTCAATAAGGTTTGTAAGCCCTAACACGTAGGTCCATACCAGGCCCGCACAACGTCTTGTCTCATTCTGTTTTCACCTGCACCTGCACCACCAGAGACTGTTGACCGCCTATATCGCCCCTACCTTCCAATCGCAACACCAATGGTGTCACCCCCTACTGTCATCCCTATACACCCACAACACCGGTGTTGCCTTGCCGTTATCTCATGTTCCCACCGACAACCTTGTGTCACCCCTATGTTTCCCAAAGATCTGCTGCCCCTAGTAGGGCCCTATCTGTAGTCACACCTTGCATCAACACTCCCAGTTTCTCTACACCCCCAGTTTAATTAGGGAGGAAGGATAATATGGGTCAAACCCCTGACCTCAGATGAAGCTGACAATGCTCCTTCCACTCAAATGAGCACCCATTTTCATTCAACACAAGTTTTGTATATGTTAAATTGAGAAAAAAATTAAATTTTATTAAATGTATATTACTCAATATTAATTAGTCAATATTTTTAATTACTATTAATTTTTAATTATAAACCATTTTCACTAAATATATGACTTATTAAATGTAAATGCATATTTTATATTATATAAATCATATTTAAGGAAATATTTTATATATTGATATATATATATATATATTGATATATATATATATATTGATATATATATATATATATTGATATATATATATATATATTGATATATATATATATTGATATATATATATATATATTAATATATTTCTATATTAAAAATATTGACTATATTAATGAATAATTTTTAAAAAAACATTAAAAATGAATAAATTAAAAAAAATATTAATCAAATAAATATTAAAAATGAATAAATTATATTAACATGAAAAAAACATAACATTATTAAGGAATAAAAAATATTAAATGAATGAATGATAAAAATGAGTGAATTTAATTAAAAGAAGAATATATTGAAAAAATATTAAAAAATGAATATGACTTATTAATTATATAAATTTTCAAAAATAAAAAATGAATATATGATAAAATGAAAATTAATATATATATATATTAATTATATAAATTACAACATTATTGAAAACATTAAATTTCAATCAATAAATATAAATAAATTTTAAAAATGAATAAATTACAAAAATATTAAATAAATAAAAATTTAAAATGGATAAATTAAAAAATATAAAAAACTTATTAATGAGATAAATAATATTAAAAATGAATAAATTTAATATATATATATATATATATATATATGTTTGTGTGTGTGTGTGTGTGAAAAAGTAATAAATAGTATATATTAACTAAAAATATAAAAAAAGAATAAAACTTAATAAATAAAAATGTAAAATGATAATATTAACAATTTATTATTTGTGTATGTTTGTCTCTATAAAATTGAAATAATTTTGCATAGGTACATGTGAAATTATTATATGACATATTAAGCGCAACATATTTGGTCAATTTTTTAATTAATAATTAAATATTTATTTTTTCATATATATATATATATGTAAAATTGAAATAAAAAATTACATTTATAGAAAGATGTTATTAAATGTATATTAATATTAATTAGTCAATATTTTTAATTAATAATAATTTTTAATCTACGTATAACCCATTTTTTCACTAAATAGTTGACATATTAATATAAATATATTTCTATATTAAATATAAATTATAAATGCATATTTAGTATTATATAAATCATATTTAATAAAATTATATATATATATATCAATATAAATATATTTCTATATTAAATTTGATTATTAATAATATATACATTTTTCTAATTATTATAAAAGTCATTTTCCCCTAAATATCTTATATTTTAATTGTTAATGTATATTTAGTCTTATATAAACCGTATTTAATAAAATATATTATATTTATATCAAAAAAAATCTATTTATATATTAATAGGTGAATTTTAATGTAATAATTTTTTAATGAATTATTCATTTTTTCAGTAATTTTATTAGCACATATTAAGGATACCCTTTATCAACATTAAAAAGGTGTTGAAAAGGTGACCTTTATCCGTGCCATAAAAATTTAATGATAAATTGGAGGCCATTATCAGTGTTTTATCTAACACTAATAAAGGTAACCTTTCTCAACACTTTTTTTAGTGTTGATAAAGGGCAACACTGAATATCGCATGATCTATAGTAGTTGTGTCTCGACTCGACCCACTAGGGACTACCTAGCTGGTGATAAACCGAGTGTGTCTACCCCAATCCCACCTCCAATAGGCTAAGGGCTAGAGACCAATATTGATTAGGCATAACACTCACATGGGAGGCCTTAGCATATGGTACATGTACACACACACACACATCTCCATGCCCATACAATGCCTAAATGTAAAATACAACTAATACCAAATGCATGCACACATCTAAATCCTATAATCAGAGTATGATGAATAATACTAGAAAGCATAAAGGTCCAAATACAAGCCCAACAAAAACTGTAAATAAATCCAACCTGTTATAAATAGAGTACAATATTCAAATGTGACTCCGAAAATGAACCATGGTCTATCTAGCCCAAATCTAATCTCTACCTCTTCCTGGTCCACCAAGAACCTCATCGAATGGTCGATCATCTTCATAAGAAATGACACATGTGGGAATATCCCATGTAGGGGTGAGTATAACAATATCTAGTAGGACACCCCAAAATCACTAAGCATAAAGCATCAAGAGTATTCAACTCGTCATAATATTTGTAAATAAAAATTTGATACATACAATAAAACAACCATATATAGTCATGGTAAATTATAAGTCTTTTTGTAAACTCACAACCACATTGCCAACCTAAGATTTTGCTTGAGAGTTCGTAACCATACTCACCCAGGAGAACTCAATCCATGAGTCTGATAGTAATGATGGTTTCCACTCAAGATGTCATTCTCATTAGGTCTCTCCATAAGAAAGTACATGGTGAAAGTGTGGAGAGATCAATACATAGAAAGGGATCACACCCAGGTCCATGGGGTATACTAACAACCCAATCTGGTTTAACCCATTAGGTATGGTATCGATGGCCATGTACAGTTGGTCACACTGATTCCGAGAATCCCACCCAGGGTAGAAGATGATAGAGGATCCCATCCTAGACTCTATGAGGGATTCCTACAACTTTATCTAAAGATAATCTATAAGAGAGGATCCCAATCCTATGCTCAGGATGTAATTATATACTATACCCTCATAGGGATAGATCAAGGGAACATACCATTCATGAAACTAATCCATGATGAGGGTAATGAGGTCTTCAAGTCATATTAAAAGAATTACATGGAATGTAAGTAGGGTACACAGCATGTACCTCTAATCCTAGATCTTCCCACATCTATGCCTGTGTGCCTCTTCCCATGCCCATGTACATATGGCTTTACTCGTATAATGAGTTCATTCCATGTAACTAGCCATGTTGGATTATTGGGCATGCTCGTGCACTCTACCCATTTCTATGTACATATCCATGTCTTTTTCTATGTATCTTCATAGATACACATCAATCTAATAGGTAAAGGTCACATGGTGTGTGACACATGCCACACAGTGCATGATAGTATTCTTCTCTATGAAAATCCTAACACCGTAACTAGGGCCTAACATGGTGTGTATCTACAGATTACATGTCGTGTAGTGTGTTATTTTATAGAAACCATGGATCTCCTTCATGCATCACTGCCTGCTAGTCTATCCTCCAATCCCATTGTGAATCATGCCAATAAAAATGCATCTGGTCTAGCCAAGCCTTTCCATCGCTAATCATCATAATATGGCCATCCAATTTGATCAAGAAAAATCTATTTTTGCATGTGTCTTCATTGTGAACCAAACCTAGGAATGATGGATCTCCAATATAGTCTCAATCCATTGTCACCATTATCACATCTCAATCCCACCATCACTGTGAACCCAAATCTATGATATCAATCTGTTGTGCCAAGAAATGGGTGTACAATGATTAATTACCAAGTATTTTCCAAACCACTGACCTAAATGAATGACCATGATGAACAAAAGAAGAAAGAGTGAAGAAATTCCCAAAAATCATGAGGAACAGAACTCATCCAATGTTTTTTTTGGCCTCAATTCATTACCGTTAGAATTAAAAATGAAGAGATATAAATTAAACAGTAAGGTAAATCCCTAAATTCCTAGAAAAATAATCTAATACATTCAATATGATCATTCCACAAACAAATACATTAGTTGAATGATTTTTGTTTGTTTTATGATAATAAAATGGGGATAAATCTACATAAAACAACATTATACCTTGATTTCATATTAGTCACTAATAAATAATGATCATACATTTTAGTTGTTGTAAATCCTTGTGATAATGGTTCGATCCTCTAATTTGATGTTTTCTACCAACGCCTCTCCAAGTTCTCCTCTCTATGTCTCCAAGGTTATGTTCCTAACACTAGGAATCACCCCCAATGTGATGAATTTTTATAAAACTTTCAATGATGAAAATTATTATATCATGGATAGAGTAAAACCTGCATTATGGAATCAATGAAGACCATAGATTTCTGATTAGAGACTTTTTTTAAGATTTATTACACTTTTTTTAGGAAAACAATGAATTGGTGATATTAATATACTTAATATTTTTGAAATATCTATTCTAAACTCACTGGGACCTAGAATCTTACATTGTCTCAGCTTCTGGATCCAAAAATATTACTATATATATTAAGAAGCTTTAAATGGAAAAAATAGAGACATTAAATTATCCCCACCCTAGGTATTTTCATCCTGAAAAGAAAAGAGGACTACTAAAAAAGACGTGGGTACTAAGATTTCATATGAGTCTCATGCTCCCAGGTGATCTATTGAATATTTTCATACTTCCAATAGACTCACACCAAAGGAATTTTTCACGCATGAAGGATCCACTCACACCAAACCTTGATCTTTGTTGGGTACTCTGTAAAGGTAGATCCATCCTCAATGTAAAAATCTCCTCATTAGATAATGTGTGATGGGTCATGTACATATATCCTTAGCTAAAATTCATGGAAGAAACTGTTTAATAAGTCTAACTATAGTGGTAGAGAAAATAATTATTCCACCTCATTGAATCAATGTAGTATCTTTAAGGAGATAATGAATCTTAGAGATAGATTATCGCACCGGACAAATCTCTATAATCCACGTTGATGTGAGACCTTTAGAATCACATGGTCTCCCTCCTTGGACTTCAAAAGCCTCTGTTTTCAGTCTTTATAAGACTTATGATGGATCTGTATAGTCCCCATCTTCTCTTGGATGATATATTCCTTCTCTGTCATAGCGCACACCAACTCTAGCCCCATGAGTGTTGACTCACCTGGATCAATCCAACAAAGTGGTTACCTGTAGGGTCTCCCATAAAATCCCACGAATGGTTCCATGACATTGGTGAAATGATAGATAATATTGTACAAAAACTCCACCAAGTATATATGATCTTTCCAACTATATACTAAGTACAATATGAAATCCCACAATATTTCCTCTAAAACCAGAATGGTCCACTCATTCTGGCTTTCAGTCTAGGGGTGAAACACTATATTCAAATTCAACTAATTCCCAAAGGCCTCTTTCAATTATCTCTATAATAATGATGTAAAACCCTAATCATGTCCTAAAACAATCTTTAAGGGAACTCCATAGAGCCTAACTATCTCTTATATGTAAAGTCTTCCAATGTTCTCTGAAAAACTATTATCTCAAATAGCTAGGAAGTGGGATGACATGGTGAGTTGGTCTATGATCACCCAGATAGAATTATTCCCTATGGACATATGTGGTAATACTATAATAAATTCCATAGATATTCTATCCCAAATCCACTTTGGAACCTAAAGGGGTTGATCTAAACTCACTAGAACCCGATGCTCAACCTTCACCTGCTAAAAAGTGAGGCATTAAGAGACAAACTCTGTTATACACTTCTTTATGCATGGACACCAAAACTAACATTGGTGGTACTGATACATCTTTACCACACCTAGGTGTACCTCCAAATGGTAGTTATGAAACTTTATCATCACCACCTCCCGTAACATCACTATTACCATCTTCCATCCTCTAAAAAGGAAAATGTGCTCCCCATATTCAAAAAATCCATCAGGATGACATCTAGTGGATATATGAGTATGTAAGGTATCAATGATGGAATCTCTATGTTGAGATTCCCTAACACACTGTAAAAGCAGTGGGGTAACAACTATCAACTATAGCTATGAATCACCATCCTTTTATACTAATAACAACTACAATGAGGCTAACTACTTTGACACCTCGACCAATAATTAAGAACAATTTATCCTAGTGAGAGTGTCTTCCACCATGTTACCCTTCCCATGAGTATAGACTATCTTGAAGTCACAGTCCTGGAAGAACTTTATCCATCATATATGTCTCAATTTAATATCTTTATAAGAGATATAATTGAGTCACTTGTGTTCATAGTAAATGATAAATTGTTTACCCATAAGGTATATTTTCCACATCTTCAAGGAAACGAATATCACTAAAAACTCAATATTGTTTTTTTTTTGTAGTCCTAATCATGTGGTATCAATGACCTAGACCCATAGGAAATCACTGCCTACCTCTACATAAAAACACAACCAATTTTGGTCCCTAAATCCCCATAGAACACTACATACTCGACACTATACTCTAGAAATATCAATATGGGGGTGCTCCTCAACCTCTACCATAACTCCAAAAATGACGGTTGGAATCTTTCCATACATATAAAAGAATGAACCTTCTAGGTAAAAGCTGTCAAAGGTGCTTATATCCTATTGAAATAGGGAATAAATCTCATATAGTATCCTACCAACCCAAGGAAGATCCATATCTCTATTACACCTTTGGGTGGATCCCAAAATAACACTACCTCAATATTATCTTGGTTCATAGCTACATAATCAGCTAAGATAACATGTCTTAGAAAGTGGACCTCATGAATTAGAACTGAAACTTCGATATATTCTCATAAATTTAGTGCCCTTAGAGTGTGTCTAGAACCATTCTAAAGTGTCTCACACTCTACTCCTCAGATGATGAATATACTAGGATATAATAGATGGAGATCACTACAAACTGGTCTAAGAAATATTGAAACATCTGATTCATGAGTCTCATAAAACTGATGGGGAATTATTCATGCCAAAGGGAATCATCAAGTACTCACAGTGACCATAGAGACATATGAATTCCATATTCGGTATATCCTCATCACATACATGTAGTTGGTGATAGCATGATCTGAGTTCAATCTTTGAGATCCATCATGCCCCTTTCAACTGATCGAAGAGGTTGTCGATCCTCAATAGTGGATACTTATTCTTCAAATTCACCTAGTTTAGGAATCAATAGTCTATGCATAACCTCAATCTCATGTACTTATTCTTATTGAATAACATTGGGGATTCCCTAGGGAAAAAACTAGGTATCATGAATCCCTTCCTCAACAAAACCTCTAACTACACCCTCATCTCCTAAAGCTCTATGGGAGTCATTTGATATGCCAGTGTAGATATCAAGTTCATCCTTAGGTGTAAGTCAATGTATAATTCCATCTCTTGGTGAGGAGTTAATTATAGAACTTACTCAAGAAATACATCCTGATACTCATCCACCAAAATCAGTAACTAATAACCCATAGAATCTACTACTCCAATATTCATGCTAGAAAATTGGTGTGTGATCGGTTACACCCTCATATGCATGATTACATCCTTCTTTACTTGGGTCTCCTTCTTACCTATAAAATAAAACATCATCCCATTAATGAAAACACACCACATACTCTAAATAAAAAATTCAATATATGCATGAACATTGTATATCTAGTTAATTCCTAAGATGGCGTTGTAAGGCATCATCGCTACCACTAGAAGATCCCATGAGAAACCCTCTGTTCAAACTTTCTGATCACACTATTAGAAAAATTGCATGATCACTAATTCGTCTTCGGTAGGAGTCTCCAAGAAAAAGAGTTGATCTAAGGGATCAACCAGAACCTCTAGGTCTTGAAATAGGTATTTAGTAAGAAATGAGTGTCTCACACCTATGTTTATCAAAGCAAAAGATAATATATAAATGACATAGATCGTACCTCTAATTATCCATGAAGCCTCTAGATCATAGGCCTCTACGGCCTGCAGTTTCCCTCACCCTATGCCCCTAGCTCCCTGAGCCTAATGGGGACCACCTAGGTGTGGTGGTGGCAATAAGTAAAATCATTATCCACCTCCTAGTACTCTCACTACACTTCTTCTGCATTCATTTCTCTGCAGACATCCCTACCTTTACCATTGCATCTTCCTAGGAGTTCTATCCACTATCTCTCTATCATTTACATGATGGGTCTGACAATCCCACACAATATGTCCCTAACCATCACAATAGTAACACTGCCTCTCCCTAGGATGAATATACCCATCCTGATATCCCTTAATAACTTACACTTGGTCATGAGATCACCTCATAAAATGTCTCACATGTCTAGATCCTTGTGTCTTCCATTGGATACTTGATATTGAAGTCTTATCTTCTACGTTCCCACTTATAACAGCCACTACCAGTGTATTCTTGACATAAAATATCTCTATCACCAAGGAAGTCTCTAACACCCCAACATAAGTAGGAATTCATAAAGGTATCATAATGTCATGGAAGTCTCTAAATAGACCTCAATTAAAGGTACATGCCTGAAATAATAGATCACAAACTATATTCGTCGAGTATTGTGAGAGTTTGGTAAACCTCGATGAATACTCATCCACAATGTTATTGTCATATTATAGTTGTAAAATATCCTAGATTCATAATTCTCACATCAAAGATGGATATTAATCCATCCTGAAGAGATGATAAAACTATATCCAAGAAATATTAACCTCATCATATGAGAGAACCACCATGCTCCTCCAACACGCTACTGGTCCATGAAGAAAGAATGTTTTTAGGACCACCATCTGGTATTAAGGTGTATTAATGAGACGAAAGATTCTCATAACTAGTATTAACTAATCCTTATCTTCTTATGGGTAAAGATAAACCCTAAACATAAGGGGTCACTGATGTTGAAATTCAAGAAGCACGCTCAGCCTATGCACCTCATCTTTTGGTACTATGGGTACCATCTACTACTCAATAGGTGGAGGTATGACTGGAAAACCACCCTGAGGCACTACCTCATAAATAGGTCTATGTATAAAAGTGTAATCACTAATGGTATCGACCTCATTATCCTACTAAAGAATCCTAGTTATAAATCATCATGGAGGCATCCTAGAATAGACAAGATGTTCCACAGTTAATGAGTATGTTTGGGGAGCTAACTTAAGAAGGATATATAAACACATCCTATTACTATATGATACATGCACCAAAGTTTTTCCTCATAAAAAATTTCAACATGTACCAAGTTGAAAGGCTGGTGAACATAGTCTTGGTGTATGGATGCGTTAGTTTCTACACCAACATTGGAGTCTTTAACCTGAAATCTGAACTCAAAACACTCAACATTATTTCTATAAAACCCAAACCAAACTCACATATATAAAAAAATCCAAAAATAAGGTCTTATTATGGAACACTCCTTTAATATCACTCTATCATGACCCAACTCATCAGGGCCCACCTGGACAGTAATAAATTGAGTGCGACTACCCTAAGCCTACCTTCAATAGGATAGGGGCTGGAGAACAGAACCGAGTGGGCATAACACTCACATGGGAGGCATTATCCTATGGTACCTGTATGCACACAAAAATATACAAACTCATACAATGTTGAAATATAAAATATAACTAAAACCAAATTAATACACACATCTAGATCCCATAATCAAATTATGAAAAATAATACTGGAAAGCATAAAGGGCTAAATATAAGCCCACCAAAAACTATAAAGAAGTCCAACCTATTAGAAAGATATGAAAAATTGTCAAATGTGACTCCTGGAATGAACCATGTTTTATCAAGACCAAATTTAAGATCCTTATACTCCTAGTCCACTGATTACCCTATCTAATGGTTGGTCATCTTTATAAGACATGACATATATGGGAATAGCCCATATAGGGTTTAGTATAACAATACACAATAGTAAATCCCAAAATCACTAAGCATAAAACATCAAGAGTAGTCAACTTTTCATGATATATTTCATTAAAAATATGAGACATATAATAAAACATCTAGATATACTCATGGTTGATGCTAATTCTCAAGGTAAGGTAACACCCACATTGTAAACCTATGATTCTACTTGAGAGTCCGTAAACACACTCGCCCAGGAGAACTCACTCTGTGTGTCTTATAACACTGATTTCATCTACCTGATATGGTATGGGCATCATTTATAACCATAAGTAATCCCATGATTCAAGTCTTTATATATTTATACACATATGGGGATCACACCCAAGACCATGGGGCATACCAACTACCCAATCTCGATTAACTCTCCATCTAGGGGGTCGATTAGGATGTATAGTTGATCACATTGATTCTAAGAACCCCACCAAGGGAATAAGATGATAGGGGATCACATCCAATACTATGGGAGGTATTCCCTCAACTCTATCAAAACCCAATCCCTTAGAGAGGATCACAATCCTATGCTCAGAACATAATGTCATACTATATCCTCGTAAGGATGGATCTAGGGAATGCACCCTTAAGAAAAATAGTCCACACTGAGGGTAAAAAGGGATCCAGGTCATCTTCAAAAAAATTACATAGAGTGTAAGTAAGTTACATGGTTTATAAATCTAATCCGGGACCTCATCATGTATGCACTCATGTGCCTCTTCCCATGCTTGTTTATATCTAGTCGAGTCCACATACTAAGTTCATGTTGTATACATGGCCATGTCTGAGTACAAGGTCATGATCATGTACTCTACATGTTTCCATGTAATTGGTTGTTTCCATGTCCATGTATCCTCCAGGATACATTATAAGCCTCTAGGTAGAGTTCACACAGTGTGTGACATGTTTCACACAATGTGTGATACTTTTATTTTCCATATAAATCTTAGCGTTGTAGCTAGAACCGACATGGTGTGTATCTCTGGATTACATGTCGTGTGGTGTGCGATTTGACAAAAACCATGGATCTCCTTCATGCGTTACATCCCACTAATCTAGCCTCCAATACCACTACGAATCATTCCAGTAAACATAGATTAGGTCTAGTCAAGCCTTGTTATTGTTGCTCGTTAGAATTCATCCATATAATTTGATCAAGAAACACCACCATCACTTATTCCATCATTGTGTGCCAAAGTGAGGAACGAGGGACCGCAGATCTAGTTCTAATCCATCATCACCACTATCATAACTTGATCCCACCATCCTCTCAACCCTATATCTCTGATATCAATCCATTATACCATGAAAAAGGTGCAGAATTATTGATTACCGGGTATTTTCTGAACCACCAACCAAAATGAATGTCGTTGATGAACAAATGAAGAATGGGGGAAGAAATTCACAAAACACAAAAATGTGGAACGTACCTTAAACCAA